>CM060356.1:87304099-89804099 GCA_030545235.1 Helianthus tuberosus | reverse complement strand
CAGCCAGTCCGTGCGGACGACTGGTCTGGTTGTTCCGTTCGTCCACACTTGGTTTCTGTTGTCGTTTATCGAGACGTTCTGATTACGTGGCAACCATTGGGAACAGTATTCTCACCCGCGTGACTAAACCGGTCAGGAACCACCCTAACTCGGCCTGTCGGCGACTCAGAACGGTAGTTCCGGTTGGCCCCGAAATCAGGTGTCTTGCGGTAGAATTACAGATCTAAGACTAGTGCATCACTATTATCGAGTAGAGACTAGAACCGATCAGATTCGTACCGATTCTAAGGGAAAAAGAAGGAGAGAACTTAGGTTTATTTCTTTCAACTCTTTTATCCTTAGAAAGTTTAGATCTAGGTGAGGTTATTATGAAATCTTGTAGAAATCATTTAGATCTGAGTTATTCTTGGTGGAATGAGGTCAAGCTTGAAGTTCATAAGAACCTCACGATGACGTCACCCGAGAATACCTCAAATCCGGATGATTTCATGGTTAAAAGTGAAGATTTGAAAGATGGAAATGTGTAGAATTGTGTAGTGATCAAAGATGTACAAGAATTAGTACAAGATCTTACCTGGTTCGAGAGAAATCTGAGGAAAAGTGAAGAATGCGTGTGGTTCGGACGTCACTTGCCAAAAGTGGAAAAAGTGGAGAGTGACCCGTGTATTTATAGGATGCCAAAAAGGGAAAGGGTGAACCGTGCGCATGGCACGCACCCAGGTAGGCTATCCGCGCGGACTGGTCATCCGTGCGGATTGGCCATCCGTGCGGATGCCGCCTGCCTTGGTGGGTTTGGCGCGATGTCGCTTGGGTTTCGATTTGCGAGCGATTAGATAGGGTTTCCTAGTCAAATTACTCTCAGTCCTAACTACTTCTTATAGAGTTCGACTCGGAATTCGGGTTCGGGTTCGTTTACGTTCGAGTTAGACTTCGAGTTCGATTGAGTTTGCTTGATTACCACAACATAACATAAAAGTAAACATGCACAGGTAACACGTAAGGCACAAACACACATATAACTAACAAGTAACATGTACAGTTCGAGTTACGGTTCGATGTCGATTTGATTAGCATAGCTTGATTAAATTTATCGCATTGTTACTTCCTATCCTTCACAGTCGTAGGTCGATTGAAATATGGTAAGCATGATTCGATTATTGTAATGTACGACATTTACTCCACGTAATATAATTAAAATAGAAACATTTCTATGAATCAAGTCGCGCGAAATCGGTCGTTGACTTTGACCTTGACTTTGACTTTCACTCGTGAAATCACGGGGTGTTACAAGTGATGAAGATGTTCCGCTAGTTCTGCTCGCCATTCTGAGAAAACATACCGAGAAGAGTTCAACTTTATGGAATCAGTACTTCGGACACGGCCCCGTGTTCAACGAACACGACCTGTGTTCAAATGTTTGCAGATTTTTAGGACAAGGGATCATGGAGTTTTAATTTGTTTTTATGATGTTTAAAACGTTTTTAAGCAGAAACAACTTAAAACATTGTTGTAGAACTTATTTTTAACAAGATCCCATGAATAAAAATCTAACAAACATCTCAATAAAGCTTGAAATTATGGAGATTTCAAGTTTTAATGGAAGCATGAAGGAAAATTGAAGAAGATGAAAGTGGATAAGAGAGGAAAGGGCAAGAAGGTTGTTGAGAAACTTCTTTTAGAAAATACCTAGGATGGTATGTGAGAATATTCTCCAAATCTCTGTCCCTTGAATGGTTCAAATGTGCAGGATTCTTGGCTGCATTTATAGAAAACGACAGTACGCTGCACACGGCCCCGTGTCGGCTGGACATGTCACACCCCGACCACGTAGAACATACAAAACGTGGCGGAAACATCGGGGAGTGTTGTAACAGAATTAATGTTTCAAATCCATGGCAATTGATGTTTCGTTTTATTGATTACAAGTGTTACAATGTCTTAACAAACAAAGAAATACAACATAATTAACTAGTCTTGTATCTTTTATTGTCACTAAAGCCCAAGTCTGCCTATGTGTATCTTGATCATCTTATGCAACAGCTCCTGAAAAACACATGTGAAAATAGGTACGTCAGCATAAAAATGCCTGTGAGATACATAGGTTTTTGTGAAAATAGGTTTCATGACTTATGTTTGAGAAAATGTTTAGTCATGAACCTTGTAATTTGCTTTGTCTTGTAAATCATTTGAAAAACAATGAGTTCAGATGATATGTATAAATAAGTGAATAATGTATGGTTAAATGAATAACCATGTAACTGAGTTTGTATAAGATAAGTTGTTTGTAAAACAATGTCTTGTGAAAAATATGTTATTTGTATAAAATGTTATATGTCTCAAACTGAAATGATTCAAATAACGCTACGATATGTAATACCATACAAACACTTATATATAGGAAGTACCAGCGGCGTATCCACCATGCTTGTATCATATTACACACACATCGTTACTTAATCACTTAATCAAACCAAACCAAACAATGTAAAATGTCTATGTTTAAATCAATTGTCAAATGTATTGAATAATATGTCAAAGTATTCATGTCAAGATGTAAATCATGTCAAAATGTCTATTTCAAATATCCATGTCAAATGTCTATGTCAAATATCCATGTCAAATGTCTATGTCAAATATCCATGTATGGCAAGTGAAATGTCTCAACTAAACCATATGCACAACAACAAAGTATTGAAGTAAAACTTGGTTTAAATCAAAGTTATGTTTTGTGGGAAATACATGATCAATGTCAATCATGTTAAAATGTCTATGTCAAAATGTCATGTAAAACAATGTACTAAGTAATGCACACAATGGCAATACATAGCATGAAATGTAATGAAATCATGTACTATAATGTACTAACGAACATAGCAGTATATGATGTGAAAACAGGAAAGCAGGAAAGTAACAAGTAGGCACATGTGTTCCACCCCAAAACAGTTTGGAAAACAGTAAAAGAGGGGTCTATGTACTCACTTGAGATTGCTCAGAAGTCCTTGAGTAACAACCAAACAATGCTAGAGATCGCGGATATCAAACGGCACCTAATATAGGTAACTATGTTAATTAACCGGACCTAGATCGGAAGATCGGGTAGCATTAGGGTTTGTAAACCAAACGAGTGTAGAGACTCGTGTCATTTGGTTTGGCAAAGCCTACATACTAAATGAAACTTAACCTAATTGTTTACGACCCATTACGACTCGTTTAGGAAGCTTATGCTACTTTAACGCGTCGTGCGCGTGAAACGCGTTCGGACCGTCTAACTAGTCCTATGACAAGTGTTATATGCCTAAACATGTTACATAATCAGTTATGTGACAAAAGTTTAGGTTACATATGCTTAATTACCAATTATACATGAAAAGGGTATTCTGGTAATTTACCTAAGGCATATAAACTACCTATCATACAACTACTTAAACGATGTGACCATAGGGTATAACCTCGGAAGGTTATTCCCTACCTACTATGGTCACCTAATGTGTTTGGTCGGATCCTAATGATCGACCAAACTGGGTCGGGTTCGAAGGTATAGGCGATTTATTAGATCGCCTACCCTACGACCCTAGACAACGTGGTAATCAGTGGGCATAGTCCCAAGGGACTATGACCATCGTGATTACAATCACGTTGCGAAGTTCTAACGAACTTCGCATTGACCATTACTGGTCAACGCTGAAAGTCAAACAAAGTTTGACTTTCTGACTCGAAAAGCAGTAAAATAAGGAAAAGAACGAAAGAATACTTACGAAGGGTTCCCGAATGCTAATCCCGATTCAAGAATCTCAGGTATGAAACAATGGTTTCAACTTAGAGGTTCTCAAATCAGAATTCTAGTGATTTTAGCAATGGGGGGTATGGGGTATTTATAGGAATACCCGAACCGTTAAGATCGTTTCATGGAAAACGTGCCTTAATCCCATCCGTACATGTGTTGCAAAGTTATGGTGTTTAGGTGTTTAAATTCCATCCATACATGTGTCGCAAAGTTATGGTGTTTAGGTGTTTAAATTCCATCCATACATGTGTCGCAAAGTTATGGTGTTTAGGTGTTTAAATTCCATCCATACATGTGTCGCAAAGTTATGGTGTTTAGGTGTTTAAATTCCATCCATACATGTGTCGCAAAGTTATGGTGCCAAAATCCCATCCTTATCCGCTGACCAAGCAAGTTAGAATGTGTGGTTGTGAATTAAACAACGGCTAATACATCGAATCTGGTCCCGAAAACGCAAAACTAAGTTTTCTGCATGTTTTCTGTCCAGCATAGGCAGTCGCGTAGCGCGACTGCATAGGCCCTTAGGGCTCGCGCTACGCCACTGCCCCTCTGTTTCAGAAATGTTTCCAAAATGGCAGGTTTAGTCCCTGCAGCCCGTTTAAGCGATTTTCGATGCGTTTGAACCCCGTTAACCTCATTTCAAGGCTCTAAAATGAAGTTAAAGTATAGGGAACTCAAAACATGCTCAAAAATATGCCGGATGTTGGTTCGTTTGGTCGTACGAACGCGATGTTCGCTTAATTACGACGGAATGCGCACAAGCGCGAAAAACGATCCAAATGACGTGACGAATGGATTTTTCTTATGGCGAACACTAAAATATAATATAGTCATGCTCACATAAATTTTTGGATGTCCGGATGTATTCAGAACGTAAGTTATGCGCGAAAATGCAAACTTGTGCACTTTTTGACACTTTTAGTCCCTGAATGACCCAAAAGTTTATTTTAGCATACCGAACCCCTCAAAGCCTATTTCTAAGCTATGTAAAGGATATTTATGGTATGTTTAACTTATGTTCATGTTCCGGAATGTCTGTTACAGTTCAAATTGGCATACTTTCGCAGTTTGTCAAGTTTAGTCCCTGTAAGCGATATAACTTTGATTTCACCACATCAAACCTTCCAAAACTTATATCTAAGTTATGTAAAGGTTATTTAAGGTATGTTAAACCTATTTCACTATTCCGGAGTGTTTGTTGCATTAAACTGGTTATATTTACGCATTAGTGCGCGTATAACCTTCCAGAAAGCGATTTAGAGTTTGAAATCGAACAAGAGTTGATATGTGCAAAAGATACACATATTTATACAAGTCCAAAGTATGAAATACAATATTTCATTGGTTTGGCATTTGTTTGATGGCCGTGGAGGCACAGGTGTTACAGTCTCCCCTACTTTAGGAAATTTCGTCCCGAAATTTAGTTTTAGAGGAAACTTGTGGAGACAGCTGTGACGGTTTTGCCTTCAGACAAATCCATTGAGCCCTTAAGTAAAACTCTGGGCCATGTTAGGATTCTTAGCAAAGATGTCAACCCTCAAATTGAAGTCATTGTAGTAACAAAACATGGAGTTTTGAACTATAGACAGGAGAACAGTTCCCGTGAAGAATTATCATAGGAAACTTGTGTGTGCTTGAAATCAGAATTGGGTAGTGTGAGAATAAATGACATTGGTCAAAGTCCAAGACTTCTCCCGTATCATTACTCTTGCCACTGTTGGTCTTAACACATGACAAAACTTCCTGTGGTTCCTATGCACTGAACTCCATAATTATGTAGGCCTCCATAATTACGTAGTTCCTTGCACAGTCCGCACAGTTTATTTCATAATGCGTATGGGGAAAAATTAAACGAATAATCTCTTGAACTAGACCTCACGAGGGTCTATCTAACTACATAAACACATGATACATTTAACTAGATTGTCGAACCAATCTATTTAACTTAACTACTCAAGAGAATTATTTAACTACTACATCGACGTAGGATGTATTTAACTAGATTGTCGAACCAATCTATTCAACTAAACTACCCAAGAGGAATATTTAACTACTACACCGACGTAGGATGTATTTAACTACTACACCGACGTAGGATGTATTTAACTACTACACCGACGTAGGATGTATTTAACTACTACACCGACGTAGGATGTATTTAACTAGATTGTCGAACCAATCTATTTAACTTAGATCGACGTAGGATCTCTTTAACTACTACACCGACGTAGGATGTATTTAACTACTACACCGACGTAGGATGTATTTAACTAGATTGTCGAACCAATCTATTTAACTTAGATCGACGTAGGATCTCTTTAACTACTACACCGACGTAGGATGTATTTAACTAGATTGTCGAACCAATCTATTTAACTTAGATCGACGTAGGATCTCTTTAACTAAATTACCTACGGGGAATATTTAACTACATCGACGTAGGATGTATTTAACTTATCAACACATGTTGCCCTTAAACTTTGGAATAGTACTTTATAATCCAAGGGACTTAACTACAACATAGAAGTCCATTAAGGATTTAAGATAGTACCTTTTTTTAATATCCTACTATGAATCCTTCATATGAAGATAAGAAAGATTCTATGAGGATTCGGATAACGAATATCCAGAGTATACAAAAACACAAAATGCATAAACACATAGTCACGTAACCATAAAATTGTTTATCTAGATCTTTGATTTGTAAGTTTTGTTTTGTTAATTACGTACATGCATTTAAAGCACACTAGGAATCCATTTCATGGATTTCATTCGGCACTTTAAACATTAACAAGAATCTAACTATGAAGATAGAAAGATCTTCTAAAAATTCGATTTCGTTTTCAAGAAAACGCATTAATCGAATTAAGGTACAATAATTTTGAAGATACTGAAATACCCTTAGGTATCCTATTAAGAATTTATAGTGGTACGTTGGGTATTCATACAGGGTTGTAACTTGCGCCTTGTACTTCGTTTCTTTGCAAGAGACGGTTACTAAGGATTTCCGTGGAAAACGCAAGAGATAATAAAATGGAAGAAATTACGGGGTAGTCT
The DNA here is from genome assembly GCA_030545235.1 of Helianthus tuberosus. Classification (NCBI taxonomy): domain Eukaryota; kingdom Viridiplantae; phylum Streptophyta; class Magnoliopsida; order Asterales; family Asteraceae; genus Helianthus; species Helianthus tuberosus. The sequence goes on along the minus strand of CM060356.1, from coordinate 89,797,258 downwards.
GTTCTTCAAGGAATACGATTCCTTGATTGTCGGTATTGTAGGGGATACGTTGTTTATACATGCCATCATATTTGTACATTGCAATGCAAAATAAAAAGATTTATTTATAAACAACCACAACAACAACTGTTTCATGGACCCTGACAACAAAAGAAAATAATACATAAGGCTTGATTATTTCTAAACAACATTGTCTTTTAGTTGGTCCGATGCTCATCCTTGCGCTGGATTCGCGTTAGAAATCTTTGGGCAATTTCTTCGGAAATGGCCCATCTCGTTACAGTTGAAACAAGGACCTCGTGGAAGACGAGCTGTAGCAGGATTTACTTGAGGTTGGTTTGGACCAGCTTGGTTCGGGGTAAAACGACAAGCATTTGCCAGGTGACCGAGTCGCCCACATGATGCACACAAACGACACTGTAGGTGAGCTAAGTGGTGTGCATTACATTTGTCGCATATCGGTGCAGTACCGGCATAAGGTTTCCTTGCAGGAGGCTGCGCTGGTTGGTTGCGGGTGTTTTGGTTAGGTTGAGCAGAAATCGCAAAATTCTGCGAAGCCTTACGCTTCTTATTTTTGGACACCTCAGCATGTTCTTCCTTTGGTTCCACTTGAGCAGTCTTGTCGGATGGTCTTGGGTCGCCTTTTCGAAAAAGATTTTTCTTTCTGATGTGGGATTCAGTTAGAGTAGCTGACAATTCAATGGCTTGTCTGACAGTAGTAGGGTTGCTGCCAGTAACAATATCCTGAACTAGGTCAGGAAGACCATCAGTATATTTCTCGATCGCCTTATCCACAGGAGTAACCATAGCAGGACACAACAGGCTCAATTCTTCAAAACGGTCAGTATAGGCTCGATGTTCACCACTGTCTTGCTTCAAATCATCAAACTCCCTCTCCAAAGCTCGCAGTTCATGACGAGGACAGAACTCCCTCATCATAAGAGCTCTAAGCTCGGCCCAAGTCTGTGCTAGTGCAATTTCAGCACCCCGGTCTCTCATAATCCCGTTCCACCATGTAAGAGCCCTCTTCTGAAACACGCTCGAAGAAAACTCGACCTTGCGATTTTCAGGACACTGAACGTGACGGAACGTATTCTCTATGCTCTCGAACCATTGAAGAAGCCCAGTTGCTCCCTCAGAACCACTAAACTTGAGCGGTTTAGCCGAGTTGAAACTCTTGAAGTTGCATGGAGCATTGTTGTTGTTGATGGCCTGCATCATTTGAGCATAAAGATTTGGGAAGGCAACAGCCATTTGCTGCGCGATGATTTCCGCCAGTTCGGCATTTGCCATCTGATTGTCGCGTCGAGGAGGCATTCTAAAAGAGGAAACATGAAAGGAAACGAGTGAGAGATTTAGATGAAAAGAATGAGATGAAACAAATCTGATGAAAGCAAGGGTAGTGGTCATTTGTTTGTTACTACAAGGCAACAAACGACCTTGGTGATTAGTCAAAGTGAATAGGTCAAAAATAATGTATCGCGAAGACATGCTCGCCTATAAGTGAACACTCATCCCAAGAATTCCCAGGTAAGCACAACTGGTCTCGCGTCTGATGAGATGTATACGAAGTGCTTGCCTAGACAGAAAACCCAGAATACAGGCATTCACCCTTCCAGTTTGCACGTGTTCACATTATTTAAAACCCAAAACCTTGACGAGATTTTGAAAATTCAAAGGGGTTCAAAACCATATAACAGAGGGTTCAAAACCTTACAATAGAGGGTTCAAAACCTTGTAATCAATCATCCTAGAACAGATGATTAGTTTTCAAAGCGGTTTTGAAATTTATGTTCTTGTTGTGGTCGTCGCCTAAGGATAGGTGACGGTATTGTTTTATGACTAAACGCAAGTAAACTCGCGTTAGGGTCCTAGAAAGGTTATAGACTAGGTCAAAGCATTACTAATAACCTAATTCCCTATAACCATTGGCTCTGATACCATCTTTTCTGTCACACCCCGACCACGTAGAACATACAAAACGTGGCGGAAACATCGGGGAGTGTTGTAACAGAATTAATGTTTCAAATCCATGGCAATTGATGTTTCGTTTTATTGATTACAAGTGTTACAATGTCTTAACAAACAAAGAAATACAACATAATTAACTAGTCTTGTATCTTTTATTGTCACTAAAGCCCAAGTCTGCCTATGTGTATCTTGATCATCTTATGCAACAGCTCCTGAAAAACACATGTGAAAATAGGTACGTCAGCATAAAAATGCCTGTGAGATACATAGGTTTTTGTGAAAATAGGTTTCATGACTTATGTTTGAGAAAATGTTTAGTCATGAACCTTGTAATTTGCTTTGTCTTGTAAATCATTTGAAAAACAATGAGTTCAGATGATATGTATAAATAAGTGAATAATGTATGGTTAAATGAATAACCATGTAACTGAGTTTGTATAAGATAAGTTGTTTGTAAAACAATGTCTTGTGAAAAATATGTTATTTGTATAAAATGTTATATGTCTCAAACTGAAATGATTCAAATAACGCTACGATATGTAATACCATACAAACACTTATATATAGGAAGTACCAGCGGCGTATCCACCATGCTTGTATCATATTACACACACATCGTTACTTAATCACTTAATCAAACCAAACCAAACAATGTAAAATGTCTATGTTTAAATCAATTGTCAAATGTATTGAATAATATGTCAAAGTATTCATGTCAAGATGTAAATCATGTCAAAATGTCTATGTCAAATATCCATGTCAAATGTCTATGTCAAATATCCATGTCAAATGTCTATGTCTATGTCAAATATCCATGTATGGCAAGTGAAATGTCTCAACTAAACCATATGCACAACAACAAAGTATTGAAGTAAAACTTGGTTTAAATCAAAGTTATGTTTTGTGGGAAATACATGATCAATGTCAATCATGTTAAAATGTCTATGTCAAAATGTCATGTAAAACAATGTACTAAGTAATGCACACAATGGCAATACATAGCATGAAATGTAATGAAATCATGTACTATAATGTACTAACGAACATAGCAGTATATGATGTGAAAACAGGAAAGCAGGAAAGTAACAAGTAGGCACATGTGTTCCACCCCAAAACAGTTTGGAAAACAGTAAAAGAGGGGTCTATGTACTCACTTGAGATTGCTCAGAAGTCCTTGAGTAACAACCAAACAATGCTAGAGATCGCGGATATCAAACGGCACCTAATATAGGTAACTATGTTAATTAACCGGACCTAGATCGGAAGATCGGGTAGCATTAGGGTTTGTAAACCAAACGAGTGTAGAGACTCGTGTCATTTGGTTTGGCAAAGCCTACATACTAAATGAAACTTAACCTAATTGTTTACGACCCATTACGACTCGTTTAGGAAGCTTATGCTACTTTAACGCGTCGTGCGCGTGAAACGCGTTCGGACCGTCTAACTAGTCCTATGACAAGTGTTATATGCCTAAACATGTTACATAATCAGTTATGTGACAAAAGTTTAGGTTACATATGCTTAATTACCAATTATACATGAAAAGGGTATTCTGGTAATTTACCTAAGGCATATAAACTACCTATCATACAACTACTTAAACGATGTGACCATAGGGTATAACCTCGGAAGGTTATTCCCTACCTACTATGGTCACCTAATGTGTTTGGTCGGATCCTAATGATCGACCAAACTGGGTCGGGTTCGAAGGTATAGGCGATTTATTAGATCGCCTACCCTACGACCCTAGACAACGTGGTAATCAGTGGGCATAGTCCCAAGGGACTATGACCATCGTGATTACAATCACGTTGCGAAGTTCTAACGAACTTCGCATTGACCATTACTGGTCAACGCTGAAAGTCAAACAAAGTTTGACTTTCTGACTCGAAAAGCAGTAAAATAAGGAAAAGAACGAAAGAATACTTACGAAGGGTTCCCGAATGCTAATCCCGATTCAAGAATCTCAGGTATGAAACAATGGTTTCAACTTAGAGGTTCTCAAATCAGAATTCTAGTGATTTTAGCAATGGGGGGTATGGGGTATTTATAGGAATACCCGAACCGTTAAGATCGTTTCATGGAAAACGTGCCTTAATCCCATCCGTACATGTGTTGCAAAGTTATGGTGTTTAGGTGTTTAAATTCCATCCATACATGTGTCGCAAAGTTATGGTGTTTAGGTGTTTAAATTCCTTCCATACATGTGTCGCAAAGTTATGGTGTTTAGGTGTTTAAATTCCATCCATACATGTGTCGCAAAGTTATGGTGTTTAGGTGTTTAAATTCCATCCATACATGTGTCGCAAAGTTATGGTGTTTAGGTGTTTAAATTCCATCCATACATGTGTCGCAAAGTTATGGTGTTTAGGTGTTTAAATTCCATCCATACATGTGTCGCAAAGTTATGGTGCCAAAATCCCATCCTTATCCGCTGACCAAGCAAGTTAGAATGTGTGGTTGTGAATTAAACAACGGCTAATACATCGAATCTGGTCCCGAAAACGCAAAACTGAGTTTTCTGCATGTTTTCTGTCCAGCATAGGCAGTCGCGTAGCGCGACTGCATAGGCCCTTAGGGCTCGCGCTACGCCACTGCCCCTCTGTTTCAGAAATGTTTCCAAAATGGCAGGTTTAGTCCCTGCAGCCCGTTTAAGCGATTTTCGATGCGTTTGAACCCCGTTAACCTCATTTCAAGGCTCTAAAATGAAGTTAAAGTATAGGGAACTCAAAACATGCTCAAAAATATGCCGGATGTTGGTTCGTTTGGTCGTACGAACGCGATGTTCGCTTAATTACGACGGAATGCGCACAAGCGCGAAAAACGATCCAAATGACGTGACGAATGGATTTTTCTTATGGCGAACACTAAAATATAATATAGTCATGCTCACATAAATTTTTGGATGTCCGGATGTATTCAGAACGTAAGTTATGCGCGAAAATGCAAACTTGTGCACTTTTTGACACTTTTAGTCCCTGAATGACCCAAAAGTTTATTTTAGCATACCGAACCCCTCAAAGCCTATTTCTAAGCTATGTAAAGGATATTTATGGTATGTTTAACTTATGTTCATGTTCCGGAATGTCTGTTACAGTTCAAATTGGCATACTTTCGCAGTTTGTCAAGTTTAGTCCCTGTAAGCGATATAACTTTGATTTCACCACATCAAACCTTCCAAAACTTATATCTAAGTTATGTAAAGGTTATTTAAGGTATGTTAAACCTATTTCACTATTCCGGAGTGTTTGTTGCATTAAACTGGTTATATTTACGCATTAGTGCGCGTATAACCTTCCAGAAAGCGATTTAGAGTTTGAAATCGAACAAGAGTTGATATGTGCAAAAGATACACATATTTATACAAGTCCAAAGTATGAAATACAATATTTCATTGGTTTGGCATTTGTTTGATGGCCGTGGAGGCACAGGTGTTACAGTCTCCCCTACTTTAGGAAATTTCGTCCCGAAATTTAGTTTTAGAGGAAACTTGTGGAGACAGCTGTGACGGTTTTGCCTTCAGACAAATCCATTGAGCCCTTAAGTAAAACTCTGGGCCATGTTAGGATTCTTAGCAAAGATGTCAACCCTCAAATTGAAGTCATTGTAGTAACAAAACATGGAGTTTTGAACTATAGACAGGAGAACAGTTCCCGTGAAGAATTATCATAGGAAACTTGTGTGTGCTTGAAATCAGAATTGGGTAGTGTGAGAATAAATGACATTGGTCAAAGTCCAAGACTTCTCCCGTATCATTACTCTTGCCACTGTTGGTCTTAACACATGACAAAACTTCCTGTGGTTCCTATGCACTGAACTCCATAATTATGTAGGCCTCCATAATTACGTAGTTCCTTGCACAGTCCGCACAGTTTATTTCATAATGCGTATGGGGAAAAATTAAACGAATAATCTCTTGAACTAGACCTCACGAGGGTCTATCTAACTACATAAACACATGATACATTTAACTAGATTGTCGAACCAATCTATTTAACTTAACTACTCAAGAGAATTATTTAACTACTACATCGACGTAGGATGTATTTAACTAGATTGTCGAACCAATCTATTCAACTAAACTACCCAAGAGGAATATTTAACTACTACACCGACGTAGGATGTATTTAACTACTACACCGACGTAGGATGTATTTAACTACTACACCGACGTAGGATGTATTTAACTACTACACCGACGTAGGATGTATTTAACTAGATTGTCGAACCAATCTATTTAACTTAGATCGACGTAGGATCTCTTTAACTACTACACCGACGTAGGATGTATTTAACTACTACACCGACGTAGGATGTATTTAACTAGATTGTCGAACCAATCTATTTAACTTAGATCGACGTAGGATCTCTTTAACTACTACACCGACGTAGGATGTATTTAACTAGATTGTCGAACCAATCTATTTAACTTAGATCGACGTAGGATCTCTTTAACTAAATTACCTACGGGGAATATTTAACTACATCGACGTAGGATGTATTTAACTTATCAACACATGTTGCCCTTAAACTTTGGAATAGTACTTTATAATCCAAGGGACTTAACTACAACATAGAAGTCCATTAAGGATTTAAGATAGTACCTTTTTTTAATATCCTACTATGAATCCTTCATATGAAGATAAGAAAGATTCTATGAGGATTCGGATAACGAATATCCAGAGTATACAAAAACACAAAATGCATAAACACATAGTCACGTAACCATAAAATTGTTTATCTAGATCTTTGATTTGTAAGTTTTGTTTTGTTAATTACGTACATGCATTTAAAGCACACTAGGAATCCATTTCATGGATTTCATTCGGCACTTTAAACATTAACAAGAATCTAACTATGAAGATAGAAAGATCTTCTAAAAATTCGATTTCGTTTTCAAGAAAACGCATTAATCGAATTAAGGTACAATAATTTTGAAGATACTGAAATACCCTTAGGTATCCTATTAAGAATTTATAGTGGTACGTTGGGTATTCATACAGGGTTGTAACTTGCGCCTTGTACTTCGTTTCTTTGCAAGAGACGGTTACTAAGGATTTCCGTGGAAAACGCAAGAGATAATAAAATGGAAGAAATTACGGGGTAGTCTGTTCTTCAAGGAATACGATTCCTTGATTGTCGGTATTGTAGGGGATACGTTGTTTATACATGCCATCATATTTGTACATTGCAATGCAAAATAAAAAGATTTATTTATAAACAACCACAACAACAACTGTTTCATGGACCCTGACAACAAAAGAAAATAATACATAAGGCTTGATTATTTCTAAACAACATTGTCTTTTAGTTGGTCCGATGCTCATCCTTGCGCTGGATTCGCGTTAGAAATCTTTGGGCAATTTCTTCGGAAATGGCCCATCTCGTTACAGTTGAAACAAGGACCTCGTGGAAGACGAGCTGTAGCAGGATTTACTTGAGGTTGGTTTGGACCAGCTTGGTTCGGGGTAAAACGACAAGCATTTGCCAGGTGACCGAGTCGCCCACATGATGCACACAAACGACACTGTAGGTGAGCTAAGTGGTGTGCATTACATTTGTCGCATATCGGTGCAGTACCGGCATAAGGTTTCCTTGCAGGAGGCTGCGCTGGTTGGTTGCGGGTGTTTTGGTTAGGTTGAGCAGAAATCGCAAAATTCTGCGAAGCCTTACGCTTCTTATTTTTGGACACCTCAGCATGTTCTTCCTTTGGTTCCACTTGAGCAGTCTTGTCGGATGGTCTTGGGTCGCCTTTTCGAAAAAGATTTTTCTTTCTGATGTGGGATTCAGTTAGAGTAGCTGACAATTCAATGGCTTGTCTGACAGTAGTAGGGTTGCTGCCAGTAACAATATCCTGAACTAGGTCAGGAAGACCATCAGTATATTTCTCGATCGCCTTATCCACAGGAGTAACCATAGCAGGACACAACAGGCTCAATTCTTCAAAACGGTCAGTATAGGCTCGATGTTCACCACTGTCTTGCTTCAAATCATCAAACTCCCTCTCCAAAGCTCGCAGTTCATGACGAGGACAGAACTCCCTCATCATAAGAGCTCTAAGCTCGGCCCAAGTCTGTGCTAGTGCAATTTCAGCACCCCGGTCTCTCATAATCCCGTTCCACCATGTAAGAGCCCTCTTCTGAAACACGCTCGAAGAAAACTCGACCTTGCGATTTTCAGGACACTGAACGTGACGGAACGTATTCTCTATGCTCTCGAACCATTGAAGAAGCCCAGTTGCTCCCTCAGAACCACTAAACTTGAGCGGTTTAGCCGAGTTGAAACTCTTGAAGTTGCATGGAGCATTGTTGTTGTTGATGGCCTGCATCATTTGAGCATAAAGATTTGGGAAGGCAACAGCCATTTGCTGCGCGATGATTTCCGCCAGTTCGGCATTTGCCATCTGATTGTCGCGTCGAGGAGGCATTCTAAAAGAGGAAACATGAAAGGAAACGAGTGAGAGATTTAGATGAAAAGAATGAGATGAAACAAATCTGATGAAAGCAAGGGTAGTGGTCATTTGTTTGTTACTACAAGGCAACAAACGACCTTGGTGATTAGTCAAAGTGAATAGGTCAAAAATAATGTATCGCGAAGACATGCTCGCCTATAAGTGAACACTCATCCCAAGAATTCCCAGGTAAGCACAACTGGTCTCGCGTCTGATGAGATGTATACGAAGTGCTTGCCTAGACAGAAAACCCAGAATACAGGCATTCACCCTTCCAGTTTGCACGTGTTCACATTATTTAAAACCCAAAACCTTGACGAGATTTTGAAAATTCAAAGGGGTTCAAAACCATATAACAGAGGGTTCAAAACCTTACAATAGAGGGTTCAAAACCTTGTAATCAATCATCCTAGAACAGATGATTAGTTTTCAAAGCGGTTTTGAAATTTATGTTCTTGTTGTGGTCGTCGCCTAAGGATAGGTGACGGTATTGTTTTATGACTAAACGCAAGTAAACTCGCGTTAGGGTCCTAGAAAGGTTATAGACTAGGTCAAAGCATTACTAATAACCTAATTCCCTATAACCATTGGCTCTGATACCATCTTTTATGTCACACCCCGACCACGTAGAACATACAAAACGTGGCGGAAACATCGGGGAGTGTTGTAACAGAATTAATGTTTCAAATCCATGGCAATTGATGTTTCGTTTTATTGATTACAAGTGTTACAATGTCTTAACAAACAAAGAAATACAACATAATTAACTAGTCTTGTATCTTTTATTGTCACTAAAGCCCAAGTCTGCCTATGTGTATCTTGATCATCTTATGCAACAGCTCCTGAAAAACACATGTGAAAATAGGTACGTCAGCATAAAAATGCCTGTGAGATACATAGGTTTTTGTGAAAATAGGTTTCATGACTTATGTTTGAGAAAATGTTTAGTCATGAACCTTGTAATTTGCTTTGTCTTGTAAATCATTTGAAAAACAATGAGTTCAGATGATATGTATAAATAAGTGAATAATGTATGGTTAAATGAATAACCATGTAACTGAGTTTGTATAAGATAAGTTGTTTGTAAAACAATGTCTTGTGAAAAATATGTTATTTGTATAAAATGTTATATGTCTCAAACTGAAATGATTCAAATAACGCTACGATATGTAATACCATACAAACACTTATATATAGGAAGTACCAGCGGCGTATCCACCATGCTTGTATCATATTACACACACATCGTTACTTAATCACTTAATCAAACCAAACCAAACAATGTAAAATGTCTATGTTTAAATCAATTGTCAAATGTATTGAATAATATGTCAAAGTATTCATGTCAAGATGTAAATCATGTCAAAATGTCTATGTCAAATATCCATGTCAAATGTCTATGTCAAATATCCATGTCAAATGTCTATGTCTATGTCAAATATCCATGTATGGCAAGTGAAATGTCTCAACTAAACCATATGCACAACAACAAAGTATTGAAGTAAAACTTGGTTTAAATCAAAGTTATGTTTTGTGGGAAATACATGATCAATGTCAATCATGTTAAAATGTCTATGTCAAAATGTCATGTAAAACAATGTACTAAGTAATGCACACAATGGCAATACATAGCATGAAATGTAATGAAATCATGTACTATAATGTACTAACGAACATAGCAGTATATGATGTGAAAACAGGAAAGCAGGAAAGTAACAAGTAGGCACATGTGTTCCACCCCAAAACAGTTTGGAAAACAGTAAAAGAGGGGTCTATGTACTCACTTGAGATTGCTCAGAAGTCCTTGAGTAACAACCAAACAATGCTAGAGATCGCGGATATCAAACGGCACCTAATATAGGTAACTATGTTAATTAACCGGACCTAGATCGGAAGATCGGGTAGCATTAGGGTTTGTAAACCAAACGAGTGTAGAGACTCGTGTCATTTGGTTTGGCAAAGCCTACATACTAAATGAAACTTAACCTAATTGTTTACGACCCATTACGACTCGTTTAGGAAGCTTATGCTACTTTAACGCGTCGTGCGCGTGAAACGCGTTCGGACCGTCTAACTAGTCCTATGACAAGTGTTATATGCCTAAACATGTTACATAATCAGTTATGTGACAAAAGTTTAGGTTACATATGCTTAATTACCAATTATACATGAAAAGGGTATTCTGGTAATTTACCTAAGGCATATAAACTACCTATCATACAACTACTTAAACGATGTGACCATAGGGTATAACCTCGGAAGGTTATTCCCTACCTACTATGGTCACCTAATGTGTTTGGTCGGATCCTAATGATCGACCAAACTGGGTCGGGTTCGAAGGTATAGGCGATTTATTAGATCGCCTACCCTACGACCCTAGACAACGTGGTAATCAGTGGGCATAGTCCCAAGGGACTATGACCATCGTGATTACAATCACGTTGCGAAGTTTTAACGAACTTCGCATTGACCATTACTGGTCAACGCTGAAAGTCAAACAAAGTTTGACTTTCTGACTCGAAAAGCAGTAAAATAAGGAAAAGAACGAAAGAATACTTACGAAGGGTTCCCGAATGCTAATCCCGATTCAAGAATCTCAGGTATGAAACAATGGTTTCAACTTAGAGGTTCTCAAATCAGAATTCTAGTGATTTTAGCAATGGGGGGTATGGGGTATTTATAGGAATACCCGAACCGTTAAGATCGTTTCATGGAAAACGTGCCTTAATCCCATCCGTACATGTGTTGCAAAGTTATGGTGTTTAGGTGTTTAAATTCCATCCATACATGTGTCGCAAAGTTATGGTGTTTAGGTGTTTAAATTCCATCCATACATGTGTCGCAAAGTTATGGTGTTTAGGTGTTTAAATTCCATCCATACATGTGTCGCAAAGTTATGGTGTTTAGGTGTTTAAATTCCATCCATACATGTGTCGCAAAGTTATGGTGCCAAAATCCCATCCTTATCCGCTGACCAAGCAAGTTAGAATGTGTGGTTGTGAATTAAACAACGGCTAATACATCGAATCTGGTCCCGAAAACGCAAAACTGAGTTTTCTGCATGTTTTCTGTCCAGCATAGGCAGTCGCGTAGCGCGACTGCATAGGCCCTTAGGGCTCGCGCTACGCCACTGCCCCTCTGTTTCAGAAATGTTTCCAAAATGGCAGGTTTAGTCCCTGCAGCCCGTTTAAGCGATTTTCGATGCGTTTGAACCCCGTTAACCTCATTTCAAGGCTCTAAAATGAAGTTAAAGTATAGGGAACTCAAAACATGCTCAAAAATATGCCGGATGTTGGTTCGTTTGGTCGTACGAACGCGATGTTCGCTTAATTACGACGGAATGCGCACAAGCGCGAAAAACGATCCAAATGACGTGACGAATGGATTTTTCTTATGGCGAACACTAAAATATAATATAGTCATGCTCACATAAATTTTTGGATGTCCGGATGTATTCAGAACGTAAGTTATGCGCGAAAATGCAAACTTGTGCACTTTTTGACACTTTTAGTCCCTGAATGACCCAAAAGTTTATTTTAGCATACCGAACCCCTCAAAGCCTATTTCTAAGCTATGTAAAGGATATTTATGGTATGTTTAACTTATGTTCATGTTCCAGAATGTCTGTTACAGTTCAAATTGGCATACTTTCGCAGTTTGTCAAGTTTAGTCCCTGTAAGCGATATAACTTTGATTTCACCACATCAAACCTTCCAAAACTTATATCTAAGTTATGTAAAGGTTATTTAAGGTATGTTAAACCTATTTCACTATTCCGGAGTGTTTGTTGCATTAAACTGGTTATATTTACGCATTAGTGCGCGTATAACCTTCCAGAAAGCGATTTAGAGTTTGAAATCGAACAAGAGTTGATATGTGCAAAAGATACACATATTTATACAAGTCCAAAGTATGAAATACAATATTTCATTGGTTTGGCATTTGTTTGATGGCCGTGGAGGCACAGGTGTTACAGGACACGGCCCCGTGTTCATGGGGAATCCTGACACATTTTGTCTGTATTCTGACACGAAATCAAACGGGAATCTTTGAGTGGACACGGGGGCGTGTTGACCTGGACACGGCCCCGTGTCTAGAGGCTGTCTTATGGAGTTTGTCTAATTTTAAGGAACTTATCCTGATCGGGTGGTTCCTTACTGGATGGAACAACCCCAAAGTGCCTAAGATACCTTAATTGTTCTAGATTAAGACGAAAACGTAAGAGGTTGTCGGTGAGAGTGATTCCTATGCTATATGTAGGTGGACAAGTCCAACCCTTTCCCGGGCTCTCGTTAAAGAAGGTGTATGCCGAATCGCTCAGGTCTATGTATGCATCGAACGAAGTCGATGGGGAGTCCTTCACGGCACAATCGACACAGGGACGACTATCGCTCAAGTCCTTGCTAGATTTAGAGGTATCGTCGGGAACAACGAAGTTGTTTGAATGTGATCCCAACACTTCTTCTTGGGATAAATTATTGAAATCTATCCTAAGTTCTTTTAACCAAGTAAGAATTAGATCTTCTAATTGAAATAGTGCATCAAGAAGCATTTCTCCTAGAAAATCCGGTTGAGAGCATTCAAGGGAGAGATAGGGATTATTTTTACTTTCGCCCCTCTTAAGGATACAGGAAAACGATGGGTCTATATAGTGGGGCTTGTAATTTAGAAAATAACATTCTAATTCCTTATGGAAACCACCACATATTTGACACCACGTACCATAAGAGTGCCGAAAGTAAAAACCATCAGTATCACTCATGTTTGTGTCAGAAATTACCAACCGTCGGGATCTTACGGTTCTGTTTTCAGTAACTGAATCTTGGGCACGGGGCTTGTTGAGTGGGCACGGCCCCGTGTTCAGCTTACTGTCTGACTTAAAACAGGATTGCCAGTTCCAATGATTGGGCACGGGGCGTGTTCAGCGGGCACGGCCCGTGCTGAGTTCTGCAGAAGCTGAAAAATTAAGAAAAATCCTTAAAAAATAGAAAAATAAGAAAAACGATTAGGCCGTTGATTCCAAACTTTCTTAAAATCCTTGTGTCCCCGGCAACGGCGCCAAAAACTTGATGCGTCTGAAGTGTGTATATAAGTTTAAGTATATTTTAAGCCCTTTTTTACACTTTTTTAGCCAAGTTTTAAATTTATAAAACACGATATTTACTAACACTAAACACACATATGGGCAAGTGCACCCATCGTGAGCGTAGTATAGTGTTGGTAAGATACCGAGGTCGTCCAAGGATACAAGAGCTTTTAGTATCGGTTTATCCTCAACGTCTAATCAAATCAAAAAGTTTAGAAAAAGGTTTTAAGCTAGAAAATAAAAACTAACTAAAATGCTGAAAATAAAAATAAAAACATATAGACAAGATGAATCACTTGGCTCCGACTCGTGTTTAGTGTAACCTTTGATTATTTCCGCACTTTTGCACTTTTTAAGAGATTATCTTAGTTATTGTAGTAGGCCCCTCTTTTGAAGGTGACGTTACCCTCAACCCAGTAGTTTGAGTCAGCAAGGATACAATCCTAAAGGGTCGGATTATTGAAAGATAATTAATTAAGTTATTAATGCATATTATGGTAGGCCCCTCTTTTGAAGGTGACGTTACCCTCGGCTAAGTAGTCTGAGTCAGCAGGGATATAGTCCTAAGTAGCCGGGTTAAAGTATTAATAGTAGCTTACATATGAGGGGATCAAAGAGTTTGGACCCCCGCCATCCAATACCGTTAAGTATTGAAGGAGGTCCTACTAAATTTGACCCGGTCCTTGCAGGATCTATACACTGAACAAGGCAAGACTCTTACCAAACCGTTCCCTTAACCCCCGACCAGGTAGCCAACATACCTCCATATAGACCGTGGAGATATGAATGGTGAAAATCTTTTATTTTATATAGACAGTAAAATAATGCCAAGACACCACGGACAAACGATAAGGAAAAATCACCTTCAACATAAGAAACTAGTTATTAAAGTCATTAATACATAACCAATTAAAAAGTGCGAAAAGATTAAAAATAAAAAGTATAACACTAGACACTTTGTCTTCACCAAGTGATGTAAGAGACTTAGGCAAACATGGCCTTGATTGTCAAGAACTCTTACGATCAATCTTGGATCCCGAGACGACTCACACACTCTATGATGGACAACGGATGATGGTGGTGGATGATGGTGTTATGGTGGTGGTGGATGGTGCGTGAAGTGTGAGAGAGGTGGTGTGCCAAGGGATGATTTGCACTTGAGCCAAGCACTCCTATTTATAGGCTGAACAGAAGCTCAGGCACGGCCTCGTGTCCATTGGGCACGACCCCGTGTCCATCCTCTTCTCTGTCTTTATTAATTGTAGTTTGTCTGCATTAGTTGACCACGCCCCCGTGTCCGCTGGGCACGCCCCCGTGTGCAGAAGCATATCTGTACTATCAAGATTTGCCTGGATTATGCGAATCTTATAGTTGACCACGGCCCCGTGTCCGTTGAGCAAGGCCCCGTGGTGGGCGATAGAAGCTTCTATAGCTTTGTCTTTTATGCTGGCACTTGGGCACGCCCCCGTGTTCACTGAGCATGGGGCGTGTTCAGCCTTCTGTTTTCTTGTTTTGCTTGGGAAGATGCTGTCGTGGGGTCGGACATGTCACGTTTGTTCCTTTTCTTGTATTTTTGTTAGATTTAGCTGTCTTTTTGCTTCTTTTGTTAATTTGAGCTCATTTAATCCTGAAAATACAAAAGGAAGACAAAAGCACACTTTTTCCAACATTAGTACTAAAAAGGGTTAGTTTTATGCCACAATTGATGTAATTTATATGTTGCATTTTGCACACATCATAAACTTAATTCAATAAAACGAAATTCCAAATCCATGTGTTTTGAAACAATGATTCTGTTACGACACTCCCCGACGTTTCCGTCGCGGTTTGTTATTTTAATGCAGTCGGGGTGTGACAGAGAAAGGCAAAAGGTGATTCACGGTTTCTTGTACGGTTTCATATCATTCAATAGAATCACAGGTCATTGTACGTTCTTGTGTTTGGTCCACGTACGTGTACGGATTCCGCACGTCACACATATCGGTTCGTAATCATTCGGGAGTCGAAAACCGGTCCTACAACTGTGACATCTGTGCCTCTACGACCATCATACAGGTATAAATCCAATGAAATCTTGTGTTTCATTCTTGGGATTTGTACAATTTCATGTGACATTTACACATATAAATTCTAGTTCGATTTCAAGCTTTAAATCGCTTTCTGGGAAGTTATATGCAAACGGATGCGTAAACGTAATCAGTTTAACGTGGCAAACACTTCGGAACAGTGACTTAGGCTTAACATACCTTAAATAACCTTTACATAACTTAGAAATAAGTTTTGAAGGGTTTGGTGTTCCAAAAATAAGTTTATTCGATCACAGGGACTATTTGCGACAAACTGCGGAAGTCTGCCGATTCATATAGTAACACACATTCGAAACAAGATCATAAGCTAAACATACCCTAAATATCCTTTACATAGGTTAGAAATAAACTTTGAGTGGTTCGGTATGCAAAAATGCGCTTATTTGATCAATAGGGACTAAAAGCGTTAAAAAGTGCATAAGTTTGCATTTACGCGCATATCTTACGTTCTGAACATATCCGGACATTCTAATTTTTTTTGTAATCATTAAAATATTTATTTTAGTGATTGGAATGCAAAAATACCACTCGTCGTGTAATTTGAATCGTTTTTCGCGTCCGTTCGAGTTTCATCGTAATTAACCGAATAACGTGATCGTACGACCAAACAAACCGACATCCGTGATATTTCCAAGCATATTTCATGTCCCCTATACTTTAACATCCTTGTAGAGCCTTGAAATTGGGTTAACGGGGGTTAAACGCATCGAAAATGCCTTAAATCAAGTGCAGGGACCAAAACTGCCAAAAATTGAACAAGTTTCAGCTGGTTCAGCCAGGAGTGTTGTGGAAGAATCATGGGACAGCTCCGCGTGTTGCCTGAGCAGCCTCTGTGCAGAAAACCTGTTTTCAGCAAAACAGCCTGCTGAACTTGGTTTTAAACATGATTTTTGAGTATTGTGGGCTGGTTTATGTGATCCCCCAGTTGCCTAATCAATGCCTAACAAGTGTAAGGTGTTGATCATGCTTTAATCCACTCAATTACACATGGCAATGATCTAAAGACACTTGATTTCCTATAAATAGCAAGCATTTTTGCTCATTTCCTTGCTCATCCATTCTCTTCTTCATACCTGCTCTTGGAGAGGGTCTCACACTTGTTGAAGGCCTCCTACTTCAGTTTTCTTTGTTCTTTTTCCAAGCTTGGACCCCTTGTAAGTTTCTTTCATGCTTGGTTATGTATTTCAAGCAAGAAAGTCAAACAGTGTTTGACTTTCTGCTTTGACCATGATTTAGTCAAGTCAAAGTTCGTTTGAACTTTGCAACGTGAGCGTAATCACGATGGTTATATTCCCTTGTGACTATACCTACTGATTACCACGTTGATTAGGTGTAGTGACGAGTCAAAGTTTCCGTCAAAATGCCCGATTATGTGCATTTTGCGACGAAACTATTTTCGGGTATCAAAACACTTTGTTTTGATATCAAATCAGTTTTCTAACTTAGTTAAACATGTTTTAACATGTTTAACTCGTCACTTTTAGTGTAGTGCTTATATAGGGTCGTAAGTCAAGAGGTCTTGACAATCGGTTAGACTTTCGAACCCGACCCATTTGGTCGATCATTAGGATCCGACCAAACATATTTTGTGACCATAGTTGCATAGGTAATAACCTTCCGAGGTTATACCTTATGTTCAGTTAGTTTGATTAGTTGTATGATAGGTAGTTTATATGCCTTAGGAAAATGACCAAAATGCCCTTTTCATGCATAATTTGAATTTAAGCATATGTAACTTAATTTTTGACACTTAAACTGATTATGCAACATTTTTAAACATGTTAGGGCATATAATACTTGTCATAGGACTAGTTAGACTATCCGTTTGTGCTTTCGCACAAATGACGCGTTAAAGTAGCATAAACTACCTTAACGGGTCATAACGGGTCATAAGCACTTAGGATAGGTTCCGAATCAGAATGTAGGCTTTGTAAACCATATCATATGAGTTCCAATACTCATTTGGTTTACGAGACCTCATTCTACCCGATCTCCCGATTTAGGTACTGATTATTTAACATAGTGATTCCATACTATGTGCCACTTGATTCCTTGATTTCCGAGCTTTGTTAGGACACTTAATCAAGGATACTTGCAATCTCAAGTGAGTACATAGTCCCCTCTTTTACGTTTTCAAATGTTTTGGGGTGAAACATATGTGCTTATTCGTTATTTTCATGATTTCAACTATATGATTACACATGCATAGTACTTATCTTTTGACGAATTAAACGATTATCTATGGCTTAAACACTAATTTTCAAAGTTTGTAGAACTATTTGTTGGTTTGTATTTATTTTATATATTCATTAACAATGATCAAGCCGATTGGTAGTATGATATAGCGCAATCGGCGTGTGACAACGGCGCCGATTGCTAAAGCACCATACCGATTAGCACCAACAGAAATGCAGGAACTGAAGAATCAATTGGACGAACTTCTTAACAAAGGTTTTATACAACCAAGTTCATCCCCGTGGGGAGCACCGGTGTTGTTCGTTAAGAAGAAAGATGGATCGATGCGTATGTGCATTGACTATCGAGAATTGAACAAAGTCACGATTAAGAATCGGTACCCACTACCGAGAATCGATGATCTGTTCGATCAACTTGAAGGAGCTTTATTCTTTTCTAAGATCGATTTACGCTCTGGATATCATCAACTGAAAGTACAGGAAGAGGATATTCCTAAAACTGCTTTCAGGACGAGATACGGTCATTATGAATTTACCGTCATGCCATTTGGTTTAACCAATGCCTCAGCCGCATTTATGGACATGATGAACAGGATATATAAACCATACCTGGATAAATTTATAATTGTCTTTATAGATGATATTCTTATTTACTCTAAGAGTAAAGAGGACCATGCAGCCCATCTGCATACGCTCCTCACATTGTTGAGAAAAGAAAAGCTTTATGCTAAATTCTCAAAATATGAATTTTGGTTGCAAGAAGTGCAATTCCTAGGACATCTTGTTAATCATGAAGGAATTCATGTGGATCCCACAAAGATCGAGGCGATTACTAAATGGAAAGTCTCCGAATCACCTACAGAAGTACGAAGTTTTCTTGGACTGGCAGGATATTATAGACGGTTTATCCAAGATTTCTCTAGAATAGCCCTTCCATTAACTAAACTGACCTGCAAATCAGTTTAGTTTGAATGGGGACCAAAATAAGAGGAAGCTTTTAAGATTCTTAAGAAAAGGTTAACCAACGCACCCATACTTGCATTACCAGAAGGAACTGAAGACTTTATAGTATATTGTGATGCATCTAAGTTAGGATATGGATGTGTGTTGATGCAACGTCAAAAGGTTATAGCCTATGCCTCTAGACAACTTAAGAAACATGAAGAGAATTACACAACCCATGACCTAGAATTAGGAGCCATAGTTTTTGCCCTTAAGATTTGGAGACACTATTTATATGGAAATAAATTTGTTGTCTTCACCGATCATAAAAGTTTAAAGTATATTTTCGGGCAAAAGGAGTTAAATATGAGACAGAGACGCTGGATGGAAGTTCTTAGTTATTATGATTGTGATATCCAGTATCATGTTGGGACGGCCAATGTAGTAGCTGATGCTCTAAGTCGAAAGTATCATGAAAAACCAAAGCGAGTACATTCTCTCAGATTAAATCTACAAGTAGATTTAAATGAACATATCAGAGAAGTACAGGAATCAGCAATCAAGGACGACGCTGAAAAATTGAAGGGAATGCTTAAGGGATTAGAACAAGGAACAGATGGAATTTGGAAGTTCCATAAGAAAAGAATATGGATACCTAAGCAAGGAAATTTACGCCACCAAATTCTAGAAGAAGCTCATAAATCTAAGTATACGATACATCCTGGAAGTGATAAGATGTATCAAGATCTAAGAAAGAATTTCTAGTGGATAGCAATGAAAAAGGATATAGCTAATTATGTTGCCAAATGTCTAACTTGTTCTCAAGTTAAAGCTGAACATCAGAAACCATCAGGATTATTGCAACAGTTAAAAATGCCCATATGGAAATGGGAATTGATAACAATGGATTTTGTTAATAAATTACCCAAGACAAGAAAAGGAAATGAAACAATCTGGGTGATTGTAGACAGATTGACTAAATCTGCTCATTTCTTACCCATGAAGGAAACTTTCAGTATGGAACAATTAGCCAAGCTATATGTAAATGAAGTAGTTTCATTACATGGAATTCGTTTGTCTATCGTATCCAATAGAGATAGCCATTTTACATCTCACTTTTGGACAAGTTTCCAAAAAGCAATGGGAACCAAGTTGAACCTAAGCACAGCTTACCATCCACAGACGGACGGACAAAGAGAAAGGACAATCCAGACTATGGAAGATATGCTTAGAGCTTGTGTAATTGATTTCGGAGGAAATTGGGACGACCATTTACCATTAATAGAATTTTTCCTATAATAACAGCTATCATACTAGTATTAATGTTGCACCATTTGAAGCACTTTATAGATGAAAGTGCAGAACTCCATTCTGTTGGGCAGAGATTGGAGAAAAAACAATTATATGGACCAGAAATAGTGCAGGAAATGACGGATAAGATAATTCAAGTCAAGGAAAGACTAAAAGCAGCACGAGATCGTCAAAAGAGTTATGCTGATAACAGACGAAAGCCATTGGAATTTCAAGTAGGAGATAAAGTATTATTAAAAGTTTCTCCATGGAAAGGAGTAGTCAGATTTATTAAGAGAGGAAAGCTAAGCCCTAGATATGTTGGACCTTTTGAGATTATTAGAAGAATAGGAACTGTAGCTTATCAGCTACAACTGCCAGAGGAAATGGCAGGAATACATGATGTATTTCATGTAAGTAATCTCAAAAAGTGCTTAGCAGACGAATCTCTAGTAATACCTCTGAAGGACATAGAGGTAAATGAGAAACTCAAGTTTATTGAGAAACCCATTCAGATTGAAGATAGAAAGATCAAGAATCTTAAACATAAGATATTAGTTCTAGTCAAAGTGAGATGGGATTCCAAAAGAGGACCGGAATACACATGGGAACTCGAATCAGAGATGCAAAGGAAATACCCACACCTGTTCCAGTAGATCTCGAGGATGAGATCCAAAACAAGGTGGGGAGGATATAACAACCCTTCTAAAAATATTTTTGGACACCCTAAATGTCCCTAAATATACCCCGTACATAAAAACCGGACCCGGGATAGCCCTACACTTGTAAAACTCAACAAAAATGAAATTTTACAATCTCTCACGGGTCGCAACAGAGATCCTTTAATCTGTCGTGGGGCCCAATGTCCTCATTCTTATCCGGACACGTGTCGTGCCATGTGGCACCTGACTCAGCAGGCCTACCCCTTGACTCAGCAAGGCTATAAGTTGACACGTGGTCGCTCGCGGGCCGCGAAGGCCCTAGCCTTCTCTTTCGTGGGGCGCGACCAAGTGGTCGAACAACCTATATAAGGGGGGCCAGGACTCATTTGATCTTCGTTCATTTCTGAATTCTCTCTCAACTTCTCTAATAGTGGAAACTCTGCTCAGGCATAATAACCATTATACAGCGAAGCTTTGCCTCGTTGTAAGTACTATAACCCTGCAATTACCCTACACGATCGATTTAGAATTTCCGTAATGCATGTCGGCTCAGCCCGACTCAGTCATTGGAATTCTATCTCGTGTGTACACCCGATTGATTTAGAATTTCCGTAATGCATGTCGGCTCTGCCCGACTCAGTCATTGGAATTTTGTCTCGAGTGTACGGTTAAATTAAATCGGGTTATTTTACTAACACGTGTGCATTATTTATTTTAATAGATAATAATCAGGAGATTCTCAGGAAGCCTTAGTATTATCTAAACTTGCAAAGTGAGTAATACTCTTTTTGTGAAACCTTTTTATAAACTATTTTTACAAAACCTCAAATGTTTTAAATTATATTCAACAATGATTGAGTATTTGTATTCTACAATTATCGTTGGTATGTTGGGGTTTTGTATACAAAATTTGTTACTACACTATGAGTAGTAAGATTACCACAAGTCGGGTTGACAATACCGTGGGTGGTAATTAAAGTAGAAATATAAACAAATGTAATTGCGAGATCGCCCTCAATGTTGTAAAATGATAAAACCTGTTTTGATTAAACTGGGATTCACTCACCAGTATTTCTTGCTGACAAAATGTTTTAAAACATGTTTCAGGTAACGTAATATGAAAGCCCAATAGAAGCCAGCTGGAGTGCACTGAAGGCTTAGAATAGTGGCTATAAAAGTTACCTAAATAAACAAGACATTTTGTTTTCAATAAATAGGGTTTATCCCTACAAACATGTTTGTATTGGAAATTTGGGTTTATCCCAATGTATTTATTAATTATAAAATGAGGTGTTTTACTCTGATACAATATTTCCTAACTACGGTCCTGATGTATTCTGCTGCCAAATTAATAAACACCGATACCACCCGCTCTGAGTAGCTCGCGGCCGCCCGCTCCCGGGTAGGGGTCGGGGGTTGCGACACCACCCACTGCCACCCACCCCCACCCCTACCATCACCATAGCCACCCACCTCCACCAACACAATCAACAACAACCATCATCGAAACCCAACCCTATATTTTAGGGTTGTAGCAGTAGCGAGTTTAGGGTGGAGGTGGTGCAGCAGTGGTGGGTTTAGGGTGGAGTTGGTGCAGCGGTGGTGGGTTTAGGGTGGAGGTGGTGCGGCGCTCGGGGGTTCAGGGAGGAGGTGGTGCAGCGATGGTGGGTTAATGATGGAGGAGGTGCGGCAGTCGTTGATTCAGGGGGGGGGGTGGTGCAATGGTGGTGGTTTAGGGTTTGTAAGTTGGGGCTTTTTAGGTGGTGGGGTAATGGTGGCATAGGTGACGATGGCGTTGCAATTGTGGTTGTTACAATGGTTGATTGGTGGTGGGGTAATGGTGGCATGGGTGACGATGGCGTTGTGATTGTGGTTGTTACAATGGTTGATTGGTGGTGTTTGGTAGATGTGGTGTGGTATGGTGGTGGTGACCGGTGGTTTAGTGGTGGTAATGGTGGTTTTGAAGATAGATGCACAGATTTACAAAGGGGGCGGGGTGAGTGAGGGTGGGGTGTTATATACTGTATTTAATAATTAATAATTAATTGTGAAGGCCCAATTGATATTGTAAATGATTAATTAGTTTTTTTCTTATATTTTAATAAAAACAATGGGTAATTTTGTCATTTTACATGGATTTAACGGAGAAAACAAACAGATATCCACTCCAGTTACTATCCGAGTAACAACTCGTCAAACCACAGGGAGCACCAGTGTAATTTCCAAAAGTTTGGGACTATAAGTGTTATTTTACAAAACGACAGAGACCATCCGGGCATTTTACTCTAAAAAAGTGTGTATATACATATAAAACTAAAAATCACATATAAAATCCCACTCCGATTAATCCATATTAATTCTGATTAATCGCTAGTCAGTACCCAACCAGCCGACTAGCGCCTTGCAATTCTTAAAAACACTGTTTTTTTTAGTATTGAAGATGTATAGAATATACAAAATCCAATCAAAACATACAACCTATCTTATAAATATACAAAATCCAATCAAAACATACAACCTATCTTATAATATATCTCTTCGAGTTTTTACTTACATTATTACCTTAGGGTGAGGTTATAGAGTGAACACTAGTGTATTTGTGAACTGGATGAACAAATCCCGACCATTGATTTACATCATCAAATCGTAAAATACACTAGTGTAGTTTCATCATCAAATCATGGTCATTGATTTACACTTGTGTATTGATAATCAAGTGCTAGGATTAGTTCACAAGTATTCACAATCAAGAAGGTTGTTCATAAATGAACTTAATGTAAGATTAAATATATTACGTATTAATATTTAATCTGTAGCCATTATAATCATTTACATTATATAGATCAAAATATATAACAATCCTATTAAATAATTAGTTGGTAATTGTTGATGGACCATATTACCCTTATTAACTAATTAGGGTTTCCTCCTGGGTGCTTATATAAGGAGAATTATGTGGAGGTTAGAGGGTTACTCGGTTGCACATTAGAAACACCCCATTAGCCATAACATCAATTCGACCTCCATCTCCATACCGATTCCCTTATCGGTTTTTCTAAGCCACCATCATCAGTCAGCACCCTAAGGAGGAACCAGACCAAGATGACAATCATGTCAACCCTTAATGGATTCTCTTCTAACCTGTGCTGATGCAACCATAGGTATGTTTTCATGTTTTCCTTTATGTTCAAAACAGAACTGAACCAACATGTGGTATCAGAGCATATGTTGATTAGTCAGTTCTGTTTTCGTATCCATCAATTCTGGGATTGAAACTTGGAAAACGGAATTTTTGAAAATCTTATAAACCAACAGCCGTTTTCGAGTCATTAAGTCCGACTCGAGATCTCTGTTTTCGGACAAAGGATTAATTATATGTTCACCCGATTCAACTGGGTTATGTTTTAACTGAAATCTGTTTAGAAAACTATTAAAAGTTTCAGGTTTCGAGTTCCAGAATTTTATTTTTATGTTTAGGGTTCATCACATGTTCTTAGGAAATTCGAAAATTCTGTTATGATTTGGAATATGATTTGGATTATGAAGTGTTTTTCTGTTTTGATCTGTTTTGTCCTCAATAGATTTTTGAAAAAACTGTTATTAGATAAACATATCATAATTTTCGAAATATGTTGATAAAATTAGATCATCTTAAAACAGGAAACAATATCTCATAATCCCTTAGATTTCGAATTTCAGTTATGTTATCACAAGAAACAGCTATCAACAGTGGACTCGAGACCATCAGGTTTCGACTCGAGACCAAGATCTCGACTCGAGACCACAAGGTCTCGACTCGAAATCATAAGGATTCTCAAAAGTTTTCAACTCGAGACAAAGGTCTCGACTCGAGACCATAACGTGTCAACTCGAGACCACTGAGGATTCGACTAAGGCCATTAAACCATTACAACTCGAGACAGAGGTCTCGACTCGAGACCATTAGATCTCGACTCGAGACCATAACGTGACAAGGCGAGACCATAACGTATCAACTTGAGACAGAGGTCTCGACTCGAGATGATTAGATCTCGACTCGAGACCATAACGTGTCAACTCGAGACAAAGGTCTCGACTCGAGACAACAAGGTTGTGACTCGAAACCTCATTATTTTTTAAGCTGTTTAATGTGATCCGCGCTAACAGGTAGTTTGCTATTAAATAATTGGTTTTGTAATTACTTAGCTAATTAATAAGGATCAAATAATGTTTTACAAAACCAAAATGGCTTTACTTGAATGAGCTTTTGATATATCATTTTTGGCCAAAGCTGACTTGATACATCTACTTATCATCCAAGTATTACGAAAGCTATGTTGTGTATGCATCATAAGCATGAATGTCTTAATTTCTGGCCAAAGCTGATTTAATTCATTCATAGATGGCATACTCAACAAGTGCATAACTAAAGTGATTGTTTCAATTCTGGCCAAAGCTGATTTGTTACAACTACTTTGCACATATGCTTAAATGATTACACTTCTGGCCAAAGCTGTTTTGTCTTCATTTAAGTAGAATTTTTAGCTAAGTCTATTATTTTGATGTTAGTAATAGACATATCACAATCTCTTCACATAATGATCCTTAATTAAGTTTTTATGATCATTTCGTCTGCCTTATTCTTAATACCCATAATGTTGCTCACTATAATTTTCTTCTATATATATCTCATCCACTCTAATTTTTTAAAAACCTAAAATGTTTGCTTTATTTAAAGTTTCTATTAGAATTAGCTCTTAAATTAATTCCTTGATTATTTCTTAAGACACGATAATCCTATTGCTCTCTTCTGATAAAGATTATAAAGAAGAAAATTAGAGCATGATGAATAGGACAAATCGACCATGATGTCTATTATGATAATCAAGAACTCTCTAACGTAAATGCTATCACTAAAGTTATTCCAGATTAAGTCTTTCCTGAGACTAATCTTTATTTATGGAAGAATCACTAGAACTCCTAAGATGCATGCCTTAATTTGAAACTCTAAACTATAAAGTTAAGTGGTATATGTGAATACATTATAATGTACAAAACCATGACCCATAAAGTTAAGGGCTTACGCATGGAAATAAGTACTTTTTTTTCCAGTACATTACATACTAAGATTTTCACTTGTATAATTTGATGCATTATAAATCAACTATAACACTCAAAAGTACCAAAGTATAACGAGTGTGTTGATAAGCAACATATGTACAAAGAAATAAATATTAGAAACTGGAAAATAAGTTGGTACTCACCTTACAACCACTTAAAACTTTAAAAGAGGATTGTTCTAAGGTCCATAGACAAATTACAAGTGCTAATTCCAACATTAAGGTTCTTCAAGGGAAAATCTCACTGCATAATTTTGTCATTAGACTAGACATAAGCAACGAGACTATCCATTATTCTAAAGAACAGTTGGGTAAGTTGATTAGATAGTCACTTATTAATGATATTTAAGTCTGATAATTTTAATATTCCAATTAACACATGATTAGTTGACTCTAGTTCCACACGTTTCCTTACCAGAACTCGACAAATAACTAACATGAGAGTTAGTGACAAAATTGAATGTTAAGGCTATAAGAACCATAATAAGCAGTCTTCTAACAAAGCTTTTCGATACATTACATGTTCTGATTATTAATCAGAGTACAGTATCATTACTTAGGCTATGTCATGAAGGTTGTGAGGTTTACATAACCAACATAAAGTCACACTTACCTTAAACTCTCATTTTATTGTTCTAAATATCTGGATAGAAACATTACTAAGATGGAAATAGATGACACCTTACGCTTTCACAACTTTTGTCATCATGCAAATGAGAATTCGACAAAAGGAAGATGAGACTTATAAATTTCATCCATTATAACTGAAATTCATGAGAAATCATGACATGGTTAATGAGGATGATTTTTTATCTAATCTCATTCTAAGTGATTTTAAATCATGACGTTATAGCCCTAAATATGACTTGGCTTAAGGAATAAGTATGGGTCCATCATAAGTCATTCATTGACATTAGTGGAACTTATTCAAAATGGAATATTCAGACATAATTCATTTATCATTTATAAGACTATCAACTTGTATCTAAATTTTGTCGCATATGGCTGACGGTCTTAGAAGAAATCAATTCATATATTCATATATATACTTAATAAGATTTCTATTAGATATGTCCCTAAAGTTTCTTATGATATCTGGACATTAAAGAAATCAAATAAAGTTTAACGTATATATGATAGGTTCCCACATCACGTAGCTCATTGAAACTTCTCTTGTAGCATTTTAGAGATATCAAAGATCAGTGGGAGCATTAAGTGCCTTAATAATAACTTGCAATAGTTGCAAGAGGTGGAGGAGTGAAAACTTCATATTACTTCAATTTACACCTCTTGTACAAGACACCGCTCCATCACGACACTGTTTCATCAAATACTTCTCTCCTTAAATCTAATGCTACTCTTACAAAAGTTTCATTGTTGCTTAATTGTGGGCACACTTAGATTTCTTACCTAAAACTAGCATAATCCTCAACAAGAGAAATCACGACTAACGTCATTAACTTTTTTTCTCTATTAGAATTTGTTGGTCGTTACATATTGACCCTAAGCATGCTGAGTTCCTAAAGATTTCTAAGGTCAGTGGGAGCAGTCAAAATCCTTATCATGGTTTGCAAGGAATACAAGAGGCGGGGGGAAGAGTGTCATTAAATTTCACTCCGAATTTAACTCCGATTACACCTCTTGTACACCATACTGCACCAACTCTTACAAACTTAGAATCCTGAAAATGATAGCAACCTAACCAAGAGCTAATCCATAAAACTGAAACTTCTAATGAACCCAATAATCAACTCAGGAGGTCATCTAGGTTTAAAAGCCTACTAACTTTGATGATTACATAACCTCCCTAATTGAAGTTGAAATGGATTTTGAAAATGTTTACTGATCCTATCTCTTCAAATTAAGCCATTAGCGTCAATCAATCTTCTGAATGGAATAAAACAGTTTTCTAGTAAAACTGATTTTATGTGTTCGTATAACGTTTGGGATTTGATTGAATTACCTAAGAGTGTAAACCAAATCCTAATATAAGCGTTAAGACACAAAGAAGCTTGATTGATTGTCAAAGGTTGTGCTCAGGAAGAGATAAATTATTAAAGAATCTTTATTACATATCTTATAGAAGATTTCTTTGAGGATCATCACTGTTCTAGTAGCTTATAATAGTTTAAAGCTACATTAGATGAACATTATAGACAATTTTCCATAACAAATGGCTGACACATTTACATGTTCATTAGATAACAACCTAAAGTTTCAAACTGAAGGTTAAAGAACACTTTATTTGTAAGCCAATAATATCCATGTATGGGTTAATGCAAACATCATAATGTGATGAAAAGCTAACGTAATTATTTTCATCAAGGATCAAGTGGATTAATGTACCTACCTCAAAATGAGTGGGAGCAACTAAGATAAACTTGTCTATATAGATGACATTTTTTTGACAAGTATATGTTACATAAGTCAAAGCATTATTAACACAAACTTTGATATAATAAATCTCAGAGATATCTCTTACGTGATTGATATCATAACATACTGAGATAGACCTAATGGGATATTAGTTCCGTTCCATAAGTTTAACATTAAATGGGTCCTTACATGTGTAACAAACAATACTGCTCTCCTTCAGAGGATAATATGGTAAATGAGATTAATTTTACGCTTCATTAATTAGAAGCCTTATGTAAGTTCAAGTCTATACTCGTTTAGATATTACTCACATTGCAACACACTAGATATGTTTAGATTAATGTGAAGCATCTAATGGAGTATTACAATATCTTTAAAGGAAACGAGAAGGTATAATTTTAAGAAGAAGTGAGAATTAAAACCGGTTTATTACGATTAACTTTGTAGTGTTCAAAGATGACAAAATGTAATTCCGGGTATATCCTTATGTTAGCAGACAAAACTTATTTCATGGAGGAGTCATAATGCACTGATATTAACAACCTAAGTTATAACGACATAATATAGTCACTAAATGTTGTTGGAAGTTTATCAGTGGACTCATAAGTTTAATGACTCCATATAATTAATGTTTTGAAGACTTAGTGTGATAAAGTCAGCTACCATAACTCCTTGAACAGTAACAGTTCAAGAGGTGCTACATTAAGTTTCGATACGCAATTAATTATTCGTTTATGAACGAATTGAGGAAACTAAGTTTTGTATCGAATACATTCATGATATGCTTAAGGATCCTATAATTGAAGGGCTATTACCCATAAGTCTTATTAATAGAGCTCAGAGACGGGTATTAATTGATGGCCATGCGCAACTGCATATCGTACTATGAATGACTAAGTATTAGTTAATTTTCCTCATCAGTTTGATTTTGTATGTCTCTAAGAATATGTCAAGCTAGCATAATGGCATATAGACAAATATAGTTACAAATCAAACAAAGGGCTTATGCGTATTTTGATCATAACGATTAGGTTTTAAATTAAGGCTATAGTATGATTAATGGGGGTCCTGAGTCGCATAATGATTCAACGGCTGTATTTTTCTGCTATAGTACTTGTTTAAGGCTAAAATGAGTGTTAACTCCTGATCAGGCTTATCTAATACTCATAGTAAATGATTACTCGGCTAAGTGGGAGAATGTAAGATTAAATATATTACGTATTAATATTTAATCTGTAGCCATTATAATCATTTACATTATATAGATCAAAATATATAACAATCCTATTAAATAATTAGTTGGTAATTGTTGATGGACCATATTACCCTTATTAACTAATTAGGGTTTCCTCCTGGGTGCTTATATAAGGAGAATTATGTGGAGGTTAGAGGGTTAGTCAGTTGCACATTAGAAACACCCCATTAGCCATAACATCAATTCGACCTCCATCTCCATACCGATTCCCTTATCGGTTTTTCTAAGCCACCATCATCAGTCAGCACCCTAAGGAGGAACCAGACCAAGATGACAATCATGTCAACCCTTAATGGATTCTCTGCTAACCTGTGCTGATGCAACCAAAGGTATGTTTTCATGTTTTCCTTTATGTTCAAAACAGAACTGAACCAACACTTAACCCTATTAGTTTATACACATCAGGTTCCTATATTATCCTAGACTAGTGTTTCATTTTTAAGTTGTATATTTTTATAAGCATGTATACTGTTATATATAAACAAGTATTAAAATATCGAAACAGAACCTGGTATTAAAAATAAAAAATCCATAGTGAAACTTCATGTCTTTTGATCCAATCAATTCATGCCACTTGGATTTTGAACATCACACAATAGAAAACAAAGCTTGCCAATAACAAAAAATACAAGGTACTTAACATAACTTGATATCCAAATGCAGAGCTCACACTATTCCTCTGTTGCAACTTCAGTGTTCACAACAACCTCAGTTGGTGTTTGATCTTCCTCCACCGGTTTTTTGGCCTCCTCGGTCACTGTGGTCGTAGTTTCTTCTACGACAGCCTCCACAGTTTCTTCTATGACAGCATCTGTGGTGGCCAGAGTTTCTTCTGGGACTGCCTCAGTTTCCTTCACCTCTTTTTGAGTTGTATCCGCCTTAACTTGTTCCTCGTCGGTTTTAGGCTCATCCACCACTTTACTCTCAATTTCAACGGGGTCTTGGACGGTGGGCGGATCTTCAACTGGTGGTGGAGCATCAGCATTGAGTGGCTCTATCGTTGCCTTTGTCGCCTCCTCGACCTCTGGCTCGGGTGCAGGTGGTGTGGCAACTACTGCCTCTACCTCTTTTAGTACTTCTACCTTCTCTAGCAAGGTGTTTGTGGCTGATTCAACCTGAAATAACCATATAAATTTAAAAACATTGCTATAAAGTTGTTTTTCTATGGAAAACCAACCGGTTGGTCTACTAGCCGTTAAAAAAATGTGACACTTATAAAATCAGTTGTGTTAGGTGTCGCTTTTTTATACGTGACATATGTGTCTGCACTAAAACCGATTTTTTAATGAGTGATGCAAGCAAAATTTTATAATATTTTGCCTCTATGAACCCTCAAATTATTTTTAGTTAGATTATGTTAAGTTTTGAATGCTATAAATAATAAAATGGAAGAAAAAGTTACCTCAACACTTGCCATTGGGATTCCCTGGAGGATATGAATGAGAAGATAAAAGAAAACAAAGAGTGTGGGTGAGTAGAATAGGAGGGGATATGAGGCCTATTTATAGTACTTCATGGTGTTCAATAAAATTTTATAAAATAAAATATTAGATAATAAAAAAATACTAGAAGTAAGAATGATGTCTTTAAGTCACATGAGTCACCAATTTAAAATATTATTAATAGTAATGATAACATATCAAACTAGTGGAATGCATTTCGTTAGCTATAGGAAATAAATGTTTTACCTTAGATAATAAAAAAAACGTATACAAATCATTGTAGTTTTAGGTATAATTTTGAAAAGTTATAAAAGTATTTATATAAATGTTTGAAATGTTTATATCAATCATTGTAGATTTAAGTATAACTTTTATAAAATGTTTATTATAATTATAAAACAAAAAATTAATAGAATAAAAATATAACCCGTGGACCTAGCAACCCATATGACCCAACCCACTTCTTGCATGACACCCAATAAAGATGATCAGGGACAGATCTACATGGTGAGTATTGTTGTCACATGACCCATAAAAAATATATCTGCGTTGCATAATCACATGATATTCAAGTGAAATATATACCATATACATTCTGAAGATGCCACGGTAAGCTCAAAAGAAAGAGAAGTGATAATTTTTTAAGTTTTTTTAGACTTTATTAATG
Source organism: Helianthus tuberosus (assembly GCA_030545235.1). Classification (NCBI taxonomy): domain Eukaryota; kingdom Viridiplantae; phylum Streptophyta; class Magnoliopsida; order Asterales; family Asteraceae; genus Helianthus; species Helianthus tuberosus. Next base: position 89,765,735 of record CM060356.1, on the reverse strand, counting down.
AAATTTGCATCATTTTTTTTGTGAATTTCGAAGATCCGAGTAAACCACCCTTGCAAAAAAAAAGTTCATGAACATATAAAAACCAAGACAGTGACACTGGAAAATTTTTCATTACGTAGCCCTTAACATGACCTAAATAATTTTCACTGATCACACAAGGCCATGGATATCATTAAGCTTGTACATAGTATTTACATTAATGATGGCATAAGAATCCGAACTCGATAGGTAAATCCAAAACCCAAGATGATCGACTCCCTAATCTTTGGGTCCGAGCCGCACATGGGATTACTTTTAAAAATGTTCACGGGTTTGGAATAGTTATAATATCAGGTAATACCCAACCGATTAACCGAACCCCTTTATGTGTACTAAAACCGAGCATACGAATAGATTATATAATTTTTAAAATATAATAAATAGTATGTTCAAGTTATTAGAAACTTGAAGTTAGTAAAACCAGAGAATTGTTAGTAAAGTGGTATATTAATTAATAATAAGATCATCACAATGGAAAGAGTACATTCGCCCATGCCCCCCATTCCACATGGGCACGCCCTACAAGTAGACACCACTCCAAATGCAATGCAATGCAATGTCCGTGTATAAGGGCGGCACAACCAAATGCACTCCCTTCCAATGTATCCCGTCCTGAGGATTTGCTAGATGTGACTCCTAAACGGGCACATTGGAGAAGGTCTAAAAACAAGTTGGACTCTAGCTTAGATAAGCTCGAGCTAAGCTGGTTTACACACCTAGAGAGGGCCAACGCTTGAGACTGAGTAGCAAGGGTAGGGTTATAACACACAAACTTCATTTCCGGTGTACATAAATATATATAGGGGTTGCCGGGTTTGTTAACGTATAATATTTCTTAGCGTACGATGTGTACGAGATGAAATTACGCACGTTATAAAACTCAAAAACCCTAATCACGCATGTTGAAAACCATAATCACGCATATACAAAATCAAAAATCACGCATGGGGTAGAAAACCTAATCACATACGTTAAGCAAAATTGTACAATACACTTTCACTATATATATATATATATATATATAATTGAAATATTGAGGTTGGTTCAGTTCGGTTCAAAATTCACATATTCAAATTCGGTTCACATTTCCGGTATTTTTAGTATGATTTAAATAAATGGTTATAACACACAAACTTCATTGCAAAAGATTGAAAAGAAAATGATTCTAAATGAAATACATATGATCCAACAGTGGGTACTGAAACTAGTATCAAAGTAATTCTGATGGTGTTACAGATAGCATTTGTCATCAAAACTATTACAAATAAGTTCCTTTCAAAAATTCCCAAATGCAAGAACAAAATATCCATAATCATAACTTACCACTAGTCAGCTAGACCAACATGGTAAGTTAGCTGCTAAGGCGTTTTCTGAGCACAGCTTCGGCACGTTGCTCGAATTTCGGAAGGACCCAATCATGCTGAACTATATCTAAACCGTCTTTTTCCGCACCTAAACTCTGTCAAATTTATGAAAAAAGATTCAAGATTAATCCATTTAAGATTCAAAATAACAAGATCATGCCAAGGGTTTCTGCCTATAAAAAATATGTTTTCATGGGTCTTTAAGGACATGAAATTTTATGAACTTAACTTGACACCAAAAATGTCAAATCATCATCATCATCATCATATTCGGTAAATCCTACCAATAGCACAGCTAAGGTAGGGTCTGAGGAGGGTAAGATGTAGATAGTCTTACCTCTACCCCGTAGGAATAGAGAGGCTGCTTCCAATGAGACCCCCGGCTCGATAGTAGTTTTGAATCAAGCCTTGGACATAAGGCACATAACACTCAGCAATTAAGACAATGGCCGATTAGTGCATGTACTCCCTTGTCTTTCGGCTATCAACGCCACCACATGATGTGTGATTAACCATCCCCCTCTTTTAACGTTATTTTCACGAAATTAGTAAAATAACGTTAAAATTCGTGCACTTTCACTCTTGCCCCCCCGAGCGCCCACACATATATACATTATACGTGCATAAAAATGTCAAATGATTTGAAAAAATAATATAAGTAAAACTTTTAGTAGGTTTTTGAATAAAGTGATTTTAGTAGGTTGTTTGCATTTAGAATACAATTTGGGCTACCTTTCAACCTGTTTGATCAATTTGACCCGTTCCAATTTTAGCTTAAGTTGTTATTTTTACTGATATAGAGATCAAACTTAACCCAAATCAACCCTTTCATGAGAGGTAAACGGGCCAATATTTCCATCACTAAATCAACCCCCCTACTGCTCATAACTCTATTTGTATATAGAACCATTCGCATTTCTACTACCTTTGATGGGTCAAAGCCAAATCCACTCATTTGCATCATACGCTGTGTATCGTCTGTGGCTGCATTTTTTAATAATAGCAAAACAATGTGCAAGTCAATTCCCAACAGATGATCACTATAATTAACGCCTTAACGGTGTTCATTAATAATTAACAGAACATTATCAACTAATAAAAATTTAAGAGAACAAAGAGCATACTAACCATTTTCCTCTCCCAAAATGAGACTAAACAAACCTCTCAATCCAAACAGATTAAGAAAGTACCTGATAAAGACAAACAATAATGCGTCAACAAACTCAGTTAGCGTTACCACTGATTTAATAAAGAATACTATTTTCATGAAAAAAAAGTGAACTTTATAAATGCTTAACGGCATACCAAGAACGACTGCTAACATAGCTGACATCAACAGTACTCAAATCAATCCCGTTCTGTAGCATGGATCTAAACCTCTGAGTCAGTGGAAAAGGGATCTTTGCTGGATACAAAGAAACAAGTATAGCATGTGTTAGCAAAAAGTAAACCGACAAAACTGAATGGTAAAATGTAACAGAAGCAAAAAAGGACGAGAATACCTGCTACGAACCCGGAGAAGAAGAAGTTAACCCATGCAAAAGTGAGGGTCTGTACAAGGGGAAGGGGATAAGATCACGCGTAGAGAAAAAGCAGTTTTGTTGAAAGAAGCTAATTTAACAAAGTAAAACAACATACCTGTGGTATGATCATGGAAAGATTCTTCTTCATCATATCCATAGCCATGTTTGGATCAGAGAACATTTGTGCCTGTGGATTCTGAGCCTGGCCCTTGGGAACATGAAGTAAACCGTTTTCCTGCAAATGCAAGAGCAATGTCCTGATTATTATATGAACAAATAAACCAGTAGTTATAATTTGAATAACTTTCAGCATTCTTATGATATCAAAAAGAACCTGGATAGCTAAAACCATGGTTGTTAAGATCTTTATCCTGATCTTAAAATCGTAATAAAAAAGAACCCGGGTAGCTAAAACCATGGTTGTTAAGATCTTTATCCTGATCTTAAAATCGTACAATTTTATGATAATGTATAGTAAACATGCCGATCATGCATAGGATCGTGATTTTGACCATAAGATTGTAAGGTCTTGATCCGATCCAATCTTGCTTGACATGAATTAGTGAATTCAAAACCACAAGCTAGCTAATTTTCTTGAAATAAAATATAACATATGAACTGACTGGCTAAAAAGCAGTCCATAAAAGTAGAATATTCGACTTCAAAAGACTTCTTCAACCTAATAGTATTATAGCCCTTGTTCCAATTTTCGCAATAAGACTTCCAGTGACATACAATTAAAACTATTCCAGCAAACGAGAAGCAAGTAGCCTAAACCATCCTTCCTGATCCCTAAATGAATCCTTCCATCAAAATTGTATTTATACCTTGGTTTAAAAAAGCGCGCTTAAGCGCAAAGAGCATCTAGGCGCAAACCCCATCGCCTTGTGTGACATAAGGCGCACGATGTACAAGAAGCGCAGCTGAGGCCACTTTTCAGGGTGAAAATCGACCTAAGGCGCAGCTGAGGCGCACGCTTTTTGTACATGGGGTGTTTCTATGCTTCTGAGTGTTGTACAACAGGCTTTTTATGCTGTACATTTATGTTTTTTTTTTCATTTTAAAACATATATAAAGCTTAATTATACCTAAATCATAGGTATTGGATGCTAAACACTTATGGGATATATAAAATAAATTATATAATCACTTTGCGCTTTGCGTACGAAAAGTCACCGCTTTTGCACTTCGCTTTTTAAAAATCGGTTTTAGACCTCATCGCTTTTGTGCGCTTCCTGCTTTTTTAAACCAAGATTTATACACATCACTTTATCAGTTCATAAAGTACAAGACTTGGTTTTAAAAAAGCGCGTTTAGGTCCCAAAACTTAACGCACGCGAGGCATTGATCCACGTACAGCCAAAAGCAATTAAACCATTCATAATCTTTTCACTATTTTGGTCAATGTTACTAACAAATATGTCAACGAATTTGGACTTTGTTGTCAATGCTCACCGAGGCGCACAGCTAGGCCCACTTTCAGGGCGACAGGAACATTTTTCAGGACAAGTTCCGACAAAATTCAGACCAAAATCGTCTGAAAAGGCCCGAAACAATTATACCAACCCTAAACAAACCTGGAATCAACCTAAAGAAGCCTAAAACACTTCTAAAACCCCTAAAAAGTAAAATTTTATACTATGCGGCTCACCTAAAAAAGCCCCCGCTAGGCTCACTCTTTGCGCTTGAGTGTGCCTTCGACAACTACGAATTTCGATCAAATCACAGAAAACAAAACAGGCCGTTGGAAACATCAAATCCAGCCTCATAACCAACATTCAATCTCATAGACTTCAAACAGAAAACCAATTTCACCCATCACAGATACACATTTACAATCAAATTTAAACAAACCTAAATCCACTCAAGTCAAAAAGTCAAACCTCATTGGTATAATAAACTTTCCGAGCACGAAACGCCTTCACAGGTATGAAATTAGCAGCCGCACGTAGATTTCGAGCCCTAATTATCACCTGCCTAATAGACCCACAAGAACAAAATCAAATTCAGTATGATACGATCAAACCCTAGCTTCAGACATGAACATATACAGAATTGAACAAACCCTTCTTTGATGATTTTGGAATCAGGTAGTTGAGAAGTGCGCATGAGCTTGGAGACGAAGTAGCGGAGTATTCCGATGAGAACCATGACTACTGATAAGGGGATTAGGACCCAGTCTCTGATCGCTGTGTCCAACACCAACTCTTCCGCCATTGTTGATCGATCAGATCTGTTCTTGTTTACCCCCAAAGTTATATCGTTTATGAGGTAGCCGTCGTATTTGGTTTTTCTGCAAACGGACTTCTGTTGGTATCGATTTAGTGGTTTCGATTTAGGTGTTGTTTGTTTTTGCAGACAATAAACTGTCTGCAAGCTGATTTCATCTGTTTTTATGTCTGCAACTGAAGATGTGGTCTGAAGATGTGCAAGCTGAAAATATAAGACTGTTTGTTTTTATAAATTGATACTGTCTGCATAAACTGAAAATATGTAAACTGTCAAACTTATTATATAGTTATTAACAGGGATAAGAAATCTCGACCAAACATAAACCGATCTCATCCATAATTATTAATGTTTTGTCATTAAATTTCATTGTAATCGAAGATTTCTATACATAAAAAATATTATTCACCAATTATTCTTAGCTTAAATTCTTTCAAGCAGACTCGAAAGTCAAAACACATAACAATAATAATTGCAAATCGGAAACAAGATGGTTTCAATTCCAAAAGAGCTTTAATTCCAATTCCAAACCTCTAATTCCTATCTAAAATCAAGAAAAAACAGAAACATGATATATAAAACTGCATCAATGATTACAAGAAAATCGAAAGTCTCCACAACGTCCATAGTCATTTCTCTCATCTGAACAACCAACATCAAGCCGTAGAAAACTCAGATCTGTAAGGATCTTTGAAGAAAATGAGAGGGAGTTGAAAAGTTACCAGAGAAGGAGACCGTCTGCCATCATCATCGTCACAGCACCGTCTCCGACGGGTGACCAGAACCGCCGCCGCCGCCCTTCTCTGTCTCTTTCTTCATCTCTCTTTCCTCCGATTTCTTTCTCTTGCTGATCTTCCTCTCTCATCATGGTTTTCGAGGAGTGAGTGTGGTAAAGGAAGAAGGTGGGTTGAAGGTGATGAAGAGGGGAAGTTTAGGGGGTGTTGTCGGCCGGTTACCGGCGCCGAAGATGTTTCACCGGAGAGGGAGCCGAAGATCTTCATCAGAGAGGGGGAAGATGAGGGAGTGTGTAGGTGGTTTGGTTAGATGAATGAGATTTGATTTCGGTAGATGAGGGAGGAGTTTTGTTGTGAAGATGAAAGAAGAAAGGGTATCATAGCTTTTTTTTTAAGCTAATAAAAGCCATTTTCAGATCTGATTAAAAGAAAAAAAAAACAAACAGTCTTCAAGGGTAATGTCTGCGCGCCTGCAGACATTAGCTCCCTTGAAGATGTTTGAAGAAAAAATAAACACCCCCTTAACGTCTAATCTAAGAATCGTCGGGTACTCCGTATGTGACATTCATTGGCCGAAAGGTAGCCCGCGGCAGCACAACCTGCACGCACGGAGCCCCTAGCCCATCATGCCATCAGTTCTGGGGAAAACCCGACCCTGCACCCACCCGAGGGCACGACAATGCAAAGCCGGTAAAACCCGGGTGGATCAGGAATCGAACTCAAGACCATTCGGTCAGGAGTCTTTCCTTCATTTCCATAACCACTAAGCTATAAGCCCAGAGTTCCTTGTTTTAACTTTTAAGGGTGATTTTTCACGTGGGTTGTTCACTTTTTCATTTCAGCCCAATTTTATTATCAATTTATAAAATAAGGTGAAAATAAAAGATAGATGAATTGACAATAATACCTTTTATTTAACCTGTCTAACTTAACTGTGTTTGAATTTTTGGACTGAAGTGGCACGTTTCCAGTATGTCAGGAAGGAAACTTGTGTATTTTTTTAAAATTGGGCTGAAATGCCAAAAGTGAAGAAACCACAAGGACAAAAAGGACAGTTAACTCATCTGTTTGGGATTGTTTGTGTTGTGAGAAAAGAAGTTAATAAGTCACAATTTCTGACTTATTAACTTTTTAGAGAAATCAAAAAGAACTTTTAAAAAGGAATCCTAAACACCCCTCATATGTTACACTAACTTTACTGATTATAAATAATATTTTTTTATTTTAATGTCATATTTTAGAGTAAGTTATAATTTGCATATTTGTGGTTTGGTGGTGGGATTAACATGAAACCCTCAAACCTTTTTTTCACTACCCGAGTTCTTATGGTTTAAATAGGGCTGACAATTCTGACACGAACACGACACGAACCTACACAAAGTTAACAGGTTTTGGGTTTGGTCTTAACATGTTTCGTGTCTATAACAGATCGACACGATAAGACCTGTTTAAATTTCGTGTTTAAACATGTTAAAACTCGTTAACCTGTTAAGACGCGTTAGTGACATGTTTATAATTTTAAATTATAAAATATATGGGGAAATATGGAGTCAGACGTGGGGTACGTAATAAGGTCTACCCAAAATTTGAAATCCATTAATTCACTTTCACAGTTTCACGCTCCAAAATCAAAACCCTATAATCTTAAATTCACTTCAACCCGATCACTCGTTATTCTTGCTCTGGTCATCCATCCGTTCATCGGTTGTTAGTTATTCCGGTGTCAGTTCATCTGTTCATTCTCCACATCGGTTATCCTAACTTCAGACTAGCCACTCGCCTTTCTCATCCGTTCAGTTATTCCGACTCAGTTCTATCGTTGTTTAGTTATTCCGGCCCAGTCTCTTCGTCATTCGTTATTAGGCATGTAAAAAAAGTTCAATTCATCATTACATGTTAAAAGTGAACCTCTATATTCACAGAGATTCAATATTATATGATTGTGATTTGTAATATTAATATGTTGTAGATATAAATGCATCTAAAAGTTCTTAATAGCAATGTGGTGTAGATTTGACATTTAGATTTGTAATAATAGTGTGATTGTAAAAACCCGGCTTTTTGAAGTCAAAATACAAGTTAAAGTCAAAGTCAAAGGAAGAAAAGATTGCTAATTCAATCTGTCATTCCTTGCTTAATTATTACTTGTACTCTTTGACTTGTTAATCGATACTTTAATTTATGTTGTCTTAGTTGTATTATGTGGAGTAAATGCAATAATCGCTATTAAACGCTAATCTATATAACGCTATCTCATCGATATCGCATCGCAACTTGAATCGCAGTCTGGATATTGTTTTACGTGTGTGTGCTATTATGTGTTACTTGTGCATGTTTATTATATGTGTGAGGTGAATAATCACAAACGAAATCGCAACTCTATCACAACGCAATCTCATCGCGAACTGGAAACGCAAAGGCTATGTATGTTGTTGTATGTTATTTGTGTAACTATTAATTAAAACTATCGCATCGCTTATTCGACACTCGCTTAAACGCATTGCAACGCTCAACGCACGAAACGAAAATCAGAAAAAAAAAATCAACTCACCCAAGCCATCCGATCGAATGACCCTTCGATCGAATGGTCATCCGTCCGGATGACCATCCGATTGGATGGCCATCCGATCGAACGAACCTCCGATCGAATCACTACACCTCCTCTTCTCTCCTCTTCACCTGTAAATACTCACCTGTCACATCACTGTTCATGTGATGTGACAGCTCTCATCCGACCAGCACGCTCTCAGCCCTTTTCTCTCGATTCCTCGAGATTCTTGTAAGTTTTCATCTCAAATCTTGTACTTCCTTGACCTAGACACACTTTCTCACCAATTTCACCATCAAATCTTAACTTTTCACCATGAAATCGGTGGATTTGGGCTGTTCTAGGATGATGTCATCATGGGTTCTCATGAACTTCAAAGTGTGACCTCATTCCACCAAGAACAACTCAGATCTAAAGGATTTCTACAATGTTTAAACACTGATTTCACCTAAATCTAAACATTAGTTCAAATGTTTCAAACTTTTCTTCAACATTCTCAACTTTCACATAAAATCGATAGGATCTGAGCTCGTTCAGACCTTCTACTCTTCCTCTAGTGAAGTGCCGGTTTGAGAACGGATTATTATCGAAGAGAGGACCGACTTAACGGGTGGAACATGAAGTTAAGAACAGTTAACTGATCGGACGGGGTGATTCCCATCCGATCGGATGACTTAGACTTGATGGGGTTTCCATTGTTTAATACGTTGTCATACCGTCTAGGTCAAACCGCAAAACTTTCTAACTTAGCAAATCTTACAAGTTTTCAAAACGAATAGATCGCTGAACGGATTGCCGTCCGATCGGATCACCATCCGATCGAACGACAATCCGATCGGATGACTTGTGATTTTCAACACTTAAACAAAATTTCAAAAGTTCAAAATATCAGTTTCCAACGAATAGTCATCCGATCAAATGACCATCCGATCGAATGACTATCCTAACAGGGAACTTGGATCTTGAAACATCTCACTTGAACGGATCACCATCCAAGCGAACGACCATCCGCCCGGATGACCGTTCGACCGGATGACCTGAAAGGTAGAGATACTTCTCAACTTTTAAAATGCTACAACGAAAACTTTAAAGTCACCTCATACACAAACACATCCATCCCAAACGAATGACCATCCGACCGAACCACTGTTCGACACTTAACCCACCGACACGCTGTTTAACGCACTATTCATCGCTTATACTATCACTCTGTAATCAGGCTAACTTTCCAGCGCTCCCTTCAATCCAGGCTTGTGTTTATTCATTTAAATACGAACTGTGAGTATACTCGAACCCTTTTGCTTTACGCACTTTTGGGTGTTACATACATTACCTATTTCAAATCACAATCGACACACAACGCAAACACTTTTATACGCTAGCCGTTACTGCATGTTATACGTGTTATTCGATGAATGCTTGTATGTTATGTTTAAACAATGATTGTTGCCTGACACCTTAGCAACGATAGTACTATAGTTTGGACTCAGCACCTGTCGTGGACAGGGGTTGTTAAGGGTTTTTACTTCACGTGTCACAGTGGTGATATGTGTTGCGCATTCTACAACTCGCAGTCATGTCTGTGCATATTTCATTGTCGATAACTTGCTAGCTTCACTATTCAACGTGTTACATGCTGGTTATACATAAACTGCTTTCGCTATCTACTATACTATTAAACTTGTATGCTCACCTTTACACTATGTGTATTGACCTATTTTAACGTATGTGACAGGTGTTTAGGATGCTTATGCTATGCTTGCTATTTGGAAATCTGTAACACCCCGAAAATATAAAACTTTATATTAGAATTATAAAGTATAAATAAATGAGAATTTACTAACTAGGAATTTTAACTTAGTTAGTTACAAGTCTAGAAATAGCTTATAATAGGGTTAAAAGCAACTAAACTATATGTTGTACAAAGTGGAAGGGCCTAAGTTGTTAAAATTGAAACCTAATTTGATAAAACAAATAAAAAATAAACCAAACACCCCAAAAAGAGGTGTCTGGTCGATCAAGAAGAAGCAGGGGGCGACATCCCCATTCTCAAACCCTAAACATCCACAAAATCAATCAATTGAAGGCTAAATTCTGTCCTAAATCAAAATCCAAACATAGATTACTGATCCTCATCACAAGGGGATTACAAGGTATGTAAAATTTTGAGAAATCTCTCAACTTGAAATTCTCATGAATTTGGAAAATCTAAAATTAGATGTTACATGTGTGTTATTTGGATTGAATAGGAATGATGTAGTGTCTAGGAGCAAAACCTAGACAAAAACATGTGAAAATATGCCTAAATTCTGGAAAATTCATGAATACTTTGAAGGTTATTCATGGGTTTTGTATGAAGATGATGAACACTAGGGTTTTGAGCAATTTCTTAGGGTAATGTGGTCCTTAGGAAAAGATTTCTGAAATCTGAATGTTAACCCTTATAAATGAAAGCTTGATTGATAAAATTTGGGTTAAATGATAAGTTAGGGATTGGTTAAGTAATCATGTAAAATCTGCCCTTGAAGTGTTTGTTCAAATGCCTCAAAGAAAGCTTGAAACTGAAATGTTTAAGTTAAAAGCGCATAATTATGTTGTATGGCAAAATGTGCGTTATATATGTGAAACAAAGAGTTCTAAACATAAAGTGATTGAACTCTATAGGAAAGGAAGCCGGGGCATCAAGCGGACAAACCGGTGTGGAAACACGTTTGAAGGGCTTGCTTTAAGGTATGTAACTTGACCCGTTACATTAAACAAGTTGTTGTTAAATTTTGCGAAGAATCATTTTAAGATAATTATGATGTCAGTTGTAGCGACCATGATTGTTACTTAAATTAAATGTCTAAGAGTGTCACGGAATCGTTTGGTAGTCATCATAGTGGGGAATTCCATAAGATGAGCCAAACGGGTCGATTAATTGTGCAAGTTGTTGTTTTAGTGTTCTAGAGAGTCAAAAACAGAGATACTAATCATAAAAGCATTAAACCATGAGAATGGTAAAGAAATGCGAGTGATGACAGACCCAGAAGATTGGGCATAAAGTATCTTAAGTTTAATAGTTAAATGGTAGTAACTTGTGTCAAGTAGGAATGGGTCGAATAAATGCATATTGATGCATATAAACTTTCTGTCCGTAAGTTGAAATTTTGGCATGACTATCATAATAGATACGTTGGTAATGAAATTACAGACGTATAGGAAAAAGAATCACTAAAAACGGACTTCCGGATCATAAGTTATCGCTATTTTAAGTTGGAATTTGATTGAACTTGGAGCTGGGAATGTGCAGCATCAGCAAAGTAAACATTCTGTGAAAACAAGGGCCTGGCGTGACGCGAGGGGTCTTGGCGTCACGCGGCGCCCCTTGAATCCGGAAACTTTTATTTTCTTGATTGTTTGATTCTTGGAACTTGTTTATATGCATTGTAGCATTATCAAAACTAACCTTTGTTGTGGTTTTGATCTTAGGTGATGTTGGAATCTAACCGGAAGATGATCGAGCAAACTTTTGAAGAACTGAACACTACTTACAAGCTTCCGCAATGTTTTAAATCTTTAATAGACTTTGATTATGGGTTGTAAACAATTGTTAAACAACTTTTGAAATGTTTTAACTTAGTCGTTAGTTGACTAAGGTTTATGCTACTTATGAACTTCTTTTTATGAAAGTTATGTTAATTAAGCAACTATTATTTGAAATGGTATAATCTATTATTAAAATCAAGTAAAATTAGACGGGTGTTACAAGTTGGTAATTAGAGCTTAAGGTTGTCAACAAAGTGTTCGGTTCAAGCTTGATCAATCGTCCGGTAAGAATTAACTTATTATGTTAATAAATTAGGTCTTATATAAGAAATGAGAAATGAATTGAGATGCATGGGAAGAGTGTGTTAACACACTCAAACCCGGAAAGTGCATTAAATGTGAACGGTTAAAGCAAGTTAGGAACTTGGCTAAACCGAAACAAATGAAGCAATATTATAAATGAAATGTTTAACGTTTAAATGTAAACATTTCAGTTTCAAGATGTCTGATGGGAATGATGATAATCCGGTGCAAACAAGCACCGAACAAATGAAAGAGATAATTGCCGAAGAGGTAGGGAAGGCAATTGAAGGAAGTCTATCCGGGTTTATAGACAAAATTCAAAACACGGTGTTGTCGCTTGTCGAAGAGCGAGTTAAAAGGTTTGAGGATATTGTCAACCTTATGAAGGAGAAAACGGGAGAACGTAAAGGATGTTCATACATGGAATTCATGGCGTGTAAACTGCCAATCTATAACGGGGAGGTTGACCCGATAATTTGCCAAATATGGATAAGTGATGTCGAAGGGGTGTTTGAATGGACCCATTGTGATGTAGGCGACTTTGTTTCTTACGGAACGGGCCAATTGAGAAATCAAGCCAAGGATTGGTGGGATAACAAAAAGAAAGAAATGGGAGCCGAAGCGGCGAGGGTTATGACTTGGGACGAGTTTAAAGTACCATTCCTTAAACACCACAGTCCCAAAGCGTTTATTAACAGGATCAAAGAAGAATTCATCCAACTAAGACAAAAGGGTGAAACAATTGATAAGATCACGGGCATCTTCATGGATAAGCTGAGATTTTGTGACGAGTTAGTCACCACTGAAGAGCAAAAGATATACTACTATTACAACATGCTGAGTGCCGAGTACCGGGAGTTTATGACTCCGTCAAAATACGAAACCCTCACGGAGATTATCAACACCGCCCGGGAGCGGGAAATCGAGTTAAAGAAACAAGTTGAAAGAGGTGAACGAAGGGCACAGGATGTGAATCCAAGCCCTACAAAGAAAGCTAGAACTACTGAATCGGGAAAGAAAGTGGATGCTAAAGGCGGGTCGCCAAGTTGCAAAGTATGTGGAAAAGGGCACAAAGGTGAGTGCGGCTTCAAGGACAAGCCGTGCCCGGTATGTGGGAAGACGGGGCACACCGCATCACTATGTCCCGGGAAAGTTTCTGTTTGTTACAAATGTTATCAACCCGGCCACAAAAAGTCTGAATGTCCCGAGTTGATTGGGAAGAGAGACACAAAAGAGTCTCCAACAGAAGCTCCCAAAGCGAAGGCTAGGTCCTTCCAACTTACCGCGGCTGAAGCAAAGACAGAACCCGATGTGGTTTCAGGTATATTCACAATTAACTCAATTCCAGCACATGTATTGTTTGATACGGGTGCGAATAAATCCTTCATTTCGCATGGATTTATTCGACATCCTTCTTTTGTATTGACGAAATTATATGTGCCCTTAGAAGTTGAAATAGGGGACAACAAAAGTTTTATAGTTTGTGATGTTTGTCGAGACTGCAAATTAAGCATCGACGATGAGGAATACTTGATAGACTTAATCCCGATGTCAATGGGGGAATTTCAAGTAGTCGTTGGGATGGATTGGCTATGTCAGCACCATGCAAAGGTCGTGTGTTTTCGTAAAGAGATAAAATTAACATCTCCGAGCGGGAAACACGTCACCATCTATGGTGAAAAAGGAGGCAACCCCATAGTATGCTCAATGTTGAAAGCCCACAAGCTTATGAAGCGAGGATGCAAGGCATTTGATGATATACGCAAATGAGCCCGAGAAAGAATCACGAAAGATTGAAGATGTACCGGTAGTACGAGATTATGAATATGTGTTTCCGGAGGATTTACCGGGGATACCGCCTGAACGGGAAGTAGAGTTTGGGATCGAATTGATTCCGGGCGCAAAACCCGTAGCAAAAGCTTCGTACCGACTCGCACCGTCGGAATTACAAGAGTTGATGTCCCAAATTCAAGATCTGCTTGACAAGGGATTCATAAGGCCGAGTGTGTCTCCTTGGGGCGCACCGGTATTGTTCGTGAGAAAGAAAGACGGAAGCATGCGCATGTGTATCGATTACCGGGAGTTAAACAAACTTACGGTAAAGAACCGATACCCGCTTCCGAGGATAGATGATTTATTCGACCAATTACAAGGTGCGAACTGGTTTTCAAAATTGACCTTAGATCTGGGTATCACCAACTAAAGGTCAAGGAAGAAGATGTGCCGAAGACGGCTTTCCGTACGAGATACGGACATTACGAATTCCTCGTGATGTCATTTGGGCTAACAAATGCACCCGCGGCTTTCATGGACCTTATGAACCGGGTTTGCAAGCCAATGTTGGATAAGTCGGTCATTGTGTTTATCGATGATATTTTGGTGTATTCAAAAAGCGAAGCTGAACATGCACACCATTTACAAGAGGTGTTGGAGACACTTAGGCGAGATAGGTTATATGCAAAATTCTCTAAATGTGCATTTTGGTTACAAGAGGTACAATTTCTTGGCCACATCATAAGTGCCGACGGAGTATTGGTGGATCCGTCAAAGATCGAGGCTGTATCAAAATGGAATCCCCCGAAGAACCCTTCGGAAATTAGAAGCTTTTTGGGGCTTGCGGGATACTACAGGAGATTCATTCAAGATTTCTCCAAGATTGCATCACCGCTAACAAAGCTAACCCAAAAGAAAGAAAAGTTCATTTGGGGTATCGATCAAGAAAGAGCGTTTCAAACGCTAAAAGAAAAGTTAACTCAAGCTCCGGTACTGACATTGCCGGACGGAGTCAAAGACATGGTGGTTTATTCGGATGCTTCATTATCGGGGCTCGGATGCGTTTTGATGCAACGAGGAAAAGTTATAGCTTATGCCTCGAGGCAATTGAAGATACACGAGAAGAAATATCCCACGCACGATCTTGAGTTGGCTGCGGTGGTATTTGCCTTAAAAATATGGAGGCACTACTTATATGGGGTAAAGTTCACCATATTCATTGATCACAAGAGCTTGAAATACTTCTTCGATCAGAAGGAGCTAAATATGCGACAAAGGCGATGGCTAGAAACGGTGAAAGACTTCGACTGTGAAATACACTATCACCCTGGAAGGGCAAACGTGGTGGCGGATGCCCTCAGCAGAAAGACAGATTATGCTCCGATACGAGTACGATCATTACAACTCATTGTGACCTCGGGCTTACTCGAACAAATCCGAGAGGCGCAAGATGAAGCAGTAAAGACGGAAAACTGGAGAAAGGAAAGGATTGTTGGCCAAGTTAAGGATCTCGAAGTAGGAAACCACGGTTTGAAAACGCATTTCAATAGAATTTGGGTTCCTAACACATGTGGAGTTAAAAAGCTTCTACTTGATGAGGGTCATAAATCCCGATATTCAATTCATCCGGGTGCGACCAAGATGTACAATGATCTGAAACAAAATTATTGGTGGCCTGGAATGAAGAGGGATGTGGCGAAGTATGTGGAAAAATGCTTGACATGTCTACAAGTCAAGGCGGATCACCAAAAACCTTACGGCAAACTCCAACCGTTAGAAATCTTGGTTTGGAAATGGGAACATATAACAATGGACCTATTAACCAAATTGCCTAAGACAAATCGTGGTTTCGATGCCATATGGGTAGTGGTGGATAGATTGACGAAAAGTGCTCACTTCATTCCGATTCGTGAGACTTATACGTCAGAAAAGATGTCAGAAGTTTACACTAATGAGATAATAGCACGTCATGGAGTACCGGTATCCATCGTGTCTGATAGGGATACCTGGTTCACTTCAAATTTCTGGCGAGATTTCCAAGAGCAAATGGGAACCAAATTGTTCATTAGCACTGCGTACCATCCTCAAACAGATGGACAGAGTGAAAGAACAATACAAACATTGGAGGACATGCTACGGGTGTGTATAATCGACTTTGGAGGAAGTTGGGATATTTACCTATCGTTAGTCGAGTTTTCGTATAATAACAGCTACCATGCCAGTATTAAGATGGCACCGTACGAAATGCTCTATGGTAGGAAATGCCGAACCCCGGTATGTTGGGGTGAAGTGGGTCCCCGTGAACTTGCCCACCAAGATGTAGTACGAGCCACTAATGAAAAGATTGATGTGGTTCGGGCACACTTGAAAGCAGCCCAAGATAGACAAAAGGCATATGCTGACAAAAGGAACAGGCCAATCGAATTCCAGGTTGGCGACAAAGTTATGCTGAAAGTATCGCCATGGAAGGGGATTATACGATTTAGAAAAAGAGGAAAGTTGAGCCCAAGATTTATTGGGCCATTCAGGATCACTGAACGGGTTGGTAAAGTAGCTTATCGTCTCGAATTACCCGAGGAGTTGAGTGGGATTCATAGCACATTCCATGTGTCACATCTTCGAAAATGTCTGGCAGATGAAACTGCTCGTATCCACTACGATGATATCGAGGTGGATAACAGCCTCAACTATGCAGTAAAACCAATTGCGATTTTAAATCGTAAAGAGAAGAGTTTGAGGAACAAAGTGGTTAATCAAGTAAAGGTTAAATGGGAGCATAGGAAAGGTTCGGACACTACGTGGGAGTCCGAAGAGGAGATGCGACGTCTCTACCCTACATTATTTGGTACGTACTTCGGTTTTGGGGACGAAACCCTTTTAAGGGGGGTGGACTTGTAACACCCTGAAAATATAAAACTTTATATTAGAATTATAAAGTATAAATAAATGAGAATTTACTAACTAGGAATTTTAACTTAGTTAGTTACAAGTCTAGAAATAGCTTATAATAGGGTTAAAAGCAACTAAACTATATGTTGTACAAAGTGGAAGGGCCTAAGTTGTTAAAATTGAAACCTAATTTGATAAAACAAATAAAAAATAAACCAAACACCCCAAAAAGAGGTGTCTGGTCGATCAAGAAGAAGCAGGGGGCGACATCCCCATTCTCAAACCCTAAACATCCACAAAATCAATCAATTGAAGGCTAAATTCTGTCCCAAATCAAAATCCAAACATAGATTACTGATCCTCATCACAAGGGGATTACAAAGTATGTAAAATTTTGAGAAATCTCTCAACTTGAAATTCTCATGAATTTGGAAAATCTGAAATTAGATGTTGCATGTGTGTTATTTGGATTGAATAGGAATGATGTAGTGTCTAGGAGCAAAACCTAGACAAAAACATGTGAAAATATGCCTAAATTCTAGAAAATTCATGAATACTTTGAAGGTTATTCATGGGTTTTGTATGAAGATGATGAACACTAGGGTTTTGAGCAATTTCTTAGGGTAATGTGGTCCTTAGGAAAAGATTTCTGAAATCTGAATGTTAACCCTTATAAATGAAAGCTTGATTGATAAAATTTGGGTTAAATGATAAGTTAGGGATTGGTTAAGTAATCATGTAAAATCTGCCCTTGAAGTGTTTGTTCAAATGCCTCAAAGAAAGCTTGAAACTGAAATGTTTAAGTTAAAAGCGCATAATTATGTTGTATGGCAAAATGTGCGTTATATATGTGAAACAAAGAGTTCTAAACATAAAGTGATTGAACTCTATAGGAAAGGAAGTCGGGGCATCAAGCGGACAAACCGATGTGGACGCACGTTTGAAGGGCTTGCTTTAAGGTATGTAACTTGACCCGTTACATTAAACAAGTTGTTGTTAAATTTTGCGAAGAATCATTTTAAGATAATTATGATGTCAGTTGTAGCGACCATGATTGTTACTTAAATTAAATGTCTAAGAGTGTCACGGAATCGTTTGGTAGTCATCATAGTGGGGAATTCCATAAGATGAGCCAAACGGGTCGATTAATTGTGCAAGTTGTTGTTTTAGTGTTCTAGAGAGTCAAAAACAGAGATACTAATCATAAAAGCATTAAACCATGAGAATGGTAAAGAAATGTGAGTGATGACAGACCCGGAAGATTGGGCATAAAGTATCTTAAGTTTAATAGTTAAATGGTAGTAACTTGTGTCAAGTAGGAATGGGTCGAATAAAGGCATATTGATACATATAAACTTTCTGTCTGTAAGTTGAAATTTTGGCATGACTATCATAATAGATACGTTGGTAATGAAATTACAGACGTATAGGAAAAAGAATCACTAAAACGGACTTCCGGATCATAAGTTATGGCTATTTTAAGTTGGAATTTGATTGAACTTGGAGCTGGGAATGTGCAGCATCAGCAAAGTAAACATTCTGTGAAAACAAGGGCCTGGCGTGACGCGAAGGGTCTTGGCGTCACGCGGCGCCCCTTGAATCCGGAAACTTTTATTTTCTTGATTGTTTGATTCTTGGAACTTGTTTATATGCATTGTAGCGTTATCAAAACTAACCTTTGTTGTGGTTTTGATCTTAGGTGATGTTGGAATCTAACCGGAAGATGATCGAGCAAACTTTTGAAGAACCGAACACTACTTACAAGCTTCCGCAATGTTTTAAATCTTTAATAGACTTTGATTATGGGTTGTAAACAATTGTTAAACAACTTTTGAAATGTTTTAACTTAGTCGTTAGTTGACTAAGGTTTATGCTACTTATGAACTTCTTTTTATGAAAGTTATGTTAATTAAGCAACTATTATTTGCAATGGTATAATCTATTATTAAAATCAAGTAAAATTAGACGGGTGTTACAAGTTATAACAAGTGTCCGCCCCCAATCTGGGAAGGTTATTCTTCCAGAAAACCAAATGATGAACAAGTCGAAAAAGCAGTCAATATAAAGCTAAAAACCGATACAACTGATGATTTACCAGAAAACATTGACGTTACTTTCACATCGTCTGACACTGATCATGAGTCTGAGTTAATTAAAAAGGTGGTCGATCAGGTGTTGGATACTGATGAGGAGTCTGAGTCAAAGTCTGAGTATGGAGGTTCAAGTTCATCAGTCAACAGTCCAAAATCGCCGGTTAAACGGGTTTACAGTAAAGAGTTTTTGTTATCAAAATCAATTTTGGATGATGAAACATTTGAAGTAGCATACACTTTGAATGATTCTGACAAATTATATTCTGACAAGGAATTTCCAATAAGAAGTGTTCAATTTGAAATGATCAAAAAGGTTTTCAAAATGACAGAAATTAATATTTCTGAAATAAAAGATTTAAATTTTACTGAAAAACCTAAAAAATACACTTCAAGAGTTCAACAGCGACTAAACAAGAAAAAGGGTTACAATTCTGGTTCTGGTTTTCAAAAGAAACCAAACCATAATGGTAATTTCAAAAAGAAAGGATTAGGTTTTATTCCACCAGAAAATTATAAAAATGATAAATATGTCCGAGATTTTAAATCAAAAATGACATTTGTTTCAGGAGGAAGTGCAGAAGAAGAACAGAAGAAACCGTTCTGGAGACAATCAAACCAGGAGTTTCTTGCTGAGAAGGAAAGAACTGGAACTGGAGTTTTTCACAGAAAGGATACTCGAACATGTTTCAAGTGCAATGAAACTGGTCACATTGTTTGGAATTGTCCGATGAATACTAAGACAAAACAGGGAGTATCTGAAAAACTTAAAGAAAAAGTTGTTGATATTGAACCACCAACTGAAAAATTCAAGATTTTTGAGAATTCGACTTATGAAGTTGGTGAGTGTTCAAAGAAAAGTTTTTACAAAAAGAGAGCCAAAGACAACCAAATGTGGGTTGTTAAGAAGGTTGATGAGAAAATCGGCAATGAACCTGATTCCATAAAATCAGAGGAGCCACAGGTTGAGGTAAAAGAAGAAAAATCATTGTCTTCAGTGGATGATGTTAAAATTCCACCATTGAAAGATGAAAATTTTAAACAAAAGGTTGGTAAGGTTGAAATCTCGAATCAATTTTATTTTGAGAAGAATAAATTTGATGTTGAGAAAGTTTTTAATGGAAATGTGAAGAAATTTTTTGGAAAAATGATTGATGGGAAAGTAAAAGGGGTTAAAGATTTTTATGCTACAAAAAGGCAACTTATAACCCTACTGAACAAGAGTTAAAAACACCCAAGGTTGGTAAGACTTGGGTGGAAATTCTCTTTCCTTGAAAATCTAGACTT
Source organism: Helianthus tuberosus (assembly GCA_030545235.1). Lineage (NCBI taxonomy): Eukaryota > Viridiplantae > Streptophyta > Magnoliopsida > Asterales > Asteraceae > Helianthus > Helianthus tuberosus. The sequence goes on along the minus strand of CM060356.1, from coordinate 89,745,428 downwards.
GCCGGAGATCCCAAGTTTGTAATCGTGGATCAGGAATCGGCATCTTTCTTGATAAAATTGTTTGTATGAAAGAGTTTAAAAAATGTGTTTAAATTTTTACAGGTTAAGTATGACTTGCCGGAGCTTCCAGGTTGGTAAGTGTGAAGCAGGAATCGGCATTTTTGTTGGTAACATGATTTTATGTAGATGTTTTATTCCTACACTTGGTACAGGTGTTTTTGATCTTACATTTGGTTCAAGAGGTTTAATTGTGTTTTCTTGCAAGTAGTAAATCAGGAACATTAAGTTGTACTTGATTTTCTACAATTGGTATTTTGAAGAACAAGGTGATGAACCCCTAACTTACAATTGGTTTTAACAAAACTTATTTTCCGGAATAACCATTTGATTAAAACAAACTTAAGAGTTTTGAGATCACAATGGGAAAATGTTTTGTTGTGAGGGGGAGTTCTGATTGTTTATGCCAAGTGGATGGCGAATTGAAGCTATTCGATAACGGTTGTCACTTTACTTGTACAGTTTGTTTTCAAATTTCCTGAAATGTGTTTGCATTTTAGGGGGAGTAAAAATTTCAGAAAATCCAAAAACATTTGAAAATTTGAAAAAGGCAAAAACATGATAAAATTCAATAATGAGTTTTGTTGTCTAGAAGAGGAAATGATAGTACATCAGTGGACGATCACAGCATGCTAAAGAAAAGGAAAGTTAAAATGTGATAAACGGTCTCACTGATGATGTGCCAGTAGGTTTTTGCACATTTAGTAGATTGTGACGAGATATAAACCTAAATTCAAACTTGCTTATATCGTGGGTAACATCTCTCGGATATATGGGTAACCCCCGAAATCTTGTTTGAAGGACCCCTCTTTCTGAGATACTAGGTCTTTATGCTCAGTGATATCTGGGGTATTATCCCGGGACTTCTGATAATGCGGAAGCAATGGCCTAGTCCCCGGAGAATACTTTACGCTTGCTTGAAATATAGCGCTGCCCTCGGCATAAATGATAAGACAATAAAATTGCTAATCAATGCTATTGTAAAAAAAGATCCTCTAAAGGGGACACACCAAAAGTCGAGTCGTCATCTCTCTGCTGAACGGAAGTTCTGACCTGAGCTCTCACGGTTTTCGCAATTTAATCCCTTACAGATATCATCTGTGGTATATTCACCTGTAAGACTGAATATTGGGATCCGGATACGGGAGTATATTCAAGTGGTGGGACACGCGAATAAGTTTAAGTGCTTAAGACATTAATCTCGTATCTCGAAACAGTTGAACTTTGTGTGAAAATTTAAGTGGATCAGTATACTGACAATCTTAGTGAATCGTTTAGAACTTGAAACGTTTAAAGCTTAACGGTGTTGGTGATTTGTCTTATATACTGATATGATCCTTTTGCACAAACTCACAAAAATATTGTATGTAAATATTTTTTTTACTGCATTTCATTACTTTCAAAAATCTAAAAAGATTTTTAGTGTGTTTTAGCATGAATTTTGTAAAAGAAAAAAAATCGACAACTGATGTTGAAGAGCTGATTTTCAAAATTCCAAGTGCTAAACATGATGAGCTAATGGTTTGGGAGTGTGTGTTTAAATGAGAAATGTTTGTGTAATGAAAATGATATTTTTGCAAGTGGTTCATCAGAGTCTATAAATGATAAATCATTCTTAGATTGCTTTACAAGTGATTATCAGAAAATTTATTTTTGGGTAGAGATTTATGCAGATTAGAGCCAGGAATCGATTCTGATCATATGGAAAATGTGGGCCGGGTTTCGATCTTAGAACTGCTGATGCTGATGAATTTAAGGAATCAAGAGATCTGATCAAGAGAATTAGAAGATTCATGTACCAGGTCAAGATTCTGGAATCCCAAAGACTGATAAAGACTGAAGACATTGAAGACTCGACACTTTAAGACTCGTCAACATTCGAGGGGGAGTCTGTTGGTGCATGCGTCTGTCGACTTCGTCTTGTATCGAGTCTTGTCACTAGATATGTTAGATCAGGGCACGTTGTTCGAGAATATAAGAGGTTTATGTGTAAATTAGTGAGATTTCGCTTGACAGAGGTGATTCCGCTTGAAATGTATTGTGGCAGTTTCAAGCGAAATCATATTCTTTTGATTCCGCTTGAAATGTTACTTGTCATTTCAAGCGAAACCCCAAGTCCTATATATAGCAGGTTCAAGCGAATCAGTTGTAAAAAGTTCTGGAATTTCATACTGAGGTGCTACCGGTGTGTTTTTCTGATTGTACTAGCTGTTATATCAATCTACAAGGTGTTTAAAGTGAATTGCTTGCTATCTCGAAGTCTGTTTCTTAGTTTCCGCATCTGAAACAGATAAAAGCTCCTTTGAACGCTCGTTCGGGTCACAAATCGATCCTACACATCTGCTGTGAGGAAGTTGCAGCAGTGGTTTCTTGTGACTTTTGTGCTGTCACTGGCAGTTGCTCTGGTATCTCATCCTCCAGAGTTGCCTTTGATTTGGATTTGGGGGGGGGGGGGGGGCTTTTGATTTTTCTTTTGTCGTGGCTTTCTGGTGGTTTTAGGTGTGGGTTTCACAACAGTTGTTTTCTGTTGTGATCACCTAGAGCAGTGGGCTCAGCAGCAGATACATGGGGAGCAGTGGTAGCTGCTAAATTCTGCTCAGGGACCTCTGCTTTTGTTTTGCAAGGTGTTGATAATCTTGTAAAGGTTTCAACTGTTAAGCTGTTTATTTGAAAAGATTCACCTTGTGTGAGTGCATGAGCATCATCCTTACCAAATTTCTTTTGAAAGTAGTAACTTAGAAATCTTGGAAATAGTAAGAATGGTTTTTTATCAACATTTTTAACCAAATCATTAAAGATTACTTGGGAGTAATTAAATTTTCATTTTGTAGAATAGTATAACCCAGGTATTGTATCTTTAACGGTATTTCATTAAAAGCAGTTGTTTTATTTGAGACACAAATCAAGAGGGTATGAAATAAAAATCTTGTTGCAGGAAGAAAACTACCTTTTTTTGTAAGGTATCCTTTTTCATTTCCTCAGCATACCCCCTCTCAATAAAATCAGTTTTGTACTTAGTTTTGGGAAAAGAAGTTTTACCTTGCTGATCATCGAGTTCAAATACTTCTGAAATGGATTGTGGTGTGATTTTAACGGCTTTACCCTTTATCGAGGAATTGATGGCTATGGCTGTTTTACCTTGAAGTTCAAGGGTGACATTTTCCAAAATTCTCTCTGGGTTGCCAGGAAGATTGGAGCATCGGCAGTCAATAAAGTTTTGTACTTTGAAGATGACATAGTATCAATGATGGAATCGTAGATATCGATGGTACCGGGTTTTGTGAGTAGACCCAGATAGTTGTGAGGAGCTTTGTACGGAATTTCAATGGGGTTGGGGTCCATTTCAGCGTCTTTTTGAGAAGACAAGGACGGTGATATTGGAGAAGAAGGCATGATGAAGACGAAGATGAATTTGAGAAGAAGAAGATGGAAACTGCTTTGAGAAAGGAATTATTGTGAATTCGATTCGACAGTAAAACCCTGTTTGGGGGTTTTGGTCAGGGTTTTATAGTGAAAAAGTGAATGCTGATGTGGCAGCGGTTACAAAAGATCTGGCCGCTATGTACTGTCCACGTGCCAACCCCTGATGAATTGAAGGACAAGTGTTTTATGAAAACTACTGATGGAACAAGAACAGTGGGTGCAACGGTAATAATGAAGGCAGTGGGTGATTTTTATTATCAGTGGATAAAACACTGATTTTTAACAACAGTGCTTATCAAGGAAATGAGAGAACAGGGGATGACTTTCAGCAGTGGACAGACTTTAGTGGAACAGATGTTTGAACAAAGCAGTGGTTATGGCAGACTTTTAAGGATTTAATGAAAAAATCATTTTTAGCTATTTTTAAGGATAGATTTTTTATTTTCTGAAAACATTTTAATGCTTTTATTCATAGAAAAACAAGATTTTGCTTGTTATTTCATGTTTAGCGTACCAATCCTAGAAATCAAGCTTTCAAAGGTTGATGTGTCTAATGCTTTGGTTAGCACATCTGCCAGCTGATCCTTAGTTGGTACATGGTGCAGAGAAATCAAACCTTTTTCATAGCAATCCCTCACAAAGTGATGTCTGGTATCTATGTGCTTGGTGGTTGAATGGGAGACTGGATTTTTGATGATATTTTCTGCTGCCTGACTGTCCAACATGAGAGGTGTCTTTAGGGCAGTGATACCAAAATCCAGCAACTGATTTTGAAGCCAAAGAAGTTGGGCTGTACAGCCTGCAGCAGCTATATACTCTACCTCAGCAGTGGATGTGGAAACAGCTGCTTGCTTTTTGCTTTGCCAAGACACTAAGCAACTGCCTAGGAATTGGCACCCTCCTGAAGTGGACTTCCTTGTCTTGTCACATCCATTAAAATCACTATCTGAGAAACCTGAAAGCTCAACTTTACCATCAGCTAGATACCAGATACCAAGTGTGGGAGCACCTTTTAGGTATCTGAATATCCTTTTTACAACAATATGGTTTGACTTTCTGGGGGCTAATTGGGATCTTGCACAAACACATGTTGCAAACATGATGTCTGGCCTAGATGTAGTTAGGTATAATAAAGACCCAATCATGCTTCTATATAAAGTCTGATCAACCAAATCATCCTTTTCATCAGACATGACAATTTTATTGGTTGCAATGGGTGTACTACATGGTTTATAGTCATCCATCTCAAATTTCTTTAAAAGTTCTTTGGCATATTTGCCTTGATGGATAAAAGTGTCATTTTGCAGTTGCCTAACTTGGAGACCAAGAAACCACTGGAGTTCACCCATTGCACTCATTTCAAACTCAGCTGTCATGAGTTGCCTAAACTCCTCACACATTTTATTACATGTGCTTCCAAAGATGATGTCATCCACATAAATTTAGACAATCATCAAATCCTTTCCTCTCCATTTTAAAAACAATGTTTTATCTATTTTACCTCTTGTGAAACCAATGTATAGTAGGAAAGTGGAAAGAGTTTCATACCAGGCTCTTGGTGCTTGTTTCAGGCCATACAAAGCTTTATTTAGCTTGTAGACATGATTTGGATTAAATGGATCCTCAAAGCCTGGAGGTTGACAAACATAAGCCTCTTCTTGAATCTTACCATAGAGGAATGCACATTTGATATCCATTTGATACACCTTGATGTTGTGGTTGACAGCAAAGGCCAGAAATAGTCTGATAGCTTCAAGTCTTGCTACAGGGGAAAATGTTTCATTATAGTCAATGCCCTCTTCTAGTCTGAACCCTTGAACCACAAGCCTAGCTTTATTCTTGACAACAATGCCCCTTTCATCAGTTTTGTTTTTGAAGACCCACTTTGTGCCAATAGGACTTACACCCTCTGGCAGTGGTACAAGTTCCCATACTTGTTGTCTTTTGAACTGTTGGAGCTCCTCTTGCATGGCTTCTACCCAGCTGTTGTCTTTCAGTGCCTCTTGGTACTTGACTGGCTGATGAAGATATAGGAAACCAGCAAAAAGAAAAATGTTTTGGGATTGACTTCTTGTGAGCACCCCTTCATTGATGTTGCCAATGATTAGGTCAAGTGGATGAGATTTCAAGAAGATTAGATCTCCTTGGTATGGAACAATGGCATTTAATGGTGAAGGGTGCAGATGTGAGTCATCTGAGCTAACCACTGCTGGTGACTTTGATGATCCAGCAGTGGCTTCAAATGGAAGTAGAGGAAGAGGTGGGACTGGGGTGAAAACATGCTGACTTTTATCCACTGATGGTGGACTATCAACAGTGTTTGAGGATGTGGAAGTAGGGGTTAATGGGCTACTTTGGTCAACAACTGTTGAGGTAGCAGTGGTTGAGCTTTGACAGCTGTTTTGAACATCTGCTGCTCTTCCCATTGAAACAGACTTTTGTTGAGGAATGATGACTTCATACCTATAGTCTGATGATGAATTTTCTGATGGACCTGCATTGTTAGGCTTGACAACAACAGTTTTAAATGTGAATTTATCAAGATCAAATAAATCTGCTGGGTTTGCTGGGATTTTCATTGATGAAAGTTCATTGAACTTTACATTCAAAGTCTCTTCCACTGTTTTGGTCCTTGTGTTAAACACTTTGTAGGCCTTAGCAGTGGTTGAGTATCCCAGATGATAACCATAATCAATTTTGGCTACAAACTTAGAGATAGAATCTTTTAAGTTTAAAATGAAGCATGGGTAACCAAAAACTTTGAAATATGAAATCAATGGCTTTATTTTATACAGCAGTTCATAGGCAGTCTTTTGATGCCTGGGGTTGATTAAAACTCTGTTTTGGACATAGCAAGCAGTGTTTACTGCCTCTGCCCAAAAAGTTAATGGCAAACCTGAATCTGCAAGCATGGTTCTGGCAGCCTCAATCAAGGTCCTGTTCTTTCTTTCAACAACCCCATTTTGTTCTGGTGTTCTTGGAATGTTGTATTTCCTCACAATTCCTTTTGACACACATAAATCATCTAACTCCTTGTTCCTGAACTCTGTGCCATTATCACTCCTGAAGACTTTTACTGACAATTCAAACTGCTTTTCAACCTGTTTCACAAAGTCTTACAGAATGCCTGCATTCTCATCTTTTAAGTGTAAAAAGTAAGTCCATGTAAACCTAGAAAAATCATCAACAATAACCAAACAATATCCTTTCTTCCTAAGACTCATGACTTTAACTGGGCCAAACAAATCCATGAGAAGCATTTGCAAACACTTGGTTGTTTTGGACTCTTCAATGGTTTTGTATGAGCTTTTATATTGTTTTCCTTTTAAGCAGGAAACACAATGCTCAGAATAGGTGAACAATTTTTGAGGTAAACATCTTACTAACCCCTGTTTTGAAATAGCAGTGATTGTCTTGAGATTTGTGTGCCCCAATCTCCTGTGCCATAATTCTGTCTCTTTGTTTGATGCAGTTGAGAACAGACAGGCATCAGTCCTGGGGCACTCTTTTGACATATCCACCACATAAACATTGCCACTTCTTTAAGCAATAAGTTGAGTTTTTCAGTTTTTATTATTGCTTCAATCTTTTCAACCATTTCTGGTCCAACAATCCTACAACACTCTTTTGTAAAGAATGAGCCATAGCCCTTATCACTCATTTGAGAGACACTTAAGAGGTTGAATTTTAGATTGTCTATTAGATTGACATTTTCAAACTTAACTTTACCAGACTGCATAGTACCAGACCCCAAAACCTTTCCTTTACTATTATTCCCAAAGGATATATCACCCCCTCCATGTGTTTTGAAATCTTTGAGAAGGGCTCTACATCCTGTCATGTGCCTGGAGCCTCCACTATCTACATACTAAAGACTATCTAAGCATGCAGAAGCTCCCTGCACATGTAGTAAAGGATTAGTTCATTAGGGTCTCCAAAGCCAATATGGCTTTGGATGGGGTCTCAATAGTGTCTAGGTTAAGTTCAGATGGATGGGCAGTGGTTAGGTCAGGGGTTTGGACAGTTTTGGGACTGTTTTTCTCTAACCACTGTTGGGGGTCATGCTCAATGATCTGCTGATAACCAAAAGGATGCTTGTTCACTTTTGGTTTAGAGGGCCTTTTGTAGGCCTCATAAACATGTGGGATCCTTTGGTATGGTGGTTGTCCCTTACCTTGTCACACCCCCAAAATCCACACGCGGATTATCACCGCTTGGAGGCGTGACTGACCAGGATCAAGCCACCAATCATATTGAACAACGTAATTTAATAAATAAAACCAACCACAATATAATTGGTGTCTAAAAGAAAGTAACCACTTTAAGTTAACAACGGAAGCATATCGAGTAAAACCCAAACATAAGTAATAAGTTCATAGGTTTAAATGTTTAACGTGGAACTCAACAGTCCATGTCCCACAACGATCACTCCTCCCTGTGCAAGCTCCATAAGTACCTAACGACCTGCAAGGCATGTAACAACGAGTCAACAACAAAGTTGAGCGAGTTCACAGTTGGTTGTTTAGTTTTACCAGTTTGTTTTGAAAACCATAAGTTGCTTCGTATACCACGAGTTAACCAGTATCGTTATTTCCCAATCCATATCCATAACCAGTGGGGGCTTCCCCATGTGAACCACTAGACCGTTAACATATCGACCACTGACAAACAATAGTTATGCCCTACGTCAATGTCTATCATCATTGACAGTTTGCCATGATCCATTAGTACACGCCCATTCGAACGACACGGTGTGAGGTTTGTCAAACCTAATAGCGCTATTAACTAATGACCCTCACCATCGGCCTCGGTGATTAAGTCGATATAAAATGAGGGACTTACGTGATAGAGTTTTGGCTAGTAGTTTAAGGTTGTTGTCCTACCCAAGGAGGACGAACGTATGTATTCTACCCAAGGAGAATACGCAGGATTAATATTGGCATCCTACCCATGGAGGATGGCCGTACATATCCTACCCAAGGAGGATATGTAGGTTCCGTTTTAATTCTTTAACACATTCCCAACCACCGGGAATCCCATGCCTTAGGAAGTGTGTGAACTCACCTTGGTTTGCTCGGCAGATACACAAAATGGTCACTTGAGCTATATGTGGTCAACCACGTCCCAACATGGTTACCATACAAGTCAGGTCTAGGTTTAAGTAGTGCACGTAAGTTTACACAGAACTAACAAGTCAAGAACACGTAATGATCATGGTAAGCACGTGGAACATGTTAAGCAAATCAGTTAAATACATAAAGCCCAAACTTGTGCAATCAGGATGTATTGGGCTGAAGTAACAGTGTAAGCCCAATAGCATCTTGTGCGATTGGGTAGTTGAAACCCAAACAACTACCCGGCCCAACATGTTGTGCGATCCAATTAACACTCAGGCCAAACAAATAGAAAGCCCAATCATTCCTACACGACCCAAATAATAACAAACATTGATCTTGTGCGGTCCGGATGGACTTGTGCGATCTAGTTGGGTTGTGCGACTGGGTATTGGGCTTTAAGGCCCAACAACATAATAAAGTCCAAACTGTGTGTGTGTGGCCCAAGACTTGTGCGATCAGCACTGTCTTGTGCGATCCACAAGTCTTGTGCAATCATGCATTTCTAGGTTGTATCATGAGCTTTAAACAGTTGCACCAAACTTGTGCGACTGCCTTGTGCGACCAATCCCTTGTGCGACCCGACTTGGTCTTGTGCGATCAAGGGTGGCCTTGTGCAATTAGTTGCAAGTTTCCTTAAATCACGCAATCGGTTACAATCATCCTAACAGTTTCCATTTAACTTGCAAGATTCAATTTAACAGTTTTCCAATCATGCAATATTCGATCAAATCAAGCAATTTTCATTAAATTCACATGAACCCCTAACAATTCATCTAATCATAACACTTTAGCATCTTAACATGGTTCATGTTCTTGATCACTAGCATGCATACTATCATAACAATACTACCAATCATCTGCACATGAACACATTACAGCCGATTAGCAAGCATTCGGTTAACAATCATCTTTAACATTATTCGATTAATCATCCCTATCATGATCTAATCATACTACACGTATGAGCCGAATAACAAACACTAAATTCCATTACAATCAATCACGAAACATCCTTAAGCTATCATATAGAATAACATCGATTATAGCATCATTCAATCACATAACCAATAACAAGAACACTAACCGATTAGAAGGTAGAACAAAAGGGTGATCCGAATCAAAAGAGCTTTGAGGAAGAGAGGGTGGCCGTCGGCTTCGAGAGAGAGAGGAGGAGTGGACTAGGGTTTGATGTGTTTTGAGTGTTTGCAACAAAAGAGAAACAAAACCCCACAAAGGTGTTTGTATGCGTATAAGAGGAGTGGGCCGAACCCATACATGGGCTGCCCTTTTTGGGTTTCGAGTATACTAAGTGTAGGCCGAGAAGAGTGTGAAGCAAAAAGCCTAAAGGCTTGTGCGATCGGGTTAGAGTTGTATGTTGTGCGATCGCATCACATAAACATAAAACATATATATCACAATCCACATAACACAATATCATAACATTCCATTAAATCAATGCATCACATAATCACATAACGTTCACACATGTTACATGAAAGCACACAAAAGAGTTCTAAAAAACGAGTTGTCACATTATCCCCAAGTTGAAAGAAATTTCGTCCCGAAATTTCGCACGTACTCACTGAGGAAGCTAGTTAGGTGGTATGGTTTTCTTGGTTTTCCTGGGGTGTTACATCCTTCACCCGTTGGTTTGGAATTTTGTCCCGAAATTCCGCAGTAGCTTTGACCTCAGTAGTGGTTTCGTTCTGCTCGAACAACTGGGGATACTTGTGTTTCATTTGGTCTTCGCGTTTCCAGGTGAACTCTGGGCCACGACAGGAGTTCCAACGAACTCGAACAAGAGGTATTCTGGTACGCTTGAGAATCTTAACCTCTCGGTCTGTAATCTCTACAGGTTCTTCGACGAATCGCAACTGCTCGTCGATAGTGAGCTCCTTAAAAGGAACTATGAGGGTCTCATCTGACAGACACTTCTTCAGATTGGACACGTGGAAAACGTTGTGAACTCCACTGAGTTCTGCTAGTAGGTTCAGTTTGTAGGCCACTTTGCCTATTTTCTCTATGATTTCAAAAGGTCCGACGTATCGCGGGTTGAGTTTGCCTCGCTTGCCAAAACGAACTACACCTTTCCAAGGTGAGACTTTGAGTAGCACTCGATCCCCAACCTGGAACTCGAGTGGTTTCCTGCGCTTATCGGCGTAGCTTTTCTGACGGTCGCGAGCTGCCGCCATTCGTTGTCGTATCTGAGCAATCTTCTCAGTTGTGTCTACCACAAGTTCTGGGCCTGTGATTTGGTTGTCACCAACCTCTGCCCAACAAAGAGGTGATCGGCATTTACGTCCGTACAATGCCTCAAACGGAGCGGCCTGGATACTGGTGTGGTAGCTGTTATTATACGAAAATTCCACTAAGGGGAGATGCTTTTCCCAGCCGTTACTAAAGTCGATTACACATGCCCTAAGCATGTCTTCAAGGGTTTGGATGGTGCGTTCAGACTGCCCATCCGTTTGTGGATGATATGTTGTGCTCATGTCTAAACGAGAGCCGAAGGACTTGTGCATTGCTTGCCACATTTCAGAGGTAAAACGAAAATCACGATCCGATATGATAGAGGTTGGCACTCCATACCTTGATACTACTTCCTTTAGGTAGATGTCTGCTAGAGTAGAAAACTTATCCGTTTCCATGATAGCCAGAAAGTGTGCAGACTTGGTTAATCGATCCACGATCACCCAAATGGTATCATTTACTCGTTGAGATCTAGGCATGCCAGTAATGAAATCCATGGAAATTTGCTCCCATTTCCATGTCAGGATCTCGGGTTGTTGGAGCAGGCCTGATGGTTTCTGATACTCGATCTTGACTCTCGCATAAGTCAAGCATTTGCTGACATAGGTTGCTATGTTGGCTTTCATGCTAGGCCACCAATAGGTAGTCTTTAAGTCATGGTACATCTTATCCGAACCAGGATGTACTGAGTAACGAGACTTGTGTGCTTCATCCATCACAAGCTCGCGTAAGTTTCCATAAAGTGGAACCCAGATACGCCCTGTTACGTAGTAAGCACCGTCTTCTTTTTGTTCTAATCGTTTCCTTGATCCTCGTAAGGATTCAACCCTGATGTTTTCTGCTTTCAATGCTTCAACCTGAGCATCTCGTATCTGAGTAGGAAGACTAGATTGGATGGTAAGTTGTAACGCTTGCACGCGCTTAGGCGTAGTATCCTTTCGACTAAGGGCGTCGGCCACAACATTGGCTTTGCCCGGATGGTACTTGATCGCGCATTCGTAATCATTCAAGAGCTCGACCCATCGACGCTGTCGCATGTTTAACTCCTTTTGCTTGAAGATATGATCGAGACTCCTGTGATCGGTGTAAATGGTGCACTTGGTACCGTACAGATAATGTCTCCATATCTTAAGAGCAAAAACCACTGCTCCCAACTCCAAGTCATGCGTAGTGTAGTTCCTTTCGTGAACTTTAAGTTGACGTGACGTGTAAGCAATGACCTTGTCACGTTGCATCAACACGCAACCAAGTCCTTGGATGGATGCGTCGTAATAAACCACAAAACCATCTATGCCTTCAGGCAATGAGAGGATAGGTGCGCTACAAAGTCTATCCTTTAGGTGCTGAAACGCAGTTTCCTGTACATCACCCCAACGATAGGTGACACCTTTCTGAGTTTGAGAAGTAAGAGGTTGCGCAATTTTGGAGAAATCCTTGATAAACCTTCTGTAGTAGCCCGCCAATCCCAAGAATTGGCAGATTTCTGTTGGTGTATGGGGTGCAGGCCAGTTCCTGATCGAGTCGACCTTGGATGGATCAACATGAATCCCATCCTTGTTTACCACGTGGCCTAGGAAATGGACTTCGCGAAGCCAGAAGTCACATTTCGAAAACTTAGCATAAAGTTGTTCTGCCCGTAGGAGTTCTAGGATGAGTCGCAGATGACGCTCGTGTTCCTCCTGACTCTTAGAATAGATCAGGATGTCGTCAATGAAAACAATGACGAACTTATCCAGGTAAGGTTTGCACACTCAGTTCATAAGGTCCATGAAGACCGCAGGTGCGTTTGTCAGCCCAAAAGGCATGGCCAAAAACTCGTAGTGTCCATAACGAGTTCTAAAGGCTGTTTTGGAGACGTCCTCTTCTCGGACTCTCAGCTGGTGATATCCCGATCTCAGATCAATATTTGAGTAGAAGCTCGACCCTTGCAGCTGGTCGAATAGGTCATCAATACGTGGAAGAGGATAGCGATTCTTCACGGTCACTTTGTTGAGTTCACGGTAGTCAATACACATTCTGAAGGTACCGTCTTTCTTCTTCACGAATAACACTGGAGCTCCCTAGGGCGAAGTGCTAGGATGAATAAAACCCTTATCCAAGAGCTCTTGTAGTTGCGTGGACAATTCTTCAAGTTCTGATGGAGCTAAACGATAGGGTGCTCGAGCTATGGGCGCTGCTCCAGGAGCTAGCTCGATCTGAAATTCGACCCGACGATGAGGCGGAAGACCAGGTAATTCCTCAGGAAATACCTCTGGAAAGTCGCGTACAATAGGAATGTCTTCTATCTTCATCTCTTTCTTTGAGGTGTCAGTGACGAGGGCTAAGATAGCAGTGTGGCCCTTTCGCAAACACTTCTGGGCATTAAGGAAAGAAATGATGCCCACAATAGCACCACTCTTGTCTCCATGAATCACTAAAGATTCTTCACCAGGGCGAGGAATACGGACGATTTTCTCCTTGCAAATAATCTCTGCTTGATGTTGAGATAGCCAATCCATCCCAATAACGACGTCGAAACTACCAAGTACGATAGGAATAAGGTCGATAGAGAAGGTCTGACCAGCTCAGACGAGATTACAACCCTTAACTATGTGTGTGGCCTTTAAACTTTTACCATTAGCTAGTTCTACAATGTGCTTGGTGTTCAAAAGTGTTGAAGTACGTTTAAGCATCTGACTAACTTTTAAAGACACATTGCTAGTATCGGCACCCGAATCAAATAAAACAGTCACATAAAAGTCATCCAGAAGAAACTTACCCATCACAACGTTGGGATCGTTCCTTGCGTCACCCTGACCCAGCACGAAAACACGTCCCCTGGCACCATTGCCATCATTGTTACCCCCGTTATTGTTCCCGTTCCCTTGATTATTGTTGTTCTGATTCTGGTTCAACTGGGGGCAGTTCCTCTTGAAGTGACCTTCAGCACCACACTGATAGCACCCTTTATTACCCTGTTGTTGCTGCGGCTGATTCTGTGGAGCTGGTGGCTGTTGTTGACGATTCTGATTTGCAGGTCATGCGCCCCTGCAATCCTTTGCTTCATGACCAACTTGTTATACCTCAGACAACGACCCTTGTTGCACTGCCCACTATGATGCTTGTTGCATCGGTTGCACTTGGGGTGGTTCCCTCGGTATCCACCCTGCCCTTGACTACCAGAAGATTGTTGACCAGGACTCTGGTAGTCATCAGTCTTTCGCTGCTGAGACTGAGACTGAACTGATGTTGAACCCTTGCTTGAGACTCCATCCCATTTGCGCTTGTTGTCGCTAGGGGCATCAGAAGTAGTAGTAACAGTGGTAGCACCAATACGCTTGGGCAGCTTGTTCTGCTCGACCGCCTGATCAGTGAGACGATGAGCCAAACGAATAACTTGCTGGATAGTGGCGAGGTTTGCTGCAGTCACATGGCTCTGGATCTCTAGCACTAAGCCTTTAAGGTACAGTTCGATACGTTTAATAGGAGGATCCACCATAGTAGGACACAAGATAGCCAGCTCGTTCGATCTTTTCGTGTACGCTTCAATTTCCGACCCCGTCATCTTTAAGTTGAAGAACTCTACCTCCAACTTGTGGATGTCATCACGATTACAGTACTCTTCCTTGATCAATTCCTTGAAATCGTTCCATGGGGTGGCATTAGCAGCAACCAACCCCAGCATCTGAACCTGGGCGTTCCACCATGTGAGCGCTACACCTTCGAGAGTACCCGTAGCATACTTCACCCTACGAGCCTCTGGGCATTCACACATCTCGAAAACAGATTCGAGCTTCTCGAACCAGTGGAGGAGGCCTACAGCTCCTTCAATGCCGCTGAAAGTAGTAGGTGCTCAGTCCATAAAAGTTTTGAAAGTACATACAGGAGGCTGAGCATGTTGACCTCCTGCCTGAGCGGCTGCGAGCGCTGCAGCAACTTGTTCATTGATTAAAGCCGTCAGCTGGGCTTGAGTTAGGTTGATACGTCCACTCATGATCTTCATAATAAAGAGAGCACGAGTGAGAAAAGTGTCGCATAAGTGCGATGACAGAAGAGAGTAGGCACACATGCATTTTAAACAATAGTTGCTACATTTATCTAAGCATACCATGAACAATGTACTATGTAACTAACAGGTAGGTAACATAAACCATATCACCTAGAATGTTGAGTCTTGCACATGGAGCGAAGCGTCGTTGTGGATCGTTGAGCACTGTACAGGTTATAGTCTGGTTTTATAAAAAAAGCTTCCCCTTTTTAAAAACCAAGTTCGCTATAACCAATGGCTCTGATACCAATCTGTCACACCCCCAAAATCCACACGCGGAGTATCACCGCTTGGAGGCGTGACTGACCAGGATCAAGCCACCAATCATATTGAACAACGTAATTTAATAAATAAAACCAACCACAATATAATTGGTGTCTAAAAGAAAGTAACCACTTTAAGTTAACAACGGAAGCATATCGAGTAAAACCCAAACATAAGTAATAAGTTCATAGGTTTAAATGTTTAACGTGGAACTCAACAGTCCATGTCCCACAACGATCACTCCTCCCTGTGCAATATCCATAAGTACCTAACGACCTGCAAGGCATGTAACAACGAGTCAACAACAAAGTTGAGCGAGTTCACAGTTGGTTGTTTAGTTTTACCAGTTTGTTTTGAAAACCATAAGTTGCTTCGTATACCACGAGTTAACCAATATCGTTATTTCCCAATCCATATCCATAACCAGTGGGGGCTTCCCCATGTGAACCACTAGACCGTTAACATATCGACCACTGACGAACAATAGTTGTGCCCTACGTCAATGTCTATCATCATTGACAGTTTGCCATGATCCATTAGTACACACCTGTTCGAACAACACGGTGTGAGGTTTGTCAATCCTAATAGCGCTATTAACTAATGACCCGCTCGCCATCGGCCTCGGTGATTAAGTCGATATAAAATGAGGGAGTTACGTGATAGAGTTTTGGCTAGTAGTTTAAGGTTGTTGTCCTACCCAAGGAGGACGAACGTACGTATTCTACCCAAGGAAAATACGCAGGATTAATATTGGCATCCTACCCATGGAGGATGACCGTACATATCCTACCCAAGGAGGATATGTAGGTTCCGTTTTAATTCTTTAACCCATTTCCAACCACCGTGAATCCCATTCCTTAGGAAGTGTGTGAACTCACCTTGGTTTGCTCGGCAGATACACAAAATGGTCACTTGAGCTATATGTGGTCAACCACGTCCTAACATGGTTACCATACAAGTCAGGTCTAGGTTCAAGTAGTGCACGTAAGTTTACACAGAACTAACAAGTCAAGAACACGTAATGATCATGGTAAGCACGTGGAACATGTTAAGCAAATCAGTTAAATACATAAAGCCCAAACTTGTGCAATCAGGATGTATTGGGCTGAAGTAACAGTGTAAGCCCAATAGCATCTTGTGCGATTGGGTAGTTGAAACCCAAACAACTACCCGGCCCAACATGTTGTGCGATCGAATTAACACTCGGCCCAAACAAATAGAAAGCCCAATCATTCCTACACGGCCCAAATGATAACAAACATTGATCTTGTGCGGTCCGGATGGACTTGTGCGATCCAGTTGGGTTGTGCGACTGGGTATTGGGCTTTAAGGCCCAACAACATAATAAAGTCCAAACTATGTGTGTGTGGCCCAAGACTTGTGCGATCGGCACTGTCTTGTGCGATCCACAAGTCTTGTGCGATCATGCATTTCTAGGTTGTAACATGAGCTTTAAATAGTTGCACCAAACTTGTGTGACTGCCTTGTGCGACCAATCCCTTGTGCGATCCGACTTGGTCTTGTGCGATCAAGGGTGGCCTTATGCGATTAGTTGCAAGTTTCCTTAAATCATGCAATCGGTTACAATCATCCTAACAGTTTCCATTTAACTTGCAAGATTCAATTTAACAGTTTTCCAATCATGCAATATTCAATCATATCAAGCAATTTTCATTAAATTCACATGAACCCTAACAATTCATCTAATCATAACACTTAAGCATATTAACATGGTTCATGTTCTTGATCACTAGCATGCATACTATCATAACAATACTACCAATCATCCGCACATGAACACATTACAGCCGATTAGCAAGCATTCGGTTAACAATCATCTTTAACATTATTCGATTAATCATCCCTATCATGATCTAATCATACTACACTTATGAGCCGAATAACAAACACTAAATTTCATTACAATCAATCACGAAACATCCTTAAGCTATCATATAGAATCACATCGATTACAACATCATTCAATCACATAAGTAATAACAAGAACACTAACCGATTAGAGGGTAGAACAAAAGGGTGATCCGAATCAAAAGAGCTTTGAGGAAGAGAGGGTGGCTGATCGGCTTCGAGAGAGAGGGGAGGAGAGGACTAGGGTTTGATGTGTTTTGAGTGTTTGCAACAAATGAGAAACAAAACCCCACAAAGGTGTATGTATGCGTATAAGAGGAGTGGGCTGAACCCATACATGGGCTACCCTTTTTGGGTTTCGAGTATACTAAGTGTAGGCCGAGAAGAGTGTGAAGCAAAAAGCCCAAAGGCTTGTGCGATCGGGTTAGAGTTGTATGTTGTGCGATCACATCACATAAACATATAACATATATATCACAATCAACATAACACAATATCATAACATTCCATTAAATCAATGCATCACATAATCACATAACGTTCAGACATGTTACATCAAAGCACACAAAAGAGTTCTAAAACACGAGTTGTCACATACCTCTTCTGAATTGATTGGCAGGGGGTGCATCAGTCACCTGAACATCTCTTTTGACAGATGTTTGGTTCAGCTATTTTGTAACAGCTATTTGGACTGGCACAAACAGTGGTTGGTTCTTGGTGAACTTGACAGATGAATTTGATGAACTCAAAGATGTTTTTGCAGTGTACTCATTCTTTTTTACATCAAAGTTTTTGAGATACACACATTCTTGAGTTTTATGGTTTGTTTTACCACAGATGGTGCAGCTCTCAGCAGGTATAATGACACTTGTTTTGTTTAGATCATATGCTTTTAGATGAAAACAGTCTTTTGTTAGAAGATTCTTCTTTTCACAAAAATCACAAAACAGGGTTTTGATCTTTTCTCTTTTCTTCCTTTTCTTAGACACCTTAGCAACAGAGTTTTGAACCACTGTTGGGATGTCTTTGAGAGGAATGACCTTTGCTTTTGGAGCTGTGACACCATCACTGGTTGTGAAATCCATAGGTTTGAAATTTTTAAGAATGTCACACTCATCAGACCATGTGGGTTTAAATTGGTATTTCTCAATTTCCTCAAAGGTTGAGGACCCCACATATCTTTCTAGAGTGATTTTGTTACCAAGTTTGTCAGTTATCTTAACTTCTTGGCCATTCTTGTTGGTTGGTTTTATTTCAGATGAACCAGCTTGTTTTGCAGCAGTGTTTTCAAGTTCATCATATTTTCTATATCCTATTCCAAACTTGACATTGCTTTCAAGCTGTTTTTCAAGCATGACCTCATAACCTTTGCAAGATTCCACCCATCTTTCACAAGTGATCTGGGTGGACTCCAACTCCTTTTTACAAACTTGGTATTTTTCTACCATAGTTTGGAATTGGTTCTTGGTTATGCTTTGCTCTTCTTTGAGACTGCAGATTTCTTTGTCTTTTTCAGCCAATTTATTTTTAAGTTCTTTTAATGACTTTTCAAATTTGACTTCATCAGTTAAGACTTTATCCCTAAGGTTTTCATTCACCTCTTTAATGCTAGCAAATGCAATAATCCATTTTTCTGAACACAAATTTTCAAGAACCTGAGGTGATACCTTGGTAGTAGCCATCATAGCACAATCACATTGATGATCACTTTCTTCATCAGCTTTCTTTTCTTCCTCTCCTTCTTTCTTCTCTTCTTTTTCTTCTTTGTCTTCTTTGGACCAGGGATCAAACAGTGGTTCAATTAGGGTTCTGAATTTTCTCCCAGCAGTAGTTCACCAGCAACTGCACTAACCACTGCTTCAGCCACTTCATCCATTGTTTCAGCACTTAGTTGTTCACCTTTAGCTTCTACCCCTTCTGGTATTGACTCTAATGCCATCAGACAAAATTCATCATTAAAAGTATCATTAGAAGCATAGAGTGCAAAATTTTCATCACCAAGCTCATCAGGCATGCTGCTCCAGTCAACAAAGCTTTGGGTGAAAAAGCTTTATTGATCTGGTTGAACCACTGTTGGAGCAGCTTGTTGAGGTGCAACAGGTTGCACTTGTGCCTGAGGGACAGGGGCTTAAACATACTGAATTTGTGGCACAGTGGTTTGAACATAATGCACAGGCATAGGGGTTGCAGCATAGTGAGCAGTGTTAACATGGGTTGCAGGAGTATATTGGGTATAGTGCACAGTGCTTTGGTGTTGTGGTCTAGGGTTTGAGCTGGGATGAGTTATAATTGGACCAGTGGTTTGACTCCTGCATTCCCTAGCAAAATGATCGAGCCTATTGCACTTATAACACTTGATTTTTTACTTATCCAACCCCACTTTTAAATTTTCATGTAACCCTGGTAATTTTCTCCCTGTTCTTTTATAGAATTTGCTTGTTCTCACACTAAGCAAAGCCAATTGATGCAAGATATCCATTTCTTCTAAGTCAGTGGGATCAAAGTGCTGCAAATCATTGAGCTCAAAACACAAATTATCAGAGTTCTGGCTTTCTCCATTTGCTGTGAAAGCAAAGCTGGATGAGTGAGGATCAGAGTTGAAATTACCTCCAGCAGTTATGTCAATAAAATGATCATAACTCTGATCCTTACTGCTGCCAGACTCTTCTTGACCCAGAAGAGCTGTGTTTCCAAATGAATAATCATCTGTAACTTTGCCAGACTCTTGCAACTTCTTTTTCTGGTTTAACTCCCTTTCATAGGTCAGGAGTCTACCATGAAGTTGGGTCAGTGTTAGGTCTTTGAACTCAATAGAGTTTCTAGTAACAAATGCAATTTTATCCCATTTTTCAGGTAGTGATCTAAGAAACCTGCTATTGTGTGTAGAATTAGAAAATACAACGTTAACAAGCCTTAGTTCACTAATGAGACAACTGAATCGCTCAAACTGTTGAGTCAATGATTCACCTTTGATGTGACAGAAGGTTTCATACTGCTGATTCAGAATTTCCCTATTGTTTTCAATAACTTCTTCCATTCCCCCGAATTGTTCCTTAAGTGCATCCCATAGCTATTTGGCACTTACAATGTAACAGTCCAGCATAGATTTCGTTGGGTAATGCAGATGCTATGATGCTAAATGCTTTGGCATCCAATTCAAACTTTTGAAAATCAGTTTCAGTATAGTTTTCATATTTTTTAGGTTCAAATTTCTTGAATCCTTATCACTTGGCACCATAGGAACATGGGGCCCAAAAACAACTGATCTCCAACATCCAGTGTTCTGTTGAGCAAGGATGTGACCCATCCTTCTCTCCCAGATGTTGTATTCATTTTGTTTTAGCATGGGTGGTTTGAAAAGTGAGCCGATGTTATTCTTATCATCTTGTGATTGTGACGTCATCCTGGTTGTTTTACATGTACTGATTAATCAACTTTGATGGTGATTAAACCTTACTCTGTTTTTCAACAAAACGAACAACTATCTGTATCAATGATTGTGAGCTGAACTATTTATGTGAAAATGATTGTTAAATCAAATTTGACTGTCTGAGCTCTGATACCAATTGTTAGGATATGAATTTGGATTGATTGTGTTTTACGTTTAGAATTAAGATGAACAATGAACAAGTAATGCAGCGGAATATAAATGGAATTAAACTTTGCACACAATCAAATAGGAGAATTGCTTTTAACACACATTTTCAACATAGAACCGAATGATTGAATACATTTCAACAACGATTACAATACATGCATGTAACAAACTCCCCCTCAGCCTAAGCTCACAGTGTTTGTTCGTACAGGAGAAAAGTGGTGAAGAGCTAATAGAACAGTACGGGGTACTGTTCAATTTATAGGCACGGACAAACCACTATGGCATCTTTGCTGACGTCACCATGAAAGTGACATCTAACCTCCTAACAAACTCTAAACAACTGATCTATACAAACACTGCTATGCTAACTACTGATTACATTACATTACATAAGAAAGACTAAACTACTGCTATATCCTTCCACTGTTGTGACTCCAGCAGTACTTTATATCTTCAGCAGTGCTTGACCCATAGCAGTAGATTGACCAACAGAGCTTTATTCTTCATCAGTCTTTGACTTAATCAGCAGTTGTAGGTTAGCAGTTGTAAGGATCAGTGGATTGGAGGTCATCAGATGTTGAAACCACTTTCAAGGGGAGAGAATGAAAACATAACATCTGCTTATTCTGGATCCACTACTCTGAACCGGTTTTGGCTCTAATCAACTGTTCCTCTAATAGGGTTCAATCCTAACAATCTCCCCCTGGAATAGATGATGCCAAAACCCTTCATTATTGAAGATCTTTATTGCCTCATCAGCAGCTCCCTTATCTGACCTTTAAGTTGTAACTCAAAGTCTATGGCATCTATATCATCTTCATCCCTGCACAGTGGAAGATCAAGGAGATCCTGCAGATCTTCAACACTTAGGCCTAGTGCTTGTTTCCTTGAGATTTTCTTCACTTCTCCACTAGACTTGATCATTGTCAGTACATGGGAGTGTTTATCAGTTTTCCATTTTAGTACTTTTGAGTCTGGTGGGTTTCTTGGGAGATTTTTATTAGATGAGGAGTTAGGAGATGGTGGCCTGGTGATGACTGAGTGAGCAGTGCTTTGAGCTTTAGCAAGTTCAGGAATATCAGTCATCATTTGTTTGAGAACCATTTTTAAAATTTCATCACCAGCTGCTTGATCATCTGCTGTTTCTGCATCCATCTGTTTTGGCATCTTCTTTGATAAAGAATGGCACCAGGTGGAGCAGTGGCCTTCCTGACTTGCAGCTTTGGTGGTCTTGTTGAAACCTCTGCTTTAGGATAGTCAGGTTTTTGTGGAACCTTTGGATCTTTCTTCGTAAGTTCCTCTAACATTTTGTAGGTGGTCCTGACTTTGTCTTCTTTCCCCCTCATCACTTGGTTTCTAGACCCATAATCAGCAGTGATTAATTCCTCTTTCATTCTTTTCAGCTCTGGTACCTTATCAGGTACATCCTTCTTGTACTTTGCCTAATCAGGAGGAGTTTGTCTAACCTTGTTTTTGATCATGTCTTGAATCCTAGCTGCTTCACTTTCAAGCTCAGGAATGGTCCATTCTTTATACATGTATTTTTCTCCCTTGTATTTCTTATAAGCCATGATGTTATCAAGGTAGTCTTTTCTCAAGGATTCAGCAACTCTTTCTGAAATCTGTTGACATACATTCTTTGTAAACTGCTCCAAATATCTGACTTGTGTGAGTAGAAATTGATAATGCCTTTGAATTTCTTTGTCAAATTTTCCTTATGAGTTTCTTTTGGAGATATCCTCTGCTTGTTGAGCCTTAACTTTCAGATATTCTTCAATGTTGTTAGGCCTGGGATATCCTTCAACTGATGGCAAGCTCCTTTTAGCAGGATCATCCTCAAAGTAGAAGGATTTAATCTCTTCTCTGACTACTATGAGTTCTAGAGGATATTGGAACCCTGCAGGAGTGATGGTAGTGATTGGTTGTTGGACTTGGGCTGAGGAAAGAGGAACAGGGTTTGGAATATTGACAAGTGAAAGAGATTGTGAAGATGTTGCTGGTGGTGATGGAGAATCATCATCAGGTAAAATTATCCTTCTCCTTTTTAGTTTAGGAGAGGCTGGTGGTATGTTGGATGGTTGTGAAGTGGTGATTTGAGTTGTAGAAGGTGGCTGACTAACAGTTGTTGAAACAACTGGTGTTTTAACCACTGTTGCCATTGCAACAAATGTTGTAACATCTGTTGTCTTCTGCTTTTTAGCAGGAGATGAAGGTGGTGATGATGATGTTTTTGGTGGTGAGGTGATCTTTGGTGGTAGTGGTAAGGCAGTGGTTGTGGTGTGTGTTGAAATGGTGATGTTTGGTTTAACAACTGATGAAACCACTGAAGTACCAACAGTAGTTGATACAGCAGGTGTTACAACAGTTGTTTGGGTGGAAGATTGATGTGTGAGGTTTTTAGTAGGTTTAGGAGTTTGCTTTGTGGGTCTGGATGGTGTGTGTTTGGGTTCCCTCACTTTTCTAGTGGGATTTTTTCTTTTTAGCTCAGGATTTTTGTCATCCTTTGGCTCAGAAATACCCTGCTCATTCAGCTCCATAAATGCTCTTTTATCCTGTTCCCACCTGGATTTATCCTTAGCCTCTTTATCCCTTTTTACACTAGCTTTTGGTTCAGCAAATGCATTTGTGGTCACATCAGTCTTCTTACTACCATCTGGCAAGGGAATATCTGCAAGCATGCTTGATTTGTCAGGTGCAATGTAAACTCCATCTTCATATCCCCTTTTTCTCAACTGCTTCATATATTTCTAGCCCAAGTTTTTATACTTCAATTTCATGGATTTCTAAGCAAAAGTTTTAACCTGAGTTTGGTTTTGGCTATTAACCGAATTAAATGAACTGAACCAAAAACCGTCAGTCTTACCAAATAAACCGAACTGATTAACCGAATACCAATTGATTAGTAAGATAGACTACGATGACTTTGGTTGAGGATAATAATCGAACCGACCGAACCATGCATGTGGCAACCGCGGAAAAATCCACAGTCATCCTGATTTAACATCTTGCCACTTTGGATTACTTGTCAAATTTCGGGATGAAATTTCTTTCAAGTTGGGGATGATGTGACAACCTGAGATTTCAAGGTCTTTCCTACACGCATCACTTGTTCCACAATCCTGTTTTTGCAATTTGTTTTACGTTACGTGGTGTCGCGTGTAGTTTATTGAATGATTAAATGTGTGATGTTTAATTTTGATGCTTGGTTATTATAAGTGTGATGATTACTATATAATGTGTAATGGAAACCTAAGTCGATGAAGAACGAAGCTTCACCACAACTGCCCCGACGAAGATTGGGTCTTCGTCATTCTTCGTCACACTCTCAACTTGGCGAAGAATGATCTTCGCCAAGAGAGACTTCTCCGTTAGGGCTCTCGGCCCAGATCAGTAAGCCGTCCTATGTAGTTGTTTGTGACTTCTTTTATTGAACAAAACGTGAAACATGCATCAAACCCTACACGCTTTCCCCTTCTCTCCTTTTGGCGTCGACGACAGCTCCTCCATTCCAAGCCTTCTCCTTCTTGAAAACTCTTATGTTCCGAGTATCCTCCTCCTATCTTCACGGTTAGTGTGCCACTATTATTTGATTCCGGTTCTTGATTACATATAGTTGTGATTATATTATTGATTAATTGTTTGGTAACATGTGTAGTAGCTATGATCTATGTGGGTGTTTAGTGTGGTCGATGGTTCTAATATCAATGAACTAGGGTTGTTGTTTGATGAATAGATGGCTGTGATATTTGATCCGTATAAATAACCAATGTAGTGCAAATCTGATAATGAAGTGAGGTTATTCGAATGAAGTGTGGAAATCCTATATAATGTGTTGATGTCTTGATTTGTCATAGATTAAAGCTCATATGAATTAGTAGGGAGTAAACGTGAAAACCGTGTTTCGCATGATGTTGATACATGATAATCTGTGTTGGAAAACTTGGTGATTTAGTATTGATTCGGGTTTATGTTAGTCATGGAAACTGTGAATGATTTTGTTCCCAAGATGAAACGGTTACGAGATTTAGGGGTTGGATCCTAGATGTTCGACAGTTACAAAGTGTGACCCGAAGGTTGTCTGG
Source organism: Helianthus tuberosus (assembly GCA_030545235.1). Taxonomy (NCBI): domain Eukaryota; kingdom Viridiplantae; phylum Streptophyta; class Magnoliopsida; order Asterales; family Asteraceae; genus Helianthus; species Helianthus tuberosus. Next base: position 89,720,741 of record CM060356.1, on the reverse strand, counting down.
CCATGGACGAAGTGTGGACCTTCGTCATACCCACATACGACGAAGTATGATTGTTCGTCAGGTGGTTGTTCGCCATGAGAGCATTCGACGAAGTTGGTTCTTCGTCGAGTGGATTCTTTTCCATGACATTGAGCAAACCAACAGAACAATGTATACAGTTTATGATGCTTATGATGATAGATGTTTGTGCTTATGAAATCTATTTATTGCATATCAATAAGAATGAGAAATCTGGTTTGACTTGTATGCGATTGAATACTTGCTATATGATAAACGATGATCCTTGCAGTGAATGCAATCTGTGACAATACGTGAACTGATTATTATGAAACTGATTTTATTGGTAGCTACTGTTTGAAACGTGAACTTGTGTTATGAAAGTCTATGAAATCTAAACGTTTGCTATGTGTTACATGACGACGTTGTTACATGTGACTTGTTGAATACGTGATCTAGATATGTGTTTACAAAACTGATCATCTTTGGTAACCACGGTAGGGTTTAGTTGACCAACTTGGAACGGGTAATGTAACGTAACATATCGAGCAAATCTAAGGTGAGTTCACTGCCCTTTTTCAAGCAAGCGTCCTGCGGAGGGACATCTGGTAGGTATTCCGGGGAGGAATACTGGGTTTTTGGGTTTGACTGGAATGTTAAACTCGGGATGTTAGTTAATACACTCATATCTATCATTAAGTCACATCATATACCGAATTGGTTGCCGGGGAGGCAAAGGGTTATTAGTTGATAGCGCTATTAGGTTTGGCACCCTCACACCATACCGGGGAGGATGATCGTGAACTAATTACCTTAACCACTTGACCAATGTTTGATAGAGCATTGGGGAAGGGCAAATAATCTGGAGCCATCTGCGGTAATCAGGTTATTAACAACATCGAATCTCTGAAATGTTTTAAACTCATATCTGGTAACTAAATGTGTTAACAAACTTTGAACTCACCAGCGTTGTCTGATACACTTTTCTTCATGCTTGAGGTCTATAGGTTTATATCATTGGGACTTGCTGTATGGGAGGCTGGAGTGGTCATGAGTCGAGAAACATGGAATCGCGAGACAAGTTTAATGGTTTTCGTACATATGGTTTATGAAACACTTAACAAGTGATTTATGCTTCCGCTGAACACGATGAATTACATTTGATGTTTTGTAATACTTTATGTTAATAAATGAAATTTTTTATTTGAAATCTTGTTATGAGTTCAATGTGATTGGTGGCTAGATCCTGGTACATCACACGCCTCGCGGGGGTTTCCGCATGTGGTATTTTGGGGGTGTGACAGTTTGGTATCAGAGCCACTGGTTATAGTGTACTTGGTTTTAAAAATGTTTTTATAAAACCAGACTATAACCGAACAGTTCTGAATATGTGAATACGACCATGACACTCAGCTCCAGATTGCAAGGTTCGTCTCTTTTTCACCTGCTGCATACATTGCATGACTAGTACACATTTGCTTATTTTGTAGTATACGGACACACACTCGTCACTATAGCATGATTACATGAATTGCTTTCTTACATTATGATGCGTTGATAGTATGTCATAGTCCTTGGAATTATGTGATCTTATCTTTTTGACAACCTCCGTTTGACATCTGAGTCTGAGGAACCATTTGACATGAGTTAGGAGGAACTGAGATGAGCATGCAAATCACAATATTATTGTAGGTGCACACATAATAATAATGTGGGGTGCATGTGAGTCCCAGTGAGACTTAACAAGTGAAAAAGGGGTTCTGTTCCGTTATTTGATCAATGAGAAACATAACAAATCTATAGGAGTCATAGCAGTGATTGTCTCCTACTCGAACGCGATCTTTTCATTCCTCTCTGAATCCTTACGAATCTCGATGCTATCGAGTATTACCTGAACACACATCTGAATGTCTAGCGAACTGTGTAGAATGTTAGGTGCTAGTATGAACGTCTCTGAGTTGGATGACGAAGCATCGAATGATTGGTCTATACATTCTCACTTTTCTTCGTTTGCTGGAACTCAACGTGTTGACGCCTTAGATCCCGAAGTGCGATCACTTCTGCAACACTCTAGCAACATACCGTGTATTACTCAATCAACTTGCAAGATCGATGGACAAGAGGAGGAGCGTAGTACCTTACCGACCTCAGTATTAGGACGACCCTGATTACCGGCGATGAACACCAGCAAATTGACTTCAATCGAATCCTTAACCCTAGTCAGCGACTTATGGGAGTCAACTCTAATGAATCAATCGGGACATAAACGATGGAAATTGACTATAGTGTGGAATGTGTAACTGCCAGCACAATGTGTAGTGCCTTAGGACGTTACACGAAACGTGAAAAGATGGACCCTGTTGGTGAAAGATCATAGGGCTCCGTTACAAGCAACGACATTAGAGGCAACAGTCACGGCGACATCAAGGTACTCGTAATCGTAGCCTACAGTATGGAAATGAAGGTGCCTACGACATGGATTGGCCGTTGTAAAATCAAGACGACAACAACCAAGGGAATGACGTCAGTACTGGAAATCCTTGTAACGATAACAACAACACTGGGAATGATACTCGTGAAAAGGGCATTTAGGATGGGCGTGGGTGACGCCAGGAAAATAGCAACGTGGTGGCCAGCACATTCTTGGTAGCTAATCGTCTTGACTCTGTTCTGTTCAATCCTGATACTTCTTAAAACCGAACCTGTTGTGGAAGCGGCTGATGGCAAGTCAATTGAAGCCTCAAATGTTCGTTGGGGTGCAAACTCGACCTTGTGGGACAAGTGTTCGACATCAACCTTCCTTCTGCTATTCTTGATAGTTTTGATGCGGTAGTTAGTGTGGATTGGTTATCCAGATATCGCGCAGATATACCCTGTGAGGAGAAAATTTTGCGTATCCCTCTCCCTAGTGGAGGATCGTTATCTGTTCTAAAGCGTCAGAGTGGCGCAAAGGTTAGCGTCATATCAGCTATAAAAGCCCAGAAGTGTCTACGAAGGGATTACCCCGCTATGTTAGCACTCGTTACTGATAATAAGGCTAAGGAAAAGAGGATCGAGGATTCATCAATTGTTCGTGATTTCTTCCGATGAGCTACTCGAAGAACTTTCAGGTCTACTTCCACAACTGTTAGGAAGAATCTCAGTTTGATCTCACGCCAGAGGCAGCCCTGATTACTCGTACTCCATACCGTCTTGCACCGGGAGGGTTGCAAGAACTGTCTAATCAACTACAGGAACTGTTGGACACGAGTTTTGTCGAACCTAGTTTTTCGCTTTGGGGAGTCTCAGTTATATCCGAGAAGATAAGCCTTTTTGTACGTGTACTGATTATCGAGGACTCAACAAGGTGACAGTCAAGAATCGTTTGCCTCGACCATGTATTGACATCCTGTCGACCAGTTGCGAGGGTCAAGCTCCCATTCGAGGATTGACTAACGAACGAACTTCCATCAAATGGAAGTCCAAGAGGATCATGTTCCTAAAACGGCATATCGAACGCAGTGCGCCCATTACGACTTTGTATTCCATGACCTTTGGGTTAATCAACACACCAGCAGCTTTATGGATCACATGAATCGACCGTGTTTATTGATGATGTTTTGAATCATTTCCAGGAGAAAGGAACACCATGGGTGGCACTTGTATCTCTTAGAGCTCCTGAGGGAGTAGCCACTCCACGCGAAGTCTTGTTAAGTGTAACTTCTGGATTCAAGAGGTACATTTTTGGTCATGTAATCAACGAAGTGGGAATACACATGGATCTCGCTAAGATCCATTTTGTTAGAAACTGATCGACACCAAAGATTCCTTCGGGGATACAGCAATTTTCTTGGTCTCGCTAGATACTATCGCGGATTCATCACAGGATTTTTGAAGATCGCGCAGTCTGTTAGGCCCTAAAGTGTGGACTGACGCATCAAATTAATACAATGGGCTATGGTTACGAACTGGGCCTTACCGGGTTAGTTTATATTAGGTTGTGGACCTTTATAGGTCACTTGGGCCAAGCTTTAGGCCATGTGGGCCAAGCAGGCCCAAGGAAAGCCCATGTAGGGAAGTGGGCTTGAGTTAGTATATAAACAAGTTTCTAACTTGTTTTTAGGTTTGAACCTCCATTGTTACAGATTTTCTAGAGAGCTAGAGAGGGAGGCGATTTTGGTTGTGTACTCATACCAGACGTTTTTGCTTGTTAAAGTAATTGAAACGTGTGTGAGTTAAAATGTGATTTTGGTGTTCTTGATATTTCATATTTTCGTGTTTTTCATGAATCTCACCAAGTTTGGATTCCGCACAAACTTGGTGATTGTTTGATATCATTGAAAGATCCGTTTTACGAGACTTACAAGTGGTATCAGAGCCATTAGAACTTATTTCTAGGCTCGGTGTGATATCAAAGATTCAAGATTTTCATTATTTTTTGGTTGGTGTTCTTCGTGTTCTTGGTAGTGTTCATCGAATTTTTATGAAAAATCAATATAGTTTGGTTTTTCAATCTATTTTGAAACTGTTAAAAGATATTGGACGTTTTTTTTTTCAAAAGGAAATATCTTTTGTTTTTAAAAGGATTTAGTTTTCCAAAATTTTTGGACTTTCTGTTTTGTCAGATTCCAAAAATCCTTTCAAGATTTCGATACATCAAGAGTTTTTCGTTGCAGCCTTGGTTTCGAGTCCCATCTATTTGTGGTTTCGAGTGAATTGGTTTATTGGTCTCAAGTTATCAATTTTCAGTCTCGAGTCATCTTTTCACGGTTTCGAGTCAATCTCTCCGATTCTGATAGTTCACCGTCCATCATTGTTCACCATCTCCGATCAATGTATTGAACAACCTGCAATCTTCTTTGTCATACACATCACCACCTTCGCAGCTGTAACGAAAACTCGACATCGTGTTCTTTGTTCTCGAGTCGCAACCACTGTCTCGACTCTCAACAACCTTCACAAAGGTCTCGACTCACTTCCACAGTCTTGACTCAACAAGAGGTTGTGATCTCCAAAAGGTTACACAGGTCTCGACACATCAACTTTCACAGTCTCGAGTCGCAACCAGGATTCCAATTACGAGTCGCAACCACTGTTCCGACTCACGGTTTCGAGTCCCATTTTGACACAAGATTTCGAGTTCCACGTTTCGAGTTGATCTTCATCATCTTCATTCACTGATCTGAGTCTTAATTGAAACTACCATTGAAACTACCATTAACATCACTGGTCATCATTCATCCCCATTGTCCTCATCACTATTGTTCATTCCCTCCGGCCGCTATCTCCGTTAACATCCTCTTCTCCGGGTTCCATCTGCAACATCGAGCCAACCACCGCTGTTCTCCTCCACTCTTGAACGACCTCGTATAATCACCATCTCCGGTTACCATCTCCTGTTCATCGATCGTCAACTCCGCCGCAAACTGTACACCATCTTCATCGATCATTCATCACTGGTTGTGGCGCCTGAGATTTACAATTAGGGTTTCGGTATTGTTTAACGTAGAAGATAGTGTGACGTTCAGTTTCATTTTGTTTTAGATTATAATAATATATTAATTATAATAATTATTAATCACTAGGTCATCATTTAATAATAATAATAATAGTAATAATAAGTATTACTTTGTAATAAAAAAAAGTTTGTTTGTGATATCGGCCTGACAGGTTATGAGGCGCGGTTCAGAAAGCGGGTTCATTCGATTGAAAGGGTTTGAGTTAGCGAGCACGCGGGTTCTCGTTTGGTTTGTGTTTTGAGGAAAAGAACAAAAGTATCAACCACCCACTGAAATTATGACATTCCGTGAAGAGATACTTTCTGTCTTTCGCACTCCTGAGTGCAGAGAAAGAGTTGAGGCATATCGGTTACACAATGCTGAGTTAATACAAGATTATAAAGATATTAAAAATAAAAACTTTACTTTGGATAAAAACGAAAAACTTTATAAAGAAAAAATTGAAGCCCAAAGGAAAGATATCATTCAGTTGAAAGAAGATCTCAGCGCTAAGAATTGTAATTTTTTAGATGTTCTAGCAACAATTAGTGACTTGACCAAAGAGCTAGAAGACTTAAAGTTGAAATATCAGGTTAATGAAATTAATATTAAAAAGTATGACACTTCTAGTAATTTGGTCAAGAACATTTGTGACATACAACTAGCGTACAAAGAAAAGAAAGGGGCTGGATTGGGATACACTAAAACTCCTCCTCCATAAAATCATAATTATACTTACATGCCGTTCACGGAAGAGGAGTTAATTAATGAGGGCAAGATGACTTATGGTCCAAAAACTGATAAGTCATCAGTCAACAACGGATTTGTTGGTAATAAACAGTCAACCCCGTCAATTAATTTTGTCTCTAAAGGAAATGTTGATCCTAACAAATCGTTTACATGTGCAGAAGAAAAGGTAGACTTGAAATGTGAAGACACTCTTGGGGGAGAACAAGCTTTAAATTCTGATTTACCTAAAAATTGTTTTGATGAAACTAATCCTGATCTTGTTTTGGGACAAAGTATTTTTAGTATGTTTCTTTCTTTGGCGTCTAATGGGCCTGATGTTTTGGGCAAGACTGATGATGGTTGTGTTGAATCTGTGAACATTGAGTCTTGTGATGAATTTTCTTCAGTTAATAATTGTGAATGTGATGTTTCTAACTCTTCAGTTGATGATAGTGGTACAGGTGAGGTCCCTCAGGATACATTCAGTGATACCACTGAAACTCCTTCCCAAGAAAATCAAGAATGTCCTGATTCTTCTTCGGAATCGGTCTCAGTGGACGTCCCTAATGTTGAATCTAGTGGGACCCCATTGGAAACCGTGACTGAAAGCAGACCTCAAGTAGATTCACATGTTACATGTGTTGACGAAACATGTGTTGATGAAACTTCATCTTCTGAAATTAAAACTGAACCTGATTTTGTAAAAGAAGAAAAGGGAGTTGAAATAAATGAACAGTCACCGACAAATGTTTCTGAAATTAAAGTTAAAACAGAAACTAAATCGTCTATTCAAAATGATCATGATAAAATTGTAAAAGACGAAAAACATCATCCGTCTGAATCTCATGCTTGCGCTAGTTCTGATCAACAGGTACAGAAGAACTCAGAAAAGGCACATGGAACACAAGCAAAGAAATCAAAGCGAGCTCGTTCATCTAAACCAATCAGATCAGCTACTGCTGCTAGCTCTTCGAATATCCATACATTGAAGCGACAGACATGTTTCAACTGTGGAATTCCTGGACACATTGCTAGAAATTGTGTTCATCGCCCAAACGTGCAACAAAATGCGAATATTCACTCTTGTGCTGGTGTTTGTGAGCCGGTTCACAACACGCAAAAGGAGCCAAAACGAGCCAAAACGAGCAGATCAAAATCGAGGATATATGAAGTCTGCTCATCAAGGACAAGGCAGCATTAATCCTTATAAGGCTCGTGACAAGGTGAATGAAAGCTCCAATCAGGGAGAAAAGATGAAGAATGGTGCTCAGAGCAACAAGACTTCTGCAAACAGCAAATACAAGCACCCAAATTCATCTTCTTCTAAAAGTAAAGTGCAGGCACATTCAACGCAAAAAGGACTGGTTTGTCCTTCAGGACCTGCTAGAGCAAATCAATCTGCTCAAAACGTCTTTCCGATGAAAAGACAAACTTGCTACAACTATGGCATTGCGGGTCATATTGCTAGAAACTGCACACGGTGTCCCCATGTACCCTATTATATGCGAAATCAGAGGGTTACACCAAAGGATAAATATCATTCTAAGCCAATGAAGGTATCTTCACCTAAGGTGATGAAGAATGTGAATCCCAAGGTTAAACCTTCTGATGGGGATTGGAACGCTGCCAAAAACAAATGCAAAGCTTTTCAGGAACAAAAAACGTGTTTCTAAAACTAACAAACCTAAAACAGCTAAAGTTGCTCAATCGAAGGCAACAAATACGTTTGTTAAACCAAAACAGATTTGGAAACCCAAATCCAAAGCAGCAACGTCTCCAATCCTTGAGACAAAAGGGGACCTATGTTTGAAGGAAGTGTCTTTTTTTGATGCTTCAGGAAATCCCATGACCACGATGGCCTGGGTACCCATGTCTTACTAATCTCCTTACCTTTCAGGAACAACTAAGGAGGAGCTGTTGACAATCTCTGGAATGTTGATAGCGGTTGTTCATGAGATAAAACGGGTAACATTTCACTGTTGCAAAAAGTTCAATTTTTTTTACAGATGATATGTTTCCTTTGGAGGAGATAAAAGAAGTAAGAAATGATCAGCAAAAGGTACCGTTTAAATTCAGCACTTTGATTTGAAATTGATTAGTCTTCAATCTGATGACAGAACGGTTAAGCAAAAATATTTTTCTCTCTTTCTTGGTTCATTATTTTGTATATAAAGTGTCCTTTCTCTAGTAAATGGTAAATTTGCTCAAAAATACAAGATTTATGCACAAATTTAGGGGGGGGGAGAGGAACATATAGATAGATATAGAGTTTAGGGGGAGAAAACTCAGAAAATACAAAAAGAGTTTGTTGTAAATATGTATTGTTTTAGGGGGAGAAAATGAGAAAAATACAAAAACATTAGAAAAATGAAAAAGCCAAAAAGAAAAATTGCATCATATGGGAAGTGAAATAAATGTTCGTGTTAAAGGGTTTGACTAACACATGTAAGGTGCCACAGCTGAAAAGACTAGGATCTACTGCGATATGTCGATAGGCTTGACGCTCAAAATGATAAAAGATACTAAGTGATATAAACATAACGAACTATGTACCATGTGGGTAACATACCAACGGCGTATGATTTTATGGTCTTAAATCTTGTGTTGATAGATAGCCAACGTCTGAGGTTTCGGGTCTTTATAGTGTTGAATCATCCGGGGATATATTGGCTGTCTTTCTGTTGCATCCAGATTATATGCAGACCTAGACACAGTCAAGATATCTTAAAAGATCCCAAAGAGGACAAAAACCCTAAGGAATAAAATCTCAAAATGAGAAAATTCCAAATGCTCAAAGAGCCAAATTCGTACCAAAATGGTATTTGCCTCACCCTCATTGGACAAAATTGGTCGCTCTGCTCTACGAAAGTACTGACCTGTCACCAATGGTCTAACGTTGTAAATCAAAAGGATGACATCAGTATACTCACATGCTACGATGAATCGTTGTGCTTACCTTGATCGCGGGGGTCTGCCTTGGAATGGGACAGACGGGTATAATAGTATAATATTACCTTAAGCATATCATGAAGTTGAAAATTTGAACGTTGAGCGTTAAAGTTTAAGTGGACAAACAAATTGGCAATCGCATAGACCAGTTTGATTAGGCTCGTACTGAAAAGTGTTTCTTAGTCTGCCTGAGAACGAATTTTGATCCCATTGCAATTGTATATTATGGTAGTTGTTTATATTTTGAGTTTTTATTTGTTTTTAGTTCTTTAAAAAAATAAAAAATAAAATTAGAAAAATTAAAAATTACAAAAATAGTGTCTTGTTTTATATAAAATCAAAAAAAGCCAAAAAGAGAGTGTTTATTTGTTTTCTTAAAATTAAAAATGTAACCGTTCTTGAAGATTTGACTGATCATCAAAAGTTGAAAGAATTTAAATTGTGAAATCCGAGTATAAGTACTTGGATGTACCTAGTGTTCATATGGTACTCTCCCTGTTGCATAAGAAATGTTTGCTTATGAATTTGTGAGCATGTACAGAACTTGATTTCAATCAAGAACAGGGGTTGATGAAGACTGAGATGCTGTTAGTTGCTGAAGAAGCCTGAAGCAGCACAACAACAAGATGTACCTGAGTCAGAAGAACCGGATACGAAAAGCCGTCTGACAGTGAAAGTACATTTGAAGAAGTACCATGAACCTGCTTGAAAGACAAAGATTGCAGAAGAAAATAGCTGCTGAGAATCCTCCTCTCATATTCTTTTCGACAAGATTTTCAAGCAAATGCTGATCAAGATCCTGATATGAAGCTAACCACAAGAGCTGAAGAAAGAGACCCAGTGCTGAGAGTTCAGAAGTCAAGAACTTCCACAACATCTGCAGCATTGCCTCAACCATAGACTTCATTGAAGACATTGCTGAATTCATGTTATGAAGACAATTTGATGACATCAGTCTAGGGGGAGATTGTTAGGCCCTAAAGTGTGAGACTGACGCATCAAACTAATACAATGGGCTATGGTTACGAACTGGGCCTTACCGGGTTAGTTTATATTAGGTTGTGGACCTTTATAGGTCACTTGGGCCAAGCTTTAGGCCATGTGGGCCAAGCAGGGCCAAGGAAAGCCCATGTAGGGAAGTGGGCTTGAGTTAGTATATAAACAAGTTTCTAACTTGTTTTTAGGTTTGAACCTCCATTGTTACAGATTTTCTAGAGAGCTAGAGAGGGAGGCGATTTTGGTTGTGTACTCATACCAGACGTTTTTGCTTGTTAAAGTAATTGAAACGTGTGTGAGTTAAAAGGTGATTTTGGTGTTCTTGATATTTCATATTTTTCGTGTTTTTCTTGAATCTCACCAAGTTTAGATTCCGCACAAACTTGGTGATTGTTTGATATCATTGAAAGATCCGTTTTACGGGACTTACACAGCCTTAATCTCTTTAGCACAGCAGGGTGCTGTGTATTCTTGGGAGACAAAACAAGAGGACGTCTTTTCAGCTTTTGAAACCCAACTCTGCAATGCACTGAGCATCGTTTCTATCCGAGGGTACTGATGATCTAGTGGTATACCATAATGGTTCGAATCAGAATCCCAGTTGCACGCCGACGCAGCACGAAGAAAGTGATGACTTACGTGGTGGACTTACAAGAATAATTGCACGAGTCACAACCTACGGTGGAAACCATGGTATTTGGATTTAAGTTGGAGGCATTACTTGGATGGTACCAAATGCACTACTTAGACCGATCACAAGGGCCTCCCGTGTACCCTTGTTTCGAAAAGAGCTAAACATGCGATGGCATCGCTGGATGGAAATCTCGAGCGATTACGACTATGGAACCTAAACGCGTATGAGCTTGTAGCCCACCATCGACTCTAACCTACCCGATCAGATTCGCCATGTTCAAACTAAAGCATTGAAGGAAGAGAATCTGCAAGTTGGGTCCATGCGGGGCATGGAGGAGCAACTTCTGGCAAGACGTACGATATTCGCTACTTCATAGAACAAATATGGAATCCACTATACGGCAACCGTAGGGAGCTTGTGTTGAGCAAAGCACACCAACCTTGATATTCTAGTAGTCTGGGTTTTGATAGGAGATATCAGGATCTATAAATCTGGTACCGGCAACCGGGCATGAAGATCCATATAGCAACGTATGTGAACGATGCTTGACTTGTGCGAAAGTCAAGGGGGAATATCAGAAACCTTCTAGTTTGTGACGACAACCGGAAACACCTATATGGAATTGAGAACAGACTGCCATGGGTTTTGTCACTGGCCTACTTGAAAACCCGAAACGGAGACGATATTACCTGGGTGATCGTTGATTGTCTCATGTGACCCGTACACCTTCGTGCAATTAAGGAAAATTGACAAGTCTTCATATCATGCGAGTTTTTACCTGTGAAGGGCGGGTTTTTAGGCACGGGGTGCCGACTCCTGTGACCTCTGATTTTGATCTATAACTGATTTATGACGGGCAATACACGACACCCTTGGCTCACGTCTAGACATGAGCATTGCTTATCACCGTAGGACAAATGGTCAGAGTAAACAAACCATCTTGACACTCGAAGACATGCTGCGAGCATGTGTGTGATTGACTTTGGTGAGAATTGGAAGGACACTTACCTTTGGTTGAGTTCTACTGCAGCCGTTACCGTTCTAGTATTCAGACAACTCTGTTTGAGGCATTGCATGGACGATAATGCCAATCTCCTTGTTGGATTAAGGCAGGTGACAGCCTAATCACAGGTCCAGGACTTGTACTTGAAACCTCTGAGAAGATTGTTTAGATCAGGAATCGTGTGGCGGCAACGCGTGACCACCAGGAAAGCTGATAAGCTTAGGAAACGCTGGGAGTTCCCTGCAGGAGAATGTGTTATGATTGAAAGTCTCACACTGGGAGGGTGTGGTATGCTTTGGGAAGTGTGTCAAGCTTAATTTACGTTAAGTTGGGCCATTCAAAATTCTGGGAAGAATCGGTAACGTGACCTACAAACTCGAGCTACCCGACGAATTGGGTAACATACACGATGTCTTTATGTCTCGAATCTAAGGCAGTGTTTGTTCGATGAAACAATTGTGATACCTTTACGAGAGCCTAAGGTTAACGACAAGTTGCAGTTGTCGAGGAATATACCGAAAGCATGGACCAGGAAGTTAAGGTTCGTAAACACAGTCGAATCTCAATCGTGAGAGTTTGTTGGAACTCAAGTCATGGACCGGAGTTCACGTATGAACCGGGGATCAAATGAAGCTCAGTATCCGTAATTGTTTAAACTGATGAAATCAAATCCTGTTACGACTAGTGAATTTCGGGATGAAATTCCCTTTCAAGTTGGGGATAATGTGGCAACCGCGGAAAAATCCATAGTCATCCTGATTTAACATCTTGCCGCTTTGGATTACTTGTCAAATTTCGGGAAGAAATTTCTTTCAAGTTGGGGATGATGTGACAACCTGAGATTTCAAGGTCTTTCCTACACGCATCACTTGTTCCACAATCCTGTTTTTGCAATTTGTTTTACGTTACATGGTGTCGCGTGTAGTTTATTGAATGATTAAATGTGTGATGTTTAATTCTGATGCTTGGTTATTATATGTGTGATGATTACTGTATAATGTGTAATGGAAACCTAAGTCGACGAAGAACGAAGCTTCACCACAACCGCCCCGACGAAGATTGGGTCTTCGTCATTCTTCGTTACACTCTCAACTTGGCGAAGAATGATCTTTGCCTAAAGAGACTTTGCCGTTAGGGCTCTCGGCCCAGATCAGCAAGCCGGCCCATGTAGTTGTTTGTGACTTCTTTTATTCTACAAAACGTGAAACATGCATCAAACCCTACACGTTTTCTCCTTCTCTCCTTTTGGCATCGACAGCAGCTCCTCCATTCCAAGCCTTCTCCTTCTTGAAAACTCTTCTGTTCTGAGTATCCTCCTCCAATATTCACGGTTAGTGTGCCACTATTATTTGATTCTGATTCTTGATTACGTATAGTTGTGATTATATTATTGATTAATTGTTTGGTAACATGAGTAGTAGCTATGATCTATGTGGGTGTTTAGTGTGGTCGATGGTTCTAATATCAATGAACTAGGGTTGTTGTTTGATGAATAGATGGCTGTGATATTTGATCCGTATAAATAACCATTGTAGTGCAAATCTGATAATGAAGTGAGGTTATTCGAATGAAGTGTGGAAATTCCGTATAATGTGTTGATGTCTTGATTTGTCATAGATTAAAGCTCATATGAATTAGTGGGGAGTAAACGTGAAAACCGTGTTTCGCATGATGTTGATACATGATAATCTGTGTTGGAAAACTTGGTGATTTAGTATTGATTAGGGTTTATGTTAGTCATGGAAACTGTGAATGATTTTGTTCCCAAGATGAAACGGTTACGGGATTTAGGGGTTGGATCCTAGATATTTGACAGTTACAAAGTGTAACCCGATGGTTGTCTGGCCATGGACGAAGTGTGGACCTTCGTCACACCCACTTCTAAGCGAAGAATGATTGTTCGTCGGGTGATTGTTCGCCGTGAGGACATACGACGAAGTATGGTTCTTCATCGGGTGATTGTTCGCCGTGAGGACATACAACGAAGTATGATTGTTCGTCGGGTGGTTGTTCGCCATGAGAGCATTCAACGAAGTTGGTTCTTCGTCGAGTGGATTCTTCGCCATGACAGTGAGCAAACCAACAGAACAGTGTATACAGTTTATGATGCTTATGATGATAGATGTTTGTGCTTATGAAATCTATTTATTGCATATCAAAAAGAATGAGAAATCTGGTTTGACTTGTATGCGATTGAATACTTGCTATGTGATAAACGATGATCCTTGCAGTGAATGCAATCTGTGACAATACGTGAACTGATTATTATGAAACTGATTTTATTGGTAGCTACTGTTTGAAACGTGAACTTGTGTTATGAAAGTCTTTGAAATCTAAACGTTTGCTATGTGTTACATGACGATGTTGTTACATGTGACTTGTTGAATACGTGATCTAGATATGTGTTTACGAAACTGATCATCTTTGGTAACCAAGGTAGGGTTTGGTTGACCAACTTGGAACGAGTAATGTAACATAACATACCGAGCAAATCTAAGGTGAGTTCACTGCTCTTTTTTAAGCATACGTCCCGGGGAGGGACATCTGGTAAGTATTCCGGGGAGGAATACTGGGTTTTTGGGTTTGACTGGAATGTTAAACTCGGGATGTTGGTTAATACACTCATATCTATCATTAAGTCCCATCATATACCGAATTGGTTGCAGGGGAGGCAACGGGGGCACCCTCACACCGTACCGGGGAGGAAGGTCGTGAACTAATTACCTTAACCACTAGACCAATGTTTGATAGAGCATTGGGGAAGGGCAAATAATCTGGAGCCATCTGCGGTAATCGAGTTATTAACAACATCGAATCTCTGAAATGTTTTAAACTCATATATGGTAACTAAACGTGTTAACAGACTTTGAACTCACCAGCGTTGTCTGATACACTTTTCTGCATGCTTGCAGGTCTATAGGTTTATATCATTGGGACTTGCTGTTTGGGAAGCTGGAGTGGTCATGGGTCGAAAGACATGGAATCGCGAGACAAGTTTAATGGTTTTCGTACATATGGTTTATGAAACACTTAACAAGTGATTTATGCTTCCGCTGAACACAATGAATTACATTTGATGTTTTGTAATACTTTATGTTAATAAATGAAAGTTTTTATTCGAAATCTTGTTATGAGTTCAATGTGATTGGTGGCTAGATCCTGGTACGTCACACGCCTCGCGAGGGTTTCCGCATGTGGTATTTTGGGGGTGTGACAATGCGCACCCTGACATTATCTGTGTTTCCCGCCGCATCAAAATTATAGCCCATCTAATATGATCGAGACCACCACAAACGGTTATGTTTATTATATTTCTATATTTATATTGTTGTAATTAGGGGTGTTCAAGATTGGATTATCCGTTTTTCAGATATCCGTAAATTTCAGATAGTGAATATTGATATCTGAATTCGTATCCGAAATTTCAGATATCCGAAATTTTGGATACGGATTCGGATATCCAAACGGATATCCGAATTTATAAAAAAAAAAACCATTTCGTGCATAGATTAAAACTAAACTTATATTCGATTTTTCAAATTTCCAACATTGAAAACTAAGAACATTCATAAATCCACATCCGAATCTGATTATTTACTATTTTTTACTATATTTCAAGCTAAATATAATGCTCATATACTATATATATAATGTAAGTATCTATAGAAAACCCTTATAATTTAGAAAACTGGGAAACTCTAACCTCCCGAACTTTTTATTTTTTAAAAAAAAATTCACACATGTTATATACATGTTTTTAAGGGTTTTGGGCAACAAAAAAAAAATCAAAAAAGCGCCGAGTAGATATTTAAAAAAAACAAACAAGTTTTGGTGTAACACATGTTACAAATATGTCAGATGAATGTAACATGTGTTACACCAAAACTTGTTTAATTTTTTTTAAAATATTTACTCGGCGTTTTTTTGAATTTTTTTTTTGCCCAAAACCCTTAAAAACATGTATATAACATGTATAAATTTTTTCAAAAAAAAAAACTTCGGGAGCTTTGAGTTTCCCGGGTTTTCTAAATTAAAGTGGGTTTTCTATACATCATTCCCCTATATATATATATATATATATATATATATATATATATATATATATATATATATATATATATATATATATAGGGGCCGCTAGAATGAGAACCACCACGAGTTATGAGAACCACGAGAACCGCGCCCCGCGGGTGGCCGTTGACCACGAAATTTTTTTTACACCTAGATCCGTATATTTTAAGACCGGGTGTAAATTTTGGGTTCAAACGGCGCGCCCGAGGGGGTAGTTTTTTACGCCCAAAGTTTGGTTAAAAAAAAAGAAAAATTAAAAAAACCCAAACTTTGGGCGTAAAAAACTACCCCCTCGGGCGCGCCGTTTGAACCCAAAATTTACACCCGGTCTTAAAATATACGGATCTAGGTGTAAAAAAAATTTCGTGGTCAACGGCCACCCGCGGGGTGCGGTTCTCGTGGTTCTCATAACTCGTGGTGGTTCTCATTCTAGCGGCTCCCTATATATATATATATATAAACAAAATTAGTTTTCAGATATCAGATTATCCAAAAAAAATTTAAATTCATATCCGAATCCGAATCCAAAAATTCGGATTATCCGGTTTTCCCGAAATTTCAGATATTTCAGATACGGATTTTCGGATATTTCGGATACGGGGTTTTTTTTAACACCCCTTGTAGTTATCTTTTCCACATAGTTATCTAGTAGTTAGTAGAGTTTGTTTGTGTTGTATCAACTTAGCTTGTATCGATTCACAGATGAATGCATAACGTTTTCATTCCTCTCATACTGAGTTCGAGGTTAGAGGGGATTGGTCTCGGTGGCACTCATTTACAGTTATGGCTTAAGTGTGCCTGAAACCTTATGATAAGGGAACTTTTTATCACAAGTATACTCGTAGAAACAAGATAGAGCGTATATAATGATTGATAACTGAGGTAGAATGTTACGAAAAGAATCTATAACTGAGGTAAAATGTTACAAAAAGAATCTATAATGTGGAAAAAAGGAAGTTTTTGGTTGGTAAGTGTTGTTTAAACGTGGTTTATAGGTAGAGAATTGTTGATTTACATTTCCTAACTTTGAATTGTTATATTTTGTTGAGAAAGATCTTCAATTTTGGGATTCCATGGAGGAATTACTAAAAATCCCTACTTTATTCTCCAAACACTAAAGTATGATAATAAAAGTGTGCACACAATAAAAAACACGAAGTACCGCACGAGCTCTAGTCTTCCATTCTAAAACGTTTGGGATTACGTTTTAAAGTGATTATTTGATTATTGCGTTTGTAAAACATAAATAATCTAAAAAAGTGTTTGGATGAAAAAGTGATTATCTGCCTCCAAAACGCAGTTCTGGAGAAGCATATACCTACATGCTTTTTCAAACGCAGTTTTGAAAACGCAAAATCTATTTTGTAAACGCATAATCTATTATGAAAACGCAACAGCAAACACCCCCTCTTTTCACAACTATCGTCTGTAAACTCCACTAGATATGCTCTTACATCACCCTCAAACCATATGTCATTTAGCTCTCTTTTTCTTCTTAAATCTGGAATGAAATTATCCTCAAAATTGAAAACAAATTCTTACAACCAACCAAAAAGAAAACAAGAAGAAAGAGACGTTTGTGTTCTTAGTTCTCTCTCTCTCTTTCTCCCTCTCTGCCCCAGCCGCACAAGAAGCTTGTGATCGCAGTTCTCTCTCTTGCCCCACCCGTACAAGAAGCACATGACGTGCATGCCTTTGTGATCACTTCGCTTTAGACTATTTGAAGTGATCTTCAGGCGCTCATTCGAAGCGGATTGCATGCGCCTCATGCCTAGACATGTTTTTTAAACCAAGGATGTAATGCATAAGTTCCTTTTAGGTCCATAGTCGTGATGGTGCAAAAGTGAGCCTTTGGCCTAGATGCAAAAAAGACGCATGCCCGAGACAACTCGACAAGCAAGGTACAATAATGAAAAAATAAAAAGAAATACACAGTAGGTATCAAAAATTAATACTACTTCCTAAAATATCGGAAACTAAAGACCCACGTTGGCAGTAGGTTGTGACGGCACGGAGATGTGGGTTGAAAGCAAATGGAATCACAGGTGCAGGAGAAGCAATTTGTAGCATGTATAAGCTAGTTTAGGTTGTACCAGACTGTTTTAGACGATTTCACAAGTTACTGACGTTCAGACAGGAAATACAATGGAAATTGCAGAATTTCGCTGGAAAAGCGCCTGGGTAGCAACAAGGTAGTTTCCTTGTGCCCAGTGTGATCGCCTAGGTCGCCTTTGACCACACAAACAAGCCATATGCTATTTCCAACAAGATTTGTGCCCCTCCACCCACACCTTGAAAGGGATGAAGTTAAAACCTGGGGCACATTCCATGCATTCATCTATATAATAACAGTCATATCTGTATGAATCCTTCACAGCAGTCATATCTGCATGAATCCATCACAACAGTGATATCTGCATGAATCCTTCACAATTGATCATCATCAATCATTGTATCATATACATATGGTTTTTTAGTAAAAAAATTAAAGCAATCACACCAAAGATTCTAAGGAGCTTCCATTAAAAACAAGTCAACTACATTCTGTCCAAGGCTAGGCATTTACAAAGGGGACACAACTAAACATAGGATACAGAAAACCGAAACCATGGACATATTTCATTCGGGTTTTACATAAAATCAAGTCACAACTCCAGTTACATCTAACCGACTAACCATGTCAGCAGAACCATAAAACACTGAAACTTTAGAAAAAAAAAACCTACCACTTCCTTCAGAGTCAGACAAACCATTACCTATTAGATTGCATATCTGAAAGAAATAAATAAACATAAAGGGATTAATAAGAATATAATGTTGCTTCATATACACCACACATAATAATATAAAAGATCCATCTGTTATTTCATAAAGCAATAGTTCAAAGGGCTGAAACACGCACCAGTTGATGTAAGTTGATTAGATTACTGCTTGGTTAAATGATTTCTGATCACCAATTCGGGTATTCCCATTGCAGAAATGCTTTCACATCCAAAAAGTTCTTTAAGCTTTTCATCACATAGAATCATCACCGAATTTTGAGGATCCTATCATTAAAACATTAAACAACCACATAAAAATAAAAGTTTAACAATAATGTAAATTATATGCTGCTTGTGTTACTTTGAAGCTAAAACACACCTAAAAAGGTAATCAGGAGGCCTACATATCATTAAAAAAATTTATCCACCAAACACTCCTTTTGCTAAAAGCCACCAAACATTGATGGCAATGATTCCTTGTTTATCAATCTTTTAAGACCAAAACTACTTGTGTGTCACAAACTATTAGACATTTAGACAAAAAAACTCTTGTATAACTATGTGCCCAGCTGTGTGATGTGAATATTTTGGGACGCATAAAATAACGTTTAAATTAGATGTGGCAAAACAGCTCTCGTCAACCTGAAACACTGTTTCAAATATTGTAAATTTGTTATAATCTTATGACTACAAACAATTCTATTTTTTCAATATTACACTTGATAATTAAATTTGGGTGACTTTCAACCAATTTGATACGTTTCTTATTGAACTATTTTTAGTTGATATTTTAATCATTTAACCCCTTACATTCATACAGAATCTATCATACCTCAAGATTATTGACCTTTATGTACTCCCAAACAAGTCTCAAAGCCTCTGACTGGGACATTTCCCTTTCTCCAATACCCAAACAGTTAGCAAGTGCATCAGATATTATAACTTGACTAGGAACATCATCGGTACTTTCAGCTGCAGGTTCAGCATCGACTTTCAATCTTTTACGAGATGATTCTTCTGCAGATATTAAATTTTATTATGTAAATCCAAAAAATTAAAATCTGGTTGAATTATAAATCATATCTAAAACCAAAAAAAATAAAATCCAGTTGAATTATAAATCATATCCCATTGTTACATACTTGTGGGCTCAAGTCGGATAATATGTTTGGCAAGCAGCTTATTCATCTTGAACATGTCGGTGCAATCAGTTTCGAATACAACACGCAAAGCATCATCGCAGATTATCTTTCTCTTGTTCCCAGGATCCTGGAGGTTGTTTTTCTTTATGTATGCCCATAGTTGCTTCACAATCTGAACATAATTGCACTCGCAATTTATAACATCATATAGAATACTATTATGTCAAAAGGATTTATGATCTTAAAAAGATATGCATTATTCAAACTGTGAATCATACATCGGTTCTTGATAGTGCTGACTCGCCAACAATAACTTGAAGCTCAGGTGTAATGCCACAGAGTTTGTTTAGGCCCCCAGGTCCACCTCTTCTTTTGGTTCCTGTTGAACCCCTGCGATTAAATGAAAACACGCGGATGTCAACCGTGATTCAAAATGACTTTAATGCCTATATTTTGCAGAATACACACACATGAACTTGGTTTAAAAATGTGTGATGCTCCAAGGTGTTTAGGTCCCCCAAAGCCAAAATGCTACATGCGTGCATCACGTATGTGAGACGTTGCTCTATCTACAACCAAATAACCTTTAATTATAACCATAAGCTGCGTCTCTCTCATCTGTTTTAGATATCATCCATTTATCAACTCTAAACCTCTCATAATTTCTTCATCCATTTCCTAAAGACCCTATTGAACCATATTTGACGCCATAGTTGTCAATAGCGGCTATAGCAACCGCTATAGCGCGCTATGTAGCGAAGCGACCAAGTATCGCTACTTGGGTCATAGCGACCAATAGCGTGAATAGCGACAGATAGTTTTTTTTTTTTTTGCAATTAGATATAGCTATAAAATAGCTGGATTTATAGGTTTTTGTTAAATATACATGTAAAATAGCATATATACCAAGGTATTTTGATATAATATACATATAAAAATTTTCAAAATTCTTTTTCTAGTGTAACGCTATATATAAAATAGCGGTCGCTATTCGCTATCAACAACTATGTTTGACGCAGAAGTACATGAGGCGGTGCCTCAAGCCCTTAATGCATTTTACTGAGCGCCTACCTCCCTTTTATAACCAAACATATAAAAAAACCAAACTTTACATCTTAAACAAATTAACCCTTCAAAAACTACAATCTTTCTAGCAATTACTTAACCTTACAACTTATCAAATTTAATCCATCACAAACTCACTGTAAAAATGGAAACAAATAAAAAAAAGTCCTTTTTAATTTACAATTTATTTTGTTATTTTATTCATGGAATACAAACTGTCATAAATATCTCCACTGTTCCTCTGTTGAACAGTTAACAAACATGTATCCTCAACCACATTTATTAGTCTGTTCAACTGAAACATACAATACATGAGCCCTTTATCCAATCAAACACTATACACAATACATGAGCCCTTTATCCAATCAAGCACATTTATCAGTTGGTTCAAATAACACGTTGCTTGTTGCCCGTTTGCCTTCTATTTCAATGTATTAGGCGGTTTTACTTTTATGTCAATTTAAATCATTCAAACTATAGAATATTACACTATACTAATTAGCTATCAACAATAACAATCGAGAAAAGTCTGCCCCAATTCCAAACCCTAACAAGTAAATAACCAAACATTTATATAAAAGATTCATTCACCAAGTCATACACGTACCCTTTTTTCGCCTTTTCGACCGCTTTTGCACCCGAATCCTGACCACCAACACCTCCACCCTCAACCTTCACCTCCGGCACCTGCAACGACTGACTCACCACCGCCTGCGACGGCGCCGTAGCAGGCTTGAAACTAACCTCCACCGGGTGACGTTGCCGCTGTTGTTGATGTTGTTGTTGCTGCTGCTGCTGTTGTTGGTGAACAACAAAATGAGGATGCTGGAACTGACTAACATGCGCCTGTGGTGGAGTATAACGAAACTGAACATGTTGTTGTTGCTGTTGAAGGGCAAAATGGTCTTTTCCAACAGCAGAGGACTGCGGTGGCGGTGGCGGTGGCGGCGGCAGGTGGTGGTACGGTGATTGTGGTTGTGGTGGGAAGAGAAAGCGGTTGATTTGGTCACGAATAAAGATGGATTTGTGGGAGAGATCAAACCCTAGTTTCTCTCCGAGGTGATGAACGACGTCGTTTAAAGAAGTGAATGATTTGTGGTCAGATTGAGTGAGAAGAATCTCGACTCCTTTTGCTATTTCTTGGTCGGACACCATGGTTGTTTCTCTCACATGTATAAAATATACACGATTTTACCCGATTGATTGGTTTTCCCCTTGTTCTCTCTCTCTCCCTGTGAAAAAAACTCACTCTTTCTCTCTCTCTCTATCTCTATATGTAATATGTATGTGTGTATGGCTCCTTTTCTCTCTCTATATCTGTTGTTCTATCGTTATCTTTCTTTTTGTTTAGTTAAAGTTAATATTTATGATTATATATTATATATTGTGTTTTTTACCACCTTTTAATCATTTACATCCATTCCATCATATTTTCACACTAAGTTACACTAAAAAAACACTATGTTTTCTCTCTTATTTTCAATTAAATAATATTTTTATATCTTTATCGTTACTTTTTCTCTCTCATCCACTCACAACTACTTTTAAAATATTTTAAAAAATTATAAGGGTGAACAGTGTCTCCCTAAATATATAGATAATTTCTCTCTGCTCCACTCACAACCACTTTTTATACTCTTTATATTATAAAAACTTCACACATAAATGTAGCGTCGTTTAAAAAACAAACTTTAAACCGATCCCGCTTCGGTTTTAGTTCATGCCACTTGTGTTGACAGACGTTTAAATTGTGGTGAGTGTTACAAACGTGTTGTTGGTATTATTGGAACGCTTGTCCCCAATACGCGGATTGACCGCGTTGCGTAGGGAATCGACGATCGATGTGACAAGTGCGATCTCGTCCTCCTCCGTCCAATGCACCATGTTCGATTTTTTAATGTTGGTTTGATTGAAAAAAAATTGTCGTTTGGTGTGAGATTGGTTGAAGAAGATTTGTAAAAATTTGTAGGTAAAAAACGAAGGTGTGGGGGGTATTTATAGGTAAAAAATTGTAAATTTTTTTTAAATTTTGATTTTGTTACATTGGAAACGGCATGCTCAACGGCTATGGCTAACGGTTATCCCAAACGGTCTAATCTCAACAACCAATCCTAGCTAGCCAGCTCACCCCCCCCCCCCTCGCGCAACGTCGGGCTTCAAAGCCACGCTAGCGGGGCAACGCCGTGGCCAACGTTGGCACAGTGTGGGTTAGCCAGCGTTGCCTGGCTTCCCCCGCCCCACAAAACGCCATACTTCCCACAGCCTTAGACCATATGTAGTGGGAGGGGGAAGATAATGCCTCACCCTTGGCATTTTGCGTCATGTGGCAGTCTAGTCAGCATGTGGGCATTATGGGGCATTATCTTAGAACGGGTGTAGTGGTATAATGCCTCATAATGCCCCAACCAATCATTACCCGATTATTATTATTTTTTTCAAATTAAAACTAATAATATTTCATTAAATAAAAAATTTGCATTGCTAAAAATAAAAATAAAAATGCAAGAAAAAAACCAAAAAATCTAAAGTCCGTATTTGTCACCGATTTATTGCCGAGACATTTCCGCTAGGATCAACGCGTCTCCTATGAGGTGATCGATCGGTTTAGACAAAAAATCTATGTCTTTCTCCATTTGCTTCGATTCTTGTAGCGCAACAAATCTTTTGTTTTCGGCGTTTCTTTCTTGCGTAGTATCTAAACGCCTATGACTGAGGTCTCGAATGTCTTGTAAGCGTCGGTTCATCTCTTCGAAATCTTGCTTCATTTCAAAATTAGCCGAAAACGACTCTGCCTTTCCCCTTTTTCCACTTTTTCTACCGGGCTGTCAGGCAAACTCCACATTTATACGTGGTTGAAAACCGGTGTTCGTATTGGTTTAAATAGTTATTTTTACATAGTTTTTAATTCCGAATAGCCTACTTTTGATTAAAAATGTGTTTTTGCAGGTTTAATGAAGTTAAGGAGCTATTTGGGAGCTTTACGGGCTACCGGGGCTGAAAACGGACCACCGGGACGCGAATCAGGTTAACTGGGATCAAGATATGCGAAAAACGGAGATCATGGGTTAAAGGCATCGTCGCCGACGCCCTCGAATAACCACCGTCGGCCACAAACGTCTGTATCCAGTCAGATAAAGTGTCAGACGAAACCTAAGTTTTCACAAGGCGTCGCCGATGCCACTATAGTTCGTCGGCGACGGCATGCCATTGATGAAGTCGCGTTGTTTTGGTTCTTTGGTTGATTGGACGAATAAAAACATATCTTTTACCAAGAAACGAGAGTTACAACTCAGTTTTTGAACTTGAATCTACTTGGGAGCCAGAAAACATCATCTCTATTATCACGAATCATCAAGATCATCAACCATCATCACATCTCATTCGATTTCATCATCATCTACATCTTCCAAACCCTAGTTCCATCAATCCATTCATCCATTCATCACCACCATTCTACCACAACCCCCAATCACCAATCACCAACATTCACCATCTCAAGGCTTCAAGATGATCAAGACCAAAGTCCATTCATCCGGTGATCAAGTCCTTTCGATCATGAGCGGCTAATTTCTTGGAGGTTTCACCTCGGTGTAGACTTTTGTAAGATTTAGGGTTATTATGTGTTTGATACTTGGTTTGTGACTAATTGAATTGCATTTGAATCTTTAGACAATTGTCATACGTTTGTATTGAATTTGCGAATCATCGAATGAATGATTAAATTTGACTTTGTGAATTAAATATGCGTATTTATGCCTTGTCTTTTGATAGGATTTACGAGTCCAAGGTAATGAAGTGCATCGTGGTCCGTTGTCTATAACGTTGATAGCGATTGGCACCTAACTTTGTGATTCTCAACCCGTTAATGAACTAATTTGATTAAACCAAGTTAAAATGTGTAGTAACCCTAGGTTTTGCATTTGTTGAACTGGGTGTGAACCTTGTTCTAATTCATTGTTTTATAATCGTTAATCAAAGTTTTCTTGTAATCATTCAAGTTTTAGTAGTAATTAATCAAATCAAACTTATTAATCATTTCAACATCCTTCTAAACACATAAAAAAATCATAAAAACAATCTAGTAAACTTCATAATTGTGACAAAACCGTTAAAATCAATCAAGTCCATTCGCAAACCACATACTCTTCGTAGTTCGGCCCCATACTACCGCTAACTATTTGTTAAGGGTAATTTGGGATTATAAATATTATCTTTGACCGGAGCGCGACACTCCGATCAAATTTTGGCGCCGTTGCCGGGGAGTTAGTGCGCTTTGTGTTTGGATACTTGTTTGCATTTTTGTGATTAACTGTTTAAAGTGCTTTGTTCTTTTTCTACTCTTTCTTTTTCCTTGTTACGCGGGTTGTGTTATTTGTGCAGGTCACAGGTAGTGCATGCATACAAGGAATTCTGGTCGAACATCACCGTTAGTCTACAAACTAGAAATCGAGTGAGTAGCAGGAAGGAACCTAGCAAGCCGGTTAGAGGCAACAATCGCCTCTAATCAGGTCACCCAAAACTCACCATCAACACCATCCGTTGAACCCAATTCAATGGAGCACCAAAATTCAAACCAAAACCTCAACCAAAACCAATTCCAATACCGAGGCTACCTTCGCTCAAACCAAAACATCCAACAAAACATTCCACAAGATCAACCGGGTGGTGGTAACAATTCGAGACCACCTATACCACAATTTCAAAACCAAGGCCCGAATAATAACCAAAGAACACCTCCACACCAAAACCTCAACCGAAACAACTCTTTTCCCACCAACCTCGATGACCGGAATGTCAACTCCGATCGTAGAGGCAACCGAAATCGCGGCTATCTCGCGAATGAAGACCCGTTCTTCAATATCGATGATTTGAGGAACGCAATCCCCGACGATGAACCATATAGTGTTCCCGGTTACCAATCACCGGAACACGTGAGTATTCACTCGAAATACTCGGATGACGGGGGAATTATGATGAACGGGTTGAAGACGATATATGGGGGGATGTGAATGCTAACAACTTTTATAATGCAAGGGGTTACAAGAACGAGGATTTTGGGTATCAAAATGCCAACTATGTGGGGGATGAAGGCTATGGTTATGGGAATGCTCAGAATGATGGGTATGGAAACAACCGCCAACCACGAAACAACAACCAAAGGAACCGGGATGACGGTTACTACAACAATGCTAACCGTAATCGGCTTCCCCGATTCGTGGGAGGTGGTAATCAAGGTGGGGATCGAGGTGGTAATAGAAGAGATAATCGAAGACCATTGGACCAAGAAGTTGATGGTCCACGTCGTCGCCAACAACAAGTTCCAAGGGGTGTTAACGATCGATTTAGACCGGTGGTTACCGAAAACGATTCTCCGATTGTACCACCACCAAGAGGTAGAGCCGTATTCGATTGTAAACCGAACTACATCAACATCTTGCCTCATTTTAATGGGCGATCGAATGATGAACCATATACACATTTAGCGGAGTTCTCGGCTATATGTAGTACCATCGGGGGTGGTCATTTTTTACAAGATGAGGTTAGGTTGCGTCTATTCCAGTTCTCGTTGAAGGATAAGGCAAAGCAATGGTTCTTGATACTTCCTAATAATAGTATTCACACCTGGGTCGAGATGCAACAAGCCTTTCTTGACGAATACTATTCAATGGCCAAACCGATGACGCACGTGATGAGATTCGAGCATTTAAAGAATTATCGAGTGAACCATTACATGAAGATTTCACCCGATACAAGGAGTTGATCCGAAAATGCCCTCATCACCTAATCGAAAAGTGGGAGTTAGTAAGTGCTTTGTGAGAGGTTTGGATGCGGAGACATGGAACCATCTTGAGTCAACTAGTAATGGGACTCTATTGACCAATCACGAGGATGACGATTGGGAGTTCTTAGAAAGAATGAGTAAGAGATCAAAGGCCAAGGAGTCGGCCGACCGGGATAAAAAGCATCCCATTTCTCGGTCACTTCCCGACTCGATTCTAGTTCTAAGGATCGGATTGCCCAATTGGAGAGAGAGTTGGCTCGTGCGAAGAGAAAAAATGTGAGTGCGGTGCAATTCGTGGTGTATGAAGATTGTGGGGATATTGGTCATCGGGCCGATCAATGTCAAATGGGTATGGATGACTACACCAAAGAAGTAAATCAAGTGTTCGGTGATCGAAAGAATAATGACATGAATTCGAATACTTATCATCCCGGATTGAGAAATCATCCTAATTTCCGATATGTGAATGCTGCAAACCAAATGAACCTGAATTTTCAATCGGGTAATCAAAGCTGGTCATCATATCAAAACCGTCATGGTGGTAATCAAGGAGGTTACCAACGTAATTACAACCAAGGGTACCAAGGTCGGGATAACAACTACCAAGGTGGGTACCAAAGGAATTACAACAACCAAGGCGGTAATGGAAGTGGGTCGAACAATCAAGGCAAGAATGGTAATGATTTGAATGCCAAGATGGATGCAATGCTCTCAATGATGCAAGAGTCCAAGAAAGAGAATGAAATTTGGGACAAATCGCATGAAGCATTGGCAAAGCAAGTGGGCCAACTTGCGGAAGAAGTGGCCCAAATGCGGGGGAGCATGGGGAAGCTTCCAAGTGACACCACGGTGAACCCTAAGCATCAAGGGTCGAGCTCGAAGAACACAGGAGAGGTACCAATTAATAAAATATCTTTACGTAGTGGTCGAGCCGTTGATAATGGCGTCAAAACACCACCATCCAAGTTTGTTGAAGGGGTGGTGGAAGATGTTATTGATGAGGAAAGTGATGACGGTCAAACGGGTCAAAACAAAAATGAGTTAAAAATTAATAAAAATACACCCGTTGTGACAGTCCCCATCCCAAATGCTAAGGAAAAGGGTGTGGAGGTTAATACCGCCCCTTATCCCGAAGCATTGAATGGACCCATGAAAAAAGTTGTAAACAAAAGAGGTCCACAACAAGAAGAGTTGTTGGAAGTTTTTAGACAAGTAAAAATCAATTTACCTCTTTTGGATGCAATTAAACAAGTACCGTCATATGCTAAGTACTTGAAAGAATTATGTACCCAAAAGCGAACTCACAAATTCCCTAAAATACTAGATTTAACTGAAAAAGTGAGTTCGATTCTTTCGGGTGCACTTCCACCTAGCTCCAAGATCCTGGTGCGCTTATCATTTCAATTCAAGTAGGCAATTTTAAAATCAATCGGGCACTTCTAGATCTTGGTGCGAGTGTGAGCATTTTTCCAGGTAGTTTGTATGATTAATACGAGTTTGGTCCACTTCAAGCGGCAAACACCACCGTGGTGTTAGCCGATTTGACTCCCAAACTACCCCGCGGGATAGTCTCAGATGTGATAGTAAAAATCTAGGATTTTTACTATCCGGTGGTGTTGGGATTGAACCCTACCAGAGGAACAGATAATGAAAGCCAAAACTGGTTCACAACAGTGGATTCACAATAAGCAGCAGTTTGCACTAGACTTTCCCCTTGAAAGTGATTATAACATCTGATGGTCTCTATCCACTATCCGTATACAACTGCTGCTACCCTTTC
Organism: Helianthus tuberosus; assembly: GCA_030545235.1. Classification (NCBI taxonomy): domain Eukaryota; kingdom Viridiplantae; phylum Streptophyta; class Magnoliopsida; order Asterales; family Asteraceae; genus Helianthus; species Helianthus tuberosus. The sequence continues at coordinate 89,692,354 of CM060356.1, read as the reverse complement.
AACTGCTGATAAAGCCTTGAAGAAGTAAACATTGCTGGTTCTATCTGCTGATGACAAAGCACTGCTCACTCAATGACTGATCAACTTTGAGGAAAGCACTGATGGAAGAAGATAGCAGTAGTTTAGTGTATTACTTGTCTTTTATAGAATCAGTGGTTAACATTAGCAGTGTTTGTATAGGAACAGTTGTTGCAGGTTGTTAGGCTGTTAGACGTCGCTTTCATGGTGACGTCAGCTGAGATGCCTCAGTGGTTTAGATTGTCTATAAATGGAGCAGTACTCTGTACTGTTACATCTGATCGTCTTGAGTGAGTTCTTCTCCTCAATTCAATCCTTTCTTCTTGTGCAACCAACCATGGGGTATCAGGCTGAGGGGGAGTTTAGTTTGTAAGCTTGCATTGTAAACTTTTGCTTTGAATTGTAATCTTTCTACTCTATGAAAAGCAAATGTTTATCAAACTATATTCTCCTTGATTGTGTTTACAAAGTTTGTTGTTTATTTCCGCTGCACTTAAACTCTGTTCATTTCTATTTGATTTGTTCACATTATGCAAACAAACACAATCATGAGAGCCTTCGATCCTAACAATTGGTATCAGAGCCTGGACAGTCAAATTCGATCTAACAGTCAATTTGACATAACAGTTCAGCTCAAAATTCATTGATACTAAGGTTGGTTGTATTTAGTTGAAAAACAGAGTAACGAATGATCACGCTTAAAGCTGTTGTTCAAATACTCTGTAAAACAACCAAGATGTCATAAGACAGACAAATTTCACACAACAAGTGATATCATGCACAAGTCACTCATAGTTCTCAGATCTGAAAACATGTCTGTTGAACTATGGTATTATTTCTTCTTTTCAAAATTGATTTCAACTGTTGTTATGAAATTTGTAAAGTTTTCATTATATAGATGCTAAAGTATGAACCTCAGATTAACAAGAACCTATGTTCATAAAAACATTAGTGTTTTTGCTAACGTAAAAAGAGGGAAATTAAAACTTTAGTCATTTGATCTTATGTGTTGAAAAACAGGTTGAGATCCTTAAAAGGAACAAATCAACTCTGTTAAAACTACATTAAGAAAATCTGGGGTCAATGTAGTCCGTATCATATGTAATGTGAGATTGGTTGGACACTTGTGCAAATATGACCAATTCTCTCAAAACATTACTGCAAAATGATTCTTGATTAAGTATTTCTTCAATAAAGACTTCCCAGTAAGTATTTCGTTACTTATGAAGGAGAAGGGTAAAAAGGGAAAAGAAAATTCACAAAAACTCGAAAGTGTGTTTATCTCAAAACTCTTGAAGTCAAAAGTAAATAGTATAAACACAAAACACTTAAGAATTCAAATTTGGGGTAAAGATGGTCATTAAGCAATTGTATGCAATCATTGGTTCAGGAAAAGGTTCAGGTAACAATAGTATTCGCAGAGAATAAACTTTCAAAAGGACTAGACAAATTTTAAGTATTATCACATGGTAACAAAATCTACACCAGGGTTTTCGAAAACTCATGTGATCTCGTGTCCTCATTTTTCTGTTGTCAATCAATCAACAAGAGAATGGTACCAAATAGTCGTCAAAATGTATTTAAAATTTCATACCATTGTTGTCAAACCACTGACCATTTTCATAAGCTTGAGATTAAGATGATTAGGAGTATCAGTGGAAAATTATACCAGATTCTTTTTTATGTTGTTTTCAGAAAATCCTTTATTTATTTTTTCTGAAAAAGGATTCTCTCGAATAAGGCAGGATATATCATTCTTCATTTTTTTAAGAATAATATATTTTGAACTTTTATTGGTTTTTGATAGTAAAAGTTTCAATCTCCTGTCAGGATGTATAACCTTTTTTTGTTGGTTATATTATTCTCAAAACAGATCAAAAGGAAATTGGTACAAGTATCAAGGTCATATCTAACTCAAGTTTGTCTTAAAACTGATCAAAGATTGATTGCCAAAAGACCTTGAAATACTGGGGTACTCTTGTTTTAATTTAAATATTATAGCAAGAATGAGTAGCCTTAGTAAAAAGTTTACATCATCTGGGGTACTAAACCACTGTCAGGGAGTTGTAAAAGCTTCAAAATATGTAAATGACATGTGGCAAAACCTTGAATGAAAATTCTCAAAACAGTTGCTGACATACTAGTCTTTCAAATCATTACAATTACCTTACTCCTAACTACTGGTTTGTTCAAACATCTGTTTCCTAAACACTGTCCACTACTGAAAGTCAGCCACTGATTCTTCATGTTTTTGGCAAGCACTGATGTTCAAAATCAGTGTCTTATCCACCGATGGGCTATCCACTGATAGTAAAAACCATCCACTGTTATCACATTATTACCGTTGTAACCACTGATGTTTGCTTCATCAGTGGCTCTCAAAACAACTGTTCTCTATAAAACATCTCTTCATTAGCGGATTGACACGTGGTCAGTTTTTAGCCCTCGGATCTTTGTAACCGCTGCCACATCAGCACTTACTTTTTCCCTAAATAAAACCCTGATCAAAACCCCAAACAGGGTTTTACACTGTCGAATTGAATTCCAAAAATTCTCTTCTCAAAGCAGTTTCCAACTTCCATTTCAAATCATTCTTCAGCTTTCCAACCTCCATTTCATCAAAATGACGAAATCAAAATCAACGTCAAAATCATCATCTTCGTCCAAAGAGGTCGCTCAAACGGCCGCTGAACCCATTGAAATTCCGTACAAATCCCCGCATAATTATTTGGGTCTACTCACAAAACCCACCAACAACCACACATTCGATTCCATCATTGACACCATATCTGCATCAAAGTACAAAACTTTGCTTACCGCAGATGCTCCAATTTATCTGCAAACCCAGAGAGAGTTTTGGGAAAAGGCTACGCTTGAAAAACAAGATGATAAAGTCATTGCCATCAACTCCTCTATACAGGGTAAAGCGATTCAAATTACTCCACAATCAATTTCAGAAGTTTTTAAGCTCGATGATCAGAAGGGTAAAATTTCTTTTCCCAAAAACGAGATGAAAGCTGATTTTCTGAAAAGAGGGTATGCAGAACAATCAAAGGTAGTTACCTTACAAAAAGGTTACTTCCCTTCTGCACCTAGGTTTTTATTCCACACACTTTTGATGTGTGTTTCAAATAAAACAACAGCTTTTAACGAAATACCATTGAAGATTCAATGTCTGGGTTATGCTATTTTAAATAATGAAAATTACAACTATTCCCAGGAGATCTTTAATGACTTGGTGAAAAATGTTGATAACAAAGCATTTTTACTTTTTCCAAGGTTTCCAAGCTACTATTTTAAACAAAAATTTGAAAAAGAAAATGAAAATTTGCTCAAACAGGGTGTCTATTTTCAAATAAAAGGGTTAACAACTGAAACATTTTCTAGAATGATGGCACCAATAAAAACAAAAGCAGAGGTGCCTGAGCAGATTTTAGCAGTTACCACTGTAACACCTGTGTCATTTCAACCATCAAACAAATGCCAAACCAATGAAATATTGTATTTCATACTTTGGACTTGTATAAATATGTGTATCTTTTGCACATATCAACTCTTGTTCGATTTCAAGCTCTAAATCGCTTTCTGGAAGGTTATACGCGCACTGATGCGTAAATATAACCAGTTTAATGCAACAAACACTCCGGAATAGTGAAATAGGCTTAACATACCTTAAATAACCTTTACATAACTTAGATATAAGTTTTGGAAGGTTTGGTGTAGTGAAATCAAAGTTTATTCGCTTACATGGACTAAATTTGACAAACTGCGAAAGTATGCCAATTTGAACTGTAACAGACCTTCCGGGACATGACCATAAGTTAAACATACCATAAATATCCTTTACATAGCTTAGAAATAGGCTTTGAGGTGTTCGGTATGCTAAAATAAACTTTTGTGTCATTTAGGGACTAAAAGCGTCAAAAAGTGCACAAGTTTGCATTTTTACGCGTAACTTACGTTCTGAATACATCCGGACATCCAAAAAATTTATGTAAGCACTAAAATATTTTATTTTAGTGTTCGCCTTAAGAAAAATCCATTCGTCGCGTCATTTGGATCGTTTTTCGCGCGTATGCGCGTTCCGTCGTAATTAACCGAACATCGCGACAGTACGGCCAAACGAACCGACATCCGAGATATTTTTGAACATGTTTTAAGTTCCCTATACTTTAACTTCATTTTAGAGCTTTGAAATGGGGTTAACAGGCCTTAAACGTGTCGAAAATGGGCTGATTGCAATACAGGGACCAAAAGTGTAATTCTGCCAAACTAGGGCCTAGCGGTGCGCTACACTTTTAGCGTAGCGGTGCGCTAGCCTGTGCCAGAACAGATAATACCAACCAGTCAGCAGATTATCAGCTGATTAAACCACAACCACACATTCTAAATCGCCCATTCTGATCATTTAGGGTCATTTTTAGTTACCACAACAATTGGACAAGTGTACGCACAAGATTCGAGCACGGTTTTCATGAAACGATCTTAACGGTTACCCGAAATCTATAAATACCCATCACATTTCACTTCATTTCTCACAAGAATCTGATCATTTGTGCTCTAAGTTGAAACCTTTGTTTCATACCTGAGCTATTTTGATCTAGATTAGCATTCGGGGACCCTTCGTAAGTGCTCTTTCGTTCTTTTATCGCTTTCGAGTCCGAAAGTCAAACTTTGTTTGACTTTCTGCATTGACCAATTTATGGTCGATGCGAAGTTCGTTTGAACTTCATAACGTGAGTGTGATCACGATGGTTATAGTCCCTAGCGACTATACCTACTGATTACCACGTTATCTAGGCTCAGTGACGAGCCGTAGTTTCGGGCAGAATACGTATTCTTACGTATTTTGTAACCAAACTACTCTTAGGTATCACAACCGTTTGTTGTGATACCAAACCTGTTTTCTAAACTTAGTTAAGCATGTTTTAACATGCTTAGCTCGTCACTTTTAGTTTAGTGCTTATATAGGGTCGTAAGGTAAGCGATCTAAACAATCGCTTATACTTTCGAACCCGACCCGTTTGGTCAATCATTAGATCCCACCAAGCACATTAGGTGACCATAGTATATAGGGAATAACCTTACGAGGTTATACCTTATGGTCGCTTCGTTTAAGTAGTTGTATGATAGGTAGTTTATATGCCTTAGGTAAATTACCAAAATACCCCGTTGATGCCAAAATTCATTTTAAACATATGTAACATAACTTTTGACATCTAAACTGATTTGACAACCATATTAGACATGTTAAGGCATATATTACTTGTCATAGGACTAGTTAGGCGGTCCGAACGCGTTTCACGCGAACGGCGCGTTAAAGTAGCATAAGCTACCTAAACGGGTCGTAATGGGTCACAAGCACTTAGGTTAGGTTTCATTTAGTATGTAGGCTTTATTAAACCATACTACATGAGTTCCCTTACTCATTTGGTTTACGAGCCCTCATTCTATCCGATCTTCCGATTTAGGTCCGGTTTATTAATGTAGTTTCCTATATTAGGTGCCGTTTGATATTCCGAGATCTCTAGCATTACTTGGTGGTTATCTTTATACATCTGAGCAATCTCAAGTGAGTACATAGAACCCCTCTTTTACTGTTTTCCAAACGTTTTGGGGTGGAACACATGTGCCTACTTGTTACTTTCATGCTTTCCTGTTTTCACATCATATACATGCTATGTTCGTTAGTACATTATAGTACATGATTTCATTGCATCTTATGCTAGGTGTGCCCATTGTGTGCATTACTTAGTACATTGTTTTACATTACATTTCATGCTAGGCGTGCCCATTGTGTGCATTACTTAGTACATTGTTTTACATTGCATTTCTGTTGCATATGCTCATCCAGCATATGAACACATTATACTACATTTTGAACCGTTGAAATCATTTGACTATGTGAACCGTTTGTATCTGTGAACCGTGTGTATCTGTGAACCGTTTGTATCTGTGAACCATGTGAACCATTTGTATCTGTTGACATGTTTTACATTTGACAATAGACAGTTGACATTACATAAACATTTCTACAATTGTTAAACATTACTTTGGTGGTTTGGTTTGATTAAGTGATTAAGTAACGATGCGTGTGTAATATGATACAAGCATGGTGGATACGCCGCTGGTACTTCCTATATATAAGTGCTTGTATGGTATTACATAGCGTACCGTTATTTGAATCATTTCAGTTTGAGACATAGAACATTTTATACAAGTAACATACTTTTTACAAGACATTGATTTACAAACAACTTATTTTACACAAACACATTTTACATGGTTATTCATTTAACCTGACATTTATTTATACATATCATCTGATCTTATCGTTTTTCAAATGATTTACAAGACAAAGCAAATTACAAGGTTCATGACTAAACATTTTCTCAAACATAAGTCATGAATCTTATTTTCACAAAACCTATGTATCTCACAGGCATTTTTATGCTGACGTACCTATTTTCACATGTGTTTTTCAGGAGCTGTTGCATAAGATGATCAAGATACACATAGGCAGACTTGGGCTTTAGTGACAATAAAAGATGCAAGACTAGTTAATTATGTTGTATTTCTTTGTTTGTTAAGACATTGTAACACCTTTAATCAATAAAACGAAACTTCAATTGCCATGGATTTGAAACATTAATTCTGTTACAACACTCCCCGACGTTTCCGCCACGTTTTGTATGTTCTACGTGGTCGGGGTGTGACAGAAAAGATGGTATCAGAGCCAATGGTTATAGGGAATTAGGTTATTAGTAATGCTTTGACCTAGTCTATAACTTTTCTTAGGACCCTAACGCGAGTTTACTTGCGTTTAGTCATAAAACAATACCGTCACCTATCCTTAGGCGACGACCACATCAAGAACATGAATTTCAAAACCGCTTTGAAAACTAATCATCTGTTCTAGGATGATTTATTACAAGGTTTTGAACCCTCTATTGTAAGGTTTTGAACCCCTTTGAATTTTCAAAATCTCGTTAAGGTTTTGGGTTTTAAATAATGTGAACACGTGCAAACTGGAAGGGTGAATGCCTGTATTCTGGGTTTTCTGTCTAGGCAAGCACTTCGTATACATCTCATCAGACGCGAGACCAGTTGTGCTTACCTGGGAATTCTTGGGATGAGTGTTCACTTATAGGCGAGCATGTCTTCCCGATACATTATTTTGACCCATTTACTTTGATTAGTCACTGTGTGTCGTTTGTTTACCTTGTGGTAACAAACAAATGACCACTACCCTTGCTTTCATCAGATTTGTTTCATCTCATTCTTTTCGTCTAAATCTCTCACTCGTTTCTTTTCATGTTTCCTCTTTTAGAATGCCTCCTCGACGCGAGAACCAGATAGCGACTGCCGAACTGGCAGAAATTATTGCACAGCAAATGGCTGCTCAATTCCCAAACCTCTTTGCTCAATGGAATCAAGCCAACAACAACAACAATGGTGTATGCAATTTCAAGAGTTTTAACTCGGCAAAACCACTCAAGTTTAGTGGTTCGGAGGGAGCGACTGGGCTTCTTCAATGGTTCGAGAGCATTGAGAATACTTTCCACCACGTGCAGTGTCCTGACAATCGCAAGGTCGAGTTTGCTTCGAGTGTGTTCCAGAAGAGAGCCCTTACGTGGTGGAACGGGGTTATGAGAGATCGTGGTGCAGAAGTTGCTCTAGCACAGACATGGGCTGAACTTAGAGCCCTTATGATGAAGGAATTCTGTCCTCGACACGAGATCAGGGCTTTGGAAAGGGAATTCGACAATCTTGAGCAAGACAGCGGTGAGCATCGAGCCTACACGGACCGTTATGAGGAGTTAAGTCTGTTATGCCCAAACATGGTCACGCCTTTGGATAAGGCAATCGAAAAGTACATTGATGGCCTCCCTGACTCAATACAAGACATTGTGACTGGTAGCAACCCTACTACAGTTAGACAGGCCATTGAGCTATCTGCAACCTTGACTGAATCAAAGATCAGGAAAGGTAAACTTTTCCGAAAAGGTGACAAGAAGCCGGTCGAAGAATCGGAACCAATCGAGGAATCAAAGATCATGGATGAACATACTGGATCCCCTAAGAGGTCAAAGAAGCGAAAGGCTTCTCAGAACTACGCTGTGGTCGCTCACAATGATCAAGCCGTCCTCAACCAACCAGCTCAACCCCCTGCAAGGAAACCCTACAACGGAACTGCACCCTTATGCAACCAATGTGGCCTACACCATCATGCTGGGGTGAAGTGCCGCACATGCCAAGTTTGCGGACTTATAGGTCATACAGCTAGGGTTTGCCCAACCGCAGTTGCACCAAATCAAGCTGGCAACTATCCTGCTCAAGCTCGTTTTCCACCAGGATCTTGCTACAACTGTGGCGAGATGGGCCATTTTCGTAGGAATTGCCCAAGACTTGCTAATGCAAATCCAGCGCAGGGATGAGCATATGATCAATCAGAAGACAACATCGTTTAGAAATAATCACGTCTTATGTATTTTTTTTCTTTTGTTGTCAAGATCCAAGAAACAGTTGTTATCGTTGTTTATAAATAAATCTTTTACATTGCAATGTATTTATGTGATTGTATGTATAAACAACATATCCCCTACAATACCGACAATCAAGGAACCGCATTCCTTGAAGAACAGACTACTCCCAAATTTCTTCCATTTTATGATCTCTTGCGTTTTTCATGAAAATCCTAAGTACCCGTTTCTTCCAAGAGAAACGAAGTACGAGGTGCCAAGTTAACTGCAATCAATAACAAGATAATAACAATTAAACAACTATGTGATTATGTGCTTATGAACATTACAAGACAAACTGTGCGGACTATGCAAGGAATTACGTAATTATGGATGCATACATAATTATGGAATTTTGTGCACAGAAACCACAGCGAGCTTTGTCATGTACCTAGAAGTTAACTCTAATTCATTTCCAATTCTGATGAAGTATCCGTTGAGGAAAAATGAACTAGCTATTCATTTTTCACTTCTGAAGATTATCCGTTGAGGAAATGAATATCCGTTTATCCTTCATTTCCAATTCTGAAGAATACCCGTTGAGGAAAATGACTCCGTTTGTGCAATTACGTTCTGAAGAGTACCCGTCGAGGGAAATGAATATCCGTTTATTTAATCCTTCATTTCCGAACCTGAGGAAGCAACCGTTGAAAATGACTCCGTTTGTTCATTTTCGTTTCTGAAGATTATCCGTTGTGGAAATGAATATCCGTTGTTTAATCCTTCATTTCCGAACCTGAGGAAACAACCGTTGAAAATGACTCCGTTAGTTCATTTTCGTTTCTGAAGATTATCCGTTGAGGAAATGAATATCCGTTTGTCTACCATTTTCATTTCCGTTTCTGAGGAAGCAACCGTTGAAAATGACTCTGTTTGTTCTTTTTCGTTTCTGAAGATTTGTCCGTTGAGGAAATGAATATCCGTTTGTCTACCATTTTCATTTCCGTTTCTGAGGAAGCAACCGTTGAAAATGACTCTGTTTGTTCATTTTCGTTTCTGAAGATTTGTCCGTTGAGGAAATGAATATCCGTTTGTTTATCATTTTCATTTCCGTTTCTGAGGAAGCATCTGTTGAAAATGACTCCGTTTGTTCATTTTCGTTCTGAAGATTTTCCGTTAAAGAAATGGATCCCCGTTTGTTTATTCCTTCATTTCCGCTTCTGAAGAATACTCGTTGAGGAAATTGACTCCGTTTGTTCATTTTCGTTCTGAAGAATGTCCATTAAGGAAATGACAGGATTATGCTTTACATATCTCTGGTGGTTATCTGACACAAAGTCACAAATAGACTCCTACGAATTAATTTCGGGACGAAATTTCCTAAAGTAGGGGAGACTGTAACACCTGTGTCATTTCAACCATCAAACAAATGCCAAACCAATGAAATATTGTATTTCATACTTTGGACTTGTATAAATATGTGTATCTTTTGCACATATCAACTCTTGTTCGATTTCAAGCTCTAAATCGCTTTCTGGAAGGTTATACGCGCACTGATGCGTAAATATAACCAGTTTAATGCAAAAAACACTCCGGAATAGTGAAATAGGCTTAACATACCTTAAATAACCTTTACATAACTTAGATATAAGTTTTGGAAGGTTTGGTGTAGTGAAATCAAAGTTTATTCGCTTACAGGGACTAAATTTGACAAACTGCGAAAGTATGCCAATTTGAACTGTAACAGACCTTCCGGGACATGACCATAAGTTAAACATACCATAAATATCCTTTACATAGCTTAGAAATAGGCTTTGAGGTGTTCGGTATGCTAAAATAAACTTTTGTGTCATTTAGGGACTAAAAGCGTCAAAAAGTGCACAAGTTTGCATTTTTACGCGTAACTTACGTTCTGAATACATCCGGACATCCAAAAAATTTATGTAAGCACTAAAATATTTTATTTTAGTGTTCGCCTTAAGAAAAATCCATTCGTCGCGTCATTTGGATCGTTTTTTCGCGCGTATGCGCGTTCCGTCGTAATTAACCGAACATCGCGACAGTACGGCCAAACGAACCGACATCCGAGATATTTTTGAACATGTTTTAAGTTCCCTATACTTTAACTTCATTTTAGAGCTTTGAAATGGGGTTAACGGGCCTTAAACGTGTCGAAAATGGGCTGATTGCAATACAGGGACCAAAAGTGTAATTCTGCCAAACTAGGGCCTAGCGGTGCGCTACACTTTTAGCGTAGCGGTGCGCTAGCCTGTGCCAGAACAGATAATACCAACCAGTCAGCAGATTATCAGCTGATTAAACCACAACCACACATTCTAAATCGCCCATTCTGATCATTTAGGGTCATTTTTAGTTACCACAACAATTGGACAAGTGTACGCACAAGATTCGAGCACGGTTTTCATGAAACGATCTTAACGGTTACCCGAAATCTATAAATACCCATCACATTTCACTTCATTTCTCACAAGAATCTGATCATTTGTGCTCTAAGTTGAAACCTTTGTTTCATACCTGAGCTATTTTGATCTAGATTAGCATTCGGGGACCCTTCATAAGTGCTCTTTCGTTCTTTTATCGCTTTCGAGTCCGAAAGTCAAACTTTGTTTGACTTTCTGCATTGACCAATTTATGGTCGATGCGAAGTTCGTTTGAACTTCATAACGTGAGTGTGATCATGATGGTTATAGTCCCTAGCGACTATACCTACTGATTACCACGTTATCTAGGCTCAGTGACGAGCCGTAGTTTCGGGCAGAATACGTATTCTTACGTATTTTGTAACCAAACTACTCTTAGGTATCACAACCGTTTGTTGTGATACCAAACCTGTTTTCTAAACTTAGTTAAGCATGTTTTAACATGCTTAGCTCGTCACTTTTAGTTTAGTGCTTATATAGGGTCGTAAGGTAAGCGATCTAAACAATCGCTTATACTTTCGAACCCGACCCGTTTGGTCGATCATTAGGATCCGACCAAGCACATTAGGTGACCATAGTATATAGGGAATAACCTTACGAGGTTATACCTTATGGTCGCTTCGTTTAAGTAGTTGTATGATAGGTAGTTTATATGCCTTAGGTAAATTACCAAAATACCCCGTTGATGCCAAAATTCATTTTAAACATATGTAACATAACTTTTGACATCTAAACTGATTTGACAACCATATTAGACATGTTAAGGCATATATTACTTGTCATAGGACTAGTTAGGCGGTCCGAACGCGTTTCACGCGAACGACGCGTTAAAGTAGCATAAGCTACCTAAACGGGTCGTAATGGGTCACAAGCACTTAGGTTAGGTTTCATTTAGTATGTAGGCTTTATTAAACCATACTACATGAGTTCCCATACTCATTTGGTTTACGAGCCCTCATTCTATCCGATCTTCCGATTTAGGTCCGGTTTATTAATGTAGTTACCTATATTAGGTGCCGTTTGATATTCCGAGATCTCTAGCATTACTTGGTGGTTATCTTTATACATCTGAGCAATCTCAAGTGAGTACATAGAACCCCTCTTTTACTGTTTTCCAAACGTTTTGGGGTGGAACACATGTGCCTACTTGTTACTTTCATGCTTTCCTGTTTTCACATCATATACATGCTATGTTCGTTAGTACATTATAGTACATGATTTCATTGCATCTTATGCTAGGTGTGCCCATTGTGTGCATTACTTAGTACATTGTTTTACATTACATTTCATGCTAGGCGTGCCCATTGTGTGCATTACTTAGTACATTGTTTTACATTGCATTTCTGTTGCATATGCTCATCCAGCATATGAACACATTATACTACATTTTGAACCGTTGAAATCATTTGACTATGTGAACCGTTTGTATCTGTGAACCGTGTGTATCTGTGAACCGTTTGTATCTGTGAACCATGTGAACCATTTGTATCTGTTGACATGTTTTACATTTGACAATAGACAATTGACATTACATAAACATTTCTACAATTGTTAAACATTACTTTGGTGGTTTGGTTTGATTAAGTGATTAAGTAACGATGCGTGTGTAATATGATACAAGCATGGTGGATACGCCGCTGGTACTTCCTATATATAAGTGCTTGTATGGTATTACATAGCGTACCGTTATTTGAATCATTTCAGTTTGAGACATAGAACATTTTATACAAGTAACATACTTTTTACAAGACATTGATTTACAAACAACTTATTTTACACAAACACATTTTACATGGTTATTCATTTAACCTGACATTTATTTATACATATCATCTGATCTTATCATTTTTCAAATGATTTACAAGACAAAGCAAATTACAAGGTTCATGACTAAACATTTTCTCAAACATAAGTCATGAATCTTATTTTCACAAAACCTATGTATCTCACAGGCATTTTTATGCTGACGTACCTATTTTCACATGTGTTTTTCAGGAGCTGTTGCATAAGATGATCAAGATACACATAGGCAGACTTGGGCTTTAGTGACAATAAAAGATGCAAGACTAGTTAATTATGTTGTATTTCTTTGTTTGTTAAGACATTGTAACACCTTTAATCAATAAAACGAAACTTCAATTGCCATGGATTTGAAACATTAATTCTGTTACAACACTCCCCGACGTTTCCGCCACGTTTTGTATGTTCTACGTGGTCGGGGTGTGACAACCACTGCTCCTCAGACATCTGCTGCTGAGCCCACTTCTCCAGGTGATCATAGCAGCACAACCACTACTTTGAAACCCACACCTGCAATTACCAAAAAGACCAAAAAGAAATCATACAAAAAGCCCACCAAACCCAAGAAAAAGGCAACTATGGAAGATGAGATCCCAGAGCAACTGCCAGTGACATCACAAATGTCACCAAAAACCACTGCTGCTACTTCCTCATAGCAGTTGGAAGAAAGATCTCCACCATTGCCTCAAACTCCTCCTGCATCCTCACAAAAGGATAAGGTTGTAAGCACAGGGACCCCACATTATGAAGCTCTGGATTCAATTGGATCCATCTTCCTCAGTCCTGATCCCAAGGACATGTCTCTTTCAACTCCTTTATCTTCACCCCTCACACTACCACCATCCATATTACCCTTGTTGCATGCAGTTGATATAGCTTAGACACAAACCAGTTCCTCTCTATCACTTATCACTGAGAGTATACTCCAACAAGTGACTTGTAACAGTTCTTATTTAAAAGTCCTATTTATTACTTTAATTGACCAATAGGAAACCCTAATTGAGAAACCCAAGTGATTCTCCGTAAACCCTAAAATTTTCAGAACAATCGGAATCAGGATCAGGGCCCCTAAAACTCAGGGGGGGTAAACCCTAGTCGGTAATATCCAAACAGTTTTACGTGTATAATGAATATTAACGCGAGACCAACTCACCTGAGCTACTGGGACACGAAGCTACCCTATGGTAGACCTATGTCTCTCGCGCCACGCGAAGGCCCCTCGCGCCACGCGAGGGAGCCGTTTTTCATGTATAAATAGTAGAGCCTGTTACATGCAATTGTGCGTTAGTTCGACATTCAAAGTCATTTTGTACACTGAGTTATCGTAGAAACAGTCCCAAAACACACACGAATCACGAAGTGCTGCCACAATACGGGGTAATAACTCGATCGCTGCTACGATTTAATGTCCGATCGATTAAACTATCCAATGGATGTTTAAGTGCTGCCCACATTAGGGTTTATGCTTTGTCATTCGTCGTTAAATCGATGGATGTTTAAGTATCGCACTTTGTCATTCGATGAGAGGGTTTAATCTCGTGAGTTATCATAAATGCTGTATTAGTTACTAACCTAGTTTGTGTGCATTGTTATTTAAACTAGGTTAAAAGGCTAATCAGTAGGCTAGGTTCTGCTCAAATAAATCTGCAATGTGAGTCATTCTCTTTTATTCAAAGTGCTTTATAAATTCTTAAATATTTTCAAAGTTATAATTACAGTGATTAAGTATATGTAATCACCAAATGACAGCCAGTATGTGGGGTTTTGTATACATTACTTTATAATCGTCACCATTGGGGCAGCCAATGGGGGATATGACCATAGTCACAGATCTGGTCGAGTGACAAATACTGTGGGTAGTTGGTTGATATCAGAAACATTGTAATCTCTCTTAATACTGTAAATTATAACAAACGTGTCGTTTTAATAAATAGAATGATTCACCAGTATTTTCTGATGACAAAACCTTTTTCAAACATGTTTCAGGTAATCTGTTGTGATCCAGGAAAAGTGTCGTGAAGCACTACAAGCTTAAGGAAGTGGCTCATTATAAAATAAAGAAACATGTTTTGTAAAATAAAGATTTCTATGTGAAATCATATGATTGTAAATTACTGGGGTTTTATTCCGAGTTGTGAATTAAAATAATCCGGAAAATTTTAGCTTTAAAAAGATCCTGATGAAAAACTTCCGCTGTCAATTCAATTAAATAAATACCACGGGATTTTCTGTCCCGAGGCTTCTGAAACGGGTCAAACCGGGTAGGGGGTCGTGACAGGAAAATGGTGGTATCAGAGCCACTGAGTTAAGCTAATTAAGTATTTAGAAATACTTAATTTTTCCTGATTATCATTATGTGATTATGTGTTTTATTAACTGACTATTTGTTAGTTACAGTATGGGTAAGCAAAAGCTTTCAAACATCTATCTTAAATTAGATAGGTCATCAAATGAGAAGGGAAGTTCATCCCAAACCAAATCCTCAAATCATTCTGTAATTCCTGAAGAAGGAATATTTGTGCGAAAGGCACAATATGAGGAACCACTTTCTCCTAATAAAAGAAATTTGATTTTTAAGAAAAGTCAGGAGAAAATAAATTCCGAGAAAAGAAGGTTAAACAGGAAACCCAGGAATTAACCAATAAATCACCTTGGGAAGACAAGTTAGATAAAAAATGGGCGGATCTCTATATGCTAGCCACTGTAGCAGTAAATGCAAATCTTTAAATACTTTGACTTAAGTTTTAGCAACCTTATCACCTACAAGCCAGAAATATTATCCAGTAAAATAAATAAGTTACAGTAAACCCTGATGTGTTTTAAATTTTAATTATCTTTGTGTTAAATCAGTCACACGGTATGAAATAATATTTAAAGGTTATTTATGAAATTTTGTTATAAAATTTAACTTAGTAAAATTTTGTATTTGGCATATGTGATAAACAGCATGAGTGACTTGTTTGAAGCCCTTCAGAATTTAAATCTCTATCCGGTAAAAATAGAGGTTTTCAGAGATTTCAATAGGTATATACCAGATATAGAAGAACCTATAGAATTCAATGCTCCACCTCCGGAGAAACCCAAGCCCAAGAAAAGAAGAAGATTGGTAGGATGGAGGCGTATGCGTAGGAGGAAACCCGCCACTAGAAAAATTCCTAAAATAAACAATCCCTTAGAAAAAGGAAAAGGAATTGAAACCGGAGAAGGTTCTAGACAGCAGGAATTGGAGATTGAAAATGGGGAAGATTCTAGGCAGATGGAAATACAGTTTGGGGAATATTCTAGGCAAATGGAAATGGAGTATGGAGAAGGTTCTAGACAAACCAAGAGGGAAATTGGGGAAAGCTCTAAGCAAACCCAAGAAATGACATTACAGGAGGAGCTAGATTTTATATTGGCAAGCTGTGATACTATTAAACCTGTCAATGAAAATGTTTTTACTCATCCTATTGAAACCCAACTTCCAATGAATTTGGAACCAGCAATCCCAGAACCTATAATCCACACCCAACCTCTAGGAATGGACGAGTGGTGGACTAATGATTGGCAATTCCAAAACCTTCTCAACAGTCCTTATTCCTTTCTCCCTCAGTTCGATCCAGAACCTTTACCAAATCCACCGATGAGTAATGAGAATATGGCTGAACTCCGCCATTTTGGCGAAGAGCTAATGGATGCTGGGAATAGGATCCGAGAGATTGGGGGACAAATCTCATGGAAATATGATGAGAGGGAACATCGTAATTAAAAATGCAAGTTGACAAGGGAAAAAAAGTTATGAATCTATGTTTGTATAATAACAATAATAGTAAATAAAAATCAATATGTGTAAAATAAACAATAAAACGGTTGTAAGATAAAAATGTATATGGAAGCATAATATAATCTATAAACAAAAGAAAATTTACAAATTTTGGTTGTATATTTGTTTATGTGATTATGTGCGATTAATTGTTATATTGGATTGTTTCTTATTCTATACTAATTATTTATTTATAAATTAATTATCAGATGGCAAACATTGGTAATGAACCAGTAAATGAAGTAAATCAATCTGAGCAAAATCAGGAAGAGCAATTGTTAAATAGGCAAGATATCGAGGATATCGTTGCTCAAGGAATAGCCAATGCTATTCCAGCAATCATTGCTGCTGCCCAGAAACCTGTTAAACCTCAATCAATCATTCCTAGTAAACGTACACAAGGCGACAATTTTAGTAATAGTATAAATGGAGGCGGTAATCATATTAACAACAATAATGATCTGCAAGCCCCAATTTTCAAGAAAATGAAAGCTGCAACACCTGGTTGCACTTACAAAGAATTCCTTGCCTGTAAACCAGTTGAGTTTGCAGGTAACGAAGGGGCTATTGCAGCACTGCGTTGGTTAGAGAAAACTGAGGCAGTAATCACCATAAGTAAATGTGCTAAGGAAGATCAAGTTATGTATGCGTCAAATCTTTTTAAAGAAGGGGCGTTAGAATGGTGGAATACAGTTTTACAAGCTAAAAGAAGGATCGAGGCATATGCCATGAACTGGGAAGAATTTAAGAGTCTTGTAGAAAGAAAATTCTGTCCCGAGTATGAAGATCAAATGGCAAATAAATTCCTGACCCATCGGATGGTAAATGCGGACTGTCGAGGATATACTTCGACATTCTTCGAATATGCTAGAGTGGTACCAACGCTGGCTTCGCCAGAGCCGGTACTCATTTCTCGCTATATTTGGGGATTAATTAGTGAAATCCGTAATATCGTTAAAGCTGCGAGACCTCGCACTATTGACGATGTGGTAGAATTAGCTAATACCCTCACTGACGAACTGGTACGCATAAGAGATGAAAACAGGAAGAAAGAACTGGCTCAGAAAATTACCCAAGGATTTCGTGTGGGTAATAATAGTAACTTCAAGAAAAGAGGAATAGGGCAATCCTCAACTCCTCAATTCTGCAGGAATTGCAAAAATAAACATTATGGAAGATGCAGTATAATCTGCAACTTTTGCAAAACTGTAGGACATCGTGAAGAAAATTACAGAAAGAAAACTATAATCTGCTTTAACTGTGGAGAAGCAGGGCATTTTAAAACAGAATGTCCTAAATTGGCCAAATCAGCAGACAACAAAACCAAGGCGACCGACGGAGCTACTAAGAAGAATGTCAGAGCATTCCAGCTAACCACTCAAGAAGCAGAACTCATTCTAGATGTGATAGCTGGTACGTTCCTAGTTCACAACGTGTACGCAAAAGTATTATTTGACTCTGGTGCAAACCAAAGTTTTATAAATACTTCATTCTGCCAAGCTCTTAATTTACCCTTAACCAACATTAGGCAGATTTTTACAGTCGAAACCGCAGATGGGAATTCAGTTAAAATAGATCAGGTTTTGCAAAAGGTAGAAATAGAACTTTCAGGTCATAAATTCTCTGCAACCCTGTTACCTATGAAATTAGTTGAATTCGATGTTGTGTTAGGAATGGATTGGTTAATAGCCAACCATGCTCGAATCCTTTGTGATAATAACTCTATAGAAATTCAGGCACCTACTGGAGAAGTAATAATGATTACAGGAAATCAACCACGTAAACCCATAAAGTTCATATCACTAATGAAAGTTGCTAGTTATGAACGAAAGCAAGGAATAGTATACATGATTTCAGTAATCATTAGTACTAAGGGTAAAGAACTTAAGGAGATTCCTGTAGTTTCAGAATACCCAGATGTATTCCCAGAAGAGCTACCAGGATTACCACCAGATAGAGAAGTAGAGTTTAGGATTCATCTACTTCCAGGAACTATACCAATAGCCAAGGCACCTTATCGGTTAGCTCCTACAGAAATGTTAGAACTGAAAAAGCAGTTAGATGAATTACTAAGTAAAGGATTCATACAACCTAGCTCATCCCCTTGGGGAGCGCCAGTGTTGTTCGTAAAGAAGAAGGATGGTTCGATGAGAATGTGTATTGATTATAGAGAATTAAATAAGGTTACAATTAAGAATCGATACCCATTACCTAGGATTGATGATCTTTTTGATCAACTTCAAGGAGCTAGATATTTTTCTAAGATCGACTTACGCTCCGGATATCATCAATTAAAGGTACAAGAGGAAGACATACCTAAAACTGCTTTCAGGACTAGGTATGGTCATTACGAGTTTACAGTCATGCCCTTTGGGTTAACAAATGCTCCTGCAGTATTTATGGACATGATGAATAGAATCTGTAAACCGTATTTGGATAAATTTGTAATTGTCTTCATCGACGATATACTTATTTATTCCAAAAATCAGACAAAACATTGTGAGCACTTACATGCACTCTTAACTTTGTTAAGAAAAGAAAAGCTTATGCCAAATACTCGAAGTGTGAATTTTGGCTAAAGGAAGTGCAATTTCTAGGTCACATGGTGAATCACGAAGGTATTCACGTAGATCCCTCTAAAATAGAGGCAATTACCAAATGGAAGGTTCCGCAATCTGTAATGGAAATTAGAAGTTTTATAGGTTTAGCTGGATACTATAGACGATTTATTAAGGATTTTTCCAAAATAGCTGTACCATTAACTAAGCTAACCTGTAAAGCAGTTAAGTTTGAATGGGGACCTAAACAAGAAGAAGCCTTTAGAATCTTGAAGCAGAAATTAACAAATGCTCCAATCCTAGCCTTACCAAAAGGAACAGAAGATTTTGAAGTATATTGTGATGCTTCAAAACTAGGATTAGGATGTGTGCTTATGCAACGCAAGAAAGTAATTGCGTATGCTTCAAGGCAATTGAAAAAGCACGAAGAAAACTATACGACTCATGATTTAGAATTAGGAGCCGTAATTTTTGCCCTTAAAATTTGGAGACATTATCTGTACGGAAGTAAATTTACTGTCTATACGGATCATAAAAGTTTAAGATATATATTTGGGCAAAAAGAATTAAACATGAGACAAAGGAGATGGATGGAAATCTTAAGTGACTACGACTGTGATATTCAGTATCACGAAGGAAAGGCAAATGTAGTTGCAGATGCCTTAAGTCGTAAGTATCATGAGAAACAACGACGGGTTCGTGCTCGCAGGTTAAATCTACAATTAGATTTAATGGAACAATTAAGGAATGTTCAGGAAACAACAATAAAGGATAATGCTGAAGGAATGAAAGGACGAATAAAGGAATTAGAACAAGGAGCGGATGGAATTTGGAAATTCCATAAGAAAAGAATCTGGGTACCTAAGCAAGGAGAATTAAGAAATAAGATCTTAGAGGAAGCTCATAAATCTAGGTATACCATACATCCTGGAAACAATAAGATGTACCAAGATTTAAGAAATAATTTCTGGTGGATAGGCATGAAGAAGGATATAGCTAGATATGTTTCTAAGTGTCTTACTTGTTCACGAGTTAAGGCAAAACACCAGAAACCTTCAGGTCTACTACAACAATTAGAAATGCCAGTATGGAAATGGGAACTCATAACAATGGATTTTGTTACTAAGTTTCCCAAAACCAGAAAAGGTAATGATGCGATTTGGGTAATTGTGGATCGATTAACCAAATCAGCTCATTTTCTACCCATGAAAGAAACCTTTAGCATGGAAAAGTTGGCAAAGTTGTATGTAGATGAAGTAGTATCCCTACATGGAGTTCCACTCTCCATTGTATCAGATAGGGATAGTCGTTTTACTTCTCACTTTTAGACAAGTTTCCAAGAAGCCATGGGAACTAAATTAAACTTGAGCACTGCATATCATCCCCAAACAGATGGGCAAAGTGAAAGGACGATACAAACTCTAGAAGACATGCTCCGAGCATGTGTGATAGATTTTGGTGGAAACTGGGACGATCACCTACCCTTAATTGAATTCTCCTATAACAATAGTTATCATTCAAGTATCGAATCTGCCCCATTTGAAGCACTATATGGACGTAAGTGCAGAACTCCAGTATGTTGGGCAGAAATAGGAGAAAGTCAATTATCAGGACCAGAGATAGTACAAGAGACTACGGACAAGATCACTCAAATCAAGGAAAGACTAAAGACGGCTCGAGATCGTCAGAAGAGTTATGCAGACAATAGAAGGAAGCCGTTGGAGTTTCAAATTAGAGACAAAGTATTATTAAAAGTATCTCCTTGGAAAGGAGTAGTTCGGTTTGGAAAGAAAGGAAAGCTAAGTCCAAGATACATAGGACCATTTTCAGTGATCCAACGTATAGGACCAGTTGCTTATCGTTTACAACTACCAGAAGAATTAGCTGGAGTACATGATGTATTTCATGTATCCAATCTCAAGAAATATTTGTCTGATGAATCCCTGGTAGTACCTCTTCAAGATATAGAGGTAAATGAAAAGCTGAAATTCGTAGAAAAACCTCTTCAAATTGAAGATAGAAAGATCAAGTTTCTCAAACACAAGAGACTAATACTCGTCAAAGTCAAATGGGATTCGAAGAAAGGATCCGAATACACTTGGGAATTAGAATCAGAAATGAAGCAAAAGTATCCCTACTTGTTTCAGTAAATCTAGAGGACGAGATTTTTATTAAGGTGGGGAGAATGTAACAGTTCTTATTTAAAAGTCATATTTATTACTTTAATTGACCAATAGGAAACCCTAATTGAGAAACCCAAGTGATTCTGCGTAAACCCTAAAATTTTCAGAACAATCGGAATTAGGATCAGGGCCCCTAAAACTCAGGGGGGTAAACCCTAGTCGGTAATATCCAAACAGTTTTACGTGTATAATGAATATTAACGCGAGACCAACTCACCTGAGCTACTAGGACACAAAGCTACCCTATGGTAGACCTGTGTCTCTCGCGCCACGCGAAGGAGCCGTTTTTCATGTATAAATAGTAGAGCCTGTTACATGCAATTGTGCGTTAGTTCGACGTTCAAAGTCATTTTGTACACTGAGTTATCGTAGAAACGGTCCCAAAACACACACGAATCACGAAGTGCTGCCACAATACAGGGTAATAACTCGATCGCTGCTACGATTTAATGGCCGATCGATTAAACTATCCAATGGATGTTTAAGTGCTGCCCACATTAGGGTTTATGCTTTGTCATTCGTCGTTAAATCGATGGATGTTTAAGTATCGCACTTTGTCATTCGATGTGAGGGTTTAATCTCGTGAGTTATCGTAAATGCTGTATTAGTTACTAACCTAGTTTGTGTGCATTATTATTTAAACTAGGTTAAAAGGCTAATCAGTAGGCTAGGTTCTGCTCAAATAAATCTGCAATGTGAGTCATTCTCTTTTATTCAAAGTGCTTTATAAATTCTTAAATATTTTCAAAGTTATAATTACAGTGATTAAGTATATGTAATCACCAAATTACAGCCAGTATGTGGGGTTTTGTATACATTACTTTATAATCGTCACCATTGGGGCAGCCAATGGGGGATATGACCATAGTCACAGATCCGGTCGAGTGACAAATACTGTGGGTAGTTGGTTGATATCAGAAACATTGTAATCTATCTTAATACTGTAAATTATAACAAACGTGTCATTTTAATAAATAGAATGATTCACCAGTATTTTCTGCTGACAAAACCTTTTTCAAACATGTTTCAGGTAATCTGTTGTGATCCAGGAAAAGTGCCATGAAGCACTACAAGCTTAAGGAAGTGGCTTATTATAAAATAAAGAAACATGTTTTGTAAAATAAAGATTTCTCTGTGAAATCATATGATTGTAAATTACTGGGGTTTTATTCCGAGTTGTGAAATAAAATAATCGGGAAAATTTTAGCTTTAAAAAGATCCTGATGAAAAACTTCCGCTGTCAATTCAATTAAATAAATACCACGGGATTTTCTGTCCCGCGGCTTCTGAAACGGGTCAAACCGGGTCGGGGGTCGTGATAGACTGGGTCTGATGCTTATACCTCTGCTATCCCAGCAACAATTGAGGAGGTTACACTGCAGGAGTTACAAGTAACTCCTGTCAGTAGTTCAAGTGGAGCAGCAACTACAAATGTTGGATCAACAGATCTACATTTGGACAGTTGTTTCATCAGTCAGACTCCCTTGAAGGCAATTTCTTCTATAGCACCTCTGGTAACCACTAGTGAAACTGTTTTGACCACTGGTAAAATCAAAGGGTTTTCAAGTGCTGAAGAAAGAAGTCCCCAGTACCGAGAACAAGGGGCATTAATGAATGACTTTTGGGACTCAGTTCCTAAGTCACACATTGATACAACCACTGCTGGTGGGGATTCAGGTGATCCCATTAATTTGGGTGATGATTCAAAATATCAGGAATTGATGGGCAGAGTTGAAAAACTTGAAACATCAGTTACTGAAATAAAGGATATGGTGCAACAGCTGTTAAAAGCTCAACAAGCACAATCCACTGCTGTTCCACCTCAAGCACCTGCTCCACCACAAGCACTTGCTGCAAATGAGCTCTGGAATCTTTTTCAACCCCTGCTTGAAAAACAAAAACAAATGGCTGATCAGTAGCATGAAATGCATGTAAAAATGCTGACAAACATGGTGGAGTCAAGATTTAAAGATACTCAAGCAGACATCAAGGCTATAAAGGCCAGCATCCAAAGCACCACTGGAAAAGCTCCCTCCACTATCTTTTTCATGGATAACCCCCTTCCAGATAATGCCAAAAAGGGGGAGAAGATCAAGCAGTTGAAGAAAAAGGGTATTGAGGATGGTGTTTACATTGAACCGGAAAAAGAATAACAGACATCTAAACCTCAAACCACAAAATCTCAAACTTCTATCCAAACAGCTGATATGTCAGTGGTTTCAAAAACTGCTTGTCAAACAGTTGCCATCTCTTCAACACACACCACTACAACACACACTACCACTGCCCTACCATCATCATCATCTACAATCACATCACCACTATTACCTCCTGTTATAAAGCAGAAGACAGCAGATGTTACAACATCTGTTGTAATGACAACAGTGGTTGAAACACCAGTTGTTTCAACACTTGTTAGTCAGACACTTTCCATCACTCAAACTACTGATCCACCCAAGACATCATCAGCCTCTCCTACAATAAAAAGGAGAAGGATTTTTATTCCTGATGATGATTCTCCATCACCACCATCAAAAACAACTTCGCCACCTTCAACCCCTGCTCAAAAGCAGAAGACATCTACTGACACATCAGTAGTTGTAATGACAACAGAGGATGAAACACCAGTTGTTTCAATAGCTGTTGGTCAATCATCCACCACTGCTCTCATCACTCCTACATCACAACCAAAAGTACCTCCACCCATAAAGCTTCACAAAAGAAAGAGAGAAACAACTCAGGCAACTGATGAAAAATATGATCCTGTTGCTGCTAAATATCCACTGGAACTAGAAGCTGTGAAAAATGAGATGAAACAATTTTACACCGAGGATGATCCTTCAAAAAGAAGATTTCCTTCTCTCATAGGCTTCATAGTCCCAGAAGACATGGATGAATATCTCGAGATGAAAGCAAGGCAAGCAAAGATTAGAGCTAAACTCGAATGCAAAGATCAAGGTGATGAAGCCATTTCTGAAAAATTGGAATTTTTGCTCACAAAAGTCAAGCTGATGGAAAACTATACACAAGATCTGAGCAAAGAAAAAGCAGATCAATGAAAAGAAATGAGAAAAAGTTATCTTGCATACATCATGAAAGAAAAATTCTATCAAGCTGAAGAAAACCAATTTGAAGAATGGCCAATGGTTGCCTTAAAGCATGAAGCAAACAGGATTGAAAGGATTAAAAATGATCCAAGAAAGAAGAAGACAACTCCAAATTGGAACAAATACAAAAAGCTCATTGCTGATCTTACATCTGAGTATAAAAGAAAGAAGCAAGAGCTGGTGGATGCTAAGGTGGATACTGCTGAAGTCATAGCAAAATGGACAAAGCAGTATACCGACGAAGCTTATGAAAGGTTTAAGAAAAGAAGGATAACAGTCTCAAACACTTCTAAGAAGCCTGACTACAAAAAGCTAGAACAGCAGATTGATGCTCTTAAAACACTGCGCACATCAGCAGATAACCCTATCCTTGTGGAAAACCAAGAAAAAGGAAAAATGCTGACCAGTGAAGAAGAAAAAGAAAAGGAAGCTGAGTACTTCACAGAAGCCATCAAGAAAATGGATCTAAAAGAAGAGAGCTCAGTGAGCCTTCAAAACCTTGTCAAAAAGGTATTAACCAAATCTGCAGCAGATATCTCTGACACTGAACTTGAACAAAGAAAAAGGCAAGAGCTGATTGAACAAGAAGATGCAGAAGACATAGCTGCAGCAAATGAAGTCATAGAAGAGGCTTTTAAACGAATGTCTGAAGTTCAGGATACTGCTTTACAATTTTTCTCAAGGCCAAAATCTCTAAGCTCATCAGCAAATAAATCTCTCCCAAGAAACCCATTGGGATTAAAAATACTAAAGTGGCTCTCTGATCAAAAGACCCATGTATTGACCATGGTCAGATCCAATGGTGAAGTGAAGTACATATCAAGGAAAGAAGCACTAGGCCTAAGTGTTGAAGATTTGCATGATCTCCTTGAACTTACACTGTGCAGGGATGAGGATGACACAAGTTCCAAAGATTTTGAAGAAGAATTTAAAAGACAAGCTAGTGAACTTCTGATGAGGAATAAAGATCCAAAATAATGAAGTGTTTTGGCATTATCTGTTCTAGGGCGAGATTGTTGGGATTGAACCCTACCAGAGGAACAGATAATGAAAGCCAAAATTGGTTCACAACAGTGGATTCACAATAAGCAGCAGTTTGCACTAGACTTTCCCCTTAAAAGTGATTATAACATCTGATGGTCTCTATCCACTGTCCGTATACAACTGCTGCTACCCTTTCAACTGCTGACAAAGCCCTGAAGAAGTAAACACTGCTGGTTCTATCTGCTGATGACAAAGCACTGCTCACTCAAGGACTGATCAACTTTGAGGAAAGCACTGATGGAAGAAGATAGCAGTAGTTTAGTGTATTACTTGTCTTTTGTAGAATCGGTGGTTAATATTAGCAGTGTTTGTATAGGAATAGTTGTTGCAGGTTGTTAGGCTGTTAGACGTCGCTTTCAAGGTGACGTCAGCTGAGATGCCTTAGTGGTTTGGATTGTCTATAAATGGAGCAGTACTCTGTACTGTTACATCTGATCGTCTTGAGTGAGTTCTTCTCCTCAATTCAATCCTTTCATCTTGTGCAACCAACCATGGGGTATCAGGCTGAGGGGGAGTTTAGTTTGTAAGCTTGCATTGTAAACTTTTGCTTTGAATTGTAATCTTTCGACTCTATGAAAAGCAAATGTTTATCAAACTATATTCTCCTTGATTGTGTTTACAAAGTTTGTTGTTCATTTCCGCTGCACTTAAACTCTGTTCATTTCTATTTGATTTGTTCACATTATGCAAACAAACACAATCATGAGAGCCTTCGATCCTAACATGTGGACTTTTTAGTACTTGATTATGTGACCAAAGACCCAACCAAGCAACCTACGGTGATTTTGGGTCGACCGTTCCTAGCAACCACAAACTCTCAATCGATTGCAAAGTGGGAATGGTTAACATGACATTTGGAAACCGAAGGTTGAGGTTGCATGTTTTTTCGGGATTGACGAATCCTTCAGTCGACGATGAATGCTATATGGCAAACATTGTTGACAGGTGTATACCTCTCTGCGACACAGAGGTGTATAGCCAGTTGACGACACCCTCCAGAAAGCCCCGTCGGTAAAACTTGTGCATAGACAGCATGTTAACGCGTCCGGAGAAAAGTTAGGCCAGGCAACGTTCGACGACGCCCTAGTTGCCCATCGGCGACGCCTTCTCCATATTGTTGACGCTGAAAAGTTGGTTTGACTTGTTTTTTTTTTTACCGAAAATTGAATGGGGATTAAAGGAGTTACGGGTTTTTGAGCATATGAACACATCTTGGAGCCATCTTTCATCATCTCCTACACATCTAACTTCTCCCTAACCTCTCTAACCCTAACCTAACCTCCATCATCTTTAAGCCTCACCCATTCCACCATCATTATCACACCATCATCTCCATCCATCCATACTCACCATCCAAACGCTAACCCTAACCTTCTTCATTCCTCCAAGACTAAAGATCATGGCTCGGTGTTCGTATTCATCACTCGGTGTTAACGAAGCATCAACCATGAGCGACTAGTCTCTCCGGGTTTCACCCCGGTGTAGATTTTTGTAAGAATTCTATGGTTTCAACATTTTGTATTTGATCTGATTTCATGACAAGTTGTTTAGTATTGAAACCTTTGATAATTGTCTTGCATTTGTTTCGAATTCGTAAATTGTCGAGTGATGATAAAATTTGACTTTGCGAAATGGTTATGTGCAATTATGCCTTATCTTAGGTTAGGATTTACTTGTTCTAGGTAAAGAAGTGCATTGCGGTCCGTTGTCTATGACGTTGATAGCTTTTAACACCTAAGCCACGTGACACTAAATCCGTTAATCACTATATGCAACTGAATCAAGTTAAAACGTGGAGGAACCCTAGGTTTTGCAATTATCGAACCGGGTGTGATCCTTGTTCCCAATCCTTGTTTCAATCAAGTAATCCAGTTTTGAAATAATTAACGTAATTTGTATTTTTTATAGTTAATAGTAGCTTGTCGGTTTACTCCGACACCTTTTTCAACAAAACAAACAAACAAAGAAAATTAGCAAGCTTCATAAGTATTTTGTACACTTGTTTATAAATAGTTTAGACAATCGAACAACTAGTGTGATACTGACCACATGCTCTTCGTGGATACGATACTCGACTTACCCTAGCTACCTAGGTTAATTGGGTTTTTGATTGATCGAGACAACACGATCTGTCAAAAATGTAACACTGTGATTGTTAGGGATTAAAAATATAATAATAGCAAAATTTTAGAAGGTTAAAAAGGTAAACAAAAAAAATAAAAACAAACAAAAGGTACACATGTCCTTTAGAATGGTAAACGTAAATGTAAATAGAAAAAGAAAGATTATTTTTACTTTTTTCATTTCATTTCGTTTTTAGGGATATAATCAAATAGAAAGTTTAGTTTGGATAGAAAGGGTAAGAAAGAATAGAGTTGTGACATGTGGCAAAATTAAAAAGTGTAGGGGAAAGCTATTTAGTCAATCTCATCTCATTTTCTATTTTTCTCTTTCCCTGCATCTTCAAAACCCACCATCTTCAAGACCCACCATCTTTAACCTTTACTTCACTTTCTATTTTTATATTCACTACATCATAGTGTGATTTTCATCATCAGATGAATTAAACACTCAATCAACGTGTTATTCAACTTTTTTGAAGAAACTCAGTTTAATTTCATACAATTTCTCATTTTTTCTCGTGTATGTGAAGCGAATCACTCGATTTGCTCGATTCAATCGTTGATAAGTGTTTCTAGCATTCAAATTTCGTCAATCGTTGAATAAATCCTAAGAAATTGGCTTCAATCTATGTAATAAATTTTTTGAATTATGTTTTACGATGTAGGTTATCGAATTAAGTCATTGCGTTTTACAAAAAGAATAAAAAACATTTTTGTTTCTTTAGTCTATTGCGTTTTAGAAACGACACATTTTCTTGTGTTTTAATCCATTGCGTTTTAGAAAAAAAAACATTTTTTTGTGTTTTCTGTCCATTGCGTTTTAGAAAAGAAAAACATTTCTTTGTGTTTTATGTCCATCTCCTTATAAGAACGATACTTCGATTGATGGAGAATGATCAACCATCCAAGCACAATTGATTACTGATGACGTGGGTACTCAGAAATCCCACTCAGCAAAACTAAGACTAACAATAATCACAAATAAGTAACAAAGAAGAATAAACATAAACCGGAAACAAGAAGCTGGAAGTCGGAAGCTGGAAGCTCCCGACAAGAAGCTATACACCAATGGCTAGTGACCAGAAGTGAAAGTTACTGTACACATTGGAACTTGAACTCAGCAGGTCAAAAGTGATTGGGCTTTTCCCTAAAACACATAAAGATGACCTCGAGATACACAAACCTGAATCTTACCCAACGAGGCAAGGCTAACCCTTCAAGCAATGTCAAGGGAGGATAAGCTTACCAAGTTAAGAAGGTATGCGCTGGCACACACTCCCTTGGGCAGAGCATTCTATCTATAAAAGGGGAGTCTTGCTCAGCTTGAAGTAAGTTCACTCATTATATTCTCACTTTCCTTTCTTATCCTATACCATTTCGCTAAGAATCTTAAGAACCACCAACTGATTCTTACGCCTGAGTCCAAAATGCGGGAGGCTACCTCTTGTGTTAAGGTTAACGGTGTTCTTTGATTGCAGATTCCGACCAAGGAGCTATCTTTTGGAGTTGATCCTGGACCTTCCCCCTACCATGCCTTGTTTCTTTAACAAGTAGTGCCCACCGTGGGGCTACGCTACTTAGAACAATATTTCTGGTAGTCCAGCCCTGTTCCTAAGTTATCATCTCTATTATGGCCAGAAAGGATCATCATCCGAAAGAAGTTTCAAGCAGTTCCCTACCTCCATCTAGCCCTCTGACTACTCCCGGAGTAGGCAGTTGCTCCACCAACACGAATGGATTTTAAGTCGCACTGGCAACACAAGATGCACAACAGTTTCAGACACCTCCCTCTACACGGGCTGTTCCATCCTCACCGAGTGAAGTTCTCTTCTAGGTTGAAACCATGGAAATAACCCCGGAGGGAGTAAGAAGCAACTTTATATAGTTGAGGGAGCTCTTAAACGGTTATGTTCGAAAGGAAGGAACCAAGGGAGTTAGAATGCATTTGTCTTACGATGAGCCAGAAGTTACACTCTCTACTATGCCTTCTCCGTTGTGCACCACAACATCTCCATGTGTTAGCCGAGTAGGACCAGGTCCTGACCCAAATCCATACCTCATGCATGATGGTTCACTCTGGACAAGGAGCTTTCACTCTAGCTCCCCTCTTCTTCTTCCTAGAAGTCCAGAGTACACTTTTCCAACAAGCTCAAGCTGTTCCCCCACGTCCACAAACAACCTTTGAAGAAACACTTAAATCGTTGCCCTTGGCTAGTAGTGTTGTTGCTGTAAGCTTGTCACCATCCCCAAGCTTCCCATATAACTTCCCCATGTACGGTGTCCAGCAGCCCCAAATAGCCGACCTCCTGGCTTAGTTAAGCTAGCAGCTTACAAGAAACCAGATTTGGTATGCTACTCCCAGCCAAGCCGGACCACAAGCTCAGGTCTAGGCAAGTACCAAAGCAGGCACTAGCACAAGCGAGGCGGGGGTGAACCTCAATATACCCTCCATGCCTTACAAACCAAGCTCGTTATCATGCTTCTCTGAGGAAATAGTGAACTATGTCTTTCAAACCAAGATAAAGATGCCATCGAATGTCAAGACATATGATGGCCTTGAAGATCCAGAAGACCACCTCCAGGTCTTCATGGGGGGCAGCTACATTTGCACGATGGAATAATGCTGAATGTTGCCATATGTTTATGCAAATTCTCATTGGACCAGCTCGGTTATGGTTATGTGGGCTCCCCACCAGAAGCATAATGTCCTTTAATGACTTACATAAAAGCTTCTTAGCCAACTTCACCCCTAAGAAGAGATGCACCAGGGATGTAACCGTCATGTATCAAATCCAACAGAAAGACCACGAGGACCTTCGAGCCTTCATAGAAAGGTTCAAAAGGGAAGGATTGATGTATAGCGGGGCAACTGAAAAGATGAGGGTATCAGCCTTCATGAAGGCCGTAAAGCCCAAGAAGCTTCTAAGGAGGTTCCATGAAAATAATCCCCAAACCATGGAAGAAGCCTTCAAAATGGCAGAATCTTTCTTAAAAGGTGAAGAAGCTTTAAAAAAATAAGCCTCCAAGAAGATATAACAGGGAAGCTGGAGGGAGCCACCTCCCTCGTCAAAAAGATCAAGATTTCAACCCTTCGTAGAGCGACGACCATTCAGATCCTATGAAAGAAGAAGATTTGAAGATGGAAGAAGATATCCCCATCCAAGCAAGAACCAGGATAGAGATAAGCACATCTTTACCCTCCTCACTAAGACACCCCAAGAAATCCTGTCAACGGTGGAGGTTAAGTACAACTTCTGACCTCCTAGACCCCTCACCAAACCTTCCTGAAAAAGAGATACGAGTAAGTTTTGTGCCTTTCATAACGATATAGGGCATCACACCAATGACTGCTTCCAACTAAAGAAGAGGATAGGGAAAGCTATCAAATCAGGCAAGCTGGCCCATCTGGTGAAGGACATAAAAGACAAAAAGGAGGGAAAGAAGGAGGTCAGTGTAAACATGGTATGGTCAGAAGAAAAACAAGAAGGAAAAAGAAGAAGAACCACACCTTGGAACCAACAATTTATTTGCTTCCCTCCAATGGATCCAGATAACAAGCTGGAGCTTCCCATCATCATGGAAGCTGAGCTGGAAGGTTCCCTCACTAACAGAGTATATATGGATTCCGGATATGCATCCAATGTCATGTACCAAAGGTGTTTTAATCAACTCAAGAGTGAGATGAAATCTTGCTTACAAGTCACCGATACGTCCCTAAGAAGCGTCGCCTGGGAAGCTAACACTTAACTTATGCTTCCGGGGATGGTGACTTGTCCAGGATGGAGGAGCTTACTTTCATAGTCATAAGCTCCCCATCAAACTACAATTTATTGATAGGAAGGCCGGGCATCGCAGCATTTGATGTTGTAATATCCCTGACACATTGAATGATGAATTTTCCAATGGATAAAGGCATTGCTTCATTAGCTCCAACACAGGAAGTATCACACCCTAACCGAATGCAGAATCATCGGGGCACGACACTAGGGAACCAGATTGCCCAAGAGAATCAATAACAACTATTAAATGATAATATTTAAAAGGTTCATTGTCCCGTACCAATAAACAAATATTTCAACAAACAGTCATAATGGAATTCATATCTCTTAAACAAAACAAATCAGACAACCTAGATTTTATTTGTGGGTTTCTAGACTTCCTAATCCATCGCAGCAAACAGACCATCAACCTATCACATACGTTAAAATAAAAGTCACTACATAAAGTAAAGGTGAGTACACAAGTTTGCATATATATTGTATAAAAAGCGTTTACGCTTAACCAGCATGTAACACGTAACGGGCGAAGCATGTAACTACCAA
This sequence comes from Helianthus tuberosus, assembly GCA_030545235.1. Classification (NCBI taxonomy): domain Eukaryota; kingdom Viridiplantae; phylum Streptophyta; class Magnoliopsida; order Asterales; family Asteraceae; genus Helianthus; species Helianthus tuberosus. The sequence continues at coordinate 89,660,494 of CM060356.1, read as the reverse complement.
CAATGATATAACCTAACCACGTGACTGCGAGTAGAGTATGCGTGACACATGTTAACCGAAGTAAACACGTGAAGTAAAGTATGTGACCCTTAGCAACCCCTATCACAACAGGTGCTGAGTCCAAACTATAGTACTATCGTTGCTAAGGGCGGTCTGGAAATACATTGTGTAAGCATAGTAACAAGAATTCAACAAATCGCGTATAGCATGCGGGAGCGGTTAGCGTTTATAAAGTGTTTACGTTGTGTGTTGTGTTTTAATAGAGAACGTATGTAACACCCAAAAGTGCGTTAACGAAAATGGGTTCCAATATACTCACAGTGCGTGTTTAACAGCTAAACATGGTTTGGTTGGATTGAAAGGAGCGCCAGGTCAGCCTACGAACGGGAACAGAAGCATAAGTCTTCCGAAGGGCTGAAACGGTCGAAAACGGAGTGTCGAGGGGAGTATAAAGCGATTCAAGTGTTTAATAGTCCATTCGAATGGATTGTATAGTTCATCCATACGGATGGGCTTTGATCATCCCGATGGATGGACCTTGTCCATTCGGTCGGATGGGCTATCTTGTTGGAACGAAAATAGTTTGGTGTAAAACTGATGTTTATATCGATTTCAGAGTATAAGATGGTTACAAGTCAAAGTGATAGCGAACGGATAACAATCCGAAAAGTCGGGTTGTTACAGTCACCCTTACTTTAGAAAATTTCGTCCCGAAATTAAGTAGTGGTCGTAACAAAGAGTTGTGGATATTTAGCTTTTTATCACTTTCGAGTTCCTAAGTGAACTCGGTGCCGCGTTTACCTTCCCAGCGAACCTTCACTATGGGAATGCGAGAGCGTCGAAGTTTCTTGGTCTCTCGATCCATGATTTCTACTGGCTTTTCTACAAAGTGCAGGGTCTCGTTTACTTGCAAATCTTCGAGAGGGATGTGAAGATTTTCTTCAGCTAGATACTTCTTAAGGTTCGAGACATGGAAATTCGGGTGTACATTGCTGAGTTCCTCCGGTAATTCGAGTCGGTAGGCCACTTTACCAATTCTCTTAAGAATCTTAAAGGGACCCACGTATCATGGCGCTAGCTTTCCTTTCTTGCCGAATCGGATCACCCCCTTCCAAGGTGAAACCTTCAGAAGTACGTGATCACCAACTTCAAACTCAAGGGGCTTGCGGTGTTTATCAGCGTAGCTCTTTTGACGACTCCGAGCTTTCAAGAGATTGTCTCTTATTTGGAGGATATTGTCTGTCGTTTCTTGTAGTAGCTCAGAACCGATAATCTGTGTGTCTCCGATCTCGTGCCATACAATAGGCGATCGACATTTTCTACCATATAATGCCTCAAATGGTGCCATTTGAATACTAGCGTGATAACTGTTATTGTATGAGAATTCTACTAAAGGAAAATGCGAATCCCAATTACCACCAAAATCTATTACGCACGAACGAAGCATGTCTTCAAGGGTGCGGATCGTACGCTCAGTCTGACCTTCGGTCTGGGGATGGAATGCGGTACTGACACTGAGAGTCATACCGAGAGCGGCTTGGAATGTCTCCCTAGAGACGCGAGGTAAAATGACCATCGCAGTCAGATATGATGTCACGAGGCGTCCCATGTCGACAAATAACTTCGTCGGTATAGATTCGTGCTAATCGTTCAACCTTGAAGTCTTCTCGTATTGGAATGAAATAGGCGGATTTCGTAAGACGATCAACGATAACCCAAACAACTTCGGCCCGATTTTCATGAAGAAAGTCCATGCCTACTATGACGACAAAACTACCAAGTTGTATTGGGATGAGATCGATAGGGAAGACGTGATTGTTGAGTTCGAGAGTACAATCACGTAGAATGGAACTAACGGTCACGGTTCTTCCGGTGGTAACTTCTACGTCGAAGGTTGTTGGGAGGCTAGCGCGTTTACGTTTCAGGAGCCTTTCGAATTCAAACGATACAAAACAGTTATCGGCTCCAGTATCAAATAATCAAGAAGCATAAATGTCGTTAATAAGGAATGTACCATTGACAACATTGTTATCAGTCTGAGCCTAACGAATATTGATGTTGAAGGTTCTTCCGTGGGCTGCTTGCTGTGGCTGTTGTTGCTGCTGCTGCTGCTGTTGTTACTGTTGTTGTGGGGGTGGTTGTTGTTGCGGCTCTTGTTTCACCACACGCTGTGGGAAGACGTTAGCAAAATGATTGGGGTCACCGCATGTGTAGCAGGCACGTGCATTAGCAGCGGGCGCTGGAAGTGCCTCGTTGACTAGAGCTGCCTTGAGTGGAGCTGGTGGTACGGTGAGAGCTTGAGGAGCTTGTTGTCGGGGGCCTGAGCGGTAGTGAGTGGTGTAGTGTCCATAGATGTTGCAATTCACACAGAAACGACAGTTTACCACTGTTGGATGATGATCGGTACAAGTAGGGCACAAAGGGTGAGTACCAGTATACGCACGCTTTGCAGGCGGTGCGTTGGTAGTAACAACTTGTCGAGTCTGGGTGTTGGGCGGTGTTGTAACTACCGCGTTGTTCTTGCTGGAGTTCCTTCGCTTGCGGTTCTGACGAGAGGGATTTGAAACTTGAGATGCTACAGATTCGGTGTTGGGTGTTGCAGTAGCTTGATTGAAGCTCTTGGTCGAGGTTTTGAAAGCGCCAACCAAGACTCTTTTGTCGTTGATCTCGCCCGCAAGCTGATAAGTTTCCTCAATCGTTGCAGGTCTTACGGCTTGAACAAAATCAACTACACAATTAGGAAGAGCGCGAATATACTTCTTGATAATCATATCGGGCGTGTCCACTTGACTGGGACAGATAATGCTCAACTGTTTGAAACGAGCGGTGAGACCAGCGTTATCACCTCCATCTTGCTTGATGTTCCAGAATTCATTCTCCAGCTTCGGGACTTCATGGGGAGGACAAAATTCCTTCATTATGAGCTCCTCCCATGTTAGACCATAGGCTGCATCATTACCGCGCCTGTTGTGCTCGGCGATCCACCAATCAAGTGCCCTTGACTGGAAGACTCCAGTGGCGTTCACAGTGCGAAGATTCTCAGGATATCCGCTTTACCTGAAGGTAACTTCGATCGCATCAAACCATTGAAACCTTGCACTGGGTCCATCTTCACCAGTGAAGTTCACAGGACCACATGCCTTGAACTGCTTGAAGCTGAATGGAGCTTTAGGGGCTTCAGCTTTAGAGTCAACAGAAGAGTTGCTACTTACAGCATTGATCTCACTGACGATTTGAGGTATCACCTTGGCCATTTCTTTGGCCACGAGAGATGCCATTCGTTTGTCAGCATTCTTTCGCTGCACAGAGAGGCGAGTATGAGATCCAAATGACAACATCTCTCATCATATGAGATTCGATTATATTTGGTTTTGTTTGGAAAGTTTAGCGTTTTAACAACCCTTTTACTATTATTGTTATCATCATTACCCATGTAAAGCTCAGGAACACTTAGGAACATATTCACGTATACACATAATCACGTAAGCACGTATACACATAAGCACGTATGAACACATAATTCACGTAAACACATATTTTGCACATATTCACCTACATTTCAAGGATGCGTAGCGCGTGCGAGAGCTGCGAGAGATAGCGAGTAAAATAAGCGTCGAGTGTAGCGTATCACAAGCGAGGAGTTTATCGTATGATGCTTCTTAATTTGTTCGCGATTAGTTAGCGTTTTAGATTGCGGTAGATATGCGAGTTGTGCGCGTTTTGCATAGCGGAGAGCGATAAATCGAAACCATATGCGTAAAGTTTAACCCTTGTAATCTAAAACACATAATCACAATAAACACAATAAAATCGATGACGCGTAAAATCGGCGATTGCAGGTTAGAAATCAAATAGAGTGCCTTGGGTGTTAGACATTGACTACCCAAAGTGATTCAACTATCCCCAACGGGTTTGAGTACATGCTTTGGCCTAATAGATTGTGCTTTCACCGTAATACGGCGAACGACACACATCCTTCCAGTTACTACGTGACTCAAGTCGTTGGAACAGTCGAGACCTTGGTGAGATATTTGAATAATCAAAGTAGAGAGTGGAATGAATCATTGAGATGCGGGTTTCACCCCTCGCTTAACAACTTCGCTCCTCAATGTGGTTATAACAACCACGAGATATAGATGGAGATTCCCGTTGAGGTATGGATATCACTCCTAACTCAACGAAAGATTCTCGTGCGAGAGTAAAATGCACGTAAAGTGAGTGATCTTATCGAGAGTTCTTGGTTTTCACACCTAATCTCGACACAATCACTCATTGGTGTTATACGAGTGTTTCCAAAACGTGTATGTTGTGTAAGTCTTAGGAAAGGCAAATATAGTTTTCAACCTTAGGAAAGGTTGCCTTTGTACGAAGCTGTAGTATGAGGGTTCGTATGAAGGTGTAGAGAGGAGAGTTCGAATTAAAAGCATAGCATAGAGGCTCGTACGAAGCCCCAAGTGGGTTTGTACGAAGGGTCTGTTTGGTACTTAGACTATAGACTAGGTCTGTTCTACACGACTCGACCTAATTTCCTATAGTTATGGCTCTGATACCAATCTGTCACACCCCAACCGATGGTGGAATCATCGGGGCGTGGCAATAGGCAAACCAGATTGCTCAAGAGAATCCATAACAACTATTAAATGACAATATTTAAAAGGTTCATTTTCCCATACCAATAAACAAATATTTCAACAAACAGTCATAACGAAATTCATATCTCTTAAACAAAACAAGTCCGACAACCTAGATTTTATTTGTGGGTTTCTAGACTTCCTAATCCAATGCAGCAAACAGACCATCAACCTATCACATACGTAAAATAAAAGTCAAGACATAAAGTAAAGGTGAGTACACAAGTTTGCATATATATAGTATAAAAAGCGTTTATGCTTAACCAGCATGTAACACGTAATGGGTGAAACATATAACTACCAACAATGATATAACCTAACCACGTGACTGCGAGTAGAGTATGCGCGACACATGTTCACCGAAGTAAACACGTGAAGTTAAGTATGTGATCCTTAGCAACTCCTGTCACAACAGGTGCTGAGTCCAAACTATAGTACTTTCGTTGCTAAGGGCGGTCTGGCAATACATTATGTAAGCATAGTAACAAGCATTCAACAAATCACGTATAGCATGCGGGAGCGGTTAGCGTTTATAAAGTGTTTACGTCGTGTGTTGTGTTTTAATAGAGAACGTATGTAACACCCAAAAGTGCGTTAATGAAAATGGGTTCGAATATACTCATAGTGCGTGTTTAACAGCTAAACACGGTCTGGTTGGATTAAAGGGAGCGCCGGGTCAGCCTGCGAATGGGAACAGAAGCATAAGTCTTCCTAAGGGCTGAAACGGTCGAAAATGGAGTGTCAAGTGGAGTATAAAGCGAGTCAAGTGTTCAACAGTCCATTCAAATGGATGGTATAGTTCATCCGGACGGATGGGCTTTGCTCATCCGGATGGATGGACCTTGTCCATTCGGTCGGATGGGCTATCTTGTTGGAACGAAAAAAGTTTGGTGTAAAACTGATGTTTTAAAATAGAGGAAAACATTTGGAGTGGGTGTAAAGTCTATCTGGACGGATGGACATGGTCCATTTGGACGGATGGACTGTGTTCAAAGTCTTGTAAATTTTCCTAAGCAAAAGGTTTTGAATTTAACGGGGACAGTCGTGATGACGAATCAAATAACGGAAATCACCAGGCTCAGCCCATTCGGACGGATGGGCCCTGCCCATTAGGACGAATGTGCTGTTCTTTGATGAAGATTCATGTGTGACCCGTTAATCGGACCATCTCCTTGGTGGAAAATCAGTTTTCGAGTTGGCTTTCGACTATGGAACGAGTCGAGAGTCTGACAGAGACCTGATTCCACCAATATTGCGTAAAAGCCGAAGTGGAGTTCAAAACAAGTTGAAAATGTTGTTATTTCTTAGATCTTTGATCCCAGCTCGATTGATTGATGCTCCACAGAGGTTTTCCTAAGCAAAACGAGTGGAAACCGCCTTTGAGTTGTGTAGAATCGATTTTTTGAGAAGAAGTTGAAGTGTGTGTGTGTGTAAGTGTGATTCTAATGAAAGAAGATAGAGTAGAAGTGGAATGGAATGAAGATTGATGGAGATTGGGAAGAAATGCTTACAAAAAGTCTTGAATCGCAACTGAAAGCTTGGGAGCGGATGAGAGAGCCAAAAGTGTTGAAATGGAGATACAAGCCTGCTATTTATAGGTGAGGGTGAGGACTAAGGCAGTGTGCACATGGGCTGTGTCCGGATGGCTCCATCCGGAAGGATGGGCCCCATCCGGGCCTATGGCCCATTCGTACAACTGAGTTTGTGTTTGTTAGTTTCCCACTTTGATTTGTTTGTGAGTGATATTAAGTATTGCGTTGTGTTTTGATGTGATAAATCGAGTTGTTCGAGTTTGTGTTATGAGTATAATTCATAATCATAAAGCACACACAAGTAAAACATATAAGAACACACAGCATAACAATACTACTACAATTAATAGCGTTTGCGATTAGCGAGTTAGCGCGATAAGCGAGTGCGAAGACGGGAGTGGTTACCGAACAAACAAACACACTCGGTAATTAAAATAAGCATAATTCCATATAATTCGTGTTGTGTAAGCGTTGGACACTTTCGGCTAATAGGCATTTAAACGTGCAGCGGTGCGGTGTGCTGAAAATGTATTTAGTATAATATAACCCATTGTTTATATCGATCTCAGAGTACAAGATGGTTACAAGTCGAAGCGATAGCGAACGGATAACAATTCGAAAAGTCGGGTTGTAACATGAAGCCCTTTTGATGGCATCCATGGAAATAGAGGAAGTGGAAAGCAGTAAGGCAAGAGAAAGTCCAATAGAGGAGATAAGCATTAATGACTCTTATCCCGAGTAGAAGATAAAAATTAATAACCACCTCCCTGAAGCAATCAAGCATAGTGATGTGTGTAAAATGCAACATATAAATTACATCAAATGAGAGATAAAACAACCCTTTTTTTAGTACTAATGTTGGAAAAAGTGTGCTTTTGTCTTCCTTTTGTATTTTTAGGACCAAATGAGCTTAAATGAACAAAAGGAACAAATATGCAGTAAAATCTAACATAAATATAAAGAAAAGGAATAAACGTGGCATGCCCAACCCCTCGACAGTATCTTCCCAAGCAAAAACAAGAAACAGAAGGCTGACCACGGCCCCGTGCCCAGCGGACACGGGGGCATGGTCAGGTGTCTGCAGAAAAAGACAAAGTGATAGAAGCTTCTATTCCCAACACGGGGGTGTGCCCAGCTCAACACGGGCCGTTGTCAATGCTAAGATTCGCAGAATCTTGCAAATCTTGATAGTACAGATACGCTTCTGCACACGGGGCCGTGCCAGCGAACATGGGGGCGTGTGGAGCCTAATGCAGACAATTGTAATTAATGAAGAAAGAGAAAGTGGATGGCCACGGGGCCGTGTCCAGCGGACACAGGGCCGTGTCCGGGCTTCTGTGCAGACTATAAATAGGGGTGCTTGGTTCACTTCAAAGGCATCCCATGGCAAACCACCTCTCTCCCACTTCACCACCACTCCACCACCACTACAACACCTACATCCACCACCATAATCCATCATCCATCATCCACCTTAGAGTGTGTGTAGTAGTCTCCAGATCCAATATTGATAGTAAGAGTTCTTGACAATCAAAGGCCATGTTTGCCTAAGTCTCTTACATCACTTGGTGAAGATAAGCATTTAATGTAATACTTTTGATTTTTAATCTTTTCGCACTTTTTATTTGGTTTGTATTAATGACTTTAATAACTAGTTTCTTATGTTGGAGGTGAAACTTCCTTATCATTTGTCTGTGGTGTCTTGGCGTTATTTTACTGTCTATATAACATAAAACATTTTCACCATTCATATATCTACGGTCTATATAGAGATATGTTGGCTACCTGGTCATGGGTTAAGGGAATGGTTTGGTAAGGTTCTTGCCTTGTTCAGTGTATAGATCCTGCAAGGACCTGGGTCGAGCTTACTAGGACCTCCTTCAATACCCACTGGTATTGGATGGCGGGGGTGCGAATGGCTTGATCCCCTCACATGTAAACTACTACTAATACATTAACCTGGTTACTTGGGATTGTATCCCTGCTGACTCAAACCACTTAGCCGAGGGTAACGTCGCCTTCAAAAGAGGGGCCTACCACTTTACGCAATAATAACTTAATTAATTATCTTTCAGTATTCCGACCCTTTGGGATTGTATCCTTGTTGACTTAAACCACTAGGTTGAGGGTAACGTCACCTTCAAAAGAGGGGCCTACTACTATAACTAAGATAATCTCTTAAAAAGTGCAAAAGTGCGGAAATCATCAAAGGTTCCATTAAAGGCGAGTCGGATCCAAGTGATTCATCTTGTTAATCTGTTTTTATTTTATTTTATTTTTCAGCATTTTTAGTTTTCATTTTTCATGTTTAAAACCTTTTCTAAAACTTTTGATTTGATTAGACGTTGAGGATAAACCGGTATTAAAAGCTCATGTGTCCTTAGACGACCTCGGTATCTTACCAACGATATACTACGCTCACGATGGGTGCACTTGCCCATATGTGTGTTTAGTGTTAGTAGAATATCGTGTTTTATAAATTTAAAACTTGACTAATGTGTTAAAAAGGGCTTAAAATAGTAATAAAAACATAAGACACCTAACGCACATCAAGTTTTTGGCACCGTTGCCGGGGACACAAGGATTTTAAGAAAGTTAGGAATCAACGGCCTAATCGTTTTTTGTATTTTTCTATTTTTTTAGGTTTCTAGATTTTTCAGCTTCTGCAGAGCTCAACACGGGGTCGTGCCCGCTGAACACGCCCTCGTGCCCAATCTTTGGTACTGGAAATCCTGTTTTAAGTCAGATAGTAGCTGAACACGGGGCCGTGCCCACTGAACACGCCCCCGTGCCCAAGCTTCAGTTACTGAAAACAGAACTATAAGATCCCGGCGGTTGGTAATTTCTGACACAAACATGAGTGATACTGATCATTTTTACTTTCGCTCCTCTTATGGTGCGTGGTGTCAAATATGTGGCGGATCTCATGAAGATTTAAAATGTTATTTTTTTAATTTACGTTCCCCACTATATAGACCCATCGTTTTCCTGTAACATTAAGATGGGCGAAAGTATAAACAATCCCTATCTCTCCCTCGAATGCTCTTAATCATCTCTTCTAGATGATATGATTCTCGAAGAATTATTTCAAATGGAAGAAGTAATTTTCCAATTGATAAGAGAACTTGAGATGGAAATAATTTATTCATCTCAAGATGACAATCAAGGAGAATTATTGAGATCACATTCGGATTATAACAACATCGTTGCTCCTGAAATCACCTCTAACTCTTGTGAGGACTTGAGCGATAGTCGTCCCTATGTCGATTGTGCCATGAAGGACTCCCCATCGGTCTCCGCCGATGCATACATAGACCTGAGCGATTCGACATATACCTTCTTTAACGAGAGCCCGGATAAGGAAGATAAAGGTTGGTCTCGCCCACCAGTATTTAGCTTAGGATTCACCCTTTCCGATAACCTCTTGCGTTCTTGTCTAAAACTAGGGCAATTAAGGTACCTCAAGCACTTCAGTGTTGTTCCGTCCAGTAAGGAACCACCCGATCCGGAGAAATTCCTTAAAATAAGACAAAACTTCATAAAACCTCTAGCCACGGGGCCGTGTCCAGGTCAACGCGCCCCCGTGCCCGCCTGAAGATTCTTGTCTGACTTTAGGTCAGAATACGGACAAAAAGTGTCAGAATCTTGTCTACACACGGGGCCGTGTTCAGCCGACACGGGGCCGTGTCCAGCGTGCTGTCGTTTTCTATAAATGCAGCAAGATTCCTGCACACTTGGACTCATTCCAAAGCCAAAGATCTGGTGGGATCTTCACATATACCCTACAAGGTATATTCTAAAGAAGGTTCTCAACAACCATCTTTTCTTTACTACTTTTGTCTATTGCCTTCTACTTCATTCTCTCCTCAAAACCTCCATTAAAACTTGAAATCTCCATGATTTCAAGCTTTATTGTTATAACTGTTAGGTTTTTATTCAAGGAATCTTATCAAAAATAAGTTTTACAACACTGTTTGAAGTTATTTCTGCTTTAAAATGCTTCAAAAGTCAGAAAAATAATTTAAAGCTATAAGATTCCTTGTTTCAAAAATTTGTAGAGAGGTGGCCACGGGGCCATGCTCAGCCAGCACGGGGCTATGGCCAGAGTACTGTTTCATTAATTTGAAATTTTTTCGGCTTGTTTTCTTAGAATGTCGAGCAGAAATAGTGGAACATCTTCAGCCCAATCAAGGAACGACCGACGAGGAAGAAGATCAACAGTGGAAGACACTCTAGTCAACTACGTCTATGCCTTGAGAGAAACCATCGATGAAATGGCAGGAGTAGAGGAAGCTTTGGTTGACCATATAAATCACTTGACGGTGGGACTAGAGGGGTGCCTTTGAGAAGTTAACCTTTTGCACCCAAGGTTGAATATTCTTGCTTCTCCTCCTATGGTCCCAATCATTGCACAAAGGGAGTGGAATGTTGTAACGGAGGTCATTATTCCGGCCGAATGGTATGTCATACCCCCGGAACCCCCTCAAGACATATTACACGGGGTCCCGGTTGCCGTCGCACCTCCTCCACAAGACATTGTGGAGAATGAGCCCGCCTTCTTCCTCCCTAAGGAGATAGAGGAATGGCTCAACGACATCTAAAGAGACATCCCTCGGTTTCTAGTTCTACAACACCCTTAAGTACCGGAAAGCTATTTCCGGGTTTTTGAAATTCCTACAATAAGGGTAGAACTCCTTAGAATGATTTCCTGCGTTACTTGACCTATCTATCCTAGGAACTTGTAGTTTTTCATTTCTAGTTTTATTTTCATTTTCTAGGAACCTTTGTAATTGTTATCTTTAATGAATGATGGTTTTTAAGTAATGTTTGGATGATGTTGTGATGGTTAAACACACTCGGAATGGTGGAGGTTACTAAGGGAAACTTGAACCCACACCCCATGCACAAAAACAGAGCCTCCCGACAATTTTTCTTCATTACAGCAAGTTTAGCACGGTGCCGTGCTCACCCCAACACGCCGCCGTGCCCAAGGATCTGCAGAATACGCCCAGTTCAGGTAAATGGACACGGGGTCGTGCTCACTGAACACGCCCCGTGCCCAGCCTTCGGTTAAAAATGATACTGTCGATCTGAACACGGGGCCGTGCCCGGACCAACACGGGCCCGTGCCCAGACGCCCAGTAACATAAAATTTTGTTTTAAACACCTTTTTACACATTCAGTCAACCTAAAAACTTATTTTTGGACACATTGAGGACAATGTGTAATTTAAGTGTGGGGGTGATGCTAAAACCTTGAATTTTGCAAGTCCTAATAACAAGCCTTACACAAAACTCTATTGGAAACACTAATCACCCCAAATTTTTTTTAAACTTTTCGTTTTTTTACTTGTCTTTGTTTAATTTGGGAATAACAAGTTCTAAAAAGGTTATATGTTAACAAATTTACAACCGATAGCGTCGTGATAAAAAGAACCAACATAAGAAAATTATGAAAACGACATGACAAATCTAGTTAAAATTTGATTATATATACTTGATCACACTATAAAGCCATTCCCACAAAAAAAATTGAGTTTTTAGCCTTTATTGAGCATACAAGCATACATCTTTAAACTAAATGCTCATTTTTCATTTCTTGTGTGAATAGCCGATTGGTTTCTTACGACTCTAGAACTTGCCACGACGATACATTCCCGGTCCTTACCAACTTAAACCCAAGTAAGTAAATAATGGGGGCATTAGAACTAACTTTTTTTTTCTTTTCAGCACCATTATTTTTCATTTTTTTACCTACCCAAAACCCCCCTAGTTAACCCCTTTGAGCCTAAACCTTTTCATTTCTAAACCCATAAAACAAACACCCTTTACCCACCAAAACCTTTTTCTTTTAAACCCTTTATTTTAGTAAAAAGCTCGGTTGTCTCATGACGTTCTTTAAAAAAATGTATTCTTGCAATAAACAAACAAGGTCCTCAAAGAAACTTTGTTTGAAAATGCTTAGTTTGAATAAAAGTCACAAAAAACAAAAAGTTTTACGACGATCGATGCTTTTTATGCTTTTAGCCCTTTTCACTAACCACTAACCCAAAACCACCTACCTTTAACCCAAGCCTAACCCTTCCCCAAAGTCCTCTTGATATATACAAAGGTTTATAGTTAAAAAGGAGGAGGATTGATTGCTTGGCAAGCATATGGTAGAAGTAAGTTCTATGCCGGTCTCGAGTGTTTCACAAAAATAAATCTTCGGCAGAGTGTTGAGTGATCTCCCGTGAGGTATGTGAACTTGTATATAAATGGAATTTTAAAGAGGCATGTTATGTCCAAATAAGTAATTTCTCTTATGAAACGTTCTAAATAAATCATAACGAATAGGATTGTAAATAGCATAAAAATAAAACCCAATAAAGATCTTGGATTCCCGACACTCAAGATAAGCCCAAAACTTCTCTTTTACCCATTCCATTTGGGAGTGTAAGCCACAAAATAAAGAGTTTTACTTGAGGACAAGCAAAGATTCAAGTGTGGGGGTATTTGATGTGTGTAAAATGCAACATATAAATTACATCAAATGAGACATAAAACTAACCTTTTTTAGTATCAATGTTGGTAAAAGTGTGCTTTTGTCTTCCTTTTGTATTTTTAGGACCAAATGAGCTTAAATGAACAAAAGGAACAAATATGCAGCAAAATCTAACATAAATACAAAGAAAAGGAATAAACGTGGCATGCCCGACCCTTCGACAGCATCTTCCCAAGCAAAAACAAGAAACAAAAGGCTAACCATGGCCCCGTGCCCAGCGGACACGGGGGCGTGGTCAGGTGTCTGCAGAAAAAGACAAAGTGATAGAAGCTTCTATTCCCAGCACGGGGGCGTGCCTAGCTCAACACGGGCCGTGGTCAACGCTAAGATTCGCATAATCTTGCAAATCTTCATAGTACAGATACGCTTCTGCACACGGGGCCGTGCCCAGTGAACATGGGGGCGTGTGGAGCCTAATGCAGACAATTGTAATTAATGAAGAAAGAGAAAGTGGATGGCCACGGGTGTAACAACCCGCTTTTGTAAGGTCAAAGTCAAAGTCAAAGGAAGAAAAGATTGCTAATTGTGATCTGTCACTCCTTGCTTGACTAGGTAGATTATGCTTCTTGACTTGTAATCGAATCCTTTTATTTATTTGCTTTAGTTGTATTATGTGGAGTATCTATTAATAATCGAGGTTTAATCGCATGTCTTATCGCTAATCGCATCGCTATCGCATTCGCAACTCGACTTATGTGTTCTGGATATTGTTTTACATGTGTGTGCCATTATGTGTTACTTGTGCATGTACTGTTTATGTTAAAGTGTTTAATCGCAATCTCAATTCTATCGCATCGCAATCTAATCGCAAACGCTAAACGCAAGTTATTTATAGTGATTGTATGTTAGATATAGTAGCTAGGTTATTTGTGTAACTAATGGTTAATACTATCACATCGCTCACTCGAAACGCATCGCAACGCTCAACACGCAAAGCGAAACGCCGAAACTCAACTCGTCGGACCACTTCGATCGAATGGCCGATCGATCGAATGGTCGTCCGATCGGATTGTCGTCCGATCGGATTGCCATCCGATCGGTGGGCTATTCGACACTTGCACCCACTTTCCCTTTTTGGCAACCTATAAATACCCCCCTGTCACATCACTTGTGATGTGACAGCTCTCTCTCACTCGACCAGCACGCTCAAGGCCCTTTTTCTCTCGATTTCTCGCGATTCTTGTAAGTTTTCAACTCAAATCTTGTACTTCTATGATCTACACGCACTTCCTCATCATTTTCACCTTTGAATCTTAACTTTTAACTGTGAAATCAACGGATTTGTGGTGTTTTAGGATGACGTCATCATGGAGTTCTTATGAACTTCAAGATTTGGCTTCATTCCACCAAGAACTCAGATCTGAAGGATTTCTACATGATTTCACAACGATTTCGCATGGGTCTAAACATTTTTCAAAGTTAAAAGGATTGAAAGATGGTTTCTAACTTCCTTTCAACTCTTTTTCACTCAATGCACTCAAAACGGATAGAATCGGAGCTTATTCTAGTCTTCTACTCATTTCTTAGTGAAGTGTCGGTTGAGATCTGGTTTCTATCAAAGAGACAATCGATTTCGGATTGAACATGAGCAACCGTCACGAACCAGTAAACTGGTCGGATTAGGGTGATTCCTGTTCGATCGGGCGACCTGGGACTTGACGAGGTTCTGTTGTTTAGTATGTTATCATACCGTCTCGAACAAACCGCAAAACTTAGCAAAATAATCAAGTTCAAGACGATCAGATTCGTTGGGACGGATTGCCGTCCGATCGGATTGCCATCCGATCGAACTACAATCCGATCGGATTGCTCTTGGTTCCACACTTAACCATTTTCAAGGTTTTCAAAAGATTTGAATGTCGAACGGATTGCCGTCCGATCGGATTGCTATCTGATCGAACGACCATCCGATCAGTTGACATTTGGACTTCAACACTTAATCATTTTCATAATTTTCAAAGAACATCAGTTTCTAAAGGATTGCCATCCGATCGGATTGGTATCCGATCGAGTGACCATCCTACTGTGAACTTGTTCTCATTAAGTGTCCCGCCAATCGGATCGCTACCCGATCGAACGACCGTTCGACCTAAAGGGTAGAGATACTTCTCTGTTTTCAAAATGCTACAACGAAAACTTCAAAGCCATCATACACAAACACATCCTTCCCAAACGAATGTCAATCCAACCGAATGGCCATCTGATCGGATGACCATCCAAACAGATTGGCATCCGATCGAATGACCATCCGATCGGATTGCCATCCAATCGGGTTACCATTCAACACTTGGTTCACTTGCACTGTTTTACGCGCTGTTCATTCTCTTATGCTATTGTTAATTGTTCAGGCTAACCACTCTAGCGCTCCCTTCAATCCATTAACTTCCATCATTGTGAGTATACTCGAACCCTTTTTGCTTTACGCACTTTTGGGTGTTACATACGTTACTTATTCTAAATCACATCAATCACACAACGCAAACACTATTTATACGCTGACCGTTAATTGCATGTTACGTGTTACTCGATGAATGCTTGTATGTTATGTTAACACAGTGATTGTTGCCTGACGCCTTAGCAACGATAGTACTATAGTTTAGACTCAGCACCTGTCGTGGACAGGGGTTGTTAAGGTTACCTCTTCACGTGTCACAGTGGTGATATGTGTTGCGCATTCTACAACTCGCAGTCTTGTCTGTGCATATTTCATTGTCGATAACCTACTAGCTTCACATTATACATGTTACATGCTGGTTATGCGTAAACGCTTTCGAACTCTACTATTACTATTAAACTTTTATGCTCACCTTTACACTATGTGTATTGACCTCTATTTTAACGTATGTGACAGGTGCTTAGGATGCTTTGCTTGTTACTTGCTGGAAATCAAGTTAGGATGGAGTCTAGAAACAAAGACAATTTATTTACTTAAATCCGAGTTATCGGAACAATGTTTTGTTTTAAGATATCTATGTCTGTAATAATTGGTTACTTGAGGGGTTATGGTATGGGACATAATATTAACTATCCGGTAATTTAGTTGTTATGGAATTTCTCTTGACAATCTATTTCACTCAGTGCCACGCCCTGATGTTTCCGTCATTAGTTGGAGTGTGACAACGGGGTCGTGTCCGGGATTCTGTGCAGACTATAAATAGGGGTGCTTGGTTCACTTCAAAGGCATCCCTTGGCAAACCATCTCTCTCCCACTTCACCACCAGTCCACCACCACTACAACACCCACATCCACCACCAACATCCATCATCCACCTTAGAGTGTGTGTAGTAGTCTCGGGATCCAAGATTGATAGTAAGAGTTCTTGACAATCAAAGGCCATATTTGCCTAAGTATCTTACATCACTTGGTGAAGACAAGCATTTAATGTAATACTTTTGATTTTTAATCTTTTCGCACTTTTCATTCGGTTTTGTATTATTGACTTTAATAACTAGTTTCTTATGTTGAAGGTGAAACTTCCTTATCATTTGTCCGTGGTGTCTTGGCGTTATTTTACTGTCTATATAAAATAAAAGATTTTCACCATTCATATCTCTACGGTATATATAGAGATATATTGGCTACCTGGTTAGGGGTTAAGGGAATGGTTTCGTAAGGTTCTTGCCTTGTTCAGTGGATAGATCCTACAAGGACCTGGGTCAAGCTTACTAGGACCTCCTTCAATACCCACTAGTATTGGATGGAAAGGGTGCGAATGGCTTGATCCCCTCATATGTAAACTACTATTAATACATTAACCTGGCTACTTGGGATTGTATCCCTGCTGACTCAAACCACTTAGCCGAGGGTAACGTCACCTTCAAAAGAGGGGCCTACCACATTACGCATTAATAACTTAACTAAAAATCTTTCAATATTCTGACCCTTTGGGATTGTATCCTTACTAGCTCAAACCACTGGGTTAGAAAGAAAAGATAACACCTCCAATGGATTAGAAATACTCTTGAACCTTGATCTACTAGAAGAATCCAGGGAAGCTGCCTTGATCCGAGAAGCAAGGTACAAGTGACAAATGGAAGCCTACTACAACACAAGAGTCAAGACAGAAACTTTCAAACCTGGTGACTTGGTACTAAGAAACAACAAGGCCAGTAGACAAGAGGATCTTGTAAAAAGATGGGCCCGAAGTGGGAAGGCCCATATATTGTCAATGAAGGACACAAGGGAGGTTCCTACAAACTTGAGACACCTGACGGCAGGAAGGTATCAAGACATTGGAATGGAAAGCACTTGAAAAAATTTATAGTCTAGACGACTAATGTAATGTTGAAACAAACTTGTACTTTGCTATACCCGTTTAATGGAAACAAGAATAACACTTTTTGTTATAAATATATTATTTTTATATCCTAAGGGTGAGCTCCTCCAAACAAAGCTCCATAGGATCCGACGCTATATCTACCAATGAAAAAGGAATGAGCTCCTAAGTCATATCGCTCAACAGGAAACAAGGCACTATACCTTCCTGTATAAAGGCTGAGTTCCTAAAAAATATAACTTCATGGACTCAAAGACTAGAAAAATAAAATAGCTCCATGAAAGAGGGTAAGCACCTCACACCAACTTTGCTTCATAGGCCAGAAGCTTATAAGACATTAGTCTATGTACAATATACCATGATGGAAAAGATAAAACGTAGACTAAAAAGAGATAGGACAACAACAAATTGCATCGGTTTTTTTTTCTAAACAATTAAAGGCAAGTGACTGCAACACTTAGCCTCAATTATAGATAAAGACATTGCAAAAAAGAAATACAATAGTCAAAGGGAAGCTAAGACATAAGCTCCCCTACATTAGGTGCCAAACACAAGTTTAATAATCAAATAGATATCACAAATAGAGAAAGAGAAAAAAACAACTTAAAAACACAAGTATAAAGCATAAAGGGAAGCTATTCACCCGTAAGAGGGCAGCTCCCATTCCAATAGAAGATTAAAGTTCATGCATACTAAAAAATCCCTCAATGGGCACAAACAACCACAAACACCTTTAACGAAGGTTTAAAATGTTCAACTACAACCACAAAAGACATTAATAAAGTTACTTAAGTTGAGCCAGAGCCACCAACACCCTCATCGGAGGTAACCTTGTTCTGGGGAAGATCGTCATATAAGCCATCTAGACCACCAAAGCCTTCATCATCAGCAACAAGGGGAGCCGGCTCACCCCTCACAAAGGACAGCGGGGGAGCAATGATGAGAATGAACATATAAGATACTGGTTCAGGCTCCTCAGCAACCTTCAACCTCTTCGAAGAAGGACCAGCATCCCCACCTTCCTCAACACTAGTATCAAATAGGGCTTGCTTCACAAAAGCCGTGAAAAGCAAATGTTCGCACAACTCCTTATTGAGACCTTCCGGCTACAAGGCTTCCAGCTTAGCAACAGGGCGATCAACCATCTGACAATTCCTCGACATAAGTATAGGACAAGACCTCCATCCTCTTCATGGCACTTACAAAATCAGGCAACAAGTCAGGCTTGAAAGCAGGGTGCTTCTCTATCGCCTCCCCCTGGAAGCAGCATCAAACCCTGCAATAAGGCTTGTGTGTTGATGCGTGTGACGTGTCGTAGATTTTTAATGTATATTTTAAGCCCTTTAACACTTTTTAGCCAAGTTTTAAATTTATAAAACATGATATTTACTAACACTAAACACACATATGGGCAAGTGCACCCATCGTGAGCGTAGTATAGTGTTGGTAAGATACCGAGGTCGTCCAAGGACACAAGAGCTTTTAGTACCGGTTTATCCTCAACGTCTAATCAAAATCAAAAGTTTAGAAAAGGTTTTTAAACTATAAAAATAAAACTAACTAAAATGATGAAAAATAAAATAAAATAAAAAACAGATAGACAAGATGAATCACTTGGATCTGACTCGTGTTTAGTGAAACCTTTGATTATTTCCGCACTTTTGCACTTTTTAAGAGATTATCTTAGTTATTGTAGTAGGCCCCTCTTCTGAAGGTGACGTTACCCTCAACCCAGTAGTTTGAGTCAGCAAGGATACAATCCTAAAGGGTTGGATTATTGAAAGATAATTAATTAAGTTATTAATGCATATTGTGGTAGGCCCCTCTTCTGGAGGTGACGTTACCCTCGGCTAAGTAGTCTGAGTCAGCAAGGATACAGTCCTAAGTAGCCGGGTTAAAGTTTTAACAGTAGTTTACATATGAGGGGATCAAGGATTTCGGACCCCCACCATCCAATACCAGTGGGTATTGAAGGAGGTCCTACTAAAGTTGACCCAGGTCCTTGCAGGATCTATACACTGAACAAGGCAAGACTCTTACCAAACTGTTCCCTTAACCCCCGACCTGGTAGCCAACATACCTCCATATAGACCGTGGAGATATGAATGGTGAAAATCTTTTATTTTATATAGACAGTAAAATAATGCCAAGACACCACGGACAAACGATAAGGAAGACTCACCTTCAACATAAGAAACTAGTTATTAAAGTCATTAATACATAACCAAATAAAAAATGCGAAAATATTAAAAATAAAAAGTATTACACTAGACACTTGTCTTCACCAAGTGATGCAAGAGACTTAGGCAAACATGGCCTTTGATTGTCAAGAACTCTTACGATCAATCTTGGATCCCAAGACTACTACACACACTCTATGATGGATGATGGATGATGGATGATGGTGGTGGATGATGGTGTGTTGTGGTGGTGGAGTGTGAGAGATGTGGTTTGCCAAGGGATGGTTTGCAAATGAGCCAAGCACCCCTATTTATAGCATGTACAGAAGCTCGGACACGACCCCGTGTCCATTGGGCACGGCCCCGTGTCCACCCGTCTTCTCTCCCTTCATTAAATGCAGTTTGTCTGCATTAGTTGACCACGCCCCCGTGTCCGCTGGGCACGTCCCCGTGTGCAGAAGCGTATATGTACTATCAAGATTTCCTCAGATTCTGCGAATCTTAGAGTTGACCACGGCCCCGTGTCCGCTGGGCACGCCCCCGTGGTGGGTGATAGAAGCTTCTACAGCTTTGTCTTTTCTATAGACACTTGGGCACGCCCTCGTGCTCATTGAGCACGGGGCGTGTTCAGCCTTCTGTTCTCTTGTTTTGCTTGGGAAGATGCTGTCGAGGGGTCAGGCATGCCACGTTTATCCCTTTTCTTGTATTTATGTTAGATTTAACTGCCTTTTTGCTTCTTTTGTTCATTTGAGCTCATTTAATCCTGAAAATACAAAAGGAAGACAAAAACACACTTTTTCCAACATTAGTACTAAAAAAGGGTTAGTTTAATGCCACATTTGATGTAATTTATATGTTGCATTTTGCACACATCAAATACCCCCACACTTGAATCTTTGCTTGTTCTCAAGCAAAACTCTTTATAATGTGGCTTTACACTCCCAAATGGAATGGGTTGAAGAGAAGGTTTTTGGGCTTGTCATAGAGTGTCGGGATTTCCAAGATTCTTTATTAAGTTTTATTTTTATTTATTTACAATCCTATTCGTCGTGATTTATTTAAAACATTACATAAGATAAATTACTTATTAGGGCATAACATGCCTCTTTAAAATTCCATTTATATACAAGTTCACATACCTCACGGGGGATCACTCAACACTCGGCCGAAGGTGTATTTTTGTGAAAACTCTCGAGAGCGGCATGGAACTTACTTCTACCATAAGCTTGCCAAGCAATCAATCCTCCTCCTTTTTAACTATATACCTTTGTAGATATCAAGAGGACTTTGGGGGAAGGGTTAGGCTTGGGTTAAAGGTAGGAGGTTGGGTTAGTGGTTAGTAGAAAAGGGCGAAAGACGTAAAAAGCGTCGGTTTTCGCAAAACATTTTTGTGACTTTTTGTTCCAATGAAGATTTATTCAAACAAGCTTTCTTTTGATGAGCTTTGTTTGTTTATTGCTAACTTCATTTTTCTTTTCTTCTTTATCATTTTTTTTTGATAAGGGAGTCACATGAAAACCGAGCTTTGTTACTAAAATAAAGGGTTTAAAATGAAAAAGGGTTTTGGTGGGTAAAAGGGTGTTTGGTTTGGGTTAAGAAATGAAAAGGTTTAGGCTCAAAGGGGTTGACTAGGGGGATTTTGGGTAGGTGGTAAAAAAAAGAAAAATAATGGTGTAGAAATAAAAGGGGTTAGTCCTAATGCCTCCATCATTTACTTACTCGGGTTTAAGTTGGTAAGGACCGAGAATGTATCGCCGTGGCAAGTTCTAGAGTTGTAAGAAACTAAGCGGCTATTCACACAAAAAACGAAAAATGAGCATTTAGTTTAAAGATGTGTATTTGTATGCTCAATAAAGGCTCACAACTCACTTTTTGTGGGAATGGGTTTTTATGTGATCAAGTATATATAATCAAATTTTAACTAGATTTGTCATGCCGTTTCATAATTTTCTTATGTTGGTTCTTTTTATCACGACGCTATCAGTTGTAAATTTGTAAAAATATAACTTTTTTAGAATTTTGAAATTCCCAAATTAAACCTAGACAAGTAAAAAAATGAAAAAAATTTGAAAAAATTTGGGGTGTTTAGCGGTTCCAATAGAGTTTTGTGTAATGCTTGTAATTAGGACTTGCAAAATTCAAGGTTTTAGCATCCCCCCACACTTAAATTACACATTGTCCTCAATGTGTCCCAAAAATAAGTTTTTAGGTTGATAGAATGTGTACAAAGTTGTGAAAAAGCAAACATTTATGTTACTGGGCGTCTGGACACGACCCCGTGGTGTCCGGGCACGGCCCCGTGTTCAGATTGCCAGTAACAGAAAATGAAACAAAGTAACAGAAGCCTGGACACGGGGGCGTGTTCATTGAGCACGCCCCGTGTCCAGGTACCTGAACTGGGCAACTTCCTGCAGATGGTTGAGCACGGGGCGTGTTGGATGAGCACGACCCCGTGCTGAACTTGCTGTAATGAAGAAAAATCGGCGGGAGGCTCTGTTTTTGTGCATGGGGTGCTGGTGCAAGTTTCCCTTGGTATCCTTCACCATCCCGAGTGTGTTTTATTCCTGAAAATTAAAACTAACTAGAAAACATAAAAACTAATCTAAACTAAACTAAGGATAGTTCCGCTGAATGCCTCCGTGGTGCGCCACGTTTATAAGGGTCCTTGGCTTGACCCAAAGTCAGTCATATGTTACCCAAGTGGGATGTCGTGCATCCCATGTTGCACCGTCGGAGAGCATCATCCAAACTTGATTCTATGACTTTCATGTAATTGACCGGGTCATCGTCTTCTACTCTTTTTCCAACTCCAAACTTCATTTCCTTGTCCCCAACCCTTAATGTTAATGTCCCACCATTCATGTCTACCACTGCATGGGCCGTGGCTAGGACTGGCCTTCCTTAGATGAGTGGTACTTCGGTATCTTCCTCCATATTTAGTATGACAAAGTCGGCTGGGAAGACAAATTCTCCGACTTTAACCAATAGCTTTTTAGCGACACCTTGTGGGTATTTGACCGACCTATCGGCGAGTTGTATGCTCATTTTTGTAGGGCTTGTTTTCCCTAGGCCGAGTCGGTGGAACATTGATGCGGGCATGAGGTTGATGCTAGCCCCGAGGTCGGCTAGTGCATTGCGAATGGGAGATTCCCCAATCGAACAAGGTATTGTGAAGCTTCCAGGATCAATCTTCTTTTGCGGGAGTTTGTTGAGTAGCAAGGCGGAGCATTCTTCACTTAAATTAACTAATTGCAAAGATTCGATTTTCCTTTTGTGAGTGAGGAAGTCCCTCATAAATTTAGAATATTTAGGAATTTGGGTTAGGACTTCAACAAATGGAATATTAACATGCAATTGTTTTAGTAAATTTACGAATTTTGTGAATTGCTCATCGGTCTTTTGGCGAATTAACCGACCGGGGTATGGAACTGGAGGATTCTTGGGTGGCTCTTGATTTGGTTTGGGAGCCGCTTCTTGTTCGGTCGTTGGTGGAGTCGAGGTTTGACTAGATCGGCTCTTTTCAACTAGGGGTAGCGGAGCCTCCTCGGGACCCACGGTGCGGTTTCTCAATGTGATGAGATGTACTTGTGCCTTTGGGTTGGTTTCGGTATTGTTGGGTAATGCGCCTTGTGGTCTCTCGGACATATTTTGAGCTAGTTGATTTATTTGTTTTTCAATGTTTTGAATACTAGCTTGTTGATTTCTAAAATTCGATTCCAGTTGTTGAAATCGATCCGAGTTTTTCTTTTCGGAGTCGGAGATGAGGCGAGATACGGTATCTTCAAGCCTCTCTCGTCCCCCTTGTTGTTGTTGAGAGAAATTTTGCGACTCATTTCTTGGTTGTTGAAAGTTTGTTCGTTGGTTTAGATTTTGTTGGTTACTACTATTGCCGGGTTCTCTCCAACCAAGGTTAGGGTGGTTACGCCATCCTTGGTTGTCGGTACCCGTATGAGGACCCGATGGCCTAGGTCTATTATCAATGTAGTTTACCGATTCCATTTGATTATCCAATTCTTTCATACAACTCCAATTTTCATGTGGCCACCACACACCTCGCAAGCCATAACCGAAGCCGTTTTTACCATTTCTAACTTTTTGATTTTTGAAGAAAGGGCTTCGATTTGATCTTGCAAGGAAGTGCTCTCATCAACCTTATGGGCGCCCGAAGCAATAGATTTGTTGCCTCGGGGAGTGTGCCACTGAAAATTGGTTTGAGCAATTTCCTCGATTTGATTATAAATTTCATTTGGGCGACGATTACCTAAGAGTCCCCCGGAGCTAGAGTCAAGTGTTTGTCTTGTGTGTGGCAACAATCCATTGTAAAAAGTGGAAACTTGTTGCCATACTGCAAGACCATGATGAGGGCACTTTCTCAGTAGCTCCTTGAACCTTTCCCAAGTTTCATATAAGGATTCCCCGCCCTCTTGTGAATATGTATTAATTTCATTCATTAATTTAGCCGTTTTAGCAGGAGGGAAATACTTATATAAGAACTTTTGGGCCAGTTCATCCCAGGTGTTTACCGAGCCAACTGGGAGGGTATTAAGCCAAGCCTTAGCTCGGTCTTTTAGTGAAAATGGAAACATTCGAAGGCGGATGGCGTCGTTTGATGCTCCATTGATCCGAAAGGTATCACATATTTCTAAGAAATTAGTAATATGTAGATGAGGATCCTCGTCCGCAAGCCCATGGAAGGTTGCGGAGTTTTGAAGCATTTGTATCAAATGCGGCCGAAGTTCGAAGTTGTTGGCTTCGACATTCGTTGCATTGATAGCGGCACCGAGATTTCCTATGGTGGGTCGTAGGTAATCTATGAGGGTACGTTGGTCCGCCATTGGAAGTGGGTCCCCCGAAACTTTCTCTTGATTTTTAGCTTTAAGTCTTTTTCTGAGAAAGCGTTCAGGTTCTTCTAGAGGTTCTTTTATGTCTCTACTAGAACTGGAGCTCATACACTACGTAGAAAGTTCAGATGTGGCGCCTGGGCTCCAAGTCCTACAATAAAAACAGAAAAGAACGATGGTCAGGAGGTTCACCACGGCCCCGTGCTCAGGTGAACACGGCCCGTGCTCAGAGATACAATAGTTGTTATCCGGATCCCAGTTACTGGGGAGTTCGACACGGCCCCGTGCTGCACCGACACGGCCCCATGCTCAACTCCCTGTAACTCGGAAAATAAAAACTGCCAGTAACAATGCTGAGCATAGCCCCGTGTCCGACCAGGCACGGCCAGTGCTGAGCTTTGCAGAAACTGAAAAATTAAGAAAAATCCTAAAAAAATAGAAAAATAAGAAAAAACGATTAGGCCGTTGATTCCTAAGTTTCTTAAAATCCTTGTGTCCCCGGCAACGGCGCCAAAAACTTAATGCGTGTGAAGTGTCGTAGATTTTTAATGTATATTTTAAACCCTTTAACACTTTGTAGCCAAATTTTAAATTTATAAAACACGATATTTACTAACACTAAATACACATATGGGCAAGTGCACTCATCGTGAGCGTAGTATAGTGTTGGTAAGATACCGAGGTCGTCCAAGGACACAAGACCTTTTAGTACTGGTTTATCCTCAACGTCTAATCAAAATCAAAAGTTTAGAAAAGGTTTTTAAACTATAAAAATAAAACTAACTAAAATGCTGAAAAATAAAATAAAATAAAAAACAGATAGACAAGATGAATCACTTGGATCCGACTTGTGTTTAGTGTAACCTTTGATTATTTCCGCACTTTTGCACTTTTTAAGAGATTATCTTAGTTATTGTAGTAGGCCCCTCTTTTGAAGGTGACGTTACCCTCAACCCAGTAGTTTGAGTCAGCAAGGATACAATCCTAAAGGGTTGGATTATTGAAAGATAATTAATTAAGTTATTAATGCATATTGTGGTAGGCCCCTCTTCTTGAGGTGACGTTACCCTCGGCTAAGTAGTCTGAGTCAGCAGGGATACATTCCTAAGTAGCCGGGTTAAATTTTTAATAGTAGTTTACATATGAGGGGATCAAGGAATTCGGACCCCCGCCATCCAATACAAGTGGGTATTGAAGGAGGTCCTACTAAAGTTGAGCCAGGTCCTTGCAGGATCTATACACTGAACAAGGCATGACTCTTACCAAACCGTTCCCTTAACCCCCGACCAGGTAGCCAACATACCTCCATATAGACCGTGGAGATATGAATGGTGAAAATCTTTTATTTTATATAGACAGTAAAACAATGCCAAGACACCACGGACAAACGATAAGGAAGACTCACCTTCAACATAAGAAACTAGTTATTAAAGTCATTAATACATAAACAAATAAAAAGTACGAAAAGATTAAAAATAAAAAGTATTACACTAGACACTTGTCTTCACCAAGTGATGTAAGAGACTTAGGCAAACATGGCCTTTGATTGTCAAGAACTCTTACGATCAATCTTGGATCCCGAGAGTACTACACACACTCTATGATGGATGATGGATGATGGTGGTGGATGATGGTGTGTGGTGGTGGTGGAGTGTGGGTGAAGTGTGAGAGAGGTGGTTTGCCAAGGGATGGTTTGCAAATGAGCCAAGCACCCCTATTTATAGCATGTACAGAATCTCGGACACGGCGTCGTGTCCACCCGTCTTCTCTCCTTCATTAAATGCAGTTTGTCTGCATTAGTTGACCACGCCCCCGTGTCCGCTGGGCACGTCCCCATGTGAAGAAGCGTATCTATACTATCAAGATTTCCTCAGATTCTGTGAATCTTAGAGTTGACCACGGCCCCGTGTCCGCTGGGCACGCCCCCGTGGTGGGTGATAGAAGCTTCTACAGCTTTGTCTTTTCTGCAGACACTTGGGCACGCCCCCATGCACGTTCAGCCTTCTGTTCTCTTGTTTTGCTTGGGAAGATGCTGTCGAGGGGTCGGGCATGCCACGTTTATCCCTTTTCTTGTATTTATGTTAGATTTAGCTCCCTTTTTGCTTCTTTTGTTCATTTGAGCTCATTTAATCCTGAAAATACAAAAGGAAGACAAAAACACACTTTTTCCAACATTAGTACTAAAAAAAGGGTTAGTTTAATGCCACATTTGATGTAATTTATATGTTGCATTTTACACACATCAGTGCCGACTGATGTGTGTAAAATGCAACATATAAATTACATCAAATGAGGCATAAAACTAACCCTTTTTAAGTAATAATGTTGGAAAAAGAGTGTTTTTGTCTTCCTTTTGTATTTTCAGGATTAAATGAGCTCAAATTCACAAAAGAAGCTAAAAGACAGTTAAATCCAACATAAATACAAGAAAAGGAACATAAGTGGATTGCCCGACCCCTCAACGGCATCTTCCCAAGCAATATAGAGAAGGCAGAAGACTGAACACGCCCCGTGCTCAGCCAGCACGGGGCCGTGCCCAAGAAGCAGCAGAAAAGACAAACCTATAGAAGCTTCTATTGCCCACCACGGGCCGTGTCCAGCGAACACGGGGGCGTGTCGAAAGTACAGCAGGCGCATTAATTGTAATTGCGAATTACAATTAATGAAGAGAGAGATTGTCAGACAGGCACGGGGCCGTGCCCAGCAGACACGGGGCCGTGCCCAGCCTTCTGTTCAGCCTATAAATAGGATTGCTTGGTTTCATTTCAACTCATCCCTTGGCACACCACCTCTCTCACACTTCATCCACCACCCACCACCATCACAACACCATCATCCATTGTCCATCGTAGAGTGTGTGAGTCGTCTCGGGATCCAAGATTGATCGTAAGAGTTCTTGACAATCAAGGCCATGTTTGCCTAAGTCTCTTACATCACTTGGTGAAGACAAAGTGTCTAGTATAATACTTTTTATTTCTAATCTTTTGCACTTTTTATTTGGTTTTGTATTAATGACTTTAATAACTAGTTACTTATGTTGAAGGTGATATTTCCTTATCGTTTGTCCGTGGTGTCTTGGCATTATTTTACTGTCTATATAAAATAAAGGATTTTCACCATTCATATCTCCACGGTCTATATGGAGGTATGTTGGCTACCTGGTCGGGGGTTAAGGGAACGGTTTGGTAAAGGTCTTGCCATTGTTCAGCGTTTAGAGGTCCTGCAATGGACCTGGGTCAAATTTAGTAGGACCTCCTTCAATGCTTCACGGTATTGGATGGCGGGGGTCCAAACTCTTTGATCCCCTCATAAGTTAACTACTATTAATACTATAACCCGGCTATTTAGGACTGTATCCCTGCTGACTCAGACTACTTAGCCGAGGGTAACGTCACCGCCAAAAGCGGGGCCTACCACAATATTGCATTAATAACTTAATTCATTATCTTCCAATAATCCACCCTTTTAGGATTGTATCCTTGCTGACTCAAACTACTGGGGTGAGGGTAACGTCACCTTCAAAAGAGGGGCCTACTACAATAACTAAGATAATCTCTTAATTATGTGCAAAAGTGCGGAAATAATCAAAGGTTATACTAGATACGAGTCGGAACCAAGTGATTCATCTTGTCTATCTGTTTTTATTTTTATTTTATTTTCAGCATTTTTAGTTAGTTTTTATTTTTCTTAGTTAAAAACATTTTTCTAAATTTTTTATTTTGATTAGACGTTGAGGATAAACCGGTACTAAAAGCTCTTGTGTCCTTGGACGACCTCGGTATCTTACCAACGCTATACTACGCTCACGATGGGTGCACTTGCCCATATGTGTGTTTAGTGTTAGTAAAATATCGTGTTCTATAAATTTAAAACTTGGCTAAAATAAGTGTTAAATGGGCTTAAAATATACACCTAATATATATAACACTTCGCACGCATCACCGACCATGAGCCATTGCCTTGGCTAAAATAAGTGTTAAATGGGCTTAGAAGACCCCCCTTTCCCTTTATTTTTAGAAATAGTTTTTGATGGTCTTGCATCACTAGCTCCCACTTCTAAAGATTGAGTGGGCTTCTTAGGAACATTGTCAATCTGACTTCTCATACGTAATGCATGAAAGTTGTCAGGATAGAATTTGAGCAGATAAATTTCTAAAAACTCTTATAATGTTTCTATATTTAGTATATTATCATTCATTGTATTATGAAAACAAATCATTCCGAGTCCCCAGGACATGCCCACATTTAAATGGAAATAAGCTCTAGCTTAGGAACCCCCCCCCCCCCCAAATTTATTATTATGTAATTTGAAACATTTTAACAGATAATCTAGTTTAGTGGTACGTGTTTCATGTTGCGACTAGAAGCAGTGATACTACGATAGTCGTCGATAACTCCTCCATCATTCATGTTGTGACTACATAAGGACTAATTTCGTCATCTTTTTATCTATTTGTTTTTGTGTACAAGTCAACTAGTCAAGACATTATATGCGTTTGCATAACCTAACATTATTCATGTATCTACTTGTCTTCCACAGTAGATACCATTGTTTGGAAGAAAAATAAAAAGCTATCGTTACAGAAGTGATTTTTCTCACCATGCTCACATTTGTTCCGTTTAAAGTCTACAAAAACAATATCATACTTGCTCCATATGTTTCTGCTTGATAGTTTTAGGCTCGAGTACTAATTGAAGATCTGCTTTTATGAAGGTTGTTACATAACCTACAGATATCACCACCAGCTAAACAAAACAACCCAAAATCGAATCTTCATTACAACACCCAATACACTAAAATGACAACGCATGAGCCGATTACATGGAAGCAAGCAGAAGAAGGAGTCCTCTATGACGATGTAACAAAGCCACTGCACATCTCGATACAAAATCACTCCAAGCAACCATACAATCTACAAATGGACGTGATACATCTACAAATACGATTCAGACACGACCTTAGAAAGCAGTTGAATATGACCAAGTGCCAAATGAACAAGAGATGAAAAAACACCAAAACAGATACAAATTGGGCCTTGTTACACAAGCCCAACAAACATACAGACATTGGGCCTTGTTCACACCATATGATGGCTATTCTATAAACTCTTAAAAGACAAAGTCGGTGGAAACCCCACCGGCTTTGCCTTCCCCTACCATATACTTTCACGATATTGCAGTTTTAGTCCCCTAACTTTGATATCTTCAAAGTTTCATAAAATAACAAATTTGGTCCCTAAACTACTACTTTATTTTACAAATACTTTGCTTTTGCCACCCCAACTTTGTGGTAGTTTCCTTTTCAGCCCCAACTTTGTTTTAGTTTCCTTTTTACCCCAAAACTTTATCAAATTTTATCTTTACCCTTTCTTAGCTCTTAAGTTTTGGAAATGCAATTTTTAACCACTTAACTTTTTATGAACTTTGTAAATGCCACTTTCACTCCCTCGAGAGTTTTTGCCTTGACGATATAAATTCGAGTTAGTCGAGTCGCTTATAATACGTTATGATTGTATGATATAAATTCGATTTACGTTACGTTTTGATCCAATCGCAATGCAACTATATGATACATTTTTTTCTGCATTTTAGTTTAGATTTGCATTTACAGTAACCTGTACACGGGGCCGTGTTCACTGAACACGGGGCCGTGCTGCACATTTTCATAAAAACACCCAGTTATAGTAGCTTGAACACGCCCCGTGCTCAACGAAATCAGTAAATTTAATTAAAACGCCCAGATACAGATCCTGAACACGGGGCCGTGTCCATCATCTGTTTCCGTTTTTCTTATTGTTTTCTGATCTCGAGACTCGGTTGTGGTCTGCTGAGTGATTCTTATGGATCAATACTCAGGAGGTTACAACTACACCTATGATGAGGATGATTATAGGGGTAATTATTGCACTAATTGTCGTAATGCACGCTCGATTCAAAATAATCACTCATATCAACCATCCAATTCATACACCTACTATGAGGAGCCCAGGTACGAGCCATCAACTTCATACACATCCTATGAAGACCAAAGGTATGAACCTCCTCCCTCATACTCATATTTTGATGAACCAAGGTATGAGCCTTCGTACTCATACTTTGAGGAACCAAGATATGAGCCACCACCTTCGTATGCTTACTATGAGGAACCTTGGCGTGAACAACCCACCTCATATGAGTATTATGGAGAATAAAATTATGAACCTTATCCATCATATGCTTACAATGAAGAACAATGGTGCGAACCATCGACTTCATATGGGTATTATGAGGAACAAAGGGTCGAACAACCGGATTCAAGCTTAGAAAATTCCGATTCTTTTTCTATAACCGAAGTGACCGATAGGATATTAGAAAACATTAGAGTTATCGATCGATGTATAAAAGAAGCTCGCGCAAGGGAAGAGGAGTCCCGCGCAAGAGAAGAATTAAAAAAGGAAGAGATAACTGAAAATGTAAAAATGGAAGAACAAATAAGTGAAAAACCGACACATGAGTTAAACAACGAAAAAGGTGAGTCCGACAACATTAAAATTCAAGAAGAGTCTAATTTTGAAGAAATTGATCTCTTGTCACCTTCTTTCGAAAACCATTATTTAGTATCCACTCATGCTAAGTTTTTAAAAGAGTTAAACACTAACACTAAAATTGACGAAACGGTAAGTGTTAAGTTAACTAATGATCAAACGTCACTAATAAAAGAAGACCCGTTTGAAATTAACATAACACCGGTTCCATGTTTCTTTCAAAATTCGTTTATTAGTAATGTCACAATCGATAAAGATCTTTGTGTTAACATAATGCCTAACTACATTTTCGAAAAATTAAGTATTAGTGATTTTTCTCCACTTCAAATACCCATTTTTCTATCCAATCGGAAAGTAATAAAATCAATCGGTATAGTTGAAGATGTCTTGGTTCAAGCGAATCAAATGGTGATCCCAACCGACTTTGTCATCCTCGATGACGCTCCTCTACTGTTGGGACGACCATTTGTAAAAACTCACGAAGCTTTGAAAAACCGGAAGTTCAACAATCTACCTCTTCAATTAGGGGCATTTAAAAGAAGTGTCGATCTCGAACGATCAATGAAATATCCATTCGGCCATAATGACCCCCTAATTGAAGATGAAGATGAACCACCCGATACAAGTGAAGAGAGTGACCACTTTGTTGAAGAAGAGGTCGCCATAGAACAAACTTTTAAGGTTCTTGATCGAAATGAGCAACCAAATAAGGAGTCTCCTAAAGACCCATCACTTGAGCTCAAAGAACTTCCAAAAGGTTTGGAATATGCTTTTCTAGACAAGGATGGTAATTTACCTGTAATTATTTCGTCTAAATTAGATAACTTAGAAAAAGAAAAATTAATTAATCTTTTGAAAAATCATAAAAACGCAATAGCTTGGAAACTTGTAGACATAAAAGGAATTAGTCCTTCTATGTGCACACACAAAATTTTGATGAATGATGACTACAAATCGGTCATACAACCACAACGTCGAGTAAATCCAAATGTTCAAGAAGTGGTTAAAAACGAAGTCATCAAGCTACTTGACGCCGGACTTATCTATCCTATCTCCGATAGTCCTTGGGTAAGTCCCGTCCAAGTAGTTCCAAAGAAAGGAGGTATGACGGTAATAACTAACGAAAAGAATGAACTAATACCAACGAGAACCGTCACAGGATGGAGAGTATGTATAGATTATAGATGATTAAATGAAGCAACGAGAAAGGATCACTTTCCTTTACCCTTCATTGATCAAATGTTAGAAAGATTATCCGGTCATAAATTTTATTGTTTCTTGGATGGTTTTCAGGTTACTTTCAAATCCCGATAGCACCCGAAGACCAAGAAAAGACAACTTTCACATGTCCCTATGGAACTTTTGCTTATCGACGCATGCCGTTTGGTCTATGTAATGCCCCAGCAACATTCCAACGTTGCATGATAGCTATTTTCCATGACATGATAGAAAAGACAATGGAAGTCTTTATGGACGACTTTTCTATCTTTGGGGATTCATATGACCAATGCCTCGATAACCTTGAACGAATGCTATCCCGATGTGAGGAAACTAACCTCACCCTTAATTGGGAAAAATGCCATTTCATGGTAACGGAGGGAATAGTACTCGGTCACAAAATCTCAAGCGAAGGAATGGAGGTGGATCGAGCCAAAATAGATACCATTTCTAGATTACCACCTCCATCCTCCGTAAGAGCTATTAGAAGTTTCCTAGGGCATGCCGGATTTTATAGACGGTTTATCAAAGACTTTTCTAAAATCTCAAGGCCTCTAACGAAATTACTTGAAAAAGATACTCCTTTCATCTTTGACAAGGATTGCAATCAAGCATTTCTAACCCTAAAAGAAATGTTAGTCAATGCACCTATCATGATAGCGCCTGATTGGAAATTTCCTTTCGAAATCATGTGTGATGCTAGTGACTTTGCAGTTGGAGCTGTCTTGGGACAGAGAAAAGAAAAGCATTTCCACCCAATCTATTATGCTAGTAAAACACTTAATGATGCACAAGAAAATTACACAACAACTGAAAAAGAATTACTAGCTGTGGTATTTGCTTTTGATAAATTTCGTGCTTATCTTGTTCTTTCTAAAACTATAGTCTATACAGACCATGCAGCCATTCGATATCTCTTCAAAAAGCAAGACGCAAAACCACGTTTGATTAGGTGGATTCTACTCCTCCAAGAATTTGACATTGAAATCAAGGACAAAAGAGGAGCAGAAAATACCGCAGTAGATCATCTTTCACGCTTAGAAGACCCAGCTTTGGAAGCAACCAGGGACGAGCAAATCAACGAAAAATTCCCTACTGAGTCCCTAGAGATGGTGGAATACAAGGAAGAACCATGGTACGCCGACTATGCTAACTACCCAGCTAGCGGTATAGTCGCAAAAGGATGGCCACATCATCAAAGAAAAAAATTCTTTGCCAATGTGAAACACTACTTTTGGGAAGATCCATATCTTTTCAAAATGTGTGCCGACCAACTCGTCAGACGATGCGTACATGGTAGTGAAGCACGAAGAATTCTCCGCCATTGTCATGAAGGTCCATACGGAGGACATCATGGTGCTGCTAGTACCGCACGAAAGGTATTTGATTCAGGATTTTATTGGCCAACCATTTACAAAGACGCCCAAAGTCTTGTAAAAACATGTGATGCTTGCCAAAGAACAGGTAATATTTCTTCCAAAAACGAAATGCCACAAAATGGCATTCTTGTTTGTGAAATTTTTGATGTGTGGGGACTCGACTTTATGGGACCTTTCCCACCATCGAAAGGAAACAAATATATACTTGTGGCAGTAGACTACTTATCTAAATGGGCCGAGGCCGAGGCACTTCCAACAAATGATGGAAGAGTCGTGGTAAGATTTCTGAAAAAATTATTCTCTCGTTTTGGCACACCTAAAGCTTTAATAAGTGATAAAGGTACCCATTTTTGCAACCATCAACTTGAAAATTTTTTAACAAGATATGGGGTCTATCACCGGGTTTCAACAGCATATCACCCTCAAACAAACGGACAAGCCGAAGTGACTAATAGAGGTTTAAAACGAATACTCGAAAAAACCGTAGGGATAAATAAAAAGGAATGGGCTGATAAATTAGATGATGCTTTATGGGCTTTTCGAACTGCTTATAAAACAACAATAGGTACAACCCCGTATAAGCTAGTCTATGGAAAAAGTTGTCACTTACCAGTAGAAATTGCACACAAAGCCTACTGGGCAATCAAAAATGTAAACTTAGATTTAGAATTTGTGGGTAAAAATCGATTTTGTCAATTAAATGAATTAGACGAGCTTAGGAATTATGCATACTCAAACTCTGAAATTTATAAGGAAAGAATGAAAAATTTGCATGACAAACATATTAAACCTAATGAATTTCGGGTAGGGGATCTAGTTCTTTTGTTTAATTCACGACTTCGATTGTTTCCTGGTAAATTAAAGTCTAGGTGGTCAGGACCTTTTTCCATCACCCATATTTTTCCGCACGGGGCAGTAGAAATTAAATCTCGAAATGGGCCACCATTTAAGGTCAATGGCCAACGGCTGAAACTCTATCAAGGATTCATTGAGAATGAGGAAGAAGAGATCTCGCTTCAAACGGTGGAAGAATAAAAACATCATGCCTGGTAAGTTACGAACGATTGAGACGACAAAACAAAGCGGTAAGTTTTCTAACCATAGCTTATGGGAAAAAGGGGCACTCACACGTGCACTTAAAAAAAAACACGCTCGGCACGAGGCTGTGTCCGCTGGACACGGGGCTGTGTTCGCGCTGCAGACGGGATAAAATCCCTTTTTCAAAACAGTTTCTTCATTCCACACGCCCCGTTTCCCCACAAAAGCTCTGGTTCCAGGCGATTTTTCGCAAAATTTCAACGTCTCCTATCGATCTAACAACATCAAGGTATGATTCTATCACTATTAGTAGTTAGATTAGTTACTTGCATGTAGTTAAAACACCAAGAATTTGGGGAAAAATCTAGGGTTCTTGAAGTTCATCCGGATCGAACCTCAAATTTTTGTTTAGATCTGTTTGCATTTAGTTAGATTAATGTTAAGGAAAGTAAATACACTTAAATTGTTCATAGATTCACCCGATTTCTTACAAAAACCCCAAACCCTTGTTCTTGAACCGAAAAAGATAAAATTGATAGGGTAAACGAGATATTTTGGAAAAAACGGCACTTAGGGTTTCATTTTCGGGGGAAACCGCACCTATTGGACCAAAAATTTTCAAGTTTTCGAAACCGGGTCGAAAAATGGGATTTTTGAGTAACAGACCCTTGGACACGGGCCCGTGTCCGCTGGACACGGGGTCGTGTCCAGCCCGCTGTTTGCAGTTTTGTCCGAAAATATTTCTGTTTCGTGCTAACTTTTGGTGTATTCTTGTAGATGGCCAGGAAGTTCACAAGATTTAACGCCAACGAGCTGGATGCAAGAGCTCGATACGAGCTTCTTCAAACAAGGCCCGAGGAATACCCGAGGCAAGCTTGCACGAACTTGCTAACCATGGTGAATCAAATTGACCGTTTCAACAACATTGTCACGGGACCACTCAGAGTCGCACTAACAACTCGACTCCGTTCCGTCCATGAATGCACCTTGGAATTCTACAGCACCTTTGCATTCACTTCAAGGTGCGACCCGTTCGATAATGACGGGGTGTCATTCCGGTGTGGCGGAACGAGGTATTCGATCTCTATGGCACAATTTGGGTCGATTATCGGTTTGTATGCGGAAGAAGATGCGGGAAACGAAGAAAATACTGGGGGATTGAGAGAGATTGAAGACAACGAACGCCAAGCCATGTGGGCTCAGATTGGGGAAGGGTTCTACAATCCGAGTAGCACTAAGAGTACAAAGCTGAGGGATCCGCTATACAGATACATTCATAGGCTCCTCGGCTATTCTCTTAGCCAAAGGCATGAAAGTAGTGGCGTCGTTGGGTTAAGAGATTTGCTTGTCCTCCACTGCATTCACAACCGTAGGCCGCTCGATGTTCCGTTCCTCATGCTCCGAAACATGCATCACAACCGCCTTGCTAGTGCACCAACTCCTATTTTCTTTGGGGGATGGGTGTACCGTCTCTTCAAGCACTTCGCCCACATACCTAGGTCATTTGAGAGGAGCCCATGGTCAGGCACGGTGGATATTCACATATGCCGCTCAATGAACCTAATTTATGAGGCCGAAGACGGGACGGTAACCTTTCAAAGGATGCAAGGTCATGCATGGAACCCGCAAGAAGCGCTTGTCCTCCCAGCTCCGCAACATCATCAGTACCAGTACCAACCCCACGGTGATCCGGGCCAATCATCCTCCTCGGGAGGCGGTTTTCCTAACTTTCAAAGTTTGCATGATTTGTTGCAGGAAAACCTTATGTGTACTAGGAACACCTACAACATGGCGAGCAACACCTACCACCAGGTCGGAGCTATCGAGAGAAACCTATCCGAGATCCAAGACGATGTTGGATACATACGAGACCACATTGCACGCCATGGAGGGGATGATGACGATGATGATGATGACGATGCTATGGAGTAGGCGAGAGGAGCAGAGGAGGAAGCGGTTGGTTGATGACTTCCCAGGTTAACCCTTTTTCACTATCGAACAATTGGTGGCCTGCGTGCCAAATGTTGAACAATTTACTTTCCTTGACTTCATTTATTTTCCGTTTTATTTTTCTTTTTCTACTTTATGCTTGGAACAATTAACTATGATAATGTAGGATGTTTGTGTTACTTGGTGTGGTATTAAGTGATGGAACAGGTACAAACCAAGGGTTGGGGTGCTAAGCCTCAGCACTTATAGGGCCAGGATGGAAAAACCGGGGGAAGAAACCTGTTTTTCAGGCTTTCAGATTGTCCACACGGGGACGTGTCCAGCCAACACGCCCCCGTGCTCACCTCCCAGACCTGCTGTTTGGTTACTATCCTGCAGATTTTTGTCAGACACGGGGCCGTGCCCACCCAACACGCCCCCGTGTTCACCTTCTATAAGTTCTCGTTACTGGCACCTGAACACGGGGTCGTGCCCACTCAACACGGGGTCGTGTCCAGGCTGCCAGTAACACAAAATTTTTGCTTTTTACACCTTTTTACACATTCAATCAACCTAAAAATTGTTTTTGGGACACATTGAGGACAATGTGTAATTTAAGTGTGGGGGGGGGGGGGGGATGCTAAAACCTTGAAATTTTGCAAGTCCTAAATACAAGCCTTACACAAAACTCTATTGGAACCGCTAATCACCCCAAATTTTTTCAAAAAAATTCATTTTTTTTACTTGTCTAAGTTTAACTCGGGAAATTCAAGTTCTCAAAAAGGTTATATTTTTACGAATTTACAACCGATAGCGTAGTGATAAAAAGAACCAACATAAGAAAATTATGAAAAGGCATGGCAAACTTAGTTAAAATTTGATTATATATACTTGATCACATAAAAACCCATTCCCACAAAAGTGAGTTTTGAGCCTTTATTGAGCATACAAATTTACATCTTTAGACTAAATGCTCATTTTTCGTTTCTTGTGTGAATAGCCGCTTGGTTCTTACAACTCTAGAACTTGCCATGACGATACATTCCCGGTCCTTATCAACTTAAACCCGAGTAAGTAAATGATGGAGGCATTAGGACTAACCCTTTTTTTTATTTCTACACCATTATTTTTCTTTTTCTTTTACCACCTACCCAAAAATCCCCCTAGTTAGCCCCTTTGAGCCTAAACCTTTTAATTTCATCACCCAAACTAAAAACCCTTTTACCCACCAAAACCTTTTTATTTTTAACCTTTGTTTTAGTAACAAGTTCGGTTTTTTTTCGTATGATCGTTCAAAAAAAAATGTGTTGATGATGAAGCAAAAAGAAAATAAACAAACAAGTTCATCAAAAATAACTTTGTTTGAATAAAAGCTTCATCAAAATAAAAAGATACAAAAATAGAAAGTCTTACGAAAACCGACACTTGTTACGCTTTTCGTTTTTTTTTTACTAACCACTAACCAATATCCTAACCACCTACCTTTAACCCAAGCCTAACCCTTAACCCACAAAGTCCTCTTGATATTTACAAAGGTATAAAAGTTAAAAAGGAGGAGGATTGATTGCTTGGCAAGCTTATGGTAGGAATAAGTTCCATGCCGCTCTCGAGTGATTCACTAAAAATACACCTTCGGCCGAGTGTGAGTGATTTCTCCCGTGAGGTATGTGAACTTGTATATAAATGAAATTTTAAAAAGGCATGTTATGCCCAAATAAGTAATTTCTCCTATGAAACGTTCTAAATAAATCATTACGAATAGGATTGTAAATAGATAAAAATAAAACCCAAAAAGATCTTGGATATCCCGACACTCTACGACAAGCCCAAAACCTTCTCTTCTACCCATTCCATTGGGGGAGTGTAAGCCACATATTAAAGAGTTTTGCTTGAGGACAAGCAAAAGTTCAAGTGTGGGGGTATTTGATGTGTGTAAAATGCAACATATAAATTACATCAAATGAGGCATAAAACTAACCCTTTTTAAGTACTAATGTTGGAAAAAGAGTGTTTTTGTCTTCCTTTTGTATTTTCAGGATTAAATGAGCTCAAATTCACAAAAGAAGCAAAAAGACAGTTAAATCCAACATAAATACAAGAAAAGGAACATAAGTGGATTGCCCGACCCCTCAACGGCATCTTCCCAAGCAAAATAGAGAAGGCAGAAGACTGAACACGCCCGTGCTCAGCCAGCACGGGGTCGTGCCCAAGAAGCAGCAGAAAAGACAAACCTATAGAAGCTTCTATTGCCCACCACGGGCCGTGTCCAGCGAACACGGGGGCGTGTCGAAAGTACAGCAGGCGCATTAATTGTAATTGCGAATTACAATTAATGAAGAGAGAGATTGTCAGACAGGCACGGGGCCGTGCCCAGCGGACATGGGGCCGTGCCCAGTGGACACGGGGCCGTGCCCAGCCTTCTGTTCAGCCTATAAATAGGAGTGCTTGGTTTCATTTCAACTCATCCCTTGGCACACCACCTCTCTCACACTTCATCCACCACCCACCACCATCACAACACCATCATCCACCACCATCATCCATTGTCCATCGTAGAGTGTGTGAGTCGTCTCGGGATCCAAGATTGATCGTAAGAGTTCTTGACAATCAAGGCCATGTTTGCCTAAGTCTCTTACATCACTTGGTGAAGACAAAGTGTCTAGTATAATACTTTTTATTTCTAATCTTTTGCACTTTTTATTTGGTTTTGTATTAATGACTTTAATAACTAGTTACTTATGTTGAAGGTGATATTTCCTTATCGTTTGTCCGTGGTGTCTTGGCATTATTTTACTGTCTATATAAAATAAAGGATTTTCACCATTCATATCTCCACGGTCTATATGGAGGTATGTTGGCTACCTGGTCGGGGGTTAAGGGAACGGTTTGGTAAAGGTCTTGCCATTGTTCAGCGTTTAGAGGTCCTGCAATGGACCTGGGTCAAATTTAGTAGGACCTCCTTCAATGCTTCACGGTATTGGATGGCGGGGGTCCAAACTCTTTGATCCCCTCATAAGTTAACTACTATTAATACTATAACCCGGCTATTTAGGACTGTATCCCTGCTGACTCAGACTACTTAGCCGAGGGTAACGTCACCGCCAAAAGCGGGGCCTACCACAATATTGCATTAATAACTTAATTCATTATCTTCCAATAATCCACCCTTTTAGGATTGTATCCTTGCTGACTCAAACTACTGGGGTGAGGGTAACGTCACCTTCAAAAGAGGGGCCTACTACAATAACTAAGATAATCTCTTAATTATGTGCAAAAGTGCGGAAATAATCAAAGGTTATACTAGATACGAGTCGGAACCAAGTGATTCATCTTGTCTATCTGTTTTTATTTTTATTTTATTTTCAGCATTTTTAGTTAGTTTTTATTTTTCTTAGTTAAAAACATTTTTCTAATTTTTTTATTTTGATTAGACGTTGAGGATAAACCGGTACTAAAAGCTCTTGTGTCCTTGGACGACCTCGGTATCTTACCAACGCTATACTACGCTCACGATGGGTGCACTTGCCCATATGTGTGTTTAGTGTTAGTAAAATATCGTGTTCTATAAATTTAAAACTTGGCTAAAATAAGTGTTAAATGGGCTTAAAATATACACCTAATATATATAACACTTCGCACGCATCACCGACCATGAGCCATTGCCTTGGTGTATATACCAATGAACATTAAACTCTTGGTTGTGGAGGAGGTATGTCACAAAGCGACAATTTCCAGTCCCGATCAGCCACTTCTTTTCTTCCTTTAGCTACTCTACTTGTTGCCTCAGCTCTTTCATAACTGCTTCATCGGCAACCCTATCCCTTTTGAACTTGGCTCTCTCTATCCCAAACTCGGCCCTTTCCTTAGCAAGTTGATTGTTGAAATAAGATAGCTGCCTAGCATAGACCTTAACCTTCTTCATTTCCTCATCCATTTTGGCCTAGGAAGCTAGTAGTTGACCTTCAAGCTCATTCACTTTGACCTGAAAAACTACCAAATCTTCTTGAGAGGTCTTGAGTTCTGACTCCTTATCCTTCAGGAAGGCAGCAAGATTATC
The DNA here is from genome assembly GCA_030545235.1 of Helianthus tuberosus. Classification (NCBI taxonomy): domain Eukaryota; kingdom Viridiplantae; phylum Streptophyta; class Magnoliopsida; order Asterales; family Asteraceae; genus Helianthus; species Helianthus tuberosus. Next base: position 89,620,345 of record CM060356.1, on the reverse strand, counting down.
ATTTCTGCCAGCGAAAGCAGCCCGACGTTCAATACCCTTAGGGAGGGAAGTAATAAGGCGAGCAGCTTGAGTAATGATTCGGTATGTAGCATCTTCATCTGACAGCTTTGACAAGGATTCTTTCTCAGCAGGCATGGTCATGTTCTTTAACATCTCATGACAACCAGCACTACTCTTGGTAGTATCAGAAGAACGAACCTGCCACTGGGGCACAAATATGGGAGACTCAGCCCTAACAAGACCCTTTCTCTTGGAAAAAACAACCACTCTCTCCTTCCCAGCCTTCTCCTTCACCTTCTTAACCTTTTCCTTCACCTTCTCTTTCTCCTCCACAGAGTTCTCATCACCCTTCACAACCTTTACCTTCTCAACCTTACCAGAAGCCCCTTCCCCCAAGGAAGTAGGCTTAGAAGACCCCCCTTTCCCTTTATTTTTAGAAATAGTTTTTGATGGTCTTGCATCACTAGCTCCCACTTCTAAAGATTGAGTAGGCTTCTTAGGAACATTGTCAATCTGACTTCTCATACGTAATGCATGAAAGTTGTCAGGATAGAATTTGAGCAGATAAATTTCTAAAAACTCTTATAATGTTTCTATATTTAGTATATTATCATTCATTGTATTATGAAAACAAATCATTCCGAGTCCCCAGGACATGCCAACATTTAAATGGAAATAAGCTCTAGCTTAGGAACCCCCCCCCCCCAAATTTATTATTATGTAATTTGAAACATTTTAACAGATAATCTAGTTTAGTGGTACGTGTTTCATGTTGCGACTAGAAGCAGTGATACTACGATAGTCGTCGATAACTCCTCCATCATTCATGTTGTGACTACATAAGGACTAATTTCGTCATCTTTTTATTTATTTGTTTTTGTGTACAAGTCAACTAGTCAAGACATTATATGCGTTTGCATAACCTAACATTATTCATGTATCTACTTGTCTTCCACAGTAGATACCATTGTTTGGAAGAAAAATAAAAATCTATCGTTACAGAAGTGATTTTTCTCACCATGCTCACATTTGTTCCGTTTAAAGTCTACAAAAACAATATCATACTTGCTCCATATGTTTCTGCTTGATAGTTTTAGGCTCGAGTACTAATTGAAGATCTGCTTTTATGAAGGTTGTTACATAGCCTACAGATATCACCACCAGCTAAACAAAACAACCCAAAATCGAATCTTCATTACAACACCCAATACACTAAAATGACAACGCATGAGCTGATTACATGGAAGCAAGCAGAAGAAGGAGTCCTCTATGACGATGTAACAAAGCCACTGCACATCTCGATACAAAATCACTCCAAGCGACCATACAATCTACAAATGGACGTGATACATCTACAAATACGATTCAGACACGACCTTAGAAAGCAGCTGAATATGACCAAGTGCCAAAATGAACAAGAGATGAAAAAACACCAAAACAGATACAAATTGGGCCTTGTTACACAAGCCCAACAAACATACAGACATTGGGCCTTGTTCACACCATATGATGGCTATTCTATAAACTCTTAAAAGATAAAGTCGGTGGAAACCCCACCGGCTTTGCCTTCCCCTACCATATACTTTCACGATATTGCAGTTTTAGTCCCCTAACTTTGATATCTTCAAAGTTTCATAAAATAACAAATTTGGTCCCTAAACTACTACTTTATTTTACAAATACTTTGCTTTTGCCACCCCAACTTTGTGGTAGTTTCCTTTTCAGCCCCAACTTTGTTTTAGTTTCCTTTTTACCCCAAAACTTTATCAAATTTTATCTTTACCCTTTCTTAGCTCTTAAGTTTTGGAAATGCAATTTTTAACCACTTAACTTTTTATGAACTTTGTAAATGCCACTTTCACTCCCTCGAGAGTTTTTGCCTTGACGATATAAATTCGAGTTAGTCGAGTCGCTTATAATACGTTATGATTGTATGATATAAATTCGATTTACGTTACGTTTTGATCCAATCGCAATGCAACTATATGATACATTGAGTTCAACCGGATACGTCAAAACGTGTGTCTTCATATGGTTAACACATCACATAACGCTTGGACTAATCCGTTCGATATTTGCGAAGTATCTGCGCCCAACGCGCACATGTCTTATTAGTAGTGTTTATTAAAAGACAAACCAACGAAGATAAAAAACTAGAGACATAAAGGCACCTTACTTGAGAAGCAAAAAGTGAGAAAAACTCATAACCCAAAGCAACAAACCAGAAATCGTAAACGATCAAACAATTTGGAAAATTAAACTATAAATTAGGATTTTTTTTTCCAGAGAAAAAAATTAAAAAAAGCATAAACAAAACAAACGGAGATAAGTTAAAAAAATAAACATTTAAACACGATTAAAAAATATATAATATATTGAAAATATTATATATTACAAAAATAAACACAAACGGAGATAAGTTATAATAAACATTTAAACAGATTAATGAATAAACATTTAAACATATTAAAAAATATAATATATTAAAAATATTATATTACAAAAAATAATACACAAAAAAATTGAAGTAAACACATAATAAAAAACATCAGAAAAAAGAAGCGGAACGTACAACTCCACACAGTTTTATTCTAGTGCTATTGATAAGAGGGGCACGCATCTTACTACCACACCATGTCCTTTGGTGACAAAAAACGATGACAAAGGGGATCGAATCAAAGACCTCACAACTTTAGGCATTGGTGTCGAACCACCTCGGCCGAGTGATTTGTTCACTGCTGAAGGATCACAATTACCTATTATGGAATTTTGGTTTTGAGCCCTTTTCTATTTGCAGTTATCCTAGATGAGTTGACAAAGTTAATTCAGGAGCCTCTTCTGTGGTGTCTGCTTTTCGCAGATGATATTGTGTTAGTTGCTGATAGTAAACAAAGCCTGAATGCGAGGTTAAAAGAGTGGCGAGCAGCTTTATAGGGCAGAGGTTTAAGGATTAGTCGATCTAAGACTGAGTACTTGTATTGTGATTTTAGTGGAGTAGACAACGATGAGGACATTCAGATCACCATTGACGGTCAAGTGGTTACGCAGGTGACTAAGTTCAAGTATCTAGGATCATTTGTTCAGAGGGATGTGGAGATAGTGACGTTACCCACCGCATCCAAGTTGGATAGTGTATATGGAGAGCTGCAACTGGGGTATTGTGCAATAGGAGGTTCCCAACAAAATTGAAAGGGAAATTTTATAGAGTTGCAATTCGACCTGCTATGCTATACGGAACCGACTGTTGGGCCATTAAGGAAGTACAAACACGCAAGATGGAGGTGGCAGAGATGAGAATGCTAAGATGGATGTGTGGACACACAAGGTTAGACCGGATAAGAAATGATGTTTTTAGGGAGAGGTTAGAAGTAGCTAGTATATCAGATAAGATAAAGGAGGGAAGATTGAGATGGTTTGGGCATGTGAAGAGAAGGCAGACGATAGAGCCAATTAAAGTGGTTGAAACTCTCAAGGTGGAGAGTAGGGATGTTCAGAAAAAACCGTAACCAAATAAACTGATCTGAATAACGAATTCGGTTTTTGGTTTGGTTTATAACCGAAACCGAATTGTAAATATGGTTTTTGGTTCGGTTTATGGATCCACATTTTATTTTATTTTATTTTATTTGGTTTATTTGGATAACCGAATAAACCATTTAACTTAATTAATTATTAGGGTAAATTACATTTTTTGTTCTTTATGTTTGTATCAAATTGCAATGGATACCCTTTAACTTCGATAATTACAGTCACAGTCCTTTATTTTGAAAACACATTACACCTTACGTCCTTTGGCCCTAACTTGGTTAAAATATTCAGTTATGTTTATTCACTTAAGGGCAATTTAGTCTTTTTATTTAACTATTTATAGTATAAATAAAAGAAAATAACATTTAAAATTAAGAAAATAAACATAAATACCCTTTTTTCTCATTTTCACACACGAGAGACACACTTTGAACAAACCAGATGCCACCACCGCCCCTAACATCACCACCGCTGGCTAGTTATGACCACCACCATCAGCCGGCCTCTACAACCAGCACCACCTCTTTAAACACTATTCTCTCTCTATAAACTGAAACACTGCCACCGCCAGTTACATCACCACCACCGGTGACCACCACCATCATCAGATTTACACCACTGCCTCGCTCTCTCTTTCTCTCTCTAATCTCATAACACCACCACCGCTTAAGTCCACCACCACGGCCAGATCTACAAACACCAGCAGCGCCGCCGCTTCTCCCATCATATACCATCCGGATCTCGCTCAGATTCTGGATGTCGAGTTCATATCAGTGGTGTTATGTCGGCCATCTCCACTTAAATCCTGTCGGGCACCTAAAACCCCTTTATCGATCCTATTGTTACCCCAAATCTGAGTCAGGTCTGAAAGATTGCATAACAATCGCCTCCATAACTAGCCACCGAACCACCCCCAACGATTTCTGGTTCAAATATAACAATCAGCCACTTTACATTTTTGATGCTTTTCGTGTTTTGATTTGAAGACCGTGATCAATTATTGAGAAAACCTTAAGCAGATGAGGGTTCATGTCTTTTCAAAAATAAAAAAGGTGAGGGTTCATATACCAATAAAGTAGTTGCAGAGGATGAGGATGAATATTTCAAACAAATTTCGTGTATTTTGATCTAGATGAATATATTAGTTTTAGTTTGTTATTTTTTTGGTTTTGTTTATTAAGAAACAGTTAAATAAAAACGTGAAATGACCAGTATACCCTCATGTGACTAAACTTAACTGCAAATGTTAACCAAGTTAGGGCCAAAGGACGTAAGGTGTAATGAGTTTTCGAAATAAAGGACTGTGACTGTAATTATCGAAGTTAAAGGGTATCTATTGCAATTCGATACAAACATAAAGGACGAAAAGTGTAATTTACCCTTATTATTAAATAAAAATAATAATATTTTATAAATCATATACAATTTATTAGCCCAAAATAGTTATTTTTTTATGCAGTCCAAAATACCAAATGTAAATTTAAAAGCTCAACTCAAATCCACTCATTTCTAAAATAATAGACCTTCAGTATAGAAACTATGGTTTATGATTTCTACATTTTCTTGATACATTTAGCACAGGAGGTAGGGTGCTTGATACATTTAGGGTGCTTGTATTCATATATTGTTAGGTGTAAATTAGTTGCGATGTTCGGAAGTTGGAACACAAACATAAATATAAAATAGAAAAAAAAAGGTACTTAGGTACAATTTGGTTAGATTTGATTTATTTGGTTTCTAACCAAAACCAAACCGAATTGAATTTGGTTTGGTATAGATCAGTTTGCATATTCCTTATTTGGTTTGGTTTGGTTTTTGGTTTAGGGTACAAAATTTTGAAAACTGAATAAACCAAATAAACCATAAACCGAACCGATGAACACCCCTAGGGAGGAGGAGGAGTAGAGGCAGACCCAAAATTACTTAGGATGAGCGGATTAAGGATGATTTACAAAGATTGCACCTCTCTAAGAACATGGTCCATGATAGGAGCTCGTGGAGACGTAGGATTAAGGTTAAGGATTTCTAGGAGAGGGTTTTATACGTCCGAGCTCTTCGCCCTGGGGAGCTCCAGTCTTGTTCGTGAAGAAGAAAGACGGTACCTTCAGGATGTGTATTGACTATCGCGAACTTAACAAGGTAACGGTGAAGAATCGTTATCCTCTTCCACGTATTGACGACCTATTCGACCAACTGCAAGGGTCGAGCTATTACTCCAAGATTGACTTGAGATCGGGATACCATCAGCTGAGAGTCCGAGATGAGGACGTCTCCAAAACAGCATTCAGAACTCGTTACGGCCATTACGAGTTTCTTGTTATGCCATTCGGGCTGACAAATGCGCCAGCGGTCTTCATGGATCTCATGAACCGAGTGTGCAAGCCTTACCTGGATAAGTTCGTTATTGTGTTCATCGACGATATCCTGATCTATTCTAAGAGTCAGGAGGAACACGAGCAGCATCTACAAGTTATGCTGGAACTTCTTCGAAAAGAGCAGTTGTATGCCAAGTTTTCAAAATGTGACTTCTGGCTCCGCGAAGTCCACTTTCTAGGCCATGTGGTAAACAAGGATGGGATTCATGTTGATCCATCCAAGGTTGACTCAATCAAGAACTGGCCTGCACCCCGCACACCAAAAGAAATCCGCCAATTCTTGGGTTTGGCAGGATATTACAGAAGATTTATCAAAGACTTCTCCAAGATTGCGCAACCTCTCACTTCACTGACTCAGAAGGGTGTCATCTATCGTTGGGGTGATGCACAAGAGTCCGCATTTCAACATCTAAAAGATAGACTTTGTAGCGCGCCTATCCTCTCATTGCCAGAAGGCACCGATGATTTCGTGGTTTATTGCGACGCTTCCATCCAAGGACTTGGTTGCGTATTGATGCAACGTGACAAGGTCATTGCCTACGCATCGCGCCAACTTAAAATTCACGAAAGAAACTACACTACTCACGATCTGGAGCTGGGAGTAGTTGTATTCGCGCTTAAGATATGGAGACATTACCTGTACGGTACCAAGTGCACCATCTACACCGATCACAGGAGTCTCGAGCATATCTTCAAGCAAAAGGAGTTAAACATGCGACAACGCCGATGGGTCGAACTCTTGAATGATTACGAATGCGCTATCAAGTATCATCCGGGCAAAGCCAATGTTGTGGCCGACGCCCTCAGTCGAAAGGATACTATACCTAGGCGTGTACGTGCTCTACAGCTTACCATCCAATCCAACCTTCCCGCTCAGATTCGTGATGCTCAGGTTGAAGCATTGAAAGCAGAAAACATCAGGGCTGAGTCCCTACGAGGATCGAGGCAGCGGCTAGAACAAAAGGAAGACGGTGCCTACTATGTTAACGGACGCATCTGGGTTCCATTTTATGGCAACTTACGCGAGCTTGTGATGGATGAAGCACATAAGTCTCGTTATTCTGTACACCCCGGTTCAGACAAGATGTACCACGACCTCAAGACTACGTATTGGTGGCCTGGCATGAAAGCCCACATAGCAACCTACGTCAGTAAGTGCTTGACTTGTGCGAGAGTCAAGTCTGAATATCAGAAACCATCAGGCCTACTTCAACAACCGGAGATCCCGAAATGGAAATGGGAGCAAATTTCCATGGATTTCGTTACCGGCCTGCCTAGATCTCAACGCGGAAATGATACCATTTGGGTGATCGTAGATCGACTGACCAAGTCTGCACATTTTCTGGCTATCAAAGAAACGGATAAGTTTTCTACTCTTGCAGACAGTTATCTAAAGGAAGTGGTGTCAAGGCACGGAGTGCCAACCTCTATTATATCTGATCGTGACGCGTGTTTTACTTCTGAACTGTGGCAAGCAATGCACAAGTCCTTTGGCTCACGTTTAGATATGAGCACCGCTTATCACCCACAGACGGATGGGCAATCGGAACGCACCATCCAAACCCTTGAAGACATGCTTAGGGCATGCGTAATCGACTTCGGCAATGGCTGGGAAAAGCACCTCCCGTTAGTGGAGTTTTCATATAACAACAGCTACCACACCAGCATCCAAGCCGCTCCGTTTGAGGCATTGTATGGACGCAAATGCCGATCACCTCTCTGTTGGGCAGAAGTTGGTGACAGCCAAATCACTGGCCCAGAACATGTGGTAGATACCACCGAGAAAATTGCTCAGATACGACAGCGAATGGCGGCAGCTCGTGACCGTCAGAAAAGCTATGCTGATAAGGGAAGAAAACCACTCGAGCTCCAGGTTGGGGATCGAGCGCTACTCAAAGTCTCACCTTGGAAAGGTGTAGTCCGCTTTGGCAAACGAGGCAAACTCAATCCGCGTTATATCGGACCATTCAAAGTCATTGAGAAAATTGGCCAAGTCGCCTACAGGTTGGATCTACCTGAAGAACTCAGCGGAGTTCACAACGTATTCCACGTATCAAATCTAAAGAAGTGTCTGTCAGAGGAGACCTTCATAGTTCCTCTCAAGGAACTCACAATCGACGACCAGCTGCGATTCGTCGAGGAACCAGTAGAGATTACTGATCGAGATGTTAAGATTCTCAAGCACACAAGAATACCTCTCGTTCGAGTTCGTTGGAATGCTCGTCGTGGCCCAGAGTATACCTGGGAACGAGAAGACCAAATAAAACTCAAGTATCCCCAACTGTTTAAGAAAAACGCAACCACTACTGAGGCTGAAGCTACCGCAGAATTTCGGGACGAAATTCCAAATCAACGGGGGGATGATGTGACACCCCAGGAAAATCTGGAAAACAACGCAACTTAACTAGCTTCCTCAGTAACCACGCGCTAAATTTCGGGACGAAATTCTCTTAACAGGGGGAGAATGTGACAACCCTCGAATTTACATGTAACCGTACAGTTTATTAATAATAATTAATGTGCTTGACGACTGTGTGGAATCACTTAACTGCTTTCTGATATCCATGTTATGCTTACACGTACTTGTTAATATACTAATAGTGTACAGAAAAGTTACTAAATAGTCCTGTGTAATTTCCTAAGTGTTAGAAATTAAAAACGTTACAAAAATATACATATAGGACGCTTTGCGGATTAATTAAGCAGTTTAACGGAACAGTATCGAACCGAACAACCGGACTTTACCCGGAACACAAAAATATTGTTAAACACATTGTTTATACTTTTCTGAACTAGTTAGGGTCCCCGAATACCCTAACACCCACCAAAAATACCAAGTAACTAACACTTATAAATAATACTTGGATGTGGACCTTAATTTAACTAGATAGTTGGAATTTTCAATTAGACCCCCTCCCCATATCCTTGAAATCGATCACATGCCCCATATCCAAGATCTTGCAAGATTCACTAAATCTCTAAATTGTTTTTAAATAGATTTGGTTAGATATGGTTGCACATAAGGGAACAAGGGGACCAATGGACAAACACTTTATGTTGGTTATAAGAACACATGCACCATCACCATTATCACCAACACATCTCATTCTCTTTCCCCCTCCCACTCTCGGCCATAACCTCCCCATACACCACCACCATTTTTTTGTTTTCATCCATCATTTCCAAGTGCTTCTCAAGGTGCAAGGAGGTGAATTAGGAAGCTCGGTGTTCTCGGAAGTGGAAGGACCTTCTTCGTTTGCTTTTAACCACCATTTTTCTACACTCGAACTCTCCTAGCCTTGTGCTAGTGGTAAGAACTTAGATCCGTTCATTCTTCATGTTATTCAAGTGGTTAATAGGTGATTTGATGATTTAAAGTTATGAAACACTAAAGAACTTGCACTAAAGTCTTGAACATGTTGGTTAAAGAGTAACTAGTGGTGTAAATCATGTAGATCTTGTGTGATTATGATGATTGGGTGATTATCTGATGCTTTACTGAATGATATTAGTATATGATGTTGTTGTGGTCACTAAACTTGTTAAAGGAATCGATCGAACACGATTTAGAAGGTTAAACACAAAAGAATCAGAATCTGTCTAACTTTTACAGCCCACTTCTGTTGGCTGTAAACAGGTCTTAACCTCAACGAAAAATCGATATTTTGAATCTAGAATATGTTATTATGAAATACGGTTCTAATGGCACCGGAATCGTAATTTTTGGACTCCGTTTACTATTTTTAAAGTGTTAATTTGTAACAGCTACTTAAGCTGAATTTTGACAGCAATTAATGGGTGTCGTATTTTTAGTCATAACCTGAGTTTTGTGATGAATCGAACCATGAAATTTGTACAGTAAATGACAACCGATGTATTTGTAATTACCCCACTGGAATTTCGTAAATCGGACACTCGATGAATTTTTAATAAATTGTTTCGTGGACTGTGTTCAGAAATACATAAATCTGAGTTCGGTCCCGAATATGAATTTTTATAAAATATTGGTGATAAACCGGACCCCGATATTTTTACACAATAAAATATGGAACGTTTAAGACATTCTGTAAAAATTTGGGAATTTTTGGAACATGTTAACTATTTTATTAAAATCCCCGAAAACAGCCCAGTTTCGAGTATAAAAGCTGAAACGACATAAGTAGTGATTTGCGTGTCTAAATGTCGAGTATGCTATCTGTGAATGATTTGACATGTTATATATGTTATGTGCATTATCGTATGTTTGATTTTGAGTGGGGAATGGACGGGAAACTTAGATGGGCATAAACCGTTACAGTGATGCATGTTATGTGATAGATACGTGTAGGAACTTTGTGTTCTATTTGAAAGCCACTAAATGACTAACTGGTAAATCATACTAGGACGTGATTGACCGACCTTGACTGTTAGCTATATTGAGAATCTAACCGAGCAAACCGAGGTGAGTTCACACACTTTCTAAGGCATGGGATTCCCGGTGGTTTGGGAATGGGTTAAAGAATTAAAACTAAATCTACATATCCTCCTTGGGTAGGATATGTACGGCCATCCTCCATAGAGCGGATGCCATTATTAATCCTACGAATTCTCCTGGTGCAGAATACGTACGTTCGTCCTCCTGGTGCAGGACAACAACCTTAAAACTAGCTAGACAAAACTCTATCATGAAGTCCCTCAATTTATATCGACTTAATCGCCGAGGCCAATGGCGAGCGGGTCATTAGTTAATAGCGCTATTAGGTTTAACAAACCTCACACCGTGCCAGTCGGACGGGCGTGTACTAATGGACTATGGCAGACTGTCAGTGATGATAGACACTGATATAGGGCACAACTTATTTGCGTAGCAGTCGATATCATTCCGTCTAGTAGTTCAAACGGGGAAAAACCCCCACTGATCATGGTTATGGATTGGGTAAAGAAAAAGAGAAATGGTTAAACATACTTTCAACTACGGGGTAACCCCCACGGCAGATAAGCCAACGAAAGTCAAACCACGTTTTCAGAAACAACTTAAAACTAAACAACCAAACGTGAACTCACTCAACTTTGTTGTTGACTCGTTGTTACATGCCTTACAGGTCGCTAAATGCTTGGAGCTTGCACGGGGAAGGAGTCGTTGTGGTGTACGGACTGTTATGTTCCGTGCTTAATATTTAAATCCTTATGAACTTACTAAACTTGCGTTTTGAAACTTTAAAACTATGGACTTATGCTTTTGAACTCACGTTTATGCTTCCGCTGTTTAAACCAAACAAGGTTAACTAGCTTTGGTCACCAATCGTATTATGTTTGGTTTTATTTACTTAATTGTGTTGTTCAATATGATTGGTGGCTCGATCCTGGTCATGTCACGCCTCCAAGCGGTGATACTCCGCATGGTGGATTTTGGGGGTGTGACAGATTGGTATCAGAGCCATTGGTTATAGTGAACTTGGTTTTTAAAAGGGAAAAGTTTTTGATAAAAACCAGACTATAACCAGTATAGTGCTCAACGATCCACAACGACGCTTCGCTCCACGTGCAAGGCTCAACACACTAGGTGGTATGATTTGAGTTTATATTATCTACTTGCTAGATTACTTTTGCATAATGTGATGTGATAGTATGCTTAATTAGGAAAGCAGCATGTTGTCTATTAGCCCTATTGTGTTCTTTATGACACACAATTGTTTACATGAAATTTGACAAACGGTGGTCAAATTCTTTCTTGATTTCTTTTCACCCCGCTACAACGACTGTTTATGCATTCTATCTACTCGCACGTTTACCTCGACGTGACGTCGCCATCTGACCCTCCGTGCAGCCGGTTCGTACGCCAACATTCACGAAGACCAGACCTGGCTCAAACGAACACGGGTTTTGGAGAACTATACCCACGCATCCCTGTTGACGGACCTCATCATCTCCACTGGTCGTCGTTACCAGAAACGAAGCAGCCACAGTTATGCGCGTTCGTCGCTTTGCAACTCGCAACTCTACCAACCAAACTCTATTGTGGACAAGTAATATACTTCCGTGAATCGTGATGCAACGAACTTCCCTTTTTGTGTCATGCCGCCACACCTCACTACTAGAATTGCTTCTAAGCGACATATTACTTGGTTGAATTCTTCTGTTATTGGTGGACCCCTGTTTTCACTCGATTCTTCGCATGAACCTCATTAACTCCCTGTTTCTTCGATTGGCAACTGATTTAACGAAACGCCAACAACCACATCACTATTTCCACCGATCACAAGTTTACCCCCATTACCTTATTGGGTGGTTAATGCTTCTTCTACTTGATTTACTCCTTCGAAAACCCAACCTAGCGAATGGATGCCCTTACTGATAGGATAGTCATCAGGACGCTCAAGGACGGAAATATGGAATCACTCAACCTACAGGCAAACACGATAATCTATACACTTACCTGACCCGCCTCACACTACAAGAAATCGTACTATTCCATGATAGTCTTCTTAAATACGCGGAATCCTTATACTAGCTTTTGTACCGACACATGATTATTGGTTTATGTTATGCCTAATTTCTACCATTTGCTTAGACCAAACCGTCATTCTCTTACCACAGTGACATTTCGTTCTCGCTCCACCATGCAAAGACACTGAAATGAACACCCTCTAACATAGAGAGTTTGGAAAGCTCGACTCTCGATCCTCGGTGATCACTCCTTGAAATCTTCAGAGTGATGCAATGAACGATCCCAACGTTGTGATGGGTAAGTTTCTTCTTGACGACTTCTTCGTTACTGTTTTATTCGATTCGGGTGCCGATACTAGTTATGTGTCCGTAAAAGTTAGCCAAATTCTTAAGCGCACCCCAACACTCCTGAACACCAAACACACGGTAGAACTAGCTAACGGTAAAAGTCTTGAAGCCACACACGTAGTTAAAGGTTGTAACCTCGTCTTGGCTGGTCAGACTTTCTCTATCGATCTTATTCCTATCACACTGGGTAGTTTCGACGTCGTTATTGGGATGGATTGGCTATCTCATCATCAAGCGAAGATTGTTTGCAAGGAGAAAATCGTCCGCATTCCTCGTTCTGATAAAGAACCCCTCGTGATTCGTGGCGACAAGAGTGGCGCTGTCGAAGGCATCATCTCTTTCCTTAAGGCCCAGAAGTGTTTGCGAAAGGGCCACACTGCCATTCTGGCACTCGTTACTGACACATCCACGGAAGAGAAGAGAATTGAAGACATTCCTATAGTACGCGACTTTCCTGAGGTATTTCCTGAGGAATTACCTGGTCTTCCGCCTCACCGCCAAGTTGAATTTCAAATCGAGCTAGCTCCTGGAGCAGCGCCAGTAGCTCGAGCACCATATCGTCTAGCCCCATCAGAACTCGAAGAACTGTCCACACAACTACAAGAACTCTTGGAAAAGGGTTTTATACGTCCGAGCTCTTCGCCCTGGGGAGCTCCAGTCTTGTTCGTGAAGAAGAAAGACGGTACCTTCAGGATGTGTATTGACTATCGCGAACTTAACAAGGTAATGGTGAAGAATCGTTATCCTCTTCCACGTATTGACGACCTATTCGACCAACTGCAAGGGTCGAGCTATTACTCCAAGATTGACTTGAGATCGGGATACCATCAGCTGAGAGTCCGAGATGAGGACGTCTCCAAAACAGCATTCAGAACTCGTTACGGCCATTACGAGTTTCTTGTTATGCCATTCGGGCTGACAAATGCGCCAGCGGTCTTCATGGATCTCATGAACCGAGTGTGCAAGCCTTACCTGGATAAGTTCGTTATTGTGTTCATCGACGATATCCTGATCTATTCTAAGAGTCAGGAGGAACACGAGCAGCATCTACAAGTTATGCTGGAACTTCTTCGAAAAGAGCAGTTGTATGCCAAGTTTTCAAAATGTGACTTCTGGCTCCGCGAAGTCCACTTTCTAGGCCATGTGGTAAACAAGGATGGGATTCATGTTGATCCATCCAAGGTTGACTCAATCAAGAACTGGCCTGCACCCCGCACACCAAAAGAAATCCGCCAATTCTTGGGTTTGGCAGGATATTACAGAAGATTTATCAAAGACTTCTCCAAGATTGCGCAACCTCTCACTTCACTGACTCAGAAGGGTGTCATCTATCGTTGGGGTGATGCACAAGAGTCCGCATTTCAACATCTAAAAGATAGACTTTGTAGCGCGCCTATCCTCTCATTGCCAGAAGGCACCGATGATTTCGTGGTTTATTGCGACGCTTCCATCCAAGGACTTGGTTGCGTATTGATGCAACGTGACAAGGTCATTGCCTACGCATCGCGCCAACTTAAAATTCACGAAAGAAACTACACTACTCACGATCTGGAGCTGGGAGTAGTTGTATTCGCGCTTAAGATATGGAGACATTACCTGTACGGTACCAAGTGCACCATCTACACCGATCACAGGAGTCTCGAGCATATCTTCAAGCAAAAGGAGTTAAACATGCGACAACGCCGATGGGTCGAACTCTTGAATGATTACGAATGCGCTATCAAGTATCATCCGGGCAAAGCCAATGTTGTGGCCGACGCCCTCAGTCGAAAGGATACTATACCTAGGCGTGTACGTGCTCTACAGCTTACCATCCAATCCAACCTTCCCGCTCAGATTCGTGATGCTCAGGTTGAAGCATTGAAAGCAGAAAACATCAGGGCTGAGTCCCTACGAGGATCGAGGCAGCGGCTAGAACAAAAGGAAGACGGTGCCTACTATGTTAACGGACGCATCTGGGTTCCATTTTATGGCAACTTACGCGAGCTTGTGATGGATGAAGCACATAAGTCTCGTTATTCTGTACACCCCGGTTCAGACAAGATGTACCACGACCTCAAGACTACGTATTGGTGGCCTGGCATGAAAGCCCACATAGCAACCTACGTCAGTAAGTGCTTGACTTGTGCGAGAGTCAAGTCTGAATATCAGAAACCATCAGGCCTACTTCAACAACCGGAGATCCCGAAATGGAAATGGGAGCAAATTTCCATGGATTTCGTTACCGGCCTGCCTAGATCTCAACGCGGAAATGATACCATTTGGGTGATCGTAGATCGACTGACCAAGTCTGCACATTTTCTGGCTATCAAAGAAACGGATAAGTTTTCTACTCTTGCAGACAGTTATCTAAAGGAAGTGGTGTCAAGGCACGGAGTGCCAACCTCTATTATATCTGATCGTGACGCGTGTTTTACTTCTGAACTGTGGCAAGCAATGCACAAGTCCTTTGGCTCACGTTTAGATATGAGCACCGCTTATCACCCACAGACGGATGGGCAATCGGAACGCACCATCCAAACCCTTGAAGACATGCTTAGGGCATGCGTAATCGACTTCGGCAATGGCTGGGAAAAGCACCTCCCGTTAGTGGAGTTTTCATATAACAACAGCTACCACACCAGCATCCAAGCCGCTCCGTTTGAGGCATTGTATGGACGCAAATGCCGATCACCTCTCTGTTGGGCAGAAGTTGGTGACAGCCAAATCACTGGCCCAGAACATGTGGTAGATACCACCGAGAAAATTGCTCAGATACGACAGCGAATGGCGGCAGCTCGTGACCGTCAGAAAAGCTATGCTGATAAGGGAAGAAAACCACTCGAGCTCCAGGTTGGGGATCGAGCGCTACTCAAAGTCTCACCTTGGAAAGGTGTAGTCCGCTTTGGCAAACGAGGCAAACTCAATCCGCGTTATATCGGACCATTCAAAGTCATTGAGAAAATTGGCCAAGTCGCCTACAGGTTGGATCTACCTGAAGAACTCAGCGGAGTTCACAACGTATTCCACGTATCAAATCTAAAGAAGTGTCTGTCAGAGGAGACCTTCATAGTTCCTCTCAAGGAACTCACAATCGACGACCAGCTGCGATTCGTCGAGGAACCAGTAGAGATTACTGATCGAGATGTTAAGATTCTCAAGCACACAAGAATACCTCTCGTTCGAGTTCGTTGGAATGCTCGTCGTGGCCCAGAGTATACCTGGGAACGAGAAGACCAAATAAAACTCAAGTATCCCCAACTGTTTAAGAAAAACGCAACCACTACTGAGGCTGAAGCTACCGCAGAATTTCGGGACGAAATTCCAAATCAACGGGGGGATGATGTGACACCCCAGGAAAATCTGGAAAACAACGCAACTTAACTAGCTTCCTCAGTAACCACGCGCTAAATTTCGGGACGAAATTCTCTTAACAGGGGGAGAATGTGACAACCCTCGAATTTACATGTAACCGTACAGTTTATTAATAATAATTAATGTGCTTGACGACTGTGTGGAATCACTTAACTGCTTTCTGATATCCATGTTATGCTTACACGTACTTGTTAATATACTAATAGTGTACAGAAAAGTTACTAAATAGTCCTGTGTAATTTCCTAAGTGTTAGAAATTAAAAACGTTACAAAAATATACATATAGGACGCTTTGCGGATTAATTAAGCAGTTTAACGGAACAGTATCGAACCGAACAACCGGACTTTACCCGGAACACAAAAATATTGTTAAACACATTGTTTATACTTTTCTGAACTAGTTAGGGTCCCCGAATACCCTAACACCCACCAAAAATACCAAGTAACTAACACTTATAAATAATACTTGGATGTGGACCTTAATTTAACTAGATAGTTGGAATTTTCAATTAGACCCCCTCCCCATATCCTTGAAATCGATCACATGCCCCATATCCAAGATCTTGCAAGATTCACTAAATCTCTAAATTGTTTTTAAATAGATTTGGTTAGATATGGTTGCACATAAGGGAACAAGGGGACCAATGGACAAACACTTTATGTTGGTTATAAGAACACATGCACCATCACCATTATCACCAACACATCTCATTCTCTTTCCCCCTCCCACTCTCGGCCATAACCTCCCCATACACCACCACCATTTTTTTGTTTTCATCCATCATTTCCAAGTGCTTCTCAAGGTGCAAGGAGGTGAATTAGGAAGCTCGGTGTTCTCGGAAGTGGAAGGACCTTCTTCGTTTGCTTTTAACCACCATTTTTCTACACTCGAACTCTCCTAGCCTTGTGCTAGTGGTAAGAACTTAGATCCGTTCATTCTTCATGTTATTCAAGTGGTTAATAGGTGATTTGATGATTTAAAGTTATGAAACACTAAAGAACTTGCACTAAAGTCTTGAACATGTTGGTTAAAGAGTAACTAGTGGTGTAAATCATGTAGATCTTGTGTGATTATGATGATTGGGTGATTATCTGATGCTTTACTGAATGATATTAGTATATGATGTTGTTGTGGTCACTAAACTTGTTAAAGGAATCGATCGAACACGATTTAGAAGGTTAAACACAAAAGAATCAGAATCTGTCTAACTTTTACAGCCCACTTCTGTTGGCTGTAAACAGGTCTTAACCTCAACGAAAAATCGATATTTTGAATCTAGAATATGTTATTATGAAATACGGTTCTAATGGCACCGGAATCGTAATTTTTGGACTCCGTTTACTATTTTTAAAGTGTTAATTTGTAACAGCTACTTAAGCTGAATTTTGACAGCAATTAATGGGTGTCGTATTTTTAGTCATAACCTGAGTTTTGTGATGAATCGAACCATGAAATTTGTACAGTAAATGACAACCGATGTATTTGTAATTACCCCACTGGAATTTCGTAAATCGGACACTCGATGAATTTTTAATAAATTGTTTCGTGGACTGTGTTCAGAAATACATAAATCTGAGTTCGGTCCCGAATATGAATTTTTATAAAATATTGGTGATAAACCGGACCCCGATATTTTTACACAATAAAATATGGAACGTTTAAGACATTCTGTAAAAATTTGGGAATTTTTGGAACATGTTAACTATTTTATTAAAATCCCCGAAAACAGCCCAGTTTCGAGTATAAAAGCTGAAACGACATAAGTAGTGATTTGCGTGTCTAAATGTCGAGTATGCTATCTGTGAATGATTTGACATGTTATATATGTTATGTGCATTATCGTATGTTTGATTTTGAGTGGGGAATGGACGGGAAACTTAGATGGGCATAAACCGTTACAGTGATGCATGTTATGTGATAGATACGTGTAGGAACTTTGTGTTCTATTTGAAAGCCACTAAATGACTAACTGGTAAATCATACTAGGACGTGATTGACCGACCTTGACTGTTAGCTATATTGAGAATCTAACCGAGCAAACCGAGGTGAGTTCACACACTTTCTAAGGCATGGGATTCCCGGTGGTTTGGGAATGGGTTAAAGAATTAAAACTAAATCTACATATCCTCCTTGGGTAGGATATGTACGGCCATCCTCCATAGAGCGGATGCCATTATTAATCCTACGAATTCTCCTGGTGCAGAATACGTACGTTCGTCCTCCTGGTGCAGGACAACAACCTTAAAACTAGCTAGACAAAACTCTATCATGAAGTCCCTCAATTTATATCGACTTAATCGCCGAGGCCAATGGCGAGCGGGTCATTAGTTAATAGCGCTATTAGGTTTAACAAACCTCACACCGTGCCAGTCGGACGGGCGTGTACTAATGGACTATGGCAGACTGTCAGTGATGATAGACACTGATATAGGGCACAACTTATTTGCGTAGCAGTCGATATCATTCCGTCTAGTAGTTCAAACGGGGAAAAACCCCCACTGATCATGGTTATGGATTGGGTAAAGAAAAAGAGAAATGGTTAAACATACTTTCAACTACGGGGTAACCCCCACGGCAGATAAGCCAACGAAAGTCAAACCACGTTTTCAGAAACAACTTAAAACTAAACAACCAAACGTGAACTCACTCAACTTTGTTGTTGACTCGTTGTTACATGCCTTACAGGTCGCTAAATGCTTGGAGCTTGCACGGGGAAGGAGTCGTTGTGGTGTACGGACTGTTATGTTCCGTGCTTAATATTTAAATCCTTATGAACTTACTAAACTTGCGTTTTGAAACTTTAAAACTATGGACTTATGCTTTTGAACTCACGTTTATGCTTCCGCTGTTTAAACCAAACAAGGTTAACTAGCTTTGGTCACCAATCGTATTATGTTTGGTTTTATTTACTTAATTGTGTTGTTCAATATGATTGGTGGCTCGATCCTGGTCATGTCACGCCTCCAAGCGGTGATACTCCGCATGGTGGATTTTGGGGGTGTGACAGATTGGTATCAGAGCCATTGGTTATAGTGAACTTGGTTTTTAAAAGGGAAAAGTTTTTGATAAAAACCAGACTATAACCAGTATAGTGCTCAACGATCCACAACGACGCTTCGCTCCACGTGCAAGGCTCAACACACTAGGTGGTATGATTTGAGTTTATATTATCTACTTGCTAGATTACTTTTGCATAATGTGATGTGATAGTATGCTTAATTAGGAAAGCAGCATGTTGTCTATTAGCCCTATTGTGTTCTTTATGACACACAATTGTTTACATGAAATTTGACAAACGGTGGTCAAATTCTTTCTTGATTTCTTTTCACCCCGCTACAACGACTGTTTATGCATTCTATCTACTCGCACGTTTACCTCGACGTGACGTCGCCATCTGACCCTCCGTGCAGCCGGTTCGTACGCCAACATTCACGAAGACCAGACCTGGCTCAAACGAACACGGGTTTTGGAGAACTATACCCACGCATCCCTGTTGACGGACCTCATCATCTCCACTGGTCGTCGTTACCAGAAACGAAGCAGCCACAGTTATGCGCGTTCGTCGCTTTGCAACTCGCAACTCTACCAACCAAACTCTATTGTGGACAAGTAATATACTTCCGTGAATCGTGATGCAACGAACTTCCCTTTTTGTGTCATGCCGCCACACCTCACTACTAGAATTGCTTCTAAGCGACATATTACTTGGTTGAATTCTTCTGTTATTGGTGGACCCCTGTTTTCACTCGATTCTTCGCATGAACCTCATTAACTCCCTGTTTCTTCGATTGGCAACTGATTTAACGAAACGCCAACAACCACATCACTATTTCCACCGATCACAAGTTTACCCCCATTACCTTATTGGGTGGTTAATGCTTCTTCTACTTGATTTACTCCTTCGAAAACCCAACCTAGCGAATGGATGCCCTTACTGATAGGATAGTCATCAGGACGCTCAAGGACGGAAATATGGAATCACTCAACCTACAGGCAAACACGATAATCTATACACTTACCTGACCCGCCTCACACTACAAGAAATCGTACTATTCCATGATAGTCTTCTTAAATACGCGGAATCCTTATACTAGCTTTTGTACCGACACATGATTATTGGTTTATGTTATGCCTAATTTCTACCATTTGCTTAGACCAAACCGTCATTCTCTTACCACAGTGACATTTCGTTCTCGCTCCACCATGCAAAGACACTGAAATGAACACCCTCTAACATAGAGAGTTTGGAAAGCTCGACTCTCGATCCTCGGTGATCACTCCTTGAAATCTTCAGAGTGATGCAATGAACGATCCCAACGTTGTGATGGGTAAGTTTCTTCTTGACGACTTCTTCGTTACTGTTTTATTCGATTCGGGTGCCGATACTAGTTATGTGTCCGTAAAAGTTAGCCAAATTCTTAAGCGCACCCCAACACTCCTGAACACCAAACACACGGTAGAACTAGCTAACGGTAAAAGTCTTGAAGCCACACACGTAGTTAAAGGTTGTAACCTCGTCTTGGCTGGTCAGACTTTCTCTATCGATCTTATTCCTATCACACTGGGTAGTTTCGACGTCGTTATTGGGATGGATTGGCTATCTCATCATCAAGCGAAGATTGTTTGCAAGGAGAAAATCGTCCGCATTCCTCGTTCTGATAAAGAACCCCTCGTGATTCGTGGCGACAAGAGTGGCGCTGTCGAAGGCATCATCTCTTTCCTTAAGGCCCAGAAGTGTTTGCGAAAGGGCCACACTGCCATTCTGGCACTCGTTACTGACACATCCACGGAAGAGAAGAGAATTGAAGACATTCCTATAGTACGCGACTTTCCTGAGGTATTTCCTGAGGAATTACCTGGTCTTCCGCCTCACCGCCAAGTTGAATTTCAAATCGAGCTAGCTCCTGGAGCAGCGCCAGTAGCTCGAGCACCATATCGTCTAGCCCCATCAGAACTCGAAGAACTGTCCACACAACTACAAGAACTCTTGGAAAAGGGTTTTATACGTCCGAGCTCTTCGCCCT
This sequence comes from Helianthus tuberosus, assembly GCA_030545235.1. Lineage (NCBI taxonomy): Eukaryota > Viridiplantae > Streptophyta > Magnoliopsida > Asterales > Asteraceae > Helianthus > Helianthus tuberosus. Next base: position 89,599,289 of record CM060356.1, on the reverse strand, counting down.
GGGGAGCTCCAGTCTTGTTCGTGAAGAAGAAAGACGGTACCTTCAGGATGTGTATTGACTATCGCGAACTTAACAAGGTAATGGTGAAGAATCGTTATCCTCTTCCACGTATTGACGACCTATTCGACCAACTGCAAGGGTCGAGCTATTACTCCAAGATTGACTTGAGATTGGGATACCATCAGCTGAGAGTCCGAGATGAGGACGTCTCCAAAACAGCATTCAGAACTCGTTACGGCCATTACGAGTTTCTTGTTATGCCATTCGGGCTGACAAATGCGCCAGCGGTCTTCATGGATCTCATGAACCGAGTGTGCAAGCCTTACCTGGATAAGTTCGTTATTGTGTTCATCGACGATATCCTGATCTATTCTAAGAGTCAGGAGGAACACGAGCAGCATCTACAAGTTATGCTGGAACTTCTTCGAAAAGAGCAGTTGTATGCCAAGTTTTCAAAATGTGACTTCTGGCTCCGCGAAGTCCACTTTCTAGGCCATGTGGTAAACAAGGATGGGATTCATGTTGATCCATCCAAGGTTGACTCAATCAAGAACTGGCCTGCACCCCGCACACCAAAAGAAATCCGCCAATTCTTGGGTTTGGCAGGATATTACAGAAGATTTATCAAAGACTTCTCCAAGATTGCGCAACCTCTCACTTCACTGACTCAGAAGGGTGTCATCTATCGTTGGGGTGATGCACAAGAGTCCGCATTTCAACATCTAAAAGATAGACTTTGTAGCGCGCCTATCCTCTCATTGCCAGAAGGCACCGATGATTTCGTGGTTTATTGCGACGCTTCCATCCAAGGACTTGGTTGCGTATTGATGCAACGTGACAAGGTCATTGCCTACGCATCGCGCCAACTTAAAATTCACGAAAGAAACTACACTACTCACGATCTGGAGCTGGGAGTAGTTGTATTCGCGCTTAAGATATGGAGACATTACCTGTACGGTACCAAGTGCACCATCTACACCGATCACAGGAGTCTCGAGCATATCTTCAAGCAAAAGGAGTTAAACATGCGACAACGCCGATGGGTCGAACTCTTGAATGATTACGAATGCGCTATCAAGTATCATCCGGGCAAAGCCAATGTTGTGGCCGACGCCCTCAGTCGAAAGGATACTATACCTAGGCGTGTACGTGCTCTACAGCTTACCATCCAATCCAACCTTCCCGCTCAGATTCGTGATGCTCAGGTTGAAGCATTGAAAGCAGAAAACATCAGGGCTGAGTCCCTACGAGGATCGAGGCAGCGGCTAGAACAAAAGGAAGACGGTGCCTACTATGTTAACGGACGCATCTGGGTTCCATTTTATGGCAACTTACGCGAGCTTGTGATGGATGAAGCACATAAGTCTCGTTATTCTGTACACCCCGGTTCAGACAAGATGTACCACGACCTCAAGACTACGTATTGGTGGCCTGGCATGAAAGCCCACATAGCAACCTACGTCAGTAAGTGCTTGACTTGTGCGAGAGTCAAGTCTGAATATCAGAAACCATCAGGCCTACTTCAACAACCGGAGATCCCGAAATGGAAATGGGAGCAAATTTCCATGGATTTCGTTACCGGCCTGCCTAGATCTCAACGCGGAAATGATACCATTTGGGTGATCGTAGATCGACTGACCAAGTCTGCACATTTTCTGGCTATCAAAGAAACGGATAAGTTTTCTACTCTTGCAGACAGTTATCTAAAGGAAGTGGTGTCAAGGCACGGAGTGCCAACCTCTATTATATCTGATCGTGACGCGTGTTTTACTTCTGAACTGTGGCAAGCAATGCACAAGTCCTTTGGCTCACGTTTAGATATGAGCACCGCTTATCACCCACAGACGGATGGGCAATCGGAACGCACCATCCAAACCCTTGAAGACATGCTTAGGGCATGCGTAATCGACTTCGGCAATGGCTGGGAAAAGCACCTCCCGTTAGTGGAGTTTTCATATAACAACAGCTACCACACCAGCATCCAAGCCGCTCCGTTTGAGGCATTGTATGGACGCAAATGCCGATCACCTCTCTGTTGGGCAGAAGTTGGTGACAGCCAAATCACTGGCCCAGAACATGTGGTAGATACCACCGAGAAAATTGCTCAGATACGACAGCGAATGGCGGCAGCTCGTGACCGTCAGAAAAGCTATGCTGATAAGGGAAGAAAACCACTCGAGCTCCAGGTTGGGGATCGAGCGCTACTCAAAGTCTCACCTTGGAAAGGTGTAGTCCGCTTTGGCAAACGAGGCAAACTCAATCCGCGTTATATCGGACCATTCAAAGTCATTGAGAAAATTGGCCAAGTCGCCTACAGGTTGGATCTACCTGAAGAACTCAGCGGAGTTCACAACGTATTCCACGTATCAAATCTAAAGAAGTGTCTGTCAGAGGAGACCTTCATAGTTCCTCTCAAGGAACTCACAATCGACGACCAGCTGCGATTCGTCGAGGAACCAGTAGAGATTACTGATCGAGATGTTAAGATTCTCAAGCACACAAGAATACCTCTCGTTCGAGTTCGTTGGAATGCTCGTCGTGGCCCAGAGTATACCTGGGAACGAGAAGACCAAATAAAACTCAAGTATCCCCAACTGTTTAAGAAAAACGCAACCACTACTGAGGCTGAAGCTACCGCAGAATTTCGGGACGAAATTCCAAATCAACGGGGGGATGATGTGACACCCCAGGAAAATCTGGAAAACAACGCAACTTAACTAGCTTCCTCAGTAACCACGCGCTAAATTTCGGGACGAAATTCTCTTAACAGGGGGAGAATGTGACAACCCTCGAATTTACATGTAACCGTACAGTTTATTAATAATAATTAATGTGCTTGACGACTGTGTGGAATCACTTAACTGCTTTCTGATATCCATGTTATGCTTACACGTACTTGTTAATATACTAATAGTGTACAGAAAAGTTACTAAATAGTCCTGTGTAATTTCCTAAGTGTTAGAAATTAAAAACGTTACAAAAATATACATATAGGACGCTTTGCGGATTAATTAAGCAGTTTAACGGAACAGTATCGAACCGAACAACCGGACTTTACCCGGAACACAAAAATATTGTTAAACACATTGTTTATACTTTTCTGAACTAGTTAGGGTCCCCGAATACCCTAACACCCACCAAAAATACCAAGTAACTAACACTTATAAATAATACTTGGATGTGGACCTTAATTTAACTAGATAGTTGGAATTTTCAATTAGACCCCCTCCCCATATCCTTGAAATCGATCACATGCCCCATATCCAAGATCTTGCAAGATTCACTAAATCTCTAAATTGTTTTTAAATAGATTTGGTTAGATATGGTTGCACATAAGGGAACAAGGGGACCAATGGACAAACACTTTATGTTGGTTATAAGAACACATGCACCATCACCATTATCACCAACACATCTCATTCTCTTTCCCCCTCCCACTCTCGGCCATAACCTCCCCATACACCACCACCATTTTTTTGTTTTCATCCATCATTTCCAAGTGCTTCTCAAGGTGCAAGGAGGTGAATTAGGAAGCTCGGTGTTCTCGGAAGTGGAAGGACCTTCTTCGTTTGCTTTTAACCACCATTTTTCTACACTCGAACTCTCCTAGCCTTGTGCTAGTGGTAAGAACTTAGATCCGTTCATTCTTCATGTTATTCAAGTGGTTAATAGGTGATTTGATGATTTAAAGTTATGAAACACTAAAGAACTTGCACTAAAGTCTTGAACATGTTGGTTAAAGAGTAACTAGTGGTGTAAATCATGTAGATCTTGTGTGATTATGATGATTGGGTGATTATCTGATGCTTTACTGAATGATATTAGTATATGATGTTGTTGTGGTCACTAAACTTGTTAAAGGAATCGATCGAACACGATTTAGAAGGTTAAACACAAAAGAATCAGAATCTGTCTAACTTTTACAGCCCACTTCTGTTGGCTGTAAACAGGTCTTAACCTCAACGAAAAATCGATATTTTGAATCTAGAATATGTTATTATGAAATACGGTTCTAATGGCACCGGAATCGTAATTTTTGGACTCCGTTTACTATTTTTAAAGTGTTAATTTGTAACAGCTACTTAAGCTGAATTTTGACAGCAATTAATGGGTGTCGTATTTTTAGTCATAACCTGAGTTTTGTGATGAATCGAACCATGAAATTTGTACAGTAAATGACAACCGATGTATTTGTAATTACCCCACTGGAATTTCGTAAATCGGACACTCGATGAATTTTTAATAAATTGTTTCGTGGACTGTGTTCAGAAATACATAAATCTGAGTTCGGTCCCGAATATGAATTTTTATAAAATATTGGTGATAAACCGGACCCCGATATTTTTACACAATAAAATATGGAACGTTTAAGACATTCTGTAAAAATTTGGGAATTTTTGGAACATGTTAACTATTTTATTAAAATCCCCGAAAACAGCCCAGTTTCGAGTATAAAAGCTGAAACGACATAAGTAGTGATTTGCGTGTCTAAATGTCGAGTATGCTATCTGTGAATGATTTGACATGTTATATATGTTATGTGCATTATCGTATGTTTGATTTTGAGTGGGGAATGGACGGGAAACTTAGATGGGCATAAACCGTTACAGTGATGCATGTTATGTGATAGATACGTGTAGGAACTTTGTGTTCTATTTGAAAGCCACTAAATGACTAACTGGTAAATCATACTAGGACGTGATTGACCGACCTTGACTGTTAGCTATATTGAGAATCTAACCGAGCAAACCGAGGTGAGTTCACACACTTTCTAAGGCATGGGATTCCCGGTGGTTTGGGAATGGGTTAAAGAATTAAAACTAAATCTACATATCCTCCTTGGGTAGGATATGTACGGCCATCCTCCATAGAGCGGATGCCATTATTAATCCTACGAATTCTCCTGGTGCAGAATACGTACGTTCGTCCTCCTGGTGCAGGACAACAACCTTAAAACTAGCTAGACAAAACTCTATCATGAAGTCCCTCAATTTATATCGACTTAATCGCCGAGGCCAATGGCGAGCGGGTCATTAGTTAATAGCGCTATTAGGTTTAACAAACCTCACACCGTGCCAGTCGGACGGGCGTGTACTAATGGACTATGGTAGACTGTCAGTGATGATAGACACTGATATAGGGCACAACTTATTTGCGTAGCAGTCGATATCATTCCGTCTAGTAGTTCAAACGGGGAAAAACCCCCACTGATCATGGTTATGGATTGGGTAAAGAAAAAGAGAAATGGTTAAACATACTTTCAACTACGGGGTAACCCCCACGGCAGATAAGCCAACGAAAGTCAAACCACGTTTTCAGAAACAACTTAAAACTAAACAACCAAACGTGAACTCACTCAACTTTGTTGTTGACTCGTTGTTACATGCCTTACAGGTCGCTAAATGCTTGGAGCTTGCACGGGGAAGGAGTCGTTGTGGTGTACGGACTGTTATGTTCCGTGCTTAATATTTAAATCCTTATGAACTTACTAAACTTGCGTTTTGAAACTTTAAAACTATGGACTTATGCTTTTGAACTCACGTTTATGCTTCCGCTGTTTAAACCAAACAAGGTTAACTAGCTTTGGTCACCAATCGTATTATGTTTGGTTTTATTTACTTAATTGTGTTGTTCAATATGATTGGTGGCTCGATCCTGGTCATGTCACGCCTCCAAGCGGTGATACTCCGCATGGTGGATTTTGGGGGTGTGACAGATTTTACTGGGTATGATTGATTGATGGATGGTTGTATCAAGACTGCTGCATTGGTACTTGTTCTAGTGTTAGATTTTATCATGCACATGTAAGTTTTTTGTGTATTTTTATCGTGTTAGATTTCATCGTGCACAGCATGGCCAGCCCTGGGGGTGGGCCGGAAGGACCACCGGCCAGGGCCCGATATTTCGAGGGGCACATTTTTTTATGAAAAAAACCCGATATGTATATGTAAAATAATTTTTTTAATCGGGTACATCTATACAAACACCAACATAGGCTCTCTTACAAAATTATTCTTATGGCACATGGCACATTTTTTTCGAGCTCAAACAGGGTACACGAATTCTCAGGACCGGCCCTGGTGCACAGGTATGTTTTTTTTGTGTATTTTTATTTTGCTTGCTTTCCCCCTATTATTATACATATTATATATATTAATAGAAACTACTCATGAACAGTAGTTTTCTTTTAAAATATTAAAATAAGTTTTTTTAAATTAATTAATTCAATTTCTTTAACATTCAATTCACCCATGATGGAAAAAAAATGAACTGTAGGTTTCTTTTAAAATATTAAAATAAGTTTTTTAAATTAATTGATTCCATTTCTTTAACATTCAATTCACCCATGATGAAAAAAAAAACATCGTAACTTTCCTTTGATTAACATATTACTTTCTTTTGCAAATAAATCTCATCTTTTATGTACAATTCTAATAAAGTTAAAACCTATTTACATATTTGTAAAATTTAAAATTATGGGTATATAATATGTGATGCATACATTTTATAAAACTAATAGCTAAACATACAAATATATGATATTTTAAAAAATACAGTTGTATTATTAACAAAAACAAAATGAAAAAAATAATCATTTTACTCTTTTTGTTATTTATGAGATTATTAAAAAACGGTAGGGTGTGTATGGGTCGGTTTTGGCCTAAAGCCATAACCATAACCACAATATCGGTTAATGGATAACCATAACCATAACCGATCGGTTATGGTGGTTATGGTTAATCGGTTTTAATGGTTATAGCGGGTCGGTTGTGGGTGGTTAACCGTGTATTTAGCTTAACTAAAAATAACTTAATTTTTTAACATGGAATAAATTGTTATTACATATTTGTATATATTAGTATATTGCATAGTATGAAAAATACATATAATCTATAATATTAATATCGATTATTACCGAATATTCAAATAAAGTGATAAGATATATTCCAAAAATTCAAATAAACAATTATATATTAAAAAAATAGTCAAAAGTCCTAAATCCTACAAAAGATTATTACATGTCGGTTCGGTTATGATGGGCATGGAAACATTGATAACCATAACTGACCCGCTACTTTCGGTTTTCAGAAAAAACATTAACCGACCCACCGGTTTTTGATTTGGTTCGGTTTTGTCGGTTAATTCGGTTATGGTTCGGTTAATTCGGTTTTTTGCACACCCCTAAAAAACGGTAATGACATGATTCAAAACGTGTGTATATCTATATTTTAGAATGTTTAGCCTACGGTAACGTCACAAACTGATCTGACTTTGACTAAACAACATCGGTAGGGGAATTGGTACCATCGGAATAGTTACCAATTTTTGTTTTTATGGCCTTCGATCGATGTACAACGGTTGATACAAAGAGTGTCGATGTCCAAGTACCGCAATAAACCGAACCGATAACGACTGAAATCCCGCCGCATCGCGCGAGGGAATTCTGCTAGTTATACATATTATTTTGAAGTAGTGATGAATAGTAAAACTAAACTTTTAATAATATATTTATTTTGATTTTTTTCTAATTTGTTTGTTTATTGAAAATGGATATAGTATTGCTGTCGTATCAAATCGAACCGAAACCGACAATGATATTTAAAATGGATACCGTGATGCTATCATACCATATCGAACCGAAACTGACAATGATATTCAAAATGGATACCGTGACGCTATCGTACCAAATCGAACCGAAACTGACAATGATATTCAATTTGTTTTTTTTTTCTATTGTAAACTATACAAGCACCGATAAAAATATAAAAACACATTTTTTGTATCGTAAACTATACGAGTATTGATATGGGACTTATCGAACTAATTTCAATCGAATAACATTGGTACCAATATCGGTAGTATCAAAACCGATATTTTTTATCGTTTTCGATTAATATTTGTCTCTTGTAAACTATATGAGTGCCAATAAAAATATGGAAAAGATATTTTTTTATCGTAAACTATACGAGGGTTGATACGTGACTACCCGAACCGATTTCAACCGAACAACATTGTTACAAATATCGGTATATCGAAACCGGGATTCTTTTCTATGGTTTTTGATTGATATAAAACATGTATTCTTTTAGGCATATCACGACTTTGTTTTTTTTAGTTTTTTCTTTCCGCTGCTATAACGAGTATCAGTACCAGAACGAACCGAACGGATACAACTGAGTTCCCGCCGCGTAGTGCGGGGAAAACTCACTAGTACATATTATTTTAAAGTAGTGATGAATAGTAAAACTAAAGGTTTAATATTATATTTATTTTGATTTTTTCTAATTTGTTTTTTATTGAAAATGGATACCGTGTCGCTATTGTACAATATCGAACCGAAACCGACAATGGTATTTAAAATGGATACCGTGACGCTATTGTACAATATCGAACAGAAACTGGCAATTATATTTATAATGGATACTGTGACGCTTCGCAACAAATAGAACTGAAACTGACAATGATATTCAATTTGTTTTTTTTTCTATTGTAAACTATACAAGCGCCGGTAAAAATATAAAAAACACATATTTTTTTGTATCGTAAAGTATAGGAGTATATATATGGGACTTACCAAAACAATTTCAACCGAATAACATTGGTACCAATGTCGATAGTATTGGAACCAATATTCTTTTTTTTTTGGTAAAGGGTTACCCCGGTGATTCTATATATTCACATCCAAAACAAAACAAGTAGTGTAGATAGTCTACACTAGTTCAATCACAGGACATGCCCCATGAAAGTAAACAACTAGTAAAAACAAAAAACACCACCAACAGGTAAAAACAACTAGACTAAACTCTAGAATAAAACAAAACAACTACTTAATCAGCCACCGGCATCATGAAGTTCATTTCCATAAATCTCCCAATCACCTAGAAGCCTTCTCACATTGTCACAATTCTTCAGCTTCACACCCATCAATTTGTAACGCACCTGTTGGATAATAATTTCACTTATAGTTTCCGGAGGCCTCAGCTGGTTCTTGAATAATCTCGCATTGCGTTCCTGCCAAATCAAATAAGCACTGGCCGCCACCAACAATCTTGCAACGTAGTTAGCTGCTGATTTCGACTTAGACCGCACTAGAAGCCAATCAACAATATCCTCCCACTTCGATTGAACCGACTCCATACCCACTTTATGCCTAACCATATGCCAAACTTGTGTAGAGAACTTACATTCGAAAAACAGATGACTATGAGAGTCATGATTAGCATAACATAGTAGACAGCAGATCATGTTCATATTCTTTCTACGCGAGATGTCCCACTTCAAAATCTTATCCTGAGTAAGTAATTTGCGTCTCATGATAAGCCACATCAAGAAAGCATGACGAGGTATGCACTGAGCGAACCAAACAAAAGGACACCACTCAACCTCCAACTCACGGTGCCTAACTGAATCCCAAGCACGAGCCTTGGAAAAATCATGGAGCTGATCCCCTTGGCGCCACAAGAGTTTATCAGCTTTATTCGGATCAAAAGTCATCTGATCGAGTTGGATAAGAACTGGAAAAATATCCCTCCACGCGACCGGCCATCTCCAAGAAGAATCCGAATAAACGTTAGAAAATTTAGACTCCATATTAAACCCCGCATTTGCGATAACTCTAGGCGAGATGATCTGATTCAATGGCCCTAAAACACTCCACGTATCAAACCAAGCTGAAGTATTCAAACCATTCCCAACATCGGACCAAACGAAACTCCTCATAACCTGTCGAATCTGAAGAATCTTTCTCCATGACCAGCAACAAGCAGAAGGAACTTTACAAGCCCATAAACTTTTACCTTTTAACCTGTATGAGTGAACCCACTCAACCCACAAAGAGTCACGCCTAGAAAGAATACTCCATATATGCGATGACATGGGAGCTTTATTAACATCACCAATTCGTCGAATACCTAAACCACCTTCATACTTAGGAACACAAACCGCTTTCCAAGAAACTTTAGCCCGGCCTTTCTGAAACGCACTATCATGAGACCATAAAAAAATCCGCATCAACGCCTCCAAATTAAGAATCACCTGAGTTGGCAAAATAAACACAGAAGACCAGTAAACATGCAATGAGGACAAGACCGATATAATAAGTTGCAACCTGCCCGCAAACGATAGAAATTTATTCCGCCAATGCATGATACGTTTCTCAAACTTCTCCACCAACGCAGAACAATCTTTATAAAGTAACCGAGAACAATCTTTATAAAGTAACCGAGTAGATATAAGTGGCACACCCAGATATCTAACTGGCAAAGAACCCTCCATAAACGGCATAATATTCAAAATAGCAGTTTTAACAAAAGAAGGCACATTAGAGAAAAAAACTATACTTTTATGAACATTAGGCAACAAACCCGACATCTTTGTAAACGAATTAAGAGAGTTCATAATACACCTGGCCGATGCAATCTCACCCTTAGAGAAGATAAACAAGTCGTCCGCAAAACATAGATTGATAATATGTTGACGTTCACACTTGTTATGAAATTTAAACGAAGAATCAATCCTTACCGCATGCTGTAAGATGGCCGTAAGAATCTCCATTACAAGAGTGAATAAATACGGCGAAATAGGATCACCTTGTCTTAACCCCCGGTTACCCTTGAAAAAACCATGAACATCACCATTAATACACACTGAAAACGTGGTAGTAGAAACACAAACCATGATCCAGTGAACCATGCTAGTATGAAACCCGAAACCAACCAAATTGTCCTTTAGAAAACTCCAATCAACAGTGTCATAAGCCTTCTGAATATCAACTTTGAACGCACATTTAGGAGGACCGATATTTCTGTGATAATTGTGCATCAACTCTTGTGTTAACAAAATATTATCATAAATTTTTCTACCCGGCACAAAAGCCGATTGGTTGACACTAACAATATCATTCAACGCCACCTTAATTCTTTCAGCAACAATCTTGCTAATGCATTTACACAATACATTGCAACAGGCAATCGGACGATAGTCCGTAACCACAGACGGAGTCGGGATCTTAGGAATAAGAACAATAAGAGTATGATTTAATTCCCGAAGAAGCTTCCCTGTAGCAAAAAAAATCAATAACCGCATTGGAAACATCATTACCTACGATAGGCCAGGCACTTTTAAAAAATCTTGCTGTAAAACCATCTGGACCTGGAGCTTTATCCGACCCAATCGAAAACATCGCCTTCTTAACCTCTTCAGCTGTGACTGGACGAACCATATGATCCGCAACATCCATATCCAACGTTTTATTAAACAAATCAGGAGTCGGACTGAGCGAAGTAACACCCGGGCATCCCAAAAATTTCTCATAATGTTCAACGAACGCTTTCTGAACCATATCATCCTCATAAATATTGCCGCTAACATCTCGAATAACATCAATACGACTATAGTGAATTCTATTCTTGAGCGACGAGTGGAAAAATGATGTATTCATATCTCCAGCCGCTAACCAGTCCACCTTGGACTTTTGCTTCAAAAAACGCTCTTCATCTAGCAAAGCTACCTGAAAATCATGTCGGATAGTAGCTTCATCCTCCCGAAACGTCTCACACGACGGATCATTATCAATGTCTCGCTGAATCCCATCAAGTTTATCACGCAAGTCTTGAACTTTTTTATGCAAGTTACCTTGCTGAAAAAGTAAGACTCGTAAAGGAGATTTGAGAAGCCGAAGTTTCTTAACAACAGAGAACTGAAACACACCACTAATACTCGTACCCCAAACTCTCTTCACAATCGGCAAGAATTCAGGCTTATGCACCAGAAAATTAGCGAACTTGAAGGACCGATGCTTTAATTTTTCAGCTTCCGGAATCTTGAGAACACACGGGCAGTGATCCGATAACCGAGCCGGATGAAACACCGCTACAGCACTCGGAAAACGGGTTATGAACTGAGAATTACCCATCACTCTATCAATCTTCTTCATCAACCCGATCCCCTTCTTGGGCTTCTGATTCCACGTAAAGTGAAATCCCGAACGATTTAAGTCAATCATCTCAATTTCATCAACGCACGCTTGAAATTCCTTCATACTCGAAGAAACCGAAGAACACCCCCATAGATTTATCTTCAAGGTTCAACGCAGAATTAAAGTCACCTAACATGACCCACGGTTCATTACGCACGAAATTTTTATGCAAAGATAGTTGATTCCATAACTCCCTCCTTGAAACATAATAGTTAGCAGCATAAATAATCGAACAAAAAATCATTCTTTTCTCCTGTTTAAACATCAGCTGCAGGTGCATAACCTGATCTGACTCCAAAAGCACCATAACCTCAAAAATAATAGGATTCCAGCCAACAATTATTCTCGTTCCTTTGTTACATCGAGCCCCATTTGACGTCCAGTGCCAAGACCGAAAAACTGACTTGCAAACTTTAGAAAGATTACCCACCTCAACGTGGGATTCAAGAATAGCACATAAACTCAATTTAAACTCCTTAATAACATTACGAACCTCCGTTTGCTTAATGGGGCGGTTCAAACCCCTAATGTTCCAAGAAGCAATATTAACCATTGTTAACCGACGAAGAAGGAGTGCTTGCCCCTTTTTTATCATCTATTTTAATAGTACCTTGCCTCAAAAATCCATCCGTCTCATTAAACACCTCAACAACCTCTTCATCGTCCACATCCTCTTGGGCCGAAGCTGGTATGTTACCACCCTCTTCGTCATTAAGGCTAGGATCGTTGAGAACATCAAATGGATTCGAAGACTGCAAGTTACGCGAGCTCGAACCTCTAACCGGCTCTTCTTTCTTTTTAGCAACCACTGGCCTATATTCGAACTTTGGCTTAGGCTTATTAACCGGGAAGCCAGTTTTTCTAGCAATCTTCTTGCTATGAACCCATGTATAACCCTCTTCATCAACCACCGGATAATTATTAGGACGTCTAATTTGATTTTGATGCTTACCAACCTTTTCTGTAATCCTACCATTACCTTGTTTCGAAGACTGGTGAGGACAACTATCATCAGAGTGACCAAACACACAACAATGGGCACAACGAAGAGGATACCATTCATACCCAACAGACATAGATTCCTTAGTAAATCCTTCTCCCCCCAGTTCAGGGATCGCCATTGTGATCTCTTCTCTAAGACTTTTATCAGCCGACACCTCTATTAAGGCTCTCGCATAGCTACTACGACCCCACATGTCCATGCACATCGACGTAGTATACGAATCTAAGGCTTTCGGTTCACCAATAGTAGTCGCTATCATGCTAAGCCCATCCTTCGTATACGCAGCAATCGGAACATCATGAATTTTAACCCAAATCTGCACCTTTTTTACTTCCTTTTTTTCCAGCTTAGACGTCGGGCTCCATCTGTTAAGAAACAGAGGTTGTGATCGAATAATCCAAGGGCCATCCTGCAAGACATTCATCAAACCAGCCTCATCCGCAAATTTGAAGAAAAAGAACCCGTTAGCGTTCATCATGGACTTCTGGATTCCATATTTTTTCCAATTGTTACGCACAAAATAGTCCACGACTGGGTAAGCCACTCGATCCCCTAGAAAATAACCCACCAAGGTATTAGCCATCTTATCTTGAACACTACGCACAGATTCCCTCGGGAGAACAACATCACAACCCTCATGCACTGAATCACTAACCAGAGAGCGAAAATTCAACTTTTAAGATTTGTTAACAAGCAATGACTCAGCGTAAGACATAGATTTCGAACTGCTACCCACATTCACGTTGGCCCCCTGAACCCCTTCCTGACCGACCTGTTTATTACTCGAAGTCTCACCATCCGGTCGTTCCATGTCTAGACTAACCGGAGTAGTAATCTTAGTAAGTTCATCGATAATATTTATCTTTTTAGGATCAGAAAATGTACCACGACGAGGCAGCATTGGGTTTCCGTCAATATTAACTACGCGACTAGCTATTCCCTTGACTGATAATGGAGGTTTACCACGATCACCAGGAACAAACTCAGCCGATTTCTTACGATCACCCATTGAAAATAATACCACTCTCTCCTTTAGAACACTTATCGAACAACCATGCACACGAAAACCTAAACCACCAGCGCCACAAAGACAGAAGAAAACAGAAAATAAAAACCCTAATCTAGCAAACCCTATCCCATGAACATCCGAAACGAAGAACACAGAATTTCAGGCGGCGATTAAAAACAAAAAGAAAGAAACCCTAGATTAAAACGATCAAGAATGCTAACTAGTTCGTTATAGATGCTTGAAACAAGCCTCTAATCACAGACTGTTATACATACTATTACAATATTCTTTTTTATGGTTTACGATGATATTATTCTATTGTAAATTGTAAACTATACAATAAGTGCCAATAAAAATATAGAAAAAGATACGGGACTAATCGAACCGATTTCAACCGAACAGCATCGTTACAAATATCGGTAGTATTGAAGCCGATATTCTTGTCTATGGTTTTCGATTTATATAAAGCACGTATTCTTTTGGGCATATCACGACTTTGTTTTATTAGTTTTTTCTTTCAGCTGCTATAGCGAATGTCAGTAACAAAACGAACCGAACGGATACAACTGAGTTCCCGTCGCGAAGCGCAGAAGAAAACCACTAGTTAGGAATTAAACTGGTTTACTGATATACAGTGTTTTGAGTTGATACTTGATTTCTGCTTATTAGTAATTTACTAAGTGGCTATAATAATTTAATGTCGGTCCCAAAGCTCGAACAAACAGGCCGTAGTGTTTACCTCGTTTTGAGCTTCCAAAATGGTTGAGACAACCCTATACGTTTCTCATATATAAACAATAAATCTATATCAACTGACCCAAGAATAACTCTGAAAACCCATCATGTTTCTCTTGATAGAATGGTGGATCGAGAAAATTAGTTCTTCCGTAAAATGATGAAACAGAATCTCATGATTAATGGTTGTCGCACGCCAAATGCTTTAACATGTGAAAAATCAAAACCCGTTCATGGATCACAAATAATATTAAGGGAAACCTACAAAATTTATAAAAAAAAAAAAAAAAAACTACAATCCTTGAATTATATCATTAAATTACTAAATGAAACCAATCAATGCAAACATCCTACTTTCACAAACTACAACTTCAAAAACCATATTAAAGCGGTCTCCAGAATAACAAAATAAGACATTACCTGCGGGTCCCCGAATCCCATATCTACCTCTGTTCCATGATCTTAATGCGTCTTCGGTTTTTTGATCCTCACATAAGGAAGAATTCCCATGAAATGAACAACTTCTGGGCTCCATTCGCGTTGCTGGGCCCGGCAAAACATCAAGAACGTGTTCGCAAAGTAGGAATTAAAGCCCATGAAGACATGCCACATCGCATGGCCTTGCGGGTTGACTGGCCAGCTGGATATCTGGTTGCAGCAGAAGCGGTCACCTAACCAGCATAAACTACCCAACAAAAGGGTAGCCACATAGAACTTTGCAAGGCGTTTGGCGCGTATATCTTGTGTGTAGATGTAGTATTTGTAAACCCGAGGAATGCATAATACGCATAGCATCACGTAATGAAGTTTGAATCCTATATCGAAACGGATAATGGAGTGGAGAACAGCGAATGAAATACCGTATAGAAAGAGGAATGTGGGCATGGTGCTACGGTAGTGCCAATCGGGTGAATATAGGATGTAGATGTAGAGGAGCATTTCCCATACCATTGGTGTTTCGTCACTTTGTTGTTGCCTGCAAATAACATTTTTCTCATGGTCAACTTTAAAAGAAGAAAATTTATCTTCATAATCAAACTTAGTTCCTCATGTTTTTATTGAACAATCTCTTTAACTGATAAAAACCAATATATAATCTATTTAACTTTAGCTTCTAATGATCCAGGGCGGGGTATTCACAATAGCGTTTCCGAACAAATGATCTCAGCACAATTCTTGGATAGCCAATCCATTTCTACGACAACATCGAAACTTTTTTCGTATTAATATCAGCTTTTAATATCATTTGAAAAGATTGTTTAATAATACCATGCTCATTGTCAATTTTACGTAGATGAAATTTTATCTTCATGACCAAACTTAGTTCATCATGTTCTTATTGAACAATATTTTAATTGATATTAAAACTAAAACCATATATCATCTTTTTGATATGAAAAGTATTACTAGTAACTATCATAAACTTGCCGGAAAAGTGAATTACCATTAAAAAGACAAATTTTGGTATAAAACTTCAAGAAAACAATGCATAGCATTCTAATAGTCAAGGTCGATCGTCGCATTATTTATTAAACTATCTACTTGCACTAGTTTCTTGCCTTTAAGTCCTTCAAGGACACCTGGTCCCACTAGTTAACAGGATACTGGTGGGCCACGTGAGTTATCTCTCACCAGTTCTCACAGGTACAAAAAAGGTAACGTAAAGAGTTTGGATTATGTACTTACACATGTTGTAGTGTAGCATGATACATCACGCTTCCGATCGCGAGTGCCATGTTTGACAAGTGTAGAACACTAAATCTCTTCTCGAAACGTTGTATCAACGAGCTTAAAAGGCCAACAAGTGCCAAAACAATGCACGGGATATTCGAGATGGTATTATAAAACTCAGCAACATATGAAGAAACCGCATAATTCTTCTCACACCATTCATGGGAGGATGTGACCGGCCCCCAAAAGCTTGATATACCATCAGCCATATAAATCTATACGTATACGTTCTCACCAGGCAATATGTTGAAACTATATCATCACTATTAAAATGTTCCTTTCTCTATTAAAACCACCTGAAGATAAACAAACTATTTAACATTCCAGCATTCATAGAAATCAATCAATCATAATTCAAAAACTACTTGGAGTCAATCAACAAAAATGATGATTCCTGCTATCAGAACAAAACATTCGTAATCTATTAGTTCAAAATTCGTTAATTTTGTCAGAATTCAAACAAAAATACTCAAATCTAGCCATTTTTGCGTAATTCATCATATCGTATTTTCAAAATTCCATCAAATCGAATCATAGGAATTAATCAATCAATTAATAAAATCTAATATCAAAATACAACAACAACAACCATACCCAGTAAATCCCACAAATAGCAGAACTATTTGTAGGGTCTGGGGGAGGTGGGATGTAGGCAAACCTTTCCTCTATCCAAGAATAGAGAGGCTGCTTCCTGAGAGACCCCCGGCTCTAAAACAACCAACGAAAAATGGGTAAGTAAATAGTGTAGCAGTAGTCAGATAAATCATTAGCAAGCAACATATATTCATATATACAAGAGAATCATCATATGTTGGTCTACCAAAAGTACTAAATATTCCAGCATTCAAACCCTAGAAATCAATCAATCAATCATGAACTACTTGAAGTCAATCAACATAAATTATAATTCTCATGAACAATGATAAAACCTACTATGAGAACCAAAAATTCGTTAATATTGTAACGATTCAAACAAACAAACAATCAATCAAATCTAACAATTACTGCGTAAATTCAACATCATAACGTGTTTTCAAAACTCCTATCAGATCGAATCATACAATCAATTAATAACAGTTAATATCAAAATTTAAAGAGCGAAAATTACAAGAAAAAACCTAAAATCAACGATATGGAAGAGAATAAGAAGCCTAGATCATTGGGATGAAAATAGATGCAAAAGGCGAATTAAAGCGACCTGTAACAGCATTAAATGGGTGGTTATTCGGAATCTGAGTGCAACGAATTCGATCGGAATGGGGTATGATAACGGCGACAGGTCTTTTGGGGGAATTCAACGTCAGGGTGCCCCGTCGGTGTATAATTATTTTTTGTTTTCTAGGAGTTTATTCTAAAAAAGTAAAAGTATGTTACATAATAAGATTACACTAGTTTATTCAAATGTAGGTCTTAAAACAGATTAGGAGAGAACAATGATCACCTTAGGTTTCAGTTTCTTTAAACAATTGTGTGTAATTCCAACTAGAAAGAGTTACATAGACATAACTCGTGCATGTTTAATCGAAGTGATAAAAGGGAACAAAGTACTCGGATTATATAAACGCGAGGTTGTTTCCCGATGACCAATTAATCAATAACCAACCCTAACCCTTCCCGTGATATCTCGATTGCCAACGGCACCAAGAACGTACGATTAAGACTAGAAATTGCACTATCGATTAACAAGTTACAAGCAATCAAACATACACTATGATATTCAAGCAACGCAAGTTATCATTCTAGAAATTCAGAAATAAAACACACAAAAGTTCAAGAAACATTCACCTAAGATGATCACCGACGAGTTTAGCCGGACATGGCTCGGTGAATCATCATCATAATCAAACCAATGTTTATACGAATCGAAAATACAAACCGGATGATAAGAATTGTTCACAAACCAAACAAGCAGCCAAAATTCGCCCCCAAGATGATCCAAAACCGTCCAATGATGGGGAATAATGAAAAGACACCCAAAAACTAACTTAAATGTTGCAGTTACATGTTTTCTCGCAGCTGTCACCGTAATTTACGGCTCCACCGTAAATTACGGTGAACATGATTCCATTACGGTGCAAACAAACTGTGTTACGGTGGAGGAAAAGGCAAAATCCAGGTCCACCGTAAATTACGGTAGGACCGTAATTTACGGTGGTGAGCTGAATTTTCTTCTTTGTTTTGTCTCTTGTTCCACACTCGACCCGTTCATCACCAAAGCCTCCAAAGCTGCGTTTAATCCATCTTTTAGCTCCTGACCCGCACCTGAAACATAAGCACCGTAGTTATCTAATTCAAGATAATTACACGATTAAGTGAAGGATTATTTCGTCTTTTAACATGCTTAAGGGTTGTCCAAAGGACCACCCGTCACATTCAAAATTTGACGTGATTGTCGTGGATCACGCAAATTTAATCCTAAAAACAACTATAGATAGCGGTAATAGGGTATCGAACTCAGGGAGTATGTGGAAAATATGTCAATTATATAGCCTTGCAATTATACTACAATTATCCTAATTTGCAGAAAATTAAAATCAATGATTTGGATTGTTGTTTGAGAAAACTAAATTAAACTAATGGCAAATCAAATGTAGGTCTTAAAACAGATTAGGAGAGAACAATGATCACCTTAGGTTTCAGTTTCTTTAAACAATTGTGTGTAATTCCAACTAGAAAGAGTTACATAGACATAACTCGTGCATGTTTAATCGAAGTGATAAAAGGGAACAAAGTACTCGGATTATATAAACGCGAGGTTGTTTCCCGATGACCAATTAATCAATAACCAACCCTAACCCTTCCCGTGATATCTCGATTGCCAACGGCACCAAGAACGTACGATTAAGACTAGAAATTGCACTATCGATTAACAAGTTACAAGCAATCAAACATACACCATGATATTCAAGCAACGCAAGTTATCATTCTAGAAATTCAGAAATAAAACACACAAAAGTTCAAGAAACATTCACCTAAGATGATCACCGACGAGTTTAGCCGGACATGGCTCGGTGAATCATCATCATAATCAAACCAATGTTTATACGAATCGAAAATACAAACCGGATGATAAGAATTGTTCACAAACCAAACAAGCAGCCAAAATTCGCCCCCAAGATGATCCAAAACTGTCCAATGATGAGGAATAATGAAAAGACACCCAAAAACTAACTTAAATGTGGCAGTTACATGTTTTCTCGCAGCCGTCACCGTAATTTACGGCTCCACCATAAATTACGGTGAACATGATTCCATTACGGTGCAAACAAACTGTGTTACGGTGGAGGAAAAGGCAAAATCCAGGTCCACCGTAAATTACGGTAGGACCGTAATTTACGGTGGTGAGCTGAATTTTCTTCTTTGTTTTGTCTCTTGTTCCACACTCGACCCGTTCATCACCAAAGCCTCCAAAGCTGCGTTTAATCCATCTTTTAGCTCCTGACCCGCACCTGAAACATAAGCACCGTAGTTATCTAATTCAAGATAATTACACGATTAAGTGAAGGATTATTTCGTCTTTTAACATGCTTAAGGGTTGTCCAAAGGACCACCCGTCACATCCCCACACTTAACCGTTGCTTGTCCCAAGCAACTCATCAAAATGATTTCAAAACAAGTGATCAAATTAAACCAAGCAAAAACAAGCAATCTTTTTACTAACCCCTTTTTAACACCCAACCAATGCACCCCTCTCTAATTCTCTCCTCTCGGCTACAAGTAAAAACTAGCAAAAATAAGCTAGACACACACTAGGCAAACGGGTGGTTGCACAATCATAGGCTCCTTGACTAAGTGTTCCTTCAAAACAGTGAAAGCTTGCATACACTCGTTAGTGAAATCACACGGGACATCTTTTAATAACAAGTTACATAAGGGTTTGGTGATAACACTAAAACCCTTAATGAAACGTCTATAAAAACCCGCGTGTCCCAAAAATGACCTTACACCCTTAACATTTTTAGGAGGTGGCAAAGATGATATTACCCGTATCTTTGCCTTATCCACCTCCATCCCCCTTTCAGAAATCACATGCCCCAACACAATGCCCTCTTGCACCATGAAATGACTTTTCTCCCTACTTAGCACTAAATTTTTCTCAACGCACCTTTTCAAAACCTTTTGTAATTCGTTGAGACAAACATCAAAAGTAGTGCCAAAAATGGAGAAATCATCCATAAATACTTCGAGCGACTCTCCAACCATGTCCGAGAAAATACTCATCATACATCGTTGGAAAGTTGCCGGAGCATTACACAAGCCAAATGGCATTCGCCTAAACGCAAAGGTGCCATATGGACATGTGAAGGTGGTCTTGTGTTGGTCATCCGGGTGTATTGCTATTTGATTGTAACCCGAGTACCCATCTAAGAAGCAGTAATATTTTTGACCCGATAATTTTTCAATAATTTGGTCAATGAAAGGTAGCGGGAAATGGTCCTTAGAAGTAGCGGCATTCAATTTTCGGTAGTCAATACACACACGCCACCCGGTAACCGGTCGGGTGGCAATTTGTTCACCACTTTCATCCTTGACTACTTGAATGCCGGCCTTCTTAGGCACAACTTGAGTGGGACTCACCCAAGCACTATCCGAAATCGGATAGATGATTCCCGCATCCAACCATTTAATTACCTCCTTTTTAACTACCTCCCTTAGGTTCGGGTTCAATCGCCTTTGAGCTTCTCGCGTCGGTTTGGCATCTTCGGTCGTGATAATTTTATGCATGACAATGGATGGACTAATTACTTTGAGGTCGGCAATCGTCCATCCAATAGCACCCTTGTTCTCTTTTAAAACCTCAATCAATGCTTGCTCTTGTGCCAATTCCAAATTAGAGGCAATAATGACTGGTAAAGTGTCATTATCCCCTAAGAATACATACTTCAAATGGTTAGGCAAGTCCTTGAGCTCCAACTTTGGTGGTTCCTCCAATGATGGTTTTGTACCCGAATCGATCTCCACCGGTAGACCCTCGAATTGATGGGTCCATGGTGGCCGACCTTCTTGCATTGCCATAGCATCTTGTGCTTCCTCTTCAACCCGTAGTGCATAAGCATGTACCTGTTCAGAAAAGTCACACAGGCAAATATCCAAACCATCCTCCTCATACTCATGCGGGTTGCATCCATCTACTATGTCTGCCATGAAACACTCATCAACACCGTTAGCATTAGAATTGTTAGTAAAAACATTCAAACGCATTTTTCTATTTCCAAAAGCCATATCAACTGTACCAAATCTACAATCAATAATAGCATGTGCGGTGCTTAAAAATGGCCGACCCAAAATTATATTTTGTTGTTGCTTAGGATCCGCCGATGAGTAATCCAAGACTAAGAAGTCCACCGGGTAATAAAACTCATCAATTTTCACAATTACATTTTGAACCATACCCCGAGGCAACTTATGAGACAAGTCGGCTAAAAAAACCGTTGTCTCCACCCTTGATAACGGACCAAAGTCATATTGGTCATATAAGCCCCCCGGTAAAATGCTAACTCCGGCTCCGAGATCTAGCAACGCCTTAGCCATTTGAAAATTACCAACTTGTACATTAATCAATGGCGTGCCCGGATCTTGGAGCTTAGGAGGAAGCTCCCCATTCAACACCGCACTCACTTGTCCGGTTAAATCCACCCGCTTAGGCACTTTCTTCTTATTTTGCCTTTTTTGTGTACATAATTCTTTTAAGAATTTTGCATAAGCGGGGACTTGTTTTATTGCATCAAGGAGTGGGAGATTTATTTTTACTTGTTTGAACATATCCCACATCTCCTCTTTTTGAGGACCTCTTGATGCGATAATTTTTTTTTTACCCGGGTCAAGTAAAGCCGATGGAAACGGGACTTGACTCGGTTCACCCTCAACTTTTTCACTTTCTTTATTTTCACCCAAACCCGGTTTTTTAACATTTAATTCTTTTGGTTTAACCGGTGAAACATCTTCATCACTATCATTACCCGTGATGTCCTCAACCACCCCCTCAACTAATTCGGGTGACAAATTAGCTTTAAACTCTTTCCCACTTCTCAAAACACTAACCTGATGAACATTTACATTACCTCTTGACGAACCGTGTGATGGATTTACCTTGGTGTCACTAGGAAGTTGACCCTTACCTTTCTTCAATTCCGCCACATCGGTTGCTAATTGACCCATTTGGGTTGTTAGTGATTGGATGCTTTTATCACGAACCTCATCTTTTTGCATTCGCACTTCGTCAAGTTGATTCCGTTTTTGCATCTCCATTTGCATGCTCTTTAGCATCTCCATCACCTCGTTTCCACCCGAAGACCCCCCTTGTTCTTGACCCGTTGGGTATTGTTTTTGATAACCTTGGTTATTTCCGCCTCGGTATCCACCTTGATTATTGTAAGATGGCCGTGAACCAAAATTACCTTGGCTACCTTGAAAATTTGGGTTTGCTTGATTTGAAGGGTTCCCATATCTAAAGTTCGGATGGTTCCTCAATCCGGGGTGGTAGGTATTAGAATTCATGTTGTAGTAGTTCCTACCACCTCCCCCTTGACCTTGACCTTGAACCGCATGGACTTCCTCGTATTGCCCGTCCAACATCCCTTGGCAATTTTCAGCCGCATGACCTATCTCATTACACAAAGCACAAACATCATAAATTTGGTTAGTGGTTTGAACATTACCATTGTAACAACCCGCACTTTTGTGCGTTGTTACTACTCGTTATACTCGTTACGCCTAGCACCGGAGATTCGGATCATAATGTAACTATATCGTATATATCGCTATTCGAAGGATAATCGCATATTTTCAAGCTACAGTATCGTTATACTACACTATTATCACACTAACACTCACGGAGACATTGAGTGAGGACCTACTCTACCCTCCTCAGTGGCCGTGATGTGTCGAACATAAAACAAATAACGCTAACAAGGACTCTCGGGTGAGTGCTGTAGCTCCAGTCGTCATGACGATGATGACAATACGAGTAAACGGTACCCCGTCAGTCTTTGTGGCATTACACGAAATAACGTTCATGATGACATCAAGAAAGGACCTATGCTACCCTCATTGATGGCCGTGCAACGTCGATAACAATCGCATACTCGAATCGGAAACCGACTGTAAAGTATCGAAACCTTGGATTATGGATACGTAAATACGACCCCTAGTGATATATATATATATATATAATAATAATAACAATATAATAATAATATAAATTGGTTATGAAAGGAACGCGCTTCGAAAACTATTAAATCGATCAAAAGCGAAGAAGTCCGGCCCGTCAGGATGTCTATCCGGACGGATAGACCATCCGGACGGATGGGCATGCGCACGGATGGCCATCCGCACGCATGGGCCATCCGCACGGATGGGCCATCCGCACGGATGGGCTATCCGGGCCAAACTTCTTTTCCTCTCCTCTGTTACCTATAAATACCATGTCACATCACTATTCAAGTGATGTGACAGCTCCTGTTCAACCACACGCGCACCAAGATCCTTTTCTCTCGATTTCCTCGCGATTCCGGTAAGATTTCAACCTAAAACTTGTACTTCTACAATCTACACTCGAATCTACATCAATCTATCTTTCAAAACTCTAATTCTAACCGTGAAATCTGCGGATTTGAGGCGTTTTGAGGTGATGTCACCAAGAGTTCTTATGAACTTCAAGTTGGGGTCTCACTTCACTATAAACGACTCAGATCCCGGTGATTTCCACATGTTTTAATGACAATCACACCTAAATCTGTGCGATTTCGAGTTAACCATGAAGAACCGCCATGAACGACCAGATCTGATGGAACGGGGTGATTCCCGGCCGTTAGAATGAGTCGGAATTGACGGAACTCCAAGTGTTAGTGCGAAATTACACAACCCTAGTAAAAACGAACACTTTTCCTCCCGTTAAACACCCGGAAGCAGTGTTCAGAGTGCGAAACAGACAAGACAGTCCGCACGGGCGACAAGCCAGCCCGTACGGATGAAAAGTCAACCCGCACGGATGACAAGTCAGTCCGCACGGCTGACCTCAGTCCGCACGGATGACCTGCCATCCGCACGCACAACCCTGTTGACCACACGCACCACAGTCCGCACGTACTGCTGTCCGCACGGACGACATACCGATCCGCACGTACTGCTGTCCGCACGGACGACATACCGATCCGCACGTACGACTGTCCGCACGGATAACATACTGAACCGCACGTACAAGCATCCGCACGCATGACAATGTCAACCGCACGTATCACTATATCAACCGCACGGACAACATGCCATCCGGACGGATGACCTGTCATCCGGACGGATAGCATGTCTGATCCGCACGGATGAGGACCATTCAGCCAAGTGTGTAACTTTTCAAGCTAATCTCGCTTAACCGTACTTCGTTCACTCTGTTTCTTCAAGGATCATTACAAGACAACTCGTAACCGACTCAATCAAATCGTGATCTCGCTAAAAACGCACTGTGAGTATACTTGACCCCCTTTTAATCGAATTTTGGGTGTAACATACGTTTCTATCAAATCAAACTTATCAAGCGAAATATTCAACCAATCGAATTATCACTTGCGAATAACTGTTATGCATAGATATACGTGATGCTAGTTGCATATGTGCTAGGGCTTATACTCGCGACGTCCCACCAAGACTAGTATAGTACTATTGCGCCCGACGGGGTCTAGTTATGCCATCGTACATTCGAGCATCGAGGACTTAGTTGGTAGTATCAGTTTTGTGAGTATATATGTCGTGTATTACGTTTATGCATATGGAAATTCGCTACACTTTTATCTATTATGCTATGCTATTCAAACCTGTATACTCGCCAATACTTTTGTATTGACAACCCTTTTTACGTATGTTGCAGGTTAGATCGCAGACTATATCAAATCAAGCTAGGAAGTCTAGAAACTCAACTAAAATCTAGGTTGTCGGATTTGTATTGTTCGAGAGGACAAGAAATCTATGATAACTTATGTGATTGTATTGTTTGTTAGTATGGGATAACGAATGTATTAAATATTATCGCAATATAGTTGTTATGGATTCTCTTGAGCAATCTGATTCGCCTAGTGCCGCGCCCCGATGATTCCGCCATCGGTTGGGGTGTGACAGATTGGTATCAGAGCCATAACTATAGGGAATTAGGTCAGACTCGACCTAGTCCGGGTCGACGTCTTAGAAATTGACCTAGTCTATAGTCTAAGTACCAACAGGCCGACTCGTACGAACCCAGTGGGGTTTGTATTGGGCTTACTTGATACTCTCGATCGAAATTACCAAAAGCTACAACTTTGTGTGAACACCGCATACTACAACTTCACACGAAGGAGCCTTTCCTAAGGCTGAAATACTACTTAGCCTTTCCTAAGGCCGACACAATACACATGTTTTCGCAAATACTCGCATAACGAAACCGAGCGATCCGGTCGAGATCAGGTGTGAAAACCAAGAACTCTCAATAGGATTGCTCACTCAGCGAAATTTTTTTAGCACGAGAACTTTTCATCGAGTTAGGAGTGACATCCACATCTCGACAAAAGTCTCCATTTCTAAATCTAGTGGAACTCACGAATTTATTCGAAGAGCATAACCACAATTAGGAACGAACTGTTAAGCCAGGGGTGAAACCCGTACCTTAATAAGTCGTTCCACTCTCTATAAACTGGTTTTCAAAAGCTCTCACCAAGGACTCGACTATTGTAACAACTCGAGCCACGCGATGACTAGGAAGGCGAATGCCATGAGCTGCATCCCAGTGGAAGCATGGAGTCTTCTAGGTCAACGCGCGCGCCCGAACTTGTAGATATAGTTGGGTTACCTTGGGTAGTCGACGCCTAAACACCCAAGGCACTCTATTATACGACCCGCCAATTTTACAATGATTGGAACTTATTTACGTTTTGAAACTTCACGCTTTATCGAATTCTCGATGTAACGATTTTCACTCCCTACTTTATAAACGCACGATTCGCACAGCCATCGCAATCTAAAACGAAATCCGAATGTTCGCAACAAAACTAATGCATAATCCATCGCATTCGCTCTCGTTCTCTCACTTCAACGCGACTTCGCTTATCCTAAATCGACCTGTATGTGCATGATTACAAATCACATCTATATAAATATATATATATATACGTATAAACAAACAAGTCATTGTGTGAGAACTTAGGAATTTCGTGTTTCCTATGTGGCTCCTATGTGAATCGCATTACTACTATACTATCGCACCAAGTTTTGAACGCGCTCAACCGCAACGCAAAACTCGAAAATCATTATGATCGAATCTCACTCCAAGTCTCTTCCTGTCTAGATGACTTCCAACAACTCTACCTCGAGACGAGTAGCTAAGAGGAAAGCCAAACGAAGCGCCGAGAAGAGGATTGCTTCACTTATAATCAAGGAAGTGAGTAAGCTTAGTCCTCAAATTGCCGCTCGAGTGCACTCTCGCAGCCACTCTCGAGCTTCGGAAGACGTTAAGACAGGAGAGCCGCAATCTACTTTTCTCTACAAGCACTTCAAAGCCTGTGACCCGATGGAATTCACGGGTGAAGGAGGTGCGACTCAACTACTCCAGTGGTTCGATTCTATCGAAGTCACCCTTCGTCAAAGTGGGTGTCCCGATAGCCTCCGCACTACTTGCGCCACCGGAGTATTTCAATCGCGAGCACTCGACTGGTGGACCGCCGAACGTAACAAACGTGGGATCTCCGAAGCTTACGCCCTCTCTTGGGATGAGCTGAAGGAACTCATGAAGAAAGAATACTGTCCTCCTCATGAAATCCAGAAACTAGAAAACGAATTTTGGGGAATCAAGCAAACCGAAGGTGACAATGCTGGCTACACCGCAAGGTTCAAACAGCTTAGCATAATCTGCCCAAGTCAAGTCAACACTCCGGGGAAGGCCATCACGAAATACATTCGTGGCTTGCCTGAGTGTGTGGGTGACTTTGTCGAAGCTGCAAGACCCGCTACCATCAAAGAAACATATCGCTTAGCCGCAGAGATCAACAACAAACGATTCGTGGAAGGGTTATTCTCAAAGAACCCTGTCAAGCAAGCTCATCAAGCAATCGCCAGTAATCCTTCAGGCGAACATGTTGACGAATCTTCTGATGATTCTACTGATGAATCTTCTGACAACTCCGTTGGCGATTCTTCTAATGAATCAGCTAACGATTCTTCTGACGGATCTGCTAATGATTCTTCGGACGGATCTGCTGCCGATTCTTCTGACAAATCTGCCGATGGATCTTCCGACAAATCAACCAAAGACTCTGCAAGTGAGTCTTCAGACGAATCCTCCAACGACGACACTTCTTCGCAAGATACCAACAAACCCAGCCGCAAGCGAAAGACTTCAAGCCCGAGCTCACCAACAACCGAACTGCTGCAACCGGACCTTCGAACAGTTCCGATGTTTCCAAAACGAGCCTACACTGGAACTCATCCTCAGTGTTACTCGTGTACCTATCATCATCCAGTTGGGGCTGACTGTCGCTATTGCAATAACTGCAACCGTTACGGTCACTTCACCCGCAACTGTCGCATCGAACCGTGAACTTGAGTATGACAACAACAGCTCCCGCAAAAGTCTTCAGCATCCGACATCTAGCAAGTGTAGGATAAAGTTGTAATGATACGATTTTCAACGTTAACCTCTATATTTCGAACCTACTCTATTACTCGATATTGCCTCCATGCGTAACGTTAACCCTCGTCTCCATCTTCTCTCTCACTCTTTAATCGCCGCACTTAGGCTAGATTCACACACATACTATATACTATATCACGGAATAATGTGTTTTACCCTCACTACACTTCTAGAACGACGTACGATAAACGTGCAAGGAACGATTAATCGCGGGTGCACACGGGATTATTTGGCTCAGTGCACGGTGATCGTAGTGAATTCTAAAAGTGCCATAGCGTTTGACAAAAGGTGACACCAAAACACGGGATGAAAGTAGTAGGGGTTGGGCGAGGAATGCCTTACCATACTACCGAAGTTCCGTGAAGAAAGTGCCACGTGGAGTTGAACGTTATTAGACCTATTATACTATTGTGATTACTTTCAACACACTACACTCAATCGCAAGGCGTAACAAACCGTATCATCGCAAGACTTGTCGTAAGTCTGCAAACGCAATGCAATCGCCTCATCGATGGACTCTGGGGAGTCTACCTCGCAGGACAATTGCACCCACGCAAGACGGGTCGAAAGTCTATAGCAATCGATCTCATCAAGCACGTTAACGTTCGCAATGTTGTCAGGTGAGGACCTATTCTACCCTCCTCGATAACCGTGATGCGTCGCAACGTGACGTAAAGCTTATTC
Source organism: Helianthus tuberosus (assembly GCA_030545235.1). Classification (NCBI taxonomy): domain Eukaryota; kingdom Viridiplantae; phylum Streptophyta; class Magnoliopsida; order Asterales; family Asteraceae; genus Helianthus; species Helianthus tuberosus. The sequence continues at coordinate 89,570,500 of CM060356.1, read as the reverse complement.
GAAACGAAACTCGACGAATCGCAATCGCTTATCATGTGACTCTCGCAATCTCAATCGCTTATTATGTGAATCTACATCGTTTTGCCGTGTATTAATCTATCGATATACCGCTATCTGTGATATTCGTGTTAAATTAGCACGCATGACCTCGCTTCACGAGATGAAGCTCGTATGGTTGGAGCAGGGTGTTTTAGTCATATCAGCGATCTTTCGTGGAAAAAGGCCATGTGGGGTCTAATGATAGTTAAACTCCGTGGTGTCAATCAAACGAATCGAACCGCGTAAATCGAACCGTGTACCTGCATCGCTTGCACGCAACAACCGCCGCTTATCGTAATTCATTTATCGTCGCCGTCGTTACTAGTGTTTTGTGTTTCTACGCTTAATCATCTAATCGCTTATCGCTCATCGTGTTTAGACTACCGCTTATTCGCTCGTTGGTGTTCGTTACAGACTATGTGGTATCAATACACATGACACCGCTTCACGAGGCAAAACTAACCTGGTTAAACATGGTGTTTCGCCATGTTAGCAAACTCTCGTGGAAACGTGCCATGTGGGTTTGATGAGGAACCTAATCAAAAACGCACTATTCGCTTATCACTTATCACTCGACGCTTACCCAGACACGACACATAAATGTTTTGCGTCATCAAGGCCACTCGCGCACGCCGTTATAGCTACGCTCGCAAATCAACTCGCTGGATTAATCTATTCGATTCTATCTTATGCTCGGTCCGACTTTCTATCGATTGGGCCGAGTAAACACAATTCTATCCGTGTCATGTCGGCACACCTGACACTGCCTCACGAAACGGAAGTAATATGGGCAAAGCATGGTGGATACGCCGTTGGTACATCCTATATATAAGTGTTTTAAACATATTAACGAACTTTCGTGGGAAGGCGCCAAGTGGGGCTCGGAAATTAACTACCTTTTGTGCTAATTAAAACGTCTTTTACAAAATTTTTGATTTAAAACCGATGGACAAATGAAATTTTCTCACGACGTGGAGTTACATCGAAACAGCTTAACTCCATGTCCAAGAAAAGTTTCATAAGCCCAGTTTTCCTTAAACTTTTACAGTGACAAAAATCGAATCCTTCTTAAGACATTGGTTCGACATCGAGTTCAACTTGAACCCATGTCATAGGAGAGTTTTCGTAACCCTCGTTTTCATCTTCGAACTCCTTAAGAATGTTAGAAATTTAAACTTCCTTGCAACATCGGCTAACATCGACTCCGTTGACCTCACGTTAAAAGGAAAATTTCAAAGATTTCCATCCTAAATTCCTTTAAATATCTAAAACGAACGCTTCTTGTAACGTTGGTTAACGATCGACCCAGTTAACTCTACGTCATGAGAAACCTTTCAAATTCAATCGCATCGAACTAACGAATTCTACACAAGACAAGGTACTTTGAAATGTCAACTCGTGTGAATTATACTTTCGTCTTTACGTCGCCTTCTCACTATCGCAGTCGACCTCCCTTATTCGAAACGTTCTCGCTGTCAACTTACGGTCAAATCACTCGTTGTATCGCTACTGATACAAGAACAACTCTCAGAAGTCTACCTATTGGATTAATTTCGGGACGAAATTTCCTAAAGTAGGGGAGACTGTAACAACCCGCACTTTTGTGCGTTGTTACTACTCGTTATACTCGTTACGCCTAGCACCGGAGATTCGGATCATAATGTAACTATATCGTATATATCGCTATTCGAAGGATAATCGCATATTTTCAAGCTACAGTATCGTTATACTACACTATTATCACACTAACACTCACGGAGACATTGAGTGAGGACCTACTCTACCCTCCTCAGTGGCCGTGATGTGTCGAACATAAAACAAATAACGCTAACAAGGACTCTCGGGTGAGTGCTGTAGCTCCAGTCGTCATGACGATGATGACAATACGAGTAAACGGTACCCCGTCAGTCTTTGTGGCATTACACGAAATAACGTTCATGATGACATCAAGAAAGGACCTATGCTACCCTCATTGATGGCCGTGCAACGTCGATAACAATCGCATACTCGAATCGGAAACCGACTGTAAAGTATCGAAACCTTGGATTATGGATACGTAAATACGACCCCTAGTGATATATATATATATATATATAATAATAATAACAATATAATAATAATATAAATTGGTTATGAAAGGAACGCGCTTCGAAAACTATTAAATCGATCAAAAGCGAAGAAGTCCGGCCCGTCAGGATGTCTATCCGGACGGATAGACCATCCGGACGGATGGGCATGCGCACGGATGGCCATCCGCACGCATGGGCCATCCGCACGGATGGGCCATCCGCACGGATGGGCTATCCGGGCCAAACTTCTTTTCCTCTCCTCTGTTACCTATAAATACCATGTCACATCACTATTCAAGTGATGTGACAGCTCCTGTTCAACCACACGCGCACCAAGATCCTTTTCTCTCGATTTCCTCGCGATTCCGGTAAGATTTCAACCTAAAACTTGTACTTCTACAATCTACACTCGAATCTACATCAATCTATCTTTCAAAACTCTAATTCTAACCGTGAAATCTGCGGATTTGAGGCGTTTTGAGGTGATGTCACCAAGAGTTCTTATGAACTTCAAGTTGGGGTCTCACTTCACTATAAACGACTCAGATCCCGGTGATTTCCACATGTTTTAATGACAATCACACCTAAATCTGTGCGATTTCGAGTTAACCATGAAGAACCGCCATGAACGACCAGATCTGATGGAACGGGGTGATTCCCGGCCGTTAGAATGAGTCGGAATTGACGGAACTCCAAGTGTTAGTGCGAAATTACACAACCCTAGTAAAAACGAACACTTTTCCTCCCGTTAAACACCCGGAAGCAGTGTTCAGAGTGCGAAACAGACAAGACAGTCCGCACGGGCGACAAGCCAGCCCGTACGGATGAAAAGTCAACCCGCACGGATGACAAGTCAGTCCGCACGGCTGACCTCAGTCCGCACGGATGACCTGCCATCCGCACGCACAACCCTGTTGACCACACGCACCACAGTCCGCACGTACTGCTGTCCGCACGGACGACATACCGATCCGCACGTACTGCTGTCCGCACGGACGACATACCGATCCGCACGTACGACTGTCCGCACGGATAACATACTGAACCGCACGTACAAGCATCCGCACGCATGACAATGTCAACCGCACGTATCACTATATCAACCGCACGGACAACATGCCATCCGGACGGATGACCTGTCATCCGGACGGATAGCATGTCTGATCCGCACGGATGAGGACCATTCAGCCAAGTGTGTAACTTTTCAAGCTAATCTCGCTTAACCGTACTTCGTTCACTCTGTTTCTTCAAGGATCATTACAAGACAACTCGTAACCGACTCAATCAAATCGTGATCTCGCTAAAAACGCACTGTGAGTATACTTGACCCCCTTTTAATCGAATTTTGGGTGTAACATACGTTTCTATCAAATCAAACTTATCAAGCGAAATATTCAACCAATCGAATTATCACTTGCGAATAACTGTTATGCATAGATATACGTGATGCTAGTTGCATATGTGCTAGGGCTTATACTCGCGACGTCCCACCAAGACTAGTATAGTACTATTGCGCCCGACGGGGTCTAGTTATGCCATCGTACATTCGAGCATCGAGGACTTAGTTGGTAGTATCAGTTTTGTGAGTATATATGTCGTGTATTACGTTTATGCATATGGAAATTCGCTACACTTTTATCTATTATGCTATGCTATTCAAACCTGTATACTCGCCAATACTTTTGTATTGACAACCCTTTTTACGTATGTTGCAGGTTAGATCGCAGACTATATCAAATCAAGCTAGGAAGTCTAGAAACTCAACTAAAATCTAGGTTGTCGGATTTGTATTGTTCGAGAGGACAAGAAATCTATGATAACTTATGTGATTGTATTGTTTGTTAGTATGGGATAACGAATGTATTAAATATTATCGCAATATAGTTGTTATGGATTCTCTTGAGCAATCTGATTCGCCTAGTGCCGCGCCCCGATGATTCCGCCATCGGTTGGGGTGTGACAACCATCATCTATGGCGTGCACTTGCGGTCGGTTAGTGGTCGGTCGGGCTCTTCTTGAGGCTTGAGCTTTCCTCTTTGATGTAGTTGCCATGCTTTCCAAGAACTCCCAATCATCATTCTCATAGTTTGTTCCAAAAGTCCCACCGGTGATAGACATCAAATCACGTGCATCTTCGGCACTCAACCCCTCATGAAAAGCATTCATCAACTCCCATAATTCAATTCCATGATGAGGGCAGTTTTTAATCATCATGTTGAAACGCTCAAACGCCTCGTGAAACATCTCACCATGTTGTTGTTGAAAGCTTCTCAATCCCTTCCTTGCATCGTTGGTCTTTTGGGCGGTGTAAAACTCATCCAAGAAGGTTTGTTGCATCTCCCCCCATGTATATATGGATGCCGAGGGTAACGTGTAGAACCATTTTTTCGCCTTCTCTTCCAAAGAAAATTGGAACAAAACCAATTTGATATCGTCGGCTGAAAACCCTTGACTCCCAAGAGTGTTGCAAATAGAGTCATAAGCCTCTAAATGAAAATAAGGCTCTCATTTGCCAACCCCTTGTACTTTGGTAAACTTTGCAAAGAATTGGTTCTTACTTCAAATGTTCGCCCTTGATCATTATGAGGAATGACTACCGGTGAAGGGTTTTGCGTGATTACCGGCCGAAAATGTGCTTCAATGCCCCTCACATTTTCCCTAAGGTGTCTCCTTGGTACACCATACCTACCTCTCGGAATAATAGGACCATTTGGCCTTGGTACTTGCCCTTGTGGTGCGATTGGTTGTTGAAACTGTTGTTGTCGCATCGGTGGGCGTTGAGGTGGTCTTTGAAATTGTTGTACATGTTGTGGCCGGACTTGTTGCAATGGAATAGGTGGTTGTATTGGTGGCCCTTGTGGTCTTGGCCGAATGTGTTGTGGTATAATTTGTTGTTGTGGCATTCCACCAACACTTGCCATCCCTTGAGATTGACTTTGCAAATACCCAAACTCCCCTTGATCACCATAACCTCCATAACCGTACCCATCATCATCATACCCCTCAAATTCTTCAAATCCCTCATCATAACCATCTCCTTGAATTCCCGAAGTTTGCCCAAATGGGATGGTCGAATACTGAAAACCCGATTGTTGTGGTTGTGGTCTAAAAGATGAAGTAGTATGCACAATAGTTGAATTGGGTGCAATTGTGAAGGTGGATGATGATTGACCCGTAGTTGGGGGAAAGAAGTGGGATAATGGTGGGATTGTGGTGGATGGATTGTAGGTGATGGTAGGCTCAGTTTGAGTGGTGATTGGTTGGGTGACATTGGATGGTGTAAATTCAGCGGTGGTATTAGGTAATGTGGTGTTTGGTGATGGTTGGGTGGAAGTAGGTATAAAGGATGAAGTCATTTGAACCGTTGTAGGTGGAATTTGAGAATCAGCCATGATGTTTCTAGGTGTGATGGGTGAAGTAGGTGAACCAATGATTTTGTTTTCTCGCACTAAAACTCTGTTTTGTCGTAGCGTTCTTTCAATTTCCGGATCAAATGACAATGGTGACGCTTTGTGAGAGCCTCTAGTATGCATGCACCTGTAGAACCTGCACACTAAACACACCAGTGTAAACCCGAAAATAACAAAGCAAAACTAACAAAAATGACACACGTTGCGCACTACTCCCCGGCAACGGCGCCAAAATTTGACGTGATTGTCGTGGGTCACGCAAATTTAATCCCAAATGCAACTATAGATAGCGGTAATAGGGTATCGAACTCAGGGAGTATGTGGAAAATATGTCAATTGTATAGCCTTGCAATTAAACTACAATTATCCTAATTTGCAGAAATTAAAGATCAATGAGTTTGGATTGTTGTTTTAGAAAACTAAATTAAAAACTAATTCAAATCAAAGTTGGTTGTAAAACAAATTAGGAGAGAACAATGATCATCTTAGGTTTCAGTTTCTTTAAACAATTGTGTGTAATTCCAACTAGAAAGAGTTACATAGACATAACTCGTGTATAGATGATTGAAGTGATAAAAGGGGACAAAGTACTCGGATTATATAAACGCGAGGTTGTTTCCCGATGACCAATTAATCAATAACCAACCCTAACCCTTCCCGTGATATCTCGATTGCCAACGGCACCAAGAACGTACGATTAAGACTAGAAATTGCACTATCGATTAACAAGTTACAAGCAATCAAGCATACACCATGATATTCAAGCAACGCAAGTTATCATTCTAGAAATTCAGAAATAAAACACACAAAAGTTCAAGAAACATTCACCTAAGATGATCACCGACGAGTTTAGCCGGACATGGCTCGGTGAATCATCATCATAATCAAACCAATGTTTATACGAATCGAAAATACAAACCGGATGATAAGAATTGTTCACAAACCAAACAAGCAGCCAAAATTCGCCCCCAAGATGATCCAAAACCGTCCAATGATGAGGAATAATGAAAAGACACCCAAAAACTAACTTAAATGTGGCAGTTACATGTTTTCTCGCAGCCGTCACCGTAATTTACGGCTCCACCGTAAATTACGGTGAACATGATTCCATTACGGTGCAAACAAACTGTGTTACGGTGGAGGAAAAGGCAAAATCCAGGTCCACCGTAAATTACGGTAGGACCGTAATTTACGGTGGTGAGCTGAATTTTCTTCTTTGTTTTGTCTCTTGTTCCACACTCGACCCGTTCATCACCAAAGCCTCCAAAGCTGCATTTAATCCATCTTTTAGCTCCTGACCCGCACCTGAAACATAAGCACCGTAGTTATCTAATTCAAGATAATTACACGATTAAGTGAAGGATTATTTCGTCTTTTAACATGCTTAAGGGTTGTCCAAAGGACCACCCGTCAGGGTCTCATCAACTCCCTTTTTTCTTTCCAACATCGGATTTTCAGAGGATTTTGCCGAAGTATCTTTGGCAGACTCTGGCTTTTGTTTTGGCTGACCTTTTGGATTTGATTTAGGATCAACATCCAGCTTTCTCATTGAATCTTTCTCCCCTTTTTGGCATCATCTTGATCGTCCTTTTTAAAAACAGGTGCAGGGGAAGTGCCAATAAGTTTAGCAAGGGATTCTTTGATACCCCTTATGTCTGCCTGAGTATCTGTAACGCCTCGTATCTTCGTATTTCTATTTTAAAAATGTTCTTATTCGTATTCTAATTTTAGAAACCTTACATTCGTATTTTAATTTCAATCTCACAATTCGAGGCGTTAATCATAATAAAATTCATATTTTATACATATTTTTTTATTCACACAACCGATCATTTAAATACGTATTTATACGCAAACCGACATATTTATACGTATAAATACTTATACGCACATCCTCAATACTTGAATTATACTTTTATACTTTTTATATACTCAATTACATAATATATACTCAAGAAATACCAAGAAATATACCAATCATCTTTCCACCTCATCAATCCTCTTCCACCTTCTTTAGCTAATCATATTTCACCCTTTTCCACCTCTTTTCTCCACCAATCATCTTTTCAATCCTCTTCCACTTTTTTTAATCAATCATATTTCACCATTTTCCACGTTCTCTACCTATAAATACCAACCCCCTTCTACCATTTTCTTCACACCATTCTTCTCTCCATCTCTCTAATTCTCTCAATCTCTCTAAATCAAGAATTCTAAGAATTCTAAAAGGACACTAGGTGTTCCAACCATTCTTCTCTCAACCTCTCTCAAATCTTCAAAGCAAGGAAGAGAACTCTAATAGTTCTAAAAGAAAACACTAAGTGTTTTAAAGGAAGCTTTGAAGCTCCAACCTCCAACTCTTCACGGAATCACTAAAGGAAACTTTGCAAAACTGTGAGTATACTTGAACCCTTTTTCGTTTACCACTTTTTGGGGTGTAACATGTTTAACTATGAAAACCTACACTTAAACTTTATTCTTAAATGCACAAACATTCCTTATACATGCTTGCATACTTGATTACCTGATACTTTAAACTTGGGGTTATACGTTTTGTGTTAGACTTATCATTAACTTCGTGCGAGCCTATCCTTGGCATATATAACGCTATAGGATTAATGCACCGCCTGTAAACTTTGGGTTATGTTAAGAGCTTATTGCGTTTCATCATTGGTTTGATTAGTTAAACACATGCCAATTTTATTGTTTATCTTGTTTCAATAGCTTGCCATGTGGAATTGTTTACAACTTATTTTTATGCTATGTATGAAAACCTGTATACTCGCCAATACATCTTTGTATCGAACTATGCTTTTAAAAAATGTTGAAGGTTTTGAGATGATGTTGATGATGCATGGAACATAGTAGGATGCTTAGATACACATTTAAAATTTTGTATTTTTATTGTATTGTCATTCTTGTATTTCAAGTTATTGTATTTGATTCCAACTTTTGTAATTGACTTTTAGAAATGAAATGAAATCCATTATTTAATTATTGTCACTAATAGTGTTATGAAGTCTCTTGCAAATCTCGTTTTCGTCTCACTCCGATGTTTACGCCATCGGTTGGGGTGTGACACCTTGTACCTAGCATTAACCATAACTCTGATCAGTTCCATGTGTGAGTTGTGTTGAAGTTCAGCTAATTCCCTTTGAGTTGCAAGTATTGGTTGCACTGAATTCCCTAACTCTTGGGAGATTTGCTGATGGCTAGGCTGACTTTTAGAAGCCTCCAACACTTGTTTCATCATTTCTTTCATTTCCCCAACAGTGTTTTCAAAGGAAGACATTCTAGCCGTTAATTCTCTGTATCTTAATTCATTACCTAACTTAATAGGATCATCTAAATTTCCACCAGAGGTGGTTGTATCTGCCTTGGTGATAGGAGTAGACTCCAACTCATCAGAAACAGATGCCCCTTTTTTCTTGGTTCCGGGGACTTCCCTCTACAGCAGTGGTTACCTTAGTATCCATAGCAGTGGTTGCCTTCAAGGGAGTCTTAGAGATGAAACTACTGTCCAAATGTAAATCAGTTGATTCAACATTTGTAGTAGCTGCTCCACTTGAAATACTATCAAGAATTTTGTGAAATTCAAGAGGTGTACCCTCCTCAACTGTTTGTGGGATAGCTATTTGAACAGGTTCAGACACAACCATTGTTGAAGTTAAACTCTCAGTAATGTGTTGTTGAGAGGGGCTGCTATGAGTCTGAATGTCAATAGCTTCAAACAGTGTTACAAAGGTTGGTGGAATAGGAGATGAAGGGTTTGGTGTGGAAAGAGACATTACCCTAGGAGAATGGCTTTTAAGCATACTTTCAAATGAAGGTATGGCATCATATTGTGGTGTCCCTATGATTACAACATGTTCCTCTAATGAGGATCATGAGGAGTTTGGTTTTAGGGTTGAGATCTTTCCACATGTTGTGAGGAAGTAGCAACAGTGGTTTCTAGTGACATTTGTGTTATCACAGGGTTAACCTCTGGGATCTCATTTTCCAGAGAACCCGTTTTTGTGGGTTTCCAGCAATCAGACTTACCTGTTGTTGTTTCTTGGCTTCTTCAATTTTCTTTTCATAGTATGAAACATCCTTCAGTTTCTTGTATTTGTATTCTGATGCGTAGTGTCCTTTTTGTTTGTATTTATAACACATTACTTTTGATTTTCTTTTCTCTTTTAATCTTCCTTCAATCATTCCTTTGTCATTCTTCTGATGTTTAGAGCTTCCTCCTCTTAGCCTTTGCTCAAAGGTCTTTGTGAGCAATGTTATAGCTTCAAACAATGCAGAGAAATCTAATGAAGTATCAGAATTCTCTAGTTCTAATGTTTTGGTGAATGAGGATTGAGCATCTGATGTTTTAACTCTTTGTGTATTGGAAATAAGAGTTATAGGTCTTCCTATATTTCTTTTGCGGATGCACATGCATTTACTTGAGAAAATATGTCATTCGGAAATGCCATTATCAAGAGTGATTTAGCCCTTTCATCAACTTCCACCAATATCTTGTCCTCGTCGCTCCAAAGATTTTTTTTGTTTTGGAGCCCATGAGGCATGCATTGCTGGAGTTTGATCAGTTTCTGGTACAACTACAATTTCAACAAGAGGAATATGTGGGCCTATCTCAATGGATTGAAACAGAGCTCGATCATGTCCATTAAGGAAATTAATCATCCTGATTTTCCATTAGGGGTACTCCTCTCTTACTAATGTCGGAGGCTTTGACATAGAGCTGATGTTGAATGCATTGTTCCATGTTTGAAAGTTTGCCATTTTTAGTTAAAAAACAATTAAAGAACAAAGTATCAGATAAATATACTTGAGCAGTTGATCGTTTTGAAGTAAGCTATCCAATCTTCTCTGATACCAATTGTTGGTCTCATATAGCAATGCTTTAACTAAACTTGGCAAGTTATTTCAACAAGTATAAAAATAATGTGCTGAATTAGAAATCAAACTTTCAAGAAATAAGAATACAAAAATTTTCAAGTTTAGATCACTTTGAAAAGATCACAAGGTGATTGTGTGATTATTAACTAGTACAAACTAATACTCAAAGAATTATGTGGTGAAGGGTAGTGGAGTTTTGTAGTATGTGATAAAAGCTAAGCTTAACTCACTTGTCCCTTTGGTGTATTATTCTTTATTTATAGAGAATGTTGGGTATGAATAATCATTTGTGAATATGGGTAATCTGATGGTTGCCGACGTTGCTAAAAAATCAACAAAGAGGAAGCAAGTTGAGGTGCTGATGAGTTTAGAACACCGAGTGGATCAGATTGATATCTTACGGTGGTTCAGACGAAGACGGTGGAAGCTGGATTGACGGAAGCTAGGGTTCCGCCATGAACCCTAGAGGCGATGGTGTTGCATGTTTCAGATCTGCCGAACCAATCCAGATCTGTCGTCGTTCAAATATGAATCCGGCAAGAAATATTTGTGTTGTGGCGAAAGGGTGGAATGATAGCTGGTGGTGGTTAGGGGTGGCGGTGTAAAGGCATCAATGACACCAAATTGTAGAGAGAGGGGGATGGACTAAGTTTTGAGAGGGAGAGGGAGAGGGAGAGAAAGAGATGGGATTTATGATTATGTATATATTTTATAAGTTTTATTTATAAAATATTTTAATTAGATTGTAAAAAGACTAAACTGCCCTTATATGAATAGACTTAACTTAGAATTTTAACCGGGTTGGGGCTAAAGGACATAGGGTATAATAGTTTTAACAAAGATTTGATTGTGAATATAATTATTGAAGTTAAAGAACATCCATTACAATTCGATATAAATATAAAGGACGAAAAGTGTGGTTTAACCTTTAGTAAATGTGTATATAAACCATGCTAATGTAAAAATTATTATTATCTATATATTAAAATTAGAATGGAATGAATAGTAATATCACTAAGAGATTAGCAAATGGTATCGGGTACCGGTACTGGTACCAAATTTACCAAACCGGTGTATTTTTTGTACCAGTTCAGCACCGGTATTCATCGATTTTTACCTTCAAATTGTAACACCTCGCAAAATCTTGTCCAATATGATAAAGACACGTGTCATGAAGATTTATCGTGTAATGAATTGTTTCCGAGGGACTAAAATTGTCAAACAATGTAAATATGTAAGTAAAAGGATCCAAAGTGTCAACATGCCAATCTTATGCCTCTGATTGACCTCACACGACGTTCGTATTCTTTAATGAATAATTTGTCGGACATATAAAGTCGTTTGTGCTTAAATTAAGGATCTTACGAAACATAAGGGTTAAAAGTGTGAACATGTTAAATGTTACCTCTGAGTGACCTTTTAATGACCCCGAAAGCATTGTAATAATTGTATATTTTGCTCTCAAGAATATTGGATAGTAATTTTATGGAGTTTCGTTGAAAACAAGACTTTTCAGGCGATCTTACATCTAACCGGGAGCTTAACGGAGTTAATATGTGACCCAAGGCCATTAATAGTTAACTATGGGGGTCATAAGTGCAATAAAAGAAAGTTAAATAAACTTAAAATGGCCTGGGGACTGAAAATGCAAAGTTTTAAAACTTTTTACCGGATTCTCCCTTCATCGCGGGCCGCGTAGGCCGACTCCAACTCTTACGCGGGCCGCGTAAGAGTGCCAGCGACAGCAGAAGTGGATAGTTACATGTTGCAGCATGTTCCACCACCTTTGCATGGGTTCTGAGCAATACCCGGGGCTTGTACATGGTTTTTACTGCCCTAGGGACACCTGTGAACATCTGGTAACAACATAGGGACAAATGGATTGATCTTGGAGCATCAAATTTCCTATATAAGGGACTTGTAGTTCTTTAGTTCATTTGCACATTTTGAATTTTACTTCAAATCTCATTCTCTGAAGCCTCCTGGAGCTAAAGGAAGCTTTCTTCTGTTCTAAATTCGTGCTAAGTACTCTAGTAAGTGTTCTTAGCTTCCTTAGTTAAAGTTTTATTAGTGTAATGACCGAAATTCAAAGTTAGCGTAATTAAGCTTTAACTTAGTGATTAATCACAAACGGTCCAACCATTATTCGAATTGAAAGTGGCTATGTGTTGGTAATTATGTAGGTGTTAAACCCTTAAAAGGGCACCTTCAAATTATCACGTTATCTCAGTCAATTGTCGGGTCAAACTTATTAATAAAAAGTCAAACGGGTCAGTTTTTACAAATTAATTCATAACTGGTAATGCAGAGGTTATGGAACATGTTTTAACAACCTCGTAAATAATATAAGAACATGTCTAGGCATGTTCAACCCGACAATTCTGAGTTTAGACTCGGTTCGGAACCGAAAGCCGCAAAAGTAGACTTTTGCTTTGACTTTCAGTTCTGACCTGATTTAGCTTAGTTTAGATATGCCTTAGGGTTCCTTTAGGACCATATTACATGTTAATATAACCCTATGAGATTATACTAAATGGTTCCTTTGAAATCTGAATCATTTGCACATTTCTGTAAAATGCTTAAAAGTTGACCATTATGCCCTTTTGATATAAAAACGAGATTTTTGAAAATGTGAGAGGACAAAACTTTTATTACTGATTTATAAGCATGTCCTAAAAGTTTGACATCATTTAGTGGTCTAAAATAAGAGTTATGCTCGATATCGTAAAATGAAAGCTTTTTATTAATTAAATGACATTTTTAGCATAAATCATATTTAAACCCAAGTTTTGACACCAAACTTTCTACCCATTGTTATAATATAATATTTAGGGATTTTTGGAAATTTTTGTTAATTTTTAAACTGATCATAACATAGAGTTCTTGCATGAACTCGGTAATTAACGATAATGCCCTTTTCTTCAATAAAATGAGTTTTATGCATCATTTGCATGTCAAACCTTTTTTTCTACTGATTTTATACATTAAATAAAAATATTTTAAACAGTTGAGACTGATCAAAATCTCAGATTTCCTTAATCAACCCGAATATCGTCAAATGCCGACTTTTATGCGATTTAGGCGCATAGTATGGTTTAAAACCATATTTAGCACCTAAGACTTGTTACCTACTGATGTTATGAATAAATTTTTATACTTAAACAGTAAGTTAAAGTTTTGAACTCAGATTTCCAAATTGACCCTTAAAACGTATGTGAAATGATCAAAATGCCCATACGGTGCATAGTTGTAAGACCCTTAGTCCATTTCATACGATTATCATATAAATTTTGATTATAATAGTGTATTTAAGATTAAACATACACTTAAAAATGTGAGTTTGTTAAAAGATTTTAATAACTAAAACATTTCAACATTTTGTAATTTCATTCGCCGTTTAAAATGTGACGACGAAACTTTTCGCGGAAGCTTGAATCTTGATCGTGTTCGGTTCTTCGTTGAGCTTGATCGTCATCCGATACTCCAATTTTTACCTACATATCATAAATCATGATATACGTTAGTTATATGAAATCTATAACTAATCTAGCTAAGCCCGAAAGCTCAATACGATGACCAGGTAACTCGTATGGGTTATGGCAACTGATAACCCAGATGAGTAGATAACTTGTCTGGGTTATGGCAATTGATAACCCAGATGACCAAATAACTTGTCTGGGTTATGGCACTGATAACCCAGATGACCAGAACTTGTATGGGTTATGGCAACTGATAAACCAGATAACCAAATAACTTGTCTGGGTTATGACAACTGATAACCCAGATAACCAAATAACTTGTCTGGGTTATCGCAACTGAGACCCCAGACATATATTTAACACGAAAACGGACATAACTTTCTCGTTTTTTATCCGTTTCACGTCACGTTTCTTCCTACGTGACCGTAATTTAATTCTCCATCGTATGGAGTTAACATCTGACATCCTGATTAACAAAATTTTAGACTTTTAAGCCTTCGGCTTAAAATGTAATTATGAACTTTTGACCCGTTCGTGTATTAATCAAACACACATGTTTGTTTGATCTCAATTTCTCATAAACTTTATAAAGTCAATGTTATCTATCGTACTAAATTCAAATCCCAGGTTTATATACATTCTTAAACCCGTTTTTACTTAAATGCTTATTTTGACCGTTAAGGGATTTTAAGCATATTTTATACATGAATCGCTTTCATTCGTTTCTAGCATTTTATTACCACATTTATTATCAAAATAATCTTCCTACACAACTATATTTTTGTCGGATTTAATGTGAAAATTTATAAATTTCGAGTTTTACCCCTCGGATCATTATTTTACGGCAAAGACTCTTATAGAGTCAATTGACCAAGGATTTACATCCTTCACTTTTGATACTTATTCTAAGTAATTATTTAATCATAAAACTCGTTTCCAAACAACCTTTAAAGGTCGTTTGCTCATTTTAGCTTACAAGGGCGTTTTGGTCCATTTTAACCTTTCATTTACGATAAAGGACTTTTGAAAGCATGTTTGACCCAAAATCCCTCTTTTTAACTATGATTTTGTTTAAAAAGCCATTATGTTTCAAATCACAATGACCATCACTTGAATCATTCGGTTTACTCATTAAAGTAACCAAATGTCTATTTTTACTTTATTTAACTCTTAATGAACCTTTCGTTCTAAATGAGTAGTTAACCTATTACACATACCTGGATCGGATCAATATATTGACCCCTTTCGAT
Organism: Helianthus tuberosus; assembly: GCA_030545235.1. Lineage (NCBI taxonomy): Eukaryota > Viridiplantae > Streptophyta > Magnoliopsida > Asterales > Asteraceae > Helianthus > Helianthus tuberosus. Next base: position 89,555,363 of record CM060356.1, on the reverse strand, counting down.
ATCTTGCCTTAGTAGCCGCTAAGTAATAGCGATGTAAATATCCATTCGATATTTTATCCTATAATCATACAACTCGACAAACCATTAGTCGATATTGTCAAAGGGTGATATTTTTAGCTTTTGACCCGTTTGGTCTAAATGACCATTTATCTTTGCGAGATGGATTTATTATCATCTCGTCTACATGACTCGCTCTGGTTCACACCGTGCTGTCCTTTTTCTTATAATTCATTTCTTTATTCTTTTGACCCCTTTATGTCTTACGTCATAAAGTGTCCTTCAAAAACTAACGATTATCATGAACGAGTGACCGAATTACCGTTTTACCCTTATTATTTGTATTGGTCTACCTTATAAGGTAATCATTCAAAACTCGATATTTATTAGTCATTGCATGACTAAATAATCATATTAGCTCTTTTTAACCATTCAACATGGTTTAATATCATTGTCTTTTGTTCCGAACCGCACATGTCGTGTCGGAACATTCTAATTAAAAGATGACTTTTATTATTCATAACCTATAAAACCAATAGGTATTTAATAAAAGGTGTAAGCTTTGACTTACCTAGCATCCAGATTATGCTTTTCCTTCATTCTTGGTTCGTTTGACCCGCTTCCTTCCAAAGCTTTCACCTAGCTTGTCAAGCGTCAAACTATCATTGTAAGTTGTAAGATGGTTAGGCTAGTCATAGTCATTCACGACTATTCCATCCTACGATCTTTATGTCGAAATTATCATTCGATCATATAAAAGGTCATTTTGACTTTAAAAAGACAAACTGCCTATTGACAAAAGTAATTACACGATGTAGCTTAACTACTCGTTTTATTACTTTGCTACTATACGGTAAGCATCCTTCTTATGCTACCGTTTTAACTACTTATGAAATCAAGTTGATTATATTATAATCAACTTCATTTGATTAACACAAGATGATATCAAACATCATTTTGATCATAATATATCATCTTTTTCATTTTATCATACAAACCCATTTCCTAGCAAGTATGGTCATGTACTTAACACTCAATTTGTTCAAGTATTTCCTGATTATTATTAGATATGATTATTCTAATCATAATTATATCCTCAATTTCATCATATGATTAATACCCACTTATCCTAGTGTGGTAAATCATCAAATCATTCCAATTATAGCATCATATGTATAATTTTCACTTAGGGTTTTGTTCCTAAGCTAATATACATCACTAATTCAGTCATAGCTTCAATAATTCATTCATAATTCGCGATTATGATGATTATTCAATTTTCACAACTTCACAAATCATCAAAATTTGACATACCTTATGATCCCCTAGCTTGGGTGATCATTAATTCACATTCAATTGTGAATTTGAGCTTCGTTTAAGCCTTCAATTTGATGATTTTTTATGAGATTAGGGTTTTGGCTCCTGGGGAACCTCCTGGGTTCTAACAGAACATTCTCAAACACACTCTATATGTGTTTTAGTTTTGTTTAGCCTATTTTATATTACAACTTTCAAGTTATTCAAATGTGGCCCCTCATGTTTGGTTAGTTTATTAAGTAGGCTACAACCCACTTAATTCCAATATCATTCCCACTAATTAACTAGGTTAAATATTCCTAGTTAACTTAGTGGGCTCGGGGAAATTTATGACTTAGTTTATTTTAAGTCCCGTTAGCTCGGGCCTTCTATAAACTTAATTTCTTAAAAGCCTTTATACAACTTTTATTTAATATTAGGTTTATATATTTAAAATCCTAATATTCACCGGGTTACTTTTACCACTAACGGTACTTTACCCGTCTTTTAATATTAACGTGGTTTGATTACCAAACCCGTTTTCGAGGTGTTACAATAGTTTGGCCATAAATGATAAAATTCACATATGTATGATATCTTACTGATGTAACTTATTAAAATAAATATTTTTACTGATTATTTTAGACCAGAACCTCAGATTGCTATTTAACTTCTTTCATAAACTTTAAAATGACCAAAATACCCTTACGGGGCTTAAATTGGTTTTAAATTCGTTTTGGGCATAATAGAAGGTATCCTACTGATATCACAACATATTTAAAGCATATTAACTTGTGGAACCTGTACATGACTCTTTTGGTTACCCGTTATGCATATTCGCGTTCTGTTCGGTTTATGTAACTAGTTTGCATAAATTAACCGAAACGGGTCAAACATTATCATTTTTACTTCAAAATCCAGAATGTGTTTAGTTTACCCATTTTATACACGTCTTCATACTTGTCGGGTCTAAATCACATTCTAATCCGGTCTTCGCTTAATCTTGCGTTTTGAACCATAAACCTTTCATTAAAACTAACCGGTCTAAGTTAAGATTTAAATAAGACCCGTTAGGAATCTAATAGGTTAGGCAAATTGGATTTAAATAATCCCAACTTGTTCAATTTGGCCGATAATAATCCCAACTCAGTTATTGGCCGATAATAATCCGAACTGGTCCACTTTTGGCCGATAATAGTCCGCCGTTAAAAATAGCTTATAGGAGTTATGCTTTTTTCCGAATTACAAGCTGATGTTTTATGGATTTTGATCAGAATGAGGATACGATTCGATTTATGTAAAACTTACCTCGAAACGGTGCTTCAAACGATTTGATTTTTGTTAATTGGAAGTTTAAACACCCGAATTGAAGCACCGTTTTCGTCGTTTGGGGCAGTATTTCGAGGTAAGTTTTATATTAATCAACTCGTATCCTCGTTCTGATCAAATTTTGTAAAACATCGGTTTGTAATTCAGAAAAAAACTTAACTCCGTTAAGCTATTTTTAATGGCGGACTATTATCGGCCAAAAGTGGACCAGTTCGGATTATCATCGGCCAATAACTGAGTTGGGATTATTATCGGCCAAATTGAGCAAGTTAGGATTATTTAAATCCAATTTGCCAATAGGTTATTAAACCTTCGTTCCAAATTTAGAAGCCCAGTAAAAGCTACTTGTACTTGCTATTTTTGCTAAGGTAAATACTTTTAACTTATTTTCCGTTATACGGGCTTGAGATACGGTATTATAATAATACCGCTTGGTCGGGTATGAAATTATTTAAATTAGATTGTGATTAATAAATTTACATAACCCGTTTTAATCTGTTTTGTTTGATGCAATGCCTTTGGGGGGTTAATGACCATGTCCTGGATATCCTCGACTCATTCATTAGAAATAGCCATGGCTTAAGCACGGGGTGTAGGCATACACCTGACAGTTGCGTATGTATAAACGGTATCTCACTCTCTTGTGGTCCTATACTTGTGGTGTGTCTATCAATCTAATCCGGCTCCTCTAACCGGGTCCTGAACGGACGACAAACATGTTAAACTGTATACAAGATTATTTTTAAATAATTGTCCCAAGTTATAAAAGATTTTATGTCTTGTGCATCCAAACTAAATTTTTATAAATGTTTTTCAAAAGAGTCAGTTAATTGTATTTACCGGTGTAAACTGACGTATTTTTAAAAAAGGTTAAGTGCAAGTACTACGCGAAATGGGTTGGCTACTCCTAGTATCAAATAAAGAGTCTTGCAAGCTTTCGATGCTTAAAATCTGTTGAACAATATTTCTTTCTGTTTTAAGATCCGCCTGTGGATCCATTTACAATCCGTTGTATAATATTTCATTATACTTTCAAATCGGTTTGTATATTTACTTTTAGACTTCCGCTGTGCATTTAAACTGTGATTAATTGTCTATGATGATATCAACTACGTCACGATACTCCCCACCGGTAATATGTGGAAATATCGGGGTGTGACACAAATACCGGTGGCGCACCAGTACCGACCGGTACCGTACTAGGTGTATTTGGTACCAGTACCCACTTTTGGTTCTTTTTTTTTTTTGCTTAAAACGTTCAATAATATTTAACTTACATTCCCTATTTTTTTTAGAAAAAAAAAGTTTGTTAGACTGTGGGGTATGGGGCAGGGGTTGGGGCGTGGGTTTGCTGAAAACGCCCAAGCCACCACCCAAACCCAAGCCCACCCGGGGTGGTGGCTTGGGTTTGGGCGTGGCCCAAGGGGCGAGAGTTTAAAGCCGGGCGTGGGGCGGGCTAGCGATCCTATGTGGCCGGCTCCTATTCGCTTGTTTGGCTAGGTCATAGCGGGGCATTTAAATTTCAAAATCTAACCGTTTAGCCAAGCCAAGCGGTTCACCCAACCCAACAGTCAACCACCCGGCTATATATATGACCCCAACCCCACCGGCTACCCCAACCCAAACAAACTTGTTGGTTGTCCACCTGTCACAACCCAACCGATGGCGGAATCATCGGGGCGCGGCACTGAGCGAAACAGATTGTCCAGAAGTTTCCATAACAACTATTATTACCATTCAATTTAAGTTAACATGTCCCATACCATGTCTCAAATAGCAAACAAGTTATTACAGATAAAAACTAAACAAATATTCTGTTCCTACAACTCAGATTTAAACATAACAATTTATTCGTTGGTTTCTAGGACTCCAGTTCCTTGCTTCGATTTCATCACAGCCCGAGAAGCATATAAACAACCTAGGCACCTGTCACATACGTTTAAAATAATGTCAATACATAAAATGTAAAGGTGAGCATACAAGTTTGATAATAGCATATAGAGTTCGAATTCGTTTACGCATAACCAGCACGTACACATAGTGAAATGAAGCACGTTAGTTATCGACATAGATCCATCGATACCAATGACTGCGGGTTGACTGCCCGAGGCAGTTCGCAATACACGATTACCACTGTAATCCATGCAAGTAAAAGATCCTTAACAACCCCCATATGAACGGGTGCTGAGTCCAAATTATAGTACTATCGTTGCTAAGGCAGGTAGACAGCATTCTATGTGTAAACATAACAACAAGCATTCATAAGCCACGTACAACATGCATTATTGGTTTAGTGTTAAAATAGCTTGAGTAGTGTGATAGTTGTAGATGAATAGTTGTAACGTAGGTAACACCCAAAAGTGCTAAAGCAAAAAGGGTTCGAGTATACTCACAGCGATTGTGGATTGAAGGGAGCGCTTTACAGCGAGTACGGTTAGCCTGAATAGATTTGATAACGTAACGATAAGTGTTGCGTAAAACAGTACAAAGTGAGAGTGGTTAGGATGGCTGTTCGTGCGGATCAGCTATCCGTGTGAGGAAGTCATCCGTGCGCATGACCTGTCCGTGCGGATAGTGATGCGTGCGGATGGTGATCCATCCGGATAAGCTATCCGTGCGTACGGCTGTCCGGGCGGATGGTAATCCGTGCGGACGAGTTGTGCGTGCGGATGACTTATCCGTACGGTTAGGTTGTTTGTAGGGATAAACGTTCAAGTGGATTGTTTCTTCCTAAGATGTGTTTGTGTATGATGGTTTGTACTTTGGAGTTTTCGTTGTAGCATTTAGAAACCACATAAGTGTTTCTACCTTTCAAGCCGGTCGCGCGGACGACCGTATGGTAGTCCGTGCGGACAGCCTGTGCGCGCGGGCAGAGACAATCCGTCCGGATAGCCTGTCCGTGCGTACGGCTTGGCCGTGCGGATGAACATTGCTTGATTTTTATTTTAGGCCTTAGTATCTCATGATCCGAAGAGTAATCCATTCAGAGGTCGTCCGTCCGGATCGCTCATTCGTCGATACTCAAACCTTGTTTAGAAAGTGGGTCCCAAGGGTAGCTCGTCTGGGTGACAACCCGTCCGGATGACCTGTGCGTGCGGATGGTAATCCGTGCGCACAGCCCGTCCGTGCGGACAGCTTGTCCGTGCGGACAGCCGGTCCGTGCGGACGACTGGTCTGGTTGTTCCGTTCGTCTACACTTGGTTTCTGTTGTCGTTTATCGAAACGTTCTGATTACGTGGCAACCATTGGGGACAGTATTCTCACCCGCGTGACTAAACCGGTCAGGAACCACCCTAACTCGGCCTGTCGGCGACTCAGAACGGTAGTTCCGGTTGGCCCCGAAATCAGGTGTCTTGCGGTAGAATTACAGATCTAGGACTAGTGCATCACTATTATCGAGTAGAGACTAGAACCGATCAGATCCGTACCGATTCTAAGGGAAAAAGAAGGAGAGAACTTAGGTTTATTTCTTTCAACTCTTTTATCCTTAGAAAGTTTAGATCTAGGTGAGGTTATTATGAAATCTTGTAGAAATCGTTTAGATCTGAGTTATCCTTAGTGGAATGAGGTCAAGCTTGAAGTTCATAAGAACTTCACGATGACGTCACCCGAGAATACCTCAAATCCGGATGATTTCATGGTTAAAAGTGAAGATTTGAAAGATGGAAATGTGTAGAATTGTGTAGTGATAAAAGATGTACAAGAATTAGTACAAGATCTTACCTGGTTTGAGAGAAATCTGAGGAAAAGTGAAGAATGCGTGTGGTTCGGACGTCACTTGCCAAAAGTGGAAAAAGTGGAGAGTGACCCGTGTATTTATAGGATGCCAAAAAGGGAAAGGATGAGCCGTGCGCATGGCACGTACCCGGGTAGGCTATCCGCGCGGACTGGTCATCCGTGCGGATTGGCAATCCGTGCGGATTGGCAATCCGTGCGGATTGGCCATCCGTGCGGATGCCGCCTGCCTTGGTGGGTTCGGCGCGATGTCGCTTGGGTTTCGATTTGCGAGCGATTCGATAAGGTTTCCTAGTCAAATTACTTTCAGTCCCAACTACTTCTTATAGAGTTCGACTCGGAATTCGGGTTCGGGTTCGTTTACGTTCGAGTTAGACTTCGAGTTCGATTAAGTTCGCTTGATTACCACCACATAACATAAAAGTAAACATGCACAGGTAACACGTAAGGCACACACACACGTATAACTAACAGGTAACATGTACAGTTCGAGTTACGGTTCGATGTCGATTTAATTAGCATAGCTTGATTAACTTTATCGCATTGTTACTTCCTATCCTTCACAGTCGTAGGTCGATTGAAATATGGTAAACACGATTCGATTATTGTAATGTACGACATTTACCCCACATAATATAATTAAAATAAAAACATTTCTACGAGTCACGTCGCGCGAAATCGGTCGTTGACTTTGACCTTGACTTTGACTTTCACTCGTGAAAGCACGGGGTGTTACAGCCTCCCCTTGTTTAGGAAATATTAAGCCGGAAGCCGTAACTAACCGTGGATCACATGTGAGAGTCCTGCGTTCGGACCATCGAAAATCGTCAAATTAATCGGGATTTTACGATTAAAAATTGATAATTTTTGGATATGGTATGCGAAAACACCTAATCTAAAGTCCTATAAAGTTTTAGATTTCGATTCAAAGCCGTTTGGAAGAGATCTTGATTATTGTAGGTCTGGGTTTGTCTCCGATTTGATTGCGTAACGACACGTTCAACGTGCGGAAGTCCGCGAACGGGTGTGACTAAACACAATCGTAACGGTGTCGAAACCGATCCTACAAATGGTATCTGAGCAGGTGCTTGGTTGCGAGGATCATTCGCACTTAGAATGTATTATAATTGTGACTCTATTGGTTAGGTTCCGGATTGATCCGTTTCGATTGCGATCTGACTCGTACGACGTGCGGAATCCGTGCACGAGCGAGATCGAACACACAAAAACGTACAATTTTAACGTGATTCTATTGATATGATGTCGTGTACAATGCCGAGAATCACACGAGAAAACTTTCTCTCTCTGGTTCCTCTCTTTCTAGGCCCTTATTTACATGTATGCCACCTTGCCTTTCTTAATTGGACATTACTCTTTCGTTAAACAGCTGTGGATACTTTGCCTTCATGTCGCTTTCGAGTTCCCAAGTGAACTCTGCGCCTCGTTTGCCTTCCCATCGGACTTTCACAATAGGAATGCGTGAGCGCCTGAGTTCTTTGGTTTGACGATCCATGATTTCGACAGGCTTCTCCATGAAGTGTAATGTTTCGTTCACTTGTAGATCGTCTAGAGGAACGTGTAGATCGTGGTCGGCGATGCACTTTCGGAGGTTTGACACGTGGAAAGTCGGGTGGACATTGCTAAGTTCCTCTGGTAATTCGAGTCTGTAGGCGACTTTTCCGATCCTTTCCAGAATCTTAAAAGGTCCCACATATCGAGGCTCGAGTTTCCCCTTTTTGCCGAATCGGACTACACCCTTCCAAGGTGATACCTTTAGGAGTACGTAGTCACCGACGCCATATTCACGGTGCTTGCGCTTTTTATCGGCGAGAACTTTCTGTCTATCCCGAGCTTTCGCTAGGTTGTCTCGAATTTGGAAAATTTTGTCTGTCGTTTCTTGTAGCAGCTCCGGACCGGTTAGTTGCGAGTGACCGATCTCGTTCCACACAATAGGCGATCGACATCTTCTTCCGTATAGGGCCTCGAAAGGTGCCATCTGAATGCTAGCCTGGTAGCTGTTGTTATACGAGAATTCGACTAACGGAAGGTGTCTTTCCCAATTACCACCGAAGTCTAGAACACACGAACGGAGCATGTCTTCAAGCGTACGAATCGTTCTTTCAGTCTGACCGTCGGTTTGTGGGTGGAACGCGGTACTTAGATTAAGCGTTGTACCGAGTGCCGTTTGAAACGTTTCCCACAGTCGTGAAGTGAACCGAGCATCACGATCAGAGATGATGTCACGAGGCGTCCCATGTCGACAAATGATCTCGTCGGTGTATATTCGGGCTAATCGTTCTACCTTGTAGTCTTCTCGTATCAGCAGAAAGTGAGCTGATTTAGTTAAACGGTCAATAACAACCCAAATGCTGTCGTGACCTGATGACGTGGTTGGAAGCTTGGTTACGAAATCCATAGCTATGCTCTCCCACTTCCACATGGGGATTGGAGGTTGTTCGAGCAAGCCAGAGGGTCTTTGATGTTCAGCCTTGATTCTAGCACAGGTTAGGCATTTCCCGACGTAGAGAGCGATATCCCGTTTCATACCCGGCCACCAGTACCTATAGTGTCACACCCCGACCACGTGGAACATACCAAACGTGGCGGAAACGTCGGGGAGTGTTGTAACAGAATTAATTGTCTCAAATCCATGGCAATTGAAGTTTTGTTTTATTGATAAAAATGTTACAATGTCTAATCAATCAAGGAAATACAACAAAATTAACTAGTCTTGCATCTTTTATTGTCACTAAAGCCCAAGTCTGTCTATGTGTATCTTGAACATCTTATGCAACAGCTCCTGAAAAACACATGTGAAAATAGGTACGTCAGCATAAAAATGCCTGTGAGATACATAGGTTTTGTGAAAATAAGATTCATGACTTATGTTTGAGAAAATGTTTAGTCATGAACCTTGTTATTTGCTTTGTCCTTTAAATCATTTGAAAAACGATAAGATCAGATGATATGTGTAAATAAATGAATAATGTATGGTTAAATGATTAACCATAGTAAAATGGATTTGTATAAGATAAGTTGTTTGTAAAACAATGTCTTGTGAAAAGTATGTTATTTGTATAAAATGTTATATGTCTCAAACTGAAATGATTCAAATAACGCTACGATATGTAATACCATACAAACACTTATATATAGGAAGTACCAGCGGCGTATCCACCATGCTTGTATCATATTACACACACATCGTTACTTAATCACTTAATCAAACCAAACCAAACAATGTAAAATGTCTATGTTTAAATCAATTGTCAAATGTATTGAATAATATGTCAAAGTATTCATGTCAAGATGTAAATCATGTCAAAATGTCTATGTCAAATATCCATGTCAAATGTCTATGTCAAATATCCATGTCAAATGTCTATGTCAAATATCCATGTATGGCAAGTGAAATGTCTCAACTAAACCATATGCACAACAACAAAGTATTGAAGTAAAACTTGGTTTAAATCAAAGTTATGTTTTGTGGGAAATACATGATCAATGTCAATCATGTTAAAATGTCTATATCGAAATGTCTATGTAAAACAATGTACTAAGTAATGCACACAATGGCAATACATAGCATGAAATGTAATGTAGAACGATGTACTAAGTACGCACACAATGGGCATACATAGCATAAAATGTAATGTAAAACAATGTACTAAGTACGCACACAATGGGCATACATAGCATGAAATGTAATGAAATCATGTACTATAATGTACTAACGAACATAGCAAGTATATGATGTCAAAACAGGAAAAGCATGAAAGTAACAAGTAGGCACATGTGTTCCACCCCAAAACAGTTTGGAAAACAGTAAAAGAGGGGTCTATGTACTCACCTGAGATTGCTCAGTTGCCTAAAGATAACCACCAAGCAGTGCTAGAGATCTCGGAATCCAACGGCTCCTAATATAGGTAACTATGTTAAATAACCGGACCTAAATCGGAAGACTGGGTAGCATTAGGGTTTGTAAACCAAACGAGTGTGGAGACTCGTGTGATATGGTTTAACAAAGCCTACATACTAAATGAAACCTAACATAATTGTTTACGACCCATTACGACCCGTTTAGGTAGCTTATGCTACTTTAACGCGTCGTTCGCGTGAAACGCGTTTGGACCGCCTAACTAGTCCTATGACAAGTATTATATGCCTAAACATGTTACATAATCAGTTACGTGACAAAAGTTTAGGTTACATATGCTAAATTACCAATTATGTATGAAAAGGGTATTCTGGTAATTTACCTAAGGCATATAAACTACCCATCATACAACTACTTAAACGATGTGACCATAGGGTATAACCTCGGAAGGTTATTCCCTACCTACTATGGTCACCTACTATATTTGGTCGGATCCTAATGATCGACCAAACTGGGTCGGGTTCGAAGGTATAGGCGATTTATTAGATCGCCTACCCTACAACCCTAGACAACGTGGTAATCAGTAGGCATAGTCCCAAGGGACTATGACCATCGTGATTACAATCACGTTGCGAAGTTCTAACGAACTTCGCATTGACCATTACTGGTCAACGCTGAAAGTCAAACAAAGTTTGACTTTCTGACTCGAAAAGCAGTAGAATAAGGGAAAAGAATGAAAGAATACTTACTGAGGGTCCCCGAATGCTAACCCAGATCAAAATAGCTCAGGTATGAAACGAAGGTTCCAACTTAGAGCTTTCTTAATCAGATTTGTGGGTTTTGAACAAATGGGGGGTGGGTATTTATAGATAAAGTAGAGCCGCTAGGATCGTTTCTTGAATATCGTGCCACGATCCGAGCCGTACACTTGTCACAAAGGTTATGGAGCCACATATGCTCCTTATCTTAGTGATTAAGCAAGTTGCAAACATGTGGTTGTGGATTAATTGGTTGCAACTTGCATTTAAAACACTGAATCTGGTCCAGATGGGGGCTCGCGTGACGCTAAGGCCCGTCGCGTCACGCTAGGCCCCTGTTTTGGCAGATTTTACAGAAATGGTCCCTGCACCTTGTTTAAGCGATTTTCGATGCGTTTGAACCCCGTTAACCTCATTTCAAGGCTCTAAAATGAAGTTAAAGTATAGGGAACTCAAAACATGCTCAAAAATATCTCAGATGTCGGTTCGTTTGGTCGTACGAACGCGATGTTCGCTTAATTACGACGGAATGCGCATAAGCGCGAAAAACGATCCAAATGACGCGACGAATGGATTTTTCTTAAGGCGAACACTAAAATAAAATATAGTCATGCTTCCATAAATTTTTGGATGTCCGGATGTATTCAGAACGTAAGTTATGCGCGAAAATGCAAACTTGTGCACTTTTTGACACTTTTAGTCCCTGAATGTCCCAAAAGTTTATTTTTGCACACCGAACCCCTCAAAGCCTATTTCTAAGCTATGTAAAGGATATTTATGGTATGTTTAACTTATGGTCATGTTCCGGAATGTCTGTTACAGTTCAAATTGGCATACTTTCGCAGTTTGTCATATTTAGTCCCTGTAAGCGATTAAACTTTGATTTCACCGCACCAAACCTTCCAAAACTTATATCTAAGTTATGTAAAGGTTATTTAAGGTATGTTAAGCCTATCTCACTATTCCGGAGTGTTCGTTGCATTTAAACTGGTTATATTTACGCATTAGTGCGCGTATAACCTTCCAGAAAGCGATTTAGAACTTGAAATCGAACAAGAATTGATATGTGTAAACGATACACATATTTATACAAGTCCAAAGTATGAAATACAATATTTCATTGGTTTGGCATTTGTTTGATGGTTGAAATGACACAGGTGTTACAGTCTCCCCTACTTTAGGAAATTTCGTCCCGAAATTCATTCGTAGGAGTCTATCTGTGGCTTTGTGTCAAATAACCACCAAAGATATAAAAGGCATAATCCTCACATTTCCTTGACGGACATTCTTCAGAACCGAAAATGAACGATAAGAGTCATTTTTCACCATTTCTTCAGAAACCAAAAATGAACGAAAAGAGTCATTTTTCACCATTTCTTCAGAAACCAAAAATGAACGACAAGAGTCATTTTTCACCATTTCTTCAGAAACCAAAAATGAACGAAAAGAGTCATTTTTCACCATTTCTTCAGAAACCAAAAATGAACGAAAAGAGTCATTTTTCACTGTTTCTTCAGAAACCAAAAATGAACGACAAGAGTCATTTTTCACCATTTCTTCAGAAACCAAAAATGAACGAAAAGAGTCATTTTTCACCATTTCTTCAGAAACCAAAAATGAACGAAAAGAGTCATTTTTCACCATTTCTTCAGAAACCAAAAATGAACGAAAAGAGTCATTTTTCACCATTTCTTCAGAAACCAAAAATGAACGACAAGAGTCATTTTTCACCATTTCTTCAGAAACCAAAAATGAACGACAAGAGTCATTTTTCACCATTTCTTCAGAAACCAAAAATGAACGAAAAGAGTCATTTTTCACCATTTCTTCAGAAACCAAAAATGAACGAAAAGAGTCATTTTTCACCGTTTCTTCAGAAACCAAAAATGAACGACAAGAGTCATTTTTCACCATTTCTTCAGAAACCAAAAATGAACGACAAGAGTCATTTTTCACCATTTCTTCAGAAACCAAAAATGAACGAAAAGAGTCATTTTTCACCATTTCTTCAGAAACCAAAAATGAACGAAAAGAGTCATTTTTCACCGTTTCTTCAGAAACTAAAAATGAACGAAAAGAGTCATTTTTTCAGACACATGACCAAACTAGCTGTGGTTTCCGTGCACTGAATTCCATAATTATGTATGCATCCATAATTACGTAATTCCTTGCATAGTCCGCACAGTTTGTCTTGAAATGTTTTAGGGGAGGAAAAATCAAACCCGCGATGAGTGTGACTAGACTACCATAGGGTCCTTTTAATTAGATCGACAAATGATCCTTTTTATTAGATCGACAAATGATCCTTTTAATTAGGTCGACAAATGATCCTTTTAATTAGGCCGCCAAGGAGTCCTTTCAGCTATATCATCACATGATATTCCTAACCAGATTTTTGGATCAATCTGTTTACCTAGACCACTCAGGGGTCTAATTATGGAATAGTACAATATAATCCAAGGGTCTTTACTATCACGTAAAAGCCCATTGAGGATTTAATATAGTACCTTTGGATATCCTACTACGAATTCCTTATACAAAGATATGGAAGATTCTTCGAGGATTTGGATAACAAAAACTTGGATTACACAAAAACATAAAAGGAAACACATAAGCACATAATCACATAGTTGTTTAACTTGGTTATTAAATTGTTATCTTTGGACGCGGATACTCAAAGTACACCAGGAATCCAATTCGTGGATTTCATTTGGTACTTTAATCATTTCAAGAATCCATCCATGAAGATGGGATGATCTACCAAAAATTCGATTTTCGTTTTCAGGAAAACGCAATATTCGAATTAAGGTACACAATAATTTAGGACATACGGAAATACCCTTAGGTACCCTATTAAGAATTTATAGTGGTACTTGGGGTATTCGTACAGAATTATAACTTGCACCTTGTACTTCGTTTCTTTGCAAGAGACGGGTACTTAGGATCCTTGTGGAAAACGCAAGAGATTGTAAAATGGAAGAATTTTGGGAATAGTTTGTTTTTTTTTTCAAGGAATACGATTCCTTGATTGTCGGTATTGTAAGGGATATGTTGTTTACACATACAATCACATAAATACATTGCAATGTAAATAAAAGATTTATTTATAAACAATGATAACAACTGTTTCATGGACCTTGACAACAAAAGAAAATAATACAGAAGATGTGATTATTTCTAAAGAGTGTTGTCTTCTAGTCGATCAGATGCTCATCTCTGTGCTGGATTAGCATTAGCAAGCTTTGGGCAATTTCGTCGGAAATGTCCCATCTCGCCACAATTGTAGCAAGAACCTGGAGGAAAGCGAGCTCGAGCAGGTTTGTTGTCAGCTTGATTTAGTGCAACTGCTGCTACGCAAACTTTTGCTGTATGACCTTTACGTCCACAAATTTGGCATTCGCGGCACTTCACATTAACATGATGATAAAGGTTACATCGGTTGCACAAAGGTGAAGTTCCATTGTATGGCTTCCTAGTACGGGGTTTAGCTGGTTGGTTGGGGGCGGCTTGATCATTGTGAGCGACCATGGCGAAGTTCTGAGAAGCCTTTTGCTTCTTTGACCCCTTAGGGGATCCAGTCTGTACATCCATGGTCTTTGATTCCTCGATTTGTTTCGATTCCTCGACCGGTTTCTTGTCACCCTTTCGGAAAAGTTTACGTTTCCTGATCTGAGATTCAGTCAACGTTGCAGATAGCTCAATGGCCTGCCTAACCGTAGTGGGGTTACTACCAGTAACAATGTCTTGAACTGTGTCAGGGAGACCATCAATGTATTTTTCGATTGCCTTATCCAAAGGCGTGACCATGGTAGGACACAACAGGCTCAGCTCCTCATATCGATCAGTGTATGCTCGATGTTCGCCGCTGTCTTGCTTAAGATCGTCGAATTCCCTTTCCAATGCCCTGATCTCGTGACGAGGACAGAATTCCTTCATCATCAGTGCTCGAAGTTCTTCCCAAGTTTGGGCCAGTGCCACTTCGGCACCCCTATCTCTCACCACACCGTTCCACCATGTCAAAGCTCGTTTCTCGAAGACACTAGATGCAAAATCTACCTTTCGCTCATTTGGACATTGAACATGCCTGAAGGTGCTCTCTAGACTCTCGAACCATTGCAGAAGTGCAGTCGCTCCTTGAGACCCATAAAACTTTGATGGCTTAGCCGAGTTGAACGTCTTGAAGTTGCATGGGGCATTATTGTTGTTGATAGCTTGGTGACATTGGGCAACGATGATCGGGATTGCAGCAGTCATTTGCTGTGTAATGACAGCTGCCAGCTCGTCAACAGATACTGGATTTTCGCGTCGTGGAGGCATTCTAAAAGAGAAAACATGAAAGGAAACGAGTGAAAGAATTAGACGAAAAGAATGAGATGAAACAAATCTGATGAAAGCAAGGATAGTGGTCATTTGTTTGTTACTACAAAGCAACAAACGACACACAGTGATTAATCAAAGTAGATAGGTCAAAAATAATGTATCGCGAAGACATGCTCGCCTATAAGTGAACACTCATCCCAAGAATTCCCAGGTAAGCACAACTGGTCTCGCGTCTGATGAGATGTATACGAAGTGCTTGCCTAGACAGAAAACCCAGAATACAGGCATTCACCCTTCCAGTTTGCACGTGTTCACATTATTTAAAACCTAGAACCTTGACGAGATTTTGAAAACTCAAAAGGGTTCAAAACCTTATAACAAAGGGTTCAAAACCTAGTAATTAATCATCCTAGAACAGATGATTAGTTTTCAAAGCGGTTTTGAAATTTATGTTCTTATTGTGATAGTCGCCTAAGGATAGGTGACGGTATTGTTTTATGACTAAACGCAAGTAAACTCGCGTTAGGGTCCTAAGAAGGTTATAGACTAGGTCAAAGCATTACTAATAACCTAATTCCCTATAACCATTGGCTCTGATACCATCTTTTCTGTCACACCCCGACCACGTGGAACATACCAAACGTGGCGGAAACGTCGGGGAGTGTTGTAACAGAATTAATTG
This sequence comes from Helianthus tuberosus, assembly GCA_030545235.1. NCBI lineage: Eukaryota > Viridiplantae > Streptophyta > Magnoliopsida > Asterales > Asteraceae > Helianthus > Helianthus tuberosus. Next base: position 89,539,369 of record CM060356.1, on the reverse strand, counting down.
TCTCAAATCCATGGCAATTGAAGTTTTGTTTTATTGATAAAAATGTTACAATGTCTAATCAATCAAGGAAATACAACAAAATTAACTAGTCTTGCATCTTTTATTGTCACTAAAGCCCAAGTCTGTCTATGTGTATCTTGAACATCTTATGCAACAGCTCCTGAAAAACACATGTGAAAATAGGTACGTCAGCATAAAAATGCCTGTGAGATACATAGGTTTTGTGAAAATAAGATTCATGACTTATGTTTGAGAAAATGTTTAGTCATGAACCTTGTTATTTGCTTTGTCCTTTAAATCATTTGAAAAACGATAAGATCAGATGATATGTGTAAATAAATGAATAATGTATGGTTAAATGATTAACCATAGTAAAATGGATTTGTATAAGATAAGTTGTTTGTAAAACAATGTCTTGTGAAAAGTATGTTATTTGTATAAAATGTTATATGTCTCAAACTGAAATGATTCAAATAACGCTACGATATGTAATACCATACAAACACTTATATATAGGAAGTACCAGCGGCGTATCCACCATGCTTGTATCATATTACACACACATCGTTACTTAATCACTTAATCAAACCAAACCAAACAATGTAAAATGTCTATGTTTAAATCAATTGTCAAATGTATTGAATAATATGTCAAAGTATTCATGTCAAGATGTAAATCATGTCAAAATGTCTATGTCAAATATCCATGTCAAATGTCTATGTCAAATATCCATGTCAAATGTCTATGTCAAATATCCATGTATGGCAAGTGAAATGTCTCAACTAAACCATATGCACAACAACAAAGTATTGAAGTAAAACTTGGTTTAAATCAAAGTTATGTTTTGTGGGAAATACATGATCAATGTCAATCATGTTAAAATGTCTATATCGAAATGTCTATGTAAAACAATGTACTAAGTAATGCACACAATGGCAATACATAGCATGAAATGTAATGTAGAACGATGTACTAAGTACGCACACAATGGGCATACATAGCATAAAATGTAATGTAAAACAATGTACTAAGTACGCACACAATGGGCATACATAGCATGAAATGTAATGAAATCATGTACTATAATGTACTAACGAACATAGCAAGTATATGATGTCAAAACAGGAAAAGCATGAAAGTAACAAGTAGGCACATGTGTTCCACCCCAAAACAGTTTGGAAAACAGTAAAAGAGGGGTCTATGTACTCACCTGAGATTGCTCAGTTGCCTAAAGATAACCACCAAGCAGTGCTAGAGATCTCGGAATCCAACGGCTCCTAATATAGGTAACTATGTTAAATAACCGGACCTAAATCGGAAGACTGGGTAGCATTAGGGTTTGTAAACCAAACGAGTGTGGAGACTCGTGTGATATGGTTTAACAAAGCCTACATACTAAATGAAACCTAACATAATTGTTTACGACCCATTACGACCCGTTTAGGTAGCTTATGCTACTTTAACGCGTCGTTCGCGTGAAACGCGTTTGGACCGCCTAACTAGTCCTATGACAAGTATTATATGCCTAAACATGTTACATAATCAGTTACGTGACAAAAGTTTAGGTTACATATGCTAAATTACCAATTATGTATGAAAAGGGTATTCTGGTAATTTACCTAAGGCATATAAACTACCCATCATACAACTACTTAAACGATGTGACCATAGGGTATAACCTCGGAAGGTTATTCCCTACCTACTATGGTCACCTACTATATTTGGTCGGATCCTAATGATCGACCAAACTGGGTCGGGTTCGAAGGTATAGGCGATTTATTAGATCGCCTACCCTACGACCCTAGACAACGTGGTAATCAGTAGGCATAGTCCCAAGGGACTATGACCATCGTGATTACAATCACGTTGCGAAGTTCTAACGAACTTCGCATTGACCATTACTGGTCAACGCTGAAAGTCAAACAAAGTTTGACTTTCTGACTCGAAAAGCAGTAGAATAAGGGAAAAGAACGAAAGAATACTTACTGAGGGTCCCCGAATGCTAACCCAGATCAAAATAGCTCAGGTATGAAACGAAGGTTCCAACTTAGAGCTTTCTTAATCAGATTTGTGGGTTTTGAACAAATGGGGGGTGGGTATTTATAGATAAAGTAGAGCCGCTAGGATCGTTTCTTGAATATCGTGCCACGATCCGAGCCGTACACTTGTCACAAAGGTTATGGAGCCACATATGCTCCTTATCTTAGTGATTAAGCAAGTTGCAAACATGTGGTTGTGGATTAATTGGTTGCAACTTGCATTTAAAACACTGAATCTGGTCCAGATGGGGGCTCGCGTGACGCTAAGGCCCGTCGCGTCACGCTAGGCCCCTGTTTTGGCAGATTTTACAGAAATGGTCCCTGCACCTTGTTTAAGCGATTTTCGATGCGTTTGAACCCCGTTAACCTCATTTCAAGGCTCTAAAATGAAGTTAAAGTATAGGGAACTCAAAAGATGCTCAAAAATATCTCAGATGTCGGTTCGTTTGGTCGTACGAACGCGATGTTCGCTTAATTACGACGGAATGCGCATAAGCGCGAAAAACGATCCAAATGACGCGACGAATGGATTTTTCTTAAGGCGAACACTAAAATAAAATATAGTCATGCTTCCATAAATTTTTGGATGTCCGGATGTATTCAGAACGTAAGTTATGCGCGAAAATGCAAACTTGTGCACTTTTTGACACTTTTAGTCCCTGAATGTCCCAAAAGTTTATTTTTGCACACCGAACCCCTCAAAGCCTATTTCTAAGCTATGTAAAGGATATTTATGGTATGTTTAACTTATGGTCATGTTCCGGAATGTCTGTTACAGTTCAAATTGGCATACTTTCGCAGTTTGTCATATTTAGTCCCTGTAAGCGATTAAACTTTGATTTCACCGCACCAAACCTTCCAAAACTTATATCTAAGTTATGTAAAGGTTATTTAAGGTATGTTAAGCCTATCTCACTATTCCGGAGTGTTCGTTGCATTTAAACTGGTTATATTTACGCATTAGTGCGCGTATAACCTTCCAGAAAGCGATTTAGAACTTGAAATCGAACAAGAATTGATATGTGTAAACGATACACATATTTATACAAGTCCAAAGTATGAAATACAATATTTCATTGGTTTGGCATTTGTTTGATGGTTGAAATGACACAGGTGTTACATATAGCGAAGGTCATGGTACATTTTGTCAGCACCGGGATGAATAGAGTATCGGGATTTGTGGGCTTCATTCATGATAATCTGCCGTAGGTTGGTTCGCTTGTGAATCCAAATTCGGTCTAAGAAGTGGAATATCCCATTTGATTTGCTCAGAAGTTGGGCTCCATCGTGGTAGATTCTTTCTTTCTTCAAAGTGCGTTCGTTGAAACATGCATGTTGGGCATCGCGAATGAGAGCTTCGAGGTTGTGCTGGGCTTGAACACTTTGAGTGCTAAGCAGATAGCTCCGTCTGCTAAGTGCGTCGGCAACAACATTTGCCTTGCCTGGGTGATAACGAATCTCACAGTCATAATCGTTGAGAAGTTCTACCCACCGGCGTTGACGCATATTTAGTTCCTTTTGATTAAAGATGTGTTGTAAGCTCTTATGATCGGTGAAGATCGTACACCTTGTACCATACAGGTAGTGTCGCCAAATCTTTAATGCAAAAACAACTGCGCCTAGCTCGAGATCGTGGGTTGTATAGTTCTTCTCGTGGATTTTGAGCTGACGAGATGGGTAAGCTATGACCTTGTCTCGTTGCATTAGGACACAACCGAGACCAAGGTTGGAAGCATCACAGTAGACAATGAAGTTATCGTTTCCGTCGGGTAGTGTGAGAACAGGAGCATTGCAAAGCATGTATTTGAGGGTTCGAAAGGCAAACTCTTGTTTGGTTCCCCAGACAAAAGGCTGGTCCTTATGAGTGAGAGAGGTAAGTGGTACAGCAATCTTCGAGAATCCTTCGATAAATCGTCGGTAATAGCCCGCTAGTCCGAGAAAGGAGCGGACTTCAGTCGGGTTCTTAGGCGTAACCCAGCTCTTAACAGCTTCAATCTTTGCAGGATCGACGTGAATACCCTGACTATTTACGATGTGACCCAGAAACTGAACCTCCCCCAACCAAAACTCGCACTTGGAGAATTTGGCGTAGAGTTGGTTCCCCTGGAGCAGCTCGAGAACTAAACGTAGATGTTGCGCGTGTTCGGCTCTCGTTTTGGAATAGATCAAGACATCGTCGATGAACACGATGACGAAACGGTCGAGATATGGTTTACACACTCGATTCATCAGATCCATGAAAACTGCTGGTGCATTGGTTAGGCCAAAAGGCATGACAACGAATTCGTAATGGCCGTAACGAGTGCGAAATGCGGTTTTGGGTATATCTTCCTCTTGTATACGCAGCTGATGATATCCTGAACGTAGATCGATCTTCGAGAAACACGTAGCGCCTTGTAGCTGATCAAACAAATCGTCGATTCGAGGCAGAGGATAACGGTTCTTGATAGTCAACTTATTCAATTCCCGGTAGTCGATGCACATCCGGAACGACCCGTCCTTTTTTACGAAAAGAACTGGTGCGCCCCAAGGAGAGGTGCTTGGGCGAATAAAGCCTTTTTCAAGCAATTCCTGGAGTTGGGTTGAGAGTTCGCGCATTTCGGACGGCGCGAGTCGATAAGGAGCTCTGGCGATAGGATTAGCTCCAGGAATGAGATCAACGCGAAAGTCAATATCACGCTTAGGAGGCAGTCCGGGAAGATCCTCTGGAAAAACTCGAAGAAATTCTCGAACCACAGGAACGTCCTTCACTTCCTTCTTCTCTTTCTTTTCCTTCTCCGCTGCTACGACATGAGCTAAGATGGCCCTGTATTCCTTGCGGAGATACTTGCTAGCTTGTAGGCATGACATAAGCTTAAGACCCTTCGAAGTAGTATCACCATAAACACACAATGAATCACCGTTTGCGAGCGAAAAACGAATCATTTTATCGAAACACACAACTTCGGCATGGTTTTCGCGAAGAAAGTCCATGCCTACTATGACATCAAAGCTTCCTAGTTGCATTGGAATGAGATCGATTGAGAAGATGTGATTGTTGAGCTCGAGAGTGCAATCACGAATAACAGAGTTTACAGCGACGGTTCTTCCGGTAGCGACTTCAACATCGAATGCAGAGGAGAGTCGGGAACATTTACGACTAAGGAGTTTCTCAAATTCGATCGACACAAAGCAATTATCGGCTCCAGTATCAAACAAACATGAAGCATAATTACCATTCACAAGGAACGTACCATTGACCACGTTGTTGTCGGCCTGGGCTTGACGCACATTGAGATTGAAAGTTCTGGCGCGTGCTGCCTGTTGTTGCTGTTGCTGCTGTTGCTGCTGCTGTTTCTGTTCGGGCACATGTTGGCGAAATGGTTCAGGTCGCCACACGTGAAGCATGCTCTGGCTTTGACTGCGGGTGCCGGAGGAGCTTGTTGACCATGTGGGGCAGCGAGTAGAGCTTGATTGGCAGGAGCCTGACGAATACGGCAGTTGGCAGTAAAGTGGCTGTAGACGTTGCAATGAGCACAGAAGCAGCATTGAATAGCAGTCGGGTGATGATAGGTGCAAGTAGGGCAGAGTGGGTGTGGCCTAGTATATGCACGCTTTGCAGGTGGTGCATTGGCCACAGGCGCCGCTACTTGACGTTGTTGGGCAGGTACAGCTGGGATTGGTGCAGCAGTGATCGCACAGTTCTTATTGGTGGAGCTGTTCTTTCTCTTGTTGCTTGATGAGGTAGGTTCAGCAGTTGGTGCAGTAGTGGTAGCTTGATGCAGATGCTTGGAGGTCTTGTCCCATACCCCAGCCTTAACCCTTTTGTCATTGATCTCAGCGGCCAGCAGATAGGTTTCTTCGATCGTGGTAGTCTTAGCCGCTTGCACGAAATCAGCGACGCAGTCGGGCAAAGCTCGGATGTACTTCTTGATGGTCATATCAGGAGTCTTGACCTGGTCGGGACAGATAATGCTGAGCTGTTTGAAGCGAGCAGTGAGACCAGCATTGTCTCCATCCTTCTGATGTATGTGCCAAAATTCATCTTCAAGCTTTTGACGCTAGGAGGGCAGAATTCCTCTAGCATGACTTCTTTGAGCTCCTCCCACGACAACCCGTAAGCTGCATCATTCCCTCTCTTGTTCCTCTCGGCCGTCCACCAGTCCAAAGCACGGGACTGAAAGACGCCGGTAGCGTTCAGAGTTCGAAGGTCATCAGGGCAACCACTTTGTCGTAGAGTAACCTCGATAGAGTCAAACCAGTGGAATAGAGCAGTAGGACCTCCTTCGCCTGTGAATTCTTTCGGCCCACATGACTTGAATTGTTTGAAACTGAAAGGTCTCGCGGCAGCTCTAGGACCCTCAGTCCTCGATTCCTCGGATGATTTACTGGCATTCTCACTGCCTTTGCTACAGCTTTCGCGACGATGGAAGCAAGACGTCTGTCTCTCTTTTCCTGGCGAGAGAGTGGATGACGGGATCCAGACGACATTGTCTGCAATAGACATCGCCATGGAACTCAACACATGTATTCGAATCTCACCTCACACGTCTACTACTACTAAAGCTCAGTAACACGTACCATGTAAACGCATATAGTCACAAAATCACAGAGTTGCACAAAATCACATAATCACATAGAGCACAATATTCCTAAACACGTAAGCATAATGGCAAGAACACATATAACTTAATCACTAAAAGTACCTACGAGCATACAAAGCATCTTGACTGCTTCTATTGTTGATTCGCTAGCGATGAGTTGCGTGGGTTTTGTGTTTTAGCAGGAGCAATAGTGTTGGGTCGAAATCAATAGTACCTCAAAACGTTAACAAATAATAGAAAATGCATAAAATTTTCATAAAGATCGATAATCGAAGGTAGATTGTCTGTGGCTAGTAGACTTCGACTAACCAAAGTGGCTCGACTATTCGCAAGGATCCTGCACAATTACCTCCAGGACTGTGCCTTTGCCTCGATTCTTGGGCGTTGGCGCAATTCCCATTGGTTATATTGTGCCTTTAGATCGTTGGAGTCCATCGAACTTTCGTGAGAGTTTTCGTATAAAAGCGGGACGAGTCGTCAAGGTTAGGGTTTCACCCCTATCTTGCAGCTTTCGTCCTCGTTTTTGATAAAAATTTGAGGAGATTATTCATCAAAATATGGATTTCACTCCTGATTTGGTACGATTCTCCTCGTTTGTAGCTGAAACGTAGGTTGATTTGGCAACTTTAGTCGAGAGTTTTGCGGTTTTCACACCTATTCTCGGCCTCATTACCTGTTCACAACCTGAAAATTCGAGTGTAGTGCTAGAAAAGAGTAAGTGATAGTGGCGAGTCTACGCATACGCGTGAGTTGGTCTGTTGGTTCTTAACTATAGACTAGGTCTCTAAGACTTCGACCCGGACTAGGTCGAGTCTTGCCTAATTCCCTATAGTTATGGCTCTGATACCAATCTGTCACACCCCAACCGATGGCGGAATCATCGGGGCGCGGCACTGAGCGAAACAGATTGTCCAGAAGTTTCCATAACAACTATTATTACCATTCAATTTAAGTTAACATGTCCCATACCATGTCTCAAATAGCAAACAAGTTATTACAGACAAAAACTAAACAAATATTCTGTTCCGACAACTCAGATTTAAACATAACAATTTATTCGTTGGTTTCTAGGACTCCAGTTCCTAGCTTCGATTTCATCACAGCCCGAGAAGCATATAAACAACCAAGGCACCTGTCACATACGTTTAAAATAATGTCAATACATAAAATGTAAAGGTGAGCATACAAGTTTGATAATAGCATATAGAGTTCGAATTCGTTTACGCATAACCAACACGTACACATAGTGAAATGAAGCACGTTAGTTATCGACATAGATCCATCGATACCAATGACTGCGGGTTGACTGCCCAAGGCAGTTCGCAATACACGATTACCACTGTAATCCATGCAAGTAAAAGATCCTTAACAACCCCCATATGAACGGGTGCTGAGTCCAAACTATAGTACTATCGTTGCTAAGGCAGGTAGACAGCATTCTATGTGTAAACATAACAACAAGCATTCATAAGCCACGTATAACATGCATTATTGGTTTAGCGTTAAAATAGCTTGAGTAGTGTGATAGTTGTAGTTTGAATAGTTGTAACGTATGTAACACCCAAAAGTGCTAAAGCAAAAAGGGTTCGAGTATACTCACAGCGATTGTGGATTGAAGGGAGCGCTTTACAGCGAGTACGGTTAGCCTGAATAGATTTGATAACGTAACGATAAGTGTTGCGTAAAACAGTACAAAGTGAGAGTGGTTAGGATGGCTGTTCGTGCGGATCAGCTATCCGTGTGAGGAAGTCATCCGTGCGCATGACCTGTCCGTGCGGATGGTGATGCGTGCGGATGGTGATCCATCCGGATAAGCTATCCGTGCGTACGGCTGTCCGGGCGGATGGTAATCCGTGCGGACGAGTTGTGCATGCGGATGACTTATCCGTACGGTTAGGTTGTTTGTAGGGATAAACGTTCAAGTGGATTGTTTCTTCCTAAGATGTGTTTGTGTATGATGGTTTGTACTTTGGAGTTTTCGTTGTAGCATATAGAAACCACATAAGTGTTTCTACCTTTCAAGCCGTTCGCGCGGACGACCGTATGGTAGTCCGTGCAGACAGCCTGTGCGCGCGGGCAGAGACAATCCGTCTGGATAGCCTGTCCGTGCGTACGGCTTGGCCGTGCGGATGAACATTGCTTGATTTTTATTTTAGTCCTTAGTATCTCATGATCCGAAGAGTTATCCATTCAGAGGTCGTCCGTCCGGATCGCTCATTAGTCGATACTCAAACCTTGTTTAGAAAGTGGGTCCCAAGGGTAGCTCGTCCGGGTGACAACCCGTCCGGATGACCTGTGCGTGCGGATGGTAATCCGTGCGCACAGCCCGTCCGTGCGGACAGCTTGTCCGTGCGGACAGCCGGTCCATGCGGACGACTGGTTTGGTTGTTCCGTTCGTCTACACTTGGTTTCTGTTGTCGTTTATCGAGACATTCTGATTACGTGGCAACCATTGGGGACAGTATTCTCACCCGCGTGACTAAACCGGTCAGGAACCACCCTAACTCGGCCTGTCGGCGACTCAGAACGGTAGTTCTGGTTGGCCCCGAAATCAGGTGTCTTGCGGTAGAATTACAGGTCTAGGACTAGTGCATCACTATTATCAAGTAGAGACTAGAACCGATCAGATCCGTACCGATTCTAAGGGAAAAAGAAGGAGAGAACTTAGGTTTATTTCTTTCAACTCTTTTATCCTTAGAAAGTTTAGATCTAGGTGAGGTTATTATGAAATCTTGTAGAAATCGTTTAGATCTGAGTTATCCTTGGTGGAATGAGGTCAAGCTTGAAGTTCATAAGAACTTCACGATGACGTCACCCGAGAATACCTCAAATCCGGATGATTTCATGGTTAAAAGTGAAGATTTGAAAGATGGAAATGTGTAGAATTGTGTAGTGATAAAAGATGTACAAGAATTAGTACAAGATCTTACCTGGTTTGAGAGAAATCTGTGGAAAAGTGAAGAATGCGTGTGGTTCGGACGTCACTTGCCAAAAGTGGAAAAAGTGGAGAGTGACCCGTGTATTTATAGGATGCCAAAAAGGGAAAGGATGAGCTGTGCGCATGGCACGTACCCGGGTAGGCTATCCGCGCGGACTGGTCATCCGTGCGGATTGGCAATCCGTGCGGATTGGCAATCCGTGCGGATTGGCCATCCGTGCGGATGCCGCCTGCCTTGGTGGGTTCGGCGCGATGTCGCTTGGGTTTCGATTTGCGAGCGATTCGATAGGGTTTCCTAGTCAAATTACTTTCAGTCCCAACTACTTCTTATAGAGTTCGACTCGGAATTCGGGTTCGGGTTTGTTTACGTTCGAGTTAGACTTCGAGTTCGATTAAGTTCGCTTGATTACCACCACATAACATAAAAGTAAACATGCACAGGTAACACGTAAGGCACACACACACGTATAACTAACAGGTAACATGTACAGTTCGAGTTACGGTTCGATGTCGATTTGATTAGCATAGCTTGATTAACTTTATCGCATTGTTACTTCCTATCCTTCACAGTCGTAGGTCGATTGAAATATGGTAAACACGATTCGATTATTGTAATGTACGACATTTACCCCACATAATATAATTAAAATAAAAACATTTCTACGAGTCACGTCGCACGAAATCGGTCGTTGACTTTGACCTTGACTTTGACTTTCACTCGTGAAAGCACGGGGTGTTACACCACCGCTACCCCAACCCACTTGATCGAACCCGCTACCCAAACACACTTGATCGATGGCCTCTTGGACACACGAAGAAGAGCTAGCTCTCGTCACGAGGGTCGTTGACGTAATGAAGGGCCGACAACCCGGTGAAACGCGTTATTGGCCGGAAGCTTTTGCTAGCTACCGACATAACGCCGGAAACGACCGGCACAACTTAAACGCGTGCCAACATAAATGGCGCGAGCTACGGCCGAAGCTTGATCGTTTCAAAGCAAGCGGTGAGTTAAGCCACGAGGACCGGGTGGCGGTGGCGAACATTGAGTTTCGGGGCAAGGAGCGAAAGCCGTTCGACAAGCTCGCTCTTTTTGAAATTTACCTAACGCTCTAGTTTTTTTTTTAATATTTTGTAATCCTTTTTAGGTTTTTTTGTAATTTTTATGAATTTTGTAATTTTTAAGAATTTAATAAAATTTTAGGCTTTTTTTTAATGTTGTGTGTATTTTTTTAATTTTTTGTATTATTGTTATTTTTTTAAGAAACGGCCAAGCCACACGGTTCACCCACGCCCCGCCATACCCCACGGACACGTCACTCACCAGTGGGGGGGCTCGAACTCCACGTGTCAACTCATGCCCCCAACCCCCGCCCCACCATACCTCATGGTCTTATATAAGGTCAAATGAGTTTTATTTCTACATGTATAACCTAAAAAGCCTATTGTGCTAGAAAAATGTGTCATGTACATGAGGCGCGCTCCTCAATGTTGTTTTATGCCAAAAAAAAAAGCGCGCATCACCTGCATTTTATGTAGGCTGAAGCGATTATTCTTGCGCCTAGGTGCGCTTTTTTTAAACCAAGGGTGAAATGTTAATTGATGGAATTTAACATGATAATGTTTGTGTGGTTTGAAAATTTGAATGAGATATTGGGGCATTTGATATGAGAAGAGACTGTTAGTAGATTTAAGTTTCAGGGGATTATGTTGTTTTTTACCCAATGTGAATGTTTATTGTATGAGAAGGTACAAAATTACCTAGATAGAATTGAGGTTGAAAACATTCATCCTGGGCAAACAACATTAAAAACCTAGAAAAGAACGCAAATTGTATAGGAGGAAGCCTGTTTGGTTGACAGGAATCCATAGGATTTCAAGGGAATTGGAATTTGAATTTCATTCCTTTGAGTGTTTGGATGGACAAATTAGTTGAAGGGAATTGGATTTCAATTCCAACAAAATCACTTATTTAATGGAATTCAGATTCCTTCTAAATTTCAAAGGAAAGTTTAAAAAACCACGGGAATGTTTCCAAAGTTACGGAAATAACCCATTGCCTCTTTCATTTTTGTCTAAAAACCAAAAAATAATAAAAAAAAAATCCAAAAAATCCAAAAAATAATAAAAAATCCAAAAAATTCTAAAAAATAAAAAAAAACTCTAAAAAATCCAAAAAATAATAAAAAATCCAAAAAAATCAAAAAATAATAAAAAAACCTAAAAAATTCTAAAAAATCAAAAAATAATAAAAAATCCAAAAAATTCTAAAAAATCCAAAAAAATCAAAAAATTAATAAAAAATCCAAAAGATTATAAAAAATAAAAAAATCTAAAAAATAAAAAAAAGTAATAAAAACCCCCAAAAAATCTACAAAATCAAAAAAATTCTAAAAAAAATCCTAAAAAGAGTACTCTCCAAAAAATAAAAAAATCCAAAAAATTCTAAAAAATCCAAAAAATTATAAAAAATATAAAAAAAATCCAAACAATTATAAAAAAACAAAAAAATTCTAAAAAAAAAACCAAAAAATTCTAAAAAATCAAAAAAATAATAAAAAATCCAAAAAATTCTAAAAAATATTTTTTGAATTTTTTCGATTTTTTATACTTTTTTTGATTTTTTAATTATTTTATAGAGTTTTTTTTTTATTTTTAGAATTTTTTGGATTTTTTATTATTTTTTAGATTTTCTTGAATTTTTAGGATTAGTTTTTTATTATTTTTTAGAATTTCTTGATTTTTTAGAAATTTTTTTGATTTTTATATATTTTTGAACTTTTTCATATTTTTTATTTTTTTTAATTTTTTGGATTTTTTATTATTTTTTAGATTTTTTTTGAATTTTTAATATTTTTTGGATTTTTTTATTATTTTTTAGATTTTTTTTATTTTTTAGAAATTTTTATGATTTTTATAGCTTTTTTGAACTTTTTATTATTTTTTAGAATTTTCTGATTTTTTAGAATTTTTTGGATTTTTATTATTTTTTAGATTTTTTTTTCATATTTAAGATTTTTTGGATTTTTTATTATTTTTTAGAATTTTTTTGATTTTTTAGAAATTTTTTTGATTTTTTATAATTTCATGAACTTTTTATTATTTTTTAGATTTTTTTATTTTTTATTATTTTTTGATTTTTTAGAAATTTTTTTGATTTTTTATAATTTTTTGAAATTTTTATTATTTTTTAGATTTTTTATTTATTTTTTTGGATTTTTTGAATTTTTATACTTTTTTATGATTTTTAGAATTTTTTTGAATTTTTATAATTTTTTATAATTTTTTGGATTTTTTTTGAATTTTTATCTAAGATTGTTGTTTTTAAAAGTTTTGTCAATTGTTTATAATTAGGGGTAATTTTTTCTTTTTAGGTTTGTTTAAATTCTAATTCCATTAATACATTTATCAACCAAACATATCTATGGATTTCAAAGGAATCCATCAAATTCCAATTCAAATTCCAATTCCCATAGGGATTCCAATTCCAATTCCTACACATTCCGCGAACCAAACGCCCCCTAAGGCTTCTGCGCGCCATTTTGTATCATTCTAAGGCATTGGCTAAATGTATCCCATATATACTTGTCATACACTCATACCCTACCTATGTATACAGACGGGCGTGTAGAGAGGGGTACATTCAGTAAAAAATAGATGAGGTGGGGTATGTTTAGCACCACCGTGTTATTATAGCAACATGCCTAACCGACTAAAGTGGGTTCGGAAAGGTGATCGACTATGTTCATTGTTGGCCTTCTGATTTTGTGAGATCTTGGGCATGATTTCCATCTAGGCAATGTTGACTTTATGAAGTAAAAGTTGCCTTCTGAAACATGGAAGTTATAACATTTTTTTGGTAGAAAAAATATGCATAGCTGCCTAATTTAGATTCGAATATACATACTTTGCAAGGAGGCGGCATAAAGACATTTGTCAATATTTAATTATCATGATTTGCATGTGTATTTTCTTCATATGTGCATTTTTTTAGCATGCATTTAGCTTCTTCGGTACATTTTAGTTTGCCTTAGCTCTGCTTTAGATCTGGCTTGGTGTAGAGACCTTCTAGGGGTGCCTATAGATACTTTCGGTGTTACTTTATTTGTTACCGCTATAGTTTTGTGACAAGTGACAAATGTATGTTATTGGTAGCTACTACTATTACTATTAGTACTCTATGTTGTTGTTGGCTTTGATTTCCTTAGCCACGCTTCGTGTTATGTGGTTGCTACTCTCTACATGTCAAAAAGGGCTTACTCGAAGATGGCTCGAAGAACAAAAGAAAGAATCCCCACCGGACATTAATGATGTTCCCATGGAAGAGAATGAGGTAACTTGGTTCGCATGGTTTCTCCTTTTTTTTTTTTTTTTTTTTTTGTAAAAGAGCCGTCAGCCAAGAAACCGCTGCATTGACTCACACACGGGTGCCAAAATCATTGATTTTTTTTTATACGGGTCAACTTGATTAAACTTTCTGTGTTCAGATTTCTGAAGACGCTAACGCTGGAAGACAAAATCTCAATGAAAGCAAATTGGATCTGAATGCTCGTAACGGAGATGAAGATGGAGAAGAAACGGAAGATCAAGAACGATAAATGCTCTTTTTTTTAATTAAGTTTTTCTTTTTTATATGGGAAAGAAAGTGAGAAATGGCGGCTAATTGAATTGTTTCTGGTACCAAATGAAAGATTGGGAAATATTGTTTCAGTTTGTACTTTGTACCGGTGATGTAAGTCGTAAGGTATACTTTTGACTTTGAGGTTTTCATTTGTGAATCATGTCATTTATTCATTTATATATTTTTTTAATTTCTTTTTGAGTTTATCAAAATAGAAGCTCATGAAATGAAAACAGTAAATGCATAAGAATAAAACAACATATGACATTATTTTCAAACAAGCATCAAGTTCCAACATTCTTTAGAAAACAAACTTAAAATGACCAATATAAAAAGTTCATAAAACCAAATTGTTTTTATCGTCATTCCTTTAGAGCAGCAGTTTCCTCTTCGTTAAAATAGTCGTGCCTGCCATTCAATGCAAACATGATCATTATCCATAGTAACTATCAACTTACATTTGTCACATGTTCCGTGTCAATTTTGAACTTGACCACAAAAGTCAAAAACATGTCTCTTATTAGTACAAAATCAACTGTGAACTGCAACAAATTTGATCTTAGGATTTCGCAAGAAACTAATATTAGGATATTTTATCGAAACCGTTAATGTTGGTCCATAAGATTCCCATAAACTGTATCAAAGTAGAAATTCAACGAAAAGTCAACATTTTCCTTGCTTGCTGGATCAAACCTTATGAAGATTCTTAAACATGTTCATTAATCTATAATCTTTTTCTTCTTTTCTCACAAAAGTCAATGGTAATCCCATACTTCTTTTCTTCTTTTCTCAAACCAAATAAAGTCAACAGCAATCCCATAGTTTTTACTTACCGGATTTTGCGAGAGAGTTGATACAATCCTGTTCCAGCCATCGCGAGATTTACACTTAAAAGGTTCCAATTTTTCTGTAATAAAAAGTATCAAAGATGACCAACAAGTCAAAATCAAGAAAAAAACACTCAAGTCTTGCAAGACAGTGAAACACTTACCAAGTTTAACAATTAAATTGGCAAGACAATTTGTACAATGACCAATGTGAAGCATTTCATAAATCAAAAGAAATGCCATGTCAGCATAAATACCAATTAAACGGTTATCATGTGATCGAATGACGGATATGGCACAATTTATAAACTTGAATGATGAAACAGGCACAACAATTTGTAAACGTACTAACATGAAACTTCGGAAAATAAAGATCTTATCATCATCATCATCAAATTGTTTTGTAACAACACAAGATCTTGTCACCAAACACTGTTGACTACAGCTATCAGTAGTAAGTTGTTCTTCATCAGTAGGAAACACTCAGTTTTGTATTATCATCTTAAGGATCATAATCCAACAAGTACCCTTAAAAAATATCTAAATGTTCAATGTAATTATTACAACTAAGTCGGTGGCGGTCTAGAAGTTCATATGTTTGTCATTATTGATGGGTGTTTTGAACGTATGATAAACGTCATACAATTTATATAACTTGTGTGCCAAATCAAAAACTTGAAATTGCTGGTAGAGGTAGACCGATAGAGTACATGAATTTGACTTACCGGGGTAATTACCATGCTGTAACGAGACCAGATTACTCCGGTGGCTGTGACAGCTGGAAAGAAATGATAAAGAGGTAAACATCAACTGTGTGATTAATGACTTTTTTTTCTAAAATTTAAATATATTTCTCTCCAAATACCAAAATTCACATAGATCTTCATTTCCATTATGTTCAATATGTTAATGTCCTGATAATTTAAAATAACCAAATTCAAAAAGTTCTAGTAAAAAATGAGATTAAAAAGTGATTGGCTTTACATTTGAAAGTCAAATATGAAATTTTATTTTAAAAACAATGTCAAGAAGTAAAAAAAAAAAAATACCAAATTGTTGAGGGTATGAAAGTTTCTCAGGTGGCTTGGCAAAATCTGCAATGTTAGCTATGCTGATTCCCCACTTAAAAGTTGGAGCCCAGAAATGAACTACAAGAACACATTAGTCAATTAATATATATAGAATGATCAGAGAAACAAAGACATATAAGATAAGAGATTTTCAAAGATGTGAAAGTTTAAGAAAAAAAAATTCAAGCGTCCGTAGATCAAAATAATTCCTGGAGTATAATGTTCAATAATATCATAGCAACACCATGGACGTACACATAAGTCGAACCACACAAATACAATTTCATTTTCTCCGTTCCGGCAACTACTTTTTTTTCAGTTCAAAAAAAAAAAAAAAAAAAAAAAAAAAAAAAAAAAAAAAACTTTGAGAACCCATCACTAGAATACTCACGACCCCACCCATACCCTGCTAACCAACGAGACCAAGTAAACACACGTATCTTGCGCTAGGTAGGTAACCTTCAAGGGGTTAAAGGCAGTAACTAGCGGAAGCTGGATTCATTGGCATCTATTCTTGTGGTGGCCAGTGGGGATAATTATCTATCCTAACAGCATCACTCACATAAGTATTGCACCTTATCCAAACAATATCTTCACGAAATCAACCGCTTGCAAAAACCTAAACTTGAGTTCTCTAGCCGTATAACCAACCTTTAAGAATGTTATTTTGGTAGAAAAAGTAAATACATATCAGCAAATGTCATTTCCTTCCCTAAGAATATATATACCATCAAACTTCAATATTTTTTTAATAAACTAGCATAACTCATTCTAGTCCTCACCTGCATACACAAAATTTATATCCTCAAAGATCCCCATGGCTTTTTGCACTGGTCAATATAAACCTTATTCTGAATATTTATCCCTTGACTTTGACAATCAAAAATGGTACCAGTCAACTCTAAAAAAATTCTTTGTTGGCTCTGAATATTTCCACAAAAGGATTAATACCCAGAACAAAATTATCAAAATACAAATCGGGTTTAACTAATTGGGGGAAAATGGTACCAAAATCCCTATCTATTTCGCAATTGACAAGTATTACCTTTGACTTTAGAAGTCAAACTGTGGCACATCTATTACACTCCATATCATATTCTCAATAACAAAATCAATAGATGCAGATCAACTTAATATTTGTTCAATCGATGGATATATAAATCAGATAATCAGTCCACAATAAAATGCCTAAAAAAATTATCAACGAATAAAAGCTAAAGAAGCTAATTTCATGTAATTATCATGATTAAAATCGAAATAAAAAGTTTTAAAAGAAAAGACTCACTGGTTTTGGGGCCAGCAGGGTGATTCCAGAGAGCCTGTAGCTTCGACGTCGCCATTGAAAACTTTAGTTTCTCTCTATAGAATCATTAAAAGAGTTTGATTAACACTAATGGTAGGTGAGCCTTTTTTTCTTTATAAATAGGTAGATGTTCTATAAAACGCAATACTAATAATATAACCAAGTAATGATAAAAGAATATAATATAAATAGGTAGATGTTCTATAAAAAGCAATACTAATAATATAACCAAGTAATGATAAAAGAATATAAAAGTTTAGTTATCTGTAGCAAAGATGATCACTATGACACCTATCTTTTATTATAATAACTAGAATTATCATCCGCCGCAATGCGGCGGAGATTCATTAGTTATATATCATATTAGATGAAAAACAAATGTTTCTTACATAACAACGAGTTTGTGTGTAAAACATAGAAAAAAATAAGTAAGTCGATCTATGACCCACGCATTGCGACAGGCCTATCAAACGGGGAAAAAATAGACTCACTGCGACGGGTGTCAGATAGGAAAAAGCAGATGAAAAAACGTTGAACTCCACACGCACGTTGTGGCATGTTAACTCGGAAAATCTAGAACAAAACGTTAAACAGAAAACTTTTGAAAGATGAAAAGTATAAGGGACCAAAGTTGCAAAAGATGAAAAGTTTTGGTTAAAAGTAAAAAAATAACAAAGGGGTTAAATCGCAAAAGATGAAAAACATTTGAAGTAGAAGTGAAAAATCAAATTAATCAAAGGAGTTAAATTGCAAAAGATGAAAACTTTTGAATTAGAAGTGAAAAATCAAATTAATTAAAGGGGTTAAATTACTAAGGATTAAAACTTTAAACTTAAATTGTCAAAGATTGAAACTTTAGGGTTAGAAAGAAAAAATTTAATTTTGTTTTTTTTGAAAAACTCACAAAGCTAAAAGCACAACAACCTTAAACACAAATACGTTGCTTATTTATAAGTTTATAATATAATAACAAGTGGAGTTTTCCCGCGGTGAGAATTCGATTGTTATTGATTCAATTCGTTACGTTACCAACACTTCTTATAGCGATCAAAAAAGAAAACAAAAATAAAATCTTTATATACTCACAAAGATATCGACACATTTTTACATCGATAAAAAATCATAAAAACAAATACCAATACCAGCTCCAATAATTTCGATGCCGATACCGAAGTTGTTCATTTGGAATCCATTAATTTTAACGCACACTGTACAATTCAAACATGCGTTATATCATCAATTAAGACCCAAAAAGAAAAGACTTCATAGAATACAAATATAAAGTGTTTTGAGTAGTAACGTCCAATCGTTTGAGTTTTTGTGTCGGTTGGGTTCGTTTTATTTTTCTACGCAAAAACGCCTATAAAAACGTTTTGTTTCGTGAATTTTTACCGCACCCGTGGAGCGCTTAAGGCCCGATAATGAACCCGTGTCTAAATATCTACCTAAACTTATATAATATCTTGAATTATAAGCCTTTGAGTAGTCCAAGGAGGAGAAAAGTCCTCCTTGGGTGTCGATTGAATCCACAAACTCAAACCAAGCACCCACACACCTTCATCATCATACTTATAACCACATATCTCAATAACCCACCATTATAAAACACTTCTAAGCTCATTTAGAGCAGATTTTTGGACCAACAAGCTCAAGAACATCAAGTTTCGTAAGTTTTTTTTCTTTCTTTTCTTTTATACTTTAATATATCATAACTATTTCCATTTTGATTCATACAAGTCCAATTTCATGGCCATCTAATCTGTTTTAAGTAGTGTTTATGTATCAAAAAGAAAGTTTTGCAAGTGGTTTGTTTGAAAAAGATGGAGTTTTGAATAAAACCGGCAATTATACGACACCGAAATCGCCTAATGAAAAGTAATAGAAAAAGTATACTAAACGGGCTTAATTGATGATTCCAATTGGATGGTTGTGTTGTACATGTTGTGTATGTTGGGGAAATTCAAAAATTGCTTGGATAAATCTGAAGTCGTGTAATCACTTTCAGATCAAACAATTGGAGTGGCTACCAATCTTTGATCGGATAAAATCAGATTGATTCTAGATTTCTGTATGAATTTGGTTGAGAGAATTTTGAGGGATTTTTGACGAACTGTCAATTCGTCTAGGGTTTGGAAAACCGTTTGAGAGAGCGTATTTGCAGTTTTCCATAACTGCCTGCAGTTTTTGTTTTGAACAAAAAACACCTTTAGTCCCTTATGTTTCAAAAGTGCATTTTTTTGTCCGAAATTTAATTTCTGATGCATTTCCGATAAAGGACTTTTGTCCGAAATTTAATTTCTGATGCATTTCCGAAATTTAATTTCTCATGTTTCAAAACACCTTTAGCTCGACCCCAGCCAGGGGCTGCCGCCCCTTGGACCCCGCTTCTCTCGGGGGCGCTGCCCCCGAACCCCCGTTAGTCCCGATGACATTCAAATAAGCGTGCACTCTTATTTGTATGTCACGCGCAATCTCAAATTACACTAAAATATCCAACAGTGTAGGTTCTATACCCTGAAATTTGTCGCAAACGAATCTCGGAATCTAGGCCTAACGAGCGATATGCGGAGGCGAAAAACTAGAAATATAGAAATTGTTTTAGCTACAGATTTTTACCTGATTATTATTTGGTCACAAAATATTAGGACAGTAGAAAGATCATCTTAGCAAAATTTGAGATTTTTCGGACAATCGAGGAATATTTGGCATAATTATTACTTTTTAATACAATTAAATCAGAAAAAATAGATAACCATTTCAATAAATCCTAAATTTTTGCAGAAAAATCATATATATCATAGGTGTGTCTCACACCAAAACTTGGGCTCAACGAATAACCTGAGCTACAATTTTAAAATCACACGTTTTTGATGCGTGTGAAGTGTCGTATATTTTAGGTGTATATTTTAAGCCCTTTTTAACACTTATTTTAGCCAAGTTTTAAATTTTTAAAACACGATATTTCACTAACACTAAACACACATATGGGCAAGTGCACCCATCGTTGAGTGTAGTATAGCGTTGGTAAGATACCGAGGTCGTCCAAGGACACAAGAGCTTTTAGTACCGGTTTATCCTCAACGTCTAACCAAAATAAAAGTTTAGAAAAATGTTTTTAAACTAAAAAATAAAAACTAACTAAAATGCTGAAAATAAAAATAAAAATAAAAACAGATAGACAAGATGAATCACTTGGTTGCGACTCGTATCTAGTATAACCTTTGATTATTTCCGCACTTTTGCACATAATTAAGAGATTATCTTAGTTATTGTAGTAGGCCCCTCTTTTGAAGGTGACGTTACCCTCACCCCAGTAGTTTGAGTCAGCAGGGATACAATCCTAAAGGGGTGGATTATTGGAAGATAATGAATTAAGTTATTAATGCAGTATTGTGGTAGGCCCCGCTTTTGGCGGTGACGTTACCCTCGACTAAGTAGTCTGAGTCAGCAGGGATACAATCCTAAATAGCCGGGTTATAGTATTAATAGTAGTTAACTTATGAGGGGATCAAAGAGTTTGGACCCCCGTCATCCAATACCGTGAAGTATTGAAGGAGGTCCTACTAAATTTGACCCAGGTCCATTGCAGGACCTCTAAACGCTGAACAATGGCAAGACCTTTACCAAACCGTTCCCTTAACCCCCTACCAGGTAGCCAACATACCTCCATATAGACCGTGGAGATATGAATGGTGAAAATCCTTTATTTTATATAGACAGTAAAATAATGCCAAGACACCACGGACAAACGATAAGGAAAGATCACCTTCAACATAAGTAACTAGTTATTAAAGTCATTAATACAAAACCAAATAAAAAGTGCAAAAGATTAGAAATAAAAAGTATTATACTAGACACTTTGTCTTCACCAAGTGATGTAAGAGACTTAGGCAAACATGGCCTTGATTGTCAAGAACTCTTACGATCAATCTTGGATCCCGAGACGACTCACACACTCTATGATGGACAATGGATGATGGTGGTGGATGATGGTGTTGTGATGGTGGTGGGTGGTGGATGAAGTGTGAGAAAGGTGGTGTGCCAAGGGATGAGTTGCAATGAAACCAAGCACTCCTATTTATAGGCTGATCAGAAGCCTGGGCACGGCCCCGTGTTCGCTGGTCACGGCCCCGTGCCCGTCTGACACTCTCTCTCTTCATTAATTGTAATTCGCAATTACAATTAATGCGCCTGCAGTACTTTCGGCACGCCCCCCGTGTCCGCTGAGCACGGCCCGTGGTGGGCAATAGAAGCTTCTATAGATTTGTCTTTTCTGCTGCTTCTTGGGCACGGCCCCGTGCTGGCTGAGCACGGGGCGTGTTCAGCCTTCTGTTTTCTCTATTTTGCTTTGGAAGGTGCCGTTGAGGGTTCGGGCAATTCACTAATGTTCCTTTTCTTGTATTTATGTTGGATTTAGCTGTCTTTTTGCTTCTTTTGCGTTTTTGAGCTCATTTAATCCTGAAAATACAAAAGGAAGACAAAAACACTCTTTTTCCAATATTAGTACTAAAAAAAGGTTAGTTTTATGCCTCATTTGATGTAATTTATATGTTGCATTTTACACACATCAAATACCCCCACACTTGAACTTTTGCTTGTCCTCAAGCAAAACTCTTTAATATTTGGCTTACACTCCCAAATGGAATAGGTAGAAGAGAAGGTTTTGGACTTGTCATAGAGTGTCGGGATTTCCAAGATCTTTTTGGGGTTTTATTTTTATTTATTTACACTCCTATTCGTAATGATTTATTTAGAACTGTTCATAAAAGAAATTACTTATTTGGGCATAACATGCCTTTTTAAAATTCTATTTATATACAAGTTCACATACCTCGCGGGGAAATCACTCACACTCGGCCGAAGGTGTATTTTTAGTGAATCACTCGAGAGCGGCACGGAACTTATTCCTACCATAGGCTTGCCAAAAAATCAATCCTCCTCCTTTTTAACTTTTATACCTTTGTAGATATCAAGAGGACTTTGTGGGTTAAGGGTTGGCTAGGGTTAAAGGTAGGTGGTTGGGTTAGTGGTTAGTAGAAAAAAGCAAAAAGCGTAACAAGCGTCGGTTTTCGTATATTTTTTTTTTCAACTCTTTATTTTTAATGAAGCTTTTATTCAAACAAAGTTATTTTTGATTACTTTGTTTGTTTATTTTCTTTTTGCTTCATTAAATTTTTTTTTTTTTCGAAGAACCGAACTTGTTACTAAAATAAAGGGTAAAAAAAATGAAAAAGGTTTTGGTGGGTGAAAGGGTTTTTGTTTTGGGTGATGAAATGAAAAGGTTTAGGCTCAAAGGGGCTAACTAGGGGGATTTTTGGGTAGGTGGTAAAAGAAAAAGAAAAATAATGGTGTAGAAAAAAAAATGTTAGTCCTAATGCCTCCATCATTTACTTACTCGGGTTTAAGTTGATAAGGACCGGGAATGTATTGTCATGGCAAGTTCTAGAGTCGTAAGAACCAAGCGGCTATTCACACAAGAAACGAAAAATGAGCATTTAGTCAAATGATATGGAATTGTGTGCTCAATAAAGGCTCAAAACTCACTTTTGTGGGAATGGGTTTTTATGTGATCAAGTATATATAATCAAATTTTAAATAAGTTTGTCATGCCTTTTCATAATTTTCTTATGTTGGTTCTTTTTATCACTACGCTATCGGTTGTAAATTTGTAAAAATATAACCTTTTTGAGAGCTTGAATTTCCCGAGTTAAACCTAGACAAGTAAAAAAAAATTGAAATTTTTGAAAAAATTTGGGGTGATTAGCGGTTCCAATAGAGTTTTGTGTAAGGCTTGTATTTAGGACTTGCAAAATTCAAGGTTTTAGCATCCCCCCCACACTTAAATTACACATTGTCCTCAATGTGTCCCAAAAATAAATTTTTAGGTTGATTAGATGTGTAAAATAGTGTTTAAAAAGCAAAAATTTGTGTTACTGGGCACTGAACACGGCCCCGTGTTATCCGGGCACGGCCCCGTGTTCAAGTGCCAGTAACAAAATTGAAATAATAGAAACAGAAGTCTGGACACGGGGGCGTGTTGGGTGAACACGGCCCGTGTCCAGTTACCTGTACTGGGCGTTTTCTGCAGGTGGTTCAACACGGGGCCGTGTTGGTTGGGCACGGCCCGTGTTGAACCTTCTGAAAGGGAGAAAATTGTCGGGTTGCCTCGTTCTTGTGCATGGGATCATTTTTCTCGTTCCCCTTTTCATCCTTTACCACCATGAGTGTGTTTTATTCCTGAAAATTAAACTAACTAGAAAACATAAAAACTAATCTAAATTAAACTAAGGATAGTTCCGTGGAATGCCTCCATGGTGCGCCACGTTTATAAGGGTCCTTGGCTAGACCCAATGCCTGGTCATATGTTACCCAAGTGGGATGTGTTGCATCCCATGTTACACCGTCGGAGAGCGTCATCCAAGCTTGAGTCTATGACCTTCATGTAGTTGACCGGATCTTCTTCCTCTACTCTTTTTCCACATTCAAATTTCACTTTCTCATCCCCAAACTTCAATGTTAGAGTTCCGTCATTCATATCCACCACTGCTTGAGCGGTGGCTAAGAATGGTCTCCCGAGGATGAGGGGGACCTCGGTGTCTTCCTCCATGTCTAGGATAACAAAGTCGGTTGGAAAAACGAATTTGTCGACCTTGACTAGCAAATTTTCGGCGACCCCATATGGGAACTTGACGGACCTGTCGGCGAGTTGTATGCTCATCTTTGTAGGGCTTGTTACTCCTAGGCCGAGTCGCTTGAACATTGAGGTGGGCATGAGGTTGATGCTAGCCCCAAGATCGGCCAAAGCATTTCGGACGGGGGACTTCCCAATCGAACAAGGGATTGTGAAGCTCCCGGGGTCGATTTTCTTTTGTGGAAGTTTGTTGAGTACTAGCATTCTTCGCCTAGGTTAACTAATTGCAACGATTCAATTTTCTTTTTGTGAGTGAGGAAATCCCTCATGAATTTTGCATATTTAGGCATTTGGGTTAGGACCTCAATAAAAGGAATATTAACATGCAATTGTTTTAGTAAACTTTCGAACTTTGCGAATTGCTCATCGGTCTTTTGACGATTTAACCTACCGGGGTACGGGATTGGAGGATTCTTGGTGGGCTCTTGAATTGGTGTAGAAGCCTTTTCTGGCGCAGGAGGAGTCACAGGCTGGCCAGAATGACTTCTTTCATTTGGCGGCAATGGAGCATCCTCGGGACCCACGGTTCGATTTCGTAATGTGATGAGATGGACTTGTGCCTTTGGGTTTGGTTCGGTATTACTGGGTAATGCGCCTTGTGGTCTCTCGGAGAAATTTTGAGCTAGTTGATTTAATTGTTTTTCAACGTTTTGAATACTAGCTTGTTGGTTTCTGAAATTCGATTCCATTTGTTGAAATCGATCCGAGTTCTTCTTTTCAGTGTCAGAGATGAGGCGAGATATGGTATCTTCAAGCCTTTCTCTTCCACCTTGTTGTTGAGGAAAATTTTGTGGTTGTTGAAAATTAGTTCGTTGGTTTTGTTGGTTACTACTATTTCCGGGATCTCTCCAACCAAGATTTGGGTGGTTACGCCATCCTTGGTTGTAGGTACCCGTTGGAGGACCCGACGGCCTAGGTCTATTATCCATGTAGTTTACCGTTTCAGTTTGCTCATCTAAATCTTTCATACAACTCCAATTTTCATGTGACCCACCACACCCTTCACAAGCCATAACCGAGGCCGTTTTTGTCATTTCTAGCCTTTTGATTTTTGAAGAGAGGGCCCCGATTTGGGCTTGTAAAGAGGTGCTCTCATCAACCTTATGGGCGCCCGGGGCAATAGATTTATTACCTCGGGGAGTGTGCCATTGAAAATTGGTTTGAGCAATTTCCTCAATTTGGTTATATATTTCATTTGGGCGACGATTACCTAAGAGTCCCCCGGAGCTTGAATCAAGTGTTTGTCTTGTGTGTGGCAACAATCCATTATAGAAAGTGGATACTTGTTGCCATATCGCTAGACCATGGTGAGGACACTTTCTTAGAAGCTCCTTGAACCTTTCCCAAGTTTCATATAAGGATTCCCCATCCTCTTGTGAGTATGTATTAATTTCTGTCATTAATTTAGCCGTTTTAGCAGGAGGGAAATACTTATATAAAAACTTTTGGGCGAGTTCATCCCAGGTGGTTACCGACCCAGCTGGGAGGGTATTAAGCCAAGCCTTAGCTCGGTCTTTTAATGAAAAAGGAAACATTCGAAGGCGGATGGCGTCATTTGATGCTCCATTGATCCGGAAGGTATCACATATTTCTAAGAAGTTAGTAATATGTAGATGGGGATCCTCGTCCGCAAGCCCGTGGAAGGTTGCGGAGTTTTGGAGCATTTGTATCAAATGCGGCCGAAGTTCGAAGTTGTTGGCCTCGACATTCGGGGCATTGATAGCGGCGCCAAGATTGCCTACGGTAGGCCGTAGGTAATCCATGAGGGTACGTTGGTCCGCCATTGGAAGTGGGTCCCCCGAAACTTTCTCTTGATTTTTAGCTTTGAGCCTTTTTCTGAGAAAGCGCTCGGGTTCTTCTAGGGGTTCTTTTATGTCCCTACTAGAACTGGAGCTCATGCACTACGTAGGAGGTCCAGATGTGGCGCCTGGGTTCCAAATCCTGCAGTAAAAACAGAAAAGAACGCTGGTCAGAATATTCACCACGGCCCCGTGCTCAATGAACACGGCCCGTGTTCAGAGTTGCAGTAATTGATTTCTGGATCCCTGTTACTGGGAGTTGGACATGACCCCGTGTTGCACCGACACGACCCCGTGTTCAGCTCTCTGTAACTTAGAAAACAAAAATTGCCAGTGATGGTTGCTGGGCACGGCCCGTGTCTGACCGGGCACGGCCCGTGCTGAGCGCTGCAGAAGCTGAAAAAAAAAACTAAGAAAATCCTAAAAAAAAAGAAAAATAAAAGATGATTAGGCCGTTGATTCCTAACTTTCTTAAAATCCTTGTGTCCCCGGCAACGGCGCCAAAAACTTGATGCGTGTGAAGTGTCGTATATTTTAGGTGTATATTTTAAGCCCTTTTTAACACTTATTTTAGCCAAGTTTTAAATTTTTAAAACACGATATTTCACTAACACTAAACACACATATGGGCAAGTGCACCCATCGTTGAGTGTAGTATAGCGTTGGTAAGATACCGAGGTCGTCCAAGGACACAAGAGCTTTTAGTACCGGTTTATCCTCAACGTCTAACCAAAATAAAAGTTTAGAAAAATGTTTTTAAACTAAAAAATAAAAACTAACTAAAATGCTGAAAATAAAAATAAAAATAAAAACAGATAGACAAGATGAATCACTTGGTTGCGACTCGTATCTAGTATAACCTTTGATTATTTCCGCACTTTTGCACATAATTAAGAGATTATCTTAGTTATTGTAGTAGGCCCCTCTTTTGAAGGTGACGTTACCCTCACCCCAGTAGTTTGAGTCAGCAGGGATACAATCCTAAAGGGGTGGATTATTGGAAGATAATGAATTAAGTTATTAATGCAGTATTGTGGTAGGCCCCGCTTTTGGCGGTGACGTTACCCTCGACTAAGTAGTCTGAGTCAGCAGGGATACAATCCTAAATAGCCGGGTTATAGTATTAATAGTAGTTAACTTATGAGGGGATCAAAGAGTTTGGACCCCCGTCATCCAATACCGTGAAGTATTGAAGGAGGTCCTACTAAATTTGACCCAGGTCCATTGCAGGACCTCTAAACGCTGAACAATGGCAAGACCTTTACCAAACCGTTCCCTTAACCCCCTACCAGGTAGCCAACATACCTCCATATAGACCGTGGAGATATGAATGGTGAAAATCCTTTATTTTATATAGACAGTAAAATAATGCCAAGACACCACGGACAAACGATAAGGAAAGATCACCTTCAACATAAGTAACTAGTTATTAAAGTCATTAATACAAAACCAAATAAAAAGTGCAAAAGATTAGAAATAAAAAGTATTATACTAGACACTTTGTCTTCACCAAGTGATGTAAGAGACTTAGGCAAACATGGCCTTGATTGTCAAGAACTCTTACGATCAATCTTGGATCCCGAGACGACTCACACACTCTATGATGGACAATGGATGATGGTGGTGGATGATGGTGTTGTGATGGTGGTGGGTGGTGGATGAAGTGTGAGAGAGGTGGTGTGCCAAGGGATGAGTTGCAATGAAACCAAGCACTCCTATTTATAGGCTGATCAGAAGCCTGGGCACGGCCCCGTGTTCGCTGGGCACGGCCCCGTGCCCGTCTGACACTCTCTCTCTTCATTAATTGTAATTCGCAATTACAATTAATGCGCCTGCAGTACTTTCGGCACGCCCCCCGTGTCCGCTGAGCACGGCCCGTGGTGGGCAATAGAAGCTTCTATAGATTTGTCTTTTCTACTGCTTCTTGGGCACGGCCCCGTGCTGGCTGAGCACGGGGCGTGTTCAGCCTTCGGTTTTCTCTATTTTGCTTTGGAAGGTGCCGTTGAGGGTTCGGGCAATTCACTAATGTTCCTTTTCTTGTATTTATGTTGGATTTAGCTGTCTTTTTGCTTCTTTTGCGTTTTTGAGCTCATTTAATCCTGAAAATACAAAAGGAAGACAAAAACACTCTTTTTCCAATATTAGTACTAAAAAAGGGTTAGTTTTATGCCTCATTTGATGTAATTTATATGTTGCATTTTACACACATCAGTTTTACGAAGTTTTCAGTATTTTAAAACCGGGTTTAGAAAATTCGGATGAATTTCAAATTTTTACCGGGAGTTTATGTACATAACGGGCTTAATTGATGATTCCAATTGGATGGTTGTGTTGTACATGTTGTGTATGTTGGGGAAATTCGAAAATTGCTTGGATAAATCTGAAGTCGTGTAATCACTTTCAGATCAAACAATTGGAGTGGCTACCAATCTTTGATCGGATAAAATCAGATTGATTCTAGATTTCTGTATGAATTTGGTTGAGAGAATTTTGAGGGATTTTTGACGAACTGTCAATTCGTCTAGGGTTTGGAAAACCGTTTGAGAGAGCGTATTTGCAGTTTTCCATAACTGCCTGCAGTTTTTGTTTTGAACAAAAAACACCTTTAGTCCCTCATGTTTCAAAAGTGCATTTTTTGTCCGAAATTTAATTTCTGATGCATTTCCGATAAAGGACTTTTGTCCGAAATTTAATTTCTGATGCATTTCCGAAATTTAATTTCTCATGTTTCAAAACACCTTTAGCTCGACCCCAGCCAGGGGCTCTGCCCCTTGGACCCCGCCAGGGGCTGCCGCCCCTTGGACCCCGCTTCTCTCGGGGGCGCTGCCCCCGAACCCCCGTTAGTCCCGATGACATTCAAATAAGCGTGCACTCTTATTTGTATGTCACGCGCAATCTCAAATTACACTAAAATATCCAACATACCTCCCCCATTTTAGTGTAAATCATAGATTAACTAACTTGTTCACAGCAACCAAAACAAACTAATGCATAAATGAAATGTCGTGACGATTGAATTTCATATTAGTATATTACGCATTCCAAATATTCGAATTTAAGGGTGTCACTAAGGATTGAACCCTTAATATCCATAATGAATACATGAAGATAATATACACATTAGTTTACATACATAGATCTAACTTGACACTATCTTTTACTAGCCTATGTCCCTATCCTTCATAAGCATATCAAAGCCAAGTCCAAGCTTCTTGAAGCAGCTAAACTTCATGCTCATATAGGTAGCTCTTTTACTCTTGCACCTGCAAATGCAATTTTTCAAAAGAGCTATTAAGAAGATATACCTCAACCTTCCTTAACTTGCAGATCTAAACACATACCTTTGGGACAATTTAATGTTGTGTTCCAAACTCTAGATGTTAAGCTTTCCACATTGAATTCTGCACCTAACGTCATATAGTATATAAAATTAATAAATAATGTTTAAAAATTATAAAAATAGTTTTTCTGGAAAATTTACATCAGAAATAATTTCTACAAAAATTATTGGAGTCTTATAAGTTACAAGTTTATTTTTATAAAATTTTGTATTTTAATTATTATTTTTAAATAATAATCGACAGATTTAAACGCGTAACAAACCTGCCAAAGTTTTTATACCACTCGGGTATTATTTGGCAATAATTGAAAGGTCATGAATAAATTCTGACCCTTCCAGATTGAAATGGGTTAAAACATGTATATTACACGCATATCTGGTAATTACTCGACTGTAATACGAAAACGCTTATTTGGGCGACCTAGACCTTCCAAACACCTGAACCCCCTTAATATAAAACTAATCATTTTTTCATATACTATAAAATGGTACACTTTGTATAAACATATAATTTCGCGAATGCCTCGAACAAACAACTTTGTTCGGAAAGGTAAACGGTATCCGACGTTCAAACCTAGTTTCAAAACGTCGACCATGTCCAACTCCATGTTCTAATGACCCTAGTATGTTCTTAGACATTTAAACATAGTCCAACCTAGTCTACAGACATTAATTGTATAATACTGATATTAGGTGTGGATTCGCCTATTACTGTAGGATTAATTGTTGTGCAACTGTGAGTTCTACTATCCCTCTCTTTTTAATACATGTTTTATTGTTTTCATATAAGGTACAATTGATTGATATACGTGTGCACATGCAAACTATTTGATGCTATTTATCTGAGTAGACCCCTAACATGCTTAAATCCCCACAAGCAAGTTGTATAATGCCGGTGAATACTGTGGATAGTACTATTTGGCCTGACAAGCCTAGACCGCACTGAATACATGGTTGTATGCCTACTGCGCGAACACGCGGTCGCACATATTCATAGCTAGCTATGAAGTGTTAGGCATAGCTACTTGGGGTACTTATTATTAGTTGTGGTTAGGGCTGTTCAAATTGCTCGGCGCTCGACACTCGCTTGAAATTTGCTCGTTCGATTCAGCTCGATTGAAAAAATGCTCAGTTTGGATCGGTTCGGTCTGTAAACGAACTGAGCATGAGCAAATGTCCGCTCAGTTCAATTCGGCTCGGTTGGCTCGATTTATTTTTTAGTATATATATATATATATATATATTTGTGTGTGTATCATTTTTAATGAAATGACTAGAGACCAACATCAACAATGTTTGGTTCAAGATCCAAATAGAGCTCATTTAAGTAATTAGAATTGAAATCCAATACCAGTACTTCATTGTCCAATATTTAAATGTCCATTTGAGTAATTGGGTCAAAATTTCGAATACTAAAATGTGTAGCATCGATCAATACTCAAGTCTCAACCCGACATTCGATTCAAAAGTACAAGATCCTAATCAAAACCCTCCATTGGCCATCGTTATTCGATTTCTCCATCGCCATTCGCCAAGATGGCAACTAGCCAGGGTTTGGCTTTAATAGGTTCATTGACTTTCAAACTTCCGATAAAACAAGGGTATGTTTCAATTGGTCGACAATTTATCTTCCCGCTTAGCTAATCTCGATAGAAATAGTTGCGTATTTTTGTATTCCTTGTTATTTGTTAAATTTTTTACTTGTGTTATATTGGACGAAACGTCAAGGACGAAAACTGCACTTTATTCTAATAATTAGCACTCCCATCGTCACTTTCCTTGTTTGTTATGCAACGCTCGATACTCGCTCGACGTTTGTTCGAAAAATGCTCGGATCGAAAAATGCTCGCTCGCCTTTGGCTCGGTTGAAAAAACGCCCGGTTTGGTTTGGATCGATTTGTAAACAAACCAAGCACAAGCAAAGATCTGATCGGTTCGATTCGACTCGTGAACAACCCTAGTTATGGTTGGTGCTGGCCACAGTGACTGGATACTGGTCTCGGCTTAACTTGTAACTCAGAGCAATTTCATCACATGTGCAACAAAACATTTTCAAATATATTTTGAAAACAAACAAATTTGTGGAACTCTCCAACTTTATGTTGACTTTTTCTTTTAAAAACAACTTTTCAGGTAACCAGGACACTGCGTGACGACCCCTTTGTGTTAGTTACTTGTGAAGATAATGTATGATACTACGTGGATAGAGGCATGCTACCTAGCTAAATAAGACTATTCATGGAAACTAATGGTGTACCTAGTTAAAGTGTGTAACGATAATGTCTAATAGTGATATGTAAAACAACAATGTACAATAATGTTTAATTAATGTTTAATATAGTATCTTTATAATGATGAGCTCAAACCAGAAGTGTCTGTTGCATCCCTTTTTTACCGCTGCTAGTCGGGGTGTGACACAAAGAAACTCGAACCTGAATTATCGCGAAGTTAGTTGAAGAAGACAGTAGAGAATAACGTTAGAAGCTAGCAACGGTCGAAGACCAATTCTTTCAGGATCCCGGAAATCTCAGAGTTATAGTTAGGATTTATTTTTGGGTAAATTACACTTTTGGTCCTTTATGTTTGTATCAGATTGCAATGGATAGCCTTTAACTTCAATAATTACAGTCACACTCCTTTATTTGGAAATTTCAGTACATCTTTCGTCCTTTAGCACTAACTAGGTTAAAATTTTAAGTTAAGTTTATTCATGTGACTTGCACATGAGGGTAGATCGGTAATTTTACTTGTTTGTTTAAAATATATTATAAATACACTAAACCCTATCTCTTTCTCTCACCTTTTGCTCTCTCCCTCTTTTTCTCAATCCAACCAGACCCTAAATCATCCTTCATCCTCTTCACCTTCAGTCTGCCTCTGTCGTCATGTACCGTCTACACCACCCGTCGTTCACCTTCTGTCTAACTTCATCACTGTAGATTCAATTTCACCTAAAGGAAGTGACCTCAGTGATAGATCTATTCCGGCGTTCATGATGCCGAAGAAGAACACGATGAGATTAAAGGCGGTTGTGATGGTGGGGGTTGGTTGCATACGGCTGCCGGTGGTGGTGGGGGTTGGTTGCATACGGCAACTCCTGTGCACAGAGATTGGAAGCTCGAGAATACACTTGCACGAAAGCTCAACAACCCGTCTTAAAATTTGTGATTTTGGTTATTCATGGCTAGAGTCATTGTTGAAATAGAGATTTAGCAGATGAGAAGGAACAACGACTAACGAGGACAAGGAGAAATAGGTAATTTACAGCTAGTCATTGTTGAAATATTGTTTTTAATTAGAAGTACAACTTTAACCTTTTTCTTTCTTTGTTTCTTGCTTTCATTTGTTCAACCATCAAATGGATTTTAATAATTAAATGGAAGCTTTTGTGATTTATTGACATTTTTCGGTAAGCTACAAACAATTATATGTTTAGATTGCAGATGTTTGGTCTTGTGGTTGACATTATATGTTATGTTGGTTGGTGCGTATCCTTTTGGTGGTGGGGTTGCCGGTCCATCTCAGCCACCAGCAACTCCTGTTGAACATAAAAGCAGACACAGAACTAGTAGAAACGCTCGATAGGAAATGGTGGTGGGGTTGGATTTGGTGGTGGTGGCTGGATTTAGTGGTGGTGGTGTTTGGAGAGAGAGAACTGAGATTGAGATTGAGAGATTGGGGGTTTTTTATTTGTTTGAGGGTAAATTACGTTTTTCGTCCTTTATACAAGTAAAATTACTAACATACCCTCATGTGCAAGTCACTTGACTAGACTTAACTGAAAAATTTAAGGATAAATTACACTTTTCGTCCTTTATGTTTGTAGCTAGTTGCAATGGATGACCTTTACCTTTAATAATTACAGCCACAGTCCTTTATTTTGAGAACTTGTTACATCTTTCGTCCTTTAGCACTAACTTGGTTAAAATTTTCAGTTAAATTTATTTACTTAAGGGCAGTTTAGTCTTTCTACTTAATTATTTATAGTATAAATAAAAACATAAAATCAAATATAAATACCTTTTTTTCTCTTTCACTCACTCTCTCTCTCTCTCACTTTAAACACACACACTCTCTCTCTCTAAACAAACAACAGACATCTCTGGTGAATCCCAATAACCCTAGAACAACAATCCCAAAATTCGATTTCCGTAACCATAGTTAGACATTAAGATGTTGGGGCTTTTGATTAGAAGATGAAGACGAGTATGTTGGTCACAAATACTTACGGCGGAGGTTCTATTTCCATGGTCCAGATGGTGTACGAGTTTCCTGTTCCGGTGGTGTTCTGACCAACAGCGTTGTTCCAGATGGTGCACCAGCGGATTAACAGTCATGTTATGACCAACAGCCCTGTTCCGGTGAGTTTCCTTCTCTCTCCTTGTGTTGACGGTTTAAGCCGGCGATTAGGCCATCTTAGAGGAGATGGTTTTTAGGGGTGGTTAACAGATCGTTGGATCTGTTTAATGATTGCTCAGCCGTGGTTGTGACTTCAATGATTGCTCCGCCGCGGTTGTTTCCTTCGCTGGTGAGTTTCCTTTGCTGGTGACTTCAATGATCGCTGTTTAATGATCTCTCCCTGTTTCCTTCGCTGGTGAGTTTCCTTTGCTGAGAAGTTGTTTTTGTTGTTGTTTTTTCTTGGATCGGTTATGTGGTGGCGGATGCTGATATGAGCAGGTTTTGAAAAATTCACAAGCGATTTTACAAATCAGATTCAAATGAAGGGATTCTTGTGGTGGTTATCAGATTTGAGGAACCGTTCGGTGATGGTGATTATCAGTGGAGCTTGGTTGTCGTCGGATGTGAGGAACTGATTGGAGTAGTTTCAGGTGACGGTGGTTTTAGGCGGTAGTGGAGATGGCAACGCGGTGGTGGCGGCTCATAGAAAAAGGAAGTTCAGGGGATCGTTTATATTGAATCTGTATTATTGAGCTTTTAAAGTTAGTTTTTGTTTTCTTTAATTATCTAAATTATTAAGTTTTTAAATATAGCTTTTGTTTTATTCTTTTGATTATTAAATACTATAATAATTAAGTAAAAAGACTAAACTGTCCCTATATGAATAAACTTAACTGAAAATTTTAACTCAGTTAGTGGTAAAGGACGTAAAGTGTAATGGGTTTTACAAATAAAGGATTGTGACTGTAATTATTGAAGTTAAAGGTCATCCATTGCAATCTGATACAAACATAAAGGACGAAAAGTGTAATTTACCCAAAATTTAACCTTGTTAATGTTAAAGGACGAAAACTGTAATGAGTTTTCCAAATAAAGGACTGTGACTGTAATTATTGAAGTTAAAGGCTATCCTTTGCAACTTGATACAAACATAAAGGACGAAAAGTGTAATTTACCCTTTGTTTTTTATTGTATTATAAATGGGCTTGATCAGATGAGCTAAGACACAACACACAAAGTCGCTTCAAACATCAAATACACTTACACATTCAAAATTCTCAATTGTAACACCTAGATCCGATCGATCAAGCCACAACCTTTGTGCTCATTTTCATATTAATCTTAGTGGAGCTGTGTAGTTTCCAACTCCCGGGTTTTTTTTGTGTGTCAGAGATCATCTTCCCCAAGAGGATCGAGGGCTTTTTCCCCGGTAACATATCATTTGTGTTGATTATTGTTCTTCAGTTTTATAACTATTTTCAATAAATTCAAGGTTTTCCCAAGTTAAACTTATTTTCAAAACTGGGGATCCTAACAACAAACTCGGGATCCTGAATACAAAATATAAGAATTTCACATGCACCAATCCTCACTTTTACATTTTGGTTACTAAATTTATTTTACAGATTTTTGACCAAAACAATCTTATCATAAGTTGTGAACAATCAATCATGCCCTGGTCACCTAATCCACTACGGGTTGGGGTGTAACATAAGCAGAGTGAATCCTTTGAGTAACTACAGAAAAAGTTCAGTAATCCTCCCATTTTCCCTCTATTTGATGGAATAGAGGACTTCGCCTTTTATTATGATGATTCACATATTAAAGCAAAGGGAAAAGTAATTGCATACGCATCATGTCAGTTGAATGTGCACAAGAAGAATTACATAACCCGTGATTTAGAATTGGGTGCAGTTGTGTATGCTATGAAGTTGTTGAGATACTACATCTTAAGACTGTTTTAAACATGTTTTAGAAATGTGTGTTGCCTAGTATATCAAGATACTCATCTCATGATTGTTTAAAAGATGATTTATAAATGTGTCTATTAATTGTACTTACCAACTTTTGCTGAAGTAATTTCAAATATTGACTCATAGGTGTTGATCCTCAGAGGTAGGTCTACGTTGGTTCGGTATGTAACCTTGAAAGTTGCGATTCCATTGACAAAGGTTTATGATGTTGCCGAGTCACTTTTGTCTTTTTGATCCGCCTTTGGGTTATTGTACCAGATATAGATACATTATATTTTTATAAATCTTAAATAGCGTAATACACAAACCAATGGGTGATAATGTCGTTGAAACCAACCTCAAGTTTCACCAACAACCTCTATGAAAATGAGACTTCGGTTGCTAACAATAAAAAGAAATGGCTTTAAAGGATATACCAATCCGAGTTTGTTTTAGTTACTCTCTTTCTCAATTGTCTCCCTGTTTTCATTCAAAACAAGAAAAAATCCCACCTTTTAATAGTTATAGGGTTAATCTTGCTAATTTTAAGAAATTAGAGTGTAGGGGTTTAAAATTGGCCCAACCTGAAGTCTCTCAAGATGATGAGAAGCCTTTGACTCCACCTAAATTGGTGGGTGAAACTTCTGCAGATTCCCATGATTGAAGAGACCCAGATCACATCACAGAATCCCAAGGGGGTCACAAAGATTTGAATTCTTTACCAAGTAATTTAACTTGCATTGTTCAAGATTGGGTGTTCTTGTTTGAATATTTTGTCGCGTCCCCAATTTAGATTGGGTTTATCTAGAAACTTGTATTGTTGAAGATTGGGTGTTCTTGTTTGAATTTTTTTTTGGTTGGGTATATTTAGAAACTTGCATTGTTCAAAACTGGGTGTTCTTGGATTTGATTTGATTTTTTTTGTTAATCATCACAAAACTATCAGTTTTATAACTTTGGGATGCTATTTTTAAAGGTGTTTCTAGATGTACACTCGTGAAGGGGTTTCTAAGGAATGTATCTTTTATAATATTATTTATTCAAATTCATACCTAGGCGTATAATTCTTGAATACCTCCTGGTATAAGGGTGCATACCCCTTTTGTAAGGTTGGGTGTATACCATTAAATCACATCACATCAATAAGGGGGTTGCTAGTAAACAATGGGGTGTTTGTTTAGTCGCTCCCTACTTTTAACTGTCTAAATAGACTTTTACTTTTAACGGGTTTTGGAAGAGTAATTGTAGTTTTAACAGGTGTTATATATCATTATATATTATTTTAACAGCTAAATAACCATATAAGCTCACTAATTTGTTATTCAGATAACTAGATAAGCTTCATCATATAAGTTTTTTTTTTCACAAAGCCAACCCCCAAAAAGAGGCGGGAACAAACAAACAACTTACAAAAATTCGAATTTACACCATTTGTCCCACCTTAAATTCCTATCATTAGAACGACTACTATACCAAAGAAAACCGAGAGATTTAATATTCTGAACAATCTCATCAACATCGACACCTATATTCGAGAACCTTTTATCATTCCTCGCTTTCCAAATACACCAAACAGTCACAAACATAATACCATGCTTCCCAGGTTGCTGTACTCGGCAACTTCGGGAATATCTTTGACAGAGAACAAATATATCGGACTCACCTTACACCAACTGCTGACCTTCGACCAAACAACGGACACAACAACACATCCACAAAAAAAGATGATCCGCGGATTCCACTTCAGCATCGCACATAGGACACAACACATCTCCAAACGAGCAGTTACGTGCGAACAGGGCAGTGAGAGTCGGAATGCGGTCCAACACCGCCCTCCACAAAAGAACATTGCATTTTTTTGGCACCCATTTTGACCATCTGATGACATGTCTATGATTATAATCATTGCCAGTATCCAAAAATTCTCTAACCGCCTTCACAGAAAAATCTTTATGATTTCACCTATCCACTCCCATTTGTCTGGAGCGTCTGACAGATAGGCCTCATCCAGCAAACCAATCAGCTCTACCCACTCGCTCAGCTCCTCATCCGATGCCGAATTTCGAGACCACGACCAGCCACCTATAAATCTTTCATTAGACGCATTGTGTCGATCCAGAATGGAACATCTTTTATCTCTTTCCAGCCTAAATAAGTTAGGAAATCGATCTCTTAAAGGGTCATCACCAAGCCAAGGGTCGATCCACATTCTTATATTCTCTCCCCTGCCAACCTTTCCTTTAATCAAATGACTCAACTTAACGTTATCGATCTTTATCTTATTAACCACACTGACTATGTTCTTCCAAACACCACCGAACGACCCGTTAACAGGAACTACTACTAACCAACATTTTTTGTGATCGTGTAAAGATTGGATAACTAATCTCCAAATATTATCTGATTCATTTCGGTACCGCCACACCATTTAGAAATAAGCGCAATGTTCAACTCACGTAACTTATTTAATCCTAGGCCACCGTATTTTATATAAGTAATTCTATAAAAAAACTCTAATCACGAAAAATCAAGTACAAAATACTTACCAATGAGCTTCAATTCTATTGAGAAGGTAAGTTAAATAAGATAAAGAAAATGATCAAATCATATAATATATGATGACAATCAATTATCAAAACTCAAAGCAAGTCATATTAAATACATTAATCATCAAAATTTTATACAACTGGTGTGTGCGAAGCGTAATATGTTTTATTGATATTTTAAGCCCATTTTACACATTAGTAAAATTTTAAATTTATAAAACACGATATTCTACTAACACTAAACACACACATGGGCAAGTGCACCCATCATGAGCGTAGTATAGCGTTGGTAAGATACCGAAGTCGTCCAAGGACACAAGAGCTTTTAGTACCGGTTTATCCTCAACGTCTAATCAAACTAAAATTTTTGAGAAAAGATTTTTAAACATAAAAACTAAAAACTAAAAATGCTGAAAATAAAAATAAAATAAAACAGATAGACAAGATGAATTACTTGGATCCGACTCGCCTTTAATGTACCCTTTGATGATTTCCGCACTTTTGCAATTTTTAAGAGATTATCTTAGTTATAGTAGTAGGTCCCTCTTTTGAAGGTGACGTTACCCTCAACCCAGTGGTTTGAGTCAGCAAGGATACAATCCCAAAGGGTCGGAATATTGGAAGATAATTAGTTAAGTTATTAATGCAAAAAGTGGTAGGCCCCTCTTTTGAAGGTGATGTTACCCTCGGCTAAGTTGTTTGAGTCAGCAGGGATACAATCCCAAGTAGCCGGTTTAATGTATTAATAGTAGTTTACATATGAGGGGATGAAACCATTCGCATCCCTGCCATCCAATACCAGTGGGTATTGAAGGAGGTCCTAGTAAACTTGACCCAGGTCCTTGTAGGATCTATACACTGAACAAAGCAAGAACCTTACTAAACCATTACCTTAACCCCCGACCAGGTAGCCAACATATCTCTATATAGACCGTAGAGATATGAATGGTGAAAATCTTTTACTTTATATAGACAGTAAAGTAATGCCAAGACACCACAGACCAATGATAAAGAAGTTTCACCTTCAACATAAGAAACTAGTTATTAAAGTCATTAATACAAAACCAAATAAAAAGTGCGAAAAGATTAAAAATCAAAAGTAATACATTAAATGCTTGTCTTCACCAAGTGATGTAAGAGACTTAGCCAAACATGACCTTTGATTGACAATAACTCTTATGATCAATCTTGGATCCCGAGACTACTACACACACTCTAAGGTGGATGATGGATGATGGTGGTGGATGTGGGTGTTGTAGTGGTGGTGGAGTGGTGGCAAAGTGGGAGAGAGGTGGTTTGCCAAGGGATGCCTTTGAAGTGAGCCAAGCGCCCCTATTTATAGCCTGAACAGAAGCCCGACCACGGCCCCGTGTCCGCTGAACACGCCCCCGTGGCCATCTCCTTTCTTCCTTCATTAATTGCAATTGTCTGCATTAGGCTCCACACGGCCCCGTGTTCGCTGGGCACGGCCCCGTGTGCAGAAGCGTATCTGTACTATCAAGATTTGCAAGATTCTGCAAATCTTAGCGTTGACCACGCCCTGTGCTGAGCTGGGAACACCCCCGTGGTGGGCGTAGAAGCTTCTACAACTTTGTCTTTTTCTGCAGACACCTGACCACGCCCCCGTGTCCAGTGGGCACGGGCGGTGGTTAGCCTTCTTTTTCCTGTTTTTGTTTGGAGAGATGCTGTCGAGGGGTCGGCCATTCCACGTTTATTCCTTTTCCTTGTATTTATGTTAGTTTTTGCTGCATATTTGTACCTTTTTGTCGCAACCCCCGATCCCTGGTTCCCAGGGAACGGGCGGCCGTGAGCTAGATTCGGTGGTATCGTGTATTGTCTAATTTGGCAGCGGAATTTTTCATCAGGACCGTAGTTAGGAAATGTTTATCAGAGTAAAATACCACATTTTCATAGCATTAAACAAATGGGATAAACCCAAGTTCATAATACATGCTTTTTTATAGGAATAAATCCTATTTATTTAATAACAACATCTATTTTATTTTTAGGTATCTTTATTGCCACTTTTCCAAGCCTTCAGTGCTGTCCAGCTGGCTTCTATTTGGCTTTCACAGTTTGTTACCTGAAACGCGTTTTAAAAACTTTTGTCAGTGGGAAATACTGGTGAGTGAATCCCAGTTTAATCAAGAAACATTAATTAAATTTAAACAGTACTGAGAGCGATTATAATGTTTATATCTACACAATTACTCCATTAGTACTGTCAATCCTGACTTGTGGGTCATATTACCCATTGGCTAACTCATTGTCCAATGGTAACGTATTGTCAGCCCGACTTACTACTCACAGTGTAGTACATTTTGTAAACAAAACCCCAACATACCGGCAGTAATTGAAGAATTACAAAGACTCAATCACTGCTAAATTGCATTGTAAAATAGTTAAGGTTTTGTAAAAAATGTTAACAAAAAGGAGATTACTCACATTGCTGTCTTAGATTTTTCGTAAGGGTTTCCTGGTGATAATCTAAAATTTACACAAATGTACACGCGTTAGTATAATAACCCATTTTAACATTAGCAATACCCTCCCCGAGACGGCATTCTAAAGACTACGTTGGGCAGAACCACGACAGCCATTACGGAACCCTAGATCAATCGGGCAGCATATCTAATACGTATACAGGGGTTATAATACTTACAACAGAGCAGAACTTCGCTAATTAGGGGGTATAATACCCACGTATATTGCCTAATATTAAGAAATTGAGATTGAGAAACGATTTTTGAACGAATTCTGGTTGAACCCGATGGCTCCTTTATATAGTTGCTGATCTTGACTCTCTCGCGGTCCGCGTAAGAGTAGGCAAGAGCCTATGCGGCCCGCGTCAACCCTGGTCAACAGGGTAGCTTGTCCGGATCATCACTAGACTCGCCACGATGATGACACGTGTCATCACCGGGCTGTGCCACAACTTTCAATCTCACGCGGCCCGGGTTAACTTAAGGGGGATCTTACGCGGCCCGCCTAAACTTAAGAAAACCAACGAAATCAGGCTTCAGCCTTTATACCGCCCGCGTAAGGGTTGGGGTGGGTCCTACGCGGCCCGCCTCAGCTTAATATTTCTATTTTTATTTATTTTTAATGCTATTTAATATATTTGAGGCCCGTATTCGCGTATGGGGTGTATTTTGGGACATTTTGGGATATTTTAAAATATATTAGGGTGTCGGAACAATTATAAGGGTGTCGGTTTATTGAGGATTGTTACATCCTCCCCACCTTGTTTTAGAGCTCGTCCTCGAGATCTACTGGAACAAGTGTGGATATTTCCGTTGCATTTCAGATTCAAGCTCCCATGTATACTCAGGTCCTCTTTTGGAGTCCCACTTCACTTTGACCAGAACTAATCTCTTATGCTTGAGATTCTTGACTTTCCTGTCTTCGATCTGTAGAGGCCTTTCTACAAACTTGAGTTGTTCATTTACCTCTATATCCTTAAGAGGTACTATTAGCGATTCATCAGCTAAACATTTCTTGAGATTAGATACATGAAACACATCATGTATCCCTGCCATTTCCTCTGGCAGTTGTAGCTGATAGGCTACAGGTCCTATTCTTCTAATGATCTTAAAAGGTCCAATATACCTGGGACTTAGCTTTCCTCTTTTGATGAATCTTACTACTCCTTTCCAAGGAGAGACTTTCAACAATACTTTATCTCCTACTTGAAATTCCAAGGGTTTGCGTCGGTTATCAGCATAACTCTTTTGTCGATCACGTGCTGCTTTCGGTCGTTCCTTGACTTGAATGATCTTGTCGGTTGTTTCTTGTACTATCTCAGGTCCATATAGTTGCTTTTCCCCAATTTCTGCCCAACAGACTGGGGTTCGGCACTTTCGTCCATAAAGTGCTTCGAATGGTGCAACATTGATACTTGTGTGATAACTATTATTATAAGAAAATTCTATTAAAGGTAAGTGATCGTCCCAATTACCTCTGAAATCGATTACACAAGCTCTAAGCATGTCCTCCATTGTCTGAATTGTTCTTTCGCTTTGTCCGTCCATTTGAGGATGATAGGCTGTGCTTAGATTTAACTTAGTTCCCATGGATTTTTGGAAACTTGACCAAAAATGAGAGGTAAATCGATTATCCCTATCAGAAATAATTGATAAAGGAATTCCATGTAAAGAAACAATTTCATTTACATACAATTTAGCTAGTTGTTCCATACTGAAAGTTTCCTTCATTGGTAGGAAATAAGCTGACTTAGTTAGCCTATCTACAATCACCCAGATTGTATCATTACCTTTCCTTGTTTTGGGTAATTTAGTAACAAAATCCATTGTTATTAATTCCCATTTCCACACTGGCATTTCTAACTGTTGTAACAAACCTGAGGGTTTCTGGTGTTCAGCTTTAACTTGTGAACAAGTTAAACATTTAGAAACATAGGTTGCTATGTCCTTTTTTATTCCTATCCACCAGAAATTTTTCCTTAAATCCTGGTACATTTTATCATTTCCTAAATGTATCGTATACTTAGACTTATGGGCTTCTTCTAATATACGATGACGTAAATTTCCTAATTTAGGTATCCACATTCTCTTCTTATGGAATCTCCATATTCCATCTATTCCTTGTTCTAATTCTTTAAGCATGCCTTTTAGCTTTTCAGTATCTTCCTTGATTACTGATTCTTAGGCTTTTCTTATTTGATCATTTAAATCTACTTGTAGATTTAATTTAAGAGAACGTACCCTTTTCGGCTTTTCATGATACTTTCGACTTAAAGCATCTGCTACTACATTTGTTTTTCCTTCGTGATACTGGATATCACAGTCATAATCACTAAGCATCTCCATCTAGCGTCTTTGTCTCATATTCAACTCCTTTTACCCGAAAACATACCTTAAACTCTTATGATTAGTGAATATGGTAAACTTACTACCATAAAGGTAATGTCTCCAAATCTTAAGAGCAAAAATTATAGCTCATAATTCTAGATCATGGGTTGAATAATTCTCTTCATGATTCTTAAGTTGTTGAGAGGCGTACGCTATAACTTTTTGGCGTTGCATTAATACACATCCATAACCTAACTTAGAAGCGTCACAATAGACTACAAAGTCTTCAGTTCCTTCTGGTAACGCTAATATGGGTGTATTAGTTAATCTTTGCTTAAGAATTCTAAAAGCTTCTTCTTGTTTTGGTCCCCATTCAAACTTAATAGATTTACAGGTTAACTTAGTTAAAGGAATGGCTATTCTAGAAAAATCTCGAATAAA
The DNA here is from genome assembly GCA_030545235.1 of Helianthus tuberosus. Taxonomy (NCBI): domain Eukaryota; kingdom Viridiplantae; phylum Streptophyta; class Magnoliopsida; order Asterales; family Asteraceae; genus Helianthus; species Helianthus tuberosus. Next base: position 89,496,232 of record CM060356.1, on the reverse strand, counting down.
TCTTCTATAATAATCGGCCAATCCTAAGAAACTTCTAACCTCGGTTGGTGACTCAGGGGTTTTCCATTTAGTAATTGCCTCGATTTTTGTTGGATCCACATGGATTCCTTCATGATTAACTAAATGTCCAAGAAATTGTACCTGTTCTAACCAAAATTCGCACTTTGAAAATTTAGCATAAAACTTTTCCTTTCTTAATAAACTTAAAAGTGCGTGCAAATGCTTTGTATGATCCTCTTTATTCTTAGAATAAATGAGAATATCATCTATGAAAACAATTATGAATTTATCCAAATATAGCTTACATATTCGGTTCATCATGTCCATAAATGCAGCTGGGGCATTGGTTAAACCAAATGGCATGACAGTAAATTCATAATGACCATACCTCGTTCTAAATGCGGTTTTAGGAATATCCTCTTCCTGTACCTTTAATTGATGATATCCCGACCTTAAATCGATTTTAGAGAAAAATCGAGCTCCTTGCAGTTGATCGAACATATCATCGATTCTCGGTAATGGGTACCGATTCTTAATCGTGACTTTGTTCAATTCACGGTAGTCAATGCACATACGCATTGATCCGTCCTTTTTAACAAACAGTATCGGCGCTCCCCATGGCGACCAACTTGGTTGTATGAATCCTTTTTCCAGCAATTCATCTAATTGTTTCTTCAGTTCCTGCATTTCGGCTGGTGCCAAACGGTAGGGTGCTTTGGTAATCGGGGACATTCCTGGTAGCAGGTGAATTCTGAATTTAACTTCTCTATCCGGCGGTAGTCCTGGTAATTCTTATGGAAATACATCTGGAAACTGAGACACTACTGGAATGTCTTTTAGTTCTTTTCCTTTAGTGTTAGTGATTATGGAAATCAAATACACTATAGATCCTTTTCTTATATATCTTGCAGTTTTCATCACATAGATGAATTTCGTGAATTTAGATGGTATATCTCCTTTAATTGTGATCATTTTACCTTTTGGTGAATTTACTTGTATTGACTTTTGATCACATATAATACTGGCTTTATTGGCTATTAACCAATCCATTCCTAAAACGATATCAAATCCTGCCAGATTCATGGGATAAAGGTTTGCCATAAACTTTTGGTTTAAAATTTCTATTCTTGCTCCTTGCAAGATTTCAAAATCCTAACTGTTTCTCCATTAGCCGTCTCTACTAGACATTCTTGTGGTAGTTTAGTTAATGACGGATTAAGGAGTTTGCGAAATGATGTATTAATGAAACTTTGGTTTGCACCAGAGTCAAATAATACTTTAGCAAAAAAAATCATTAACTAAAAACGTACCAGCTATGACGTCTGGAATCATCTTGGCTTCGTCTGCAGTCAAAACAAATGCTCTAGCATTTTTAGTGTTCTTGTTGTCTGCAGCTGGGGATAGTTTTGGACAGTTTGGCCTGATGTGACCTTTTTCTCCACAATTGTAGCATAATCCATTACTGGATTTTCTCCTGCAATCTTCTTCCTTGTGTCCTGGCATCTTGCAGAAATTGCAAAGAGTAGAGCATTTTCCCGAATGCTTTTTCTTGCATACCTTGCAGAAAGGTGCAGAGGTAGAACCCATATTTCTACGGTTGTAATTCCCAGAACGGAATTCTTGAGTAAGTCTTTGGGCTAGGTTTTTCCTCTGGTCTTCTTCTCTAGTACAGACTAATTCATCAGTCAAGGTGTTGGTTAGCTCTACAGCTTCTTCTATAGTTTGAGGTCTAGCTGCCTTGACTACATGTCTAATCTCTCCAATTATTCCCTAGATATAACGGGAGATTAACACTGGTTCAGGTGATGCAATGGTTGGTACTATTCTAGCATATTCAAAGAATAAATTGGTGTACCCTTTACTATATACTCCATTCATCCTAAGGTTTAGGAATTTATTTGCTATTTGTTCTTTTTCGTTAGGAGGGCAGAACTTTCTTTCTACCATGTTTCTAAATTCTTCCCATTCCATATTGTATACCTTATCACTTCCTTTTGACTGGAGGATAGTGTTCCACCATTCTAAGGATGAGTTCTTAAACAGATTAGAAGCAAACATTATTTTGTCTTCTTCCGCACATTTACTTATTTTTAGAACAGCCTCAGTCTTCTCTATCCAGCGTAGAGCTGCAATGGGTCCTTCATTGCCCGAGAATTCTATTGGTTTGCAGGACCAGAATTCCTTGTAAGAACAACCGTAAGACACGGCTCTTCTTCTTTTGGGAATGGGCACTTGAAGTACGGGTCCATTGTTCACGTTGTGTTCTGGTTCAATTGGTCGCTTACTGCTATGTTTACTTTTATTATTCGTTTCTTGAACCGTTTGAATAATAAATGGCATTGCATCTATAATTCCTTGTGCCACTATGTGTTGAACGGCACTATTATCCATTTGGTTTCCATTGTTATTGATGCTCAGATTCTCATTAACCACGTTAATGTTACTTTGGTTATCATTATTCAGATTTCCTTGATTTCCTTCGTCGGCCATCTGAATTTTAAACATTTACCCCGTATTAATATCACAAAATAATATTAATATAGTTAATCACATGACACGCATTTTTGCCAAAAGCGTCGATCATTGCGACTTTACTCTATTCATCTATTATCTATTACATACCAGTACTGAAATAAAAATTACAATACCAACAGAAATAAATAATAGTAGGCATCCGTACACACACATTTTATTATTATTATTATTATTATTATTATTACTATTACCATCTCACCATCACATTCATGGATATAGATTCATCCAGAAATCCATATTGCGCTCATCGTATTTCCATAATAGACGCTCTCCCACCTGTCTCATTCTCTCACTGCTTTCTAAAATTTCCTCACCAAATATCCTAAGTTCTTGTACGTTTTCTGCACTCATTGGGGGTGCAGGTTCTAGGACTGGGTTCAGAATCTGGGGTGCGGGTTCCTGATATGGGGGTGAAAGTGCCTGAAATCGGTAAAGATCTTCTAAGATCTCCCTAACGTATTCATCATGGTAATAGGGATCTAAAGGGTCCATACCTGGATAGGCTCCTATGTTTTGCATGGGTGTGTCTTCATGTATTGGGTAACGTTGCACAAAGTCCCTATTGTCGTCCCACCAGGGGTCGTAATTTGGGTCTAGGGGGTTTGGTGCTGGTACCCTAGGGATTTCTTCTGGATTGAAGTCATGCATCTCCACTTGGTTTTCAAGGTTTTCTATCTCCATGGGTTGGTCAGGGATTGGTGGCTGTGGTTGGGGTGCTATTATTTGTTCCAGATTTGGGTCAGCTGCAGTGGTTGCTAGTATGTGGATGTTGGCTATACCCCTATTTATCATATCCTGGGCATATTCATCTGTCTCTCTCTTGGCTGCTGCTAGTACCCTCTGTTCTTGCAACTTTTTCATACGTTTTCTACGCTCGTGTGCCTCTCTACTGAACCATCCCCTCTTTTTATGAGGAAATGGCTCTTCTGACTGAGCCTTAAACACAAAGATTCCTTCTTCCGTATTAGCAGAGTACCCTGAGAGGGCAGGCTGAGAAGAGGATGTGCCTTCGCTTCTAAGCGAACAAGACAATTGACGGTACGCGTCAGATGGTCATTGGTCGCTCATACTGTAAACTAACAGATAGTCAAATAACACATAACAAATAAAAGCAGTTATGCATGTATTTCTGTAATTTATTTCCTAACACTTTACATCTTGATGTCAGCAGAACACCTCTGTGGCTGAATCAGTGGCTTAGCTCTGATACCACCTCCTATCGCAACCCCCGATCCCTGGTTCCCGGGGAACGGGCGGCCGCAAGCCAGATTCGGTGGTATCGTGTATTGTCTAATTTGGCAGCGGAATTTTTCATCAGGACCGTAGTTAGGAAATGTTTATCAGAGTAAAATACCAAATTTTCATAGCATTAAACAAATGGGATAAACCCAAGTTCATAGTACATGCTTTTTCATAGGAATAAATCCTATTTATTTAATAAAAACATCTATTTTATTTTTAGGTAACTTTATTGCCACTTTTCCAAGCCTTCAGTGCTGTCCAGCTGGCTTCTATTTGGCTTTCACAGTTTGTTACCTGAAACGCGTTTTAAAAACATTTGTCAGTGGGAAATATTGGTGAGTGAATCCCAGTTTAATCAAGAAACATTCATTAAATTTAAACAGTATTGAGAGCGATTACAATGTTTATATCTACACAATTACTCCATTAGTACTGTCAATCCTGACTTGTGGGTCATATTACCCATTGGCTAACTCATTGTCCAATGGTAACGTATTGTCATCCCGACTTACTACTCACAGTGTAGTACATTTTGTATACAAAACCCCAACATACCGGCAGTAATTGAAGAATTTCAAAGACTCAATCACTGCTAAATTGCATTGTAAAATAGTTAAGGTTTTGTAAAAACTGTTAACAAAAAGGAGATTACTCACATTGCTGTCTTAGATTTTTCGTAAGGGTTTCCTGGTGATAATCTAAAATTTACACAAATGTACACGCGTTAGTATAATAACCCATTTTAACATTAGCAATACCCTCCCCGAGACGGCATTCCAATGACTACGTCGGGCAGAACCACGACAACCATTACGGAACCCTAGATCAATCGGGCAGCGTATCTAATACGTATCCAGGGGATATAATACTTACAACGGAGCAGAACTTCGCTAATTAGGGGGGGGGGGTATAATACCCGCGTATATTGCCTAATATTCAGAAATTGAGATTGAGAAACGATTTTTGAACGAATTCTGGTTGAACCCGATGGCTCCTTTATATAGTTGCTGATCTTGACTCTCTCGCGGCCCGCATAAGAGAGTAGGCAAGAGCCTATGCGGCCCGCGTCAACCCTGGTCAACAGGGTAGCTTGTCGGGATCATCACTAGACTTGCAACGATGATGACACGTGTCATCACCGGGCTGTGCCACAACTTTCAATCTCACGCGGCCCGCGTTAACTTAAGGGGGATCTTACGCGGCCCACCTAAACTTAAGAAAACCAACGAAATCAGGCTTTAGCCTTTATACCGCCCGCGTAAGGGTTGGGGTGGGTCCTACGCGGCCCGCCTCAGCTTAATATTTCTTTTATTTATTTATTTTTAATGCTATTTAATATATTTGAGGCCCGTATTCGCGTATGGGGTGTATTTTGGGACATTTTGGGATATTTTAAAATATATTAGGGTGCCAGAACAATTATAAGGGTGTCGGTTTGTTGAGGATTGTTACACTTTTGCTCATTTAAGCTCATTTGGTTCTGAAAATACAAAAGGAAGACAAAAACACACTTTTTCCAACATTAGTACTAAAAAAAGGGTTATTTTATGCCTCATTTGATGGAATTTATTTGTTGCATTTTACACACATCAACAACCACATGAAACTTTTTTAATATATTCTAGGCAACTAAGATCAACCATATTATAAACATTGAATGTTAGAAATAAATAAAATAGCATAGCTAAAATCTGATAACGACCCCAACATCAACCAGGAAAAAATGAAGCTTGCTTCCATATTATTTTTCAACATACCCAAAAACCATCACAGGGAATAGTGTTTTCCTGCCATTGGTTGAAATGAGCGGCCGACATTTTCCTAATGGACCAACCAGTTTATTATTTTGAGTAAACTACAATTTTACCCCATGGGGTTTAAGCCAATTGACACTCTGACCCCCTCCCTGGAAATAATTGCAATTCCCCCCCCCCCCCCAATATGGTTGTTATATCGTAAGATTACCCCCTGTTAACATTCAATGGTTGTTTGACTGTTATAGGTAAGGGTATTTTGGTCATTTGCACTTGGTTATGTGTCAAATATAAAATAAACACCCTATATATTATGTGAAGAAACAACCTTACCCCCTAAGCTTCCCCACCACTCCTTCACACCTTCCACCACACCACCGGCGATCCCCCACACCTTCCACCTTCAATCGCGCCGGCAATCAGAATGAGTCGAGCATCCACCACCACCGGCGATCAGACATTACTTCCACCTCCACCACCACAGGCGATCAGAATCAGCTGGCGACCTTCCTTCCACCATCGGCTCTCAGCTCACCTCAGTTCCACCATGCTAGAAGTCTTCTCGCACTTGTCAGGTAAAATCGAACAAAATGAAAGGTTATTGAACAAGTAATGACAGGTTATTGAACCAGTAATGTCAGGTTATTGAACAAGGGTTATTGAACATGGGTTATTGAAAAAATAGGGGTTATTGAACATGGATCATTGAATAAGTTATGTCAGGTTATTGAACAAGGATCATTTGATGTATGTGTTTCTTTCTATGTTTGCAGTGGACATGAGGATTCGTGTTTCACTACGATCGATTGTGGTCTCCTTGGTGGTGAAAATGCGAGGCCGCCCTTTCCTACACTTCCAGTTTCCCCCTCAGCAGGAAATGGTTGCCTAGTTGAACTGTAATATATAATCTATTTACGTAGTCTGACTTTAGGATCTTTTGGTTTAATATGTATGATAATTGTACTCTTGTTTTATATATTAATGTTTTGATACTGATAATGTTGAACAACAGATTATGATCTAATGCCTAGTTATAATGTGCATTTGCATAACATTTTGGCACTCAGTCCTTCTATATTGATTTTGATTTGATAGTTGTTAATTATATAAATCGGCTTTTGGTAAGCATAAACTTGATTAGTAACATAATTTACTTGTTTCAATAGAGGTAATATATAGCTAGTAAACATGATGTCTGTCTTTTATCACATATGTGTTACATATTTTCATAGATCTCATGGTGTGAAGGGACATGAGTGTAATTGTGTAAAGTTGGTAGCTTTCTAAGGATTGTGATTGTAGCACTGATGCACTCAGGATTGTTTAGCAGGAATTACATAAGTATATTGATTGGGTCATAACATTTGACATGAAAAATGTTGGTCTTTCATTTGGGTTCAAGCTCTAGTTGTATAGCCATTTGAGTTTGGGTGATTTCTGTTGGCAATTTTCTTTCACCTAGCATTATCTTGTTGCCCGGTTAAAGTGCACAAACTAGACACTTGGGGTTTTATTTCACATAAGAGACATGTGTGGGTGTGTGTAGTTGTTTTCTAGTGAAGAAAATTGTTGCTTGCATATGATGTATTTGGAAGGAATAGTTTCGACGTTGACTTACAGTTTTATTGTATCAAATATGGCATTTGCAGCAGGGTATTATATCATTTGTATATATTTGCATTTGCAGCAGGGTATTATATCAAATTTGGCATTTAGTTTGTGTAGCAGGGGGTGAAATTGAGGAGGTTAGATTCTAATTTGTGCAGCAGATTCATTTTCAGCATGTTTGAGCAGGTTAAATGAGCATTTACAGCAGGTTAGGCAATTAGTTAGTTTATGTGCATTATCAGATTCAAATACCAGGTTTTACACTTAGTTTCTGCATCATTTGACTTTGGCTGGTCAAACCTTTTTGGCGGGAAGGGTTTTGGTTACCGCAGGGGGTAAGGAACCAATGAAATACTTAAAACGGGGGGTAATACAGTTTCTTACAACAAAGTATAGGGGGTAATAAGAAAGGACAATTTAGTCATTTAACAGTGGGGGGTAATACGTTTGCTTAGAACAAACCATAGGGGGTAATATGAAAGGGTAACATAGTCATTTCACATTCCATTTAACAGATTTGTTAACTTATTTGACGGCAGGGGGTAATCTTGCGAATAACAACAATGTTGGGGGGGGGGGGGTAAATTGTAATTATTTCCAGGGAGGGGGTCAGAGTGCCAATTGGCTTAAACCCCATAGGGTAAAATTGCAGTTTACTCTATTATTTTATATCCACTTTAAAATTACAGTTTTGCCCCCAGTTTAAAATTACGCTTTTCTCCCAACTTAAAAATATAATAACCCTTTTGCCAGCAGCTCAAAATTATGATTTTACGCTCGGTTCAAAAATTACGATTTTACCCTCAGCTTTTTATTTTATACCCGATTTAAAATTATGGTTTTGCCCCCAGTTTAAAATTACGTCTTCACCCCCAGTTCAAAATAAAATTATGCTTTTACCCCCAGCTCAAAATTACGATTTTTCCCTCGGTTCAAAATTACGATTTCACTCTCAGTTTAAAATTATGTTTTTGCTCCCAGCTAAAAATAAAATTACGGTTTTCCCTACCTCAAAATAACGATTTTACCATTGGTTCAAAATTATGATTTTCCCTTAGTTCAAAATAAAAATATGAATTTACACCCAACTAAACCTAAAATACGATTTCGCCCTCGGTAAAAATTTACGCTTTTACCCTCAGCCAAAATTACGTTTTCGCCCCAGTTCAAAATAAAATTTTGCCCCCCCCCCTTTTGTTCATTAATGACTCCAGATTCTTTCGTTTCCATGTCCGGCTTAAAATTACAATTTTAGACCAGCTTATTATTTTATACCCACTTTAAAATTACGGTTTTGCCTAGAGTTTAAAATTACGTCTTTGCCCTCAGTTCAAAATAAAATTATGCTTTTGCCCCCAGCTAAAATTTATGATTTTCCCCTCGGTTCAAAATTATGATATCACCCCCAATTCAAAATTCTGTTTTTTGCCCCCGGTACAAAATAAAAATATGATTTTCCCCTAACTAAAAATTAGGATTTTACCCTCGGGGAAAAAAATGATTTTTCCCCCAAGTAAAAACAAAAATATTACTTTTCCCCCAGCTAAAAATCGTGTCAACGAGCTGCGTAACACTCTTTTTACTTTTTCTTTCTAGCAAAACTATAGTACTGTTTTTTTTAATTGGATGATAATTATCCGACCATCGCCCCGCAACGCGGGCGGGGCGTCACCTAGTTTTATACAATTACATAGAACTTTCTTAATATACTCTAGACAAATAAGTTAACTATATTATTCAACATATACAAAGAACATGGCAGGGAATAGTGTTTCCCTGCCATTGGTCGAAATGGGCGGCCGCCCCTCCTCTATTGGACCAACCATTTTATTATTTTATATCCACTTTAAAATTATGGTTTTGCCCACAGTTTAAAATTACGCTTTTCTTCCCACTAGAAAATATAATAACCCTTTTGCCAGCAGCTCAAAATTACGATTTTACCATCGGTTCAAAAAATACGATTTTACTCTCAGCTTTTTATTTTATACCCGCTTAAAAATTATGGTTTTGCCCCCAGTTCAAAATAAAGTTATGCTTTTTCCCCAACTCCAATTACGATTTTCCCTCGGTTCAAAATTACGATTTCACCCTCAGTTTAAAATTACCTTTTTGCCCCCAGCTAAAAATAAAATTATGGTTTTCCCCTACCGAAAAATTATGATTTTACCCTCGGTTCAAAATTATGATTTTCCCCCCGTTCAAAATAAAAATATGACTTTACACCCAGCTAAACCGAAAATACGATTTCGCACTCGGTAAAAAAATACGCTTTTACCCTCAGCCAAAATTACGTTTTCGCCCCAGTTCAAAATAAAATTTTATTTTCCCCCCAGCTCAAAATTACGATTTTACACCAGTTAATTATTTTATACCCACTTTAAAATTACGTCTTTTCCCCCAATTTAAAAATACGTCTTTGCCCCCAGTTCAAAATAAAATTATGCTTTTGCCCCCAGCTAAAATTTACGATTTTCCCCTCGGTTCAAAATTACGATATCACCCTCAATTCTAAATCACGTTTTTTTTGCCCCTAGTGCAAAATAAAAATATGGTTTTCCCATAGCTAAAAATTAAGATTTTGCCCTCAGGAAAAAAAATTGATTTTCCCCCAAGTAAATATAAAAATATGACTTTACCCCCAGCTAAAAATCGTGTCAAGGAGCTGCCTAACACTATTTTTACTTTTTCGTTCTTGCAAAACTATGGTACTATTTTTTTACTTGGTTAAGAATTACTCGGCTATCGCCCCGCGGGCGGGGCAACACCTAGTTATAAACATTGAATACTAAAATAAAAAACAAATAGCATCAATAAACTATTCTTTATGTAAATCCTCTAACAACCCCCAACAACCAAAAGAAAATGAAGCCTTCTTTCATATTACGATCGGCTATAAAACCAGTGACTCTCTCCATTTTCACAATAATCTTCTCATCTCCTTCACTGTCAACTGTTGGTTCCACATCAATGGCATCTGGAAGCTTTATCTTATGGCTACACGGTCTAGGCGACTCCAGTCCAGCCAACGAACCCATCAAATCCGTCTTCACTTCCCGCCAGTTAGCCAACACCCGTTGGTCTTTCCCATCAGCTCCAGTTCAACTTGTTACGTGTCATCGTAAGTACTGATCGTTAATAAACGATCTCATCGTGAAATTTATGTTTGATATTGTCGAGTCCTCTGGTCACTGATGACGTCCAAAGAATTTCGCTGACGTTGCAATACTCCTGTTTCCGTGTTGGTGCATCCGTCTGTCGACTACGTCTTACATCGAGTCTTAGTCTCATTGCGGATATGATTTAGCATGATGTCATGATGACATCATCAAGATGACATCATCCATGACATCATCACATAACAAGACAAAAATAGAATGCATGAGATAGGAATAAGTTCGTTTATATAGTCAAATGAGGTTCGCTCATGTGTAATTAGGTTAGGATCGCTTATTTGGTCATAGTCTAGTCCGCTCATGTGGTAATGTGTGAGGTCCGCTTTTATGGTAAAGTGAGGTCCGCTTATATGACCATGTATGTAAAAGCGAACCAGATCTCCTATATATAGTCTGTAGGAGCGGATCTCAGGAATAGAGGTAGGTGTTTGTCTTCCGGTGAGCCACGAAGTGCTGCCGAAGTGTTGTAAGGTCTGTAATCGCATTCGTTATCAATACAAACAGCAGTTAAAGGTGAATACGCGCTGAATCACGCCGAAACACTTGTTTCCGCCTCTTGTTTTGGTGAAAAACTCTTCTAACCGACTCGTTCGGATCCGAAACCGATCCTACAATTGGTATCAGAGCACAGGAGGAGGAGTTTTTGTTATTTTAGCTGAAATTCTTCTGTTTTTCTACACTTTCTTCAGTTTTTCAAAATTTTTCACGGTAAAAACAGTTCAAAATCACACAGTGCACTCGGAATCATGAATTAACAAATCTTTGAAGTTTTCAGAACTAAAATCGACCTAGAAAGTTGTTTTTTAGTTGGTTCGCTTTTTCAGATTCACGCAAAGGTGACGTAAGCATCTGGACCGCTCCAAATTACTTGTCTGGACCGCTCAAAGGATCAGTTTTTAGTTCTGGTTCGCTCGAAAGTGAGTTGTCTGGTTCGCTCTTACAACATCATTCTGGTTCGCTCTTAGAACAACATTCTGGTTCGCTCTTTTGTACAACTTCTGGTTCGCTCTTACAACATCAACCTGGTTCGCTTTTAGTACAATTTATCTGGATCGCTCAAACGAATAGCTTCTGGTCCGCTCGAACAGATATTATCTGGTTCGCTCGAACGGATATTGTCTGGCCCGCTTATCTGATAACTTGATTGGATCGCTTATTTGACGGTTTGCTCGAACGTGTTGTTTTGTTGGTTCACTTATCTGGCTAAGTTGACTGGTCCGCTTATTTGAACATTTTGGAAAACTAGGAAATTGTTGTGAATTTGTAAACAATTTGAACAATGGATACTGAATTTTATAATGCTTTTGCAATCCCGACATCGATTACTCAGGGTGCTTTGATTGAAAACGAAACCGGAACGTCTCAGAAACCACCCAAACTCATGGATATTGATGATTACAATGGATGGTCTGAACGGTTTGGAAATTGGGTTGAGGCGTATCATTTGGATGCGTGGGAACACACTGAGGAACCTTATGTTAAACCCACAACAAATGGTGTGCAACAAACAATTCGAGAAATGAGTACGGAAGATAAAAAGAAATATCGTGATGAGAAATTGATGGTGAGTCTGCTTCAGCAAGCGATAAAAGAAGATATCCTGATACTGCTTCAACATGATGGAACTGCTTACTCAATCTGGACAGAATTGGAAGCAAAATTTGTTGGAAGTGATGATATGCTCAAAAACAAAATGTCTCTCATGAAGAAAGAATTCGATTTGTTCCGTGGTTTGAGATCTGAAAATACCAAACAAATAATTGATAGATATTGTAACTTGGTGAGAAATATGAAAAAACTTGGAATTAAGAAAGATACTGATGAATTGATTGAAAAACTTGCAGATGCACTACCTCATGAAACTTGGGGAACATTTCTGATGATGCTGAGATCCAACAGAAAATATTATAAAAATATGACACTGGGAGATTTTATCAAACACCTGAAAGCTCAAGAGATGGAGCAGAGAAAGATTGCCAGGATGAAGAATTACGATGGAGAACAAGATATTAGCTTGTATTACAAAGGAGGTGTCAACGAAAAGTCAAATTTTTCTCCGAAAATAGAAACTGCTTACAGTGTGAAAGATTCTTCTGAAAAGATATCATCCCAAGGATCAAGCAGTACAAGATTTTCATCATTCGATCCAAACATTTCTGCAACAAAGAATGGAAGAAAACTTCAATGCAATATTGTATTAAATCTTGAAAGTGATCAAGATTATTCTGAAGAAGTTGCTAAAAATCAAATGTCTTTGTTGGGAATGGTGTTAGAGTCTTATAGTAGTTTTGTGGCCGGAAAGATCGGTAATCCAATGCTCACAAAAGAGGATTACGATCAAATCGATGCTGAGGAAATGGAATTAATGGATATTAAATGGTGCATGGCCAGTGTGTTGAGAAGAGCCGAAAAATTTAAACAAATTACAGGCCGAGATGATTTTCTTAATGCTCATGTTTCAACTTTAGGCTTTGATAAATCTAAAGTTACATGTTTTCGTTGCAGGGAAAAGGGGCATTTCAAGAGGGAGTGCAAAAATCGTGAAGCTACTGGAGCCCAGAATCCTTTTGGAAACAACGATTATCACAAAAAGGCGATTTATCATCAAGTCACACCACCAGCACTGCATCAGGCATAAACTGCACATGGAATGATGGAGATTAAAGATTCAAAGAAAGCTTGTCTGGGAAAGGATGGTAGATTCAGTTGGGATAATTACATTCCAACAAACAGCAAAGTGTGTTTGGCAGAACAAGATGATGAAAAGTTAGCTGAAGGTTTCAATTGGGACAATTTTTGCCCAGATCAAGAATTTATGGCCAAAGAGATGTCCAAAGACACTTCAAATGCTAAAGCTTTCATTGCAAATGCTTATGATTTGAAATGTGCTGAAAGGTGCAGAAAAGTCATGGAAGCTGCTGAAGCAAGAAGAAGAAAGCTTGAAGAAGAGGAAGAAGAGGAAGAGAGATTAAAAGCTGAGGCTAAAGCTGAGAAAAAGAGAAGAGCTGAATTTTTACAATCAAACCGAACAGTCAAAGAGGTTCCTGAATTTGAAGTCAAAATTGATGCTGAACCTGTTAAAGTTCCTGAAAAGTGCATGAATTGTGATTCTTTAATCAAGCAAAACAATGAGTTGCTGCACAACATAAACAGATTGAAAGAATCCTATGATACAATGAACAGAGAAATTAACAAGTATACTGATTTAAACGGTGAACAAGTTGTGGCAATGAATACGTTGAAGAAAGCGTACCTGAGACAACTTGATGATGTCAACTTTCACATAAAGAAATGTGCTGATCTGGAGTTAAAGTTGGCAACACAAAAGATAGAAACTGAAAGAGTCAACAAGTTATTAGAAAGTTACTCATGTTCTACTTTTGTTGTTGACAGGATTTATCCGATCGTGGAAGAATTAAAGACATTTGAAGAAGTGAATACGTCCGAAGAAAAGAAATCTGTGACAAAAGATGAAGATAAAGTGACAAGTTCTGGTAAGAAACCAAGTGTGGTCTACACTAGATGTCCGCCTCCGATCGAAAATGGATTTTTACCTCGAAATCCAAATTCCGAAAGAGTCAAAAAGGCAATAAACTTACAATGGGAGTCTGGGCCATCGGATAACTTGCCATAAAATATTGATGTCACGTACACGTCGTCCGACACTGATCATGAGTCAAAGTTGATAAAAAGTGTGGTTGATCAGGTGTTAGATAAAGATGATTGTGAGGAGTCAAAACCGGAGTCCAAATCCAAGTCAAAGTCTGAGTCCGATACGTCAAAGTCAACAGTCAAAAAGGACAAACGGGTTTACGATAAAGAGTTTTTGATATCAAAATCTAATTTGAATGATGAATCATTTAAAGTGGCATATACTTTAAAAGATTCTGACAAATTATATTCTAATGAGATTTTTCCAATAAGAGGTGTTAAACCAGACATGATCAAAAAGGTTTTCAAAATAACAGAAATTAATATTTCTGAAATAAAAGATTTAAATCTTAATGGAAAACCTAAAACTTACACCTCAAGAGTTCAACAACGTTTAAACAAGAAAAAGGGTTACAGTTCTGGTTCTGGTTTTCAAAAGAAATCAAACCAAAACCGTAATTTAAAAAAGAATGGTCTAGGTTTTATACCACCGAAAAACTATAAAAATGAGAAAATTTATAAACCAAAAACTATTTTTGTTTCAGGAACAAGTGCTGAGAAAGAACAAAAGAGTTCATTCTGGAAGCAGACAAATCAAGAATTCCTTGCCAAGAAGCAAGAAGAACTGAAGAAGAATGTTGTTCCAAAGAAGATTGAAAAGAGAACATGTTTTCAGTGTAAAACTGTTGGTCATGTTGCTAGGGACTGTCCAAAGACATTCAAACCAAAACAGGAAGTCTCTGATAAACTAAAAGAAAAAGTAATCGAGAAAACTGAACTTTCAACCCGAAAGTTTACAGGCTTTGAAAATTCAACTTTTGAGAAAGGAGAATGTTCAAAGAATGTGGTTAAGAGAAAAGAAAATTTGCAAAATCAAAAATGGGTTGTTAAGGGTTCAAGTAACAGTTCTGGTGATGAATCTGATTCCACAAAATCAGAGGAGCCAAAAGTTGTTAAAGAAAAGGTTGAAAAATCAGTTCCAAAAGTGGATGATGTGAATTTTCCACCTTTGTGTGCTGAAAATTTTATGAAGAAAGTTGGGAAAGTTGAAATTTCAAATCAATTTTATTCTGACAAGAAAAAATTTGATGTTGACAAGGCCTTTAACTCTACTGTAAAACATATTTTTGGAAAAATGATTGATCGAAAAGTCAAAGGGGTTAAAGAGTTCTACGAGAAGAAGAGGGGAGGTAAGAAACCGAGTGATGATGACTCGGTAACACCCAAGGAAGGTCAGGCTTGGGTGGACATATTCTTCAAAGAGTAAAAACCTGACTTGCCGGAGATCCCAAGTTGGTAATCGTGGATCATGAATCGGCATCATTCTTTATCATGTTTAATGTGTTTTTGAAAAGCAGGACTTGCCGGAACTCCCAGGTTTGTAAGCGAGGAGTAGGAATCGGCACCTTGAGAATTCAACCAAAAGATGGTAAATTGGTTGAAAAGCAGGTTTAAGTTGTATGGTTGTGATTTTTACAAGTGGTTCAGAAGTTGAATTGGAATGATCTTACAAGTGGTAAATCAGGGACATTAAGTTGTATCTGATTTCCTACATATGATTGGTAAAACAATGAGATGTTTTGATCCCCAATTTTACAAATGGTTAAAATCTGTCAACAAAACTTATTTTCCGAAAAAACCATTTGATTAAAACAAACTTAAGTGTTTTGAAATCGATGGGAAAATAGTTTGTTGTGAGGGGGAGTTCTGATTGTTTATGCCAAGTGGATGGAGAATTGAGGCAATTCGATATCAGTTGTCATGTTACTTGTACAGTTTATTTTCAAATTTCCTAAAATGTGTTTGCATTTTAGGGGGAGTAAGAAATTTCAGAAAATCCAAAAACATTTAAAAATTTGAAAAAGCCAAAAACATGATAAAATGAAAAATGAGTTTTTGTTGCATAAAAGAGGAAATGATAGTACATCAGTGGACGATCACAACATGCTAAAGATTTGGTAAGATAAAAAGTGATAAACGGTCTCACTGATGATGTGTCAGTAGGTTTTTACACATTTAGTAGATTGTGACGAGATATAAACCTAAATTTCAAACTTGCTTGTTTTGTGGGTTAACACAAACTTGGATATATAGGTAACCCCTGAAATCTTGTTTGAAAGGTCCCTTATTCTGAGATACTAGGTCTTTATGCTCAGTGATATCTGGGGTATTATCCCGGGACTTCTGCTGAAAGAAATTTCTGACCTAGTCCCCGGATAATGCTTTCTGCAAATGCTTGAAACATAGCATCGCCCTCAGCAAGCTGATGAAACAATAAAATTGATAGTCGCTGCTGTTGTAATGCAAAAGATCCTCTAAAGGGGACCCACCAAAAGTCGAAGCCGTCATCTCTCTGCGTATCGAAAGATCGACCTGAGCTCTCACGGCCCTCGTACTATAATTTATTCCCCTGACAGATATCATCTGTGGTATACTCACCTGTAAGACTGAATATTGGGATCTGGATACGGGAGTATATTCAAGTAGTGGGACACACGAATAAGTTCAAGAGCTTAAAACATTAACCTCATATCTCGGATCAATTGAACTTTGTGTGAAAATTTAAATGGACAAACATACTGACAATCTAGGTGAATTGTTTAGAACTTAAAATGAAATGAAGCTTAACGGTGTTGGTGATTTGTCTCAAAAACTGATATGATCCTCTTGCACGAACTCACAAAAAATATTGTTTGTAAATATTTCATTTCTGCATTTATTTTCTTTTAGAAAATCCAAAAAGATTTTAGTGTGTTTTAGCATAAATTTTTGAAAAATCCAAAAAGATTTTCGACAACTGGTGTTGAAGAGCTGATTTTCAAAATTCCGAGTGCTAAACATGATGAACAAATGGTTTGGGTGAAAGTGTTTGAAGATTGTTGAAATGAAATGAGAAATGTTTTACAATAAAAACGTTATTCCTGCAAGTGGTAAATTAGATTTGAAAATCTTATCCACAAATTGTTATCAGAAAATTTATTTTTGGGTAGAGTTTTTGCAGGTTGGCCAGATTCCGAAACCTGAGTTAGATGAGTGTCAGGTTACGATCTAAGAACCTGTGGAAAGTGAATTCCAGACTACGATCCCGGTAGATTGAGAGGGGGAGTCTGAAGACACCATGATATTCAACATTTGAGAGAGAGGAGTTTGTTGAAGATAAAGATAGAGAATGAGGATTCTTGCAATGACAAGTACTTCAGAGGAAGATCGAAGACCGATAAAGACTGTAGATTGACAATTGAAGACTCGACACTGAAGACTCCGTCAACATCCGAGGGGGAGTTTGTTGGTGCATCCGTCTGTCGACTACGTCTTACATCGAGTCTTAGTCTCATTGCGGATATGATTTAGCATGATGTCATGATGACATCATCAAGATGACATCATCCATGACATCATCACATAACAAGACAAAAATAGAATGCATGAGATAGGAATAAGTTCGTTTATATAGTCAAATGAGGTTCGCTCATGTGTAATTAGGTTAGGATCGCTTATTTGGTCATAGTCTAGTCCGCTCATGTGGTAATGTGTGAGGTCCGCTTTTATGGTAAAGTGAGGTCCGCTTATATGACCATGTATGTAAAAGCGAACCAGATCTCCTATATATAGTCTGTAGGAGCGGATCTCAGGAATAGAGGTAGGTGTTTGTCTTCCGGTGAGCCATGAAGTGCTGCCGAAGTGTTGTAAGGTCTGTAATCGAGTTATTAATCAATAAAGCAGCAAGATTAAAGTGAATTCAGCTTGAATAGCACCGAATTATTAGTTTCCGCCTCTTAATTCGGATACGAACTTCTCTGAACGACTCAAACAGGGCCGATAACGATCCTACATTCCGTCTCCAACAAGAAAGAAAACCGTTAGCCTCGTCACGGAGGGCCCCGGGGGGGGGGTCCATGACCACTCTCCGGCGTGAGAGTAAGTAAACTTGCCGGGAATAATGAGAAGTTTACTCCAACGGATATTATCGTCGGAATATCCTCCTTGGTGTAGATTCTTATGAACGAGCGAATATGTCGGAATAAATGCTAGTATGGTGCTTGTCGGAATAAATGAGACCGTTATGCATTTAGTGAGAGTTTCCTTGTCCATTAAGGGTTGTTGCTTACCTTCCTTATATAAAGGAGATCACTTATCTCCCTTGGAAAATGATGCCTGGACGATCTAACGGTATTTGACTGCCTTTGGGGGACTCAGACACATGTCTGAGCCCCAACGATGAGATCAGAGACTTCAATTAATGAAGCCAGCTCAATTGTACCATGTTTCCGGTGACCATTTCTTCCTTATTAATCAGGCATTTAATACCTTGCAGGTCCTTGGATCCTTTTTTCCTTTTTCCCACTTATATGAGACCCTTGTTTAAGAGAAGATATGATCCATGGGCTTCCTAATTGGGCCCAGGCGATAAGAGCCCAAGACGGGTTATGTTGGGCTACCAACTGGAACCGTCGTCAAGTCATCTCTAGTCCTTGGTTCTAGGAGTCGAGTCTCATGATCCATAGCTGTATCCTTGTCGCGTAATTCTTGTGAAGTTGATCCACTTAGGCTATGAGTGTGGGCCCAACTTTTCTTAATGATTACTCGCCTCCTGCGGTTTCCAAGGACCATCGAGTACCAAAGATCGACGGTTAGGGATATCCCTCAAGGTGCACATGTTTGGATCAGTTTTTAGTTTTTGAAATATGGTGATGTGACGGTTACCGCCCCTGTGTCAGTTGTTTCTTTTAAAACCCCCATTGCCTCTTCATTTTCTTCTAACTTCCATCATACTTCTTCATAATTTCCTCTCTACATTCCATCACCATTTTCCGATCATCTCTTTAGTCTACAATGAGCCGCACCGGTCATTCCTCGATACGCTCTGTCTTGATAGCGAAGGACATTGAAGTCTTTGTTGATGCTTATCGGATCTCGGAGCGCTTTTCTCCGACTCTTCCCGGACCGGACCGGACGAACCGGCGGAATGTACTCCCGACAGGATCGTCATCTATACTTTATCGTTCTCTTCCTGTGGTGTCCGGTACCCCCTATCAGCTTTTAAGGTAAATCTTCTAAGGCATTTTGGTGTTCACTTCTCACAATTACATCCCTAGGGTTCATGAGGGTTGTCCATTTTGAGTTATCATGTGTGGCGGTTTCCGGTGAACCATCAGTGCCTCTTTTCTGCATGTTTTATAAGCTAATATCTGACGGCGACTGGTTTACCTTTGCCAAACAAAAGGATAGAGTTTCTCCACCCTGTTATTCTTTTATGCCCACATCTATTTATCCGAAGGAGTGGAAAAGTCGATTCATCTTTGTTTCTGCTGCTATGATACCGGAATCACCGCCCCTAAGGGGCCCTAAGGCGTCTATTGAAGATAGTATCCCAGTCTTGTCTGCTGACAAGATCGTTCAGTGGAAGAGTATGCATGAGAATCCAACAAGGGCCTTCACGTTCCCCGAGGGAGTGTTGGCCATGGGAGGTTTGAGTCCTTTTTATTCAGTCCGGCCAAAAGTCTTCTTTGGAAAGAAAGGTACTCTTCTGCCTTTGGCTTGCTATGCTTGTTTTTCTTTCCTTTTCTTTCTCTATTTTTGTGGATTTGGATAGTCATCTCTGGTGTTGTCTTTGTACAGAGATGGCCTTGTGGGGTTTGCTCCAAGGGGATTGAAGAGATATTAAGTTCATGGTTGGTGATAAGGTTGAACCAAGCACGAGTCGTGGTGTGGAGAAGAAGGCCCCTGGGATGGGGAGTTCTGTTCAGGCTGGGGATTTTGTTGTTGAAGAGAAAGACGAGGAAGGTTCTTCTGATGGGAAAGGGGACTCCCGGGGTTCCCTTAGGATGAAAAGTTATAGCAACGACGAAGATGACGAGGATCTGGAGAGCCGTTTGATTTGTAAATGAAAAGCAGTCCAGACCAGTAGCCCTAAAGTGGCCCCTGCCTCTCGAAACATTCGGCTAAGGCTCCGGAGTGCTAGTGGCCAGAAGACCTTTCCTACTGTCAAAGCTGTTTCTGAACTTCCTCCTGTTGGGGCCAAGGGCTCTTTATCCAAGCACCTGAGGTCTTCAAGCCTTGTTAGTGAACCCCTACTGGTGAGTTTTTCCTTTACATCTTATTTTGTTTCCTTGATGTGGTTGTCTTTTATCCCTTGTTCATTTCCCTCTCTCTTTGTTTGGAGCAGGGAAGCTTGAAAGCTCCGATTGAGATTCCCCCTCCCCTCCCTCTTTCCGGGTCAGGGACAGGACTCCTGAGATTAGTGCTGCATGTGTCAACTCTACTTTAGACGTCTCTTGATGCGTGTGTAGCCCTTTTTAAGCCCTTTTTAACACTTTAGTCAACTTTTAAATTTATAAAACACGATATTCTACTAACAATAAACACATATATGGTCAAGTGCACCAATCGTGAGCGTAGTATAGCGTTGGTAAGATATCAAGGTCGTCCAAGGACACAAGAGCTTTTAGGACTGGTTTATCGTCAACGTCTAATCAAATCAAAAGTTTTAGAAAAGGTTTTAAACATCAAAATAAAAAAACTAAAAATGCTAAAAAATAAAATAAAACAGATAGACAAGATGAATCACTTGGATCCGACTTGCCTTTAATGTAACCTTTGATGATTTCCGCACTTTTGCACTTTTTAAGAGATTATCTTAGTTATAGTAGTAGGCCCTTCTTTTGAAGGTGACGTTACCCTCAACCCAGTAGTTTGAGTCAGCAAGGATACAATCCTAAAGGGTCGGAATATTGAAAGATAATTAATTAAGTTATTAATGCGTAATGTGGTAGGCCCCTCTTTTGAAGGTGACGTTACCCTCGGCTAAGTGGTTTGAGTCAGCAGGGATACAATCCCAAGTAGCCGGGTTAATGTGTTAATAGTAGTTTACATATGAGGGGATCAAGCCATTCGCACCCCCGCCATCCAATACCAGTGGGTATTGAAGGAGGTTCTAGTAAGCTTGACCTAGGTCCTTGCAGGATCTATACACTGAACAAGGCAAGAACCTTACCAAACCATTCCCTTAACCCCCGACCAGGTAGCCAACATATCTCTATATAGACCGTAGAGATATGAATGGTGTAAATCTTTTATTTTATATAGACAGTAAAATAACGCCAAGACACCACGGACAAATGATAAGGAAGTTTTGCCTTCAACATAAGAAACTAGTTATTAAAGTCATTAATACAAAACCAAATTAAAAGTGCGAAAAGATTAAAAATCAAAAGTATTACATTAAATGCTTGTCTTCACCAAGTGATGTAAGAGACTTAGGCAAACATGGCCTTTGATTGTCAAGAACTCTTACTATCAATCTTGGATCCCGAGACTACTACACACACTCTAAGGTGGATGGTGGATGATGGATGATGGTGGTGGATGTGGGTATTGTAGTGGTGGTGGAGTGTGGGTGAGGTGGTTTGTCAAGGGATGTATTCGAAGTGAACCAAGCACCCCTATTTATAGCCTGCACAGAAGCCCGGACACGGCCCCGTGTTCATTGGGCACGGCCCTGTGTCCATCCCTTTTCTCTTTCTTCATTAATTGCAATTGTCTGTATTAGCTCCACACGCCCCCGTTGTGACAACCCTCAAATTCCATGTATTCCGTACAATTTATTAATGACAATTAAAGTACTTGACGACTGAGTGGAATTACTTAACTGCTCTCTGATTACTGTGTTATGCTTACATGTATTTGTTAATGTGCTAGTAGTATACAAAAAATTTACTAAATAGTCCGGTATGCCTTCCTGAGTGTTAAAAATTAAAAACGTTGCAAAAATATATATATAAGGCACCTTACGGATTAATTAAGCACTTTAACGGAACAGTGTCAAACCAAACAACCAGACTTTACCCGTAACATAGAAATATTGCCAATAACATTGCTTATACTTTTCTGAGCCAGTTAGGGTCCCCAAACACCCGTCACAAAACACTACACACTAGTAACTAGCCTAAACTCCTAACTAATCTAACTAAACTCTAACTATGAAGTTCAAACCAAACCAATTACCTAACCCCCCTTAACCAAACGGTCACCACAAGGGTGACACACCCTTGTCCTTGTTGATTATTATATAAATCTTGTCTAATATCTTAGTGACACTTTACATGTTGGACAATCACCAAAGTTGGACCACAAATAAGCATGATGGATCACCATTATCTCACTTGAACACAACACAAAAATTGCTCTCCTTCTCCTCCTTACTTGTGCCTTCGGCCGAACACCATCACCACTACCCACCCATCATTCAAATCTTGTTTAACCATTTCCTACATATACAAGTGTGCAACGGATCATACAAGGAGGCTCGGTGCTTTTGAAAGTTCAAGAACCGCTCTAGATTTCTTTTATCCACCCCATTTATACTTTGATTCTTCCCTAGCCTCGAGCTAGTAGTAAGTGCCTCTAAACATCATCTTGATCTTGTTTATGGTGGTTAATAAGTCATTTAATGGCTGAAAATTTGAAACACTAAAGAACCTAACATAAAGTCTTGGACAAAAGATGAATAAGTTGGATAAAGAAGATAAGTTATGTGTGTAAATGATGTTAGAATGATTTTGTTATGATTCTTGCTGAGTTACTTGTTAATATTGATGTTTGATGTTGTTGTAATCGCTAAACATGTTAACGGAATCAATCGAGCATGCACTAGAAAGTAAAAAGCTGAAACAGAATGCTGGTTGGTTTTTACAGCCAACTTCAGTTGGCTGTAACCAGACCATAACTTAACGAGAAACGTATTTTCTGAAGTCTAGGGTTATGTATTATGAAATACGGTTCTAATGGCACCAGAATCATAATTTTTGGACTTCGTTTACTATTTTTAAAGCGTTATTTCGTAACAGCAGCTAGAGCTGCATTTTTCTGCTGAAAATATGTGTTTTGTTTTCTGTCATAACTTGGGTTCTGTGTAGAGTTAGATCATGAAACTTGTACTGAAGATGACTACCGATGTATTTGTAATTACCCCACTGGAATTTCGTAAATCGGACTCTCGATGAATTTTAAATAAATTATTCCGTGGACTGTGGTCAGAAAAACGTAAATCTGAGTTCAGTCCGGAAGATGGATTTTTATAAAATATTAATAAGGAACTGGACCCCGATATTTTTACACAATAAAATTTGGAACGTTTAAGACATTCTGTAAAAATTTGGGAATTTTTGGAATAAGATAACTATTTTATTAAAATGTCCGAAAACAGCCCGGTTTTGAATATTAATGCGGAAATGACATAAGTTGTGATTTGCGTGTCTAAATGTCGAGTATACTATCTGTGAATGATCTAACATGTTATATGTGTTACGTGCACTATCGTATGTTTGCTTATGAGTGGGGAATGGATGGAAAGTATATATGGGCATAAACAGTTAAAGTAATTGTTAGTGCACTATGTCTATTGACTTCGTCTTGTTTCATGAAATAGTATGTTTAATGTAATTTAGCTTGAAAGTGGTGATTTTCCTTGAAAATGTTACTTGACAGTTTCAAGCTAAATCTAATATTGAAGGTTTCCCTTGAAATGAACACATGTTTATTTCAAGCTAAATCTAAGGTTTCCCTTGAAATGGTCATGACATTTTCAAGCTAAACCTCATCACTATAAATAGAGTTCAAGCTAAATCATTTGAAGACTTTTGCACATTTGAGATTTGAAGAGCTCTAGTTCTAGAGAGAGAAACTAGAGAGAGAAAGTCTCTAAGTGATTCAAGTGATTGTACAATTTCAGATCTTATATAGAATCACAGTTTATATTACGTCTTGTATGTTTTGGTCGCGTTCGTGTACGGATTCCGCACGTTTCACGTTCGTTTAGCAATCGTTTCGGAGTCAAACCGGTCCTAACAAGTGGTATCAGAGCAGGAGCTCGATTGTGTTGATCAAACAACAAGATTCGTATCAGATTACAACGTTTTCAGATCTGAATTGCATCTTTTCTTCTTCGTCTACTCTTTCTTTCACGTTTTCTATGGATTTTCGACAAATTGAACGGGATTTCATGGTCCGAATCAGCTGATATTTTAGTATGTTATGCGAAAATAGTTGATAAACAATCCTACCAAGTTTCAGATTCAAATTCCTTGTCGTTTAGGAGATTTTCGAGTTTTTGTGTTCGAATCCGTAACTTTCAGCAAGATTTCGCTTGAAATTCAAGCGAAATCCCTATCATTCAGATTTCGCTTGAGTATTATGAGGGATTTCGCTTGAACATGATGTTTTGGTCTTGATTTCGCTTGAGATAGTACATTAGATCAGATTTCGCTTGAAACATCAGCTTGGGATTTCGCTTGAACAGAATAGTGTTTGATTTCGCTTGAAACATCAACTTGGGATTTCGCTTGAACAGAATAGTGTTAGATTTCGCTTCAAAACTGTTCAAATTGGGATTTCGCTTGAAAGTCTGTTAAATCTAGATTTCGCTTGAAAGTC
Organism: Helianthus tuberosus; assembly: GCA_030545235.1. Taxonomy (NCBI): domain Eukaryota; kingdom Viridiplantae; phylum Streptophyta; class Magnoliopsida; order Asterales; family Asteraceae; genus Helianthus; species Helianthus tuberosus. Next base: position 89,471,835 of record CM060356.1, on the reverse strand, counting down.
TGTTAAGTCTAGATTTCGCTTCAGAACTGTTCAACTTGGGATTTCGCTTGAAAGTCTGTCAACAGTTGATTTCGCTTCAAGTGGTCAACAGTTGATTTCGCTTCAACTGTTCAACAAAGTGATTTTGATTGAATTTTCTATTTCGCTTGAAAAGTGAAATTTCATGTCGAGATTATTTCACGTCAACTGAGTATCAGTTTGTTTCAGAATATTTGATATTGTGTATACTGATTGTGTTTGTTTGTTTGTTTGTGATTCCAGGTTATTCAAGAATTTCAAATCATGGCTAAAGTGTTTGATGAACAGGAAAACGAGAATCTTAAAGATTTAAATGATTGGACTTCTGGATCTTGGTTTGATAAGAGAGATAAGAAGGACATTTGGAATAAAAGATTCGAAAATTTTTTCTGCATGAAAAATGAATCTTTGGAAAAGTTGGATAAACGGTTTGATGATTTGATTGATAGGTTAGATAGATATGAGATAAGGGTTTCAACTGCTGGAAAAATTTTAAAATTTGCTGAAGTATTACCAATAGAATGGGATGAATTTTTGAGTGAACTAAAAAAGAAAGAAAATTTCTCAAAGCTTCATTTAAGAGAATTCATCAATATGCTTAGATCACATATGTTTGATAAAGAAAAAAGAAAAGAAGAGTTGATGAGTGAAATGAAAAAGGATTTAGAAAAGATAAATTTGGAAGTGATCATCGAAATGAGAAAAAGATTCTCTGTGTGTCTTGCAGCAAAAAGGGTTATGAAATACGATATTAAGAGAGGTTGTTATATTGATGAAAATATGAATCCTCTTGATTTTGTTAAAATTTTTTGTGCAGGAACATACAGGATGGAAACAAAGAAAGAAGCTGATACTGAAAAGATGAATGAAAAGTGCTCAAAATGTGATAAACTTGGAGCAGACAATGCCAAATTCTTGAGTGATGTGGAGAATTTGACATTGGAAAACAAAGCTTTGAAAGATGGGAAGAAAACTGATGATGAACAGATTCTGGAGTTGCGCTTGAACTGTGAAAAATTGAGATCTGAAAATGACAAACTTTTGGAGAATATAGAGAGTTTGTCATCAGAAAATAAAAATTTTAAACAATTAGAAAATGATTTCAAAAGTCAGATAAAGATTTTAGAAGATGAGAGAGATATTTTTGGTAAAAATAATCTGGAAAAACAATGTGCGATAAATTCTCATCTTGATAAAATCATTCGACTTGAGCATGAAGCCGAAGATAATAGAAAGAAAATTGCTGAGTTAGAGAATAAGTTGAAAAGTTTTGTGACTTCTGCATCGTACGTTTGTCCAAAACCGATCAATGTTGTTCCAATAAGTGACGATGTCACAAATTTTGACAAAATCAAAATTGAAAATTGTGATGAAATATCCGATGATGAAAAAGAAAAGAAAAGAAAAGAAAAATATTTTTAGATTTACAAGAAAAATTTAAAAATACTGTTTTGCAATCTACTGAAACAGGTGAATGTTCTAAACAAAAACCTGTTAAGAAGAGTGTAGAACAGAAACAAAAAGTTAAAAATTTGAAAAATTCTAAAATTGAAAATAAAAGCTCATCAGATAAATCATCCAATCATTATCAAAAATCACAAAAATTTAAAAATGAAAACTCACAAAATGTTGGTAATAAGTGGTGCAGGTTTGACCACAGTGCTCAAAAGACAAATCCAACATTGAGGAGGAGAAATGACTATAACCAAGCCAAACAATGTTATGATCTGAAGGTTTGGATTGACCAAAGTTGATGGTACGATAACAGAGTGTGCTACACCTGTGGTGTGAGAGGACACATTGCTGTTAACTGCCAGAAGTGGAGTTATGAGACAAGAAGATGCTATAATTGTCAAATCAGAGGTCATATTGCCAGAGATTGCCCAAGGAGATCAAATGAAAGATTGAGGGTTAATTCTCAAAGAACGGTAAAGAAACCAGTTACTGTCAAGCCCAATGAACAGAAAGTGGAAAATAAGAAAGTAAAGCTTTCACAGGGGCAGAGAGACAGACTGAGGAAAAAGAGGAAGAAGGCGAGAGAGTATTTGGAGAAGATTTTGTCTTCGGGTTCACCAGTTGGTTCGAATAAGAGTTCTGATGAATCGATTCACTCGACTGCAAAGCCAAGCAAATCGAATTCTTCAGATACAAATCTGAGGACAGAAAAGAAGAAAAAGAAGAAAGTTATTGGCGATGAATCTGGCTCATCCAAGTCAGACAAGCCAAGTTCGGGCAATGAATCTGATTCCACAAAATCAGAGGAGCCACAAGTTGAGGTAAAGAAGGAAGAGACAGTTCCGTTAATGAATGATGAGAATTTTCCACCATTACGAGCCGCAAACCTAAAATCAAAAGGTGTTGATGCTGGAAAAATGTTTAATAGCAATGTTAAACATATTTTTAGCAAGATGGTTGATGGTAAAGAAAAAGGAGTGAAAGAGTTTTATGAAGAAAAGAGAAAAGCTCAAAATGCGCCTAAGGCTGGTCAGGCTTGGGTGTCAAAATCTGTTGGTTGAATTCCTGACTTGCCGGAGCTTCCAGGTTGGTAAGTGTGAAGCAGGTATCGGCATCATTCTTGAGAAATTCACAGGATGGTAACTGTGATATTTCGTCTTACATGTGGTAAATCAGGGACATTAAGTTGTACTTGATTTCCTACAAGTGTTTGTGTTGTTAGAATCCTAATAATGTTAAATTTTCAAAATGGTTAAAAGAGATCAAGGTGATGAGATGACCCCGAACTCATAAGAGATGGGTAAACAAACTAATTTTTCCGGAAAAACCATTCTGATTAAAACAAACTTAAGTGTTTTGAAATCATTATGGGAAAATAGTTTGTTGTAAAGGGGAGTTCTGATCGAAAATGCCGAAACCCTCACGGCTGAACAAACATGATTACTTTCATCAGATTGAAAAACGGTTTTCAAACTATTAAGATCAATGTGTTGTAAATCATGGGGGTATGTATATTTTCTGCAAATCAGAACACTTTTAGCAGAAAATGGATGGCGAGACAAAGCTATCAGTGTTGGTTGTTAAATTTTCTTTATATGATTTTGCATTTTAGGGGGAGTAATATTGTTGTTAGAAAATACAAAAACATTTGAAAATTTGAAAAAGCCAAAAACATGATAAAATTGAAAATTGAGTTTTTGCGTAAAAAGAGGAAATGATAGTACATCAGTAGACGGTTACAGTACGCTAAAGAAATGGAAAGTTTAAATGTGTTAAACGATCTCTCCGTGGATGTGTCGGTAGGTTTTTATACATTTAGTAAACTTTTTCGGGATATAAACCTAAATTCAAACACTTGCTTATTTCGTGGGGAACACTACTTGAATATATAGGTAACCCCTGAAATCTCGTTTGAAAGGTCTCATAATCTGATATACTAGGTCTTTATACTCAGTGATATCTGGGGTATTATTCCGGGACTTCTGCTGAATGGAAGTTCTGACCTAGTCCTTGGATAATACTTTCTGCAAATGCTTGAAACATAGCATTAAATCCTCAGCATGCCGATGAAACAATAAAATTGATAGTCGCTGCTGTTGTAAGCAAAAAGATCCTCTAAAGGGGACATACCGTAAAGTCGAAGCTGATATCTCTCTGCGTATACGGAAGTATCGATCTGAGATCCCTCGGCCCTCGCATACCTAATTTATATACAGATATCATTATAGTATACTCACCTGTAAGACTGATTATTGGGATTCTGGATACGGGAGTATATTCAAGAGGTGGGACACATGAATGGGTTTAAGTTCCTAAAATACCTAATTCGTATCCTGAATCAGTTGAAATTTGTATGAAAATTTAAGTGGATCAGTATATCGACAATCTAAGTGAATTGTTTAATTCTTACTGTGAAATTAAGCTCAACGGTACTTGTGACTTGTCATAAACTGATATGATCCTCTGACGCATACTCAAACAAAAATATTGTCTGTAAATATGTTTGTACATATTTCTTTATTGCTTTATATTTTCAGAAAATACAAAAAGATTTTTGATTCTGCTTTATTTTCGACAACTGATGTCTGAGTGCTGAGTTTCAAAATCTAAGTAAGCTGATTGTGTTTCTGAAAATAAAACAAGTTCATTAAATTGAAACTTGAATTAAAATCAAAAATTTCAAAAACAGTTTATGATATCTCCAAGGTCATTAACTTGAACTTGGATGATTAACTGTGAGGGAGTTGGATTCTTTAACATTGCTAAATCTATGAAGTTTGTTGATAGGGGAAGTGGATTAGAGATTGATTGAAAATTCAAAATGCTGTTATTCATAAATGTTTGAGAAATTGCAGAAGATATTCCAGACTACGATTCCGAAAGCAGAGTCTAAGGGGGAGTCTGAAGACAAGTTTGAAACAAAGAAAAGCTTGTAGATGGAAAGCTAGGTGTCGATCCCAAAGCACGGAAGCTTGATGAAAGGGGGAGCCTGAAGCTGATAGAAGAAGAGAGTGATGGATGCGTACAATGTTACAACTTGAAAGAGAAGGCAGAATGATCAAGACTGAAGATGTGTCATATTGCAAGAATAGTCACTGAAGACTTCGTCAATATCCAAGGGGGAGTCTGTTAGTGCACTATGTCTATTGACTTCGTCTTGTTTCATGAAATAGTATGTTTAATGTAATTTAGCTTGAAAGTGGTGATTTTCCTTGAAAATGTTACTTGACAGTTTCAAGCTAAATCTAATAGTGAAGGTTTCCCTTGAAATGAACACATGTTTATTTCAAGCTAAATCTAAGGTTTCCCTTGAAATGGTCATGACATTTTCAAGCTAAACCTCATCACTATAAATAGAGTTCAAGCTAAATCATTTGAAGACTTTTACACATTTGAGATTTGAAGAGCTCTAGTTCTAGAGAGAGAAACTAGAGAGAGAAAGTCTCTAAGTGATTCAAGTGATTGTACAATTTCAGATCTTATATAGAATCACAGTTTATATTACGTCTTGTATGTTTTGGTCGCGTTCGTGTACGGATTCCGCACGTTTCACGTTCGTTTAGCAATCGTTTCGGAGTCAAACCGGTCCTAACAGTAATGCATGCTATGTGATAGATACGTGTAGAAACTTTGTGCTCTATTTGAAAATCACTAAATGACTAACTGGTAAATCATACTAGGACGTGATTGACCGACCTTGACTGTTAGCTATAATTGAGAATCTAACCGAGCAAACCGACGTGAGTTCACACTTTCTACAAGGCATGGGATTCCCGGTGGTTTGGGAATGGGTTAAAGAATTTAAAACTAAATCTACATATCCCCTTGGGAAGATATGTACGGCCATCCTCCATAGATAGGATGCCATTATTAATCCTACGAATTCTCCTGGTGCAGAATACGTACGTTCGTCCTCCTTCGGGCTGGACAACAACCTTAAAAACTAGCTAGACAAAACTCTATCATGAAGTCCCTCAATTTATATCGACTTAATCGCCGAGGCCAATGACGAGCGGGTCATTAGTTAATAGCGCTATTAGGTTTAACAAACCTCACACCGTACCGTTCAGACGGGCGTGTACTAATGGACTATGGCAAACTGTCAGTGATGATAGACACTGATGTAGGGCACAACTATTGTTCGTCAGTTGTCGATATGTATGGTCTAGTAGTTCACACGGGGAAAGCCCCCCTACTGATTATGGTTATGGTTTGGGTAATGAAAAAGGAACTGGTTAAACATACTTTCAACTACGGGGTAACCCCACGGCAATTAAGCCAACGAAAGTCAAACCACGTTTTTCAGAAACAACTTAAAACTAAACAACCACACGTGAACTCACTCAACTTTGTTGTTGACTCGTTGTTACATGCCTTATAGGTCGCTAAACACTTGGAGCTTGCACGAGGAAGGAGTCGTTGTGGTGTACGGACTGTTATGTTCCGTGCTTATTATTTAAATCCTTATGAACTTATTAAACTTGCGTTTTGAACTTTAAAACTATGGACTTATGCTTTTGGATTTACTTTTATGCTTTCGCTGTTTTAACTAAACATGGTTAACTAGCTTTGGTCACCAATCGTATTGTGGTTGGTCTTAATTACTTAATTACGATGTTCAATAAGATTGGTGGCTCGATCCTGGTCACGTCACGCCTCCAAGCGGTGGTACTCCGCATCGTGGATTTTGGGGGTGTGACAGATTGGTATCAGAGCCATTGGTTATAGTGAACTTGGTTTTAAAAAGGGAAAAGCTTTTTGATAAAACCAGACTATAACCTGTACAGTGTTCAACGATCCACAACGACGCTTCGCTCCACGTGCAAGACTCGACACCATAAATGGTACGATTTATGTTATATTGTCGGTTAGATAGTTCACACTGTGCATTAATTAACATGATAATTGCAATTTGAACCTTGCGTGCTTACTCTCTATTATCGTCCCACACTTACGCACTTTAGCGACACCTTTCTCACTTACGTTGCTTCATTATGAAGATCATGAGTGGATATCTCGACATGACCCAGGGTCAGCTGACGACCTTGATTAACGAACGTATTGCTGAAGCCTTAGCAACCCAATCAAGGAGTCAACCCATGCACCCTCCAACACGCGTGGGCACCTTCAGGGCGTTCCTAGAATGCAAACCTCCCACTTTCGACGGCACTGAAGGGGCAATCGGCCTTCTGCACTAGATCCGAAGAATCGAATATGCATTCGAAGAGAGTGAAAGCCCTGCCAGCAAACGAGTAGAGTACGCTACCAGCATGTTGCAAGGGAAAGCGTATTCTTGGTGGAACACACAAGTCCAGATGCTCGGATTGGCAGACGCGAATGCCACCCTTTGGAACGACTTCAAGGATTTGATTAAGGAAGAATTCTGCCACCTGGACGACATCCTGGAACTTGAAACTGAGTATTATGGTTTGAAGATGGAAGGATCAGAAATAGAGGCGTACACAAAGAGGTCCAACAACTTAGCTGACTTATGTCCTAACTTATCACGACCCATATCTAGACGAATCAAGCTATACCTCAGAGGCTTAGTTCCGGAAATCCAAGGGTCTGTAATGGAGGCCAACCTTTCCACAATCCAGCAAGTCATTCGTTTGGCGCACCGACTCACCGATCAGGCGGTGGAAGAGGGCAAGCTGCCCAAGCGTGTTAGCACTACTGCTACTGGTGCTCCCAACAGTGACAAGCGCAAGTGGGATGGAAATTCGGGCAGGGGTTCCACTCCAGTTCAGTTCCAGCCCCAGCGACGAAAGACAGATGAACACCTGAGCCCCAATCAACAGTTTTCTGGAAAACAAGGCCAGGGTGGATACAGGGGAAATCACCCTAAGTGCAAACGATGTAGTTTGCACCACAACTGGCCGTGTAACAAGAATCGTTGTCAGAGATGTAACAAGCTTGGACATAAAGCCAGAGATTTCAGGAGCTCACGTCCTGCGAATCAGAATCGGCAATAGCAGCCACAAGCCCCACAGAACCAACATCAACAGCAGGGTAACAAGGAGTGCTATCAGTGTGGTGCTGAAGGTCACTTCAAGAGAAACTGTCCCCAGTTGAACCGGAAACAGAACAACAACAACCAGGGGAACGAAAACAATAAAAGGGGAAACAATGATGGCAATGGAGCCAGGGAACGTGCATTCGTGATTGGGCAGGATGATGCAAGGAACGATCCCAACGTTGTGATGGGTAAGTTTCCTTCTGGATGATTTCCTTGTTACTGTTTTATTTGATTCGGGTGCCGATACTAGTTACGTGTCCTTAAAAGTTCGTCAAATGCTTAAGCGCACTCCAACACTTTTGAACACCAAACACACGGTAGAACTAGCCAACGGTAAAAGTCTTGAAGCCACACACATAGTTAAAGGTTGTAACCTCGTCTTAGCTGGGCAGACTTTCTCTATCGATCTTATTCCTATCACACTTGGTAGTTTCGACGTCGTTATTGGGATGGATTGGCTATCTCATCATCAAGCGGAGATTGTTTGCAAGGAGAAAATCGTCCGCATTCCTCGTTCTAGTGAGGAACCTCTCATGATTCATGGCGACAAGAGTGGTGTTGTCGAAGGCATAATCTCTTTCCTTAAGGCCCAGAAGTGTTTGCGAAAGGGCCACACTGCCATTTTAGCACTCGTTACTGACACATTAACGGAAGAGAAGAGAATTGAAGACATTCCTATTGTGCGCGATTTTCCTGAGGTATTTCCGGAGGAATTACCTGGTCTTCCGCCTCATCGCCAAGTTGAATTTCAAATCGAGCTAGCTCCTGGAGCAGCGCCCATAGCTCGAGCACCTTATCGTCTAGCTCCATCAGGACTTGAAGAACTGTCTATGCAATTACAAGAACTCTTGGAAAAGGGTTTCATACGTCTTAGCTCTTCGCCCTGGGGAGCTCCAGTCTTGTTTGTGAAGAAGAAAGATGGTACTTTCAGAATGTGTATTGACTACCGCGAACTCAACAAGGTGACCGTGAAGAATCGTTATCCTCTTCCACGTATTGACAACTTGTTCGACCAGTTGCAAGGGTCGAGCTATTACTCCAAGATTGATTTGAGATCGGGATACCATCAGCTGAGAGTCCGAGATGAGGACGTCTCCAAAACAGCATTCAGAACTCGTTACGGCCATTACGAGTTTCTGGTTATTCCATTCAGGCCGACGAATGCACCAGCGGTCTTCATGGATCTCATGAACCGAGTGTGCAAGCCTTACCTGGATAAGTTCGTTATTGTGTTCATCGACAATTAACTGATCTATTCTAAGAGTCAGGAGGAACACGAGCAGCATCTACGACTTATGCTGGAACTTCTTCGAAAAGAGCAGTTGTATGCCAAGTTTTCAAAATGTGACTTCTGGCTTTGCGAAGTCCACTTTCTAGGCCATGTGGTAACCAAGGATGGGATTCATGTGGATCCATCTAAGGTTGAATCGATCAAGAACTGACCTGCACCCCGTACACCAACAGAAATCCGCCAATTCTTGGGTTTGGCCGGATATTACTGAAGGTTTATAAAGGATTTCTCCAAGATTGCGCAACCCCTCACTTCACTGACTCAGAAGGGTGTCACCTATCCCTGGGGTGATGCACAAGAATCTGCATTTCAGCACTTGAAAGGTAGACTTTGTAGCGCGCCTATCCTCTCATTGCCTGAAGGCACAGACGATTTTGTGGTTTATTGCGACGCTTCCATCCAAGGACTTGGTTGCGTATTGATGCAACGTGACAAGGTCATTGCCTACGCATCGCGCCAACTTAAAGTTCACGAAAGGAACTACACTACGCATGACTTGGAGCTGGGAGCAGTTGTTTTCGCACTTAAGATATGGAGATATTACCTGTACGGTACCAAGTGCACCATTTACACCGATCACAGGAGTCTCGAGCACATCTTCAAGCAAAAGGAATTAAATATGCGACAACGCCGATGGGTCGAACTTTTGAACGATTATGAATGCGCTATCAAATATCATCCGGGTGTCACACCCCGACCACGTAGAACATACAAAACGTGGCGGAAATATCGGGGAGTGTTGTAACAGAATTAATTGTTTCAAATCCATGGCAATAGAAGTTTCGTTTTATTGATTAAAAGTGTTACAATGTCTTAACAAACAAAGGAATACAACATAATTAACTAGTCTTGCATCTTTTATTGTCACTAAAGCCCAAGTCTGTCTATGTGTATCTTGAACATCTTATGCAACAGCTCCTGAAAAACACATGTGAAAATAGGTACGTCAGCATAAAAATGCCTGTGAGATACATAGGTTTTGTGAAAATAAGATTCATGACTTATGTTTGAGAAAATGTTTAGTCATGAACCTTGTTATTTGCTTTGTCTTTTAAATCATTTGAAAAATGATAAGATCTGATGATATGTATAAATAAATGTAAGGTTAAATGAATAACCAAGTAAAATGTGTTTGCATAAGATAAGTTGTTTATAAATCAATGTCTTGTGAAAAGTATGTTATTTGTATGAAATGTTCTATGTCTCAAACTGAAATGATTCAAATAACGTTACGACATGTAATACCATACAAACACTTATATATAGGAAGTACCAGCGGCGTATCCACCATGCTTGTATCATATTACACACGCATCGTTACTTAATCACTTAATCAAACCAAACCAAACAATGTAAAATGTTCATGTCAAGATGTATATCATGTCAAAATGTCTATGTCAAATATCCATGTCAAATGTCTATGTCAAATATCCATGTCAAATGTCTATGTCAAATATCCATGTCAAATGTCTATGTCAAATATCCATGTCAAATGTCTATGTCAAATATCCATGTCAAATGTCTATGTCAAATATCCATGTCAAATGTCTATGTCAAATATCCATGTCAAATGTCTATGTCAAATATCCATGTCAAATGTCTATGTCAAATATCCATGTCAAATGTCTATGTCAAATATCCATGTATGGCAAGTGAAAGGTCTCAACTAAACCATATGCACAAAAACAAAGTATTGAAGTAAAACTTGGTTTAAGTCAAAGCTATGTTTTGTGTAAATGCATGATCAAATGTCAATCATGTTAAAATGTCTATGTCAAAATGTCATGTATGGCAAGTGAAAGGTCTCAACTAAACCATATGCACAAAAACAAAGTATTGAAGTAAAACTTGGTTTAAATCAAAGCTATGTTTTGTGTAAATGCATGCAAATATTTAATATGAACATTTATGCGGTATTGTGAATATGCATACATCCAAGCCTGGCGACTGTGGTGATAAACCCTTTAAACAAATTAAAGGTCTATCTGTCTTAATGTCAACGAATTCGGTCATTCCTTTCTGTCCCCTTACCCTGGGATGTCCGGAACGGGAGTTGTCAATTCCTATGGTACCACTACCTACTAACGAACGGCATGATCGGTGTTAATGAATGTATTGTCCCATGTAAACAAACCAAATGTCATACCAAAATGTAAGCATGTGAAAATAATGCACTAAGTATGTAATCAAATGAACATACATAGCGTGAAATGTCATGTAAAACGATGTACTAAGTAATGCACACAATGGGCACACCTAGCATGAAATGTCATGTAAAACAATGTACTAAGTAATGCACATAATGGGCACACCTAGCATGAAATGTAATGTAAAACAATGTACCAAGTAATGCACACAATGGGCACACCTAGCATAAAATGTAATGTAAAACAATGTACCAAGTAATGCACACAATGGGCACACCTAGCATAAGATGTAATGAAATCATGTACTATAATGTACTAACGAACATAGCAGTATATGATGTTAAAACAGGAAAGCATGAAAGTAACAAGTAGGCACATGTGTTCCACCCCAAAACAGTTTGGAAAACAGTAAAAGAGGGGTCTATGTACTCACTTGAGATTGCTCAGAAGTCCTAAGATAACCACCAAGCAATGCTAGAGATCACGGAAATCAAACGGCACCTAATATAGGTAACTATGTTAAATAACCGGACCTAAATCGGAAGACTGGGTAGCATTAGGGTTTGTAAACCAAACGAGTGTGGAGACTCGTGTGATATGGTTTAACAAAGCCTACATACTAAATGAAACCTAACATAACTGTCTACGACCCATTACGACCCGTTTAGGTAGCTTATGCTACTTTAACGCGTCGTTCGCGTGAAACGCGTTCGGACCGCCTAACTAGTCCTATGACAAGTGTTATATGCCTAAACATGTTACATAATCGGTTATGTGACAAAAGTTTAGGTTACATATGCTTAATTACCAATTATACATGAAAAGGGTATTCTGGTAATTTACCTAAGGCATATAAACTACCTATCATATAACTACTTAAACGATGTGACCATAGGGTATAACCTCGGAAGGTTATTCCCTACCTACTATGGTCACCTAATGTATTTGGTCGGATCCTAATGATCGACCAAACTGGGTCGAGTTCGAAGGTATAGGCGATTTATTAGATCGCCTACCCTACGACTCTAGACAACGTGGTAATCAGTGGGCATAGTCCCAAGGGACTATGACCAACGTGATTACACTCACGTTGCGAAGTTCAAACGAACTTCGCATTGACCATTACTGGTCAACGCTGAAAGTCAAACAAAGTTTGACTTTCTGACTCGAAAAGCAGTAAAAATAAGGAAAAGAACGAAAGAATACTTACCCAGGGTCCCCGAATGCTAATCCCGATCTAAGAACTCAGGTATGAAACAATGGTTTCAACTTAGAGCTCTCAAAATCAGAATTCTAGTGAGAAATGCAATGGGGGTGGATGGGTATATATAGTTTTCGGTGAACCGTTGAGATCGTTTCATGGAAACCGTGATTCGATCCCACCCGTACACTTGTTGGAAGGTTATGGAAGCTAAAATTGATGCTTATCTTAGTGACTAAGCAACTTAGAACATGTGGTTAAGGATCAATCAGCTGCAACTTGTGATTAAAACATTGAATCTGGTCAGAACACTCACTCGCGTAGCGCGACGGGTAGAGCCTTAGGGCTCGCGCTACGCTAGTGCCTATCTGATTCAGAATTGTTTCAAAAGTGACAGGTTTAGTCCCTGCAGCCCTTTTAAGCGATTTTTCGATGCGTTTGAACCCCGTTAACCTCATTTCAAGGCTCTAAAATGAAGTTAAAGTATAGGGAACTCAAAACATGTTCAAAAATATCTCAGATGATGGTTCGTTTGGTCGTACGAACGCGATGTTCGCTTAATTACGACGGAATGCGCATAAGCGCGAAAAACGATCCAAATGACGCGACGAATGGATTTTTCTTATGGCGAACACTAAAATATAATGTAGTCATGCTTACATAAATTTTTGGATGTCCAGATGTATTCAGAACGTAAGTTATGCGCGAAAATGCAAACTTGTGCACTTTTTGACACTTTTAGTCCCTGAATGACCCAAAAGTTTATTTTAGCACACCGAACCCCTCAAAGCCTATTTCTAAGCTATGTAAAGGATATTTAAGGTGTGTTTAACTTATGGTCATGTTCCGTAATGTTCGTTACAGTTCAAATTGACATACTTTCGCAGTTTGTCATATTTAGTCCCTGTAAGCGAATTAACTTGTTTTTGCCATACCAAAGCCTTCAAAACTTATTTCTAAGTTATGTAAAGGTTATTTAAGGTATGTTAAGCCTAAGTCACTATTCCGGAGTGTTTGTTGTATTAAACTGGTTATATTTACGCATCGGTGCGCGTATAACCTTCCAGAAAGCGATTTAGAGTTTGAAATTGAACAAGAATTGATACGTGCAAATGATACACATATTTGTACAAATCCCAAGTGTGAAATATAATATTTCATTGGTTTGGTATTTGTTTGATGGCCGTGGAGGCACAGGTGTTACACCGGGCAAGGCCAATGTTGTGGCCGACGCCCTCAGTCGAAAGGATACCCTACCTAAGCGTGTACGTGCTTTACAACTTACCATCCAATCTAACCTTCCCGCTCAGATTCGTGATGCTCAGGTTGAAGCATTGAAAGCAGAGAACATCAGGGCTGAATCCCTACGAGGATCGAGGCAGCGGCTAGAACAAAAGGAAGACGACGCTTACTATGTAACATGGCGCATCTGGGTTCCACTGTATGGAGACCTACGCGAGCTTGTGATAGATGAAGCACACAAGTCTCGTTATTCGGTACATCCTGGTTCGGATAAAATGTACCACGACCTCAAGACTACGTATTGGTGGCCTGGCATGAAAGCCCACATAGCAACCTACGTCAGTAAGTGCTTGACTTGTGCGAGAGTCAAGACTGAATATCAGAAACCATCAGGCCTACTTCAACAACCGGAGATCCCGAAATGGAAATGGGAGCAAATTTCCATGGATTTCGTTACTGGTCTGCCCAGATCTCAATGCGGAAATGATACCATTTGGGTGATCGTAGATCGACTGACCAAGTCTGCACATTTTCTGGCTATCAAAGAAACGGATAAGTTTTCTACTCTTGCAGACATTTACCTAAAGGAAGTGGTATCAAGGCATGGAGTGCCAACCTCTATTTTATCTGATCGTGACGCGTGTTTTACTTCAGAACTGTGGCAAGTAATGCACAAGTCTTTTGGCTCACGTTTAGATATGAGCACCGCTTATCACCCACAGACGGATGGGCAATCTGAACGCACCATCCAAACCCTTGAACACATGCTTAGGGCATGTGTAATCGATTTTGGTAATGGCTGGGAAAAGCACCTCCCGCTAGTGGAGTTTTCGTATAACAACAACTACCACACCAGCATTCAGGCCGCTCCATTCGAGGCATTGTACGGACGCAAATGCCGATCACCTCTCTGTTGGGCAGAAGTTGGTGACAGCCAAATCACTGGCCCAGAACTTGTGGTAGATACAACCGAGAGAATTGCTCAGCTACGACAGCGAATGGCGGCAGCTCGTGACCGTCAGAAAAGCTATGCTGATAAGGGAAGAAAACCACTCGAGCTCCAGGTTGGGGATCGAGTGCTACTCAAAGTCTCACCTTGGAAAGGTGTAGTCCGCTTTGGCAAACGAGGCAAACTCAATCCGCGTTATGTCGGACCATTCGAAGTCACCGAGAAAATTGGCAAAGTCGCCTACAGGTTGAATCTACCTGAAGATCTCAGCGGATTTCACAATGTTTTCCATGTGTCGAATCTGAAGAAGTGTCTGTCAGATGAGACCCTCATAGTTCCTCTCAAGGAACTCACAATCGACGACCAGCTGCGATTCATCGAGGAACCAGTAGAGATTACGGATCGAGATGTTAAGATCCTCAAGTGTACCAGGATACCTCTGGTCTGAGTTCGTTAGAATGCACGTCGTGGCCCAGAGTATACCTGGGAACGAGAAGACCAAATGAAACTCAAGTATCCCCAGCTGTTTAAGAAAAACGCAACCACTACTAAGGCTGAAGCTACTGCAGAATTTTGGGACGAAATTCCAAATCAACGGTGGGATGATGTGACACCCCAGGAAAATTAGGAAAACAACGCAACTTAACTAGCTTCCTCAGTAACCACGCGCTAAATTTCGGGACGAAATTCTCTTAACAGGGGGAGAATGTGACAACCCTCAAATTCCATGTATTCCGTACAATTTATTAATGACAATTAAAGTACTTGACGACTGGGTGGAATTACTTAACTGCTCTCTGATTACTGTGTTATGCTTACATGTATTTGTTAATGTGCTAGTAGTATACAGAAAAATTACTAAATAGTCCGGTATGACTTCCTGAGTGTTAAAAATTAAAAACGTTGCAAAAATATATATATAAGGCACCTTACGGATTAATTAAGCATTTTAACGGAACAGTGTCAAACCAAACAACCGGACTTTACCCGGAACATAGAAATATTGCCAATAACATTGCTTATACTTTTCTGAGCCAGTTAGGGTCCCCAAACACCCGTCACAAAACACTACACACTAGTAACTAGCATAAACTCCTAACTAATCTAACTAAACTCTAACTATGAAGTTCAAACCAAACCAATTACCCAACCCCCCTAACCAAACGGTCACCACAAGGGTGACACACCCTTGTCCTTGTTGATTATTATATAAATCTTGTCTAATATCTTAGTGACACTTTACATGTTGGACACTCACCAAAGTTGGACCACAAATAAGCATGATGGATCACCATTATCTCACTTGAACACAACACAAAAATTGCTCTCCTTCTCCTCCTTACTTGTGCCTTCGGCCGAACACCATCACCACTATCCACCCATCATTCAAATCTTGTTTAACCATTTCCTACATATACAAGTGTGCAACGGATCATACAAGGAGGCTCGGTGCTTTCGAAAGTTCAAGAACCGCTCTAGATTTCTTTTATCCACCCCATTTATACTTTGATTCTTCCCTAGCCTCGAGTTAGTAGTAAGTGCCTCTAAACATCATCTTGATCTTGTTTATGGTGGTTGACAAGTGATTTAATGGCTGAAAATTTGAAACACTAAAGAACCTAACATAAAGTCTTGGACAAAAGATGAATAAGTTGGATAAAGAAGATAAGTTATGTGTGTTAATGATGTTAGAATGGTGTTGTTATGATTCTTGCTGAGTTACTTGTTAATATTGATGTTTGATGTTGTTGTAATCGCTAAACATGTTAACGGAATCAATCGAGCATGCACTAGAAAGTAAAAAGCTGAAACAGAATGCTGGTTGGTTTTTACAGCCAACTTCAGTTGGCTGTAACCAGACCATAACTTAACGAGAAATGTATTTTATGAAGTCTAGGGTTATGTATTATGAAATACGGTTCTAATGGCACCAGAATCATAATTTTTGGACTTCGTTTACTCTTTTTAAAGCGTCATTTCGTAACAGCAGCTAGACCTGCATTTTTCTGCTGAAAATATGTGTTTTGTTTTCTGTCATAACTTGGGTTCTGTGTAGAGTTAGATCATGAAACTTGTACTGAAGATGACCACCGATGTATTTGTAATTACCCCACTGGAATTTCGTAAATCGGGCTCTCGATGAATTTTAAATAAATTATTCCGTGGACTGTGGTCAGAAAAACGTAAATCTGAGTTCAGTCCGGAAGATGGATTTTTATAAAATATTAATAAGGAACTGGACCCCGATATTTTTACACAATAAAATTTGGAACGTTTAAGACATTCTGTAAAAATTTGGGAATTTTTGGAATAAGATAACTATTTATTAAAATGTCCGAAAACAGCCCGGTTTTGAATATTAATGCGGAAATGACATAAGTTGTGATTTGCCTGTCTAAATGTCGAGTATACTATCTGTGAATGATCTAACATGTTATATGTGTTACGTGCACTATCGTATGTTTGCTTATGAGTGGGGAATGGATGGAAAGTATATATGGGCATAAACAGTTAAAGTAATGCATGCTATGTGATAGATACGTATAGAAACTTTGTGCTCTATTTGAAAATCACTAAATGACTAACTGGTAAATCATACTAGGACGTGATTGACCGACCTTGACTGTTAGCTATAATTGAGAATCTAACCGAGCAAACCGAGGTGAGTTCACACTTTCTACAAGGCATGGGATTCCCGGTGGTTTGGGAATGGGTTAAAGAATTTAAAACTAAATCTACATATCCCCTTGGGAAGATATGTACGGCCATCCTCCATAGATAGGATGCCATTATTAATCCTACGAATTCTCCTAGTGCAGAATACGTACGTTCGTCCTCCTTCGGGCTGGACAACAACCTTAAAAACTAGCTAGACAAAACTCTATCATGAAGTCCCTCAATTTATATCGACTTAATCGCCGAGGCCAATGGCGAGCGGGTCATTAGTTAATAGCGCTATTAGGTTTAACAAACATCACACCGTGCCGTTCGGACGGGCGTGTACTAATGGACTATGGCAAACTGTCAGTGATGATAGACACTGATGTAGGGCACAACTATTGTTCGTCAGTTGTCGATATGTATGGTCTAGTAGTTCACACGGGGAAAGCCCCCACTGATTATGGTTATGGTTTGGGTAATGAAAAAGGAACTGGTTAAACATACTTTCAACTACGGGGTAACCCCACGGCAATTAAGCCAACGAAAGTCAAACCACGTTTTTCAGAAACAACTTAAAACTAAACAACCAAACGTGAACTCACTCAACTTTGTTGTTGACTCGTTGTTACATGCCTTACAGGTCGCTAAACACTTGGAGCTTGCACGAGGAAGGAGTCGTTGTGGTGTACGGACTGTTATGTTCCGTGCTTATTATTTAAATCCTTATGAACTTATTAAACTTGCGTTTTGAACTTTAAAACTATGGACTTATGCTTTTGGATTTACTTTTATGCTTCCGCTGTTTTAACTAAACATGGCTAACTAGCTTTGGTCACCAATCGTATTGTGGTTTGTCTTAATTACTTAATTACGATGTTCAATAAGATTGGTGGCTCGATCCTGGTCACGTCACGCCTCCATGCAGTGGTACTCCGCATGGTGGATTTTGGGGGTGTGACACCCGTGTTCGATGGGCACAGCCCCGTGTGCAGAATCATATCTGTACTATCAAGATTTGCTTGGATTATGCGAATCTTAGCGTTGACCACGACCCCATGTTGAGCTGGGCACGCCCCCGTGTTGGGAATAGAAGCTTCTTTAGCTTTGTCTTTTCTGCAGACACCTAGCCACGTCCCCGTGTCCGCTGGGCACGGGGCCGTGGTCAGCCTTCTGTTTCTTTGTTTTTGCTTAGGAAGATGCTTTCGAGGGGTCGGGCATGACACATTTATTCCTTTTCTTTGTATTTATGTTAGATTTGGCTGCATATTTGTTCCTTTTGTTCAATTAAGCTAATTTGGTTCTGAAAATACAAAAGGAAGACAAAAGCATACTTTTTCCAACATTAGTAGTAAAAAAGGGTTAGTTTTATGCCGCATTTGATGTAATTTATATGTTGCATTTTACACACATCAAATAACCCCACACTTGAATCTTTGCTTGTTCTCAAGCAAAACTCTTTATAATGTGGCTTTACACACCCAAATGGAATGGGTAGAAGAGAAGTTTTTGGCTTGTCTTGAGTGTCGGGAGTCCAAGATCTTTATTGGGTTTTATTTTTATGCTATTTACAATCTTATTCGTTATGATTTATTTAGAAGGTATCATAAGAGAAATTACTTATTTGGGCATAACATGCCTCTTTAAAATTCCATTTATATACAAGTTCACATACCTCATGAGAGATCACTCAACACTCGGCCGAAGATGTATTTTTGTGAAACCCTCGAGATCGGTATGGAACTTACTTCTACCATATGCTTGCAAAGCAATCAATCCTCCTCCTTTTTAACTATAAACCTTTGTAAATATCAAGAGGACTTTGGGGAAGGGTTAGGCTTGGGTTAAAGGTAGGTGGTTTTGGGTTAGTGGTTAGTAAAAAAGGCTAAAAGCATAAAAAGCGTTGGTCGTCATAAATCTTTTTGTTTTTGTGACTTTTATTTAAACTAAACGCTTTCAAACAAAGTTTCTTTGAGGAACTTGTTTGTTTATTGCTAGACTTCAATTTTTTTTAGGAACGTCACAAGAAAACCGAGTTTTTTTACTAAAATAAAGGGTTTAAAAGAAAAAGGGTTTGGTGGGTGAAGGGTGTTTGTTTTGTGGGTTTAGAAATGAAAAGGTTTAGGCTCAAAGGGGTTAACTAGGGGGATTTTTTAGGTAGGTTAAAAGAAAAAGAAAAATAATGGTGTTGAAAAGAAAATGGGTTAGTCCTAATGCCTCCATCATTTACTTATTTGGGTTTAAGTTGGTAAGGACCGGGAATGCATCGTCGTGGCAAGTTCTAGAGTCGTAAGAAACCAAGCGGCTATTCACACAAGAAACGAAAAATGAGCATTTTATTTAAAGATGTATGCTTTATATGCTCAATAAAGGTTCAAAAACTCACTTTTTGTGGGAATGGGTTTATAATGTGATCAAGTATATATAATCAAATTTTAACTAGATTGTCATGCCGTTTCATAATTTTCTTATGTTGGTTCTTTTCATCACGACGCTATCAGTTGTAAATTTTTAAAAATATAACCTTTTTAGAACTCGTTATTCCCATATTAAACCAAGACAAGTAAAAAAAACGAAAAGTTTTTTAAAAAATTTGTAGCATCCCCCCCACACTTAAATTACACATTATCCTCAATGTGTCCAAAAATAGGTTTTTAGGTTGATTGAATGTGTAAAAAGGTGTTTAAAAACAAAATTTTATGTTACTGGGAGTCTGGACACGTGCCTGTGTTGGTCCGGGCACGACCCCGTGTTCAGATCGCCAGTATCATATTTAACAGAAGGCTGGACACGGGGGCTTGTTCAGTGAACACAGTCCCGTGTCCAGTTACCTGAACTGGGCGATTTCTGCAGATCCTTGGGCACGGGGGCGTGTTGGGCTGTGCACGGCCCCGTACTGAACTTGTTGTAATGAAGAAAAATTATTGGGAGGCACTGTTTTTGTGCTTGGGGTGTGGGTTCAAGTTTCCCTCAGTAACCTCCACCATTCCGAGTGTGTTTTATTCCTGAAAAGTAAAACTAAACTAGAAAACATAAAAGTTAATCTAAACAAAAACTAAGGATAGTTCCGTGGAATGCCTCCGTGGCATGCCATGTTTATAAGGGTCCTTGGCTAGACCCAAAGTCAATCATATGTTACCCAAGTGGGATGTTTTGCATCCCATGTTGCACCGTCGGAGAGCATCATCCAAGCTTGAGTCTATGATATTCATATAGTTGACCGAGTCGTCGTCTTTTACTCTTTTCGCAACCCCGAACTCCATCTCTTTGTCCCCAACCCTCAATGTTAATTTCCCACCATTCATGTCCACCATTGCATGAGCGGTGGCTAGGAATGGTCTTCCTAAGATGAGTGGTACTTCGGTATCTTCCTCCATATCTAGTATGACAAAGTCGGCTGGGAAGACAAAGTCTCCGACTTTTACCAATAGATTTTCGGCGACACCTTGTGGATACTTGATAGACCTATCGGCGAGTTGTATGCTCATCTTTGTGGGGCTTGTTTTACCTAGTCCGAGTCAGTCAAACATTTTTGCGGGCATGAGATTTATGCTAGCCCCAAGATCGGCTAGTGCATTGCGTATGGGTGATCCCCCAATGGAGCAAGGGATGGTGAAGCTTCCGGGGTCGATTTTCTTTTGTGGGAGTTTGTTAAGTAGTACGGCGGAGCATTCTTCACTTAAATTAACTAATTGCAATGCTTCGATTTTCCTTTTGTGAGTGAGAAAGTCTCTCATGAATTTTGAATATTTAGGCATTTGGGTGAGGACTTCCACAAATGGAAGATTGATGTGCAATTGTTTTAGTAAATTTACGAATTTTGTGAATTGCTCGTCGGTCTTTTGGCGAAGTAACCGACCGGGGTAAGGCACCGGGGGGTTCTTGGTAGGCTTTTGATTTAGTGGAGGAGTCGTCTCTTTTTGGGGTGCTGGTGAAGTTGCGGTATGGTTAGACAGACTCTTTTCAGACGAAGGTAATGGAGCCTCCTCGGGACCTACGGTACGGTTTCTCAATGTGATGAGATGCACTTACGCCTTTGGGTTGGTTTCGGTATTACTGGGTAACGCGCCTTGTGATCTCTCGGAGAAATTTTGAGCTAGTTGATTTAGTTGTTTTTCAATGTTTTGAATACTAGGTTGTTGATTTCTAAAGTTTGATTCCATTTGTTGGAATCGGTCCGAGTTTTTCTTTTCGGTGTCGGAGATGAGGCGTGAGATAGTATCTTCAAACTTCTCTCGTCCCCCTTGTTGTTGTTGAGAGAAATTTTGTGACTCTTTTATTGGTTGTTGAAAGTTTGTTCGTTGGTTTTGGTTTTGTTGGTTACTACTATTGCTGGGTTCTCTCCAACCAAGGTTAGGGTGGTTACGCCATCTTTGGTTGTAGGTACCTGTTGGAGGACCTGACGGCCTAGGTCTATTATCAATGTAGTTTACCGTTTCTGTTTGATTATCCATTTCTTTCATATAACTCCAATTTTCATGTGGCCTACCGCACCCTTCACAAGCCATGACCGAGGCCATTTTTGCCATTTCTAACCTTTTGATTTTTGAAGAGAGGGCCTCGATTTGGGCTTGTAAATAAGTGCTTTCATCTACCTTATGGGCGCCCGGGGCAATAGATTTTATGCCTCGGGGAGTGTGCCACTGAAAATTGTTTTGAGCAATTTCCTCAATTTGATTATAAATTTCATTTGGGAGACGATTACCTAGAAGTCCCCCGGAGCTAGAGTCAAGTGTTTGTCTTGTGTGTGGCAACAACCCATTTTAGAAAGTGGATACTTGTTGCCATACCACAAGACCATGATGCGGACACTTTCTCAATAGCTCCTTGAATCTTTCCCAAGTTTCGTATAAGGATTCCCCGTCCTCTTGTGCGTATGTATTAATTTCAGTCATTAATTTAGCTATAACGCCCATAAATTTTCTAAACATTCTTACTATGCGGAATGTAGGCCCATTTTTTTAGCTTCAATTTCTAGAAACAATTATAGTGTCTTGACTTTCATTTGATGGTTACCATCATTTAAACACTTACATATTTCATGCCACTTTTTATAAAATTTCGGCATGACCCGTTCGTAATACGGATAACCGTTACGGTAACAAAACCTGTTTACAATCCATTTTACAACTCTAAACTTGAACATAAACAAAACAAGACACTACGTCTGACTCATGAAGCTTACACAGTTTAAAACTACCGAATGCCGAAAAAGGCAAGTAAAACATGATGACCCGTCTAAGTCGGCGATATAACCTGACGGATGGACGAACTGACATTGCTGACCCGATCTCGGATTTGTCGCAAAACTTTGTTCCATTCATCAGTCCGCGAACCTCTAATTCCCATTATACCTGAAACCCAACATGCACGTTATGAGTTCTATATATAATATATATTAGATAACTCAAATAGGTGGATTCTGATCTATATTTTTCACAAACTTCCAACGAACTCGACTCCATTAATTTCATAGTCAACTATCGCTTCCAACTTGTGAATCAACCTCCACTAGAATTCACAATTAAGCCACCTGTGATAAAAATCTCATTCAACTATTAGACCATTAATATTTATTTCTAACAGATCCAAAGATTTCATTAATGCTTTACTTAGCCAGAATCCAAATCTTTTTCATTCATGTGGATCAAGTGACCCAAATCTACTTGCTTACCCCAAGTTAAATAATTCGAGACAATAGTTTAACCCGTTACCATTGTAATCTAATCCACTTACTAAATAAACATCATGGTTATGATATTTGTACACAACTTGGAATCATGTGCATATGTACTTATTTAATCCAAAGCATCCCATTTATTAAGATTGTGGTTCGGAAGCCACGTACTAATTTGACTTTTAATAAGTCAACAACCCTTTATTAGATTAACCGTTATCAACACATCTAAAATTCTACCCTTAATTTAAAAGAAAAAACATAATGATCACCAGGCAAGTCATGTACCCATGACTTGAATTCATTTTACCAATTAAATAGTTTCAAGTCTATGATATAGATACTTACCATACTCGTGGGTTATGATTCCCTTGTCCATGGTATTCTCCTATGAATACCTCCAATTTAACATTTCATACTTTAATATTCTCATATAAGTTCCACATTAAACCACAAGATGTTCTACGTATACAAGTACAAGAACCTGTAAACAATAAATCTATGTTCCTGCATACAACTATTAAGTGCAAGAAGCACTTACCTTGACCCGTAAGTAGTTGATACGTATTCCATATGTTCGTCTCGTTGCCTCCCGAGTTCGCGCCCAAAATGGCATGTACCTATGCTTTCATGTCCACGTTTACATGTCATTATTAGCAAACGTTATAACTCATATTATCAATTACTTTATTCATACATCGAGAAATTCTACACATGGTTCTATATACCATATACGCGTGTTATAGTACACATTCCACCATACATTAAATTAAATACATTCATACATGCATAATTACCAATGATTACACAACAATACATACAATTTACAATTCGAAATGCCATAGACCATTACTAGTAGGCAACTGCTAACATACATATGGCATAGATGTAACACCCCAAAAATGTTTAGTATTATGATAAGTGCAAATAAATAAAGAATTTAACTTAGTTAATGAAATATGGCAACATGGTAGTTAGTTTATGGGGGAAAACCTCATTTAAACACTCTTTCAAAATGGAAGGGTTCAATGTGTAATTAGTAAACTAGAAGGGTTATACTAATAAAAAAAATGAAAAACACCCACAATTGGGGTTCTGGTCGATCGAACAGGAAGCAGGACAAGAGGGGAAACCCTAGTATCAAGAAAATTAAGCAATTGAACTTGAATCAATGGAGAAATCTAATGCATGAACCCTTAAATGCGAGTAGCTAACCTCAATTTCTAAAGTGGTAAGTTTAATTTTCTGAAATCATGATTTGTTGAATGATGGGTTCAACCCAATCTTGAATTATTGTGTTTGAATGTGAGAAATCTGAGTTAGGATTTCCTTCTAGAACAAGAATCATGTATGATACTAGGTTATTTGGAAGATTTTAGTAAAAACCCACTTATGAAGTTGTGATATGAATTAGGATGATCATGTAGTGTCATGCATGTGAATCATTGATGTATAATTATGTGGATGATGTATAAACACGAGATAAATTGATATAGAATAAGGTTTGCTTGATTATTGTTGAATGATTAAAAGAACTAGCCTAAAAACACGTTTTAGTTAGATGAGTAAATGTCCCGAAAATGCAAAACCCGCCAAGTGTTTGATGAAATGCTTGAAAGAACAATTATGTGTAATTTGGAAAATAATGGAATGAAATTTGGGGTACTAAACGAATAAATGGATGTGTTGATATAGGCGTGAAGGAAGAAGGTTCAAGTACTAAGAAATCGGAAGGCTCACAAGATCGAGGTATGTTCCGTTGCATACAAAACCTTACTTAAATTTTGTTAATAATTATGAAGAACAACCCTTGTTATAATGAATATGGTGATTAGTAAGTGGATAGCAAATCCCTTGCGGATTTGGTTATGCTAACGAAGGTTATGATAAGTTATGCAAGTCGACCGGTTCAAGTTGAACAAGTCGAGTAAGGATAAGGTACCATCCGTTTAGAACGGGTGGTCGTGAATGCAATAACGAATGTATGAAGTTCAATCAGTTATACGGATAGAACGAAAGATTTATGTTGAAAGCAATTAACCCGATGTTACCGGGTCGTAAGTGGTATGCTTGAATCTCATTATGAGAGTATATGCCATTACCCATTTAATTGGGTAATCGAATACGTAAAAGAAATGAAAGTATGTAAGCGAATGGAACTAAAATGTTAGTATTGTAAGCGAAATAGATATTATGACTAACTTTTAAAAGCTTTGTTGTTGAATGTAGGTAAATCCTCAATTTAGGCGACTTGGAGAATCGGAGCGAGCACGTGTTCATGTTATGTCATACCAAGCGCTTCCGCTAGCTTGTTCTAATGTTTTTGGTCCAATACTTGTTTATTTTGCATAACCTTGTTAGTAGTCATACTTTTTCTAAAACATGTTGTCTTGGTTTTTGGTAGTATTTTGTCGAACGAATCGTAGAATTGTATTTAGATTGTTTATGGTAAAAACAGGGGTATATCCGTTTTACGGACGGGTCATGCCCAAATTTTGTAAAATTATGTACTAATGATATTAGTACATTTAAAGGTTTATGTTTCTAGCAAAATTTTGGTCATTATTTCATAAACGAAAAGTGGGGTTCTAACAAGTTGGTATCAGAGCCTAGGTTTGAGGGATTCGAGCAAGAGTAATAGTGCTTGAACTCAAACCGACGGCTCGTGCAAAAGTGTGCTCGCTCCGAGATCGCCAATGAGGTAAAACTTTAAGTTTTTGTTTAATACAAGTATGTATAGTGTGTTTATGATAAATATTTAAGTTAAGTATGTGAAATAGTAATAATGGGAGTTAAACATTGGGTTATATCAGATCTGGCGTCGCACACAGTTGTGTCGTTAAGTGACACAGCTGTGTGGACCATTGATGCTTGTTGCTGAGATCAGGGTGTGTAGCAAGGCTGACACAGCTGTGTGACATTGTACTCAGATAATCAACACAGCTATGTCTGGGAAAAAAATTTCAGCGATTTAGCAAAGGAAGGGCCGTCGCCGACGGGCTATGATGCCGTCCCCGATGCCCTCATGTTTGCCGACGGCTTAGCTAGCTGTCTACGGACGTTAACGGGCGACGCACGTTTACAGAGCCAGTCACCGACGGGGTGTGAAGCCGTCTCCGACGGTTAACGGAATTCAAATCCGCTGAAATTTTTTTGTTTCGTCTTGTTTTCGTATTATGAGTTTCTAAGTCGTTCAAAAGCCTAATGAATGTTCGTGTAGGGTCTATATAAGGCCTAGTAAGATATATGCAACCACGATTAGTGGTTACGTTAGAAAGAAATTTATAAAACTCGAAGGTAATGTGTCGAATGACACTAAAGAATGATGAAAGCTGAAAAAGTGAGTAAAGTTTAAAATATAAGAATGCGAACGAAGTAATTATGGACTAATGAACTATGATGTATTGAAGCTTGTGAATTATGATTTAAGTTCCCATACTTCTCAGAAATGCCCGTTTTATGTTCCTGTCAAGTTATAAGAAGATATAATAAGTTATGTAAAGTTATGTAGATCGTCGGCGATAAAGTAAAATTTATAAAATTCGAATGTAACGTATGGAATGGCATGAAATGAATGACGAATGTATAAAGTGGAGTTGGAATTCGTATGAAAATTCGGATGAATGTGTGCTTTGATAGAATTATGCATTAGAGGCTTGTACCTTGTACATGAATGGTGTGATGCTTATGTGTATTTAATGATTTGCTTTAGTATGATTAAGAGGCGAATATGTGCTAAATGTGAATCATACGAGCTAATCAGTAAAGGATATGTTGAAATTATGTTATACAGTTGTTTCGAATGAAATTTGCTAATTGTAGAATCATGGAGCATTAGCATGTGAAAATACGTGTATGTGAATGTATATGTGTATTGTTTAGAGGATCACGTAAATTGTACATGTCGTACAATACGAGTATGAGATACGTAAGATATTATTATTATGACCTACCATATTTAGATGAATACATGTTCAAAGATTTGAAGTGTGTAAACGAGACAGTTGACTTTCTGAAGGTCAACAGTATAGGGATATCATGAGATGGCCATTAGACACAATTGTTTAAGTAAAGAGTTAATGTGTTACGTACTAGATGAATTATATGTTATGATGGATGATAGTTTAGTTGTATGGATTTGAAATGAGATAACTATTAATGAACGTCTCACTTATACGAAATTCTACTAACGAAAGTCGATTAACGTATGAATAGAAAGAAAGTGAACAGTCGTATATATGCTCACATAAACTAATGATATTACGAAAGTACTGATATGTAAGGATGGGAATCCTGTCAATTTACTTGAGCATGGATGGTAAAAAGGGTTAAGAGGAAGTAATAAAGTAAGCATGAACATGGACGCTAAAGGAAAGTGAATTTGCAATCACTTCGAATGTATTTACATAAAGAAGTATGCGTGTTAGAATAATTGAAATTAAGTGGAACGTATAAATAAATGAGAACTTGGTAATGTTAATAAAAGGTATGGAAAGGATAATAGTTCAGATGTTAGCTAAAGGCGTTTTGTAAGTGTGTTCGAATTGAAAGTAAGAACAACCCGTACTACAATACTTATATACAAAAGTACTGGGTGGTGGTTGACCTTAAAAGGTTATATTGTAGAAGTCAGTGAATAATAATTACTTACAAATGCTGGAAGTATTACGTAAGAAATACGTGTAAAGTAGAATACTCATTAGTAAAAGACATGTTAGAGAACGTAGGTGAATTAACACCTAATACGGTGAACAAACAAATGGAAATGGTATATTAAGGGATGGTCATGTATTGACCGAAGCTCGAGAAAAACATGAGAATCACCTCACTTATGTCCGGTCAAGCTAGCAAAAAGGGGTCTAACGATTCTTAAAGGAACGGATCAATATAAGAAAGAAAGAAGGATAAGAATGAAAAGTATAAGCCTACGACTGAATGTAAGACAAACTTAAGAAAGAAGGGTGGGAACACCACTAGAAATAGGATGTAAAGTGTCATGTCGAGACGAGCTACATGAAATAGGACATGGAATTAAGTGTTAGGACCCAACACTCGAAGTTGAATGTAGAAGATTAATATGAAAACGTTTCGTAAGAAATGACATGGTAAATGATACGGCAGAAGAAAGGAAGGTACGAAGGAAAATGTTTGAATCTGATAAATGGATTCGACCATGTAAGGAATGAAAGGTTGAATCCGTAAGCAAGCACGGGTCAAACCAGTAAGAATGAAAGGTAATGAATTAAAAGTTCGAATCCGTAAATGAAGACATATTAAACGAATAGGAATAAAAACTAAAAACGAGACTCAAATGAGTCATACGGGTCAAATGGCGATCGCCATTTGAACCCGGTATTTAATGTTCGATTTGTCAAGTTTATTACTTATAGGTGAGCATAATGTATGGGCATGCATTGTCACAGTTTGGAAAGTATTAACCGTCGCAAAGTATGAATGACGACTCAAGGGTTCTGACCCGCGCCAGGTAGGTATAAAAAGATTATATTTTTAATAGGAGCATTGGTCTCGACTAGAGAATGGTGTGTCAGAATAGGATAACTGATACCCATATGTAAGAATGTATTTACAATTAGACTTCTGAAAGGTCAAACGAAATAAATGAAGTCCTTGCAATTATGCAAGTATAAGGTACGAACGTGTACCTCGATGCAACCACAATAGGTAAGGGGGTGTAATCTGACCCTGAAAGGTCAAACTGCAAAAGTTGGCGAGATAACCAATAAAAATAAATGGAATGTATGATATGTTTAGCATGTACGTAAGAAAATTTTGAAAAAGACAGTAGGCGAACAAACACCCTGTAGGACACAATTATGAAAGGTTATGTGCTAACTATTTATTTATAGATAAATATGATGGAATTCTTAGTGAAATGATAGTATTGAAGCTAGCGGAAGAATGCCCACGAGTGGGAGCATATTTCATGAATGAATGAGACCAATTCTGGTACGGAAGGTACACATAAAGAAGCGGATTGATCCGGCACACGGATAACCGACTTATACATTGAAAGCGAGGTTAGTAAAATGTTTAATTCTTAGTTAATGATTAAGAATCCGTAGATTTATTTGTAAGTGTGAACAAAATGAATGGTAGAATAATTATGGTATGCTATACAGTGATCAACCTGTAATGGTCAGCGTGAGAAGGTATGAATGTCATTAAGAGGGAGAATTAAAGGCCTTAAATGAAAGTTTGAGCTGAATTGGTTAAACGCTAGTATGGTGCTCGTACACAACATACCTAGTTGTTATCATAAGTAGTTCATGCAAGGAGCTAATAATAAAGTGTGCGAAGGATTAAATTCAAGGCTAAACTCAAGCTTGTAATTAGTTCAAGTGTCGGTGGTAACTGTAGAATGATGCCTTATACTCGTATTAAGTATGAAAAAGTAATTAGGAAGTGGGAAGCTTTGTATTAGTACCACTAAGTCATTAAATGTCTATAGTATACGTATAATGTTGTGCTAAGCCCTCATATGAGCAAGAAAGTAATTGGAAGAACGTTAGTAATGGGATGATGGGGTTGCTTATAATTACAATAATGAATTATGTCGTGCATGATTCGTGTGCGGAATAAAATAAATCGATTTATTTATATTAGTAAATGTATGAATATGTTACACTTATTTAGAAAGATAGAAACAAGCCGTAAGCATAAGCTTATACGACCAATAGCATACATTGGAATAAATTCCAATGAACGAATCGCTAGTGATGATGTATGCTAGGAACTGGCATTATAAAGCGAAAATGACACTAATAAGAGCCCTGGATCAGATTCTGACTTATAGGTGATTATGAAAGTAATTTACTTGATTTAAGAACGGAGGGACAATGCGTACAAAGATGTTTATGCATGAATGAAACTCTTGCCAAGTTCTCGAATGCATCTATGTTGTAGTAAGCATTGTGAATGAAAAGACGAAAAAGTAGGAGTAGAATTGGTCTAGTTGGAATGAGAAAGGTTTCGGGGACGAAACCTCTTTTAAGGGGGGTAGACTTGTAACACCCCAAAAATGTTTAGTATTATGATAAGTGCAAATAAATAAAGAATTTAACTTAGTTAATGAAATATGGCAACATGGTAGTTAGTTTATGGGGGAAAACCTCATTTAAACACTCTTTCAAAATGGAAGGGTTCAATGTGTAATTAGTAAACTAGAAGGGTTTTACTAATAAACAAAAAAAATGAAAAACACCCACAATTGGGGTTCTGGTCGATCGAACAGGAAGCAGGACAAGAGGGGAAACCCTAGTATCAAGAAAATTAAGCAATTGAACTTGAATCAATGGAGAAATCTAATGCATGAACCCTTAAATGCGAGTAGCTAACCTCAATTTCTAAAGTGGTAAGTTTAATTTTCTGAAATCATGATTTGTTGAATGATGGGTTCAACCCAATCTTGAATTATTGTGTTTGAATGTGAGAAATCCGAGTTAGGATTTCCTTCTAGAACAAGAATCATGTATGATACTAGGTTATTTGGAAGATTTTAGTAAAAACCCACTTATGAAGTTGTGATATGAATTAGGATGATCATGTAGTGTCATGCATGTGAATCATTGATGTATAATTATGTGGATGATGTATAAACACGAGATAAATTGATATAGAATAAGGTTTGCTTAATTATTGTTGAATGATTAAAAGAACTAGCCTAAAAACACGTTTTAGTTAGATGAGTAAATGTCCCGAAAATGCAAAACCCGCCAAGTGTTTGATGAAATGCTTGAAAGAACAATTATGTGTAATTTGGAAAATAATGGAATGAAATTTGGGGTACTAAACGAATGAATGGATGTGTTGATATAGGCGTGAAGGAAGAAGGTTCAAGTACTAAGAAATCGGAAGGCTCATAAGATCGAGGTATGTTCCGTTGCATACAAAACCTTACTTAAATTTTGTTAATAATTATGAAGAACAACCCTTGTTATAATGAATATGGTGATTAGTAAGTGGATAGCAAATCCCTTGCGGATTTGGTTATGCTAACGAAGGTTATGATAAGTTATTCAAGTCGACC
Source organism: Helianthus tuberosus (assembly GCA_030545235.1). NCBI lineage: Eukaryota > Viridiplantae > Streptophyta > Magnoliopsida > Asterales > Asteraceae > Helianthus > Helianthus tuberosus. Next base: position 89,441,131 of record CM060356.1, on the reverse strand, counting down.
GGTTCAAGTTGAACAAGTCAAGTAAGGATAAGGTACCATCCGTTTAGAACGGGTGGTCGTGAATGCAATAACGAATGTATGAAGTTCAATCCGTTATACGGATAGAACGAAAGATTTATGTTGAAAGCAATTAACCCGATGTTACCGGGTCGTAAGTGGTATGCTTGAATCTCATTATGAGAGTATATGCCATTACCCATTTAATTGGGTAATTGAATACGTAAAAGAAATGAAAGTATGTAAGCGAATGGAACTAAAATGTTAGTATTGTAAGCGAAATAGATATTATGACTAACTTTTAAAAGCTTTGTTGTTGAATGTAGGTAAATCCTCAATTTAGGCGACTTGGAGAATCGGAGCGAGCACGTGTTCATGTTATGTCATACCAAGCGCTTCCGCTAGCTTGTTCTAATGTTTTTGGTCCAACACTTGTTTATTTTGCATAACCTTGTTAGTAGTCATACTTTTTCTAAAACATGTTGTCTTGGTTTTTGGTAGTATTTTGTCGAACGATTCGTAGAATTGTATTTAGATTATTTATGGTAAAAACAGGGGTATATCCGTTTTACGGACGGGTCATGCCCAAATTTTGTAAAATTATGTACTAATGATATTAGTACAATTAAAGGATTATGTTTCTAGCAAAATTTTGGTCATTATTTCATAAACGAAAAGTGGGGTTCTAACAATAGATCCATTATCACCTCATTCATAACATAACCAATTCAACTTACCGTCATGTACGTCATATAATAATCTAGCAAATATTCACATGATCTCCTTATTCTCACAATAGTGTTAGGAAGTCTAACCTTATTATTCATACCTTGTTGAATTTCTAAAAAGTTAACTGTCAATCATACACACTTCCAATCCGATAAACATATAACCACTTAGTCACATTACTTTCATTAATCAATCATTCACTAACATGTATAGCTCAATTCACTGAAAATAGGCTGTTTTGTGACGTCCGTTTACAGTACTTACGAGCTTGCAAAAATTACAATCTTTTTATGTGGCGTGACCCTCGGAGGGGTTATCATTGTGTTAAAGTTTTAGAGTCTAACTCTCTACCAAAAATTTATAAAAATTCATTTACTAAGCTGCAATCAGATTCGTCACTTCTGACTGCAGCTTACGAAAAACTTCATTTAAAATTACTCGTTTATCCGATTGACGAAATTCCAGTTGGAGATTTTTGGAATCACCAGAAGCTACCTACAGTAAAAATTTGAGATCATAAATCAATCCCTAAATTGAGTTATGACATTCATAATGGGCTGCAAATTCTGCCAGAAAACGCAGCCTGAACCTTCGATACGAAAAAATTCATAAAACGTTCATTTTTCGTCGAAAAAATGCAATTCCAGTTGGCTTTGAAAGCTTTTTCCTGGGAGTTCATCACAAACTCAATAAACATCAGTTTTTTACAAGATTTGACCCAGTTACAGCCGATTACATTCGGCCATAACTTTCTGGCAGATTTAGTTTTCACCCAAATCTTTTCTAAATATCACTCATTCTAACTTCACCTAGACATTTCATCATACACCTTGTGTGCGTGCTATCATCTAAGCCTAATGTACAATCCTTTTATGCTTTCATTCCTTATCCTTGCATTCATTCATCCATACAACTAAGCATCAATAAATTTCATATTATACTTCAACCTAACTAACAAGAATTCACCACACACAACATAATCAATCGAATTTGCACATGATTTAGACATGAACGATACAATCATGTTATCATCTACATCATCACCAAGTGGGTTTCATGTCAATACATCAAATTACTTGAACTTGTTCATAACACATAATTTAAATGGTGATTCTAACACCTCTACATGCACAATTTCATACAATTTCATAGTTTAATCATAGTTTCACTTCATACCAAATCATTAACTTAACTTCTACAACTTACCTCATGTGTAGAAAGTCTAGATGATCAAGAATCTATGTCCATGCATCATATTAGGGCCGATTTCCCCTTTCAAATTGAAGATTTTTCTTGAATTAGGGTTTCACCCCTTCTCCCCTTCCTCCTGGTCACGATCGCACAACCACGCACGCACTTATGTGTGTGTTTTAATTTTTGTTTTCTTTTAATGTTTTATGTTTTTCCACTTAACATGTTTGGCCCTTCAAGAATAATATTTATATTAATATAACCAAGACTATCCTTACTTATTCATAATTAGCTTAAACTAAAATCTCATGGAATTTGGGGTGTTACATTACCCGTTTTAGAAGGAGGGAAATACTTATACAAAACTTTTTGGCTAGTTCATCCCAAGTGTTTACCGAACCCACTGGGAGGGTGTTAAGCCAAGGCTTAGCTCGGTCTTTTAGTGAAAATGGGAACATTCGGAGGCGGATGGCGTCGTTTGATGCTCCATTGATGCGAAAAGTATCACATATTTCCAAGAAGTTGGTAATATACAAGTGAGGATCTTCATCTGCAAGCCCATGGAAAGTTGCGGAATTTTGGAGCATTTGAATCAAATGCGGCCGAAGTTCGAAGTTGTTGGCATCGACATTCGATGCATTAATAGCAGCGCCAAGATTACCTACCGTGGGACGTAGGTAATCCATCAGGGTACGTTGATCCGCCATTGGAAGTGGGTCCCCCGAAACTTTCTCTTGGATTTTAGCTTTAAGTCTTTTTCTTAGAAAGCGTTCGGGTTCGTCTAGAGCTTCTTTTATGTCCTTATTGGTACTGGAGCTCATACACTGTGTAGGGAGTTCCGGTACGGCGCCTGGGTTCCAAGTCCTGCGATAAAAACAAAAAGATTGTTGGTCAGAAGTCTCACCACGGCCCCGTGCTCAGCTGAACACGGCCCCGTGGTCGTGGTTACAGTGATTGTTTTCCGGATCCCTGTTACTGGAGAGTTCAACACGGCCCCGTGCTGCACCAACACGGCCCCGTGCTCAGCTCTCTGTAACTCAAAAAATAAAAATTGCCAGTAAGGATGCTGGGCATGGCCCGTGTCCGACCAGGCACGACCCCGTGCTGCAGTCTGCAGAAGCTGAAAAATTTAGAAAAAAATTCTAAAAAAACAGAAAAATAAGAAAAACGATTAGGCCGTTGATTCCTAACTTTCTTAAAATCCTTGTGTCCCCGACAACGACGCCAAAAACTTGATGCGTGTGTAGCGTTATATATTTTTGTTTATATTTTAACCCCTTTTTAACACTTTTCTCAAGTTTTAAATTTATAAAACACGATATTCTACTAACACTAAACACACATATGGGCAAGTGCACCCATCGTGAGCGTAGTATAGCGTTGGTAAGATACCGAGGTTGTCCAAGGACACAAGAGATTTTAGTACCGGTTTATCCTCAACGTCTAATCAAATCAAAAGTTTTAGAAAAGGTTTTAAACATGAAAATAAAAAAACTAAAAATGCTGAAAAATAAAATAAAATAAAAAAGATAGACAAGATGAATCACTTGGATCCGACTCGCCTTTAAGGTAACCTTTGATTATTTTCGCACTTTTGTACTTTTCAAGAGATTATCTTAGTTATAGTAGTAGGCCCCTATTTTGAAGGTGACGTTACCCTCAACCCAGTAGTTTGAGTCAGCAAGGATACAATCCTAAAGGGTTGGAATATTGAAAGATAATTAATTAAGTTATTAATGCATAATGTGGTAGGCCCATCTTTTGAAGGTGACGTTACCCTTGGCTAAGTGGTTTGAGTCAGCAGGGATACAATCCCAAGTAGCCGGGTTAATGTATTAATAGTAGTTTACATATGAGGGGATCAAGCCATTCGTACCCCCGCCATCCAATACTAGTGGGTATTGAAGGAGGTCCTAGTAAGTTTGACCCAGGTCCTTGCAGGATCTATACACTGAACAAGGCAAGAACCTTACCAAACCATTCCCTTAACCCCCGACCAGGTAGCCAACATATCTCTATATAGACCGTAGAGATATGAATGGTGTAAATCTTTTATTTTATATAGACAGTAAAATAACGCCAAGACACCACAGACAAATGATAAGGAAGTTTCGCCTTCAACATAAGAAACTAGTTATTAAAGTCATTAATACAAAACCAAATAAAAAGTGCGAAAAGATTAAAAATCAAAAGTATTACATTAAATGCTTGTCTTCACCAAGTGATGTAAGAGACTTAGGCAAACATGGCCTTTGATTGTCGAGAACTCTTACTATCAAACTTGGATCCCGAGACTACTACACACACTCTAAGGTGGATGATGGATGATGGTGGTGGATGTGGGTGTTGTAGTGGTGGTAGAGTGTGGGTGAGGTGGAAGAGAGGTTGTTTGTCAAGGGATGCGTTTGAAGTGAACCAAGCACCCCTATTTATAGACTGCACAGAATCCCGGACATGGCCCCATGTTCATTGGGCACGGCCCCGTGTCCATCCCTTTTCTCTTTCTTCATTACTTGCAATTGTTTGTATTAGCTCCACACGACCTCGTGTTCGCTGGGCACGGCCCCATGTGCAGAAGCGTATCTATACTATCAAGATTTTCTTGAATTCTGCGAATCTTAGCGTTAACCATGGCCCGTGTTGAGCTGGGCGCGCCCCCATGTCGGGAATAGAAGCTTCTATAGCTTTGTCTTTTCTGCAGACACCTGGCCATGCCCCCGTGTCCGCTGGGAACGGGGCCGTGGTCAGCCTTCTGTTTCTTTATTTTTGCTTGGGAAGATGCTGTCGAGGGGTCGGGCATGCCACGTTTATTCCTTTTCTTTGTATTTATGTTAGATTTAGCTACATATTTGTTTCTTTTGTTCAATTAAGCTCATTTGGTCCTGAAAATACAAAAGGAAGACAAAAGCATACTTTTTACAACATTAGTACTAAAAAGGGTTAGTTTTATGCCTCATTTGATGTAATTTATATGTTGCATTTTACACACATCATCTCTCCTCTTCAGGCCATCGGGACTAGCAAGCCTTCTGATCTAGAGGTTCCTGTTTCTCGGTCTCCTCTGGCCCCCTGTTTGCTGAAGCTCTTCCGGTCCCGTATGTTCCTAAGTGGAAGATAACCCCATCCACTGTTGTGGGGACTCCTGAGACCGCTCAGGACTTCTTGGCTCATGTTGTTCCCCCCTCTCACAAATTTGTGAATTCTGCTTTAAGGTCTGATCTCTTTGATGATCAGTACAACATGTCTCTTTGTGAGGGGCTTTTTAGGGGAGCTGGTATGTTACAGCGGATGGATGAGCTGAGGAGGGCAAATGAGGAGTTACGGACTGAGCTAAAAACTTCCCAAACCGTTGCTGCTGAGCTTCAGTGTCGGGTGATTGATGTTGAGAGGAAGTTACAGGAGGAGAAGGTACCAAATCCTTCTTCTCTCCTCCCCCTCCTTTATATATATATATATATATATATATATATATATATATATATTTAACTCTCCATATTTTTATGGTGTTCTTTCCTTTCAGGGTGCTGGGGCTATCTTGGAGCAAAATGAGCGGGCCTGGGAAAGGGACAGGACAGCTTGGGTTGAGGAGAGGGAAGAGCTAGTTGCTGAACTAAAGCATCAGAAGAAGCTTGACTCTGTTTCCCAAGAAGATCTGAACACCATGTATGCGAAGTGGGAGGTTGTTGTGGATGATAATTAGAGGCTGGCTAAGGAGAGGTACTGGCTTATTACTGAGGGGTTTGGGTGCTTCCTCACTATTTTTTCCCAATCCGAGGAGTTGGCTTATTACTGAGGGGTTTGGGTGCTTCCTCACTATTTTTTCCCAATCCGAGGAGTTTAAGGGCAGCCTTGAGAGAATTTATGGGGCCTATCGGGACGTGGGGTATCAGTCGGGTCTGAAGGATGGGTATGCTTATTCTGTCCAGGGTGTAGGGAGGAAAGAGACTCATCTTTACAATTCAAAGGCCAAGAAGCAGTTGTCCAAATTGGACAAAGACTTTGGCGAGAGGACCCCTGCCCTACTCGAGAAAATTCTTGAGCGACCCCTGATGTCCATCGACGAACTTAATGCCCTACTTACTCCTGCTGGACCCTCCTCGCCCATGTCTTTATCCGGAGATGCCTCTCAGTAGTTTCTTTTGAAAAAACAATGGTTTATTCGATATGGTTGTAACATGATACTTAACACTTGTGCCCCTTGGATGATGTTGCTTTTTTGCCTTTTGGGAAGGCCTTTGTTGGCTTTGTTTCTGGTTATTTTGTAATTGTATGTTCTCGGAACGCTCTTGTTTGTTGGCTTTGTTTTCTCGTTGTTTGCAGGTGTTGTTTGCAGTGTCTTGGGAGCTTTTCTTTTTGTATCTTCACTCGGGATTGCTTCCTTCTTCCAGGGACTTGTTAAGGCATAGGAGTTGGCTTGGAGTTTGTCTATGCACCCCTGGGTTGCAGCTTGTTTGCAAATATGTTAGTGCGTCTTTATGCACTTGTTTTGTCGTTTGATCACGAGTTTTCTAGTATATATTTGTAAACTTGTTTTGTAGCTTTATTACAAATGTTTTAGTGTGTATTTGTACACTTGGTTTGTAGCTTGATTACAAATATTTCAGTGTGTGTTTGTACACTTAGTTTGTAGTTTAATTACAAATATTTCAGTGTGTATTTGTACACCTAGTTTGTAGCTTAATTACAAATATTTTAATGTGTGTTTGTACACTTAGTTTGCGGCTCCTTGGCGAACCAGGATCATTTATAGGAAAGTAACTCTTGGACAAGTTTACAATCAAAGATCATGCTTTTCAACTGTTTGTCCGTTTTTCTTGGGCTGCTGTGGCCCCGTTTCGCCCCTCGGCCAGGCGTTTAGTGTGTTCAATACACCGATATACACGTGTGTTTGTTGTTGTTGGGTTTGCAGTTTCTTAGGCACGTCTTCCTTAGTGCATTGCCCGTAATTTGTCAAAAGGAACAAGTAGATTGTTCATTTTCATATGTGTTTGGGGGTCTAGGCCTCCAGTACATGATTATATAAAAGATGTTTTCCTGGGAGATGTCTTGGCTAATTGCTGATTTCTTACAAAAGTGGCGTCTAAGTCATTTCCATTGGTCCCTCCTGGAGGCAAACCTGCATCTTACATGTAGTATCTTCAGAGTTGCATAAGGTTCCAGGTCCTTGGAATCTCCTTCCCGTGGAGCGTCTCCAACTTGCAGGCTCCCTTGCCGTTTGCCCAAGTGACTCGGTAGGGTCCCTCCCAGTTGGGTCCCAATTTCCCGGTGCTTTCCTATAGGCTGGCTTCGTTTGCCCTCAGGACCAGGTCTCCGGGTACCAGATTGAGCTTCTTCATTCTGTAGTTGTAGTAGCTTTCCAGTTGTTTCTTGTATTTGGCCTCCCTCACCACATCTATCTCCCTTCTTTCTTAGAGGAGGTTGAGGTTCATTCGGAGGTCCTGCTCATTTTCAGCCCCTCGTAGCTTCATTCTTGTCGTGGGTGACCCAATCTCAGCAGGGATGACGACCTCAGTTCCGTAAGTTAGGCTGAAGGGGGTCTCCCCGTTGCAAACCTTGTGAGTGGTCCTGTATGCCCATAGGACGAAAAGAAGCTCCTCCAACCATCCTTTCTGTTTTCTTCCCAGCCTTCCCTTCATTCCTTTGATTACGCTTTGGTTTGCCCTTTCCACCAGGCCATTGCTCTAGGCATGAGTGACTGAGGTGAAAACTTGGCAGGTGTGCATTTGTTCGCACCATGGCCTGAAGGGTTTCCCTGCGAATTGTACCCTGTTATCACTCACCAGTTCCACTTGGTGAAGTAATCAATGGCAACCACTACGTATTTGACCCCTCCTGAACCTTCTGGGAACGACCCAATAATGTCTACAGCCCACTTCAGGAATGGCCAAGATGTTGATACGGGGATCATGGGGTGTTTGTGGCGGTGTGTCATGGGAGCATGCACTTGACAATTGTTGTCACACCCCGACCGCGTAAAATAACAAACCGTGGCGGAAACGTCGGGGAGTGGAGTGGCAGAATTATTGTTTCACAACCATGGTATTTAAAGTTTCATTTTATTTATTAACGAAGTGATTACATTGTCTTTAAACAAAGAAAACAAAGAGTACATAACGTAATTTAAACTAGTCTTGCATCTTTTATTGTCACTAAGGCCCAAGTCCGCCTAAGTGTATTTTGAACAACCGTATGCATCAGCTCCTGAAAACACATGTGAAAATAGGTACTTCAGCATAAAAATGCCTGTGAGATACATAGGTTTATTGATTTAGGATTCATGGCTTGTAGTTGAAAGAAATGTTTAACAAAAGTTAGTCATGAATCTTGTAAAATGTTTTCCTTTGTAAATCATACGAAAATCGATAAGAAATCAGATGATATAAAAGAAGGATGTATGGTTAAATGAATAACCAAGTAAAATGAGTTTGTATAATATATGTTGTTTGTAAAACAATGTTTTGTGAAAATATGTTATTTGTGTAAAATGTAATATGTCTAAATTGAAATGGTTTAAATAACGCAACGATATGTAATATCATAAAAGCACTTATATATAGGAAGTACCAGCGGCGTATCCACCATGCTTTTATCATATTACACACGCCTCGTTATTTAAATCACTTACCCAAACAAACCACCAAAATACTTTGTTTAAACCAATGTCAAAATGTTTATGTGTAAACAATGTCTAATGTTAAATGTAAATCATGTAATGTATAATCAAATGTTATGTATGACAAGTAAAAAGTAACCACTCAAACCATATGTATGATGTTTATGTGTAACCAAATGAAATGTATGGTGAATAATAATATTACTCAACCCCATAAGTAAAAATGTACAAAACAATGTATTTGATATAAATCATAGTTTAAGTCAAAAGATAAGTTTTGCAGAATCCATGCTTTACTGATACAAACACTTATGTGGTAATGTTAAACGTATACATTCAAGCCTTGAGACTGAAGGATAAACCCTAGAATAAATCAAAGGTTTATCAAAAATGTTTTCAGATTTAGTCATTCCTTACGTCCAAACAAACCTAGGATTTCAGGAATGGGTGTTGTCAAGTCCTATGGTACCACTACTTACTACCGAGCGGCGTGATCAATGTTAATGAACGTATTTTAGTTTCATTAAACAAACCAAATGTCATACCAAATGTAAGCATGTTATGTGAAAATAATGTACCTAGTATGCTAAGTGAACATACAAAGTAGAAATGTAAAACAATGTGTCCATATGCTGAGTGAACATATGCAACAGAAATGCAATGTAAATCAGTGTGTCCATATGCTGAGTCAACATACGCAACAAATTTTTTTATGAAAATCAATGTGGTAGCATGCTAAGTGAACATACATAGCAAAACATAAATGAAATCATGTACTATATGCGTACTAATGAACATAGCAAGTATATGTTATGAAAGCACGAAAAGCACGAATGTAACAAGTAGACACATGTGTTCCACCCCAAAATATTTGAAAACAGTAAAAGAGGGGTCTATGTACTCACTTGAGATAGCTTAGAAGTCTTTGAATAACAACTAAGCAATGCTAGAAGGATCACGGAATCAATCGGCACCTAATATAGGTAACTATGTTAATAAACCGGACCTAAATCGGAAGATCGGATAGAATGAGGTTTCGTAAACCAAATGAGTATAGGAACTCATGTAATATGGTTTGACAAAGCCTACATTCTAAATCGGAACCTATTCTAAGTGCTTATGACCCATTACGACTCGTTAAGGTAGCTTACGCTATTTTAACGCGTCGTTCACGTAAAACGCGTTCGGGCCGCCTAACTAGTCCTATGACAAGTATTATATGCCTTAACATGTCTAATAATATTGCCTAATCAGTTTAGATGTCAAAATTTAGGTTACATATGCTTAAAATGAAATTATGCGTAAAAAGGGCATTTTGGTCATTTTCCAAAGGCATATAAACTACCTATCATACAACTAACTAAACGAAGTGACCATAAGGTATAACCTCGGAATGTTATTCCCTATACAAATATGGTCACAAAATGTGTTTGGTCGGATCCTAATGATCGACCAAACGGGTCGGGTTCGAAAGTCTAAGCGGTTGTTTAGACCGCTTATCTTACGACCCTATACAAGCACTAAACTAAAAGCAACGAGTTAAACATGTTAAAACATGTTTAACTAAGTTGGAAAACAAGTTTGATATCAAAACAAAGGGTCTAGATACCCAAAGATAGTTTTGTTGCAAAATACGCATAAACACGTACTTTGACCGAAACTATGACTCGTCACTATGCCTAATCAACGTGGTAATCAGTAGGTATAGTCACAAGGGACTATAACCATCTTGATTACGCTCACGTTGCAAAGTTCAAATGAACTTTGTGTTGACCATTGACTGGTCAAAGCAAAAAGTCAAACACTGTTTGACTTTCATGCTTAAAAACGCATAAAAGCATGAAAGAAACTTACAAAAGGTCCAAGCTAGGAAGATTTGAACTCAAAACACTCAGGTATGAAGCCTCACAAGGGAGAGCTTCAACTTAGAGCAGAAGTGAGTTCAATTGTGAGGAATGAGGGTTGGATTTGGTAGGTATTTATAGAATTTGGACAACCGTTAGGATCGTTTCTTGGATTACGAGCTTTGATCTTGGCCTTACAAGTATCACCCACTGATTTAGCATTCTATGGGTGTCCAAAACCAGCTCCAAATATGAAGAAACCATGTCCAAAAACCCTGAACCCAGCTGCTGTTTGCAGAAAATGGTTTCTGATTTGATATGCTGTCACGGGCCGTGTAGACATAGGCCATGTCTTACGCGCCCCTCCTAAGGTAACTTTGACAGAAAGTCAAGTTTAGTCCCTACAGGTGTAAAACTTGGATTTTGATGCATTTTTGACACGTTTAAACCCCGTTAACCCCATTTCAAGGCTCTACAATGAAGTTAAAGTATAGGGAACTTATAATATGCTCAAAAATATCTCGGATGTCGGTTCGTTTGGTGGTACGGTTGTGTTGTTTGGTTAATTACGACGAAACTCGAACGGACGCGAAAAACGATCCAAATTACGCGACGAATGGAATTTTATCATGCCAATCACTAAAATAAAATATTTTAATGATTACAAAAATTTTTGGATGTCTGGAGATGTTCAGAACGTAAGATATGCGCGAAAATGCAAACTTATGCACATTTTGACGCTTTTAGTCCCTGATTGACCAATAAGTTTTATTTTAGCATACCGAACCCCTCAAAGCCTATTTCTAAGCTATGTAAAGGATATTTAGGGTATGTTTAGCTTATGATCAAGTTCCGGAATGTTTGTTATTATACAAATCGGCAGACTTTTGCAGTTTGACACAAATAGTCCCTGCGATCGAATAAACTTGATTTTGCCATACCAAACCCTTTAAAACTTATTTCTAAGTTATGTAAAGGTTATTTAAGGTATGTTAAGCATATATTGATGTTCCGGAGTGTTTGTCACGTTAAACTGAATACGTTTATGCACCAGTTTGCGTATAACTTTCCAGAAAGCGATATAGAGTTTGAAATTGAACAAAAAAAATCAAAACGTGTAAAATGTCAAACATAAATAAACAAATATTGGGGCCAAATCACACCGTTTTATTGATAATTGAACTGTTTAAGGTTTATACAATGATTACAAGCACAGATGTCACAATTGTCACATTTCTTGATTTCCTCCGACGCTGTCTCGTACATTCTAGGCCAATAAAACCCCGCATTCATTGCCTTGGCTACAACTGTTCTTGGTCCTGAGTGCATGCCGCAAATCCCCTCATGTATTTCTCGTACCATGTATCTGGCTTCCTCAATATCAACACACTTTAAAGATGGACCTAAGTATGACCTTCGGTAAAGCTCCCCATCTATCAATTCATACTACAAGGCCCTTACCCTCACCTTGCGGGCTGCCCCGGACTTCCTATTTCTTCCTCGGGGGATGTATTCAAGCTTGAATGTGTTAAAGGTGTCGGCCAATTTCTTCACCCTGTCTACGTATTGGGCCATCAAGCTGTCCTTCGTTTCATATTCCCCATGATATTGTTTGACTACCAGCTGTGAATCAGTGTTAGCTTCAACGTGTCTTACCCTCATCTTTTTTGCTAGCCTCAGCCTGGCTAGGAGGGCGTCATACTCTGTCGTGTTATTGGTGTTTTTGAAATCCAGTCTGACGGCGTATGTCAGTTCGACTCCCATGGGGCTGATCAGCGTGATCCCTGCCCCACTTCCTTCCTCACTTGAAGCCCCGTCTGTGAACAGTTTCCATACCGCTTCGTCCCCCTTCTTCTTTTCTTCCTCCTCTAGGTTTTTCCATTTAAGAAGTTCTTTCTCCTCTTCCTCAAGGACTTCTGCCAAGAAATCCGCCAGTATTTGCCCTTTTTTGCAGTCCTTGCTTTGTACTCTAGGGAGTGTTCACCTAGCTCAACGGCTCATTTGGCCAATCGGCCGGAGAGTTCTGGTCTCCTAAGAACCTTTTGAAGCGGTTGGTCCGTCAACAGTGTGATCTTGTGTGCTTGAAAATATTTCCGGAGCCTCCGGGAGGCGAAGACAAGTGCTAGGGTTAGTTTCTCTAGGGGCATGTAACGCTCCTCCTGACCCTTGAGGGTTCTACTAATGAAGTATATGGGTATCTGTTTCTCTTCCCTTTCCACCATCATTACTGCACTGATCGTCTTCTTGGACGCAGACAGGTATAAAAGCAGTTCCTCCCCAGGGACTGGGGTGGCTATGGTTGGGAGCCTGTAGATGTAGTCTTTCATCTCTTGGAAGGCTGCCTCAGCTTACGGAGTCCACTTGAATTTGTTTGTCTGGAGACAATCCTTCAGGACTTTCATGAAGGGGAGAGTTTTGTCGGCTACTTTGGATAAGAAACGATTAAGGGCTATCAGCCTCCAATTCAATTGTTGAATATCTTTTATAGATCTGGGGGACCGCATCTCGGCCACAACCTGGGTTTTTTCTGGGTTTGCCTTGATTCCCCTTTGGTAACTGCTACCCCCAAGAACTTCCCTTCTTCCACCCCGAAGCAACACTTCCCCAGGTTTAACTTCATGTTCACATCTTGCATGGTTTGTATGGTCTCGGCTATGTCCTCTATCATGGCCATTTCAGTGAGGCTTTATATGACGATATCATTAACATACACTTCCAAGTTTCTTCCTCGTTGTTCTCTAAAGAGGGTATTCATAAACCTTTGGTATATGGCTCCTGCGTTTTTCAGCCCGAATGGCATTTTGGTGTAGCAAAAGGTGCCTTCGTCTGTGATGAATGTGGTTTTCTCCTCGTCCTCTAGCGACATTTGAATGTGGTGGTACCCCGTGTATGCGTCAAGAAAGCACTTCAAAGGATACTGAGACAGTGAGTCTACCTAGACGTCTATCACCGGAAGGGGGTAGCAATCCTTAGGACATGCTTTGTTCAGATCCTGGAAGTCTATGCACATCTGTAACACCCTAAAATGTTTTGGCCATATGAGACGCAGTGGAAATACCGACTCAAAAATTCTTTCTTATATTGTCTTTATGACATACTTGAAGGTTCATTTGTAATCTGTCGGACACTTCTTGAAAGGATTTACAACATTCATTCTTGATTAACGTGTTAATGTGATACCATAAATACAAGCTATGAGACCGCTCTTCCCGTACAATCCTTGCTCTTCGACTCGATCTTCAACCTCTTAGTCTCCACAATGATGTTAATTCCATGCAACCTGCAATCACCACATACATGCGCGTCATTAATATTTGTTGACATCATTCTTAATCTAGGCATACGCAATTAAATAACCATTCCACATTCTTCTATTCATGCTATTCTTTTATGTTTATCTTTCCGAGTACAATCTTGCATCCAATCATCAAATCTTCATAAGGACACAATAGTATACCTGCATTTTCATTTCATTCTCAAGGCACACGATTAGTAACATGAATACTCAAATGTATTGAAGCCATGTATACATATATACAAGCCCCATTCTTTCATAAACAATAAATCCTACTTCGTGCATACGTACATTCATACGTATATTTATACACACATACATACCTACATACATACATACATACATACATACATACATACATACATACATACATACATACATACATACATACATACATACATACATACATACATACATACATACATACATACATACATACATACATACATACATTATACATACAAACATACATACATACATACATACATACATACATACATACATACATACATACATACATACATACATACATACATACATACATACATACATACATACATACATACAAGCTCTTACATATCACTTACATTCCCACATGATTATACTAACACATCCTAGTCACAACATCCATATAAATAAGTCTCATACGTATCAACCTACATACATACTTATTTCTAATCGTGCTTACATATGGATTCCATTACTAACATGTAGGTAAATCCATACCCATACTTATACATACCTCTAGACTTAATTCGATCCCACACATACTTTCGTACACGCTCATCCTCATAAACACTCTTCAATGAATTTGTGTAATGATAATCCTTCCTTTAACATTCCTTCAATCATACTTTCTAATGGGTATAAATGTCAAATCCCTTGTAACTTCTATATCTGGTTCAACATCAATTCCTTATCAGTTAATCTATGGGGTATAACCCAGACAAGTTACCTGGTCATCTAGGTTATCAGGCATAACCAAGACTAGTTACATGGTCATCTAGGTTATCAGGCATAACCCAGACTAGTTACATGGTCATCTAGGTTCAGGCATAACCCAGACGAGTTACCTGGTCATCTAGGTTCAGGCATACCCCAGACGAGTTAAATGGTCATCTAGCTTATCAGGCATAACCCAGACGAGTTACCTGGTCATCTAGGTTATCAGGCATAACCCAGAAGAGTTATCTGGTCATCTAGGTTATCAGGCATAACCCAGACGAATTGTCACAGCCCATATGCTTATTTCACCCTGTGGGTATGCCAGCCATATGCTATGGCAAACATCAACAAAGAATTTAAACCTTGTACAAATCGAACTTCCATGTACTTTAATTTAATCATAAACAAGCTCCATATTCTCCTAAATCTTAATCTCGTGATCAAAGCAACTACTACATCACGCCATACTTCTTTCTACATTTTAACCTGTTCGTTTCTACAGTGTAGTTTTGACTTAAACAACTATCTTCGACTTACCATAACACTTCTTACTTTGGTACTTACTCTTACCCAAAATCTTCTTACATGGTTCCTCATATTCAACACACCAAACTTCATTTGTTAAAGAAGAAGTGATTCCAGAAATCACTTACCTTAAACGTTTGTATTCGTATCCGTTTCCTTGCTTCCTTTTGACCCTTTAGCCTTCCATGCTTCCATCCATCTTGACTTGATCCCTATAATTTCATGTCATTGCATTCACATTCTTGTTAGTATACATGATTGTATATATTAATGATCATATCAAATTCATATTCCACATTTGACCTTCACTAGTCAATTCTAACAAACATAAGGCATATTCCCACAATCATATCTCTTCAACTCATATAATTCATCACGTCGTCACATATAACACACATTGATATAACACGTACCATATAACTTTCTATAATCTTACAATTGTGAAAACAAGTCCAACCATGCTTCTTATACGCAGTTGACTTTCAGAAGTCAACAGTTTATCATATGAACTTTCGACTTAACCTCATACATCCGTGACATCATAATAGGCTATAGAAATGACGCTATATACATTTCATATTCACGACGCAAATGTGCTTACAACCACATTCAAACTAGTAATTTAACATAATCTCAGCATCATTATCATATTTCATTCATATATATATATATATATATATATATATATATATATATCAAGCCGTTTCATACAATTTCGCATCCTAACTTCACTTAGACATTTCATCATACACCTGGTGTGCATACTACTTTCTAAGCACAATGTACAACTAATTCATGCATAATCTTCTAAGCTCTTACTTAGTTCATTAAATCTTCTTACTAATCAACAAGTATCATTCACACATAGACATCAAACATATCAAACACCAATTTCTTTAAATTCATCTAACAAGAATCCGTCATACATAACATGATACATCAATATTGAACAAGAATTGGACATGGATGATATATCCATGTCACCATCTTCACCATAACAATTGGGTTTCACCTTAAAACATCAAATTAACCAAAATCATGCATAATTCATGTTCTATATGGTGATTCTAACACCTATACATTATCAATTTCATACCAATTTGCGGATTAAACATAACCCACTTCATTCAAGATCATCAATCTAAGTATCAAGACATACCTCATGATCCCCTTGTGTAGGTGATCATTAATTCATGTTCATTTATAGGTTTGAGCCTCGATTCACCCTTTAATTTGAAGATCTTTCATAACTAGGGTTTAGCTCCCCTTGTGTTCTTCTGAACATTCCAGACATACACACACACACACACGATGTGTGTGTTGTGTGTTAAATTCATGTTTTATAAAACATGGGTTTTCCCATGTTACCATTTAGTCCCTCTAGTTTGCCATCTTATCTCTTCTCCCATAACTTTATTCCTTACTCTTAAAAGTTAACATTGCATTTAACTAGGTTATTTGTTCCTAGTTATCCAACATCATGTTAAAGTATTTAAACAACCACTTAGGTCAATAAAGGGATTTTGGGGCGTTACAACATCCTCCACCCTCCGTCTTTCTTTTTGACCATGACGGGATTGGCAATCCAAGAAGGGTACTTGACCTAACTTACTATTCCCTCCCTGAGTAACTTCCTTGTCTCTTCGCATGTAGCCTTTCTTTTGCTGGGACCCATGCTCCGTTTCTTCTGCTTGACTGGTTGTACCCAGCTGTAAGTATTGAGCCTATGCTCAGTCAGGCTCCTCGGGATTTCGGCCATGTCTCCATGTTGGAACACGAAGATGTCTATGTTAAGAAGGAGCAACTCCTTGAGAGCACTTTTACATTTGTCGCTGAGGTGGCTGCCTACCTTTATCGTTTGTTCTGGAAACCTGTCACAGAGTGCCCATTCTTCGATTCCTTCCTTTTGAGATCTCTCCACCATCTCCCCTTCTGAGACTGAGGATATTACCTTGTAGGAATATTTAACCCAAACTAAACCCTTGGGGGTTTGAAATATATAACAACTCTCCTAATTATATCCTAAAATATTTATAACACCCCTATACATCCTAAAATACACCCCGTATACGAGAAATATCCCCGAAATACATTTAATTTAACAAAAATTAAATAAATTAAGTTTTACCAGTCACTCACGGGCCGCGACCATATTGGTTGTGTGCTTCGCGGGGCGCGACAACTCAACCTCAGGCCGGCACCCGGTGCCGCCACGTGTCAGCAACGTGTCAAGCCTAGGGTTGAATCAGCCAAGCTAAGGCCTACCCTAGCAGGCCTCGCGGGCCGCAAAGACGTTCACTAAAACTCTCACGGGGCGTGAGAGAATGGTCGATCAGACCTATAAATAGAAGGCATTGGCCTTCAGTCCAACTCGCTCAAAATCTGAATTTCTCTCTCAAATTCTGTAGTGTAGAAATCATACCGGGAATAATACCCCCTAATTAGCGAAGATCTGCCTCGTTGTAAGTATTTTAACCCCCGATTACGTATTAGATACGCTGCCCGATTGATCTAGTGCTCCGTAACGGCTATCGAGGCTCTGCCCGACGTAGTCGTTGGAGTTCTATCTCGGGGAGGGTATAACTAATGTAAATTGGG
This sequence comes from Helianthus tuberosus, assembly GCA_030545235.1. NCBI lineage: Eukaryota > Viridiplantae > Streptophyta > Magnoliopsida > Asterales > Asteraceae > Helianthus > Helianthus tuberosus. The sequence continues at coordinate 89,423,394 of CM060356.1, read as the reverse complement.
GTATTATACTAACACGTGTGCATTGTTTAATTAATAGATTATAACCAGGAAGTCACAAGGAAAATACCTAAAATAGCAAAGTGAGTTTATCCTCTTTTTGTAAATACTTTTCATAAACTGTTTTTACAAAACCTCAATTGTTTTAAATTATGATTAACAGTTATTGAGTATTTGTAATTCTACAATTATCGTCGGTATGTTAGGGTTTTGTATACAAAATTTGTTACTACACTGTTAGTAGTACCATGACCACAAGTCAGGATTGACAGTGTCGTGTGTGGTAATTAAAGTAAGAATTGGAAACAAATATAATTGCGAGATCTCCCTAAATACTGTAAAATGATAAAACCTGTCTTGACTAAACTGGGATTCACTCACCAGTATTTCCCACTGACAAATGTTTTTAAAGCTCGTTTCAGGTAACAAAATGTGAAAGCCAAATAGAAGCCAGCTGAAGAGCACTGAAGGCTTGGAAAAATGTGGCTATAAAAGTTACCTAAATAAAGAAGATGTTTTATTTCAATAAAATAGGGTTTATCCCTATAAACATGTTTGTAATGGAAACTTGGGAATTTCCCATTTGTTTATTATAAAAATGTGGTATTTTACTCTGATAAAATATTTCTAACTACGGTCTTGATGTAAATTCCGCTGCCAAAATGATAAATACCGATACCACGGATACTGGCTCGCGACCGCCCGTTCCCAGAAGATAGGGGTCGGGGGTTGCGATAGAGAGTGGTATCAGAGCTATAGCCAATAATTTGAGCCACATAAGTGTTCTACTGACATTGAAATTGTCAATTATTTTAGGAAATAATCTATGTGAATATGTGTATACGTGTATATTATCATTTTGTGTTATTTGACAATTTGTTAGTTACAGTATGAGTGATCAAGGACCATCGGACACCTATCGTCAATTGTCTAGTTAGCCTAGAGATGAAGGAACTTATTCCCAGCCTACCCCCTCAGGGTATTCAGCTGACACAGAAGAGAGGATCTTTATATTCAAAGCGCAATCCGAAGAGCCATTTGTGACAACCCTCAAATTTACATGTATTCCGTACAATTTATTATTGATAATAAAAGTGTTTGACTACTGTGTGGAATTACTTAACTGCTTTCTGATATCTGTGATATGCTTACATGTGCTTGTCAACATACTAGTAGTATGCAGAAAAGTTATTAAATAGTCCGTTATGATTTCCTAAGTGTTAGAAATTAAAAACGTTACAAAAATATATAAATAGGACACTTTACGGATTAATTAAGCACTTTAACGGAATAGTATCGAACAAAACAACCGGACTTAACCCGGAACCTAAAAATATTGTCATTGACATTGGTTTCTTTTTTTTTTCTGAGCCAGTTAGGGTCCCCGAATACCCTAACACCCGTTATATAATTACCACACACATAATACCCTAACTTAATTCCTAACTAGACTAAATATCACTAACCTATCAAGTTGGAAATCAACCATATTACCCACCCCCCTAATGAACGGTCACCATATAGGTGACACACTTTTGAAATTGTTGATTATTATATTATCCTTGCTCCATATCCAACCTACATATTACTTTATGGATAAAATAGTTAAATGGAGTATAAGTGTGTACAAGAAGACCACCAACCTTCCATGCAAAACACTTAACAAAAATTTGCATTCCTTTTTCCCTTCTCTTGATATCTCGGCCGAGAATCATAGCACACCCACACCCACTTTCCAACTTCAATATTTCAATTCCACATACATATCAAGGTAAAGGATCTCATACGAGGAAGCCCGGAACTCACGGATTGCCAAGGACCTCTCTACGACGCTTTTAACCACTCGTTTTTCGACTAGTTTCTTCCCTAGCCTCGAGCTAGTAGTAAGTGACTCTAAACATCTTCTTGATCTATTCTAAAGTGGTTAATAAGAGTTTCATCGGTTGAAAATCACTACATATAAGATCACCAACTAAAAGTCTACTAAAGTGATGAACAAAGTGGTTAATGGATGAATATTAGTGTAAATCATGTAGATCTTGTGTGATTATGATTATTGGTTGATTATCTGATGTCTTGCTGATTAATATTAATATGTGATGTTGTTGTGGTCACTAAAAATGATTAACGGAATCAATCGAACACAAGTTAGTAAGATAGAAAGTGAAAACAGAATCTGTCCCGGTTTTACAGCCAACTTCAGTTGGCTGTAAACATGACATAAACTCAACGAAAAACCGATATTTTGAATCTAAAATATGTTATTATGAAATACGGTTCTAATGGCACTAGAATCGTAATTTTCGGACTTCGTTTACTATTTTTAAAGTGTCGATTTGTAACAACAACTTAAGCTGAATTTTGACAGCAATAAATGGGTGTCATACTTTCAGTCATAACCTGAGTTTTGTGATGAATCGGACCATGAAATTTGTACAGTAGATGGCAATTTTTGGAATAATTTAACTATTTTATTAAAATGTCCGAAAACAGCGGTTTTTGAATATAAATGCTGAAATGACATAAGTTGTGACTTGCGTGTCTAAATGTCGAGTATGCTATCTGTGAATGATCTAACATGTTATATATGTTATGTGCATTATCGTATGTTTGATTTTGAGTAGGGAATGGATGGGAAACTTAGATGGGCATAAACCGTTAAAGTGATGCATGTTGTGTGATAGATACGTGTAGGAACTTTGTGTTCTATTTGAAAGCCACTAAATGACTAACTGGTAAATCATTTTAGGACGTGATTGACCGACCTTGACCGTTAGCTATATTTGAGAATCTAACCGAGCAAACCGAGGTGAGTTCATACACTTTCTAAGGCATGGGATTCCCGGTGGTTTGGGAATGGGTTAAAGAATTAAAACTAAATCTACATATCCTCCTTGGGTAGGATATGTACGGCCATCCTCCATAGAGTGGATGCCATTATTAAACCTACGAATTCTCCTGGTGCAGAATACGTACGTTCGTCCTCCTGGTGCAGGACAACAACCTTAAAACTAGCTAGACAAAAACTCTATCAATAAGTCCCTCTTCATATCGACTTAATCGCCTAGGCCAATGGCGAGCGGGTCATTAGTTAATAGCGCTATTAGGTTTAACAAACCTCACACCGTGCCGTTCGGACGGGCGTGTACTAATGGACTATGGCAAACTGTTAGTGATGATAGACACTGATGTAGGGCACAACTATTGTTCGTAGTAGTCGATATCATACCGTCTAGTAGTTCAAACGGGGAAAGCCCCCACTAATTATGGATACGGTTTGGGTAAAGAAAAAGGAAATGGTTAAACATACTTTCAACTTCGGGGTAACCCCCACGGCAAATAAAGCCAACGAAAGTCAAACCACGTTTTTCAGAAACAACTTAAAACTAAACAACCAAACGTGAGCTCACTCAACTTTGTTGTTGACTCGTTGTTACATGCCTTACAGGTCGCTAGATGGAGCTTGCACGAGGAAGGAGTCGTTGTGGTGTACGGACTGTTATGTTCCGTGCTTATTATTTAAATCCCTATGAAATTATTAAACTTGCGTTTTGAACTTTATTTATAAACTATGGACTTATGCTTTGGATTTACTTTTATGCTTCCACTGTTTAAACTAAACATGGTTAACTAGCTTTGGTCACCAATCGTATTGTGGTTGGTCTTATTTACTTAATTACGATGTTCAATATGATTGGTGGCTCGATCCTGGTCACGTCACGCCTCCAAGCGGTGGTACTCCGCATGCTGGATTTTGGGGGTGTGACACCATTCCCTACCAAAAAGAGAGCATGGTTCAGTCGAGGAGCCCACGAACGTAGGAAAAGAATAAGGAAATTACAGCAACAGAGATCTTTAGCACCTACGAATAGGGAGATGAATGCTCAAACTCAGGATATAATCAATAGGAGACTGGCAAATTTCCACATATTAGCTACCAATGCTGCCGACCCAAACTTAGAACAGATCATAGCACCCCAGCCACTACCCTTGTTCCCAACTCAACCCTTGGAAATTGAACCTAACCCAGGAGACCAAATTCCATTACCTGTTTTCGACCCATACAAAATCCCTAGAGTCCCAGCCCCAAATCCTATAGATTATGACCCATGGTTTGATGACCACAAGGATTATCCAGAATTTCATCCACAAGAGGAACCCATGCCAAACCCGGTAGCACCATACCCAAACCTTGACCCTCTAGATCCATATTGGGACAATGACCAGTATATTAGGGAAATCCTAGAGAACCCATATCCGTACGAAGAACTACCCTGACCCGATACCAGCACCCGCACCACCCATGAGTACCGAGAATGTGCAAGAACTTCGCACCTTTGGTGAGGAGTTATTAGATGAAAGTGAAAAGATAAGACAAATAGGGGAGAGACTCGTTTGGAAGTACGAAGAGCGTAATATGCAGTACTGGATGGACCCTCACTAGTAGTAGTAATATATATATATATATATATATATATATATATATATATATATATATATATATATGTGTGTGTGTGTGTGTGTGTGTGTGTGTAACTTGAAAAAAAAAATAATAATAATCCACTAAGATAGATAATCCAATAACTACTAATGCATACTAGTATTGTATTTTAAATTTCAGTTGTGGTTTGTATTAGATGCATAATATATAAAATAGAGTAAATGTTGCAATGCACGAAGAATTATAGATGCTATGCCATATATCATTAAGACTGTTAAGAAAGCAGAAAATAAATCTGCAAATGGTAGTAAACGTCAACACACTGAACCAAGTCATAGTGTGAACAATAATAACAGACCATTACTTCAATTGCGTATTCCAAAAAGAAGAAGAACCATGTCATATGGTTGTTCTTACAAAGAATTATGGTCCTGTAAACCAATAGAATTCTCGGGCAATGAAGGAGCCATTGCAGCTCTACGCTGGTTAGAAAAGACTGAGGCAGTTTTAAAAATAAGCAAATGTGCAGAAGAACACAAAATCATGTTTGCTTCCAATCTGTTTATGAATGCTACTTTGGAATGGTGGAACACTATTCTCCAGTCTAGGGGAAGTGATAGAGTCTACAACATGGAATGGAATGAGTTTAAGACTATGGTTGAAAGAAAATTATGTCCTCCCAATGAGAAAGAACAGATAGCTAATAAGTTCTTAAATCTTAGAAGGACTGGAGTAGACTGTAAGGGTTACACTACTATATTCTTCGAATATGCTAGAATAGTGCCAACCCTAGCTTCACCAGAACAAGTATTAATCTCCCATTACATATGTGGATTAATTAGTGAGATTAGACACCTAGTCAAGGCAGCTAGACCGCAAACTATAGAAGAAGCCGTAGAACTAGCAAATACCTTGACTGATGAACTAGTACTTACGCAAGAAGAGAACCAGAGGAAGAACCTAGCTCAGAAACTTACCCAGGAATTTCGCTACGGAAATTCTAACCATGGGAAGAATGTAGGTTCTACTTCTGCACCTTATTGTAAGGCTTGCAAGAAGAAGCATTCAGGAAGAAGCTCCACCTACTGCAATTTCAGCAAAATACCAGGACATAAAGAGGAAGACTGTAGGAAGAAACCTAGTAACGGAGTATGCTTCAACTGTGGATAAAATGGACATATCAAGCCAAACTGTCCGAAACTAGCTCTAGCCATGAACAACAAGACTGCTAAGAATGCTAGGGCATTTGTTCTAACAGCCGAAGAAGCAAAGATGATTCCGGATGTGATTGTCGGTACGTTTTTAGTTAATGATGTTTTTGCTAAAGTATTATTTGACTCTGGTGCGAACCAAAGTTGTATTAATACTTCATTTTGCAAAATTCTCAACCAACCATTAACTAAACTTCAACAAGAATGTCTAGTAGAAACAGCAAATGGGGAATCCATTAAGATCACCGAAATCTTGCAGGGAGCAAAAATAGAAATTCTAAACCAAGATTTTATTGCAAATCTTTACCCAATGAATCTGGCTGGATTTGATATTGTATTAGGAATGGATTGGTTAATGGCCAATAAAGCCAGTATTCTATGTGATCAAAAGTCAATCCAAATAAGTTCACCAAATGGTGAAAAGATCACAATTAAAATAAATAAGCCATCTAGATCCACGAAATTCATCTCTGTGATGAAAACTGCAAGTTGTGCAAGGAAAGGATCCCTAGTGTATGTGATTTCCATAATCATTAACACTAAAGGAAAAGAATTGAAAGATATTCCCGTAGTATCTCAATTCTCAGACGTTTTCCCAGAAGAACTACCAGGTCTACCGCCAGATAGGGAAGTTGAATTCAGAATTCATCTGCTACCAGGAACCGCACCAATTGCCAAGGCACCTTATCGTTTGGCGCCAGCAGAGATGCAAGAACTGAAGAAACAGTTGGACGAACTTCTGGAGAAAGGATTCATACAACCAAGTTCATCCTTGGGGAGCACCAATCTTGTTCGTCAAGAAGAAAGACGGGTCAATGCGTATGTGCATTGATTACCAAGAATTAAACAAAGTCACGATTAAAAATCAGTACCTATTACCGAGAATCGATGATCTGTTTGATCAATCGCAAGGAGCTCGATTCTTTTCTAATATCGATTTACGCTCAAGATATCATCAACTGAAAGTTCAGGAAGAGGACATTCCTAAAACCGTCTTCAGAACAAGGTATGGCCATTATGAATTTACTGTCATGCCATTTGGTCTAACCAATGCCCCAGCTGCATTTATGGACATGATGAACCGAATATGTAAGCCATATTTGGATAAATTCATAATTGTTTTTATAGATGATATTTTAATTTACTCTAAGAGTAAAGAGGAATATGCAACGCATCTGCATGCACTCCTAAATTTGCTAAGAAAAGAAAAGCTTTATGCTAAATTTTCAAAATACGAATTTTGGTTAGAAGAAGTGCAATTTCTTGGACATTTAGTTAATCATGAAGGGATTCATGTGGATTTCACAAAGATTGAGGCAATTACCAAATGGAAAGTCCCTGAATCACCAACGGAAGTGAGAAGTTTTCTAGAACTAGCAGGTTATTATAGAAGGTTTATCCGAGATTTTTCTAGAATAGCCATTCCCTTAACCAAACTGACCTGTAAGTCGGTTAAGTTTGAACCAGGACCAAAACAAGAAGAAGCCCTTAGAATTCTTAATTAAAGATTAACCAACACACCCATACTAGCGTTACCAGAAGGAACTGAAGACTTTGAAGTCTATTGCGACGCATCTAAGCTAGGTTATGGATGTGTGTTGATGCAACGTCAAAAGGTTATAGCCTATGCATCTATACAACTTAGGAATCATGAGAAGAATTACTCAACCCATGATTTAGAGTTAGGAGCCATAATTTTCTCCCTTAAGATTTGGAGACACTATTTATATGGAAACAAATTTGTTGTCTTCACTGATCATAAGAGTTTAAGGTACATTTTTGGGCAAAAAGAGTTAAACATGAGACAAAGACGCTGGATGGAATTTCTTAGTGATTATGATTGTAATATCCAGTTTCATGCAGGAAAGGCTAATATAGTAGCTGATGCTTTAAGTCGAAAGTATCATGAAAATCCAAGAAAAGTACGGTCTCTTAAATTAAATCCGCAGATAGATTTAAATGAACAAATTAGAGTCGTACAAGAGTCAGTAATCAAGGATGATACTGAAAAATTGAAAGGAACGATTAAGGAATTAGAACAAGGAACAGATGGAATTTGGAGATTCCATAAGAAAAGGATATGGATACCCAAACAAGGAAACTTACGTCACCAAATATTAGAAGAAGCCCATAAGTCTAAATATACGATACATCCTAGAAGTGATAAGATGTATCAAGACTTATGAAAGAATTTTTGGTGGATAGAAATGAAAAAGGATATAGCAGCTTATGTTGCCAAGTGTCTAACTTGTTCACAGGTTAAAGCTGAGCATCAGAAACCCTTAGGTTTGTTGCAGCAGTTAGAAATGCCTGTTTGGAAATGGGAATTGATAACAATGGACTTTGTTACCAAATTACCCAAGACACGAAAAGGTAATGATACAATCTGGGTGATTGTAGATAGGTTAACCATGTCTGCTCATTTCTTACCAATGAAGGAAACCTTTAGTATGGAACAATTAGCCAAGTTGTATGTAAATGAAATAGTTTCATTAAATGGTATTCCTTTATCTATTGTTTCTGATAGAGATAACAGTTTTACTTCTTATTTTTGGACTAGTTTCCAAAAAGCAATGGGAACCAAGTTAAATCTAAGCACCGCTTATCATCCACAAACAGATGGACAAAGCGAAAGGACAATTCAGACAATGGAATATATGATTAGAGCTTGTGTAATTGATTTCAGAGGAAATTGGGACGATTATCTACTATTAATAGAATTTTCTTACAATAACAATTATCATACCAATATCAATGTTGCACCATTTGAAGCACTTTATGAACGAAAGTGCCGAACCCCAGTCTGTTGGGAAGAAATTGTAGAAAAGCAATTTTCTGGACCAGAGATAGTGCAGGAAACAACAGACAAGATCATTCAAGTCAAGGAAAGACTAAAAGCAGCACGCGATCGCCAAAAGAGTTATGCTGATAACATGCGAAAGCCATTGGAATTTCAAGTAGGAGACAAGGTATTATTAAATGTTTCTCCTTGGAAAGGAATGGTTAGATTCATCAAAAGGGGAAAGCTAAGCCCCATGTATATTGGACCTTTTGAGATTATTAGAAGAATATGATCCCTAGCTTATCAGCTACAACTGCCAGAGGAAATGGCAGGAATACATGATGTGTTTCATATATGTAATCTCAAAAAGTGCTTAGCCGATGAATCATTAGTAGTGTATCTTAAGTATATAGAGGTAAATGAAAAACTTAAGTTTGTAGAAAAACCTCTACAAATTGAAGACAAGAAAGTTAAGAATCTCAAACACAAGAGATTAGTTAAAGTCAAAGTGAAATGGGATTCCAAGAAAGGACCAGAATACACTTGGGAGCTTGAATCAGAGATGCAAAAGAAATATCCACACCTGTTCCGGTAGACCTCGAGGACGAGTTCTAAAACAAGGTGGGAAGGATATAACAACTCTCCTAATTATACCCTAAAATATTTATAATACCCCTATACGTCCTAAAATACACCCCGTATACGAGAAATAGGCCCAAAATACATTTAATTTAACAAAAATCAAATAAATTAAGTTATACCAATCGCTCGCGGGCCGCGACCATATTGGTTGTGTGCTTCGCGGGGCGCGACAGCTCAACATCAGGCCGGCACCCGGTGCCGCCACGTGTCAGCAACGTGTCAAGCCTAGTGGCCGAATCAGCCAAGCTAGGGCCTACCCTAGCAGGCCTCGCGGGCGGCGAAGACGTTCACTAAAACTCTCGTGGGGCGCGAGAGAATGGTCGATCAGACCTATAAATAGAAGGCATTAGCCTTCAGTCCAACTCACTCAAAATCTAAATTTCTCTCTCAAATTCTGTAGTGTAGAAATAATACCGGGCATAATACCCCCTAATTAGCAAAGCTCTGCCTCGTTGTAAGTATTTTAACCCCCGGCTACGTATTAGATATGCTGCCCGATTGATCTAGTGCTCCCTAACGGCTATCGAGCCTCTGCCCGAAGTAGTCGTTGGAGTTCTGTCTCGGGGAGGGTATAACTAATGTAAATTGGGTTATTATACTAACATGTGGGAATTGTTTAATTAATAGATTATAACCAGGAAGTCACAAGGAAAATACCTAAAATAGCAAAGTGAGTTTATCCTCTTTTTGTAAATGCTTTTCATAAACTGTTTTTACAAAACCTCAATTGTTTTACATTATGATTAACAGTTATTGAGTATTTGTAATTCTACAATTATCGTTGGTATGTTAGGGTTTTGTATACAAAATTTATTACTACACTGTGAGTAGTAACATGACCACAAGTTAGGATTAACAGTGCCGTGGGTGGTAATTAAAGTAAGAATTGGAAACAAATATAATTGCGAGATCGCCCTCAATACTGTAAAATGATAAAACCTGTCTTGATTAAACTGGGATTCACTCACCAGTATTTCCCATTGACAAATGTTTTTAAAACGCGTTTCAGGTAACAAAATGTGAAAGCCAAATAGAAGCCAGCTGGAGAGCATTGAAGGCTTGGAAAAATGTGGCTATAAAAGTTACCTTAATAAAGAAGATGTTTTATTTCAATAAAATAGGGTTTATCCCTATAAACATGTTTGTAATGGAAACTTGGGAATTTTCTATGTGTTTATTATAAAAATGTGGTATTTTACTCTGATAAAATATTTTTCCCCAAGGGATGGGATACACTATTGTTGAAACCTACCAGGGGGTCGAGTCTTCTTCCAATCTGTCCCTGACATCTCTGTCAAATCTTAAGAAACAGTGCTCATAGATCATCTCGACTCCACTCCCTCCATCACATGTATCCGGGCCACCTTGTGACCGGCTATGACTGCTGAGATGTTGAGAGGGAGTCTATGTACCTCGTGATCCTCTAGGCGTGGCATCAGTATGGGGGCTTTCATGCAGTCTGAGGGGCCCAATACCCTGGCCTTGACACTTCTGGTGGGGTCATATTCATCTCTCCTTCTAATCATGTAAACGTATGCCCTCTCTGGTTCCTTTGTATCCTTTCCCTTCCTTTCTCCCCCCTTCTTTGATTTCTTTTACCAAATGTGCCAGCTTACCTGTTTTCACTGCAGCTTCTATCTCTCTTTTCAGGTACATGCAGTCGTCGGTCTTATGGCCGTAACCCTTGTGAAAGTCACAATACTCGTTTGGATGGGCTGTTGGTCCCGGCTTTATAGGAGGAGGCTTTGGAAAAGAGTTCTTCACCCTTTCCGTAGCCAATATTTCACTCGGGGTCTTGGTAAGAGGGGTAAAACTGTCGGAATAGGGTGCTAACCACTACCTCGAGGTCTGTATGGGGAGTATGTTGGCTTCACCCTGTCATGCTGTATTTTATCGAAAGTTGTTTTTAGGGGATATGGTGTACCTTTTTCCAGAAGCTTTGATGCTGGGTTGGTTCTCCGGGCTGGGACATCCATCTCTTTGGCTTTACTGACCGTGTCTTTTCCCCTGACAAAAGCTCTAACTCGATCCATAAGGTTGTCAAACGTGTGTGGGAACTCCTCACCTAGCTTTTCACATAACTGGGTGTGCTTCAACCCGTTGATGAAGCTGCTGATCTTCATCACCTCAGGGACATCTTTAATGTTCATGCTTTATTTAAGGAACCTCTCCATGTATTGGTCCACCCTTTCATTGTCCCGCTGTCGTATATGCATGATTTCATTGGGATTCTTGATCACCTTTCTCAGTTGACTGAAGTTCCTCAGGAACTTCTTGCTCAGCTCCTCCTAGCTATCTATTCCCCGGGAGGGAGACTGTCGAACCAAAGTCTGGCCCCCTCCGTCAGGGTCTGGACGAACATGTGGCACCAAGTGGGCATATGCCATCGCCCCAATTGTCCGGCACCCTTGAAAGCGTGCAGATGATCCTCCGGGTCTTTTGTTTCATCGTACCTGTCGAAATTCAAGGGCAATTTGAGCTTTGGAGGCATGGGTGCCTCAGCAATCCTTTTGGAGAACTTCGAGACTTCAGCCAGGTCTCGAGGCAAATAGGGTTGGTCCAACCCGCTGTTGTCTTGACTTTTCTTTTCTTTTCCCCTCTGCCCTTTTCCTCTTATAAGGTCTTCCTTTTCCTCTGACGTCATTTGCCTCAGGGCAGTCATGAAGGTTTCTAAGGAATCAGGGTTATCGTCTTTGTTCTGTGGGCGAGTTTCTCCCTTGTTTGGTGGCGTGTCAAAGGACAGCCTGGCTTTGAGGCTTTCCAACCTCTCCTGCCTCTCTAGGTCCTCAAGGTGCTTCTTGAGTTCTTGTTTGTGTGGCTACGAAGTCTGGGGTAATAGTGTTTCTTTTTTCTAAGGCTCCCACCTGGTTTTCATTCTCTTCTTCATGAGTGATGTCTTCTATTAAGACTGCATCATTGGTACCCTGTACCGTCTTGATGGTTTGTGAGCTAGGAGATGGCGTTGCCATGTCGTCTTTTTCGGATGATGGATTCTCACAGCGTCGATGTTTTTTTGAGTGGGAAAACTAGTCGTATTAGGTCCCACGGATGGCGCCAATGTCGAGTCCTCTGGTCACTGATGACGTCCAAAGAATCTCGCTGACGTTGCATTACTCCTGTTTCCGTCTCCTGCAAGAAAGAAAATCGTTAGTGTCACACCCCAACCAATGGCGGAATCATCGGAGTGGGACTAGTTCGAGATTGTAAGAGACTTCATAACACTAATTGTGACAATATTTAATTCAACTGATTTCATTTCATAAATAAATTGTCAAAACATTACAAGAAATTCAAATAACAACATTGTTCAACATAAAATAACAAAATTGATACAACACTTTAAACCTAAACGTCTAAGTGAGTATCTAGGCATCTTTACTAAACCATTTCTTAGTATCATCAATCATCAACCTGTAACATGTTTAAAATATAATTCAAAGCAAAAACAAAGGCGATTATACAAGTTTAAGAATAAGTATAAGTATAAAAGTTTAAAAATGAATCCACATGGCAACTTAGTTTATACAAGATCAACCTAACATAGCATGCAATATTTCTAGTCAACCCTCTGTTTACGCAAAAAGATATAATTCAACATGACCACTAGTCTACGGGTGGTGCGTTACTCCTATAGCGCTATACATGTCAAATGGAGGCTCGTGAAAGCTAATGACTAAAACATATCACATAAGTATGGTCCACGTATAAGCATCTAGTATAACAACATCGTATTCATGTATAAGGATTGTCTTTCGTGCATTGCATAAAGAATAAGTTTAAGTGTAGTTTAATAGTTAAACATGTTACACCCCAAGAGTGGTAAACATAAAAAGGGGGTTGCGAGTATACTCACGATTTTGCAAGTCTTCACTTGTGAATCCGCGAGTTAGTTGTTGTTGGAGGTTGGAACACCAAGTCCTTCTACGCGAAGAAACAAAGTGTTTGAGTAACAGAGATTAACGGTAGATTAAGGATTTTGGAAATTAAAACACAAGAACATATGTATATGAAAGTAATCATCCTTTAACACAAGTACTTGTTTTTGACACTATGAAACCTCAAGGGTTAATCTTTTCATGAGTAGTATACTCATTAGAATCGTAACAAGTCTTATGTCTTAGGTGATGTTATTATAACACTATGATGAATGAACACAAATTAACCATCAAGGGTTCGAATGTTAAATAGTATATAAATATAGGTATTATATGTATTATTAAGTCCAACAGTCAAGCATGAGGTAGAAGATTAAATCTTCATTTAGGTACCTCTAGTATCATGGAAATCATGTAGGGGGTAGGAAAAACAAGCTTCCATTTAGGTACCTCTTATAGTTCACCACTACACTTGATGTAAAAACATACAAGGAGGGTCACGAACTAATATTAATACAAGAATAACAGGCAACTACACTATGAGAAGTCATCAAGTAATGTGGGGATTCTATGTTGGGCAACCCAAGTTAGTCCATAATCACACCTTCATCAAGCTTGAAGCTTGAACATCACTTGTGGGTTAAAAACCCTAAACAAAACAGAATATATGTGAGGTTTAACCTCTGATTTCGAATGTCTCAGCCCCGTTTTTAAGCTTAACTAACCATAGAAGTGGTTATAAGCATAAGGACGTGGGTTTGAGTGAGTTAGACTCAAGTTTGAACAAGGATTAGTAAAGATTAATGAAAACAGTGAACTTTGGAGCCTATTTCCCGGAGTTCCAGGGACTTATTTACTGTGAAACACCCATGGAATCGAAGCTAAGGTCAATCCAAGTGTTCTGGAAAAAGAATGAGCTAAAACGGATGAGAAACGAGTGAGTTATGCTCACTTTAGTGAAGCTTGATAATTCTGCTCGAACTTGAACTTGCAGCAACTTTAGGACTGATTAGAGAGAGTTGTGAGGGAGTTTGTAAAGTGAAAATGACTTGGGAGGCACTTGGTATTTATAAGGAAGTGATTAGGGTTGGTTTAGGTGGGTTATTAAATGCTAAAAATGAGTTTAAACTTCAAACAACACCCAAAATCGCGCTCAAATTCGTGCCTGATCAAAGGGGCCTGATCTAGGACCTGTCTCACGGCCAGCGTAGCCCCGGGGGGAGTTTACACGGCTAGAAACAAGGGGGGAGGGGTCAAGTTTCGTTTATTATAATTCGGCCCCTAGAGTTTGTTATTTAGTGCATTTAGGGTGTTTTAGGGACTAATTTCGCCATAAAAGACTAGTTTAAGATACATTTAAGTATGAGAAACATAAACCAAGTATAATTAAGCGTATGAAGGTCGTATTTAAGTTTCGTTTACGATCAAAACACGTTTTATGCATAAGTTTCACATATTTGCAAGTTTGGCCCATAGTTTCCAAGAATTATGAATAAGCATTAATTGATTCACGAAATCGAATGTATGAGCATGTATAAAGTATGTACAACATGAATTTAACAAAATACGAGTTTTATTTATGATCCAAGTCTCGGATTTTACAACGGTTACAAAGAAAGAACGATTACAAGAACACAAGACTTCAAAAAATAGAAATACGAACAAGACTTGCTATAAATGGAAAGTACAAATAAGCAGGGCGTTACAGTTAGCCTCGTCACGGAGGGCCCCGGGGGGAGGGGGTCCGTGACCAAGCTCCGGCGTGAGAGTAAGTAAACTTGCCGGGAATAATGAGAAGTTTACTCCAATGGATATTATCATCGGAATATCCTCCTTGGTGTGGATTCTTATGAACGAGCGAATATGTCAGAATAAATGTTAGTATGGTGCTGGTCGGAATAAATGAGACCGTTATGCATTTTGTGAGAGTTTTCTTGTCCATTTAGGGTTGTTGCTTACCTTCCTTATATAAAGGAGATCACTTATCTCCCTTGGAAAATGATGCCTGGATGAACTAACGGTATTCGACTGCCTTTGGGGGACTCAGACACATGTCTGAGCCCCAACGGTGATATCAGAGGCTTCAATTAATGAAGCCAGCTCAAGTGTACCATGTTTCCGGCGACCCTTTCTTCCTTATCAATAAGGCATTTAATACCTTGCAGGTCCTTGGATCCTTTTTTCTCGCTTATATGAGACCCTTGTTTAAGAGAAGAAATGATCCATGGGCTTGGTAATTGGGCCCAGGCGATAAGAGCCCAAGACGGGTTATGTTGGGCTACCAACTGGACCCGTCGTCGTCAGATATGTTGTTTTCGGTGATCGATCGTATGTACGCGTAATGAGTATTTGCAGGATTTAGGGTTAGGTTAGGGTTTTGGTATTGTTGATTTTATCGTAAAGTTTAAATTGGTGGTGTTCATGTGCCATAGTATGGTGAGGAAGGAAGAGTACTTGTTAACTCTTTTGATGTTAAGCATTGGCTTTGTATAATTGTGCAAGCATCCAATATCTTTTTTTGATTGCAGAATAACTGTGTTGTTTGGTGTTATCTGTCTACTGTCTTTTACTCTTCCAGTGATTTGCTAACGTTAATCGTTTTGTACTATTTATACCCTTCAGATGGTGCTGAGATGCCTTCATGTTTCGACATTCCTGAGATCCCTATAACAGCTGTAAGTTATTTTCCTTCTGTATTGATCTTGGTCTCCAAGTTTCATGGAATCCTTATGTCGTATAAACTCCAGAAAGCTGCCAAAGATATTTTCTCGCCCTCTTGAATTAAAAAGAAAAGTTATATTCAAGGATTAAGATTTAAGATACATATGATGTTTCTTAACTGTCCTCGTTCTTTAAGACGTCACAGGATATATCAGCATTTTGTTTATTGGTATCTGTTGTTTGTATATCTCCCCTGTCTTTAAACTTTGTTTATATTTTAAACGGTAAATGTTAGGGGATGTATAATTGTAACATCCTGAAGGCCAACGCCATGGTTAATAACTTTTTCTTCTGTTAGCATTTATGTGTTGAGTCACAATAATGTACCCTTTCTGATGCCCATGGTCATTTAAAAAATAATAATAGTTTAAAGCAGTGTTTTTCGTGACTAATGTTGATATGTTATTATACTCTTTTTAATAATATTTTGACATGATGGAATTTATATGACTAATGTTTAGGTGCTATTCTGTAGCAAACAGGTAAGAGACAAAAATGCTTAAACAATGTTTGTACCATAATTATCGATAGCGGCCATAGCGACTGCTATCGTGAATAGCGTGGTGAGGCGAGACATAGTCGCTATTTGGTGTATAGTGCTGAATAGCGTGAAAATAGCAGATTCCGACGACGACTTCCTGCTGGAAACCTGCAATTTCTGCTGGAAACTTGCCAGAAACGTGCTGGAAATTATGAAGAAGAAGAGCGGTTGCGCTTTTGTTGCGTTTGAGCCTTTCTAGGGTTAAATAAGTTTATGGATTTTAACATTTAACCCCTCTATCTTTCATTAGGTTACATTTAGTCATTAAAACTTGTAAAATTTACATAAAAAGTGTAAAATTAGTTTGTGTATTTTAACATTTAACCCCCTATTTTCACTAGCTTACATTTGGTCCTTAAACTTATAAATTTATGCATAAAAGGTATAAAACTAACGTTATATATAAGAAAAAAGTTATGTAGATAGCTATTTTTTATTTCTTAAATTTTTAACTACCTTATCGCTAAACACGAAATAGTGGGCGCTATTTCATCGCTGTAGGACCGGTTTAACTCCGTTTCGATTGCTAACCGACTCGTACGACGTGCGGAATCCGTGCACGAGTGAGACCGAACACACGAACAGTAAAATAAACTGTGATTCTTTGATAGATTTGATAGTGTACAAGAACCTGAATCACATGGACAAGCTTTCTCTCTCTAGAATCTCTCTCTAGATCTCTAGCTCTCCAAATGCTCTAAATGGCAAAAGTCCTAATTCTTAAGTCTAATGCTCTATTTATAGGCACAAGGTTATAAGGAGGTTTTCCTTATTTACAATAACGCCACCTTGCCCTTTTTACTAACTATTACATCATAAAGTCTAGTATTTTTCATTTTCTGCTACGGTTCTGATTGACGGAGGCGATAGACACATATTGCACTAACAGACTCCCCCTTGGATATTGCCGCAGTCAATCTCGTAGCGTTTTATCTTTTCTTTCTCCCTCTGAGTCTTCTTGAAAATGTGATATTATCAGCAACCACAGACTCCCTCTTTCTCGAACAGAATCCCCGTGGATCTGTCTTCAGGTTTTCGTTGCTCTCTCTCTCTCTCTCGATAGACTCTTCCTTCAGGCTCCCCCTTTCGTCAAGCTTCTGTGCTTTTAGGGATCGACACCTAGCTTTCCATCTACAAGCTCCTACTAACTTTCAGCTTGTCTTTAGACTCCCCCTTAGACTCGGCTCTCGGGATCGTAGTCTGGACTTTTCCTGCAATCACTCATACATCTATAAGTAACAACATTTTAAACTTCCAGATATCGTAATCTGACAATTCAATCTCCTCAAAATCACTTCTCATGAATTTGGCAGTTTCATCGAATCGTATCCGAAACTAGCTCTTATAACAATATAAGCATCCAAATCCCCCACAGTTAATCATCCAAGTCCAAATTAATGACCTTGGAGATATCACAAACTGTTTTTGAATTTTTGATTTTAAAAAAACTTCAAGTTTCAAATTAATGAACTTGTTTTATTTTCAGAAACACGATCAGCTTACTTAGATTTTGAAACTCAGCACTCAGACATCAGTTGTCGAAAATAAAGCAGAATTCAAAATCTTTTTGTATTTTCTGAAAACATAAAGCAGTAAAGAAATATGTACAAACATATTTACAAACAATATTTTTGTTTGAGTATGCGTCAGAGGATCATATCAGTTTTTGACAAGTCACAAGTACCGTTGAGCTTTTTAACACTTTAAGAATTAAACAATTCACTTAGATTGTCGATATACTTGTCCACTTAAATTTTCATACAAATTTCAACTGATTCAGGATACGAATTAGGTGTTTTAAGAACTTAAACTCATTCATGTGTCCCACCTCTTGAATATACTCCCGTATCCAGAATCCCAATAATCAGTTTTACAGGTGAGTATACTACAATGATATCTGTATATAAATTAGGTATGCGAGGGCCGAGGGATCTCAGATCGATACTTCCGTATACGCAGAGAGATATCAGCTTCGACTTTTCGGTGTGTCCCCTTTAGAGGATCTTTTTGCTTACAACAGCAGCATTTATCAATTTTATTGTTTCAGCATGCTGAGGGTTTAATGCTGTGTTTCAAGCATTGCAGCAAGTATTAGCCAGGGACTAGGTCAGAACCACCGTTCAGCAGAAGTCCCGGAATAATACCCCAGACATCATAGAGTATAAAGCCCTAGTATATCAGATTAAGAGACCTTTCAAACGAGATTTCAGGGGTTACCTATATATTCAAGTAGTGTTCCCCACGAATTCACAAGTTTGAATTTTAGGTTTATATCCCGAATAAATCTACTAAATGTGCGAAAACCTATCGACACATCCACGGTGAGATCATTTAACACATTTTGACTTTCCATTTCTTTAGCATACTGTAACTGTCTACTGATGTACTATCATTTCCTCTTTTTAACTGTCTACTGATGTACTATCATTTCCTCTTTTTACGCAAAACTCAAATTTTTGAATTTTTATCATGTTTTTGACTTTTTCAAATTTTCAAATGTTTTTGTATTTTCTTAATGATATTTCTCCCCCTAAAATGCAAAACCATTTAAAGAAAAATTTGACAACCAACACTGATAGCTTTGTCTCGCCATCCATTTTCTGCTTCAAGTGCTCTGATTTGCAGAAAATATAACGTACCCCCATGATTTACAACCCATTGATCTTAACAGTTTGAAAACCGTTTTTCAATCTGATGAAAGTAATCATGTTTGTTCAGCCGTGAGGGTTTCGGCGTATTCAATCAACAATTATTCAAACAAAAATTAAAAACAAACATATTTATGGTTTTTCAAATTTTAACAAACTAAAAACATATTTTTGGTTTTTAATTTTTTTCAATTTTTAGGATTTTGAAAATATTGTTTATTTATGTACAAAAATCACTCAAACTAAACTCCCTGTTCAACCAAACCAGGGTCCTACAACCTCTTCCTGTGCCAGGTTGCTCCAACTACTATTCTCACAGTCTTCAGCTTCGTTGAGCACCTGCACATTCAAACTTTATCAATCATTTGAACAATTTAGCCCAGGTCTGTTGGACCTTAGGCATTTCAACACAATAATGTTCATTTAATTTCGGAAACTCTTTGTCATTTAAAACTTGTTCAACTTTGACTTTAACTTTCTCATCTTTTACCGGCGTCACTTGTTTCTTAGCACTCCACATTTGACCTTCCGGAGTACCTCTTTTATAAAAATTTGTCTCTTTTTGAACCTTTTGTTTTTGAATAACATTTTTAGGTTTCCAAAACTCTTGAGGTTTTGTCATATCAACAGATGTTCTCCAACTCTGTGTTGTTCTCAATCTGGGTGTGTGAGAATTCCAGGTCTGTCTTGAATCGAACCTGTTCGGGTTTGATTTCCAATTTTGATTTGAAGCAAACTTGTTTGTATTGTACCTCCAAGTTTGTTTCGAATCAAATCTGGTTGACCTTGGTTTCACATCCTCAGATTTATGTTTTTCAACATCAACAGGCTTTGGATTTGGACACTTTCGTGCAACATGTCCAATCTGGTCACATTTAAAACATACTTTCTTTGAAACATCCTTGGCCTGTTGTTGTTTCTTTTTCATAGCATCAAACTCCTCATTAGACTGTCGTCCAAATTTGAGTTTTTCCTCTTCTTTCAAGCTTTTTCCTTGAACGAAATTCATCTTTTGTTGCAAATTTGGTTTCTTACTTTGATTCCAATTCCGTTTCTTTTTATAACCCAAACCAGCCTTCATGTTTTTCTTCTTAAAACCAGGTTTGTTATAAAACGATTTATGACCTTTACCAGCAAACTTTGGAATCTCAGACTTCTCAATCTCAACCATTTTAAAAACTTGATCGACCTTCTCTGAAATCACATTCTGAATCGGGAATACAATATCTAAGAATAATTTGTCCGATCCAATCATGGTATAAACCAATCCTTTTGAATCATCATTCAAATTTTTCTCGGATTTTGTGTTTTTCAGATAACCATCATAAAGATTTCCTTCATCTTCATCTTGTGATTCAGACTTACCTTTTATAGACTCATCTTTCAAAACGCTTTCAACAACCTTACTTACCACCTCTGAATCATTAGCATCATCAGATTTGGAGTAAGTCACATCGATACTTTCAGGTAACTGGTTAGCTATGTTCAAACCCTTTGCCACCTTTTCCTCATCATAAAAAGTATAGTTGTTTCTCAATGGTGGTGGTACCTGATGAAATTCTGAACCAATACCCTTTTTGCAATTTTCAGTATCTTTGTCATCTGGTGTGATGTTGAAAATGCGTTCGAGAATGTACGAAGAGTTATGATAACTTTGAAGTTTGGTAACAACCTTTTCTTTTTCAGCCAAGACTTGTTTAAGATTTGCAATTTCATCAACACATTTGTTCAATTCAATTTGCTTTTCTTTAAACTTTCTTTCATACATTTCTTTAGTGACTAAAGTTTCTGACAATCTTTGATCAAAACTTTTGACTTGGCTCTTCAAAGTATCATAAGCTTCTTGTACTCTCTGACTCGACCACTTTAAAGAATCATACTGTTTTTGTAAATCTTGAAATTTAGATTCTTTTTCAACACAATCGACACATTTTGCTGAACACAGTTGTCTATAAACATCATTATCCTTTTCAAGACCTTGACATTTCTGTGTCAATTTTTCAACTTTTAGTTTCAAAATTTCTTCTTTTTCAATCATTTCTTTACATTTCATTTTGAAAACATTTTCAAGTTTGCTTGTTTCAATATCGTTTGTTTTGATTATATCATCTTTTTCAGTACAGGCTTTGCACATTTCTATGCAATTCTTGCACTTATTTTCATTTTTATCATCAGACTGTTCAATGCTTTTGTCTTTGTCAAACAATTCAGAAGATTCAGTTTGAATTTTTTCTGTTATCACACCTCCATCTTCTGTCTTTTTCTGATCTTCATCTTTCATCTGTTCTTCTTCATTAGTTTCCTCTGCCGTTTTCTTTACTTCCTCTATCAGCTTTTCCAGCTCTTGTTCTTTCCTCTTCTTCATTTCCACTACCTTTGGTAGACTTGCTTCAAAAACTTCTTTTATCTTGTTCATTAAATCCGGCAAGTAACTTTTATCAGAAAGCCTTCTTGTGTTGAAAGTAGCCTGCCTTGGAACCAAATTTATTACAGCTTCGAAATCCACTTTTGATGGGTCAACAACTGGATTACCCCGTGGATCCATGTAACATTCCAACTCTTCATTCCATCTTTTTGCTCTCTGGGCTTCTTTGAATGGTTCGTTTAATTTTCCAATTTCCCATCTTGCATAGTCTACTTTCCAATATCTATCAGGATCAACCTTACTGCTTGACATCTTCAATCTTCTTCTTGATATTCGCCCCTTGTAAATCTTTAATCACCTAGAATCACGAACAAACAAACACAGTAAATTTAATCAATATCAAACAAATGAATTGGACGGGTATCCGATCAAGTGAATCAACACAAGTCAATAGTGAAGATAATCTCGTGATAATGTTGTCCGTTTGGGTGAAATTGTTATCCGTTTGGATGAGATAGCTATCCGACTCTTTGACACAAACCACTCTACAAAACGACAAAACTTGAGTTAATTGGTTGGCACTTTGACTCTTTGACTTCAAATGAGTTGTCTAACCGGATTACACGTTAACCTTTTGACCACAATTAATGAAAACCAATATCACTTGCAACCTTGCAATAACCCTTCACAAGAGAATCTGATTTTAATCAAGTAAAGTGGCAGACAACCTTATCAACTACATATGCAATCCTTGAATCAAATCACATGCACACTTGATCGAAATAGCCAACAATTATTGATAGTTAACGTGATGATTTGTTCTCAGATTCAAACTACCTGACAACCTTGGTTTATGTTCACATGATGACAATTAATTGTAAGTCTCATTACCGTCCAATATTGCCAACACCTTTAATATTTACCCTATTCTCATTGGACCTTTTATAAATGTGGCCAACAACTTTTAATATTCACAACATGAAATCTCAGATTTTCATTGACAAAGTCCGACACTCGGTTTTATCATCAAATTATAACAGGACCGATGATCTTTAATCACATGAATTGACAAGTTATTATTACTGAACTGTTCGATAATCTCAACACACCACACAACTTAGACCACTTTCTTTTTATTATAAATGGCCGACAAGCAAATCAGATTTCAACTGCGATACCCCTTGATATGATGTCACAAAAGCGAACCACACAAGCGAATCTCAAGAGCGAACCTACTGTTAATGTGACAAATGAGCGGACCTCAAATGTGTCACAATGAGCGAATCTCACTTGTTCAAATGAGCGGACCAGGTATTGTTCAGATAAGCGGACCAGATAATGTCCGGATAAGCGGACCTGGTAATGTTCGGATAAGCGGACCTAATACTATCACATAAGCGGATCACAAATGATCTTTGGAGCGGACCAGAAAGATGTGTTGTTCAAGCGAACCGGACGAGCGAACCAGCAACCAAAACTGCCATTTTGAGCGAACCAGAATTACTTGTACGTTGGAGCGGACCAGAAACGCGAACCTGCAATTTTGACAGCGAAATCGAACTGAAAATGTTAGATTTCTCCTAAACGGTTAGGAATTTGGATCTGAAACTTGGTAGGGTTATAGATCAGGTATATACGCACAACATATCAAAAAATCAAACGATTTGGACCATAAAAACCCGTTCAATTTGACGAATTTCAGTAAAAACGTGAAATATATGAAAAAGATGAAGAAATAGATGAAATCGGATCTGAATCGACTGAAATCTGTTACGAAAACAATGTGTTTGATCAAGCAATCGAGCTCCTTGCTCTGATACCACTTGTAGGACCGGTTTAACTCCGTTTCGATTGCTAACCGACTCGTACGACGTGCGGAATCCGTGCACGAGTGAGACCGAACACACGAACAGTAAAATAAACTGTGATTCTTTGATAGATTTGATAGTGTACAAGAACCTGAATCACATGGACAAGCTTTCTCTCTCTAGAATCTCTCTCTAGATCTCTAGCTCTCCAAATGCTCTAAATGGCAAAAGTCCTAATTCTTAAGTCTAATGCTCTATTTATAGGCACAAGGTTATAAGGAGGTTTTCCTTATTTACAATAACGCCACCTTGCCTTTTTACTAACTATTACATCATAAGGTCTAGTATTTTTCATTTTCTGCTACGGTTCTGATTGACGGAGGCGATAGACACATATTGCACTAACAATCGCTATCGCTACGTAGCATATAGGTACGTTGTCGCTATTTGTCGCCATTCGCTATCGATAACTATGGTTTGTACTCAATAATACCTCTGACCCGACCCCTTAGAAGTGCATGATTTTACTTGGTACCTAGATAAAGGAAATTGCTTGCCTGTTAGCTAAATACTCAAAATTTCATTCATTTATGTGGACCAAAGCAATCTCATTTGTGTACTTGCAAGGATAATGAAGGGCAAGTAAATAATTTATACCCAAATAGATACGTTACTATTTTTTGTGGAACGAAAAGAGTAAAAGCCGTATAACTGTTGAAATTTACAGAATTCTCCTGTGGATGAAAGTTCGTTGCTTAAAGCAGTTCGAATTGTGCATTCAATGATTGACAAGGAGTTGGCTGCTGGAATTGATCCTAAAAATGTGTTTCTTTGTGGATTTAGTCAAGGAGGTCTCTCTCTCTCTATATATATTTACATATATCATACATTTGGGGTTTGTAAACCAACACCACTGACATCATGATGAATATGGCAGGTGCATTGACCTTGGTTAGTACTCTCTTATATCCAAAAACTCTTGGTGGGGGTGCAGCTTGGTTTAAAAAAGCGGGAAGCGCACAAAAGCAATGAGGTCTAAAGAAGCTTTTTTTAAAGCGAAGCGCAAAAGCGGTGAGCTTTTCGTACGCGAAGCGCAAAGTGATTATAAAATTTATTTTATATATATCCCATAAGTGTTTAGCCTCCAATACCTATGATTTAGCTATAATTAAGCTTTATATATGTTTTAAAATGAAAAAAAAACATAAATGTACAGCATAAAAAGCCTGTTGTACAACACTTAGAAGCATAGAAACAACCCATGTACAAAAAGCGTGCGCCTCAGCCTGCGCCTTAGGTCGATTTTCCCCTAAAAAGCGCGCCTCAGCTGCGCTTTTTGTACATAGTGCGCCTTATGTCACACATGGCGATTCAGCCTGCGCCTAGATGCGCTTCGCGCTTAAGCGCGCTTAAGGCGCGCCTTTTAAAAGCAAGGGGTGCAGTATTTAGTGGATGGGTACCTTTTAACTCGACTAGTACTATTATAGAACAGATCACTGCAGAAGCAAAATAGGTACATTTGAACAAAAAGTAGTGATCTAGACATTTAACTGTGCATGTATCAGCTATGATATACAAACATAAACAAACTCTTTCCCTCCCACTAAAGTCGCAAGTTTTTACGATTATGCAATCCTATAATATTATTTGATTAATTTTTATTATAAAGTATAATGAATATACTTTGGCAAACAAGACAAGGGAATCTTGTGGACTCAAATCAATATTATTAGGTTTTGTTCATGAAAAGTTAAACTTGGTTTAAAAAGACGGCCATCGCTCTGAGGCGTTTAGGTTCCAAAAGCCAAGGCGCGCACATTAGGTACGTGATTTGTACAACCAAATAAGTTTTATTTACAACCATAAGTTGCGTCTCTCACACCTATTTCACATATCATCCTTGTTAACCTTTCATATCCATTTGGTGGTTTTTACATATCAGCCTCATATATGAGATGCTTTCTCAAGCCAGCGAGGTGTTTTCCAGCTCGCTACGCGGTTCAAAACCAAGCTAACCAACACGTTACTTGCAATAAAATCTTGTTGACATGGCAACCGCCAGACTATCTTAATTAGAAATTTTGAAAGTTGGTTACCTTGAATGAATTTATTAGAATTTTTAATACCTTTTGTTTGGCTTAAAAGAAGTGTTACCTAAATTAAAATTTTTGCCAGAGTTAGTTACCTTTTTGTGCGATTAGACCAGTCTCAAAATGGAAGTTGCAGTTACTAGGATGGGGAGATAACCGTAACTAGTTTGTGCTTCTAAATTCTAACGAGTGTTTTGTTGTATGCCTAGACCCCGATATTGTGGTCTCCTGGTACAGCTGACGAAGTAGTGTTATTTAGGGGTGGCAAAATGGGTGGGTTGGGCAGGTTTGGGTAATGGGTTAGGATGGGTATGGGTTAGAATGGGTTTGGGTTAGGATGGGTTTATTTAAAAATGGCTTAGGATGTGTTTAGGTTAAGATGAGTTTAGGTCAAGGTGGGTTTTTGTCAAGATGAATTTGGGCATTAAAGGCTAAAAATGTAAATAAATAAAAAAAATAAAAAAAAGTAACAAAAAAATATAAAATTGCTAAAAAAATAAAAAAAATTCTAAAAAATATAAAAATTCTAAAAAGTCCTAAAAATAAAACAAATCAAAAAATTTCTAAAAAATCCTAAAAACTAAAAAAAAAACTAGAAAATCAAAAAAATTCTAAAAAATCAAAAAAATTCTAAAAAGTATAAAATTTCAAAAAAAATCCTTAAAAAAAATAAAAAAATTGTAAACTATTAAAGAAATGAGTAAATTGTCATTTTAGTCCCTGAGGTTTGTCCAAATTTGTCATTTTAGTCCAAATAGTTTTTTTTTCTCCTATGGGTCCCTGTCTTTTCCCATTTGTTGCCATTTTGATCCAACCATCTAACCCCATCCAAAAGTCACAGTTAACTTAAGGGCATTTTTGTCACTATACATATATATTTAGTTTTTTTATATTTTTTAATTAAAAAACCTTTTCAACCACCGCCACCACTTACCCCACAATCATCACAACTTTCCACCATCGCATACCACCTCTGCCTTTTCTGGCTAGATCCACCACCACCACCAATCGCTCTTTCTCCCTCTCGTCTTCATCTTAAACCCAAGACAAACTGATTCAAAAAAGTAACACCATCACTATCGCACCAGATTCAAAAATTTTGATACCATTATATCAAATCCAAAAAACAAAACAGAATATATACAGAAACAATTGATCAAACTTATCACACAAATTACATCATTATATTTGGTTTTCATGTTTACGAACCATATTCAACCTCTAATTCAATCACCACATGCCACCAACCAACCACCATCATTGCAATCCGCCACCACCCAACCCACCCCACCACCACTACAAGCACCACCACCACTAAGTACAACCACCACTATCCACCACTGCAACCACCACTGTGAGCACCCCATAATCGAATTAAAAATATAAATATAAGAACCCCTCACCGGAACCCTAGATTAGGTCACTGTCGCCATCTTTCATCATCACTCGCTATCTCCGACGTCCTGTTGGTCAGATTCACTCATAACCATAGCCATACCACCGTAACCCCTAATTTCAATAGGAGGCACCATCGTCCATCGCTCATCCGCCGCAATCCCCACAAACTTCGTCTTTAAATCATCTCCCGTTTACTACTCTCTCTTTCTGAATCTGGGTGATGGTAGTGGAGGTGTGTGGCAGAGCTGGGTCGTAACAGGTGATGGTTGTGGTCGGTTGGGGGGGGGGGTTAGAGAGAAGAAGGGGATTCGGAGAAAGTGGGCGTGGGTGAAAAAATCCATCTCCGGCAAAGAAAGAGATGAGGGAAGAGAAAGAGAAGTGGGAAGAGAGAGAGAGAGATAGAGAATCAGGGGTAGGGATGGGGTGGGTAGGTTTAAAATTTGTTTATGGTTTTTGTTTAAAAATAAAAAGTGAAAAAAATGAAAAATGAATGAGTATATATACTGACCAAACTGCCCCTAACTTAAATGAATATTTTGGATGGAGTTAGGTCAGATGATCAAAATGACAATAAAAGGGAAAAGTCAAGGACCCATAAGAGAAAAAAAACTATTTGGACTAAAATGACAAATTTGGACAAACCTCAGGGACTAAAATGACAATTTACTCTAAAGAAATTCTAAAAAGTCAAAAAAATTAAAAAATAAAAAAATTATAAAAATTCAAACTAATTCTAAAAATAAAAAATTATAAAAAATCATAAAAATTCTAAAAAAACAAAAAATTCAAAAAATAAAAAATCCAAAAAATCCTAAAAATCCAAAAAATTCTAAAAAATCAAAAAGATTCTAAAAAATCAAAAAGATTCTAAAACATAAAAAAAATAATAAAAAATCCAAAAAATTCTAAACAATCCAAAAAATTCTAGAAATTTTTATAGGATTTTTTAGAATTTTTTTATTTTTTAGAATATTTTGGATTTTAGAATTTTTATGATTTTTTTATTGTTTAGAATTTTATGGATTATTTAGAATGTTTATGATTTTTTATATTTTTTTTTGACTTTTTAGAACTTCTTTTGATTTTTTATAATTTTTTTATTTTTAGAATTTTATATTTATTTTATAGATTTTTTTTTTATTTTTAAGATTTTTAAGAATTTTTTTGGTTTTTTAAGATTTTTTTATTTTTTGAATTTTAATTTTTTATTATTTTTTGATTTTTTAGAATTTATTTTGATTTTTTAGAATTTTTTTTTATTTCTTAGAATTTTTACATTTTTTTAGAAATTTTTGTATTTTAAGATTTTTTAGAATTTTTTTTTTGATTTTTTTTTAGAATTTTTAAGATTTTTTTTTTGATTTTTTTTGTTTTTTAAGGATTTTTTTTAACTTTTTAGAATTTTTTGAATTTTTTACAATTTTTATAATTGTATAAACTAAATGTCATTGAATGCATGAAACTAAAATTCACCACCCAGTTAAGGCTATTATGTCCTTTTGCACAACTAAGGGTTACACTTATGTTGGACCGGCTGATTTGATGATAGCAGTACGGTACTGGTCTCGGTACCAAATGAAGTTTATCGTGACGTACAATCCTCAAAAAGCGTTAAACCTTTTTAATTTTTTTTTTATTTTTAGATTTTTTTTGCTTTTTAATTTTTTATTTATTTATATTTTTAGCCTATCATGCCCAAATCTATCTTGACAAAAACCCATATTGACCTAAACCCATTCTAACCCAGCCCAAATCCATCTTGACAAAAGCCCATATTGACCTAAATCCATCCTAACCCATTTCTTAATAAACCCATCCTACATCCTAACCCAAACCCATCCTAACCCATTACCCAATCCTACACAACCCACCCATTTTTTTTTAACGGCCAACAAACTCAATCCCGAGCACTCTCGGGGCACCCACTGGACAAACGGAGTACTCCGAGAGTAACCCGAGTCCACCAGCAATTCCGGGGAAAACCCGGTAACCCACCCGCCCGTATGCACGACGGTGAAATTACCGGTAAAACCCGTTTGGCTCAAGGATCCAACCCAGGTTTTTTTGCCATCCTTACTCTAGAGTATAACCCACTTGACTTTAAGAACCTAGCTAACCTAATTTAATCTAGACAAACTAACTTAGTTAAATGATTTCAAGACAGACATGCTAAAGGTTTTGATGTTGGTAAGAAAACAAAAGGTGAAGCCTCAAGCTCTTCAAACCCACACCCATTCGAATATCGAGACATTTTTGCTCCTCATAATCCTAACCCCAACCCCCATTCATCTTCCTCACAATCTCCTACTACACCAACTTTTAAACACAAATACATACTCATCCAAAAGTTAGGTAACGGGGCTTACGGAACCGTGCATTTATGTAAAGAGAAAGATACCGGCCAAACTTTTGCATGTAAAATACTATAAAAAAAGATTGGAATCCTTCTCAGTATGACGTTCTGATAAAAGAGAGAGATACCATGAGTAGATTGTCTTCCCATCCCAATATCGTGACCTTGAAGGAAACTTTGGAAGATAAGAATGCTTTTCATATAGTTATGGAGTATTGTGCTCATGTGCTGGTGGGAGACTCTTGGATCATCTAAAGAAAAAGCGAAGGTACACAGAGTGGGAGGCCGCTAGGGTTATGCGTCAGATTCTTGAAGGTATTAAGGTAAGATTTAAACAATAACTAGTGAGTGATACCTAGGGGGTGACAAAATAGGTGGGTTGGGCAGGTTTGGGTAATGGGTTAGAATGGGTATAGGTCAAGATGGGTTTAGGTCAAGATGGGTTTTTGTCAAGATGAGTTAGGATGGGTATAGGTCAAGATGAGTTTTTGCTCATTCTAACCTAAACCTATCTTAACCTAAACCTATCTTAACCTAAACCCATCCTAACCCATTTTTAAATAAACTCATCCTAATCCAAACCCATTACCCAAACCTGCCCAACCCACCCATTTTGCCACCCCTAAGTATCACTCACTAGTTAGTGTTTAAATCTTACCTTAATGCCTTCAAGAATCTGACGCATAACCCTAGCGGCCTCCACTCTGTGTACCTTCGCTTTTGTTAGCGGAAGTCGTTGATTATTATCTTCATTATGATGAGGTTTTGGTGTTTTGGCACGAAACAGGGGGTTACTCTCATGATTAGAAGACATGATTGTAACAGTGGAATTGAGAGACAAATGGACAAACAATAATAGGAATTATGAATGTCTTGGTAACCGGTAATTATTGCTGGCAAACCCTATATATATGTCTTCACTAGAACGGTTATACGAGTAGTTATGTTTGGCGGGAATAACCGCTTATTTGAAACGGTATTATCCGACCAACATACCCATTCAATTATATCCGTCCATTTACATACATATCTAATAAGTATAAGTTTAATACATACAATAAATATAATTATGTTTATATAACTAATACTCTCCCCTAAACATAATTAGGTTTAAGGGAGGTCTTGATGACACTGTAATTAGCTTCAGTGATTGCTTTCTTTGCCCTTGTGAAATCGAACCTTTTTCTTTGTTTCAGTTTCTTGATTCCATGCCAGTCACCCCCACCATAAAATGCATAATGATCTTCAGCTATGTCTTGAGTGGCTTCCGATTGTTCTTGTAATCCTGCATCTGTAAACAAGGCATATTGTTTTACTTCCTTCTCCACCGCTCCAGAACTACTCGAACATTCAGCCATTTCTGATTGACCTGCACCAGTTATATCTTTCTTATCGCCTTCACTCATGCACTGCCTGGGATCCACCACCTTTTCTTCCTCTATTCCGATTGCTTTTTCCTGTGTTAACTTGAACTTGTAGTAGTATACAAGTACGTCCAAATACATAGCGTATATCAGACGCATGTATTCACCATCCTCATACTCGAATCCTGTGTCTTTTGCTATCATCGACCACATACCATTCTCTGTGATTCGCCGGTGGCCCCCTTCTCTCTTTACTGCCATATACAGGTCTAATAATCCCACTTTCCGATTGTTTGTTGCATATGCCGGTAACGGTCTTGATTGAATCTCCAGTTTTTCTTTAATAAACCACTCTATCATGTTTTCAAAAACAGTTTCAAGATAGCATTTATACTTGATGACATAGTCTTCATCTTCAAGCATGTGTAATAAGGCCTTGCAATCTTGAAAATCTTTGAAGACCATTGCTTGTAAAATCAGAATATTCCAGTCCGGTTCGTTGGTTGAAATATTCAAATTTTCGAAGTATTCATTTAGAAATTCTGTTTTGAATTTCTCATGATCGGAATTCTTACTAACCACATATTGTTTTTCTAATTCTCCGATCTCTTCCTCTTTCGTTAAACCGGTATGATTGTTCCTTTTATTGTATATAGGAACACTAAATGTTGGAAATATTTTACATACATCACCCATAAACTTTACTGTAAATCCTTGAATCATTAGTTGATCGAGACTTAAGACATTTCTTTCAATGTCGGGTGCGTAGAACACACTTTGTACTCGAATTTTTTCTGACCCAGTTATTATATCAACAACACCGATTCCTCTAATGAAGAGGAAATTGTTTTCCCCCGTCTCCGTTTCAACACACGACATATTCTTCATACGCTTAAACATGTCTAAATTACCAGAAAAGTGATGTTTGAAAGTTTTACTTACATACCATATTTCCGACCAGTATCCGCCGTCGGTTCCGATCACCACGAATTCTTGTCTCTGATCGGATTGTGTATCCTTTTCGGCTTCTTGATCTTTCTGCGTACCCGTATTAATCGCTAGGCGAAGTAACTGGCTTTCTTCATCCTTCTCCTTCTCTTGACATGTAGAAATTTTATGGCCTGGTCTGTTACAATAGTAACAACATCGCTGCATCCATTTCCGTTCACGTTTTTCTTCAGTGGAGTGCATGCATGGCATCATGGTTGAAGATGGCTTTAAATCATCATCACTTACATAGCCGGCTCTGATACCACTTGTTAGCGGAAGTCGTTGATTATTATCTTCATTATGATGAGGTTTTGGTGTTTTGGCACGAAACAGGGGGTTACTCTCATGATTAGAAGACATGATTGTAACAGTGGAATTGAGAGACAAATGGACAAATAATAATAGGAATTATGAATGTCTTGGTAACCGGTAATTATTGCCGGCAAACCCTATATATATGTCTTCACTAGAACGGTTATACGAGTAGTTATGTTTGGCGGGAATAACCGCTTATTTGAAACGGTATTATCCGACCAACATACCCATTCAATTCTATCCGTCCATTTACATACATATCTAATAAGTATAAGTTTAATACATACAATAAATATAATTATGTTTATATAACTAATAGCTTTTTCTTTAGATGATCCAAGAGTCTCCCACCCGCATAATACTCCATAACTATAACTATATGAAAAGCATTCTTATCTTCCAAAGTTTCCTTCAAGGTCACGATATTGGGATGGGAAGACAATCGACTCATGATATCTCTCTTTTATCGCAACGTCATACTGAGAAGGATTCCAATCTTTTTTTAATAGTATTTTACATGCAAAAGTTTGGCCGGTATCTTTCTCTTTACATAAATGCATGGTTTCGTAAGCCCCGTTACCTAACTTTTAGATGAGTATGTATTTGTGTTTAAAAGTTGGTGCAGTAGGAGATTGTGAGGAAGATGAATGGGGGTTGGGGTTAGGATTATGAGGAGCAAAAATGTCTCGATATTCGAATGGGTGTGGGTTTGAAGGGCTTGAGGCTTCACCTTTTGTTTTCTTACCAACATCAAAACCTTTTAGCATGTCTGTCTTTGAAACCATTTAACTATTAACGAAACCATTTAACTAACTTAGTTTGTCTAAATTAAATTAGGTTAGCTAGGTTCTTAAAGTCAAGTGGGTTATACTCTAGAATAGGGGTGGCAAAATGGGTAGGTTTGGATGAACTTGAAGAAGTTTAGACTAGTGAACATGAATCTTGGTTATTTTTGTGTAAAAACATGATCTAAACACATGCATGTTAGATCAACCAAGATTCATCAACAAAAGTGATGAACATGGGTTTTGATGATTTAAATAGTTAATATGCATGTTAGAAAAACATGAGAAATTATTTAAATCCAAGAAACTATTTTTTTGATAAATTACTTGTTTGATGTGTTGTTTTCAGTGATCGATCGTATGTGCGCGTAATTGTGCAAGTATCCAATATCATTTTTTGATGTTTATGATTGCGTAATAACTGTGTTGTTTGGTGTTGTCTGTCTACTGTGTTTTACTCTTCTAGTGAATTGCTAACCTTAATCGTTTTGGACTATTTATACCCTTCAGATGGTACTGAGATGCCTTCGTGGTTTGACATTCCTGAGAATCTCAGGCTGAGATGCCTATAACAGCTGTAAGTTATTTTCCTTCTGTATTGATCTTGGTCTCCAAGTTTCATGGAATCCTTATGTCGTATAAACTCCAGAAAGCTGCCAAAGATATTTTTTCGCCCTCTTAAATTAAAAAGAAAAGTTATATTCAAGGATTAAGATTTAAGATACATATGATGTTTCTTAATTGTCCTCGTTCTTTAAGACGTCACAGGATATATCAGCATTTTGTTTATTGGTATCTGTTGTTTGTATATCTCCCCTGTCTTTAAACTTTGTTTATATTTTATACGGTAAATATTAGGGGATGTATAAATGTAACATCCTGAAGGCCAACGCCATGGTTAATAACTTCTTTTGTTTGCATTTATGTGTTGAGTCACAATAATGTACCCTTTTTGATGCCCATGGTCATTTAAAAAACAATATTAGTTTAAAGTAGTGTTTTTCGTGACTAATGTTGACATGATGGAATTTATATGACTAATTGTAGGTCCCTCTCGAGGATGAGATAAAACCTTATCCTTGTTATATCAAACACACTAGCGAGTGCGGAATCCAAGCTAGCATGCAACCGAGACTTTATACGAGAACAAGCACAAACACAACACGCAAGATTCACCGATTAACACCACTTGTATTAATACGAATGAAGGGTCCGGTTACAAGCTCAATGTTTACAGAAGTATTCTATAAACTCTCAAAGTGTGTGTGTGTGTGCTCCTGTCTCTCTCTGCCTTATCTCTCTATGTCTAACTTCACTCGAACACAACACACTACATGGGTATATATACCCGACACAGATCGTCTGGTCGAAGGATCAGACAGACTGATCGAAAGATCATCTGTCGACCAGAAACAGCTCGAAGGATCAACATATACCACGAAAGATGTGATCTTTCGTGGTCCATCCTTCGACTTCGAAGGATATCTTTCGAGCTCATCATCATCGAAGGATATAAGTAATCCTTCGATGATCATCCTTCGACTCAAACATCTTTCAACCATGTGCTAACTGTTTGGACAAGTCAAACCAGGAGGATGGTTGACTTGGTCAAACTTACATCAACCTTACATTAAAGACATCGTTTTGTATCATGACGAAATACAGACAAAGTACAGACACAAGTGCACCAACAAACTCCCCCTTGGCTGTAGCTTTGTCTCGATCTTCGTGTCTTCAAGTCTTCAAGGCCGAGTCGAACCGAGCCGAGTCGCGTCCACACAAAGTGCATCAACAAACTCCCCCTTGGACGCTACTCGTGATGGTTCGTCTTCTATGTCTTTCATGTCGGAGGATCTTCAAAGTCTTCACGCGTCGTAAGCAGAAAGTGTATCAACAAACTCCCCGTTTAATGTAGAAAGTGTGTTGACAAACTCCCCCTTAGATTGAACTCTCCATTGAGTCATGCTCGTGAATCTTTTGACTTGTCAATTCTTCAGATCCTTGTGGTGTTGATGAAGGGACAGCGGCAACTCGATCATTTTATCCTTTGAGTGCCTCCACTTCGTGTCTTCATTCCAAAGCTTTTCATCGAACATGTTCTCCTCGCCTTTAGCATCTGCACATGCAAGAAAGCTAAACGCATAATGAGAACAACCGCTTGGAATATAGTTAACATTTAAACTAATGACACTTATGAGATCAAATCTCAATCAAATACCAACCGACAGCAGTTTGAAAGTTTAGAAAAATATTCATTTTAATCCTTTAACTTTCAAAACTCGTTAACTTCGACTGTTTATGAAGATTGCAATTGTTTTCCAGCTTACGATCAGGATTTTGGGTAGGATAGACTCGAGTTCCAACATCGGTCAATCAAAAATAAACTTGAAGAAAAATCTTTTAGGATTTTATAAAGTTTAAATTAAAACACACCTAAAATCTTTTTGAAATTTTCATTTTCAAATGTAAAGACGGAAAGCAATAAATAAATATATACCAAGATACATAAACAGGAAACATTAAATAAATATTTACAGACATTCTTTTTGCGAGTTTCGAGGGTAAGAGAATCATATCAGTGTACGGTCATGCCAAAACGCTCTTGTTGTTCTTTTAGTTAACATTAAGATAAGCATCCTATAACGATTATCGGTATTGTTGTCCACTTAAGCTCAGCTTATCATTTGTAATCATGGCGAAGGGATACGTTAAGGTATAATTTATACTTACCGACCGGTGTTCATCCACATCACGACACATTCCCGTATCAAGGTATGCACGAGGATTCATCTTACCGGTGAGTATACCGATTATCATCTGTTTGACCGTATATGATGTGAGATTCTCACTTATTTGATTTGAAAACAAGCCCTATGTGATAGAATCACTTATTGATGAGGAACTTGATTTTCAGATGCATGAGGGCACAGGAGCAAGTCCGTGAACAGGTCAGTACTTTCGTACAGCAGAGAGACGAACTTGACTCCCGGATGAATGTGATATTTAATCACTTATTGATTTGGACATGTGATTGTTGATCACTTATTGAGGTCGTATGCAGTATGTACACGTATGTATGGTATCATGGAAGATCTAGACTTGCGTCCCCGTTATTTTTCGGTAAAAGATACAACCATGATACCCAGATGATAAGCAGCATAAAGACCGAATATCTCAGAACCTCGGCAATCTCTCAAACGAAATTTCGGTACTAAGACCATATGCCAATGAATGGTTCCCACCTGGTCTTCAGTCGATTTAAGTTTATATCACCCTGCACACTTTAAAATGATTGTGAGCCTACCGATACATCTTATATAGAGCTGCTTATCGTTTTTCATTTAAGGTTTAAAGAGGTTTAGACAGACCACTGATGTACTATCATATTCTCTTTTGCTCGCCAGGAAACTCATTTTTGCTTTTCTATTGTTTTTGTGTTTTTGAAATTTTTCAATGTTTTTGGATTTTCAAATTTTTGGATTACTCCCCCTAAAATCAACAAACTAAAATAAATTTTAAAACACAAAGGTATTTACAAAAATGATTTTCCGATGTTGGTTAACTCATGTTTTACCTCAATGCCGTTTACCAAAATTAAGTTTTAATCAGAAATGATTTAGCAAATTTTGGAAACATAATCAGTTGGCATGTCGGTAAGCGGTGCGGACCATGACAGCATTGTCTGGCCAAAGAGTGCTGAACGAGATAATAATTCACAAAGCAGCTTAAATATCGACAAGTATAGGAGAGATTAGAAATTTAAAACCGTATCCTGCAACTGCATCGTGCATTGCAAGGAATCTGAGTGCTCTCCCAAACTGAATATCCACCCGGTGTGGATTTCAAGGTCGATTTGTAGCTACTGAAATCTCTTCACAGCAACAAGATCATAAACCTCCGGGTCCGGCTGGTCTTCCACATTGCACCAGCGAAGGTCTTTGTCTTTCTCTTTCAGAAGTAGTGTGCGGTTGTTCAATCCATGCCAAGGCATCCGCACACCTGGATGGTTTGTTCAATAAACACATTTTCTTCAATCACACCACGAAGAAGTGTACACTGCACGTTCATCTTGTAGATTGTTGAACTTCAGACGTGCTGCAGGTGCGTACATTTTGATTTGAATCTATCCCGGGGACCCGATCAAAGCCTTGAACATTTCCATTTTGAAAAGATTTTCATGTTGTCGAAGCTTTTCAATCTCTTTCATCAGACATTTCTTTTTCCCTTTTCTCTTCCTCTCCATCAAAGGCAGCAATTTCTTCTGTTGCCTATTTTGTGCAAGGATGCTCCACTATCAACAATCTTACGACTATCGAAAGTTCCTCCTGGAATATCCTACACGCTTACTCAAAAATTAGTTGGAGAGAGGGACCCAAGCCTTTGTGGACTTGGGTCGTCCTTGATCATCAAGAAAAGTGATTTCAATCACTTGATGATTAGGAAAAAGAACCTGTGGTGCTCCCCCTGACTGAATTACCTGTTTTTGTTTCCAAGCTGTTTGTTCTTTACCAGTATTTGCATTAATTGTTTTAGCATTTACTGATTTTACAGTTTTAGGTTTTGCTTGAACAGGTTTTTCTTCTTTGACCTCTGATTTTAAGGCCTTTTCAATTACCTTTTGATTCTTTTGTTTTAACTTCTTTTCCCTTTCTTTCAAGACACGTGGGTCTTGTTTCGGGGAAAGTGATCGTTTTTGGTAATTGGTTTCTTGGGGAGCACTCGTTTTTGCTTTCAACTTTTGCAGGTATGGGCAGTATCTTACAATATGCCCAATTGTGCCACACTCAAAGCACATTCTCCGCTCTACAAACCTCGGAGAAACACGTTGATGACCAGACTGAGAACCAGACAATGAACTTTGTGATCTAGACGTGCTTGGACCTAAATCACATCCGTTGGTGTGTTGGGTGTAATTATTCTGATCATTTCGTTTTAAAATTCTAACTTGTTTTATAAAATCAAGGTTAGATTTATCCTGAAATGTTTCAAGTTTGTCTGAACCCGTGGATCCAACAAAGTTCACTTTCGGTTCTCTTTTCTTAACATGAGCTCTTTTGTTTTGCACCCATTGTTGTTGAACCTTAGGTGCTTGAAAATTCTTGTTCTGAGCCTTCTTTCCCTGTACCTTACCTTTTCCGGAATTGACTTGTTGTTTTCGCTCAACTTGTAGTTTTTGGTTTCCGTACTGTTTTCTAATTTGTTCACACGGAATTGGATCACATTGAGTGACAGTAACTTTGCCACTTTTGTTCCCCAAAAACTTATCAGTGCATCCTTCAAAAATTTGCTCAATTAAATCTTGATTTACATTTTTAATTGGAAAATCTTTGTTAGAGTAGATTTTGCTATCTCCTTTGAGCGTGTACAACAAGTTATTCTCTTCACTGCTAGATACAAGGGACTCCATTGGTTTTGACATATCAGTCTTACTCGGTTTCACTGGTGGATCACACAGGATGTGATTCTCGATTGGAATATCTGTTGTAACCGAGTTAGACTGTTGTTTCACAATTACTTCA
Source organism: Helianthus tuberosus (assembly GCA_030545235.1). NCBI lineage: Eukaryota > Viridiplantae > Streptophyta > Magnoliopsida > Asterales > Asteraceae > Helianthus > Helianthus tuberosus. The sequence goes on along the minus strand of CM060356.1, from coordinate 89,385,549 downwards.
GATTCATCATCCGAAGAATCAACATCCTCAACAGTGGGAGGACTCTGTTCCTTAACACATGATGAATCTGTCACATTCTCAGATTCAGATTCAGTTTCAGATTGGCCCGAGGATGATGTACCAGTTGTGAACCCGAGGCCTGCTGCAAAGTCATCTAGACCGAGTGGCACAGTAGGTTCAAAACGGGGCATATCCTCGTCATCAGGCAATTTGGAGTAATTGTGATTCATTGGGGGAGGACATGATTTGAATCCCATACACTTCTTATCCCCCTTTTTCTTTTGAACATCAATAATGTGATCCAATACATAGCGGGAATTGGAATAACTTTCCAATTTCTGCTTGATTGTTTCACATTCACATCGAGCGGTTGCCAATTCTACCATCTGTTTTTCAATTGTGTCTATAAGATCATTGTTAGCATGTTGTTTTCGCAAAACAACTTTTTGTAATTCTGAAACATCATGTCTTAATGACGCAATTGTTGTTTTAAATTCCTTTTCATTTCTGGTCAAAAACACGTTAGCTTCAGCTGCTTTAGAAAGATCTACAATCAATTCTTGATTGTGTTTGGATAGGATTTCAATCTGACTTTCCTGTTCAGCATATTTAACATTTAAACTATCACAATTTTCACAGCTAACTACAGTGGGTTCATCGACACATACCTGACCTGATGAACTGTCGACATTAGCCATAAAGGCTGAATGGAGAGAAGACGAAGAGTAAGCAGCTTGATCCATCAAATTAGATCTTCTTTCAGTTCCTGCTGCAGCTTCTTCCAAAAGCTCATCTATATCTGCATCGACTGACGCACTTGATGTCTCATCCACATGATCATTTCCTGAAGTGGAGGATTCTTCATCTGAGCTTCCACTATAACCAGAACTGTCTTCATCTCCAGAAGATGCAACACCATTGGTGGAAGATTCTCCACCACTGGCGTGCTTTAAATCCTTTACGACTTCAGCAAAACATGCTGTTCCACCATTTCCTCCTTCTCCAAGCTGAAGTGACCAATCACAACCCTCATCTATTTGAACCACTAGCCCCCGGTTGGCATTCGATGACCCTGCTTGGCCTTGGGTGTTGACAGGTATCAACGTACGAACATTGTTCCCGTTCTGGTTCTGCTGGTTGCCTTGATTTCTGAACGGATTTTGATTTCCATGCTGAGCTGGTCTTGTGCATTCCCTTTTGAAATGACCCCGTTCGCCACAGTTAAAGCACTTGACAGCTTGCTTGTCGAACCCGTACTTGGTGTCTTTCTTGTTTTCCAAGTTGGTTCTCCCCGTCCTTTCCATAAACTCCTTTGCTCTTCGAATTGCACTAGCAAGAGCCCATTTGATATCCATCATTTCAAAATCTTCTTTATCCACTTGCTGATAATCTTCATTGGTTAGATTGATATTCCCAATCTGACCTGCAATCAATCCACTATAAGCACTAACCAAGGTATTCAACATCTCCATATGCTCCTTGGCTACTTCGACACTGACTTTGGAAAAGTTGGAAGTGTCTAATCTGACTGTGTTAGGATTGGAAGTGGCTTGAATGTTTGAAGAGCTTCCATAAAACCCTTGCTGTTGCGGTTGTTGCTGCTGAGCATTCGGTTGCACATCTGGTCTTGAATACATCATCGTGTATGCTGAAGAATCAAACTGATCTGTTGTGGAAGGTCCGGTGCTTGAGATGAAAGCTGTTTGAAGCTTCGCGTGTTGAGAAGCTGGTTTTTCTCCACTGATACCTCCTGCAATCCCAAAGTACATTTCTGGATTTTGAGGAGTTTGTGTTCTTTTTGCTTTCAGCTTTTCTTCTACATCCTTATTCTCCAATCTTTGAATTAATTCATAAACGGTGATTGTTTCTAAAACACCATTTTCTTTGAGAATTTCAAGATAACTGCTCCACTTTGCTGGTAAGCTATCAGCGAATCTCTTCACCAATTCTTGTGGAGTGGCAGTGACTTTAAAAGCAAACATCTCGCTCAACAAGTGATGGAACCTTGTAGATAAGTCTGCCAAAGTCTCATTCTCCAAACACGTGAATCCTTCAAACTCTTTCTTCAGTAATTCTTGCTTGATCTTTCTAGATTGAGCATTTCCTTCACACCGTAATGTGAGCATATCCCACAAGCTTTTAGTAGTCGTGCAGTAAACAAACTGATGGTAAATGTCTTTATGGAGAGCTTGTGTGAGAATCATGAATGCCTTCTTTTCTAACTCAAACTTCTTTTTATCTTCTTCAGACAAAGTGCTGTAAGTTTGTGGATTAGATCCTGCAACTTCCAACTCATTTTCAAAAGCTGTGAAGAAGCACATCCATAGATCTTGACCTTGTCCCTGAACATAAGTTCTCAGCCTTTCTTTCCACCATCCCCAGTCATTGATGTGATTTAACTTTGGTGGTTTTGTGCTTGTACCAGTTTCACTGTCATTCTGCATCATAGATTGAATGCTGTTGCTTTGATTTGTGACCAAAGCCCATTGATTTGCAGTTATCATTGCAGCTTGAGGTGGGGCAATAGCTCGCATCCATGCAGTTTTGTCGAAATCTGACGTAGATTGCGTAGATTGCATAGCTGATGATTGTGGAGTCGAAGTTATTTGAGTCCACGCGGTTGGATCCCACTGACCGTTTGTTCCCATTTTATGAAAATTAATATATTAAGTGAAAATTGATTTAAAAATGAAAACAAGTTTTCTATTTAAAAATTTAATTTTCACAAACTATGTTAATTTCAAATGATAACACCAGCCGAAAGATCCTTGATCGAAAGACCTGAAAAACACAAACTGTTAAACTTAAACAGACAAGGATCGAAAGATCAACACCTGTTCGAAAGATCAACAGTGTTCGAAAGATCACTGTTGAGTGTCGAACAATGTTTTTCGAAAGATTCTCCAAACGAAGGATCCTTATCTTTCGAAAAAGGACTGTAGACCGAAAGATGAACACGAAAGATGACTTCGAAAGACTCCCCAATCGAAGGATCCTAGTCTTTCGAAAATGAGCAGAAGACCGAAAGATGTATGTTTCGAAAATATTCCTTGGAACGAAAGATAAGTCTCACACTCGAAGGATGCTCGAATGATGACTATCTGTCGAACCTCCTTTGGTCGAAAGATGATCTTTCGACTTCGAAGGATATCTTTCGATCGGTTCTGACACAGTTGACAACGGGTGACAGGTTGGTGAAAAAGGTGATGGGTTGGTAAATCTTTCGGCAGAAAGTATGGTTCAGACCATCATTTTCTGCAAAAACATATTTTGTATGATTATTTTAATCAGTTCCCTTTTCCAATACACCAACAACTTTCGAAAATAACAAAACAAGATCAAAGGATGTAGACTTTGAAGAACCCTTGAAGATATTATGAACACAATGGGTTTTCCGGTAAAACTACAAACTTCCGAGACCCGGTTAACAATGTTTTTCAGAAAAATATAACTTTTAAAAACCCGAAAAACAGTAAGAACACCTCGGTTTTAACAAGGAGAAGAGCCAAAGCTCTGATACCACTTGTAGGTCCCTCTCGAGGATGAGATAAAACCTTATCCTTGTTATATCAAACACACTAGCGAGTGCGGAATCCAAGCTAGCATGCAACCGAGACTTTATACGAGAACAAGCACAAACACAACACGCAAGATTCACCGATTAACACCACTTGTATTAATACGAATGAAGGGTCCGGTTACAAGCTCAATGTTTACAGAAGTATTCTATAAACTCTCAAAGTGTGTGTGTGTGTGCTCCTGTCTCTCTCTGCCTTATCTCTCTATGTCTAACTTCACTCGAACACAACACACTACATGGGTATATATACCCGACACAGATCGTCTGGTCGAAGGATCAGACAGACTGATCGAAAGATCATCTGTCGACCAGAAACAGCTCGAAGGATCAACATATACCACGAAAGATGTGATCTTTCGTGGTCCATCCTTCGACTTCGAAGGATATCTTTCGAGCTCATCATCATCGAAGGATATAAGTAATCCTTCGATGATCATCCTTCGACTCAAACATCTTTCAACCATGTGCTAACTGTTTGGACAAGTCAAACCAGGAGGATGGTTGACTTGGTCAAACTTACATCAACCTTACATTAAAGACATCGTTTTGTATCATGACGAAATACAGACAAAGTACAGACACAAGTGCACCAACAAACTCCCCCTTGGCTGTAGCTTTGTCTCGATCTTCGTGTCTTCAAGTCTTCAAGGCCGAGTCGAACCGAGCCGAGTCGCGTCCACACAAAGTGCATCAACACTAATGTTTAGGTGCTATTTTGTAGCAAACAAGTAGAGAAAAAAAATGCTTAAACAATGTTTGTACGCAATAATACCCCTGACCCCATAGAAGTGCATGATTTTACTTGGTACCTAGATAAAGGAAATTGCTAGACTGTTAGCTAAATACCCAAAATTTCATTCATTTATGTGGACCAAAGCAATCTCATTTGTGTACTCGCAAGGATAACGAAGGGCAAGTAAATAATTTATACCCAAATAGATATGTTACTAGTTTTTGTGGAACGAAAAGAGTAAAAGTCATACAACTGTTGAAATTTACAGAATTCTCCTGTGGATGAAAGTTCGTTGCTTAAAGCAGTTCGAATTGTGCATTCAATGATTGACAAGGAGTTGGCTACTGGAATTGATCCTAAAAATGTGTTTCTTTGTGGATTTAGTCAAGGAGCTCTCTCTCTCTCTATATATATATATATATGTCATACATTTGGGGTTTGTAAACCAAACACCACTGACATCATGATGAATATGGCAGGTGCATTGACCTTGGCTAGTACTCTCTTATGTCCAAAAACTCTTGGTGGGGGTGCAGTATTTAGTGGATGGGTGCCTTTTAACTCGACTAGTACTATTATAGAACAGATCACTGCAGAAGCAAAACAGGTACCAGTTTGAACAAAAAGTAGTGATCTAGACATGTAACTGTGTATATATCAGCTATGATATACAAACATAAGCAAACTCTTTCCCTCCCATTAAAGTCGAAAGTTTTTACGGTTATGCAATCCTATAATATTATTTGATTAATTTTTTTTATAAAGTATAATTAATATACTTTGGCAAACAAGACAAGGGAATCTTGTGGACTCAAATCAATATTATTAGGTTTTGTTCATGAAAAGTTAAACTTACTGACTTGGTTTAAAAAAGCGCCTGTCGCTCTGAGGTGTTTAGGTTCCAAAAGTCGAGGCGCGCACATTAGGTATGTGAGCCGTTGCTATATGTACAAACAAAATGGAAATTGCAGTTACTAGGATGGAGAGATAACCGTAACTAGTTTGTGCTTCTAAATTCTAATGAGCGTTTTGTTGTATGCCTAGACCCCGATATTGTGGTCTCATGGTACAGCTGACGAAGTAGTGTTATTTGAAGCTGGACAAGCGGGCCCGCCATTTCTTCAACGATTAGGCATAAACTTTGAATTTGAGGTACTCTCTTACTCTATCCCATTTCATGGTCATGGGCATTTCAACTTCTCTTTTGACCTTGTTGACGGACATTCTACATAATTTACATATGGGTGGCTCCAAATCACAGGCATACCCAGGTCTTGACCATTCGATAGACAATCAGGAGGAGCTCAAACACGTGGAATCATGGATCACCTCACGTCTTTAATGTTCATCATGAAGGTTTGACTATAGTTGACCTTTTGTATCGTATGCCCAAATTATTGAACTTGGTTTCTCGTTGGAAGATATGTATGTAGATGCAATAATATGATAACCACATTAGATACGGAATTTGTGATTTATATGAAATGAAAGTGTGTGTACTTTGTTCAACTGTAGGAAAAACATGGTTTGTTATATCATTTAGCTAGGTGTTTGTTTTTATAGGACCTCAAAAATTTCTTATTCCACCCTCTATGCAGATAATTAAGACGTGGGTGAAAGTTCATTTGTTGAATTAATATTATTTTATCGAGTGTGTATGACATAACCATAGTTTGAATACATTAGAGTCTAGAGTACATTTCGTTCCCATTCTCATGGTATGTTAAAATCATAAAAGTCGTATTAAACGTGACATAATAGCGCACATCATTCGTGCATTTACCATTTACTTTACAGCATTGGTTCTAAACTCAAACACTGTCACTCTTATGGCTTCTTGTTAAAAAGTGTTTGTGTGACAACCATCACCAAATTAAGTTAACAACAACTTTAACTATGATTTCATAACTATCTTGATGTCTTAAGTGAACCTACTTTGTGTTAACATAGCCATGTGATAAGTGAATTTACTATATTTAGTAGGAAACTCGAACCAAATCCATAGACATGCCTTACTAGTTATAGAAACTTGCGAGCCTAAATAACCATAGCTTCCCCTAACCTTTCAAATGCGGCCCAAGGCCTTGGGGATAGACTACCATTCAAATTTTGATATAACACAATTATTTAACTAAAGGAACTTGTTACACAATTATTTAACTAAATGTCGAATCCTCAAGTCCCTGGTGACGTCTTAGATTCGGTGAGCTCCGGTTCAGGGTCGTCCTCTCGTCGTCGCAGTGACGATTCCTGTTGCGGGATGTCGGGTCTTGAACTGTAGCCACATGAAAATCTAGTTAGAGGGCCCGAGGGGGTTCACCCCGAGGGCACTCCGACGCTCAAGTCAGTATCATATATGGTAAAGATCGTTATAAGTGCAAATAAAGGGTATAGAGAGATGGAGCTGAAGTTGTAAGGGAGAAGGAGGGGAACATAACATGTTGGTTTAGAAAGATGAACATTCCTTTTATAATGGCATTCTTGAGCCAAAACCCTAGTGGGCTGGCTTAAGAATGGGCTTCTCAGAATTAGGCCCACTCAAACCTTCTAATCATGCTGGGAAAATCCAAATGGGCTCAGGCCCAGTCATCAATCCAAGGGAATGAGCCCAGACGAGGAGCCCACGTGGGGAGCCTCATCGTCAAGTCATCCCTAGTCCAAGCCCATGCACTCACGAATGGGCGCAGGACTTGTTCCAGTTCCTGAAAATCTAGGCGGGTCGCTATCCGCCCTTCAACCGTTCCCCCTATCCGTCGGGTAAATATAGTCTAAGGCACGTCATGCTAAACCAATCTACTTTTTTGTCCTTGGGGTGACCTGGCGTTCAACATTCAAAACGTAAAGGCGACACCACAAGTAGGATAGCTCGGTGCCGTATTTCAATCTATGCCTCTTTAAAGGCACTTTAGCCAATGTATGCGTCGGAGAATACTTTTTTGAGAGCGTTTATGCTATTTAGACCATCTTTGCATGTACCTTTTAAATGCATTTCAATCAAGGTACTCGTTCAAGAGTAATTTCTCTAAGGGCATCGACTGGGATGCCTTATTTACCTTGTCATACTCTTTGTATGGTATTCCTCTAATGAGGGTTTTTGTCTTGCTTGAACTGTCAAAACTTTCTCATGAATTTTCTTTGTACCCCGTTTAAGCCGTTAAGGATTTCTATGGGTCGCTTTGTAACTTTTTAAGTTGTGAAAGCTTTGTATAGACCCGTTTTGTGACTCGTTTGAGTTGTTAAAACTTTGTATAAGTTTGTTTCGTAACTTGCTTGAGTTGTTAAAACTTTCCTATAAGTTTGCCTCGTAACGCGTTTGGGTTGTTAAAGCTTTCTATCGTTTGCTTTGTAACTCGTTTAAGTTGTTAAATCTTTGTATAAGTTTGCTTCGTAACTTGCTTGAGTTGTTAAAGCTTTGTATAGTTCGCTTTGTAACTCGTTCAAGTTGTAAAGGCTTTGTATAAGTTTTCTTTGTAATTTGCTTGAGTTGTTAAAGCTTTGTATAGTTCGCTTTGTAACTCGTTCAAGTTGTAAAGGCTTTGCCTAGGCCCACTTTGTAACTTGTTTAAGTTGTTAAAGCTCCTGTTGGGCCTGTTGTCCAATGGCGTTTTGGCCACTTGGATTTTCATATGCCTGCTTCGGCATTTTTTGGACGTAGTCGACTTAGTCCTAGCCCCACGGCCGGGCTTTGCCTTGTTTTGACTAAGGCGGCATGTCTGTATGCCTATGTGCGTGTTCATTTTATTGTAAGATCGTCTGGCACGTCTGCCTAGATGATCTTGTTTGACCCATTAGCAAGGTCCTCAAACCATTCAGGTTTTTGTTCTTCGAGAAGGGGTGGCATCTTCTCCTTTTGGTAAAGTTTTTATGAGCCCTTTAAAAACACTTGTTATGTAGAAGGAACCTTCCTATGTGATTCCTTATTAAGGGCCCTTTCCTCCCCTGGGGGGATGTAATTCTCTAAAAACGGGTGCCCATGGAATGTGCAACCCTCTCCTCTTGGAGAGACTTCTTCAAACGTATGCGACCCCGAGATGGGGCTCCTCTTCTTTGGAGAGATACTTTTTAAAACACAGACCTGTGGCTGAGATATTTTCTTTTCAAGGAAAGGATTCTTCAGATTTGAAGTCCCTTGTCAAGGGGGCTCTCCCCCTTTTTTGAATAAGTTGTTCAGGTGCGAAATCTCAAGGAGGATTTTTCTCATATATCAAATCCCAGGGACGGGGGTACTTTCCTGTTCTTAGAAGGAACTTTACCAATACTTGATCTCGTAGCCGGGTGCACTTCTGTTCGTTGAATAGACTTCTGCAATACTTAATCCCACGGGAGGGGATACCCTCCTTTTCTTGGGGGAAACTTGTTCCTGTTCGTTGAAGAGACTTACAAGACCCCTAATCACATAGGATGGGACATCTTCATTTTTTCGGAAGTGGCTCCTCCAAGACTTAATCCCTAGGGATATTAATCCCCATCGTGAAACTCCCACTTCAGTTACCTCACACATTTAAGTTTCAAATAATGACACATTGGACCTCCAACTTATTTACTTCACATTCCTCTTGTATTTTCATTCAATTCAACTTTTGATTAATGACCGAACGGCCCTTGTACTTCATCATTTCATATTACTTGCATATTCAAACCATCAACTCGACCTGAAACGCATCCAAACAATCTTGTTTACCTCATTTATCATCTTCGCCTGTTCTGCTTTATCTCTAAACTCCTTAACTTCACCGAATTAAACGATTAAACCTTCCTATTCTTGGAAGGAGTTTCTTCAAGGCTGAATCCCGAGGGGGGGATATGTTCCTTCCTATGCTTAGAAGGAGTTTCTTCGAGACTGGATCCCGAGGGAGGGATATGTTCCTTCCTATTCTTGGAAGGATTTTCTAAAATGGTTGATCTCAGAGAATGGGATGTTCTTCTCTTTTTGGAAGGAACTTTCCCTGGAGTTGACTCCATGGAAAGGGTATGCTTCTGCTCTTGGAAGGAACCGCCGAGGCACTTTATCCCATAGAAGTTGGGATTTTCTTGTTGACGGAAGTAACTATCGAAACACTTTAGCCTTTAGGAGAGGATATCGTTATATTCCGGTAGATAAGGGTTTCTTGAGCACGACAGACCGTAGGAGGATTTCACTTTCCCCTTAAAGCGAAAATGCTCTTATTAAGGTTTCCCTCTCTTTCTTTTTCCCTATAGAATCTTTGTAGATGGGAGCTGATGGAAGGAGCTCATTTCCACCTAAATTACAGAATATAAGTGTTTGGAGCTTATCTCGCGTATTGTCCTGCTCTGGTTCTTTCCTTCTTTCAAGAGAGGGACTAATAATGCAGCTCAAGAATTCTTCCTCTTTCAAGGAATGACCGTCCAGGGTTTCCTTAAGGACTAACAACGTAGTCCAAGGAGTCTTCTGTCTTCAAGGAGAGAGCGTCTAGATTTTCCTTAAGGACTAATAACATAGTCCGATGATTATTTCGCCTTCAGGAGGGGAGCCAACTACGTAGCCCAGACTACTCATTTCTTCAAATGAAAGATTGATAACGTAGTCCTCTGATTTTTTTTTCTTCAGGGAAGGAGCCAAATACACAACCCAGGATTTTCCTTTCTTCCAGTCGAGGATTGTCGTCCACGGATTCTTTTTCCTTCAAAGAAGGAGCCTAATACACAGCCCATACTTTTCCTTTCTTCAAGTGGAGGATGAGTAATGTAGTCCACGGATTCTTTTTCCTTCAGGGAAGGAGCCAAATACATAGCCCAAGCTTTTCCTTTCTTCAAGGGAGGAATTAGTAAGGCAGTCCATGCCCCTTCCCCCTCCTTTCTCCTTTTTTTTGTAGTGATCTTCGAACACGAAAACTTATGGAGGAGGCTTAATCCTTTCTGGAGGAGACAATACAAAAATAAAGATCCTTTCTAAAAGTTTTCAATGTAGAACCCAATGGTGTTATACCATACTAGCTTCACAGTTCAGTGTTGTCAAGCGTAGTTGGTAATACTGAAAATAAGTTGTCCTTGAGCCTGATGCGTGTGAAGTGTCGTATATTTTAGGTGTATATTTTAAGCCCTTTTTAACACTTATTTTAGCCAAGTTTTAAATTTATAAAACACGATATTTCACTAACACTAAACACACATATGGGCAAGTGCACCCATCGTTGAGTGTAGTATAGCGTTGGTAAGATACCGAGGTCGTCCAAGGACACAAGAGCTTTTAGTACCGGTTTATCCTCAACGTCTAACCAAAATAAAAGTTTAGAAAAATGTTTTTAAACTAAAAAAAATAAAAACTAACTAAAATGCTGAAAATAAAAATAAAAATAAAAACAGATAGACAAGATGAATCACTTGGTTCCGACTCGTATCTAGTATAACCTTTGATTATTTCCGCACTTTTGCACATAATTAAGAGATTATCTTAGTTATTGTAGTAGGCCCCTCTTTTGAAGGTGACGTTACCCTCACCCCAGTAGTTTGAGTCAGCAGGGATACAATCCTAAAGGGGTGGATTATTGGAAGATAATGAATTAAGTTATTAATGCAGTATTGTGGTAGGCCCCGCTTTTGGCGGTGACGTTACCCTCGACTAAGTAGTCTGAGTCAGCAGGGATACAGTCCTAAATAGCCGGGTTATAGTATTAATAGTAGTTAACTTATGAGGGGATCAAAGAGTTTGGACCCCCGCCATCCAATACCGTGAAGTATTGAAGGAGGTCCTACTAAATTTGACCCAGGTCCATTGCAGGACCTCTAAACGCTGAACAATGGCAAGACCTTTACCAAACCGTTCCCTTAACCCCCTACCAGGTAGCCAACATACCTCCATATAGACCGTGGAGATATGAATGGTGAAAATCCTTTATTTTATATAGACAGTAAAATAATGCCAAGACACCACGGACAAACGATAAGGAAAGATCACCTTCAACATAAGTAACTAGTTATTAAAGTCATTAATACAAAACCAAATAAAAAGTGCAAAAGATTAGAAATAAAAAGTATTATACTAGACACTTTGTCTTCACCAAGTGATGTAAGAGACTTAGGCAAACATGGCCTTGATTGTCAAGAACTCTTACGATCAATCTTGGATCCCGAGACGACTCACACACTCTATGATGGACAATGGATGATGGTGGTGGATGATGGTGTTGTGATGGTGGTGGGTGGTGGATGAAGTGTGAGAGAGGTGGTGTGCCAAGGGATGAGTTGCAATGAAACCAAGCACTCCTATTTATAGGCTGAACAGAAGCCTGGGCACGGCCCCGTGTTCGCTGGGCACGGCCCCGTGCCCGTCTGACACTCTCTCTCTTCATTAATTGTAATTCGCAATTACAATTAATGCGCCTGCAGTACTTTCGGCACGCCCCCCGTGTCCGCTGAGCACGGCCCGTGGTGGGCAATAGAAGCTTCTATAGATTTGTCTTTTCTGCTGCTTCTTGGGCACGGCCCCGTGCTGGCTGAGCACGGGGCGTGTTCAGCCTTCTGTTTTCTCTATTTTGCTTTGGAAGGTGCCGTTGAGGGTTCGGGCAATCCACTAATGTTCCTTTTCTTGTATTTATGTTGGATTTAGCTGTCTTTTTGCTTCTTTTGCGTTTTTGAGCTCATTTAATCCTGAAAATACAAAAGGAAGACAAAAACACTCTTTTTCCAATATTAGTACTAAAAAAGGGTTAGTTTTATGCCTCATTTGATGTAATTTATATGTTGCATTTTACACACATCAAATACCCCCACACTTGAACTTTTGCTTGTCCTCAAGCAAAACTCTTTAATATTTGGCTTACACTCCCAAATGGAATAGGTAGAAGAGAAGGTTTTGGACTTGTCATAGAGTGTCGGGATTTCCAAGATCTTTTTGGGGTTTTATTTTTATTTATTTACACTCCTATTCGTAATGATTTATTTAGAACTGTTCATAAAAGAAATTACTTAATTGGGCATAACATATTTTTTTTTAAAATTTTATTTATATACAAGTTCACATACCTCGCAGGGAAATCACTCACACTCGGCCGAAAGTGTATTTTTAGTGAATCACTCGAGAGCGGTCCTGGAACTTATTCCTACCATAGGCTTGCCAAGAAATCAATCCTCCTCCTTTTTAACTTTTATACCTTTGTAGATATCAAGAGGACTTTGTGGGTTAAGGGTTGGCTAGGGTTAAAGGTAGGTGATTGGGTTAGTGGTTAGTAAAAAAAAAAAGCAAAAAGCGTAACAAGCGTCGGTTTTCGTATATTTTTTTTTTCAACTCTTTATTTTTAATGAAACTTTTATTCAAACAAAGTTATTTTTGATTACTTTGTTTGTTTATTTTCTTTTTGCTTCATTAAAAATAATTTTTTTTTTCGAAGAACCGAACTTGTTACTAAAATAAAGGGTAAAAAATGAAAAAGGTTTTGGTGGGTGAAAGGGTTTTTGTTTTGGGTGATGAAACGAAAAGGTTTAGGCTCAAAGGGGCTAACTAGGGGGATTTTTGGGTAGGTGGTAAAAGAAAAAGAAAAATAATGGTGTAGAAAAAAAATGTTAGTCCTAATGCCTCCATCATTTACTTACTCGGGTTTAAGTTGATAAGGACCGGGAATGTATTGTCATGGCAAGTTCTAGAGTCGTAAGAACCAAGCGGCTATTCACACAAGAAACGAAAAATGAGCATTTAGTCAAATGATATGGAATTGTGTGCTCAATAAAGGCTCAAAACTCACTTTTGTGGGAATGGGTTTTTATGTGATCAAGTATATATAATCAAATTTTAAATAAGTTTGTCATGCCTTTTCATAATTTTCTTATGTTGGTTCTTTTTATCACTACGCTATCGGTTGTAAATTTGTAAAAATATAACCTTTTTGAGAGCTTGAATTTCCCGAGTTAAACCTAGACAAGTAAAAAAAATTGAAATTTTTGAAAAAATTTGGGGTGATTAGCGGTTCCAATAGAGTTTTGTGTAAGGCTTGTATTTAGGACTTGCAAAATTCAAGGTTTTAGCATCCCCCCACACTTAAATTACACATTTTCCTCAATGTGTCCCAAAAATAAATTTTTAGGTTGATTAGATGTGTAAAATAGTGTTTAAAAAGGAAAAATTTGTGTTACTGGGCACTGAACACGGCCCCGTGTTATCCGGGCACGGCCCCGTGTTCAAGTGCCAGTAACAAAATTGAAATAATAGAAACAGAAGTCTGGACACGGGGGCGTGTTGGGTGAACACGGCCCGTGTCCAGTTACCTGTACTGGGCGTTTTCTGCAGGTGGTTCAACACGGGGCCGTGTTGGTTGGGCACGGCCCGTGTTGAACCTTCTAAAAGGGAGAAAATTGTCGGGTTGCCTCGTTCTTGTGCATGGGATCATTTTTCTCGTTCCCCTTTTCATCCTTTACCACCATGAGTGTGTTTTATTCCTGAAAATTAAACTAACTAGAAAACATAAAAACTAATCTAAATTAAACTAAGGATAGTTCCGTGGAATGCCTCCATGGTGCGCCACGTTTATAAGGGTCCTTGGCTAGACCCAATGCCTGGTCATATGTTACCCAAGTGGGATGTGTTGCATCCCATGTTACACCGTCGGAGAGCGTCATCCAAGCTTGAGTCTATGACCTTCATGTAGTTGACCGGATCTTCTTCCTCTACTCTTTTTCCACATTCAAATTTCACTTTCTCATCCCCAAACTTCAATGTTAGAGTTCCGTCATTCATATCCACCACTGCTTGAGCGGTGGCTAAGAATGGTCTCCCGAGGATGAGGGGGACCTCGGTGTCTTCCTCCATGTCTAGGATAACAAAGTCGGTTGGAAAAACGAATTTGTCGACCTTGACTAGCAAATTTTCGGCGACCCCATGTGGGAACTTGACGGACCTGTCGGCGAGTTGTATGCTCATCTTTGTAGGGCTTGTTACTCCTAGGCCGAGTCGCTTGAACATTGAGGTGGGCATGAGGTTGATGCTAGCCCCAAGATCGGCCAAAGCATTTCGGACGGGGGACTTCCCAATCGAACAAGGGATTGTGAAGCTCCCGGGGTCGATTTTCTTTTGTGGAAGTTTGTTGAGTACTAGAGCTGAGCATTCTTCGCCTAGGTTAACTAATTGCAATGATTCAATTTTCTTTTCGTGAGTGAGGAAATCCCTCATGAATTTTGCATATTTAGGCATTTGGGTTAGGACCTCAATAAAAGGAATATTAACATGCAATTGTTTTAGTAAACTTTCGAACTTTGTGAATTGCTCATCGGTCTTTTGACGATTTAACCTACCGGGGTACGGGATTGGAGGATTCTTGGTGGGCTCTTGAATTGGTGTAGAAGCCTTTTCTGGCGCATGAGGAGTCACAGGCTGGCCAGAATGACTTCTTTCATTTGGCGGCAATGGAGCATCCTCGGGACCCACGGTTCGATTTCGTAATGTGATGAGATGGACTTGTGCCTTTGGGTTTGGTTCGGTATTACTGGGTAATGCGCCTTGTGGTCTCTCGGAGAAATTTTGAGCTAGTTGATTTAATTGTTTTTCAACGTTTTGAATACTAGCTTGTTGGTTTCTGAAATTCGATTCCATTTGTTGAAATCGATCCGAGTTATTCTTTTCAGTGTCAGAGATGAGGCGAGATATGGTATCTTCAAGCCTTTCTCTTCCACCTTGTTGTTGAGGAAAATTTTGTGGTTGTTGAAAATTAGTTCGTTGGTTTTGTTGGTTACTACTATTTCCGGGATCTCTCCAACCAAGATTTGGGTGGTTACGCCATCCTTGGTTGTAGGTACCCGTTGGAGGACCCGACGGCCTAGGTCTATTATCCATGTAGTTTACCGTTTCAGTTTGCTCATCTAAATCTTTCATACAACTCCAATTTTCATGTGACCCACCACACCCTTCACAAGCCATAACCGAGGCCGTTTTTGTCATTTCTAGCCTTTTGATTTTTGAAGAGAGGGCCTCGATTTGGGCTTGTAAAGAGGTGCTCTCATCAACCTTATGGGCGCCCGGGGCAATAGATTTATTACCTCGGGGAGTGTGCCATTGAAAATTGGTTTGAGCAATTTCCTCAATTTGGTTATATATTTCATTTGGGCGACGATTACCTAAGAGTCCCCCGGAGCTTGAATCAAGTGTTTGTCTTGTGTGTGGCAACAATCCATTATAGAAAGTGGATACTTGTTGCCATATCGCTAGACCATGGTGAGGACACTTTCTTAGAAGCTCCTTGAACCTTTCCCAAGTTTCATATAAGGATTCCCCATCCTCTTGTGAGTATGTATTAATTTCTGTCATTAATTTAGCCGTTTTAGCAGGAGGGAAATACTTATATAAAAACTTTTGGGCGAGTTCATCCCAGGTGGTTACCGACCCAGCTGGGAGGGTATTAAGCCAAGCCTTAGCTCGGTCTTTTAATGAAAAAGGAAACATTCGAAGGCGGATGGCGTCATTTGATGCTCCATTGATCCGGAAGGTATCACATATTTCTAAGAAGTTAGTAATATGTAGATGGGGATCCTCGTCCGCAAGCCCGTGGAAGGTTGCGGAGTTTTGGAGCATTTGTATCAAATGCGGCCGAAGTTCGAAGTTGTTGGCCTCGACATTCGGGGCATTGATAGCGGCGCCAAGATTGCCTACGGTAGGCCGTAGGTAATCCATGAGGGTACGTTGGTCCGCCATTGGAAGTGGGTCCCCCGAAACTTTCTCTTGATTTTTAGCTTTTAGCCTTTTTCTGAGAAAGCGCTCGGGTTCTTCTAGGGGTTCTTTTATGTCTCTACTAGAACTGGAGCTCATGCACTACGTAGGAGGTCCAGATGTGGCGCCTGGGTTCCAAATCCTGCAGTAAAAACAGAAAAGAACGCTGGTCAGAATATTCACCACGGCCCCGTGCTCAATGAACACGGCCCGTGTTCAGAGTTGCAGTAATTGATTTCTGGATCCCTGTTACTGGGAGTTGGACACGACCCCGTGTTGCACCGACACGACCCCGTGTTCAGCTCTCTGTAACTCAGAAAACAAAAATTGCCAGTGATGGTTGCTGGGCACGGCCCGTGTCTGACCGGGCACGGCCCGTGCTGAGCGCTGCAGAAGCTGAAAAAAAAACTAAGAAAATCCTAAAAAAAAAAGAAAAAAAAAAGAAAAATAAAAGATGATTAGGCCGTTGATTCCTAACTTTCTTAAAATCCTTGTGTCCCCGGCAGCGGCGCCAAAAACTTGATGCGTGTGAAGTGTCGTATATTTTAGGTGTATATTTTAAGCCCTTTTTAACACTTATTTTAGCCAAGTTTTAAATTTATAAAACACGATATTTCACTAACACTAAACACACATATGGGCAAGTGCACCCATCGTTGAGTGTAGTATAGCGTTGGTAAGATACCGAGGTCGTCCAAGGACACAAGAGCTTTTAGTACCGGTTTATCCTCAACGTCTAACCAAAATAAAAGTTTAGAAAAATGTTTTTAAACTAAAAAAAATAAAAACTAACTAAAATGCTGAAAATAAAAATAAAAATAAAAACAGATAGACAAGATGAATCACTTGGTTCCGACTCGTATCTAGTATAACCTTTGATTATTTCCGCACTTTTGCACATAATTAAGAGATTATCTTAGTTATTGTAGTAGGCCCCTCTTTTGAAGGTGACGTTACCCTCACCCCAGTAGTTTGAGTCAGCAGGGATACAATCCTAAAGGGGTGGATTATTGGAAGATAATGAATTAAGTTATTAATGCAGTATTGTGGTAGGCCCCGCTTTTGGCGGTGACGTTACCCTCGACTAAGTAGTCTGAGTCAGCAGGGATACAGTCCTAAATAGCCGGGTTATAGTATTAATAGTAGTTAACTTATGAGGGGATCAAAGAGTTTGGACCCCCGCCATCCAATACCGTGAAGTATTGAAGGAGGTCCTACTAAATTTGACCCAGGTCCATTGCAGGACCTCTAAACGCTGAACAATGGCAAGACCTTTACCAAACCGTTCCCTTAACCCCCTACCAGGTAGCCAACATACCTCCATATAGACCGTGGAGATATGAATGGTGAAAATCCTTTATTTTATATAGACAGTAAAATAATGCCAAGACACCACGGACAAACGATAAGGAAAGATCACCTTCAACATAAGTAACTAGTTATTAAAGTCATTAATACAAAACCAAATAAAAAGTGCAAAAGATTAGAAATAAAAAGTATTATACTAGACACTTTGTCTTCACCAAGTGATGTAAGAGACTTAGGCAAACATGGCCTTGATTGTCAAGAACTCTTACGATCAATCTTGGATCCCGAGACGACTCACACACTCTATGATGGACAATGGATGATGGTGGTGGATGATGGTGTTGTGATGGTGGTGGGTGGTGGATGAAGTGTGAGAGAGGTGGTGTGCCAAGGGATGAGTTGCAATGAAACCAAGCACTCCTATTTATAGGCTGAACAGAAGCCTGGGCACGGCCCCGTGTTCGCTGGGCACGGCCCCGTGCCCGTCTGACACTCTCTCTCTTCATTAATTGTAATTCGCAATTACAATTAATGCGCCTGCAGTACTTTCGGCACGCCCCCCGTGTCCGCTGAGCACGGCCCGTGGTGGGCAATAGAAGCTTCTATAGATTTGTCTTTTCTGCTGCTTCTTGGGCACGGCCCCGTGCTGGCTGAGCACGGGGCGTGTTCAGCCTTCTGTTTTCTCTATTTTGCTTTGGAAGGTGCCGTTGAGGGTTCGGGCAATCCACTAATGTTCCTTTTCTTGTATTTATGTTGGATTTAGCTGTCTTTTTGCTTCTTTTGTGTTTTTGAGCTCATTTAATCCTGAAAATACAAAAGGAAGACAAAAACACTCTTTTTCCAATATTAGTACTAAAAAATGGTTAGTTTTATGCCTCATTTGATGTAATTTATATGTTGCATTTTACACACATCAAGCCCGTCCGTCGGTTGTGACTCTTGTTGAATCGAGAATAACCACGGGTTCGCAAAAAAACTCGGGTGAACAATGTCCGCGGGAAACATAGATCCCATATATCTGATCATACCAGCGCAGTTCATCGTTGCACAAAGGTATTTCTTGCTTTCACTAATGTTGTGTTACTTTCCTCCTAACCGAAGCTATATCCTTGTTTAAGGATGTTTAAGGTGATCACTATTCTTCAGTATCTTTTCAAAGATCATGCCTTGTCTCTCGGGTGCACATCATCCAGTCCAATATTAGCCTTTGTCGACATATCCCGTAGGTCGTGGCTAATGGCTTCTTTTGTTGTTCTTTCTCATGCTTCGATACTTGCCACGGAAACACTTTCAAAGAGGTAAGTCATACCAAAGATCAATTTCTTTATGTGTTAAACATGTTGCGTTGTGTGTACAAGCACTTGTGCCTCTTGTTTTATTTTGTGAAGACGTGTTGTCACCATATCATTAAGGGGGTAGCCTACGTACCCTAACAACGTTGTAATGGGAACAATAAATTTATCTCTAGAAGTGGCGCACGACACAAGACCTCGAAGAAGGGCCTTACGTAAGTGTTTTGTGTTAGGGTCTAGAAAAGGACCTGGCGGAAGGGCCTGAGGAAGGGACCCCATGAAAAGATCTGAGGAAGGACCTTGGTAGAAGGGCCTGAGGAAGGACCCTGTGAAAAGACCTGGGGAAGGACCTTGGTAGATGGGCCTGAGGAAGGACACTGTGAAAAGACCTGAGGAAGGACCTGGGGAAGGACCTTGGTAGAAGGGTCTGAGGAAGGACCCTGTGAAAAGACCTGAGGAAGGACCTTGGTAGAAGGGCCTGAGGAAGGATCCTGTGAAAAGACCTGAGAAAGGACCTGGGGAAGGACCTTTTTTTTTAAAGTAAAGTCACATCACTTGGGAAGACAAGAGATTAACTTTTTTTCCTTTCCCACATACTATGCACGTGTATACATATATAATATACCTTTATCATAGTTAATTATATGATAAAAAGGTTGTCATGTTGTTGTACCTTAAGCATAAACATGAGTAACTTTCAGATCAAGTATTGTTCCTTTTTTTTGTTTAAAATATTTCTAGATAATAGACAAATATCTAGGATGTGTGTTCCAAGACACAAGTCTACAAGCATCAGACTTTTCACTGACATAGTCACATGCTCTTCTCTTCTTTTTATATATATCCTTCCTCCCAAAAATTATATATATATATATATATATATATATATATATATATATATATATATTACACGTATATGTATATGCGAAGTACATATTCAAAATTATCATTCGTATAATAAACACAAATTGTTAGTACGCTTCAAAGGAAAAGAAAGCATAACTATTGAAGGTTGTACCTTGTGCAATATAGTGTGTACCCCTTGTACCTTTTTTCCTTTTGTAAATAAAATGTACATGTACTTGTACACTTAGGATGTAATTAGTCATATCCCTATTTAAGTTATGTTTGAACCATACTCCTGTTCTTTTTACTTCTTTTTTCTCAATAGCTTTTTATGAAATGTCACATGGCTATGACAAAAGGCTATGTCAGAGAAAAAGTCTCCTTTGATTTTTTACACTGGCCAAAACATATTATCACCCCAAAAATAAATCGAAATCTCAGTTTCAATTTCTTTGGGTAATATTTCATGCAGGGGCGGTTCTTAGAAGGGCTATGGCAGGGGCACGGCCGGGGCAAGTTTTTTGGTCGTAGTGCTAATTTTCTGCATTTCGATCGAATTTTTTTATATATACTTGTAAGGCCCTATAATGGTGTAGGTTTACGCCTATCTTTATCAAACACAAATATAGGCTATTGGGCTTAGCCTTGTAGTGGGTTAGATAGTAATGGAATAAGCCATGTGGGCTAATTAGTGATTTGGGCTTGTTTGGTTAGTAATATTGTGCATGTGGGTCTGGCCCAGTCTGTAACTAGGTCACCCTATGTAACTATAAATAGGGTAAACCTAGTTCATTATTAGGTTAGACATTTTTAGTGAGGTTCTTCAGTATTTTCGATTTCTGTGTTGGTGTACCAGACGGTTCTCTAGAAACCGTGTGCACTTTGATATTCAATCAATATGAATCGTTCTTGTTCTTATCACTTTCATCAGTATTCCGCGCTTGTGATTGTGATTTTGATATCCGGTTGATAGTTCCTGGACTTACAATTGGTATCAGAGCCTAAGTAGTCTTGCGAAGGCTCGGTTCCTTGGATATCATTCGAAGAACAAATTTTTTTTTGAAGATCGAATAACACGAAGAACATTGTTGAAGATCTCGAAGAACAGTTCAAAATCCACGATTTGATCTGTTTTGGTGGCTTGAAGTTTGTGTTTGCTTATTTTTTGGAGACTATTGTTGGAAATAATCTCTCAAAATTTGGATTTCAAAATCAATTACTTAATTTTCATGATTAAGTTGGCTTTTGTTTCCATATAAAAAAAAGGGCGCTCTTGTACGATTCAGTCTTCATTTGTGCAATCAATAGTCAACATCTTCTCCATATTCAAAAATTGTGCGATTGAAATTAAAGAGAAAAGGTGGGTGATATTATTCTTGTGCGACTGAACTTCCTTGTTGTGCGAATGAAACATCTTGTGCGATCCAACAACTTCTTGTGCAACTACGGGATCTTGTGCGATTATCTTTGGCTTGTGCGATCAGAAGTTCATCATCATCGTCAATCATCACGTTGATCATCATCAACAGTTCGTCGAACCACCATTCTAGACATAACTCGACCTGCTACCATGTCTGATTTCAGCCACCGTACACCACAGGAGATACACCAAACCATCCATCTACCGGCAACACCATCACATCCACAGCACACTCCGACATCATCACTATATTCTTCACTCGGTATCTCTCATTCTCGCCGACCACCGCACCCGTTCAACATCACAGACACCACCTTCACCGTCAAACAGTCTCCAACTTCATTGTCATCTCCGGTCATCCTCACTAATCTCCATCTTTAGTACACGTCAACCTCCTGCCATCGTCACCAACCCTCCGGTCACCTTCGTATCATCACCGTTCACCGGAAAACCTGCAACATCACTCATCTTCGACCATCCATCATCATCTTCATCAACGAACCACCCTGCACACCATCTCCGACGATCTTTCTTCTCCGGTCATCACAACCTTCGTTCATCGTCTTTCTCGCCATTGCCATCAACACAACCTCCGGTCATCTGTTACATCCTCAATCGTCATCACCGTTGTCTGTTTATCACTCCTGCAACCACCACTTTTGATCATCGTTCATTTATAAGTTTGGCGGCTGAGTTTGATTCTAGGGTTTTGGTTCGACGACGTGAACGAAGAAGAAGAGACAGTTATCGTTTGTTTTAATTAATTGATAGTATATTAATAATAATAATAATTATAATACAATCATTAAGTCATCATTACTTTATCATTAAATATATTAAAATAGTTTATTAAAAATTAAAAAAAAAGGTTTATTAATTAAAATATAAAAAAGGGTTTTTGTTATTGTTTTGGCGATACGTTTTGACATGATTGAAGGTGTGGTACAGAAAAGCTTTTTCGTGTCTGTGGCAAAGGGTTTGAGTTAGTAAGTACACGGGTTCTCGCTTTGGGCTTGTGTTGAAGAAACAGTTAAAACACACATTTTAGGGGGATCGCATCTTCGGGGGATCACATCTTCGGGGGATCACACTTCCGGGGGATCACAGCTTTGCTACTTAGAAATGTCAGCTCAAATGAACGACTACATTCCTTCTGAGGCTGAGGTATGTGTAGATGATGTTTGTTGTACAGAAAAATGTAGAAAGAAAGTAAAAGGTTTTAAAGAACAGGCTCAATCGCTTTCTATGCAACTTCAATGTACCAAATCCAGTAGCTACGAAGTTAAAAAGAAACTGGATGGGTATAAAGAAATGGTAGAGGCTCAAAAACGTGACATTCGACAGTTGCATAGTGATCTAAGCGAGGCAAAATGTCGATATCTCCACTTCAAGGAGCTATCTGAAAAATTAACTGTTGAATTAAACAACTTAAAATCAACTTTCAAAAATACTGAATTTAATTTTAAAAAAATTTGATGTTCCAAGTGAAAAGGTCGAAAAGATGATAAATCAACAGTTAAAGTATAGCAAAAAGGAAGTGAGGAATAAGGGATTCGGATTTGTATGCATACCTCCACCATACAATCACAATTACACCTCTATTCCTATGACTGAGGAGGAGATAGCCGACTTGCCTGAAATGGAATATGGGAAACCCGGGGATAGGAAGGCTGAGCCTCTATTCCTAGAAAAACAGGCATTTGATAAAACTTTCGTGAAACCTGCTGATGTTTTAAAGCAAACCGAGACTCTAAATTTTGAGAATAATGCGAACATTGACAAACATTTTCAAGTATTAGATAATACTGTGTCAAGTTTTTCTCAAAATTCATCTGAAGTACAACAACAAGAGAAAGAGTCTAAAACAAAATTTTTCAATTTTGAGTTTGCTATGTTGAGTGAGTTTGTTGAATGGTCTCGCAAACAAACTCAGTCAACTGCTTCATCTGATTCGTCATGTGACTCCTCGGAGACAGCTAACTGTGAAAAGTCAAAGTTAGCTGATTCAGCCGAGTCTATTAACGAATCACCTGAAATAGTTGAATCAGAACAAACAATAGTAGCATCTGAACCACCTGCTCCATCTGACTCCAAATGTGAATCACCTGAAGCAACTGATTCTGAAAAATTGGAATCAGTTGAATCTGGTGAATCCAGCCGTGAGTCTTCTGAAGCAGCTGACTCAGCAGCAGAGGATTCAGCAGAGCCACTACAAAAGGAATGTAACTCAGGTGGTTCAGCTGAATCAACCAGTGAAACAGTGACTGAGCCCAAAACATCTGAAGTTGAAATAACAAGGCCAGTCCCTGATTTTAAATGTGTGAATGTTACTGATGCCTCTAATTCATGTGCAGATGAGGTAATAGTAGAGGATTGGGTTGAGGATGATGATGTTGTTTGCCAAAAGGGTAACGATGTTTGTTCAAAAACATCAAATTTGTCTGCTAATGCCCCTCCATATGTGAGAAAGGCTGTTTCTGAGCCAGCTTTGAGAGGCCCTTCAAACAAATATGTGCCTCCAAAGCAAACAGTTAGAAATGATAATACTAATCCTAACAGTAAATGTGCTAACTGTTGTAAACACGAACATATGAAACTGGGGAGAAAGATTGAACAGACTGCAAACAAATCATCCAACAAGTTTTATAATTCATACTCATCATCAGTTGGATCTAATGGATCGGGATATGCTCCTTACGTGAAAAAGCAAACCTGCTACAACTGCGGCATACCCGGTCACATTGCAAGGAATTGCACACATCGTCCCTATATGCCGTACTATACACAGCATCAGAGGTTTACACCTAGGGATAGATCTTATTCTAAGCCGATGAAGGTTCAAAAACCTAAAGCAATGATGAATAAGAGTCCTAAGGTTAAACCATCTGATGGGGACTGGAATGCTGCAAAAACTAAACGAAAACAAGCTTTGAAACCAAAACAAGTTTTGAAAAACAAAAAGGTTGAAAAGCAAACTGTTTTGCCAAAGGCACCTAAAAAATTAGAGAAGCCTAAACAAGTTTGGAAGGCAAAATAAAATGCAGCAACATCACCAGTCCTTAAATTAAAAGGGGGCATGTGTTTTCGAGAAGTATCTTATATTGATGCTTCAGGAATACCCAGGACCACTATGGCCTGGGTACCAATGTCTTACTAATCTCCTTACTTTTGAGGGACAACCAAGGAGGAGCTGTTGACAATCCTTGGATGTTGATAGTGGTTGTTCCAGAGACATAACGAGTAACATTTCACTGTTGCAATAAGGTATATTCTTTTACAATTGATATGTTTCGTTTGAAGGAGATAAGAGAGGTAAGACAGGATCAGCAAAAAGGTACAAAATTTGAATTTCGTATTCTAATTTCAATATTGATTAGTCTTAAATCTTGTGATGGAACGGTTAGGCAAAAACAACAAAAATATTTTCATTTTCTTTTGTGTTTCTCTTTGTACATACGTTTTCGTTGTTTAGGTAAATTTGCGCGTAAGATTTACGCACAAATATAGGGGGATATCTAAACATATCCATCTGTAAATAGATAAAATGAGAAAAATACAAAAACATTCGAAAAAAATACAAAAATCAAAAATATTTTGTTGCATAAATGGGAAATGAAATAATTTCACTATGTGGATTAAGGCTGACTCATGTAAGACCAATATTGAAACGGTCTGACTCTAGAGCGATATGTTGGTAGGCTTTATCCTGATGGCTGGATTCTTTGACTGGTTCTGTGCATAACACTAAATTACTCTATGACCTCAGGAAAGAACGTCACTTGGAATTAGGACATGGCTATTTGAATGCGTGTGTGATGTCCCGATACACACAATTTCGTTCTAGTTCTGAAATCTTTTCTGTCCAACTCGTGTATCTCCTCTGTTTTGCGTGAGCAAAGACCTGGAGATGCTAGGCAACGTCAGCTTCTGCTGCATCCAGATACATGCTGACCTAGCTGTACGTTGTCGCGCTATAGATCAAATACACCCGAAAGAGGCCCTCTAGTGCCCAAAAGAAACCCCAAAAAAAAACTATATCAAACTGAGAAAATCTCATTTGATCTGTATATTATATCCATCTCTGCTGCTGATCAATTCTTTTCTCTTCTCAATCCAGTCCCAGTCAAGGTTTCAGAATCCTAGAACGGGCTTGTGAAATATGTGGTAGGGAAACTATACGTATGATAGCGTGTTCGAATTAAAATTCCGAGAATTGATTGTGATTAAATTGAGTGTTCATATTAATTTAAAATGAAAACATGATAAATCAGTTGCAGACCGTCACTTGAAAAAGGCCTAAGGAGACAAGTTTAAGTGGACAAATATACTGGCAATCGCTAGGATCACCCAAAGTAAATTAGTGTTGATAAGTGTAGTCTGGCCTGAAACACTGTGATTTGATCCCATTGCAACTGTAATTGTATATTAGTTTCTTTGTTTATTTGTGTTTTAGTTTATATTGTTAGTTTTTATAAAATCAAAAATTCAAAAATAGAGTGTTTATTTGTTTTATTAAAAAATTAACCGTTCTTGAAGATTTGACTTATCATCATAAATTGAATGAAACTTGAATTGTGAAATCCGAGTGCAAATACTTGGATGTACCAAGTGTTCATGTGGTAGTTCCCTCTGTTGTTTAGAAATGTTGCTTATGAGTTTCTGAGCATGTGCAGAAATTAATTCAAATCAAGAAACAGGGGTTGTTGAAGGTTAAGATGATGTTGGCTGCTGATAAAGCATGAAGCATCACAACAACAAGATGTACCTGAGTCAGAAGAACCAGATACGTGTCATCATCTGACAGTGATAGTACATTTGAAGAAGTACCTGTGAACCTGCTTGAAATTGAAGACATTGACAAAGAAAAGAGTTGCTGAGAATCCTCCGCTTGCATTCCTTTCAACAAGTTTTTCAAGCAAAGCTGATCGTGTTTAAGAAGAACAAAGAGCCCAAGTTTGTAGATTAAAAGATGAAGTATCTTCCCACAGAGACATAATATTGACAACAGTTTGATAAAGACAGCATAAACCTAGGGGGATATTGTAAGGCCCTATAATGGTGTAGGTTTACGCCTATCTTTATCAAACACAAATATAGGCTATTGGACTTAGCCTTGTAGTGGGTTAGATAGTAATGGAATAAGCCATGTGGGCTAATTAGTGATTTGGGCTTGTTTAGTTAGTAATATTGTGCATGTGGGCCTGGCCCAGTCTGTAACTAGGTCACCCTATGTAACTATAAATAAGGTGAACCTAGTTCATTATTAGGTTAGACATTTTTAGTGAGGTTCTTTAGTATTTTCGATTTCTGTGTTGGTGTACCAGACGGTTCTCTAGAAACCGTGTGCACTTTGATATTCAATCAATACGAATCGTTCTTGTTCTTATCACTTTCATCAGTATTCCGCGCTTGTGATTGTGATTGTGATATCCGGTTGATAGTTCCTGGACTTACAATACTATGTTTGGCCCGGGCTTGCCCGGGCTTTTTTTAGTGCGCGTATCTTTCGGCCCTGGCACGTTCAACGGGCAAGATCCGTCACTAATTTCATAAGCAAAACCTTTAACATAATTTTGGAATTTTCTCTCTTTTTTTATGAGCAAAACCAGACCTCGCAGATCCATAAAAATGAGGTGTACAAACTCATGGAGCTTCCTCCAAAAACAAAGATGTATAATTTTTATCTCTGGGTCTGGGTTGTGTATACACTTTTTAGTGGATAATAGATACTTGTATTTCATGCATAGTTGTTTACAACTTAAATTTTCAAAAAAAAGAGACATGCTGCAGAGCTTCGTTTCTACTCTTTTTTTTTTCCAGTTTAGCCAGCAGGTAATATACTTGCCTGATATGTGGATGAACCAATTTGATTCATTTCTAAGAGAATGAGATTAGAACTTGATGACCGGAGTTCAAGATGTAGATCTGAGAGGCATTTTGAGCACACGAGGGTCACAGATCTGATCGTTGGTGTGAAGAGATCGAGACAAACTTGTACTCGGTCCCACAGATGGCGCCAATGTCGAATCCTCAAGTCCCTGGTGACGTCTTAGATTCGGTGAGCTCCGGTTCTGGTTTGTTCTCTCGTCGTCGCAGTGACGGTTCCTCTTGCGGGATGTCGGGCCTTGAACTGCAGCCACATGAAAATCTAGTTAGAGGGCCCGAGGGGGTTCACCCCGAGGGCACTCCGATGCTCAAATCAGTATCTTGTATGGTAAAGATAGTTATAAGTGCAAATAAAGGGTATAGAGAGATGAAGGGGTAAGGTCCCAAAAACCTTATACCAAGTACATGGGACCATACCACGACCTCACCTCTTAGCCCTCTTTTGACCTTGCGCGGCCGCGCAACTGGTCCTACAGAGAAGACTCAAGAGGAAGATAGCAGACAACATTTGCGAGCTGAAAAGGAAACCACAAATCCTTGCGCCTTCCTCCATAAACAGAGGATGGAAATCCTAAGTTAAACATTTCCGCTTAAATGATACCCAGACTTGGGTATTATTTACCCAATTGGTGCCACACGGTAAGAGGCCACACAGGATTATGGCAATAACCTTCTAGAAGGCTCAATCGTGCACCACCAGACGGTTATAACCGTCTGGAACACCTGTCATCATCTCAGGCCTCCCTGAAATCACGATGATGCATGAAATTGGAGGAAAACCTCCACTTGCCCACTTTCCACGTGGCAATTCCCCAACCATTGATCAAAACAGCAATTCGTGTGCTCACACATTGAATCGAGAAGATTAACGGGAGAAGAAAATAACCGCTTACGGGGTTAGCATCTTCCGTTAATATTTCATCAATGAGTTTTTCCGCCTAAACTCCCGGCTATAAATACAAGAATAATTCAGGTATGAACACCAAGTTACACACACTTCTTCAATACTACTTCTTCTCCATAAACACATACTTATTCTCATGCCGGAGTCGAGTCAAGGAGAGAACCCTCTTCTCCCTGACGTGTGCGCGTATATACATATTTTTATCATGAATAAACACACGATTCGGTTTTAAATTTATAAAAGTGATTATTACTTTTACATCAAAACATACACGAAAGAGGCAAGTGTACCCCGTCATATATGTAGTAAAGTATCGGTAAGAACCAAGTATCGATCCAAGGAAATGGGCGGAGAATTAATACTAGACCTTTGTCACTAAACTACCGGTAGAAACATAAGTTTTGTGATTTTAATTAAACTAAAGTAAGCGTAAATAAAAACATAATAGATAATAGATAAAAAGCCTTCCTTAATACACAACCAAAGCATGTCAACTAAGTCGGTTTTGGCACTAGAAGCATTCGGTCAATTTTCCATTTTAAGACAATTAGTATCCCTTTCGGGAATCCTAACATGACAATCATTCGGAAAGTTAAAACGACAAACACACTTTAACCACCTAAAATTGTTCTTTAACGTCCAATTGATAAATGTCTATGAAAATCTTTTAAAAATGAGTTAGTCATTCGTTAGGAGTTTTCTAACCGCACTTAATCAAGTAAAGAAACACCGATAAATACAATGCAACCACCGAGACAAGCATAAACTAGATTAAATCACAACCGAGTTCATTTTACAAATCTTGCACAATAATTCACCAAGATAGCAATTTTGGCCTAAACTACTAACTAAGCTAACAAATCATGGCAAGTATTTATAACGACACCATCTAACCCATTAAGGTCCTTACGTGACGGCAAGCTCTCTTGATTAACAATAATTACATTTTATTAAATCACTAACCATTTCTAGTATCATGATGCACACATTTAAACCAAGCTAAACTAGTTAACCAAGTTCAAAGTTTACTAATACAAGATTAATTAAGCTTCATTTTTCAACTATCTTAACTAACCAATCACCAATCATCCAACACAATTACTTATAATCAAGGAATCAATATCAATAACAAGGTTGCAAACTAATCATCAAAGATTAACATAGAAAATACTTCAAAATGTCATTACAAACAAAGATTAACACACTAATGGTTATAATCAAGCAAGGGATTGTTGTGTTTTTGCCCAAAGGCTACAATAAAACATAAATATTAATATAAATGCTTGAAAGATTAACAAAATCATGGAAAGATTAGAAAACCAAACCATAAACAAGCATAAGATTAAGAATCTGGATAGTAATCGAGCTAAACGGGACAATGTGGCTTGAATCCGGGTGAAAGCTAACGCCTCCGGAGCCTGAAAATCGCCTGAATTGCTCTCCAAAGTTCCAGAATCGAACAGAATATTTCTGTTCTGTTTTTATATTTTTTCGATGTCGCACGGTCGTTCTTCCTGTGGCACGACCGTGCACTTTAAGCAATTATTGGGTATGGGGCACCATACTGCATACGTCATCAGATCTTTGACCAGATTCGAAATCGCACGTCCGTTCTCCAGATGGAACGGTCATTCATTACCGGGTTCTTGTTGCACGAGCTGCTGCACTGGTGGTGCAATTCCGGGGTTTTGCTGATGTTCGGATCCGCACGATCGTTCTTCAAATGGAACGGTCGTTCATCTCCAGGCTGACCTTGTATACCTTGCACACCTAGTCGCACCTTCGTTCATTTCCGGGTTGATCAGCATTTGTCGGAGGTGCACGGTCGTGCATCAGGTCGCACGACCGTTCCACAGGCCCAGGTCAGTTTCCTTAACAGAATGTTCGCAGCTTCATTGTTTTGTCCGGAAAGTCCTCGTTTTTGCTATCATCTTGTCTGGTATGCTGTTTTAGGCCTGTAAACAAAAGTGTAGATAATTAAGTATCCGAATGACGGTTTTACGGCCAAAAACGCATAAAATAGGGGTGAAACGGGGGACTAAAATATGTGTAAATTAGCGAATATCAAATCTCCCCACACTTGAACCTTGCTTGTCCTCAAGCAAGCTAAACTAAAAAAAACAATAAAAGATAGAAACAAACAAGAACGATAATTTACACACTATTTTATTGAAAACTACTATAAACGGTTAGCCGGTTTTTCGAAAGACAACATCAAAAGACGCAAACCCAACAAGCATATGCAATTATAAAGCGACAATCAAAAAGCCGTGACTTCACATTTAATTGACTCATAAGTTAATCTTCACACAACTCACAATGTTCACACACACTTGGTTTTATTTATGAAACATACATAAAATGTGTACGTGCAACACTCGATGCCTCGTCAATGAAATGTGCAATATCATAAGCTTGTCATAAGATCTCGTCTCCACCAACTAACATACGAACAAGTGTAAACAAGTGTAAATGGTTAAAACTCGATAGTAGCGTTTAACTAGCAACAAACAATACAACTATACATACAAACGCCTTAAAAAGGCGACTATTGCGCAATCGAGCTTATCAACGAAATTTTAACGTTTAAACATTCAAAATGGCTCGATTTTTATCAACTTCACCCTATTTTAGGGTTTTTATTTTTTGTTTTTTTTTAACATGCTAATTTATACAATGAAACATAAACAAAAACAAGCGCTAGTTAAACGATTATTTTGACCGAGTTTCAACACTAAAAAGGTTTAAAACATAAAAAGGCTAAATTTGGCTAAGTGGGCGATAATGTGGGTAAACAAAGGTAAACGGGAAGGCTCGACATGGTTAATCCTAAAGGGTAATATAAGGTGAACGGGAAGCAC
Organism: Helianthus tuberosus; assembly: GCA_030545235.1. NCBI lineage: Eukaryota > Viridiplantae > Streptophyta > Magnoliopsida > Asterales > Asteraceae > Helianthus > Helianthus tuberosus. Next base: position 89,355,069 of record CM060356.1, on the reverse strand, counting down.
AACACAAAGAACAAGTACACAACAAAGGGGTAATCTAAGTGCCTCTATCACTTTTACACAAATCCGCACGTTCATGGTCTTAACAAGCATACTAGTGACAAGTTCTAAATTACACATAACATCCGGCTCACTCCTATATCCGAAATGAACAAATATATAATAATCAAGGCTCAAATATGCTCACTTAAAGGAAGGAATGGGTAAAAGTGTGAAAACTATCATGTAAGTCTTTCTTTGTTTGTCACGCTTTCCGGTTTCCTTTTTCAAAAATATTTTGCTTGTCGAGTTTATATCAAGTCCGAAGCTTTCTAAAACACAACCAACCTGTTTATTTACTAAAATATATACAAAATATAGGTATTGTTGAATAATTTTTCTGATTTTCTGATTTTTTTTTAACATGAGGACAAACAAAGTTAACAAAGTTAACCCCCTCCCCACACTTGAACTTCGCATTGTCCCCAATGCGAGACCCGAAATATAGAGAAAGGGATAAAAATACTCCCCTCAAGATGATGTTTATGCCACGAGACTTCCGAAGCTGTATCTGGTACGTGCTCCGGTCCAAGATCCGATAGCAAAAACCTGCTAGTATGTCACATGTGCACCCAAAACATAACAGAAACAGAAAAATCACAAATCAACCATAATATACATAAATATAAATACTAAAATCCAAACAAAACATAAAGTAAATTGTCTGAAATACATAACCGGGGTGTTTGAAATAACAGTCAAAATAAACACCCAAAAATAAATAAAGTACTGAAACAGAAAACACCACCAACTGCTATCACCACCGCCAACTACTCGTCTCCATCATCATCGTCTCTCGTATAGGACGGGCCGGCATCGCCATAACCAGGGGGTTCCACGGTGGGAACTGCGGAGGGTGCTGAAAGTAGTCGGGGTATGCGTGATGCATCTCCCCGAAAAGATATGAAAATCCCGCACTCACCCCCTGGTATAGAGTATCCTGGCGATGCTGAAGCTGGTTCTGTGTGGCCCGAACCTGAGCCTGACTGGCCCGAATCTCATCCTGGCTAGATCTAATCTGGTCGATGTAGGTACCATGCTGCTCCTGAGTCACTCGCATATCCTGGAACTGCTGGTAGAACTCAGGCCAGTCCTGATGCTGATGGAATGCATGGTGCTGCGGCGAGTGTGGTGGTGTCGGTGGCTGGTGCTGCTGCTCCGGATTCTGCTCTCCCATCTCAACATCCTCATCTTCCTCCTCAGCTGGAGGCAACGGGTCCCAGACCTCGTTATTCAACCCCTTCAACCTATCCCCCCTATCAAGCTCTACAATCACCCCCATAGCCTTTAGTGACCTGATATCGACATGAACCCCCTCGGTAATCAGAGTGAGACCCTGAAGCACCTCCTCAGTCATATAGCGCTTGTTGTACGCTATTTCAGTCACATACTGACCGCCATGTATCTCACTGTTGGGAGTACGCCCCGAGCTCTTGACAAAGTATTCAGCCATTCGGGCGGCTAGGTTGATAGGTACTTTCTCAACCAACGCATATAAAAAGATCAAATCTGGTGTTGGACAGTTACCAAGACTGTCCATGCGACCGCATATCGTGTGGCTAAATACGTGGTGCATCACTCCGACCAAAGGGTCTCTGAGTCGCGAGGCCTTCGACATCCTCGGGCTGTTGGGGCCCCCAACGGCATTTTCAGCCCAAAATGCATCCCGTGCTGCATCAGAAGGGAAGGTGAACTGATCGTTGAAGACGTCGGTATCATCCATGTCGTCCCTAGCATAAATCCCGAGCCTTCTTCCCAAACGACCAACTGACCATGTATGCCATCGCCCACATAACCTGAAGGCTACCCGCTCCTTGTGGCGGAATTTGGGTTTCCGATGAGCAATCGGCTTTTCATAGGCATAAGATGCGAAGAACTCAATTGTCAGCTCCCGGTAAACGGGTCGGTTGCAACCGACCAGATTTGCAAGCGGGCGACTCATCATGTCGTCTAGTCTGTCATACTGATTGAGTTCCCACATCACTTCCCAATCCAACCATCGGGGGACTCCGAACTGCCCCCGCCTTTCCCATAATGCGTCTCGTTTCGGGATGCACAAAGCCTCTCGCTCGTCGTTGGGGTCGAATTGAAGGAAGGGATGGTCCATCTGTTATGAGGAACATTGTTAGAAAGACAGAAACAGGAAAAATTTGAATTGAAAACAGCCGAGCAGCAAATTATGAAGCTTCTGTGAATCTGATCTGGGCATATGGCACGGTCGTGCGACGAGACGCACGGTCGTGCGTCGCCGACAACAAACACCAATATGCCCAAATCGTCGGAACTGCACGGCGTGCGACCAACGGCACCACTGTGCAACACCGACCAACAAACAAACATCGTGAAACAACGGCGAGGCACGACCGTTCCATACGAGGAAAGTCCGTGCGACAGTGTTTTTTGCAGATTCTGACCCAGGCTCTAAGTTAGCCCGATTTTTCACAAATCAACAAGTTGTTACACACACAAGGGTTAGAAAATGCACCAGATGTTCACGATACTACGATTCAAACAAGGGTTAGGGTTTCGATTTGTTTATGAAGAGAACCCTAAAAATGCCTTGAGGAATCGAAAGAAATCTGACCTAGAAAGCAAAGAAACAAGAAATCTACAACTAGGAACGTACCGTGCGAAGAAGGGTGTGAGATCGTGCGAAAAACCGTGCGATTTGATGAAGTATCGCTCTGGAACCTAGGGCTGGTAGGGTTTCGCGAATTGTGAATGGGGGCTGCAGATGAGGGTATTTATAGTGCCAAATGACAAAACTGCCCTCAGCCTGATGCACGGTCGTTCTCCGTATTGCACGGTCGTGCGTCACTGACATCGCCGAAACGCTAACAACTGTTCTCAAAAATGCACCGGGGGTGCGATCCACCGTGCCGGCCCTCGGAAACGCACGGTCGTGCGACCCGAGGAACAACCGTGCAACAGCTGCAGATACATAATTTTCCGCAGAAGTTATTTCCAGCAACTGTTTCGACCGTTTTTCGCCATTTTTTCGACACACCAACTGTTTAAACAATATTTCAACACAGAACCTTCGCTCGGCACGTATGAAAACTAAGCAAACAAACGGAAACTACCTAACTAACCTAAATTACGCTAAAACTACAAAAACAAAAAAAAATGGACTATTTTACCCTTATAGCGCCAAAGACGCTCCTGCTACATTTTTGTCGGCGAGTCAGTAGCGTAGACTCATGCTAAATTTTTGTCGGCGAGTCGATAGCAAGACTCCATGCTAAATTTTTGTCGGCGAGTCGATAGCAAGACTCATGTCCCCACACTTGTTACAAGTGCGGGCCATTACCACGCCCCTTCGGATTCTGCTCGGTATTGCCCGGAAGACCACCTGGAGGTCTCTCCGACATCATTTTCGCCAACTGGCCCACTTGATTCTCAATGGTCTGAATGGAAGCCTTTTGACTCCGCATTTCTCCTTCGTTGACCATGAACCGCTCCTCATGCTGCTGATATCGCTTCTCAGCCATTTGATTAGCATTGTTGGAGTTGTTCAGCAGTTGTGCCATCATTTCCTCTAGCTTTGCGTTGCTTTGAGAGGTGTGAGGCTGAGAATTGCTTCCTGAGCCTTGATTATGATACTGTGGCTGGAAGGATTGACCTTGAGATTGTTGTGGCGCGGGAGCATGTTGAGCATATCCGTGTGCGTTCTGGTTACCAGAACTAGATTTCCACCCAAAGTTTGGGTGATTTCTCCACCCTGGATTGTACGTGTTGCTATAGGGGTTATTTTGGGGCCTGATTTGATTGCCCATGTAGTTTACTTCCTCTTGTCCTGTAAACATAAAACCCTGTTCACACGTACCTGGCACGTGCGCAACCCCGCACTGATCACAAGATGGCGATTGAATTCGCGAGACATTCTGAGACTGATCAATTCTTGTTGCCAAGGCTCCAATTTGCGCAGTAAGAGCCGTATATGTATCCACCGCATGAACTCCGGAAGTGGATGATGTCTTATTCCGCATTCCACCGTGGTGAGAACTTGACTTCAACGCAGCTTTCTCTATGATCGCGTAAGCTTCAGTTGGCGTCTTCGTTCCAAGATCGCCTCCTGCATACACGTCTAAATGCTCCCGCGAGTCATAATTGAGTCCCTGATAAAAGGTCAGTACTAGTTGCCTTTTGGACAACCCGTGATGTGGGACATCAATTAAGAGATCTTTAAACCTCTCCCAAGCTGCGTGTAGAGATTCCCCGTCGTCTTGCTTGAACGTCATGATACGGTTCCTCAATTTAGTCGTCTTTTCCGGAGGGAAATATTTTTGCACAAAGAGTTCTGCCATCTCGGCCCAAGTGGTGATAGATCCGGCCGGAAGTGACAAAAGCCAAGCACCGGCTTTGTCTCGCAATGAAAACGGAAAGAGCCGCAAACGGATCGTGTCCTCAGAAACATCTCTTATCTTGAAAGTTGAGCACACCTCAAGAAACTTTGCGATGTGCCGACCCGGATCATCGTGATCCTTCCCATCAAACTGCACCGAGTTTTGTATCATATTGATGATGCTGGATTTTATCTCGAAACTCGGTACTGCTACCGTCGGTCGAGTGATGCTCGGTAGCAAGCCTTCTCCTCCGGGTTGGTTTGTTTCATTCAAATGTCTGTCGTCGTCTGCCATGGTTGTGTTTCATGCTGCCCCTGAGCCCTCGGCTTCAGCGGGTACTCCCTGCTCCTGCTCACCGGCTGCGAGTATCAGCCTAACCGCACGAGATCTTGTACGAACACGTCTCCTCAGATCACGCTCGGGTTCGTCTGACGGCTCAATAGGATTGGGAGCGGGGGTATAGGACATTAACCTGCAAACGAAAATTTGACACAATGAATATTTTATTAATATAATAATTTTGTTTTTTTTTCAGCTGAATAGAAACAGAAAATTATTAAAAATGGGCTGAAAATTTTATAAAAATCCGAAAATGGGCCCGAAATTTTATAAAAATCAACACAATAAAAAATAATCGAATCGGCTAATACAAAAATGATTTAAAGGTGCCGAAAACCCATGAATAAATGAATAAATAAATCCGGATTGAATAAATAAATGGAATAAAAATTTACAAGTGTACAAAAATGACTTGGAAAACGAATAAATGAAATAAAAGCAAGAAATATTAACAAATAAATAAACAAATAAATAATCAAGAAATTATACACAAATATTAACAAGTATATACGCCGATAACACAATGACTCGGGTCGTTCCTAAAACTCGCCATTTCCCCGGCAACGGCGCCAAAAAAAACTTGACGTGTGCGCGTATATACATATTTTTATCATGAATAAACACACGATTCGGTTTTAAATTTATAAAAGTGATTATTACTTTTACATCAAAACACACACGAAAGAGGCAAGTGTACCCCGTCATATATGTAGTAAAGTATCGGTAAGAACCAAGTATCGATCCAAGGAAATGGGCGGAGAATTAATACTAGACCTTTGTCACTAAACTACCGGTAGAAACATAAGTTTTGTGATTTTAATTAAACTAAAGTAAGCGTAAATAAAAACATAATAAAAACATAATAGATAATAGATAAAAAGCCTTGCTTAATACACAACCAAAGCATGTCAACTAAGTTGGTTTTGGCACTAGAAGCATTCGGTCAATTTTCCATTTTAAGACAATTAGTATCCCTTTCGGGAATCCTAACATAACAATCATTCGGAAAGTTAAAACGATAAACTCACTTTAACCACCTAAAATTGTTCTTTAACGTGCAATTGATAAATGTCTATGAAAATCTTTTAAAAATGAGTTAGTCATCCGTTAGGAGTTTTCTAACCGCACTTAATCAAGGAAAGCAACACCGATAAACACAATGCAACCACCGAGACAAGCATAAACTAGATTAAATCACAACCGAGTTCATTTTACAAATCTTGCACAATAATTCACCAAGATAGCAATTTTGGCCTAAACTACTAAATAAGCTAACAAATCATGGCAAGAATTTATAACGACACCATCTAACCCGTTAAGGTCCTTACGTGACAGCAAGCTCTCTTGATTAACAATAATTACATTTTATTAAATCACTAACCATTTCTAGTATCATGATGCACACATTTAAACCAAGCTAAACTAGTTAACCAAGTTCAAAGTTTACTAATACAAGATTAATTAAGCTTCATTTTTCAACTATCTTAACTAACCAAGCACCAATCATCCAACACAATTACTTATAATCAAGAAATCAATATCAATAACAAGGTTGCAAACTAATCATCAAAGATTAACATAGAAAATACTTCAAAATGTCATTACAAACAAAGATTAACACACTAATGGTTATAATCAAGCAAGGGATTGTTGTGTTTTTGCCCAAAGGCTACAATAAAACATAAATATTAATATAAATGCTTGAAAGATTAACAAAATCATGGAAAGATTAGAAAACCAAACCATAAACAAGCATAAGGTTAAGAATCTGGATAGTAATCGAGCTAAACGGGACAATGTGGCTTGAATCCGGGTGAAAGCTAACGCCTCCGGAGCTTGAAAATCGCCTGAATTGCTCTCCAAAATTCCAGAGTATCGAACAGAATGTTTCTGTTCTGTTTTTATATTTTTTCGATGTCGCACGGTCGTTCTTCCTGTGGCACGACCGTGCACTTTAAGCAATTATTGGGTATGGGGCACCATACTGCATACGTCATCAGATCTTTGACCAGATTCGAAATCGCACGACCGTTCTCCAGATGGAACGGTCTTTCATTACCGGGTTCTTGTTGCACGAGCTGCTGCACTGGTGGAGCAATTCCGGGGTTTTGCTGATGTTCGGATCCGCACGATCGTTCTTCAGATGGAACAGTCGTTCATCTCTGGGCTGACCTTGTATACCTTGCACGCCTAGTCGCACCTTCGTTCATTTCCGGGTTGATCAGCATTTGTCAGAGGTGCACGGTCGTGCATCAGTTCGCACGGCCGTTCCACAGGCCCAGGTCAGTTTCCTTAACAGAATGTTCGCAGCTTCATCGTTTTGTCCAAAAAGTCCTCGTTTTTGCTATCATCTTGTCTGGTATGCTTTTTTAGGCCTGTAAACAAAAGTGTAGATAATTAAGTATCCGAATGACGGTTTACGGCCAAAAACGCATAAAATAAAGGTGAAACGGGGGACTAAAATATGTGTAAATTAGCGAATATCACTCCCCTTGACGAGGCTAACGGTGCTTTGTTTTGCAGAGTTTATCGGAGAAGAAGATCAGTTTATCGAATCAAACGAGAGAGAACAACCCCCTTTTTATGCAGATCCAAACCCCCTAGATAATTTGATTCCGATCATTTATCTAGTGTTTCTTCATTGGCGCCCACCGTGGGGCTCGAACCCACGACCACAAGGTTAAGAGCCAACTCAAGAAACAGTTATCATTCCTGCCAATGAAGATAGTTATAAGTGCAAATAAAGATACGTGGCGTTCATGATACATTTCATGTATCTAATCTGAAAAAGAGTCCAACTCAAGAAACAGTTGTCATTCCTGCCGATGAAGATAGTTATAAGTGCAAATAAAGATACGTGGCGTTCATGATACATTTCATGTATCAGGCTTCTTCTTAATGGTACCCATCTTTCCGCATTCTCTCTTATATGCTACAACATACAACGAAACGACTGCAGAAGAAGAGGAGCACGTTCAAAAAAAGGGGGGGAAAGGCAAAAAGGGTAAAACTCTAATCTTACCATGACCATCCTCCGTATACACCGGTTTGTCTTCCCGGTCCATCCTCCAATTCAAACTCATACCAGCACCAAGAAGAGCTTTCTCCGGCAAAGCAATGTTAGGAACGTCTTTCAGATCCTGGTACCAATTCTCGTCAACAGGGGTCTGAACAGTTTCAGTGGGGACATCTTCTTTTCCCCTAAATATCATCCTCATCAGAACGACGCCGGCCTTGATAAAGAAAAACTTATGTTTCCAGTCATGAAAGGATTATGGGGGATGCAACAAAATTTTCTTCGCTGACGCCCTCTGAACGAAAGAATAAAACCCTTGGGTACAATGCATTTGGTGAAAAACCCGGAATCGAGAAACTGTTGGCTCAATATGCATCGAACGACACACGAACTCGAAATGCCGAACCCTAACCATGCCAATCGGATGAATTTGGGAAAGATGAAACCTGTAATGCCCAAGAATTTCAAGAAAAAATTTCGTCACAGGTAGACGAAAGTTGCCTTCACAAAAGAAATCAGTAACCGAGGGCACTCCATTGCTCAAATCAGTATCTTGTATGGTAAAGATAGTTATAAGTGCAAATAAAGGGTATATAGAGAGGGAGCTGAAGTTGTAAGGGAGAAGGAGTGGAACATAACATGTTGGTTTAGAAAGATAAACATTCCTTTTATAATGGCATTCTTGGGCCAAAACCCTAGTGGGCTGGCTTAAGAATGGGCTTCTCAGAATTAAGCCCACTCAAACCTTCTAATCATGCTGGGAAAATCCAAATGGGCTCAGGCCCAGTCATCAATCCAAGGGAATGAGCCCAGATGAGGAGCCCACGCGGGGAGCCTCGTCATCACTAAAGGAACTTGTTACACAAGATTGTTAGACATCCTCATCCCCATCCTTTAAAAACCATATAGCCCTTCCACCCCTCATCATAAGTTGTCTCGAAAATCACAGCAACTCCCACCCCTTTCACTCTAATTTTCAATCAAACATACACAAAATCATCAATTCTTCAAGTCTAAACCATCCAATATCACCCAAGTAAGCTAAACCATCTTAAAACCTTTGTGTATTCTATTGTAATCCATAAATCTAGGTGGTAAATGACGTGGTGCGGGTGTGTGTGTATTTTAGATATATTTTATCTCTTTTTAATTACTCGTGAATTCAAGTTTTAAATTTATAAAACACGATATAATACTATCACTCTACACACACGTTAGGGCAAATGCACCCATCGCGGACATAGTATAGTGATGGCAAGATACCGAGGTCGTCCAAGAACACAGGAGCTTTTAATATTGGCTTATCCGTCTAGTCTAACCATATTTTGATGAAAAAGTTTTTTGAAAGTTATAAAAAGATAAACTAAAAAAAAGTGAAATATAAGGAAAAACAATTAGACAAGAAAGAGTCACTTGGTTCCAACTCCTCTTTTATGTATCCTTTAAACGATTTCCGCACTTTGGGCATTTTAATATATTATCTTTAAGTTATAGTAGTAGGCTCCCTTCTAGGCAGCGTTACCCTCAATCTATTGGTCTGAGTCAGCAGTGATACAGTCCCGCAAGGTCTGATTATTGAAAGATAATTAAGTTAGTTATTAATGCGAAAAGTGCTAGGCCCCATTCTAGACAGTGTTACCCTTAACCCTTTGGTCTGAGTCAGCAGGGATACAGTCCTCGCAGGGTTGGTTCAAAGTTTTAATAGTAGTTTATAGATAAGGGATTCAAGCGGTTTCTTACTTCTCCCGAGGCGAACAGTACCGCCCACTCGTGAAGTCTTACTAAGCTTGAACCAGGTTCTCGCATGATATATACATTGAACGGGACACAGAATTACCCAAACACCCTTCTAACACCCTTCCAAGTAGTTAACGTGCTTTATATAGACCGTAAAGACACGAATGTGTGAATCAACGACACATGAAGAATGGTTAAATAAATTCGCCTTCAATATAAAAAACTAGTTATTAAAGTCATTAATACATACCCAAATAAAAATGAGTCAAAGATTGGAAATAAAAAAGTAATACATAAAAGACTTGTCTTCACCAAGTGATGTAAGAGTTTAGCCAAGTATGGCCTTTGTTTGACAAGAACTCTTACCATTGATATTGGATCCCGAGACTAATACACGCTATAAATGATGGAAAATGGATGATGGTGGTGGGTGTTGGTGTTGTAGTGGTGGTGGAGTGGTGGCAAGTGTGAGAGAAGTGGTTTGGCAAGTGATGGACTAGAATAGAACCAAGCACCCCTATTTATAGCTGAAGTCAGACAATCAACACGGCCCGTGCCCTCCTGGCACGGCCCCTTGGCCATCCTTCTCTCTCTTCCTCATTAACTGTAGTGTCAGATCTTGTACTAACACGACCCCGTGTGTCAACGGCACGGCCCGTGGCCATTGTACTTGCTGTACTATCTCAGATTTTGCGAATCTTATAGTTGACCATGCCCCGTGTTGCCTTAGCATGACCCCATGTTGGTTGTCTGGTTTGTCCTTTGCTGTTGTCTTTTCTTCTGTAGAGAATCTTGCCTTGGGCACGACCCATGCCTGGTGGGCACGACCCCGTGCCAGAGCTTCTGATCTTGCTATTTTGTTGGCTTGGATGTGGATGGGGGCTTGGCGAGTTGTGTCAATCCTCCTTCATTGTATTTATGTTGGTTTTTTCTGTTATTTTGCTTCTTTTGTGCGTTTAAGCTCTTTTGACCCTGTAAATTAAAAAGGAACAAAGAAACAAACTTTTTCCAACATTAGTACTGAAAAATGGTTGATTTTACGATGTAAATATGTTGTATTTTACGTACATCAAATACCCCCATACTTGAATCTTTGCTTGTCCTCAAGCAAAACTCTATATCGTGGATTACACACCCAAACGGAATAGGTAGAAGAGAAGGTTTGGGGTTTATCTTTAGAGTGTCGGGAATCCAACTTCTAATTTATTTTGTTTTTATTTATTTACTATTTTATTCGCTATGACTTATTTAAAACACAAATTAAGGGAAAAAATTGCTTTGGGCATAACATGCCTTTATAACATGTTATGCCCAAAACAAATAATTTTTCTTAATATGTATATTAAATAAATCATGACGAATAAGATTGTAAATAAAATAAAAACAAAATAAATTTAGAACTTGGATTCCCGACACTTTAAAGATAAGCCCAAAACTTCTCTTCTACCTATTCCGTTTGTGTGTGTAAGCCACAATATAGAGTTTTGCTTGAGGACAAGCAAAGATTCAAGTGTGGGGGTATCTGATGTGCGTAAAATACAACATATAAATTATATCAAATACGACGAAAAATCAACCCTTTTTCGGTACTAATGTTGGAAAAAGCATGTTTCTTTGTTTCTTTTTAATTTACAGGATCAAAAGAGCTTAAACACACAAAAGGAACAAATTAACAGCAGAAACCAACATAAATGCAAAGAAGAAGGATTGACACGACTTGCCAAGCCCCCATCTACATCCAAACCAACAAAAATAACAAGAACAGAAGCTCTGGCACAGGGTCGTGCCTAGTCAAGATTCCCGCAGAAGAAAAGACAACAACAAAAGATAAACCAGGCAAACCAACACGGGGTCGTGCTAACTCAACACGTGTCGTGGTCAACTCTAAGATTCGCAGAATCTAAGATAGTACATCAAGTACAATTGCCATGGGTTGTGCCGTTGACACACAGTGTCATGTTAGTACAAGATCTGACACTGCAGTTAATGAGGAAGAGAGAGAAGGAAGGCCACGGGGCTGTGCCAGGTGGGCAGGAGGCCGTGTGAATAGTCTGACTTCAACTATAAATAGGGGTGCTTGGCTTCATTCCAACCCATCCCGTAGCAAACTACTTCTCTCACCCTTGCCACCACTACAACACCAACACCCACCACCATCATCCATCTTCCATTTTTTAGAGTATGTAGTAGTCTCGGGATCCAAGATCGATCATAAGAGTTCTTGTCAAAAAAAAGGTCATGCTTGGCTAAACTCTTACATCACTTGGTGAAGACAAATCTTTTATGTATTACTTTTTTATTTCCAACCTTTGGCTCCTTTTTATTTGTGTATGTATTAATGACTTTAATAACTAGTTTTCTATATTGAAGGTGAATTTTACTTAATCATTCTTCATGTTTCGTTGATTCACTCATTCGTGTCTTTATGGTCTGGAAGGGGGTTAGAATGGTGGTTGGGTAAATTCTTGTCTCGTTCAGTGTATAGATTCTGTGAGAACCTGGTTCAAGCTTAGTAGGACTTTACGAGAGGTAGGTCTTAACCGCCTCGGTAGAAGTAAGAACCGATTGAATCCCTTATCTATAAACTACTATTATAACATTAAACCGACCTTGGGGACTGTATCCTTGCTAACTCAGACCAATAGGTTGAGGGTAACGCTGCCTGGAAGGGGGCATACCACCTTTCGCATTAATAACTTACTTAATTATCTTTCAATAATCCGACCTTACGGGACTGTATTCTTGCTGACTCAGACCATTAGGTTGATGGTAACATTGCCTGGAAGGGGGCCTATTACTATAATTTAAAGATAATCTCTTAAAATGTCCAAAGTGCGGAAATCATTAAAGGATACATAAAAGAGGTGTTGGAACCAAGTGATTCCTTCTTGTCTATTTATTTTTCCTTCTATTTTATTTTTAATTTCCAGTTTATCTTTTTATAACTCTCAAAACTGTTTATCAAAATTTGATTAGATTAGACGTTAACGATAAGCCGGTACTAAAAGCTCTTGTGTCCTTGGACGACTTCAGTATCTTGCCATCACTATACTACGTCCGCGATGGGTGTACTTGCCCTAACGTGTGTAGAGTGATATTATTATATCGTGTTTTATAAATTTAAAACTTGATTCGCTAGTAAAAAGTGCTTAAAATATACCTAAAATTTATAACCTCACACGCACACGTCAGATGTGCAAGAGTTATGTCAAACTAAGTGTATCAATTATGAGATGAGATGGGGAGAACAAAGGTTGTGGCAGATTATTCGTTATGAAGCTAGACTTAATTTTCCAAACTGGAAGCCACATTACCCAAAGAAGGTGACAAAGATAGATCCTGTTACAAAAGAAAAAGACGTCACTCTTCATATCAAAAGACCTCGATCCATGAGGAATATGCCGCTAATGAAGCTTGAGCAAGATTTTTATGAAGAATTCCAAGGATGGTATTTTGATCCTGCAACTGCCTAAGCGGTGATTTCATTAAGGTCTAAAGAGAATGGTATTTGGAGAGGTATTCGGATTTTGGATCCAATGTGGTTGGTGAACCTGTCAAAGAAAGATGTTGAGTGTTTATACTTCACAAAGATATGGTATGATGTGGCTGATAAGACTCAAGCGATGCAGTACCAGAGTGTGATCAGTACATGTTATGCTAAGGATATTCACTCAGGAAGAATGTGGGAAACAAAAAGGCATGATCTGGAAAGGAAGGAGTTCTTGAAAGAAGTTAGAAAAGAAGAAAGGATCGAGGCTAGAATGGAGAAAGCAGCATTCTTAGGACGTCTAAAGATGATGAACAAGCATGTTCCTACTGACCAAACTCCGATTCCTAGCGAAGAAAGAAGAAAGAAGCCATACAAGAATTTCTTTGAGACAGGGTTCAGAAGACAAAGGTACTTGAAAAATTTGGAGATAGAGAAGAAGGAAAAAGATAAAGTTACTGAAGATTGAAGACCGATCGTGACTGTGGATACATCCAAGGGGGAGTTTGTTGGTGCATAATGTCTACAGCCTACTTCATTGTATCGTGTTGATAATGTAATAAGTTTACGTGTTAGAACTTATGGAACTGTAATGTAAAGTTCCCTTCGCACGAAGGAGTCCTTCGTACGAAGGGACATAGTCACTCGTACGAATGGGTCTGTCCATTCGCACAAAGCCTCACTCGCACGGGTTTGCATGCCTATAAATAGGAGTTATGAGTGAAAGCTTAGAATGAGTTTTCGCATTCGGACAGCGAAGCGCTGCTGAATTAATTTATGATTTTGTACAAGTTTCTATTGAATGAAATCAGGGTTAAACGTGGAATTTGTGTTTGTCAACTATTCAATCGGATTCCGCACGATATGATTAGCTATATTGAGTTGGCCTGAGCGTAAACAATGACGAAACGGTCCTCACAATTTCAAATTAAAACAATTTTTATAAACTATTTAGATGTGTTATAAAATATCTTTGGGAAAACATCATGACTTCATAAAAATTTACACCCATCTACTTAATTTCAAATTAAAACAATTTTTATATACCTAAAGACATTATTTGAGTTACAAAAATGTGTTATAAAATTTCTTTGATAAAACATCAAGTCTTCATAAAAATAATATTTTATAAGTTAGTTAGGATTATTTGAAAAAAATTGTTATGCCTTTCTTGATTCCTAAGTGATTCAATTGTCAGTTCGGCTTTGATCTTCACTTAGTTATGTTGGTTTTCATATGTTGATCCTTGCAAGTCTCCGAATCATCATCTTTGACTTGTATCCACCTGGATCTTTAATTAACTAACGTCGATTGCCATTTATCTTTATTAATCTTCGATTAGTTATGTATGTGGGTCATAATCTTCAATATTTGATCAATCCATTTCAATTTTTCAAAGTCAATTTTGTTAATTAGATAACCAATACCTAACTAATTTCATTCCAATAAAACTTCTAGCTTTTCGTTAACATTCTTGATGTGCACATTAAGTGTATTGGAACATGTAAGCGGTATTTGCACATTGATTAACGACAACCAAATAACACAAGTTTCTAATTTAAATCATGGAACGTGAAGTCAAATGGCTTAAACGCAAGCGCATTCCACTTGTTAAAGTTCGGTGGGAATCTAAACGTGGTCCAGAATTTACTTGGGAACGTAAAGATCAAATGAAGGCGATATATCCACATCTATTCTCACAAGTTTCATCTAAATAAATTTCGGGATGAAATTTCCTGAAGCAGGGGAGACTGTGACATCTGTGCTTGTAATCATTGTATTAACTTTAAACAGTTCAATTATAAATAAAACAATGTGATTTGACCCCAATGTTTGTTTATTTATGTTTGACATTTTTGCACGTTTCGATTTTGTTCAATTTCAAACTCTAAATCGTTTTCTGGAAAGTTATACGCAAAATGATGCGTAAACGTAATCAGTTTAACACGACAAACACTCTGGAACATCAACATATGCTTAACATACCTTAAATAATCTTTACATAACTTAGAAATAAGTTTTAAAGGGTTTGGTATGGCAAAATCAAGTTTATTTGATCGCAGGGACTAATTGTGACAAACTACGAAAGTATGCCGATTCGTCTAGTAACGAACATTCCGGAACATGATCATAAGTTAAACATACCATAAATATACTTCACATAGCTTAGAAATAGGTTTTGAGGGGTTCGATGTGCAAAAATAAACTTATTTGGTCAATCAGGGACTAAAAGCGTCAAAAAGTGCATAAGTTTGCATTTACGCATATATCTTACGTTCTGAACATATCCGGACATCCAAAAATTTTTGTAATCATTAAAATATTTTATTTTAGTGATTTGTAACACTCGTCTTATAATTTCATTGATTAATCATAAAATACGGACTTTTAAAAAAACAAAATACATAATTAACAAAAACTTAGTTAATAAACTATGATGTACTTCGTTATAGTGTTTAAACTTAGTCAACTAACTATATTAAAATGTTCAATATACAGTAGTGTTTACAAAACAACATGGTTTAAACTAATTTAGATTAGCGCGGAAGCATTCAAAACTTGTGTTCGGTTCTTGATTCCCTTGCTTGATCGACATCCACAACTAACAAGCATCACCTGAGGTCAAAACCACAAAAATAATTAGTTTCGACAATGTTAAAACGAGTCTAGACAAGCCCCAATAACAAAAACATAATAAAATATAAAAATTCTGATTTTAGGTCTGTCGCGCCACGCGCCAGACTCAAACAAAACTTTTGCGTGCCGCGGGCGGCCCCGCGTGTCGCGCCAGAATCATGTGCCCCTGTCGCGTGGCGCAGGGGAGTACATTTTCCAGCAGGTCCAATTTCTGGACCTGCATATTTGCCCAGCTCCGGATTTTGTCAAAATTCAAACTTTAAACAAGCATAACTTTTTATTTACATGTCCGTTTTAACCGATTCTTTTTCCTATATGTCCGTATTAAAATTACGGATCTAACCATGTGACTTTCACTTAACGAAACCCGAATTATGAACCAATGGTTCACAGAAACCTTGTTTCGATTATTCAACCCGTTAACTATGTGTGCACATTGTTTACCAATCCATTCTTTGGCATTTTAAACTTATTCACCCATTTCCCGGGATTGTAATTCATGGCGTATCCATGCCATTACATGGCTGTACGCTCACCTTAATATTTCACGCTCGACTTCCATAAATTCAAGCATGCCACTTCTTGCAACAATTGCAATTGATTTCTACCATTCAACATAACAACTCAGGTTTGTAAACTAATTTGGCATGACCAATTCATTGGCGTTTTGCCATCTAAATTAGCACTTTATGAGACTTTTAAGTCCCCACACACATAACCATTTTAATGACATAGTTTTGACTCGTTCGTTTGTCAAGTGAAAACCGTCACTTTAATGACAAGCCAAACCAATTCCAGCCATTATTTTGACCCGTTTGATTGTCGAGTGAGCTTCGTCACTTCAATGACACACCAAACGCGTATACTACATTACGACACCAATAACACACTAATTTTAAACGTTTGCGCATAATGTAACGGGACTAAAGCCACGTACCTTTCAAAGCACCCCTTTTAGTCGCGCGTCACCACCGACTTGTCCACTTGACGCTCCAGTTTCCTTTCCTGTAGAGTTCAATAACAACCCGTTTAGAACTCTTTTGTTTACATATAACGCATAGTTTGCCATAACTCTACAAACACGCGTTTTAGCTCAAATTTCCAGTTTTTAATCTTCTTTTAGGCATTTTCACAAACACCTTAAGGGCATAATTTCTCATAACCTATCATCAAGGTCATAACTTATTATTTAGCCAAGATTAACATCAATTAGGCAATTTACACATGTTTTTAACATCAACATTTCAGAAATTACTTGATAAAACTCGGATTACACTAGAACAAGAATCATAATCCTAGTGTTTATCAAGTTTCTACAAAACCCATTAATCACCTACAATGGTGATTATGAACCCCACAAGTATTAAGCAAAATTTTAACAAGAAATCATCTAGGGTTTTTCCCTAGACATCATATTACTCCAATTTCATTTGTACAACACACATGCAACATCAAATTCGAATTTCCTATGTTCATTCAGAAATTTAAATGAGAATTTTCTACAAAATTTACATACCTTATGATCCCTTTCACTGAGGTGATCACTAATCTATGTTCGGATTTTGATTTGGGACAGAATTTGGTCTTCAATTTGATCAAATATCATGAACTAGGGTTTGGAGAAGCTTTGGTCGCCCCCCCCCCCTTTGTATTTGATCGATCCCAGCACACTCAAATGTGTGTTTTGTGATTAAAAAATGTTTTTATTATAATTAGTTTCATTTTTGACACCCTTGGTCCGTCTAATTTTCTTTAGTTCATATTTTGAGTGTTTTAACCCACTTATGAGTTACTATAAGACTTGTAACTAACTGGGTTATTTAGTCCTAGTTAGTTTGTTCTTGTTTATTTAATGCTCTATAATTCTAATATATAGTTTTATATTTTCGGGGTGTACAAGTCCACCCCCCTTAAAAAGGGTTTCGTCCCCGAAACCATAGTACGCACCGAATAATGTAGGGTAGAGTCGTTGCATCTCCTCTTTAGACTCCCATGTGGTATCCGAACCCTTTTTTTGTTCCCATTTAACCTTTACTTGATTAATCACTTTGTTCCTTAAGCTTTTCACTTTCTGATCTAGAATCGCGATCGGCTTCACCGCATAGTTAAGACTATTATCCACTTCAATGTCGTCATAATGAATGTAAGCTCTTTCGTCGGCTAGACATTTCCGAAGATGTGATACATGGAACGTGCTATGTATCCCACTCAACTCCTCGGGCAGTTCGAGATGGTATGCTACCTTACCAACCCGTTCGATGATTCTAAATGGCCCAATAAATCTCGGGCTTAACTTTCCTCTTTTTCTGAACCGAATAATTCCCTTCCACTGGGATACCTTTAACATAACTTTGTC
This sequence comes from Helianthus tuberosus, assembly GCA_030545235.1. NCBI lineage: Eukaryota > Viridiplantae > Streptophyta > Magnoliopsida > Asterales > Asteraceae > Helianthus > Helianthus tuberosus. Next base: position 89,337,115 of record CM060356.1, on the reverse strand, counting down.
ACCGACTTGAAACTCAATTGATCTCCTTCTTTTGTCTGCATACAATTTTTGTCGATCCTGAGCCACTTTTAAATGGGCTCGGACCAAATCGATATTCTCATTCGTAATGCGGACTACATCCATATGTGCAAGCCCACGTGGACCAACCTCATCCCAACATACGGGGGTTCGGCATTTTCTACCGTAAAGCATCTCGTACGGAGCCATACCGATGCTTGCGTGGTAACTGTTATTATATGAAAACTCAACCAACGGTAGATAGACATCCAAACTACCCCTGAAGTCGATAATACATGCCCGTAACATATCTTCCAACGTTTGTATTGTTCTTTCACTCTGTCCATCCGTTTGTGGATGGTAGGCTGTGCTAATGAACAATTTAGTTCCCATTCGCTATTGGAATTCGCGCCAAAAGTTCGAGGTAAACCGAGTATCTCTGTCAGACACGATGGATATCGGTACTCTGTGGTGTGCTACTATTTCATTGGTATATACCTCTGACATCTTTTCAGATGTATAAATCTCACGAATCAGAATGAAGTGAGCACTTTTTGTCAATCTATCCACAACTACCCATATAGCATCGAAACCGTGGTTGGTTTTGGGCAATTTGGTCAACAAGTCCATTGTGATTTGTTCCCATTTCCAAACTGGGATCTCCAACGGTTGCAGTTTACCATACGGCTTCTGGTGTTCTGCCTTGACTTGCAAACAGGTCATGCACTTCTCCACATATTTTACAACATCTCTTTTCATTCCGGGCCACCAATAGTTTTGCTTTAAATCGTTATACATCTTGGTTGCCCCCGGATTAATTGAATAACATGATTTATGGGCTTCGTCAAGTAGGAGCGCCTTGGCTCCGCATGAATTTGAAACCCATATTCTCCCAAAACGAGTCTTTAACCCTTGGTTACCATCCGCCAATTCTTTCAATTGGCCAACTATTCTTTCCTTCTTCACATTTTCCTCCTTCATTGCTTCAACTTGAGATTTCCGGATTTGTTCAAGTAAACCCGATGTTACAATTAGTTGCATTGATCGCACTCGAATGGGGGTATAATCTACCTTTCGGCTCAACGCATCCGCCACCACATTAGCTTTCCCCAGGTGGTAATGTATAACACAATCGAAATCTTTGATAGTTTCTAACCACCGCCTTTGCCTCATATTTAATTCCTTCTGATCGAAGAAATATTTCAAACTTTTATGGTCGGTGAAGATAGTACATTTTACCCCATAAAAATAATGCCTCCATATCTTTAAGGCAAATACCACCGCCTCCAACTCGAGGTCATGTGTCGGGTAAGTCTTTTCATGAGTCTTTAGTTGTCTCGAGGCATAGGCTATAAGCTCGCCCCGTTGTATCAGAACGTACTCAAGACTCGAATGTGATGCACCCGAGTAAACTACCATGTCGTCAACCCCATCCGGCAATGTCAATACCGGAGCGTGGGTCAATTTATCTTTAAGCGTCTGGAACGCTTTCTCTTGATCTTCGCCCCAAATAAAATTTTCGTCTTTACTAGTTAGTTTGGTCAATGGCGTAGCAATCTTGGAGAAATCTTGTATGAATCTCCTGTAATATCCCGCAAGCCCCAAGAAGCTTCTGATTTCCGAAGGATTCTTTGGTGGATTTCATCTCGCCACAGCTTCAATTTTTGACGGGTCTACCAACACCCCATTCGCACTAATAATGTGCCCAAGAAATTGCACTTCTCGTAACCAGAAAGCACATTTCGAGAATTTCGCATATAATTTCTCTCTCCTGAGTGTCTCCAGCACTTCACATCAATGGTTTGCATGTTCTGCTTCATTCTTTGAGTACACTAAGATGTCGTCGATGAATACTATCACCGACTTATCTAACATTGGTTTGAAAACCCGGTTCATGAGGTCCATGAAAGCCGCGGGTGCATTGGTTAACCTGAAGGACATCACAGGAACTCGTAATGTCCGTACCGTGTACAGAAGGCCGTCTTTGGTACATCCTCCTCATTGACTTTCAACTGATGATACCCCGATCTAAGGTCGATCTTGGAGAACCAACTTGCACCTTGCAATTGGTCAAATAGGTCATCAATTCTTGGGAGCGGATATCGATTTTTCACCATGAGTTTATTTAACTCCCGGTAATAGATACACATGCGCATGATCCCATCCTTCTTCTTCACAATAGAACCGGTGCGCCCCACGGAGACACACTTGGCCTAATAAACCCCTTGTCGAGCAGATCTTGGATTTGAGACATCAATTCTTGTAGCTCCAATGGCGCGAGCCGATACGGCGCCTTGGCCACAGGTTTCACGCCCGGAATCAATTCGATTCCAAACTCTACCTCCCGTTCAGGTGGTAGTCCCGTTAAATCTTCCGGAAATACATCAGCATATACACGTACCATCAGTACATCTTCAATCTTTGGCGATCCTTTGTCTGGTTCGCTTACGTATATCATAAACGCTCCACATCCACGCCTCATAAGTTTGTGGGCCTTTAGCATTGAGCACATAACGGGATTACCCCCTTTTCACCATAAATAGTAACGTGTTTTCCACTTGGAGATGTTAATTTTATCTCCTTGCGGAAACACACGATCTCCGCGTGATGTCAGGATAAACAATCCATCCCGACTACTACTTGGAATTCTCCCATCGACATTGGAATCAAATCTATTGAGTATTCTTCACCGTCGATACTCATCTTACAATTTTGACACACGCCACATATGATAAAACTTTTGTTGTCACCTATTTCTACTTCTAAAGGCATAGGTAATTTTGTCAGTTCTAATGAAGGATGTCGAATAAATCCATGTGAAATAAAGAATTTATTCGCACCCGTGTCAAATAACACATGTGCGGGAATTGAATTTATGGTAAATATACCTGAGACCACATCAGGTTCCACCTTTGCCTCAGCTGCGGTTAACTGGAAGGATCTGGCTTTTGCTTTTGGAGTCTCTGTATGTGAATCATTGCCATCCTTTTTCCTGACTAGCTCCGGGCATTCCGATTTCTTGTGACCGGGTTGGTAATATTTATAACACACCGACACCTTCCCGGGGCATAATGCAGCCGTGTGCCCTGTTTTCCCACATATAGGACATGGCTTATCTTTAAATCGGCACTCACCCTTGTGCCCTTTCCCCCAAACCCTACAGCTCGGCGACCCGCCTTCCCATCCTGTTTCTTAGATGACTCAGTTGTACGCACCTTTTTCGTAGGGCTTGGATTAATAATTTGTTCCCTTCTTTAACCTCTCTCTATTTGCTTCTTCAGCTCTATCTCCCTTTCTCGAGCGGTATTAATGATTTCGGTGAGAGTCTCGTACTTCGAGGGAGTCATAAACTCCCGAAATTCTGCACTTAGCATATTATAGTAATAATACACTTTCTGTTCTTCGGACGTCACCAACTCATCACAAAACCTCAGTTTGTCGAGAAAGATCCCCGTGATCTTATCGATAGATTCAAAGTCACACCCCAACCGATGGCGGAATCATCGGGGCGCGGCACTGAGAGAAACATATTGTCCAGAAGTTTCCACAACAATTATCAAAACTATTCAATTTAACTAATACGTCCCATACCATATCTCAAACAGTCAAATAATTATTACAGACAAACATCAAGACAAATATTCTGTTCTGACAACTCAGATTTAAAAAAGTAGCAATTGTTTATCTGCTTCTAGAGACCCCTAGTTCGTTATCCACAGACAACTATTTGTTGGGCTCTAAAGCTTTATTCTAGCTTCAATTTCCTACCACATGTGCATCCTAAGCACCTGTCACATACGTTAAAATAAAAGTCAATGCATATAATGTAAAGGTGAGCATACAAGTTTGATATTAGCATATAGAGTTCGAATTCGTTTACGCATAACCAGCACGTACACATAGTGAAATGAAGCACGTTAGTTATCGACATAGATCCATCGATACCAATGACTGCGGGTTGACTGCCTGAGGCAGTTCGCAATACATGATTACCACCGTAATCCATGCAAGTAAAAGATCCTTAACAACCCCCGTGAGAACGGGTGCTGAGTCCAAACTATAGTACTATCGTTGCTAAGGCAGGTAGACAACATTCCATGTGTAAACATAACAACAAGCATCCATAAGCCACGTATAACATGCATTAACGGTTAGCGTTCAAATAGTTTGAGTAGTGTGATAGTTGTAGTTTGAATATTCGTAACGTATGCAACACCCAAAAGTGCTTAAAGCAAAAAGGGATCGAGTATACTCACAGCGATTTATGGATTGAAGGGAGCGCTTAGCGGATACGGTTATCCTGAATAGATTCGGTAGCATAACGATAAGGGAAATGTAAAACAGGAAACAAGTATTGAGGAGTCGGATAGCTGGTCGATCGGAATAGATCAAGACATCGTCGATGAATACGATGACGAAACGGTCGAGTTATGGTTTACACACGCGATTTATCAGATCCATGAAAACCGCTGGTGTGTTGGTTAGACCAAAAGGCATGACAACGAATTCGTAATGGCCGTAACGAGTTCGAAATGCGGTTTTGGGTATATCCTCCTCTTGAATGCGTAGCTGATGGTAACCTGAACGTAGATCGATATTCGAGAAACACGTAGCGCCTTGTAGTTGATCAAACAAATCATCGATACGAGGCAGAGGGTAGCGGTTCTTGATAGTTAACTTATTTAATTCCCGATAGTCGATGCACATCCTGAACGACCCGTTCTTCTTTTTGATGAAAAGGACTGGCGCACCCAAAGGAGAGGTGCTCGGGCGAATGAAGCCTTTTTCAAGTAATTCCTGGAGTTGGGTTGAGAGTTCACGCATTTCGGACGGTGCGAGTCGATAAGGAGCTTTGGCAATAGGATTGGCTCCAGGAATGAGGTCGATACGAAAGTCGATATCATGACTTGGAGGTAATCCGGGAAGATCCTCTGGAAAAACATTAGGAAATTCTCGAACCACTGGAATGTCTTTTACTCCCTTCTTCTCTTTCTTTTCCTTCTCTGCTATTACGATGTTAGCCAAGAAAGCCCTGTATTCCTTACGGAGATACTTGCTGGCTTGGATGCATGACATAAGCTTGAGCCCCTTTGAAGTAGTATCGCCATATACACACAGTAAGTCACCATTCGCGAGCGAAAATCGAATCATCTTGTCGAAACATACAATTTCAGCATGGTTTTCTCGAAGAAAGTCCATGCCTATAATGACGTCAAAGCTTCCGAGTTGCATCAGAATAAGGTCTATTGGGAAGATGTGATTGTTGAGCTCAAGAGAACAATCACGGATAACAGAATTAACAGAGACGGTTCTTCCGGTAGCGACTTCTACATCGAACTTCGAGGATAGTTTGGAACATTTACGACTAAGGAGTTTCTCAAATTCGAGTGATACAAAGCAATTATCGACTCCGGTATCAAACAAACATGAAGCATAAATACCATTCACAAGGAACGTACCATTGACCACGTTGTTGTTGGCCTGGGCTTGACGCACGTTGAGGTTGAAAGTTCTGGCGCGTGCGGCCTGTTGTTGTTGCTGCTGTTGTTGTTGCTGCTATGGCTGCTGTTGCTGAGGCTCTTGTTTCACAGCCCTGTTCGGGCACATGTTGGCGAAATGGTTCGGGTCGCCGCATGCGAAGCAGGCTCTGGCTTTGACTGCGGGTGCCGGGGGAGCTTGTTGACCCTGTGGGGCAGTGATTAGAGCTTGGTTGGCAGGAGCTTGACAAATACGGCAATTGGCAGTAAAGTGGCCCTATACGTTGCAATGAGCACAGAAGCGGCATTGAATAGCAGTCGGGTGGTGGTAGGTGCAAGTAGGGCAGAGCGGATGTGGTCCTGTGTATGCATGCTTTGCAAGCGGTGCATTGGCCACAGGCGCGGCTACTTGACGCTGTTGAGCAGGTACGGCTTAAACTGGTGCAGCAGTGATCGCACAGTTCTTGCTGTTGGAGCTGTTCTTTCTCTTGTTCTTCCTCTTGTTGCTCGATGAGGTGGGTTCAACAGTTGGTGTGGTAGCGGTAGCTTGATGCAGATGCTTGGAAGTCTTATCCCATACCCCAGCCTTAACCAGTTTGTCATTGATTTCAGCGGCCAACAGATAAGTTTCCTCGATCGTCGTAGTCTTAGCCGCTTGTACGAAATCAGCAACGCAGTCGGGCAAAGCTCGGATATACTTCTTGATTGTCATGTCGGGAGTCTTGACTTGGTCGGGACAGATAATGCTGAGCTGTTTGAAACGAGCGGTGAGACCAGCATTGTCTCCATCCTTTTGCTGTATGTGCCAAAATTCATCTTCTAGCTTTTTACGCTCGTGAGGAGGGCAGAATTCCTCTAGCATAACTTCCTTGAGCTCGTCCCACGACAGTCCGTAGGCTGCATCATTCCCTCGCTTGTTCCTCTCGGTCGTCCACCAGTCTAGATCTCGGGACTGGAAAACGCCGGTAGCGTTCAGAGTTCGGAGGTCATCAGAGCAACCACTTTGTCGAAGAGTAACCTCAATGGAATCAAACCAGTGAAATAGTGCAGTAGGACCTCCTTCGCCAGTGAATTCTTTTGGCCCACACGACTTGAATTGCTTGAAACTGAAGGGCCTTGTGGCAGTCTTAGGAGCTTCGGTTCTCGATTCCTCGGATGATTTGCTGGCATTCTCATAAACATCACTCACGGCCTTGGCTACACTTTTCGCGATGATGGAAGCAAGGAGTTTGTCCCTCTTTTCTTGACGAGAGAGTGCATGACAGGATCCAGACGACATGGTCTGCAACAGACATCGTCACAGGACTCATCACATTGTATTTGAATCTCACCTCACACGTCTATTACTTACTAAAGCTCAGGAACACGTATACTTACGTAAATACCTTTCACGAAATCACATAATCACATAGCACATAGAACACATAATCATTTTGCACCCTAGCACGTAAGCACAGAAGCAAAGAAACACATACGCATTCAACCAATAGAGGCAATCAGAAAACAGAAACCTATCATTCCAAGTCTACGATCGTTCGAAAAGAGCGTAATGTAAGCTAGGGAGAGAAACTAGAGAGAAAGGCAAAAGGTGGTTCACGTTTCTTGTACGTTTTCAGATCCATCAAAGAATCACAGTTATATTTACGTCTCGTGTGTTCGGTCTCGTTCGTGTACGGATTCCACACGTTACACGTTCGGTTCGCAATCGTTTCGGAGTCAAAACCGGGACATAACAAGAATCACGGTAAATTGTACATCTAGTGTGTTTGGTCACGCACGTTCACGGATTTCGCACGTTGAACGTGTCGTCACGCAATCGTTTGGAGTCAAAATAAGCACAAAATCACAAGATGCAGTGCGAGTCGTGTGTGTTGATCGAAGTGGAAACAAAAATCGAGTAAATCCCAAAGTTTAACACATAAACAGGAAAGCACATAAATAAGCACATAAAATCGGCGAAACCTCAGAGTCAGCGGTTGCGGACTCAAAGTTGAAACACAGGAATTTGAGGAATAGATTGTCTGCGGCTAGTTTACTTCGACTAGCCAAAGCAGTTCGACTATTCACAAGGATCCGTTGTGCACATTTAACCTTCAGGACTGTGCCTTCACCTCGATTCTTGGGCACTTGGCACGCATCCCGTTGGTCATATCGTGACTTTAGGTCATTGGAGTCCGTCGAGACTTTGGTGAGAGTTTTGTATAGGAGCGGAACAAGTCGTCAAGGTTAGGGTTTCACCCCTGGCTTAACAACTTCATTCCTGTTTCGATAAAATTGAGGAGATTATTCATCAAAATATAGATTTCACTCCTGATTTGGCATAATTCTCCTCGTTTGTAGTTTAAATGCGAGTTGATTTAAGCAACTTTAGTCGAGAGTTTGCGGTTTTCACACCTATTCTCGACTTTATTGCCCACTCGTAGTTGAAAATTTCGAGTGTGGTGATGGCGTGAAATTAGCGAGGATTAGCGAGAAGTAAGCTCGTACATAGTCCCTAATGGTTATGCACAAGGCGGTCTTGCTGGTTCTTAACTATAGTCTAGGTATCTAAGACTTCGACCCGGACTAGGTCGAGTCTTGCCTAATTCCCTATAGTTATGGCTCTGATACCAATCTGTCACACCCCAACCGATGGCGGAATCATCAGGGCGCGGCACTGAGGGAAACAGATTGTCCAGAAGTTTCCACAACAATTATCAAAACTATTCAATTTAACTAATACGTCCCATATCGTATCTCAAACAGTCAAATAATTATTACAGACAAACATCAAGACAAATATTCTGTTCCGACAACTCAGATTTAAATAAGTAGCAATTGTTTATCTGCTTCTAGAGACCCCTAGTTCGTTATCCACAGACAACTATTTGTTGGGCTCTAAAGCTTTATTATAGCTTCAATTTCCTACCACATGTGCATCCTAAGCACCTGTCACATACGTTAAAATAAAAGTCAATACATATAATGTAAAGGTGAGCATACAAGTTTGATATTAGCATATAGAGTTCGAATTCGTTTACGCATAACCAGCACGTACACATAGTGAAATGAAGCACGTTAGTTATCGACATAGATCCATCGATACCAATGACTGCGGGTTGACTGCCTGAGGCAGTTCGCAATACATGATTACCACCGTAATCCATGCAAGTAATAGATCCTTAACAACCCCCGTGAGAACGGGTGCTGAGTCCAAACTATAGTACTATCGTTGCTAAGGCAGGTAGACAACATTCCATGTGTAAATATAACAACAAGCATACATAAGGCACGTATAACATGCATTAACGGTTAGCGTTCAAATAGTTTGAGTAGTGTGATAGTTGTAGTTTGAATATTCGTAACGTATGTAACACCCAAAAGTGCTTAAAGCAAAAAGGGATCGAGTATACTCACAGCGATTTATGGATTGAAAGGAGCGCTTAGCGGATACGGTTAGCCTGAATAGATTCGGTAGCATAACGATAAGTGAAATGTAAAAGAGGAAACAAGTATTGAGGAGTCGGACAGCTGGTCGATCGGACGGCTGACCGTTCTGCTGACAGTCCGTACGGTCTGCTGTACGGTCGGTCGGTAGGCCGATCGGATGGCTGTACAAGTGGATTGTTCCTTCCTTTGAGAAGGATGTGTTTGTGTATGATGGCTTGACCTTTGAAGTTTTCGTTGTAGCATTTTGAAAACATTGAAGTACCTTTGCCTTTCAGGTCGGTCTATCGGACGGCGGTTCGATCGGTCGGCAGCCCGATCGGTTAGGCATTCAACAGAATTTCAAGGTTTAGCCTTTGGATCGGACAGGTGTTCGATCGGACAGGTGTTCGATCGGACAGGTGTTCGATCGGTTGGCAAGTTAACAAGCCAAAGACTTTAATGAATGTAAAGTGTGATACAATGGATCGGATGGTTGATCGATCGAATAGCACAACTGCTGTTCGATCGAACAACAGGGTGTCACCTGATCGGACGGCTGTTCGATCGGGTGGCACTTCTGGTGCATTGAGCATGTTGAAAATTGATTAAGTATTGAAGCATAGTATCTCATGATTCGAAGAGTAATCCGATCGGACAGTAGTTCGATCGAACAACAGTTCGTTCAATACCATTCTTCAAAACAAGTCGATTATGTGGGGCCAAGTGCTAGCCGATCGGCTGGCTGGTCGATCGGCTGACTATCCGATCGGCTGGTTGTCCGTTCGGACAACAGTTCGATCGGTCAGCATCCTGACCTAATCAGTCCCTTTCGTCTAACACTTGGTCGTTCTGTTCATGTGTCGTTTTATCGAGGTATTTTTGACAGCGAGTAAAACCATATGACACACCCCGACCACGTAGAACATACAAAACATGGCGGAAATGTCGGGGAGTGTTGTAACAGAATTAATTGTTTCAAATCCATGGCAATTTAAGTTTCGTTTTATTGATTATAAGTGTTACAATGTCTTAACAAACAAATAAATACAACATAATTAACTAGTCTTGCATCTTTTATTGTCACTAAAGGCCAAGTCTGCCTATGTGTATCTTGATCATCTTATGCAACAGCTCCTGAAAAACACATGTGAAAATAGGTACGTCAGCATAAAAATGCCTGTGAGATACATAGGTTTTGTGAAAATAGGTTTCATGACTTATGTTTGAGAAAATGTTTAGTCATGAACCTTGTAATTTGCTTTGTCTTGTAAATCATTTGAAAAACAATGAGTTCAGATGATATGTATAAATAAGTGAATAATGTATGGTTAAATGAATAACCATGTAAACTGAGTTTGTATAAGATAAGTTGCTTGTAAAACAATGTATTGTGAAAAGTATGTTATTTGTATAAAATGTTATATGTATCAAACTGAAATGATTCAAATAACGCTACGATATATGTAATACCATACAAACACTTATATATAGGAAGTACCAGCGGCGTATCCACCATGCTTGTATCATATTACACACGCATCGTTACTTAATCACTTAATCAAACCAAACCATCAAGATGTAAAATGTTCATGTCTAATGTAAATCATGTAATATGTATCCAAAACGTAAGCCTGTGATGAATAACAAATGTACTAAGTACGCGACAATAGACATACGTAGCATGTGACCTGTACTAAGTATGCAACAATAGACATACGTAGTATATGACCTGTACTACGTATACAACAATAGACATACGTAGCATGTGACCTGTACTACATATACAACAATAGACATACGTAGCATGTGACCTGTACTAAGTATGCAACAATAGACATACGTAGTATATGACCTGTACTACGTATACAAAAATAGACATACGTAGCATGTGACCTGTACTACATATACAACAATAGACATACGTAGCATGTGACCTGTACTACGTATACAACAATAGACATACGTAGCATGTGACCTGTACTACATATACAACAATAGACATACGTAGCATGTAATGTAATGTAAAACGATGTACTAAGTAATGCACACAACGGCATACATAGCATGAAATGTAATGAAATCATGTACTATAATGTACTAACGAACATAGCAGGTATATGATGTCAAAACAGGAAAGCTTGAAAGTAACAAGTAAGCACATGTGTTTCACCCCAAAACAGTTTGGAAAATAGTAAAAGAGGGGTCTATGTACTCACTTGAGATTTCTTAGTAGTCCTTGAGTAACAACCAAACAATGCTAGAGATCACGGATATCAAACGGCACCTAATATAGGTAACTATGTTAATAAACCGGACCTAAATCGGAAGATCTGATAGAATGAGGGTTCGTAAACCAAACGAGTATAGAGACTCGTGTCATATGGTTTAACAAAGCCTACATACTAAATGAAACCTTAATCTAAGTGCTTTCGACCCATTACGACTCGTTTAGGTAGCTTATGCTACTTTAACGCGTCGTTCGCGTGAAACGCGTTCGGACCGCTTAACTAGTCCTATGACTAGTGTTATATGCCTAAACATGTTACATAATCAGTTATGTGACAAAAGTTTAGGTTACATATGCTTAATTACCAATTATACATGAAAAGGGTATTCTGGTAATTTACCTAAGGCATATAAACCACCTATCATACAACTACTCAAACGATGTGACCATAGGGTATAACCTCGGAAGGTTATTCCCTACCTACTATGGTCACCTAATGTATTTGGTCGGATCCTAATGATCGACCAAATGGGTCGGGTTCGAGGTATAAGCGATTTATTAGATCGCTTACCCTACGACCCTAGACAACGTGGTAATCAGTAGGCATAGTCCCAAGGGACTATAACCAACGTGATTACACTCACGTTGCGAAGTTCAAACGAACTTCGCATTGACCATAACTGGTCAACGCAGAAAGTCAAACAAAGTTTGACTTTCGGACTCGAAAGACTCGAAAAGCAATAAAAGAACGAAAGAATACTTACGAAGGGTCCCCGAATGCTAATCTCGATCCAAGAACTCAGGTATGAAACAATGGTTTCAACTTAGAGCTCTCAAATCCAGATTCTTGTGAGAAATGAGGTTGGGGTGGATGGGTATTTATAGGAATACCCGAACCGTTAGGATCGTTTCATGGAAACCGTGCTCGAATCTTGTGCGTACACTTGTCACAAAGTTGTGGTAACTTAAAAATGGTCCCAATGAGCTGAATGTGCAGTTGTGAGTATGTGGATGAGGTTTAAACAGCTGGAATCAGCTGACTAAGCGTTCTTATCTGATCAGGAAGGCTGAGGCGGGCCGCCTAAGATTTAAGCTTGTCTGAGGCGGGCCGCCTAGCTCTTCAGATCAGAAAACAAGTTTCAAATGTTGCAGTTTCAGTCCCTGTTATGTGTTTAAGCCATTTCCGACATGTTTAAGGCCCGTTAAGCCAACTTTAAGGCCCTAACATGATTTCTAAACATTGTGGACATGAAACATGCTCAAAAATATGTCGGATGTTGGTTCGTTTGGTCGTACGAACGCGATGTTCGCTTAATTACGACGGAATGCGCACAAGCGCGAAAAACGATCCAAATGACGCGAGGAATGGATTTTTGGCAAGCCAAACACTAAAGCATAATATATTCATGCTTACATAAATTTTTGGATGTCCGGATGTATTCAGAACGTGAGTTATGCGCGAAAATGCAAACTTGTGCACTTTTTGACACTTTTAGTCCCTGAATGTCCCAAAAGTATATTTTAGCGCACCGAACCTCTCAAAGCCTATTTCTAAGCTATGTAAAGGATATTTAAGGTGTGTTTAACTTATGGTCATGTTTCGGAATGTCTGTTACTGTTCAAATTGGCAGACTTTCGCAGTTTGTCAAATTCAGTCCCTATAAGAGAATAAACTTTGATTTCACCACACCAAACCTTCCAAAACTTATATCTAAGTTATGTAAAGGTTATTTAAGGTATGTTAATCCTATTTCACTATTCCGGAGTGTTCGTTGCATTAAACTGGTTATATTTACGCATCAGTGCGCGTATAACCTTCCAGAAAGCGATTTAGAGCTTGAAATCGAACAAGAATTGATATGTGTAAACGATACACATATTTTTACAAATCCCAAGTATGAAATACAATATTTCATTGGTTTGGAATTTTTTTGATGGTCCCAGTGACACAGGTGTCACACCATAGATGCCTCGTTCTTACTTGGTTTCTTGGGTCGGAAAGGAATCACCCAAATCCGGCCGGCGGCCTGTTCGGAACGAAGTTTAGAATTTTACCCGGAGTCGGTTATCCTCATGGATAGAACCCAGATCTTGAGCCGTATAACCACTGAAGTGATTTATAAACCGGCTCAGGTTCCGTTTCTACTGGTTCGAGTGAAAAGAGTTGAAGAAAGTTGGGAAAATCCATCCTTCAATCCTTTTCACCAAGTATATGTTCAGATCTATAAAAGATCCTTGTTTGTTTATGTGGAAATTGGCTAGATCCAAGTCATTCTTGGTGGGTTGAGGCCAAAACATGAAGTTCTTCAAGAACTCATGATGACATCATCCTAGAACACTTGATTCTTGATGATTTCACGGTTAAAAGTTTAGATTTGAAAGATAGAAAGGTGTAGGAGTGTGTATAGATCAAGAAAGTACAAGATTTAGGACGAAAACTTACCGGAATCGAGAGAAATCTGAGAAAAGGCGGGTTGAGCGTGCTGGTCGAGCAAGGGTTTCCAAAAGTGGAAAGAATGACAATGACAGGGGTATTTATAGGATGACAAAAGAGGAAAGGGTTAGCCGATCAGCTGGCAGCTCGATCGGACAGCCTGTCCGATCGGACAGCAGTCCGTTCGGCTGCCTGTTCGATCGGCTGGGAAGCCTGATCGATCGGTTGCACCTTTTGAGTGTTTCACGCGACGACTTTCGATATTTCGATTATGATTGCGCGCGGCTCGATTCGATAGGGTTTCCTAGTCAAATTACTTTCAGTCATCTCTTTTCCACTATCTATCATGGTACGATTTGTGATTCGAGTTCGAGTTCGATAGCATTCGAGTTAGATTCCGAGTTCGATTGAGTTCGCTTGATTACCACAACATAACATAAATAAACATGCACAGGTAACACGTAAGGCACACACACACGTATAAACAATAAGTTAAATTACGTAGTTCAACTTACGATTCGATGTCGATTCAATCAATTAGCATAGCTTGATTATTAGTTGATTAACTTTATCGCATTGTTCCTTCCTATAGTTCACAGTCGTAGGTCGATTGAAATACGATTAGTACTCATCGATTATTGTAATGAACGTCACTTACTCCACATAATACAAATAAAATAAAGACATTTCTACCAGTCAAGTTGTGCGAATCGGTCGTTGACTTTGACCTTGACTTTGACTTTCACTTACGAAAACACGGGGTGTTACATTCACCTTTTTGCCTAAGCTGAATGAATTCCTCTTTGATTCGATTGATAACCGCCTTGGGACTGTGGTGTTTAAAGAATGGTACCTTAAACTCATCCCAGGTCATTGCCCTAGCCGCTTCGCTTCCGATTTCCTTTTTCTTGTTATCCCACCAATCCTTTGCCTGACCACTAAGCTGACCCGTACCATAAGCTACGAAGTCGTTCGTGTCGAAGTGGGTTATCTCAAATACCCCAATCAATATCGCTTAACCAACGTTGGCATATTATCGGACCCACCTCTCCATTATAAAGTGGTGGTTTACATGCCATAAATTCCTTGTATGAGCAGCCCTTGCGTTCTCCCAACTTTTCTTTAGCTATGTTGGTACTCTCCTCCAACTTCTTGATTCTCTCATCAACTACCGATAGTACCGTGTTCTGGATTTTATCAATAAAGCCGGATAAGCTATTTTCGATTGCCTTTCCTACTTCCTCGGTAATCACTTCCTTCATTTGCTCGGTGACAATCGGCACCGCATTAACATTACCTTCGTCCGTCATCTTTAAAACTGAAATGTTTACACCAACCGTTAAACATTTCATCTATAACATATACTTTATTTGTTCCGGTTTAGCCAAGTTCGCGACTTGCTTTTACCGTTCTCGTTTAGTGCACTTTCCGGGTTTGAGTGTGTTAACACGCTCTTCCCGTGCACGTCACATAATATTTTTCTTTTACATTAATAAACCTACTAAAATGATTAACTCTTACCGGATGTTGATCAAGCTTGAACCGAACACATTTTGTTAACAACCTTGAGCTCTGATTACCAACTTGTAACACTCGTCTTATAATTTCATTGATTAATCATAAAATACGGACTTAAAAAAACAAAATACATAATTAACAAAAATTAGTTAATAAACTATGATGTACTTCGTTATAGTGTTTAAACATAGTCAACTAACTAGATTAAAATGTTCAACATACAGTAGTGTTTACAAAACAACATGGTTTAAACTAATTTAGATTAGCGAGGAAGCATTCAAAACCTGTGTTCGGTTCTTGATTCCCTTGCTTGATCGACATCCACAACTAACAAGCATCACTTGAGTTCAAAACCACATAAATAATTAGTTTTGACAATGTTAAAACGAGTCTAGACAAGCCCCAATGACAAATACATAATAAAATATAAAAATTCTGATTTTAGGTCTGTCGCGCCACGCACCAGACTTAAACAAAACTTTCTCGTGCCACAGGCGGCCCCGCGTGTCGCACCAGAATCATGTGCCCCCGTCGCGTGGCGCGGGGGAGTATGTTTTCCAGCAGGTCCAGTTTCTGGACCTGCATATTTGCCCAGCTTCGGATTTTGTCAAAATTCAAACTTTAAACAAGAATAACTTTTTATTTACATGTCCGTTTTAACCGATTCTTTTTTCCTATATGTCCGTATTAAAATTACGGATCTAACCACGTGACCTTCACTTAACGAAACCCGAATTATGAACCAATGGTTCATAGAATCCTTGTTTCGATTATTCGACCCGTTAACTATGTCTGCATATTGTTTACCAATCCATTCTTTGGCATTTTAAACTTATTCACCCATTTCTCGGGCTTGTAATTCGTGGCGTATCCATGCCATTACATGGCTGTACGCTCACCTTAATATTTCACGCTCGACTTCCAACAATTCAAGCATGCCACTTCTTGCAACAATTGCAAATGATTTCTACCACTCAACCAAACAACTCAGGTTTGTAAACTAATTTGGCATGACCAATTCATTGGCGTGTTGCCATCTAACATTAGCACTATATGAGACTTTTAAGTCCCCACACACATAACCGTTTTAACGACATAGTTTTGACCCGTTCGTTTGTCAAGTGAAAACTGTCACTTTAATGACAAGCCAAACCAATTCCAACCATTATTTTTGTGACAACCCGCACTTTCAGGTTAACACTGTTTCTTTACTTTGTCTAATCCCAACTAAACTCAAAACACTCGTCCGCGTTATTTTCTTTCACGAATGGAAATCATGTTTTTTTAATAATAATAATAATAATACAATACTAATGATGATCTTTGAACAAGTTGTACACACTTGATAATTGAGGGGTGTTTATGAAAGTTAGAATTCAAATTAATATATTTAAACCCAACCCCACCACCCATCGCTCCCCACACCAAAACCCTAAAAAATATAAAACCCCTCAGCCGCACATAGACACCCCTACCCTTTTCCCTTGACCGAACTTCGGCTGCCGGCGACCACTCCGGCGTCATTCCTTCTGACCGAACATACACCGGAGACGGCGTCAGCAGCGCAGCCGTCAGTCCAACTGAAAAATCAACATCATCGATGACTGATGCGGTGTTTCGGGTCAGATACGAGTATACGGGGTTCTAGTGGTGCCTTACGGCTACTGTGGGGAGAGAATACGGCAACAACCAGCTCCGATCATCAGGATACGATGACTGAAGGCGGTAGTGGGGTTGTGTAGACGGAACATCAACGGCGACGGGGTGATGGTCGTTGCAGCGGCTGCATTGATGGTGGCAGAACCTCTTGGCAGCAGCAAACACACACACCCATTGGTCTCACAACACTCTCGGTCAGTGAATGTACATCCGAACCAATGTTTTGTATTTTGAGATTTTTTATTAGATGAAAATAGGTGCTACTGTTTTGTTGTTTTAGGAACTTTGATATGAAATCTTGTTTAAAATACATGATTCGAAGTATTTTGACATATGTAGTGGCTAGCTGAATTGTGGAATTTTACATATATATGGTTGCTACTTATGGTTGTTGATTCGTTGAATTGTTGATTTGGGAGTATATTAGTAACATGCTATGTTTATTAATTGTGGTCACTATGAACCCTAGTTAGAAATTCATGTGCGACTAACTGATATGTATTCGTGTGAATTAAAATTGTGCTTTGAGATATTTAAGTACCGACCGTGTTAAATATGGGTTCGAGTAGGGAATGCAATATTTGCTGTACATGATGTGCTTTCTCCTTCGTTTTCGTGTGTCTGATGATGATGATAATGGGATTAAATAATGATCTCATAGCAGTCTTACAAGCTCGGTTGATTTTAATAGATTTGGGGTTTTAGTATATATATGTTGATGGTACCGCCTTTGATTTTCTTAACACATTGCAGTTTTGATTAGAACTATAGGTTGCACATGGTTTGGTATAAATGAGATTTAAAAACATGTTTTAGGCACCAACCATTTTGTATACATATATATTTTGCTATATGTTCATGACATGGGTAAGATTTTAATAATAATAGAGGGATTTGAGTGATTGATGCATAAAGTGGAATCTTGATTGTCTGTGTTAATGTTTTTCTGATTTAAATAAGCTATGTCGCACACTCCAGTATGGGTCGCACAGTTGTAATGATTGGGATTAATTAGTGGGCAGCACACTGATTGAGCCCAAACCCTTATACGACCGTACACTTATATATGGATTATGATGTACGCATACATGATTAAGGTGTGATACAATAAATGATACTTGTACACTACGTAATGAATACATGTTAAATACGTGTAGCTTATACATGATTACTTGTCTACGGTCCTAACAAGTGGTAACCATAATAGGATATGGTTGATCAACTTAGGACAAACGCTTTATCTACTGAGCAAAGCAAAGGTGAGTTCACACACTTTCTAAGGCATGGGATTCCCGGTGGTTGGGAATGGGTTAAAGAATTAAAACGAAACCTATATATCCTCCTTGGGTAGGATATGTACCTCTATCCTCCATGGGTAGGATGCCAATGTTAATCATGCGTATTCTCCTTGGGTAGAATACGTACGTTCGTCCTCCTTGGGTAGGACAACAACCTTAAACTCACTAGACAAAACTCTGTCATGAAGTCCCTCATTTTTATATCGACTTAATCGTCGGACCAATGGCGAGCGGCTCATTAGTTAATAGCGCAATTAGGGTTGACAAGCCTCACACCGTGCCGGTAGGACGGGCGTGTACTAATGGATCTAGGCACTCAGTCAATGATGATAGACATTGACTTAGGGCACAACTTACTTTCGTCAGTTATCGATATGGTAACGGTGTAGTGGTTCACATGGGGAAGCCCCCACTGGTTATGGATATGATTTGGGAAACAAGGAAACTGGTTAACTTATGGTTTACAAATGAACTCATGGTTTTTTGAACAACTTTAAAACCCACACCAACTGTGAACTCGCTCAACTTTGTTGTTGACTCGTTGTTACATGCCTTGCAGGCTTTAGGTGCATATCTTTGGAACTTGCTGTCTGGGATGCTGGAGTGGTCATGGGTCGAGATACATGGAAACGCGAGACGAACCTAATGGCTTTCACACACTTGGTTTATGAATTTCTTAATTAATGTATTATGCTTCCGTTGAACATTAAATAATGTTTTGTAACACTTCTATCAATAATAAATGAAAGTTTTATTTGGAATAATTGTTATGAGTTCAACATGATTGGTGGCTTGGATCCTGGTACGTCACACGCCTAACAGGGACTTTCCCTAGGTGGTATTTTGAGAGTGTGACAGATTGGTATCAGAGCCATTGGTTATAGTGAACTTGGTTTTAAAAGGGGAAACACGTTTTTATAAAACCAGACTATAACCGAACAGTTCTGAAAAAGTGAATACGACCATGACACTCAGCTCCAGATTTGCAAGGTTCGTCCCTCTTACTTGTTGTATACATTACGTAACTAGTACACATTTGTTTATGACGAAACATACGAACACACACTCCTCACTATAGCATGATGGCATGGATTGCTTGCTTACCTTATGATGCGTTGATATTATGCCATAGTCCTCGGATATTTTTTTGTGATCTTATTAACTTGACGACCTCCGTTTGACATCTGAGTTTGAGGAACCATTTGACATGAGTTAGGAAGAACTGAGATGAACATGCAAATCACAATATTATTGTGGGTGCACACATAATAATAATGTGGGGTGCATGCGAGTCCCAGGGAGCTTTAACAAGTGGAAAAGGGGTTCTGTTCCGTTATTTGATCGATGTGAAACATAACAAACCTATAGGGTTCATAGCAGTAATTGTCCCCTACTCGAACGTGAACTTTTCATTCATCTTTGGACCCTTTCGAATCTCGATGCTATCGAATATTACCTGAGCACCCATATGAACACCTAGCGAACCGTGTAGAATGTTAGGTGCTTATACGAACGTCCCTGAGTTGGATGTCGCAGCGTCGAATGATTGATCGATACCTTTCTCACTCCTCCTTGTTTGCTGGAACTTAACGTATTGACGCCTTAGATTCCGAAGTGCGACCACTTCTGCAACACTTTCGTAACATACTGTGTAATACTCAGTCAACTTTCAAGAACGATGGACTTCAGCATTTGGACGACCCTGATTACCGGCAACAGACACCAGCAAATTGGCTTCAATCGAATCCTTAACCCTAGTCAGCGACTCATGGGAGTCAACTCTTACGAATCAATCGGGGCATAAGCAATGACAATCGACTATAATGTGGAATGTGTAACTGCCAGCGCAGTAAGTAGCGCTTTAGGACGTGACTCAGAAAGTGAAAAGATGGACTTTGATGGTGAAGAATCGTAGGGCTTCGTTTCAAGCAACGACATTGGGACAGCAGTCACAGAGACAACAAGGTATTCGTAACCCTAGCCTACAGTATGGAAATAAAGGTGCCTACAACATGGATTGGCCGTGGTTAAGTTAAGAAGACAACAACCAAGGAAACGACGGCCGTACTGGAAATCCTCGCAACGAGTACAACCACACGGGAAATGATGCTCATGGAGGGGCATTTAGGATTGGCGTGGGCGATGCCAGGATTGTAATAACAAGGTGGCATACACGTTCTTGGTAATGAATCACTTCGTATCTGTTCTCTATAACCCTGATCCTTCTTGAAACCCAACTTGTTGTGGAATCGGCTGATGACAAAACAATGGAAACCTCATATGATCGTTGGGATGCAAACTCGACCTTGTGGGACAAGTGTTCGACATCGACCTTTCTTCTGTTGTTCTTGATAGATGTACCCTGTGAGGAGACGATTCTACGTATCCCTCTCCTTCGTGGAGGATTGTTATATGTTCTAACGCGTCAGAGTGGCGCAACGGTTAGCGTTATTTTAGCAATGAGAGCCAAGAGTGTCTACGGAGGGATTACCCCGCTATGTGGCAACTGTTATAGACGTAAGGTTAGGAATAAGAGGATTGAGGATCCACCAGCTGTTCGTGATTACCCTCCATGTGCTACCCGAGGAACTTCCAGGATCATCTCTACAACTGTTAGGTAGGAACTCAGTTTGACCTCGCGCCAGAGGCAGTTCTAGCTACTCGTACTCTTTACCGTTTTGCACCCGGAGGGTTGCAGGAGCTGTTTAACCAACTACAGGAACTATCGGACAGGAGTTTTCGCTTTAAGGAGCCCTCGCTATACCCATGAAGAGAAGCCTTTTCGTATGTGTACTGACTATCGAGAACTCAACAAAGTGACAGTCAAGAACCGTTTGCCTTGACCACGTATTGACAACCCATCGACCAGTTGCGAGGGACAAGCTTCCATTCGAGGATTGGCTAGTGAACGAACTATCATCAGATGGAAGTCCAAGAGGAGAATGCTCTTAGAACGGCATGTCGAACACAATGCAGCCATTTCAACTTTGTACACCAGGATCATTGAGTTGATCAACACACCAGCAGCTTCAGGGATCAAATGAACCGACCGTATTTGTTGACGACATTCTGAATCATGGCTAGGAGGAAGGAACACCATGGGTGGCATATGTATCCTATTTCAGCGTTTCTGTGGGAGGAGCCATTACGTGTGAAGTCTTGTTAAATATCACATCTAGATTCGAGAAATGCATTTTGATCATGTAACCAACGATGTGGGAATACACGTGGATCTCGCTAGGATGCATCTTGTTAGAACCTGATCGACACCAAAGATTCCTTCGGGGATGCAGCAATTCCTTGGTTTCACTAGATACTATCGCAGCTTACCCACAGGATTCTCGAAGGTCGCACAACTTAAATCTCCTTAGCACAGTAGGGTGCTGTTTTCGTGAAGGAGGAAACAGGAGGATGTCCTTTCAGCTCTCGAATTCCAACTCAGCAATACACTGAGCATCGTCTTTATCGGAAAGTACTGATGATTTAGTGGTATACCATGATGGTTTGAATCAGAGTCCCGGTTACATACCGACGCAACACAAGAGAGTGATAACTTACGTGATGGAGTTATAAAGAGGAACTGCATGACACACAACTGGCGGTGAGAACCGTGACCTTGGGATTTTAGATGGAGGCGTTACTTGGACGGTACCAGATGCATTACCTAGACCGATCACAAGGGCCTCCCGTGTATCGATGTTTGAAAGAGCTAAAGCATGCAATGACATCGCTGGGTGGAACTTCTGAATGAGTACGACCGTGAAACTCGAACGTACACGAGCTCTGCAGCTCATTATCTACTCTAACTTACCTGATCTGATCAGACCCGCTCTGTTCAAACTGGAGAACTGAAGGAAGAGGATTTTCAAGTTGAACCTATGCGGAGCAAGGAGAAGCAACCTTTGACAGGTCGGACGATACTCGTTACCTCATGGAACGAGTGTGGATCCCATTATACAGTAACTGTAGGAAATTTATGTTGGGAAAGCACCGGCCTCGATATTCTAATCGTCTGGGTTTTGATGAGAGACATTAGGATTTATAAACCTTGTACTGGTGATCGGGCATGAAGGCCCACCTAGTTAGGTATGTGAATGATGGATTAACTTGTGGGAAAGTCAGAGTGAAGTATCAGCAACCAGCAAAACCCACATAGAAATGAGAACAAACTGCCATGGATTTGGTCGCTAGTCTACTTACACCTCGAAACGGAAACAATATCACCTGGATGATTGTTGATTGTCTCGCGTAACCAGTACACTTTCTAGCCATCAAGGAAATGGATAAGTTTTCTACACTTGCAGTTATCTACCTGAAAGAAGTGGTTGCTAGGCACGGGGTGCCAACCTCCATTATCTCTGACCGCGACCCACGATCTGCATCTGATTTGTGGCAAGCGATGCACAAATCCTTTGGCTCACGTCTAGACATGAGTACATCATATCATCCACAGACGGATGGGCAGACTGAACGCACCATCCAAACTCTTGAAGACATGCTTCGGGCATGTGAAATCGATTTTGACAAAGGTTGGGAAGGACACCTCCCTTTAGTGGAGGTTTCGTATAACAACAGTTACCACACCAGCATTCAGGCTGCTCCGTCCGAGGCATTGTACGGACGGAAGTACCAATCACCTCTTTGTTGGGGCAGAAGTGGAAACAGCCAAATCACTGGCCCAGAACTCGTCGTAGACACAGTAGAGAAGATTGCTCAGATGCGACAACGAATAGCGGCAGCTTGTGACCGTCAGAAAAGCTACGCTGATAAGCGCGGGTAACCACTCGAGTTCCAGGTTAGGGATCGAGTACTACTTAAAGTCTCACCTTGGAAAGGTGTAATTAATTTTGGTAAACGAGGCAAACTCAACCAGCGATATGTTGGACCTTTCGAAATCACTGAGAGAATTGACAAGATGGCCTACAGATTGAATCTACCTGAAGAACTCAGTGGAGTTCACAACGTTTTCTATGTGTCGAATCTGAAGAAGTGTCTGTCAGATGAAATTCTCATAGTTCCTTTCAAGGAGCTCACCATCGACGATCAGTTGCGATTTGTCGAAGAACCGGTGAAAAATCTTGGACCGGGAGGTCAATATTCTCAAACGCACCAGGATACCTATTGTTCGAGTTCGTTGGAACTCCAGTCGTGGCCCAGAGTTTACATGGGAACGAGAGGACCAAATGAAACACAAATATCCCCAGTTTTTCGAGATCAATGAAACCACTACTGAGGCTGAAGCTACTGCGGAATTTCGGGACGAAATTCCAAACCAACGGGGGATGATGTGACAACCCAGGAAAAAAAATCAGGAAACCATGCAACCTAACTAGCTTCCTCAGTAACTACATGCTAAATTTCGGGACAAATTTCTTTCAAGTTGGGGATGATGTGACAACCCGCACTTTCAGGTTAACACTGTTTCTTTACTTTGACTAATCCCAACTAAACTCAAAACACCCATCCGCGTTATTTTCTTTCACGAATGGCAATCATGTTTTTTTATTAATAATAATAATACAATACTAATGATAATCTTTGAACAAGTTGTACACACTTGATAATTGAGGGGTGTTTATGAAAGTTAGAATTCAAATTAATATATTTAAACCCAACCCCACCACCCATAGTTCCCCCACACCAAAACCCTAAAAAAAACCCTCAGCCGCACATAGACGCCCCTGCCCTCTTCCCTTGACCGAACTCCGGCTGCCGGCGACCACTCCGGCGTCATTCCTTCTGACCGACCATACACCAGCGACGACGTCAGCAGCGGCGACTAACGGCGGAGCCGTCAGTCCAACTGAAAAATCAACATCATCATCGGCTGATGCGGTGTTTCGGGTCAGATACGAGTATACGGGGTTCTAGTGGTGCCTTACGGCTACTGTGGGGAGAGAATACGGCAACAACCAGCTCCGATCATCGGGATACGACGACTGAAGGCGATAGTGGGGTTGTGTAGACGGAACATCAACGGCAACAGGGTGATGGTCGTTGCAGCGGCTGCATTGGTGGTGGCGGAACCTCTTGGCAGCAGCAAACACACACACCCGTTGGTCTCACAACACTCCCCGAACCAATGTTTTGTATTTTGAGATTTTTGATTAGATGAAAATAGGTGCTACTGTTTTGGTGTTTTAGGAACTTTGATATGAAATCTTGTTTAAAATACATGATTCGAAGTATTTTGACATATGTAGTGGCTAGCTGAATTGTGGAATTTTACATATATATGGTTGCTACTTATGGTTGTTGATTCGTTGAATTGTTGATTTGGGAGTATATCAGTAACATGCTATGTTTATTAATTGTGGTCATTATGAACCCTAGTTAGAAATTCATGTGCGACTAACTGATATGTATTCGTGTGAATTAAAATTGTGCTTTGAGATATTTAAGTACCGACCGTGTTAAATATGGGTTCGAGTAGGGAATGCAATATTTGCGGTACAGGATGTGCTTTCTCCTTCGTTTTCGTGTGTCTGATGATGATGATAATAGGATTAAATAATGATCTCATAGCAGTCTTACAAGCTCGGTTGATTTTAATAGATTTGGGGTTTTAGTATATATATGTTGATGGTACCGCCTTTGATTTTCTTAACACATTGTAGTTTTGATTAGAACTATAGGTTGCACATGGTTTGGTATAAATGAGATTTAAAAACATGTTTTAGGCACCAACCGTTTTGTATACATATATATTTTGTAATATGTTCATGACATGGATAAGATTTTAATAATAATAGAGGGATTTGAGTGATTGATGCATAAAGTGGAATCTTGATTGTCTGTGTTAATGTTTTTCTGATTTAAATAAGCTATGTCGCACACTCCAGTATGGGTTGCACAGTTGTGATGATTGGGCTTAATTAGTGGGCCGCACACTGATTGAGCCCAAACCCTTATACAACCGTACACTTATATATGGATTATGATGTACGCATACATGATTAAGGTGTGATACAATAAATGATACTTGTACACTACGCAATGAATACGTGTTAAATACGTGTAGCTTATACGTGATTACTTGTCTACCATCCTAATAAGTGGTAACCATAATAGGATATGGTTGATCAACTTAGGACAAACGCTTTATCTACTGAGCAAAGCAACGGTGAGTTCACACACTTTTTAAGGCATGGGATTCCCGGTGGTTGGGAATGGGTTAAAGAATTAAAACGGAACCTACATATCCTCCTTGGGTAGGATATGTACCTCCATCCTCCATGGGTAGGATGCCAATGTTAATCATGCGTATTCTCCTTGGATAGAATACGTACGTTCGTCCTCCTTGGGTAGGACAACAACCTTAAACTTACTAGACAAAAATCTATCATGAAGTCCCTCATTTTTATATCGACTTAATCGTCAGGCCAATGGTGAGCAGGTCATTAGTTAATAGCGCTATTAGGGTTGACAAGCCTCACACCGTGCTGGTAGGATGAGCGTGTACTAATGGATCTGGGCACTCAGTCAATGATGATAGACATTGACTTAGGGCACAACTTACTTTCATCAGTTGTCGATATGGTAACGGTCTAGTGGTTCACATGGGGAAGCCCCCAGTGGTTATGGATATGATTTGGGAAACAAGGAAACTGGTTAACTTATGGTTTACAAACTAACTCATGGTTTTTAGAACAACTTTAAAACGAACACCAACTGTGAACTCGCTCAACTTTGTTGTTGACTCTTTGTTACATGCCTTGCAGGACTTTAGGTGCATATCGTTGGAACTTGCTGTCTAGGATGCTGGAGTGGTCATGGGTCGAGATACATGGAAACGCGAGACGAACCTAATGGCTTTCACACACTTGGTTTATGAATTTCTTAATTAATGTATTATGCTTCCGTTAAACATTAAATAATGTTTTGTAACACTTCTATCAATAATAAATGAAAGTTTTATTTGGAATAATTGTTATGAGTTCAACATGATTGGTAGCGTGGATCCTGGTACGTCACACGCCTAACAGGGACTTTCCCTAGGTGGTATTTTGAGGGTGTGACAATTTTGACACGTTTGATTTTCGAGTGAGCTTCGTCACTTCAATGACACACCAAACGCGTATACTACATTACGACACCAATAACACACTAATTTTAAACGTTTGCGCATAATGTAACGGGACTAAAGCCACATACCTTTCAAAGAACCCCTTTCAGTCGTGCGTCACCACCGACTTGTCCACTTGACGCTCCGGTTTCCTTTCCTATAGAGTTCAATCACATCCCGTTTAGAACTCTTTTGTTTACATATAACTCATAGTTTGCCATAACTCTACAAACACACATTTTAGCTCAAATTTCCAGTTTTTAATCTTCTTTTAGGCATTTTCACAAACACCTTAAGGGCATAATTTCTCATAACCTATCATCAAGTTCATAACTTTTTATTTAGCCAAGATTAACATCAATTTGGCAATTTACACATGTTTTTAACATCAACATTTCATAAATTACTTAATAAAACTCGGATTAGACAAGAACAAGAATCATAATCCTAGTGCTTATCAAGTTTCTACAAAACCCATTAATCACCTACAATGGTGATTATGAACCCCACAAGTATCAAGCAAAATTTTAACAAGAAATCATCTAGGGTTTATCCCTAGACATCATATTACTCCAATTTCATTTATACAACACTCATGCAACATCAAATTCGAATTTCCTATGTTCATTCAGAAATTTAAATTAGAATTTTTTACAAAATTTACATACCTTATGATCCCTTTCACTGAGGTGATCACTAATCTATGTTTGAATTTTGATTTGGGACAAAATTTGGTCTTCAATTTGATCAAATATCATGAACTAGGGTTTGGAGAAGCTTTGGTCGCCCCCCCCCCCCACCTCTGTGTTTGATCGATCCCAGCACACTCAAATGTGTGTTTTGTGATTAAAAAATGGTTTTTATTATAATTAGTTTCATTTTTGACACCCTTGGTCCCTCTAATTTCCTTTAGTTCATATTTTGAGTGTTTTAACCCACTTATGAGTTACTACAAGACTTGTAACTAACTAGGTTATTTAGTCCTAGTTAGTTTGTTCTTGTTTATTTGATGTTATATAATTCTAATATATAGTTTTATATTTTCTGGGTGTTACATGATTGGCATGCTAAATTTCCATACGTCGTGGAATTTGGATCGTTTTTCGCGTCTGTTCGAGTTTCGTCGTCATTAACCAAACAACGCAACCGTACGACCAAACGAACCGACATCTGTGATATTTTTAAACATGTTTCAAGTCCCCTATACTTAAACTTCATTATTGAGCCTTGAAAATGGGTTAACGGGGTTTAAACGCGTCGAAAATGGCTTAAACATGCTGCAGGGACCATTTCTGCCAATTTTTGAAAGTTTCTGCACCTGGGAAGGGGTGGCGTCGCGCCACAGCAACATGGTGGTGGTGTGGCGGCACGCGACGGCTGCATCTGGGTAGAAACTCCATTTTTAGCAACCAACTTGATTTCTAGGGTCTTTTGTGCAACATTTGCAATACCTTGAGCTGGTTTTGGACTTCCCTAGTATACTAAATCAGTGGGTAACACTTAGATGGCCAAGATTGAAGCTCAAAACCCAAGAAACGATCCTAACGGTTCTTGACTTCCTATAAATAGACGTGGGTTTTTGAGAGTTCATTGCTCATTTCTATTCAAATCTGATCTTGAAGCTATCCCTCTGGTTGAAGGCTTCAAATCTTCTAGTTTTCTTTGTTCTTGATCAAGCTTGGACCTCTTGTAAGTCTCCTTCATGCTAAATTATGCATTTCAAGCATGAAAGTCAAACATTGTTTGACTTTCTACTTTGACCATTCTTTGGTCAAACACAAAGTTCGTTTGAACTTTGCAACGTGAGCGTAATCATGATGGTTATAGTCCCTTGCAACTATACCTACTGATTACCACATTGATTAGGCGTAGTGACGAGTCATAGTTTTGGTAAAAATACGTGTTTATGCGTATTTTGCAACGAAGCTATCTTTGGATATCAAAACACTTTGTTTTGATATCAAACTTGTTTTCTAACTTAGTTAAACATGTTTTAACATGTTTAACTCGTCACTTTTAGTTTAGTGCTTATATAGGGTCGTAAGATAAGCGGTCTAAACAACCGCTTAGACTTTCGAACCCGACCCGTTTGGTCAATCATTAGGATCCGACCAAACATATTTTGTGACCATAGTTATATAGGGAATAACCTTCCGAGGTTATACCTTATGGTCACTTAGTTTACTTAGTTGTATGATAGGTAGTTATATGCCTTAGGAAAAATGACCAAACTGCCCTTTTTGCGCATAACTTCATTTTAAGCATATGTAACTTAACTTTTGCCATATAAACTGATTATTAAACATGTTAGGGCATATAATACTTGTCATAGGACTAGTTAGGCTATTCGTTTATGGCTTTCGCGCAAATGACGCGTTAAAGTAGCGTAAGCTACCTAAACGGGTCATAACGGGTCATAAGCACTTAGGATAGGTTCCGATTTAGAATATACGCTTTGTTAAACCATATTATATGAGTTCCAACACTCATTTGGATTACAAGACCTCATTCTATCCGATCTTCCGATTTAGGTCCGGTTTATTAACGTAGTTACCTATATTAGGTGCCGATTGATTTCGTGATCCTTTGAGCATTACTTGGTTGTTATTACAAGACTATAAGCAATATCAAGTGAGTACATAGTCCCCTCTTTTACTATTTCTCAAATACTTTGGGGTGATACACATGTGCCTACTTGTTACTTCCGTGCTTTTCAAGTTTTCATGACATATACTTGCTATGTTCATTAGTACGCATTGATTTACATCACATATATGCTATGTATGTTCATTTAGCATACTTAGCACATTGTTTTCACATAACATGCTTACATTTGTTATGACATTTGGTTTGTTTAACGGGTCAAAAATACATTCATTAATATTGATCACGCCGCTCGGTAGTATGTAGTGGTACCATAGGAATTGACAACTCCCATCCCTAGAATCCTAGGTTTGTTTGGACGTAAGGGATAACTGAATCCGATATACATAATTTTGATAAATATTTAATTTGTTTAAAGGTTTGTCTCCCCAGTCGCAAGGCTTGAATGTATGCGATAAACAATACCGCATAAATGTTTGTATCAGTAAAGCATTGAGTTTTGCAAAACATAACTTTTGATTTAAACTATGATTTATTCAAATACATTGTTTTGTACATTTTACCTATGGGGTTGAGTAATACTATTATTCACCATACATTTTGATTTGATTATACATGAACATTATACATTTGATTTGAGTAGTCACTTTTTACTTGCCATACATAACATTTAATTATACACGACATGGTTTACATTTAACGATTGGACATTTATTTATACATAAACATTTTGATATTTGTATAAACAAGACATTTTGATGGTTACTGATAAATGATTTACATGACGATGCGACGTGTAATATGATAAAAGCAAGGTGGATATACCGCTGGTACTTCCTATATATAAGTGCTTTTATGATATTACATATCGTGGCGTTATTTAAACCATATCAACAAAGACATGAGATATTTTATTCAAACAACAAATTTTTACAAGATATTATTTTACAAACAACATAACTTATACAAATTTTTTGTCATTTGGTTATTTAATTAACCGTGCAATATTCTTTGATAACATCTGATTTTCTTATTGATTTTCATACGATGTATAAAAGAAAACATTTTCATATGGTTCGTGACTAATTTCTTGTTAGACCTTTCTTTCAAATACAAGTCATGAACCCTACATTAACAAAACCTATGTATCTCACATGCATTTTTATGCTGACGTACCTATTTTCACATGTGTTTTCAGGAGCTGATGCATAGGGTTGATCAAGATACACTTAGGCGGACTTGGGCCTTAGCGACATAAAACGAAGCAAGAATAGTTTAATTATGTTATGTACCCTTTGTTT
Organism: Helianthus tuberosus; assembly: GCA_030545235.1. Taxonomy (NCBI): domain Eukaryota; kingdom Viridiplantae; phylum Streptophyta; class Magnoliopsida; order Asterales; family Asteraceae; genus Helianthus; species Helianthus tuberosus. The sequence goes on along the minus strand of CM060356.1, from coordinate 89,307,127 downwards.
CCTTTGTTTTAAGACGATGTAATCCTTTTTATTTAAAATAAAACTAAACTTTAAATACCATGGTTGTGAAATAATAATTCTGCCACTCCACTCCCCGACGTTTCCCCCGCAGTTTGTTGTTTTACGCGGTCGGGGTGTGACACAAGAGTTGGTATCAGAGCCAATGGTTATAGGGAATTAGGTTATTAGTAATGCTTTGACCTAGACTATAACTTTTCTAGGACCCCAACACAAGTTATCTTGTGTTTAGATCTTAAAACATACACGTCACCTATCTTTAGGTGATTACCAAAACAAGAACACAATTTTCCAAAACGATTTTTGAAAAATCAATCATCTATTCTTAGATGATTTGTTATAAGGTTTTGAACCCTCTAAGTTTTCAAAATCTCGTCAAAGTTTGGGTCTAAATAATGTGAACACGTGCAATCTGGAAGGGTGGATGCCTGTATCTCGAATTTTCTGTCTAGGCTAGAGTGTTCGTACAAATCCACATAATCGGACCAGTCACTCTTACCTGGGAACTCTTGGGGTGAGTGTCCACTTATAGGCTAAAGCATGTCTTCGCGATACATTATTATGACCCATTTACTTTGATTAGTCACTATGTGTCGTTTGTTTGCTTTGTGGTACGAACGAATGACCACCATCCATGCTTTTTGTCAATATTTGTAACATCTCATTTTTTATCTTATCATCTCACTCGTTTCTCTCATCTTTCCTCTTTTAGAATGCCTCCTTGACGTGACAATCAGCTACCTAATGCCGAATTGGCCGCTATCATTGTGCAGCAAATGGCTGCTGCACTCCCGAATCTCATCACTTAAATTAACCAAGCCAACAATGTCAATGCACCTACTCCGTGCAACTTTAAAAGTTTCAATTCGGCTAAAGCGCTCAAGTTCAGTGGTTCTGAAGGAGCAACTGGGCTCCTACAGTGGTTTGAGAGTATTGAGAGCACTTTCCGTCATGTTCAGTGTCCTGATAATCGTAAGGTTGAGTTTGCTTCTAGCGTGTTCCAAAAGAGGGTCCTTACTTGGTGGAATGGGGTAATGAGAGATCGTGGTGCTGATGTTGCTCTAGCACAAACCTGGGAAGAGCTTAGGGCTCTTATGATGAGGGAATTATGTCCTCGTCATGAACAGAGGGCGTTAGAAAGGGAATTTGATGATCTAAAACAGGATAGTGGTGAACATCGGGCTTATACTGACAGATATGAGGAGCTGAGTTTGTTATGCCCTACAATGGTTACTCCACTTGATAAAGCTACCTAGAGGTATGTTGATGGTTTACCTGACCCCGTGCAAGATATCGTCACTGGTAGCAACCCTAACACAGTTCGCCAGGTCATCGAATTAGCTGCGACTTTGTCCGAGTCTCAAATCAGGAAAGGTAAACTCCATAGAAAGGGTGACAAGAATCAGAAACAGTCAACTGACAAGAGTGAGAATAAGAAGGGTAAGAAATATGAATCTTCAAGGAGGTCGAGGAAGCGCAAGGCTTCCCAAAATTTCACTGTTACAGCACAACCAAACCAGGCAGCTCCCAACCAACCTGCACAGCCTCCTGCCAAGAAACAATATGCTGGGAAGGCGCCATTGTGCAACAGGTGTAACAGTCACCATCAACCACAGGTTCAGTGTCGTTTTTGTGCCAACTGTGGGAAATCTGGTCATCTTGCCAATGTTTATCGTTATGCTCCCAATCAAGCCGCACAAAACCAGCTCAGCAACCTGCTCAACAACCAGCCCAGGCTGCACGACCTCATTATCCTCCTGGTTCATGGTATAATTGTGGGGATCTGACCCACTATCGAAATCAGTGTCCAAGGTTAGCTAACGCGAATCAGGCTCAGGCTCGTGGATGAGTCTTTAACATGAATGCAAACGAGGTGCGAGCAGACGAGGTGGTAAATTGTATGTTCTTTGTTAATAATCAGCCTGCTTCTGTCCTTTTGATTTGGGTGCTGATAAGAGTTTTTTGTCATTATCTTTTTAACCTTTGCTTCGCATGACTAGAACGAAACTAGGAAAGCCCTTGATAGTAGAAGTAGCTAGTGGTGAACCCATTGTACTCGATTCTGTTCTTTGAAATTGCCAGTTGAACCTTAATAACCATCTTTTTCCTATCAAACTCACGCCTATGCAACTTGGAAGCTTCGATGTTATAGTAGGTATGGATTGGTTAGCCAAGTACCATGCAGAGATTATGTGTTTTGAGAAGATCGTTCGTGTACCTCTTTCGTCTTGTAAGATCTTAGAGTTTCATGGTGAGAAACCCGCTAGTGATCTTAAACTCATGTCATGTACTCAAGCTCGAAAGTATCTACGCAAGAACTATGTGGCCTTCTTGGCCCATGTCGTAGAGGAGAAAGGAAAAGGTAAGTCAATTCAATATATCCCTGTTGTTCGGGATTATCCTGAAGTGTTTCCTGAAGAATTACCTGGTTTACCCCCAGTACGCCAAGTTGAGTTTCGTATTGATCTTATTCCTGGTGCTAATCCTATCGCTAAATATTCGTATCGCGTTGCACCGTCTGAGATGCAGGAATTATCTAAACAACTTCAGGAGCTTTCTGACAAAGGTTTTATTCGTCCTAGCTTTTCACCTTGGGGTGCTCCCGTTCTTTTTGTTAAGAAGAAAGATGGATCTTTTATAATGTGCATCGATTATCTTGAGCTTAACAAGCTTACCATCAAGAATCGATATCCCCTACCTCGCATTGATGATCTCTTTGATCAGTTATAGGGTGCTACTTGTTTTTCAAAGATTGATCTACGTTCTGGGTATCATCAACTTCGAGTGCTCGAGGAAGATATTCCCAAGACTGCATTCCGCACAAGATATGGGCATTATGAGTTCACTATTAAGCCATTTGGTTTGACTAATGCTCCTGCTGTTTTCATGGACTTGATGAATAGGGTTTGTAAGCCTTATGTGGACAAGTTCATCATTGTTTTCATTAATGACATCCTGATTTACTCTAAGACACGAGCCGATCATGAGGAACATCTCCGTCTTACTTTGGAACTCCTGAAGAAAGAACAACTTTTCGCCAAATTCTCAAAGTGCGAATTTTGGCTTAAGGAAGTTCAATTTTTGGGACATATCGTTAACGAACAAGGTATTCATGTAGATCCAGCCAAAATCAGTGCGATTAAGGATTGGGATACACCTACTACCCCTACCGAGGTTCGCTCATTTCCTGGTCTTGCGGGTTATTACCGCCGCTTCATAGAAAACTTCTCAAAGATTGCAGTTCCTCTCACTGCTCTAACTCATAAGAATAAACCCTTTGAATGGGGACCCAAACAGGAAGAAGCTTTTCAGACCCTGAAATAGAAACTCTGTGATGCACCTATTCTATCTTTACCTGAGGGCAACGATGATTTTGTCGTGTATTGTGATGCATCCAACTTAGGCCTTGGCTATGTTCTCATGCAAAGGAACAAAGTCATTGCTTATGCATCAAGGCAGTTGAAGGTTCACGAGAAGAACTACACTACTCATGATCTTGAGTTGGGTGCTGTAGTTTTTGCTCTCAAAATCTGGAGACACTACTTGTATGGTACAAAATGTGTGGTTTTCACTGACCACAAAAGCCTCCAACATATTTTTAGTCAGAAAGAACTTAATATGAGGCAACGAAATTGGGTTGAACTTCTAAACGACTACGATTGCAAAATTCACTACCATTCTAGTAAGGCAAATGTCGTGGCTGATGCATTGAGTCGTAAAGAGCGTGTCAAGCTTCACTGTGTTCAAGTTCGATCTGATATTCAAACCCGCATTTCTCAGGCACAACATACTTGATGGGTAAGGAATTACCATATCACATTAAGCCTAATCTTGAACTGAAAGACAATGGATTGTATTATTTCATGGACCATTTGTGGGTCCCAAGTCAAGACAATCTTCGCACCTTATTGATGGATGAAGCTCATAAGTCTCGTTATTCTATTCATCCTGGTGCAGACAAAATGTATAAGGATCTTCGAACCCAGTATTGGTGGCCGGTATGAAGAAAGACATTGCCTTGTATGTATCCAAATGCCTTACTTGTCTTAAGGTTAAGGCTGAACATCAACATCCCTCTGGATTATTGGAGCAACCAGATATACCAGTTTGGAAATGGGTAAACATTGCTATGGATCTTATTATCAAACTTCCGCGTACTAAGAGAGGTCATGATGCCATTTGGGTAGTTGTTGATCGTCTTACCAAATCAGCACATTTCTTGCCAATCCGTGAGGATCTATCTGCCGACAAGCTTGCTAAAATTTATGTGGATGCAATTGTATCTCGTCATGGCGTTCCTTTGAACATTATTTCTGAAAGAGATGCCCGATTTTCGTCTCGCTTTTGGAGAACCATGCAATCTGCTATGGGAACCCAACTTAATTTGAGCACAACTTATCATCCGCAAACAGATGGTCAATCTGAAAGAACAATCCAGACACTGGAGGATATGCTTAGAGCTTGTGTGATTGATTTTGGTGGTAGTTGGGATTCGTACCTACCGTTGATTGAATTCTCCTACAACAATAGTTATCACTCCAGCATCAACATGGCTCCTTTCGAAGCTCTCTATGGTCAAAAATGTCATTCACCAGTCAGCTGGAATGAGATCGGTGAAGCTCAGCTTACCGAACCTGAGCTCATTCTAGAGACTATAGATAAAATCAAGAAAATTCGCGACAACCTTCAGATAGCTAGAAGCCGTCAAAAGAGTTACGCGGATAGACGACGCAAGCCTCTGGAATTTCAAGTCAGTGATCGCGTCTTACTTAAGGTTTCACCTTGGAAAGGTGTGATCAGATTTGGAAAGACAGGAAAACTTGCACCTAGATATGTTGGACCATTCAGGATCGTCGAAAGAATCGGAAAAGTAGCCTACAGATTAGAGTTACCTCCTAAACTTGGAAATGTTCATCCAACCTTCCACGTGTCCAATCTAAAAAAGTGTTTGACTGATGAGAACCTCCACATACCGCTTGATGAAATTCGTGTTGATAACACCATGCATTTTGTTGAGAAACGTGTGGAAATCATGGAACGTGAAGTCAAGTGGCTTAAACGCAAGCGCATTCCACTTGTTAAAGTTCGCTGGGAATCTAAACGTGGTCCAGAATTTACTTGGGAATGTGAAGATCAAATGAAGGAGAAATATCCACATCTATTCTCACAAGTTTCCTCTAAATAAATTTCAGGACGAAATTTCCTCAAGCAGGGGAGATTGTGACATCTGTGCTTGTAATCATTGTATTAACTTTAAACATTTGAATTATCAATAAAACAATATGATTTGACCCCGATGTTTATTTATTTATGTTTGACATTTTTGCACGTTTCGATTTTGTTCAATTTCAAACTCTAAATCATTTTCTGGAAAGTTATACACAAACTGATGCGTAAACGTAATCAATTTAATGCGAAAAACACTATGGAACATCAACATATTCTTAACATACCTTAAATAACCTTTAGATAACTTAGAAATTGTTGGTGCACTGAATGTCTGCTGATTACGTTATTATCAAGTCTTGTGTCTAGGATTGTTTGAATGATCATGTATTAGGGTTTAAGTTAGGGTTTTTATGTTTAAACACATGATTTCGCTTGAAGAGGGTTTGTATATGCTTGAAGCGAAATCAACATGTGATGATTTCGCTTCAGACATCCTCAAGCGAAATCAAGCACACTATAAATAGGTGTGTTGGTCATTTGAAATGGAACAGTTGTCATTGTGTGTGTGACGAAGTGCTGACGGATCTGTATCAGAAAACCTTGTACAAGCACTCAAATTAATCAGAAAAGAAAGATTAAAAAGATTAGAGCTGTTATGACTTAGTTTACGTTGATTCCGCCTTCGTAATCAAAGATGAACATCCTTAACTGACGGTTAACGGTCTTACAACGGTCCAACAAGTGGTATCAGAGCTCAGGACGAGGAGTTCATACCATAGCAGCGGATTATCTTCTTTCTACTCACTTCTTTTTACATTTTTCAAATCTGAACAAGTTCCAACGGTCAAAATGGTCTAATTTTCGAGTATAACGTGTAAAACATAGTATTAACAAAGCCTACAAAGATTTGGACTAAAATTCAGCTTAAAATGTGTTAAAATTGGCCTAAAACTAGATTTCGCTTGAAGTTGTTCGTAGGTTATACTTGATTTCGCTTCAGATCTAAACTTTTTAGACAATTTCGCTTGAAAAACTGCTGAAGCGAAATAGTTTAGCTGGATTTCGCTTGAAGACTTCCTGAAGCGAAATAGAGGATTTCGCTTGAAACTGATTGGATTGAAACTTGTTCTGTTGAAGCGAAATAGTTGTTTTCGCTTGAAGGTTCTGTTTTGGTTGAAGCGAAATAGTTGGTTTCGATTGAGAATCTGATCTTGTGTGGTTTCGCTTGAAGCTGAAGCGAAATAGTTTATAGCAGATTTCGCTTGAATAGTATTATAGTACCAATTTCGCTTGAAGCTGTTTACTTCAAGTATTTCGCTTGAACTGTTAATTTTTCAAAACTTAAAAATTTTTCTAAGTGTTTGATAATCTTGCAGGTACGATCAAGATGGATGATATTTTCATGAATCCTTTTAGCAACATGTACGCATTCGCTGGAGATTCCGGAAACAACGAAACGTCTTCAAGTGATGCAAACAAAAGTCCACCAAAAGAAAGAAAGAAGGAAGCTTGGGAGTCCGAAAGCGCATTTGGAACATTTAACAAACCTCCTAAGCTGATGGCTATAGAAGATTATAGCAGGTGGGCAACAAAATTCGAAGACTGGTTGATGGCATTTGCTTTTCCTAGCTGGAAGAGTATGAAAAATGGTTATGCTCAAGGAAAAAAGAATGGTGAAGCATTAAGATCAGCTGAAGAGATTGATTCATTCGTAGCTGAACAAAAATGTGTGGCATTATTGTTTCAGTCGGTGCGTGAAGACATCATTTCACTGATTGATTACTCAAATTCTAAAGACTTATGGGCAAAGTTGGAAAAGAAATGTATCGGTAGTCAAGAAATTAAGAAAAACAAAAAGAAACTACTTAGAAAAGAATTTGATTTGTTTGGTAGTCTAAAGAACGAGTCAGTGTGTAAAATGATAGAAAGGTTCGGTCATCTGAAGCTGGAATTAGTAAGACATGAGATTGACATTCCTGAAGAAGATCTTATTGACAAATTGTTTGATTCGTTGCCGGACGAGATGGATTGGAGATATTATGCACTGATGTTGAAGAATACCATAAAAGAACCAGAAAAGCTGACATTAGATTTGCTGATTGAAAAACTCGAGAGTCATGAGCTAGAGTTGAAGAAGACGTACAAGATTAATCATTCATCTTATCAGCAAAATCTGGATCTATACTATCCAAAGAGCATGATGCCGAAGGCTACTTCTCCAAAGACTGCATTTTCTGCTGAAAAAGTGTCGACAGTCGGCAAAGAAAGTCAAAGTGGTCAAAGCAGTGGAAGTCAAAGTGGTTTTCATAGTGGATCTTCATCTTCTGGAAGTCATTCTGATCGGTTTCAATGCAACATCGCAATAGACTTGAAGAACGCACAGAACTTTGATGCAGAGTCGGCAAAGCAACAAATGGTCTTTCTAGCGTCTGGTTTGGAATCCTACGAAGGATTGGTGGCTGGAAAGATTGGGAATACAAATCTGACGAAAGAAGACTACGATCAGATAGACCCTGAAGAAATGGAGCTGATCGACATTCGTTGGGCAATGGCAAGTGCAGTTCGACGTGCACAACGCTTCATGGAGATTACAGGGAGAAAAACAATTGGTGGTCCATCTACTAAGTTGGGGTTTGATAAATCGAAGGTGACTTGCTTCAAGTGTAAGCAGAAGGGTCATTTTAAGAGAGAATGCCGAAACGCTTATGCTGATGAGTCAGAGAATCCGTTTCGAGATGATTATTACAAAAAGGCAATCTACCATCAGAATAAATCTGAGCCGCCTAGATTGAAGCAGTCTGAAGATAACAGAGACAAATCAAGGGCTCTTGCTGTGATTTATGATGATGAGGGGTATGATTGGAGTAAGGAAGTTCTACCAGAAGAAGATGCGGTGGGTTACGCATTCATGGCAAGCAATGATGAACCTAAGCCATGGAAAGATGATCGTACTGAAGAAGAAAAATATCATTACCGGAAGATGGTTGCTGAAACAAAGATTATTAGACTTTCTCGTATCTATCTGAATGCAAGAAGAGCCAATAGATGGGATCCAGATAGAGAGTGCTATCTTGATGAGTATGGAAATATTGCAATTGATGATAGTACACTTGATATCGAAGCCATCATCAAGGAGTACAAAGAAGAAGATGAATATTGGCAGCACAAGTGGTGGGGAACACCAACATCAAAGATGATTGAAGAAGCGAAAGAGAAAGAGAGAAAGGAGAAAGAAGAGAAAGAGAAGAAAGAAAAGCAAGTTGATACAGGCATAATTGATACTACACAAGAGTTGACAGCTGAGAACCTGGGAGTGATGGCTGACAAAGTGCTAGCTGCAAAAGCACTTGAGGTAGATCCTAATTCTGTTACTGAGTCAAAGGGATCGGTCAGTCAAAGTGTGTCAACAAATGCGTCAGGTAACACAATTGAGTCAGATAACAAGATTGACGGGAATGCTGACTGCAAAAATTGCACCAAACAATGCAATTTTTGTAGCACTGTCACGTATCTTAACAATGAGAAAATTCAGAATCTGACAACAAAGGTTAGAAATGTTGAAAATCAGATTCTTGATCGTGACAAAAGTGTAAGAGCTTCAACTGAACGGAACAAAGAATTAACGGCTCAAATTGAAAATGATAAAACTGAAAATGAGAAATTAAAATCTGAAAATGAAAAGTTAATTCTTGAAAACCGTCAGATTTCCGAAAAGTTTGAGAAATTGAAAAACATTGTCAAAGATAGTGATGATCGTAATGGCAAAACATTTAAAGAAAATGAACATCTAAGAGCTGTTTTGAGATTAAAAGAAGAATCGATTAATGAACAACTGGATCAAATTGCTAAATTGAAACTTAAAGTTCAAGAAGCTGAAATTGAGAATGAACGAATCCAGTTGAAGCTTAACAGCTATAAATCGGCAAGCTTTGTTTTGCAGCATATTGTTCCTAAACCTATAGGGAAAAACAAAGATGGCGAGGATGTGTTTTCTGATGGAACGGGTGTAGGTTTTCACAAAGTTCCACCGCCAATTTTAGACAACTACACGAAAAAGCAGTCTAGTTTGATGGAAATTGAGGAAGAAAGTGAAGTTAAACTTCCTGAAAACATTGATGTCACGTTTACATCTTCCAATGAAGAGGGTGTCCAAAGTGATGTGGTGAAAAGTGTGGTAGACAAAGTGCTTAAACCGGATTGTGACACTTCTGAGGAGGATGGGTGTTTTTTTGACAGATACATTCCGAAACAAAAGTCTAAGAACAACTTAGATGAAGAATCAAACCTTGTCATGTACAAGATGATGGGTTCGGATAAGTTATTTTCGGATTCAGAGTTTCCAATAGAGAATGTTAACATGAACAAATTGACAAATGTTTTCAAACTTGTTGAAGTAGAGTTGTCAGCAGTGAATAATCTGAGTCGAAAGAAAGACAGGGTTTATAACAAGAAAACTGTTTATTCACCACGTTTTTACAATAACAATAGAAACAATTGGTCGGGTGATTATCGGGGTGGTAATGGTTATCGGAAGAACAGTTTTCAAAACAAGAGGTTTACTGAAAAGAAGGTGTTTGTGAATGGTTCACGGTTACTTTCTGATGAGAAAAATGAAATCTTTTCAAAATCGAATGAAGAGTTCTTTGAGAAAAGAGCTTCACAGTATCAGTCTGAAGGCACGAGTCGAGTAGTTGATACTCGTACTTGTTTTAGATGTGAACAAGTTGGTCATATTGCACGAAAGTGTACATATGTGAAGCCTAGGACTGAAGCTGTGAAGGTTCAACAAAAGAAGGATGATGTGAAGGGTAAAACACCAATGTATGTTGAGAAGAAAGTGGTTGAGAAGCAAAACGTTAAAATCAACAATGTAAAAGCAAAAAATGAACCTGTAAAGAAATTGGTAACTCAAAATGACAAGTTTTATAAACGGGTTGCATTAACTGAACAAATTTGGAAACCAAAAGGTGAAATGAAAAGTTCAACTTCAGAAGTGAAAAAGGCTGAAGAATCAATTTCGGTTGATTATGATGCAAGTTTTCCACCTTTGAAGGCTGAAAATTTCAAAATACAAATTGCGAGAGTCAAGGCTACACCTAAGGCTGATGAGGCCTGGGTGGACACCATGTTTGAATAAGCAATTTGAATTGCCGGAGCTTCCTGGTTCGCGAAGCATGAATCGGCATCTTTCTTGAAGTTGTTTAAATTGTAGTTTGTTTTGTGCAGGATCTTCCACAACTGATATCCAGATGGATTATGGATAGTGGCGCATCTCGACATATGACAGGAAAAACCGCGTTGCTGTATGATGTAAAGAACATTAATGGTGGTTATGTGGGATTTGCTGGTCATGAAGGTGGTAGAATTGTTGGTGAAGGAACGTTATCCAATGGGATTGTGACGTTTGAGAGAGTTAACTACATCACTGAGCTGGAGAACAATCTGCTTAGTATCTCGCAGATTTGTGACAATCAGTATACTACTCACTTCACTGATAAAGAGTGTTTGATTTTGAAACCTGGTTTTGTTATCCCTGAAGAATGGATTATTATGAGGGCACCTAGAGTGAATGATTTATATGTGTTAGACATGTCTGTAGCAACTACAACTACTGGTCAAGCACATTGTTTTGTGTCTAGAGCAACTGAGAAAGAATCCAGACTGTGGCACCGAAAGATGGGGCATATTCACCTAAGGAAGATGAATCACTTGGTGCACAATGATTTGGTATTGGGAGTTAATATCAAAGGTTTTCATCTGGAAGGGGAGTGCATTAGCTGCATCAAAGGCAAGCAGAAGAAAAAGTCACACCCTACAAAGCAAGTCAATTCAGTTTCGAGACCACTGGAAAGACTTCACATGGATTTGTTTGGACCAGTGAATGTCAAAAGTATTACAGGAGATTCCTATTGTCTGGTCGTTACTGATGATTATTCCAGATTTTCGTGGGTTTCTTTCTTGAAAACAAAAGATGAAACATTTGACAGTTTGATGGCGCTGTTCAGGAAAATAGAGAATTTGTACCAAAGGCGTATCAAGAAAATTCGAAGTGATAATGGTACTGAATTCAAGAACAGCAAGATGGAAGAATTTTGTGATGAAAGAGGTATTTTGCATGAGTTTAGTGCTCCGTACACTCCGCAGCAGAATGGAGTCGCAGAACGCAAAAACCGGACGCTAATCGAGACGGCTAGAACTATGCTCGCAGATTCAAAGTTACCGATTAATTTTTGGGCTGAAGCTGTTTCTGCCGCATGCTATACGCTCAACAGGGTTCTTACTGTCAAGAAGTTCAACAAAACATGCTTTGAGCTAATCAATAACCGCAAACCGAATTTGAAGTATCTAGAACCGTTCGGGTCACCTTGTACGGTTATAGAACCTTTTGGGAAGTTTGGTCCGAAGTGCATTGAGGGTATATTTGTTGGTTATTCAAATCCATTGCGACGTGTCTTCGTTCCAAGTGAGAAGCGGATTATTGAAGCTGCAAATGTTGAATGTCAAGGTTATACTATGCCGCCGCAAAATCCTGGTGATTCATGGCGTTATCATTATGACAAACTTTGGGATTCGTTTGACATGAGAGAAGAATCAGAGGATGATGAAGATTTCTTTGATGAGTTGGATATTTTGCGTGAATATGAGTCGCAGTTAAGATTCCCAGCTGAGTATTCGAGAAGACCACGGGAAACTTCAAATGATGATGAAGCAGGTCCAAGTAATGCTGGTGAACAGGATGATGTCCAACAGAATGAAGTTGCTCAGGATAATCAGTCGGTTCAGAATGATGATTTAGAAGCTGAAAATATGCCAGTTTTTGATCATGGTGATTCAGATTCTGAGGGGGAGCAAATTCAGATTTCAAGTCAAACAAACCAAGTTGGTGAACAAGATGCAGAGCAGAATGTTACTAATCTGGAGGGAAATGTAGATGTTCCAAGTGAGGTGATGCCGCGAACTTTTTCATATCATCCAGAGGAGTTGATCATAGGAGAATTGCAAGCTGGAGTTCGCACTCGAAATCAGATTGATAAAGGGCTTACATGTTTTTATTCAAAAGTTGCTCCTTTGCAAACTGAATTTTCTTTGAGTTGTTTTATCTCGCAGGTTGAACCAAGAACTTACAAAGAGGCGCTTTCTGAAGACTCTTGGGTCAATGCAATGCAGGAGGAACTTAGTCAATTCGAGAAATTGGGAGTGTGGAAGTTAGTTGATTTGCCGGATGGTCAGAGAAAGATTAACACTAAATGGGTGTTTAAGTGTAAGAGGGACGATAGAGGAGTTGTCGTAAGGAACAAAGCTCGACTCGTTGTTCAGGGATTTAGTCAACAGGAGGGAATTGATTTTACCGAAGTCTATGCTCCTGTAGCACGACTAGAGGCAATCAGAATTTTTCTTGCATTTGCGTCTTGGAAGAATTTCAAAGTATAGCAGTTGGACGTTAAATCGGCGTTTCTTTACGGGAAGGTTAAAGAGGAGGTTTATGTCGGTCAGCCGCCGGGCTTTACTGACCCAATCCACAAAAACAAGGTCTACTTATTGGACAAAGCGTTGTATGGTCTACATCAGGCACCGAGAGCCTGGTACGAGACTTTGTCTCAACACCTACTCGCTAACCAGTTCATGCGTGGAACAGTGGATGCCACTCTCTTCACTAAAGTCGTTGATGGTCATCTTCTGATAGTACAGATTTATGTGGATGATATAATCTTTGGGTCGACAAATGAAAATCTATGCAAAGATTTTGAATCAGTGATGAAGCAGAAGTTTGAAATGTCTTCAATGGGGGAGATGAAATTCTTTCTGGGATTACAAGTTGAACAACTTCCTGAGGGAATTTTCATTCATCAGTCAAAGTATGTTCATGATATTCTAGAGAAATTTGGGATGTCAAGTTCTACTCCAGCTGCTACCCCACTTGCAACAAATCATGGGATTCACCCAGATCTCACCGGAGACAGGGCTGATGAAACTTTTTATCGATCCATGATAGGTTCTTTAATGTATCTAACTGCTTCACGTCCTGATATCATGTACCCAACGTGCCTCGCAGCAAGATTTCAGTCTAATCTGAGAGCATCGCACATGATTATTGTGAAGAGGATATGGCGCTACCTGAAAGGAACTCCTTCATTGGGGTTGTGGTATCCTAGAATAGGCGACTTTATGCTCGAAGGGTATTCCGATTCGGATTTCGGATGCTGCAAAGTTAATTCAAAATCAACAACTGCAGGATGCCAGTTCTTTGGTTCTAGATTGGTTACCTGGCAGTGTAAGAAACAAACGTCTGTGGCGTTATCTACTTGTGAAGCGGAGTACGTTTCTGCTAGCAGTTGCTGCTCTCAGATCTTGTGGATACAGCAACAGATGCGCGACTACGGTTTGCAGTTTCTTAACACACCTCTTTTTGTTGATAATGAGGCCGCAATTAATATAACTAAAAATCCAGTACATCACGCTAAAACTAAACACATAGAAATTCGTCATCACTTTATTCGAGATTGCTTTGAGAAAAAGTTGATACGAATTGAGAAAATCCACACAGACGAACAGAAAGCTGATTTACATACCAAAGCTTTTGATAAAAATCGGTTTAAATATTTGTTAAAACTGAATGGTTTGAAGCTTCTGTCAGTGTCGGATGGCATAATTGGCGTTGATGAGGGTACTGTTGCGGATGAAGACGAGAAACAATCTGCAATGGTTTGTCGAATTTTTACTTGTTTTGGTATTTAGGGGGAGTAGATGTTTGTACATAGTTTATTTTCAGAAAATACAAAAACAGTAAAAAATGTAAAAAATATAAAAACATGATAAAATCTGAAAAAGAGCTTGTGTATATGGGGAAAATGATAGTACATCAGTTAGACGATTACAGTATGCTAAAGATTTGGAATGTTTAAAAGAGTTAAACAATCTTACTGATGATGTGTCGATAGGTTTTCACACATTTAGTAGATTTATTCGGGATATAAACCTAAATTCAAACTTGTGAATTCGTGGGGAACACTACTTGGATATATAGGTAACCCCTGAAATTTCGTTTGAAAGGTCTCTTAATCTGATATACTAGGTCTTTATACTCTATGATGTCTGGGGTATTATTCCGGGACTTCTGCTGAACGGTGGTTCTGACCTAGTCCCTGGCTAATACTTGCTGCAATGCTTGAAACACAGCATTAAACCCTCAGCATGCTGAAACAATAAAATTGATATATGCTGCTGTTGTAAGCAAAAAGATCCTCTAAAGGGGACACTCCTGAAAGTCGAAGCTGATATCTCTCTGCGTATACGGAAGTATCGATCTGAGATCCCTCGGCCCTCGCATACCTAATTTATATACAGACATCATTGTAGTATTCTCACCTGTAAGACTGATTATTGAGATTCTGGATACGGGAGTATATTCAAGAGGTGGGACACATGAATTAGCTAAGTTCTTAATTCATCTAAATCGTATCCTGAGTAAGTTGAAATTTGTGTGGGAATTTAAGATGGATCAGTATATCGACAATCGAGGTAAATTGTTTAAATCCGAGTATGAAATGTAGCTTAACGGTACTTGTGATTTGTCTGAAAAGCTGATATGATTCCCTGACACGCTCGCAAAAATATGTTTGTAAATAGTTTACTTTGTTTAAATTCTGCAATTTAAGTTTTCTGTATTTCATTTCTTAGTTTAGAACTCTTTGATAAAATCCAAAAAGATTTTATTTCTGCTTTATTTTAGACAAACCAAAGTGGAGAGTTGATTGTTGGATTCTCAGATGTTTAAAGCAGATGCAGGAGATTCTGAGCTGAAGAATGAGGAGAGCTTACTTTGAAAAAGTTTGAATTGTTTGTTAAGTCAAAAACAAGTTCATTAACTTGATACTTGTTATTTTCAGAAATTGTTTGAAATTGTTGTTTTTAAAATCAGTTTGTTTCGTCAAATGATCAACCAAGGTCATTAAATTGGACTTGGTAGATTAATTGAGTAATCAGGGTCATTAACTTGAACTTGAATACTTGAGTGGATTGTTATAACTGATTGAGTTTGTATTTTGTTATTGAAAAGATAGAATGGTTATGTTTGTTTGTTGAGAAACAGGATTGGACTTCATTATTTCCCACGGAAGCTAATTGACAAAGCTTGAACCAGATATCTCAGATTCTAGCATATTGAAAGGGGGAGTCTGTGAAAGGGGGAGTCTGGATCAACAGTCAAAGGGAAGATTGAAGTTTAAAAGTTTAAAGATTGAAGTTAAAGATTGATGAGAGTTTTTACAATGTTTGAAGATTGTGAAAGACAAAGACTTGAAGCCAAAGACTTCATCAACATCCAAGGGGGAGTCTGTTGGTGCACTGAATGTCTGCTGATTACGTTATTATCAAGTCTTGTGTCTAGGATTGTTTGAATGATCATGTATTAGGGTTTAAGTTAGGGTTTTTATGTTTAAACACATGATTTCGCTTGAAGAGGGTTTGTATATGCTTGAAGCGAAATCAACATGTGATGATTTCGCTTCAGACATCCTCAAGCGAAATCAAGCACACTATAAATAGGTGTGTTGGTCATTTGAAATGGAACAGTTGTCATTGTGTGTGTGACGAAGTGCTGACGGATCTGTATCAGAAAACCTTGTACAAGCACTCAAATTAATCAGAAAAGAAAGATTAAAAAGATTAGAGCTGTTATGACTTAGTTTACGTTGATTCCGCCTTCGTAATCAAAGATGAACATCCTTAACTGACGGTTAACGGTCTTACAACGGTCCAACAGAAATAAGTTTTAAAGGGTTTGGTATGGTAAAATCAAGTTTATTTATATCGCAGGGACTAATTGTGACAAACTGCGAAAGTATGCCGACTCGTATAGTAACGAACATTCTGGAACATGATCATAAGTTAAACATACCATAAATATCCTTCACATAGCTTAGAAATAGGCTTTGAGGGGTTCGACGTGCAAAAATAAACTTATTTGGTCAATTAGGGACTAAAAGCGTCAAAAAGTGCATAAGTTTGCATTTACGCGCATATCTTACATTCTGAACATATCCGGAAATCCAAAAATTTTTGAATTCATTAAAATATTTTATTTTAGTGATTGGCATGCTAAATTTCCATTCGTCGCGCAATTTGGATCGTTTTTTGCGTCCGTTCGAGTTTCGTCGTAATTAACCGAACAACGCAACCGTACGACCAAACGAACCGACATCCGTGATATTTTCAAACATGTTTCAAGTCCCCTATACTTAAACTTCATTATTGAGCCTTTAAAATGAGTTAACGGGGTTTAAACGCGTTGAAAATGGCTTAAACATGCTGCAGGGACCATTTCTGCCAATTTTTGAAAGTTTCTACACCTGGAAGGGGTGGCGTCGCGCCACAACAATATGGTGGTGGTGTGGCGGCACACGACGGCTGCATCTGGGCAGAAACTCCATTTTTAGCAACCAGCTTGATTTCTAGGGTCTTTTGTGCAACATTTGCAATACCTTGTGCTGGTTTTGGACTCCCCTAGTATACTAAATAAGTGGGTAACACTTGGATGGCCAAGATTGAAGCTCAAAACCCAAGAAACGATCCTAACGGTTCTTGACTTCCTATAAATAGACATGGGTTTTTGAGAGTTCATTGCTCATTTCCATTCAAATCTGATCTTGAAGCTATTCCTCTGGTTGAAGGCTTCAAATCTTCTAGTTTTCTTTGTTCTTGATCAAGCTTGGACCTCTTGTAAGTCTCCTTCATGGTTGATTATGCATTTCAAGCATGAAAGTCAAACAGTATAGTTTGACTTTCTGCTTTGACCATTCTTTGGTCAACACAAAGTTCGTTTGAACTTTGAAACTTGAGCGTAATCACGATGGTTATAGTCCCTTGTGACTATACCTACTGATTACCACGTTGATTAGGCGTAGTGACAAGTCATAGTTTCGGTCAAAATACGTGTTTATGCGTATTTTGCAACGAAGCTATCTTTGGGTATCAAAACACTTTGTTTTGATATCAAACTTATTTTCTAACTTAGTTAAACATGTTTTAACATTTTTAACTCGTCACTTTTTGTTTAGTGCTTATATAGGGTCGTAAGATAAGCGGTCTAAACAACCGCTTAGACTTTCGAACCCGACCCGTTTGGCCGATCATTAGGATCTGACCAAACATATTTTGTGACCATAGTTGTATAGGGAATAACCTTCCGAGGTTATACCTTATGGTCACTTAGTTTACTTAGTTGTATGATAGGTAGTTATATGCCTTAGGAAAAATGACCAAAATGCCCTTTTTGCACATAACTTCATTTTAAGCATATGTAACTTAACTTTTGCCATATAAACTGATTATTAAACATGTTAGGGCATATAATACATGTCATAGGACTAGTCAGGCTATTCGTTTGCGCTTTCGCGCAAATGACGCGTTAAAGTAGCGTAAGCTAGCTAAACGGGTCATAACGGATCATAAGCACTTAGGATAGGTTCCAATTTAGAATATAGGCTTTGTTAAACCATATTCTATGAGTTCCAACACTCATTTGCTTTACAAGACCTCATTCTATCCGATCTTCCGATTTAGGTCCGGTTTATTAACGTAGTTACCTATATTAGGTGCCGATTGATTCCATGATCCTTTGAGCATTACTTGGTTGTTATTACAAGACTATAAGCAATATCAAGTGAGTACATAGTCCCCTCTTTTACTATTTTTCAAATACTTTGGGGTGATACACATGTGTCTGCTTGTTACTTCCGTGCTTTTCAAGTTTTCATGACATATACTTGCTATGTATGTTCATTTAGCATACTTAGCACATTGTTTTCACATAACATGCTTACATTTGGTATGACATTTGGTTTGTTTAACGGGTCAAAAATACATTCATTAACATTGATCACGCCGATCGGTAGTATGTAGTGGTACCATAGGAATTGACAACTCCCAACCCTGGAATCCTAGGTTTGTTTGGACGTAAGGGATGACTGAATCCGATATACATAATTTTGATAAATCTTTAATTTGTTTAAATGTTTGTCTCCCCAGTCGCAAGGCTTGAATGTATGCGATAAACAATACCGCATAAATGTTTGTATCAGTAAAGCATTGAGTTTTGCAAAACATAACTTTTGATTTAAACTATGATTTATTCAAATACATTGTTTTGTACATTTTACCTATGGGGTTGAGTAATACTATTATTCACCATACATTTTCATTTGATTATACATGAACATTATACATATAATTTGAGTAGTCACTTTTTACTTGCCATACATAACATTTAATTATACAAGACATGGTTTACATTTAACGATTGGACATTTATTTATACATAAACATTTTGATATTTGTATAAACAAGACATTTTGATGGTTACTGATAAATGATTTACATGACGAGGCGACGTGTAATATAATAAAAGCAAGGTGGATACGCCACTGGTACTTCCTATATATAAGTGCTTTTATGATATTACATATCGTGGCGTTATTTAAACCATTTCAACAAAGACATGAGATATTTTATTCAAACAACAAATTTTTACAAGATATTATTTTACAAACGACATAATTCTTTTATAACATCTGATTTTCTTATTGATTTTCGTATGACTTATAAAAGAAAACATTTTCATATGATTCATGACTAATTTCTTGTTAAACCTTTCTTTCAAATACAAGTCATGATGTCACATCCCCAAAATACCACATGCGGAAACCACCACGAGGCGTGTGGCGTACCAGGATCTAGCCACTAATCACACTGAACTAATAGTAATATATTGAACTCGAAATCTCATTTAACGTGAAAAGTGTAATTCAAAACATCTATTTAAAACAAAATACGTTCAGCGGAAGCATTTGAAATAGTTATAAGTATTCGAGAACAAATTGATCATAAAAGATAGCATAACATTTGATAGGTTAACAACGTCACAGCCCATGACATCCACAGCTCCTCCGATTGCAAGCTCCGTTTCCTGAAATCATATAACGACCTGCAAGCATGTAGAAAAAGTGTATCAGCGTAAAACGGGCGAGTTCACAGTTTGGTTTACCGAAAATCATGTTACGTGTTTAGTTGCTAAATTTTATTTCAGTTCAAAGCAGTTCAAAGCAGTTCAAAAAAAATTCCAGAAACAATGCTGATAATAACTCGATACCGTACAAGATGGATCCAGATTATTTTGCCCTTTCCCGAATGCCCCTATCAGAGCATTGGGCGTGACTGGGTCATTAGTTCACACCCGTCCTCTCAGGTACGGGGTGAGGGTGCCAAACCTAAATAGCGCTATCAACTAATACCCCGTTACCTCTCAGGTAACAAACAAGATGGGACTTAATGGTGATAGGAGTGAGTGTATTATCCAACATTCCAGTTTATACCCAAATGACTTATTCCTCTCAGGAATACCCAACTGATTTACCCAAAGACTTAGGTAGCGTTTGGTATGAGTGAATAGAAGGCGGAATGGAATGGATCATTCTATTGGAATAAAAAGAAACATGTTTGGTTGTCAAGTGGTAATGGAATGGAGCATTCCACAAGGAATGTAAACCTTCCAAATATAATAATTTTCATTCCTTGGTAAGGTGGTGTTTTTTTTTCATTCCTTCAAGGAATGGAAAGATATATATTATTATTATTATTAATAATATTATTATTATTATTATCAATATTTGTTATTTTTTTTACCATTATTATTATTGTTATTGGTTTTAATAACTCACTCACGGGCGACACCATTACTGCCATAGCTGCCGCCGTGACTACCGTCGCCGCTGTCACCCACTTCCGCCACCACCACCACCCAACTCCACCCCAGCTGTCTCCCGCCACCACCCACCTCCACCACAGTCGTCACCCACCTCCACCGCTACCAACCGTCACCCACCATCCACACCTCCACCCCCGCCGCCACTCGCCACCACCCACCACCCCCGACACCACCGCACCACAGCTGCCACCCACCCCCGCCTCCGCCGTCAGTCGCCACCCACCACCGACCACCACCGTCTCCGTCACCCACCACCATTGTTGTCGCCACCACCTACCTCTGCCCCCGCCACCACCCACCGCCGCCACCCACTGCCACCACCTCCGACCATCGCTACCATTTCCAGCTATCCCCACCCACCACCACTGACTACTGTCACTCATCACCGATTTTATTCCTTCGTCTATTCTTTCCTACCAAACAACACAAAGTAATGATTCATTTCATTCTCACATGGTAACCAAACAAGACATGGAATGGTAATGATCCATTCCATTACATCGTCCATTCCATTACCTCGTTCATTCCATTCACCCGTCTATTCCATTACGCCATACCAAACAGACCCTTATTCCTCTCAGGAAAACCCAACTGATTGTCCTACCCACCGGGACGCATGCTTGAAAAAGAGCAGTGAACTCACCTTTGTTTGCTCGGTTTGATAATGTACTTCTAGTGTTCGTTAAATATTTGGTCCGTTACACGCGACCTAAGGTACAATGGGTGTGAGTATACGTATGCAAAGTTATGCAGTACCCTAATTTCCAAACAATCCTAGTGTTTAATATGGTTCAGACTAGCAGTTTATCATATAGTAATTCAACCCACCCATAATTCGCATTACATACCACATTTCAATCAACTAATATATATATGCATGTATACATGGACAACTTATAACATCATATACATTATATCCTTTCTGATAGTTCACCAAGGATTAGAACCATGCATATACTATTATTATTTCACCATCTATTATATAATATGTATCCTTCATTTTTAAACATACTACACAAACCTACACACAATAAACAGTTCAGTAATAAGGGGTTCGACCCACATGTATTTACAATTGAATTCAAATACAACAAACATATGTATGTATGTCAGATCATAGTCAAATCACCTCCTCAATTCTCTTGTTTTATATTCGATCAACATAACCTCAACTCCAATTCAATTCCATGTTTGTTTAATATTTAGACCTTTGTAAAATAATTATATTCAGACTTAATTATTTCACTATGTACGCACATATTAGATGGCATGTGAAGTCTGACATTTGATTAATTCCAAATGTGGACAATAAACATTCAATCAACATATTTAGACAATTATTATTATTATACTCGGACTTCACAAAAAAAAGAATCAAGCAAGTTCGGACGGTTTATGATCAACATGTGCGGACCTCTTTACAAACAAGTTCTGATCACTATCAGTACTACCCAAATTCGGACCTTTATAGAACAATTAAGTTCTGATGTCTAACTCCTAATTATATGCAGACTCCCATGTTTTCTTATATTCAGGCACTTTAATTCATATAAGTACTGACCTTATACATAATCACAAGTGCTGACCTTATACATAATCATTGCACAATCATTCGTCTAAGCAAATACGTATCCATTAGCATAATCAACCACACACAATCAATTGTTTGGATCATCTAGGGTTTGTATGAATCAAACGAACAAGATTAACAATGTACATGTAATCATAAACGCTTACCTCTTGATTAACTCTAGATCGATGATTGATGTGTGTGCACTTGTGAAGTCAAGGATGATTGAAGGTAGATTGAAAATGATTAGGGATGATTAGGAAATAGTGAAATGTCGTATATTGAGTTTATGAGGAAGTTCTAGGGTTTTGAGTAGTTATTAAAATTTAACAATACACTAAACACCCCCTAATAATATAACTTTTACACAAAAGCCACATAATACCATATAATTTACAATTAAAGCATACAGCTCACGTATTTGTCATGCAGCACATAAGTTTCGTATAAACTATCCATTTATAATTATTATTCACGTTAGTTGCCGATGTTCGAGAGTTATCATGTATGTGTTCCGGTAATTCCCCGAATTACCAACGTAGACTCATTTAACTAACACTCGTTAAATGTAGTGCTGTAAATGTATGATCAAATTAATTGTGGTTAGCTTAAAGTAGTAACCTGAAGTTGCGGGTTGTCACATCATCCCCAACTTGAAAGAAATTTCATCCCGAAATTTGATAAGCAATCTCAGAGAAATGAAACGGTAAGTCAAGATGGCTGTGGATTTTCCTCGGGTACCACATCATCCCCAACTTGAAAGGGAATTTCGTCCCGAAATTCACTAGTTGCATTAGGATTAGGTTCAGCTGTTTTGAGTAAGTGAGGATACTTGAGCTTCATCTGATCCTCGCGTTCCCACGTGAACTCCGGTCCACGTCGAGTTCCAACGAACTCTCACAATTGGAATTCGACTATGTTTACGGACCTTAACATCCTAGTCTATGATTTTGACGGGTTCCTCGAAGAATTGCTGCTTGTCATCGATCTTCAGCTCTTGTAAAGGAACCACAAGTGTTTCATCGGACAAACACTTCTTCATATTAAGGACGTGAAAAACGTCGTGAACATTGCCAAGTTCATCGGGCAAAGCAAGCCGGTAAGCAACCTTACCAATTCTTTCCAGAATCTTGAACGGCCCAACATAACGCGGATTGAGCTTGTCGCGCTTCCCGAAGCATACCACACCCTTCCAGGGTGAGACTTTCAACAGAACACTATCGCCCACGGCAAACTCCAAGGGTTTCCTACGTTTATCGACGTAGCTTTTCTGGCGATCACGTGCTGCCGCCATACGATTTATGATTTGAACAATCTTCTCAGAAGTTTCGAGTACGAGTTCTGGACCCATGATTTGGCTGTCACCCACTTCAGCCCAACAAAGAAGAGATCGACATTTCCATCCGTACAACGCCTCAAACGGAGCTGCCTGGATGCTAGAATGGTAACTGTTGTTGTAGGAAAACTCAACTAAAGGTAAATGTCTTTCCCAACCTTTACCGAAATCGATCACACAAGCTCGCAGCATGACTTCGAGTGTTTGGATGGTTCGTTCACTTTGACCATCTGCTTGAGGGTGTGATAAGCAGTGCTCATGTCTAGACGTGAGCCATAGGACTTATGTGTTGCCTGTCATAAATCGGGTATAAATGTAAATCATGATCAGAGGTGATAAAGGTTGGCACCTCATTCCTAGAAACCACCTTTCACAGAGAAATACTCGCAACATGCGACGACTCGTCAGCTTCCTTGATTACAAGAAAGTGTGCTGGTTACATGAGACAATCAACGATCACCCAGGTGATGTCGTTTCCATTTCAAGTTTTAGGTAGACCAGTGGCACAAAATCCATGGCAATCTGTTCCCATTTCCATATGGGCGTTTCTGGTTGCTGAAACAAACCAGGAGGTTTCTATTACTCCACCTTGGCTTTCGCATAAGTCAAACATCATTCACATGCGTCGCTATGTGGGCCTTCAGGCCCAGTCACTAGTACAAGATCTCTAGATCCTAATATCAAGACTTGTGTGCTTCGCCCAACATAAGTTCCCTAAGGTTGCCGTCTAGTGTGACCCATATTCGCTCAGTGGAGTAGCGAATACCGTCTGATTTACCAAAAGTTGCTCCCCATACCTCGCACGGATTCCGCTTGACAATTTTTCTTCCTCCAGTGCTTCGGGTTGGGCAGAACGAATCCGATCAGGTAGGTTAGAGATGACGGTGAGCTGCAAAGCTTGTACACATTTAGGTTTCACAGTCGCAATCATTCAAAAGTTCCATCCAGTGACGCCGTCACATGTTTAGCTCTTTCGAATCAAAGGTACGCGGGAGGCCCTTGTGATCGGTCTAGTTAGAGCATTTGGTACCGTCCAAGTAATGCCTCCAAACTTAAATCCAAAGACCATGGCTTCCATCTCAGGTTGTGAGTTGACGTGGGCGGTTATATACATTTATTTACAGTATCTTCACGCGCCCAACGAAGTGCGTTTTATATTTATAAAAATGGTTTATACCTTAACATTAAAACACACACACAACAAAGGACAAGTGTATCCCGTCATATATGTAGCAAAGTATTGGTAAGAGCCAGATATCGATCCATGGAACACGGGCGTTATAATGTACTGAATCTTTGTCAGTATTTTACCAGATAAAAGGATAAGTGAATGGTTGTTTAACTAAGTTATCTAAATTACTAATAAAATAAAAGTATGCTAATATCTTGTTTCATAAACAACCTAAACATGTTATCTATATCACATATGTCACAAAAGCACTTATTCAATTTTCCAATTTCGAGACAGTTAGTCATCCGTTAGGAGTTTTCTAACATGATGCTTCTTCGAAAAGTTAACGCGATAAACACACTTTAACCACCTAAAATCATTCTTTAGCGAGCTATTGATATTCATTCATGTAAACCTTTAAAGATAGATTAGTCATCCGCTAGGAGTTTTCTAACCTCACTTATCAAAGAAAGCAATACCGATGGTCACAATACAGCCACGAGGATAAGCATTTAAGTAGATCATATAACAACATATTTCACCTTTACAAGTCTTGAACACAAATCTACCATGTCAACAATTTCAGACCAAAACTACTAAACAAGGATCATAAACCGCATACAAGAACATGTAATCAACACCATATAATTCGTTAGAACCCTTACGTGCAAGAAAGTATTCCTAATCAAAATAAGATATATCTTAGATAAAACCAACGCCCCTCTCGAGTCTCATGGTGTAAACAAGTTTACAAACAAGTGATTAATCAAGAAATAGTTACCATCCCACTAACCACAGATTCATTATCCAAGACAATCAAACATAATAAGGAACTCAACATCAATGAAATGTTCATCATACAATCATGAAGATTTAAACATGAAAAAGTACTAAAATTCCATATAAACAAGATTACAACATAAATTTCATTCAAGAAACAAGTTTATAACTATTATTACATAAACTACATTAAACATAAACTAACATCAGCTCATAACTTGCAAAATGATCAGAATACATGTTCAAGAACAAGGAATCGAACCATAAACAAGAAAGGAATTGATGGGTTGGACCGGTTATGCTTCCATTCGGTCTTTAAGCTTCAAAGTGGTCTGATCGGGACTGCTTCAGAACCCAGAAATCGCCCAAAAACATGGAGAAAAACCCAACACTTGAACCAGTAGCGAATGCTGCTATTTATAGAAGAAATTCTGATCGGCACGGTCGTGCGGATTTGGCACATTCGTGCGGCAGGTGCTTGTCAGGTGACGTCAGTTTCAGCGATCCCGAGTCAGCCAAGTGGACAAGTTGCTTGGGTCAGCAGATCGGCACGGTAGTGCCGCTGGTGGCACGGTAGTGCCGTTCATCAGAAATGTTGGTCAGAAGGCTTGATTTGGCAATGGCTCAGTCATGCCTCGGGTGGCACGGTAGTGCGGCCCGAGAAACAGTCGGCACTTCTAGTCGCACTGGCAGTGCTTCCGAGATCGGAGCAACGGGCACGGTAGTGCCGCCGGTGGCACGGTCGTGCCACACCTGGCAGTTCATCAGATTTTTGCCATTTCCATCAGAAATGCATCAGATTTTGTCCGTTTTTATCAGATTTTTCCTTTATGCTCTGTTTAAGACCTGAAAATATAAAAGTACCGGATTTGGCACCTAAACGTTGTGTTTTCGGTCAAAAACGCTTAAAACGGAAGTGTTTTGGGGTATAAAAACATGTATAATTTAACGTATATCAAACATCCCCACACTTGAACTTTGCTTGTCCTCAAGCAAACTTAACATAGAATACGGAATCAAATCTGAATATTTACAAAGTTTTCTAATTTGTTTGGTGGTCAAATTGGTTTTCAAAAAGTCATCATCAAAGATTTAAAACAAACAAGCTTTGTTAGATGTTCGAAAGGATAATTTATAAAGAAATAATTCAACTTTCGAATGACTTAGCATGCAAATCCTTATATTTCTCACAATGTTCACACACACTCGGTTATATTTCTGAATCATACATATAATGTGTATGCAAAACACTCGATGCATAGTCAATGAATCATGAAATATCATAAGCTTGTCAAAAGATCTATTCTCCACCAATTAATATGTGAAAAGCATAAATCAAGAGGTCTTTGATGGGTAGTAACGTAAGGCTAAGGTTTAGGGTATGGAATGGGTATTTGAAAGTAGCAAGAAAGGTTAAAACTTGGCCAAAAACTTGGTACTTTATTTTCTACAATTCTGAACATGTTGCTAAACTATTGTGTAGGTCTTCAGAGTTTATTTTATTTGTATGTCAACTCTCTATTTTTCTTCCTTGATAGTCTTCCTTAATTCCTTTAGAGAGTTTTGACAAACGATTTTTTTTTAATATGTACTAAAGTGTAACTTATGTCAAACTAGAAAGCTTATGGCCAAATTTTTAACGAAAATAAGGGTGAATGAGAAAAGGTTATATTTTTAGGTAAGTAGGCTTTAAATTTGGGTGAAGTTTAAGAAAAATACGAAAAATAGGCTCAACATGGCGAACTAATAGATAATGTTGGGTGCGGGATATAAACAAAGAAAAAGGCTGACAAAGGGGTTATCCTAATTGCCTCTATCATTTCTATGTAATTTCATATATTCATGGTTTTGAAAAGTATACAAATGACAAGTTCTAAATTACATAAAACATCCGGCTTACTCATTTTTTCGCAAAAAACAAAGAAGCATTTGACAAGAAAGCTTTTTAAAGGCTCAAAAATATGCTCACGCAAATGGAAGGAATGGGTATTAATATAAAGAAAAACATGCAAGTCTTTCATTTTGTTTTATCACGATCTTTAGTTATCTTTTTCAAACATGAATTTGGCTTGTCAATTTTTATCAAATTTGATGCTTTCTAAAGGACACAAATTGACCATTTTTGTTTTATTTTTTGAAAATATATACAGAAATGAGAACAATTAAGGACAAACAAAGTTTAAAACCTTTTTAAACCCCTCCCCACACTTGAACTTCACATTGTCCCCAATGTGAAATACATATTAGTTAAGCGATTATGAAGAGCTAAACTAATAATGTGAAAAGGGAAAGATATACTCCCTCAGAGTTGGAGTTGACTTGTTTGAGTAGACTTTGATTTGAAGTCGTCACAACTCTGTGTGCATTTCTTTATGAATCTGCCAATTATGTCACTCACTAAAATAGCCAACATTACCATTGATCAAAATGTTAGATAATTCAACCAAATCCGTTATTCAAACAAAGCAAACATACTACTAAAATATTAAAAACAGACATATAGTTTAAAAAAAAATCCCAAACAAAGTACTGAATAGAAATAACATAAAAGAATAGTTTCTTGAACTGTTTTACCCTACCTCCTCCTACTCCTCATCATCATCACCATCATGGTGGCGTGTTCCAGATGAACCCGCCCCAAAGGTACCTGTGTCTCCGAATGGAAACTGTGGAGGGTTGCCAAAATGGCCTGGATATACATCTTGTAGCCCTCCAAAGATGTAGGAAAATCCTGCTTACATTTCCTCTCGCATGGTCTGTTGAGATGGCCGCATAGCTAACTGGTCGGCTCTTATATTGTCTTGAGTAACCTGCATATGCTGGAACTGTTGGTACAACTCAGGGTAGGAAGGTATACCTGGAGGCCAGTTTTGTTGGTGCTGATACTGATGCTGGTGCTCGTGCTCCTCATGTTGTGGCTGATCATGTGGTGGTGGCTAGATCTCTTCCATGTTGACGTCTTCATTCTGTGGTGGTGGTGGTAGTGGATCCCATATTTCCCCATTTAGACCCCTCAGTCTCGGGCCATTATCTGTATCTACTACCAGACCCATCGCTCTCAAAGACCTCATATCCACATCTCCTCCTGCGTGAACCATCGTGAGACCGTTGACTACTTCATCTGTCATAATACCTAAATTATATGCTAACTGAGTCACATATTCCCCGCCATGGATTTCACTACTTGTAGTTCTCCCCGCGTGTTTACAAAGAATTCAGCCATTCTAGCTGCGAGGTTTACATGCACTCCAGTCACTAAGGAATATATGAAAAGAAGATCTGGAGTGGGACAGTTCCCTGCACTGTCCATGAGCCCACAGATGGTGTGACTCATGACCTGATGAATGACCCTCAGAAGCGGGTCTCGTAGTCGTGCAGCTTTAGCTTTTCTAGCTTCATATGGTGGTCCGATCGCCACTTGTTCCCAGAAGTTGGCTTGTTGCTGATCACTATCAAACTTGTAGATATTGGTGAAAAGTTCTGAATTTATGTCTTCAGATGAGTATATGCCCAATCTTCTTCCAAGTCTAGCAACTGTCCACTTATGCCACTTTTTCCCAACCTGAACTGTATTGTTTCTTTGTTTTTAAAGTTTGGATTCTCGCTTCTTGGTTTTGCATAAGTGTATGAAGCAAAAAATTCCAATGTTAGCTCAAGATAAATGGGTCGTGCAATGTTGAACAACCTTGACATCGGATGCGACATCATGTTGGATAGCCTTTGTTCTTGGTTTAGGGTTGTTATGGTCTCCCAGTTGTTCCTTCTCGGTTCGCCAATTTGTCCCCGTCTATTCCATAAAGCTTCTAATCTTGCAATACAGGGTTGTTCTTTCGGTTTGTTCTAGCTGAACTGGAGGAATCTGTGATTCATCTGCACACAGGAATACAACAAAATAAGGGCAGAATATAAAAATTTCGTCGCCGGCTTCGGAACAGGCTGCTTACGAGCTTCTGTTTCTATTTCAGTAGTCGCACGGTCATGCCACTGGTGGCACTGCCGTGCCATTCTGTGATCGGTAAACAGGTTGTTTCCGGGTACTCGTGTCGCACCACCGTGCCAAATAGGCACTGTCGTGCGACTCGGTGTCGAAACTTTAAATCAGTGACCTGAACTTGATTTTTAACTAGCACTGTCGTGCCGTTTAAGCGACGTGACCGTGCGACTTTATATCTCATCAGAAAATGGGTTAATTTAATGATTTTAACTTCTATCTTTCAAGATTTGACTTGTAATCAGTGAATAAACTATGAATCAAGTACCAGAACTACCGATTTAACACTAATCACCCAAGAACTAGGGTTTATTTGATATTTATGAAGAAAACCCCAAGATTTCTTGGTTCAAGCATCAGATCTACATGAGAAACTAAGTTGAATCTACAAAACAAGTTGGAAACATACCAAGGAAGATGATTGAAGCAAAATCTAGGCAAAAATTAGGTGATTTGTGGGTGTAGGCGACCTGGAACTCCCGTGCGGCGACTAGGGTTTCGTAAAAGTGTTATGTTTTTACTGCAGAATCGCTTAAATACCCTAGTTTTTACTGTTCGGTTTTCGAGGCGCACGGTCGTGCGGATTTGGCACGGTCGTGCCATTCCGGATCGCTGTCCTGGTTCGCCCTGTGTTATCGGGTAACATGGTAGTGCAACTGTCGCACGGTAGTGTGACCCGATGACTGCCCTGTGTACGAGCTTCTGGTCAGTTTTGACTAAGGGTTGTACTACCGTGCCGATTTGGCATGACCGTGCAACACCTGGGCCTTTTTGTGCAACTTTTCACAGTAAGCTTTTAACTCCGACTTTTCACCAAAAATTTTCATTTTTGCACTATTTCATATATTATAACAATAAATTAGCTTCAAATTTCCAAAAATTATGTACCATGCTTGTATGTACCTATTTTTAAAACCGAAAAATAACGAATTAAGAAATAACTTTCAAAATTAATATGTACAAAATTTCCTTTAGCGTGTGAAAACACGCTTGCTAAATTTGTCAGCGAGTCGATAGCTAGACTCATTCTCCCCACACTTCTTTTAAGTGCGTGGGACGTGGAGTGCGAGAATTTCCTTCACCTGGTCAACCGGTCCGTTGATGTAACTTTTGAGTCTATGACCGTTAACTTTGAATGTTTCCCCGCTTAAATTCTCGATGGTTACGGCTCCGTATGGAAATACTTCTTTGATCGTATAAGGACCCGTCCATCGAGATCTTAACTTCCCGGGGAATAAACGCAGTTGTGAGGAGTACAATAGAACAAGATCTCCAACGCGGAAATCTTTATGTTCTCTTATTCTTTTGTCAAGAAACCTCTTGACTCGTTCTTTGTACCTGCTAGAACTTTCATAGGCATGATTTCTTAGCTCCTCGAGCTCGTGAATTTGTAGAAAACGGGCTTCATCTCCGCTTTTTAAATCCATATTCGCCGTCTTCAAGGCCCAGAATGCCCTATGTTCTAGCTCAACAGGTAGATGACAAGCTTTTCCATAAACCAACCTAAAGGGTGTGGTCCCGATAGATGTTTTAAATGCTGTTCTAAAAGCCCAAAAAGTGTCATCTAACTTATCTGACCAATCCTTGCGGTGGTTATTAATGGACCGCTCAAGGATTCTTTTTAAACCCCGATTTGTAACCTCTACTTGCCCGCTCGTTTGAGGGTGATATGGCGTAGCCAATCTATGTTGAACACCATAACGAGACAAGGCTCGTTCTAACTGCGCATTACAAAAATGCGTTCCACGGTCACTGATTAGTGCTTTTGGAGCACCAAATCGAGAAAATAAACTCTTTAAGAACCTCACAACCACCCTAGCATCGTTTGTAGGCAAAGCTTGAGATTCGGCCCATTTGGAGACATAGTCTACATCAACTAGGATGTATTTGTTACCTCGTGAGGATGGAAATGGTCCCGTGAAGTCGATACCCCATATATCAAAGACTTCACAGACTTGCATTGGATGTTGAGGCATTTCATTGCGTGCGGAGATATTTGTTGCCCTCTGGCAAGCATCACACGCCCTAACCCATTCATGCACATCACGAAAGATTGTGGGCCAGTACAACCCAGAGTCTAACACTTTCTTTGCAGTGTAGTTTGCTCCATGATGACCTCCGGTTGGCCCTTCGTGACAGTGGCGCAGAATGCTAGCTGCCTCTTCTCCAAATACACATCTTCGGATCACCGACAGTGGCGCAGAATGCTAGCTGCCTCTTCTCCAAATACACATCTTCGGATCACCTGATCGGCTCCGATTCTAAACAAGTATGGTTTGTCCCAAATGTAATATTTCAAATCTGCAAAGAACTTCCTCTTTTGCTGATATGACAATCCTTTGATAAGGATTCCACATGCGAGGTAGTTTGCAAAGTCGGCGAACCAAGGTGACTCGTCATTCATCTCGATACTTAGAAGAAATTCGTGGGGTAAATTGTCGTTTATTGGTTCCTCCACTGAATTTTCAGAACTCCCATGCTCAAGTCTCGAGAGATGGTCGGCTGCAACATTTAAAGCTCCCTTTTTGTCTTGGATTTCTATGTCAAATTCTTGTAGTAACAAGATCCATCTGATAAGACACGGTTTTGCGTCCTGTTTGCTAAAAAGGTATTTTATTGCTGCATGATCCGTATACACAATTGTTTTGGAGAACACAAGGTACGACCTGAATTTGTCGAAAGCATATACTACTGCCAAAAGCTCTTTTTCTGTAGTCGTATAATTTTCTTGAGCATCATGTAGAGTCTTGCTGGCATAGTAAATAGGATGAAAATGCTTCTCCCTTCATTGTCCTAAGACTGCTCCTATTGCATAATCACTGGCGTCACACATTATCTCAAATGGCAATGCCCAATCTGGTGCAACTAAAATAGGGGCTTCGATAAACCTTTGTTTAAGCTGCTTGAAAGCTTTCATGCATTCTTCTGAAAACACAAATGGATCATCTTTTTCTAACAAACGGGTCATAGGTCTTGCGATTTTTGAAAAGTCTTTTATGAATCGCCTATAGAACCCTGCATGACCCAGGAAACTTCTAATCGCTCTGACCTAGGTTGGGGGAGGAAGTTTAGAAATGATATCCACTTTTGCTGGATCGACTTCCAACCCAGCTTCAGAGATTTTGTGTCCAAGAACTACCCCTTCTTTCACCATGAAGTGGCATTTCTCCCAGTTAAGCACAAGATTAGTTTCCTCACATCTCACTAACATTCTTTTCAGATTTCCAAGACATTGATCGAAAGAACTCCCGAATACAGAAAAATCATCCATGAATACTTCCATGGAGTCTTCAATCATGTCATGGAAAATAGCTACCATGCAACGCTGGAATGTGGTAGTGCATTACACAGTCCAAAAGGCATACGCCGGTAGGCGAATGTGACGAAAGGACATGTGAAAGTAGTCTTTTCCTGGTCTTCAGGAGTGATAGGAATTTGAAAATACCCAGAGAACCCATCCAGAAAACAGAAAAATGACTTCCCCGACAGACGTTCCAACATCTGGTCGATGAATGGAAGCGGGAAGTGGTCCTTACGGGTGGTATCATTGAGTTTGCGGTAATCGATGCAAACTCGCCATCCGGTGACGGTACGAGTAGGAATAAGTTCATTCCTATCGTTTGGAACTACAGTAATATCACCTTTCTTGGGTACTACTTGCACTGGACTTACCCAAACAGAATCAGATATAGGATAAATCAACCCTGCATCTAATAGTTTAATAACTTCTTTCTTCACCACGTCCTGCATATTTGAATTCAGACGCCTTTAATGTTGTGCACTAGGCTTGTAATTGTCTTCCATTAGAATCTTATGAGTACAAAAAGAAGGATTAATGCCTTTGATATCCATAATCTTCCATGCCATGGCTTTCTTGTGGAGCTTTAGAACTTCGAGGAGTTGTCTCTTTTCTTCTTTTGCTAAAGACGCTGAAATGATGACAGGCAAGTGACACTCCTTGTCTAGGAATGCATATTCGAGATGCGGTGGGAGTTCTTTTAACTCCAACGACGGTGGGTCTTCAACCGATGGTTTGGACTTTTCTTCAACTTCACGGTCAATCTCCACAAATTGATCTGGACCTTGAGAACCATCATCATCGATTTGGCAGACTGGCTGCTCTTGTGAAATGTCGTCTTGGTTCTCACACAAAAGAGGTGTGTCCATATCAATTTCTTCTATCGTGCCTTTAAAATGAGAGCTTACACAAGTATCGACAATGTCGACATAGTAAAGCATGTCATCGTGACTTTGCGGATGTTGCATTGATCTTTTAATATCAAAAGTCACGTGATCATCATTTACTTCAGAGCGTGATTTGGCCAGCTGCCACATCAACGATCGTCCTCGCGGTATTGAGGAAAGGGCGTCCAAGTATTAATGGCACTTTTGAGTCTTCGTCCATGTCGAGAATAACAAAATCCACGGGAAAAACAAATTTATCGATTTTAACAAGCATGTTTTCAACGAATCCATGTGGATACTTGATCGAACGATCTGCAAGTCGAATGCTCATTCTAGTGGGTGAAGGTTCACCCAGATCTAATTTAGCAAAGACCTTATATGGCATAAGGTTTATGCTAGCTCCTAAATCGGCTAATGCGTGACTGACAGACATGCTGCCAATGAGACAGGGAAGAGTAAAACTGCTCGGATCCCCCATCTTTTCAGGTAGATAGTTTTGGAGAAGGGCTGAACAGTTTTCATTCATCAACACACAAGACAAGCTTTCGAGCTTCTGCTTGTTTGTGAGGATATCTTTTAAGAACCTTGTGTATTTAGGCATTTGAGCCAACTCCTCAACAAATGGTATGTTTATGTGCAATTGTTTAAACATTTCTAAAAACTTACCATGTTGTTTATCGTTCTTTTGTTTCTTCAGTCTGCTCGGATATGGAACTGGAGGAATGAAATCTTTAACTGGCTCCTGAAACTGTGCTGTACTTGCTGGGACTCACCTAGCGTGCACCTCGTCTGAAGCGTCAGTTTGGACTGTCTCAGTGAGCGGTGGTGAGCCCGATTTGTTAGGTCCCATGGTTTTACCGCTCCTCGTCATTACTGCATTAACATGCCCTCTCGGGTTTGGTTCTGTGTTACCTGGAAGACTACCTTGTGGTCTTTCAGACAACATCTTGGCCAATTGGCCGACTTGATTCTCAATGGTTTGAATTGAAGCCTCTAGCTTCGTATTTCCCCTTCTTGTGCCATGAAACGCTCCTCATGCTGCTGGTATCGCTTTTCAGAAATTTGATTGGCATTGTTGGAGTTGTTTAACAGTTGTGCCATCATCTCCTCTAGTTTTGAGTTTGTTTGAGAGGTTTGAGGCTGGGAAGTGCTCCCTAAAACTAAATTATTGTAACGTGGTTGAAAGGTTTGCCCTGATGGCTGAAAAGATTGTCCCTGGGGCTGAAAGGATTGCCCCTGAGGCTGTTGTGGTGCGGGAGCACGTTGAGCATATCCGAGTGGGTTTTGGTTGTTGGAATTGACTTTCCACCCGAAGTTTGGATGATTCCTCCAACCCGGATTGTACGTGTTGCTATAGGGGTTATTCTAGGGCCTAATTTGATTGCCCAAATAGTCCACCTCTGCGTGGCCTATAAACATAACACCCTGCTCACATGTACCTGGCTCGTGTGACACTCCACACAGTTCACATGATGGTTGTAATTTTGAAACGTTATGAGTTTGATCAAATCTTGCTGCCAAAGCTCCAATCTGTGCGGCAAGAGCCGTATATGTATCCACTTGATGAACACCAGGAATAGATAAAGCTTTACTTCGTACTCCACCGTGACGCGAACTTGACTTCAAGGTAGTTTTTTCTATGATTGCATAGGCTTCGTTGGTTGTTTTTGTTCCAAGATCGCCTCCTGCATAAACATCTAAACATTCTTGCGAGTCGTAGTTAAGACCTTGGTAGAAGTTCAACACAAGTTGTCTTTTGGATAACCCATGATGTGGAACATCGATCAGAAGATCTTTGAACCTCTCCCAAGCTGCGTGTAGAGATTCACCTTCATCCTGTTTGAATGTCATAATACGATTTTTGAGCTTAGCTGTCTTTTCCGGCGGGAAATATTTTTGCATAAAAAGATCGGCCATCTCGTTCCAATTCGTGATGGACCCTGCTGGAAGTGACAAAAGCCAAGATCGGGCTTTGTCTCTCAAAGAGAATGGAAAGAGCCGCAAACGAATTGCGTCTTCAGAAACGTCTCGGATTTTGAAAGTCGACCACACCTCGAGAAATGAAGCGATGTGCCGACCTGGATCTTCGTGATCCTTCCCATCAAACTGCACAGAATTTTGTAACATGTTAATAATACTAGATTTAATTTCAAAACTCGGTGCTGCTATCGTAGGCCGGGCGATGCTCGGTAGCAAGCCCTCTCCTCCTGGACGACCGGTCTCATTCAGAGGTTGGTCGTCTTCTGCCATAATGCTTCTTGTGTCGTCCTCTGAACTCTCGCTGTCAGAAAGTATCACTGGTTCGTCGATTGCAGCCACAATCCTTTGTGAAACAACAAGTGATCTTTCACGAAGCCGCCTACTTCTTCTTAAGTTATTTTCTGGTTCGTTGGCTAGCTCAGCGTTAGCGGGTGCAGGGGGCGTGGACATTAGCCTGCACGTGAAAAGGAATGTATTATACAGAAAAAAGAACATAATGATAATATAAGAAATAAGTAATAATAATGATAATACAGAATATACAAACATATGAGTAACGAAACAAATCTAATTAAATATTTACTGGACTATTAACTTATTTACATCCGAAAGCTGTTTTTTTTGTATCAGAAAATCTGACATATCTGATAAAATTCTGATAAAAATATGTTGAAATTTTTCGTTCCATCAGAATTTCTGATAAATCCATCAGAATTACCATAAAATCTGGTAAATTCATCAGATTTGTAAACTGTTGTTTTTAGAACATCTAATGGGTTTATCAGAATCCATCAGAAAATCTGCTGAGTTCATTGGAATTCATCAGAAGATCTGATGATTTTATCAGAAAGGGATATTTTATCTTTATGGAGTAATTAAATAAACAAATGAGATTAAATAAACAAATGAGTACAATTAGGGTTGTAAATGAACCAAACGTTCGTCAAACAGTTCGTGAACCGTTCGGCGGGAAGTTCGTTTGCGTTCGTTTGTTTATTAAACAAACGAACACGAACAAGAAATTTCGTTCGTTTAGTTAAACAAACAAACACGAACAGAGGTGGCGTTCGTTCGTATATGTTCGTGAACGTTCGGTAACGTGTTCACTTGTGTTCGATAGTTCATTAATGTTTTTAGTTTTTATATTTATTTAAATATATCAAAATTCTGACAAATTAAATATCTAATAAGTGTAAGTGTATTATATATTTTGTTCATGAACGATTGTTTATATTCGTTTGTTTCCATTTGTGTTCATGAACATTAGTTTGTACTCATTTGTGTTCGTCAACGTTCGTTGCCTAAAATTAACAAACAAACACAAACGAACACGAACAAGTTCATTTCCTTAAGAAACGAACACATACATAAAATCACATTCGATAAGTGTTCGTGAACGGTTCGCAAACACGTATATTTTTTAACAAACGAACATGAACAAGGTCTTGTTCGTGTTCGTTCGGTTCGTTTACAGCCCTAAGTACAATAATTAAATGACTAAACAGTTAAATAAACGGAAATAAATAAATAAATAAATGAATAACTGATCGTAAATAAATAAAATATTGAATTAGAAATACTGAACTGAAATAAATAAACAAACGAAGTACATAAATGAAATTACTGAATGGAAATAATAAAGGAAAAATGGTTCGATTCCGAACACATTAACTGAATTAAATAAATAGACGGAAATAAATGTTAGTTAAAGAGTTAGTAATAAGTTAGTGATGTTAGTTGGTTAGTTGAGTCCGACGGTTAGTTGGTTAGTAATACAGAAAATAAAGGTCAGTCAAAAGATTAAATATTTACAGGTTAGTAGTGAGTCCTAGTGGGCGTACCAGGCTAGGTATTCACTAGTTAGTAACAGAAAAAGAAAAGTTAGCAAATAAGAAAATAAATAAATACAGAAATTTACAAGTATTAACAGTTATTGACAGTTTATACACTGATAAAATAATGACTCGGATTGTTCCATTAATTTCGCCGTAGGTCCCCGGCAACGGCGCCAAAAACTTACCGTGGGCGGTTATATACATTTATTTACAGTATCTTCACGCGCCCAGTGAAGTGCGTTTTATATTTATAAAAATGGTTTATACCTTAACATTAAAACACACACACAACAAAGGACAAGTGTATCCCGTCATATATGCAGCAAAGTATTGGTAAGAGCCAGATATCGATCCATGGAACACGGGCGTTATAATGTACTGAATCTTTGTCAGTATTTTACCAGATAAAAGGATAAGTGAATAGTGTTTAACTAAGTTATCTAAATTACTAATAAAATAAAAGTATACTAATATCTTGTTTCATAAACAACCTAAACATGTTATCTATATCACATATGTCACAAAAGCACTTAATCAATTTTCCAATTTCGAGACAGTTAGTCATCCGCTAGGAGTTTTCTAACATGATGCTTCTTCAGAAAGTTAACGCGATAAACACACGTTAACCTCCTAAACTCATTCTTTAGCGAGCTATTGATATTCATTCATATAAACCTTTAAAGATAGATTAGTCATCCGCTAGGAGTGTTCTAACCTCACTTATCAAAGAAAGCAATACCGATGGTCACAATACAGCCACGAGGATAAGCATTTAAGTAGATCATATAACAACACATTTCACCTTTACAAGTCTTGAACACAAATCTACCATGTCAGCAATTTCAGACCAAAACTACTAAACGAGGATCATAAACCGCATACAAGAACATGTAATCAACACCATATAATTCGTTAGAACCCTTACGTGCAAGAAAGTATTCCTAATCAAAATAAGATATATCTTAGATAAAACCAATACCCCTCTCGAGTCTCATGGTGTAAACAAGTTTACAAACAAGTGATTAATCAAGAAATAGTTACCATCCCACTAACCACGGATTCATTATCCAAGACAATCAAACATAATAAGGAACTCAACATCAATGAAATGTTCATCATACAATCATGAAGATTTAAACATGAAAAAGTACTAAAGTTCCATATAAACAAGATTACAACATAAAGTTCATTCAAGAAACAAGTTTATAACTATTATTACATAAACTACATTAAACATAAACTAACATCAGCTCATAACTTGCAAAATGGTCAGAATACATGTTCAAGAACAAGGAATCAAACCATAAACAAGCAAGGAATTGATGGGTTGGACCGGTTATGCTTCCATTCGGTCTTTAAGCTTCAAAGTGGTCTGATCAGGACTGCTTCGAAATCCAGAAATCACCCAGAAACATGGAGAAAAACCAAACACTTGAACCAGTAGCGAATGCTGCTATTTATAGAAGAAATTCTGATCGGCACGGTCGTGCGGCAGGTGCTTGTCAGGTGACGTCAGTTTCAGCGATCCTGAGTCAGCCAAGTGGACAAGTGGACAAGTTGCTTGGGTCAGCAGATCGGCACGGTAGTGCCGCTGGTGGCACGGTAGTGCCGTTCATCAGAAATGTTGGTCAGAAGGCTTGATTTGGCAATGGCACGGTCATGCCTCGGGTGGCACGGTAGTGCGGTCCGAGAAACAGTCGGCACTCCTAGTCGCACTGGCAGTGCTTTCAAGATCGGGGCAATGGCACGGTAGTGCCGCCGGTGGCACGGTCGTGCTACACCTGGCAGTTCATCAGATTTTTTCCATTTCCATCAGAAATGCATCAGATTTTGTCCGTTTTTATCAGATTTTTCCTTTATGCTCTATTTAAGACCTGGAAATATAAAAGTACCGGATTTGGCACCTAAACGTTGTGTTTTCGGTCAAAAACGCTTAAAACGGAAGTGTTTTGGGGTATAAAAACATGTATAATTTAATGTATATCATGAGTCGTGCAATTCTTCTTGTGAATCCACCACATAAGCCATCACTTTCTTGCGTTGCATCGGCGCGTAACCGAGACTTTGATTTCGGACCATCACGGTACACCACTAGATCACCTGTACCCTCGGGTAAGGACAATACTCAGTGCATAGTAGAGTTGGGTTTCAAGGCTTGAAAAGACGTCCTCCTGTTTTCTCTTCCACGATTACAGATCACCCTGCGGTGTTAGAGTGATAAAAGTTGTGCGATCTTAAAAAATCCCTTGATGAATCCGCGGTAGTATCTAGCGAGACCAAGAAATTGCTGCATCTTCGGAGGATTCTTCGGTGCCGACCAAGTCGTTGACTATGTGACCAAGAAAGTGTACCTCTTAAATCCTCAAGGCGCACTTAGAAAGACTTCGCGTGGAGTTGCTCCTCCCTTAGGAGCTCCAAAATAAGATACATGTGCCGCTCACGGTGTTCCTATCTCCTGGAGGTGGTTCAAAATGCCATCAATAAACACGGTGGACGAATTCGGTGAGGTTACACATACTATTCATGTGATCCATATGACTGCTGGTGCGTTTGGGTAACTTGAAAGACATGAACGGAAAATCATAATGGCCATACTGCATCTGTAATGCTGTGTTGGGAACGTCCTTTCCTGGGTCTTCCATCAGGTGACAGTCCGATCTTAAGTCGATTTCTGAATAGAAGCTTAGTCCTTACAGCTGGTTAAACAGGTCGTCGATTACGTGGTAGAGGGTGACGATTTTCCAACTGTCACCTTGCTGAGTTTACGGTAGTCTTTACACGTACGAAAAGACTCGCTCTTCTTTTCACAAATAGAGCTCGGGCTCCCCAAAGCGAGAAGCTAGGTCAATTAGAACCCCTGCCTAGTAGTTCCTGGAGTTGATTAAACAGTTCTTGCACCCTCCCTGGTGCGAGACGATGAGAGGTACCATAATTCAGGGTTGCTTCTGTCGTGACACAAATCGATAGATCCCCATTCTTCTCCTCCTTGGGATGAGTACCTATAACCAGTGCTAGGATGGCAGGATAGCTGAAGCGCTTCTAGACTTCTATAGTCGAAGTGATACTGACATACAGTGAATCTCCGTCAGGGAGAGATATACATGCAATCCTTATCCTTACAAAGGGTTCTGCTCGATGCTTGAACAACCGGTCCATACTGATGACTACATCAAGGTTTCCAAAGGTAACGAGAAAAGAGTCAATGTCGAACACGTGACCTACAAGTTTGGGTTTGCACCCCAGGCAAACATGCGAGACTTCAATTGGCTTGCCACCAGTCGCTTCTACAACGTGTCTGGCTTCAAAAGGTATTAGGGTTGAACGGAATAGAGACGAAGCGATTAGCTACCAAGAACGTACAGACCACCATGTTGCTATCATACCTGGCGTCGCCCACGCCAACCCAAAATGCTATTCCACGAGCACCACTTCCAGTGTTGTTGTTATCGTTACGAAGATTCCCAATACTGTCATTGCCCCCTGGGTTGTTGGCGTCCTGATTTAACAACAGCCAATCCTTGTCGAAGCCACCTTCATTTCCATACGAAGGTTATGATTGCGAGTGCCTTGTTGTCACCGTGGTTATTGCCCCTAATGTTGTTGCTTTGTAAACAGTTCTCCACGATCTTTCACCAAGAGAATCCACCTTTCTGCGTTTCCCGACATATCATAGGGTACTACCCAAAGCGCTAGAAATTACGCATTCCACCCTCTAGTCAATTGTCATTTGTAAGAGTTGGCTTCCATGGGTTGTTAACTAGGGTTAGAGACTTTTTTGAAATCAATCTGTTGGTGTTCATCGTCGGAAAGCAGGGTCGTCCTAATGCTAGGGTTGGTAATGTATGACGCTCATCTTCTTATCCACCAACCTTGCGAGTCATTCGAACAACGCACGACAAGTTGCTAGAGAGTACAGAAGTGATCATACTTCGGGATCCAAAGTGTCAATTCGTTGAGTTCAATCAAACGAGGGAAGTGAGGAAAGTACAGACTAACCATTCGATGGTTTGATAACTAACTTAAAGACGTTAACATAACACCTAACATTCTTACACGGTTCGCTAGACGTTATGATGGGTGTTCAGGTAATACTCGATAGCATCTAGATTTGCGAGGATTTAGAGGGAAGTGAGAAGATCAGCTCGAGTAGGAGGCAATCATCACTTTGACTCCTATAGATTTGTTATTTTTCTCATTTGATCGAATAACATAACAGAACCCATTTTACAGTTGTTAAGCCTCACTGGGACTCACATGCACCCCACATTATTATTACATGTGCACCCGTGATAATAAGGTGATTTGCATGTTCATCTCAGTTAATCTTAACTTGCGTCAAAAGATCCTCAGATTCGAGTGTTAAAAGCTAAAGTGTTATCAAAACGATAAGAATCATGAAGTTCTAGAGATGCAACAATATTGTGTATGCAACTATATGCAATGCAATGTGTACGTGTATGCTAAATGTATAATGTATACAGTAAGTAAGGACGAACCTTGCAATCTGGAGCGAAGTGGCATGGTCGATTTCGGAACTGATTCAGTTATAGTCTGGTTTTATAAAAACATTTTAAAACCTAGTTCACTATAACCAGTGGCTCTGATACCAAACTGTCACACCCTTAAAATACCACATGCGGAAACCACCACGAGGCGTGTGACTTACCAGGATCTAGCCACTAATCACACTGAACTAACAGTAATATATTGAACTCGAAATCTCATTCAACGTGAAAAGTGTAATTCAAAACATCTGTTTAAAACAAAATACGTTCAGCGGAAGCATTTGAAATAGTTATAAGTATTCGAGAACAAATTGTTCGTAAAACATAGCATAACATTTGATAGGTTAACAACGTCACGGCCCATGACATCCACAGCTCCTCCGATTGCAAGCTCCGTTTCCTGAAATCATCCGACAACCTGCAAGCATGCAGAAAAAGTGTATCAGCATAAAACTGGCGAGTTCACAGTTTGGTTTACCGAAAATTGTGTTACGTGTTTAGTTGCTAAATGTTTATTTCAGTTCAAAGCAGTTCAAAAACAATTCCAGAAACAATGCTTATAATAACTCGATACCGTACAAGATGGCTCCAGATTATTTTGCCCTTTCCCGAATGCCCCTATCAAAACATTGGGCATGACTGGGTCATTAGTTCACACACGTCCTCTCAGGTACGGGGTGAGGGTGCCAAACCTAAATAGCGCTATCAACTAATACCCCGTTACCTCTCAGGTAACAAACAAGATGGGACTTAATGGTGATAGGAGTGAGTGTATTATCCAACATTCCAGTTTATACCCAAATGACTTATTCCTCTCAGGAATACCCAACTGATTTACCCAAAGACTTATTCCTCTCAGGAATACCCAACTAATTGTCCCACCTACCGGGACGCATGCTTGAAAAAGAGAAGTGAACTCACCTTTGTTTGCTCGGTTTGATAATGTACTTCTAGTGTTCGTTAAATATTTGGTCCGTTACACGCGACCTAAGGTACAATGGGTGTGAGTATACGTATGCAAAGTTATGCAATACCCTAATGTCCAAACAATCCCAGTGTTTAATATGGTTCAGACTATCAGTTTATTATACAGTAATTCAACCCACCCATAATTCGCATTACATACCACATTTCAATCAACTAATATATATGCATGTATACATGGACAACTTATAACATCATATACTTTATGTCCTTTCTGATAGTTCACCAAGGATTAGAACCATGCATATACTATTATTATTTCACCATCTATTATATAATATGTATCCTTCATTTTTAAACATACTACACACAATGAACAGTTCAGTAATAAGGGGTTCGGCCCACATGTATTTACAATTGAATTCAAATACAACAAACATATGTATGTATGTCAGATCTTAGTCAAATCACCTCCTCAGTTCTCTTGTTTTATATTCGGTCAACATAACCTCAACTCCAATTCAATTCCTTGTTTGTTTAATATTTAGACCTTTGTAAAATAATTATATTCAGACTTAATTACTTCAATATGTACGCACATATTAGATGGCATGTGAAGTCTGACATTTGATTAATTCCAAATGTGGACAATAAACATTCAATCAACATATTTGGACAATTATTATTAACATACTCGGACTTCACAAAAAAAAGAATCAAGCAAGTTCGGACGGTTTATGATCAACATGTGCAGACCTCTTTACAAAAAAGTTATGATCACTATCAGTACTACCCAAATTCGGACCTTTATAGAACAATTAAGTTCTGATGTCTAACTCCCAATTATATGCGGACTCCCATGTTTTCTTATATTCAGGCACTTTAATTCATATAAGTACTAACCTTATACATAATCACAAGTGTTGACCTTATACATAATCATTGCACAATCATTCGTCTAAGCAATTACGTATCCATTAGCATAATCAACCACACACAATCAATTATTTGGATCATCTAGGGTTTGTATGAATCAAACGAACAAGATTAACAATGTACATGTAATCATAAACGCTTACCTCTTGATTGACTCTAGATCGATGATTGATGTGTGTGCACTTATGAAGTCAAGGATGATTGAAAGAAGATTGAAGATGATTAGGGATGATTAGGAAATAGTGAAATGTCGT
Source organism: Helianthus tuberosus (assembly GCA_030545235.1). Taxonomy (NCBI): domain Eukaryota; kingdom Viridiplantae; phylum Streptophyta; class Magnoliopsida; order Asterales; family Asteraceae; genus Helianthus; species Helianthus tuberosus. The sequence continues at coordinate 89,263,712 of CM060356.1, read as the reverse complement.
ATATTGAGTTTATGAGGAAGTTCTAGGGTTTTGAGTAGTTATTAAAATTTAACAATACACTAAACACCCCCTAATAATATAACTTTTACACAAAAGCCACATAATACCATATAATTTACAATTAAAGCATACAGCTCACGTATTTGTCATGCAGCACATAAGTTTCGTATAAACTATCCGTTTATAATTATTATTCACGTTAGTTACCGATGTTCGAGAGTTATCATGTATATGTTCCGGTAATTCCCCGAATTACCAACGTAGACTCATTTAACTAACACTCGTTAAATGCAGTGCTGTAAATGTATGATCAAATTAACCGTGGTTAGGTTAAAGTAGTAACCTGAAGTTGCGGATTGCAATCTCAGAGAAATGAAACGGTAAGTCAAGATGACTGTGGATTTTCCTCGGGTACCACACATGAACCCTACATTAACAAAACCTATGTATCTCACATGCATTTTTATGCTAACGTACATATTTTCACATGTGTTTTCAGGAGCTGATGCATAGGGTTGATCAAGATACACTTAGGCGGACTTGGCCCTTAGCGACATAAAACGAAGCAAGAATAGTTTAATTATGTTATGTACCCTTTGTTTCCTTTGTTTTAAGACGATGTAATCCTTTTTATTTCAAATAAAACTAAACTTTAAATACCATGGTTGTGAAACAATAATTCTGCCACTCCATTCCCCGACTTTTCCGCCGCGGTTTGTTGTTTTACGCGGTCGGAGTGTGACATGACATAATTTGAAATTTATTTATAAAGAACATAACCTGTAATTTACTTAAGTTCTTTTATTTTATTTCTTTTCTTTTAATTTTATTAATATCACCACTATTGTTTTATCAATGATTTTTTTTTAAATTGTAATTCATTAATTAACATTTTTTATAAAAAAATGTTTTTATAATTTATTTATTTTCATTTGTTTGATTAAATTATTTACTTTTTTTATTTTGCAGATAATATAAATTTTTATACTATGTTTTTACATAAATCATTGTTGTTATCAAGTTATTTTATGTTATACAAATGAAATTTACACTAAAATATGGAGAAAAATAAACATGTCGGTTTGTATAACATAAATAACTTGATAACACCATGCTTATTTTTCTCCATATTTTGGTGTAAATTTTGTTCGTATAACATAAAATAACTTGATAACATCAATGGTTTATGTAAAACATAGTATAAAATTTATATTATTTGTAAAATAAAAAAGTAAATAATTTAATCAAACAAGTGAAAATAAATAAACTATAAAAACATAATTTTATAAAAAAATGTTAATTAATGAATTACAATTAAAAAAAGTAATTGATAAAACAATATAATAAATTTAATAAAATAAAAAGAAAAAAATAAAAAAAATAACTTAAGTAAATTACATGTTAAGTCCTTTATGAATAAACTTCAGATTATATCCTTTAAGCAAAATGGTATTTTTACCTTAAAGTTGACTGAAAAGTTAACATAAGTTGGCTTAAAGATAAAGAGCGTGCAAAATTTACAAAATAAAAGACATTTTGTGTGATTTTTAAAGACAAAAAATAAAGAGTGCAATTTAGTACATAAATAAATGACAATCTTTGTAATTTACTCTCTTTTAAACTCTTAAACATCATAATAATTTTATACAACAACATGGAACTTTTTTAACATAGACGTAAGATCAACTAGAGATGAACTCGGTACCGACCGGTATCGAAAGTACCGGTACCAAAAATCTCTAAAAGTGGGTACCTGTATCGGTATCGAATATACCCGGTACGGTACCAGTGTTTGAAGGTAAAATCCGGTAAATACCGGTACCAAACCGACACCGTACCAATACAGAAAATCTCAAAAAATCGGTACCAAAAGTGTACCCGGTTTGATCAATTCAATACCGGTAGGGTACCATTTACTCATCCCAACAAATATATAGTTTTTTTTTTTTGAACGGCAAATTTTGGATCACTGACGGACCACTGGAGTATCATTGTGCCACCAGCAGAACCCACCCGATCATATCCATCTCCACTAGGCAATAATGCCTATACACCAATTCAGGAGGAAACCCAATAAATCTGGGAAAACCCCCTTTGTGGGAATCGAACTCATGACCTAATGGTCATAAGTCTTATCCCACCCCCAAGATACCACTAGGCTATAATGCCATGGGTAACAAATATATAGTTTTACCATACCATGTTAATATGTTATAATATCAAAATGAAGCCTTCTTCCATATTACAATTCGCAATAAAACCAGTCGCACTACTCGCCCTGACTCTCTCCATCACCATTTTCACAATATTCTTCTCGTCTCCTTCACAGTCAATGGCGTCTCGAAGCTTCATCCTATGGCTACACGGTCTAGGTGACTCCGGTCCAGCCAATGAACCCATCAAATCTGTCTTCAGTTCCCGCCAGTTAGCCAACACTCGCTGGTCTTTCCCTTCGGCCCCATTTCAACCTGTTACTTGTAATAGTAAGTCCCAATCGTTAATTAACCAACTTATTCCGAGCTGTATGTTTGATTTGTGGTGTTTGGTGATCGATCGTATGTGCGCGTAATGTGTATTTGCTGGATTTAGGGTTAGGGTTTTGTTGATCTTATTGTAAATTTCAACTTGCACCTCGACGTGATCATGGTATGAATACTTCAGATTAAGGTTATGGACTTTTGGGAGTGTTTGATTTGTCTGAGGCCTTAGCTTTTCCTAAACTTTTGTCTTGAGGTGTAGACGTTTTTAGCGGAGCGGATAGGTACTTTTTAGGGTTGTCTTGCTGTAAAATCCGGCTGATTAATTGGAAATCATGGTTCACTGATTAAATTTCATCTATTAATCGTTAGTCGGACCAAATCGGTCCGTAATTTTTTTTTTGAAGTATTTGTACTTATATTTTTATGTTTTGAGTTTGTAAGTACTTGATTTGTTATGTTTAACTTCAATTGTTTATGTTTGAATTGTACTATGTGATACACTCGCTTGCGGTATGCGCATATAATATATATATGTGTGGGCGCTCGAAGGGCAAAAGTGAAAGTGCACTAATTATAACGTTATTTTACTAATTTCGTGAAAATAACGTTAAAAGAGGTTAGAGGGGGATGGTTAATCATGCATCATGTGGTGGCGTTGATGGCCGAAAGACAAGGGAGTACATGCACTAATCGGCCTTTGTCTTAATTGCTGAGTGTTATGTGCCTTATGTCCAAGGCTTGATGCAAAACTACTATCGAGCCGGGGGTCTTATTGGAAGCAGCCTCTCTATTCCTACGGGGTAGAGGTAAGGCTGTCTACATCTTACCCTCCTCAGACCTTACCTTAGCTGTGCTATTAATGAGATTTACTGAGTATGATGATGATGATTAACTATACTATGTAAACTTTGATGTATTATATTCATATCTATGTGTGTGTGTATGTGTATATATATATATGAGTTTGAAATTTTACATATACAAATTCTTTTCTGCTCAAACCTTGTTTATCCCAATCAATCGCTAGTTGGTGCCCCCGGTTAGAGTCACTTTTCTTGTCTTTTGCTCTTTACCCTCCTCAGACCTTACCTTAGCTGTGCTATTAGTGAGATTTACTGAGTATGATGATGATGATTAACTATACTATGTAAACTTTGATGTATTTATTCATATCTATGTGTGTGTGTATGTGTGTATATATATATGAGTTTGAAATTTTACATATACAAATTCTTATATGCTCAATCCTTGTTTATCCCAATCAATCGCTAGTCGGTGCCCTCGGTTAGAGTCACTTTTCTTGTCTTTTGCTCTTTTATTTGTTGCTACTATAGTTAGTAGTGATAGTTTAATATAATCATTATTAGTATTTTTGTACGCTTGTTGCTCTGGTTCCCTTTGCCACATTTTGTGTTATTTGGATTATTATTATATTGTACATGTAAAAAGAAGTGTTTTTGGAGCAGGGGTCATAGGATAGAGGAAAGGTTTGCCCTCATCCCACCCTCCCAGGATCCTATCACTAGCTTTATTATGAGTAGCATTTTATTCGGTACGTTTATTTGTTTGTTATGGTAAATTTAAAATTGGTGGGTTTCATGTGTGATAACGTGGTGAGGGAAGAAGATAGCTTGTTAACTCTTTTGATGATGCTAAGAAAAGCTTGGCATGTAGAATTAGAGTGCAAAAGTTAAGATAGAAGATGTTTTTGATGTAGGAAGATTGCTGTGATCCATATCTAGAGTAATTAGACATACTGTTTGTTTGAATTTAGAGGGGTATTGCTTATGGGCTGTAAAATTAGAATGTTATTATGCGGTGGTATCTGAAATTTCACCGAAATTGTATGGCACAACGCCACAACTTACAAGCAACTTTAAGCATTGGCATTGTACAGTGCAAGCATCGAAAATCAAAAACATCTTTTAATTGCAGAACAATTGTGTTGTTTGGTCTTATCATCGGTCTACTGTCATACTGTTGAGTGAGAGATTCACCATTTACATACTCAAACAGGAAGGGTACTATGATACATATCTAGAGTACTTAGACATGCAAAATGTATAATTTTGAGGGATACTGCAGATGGGGTCTAAAATTAGCATGCTATCGTTCCACCTAGGTAGTCGAAGGCGCAGAGGGTGAGCCTTGGGCCTAGACGCAATGCGCTTAAAAAGCGAGGGCTTTTTAAGCATGGTGCACTGTATAAACATGACATTTTTAGTGGTTTTAGATGTGTTTCGGCCTGATTTAAGGCTGGTTTCGGGCCATTTTTGGATGTTTAAGACCTGTTCCGATGGGTTTTTGCATAATTTGGCCGGAATTTGTGCTTGTGCGCCTTGATGGACGCAACGCAGTATGGCTGTTCTGGGCTGTGCATGGGCGCCTAGTCGAGCACCTTGTGTGCCTGTGACTAATATGCATTCTACAAAATCACAAATTCAGGGAAGTTGTATGGTACAAGCAACCCTAAGCATTGGCATTGTATAGTGCAAGCAAGCACAATCATTTTTTTGATGTTTAAGATTTCAGAATAATTGTGTTGTTTGGTGTTATCATCGGTGTATACCGTGTTTCACTCTTCTAGTGATTTGCTAACATTAATCGTTTTGGACTTTTCATACTATTGCAGATGGTGCTAAGATGCCTTCATGGTTCGACATACCTGAGATCCCTATAACAGCTGTAAGTTATTTTCCTTCTGTATTGATCTTGGTCTCCTAGTTTTATGGAATCCCAGTATCATATACATTTCAGAAGGCTGCCCAAGATATGTGTGTGTGTGTGTGGGGGGGGGGGGGGGGGGGGGGGGGTGTTCTGCACTTTTGGGGGCAACCCCATTGTAGATGCTCTAATAACCTATTCTGTTAGCGATTATGTGTGGAGCGGAGCCACAATAATTTACCCTTGCTGATGATGTCTATGGTCATTTTTGAAAAACAATAATTATTTAAAGCGGTTTGTTTCGTGACTAATGTTGATATGTGATTATACTATTTTTAATAATATTTTGACATGATGGAATATATATGATTAGTATGACTAACGTTGAGCTGATATTCTGTGGTAAAATTAGAAACAATAAAAAAGTAGAAACAAATATTCCTAAAAAATCTTTGTACTTGATAATGTCCCATTAGAAATGCGTACTTTTAACTTGGCACATAGTTAAATGAAATTATTTGACTATTTGCTAACTACCCAAATTACCATCCAAATAATGTGGACCAAATCAATCTCAACTGTGTGCTTGTAAGGATAGGGACAAGTTAGTAATTTAAACCATAATTTGATATGTTGCTATATTTGTGGTACGCTATGTAACAAGGGAACGGGTACGGGACTGGGGTACAGGGACGATATGGGTACGAGGAACGGCAAAACTAAAAAATCCAAGATACGGGTACGGTATAAAAAATAAAAAATATAAACGGGTAGTTGAAGATCCTTGGGTTTCTTGAGAAGCGTTAATCGATGATGAATGTAGATGATGATGAATACAAATGATGATGAATATATACAATGATGAATTGAGAAGAGAAGGAATTGAAAGGCCGAGTTATGTATAATTGAATGTTGATCGGGTTTTTAAATTGAAAGGCCAACTGTTTGTTATGGAATTTGAAAGGTTTAAAAGATAAAACCCTAAAAATAATAGGATACGTCGGCGAAACTTATAGTCACCGTCCCCGAAACGTGTAGTCGCCGTCCCCAATACCCGGAAACGTTTAGGGGACGTCCCCATGGCGTTCCCGTCCCCAAAACGTCCCCGGGACAGGTACTCAATGGTTCTAGGAGTCCCCGTGCTACATAGGTGGTACGGAAAGACTAAAAGCCGTACAATTGTTAAATTCTCCAGAATTCCCCTGTGGATGAAAGTTCGTTGCTTAAAGCAGTTCTAAGTGTGCATTCAATGATTGACAAGGAGTTGGCTGCTGGAACGGACCCTAAAAATGTGTTTCTTTGTGGATTCAGTCAAGGAGGTCTCTCTCTCTCTCTCTCACTATATATTTCTCATTCTCTCTCTCACACACAGAGTGTGTGTATACATCTGTGGTTTGTAAACTAAACAGCACTAACATTAATATGAACATGGCAGGTGCGTTGACTTTGGCTAGTACTCTGCTATATCCAAAAACTCTTGGTGGGGGTGCAGTTTTTAGTGGATGGGTACCTTTTAACTCAACTAGTTCTATAATAGAACAGATCACTGCAGAAGCAAAACGGGTACGTTCTATGATAGTCTCAAATCAATATTATTAGGTAACCATAACTAGTTTGTGTTTCTAATGAGTGGTTGGTTGGTTGTATGTACAGACGCCGATATTGTGGTCTCATGGTACAGCTGACGGAACAGTGTTATTTGAAGCTGGACAGGCGGGCCCTCCATTCCTTCAACAATTAGGCATGAACTGTGAATTTAAGGTACTACTCACTCTGCCCCATTTGCAATATCATGAGCGTTTCAACTTCTCTTTCGACCTAGTTGAAGGGCGTTTTAGGTAATTACATTTGGTTTTTAAACTGTGGGTGGCTCCAAATTACAGGCGTATCCGGGTCTTGGTCATTCGATAAACAATCAGGAGCTCAAACATGTGGAGTCATGGATCAATTCACGTCTACAAAGTTCATCATGAAGGTTTGACTATAGTTGACCTTTTACACGTATGCCTGGAATATTGAACTTGGTTTCTCGTTAGAAGACTTTGATTTATGAGGCCAGTAAGATTGCTTTGGGCATGAGTTCTTTGGATATTGAAAGATATGTATGTAGATGCAATAATATGATAACCGTATTAGATACAAAATTTGTGTTTTTTTTTTAAAAGTGGCTTATTTGACATGAAAGTGTGTGTATTTTGTTCAACTATAGGAAAAACATGGTTTGTTATATCATTTAACGAGGTGTTTGTTTTATAGGACTTCAAACTTCTCTTTTTCTACCCTGTATGCATAAGATGCGGGTGAACGTTCTTTTGTTAAATTAATGTTATTTTATCCCGTGGGTTACGTTCCTACAGTACTTGATTTAGAGATCATTGGCACTAGATATACAAATTGATTGGGTTAATTTTAACAATCAATGCTATAGATAATGAAAACTGGAAAGTTGAAGGTCACATGACTTTATAACTGATGTGATTAACATGAAGCACCTACACTTTTAGGTAGGGGTGAGGAAATTAACCACCATAACCGATAACTGAACCATAACCGACATAATTGAACCACTAATAACCGATAACCAATGGTTATGGTTAGGGCTGTAAACGAACCGAACGTTCAGCGAACAGTTCGTGAACCGTTCGGCGGGAAGTTCGTTTATGTTCGTTCGATAAGCTTAACGAACGAACACGAACAAATAATTTCGTTCGAGAAGCTTAACGAACGAACACGAACAAAGGTCTCGTTCGTTCGACTGCGTTCGTGAACGTTCGGTAATACGTTCGTTTATGTTCGTTCGTGTTCGTTCGTTTATGTCCGTTCGTGTTCGTTCGTGTTCGGTTTTATATGTTTATTTTCTAAAAGTTTTTAATGTTATATTAATTTTTTACTTTCCCCAATAATTATTATTTCCCTCTCTTTTTTTGTACCTTTCCCACCTTTTTCTTTACTTTCCCGCCTAATTCCTAATTATATTAAAAAATTAGTAAAAAACTAATAAGTAATAACCCATGTGACCTTATCTAAATATCCAGTCATATTGAAAGTTGAAACCCTAACAGTAAGTCCGACCATTCATTCAATACCCCTCTGGCCCTCTCCTTCTTTGATATCACACTCCCTTCAATCTTTAAACGGCATCAACCATCATCGTCCGGTCTTCAATCGGCGCTTCTTCAATTGCGTAACCTGCCTGTGTTTGTGCAGAACCATCATCTTCCACTAAAGTGACCTAAACCACGTAAGTCTTATTAAAGTCTTTGGATTAATGTACTTCACCTTCATATAGAAGTATTCTTTGTCAAAAGGTTATCTTAGGGCTTTATTGTATACTTGAAATTACTTTTACTGTACTCGATAATACAAACTCCATTGCCACATGATTCATGAACACATTTTTAGGATGTCTTGGATTAATGTACTTTTTTATTTGTTATTAGATGCCATATATACTTTAAGGATTTTTAATTAAGTGTACATAACACATTTTTACTAGATTAATTTGTTACCAGATCTAGACTTGTAACAACTAAGTATACACCCTATATCATTCTTTATAAAAATCTTTGTCACATGATTTGTTACTAGTTTTTTAAATTATTTATATTTTAATCAACTTTTTAATGCAGATGTCTGATGTCTCATATAATGGCCCATTTTCATCTGATGAAGATCATCATCTAGACCTTGGTTCATCATTAAATACTGCAGAATTTCAGTCAAGTACTGATACTCCAACCATGGAAAATAATCCAGATGTTGATGTTATTGAACTTATGGATGAAGAAACCAACGAAGCTGTAAATGCAGCAACTGCGGGTAGAGAGGAAGCTGATGCAGCTAATAATGAAGGAGAAGATGTACCATTCACTAAAAAGAGAAGGAAAACAAAAGCAGTTTGTTGGAAACATTTTCGTGAGGTTAATTTGGATAAGGGAATTATAATGCATCAGTGTATCCATTGTGGGGAGAAAGTAAAAAAATTTAAAGATGGGACAACTACACCAATGAACAGGCACATGTATATTTTTTATTTTCATGTTTTTTATTTGTTCATTCCCAGGATGGACCATTTGTATGAAATTAGTTATATTTACAAATGGGTCAAAAGTTGGACATTAGTCATTCCTTATTGCAATTTCTTTTTCATTCACAGTTTCAATTTTTTAAATTGTTTTGTGTAGGATCTATATTTTTGTGGAAGCTAGATATTCAAGAGTCAAGACATTTATTTTGAAGTTCATATGAAAAAGCTGGACATTGAAGACTTTTTTGGGATATGTATTTTGGATGATTATGTCTTAAGATAAACTTGATTTGTCATATGGTGCTACTTTTGTGTCTTGAATTCTTGATAATCGTTCAATGGTTATACTTAACTACTTTAGTTGTGTACAATGTTTAATATTAACGGTGCCTTTTTTTAATTTTCAAAATTAATGTACATTTGTGTTCGTTTGCGTTCGTTTGCGTTCGTTTGTGTTCGTTTGCGTTCGTTTGCGTTCGTCGTTAGTGTTCACGAACTGTTCGCGAACAACCAAAATTCCTTAACGAACGAACACGAACACAAACTTCTGTTCGTCATGCGTTCGCGAACAGTTCACGAACATCCAAATTTCCTTAACGAACGAACACGAACACAGCCCGTTCGTGTTCGTTCGGTTCGTTTACAGCCCTAGTTATGGTTATGAAACTTTGTACAACCGCTCAATCAGTTATGGTTATGGTTATGAAGCTTTGGTTAACCGATATAACCGAAACCGAACCGAACTTGTGATGTTAACTTTACATAATGGATTTGTGTTTTACAAAACCATATAGAGGGTTTTTAGTAAGATAAAAGTATGTTAGTAACAAAATGATCTTGATGCAGATGTTATTTATTTTGATAAAGAACTAAGGTGCTATGGCCATAATTGTTTTTGTTTGAGAATTACCTTATTAAAAAAAACCCTAAATCGGTAGTTTAACCAAAAAGTTTAGTCTCCGTTATCTTATAAAATAGGCTCAAGCTAAGTTCAAATCGTGCACAACCCTATTTATTTCAAACCTTGATTGGTTACTTAACCGAAATTAACCAAAACCGAACGATAACCGACTTCATAACCGATTAACCGTAACCGAAGTTTGGTTATGGTTATGGTTAACAAAACTCCATAACCGAACTAGCGGTTATGGTTATGGTTAATAGTAAAAACCGAACCAAACCGACCCATGCACACCCCTACTTTTAGGGTACAAGGGGCACTACCCTTAGACTGGAGGGTATGGAGAGCCTTATCCCCAAGGGGATGGGCCGCCACGTCACCGCCACGTAAACAAGGCCTAAAGGGGATGGATCTAGGGGGTGGGGGATGAACCCCTTTATATATATATATATACATGGTTGCAAAAGTCGCTAAGCGCTCCCTAGTCGGATTCGGGAGTACTCGAGAAGTACTCGGGAGTATTCGGGAGTACTCAGGGAATAATTGGTCTGGGAGAAGAGTACTCGTGCCTCGGGAACCTACCTTGTAGCGAGTACTCGGGGAGTACTCGGAGCCTAGGCGGGACTTTTACAACCATGTATATATATATAGGGAGAAGATCATGCGAGAACCACCTCTTATTGCGAGAACCGCGAGAACCAATGTGAACACAACCAAAAATGCCTAAAAATAGCTAAAAATCACACAAATTTTTTTTTTGATTTTTTTAATAATTTTTATGTTAAAATCGCTACTTTTCGAAGCAAAAAAAAAAAAAAAAATTCGGGACAAGGAGAAGGGGGGCGGTGTGGGGGTGCGGCGCCGGGCCAAGGCCAACCCCCATACCCTCCATTCTTATTGCATCATGTTAGGCCCTGTAGGTTTATGGATTAGTAGATTAATTGCTTAATGGATCAAGTTCTAGAAGTGGGGGTATTAGAGTGGGCTTTGGGGGAATTATGGGCCTAGGGTTTAGGGGGAAACCCTCCCTATAAATAGGAAATAGAAATGAGGAGCTTTGGTTGGTTCATTTGTTTTAGAAACTTGTATTAGACAATTGATATTGTATGCAAGTTTAAGCATTTGAATATTCAAATCTTCATATTCTTGTTCTTGATTTCTTGAAGATCATCAAGTTAGGATTCCACCCATCCTTGGTGATTGTTTGATATCGTTGTTTGATCCGTATTTTCGGGACTTACAATTGGTATCAGAGCCATTTAGATATCAAACATCAAGAAATTCTGGATTTTGATTGAAGATCTTCATCGTGTTCTTCGTGATATTCATCGTGTTCTTCGCGTCCTTCAAAAATTCATCATATTTTGCTTTGGTGATTCAGTTAAAAGGTGTTAATATTTTTCAAGTCTTCAATATTTTATAAGATACATCACTGTTCCATCATCATGTTTTATTTCATCATCATCAAAAGTCAACATAATCTGTCATCATCTCATCTGCATCATCGTACATTCATCGTCACTGTTCACCCGTAATCATCATCGTATAATCATATCTATCATCCTCCCGGCTCGTCCGTAATTCATTTCGGATCGGCATTCAACCATCCGAAATATTCTGACATCGCATCCGAGATCATTCCTGCTCGTCCGTAATTCATTTCGGATCGACATTCAACCATCCGAAATCTTCCGACATCGCATCCGAGATACATCAACTTCATCTTCATATCCATCCGGAATCATATTCAGTCCGTGATCTACATCATATTCAGTCCGTGATCTACATCATACATCCGAAATCATCCGGAATCGTCATCTCGGATCGTATTCATCACTTCATTCATCCGTAATCATCTTTCTTTCATCCGTAATCATCAACCTCCGTCTTCATTGTCATCATCACCGTCTTCTCCGTCATTTTCACCATCTCGGTCATTTTGTTCACCCATCACCATCATCGACATCTTCATCTCCGTCCTTCGTTTAACATACTCCGCGTGCTTACTGATCGTCTTCATCGTTTTTTATCACCACCACCTGCAACTGTTTCATCACCGGCGGCCACCACTTCTCCGTCATCACCTCCGTTCACGTATCCAGGCTTCATCTACATCAACTCTGTTTTTCACCGTCAACCATCATCTCCGTTGAACCTCACCGTTGCTAATCGGGATTTCAAAAGCGGCGGCTGAACGATCAGTTTTAGGGTTTCGGAACTGGTTTTGCGAGAAAGACAGATACGACATATTAATTTGTCGTTTAAGGATTTTTTTTATATAATAATAATATAATTATAATAATTAGGTAATCATTACATAATCATTAAAAAGTTTTTATTAAAATATATTATTATATTATAATATAAGTTTATTTTAAAATTAATTAAAATCAAAAAGGTTTATATTATATATTAAACTTATTAGTTATTATATTTAGAAAACTTTTATTAAAAATAGGTTAATTAAAAAAATATATAAAAAAGGGGGTGTTTGTTCGTTTCGATAAGTTTTGACAAGTTTTTGAGGTGCAGTAAAGGACACCGGTTCGTACATCGGCGACGTGCTCGAATTAGAGTGTACATTGTTTCTTGCCTTGGCTTGTGTTTGACGTAACTTGGTTCTACGATAACTTAGTTCGAAAATGAATTCTCCAAGTAACGATTCTCAACGTCAGTTGCTCTCGGAACAACTCAATAGTTTCGGTTTCATTGAGGGTGAAAGTGTAGAAGACGTAATCAGAAGGTTTACACTGCTGCTTTCTGAAATCGAGAAGAGCGGATTATATGTGACACTTGGTAGGATTAACATGTGACAACTGGCCCAAACCGGTAATTTCCGTACACATTCATCATTATTTAATGACTGCAATTATGTGCTTAATTGTCAGCAATGTCTGATTACCTACTAAACAAGTGAATTCATGCACGTTGTATACTACAAAATATTGCTTTATGCATAAACGAGAGCGTTGCGTCGAAAATACTAGTAAACTCACCGGGAAGACACACTGTGTCAACAGAACTGCAGAAAGCAGTCAGACAATAAAATTGGAGCCTAGGTGTAGGTCCGACAACAAGAATGCATTAAAACCCAAGAGTACATACAAGGGTTTAATATATATGCAATACGAAAGCAAAAATAAGCACTAAAAAGCACCCGAAACGCACTTTAAGTGTAGAATTTATATAATTCAGCAATAATTCAGCATTTAGACACATGAATATTTTGCAGAATTGTCATTTTATTATCCAGAATATTTCCCTAAGTGTTGGGAATCGATAGTATTATGAAAAGATACTTATTAAACACTAAAAGGTGCAATTTAGCACTTTAACGAACCGGTACGTAACCGAACAACCGGACTTTACCCGGAACATAAAAATATTGTTAAAAACATTACTTATCTTTTTCTGAGCCAGTTAGGGTCCCTGAATACCCTAACACCCGTCATAATGCATGACACACAAGTAACCTAGTTAACCTCCACACTTAACTAACTAATGTCTAACTGCTTAGTTGAAAACCAACCGGATTACCCCCCCCCCCCAACCGAACTCGGTCACCATATGGTGACACATCATCCTTTATTTGATTATAAAAATCTTGTGTGTTTAATATCTAGCAAGCATAGTAACCATTGGTTAATGATCATTTTAATTGTCTATAAGTTCATGTCTTAGCACATTATCACTTTCATCACAACACAAAACTCTCTCTCCCTCTCCTTAAGCTTACGACCGAACACCACCCACCATCTATCCATCATTTTCGATTTCCTTCAAGCCATTCCAAGTGACTACAAGTGTCAAGGATCTCACACAAAGGAGCTTGGTGCAACCGGAAGGCGGAGGACCTCACTCTATTGCTTTTATCCACTCATTTTGCGTCTAGATTCTTCCCTAGCCTCGAGCTAGTAGTAAGTTGCTTGAATCACACTCTCGAACTATTTTGAAGTGGTTAAAATGTTATGTAACGGCTAAAACTCGTAAACATACAAGTTGATACATAAAAGTCTACTAAAAATGCTAGTAATGGTGGTTAAAAGCTTGAATATTGTGTAAATCTTGTAGTATTTGATTTGTGTGATTATTTAGGCCCGATCTATGTTGTGGTAGCTCGGATCATCGTTTAACCCGAACTGGTCATGATCATGGATTATGACATAAAGCTTGTTTAAGTGTAACAAGGGTTAGGTGATGAAACTCTACCACACATCAAACTTGAACTTGTGTAAAATCGATTTTACTTATGAAATGATGTTCAGAACTAGTAGATCTACGGATCTACAAGCGGTACTTTCAAAGGACCAAGTGTCCAAGAAATCATATTTTCTAAAGCCAGATCTTACATGAAAAAGAATGATTTTAGCAAACACACGAGTGTGTAAACACTTGTGTAACACAAAGTTTCGACAAAATAACTATTTTTGTAAATATTGACTGGAAGTTGTAAAGATGTAACTTCTTTAAAAACGAGACTTTCAAGAAACGAAGTTGATCTATACAAAGATCAACTAAAAATAATGGAAGGATACTACCTATTTTGGAAAAACCACAAGTTCATGTATTTCTGCGATTATATCTATTTTAACTAGTTGCATATTGTTTATTGTTGAATGAGGAAATTGTTGACGATTTAAAAGAAAATAAACACATGTTTTGAAAAACTTGGGAAACCTCCATTTTTAGGGGAAACTCTGCCAAAATTTTTATAAATTTTGACACTTAGAAAAATATAAGTTTTTGAGAAACTTATTCCCTAAAAATGTGTTTAAAAGTATTACCAAGGTTTCCCTAATTTTTGGTGATAAGAAATGAGGATTTCTTCAAGAATAAAATGGATATAAGTATGTATATTTTTGAGAGAAAAATATATATTATTTTATCACCAACTTTTGTGCTAAGTGTATAAAGTATGTGTTATACGTGCTAGTGTATTAAGACTTAAAAATACACTAAATACTCATGAGGAGTATAAATATAAAAATACACATACAACATACAAGATACATAATTCGGGTGCAAAGTGCAAAATACAAAAAGCTTATAATTATTTTTGAGAAAATAATATAAGTAAGATACGTAGTTAAAAATATAGAATATTTTTAACACAAGAATATATACAAAAGAGAATGATTGTACTTGTGCGACGCAAGTCTAGTGACTAACGTTAAGAAAACGCGTATAGGTTACGACGTTAATTAAGCAAATCCGGTGAAGTTTACGACACAAGGAACGCAATGTTGTGAGTTCATGATCCCCCTTTTTTCTTAACTGTTTTCAGTTTTATAACTTCGGGGGTGAAATACATGTTACAAATACTTCGGTATTTACAAAGTGGTATGATATGTACTAAAACGAGAAGTACTCTTGGCGACAACTAGTGCCAAGAATTGATACGAGAAATCGTGTCACAAATAGGGTACCATAAGCACCATTAATCGTGTACATACTTAGACCGCAGAACAAGAGGTTAGATCTAATGGGTTCAGGGCAGCCCCACTCTTGGTGACAACTAGAACCAAGTAGTGTTTTTGTGTCTCAGTCGTGAATCGACTATAGAAAAATGCCTATGGTTTGGTGACTTCCTATGTCGTGTCACATGTTAATGGCTTTGCAACCCATTAACACTTGATACGTATGGAAATACTTGATTTATACTTGAATACGTGATTTAACAAATACATACCATGATTTTTATACAAAGTATACAAGCGTTAAAAACGAAAACTGCATGAATTCACACCAACTTTATGTTGACGTTTTTCCAAAACTCACATGTATTTCAGGTAACTAGAAGTGGATGTGCGCGCGGTCTTACCCATGCTCGTGGATGTCGCTTATGTTTGTCTTTAAATAAAGTGTAAACCCTTTTAAGACAACGTTTTATGTCACACCCCCAAAATCCACCATGCGGGGTATCACCGCTTGGAGGCGTGACGTGACCAGGATCGAGCCACCAATCATATTGAACAACACAATTAAGTAAATAAAACCAAACATAATACGATTGGTGACCAAAGCTAGTTAACCTTGTTTGGTTTAAACAGCGGAAGCATAAACGTGAGTTCAAAAGCATAAGTCCATAGTTCATAAGTTAAAGTTTCAAAACGCTAGTTTAGTAAGTTCATAAGGATTTAAACATTAAGCACGGAACATAACAGTCCGTACACCACAACGACTCCTTCAAGTGCAAGCTCCAAGCATTTAGCGACCTGTAAGGCATGTAACAACGAGTCAACAACAAAGTTGAGTGAGTTCACGTTTGGTTGTTTAGTTTTAAGTTGTTTCTGAAAACGTGGTTTGACTTTCGTTGGCTTATTTGCCGTGGGGGTTACCCCGTAGTTGAAAGTATGTTTAACCATTTCTCTTTTTCTTTACCCAATCCATAACCATGATCAGTGGGGGTTTTCCCCGTTTGAACTACTAGACGGTATGATATCGACTGCTACGCAAATAAGTTGTGCCCTATATCAGTGTCTATCATCACTGACAGTCTGCCATAGTCCATTAGTACACGCCCGTCCGACTGGCACGGTGTGAGGTTTGTTAAACCTAATAGCGCTATTAACTAATGACCCGCTCGCCATTGGCCTCGGCGATTAAGTCGATATAAATTGAGGGACTTCATGATAGAGTTTTGTCTAGCTAGTTTTAAGGTTGTTGTCCTGCACCAGGAGGACGAACGTACGTATTCTGCACCAGGAGAATTCGTAGGATTAATAATGGCATCCGCTCTATGGAGGATGGCCGTACATATCCTACCCAAGGAGGATATGTAGATTTAGTTTTAATTCTTTAACCCATTCCCAAACCACCGGGAATCCCATGCCTTAGAAAGTGTGTGAACTCACCTCGGTTTGCTCGGTTAGATTCTCAATATAGCTAACAGTCAAGGTCGGTCAATCACGTCCTAGTATGATTTACCAGTTAGTCATTTAGTGGCTTTCAAATAGAACACAAAGTTCCTACACGTATCTATCACATAACATGCATCACTGTAACGGTTTATGCCCATCTAAGTTTCCCGTCCATTCCCCACTCAAAATCAAACATACGATAATGCACATAACATATATAACATGTCAAATCATTCACAGATAGCATACTCGACATTTAGACACGCAAATCACTACTTATGTCGTTTCAGCTTTTATACTCGAAACTGGGCTGTTTTCGGGGATTTTAATAAAATAGCTAACATGTTCCAAAAATTCCCAAATTTTTACAGAATGTCTTAAAAGTTCCATATTTTATTTTGTAAAAGTATCTTGGTCCGGTTCATCACCAATATTTTATAAAAATTCATATTCGGGACTGAACTCAGATTTATGTATTTCTGACCACAGTCCACGAAACAATTTATTAAAAATTCATCGTAAGTCCGATTTGCGAAATTCCAGTGGGGTAATTACAAATACTTCAGTTATCATCTACAGTAAAATTTTCATGGTCCGATTCATCACAAAACTCAGGTTATGACCGAAAGTACGACACCCATTTATTGCTGTCAAAATTCAGCTTAAGTAGCTGTTACAAATTAACACTTTAAAAATAGTAAACGGAGTCCAAAAATTACGATTCCGGTGCCATTAGAACCGTATTTCACAATAACATATTTTAGATTCAAAATATCGATTTTTCGTTGAGGTTAAGACCTGTTTACAGCCAACAGAAGTGGGCTGTAAAAGTTAGACAGATTCTGATTCTTTTGTGTTTAACCTTCTAAATCGTGTTCGATCGATTCCTTTAACAAGTTTAGTGACCACAACAACATGACACATTAATATTAATCAGCAAATCATCAAATAATCAACCAATAATCATAATCACACAAGATCTACATGATTTACACTAATATTCATCCATTAACCACCTTGTACATCACTTTAGCTAACTTTTAGACTTTGATCTTATATGTTCGTAATTTTTAACCGACGAAACTCTTATTAACCACTCTAGACAAGATCAAGAAGAGGTTTAGAGTCACTTACTACTAGCTCGAGGCTAGGGAAGATTCTAGTCGAAAAACGAGTGGTTAATAGCAACGTAGTGAGGTCCTTGGCAATCCGTAAGCACCGGGCTTCGTTAGAGACCTTCTTACACCTTGGAGAGTATGTGAAATGGTTGAACAAGGTTGAAAGATGATGGTGGTGGGGTGGATGTGGTTCAGCCGAGAACCATGGGAGGAGGGAGAGAGTTAGGGTGTTGGTGGGTTTGTGAATGAGAGATGATGATGCTTGGGACCTTTGGTGCATTCTTATAACCATCCTACATCCTTAACTCTTGTGTAACATGTCTAACTCTTGTGTAACATGTCCCTCATGCCCCAACATAATCAAATTAAATATTGCAACAAATCAACAAGGTGGGTCCTTGTTGGATCCGTGAGCATGGGGGGGGGGGGGGTAGTAGATTAGGTGCTAACCAATTGGTTACAATCTAGTTATAATTCTAGTGTTAGTTTAATACTTTAGTTAGTGGATATTTTTAGGGGGGGTGTTATGATGTTCGGGGATCCTAACTGGCTCAGAAAATAAGAATAATGTGTTTGACAATATTTTTGTGTTCCGGGTAGAGTCCGGTTGTTCGGTTCGATTCTGTTCCGTTAAAGTGCTTAATTAATTCGTAAGGCGTCCTATTTATATATTTTTGTAACGTTTTTACTTTCTAACACTTAGGAAAATATAACGGACTATTTAGTGACCTTTCTGTACACTATTAGTATATTAACAAATACGTGTAAGCATAACACAGATATCAGAAAGCAGTTAAGTGATTCCACACAGTCGTCAAGCACATTAATTATTATTAATAAACTGTACGGTTACATGTAAATTTGAGGGTTGTCACATTCTCCCCCTGTTAAGAGAATTTCGTCCCGAAATTTAGCGCGTGGTTACTGAGGAAGCTAGTTAAGTTGCGTTGTCTTCCAGATTTTCCTGGGGTGTCACATCATCCCCCCGTTGATTTGGAATTTCGTCCCGAAATTCTGCGGTAGCTTCAGCCTCAGCAGTGGTTGCGTTTTTCTTAAATAGTTGGGGATACTTGAGTTTCATTTGGTCTTCTCGTTCCCAGGTATACTCTGGGCCACGACGACCATTCCAACGAACTCGAACGAGAGGTATTCTTGTGTGCTTGAGAATCTTAACATCTCGATCAGTAATCTCTACTGGTTCCTCGACGAACCGCAGCTGGTCGTCGATTGTGAGTTCCTTGAGAGGAACTATGAAGGTCTCATCTGACAGACACTTCTTCAGATTTGATACGTGGAATACGTTGTGAACTCCGCTGAGTTCTTCAGGTAGATCCAACCTGTAGGCGACTTGGCCAATTTTCTCAATGACCTTGAACGGTCCGATATAACGCGGATTGAGTTTGCCTCGTTTGCCAAAGCGGACTACACCTTTCCAAGGTGAGACTTTGAGTAGCGCTCGATCCCCAACCTGGAGCTCGAGTGGTTTTCTTCCCTTATCAGCATAGCTTTTCTGACGGTCACGAGCTGCCGCCATTCGCTGTCGTATCTGAGCAATTTTCTCGGTGGTATCTACCACATGTTCTGGGCCAGTGATTTGGCTGTCACCAACTTCTGCCCAACAGAGAGGCGATCGGCATTTGCGTCCGTACAATTCCTCAAACGGAGCGGCTTGGATGCTGGTGTGGTAGCTGTTGTTATATGAGAACTCCACTAGCGGGAGGTGCTTTTCCCAGCCGTTACCAAAATCGATTACACATGCCCTAAGCATGTCTTCAAGGGTTTGGATGGTGCGTTCAGATTGCCCATCCGTCTGCGGGTGATAAGCGGTGCTCATATCTAAACGTGAGCCAAAGGACTTGTGCATTGCTTGCCACAGTTCAGAAGTAAAACGTGCGTCATGATCAGATATAATAGAGATTGGCACTCCGTGCCTTGATACCACTTCCTTTAGGTAAATGTCTGCAAGAGTAGAAAACTTATCCGTTTCTTTGATGGCCAGAAAATGTGCAGACTTGGTCAGTCGATCTACGATCACCCAAATGGTATCATTTCTGCGTTGAGATCTAGGCAGGCCGGTAACGAAATCCATGGAAATTTGCTCCCATTTCCATTTCGGGATCTCCGATTGTTGAAGTAGGCCTGATGGTTTCTGATATTCAGACTTGACTCTCGCACAAGTCAAGCACTTACTGACGTAGGTTGCTATGTGGGCTTTCATGCCAGGCCACCAATACGTAGTCTTGAGGTCGTGGTACATCTTGTCTGAACCAGGGTGTACAGAATAACGAGACTTATGTGCTTCATCCATCACAAGCTCGCGTAAGTTGCCATAAAATGGAACCCAGATGCGTCCGTTAACATAGTAGGCACCGTCTTCCTTTTGTTCTAGCCGCTGCCTCGATCCTCGTAGGGACTCAGCCCTGATGTTCTCTGCTTTCAATGCTTCGGCCTGGGCATCTCGAATCTGAGCGGGAAGGTTGGATTGGATGGTAAGCTGTAGAGCACGTACACGCCTAGGTATAGTATCCTTTCGACTGAGGGCGTCGGCCACAACATTGGCTTTGCCCGGATGATACTTGATAGCAAATTCGTAATCATTCAAGAGTTCGACCCATCGGCGTTGTCGCATGTTTAACTCCTTTTGCTTGAAGATATGCTCGAGACTCCTGTGATCGGTGTAGATGGTGCACTTGGTACCGTACAGGTAATGTCTCCATATCTTAAGCGCGAATACAACTGCTCCCAGCTCCAGATCATGAGTAGTGTAGTTTCTTTCGTGAACTTTAAGTTGGCGCGATGCGTAGGCAATGACCTTGTCACGTTGCATCAATACGCAACCAAGTCCTTGGATGGAAGCGTCGCAATAAACCACGAAATCATCGGTGCCTTCTGGCAATGAGAGGATAGGCGCGCTACAAAGTCTATCCTTTAGATGTTGAAACGCGGACTCCTGTGCACCACCCCAACGATAGATGATGCCCTTCTGAGTCAGTGAAGTGAGAGGTTGCGCAATCTTGGAGAAATCTTTTATAAACCTTCTGTAATATCCGGCCAAACCCAAGAATTGGCGGATTTCTGTTGGTGTGCGGGGTGCGGGCCAGTTCTTGATCGATTCAACCTTAGATGGATCCACATGAATTCCATCCTTGTTTACTACGTGGCCTAGAAAGTGGACTTCGCGAAGCCAGAAATCACATTTCGAAAACTTGGCATACAACTGTTCTTTTCGAAGAAGTTCCAGCATAAGTCGTAGATGCTGCTCGTGTTCCTCCTGACTCTTAGAATAGATCAGGATATCATCGATGAACACAATAATGAACTTATCCAGGTAAGGCTTGCACACTCGGTTCATGAGATCCATGAAGACTGCCGGTGCATTCGTCAGCCCGAATGGCATAACCAGAAACTCGTAATGGCCGTAACGAGTTCTGAATGCTGTTTTGGAGACGTCCTCATCTCGGACTCTCAGCTGATGGTATCCCGATCTCAAATCAATCTTGGAGTAATAGCTCGACCCTTGCAACTGGTCAAACAAGTCGTCAATACGTGGAAGAGGATAACGATTCTTCACCGTTACCTTGTTAAGTTCGCGATAGTCAATACACATCCTGAAGGTACCGTCTTTCTTCTTCACGAAGAAGACTGGAGCTCCCCAGGGCAAAGAGCTAGGACGTATAAAACCCTTTTCCAAGAGTTCTTGTAGTTGTGTGGACAGTTCTTCGAGTTCTGATGGAGTTAGACGATATGGTGCTCGAGCTACTGGCGCTGCTCAAGGAGCTAGCTCGATTTGAAATTCAACTTGGCAGTGAGGCGGAAGAGCAGGTAATTCCTCAGGAAATACCTCGGGAAAATCGCGCACTATAGGAATGTCTTCAATTCTCTTCTCTTCCGTGGATGTGTCAGTAACGAGTGCCAGAATGGCAGTGTGGCCCTTTCGCAAACACTTCTGGGCCTTAAGGAAAGAGATGATGCCCACAATAGCACCACTCTTGTCGCCATGAATCACGAGGGGCTCCTCACCAGAACGAGGAATGCGGATGATTTTCTACTTGAAAATAATCTCCGCTTGATGATGAGATAGCCAATCCATCCCAATAACAACGTTGTTCACCGATAGGAGTGTTACAACGATATGGTTGGCACAACCAGAACTAGCTGAAGGAGGATGACCGTCGTACAGGTTTGTAGTGTTAAGGTTCACTGAAATTTCCATCGAAGTTGTTGGGCTCCCTCATGCGAAGGGGGAATAATTCACCTTGATCGATGAACTTAGATGAGTTTTGCAGTTTATCGAGTCGGTAAGCAACCAAATTTAGAAGAGTTTCCTTAGGTCGTGCGAATGAATCCAAAATACGTCTGCGTAGTCGTGAGGTTCTGAAGAAAAGACTTGAAAACGTGTTCAAGAGATTATGATCGTATCAATAATACATCACCATTCTCAAGGTTTCGAGGAGGGGTCACCAATGATCGAGAGTCGAGCCTTCCAACTTTTCTAAACTAGAGGGTGTTCGTTTTGGTGCCTCAGCAATGGAGAAACGAGAACGTAATGTCACCATGGTAAGAGAGTGATGGTTTGGTCTAAGCCAATGGTAGAAACTGGACATATCATTAATCAACAATCATGTGTCGGTGCAAAAGCTAGCGCAAGGATTCTGCCTATTAAAGAAGACTATCATGTGGTTTAAAATACGACGCTTGTAGTGTAGGAGGGGTAAGGTAGACGTATAGATCATCGTGTTCGCCTGTAGGTTGTGTGATCCATAACTCCGTCCTCGAATGTCCTGAAGATAATCCCATCAGTAAAGGCATCCATTCGTTAAGTGGGGTATACGAGAGAACTAATCAAGTAGAATAAGAATAAACCATTCAACAGGGTAATATGGTAGTCTTGTGATTGGTGAAAATCGTGGTATGGTTGTTGGTGTTTCATTAAATCGGTTGTCAATCGAAGCGATAGGGAATTAATGAGGTTCATGCGAAGAATCGAGTGAAAACAAGGGTCCAACAATAATCGAAGGATTTGACCAGCTAATCTGTTGTCTAGAAGTACTCTCCAGTAGTGGCGCGAGGCGGCATGGCACAAAAGGGAAGTTCGTTGCATCGCTGTCGCGCGAGTATATCACTTGTCCGGAACAGAGTAAGGTTTTGTGTTTGCATAACGACAAACGCGCGTAACTATGACTGCTTCGCTTCTGGCGACGATGACAGGTGAAGGTGATAAAGTTTGTCAACCGGGTTGCGTGGGTTTTGTTCTCCTAAGCCCGAGTTCGTGCAAGCCAGGTCTTAGTGGATGTCAACGTACGAACTGACTGTACGGAGGGTCAGATGGCAACGTCGTGTCGAGGTAAACGTGCAAGTAGATAGAACGCATAAACAGTCGTTGTAGCGGGGTGACAAGAAATCAGGAAAGAATTTGACCACTATTTGTCAAATTTCAAGTAAACAATTGTGTGTCATAAAGAACACAATAGGGTTAATAGATAACATGCTGCTTTCCTAATTAAACATACCATAACATCACACCATGCAAAAGTAATCTAGCAAGTAGATAATATAAACTCAAATCATACTACCTAAAGTGTTGAGTCTTGCACGTGGAGCGAAGCGTCGTTGTGGATCGTTGAGCACTGTACAGGTTATAGTCTGGTTTTATCAAAAACTTTTCCCTTTTAAAACCAAGTTCACTATAACCAATGGCTCTGATACCAATCTGTCACACCCCCAAAATCCACCATGCGGGGTATCACCGCTTGGAGGCGTGACGTGACCAGGATCGAGCCACCAATCATATTGAACAACACAATTAAGTAAATAAAACCAAACATAATACGATTGGTGACCAAAGCTAGTTAACCTTGTTTGGTTTAAACAGCGGAAGCATAAACGTGAGTTCAAAAGCATAAGTCCATAGTTCATAAGTTAAAGTTTCAAAACGCTAGTTTAGTAAGTTCATAAGGATTTAAACATTAAGCACGGAACATAACAGTCCGTACACCACAACGACTCCTTCAAGTGCAAGCTCCAAGCATTTAGCGACCTGTAAGGCATGTAACAACGAGTCAACAACAAAGTTGAGTGAGTTCACGTTTGGTTGTTTAGTTTTAAGTTGTTTCTGAAAACGTGGTTTGACTTTCGTTGGCTTATTTGCCGTGGGGGTTACCCCGTAGTTGAAAGTATGTTTAACCATTTCTCTTTTTCTTTACCCAATCCATAACCATGATCAGTGGGGGTTTTCCCCGTTTGAACTACTAGACGGTATGATATCGACTGCTACGCAAATAAGTTGTGCCCTATATCAGTGTCTATCATCACTGACAGTCTGCCATAGTCCATTAGTACACGCCCGTCCGACTGGCACGGTGTGAGGTTTGTTAAACCTAATAGCGCTATTAACTAATGACCCGCTCGCCATTGGCCTCGGCGATTAAGTCGATATAAATTGAGGGACTTCATGATAGAGTTTTGTCTAGCTAGTTTTAAGGTTGTTGTCCTGCACCAGGAGGACGAACGTACGTATTCTGCACCAGGAGAATTCGTAGGATTAATAATGGCATCCGCTCTATGGAGGATGGCCGTACATATCCTACCCAAGGAGGATATGTAGATTTAGTTTTAATTCTTTAACCCATTCCCAAACCACCGGGAATCCCATGCCTTAGAAAGTGTGTGAACTCACCTCGGTTTGCTCGGTTAGATTCTCAATATAGCTAACAGTCAAGGTCGGTCAATCACGTCCTAGTATGATTTACCAGTTAGTCATTTAGTGGCTTTCAAATAGAACACAAAGTTCCTACACGTATCTATCACATAACATGCATCACTGTAACGGTTTATGCCCATCTAAGTTTTCCGTCCATTCCCCACTCAAAATCAAACATACGATAATGCACATAACATATATAACATGTCAAATCATTCACAGATAGCATACTCGACATTTAGACACGCAAATCACTACTTATGTCGTTTCAGCTTTTATACTCGAAACTGGGCTGTTTTCGGGGATTTTAATAAAATAGCTAACATGTTCCAAAAATTCCCAAATTTTTACAGAATGTCTTAAACGTTCCATATTTTATTTTGTAAAAGTATCTTGGTCCGGTTCATCACCAATATTTTATAAAAATTCATATTCGGGACTGAACTCAGATTTATGTATTTCTGACCACAGTCCACGAAACAATTTATTAAAAATTCATCGTAAGTCCGATTTGCGAAATTCCAGTGGGGTAATTACAAATACTTCAGTTATCATCTACAGTAAAATTTTCATGGTCCGATTCATCACAAAACTCAGGTTATGACCGAAAGTACGACACCCATTTATTGCTGTCAAAATTCAGCTTAAGTAGCTGTTACAAATTAACACTTTAAAAATAGTAAACGGAGTCCAAAAATTACGATTCCGGTGCCATTAGAACCGTATTTCATAATAACATATTTTAGATTCAAAATATCGATTTTTCGTTGAGGTTAAGACCTGTTTACAGCCAACAGAAGTGGGCTGTAAAAGTTAGACAGATTCTGATTCTTTTGTGTTTAACCTTCTAAATCGTGTTCGATCGATTCCTTTAACAAGTTTAGTGACCACAACAACATGACACATTAATATTAATCAGCAAATCATCAAATAATCAACCAATAATCATAATCACACAAGATCTACATGATTTACACTAATATTCATCCATTAACCACCTTGTACATCACTTTAGCTAACTTTTAGACTTTGATCTTATATGTTCGTAATTTTTAACCGACGAAACTCTTATTAACCACTCTAGACAAGATCAAGAAGAGGTTTAGAGTCACTTACTACTAGCTCGAGGCTAGGGAAGATTCTAGTCGAAAAACGAGTGGTTAATAGCAA
Organism: Helianthus tuberosus; assembly: GCA_030545235.1. NCBI lineage: Eukaryota > Viridiplantae > Streptophyta > Magnoliopsida > Asterales > Asteraceae > Helianthus > Helianthus tuberosus. The sequence continues at coordinate 89,237,792 of CM060356.1, read as the reverse complement.
CGTAGTGAGGTCCTTGGCAATCCGTAAGCACCGGGCTTCGTTAGAGACCTTCTTACACCTTGGAGAGTATGTGAAATGGTTGAACAAGGTTGAAAGATGATGGTGGTGGGGTGGATGTGGTTCAGCCGAGAACCATGGGAGGAGGGAGAGAGTTAGGGTGTTGGTGGGTTTGTGAATGAGAGATGATGATGCTTGGGACCTTTGGTGCATTCTTATAACCATCCTACATCCTTAACTCTTGTGTAACATGTCTAACTCTTGTGTAACATGTCCCTCATGCCCCAACATAATCAAATTAAATATTGCAACAAATCAACAAGGTGGGTCCTTGTTGGATCCGTGAGCATGGGGGGGGGGGGGGGTAGTAGATTAGGTGCTAACCAATTGGTTACAATCTAGTTATAATTCTAGTGTTAGTTTAATACTTTAGTTAGTGGATATTTTTAGGGGGGGTGTTATGATGTTCGGGGATCCTAACTGGCTCAGAAAATAAGAATAATGTGTTTGACAATATTTTTGTGTTCCGGGTAGAGTCCGGTTGTTCGGTTCGATTCTGTTCCGTTAAAGTGCTTAATTAATTCGTAAGGCGTCCTATTTATATATTTTTGTAACGTTTTTACTTTCTAACACTTAGGAAAATATAACGGACTATTTAGTGACCTTTCTGTACACTATTAGTATATTAACAAATACGTGTAAGCATAACACAGATATCAGAAAGCAGTTAAGTGATTCCACACAGTCGTCAAGCACATTAATTATTATTAATAAACTGTACGGTTACATGTAAATTTGAGGGTTGTCACATTCTCCCCCTGTTAAGAGAATTTCGTCCCGAAATTTAGCGCGTGGTTACTGAGGAAGCTAGTTAAGTTGCGTTGTCTTCCAGATTTTCCTGGGGTGTCACATTTTATGTTAACTCGCGATGTAAACGCTAACTTATGTTTTCAAACTATGGTATTTGAAGTTATTTTCATGAGCATGTAGTATGTTTACCTTTCGTATGCAATGAGAACCTTTCATGATCACACCTCGTGCTTCCGCCGCAGAAAGGGGTGTGACAGATTGGTATCAGAGCTGCGATTGTAGTGAACCAGGATTCTTTCTCGATTCTAGTCTACAATCTCTAGGATCCTTTCACGAAAACAATTTTCAAAGAGTTTTCATTGCATAAAACGTCCCGCGACATCCACTACCTGAAACTGTCTACATGAGTCTAGAAAAGACACTACGAGACTTAGAGTGCACTTGAGTAGCACTTGTCGTTGACTAGAAATTACTTGCAATTATGTATGATAATTAGCATATACTAGAAGTAGAATGTCACAAGTATACGTGACTTTATCTGAAAGCGATGGCCTATCTGAAGGAAGAAATACGAGGATGAAATAAACTGTGCGGACTGTGCAAGGAGTTACGTAATTATGGATGCATACATAATTATGGGATTCAGTGCACAGAAACCACAGCAAGTCTTGTCACGTATAGATTCCCTCAGTGCAAACCTACTAAGTACTCTACTAGAGTAATAATTGTTTGATGTCACTTATGTGGTATATATACCTGTGAATATATATGATACTACTCTCTAGTGTGACGATATCAAACAAATGCCTAACCCTGCTGTGTTATGTTCTGTCAGAACATGGCACCTAGGAAAGCTGTGAATGCTCGCAATGATGATCAACGTCCTCCTCCCCCACTGCCAAGAACTGCTGAAGAGCTGAACGCTCTACTGGAGGAAAGGATCTCCGCTGCTATCGCCCAATACGAGGCGAACCGTACTCAAGACAGTGGAGGACCAAGCAATGCTAGGCGTAACGGGCATGGAGATTCGTCCGGAGGAAACGCAGCTCAAGGTAACCTTAAAACAATTTACTAAGCATGAAGAAATTTATAAACGGTCCTTGTTTCATTATTTCTTCGATTGCTCATAAGTGAATTGGTTGGGTTAATTCCAGGCTGCACTTTCAAGCAGTTCCTCGACTGCAAGCCGATGAACTATGATGGCACAGGAGGTGCAGTAGCATTTGTGCGCTGGACGGAGAAGACTGAAGCTACTATCCGCATGAGCAAGTGTACCGCGGATCAACAAGTCACCTTTGCTACTGGGTTGTTTGTCGATGAAGCTCTGACTTGGTGGAACCTGCAAGTCCAAACCTTGGGCGATGATGCCGCCTATGGCTTAACTTGGGAGGAACTGAAGGAAAGAATGAGAGAGAAGTACTGCTCTCGTGCTGAACTCCAAAGGCTGGAGACGGAGTTCTGGCACTTGACCATGGAGGGCGCTGACATTAATGGTTATACTTGAAGGTTCCACGATCTGTCCAGAGTGCTTCCCTACATGGTGACTCCCGAATTCAAGCGTGTTGAACGCTACATTTGGGGACTGGCCTCAGAGTTTCGTGGCATGGTGACGTCGGCCAAACCACAAACAATCACCGAGGCTGTAACTCTGGCTGTCAGCCTTACTGAAAATTGTGTTCGAATGAAGACGTTATCACTGAACCCAACAGAAAATGCCGAGACGCATGCTGAGTCGTCTGGAGACAAGAAAAGGAAATATGCAAACTTGAATCAAGCAACTCGTAACAACAAAGGTTCCAACAAGAAGCGTGACCCTAACCCGCCTCAAGGGGCGAAACCTCTTGCAGCCATGAACGACGCACCAGCAAGGGGATACCTGGGCACCTTGCCCAAATGCCATCGGTGTAAACGCCACCACGAGGGAGATTGTCGCATCTCAAAGTGTGACAAGTGTGGAAAGTTGGGTCACCGCACTGAAGACTGCTGGAGTAAGAGGAACGGGAATGGAAATCGTAATGGGGCTGATGACAGGAACAATGGTGGAAATGGAAATGGTGCTGGTAACGGGAATGGGCGAAACCAATGATGCTTCAGATGTGGAAGCAAAGATCATTTCATGAAGGATTGCCCAGAAGGAAACAAGGCTCAGGCTCGAGCATTTGTGATTGGAGCAAGAGACGTACGCGAGGACCCTAATGTGGTCAACGGTACGTTCCTCATTAACAATCACTTTGCATCCATATTATTCGACACTGGCGCCGATTATAGCTTCATGTCTGTGGAATTTAAACGCATACTTGGAATAGAATCTAGTAGATTAGAAATTCCTTATTCCATACAACTAGCCAATGGTAAACTTGTTGAATCGGGCGAAGTTGTTAGAGGCTGCACGCTAGAACTTGGTGAACGAAGATTTAGCATCGACCTCTTACCTATTCAATTAGGTAGCTTTGATGTAGTGGTCGGAATGGACTGGTTGTCCAAGAACAAAGCTGAAGTCATTTGTCATGAGAAAATCATTCGCATCCCTCTGGCGAATGATGAAACTCTCATAGTACATGGAGAAAGACGAAACGCGCCTCTACGAATCATCAGTTGTATGAAGGCACAGAAGTGCTTAAGGAAAGGATGTGTTGCTTTCCTAGCACACGTTGTAGATAAGAAGGCTGTGGAGCCAAAACTCGAAGACATTCCTGTGGTGAAGGAATTTCCTGATGTGTTCCCTGAAGATCTGCCAGGACTACCTCCGCAACGACAAGTCGAATTCCACATAGACTTGGTCCCAGGAGCCGCTTCTGTAGCCAAGGCTCCATATCGACTTGCGCCATCCGAAATGCAAGAATTATCTACACAGCTTCAGGAGTTGTTGGATAAAGGATTCATAAGGCCAAGCTTCTCACCCTGGGGAGCTCCAGTATTATTCGTGAAGAAGAAGGATGGATCACTGCGGATGTGCATCGATTACAGGAAACTGAACAAGCTCACAATCAAGAATCGGTATCCGCTACCGAGGATTGATGACTTGTTTGATCAACTGCAAGGATCAAGCTACTATTCCAAGATCGACCTTCGATCTGGATACCATCAGCTGAGAATCCAAGATGAAAGCGTGCCAAAGACTGCATTCAGAACACGCTATGGGCACTACGAATTTCTTGTGATGCCGTTTGGGCTGACGAATGCACCAGCGGTCTTTATGGATCTAATGAACCGCGTATGCAAACCATATCTCGATAAATTCGTGATTGTATTTATCGATGATATCCTGATTTACTCGCGAACGAAAGAAGAGCATGAGCAACATCTCAGAACCATCTTGGAACTACTGAAGAAAGAGAAACTTTATGCAAAGTTCTCGAAATGCGAATTCTGGATTCGCGAAGTACAATTTCTTGGTCACGTTGTGAATGAGAAGGGCATTCATGTAGACCCGTCCAAGATTGAAGCAATAAAGAATTGGGAAGCTCCCAAGACCCCAACTGAAGTTCGACAATTTTTGGGCTTAGCGGGCTATTATCGGCGATTCATCGAGAATTTCTCAAAGATAGCTCAACCGCTAACAACCCTTACCCAGAAAGACAAGAAATACGACTGGGGTCACAAGCAGGAAGAAGCCTTCCAGTTACTTAAAAACAAGCTATGCGATGCACCGATACTATCATTACCCGAAGGCACTGAAGACTTCGTGGTATACTGCGATGCCTCACGACAAGGCTTGGGTTGCGTGCTCATGCAACGCCAAAAAGTCATCGCTTATGCTTCAAGACAACTGAAGGTTCACGAGAGAAATTATACCACTCACGACCTGGAGCTGGGTGCTGTGGTATTCGCCTTGAAGATCTGGAGACATTATTTATATGGTACTCGATGTACAATCTTCACAGATCACAAAAGCTTACAACACATATTTGATCAGAAGGAATTGAATATGCGCCAGCGACGTTGGGTTGAGCTGCTGAACGATTATGACTGTGAGATTAAGTACCATCCTAGAAAGGCAAACATTGTAGCGGACGCGTTGAGCCGAAAAGAAAGGGTTAAGACCCTAAGGGTTCGAGCATTGGAAATGACGATTCAAACGAACCTCACTGCACGCATTCGTGATGCACAACAAGAAGCTCTTAAAGGGGAGAACCGTAAAGCTGAATACCTACGGGGTATGCTGAAATACATGGTGCCAAACGAAGAGGGAGCCTTATACTTCAAGAAGTGTATTTGGGTTCCACTTTATGGTGGCATACGAGAAGTCATCCTTAATGAAGCGCATAAATCGAGATACTCGATCCATCCAGGATTAGATAAAATGTATCAAGATTTGAAAGAATACTATTGGTGGCCGAGACTCAAGAGCGACGTTGCTGTCTATGTTGGAAAATGCCTAACCTGTGCTAAGGTTAAGGCAGAATATCAGAAACCGTCCGGCCTACTACAACAACCAGAGATTCCCGTGTGGAAGTGGGAACAAATCTCGATGGACTTCATAACGAAATTACCCAGGACCCCGAGAGGGCACAATATGATATGGGTAATAGTTGATCGATTGACGAAGTCTGCGCATTTCCTACCAATCCGAGAGAAGGATAACACTGGAAAGCTTGCAGAGATATACTTAAGGGAAATTGTGGCACGTCATGGAGTGCCTATCTCAATCATTTCAGATAGAGATGGACGCTTTGTCTCGAGAATCTGGCAATCATTTCAGGAAGCCTTTGGATCTCAATTAGATCTAAGCACGACATTCCATCCACAAACAGACGGCCAGAGCGAACGGACTATACAAACGTTAGAAGATATGCTTCGCGCATGTGTCATGGATCTAGGCGGCAGCTGGGATACTCATCTACCTTTAGTTGAGTTTTCCTACAATAACAGCTATCATACGAGCATAAAAGCCGTGCCGTTCGAAGCTCTGTATGGCCGCAAATGCCGATCGCCCTTATGTTGGGCAGATGCCGGAGATAAGCGTATGGTTGGTCCTGAACTTGTACAAGAGACAACCGACAAGATTGCGCAGATCCGAGAGCGCATTAAGGCGGCTCGAGATCGACAAATGAGCTACGCCGATCCGAAAAGGAAATCAGTAGAATTCAAGGTGGGAGACAAGGTGTTGTTAAAAGTCTCACCATGGAAGGGCGTAGTCAGATTTGGAAAGCGTGGAAAGCTGAATCCACGATATATCGGACCATTCAAAATATTGAAGAGAATTGGTACCGTGGCATACAAGTTGGAGTTACCGGAAGAACTTAATGGAGTACATGATACGTTTCATGTATCCAACCTGAAGAAGAGCCCAACACAAGAAAGCGTGATCATCCCGATGGATGAAGTGCATATTGATGAAGCCCTCCGATTTACAGAAAAACCCGTTGAGGTTACCGACTGGAAAGTTATGAAATAAAAACTCCTTCGTAACCCCCTATCTTATTTTCTATCATGAAGTTGTTTTTATTCTGTAAAACCTGGTGTCCTGGAGCCCGTTGAAGTACCGTTTAGGCAGGAGGCCGTTAGGGAAATAAGGGTTGGATTGGTCCCTTGCAGAAGAAATAGAAACTTTTCAAGAAGAAAATACAAGTTAGAAGAAGGTATAGATTTTATTTCTAACTGTTAAATTACTTCAAGATTGATATTTCATATCTCTCCTTAAAATCTAAAAAAGAATTTTATTCACATAAAAAACTAAGATTTTGAATAAATAAAAAAATGATGTTTATAAACAAACACAAAAAGAAATCGATTAACCATTATCGAAATCAAATAATCTTTTCAATAAGAATTATTAGTCAAAAAATGACTACAAAAAATAATGAATTTTGTAAATTCAAAGAAATGATTTCACAATCTAAAACAAACGATTCAAAAATCATTTGCTTTAGTAAACAAGACACTACGAAGTCTTGTAAACATCCGGTGAATTATGGCATTCTTTGTCATAATAACTTTAGTCATACTTCAATAAATATATGAATGACTTCTAATAAATGAGTAAATTCATATTCATGAATCTTACGACAAATTTGGGAATTGATTTTCAAAATGACCACATGCTTTGGTCCCCAAAATATGGTATAGATTTTATTTCTAACTGTTAAATTACTTCAAGATTGATATTTCATATCTCTCCTTAAAATCTAAAAAAGAATTTTATTCACATAAAATCTAAGATTTTGATTAAATCAAAAAATGGTGTTTATAAACAAACACAAAAAGAAATCGATTAACCATTATCGAAATCAAATAATCTTTTCAATAAGAATTATTAGTCAAAAAATGACTACAAAAAATAATGAATTTTGTAAATTCAAAGAAATGATTTCACAATCTAAAACAAACGATTCAAAAATCATTTGCTTTAGTAAACAAGAGTAGGAACAAGGTATAGATTTTATTTCTAACTGTTAAATTACTTCAAGATTGATATTTCATATCTCTCCTCAAAATCTTAAAAAAAAAAGTCAGATTTGGAAAGCGTGGAAAGTTGAATCCACGATATATCGGACCATTCAAAATATTGAAGAGAATTGGTACCGTGGCATACAAGTTGGAGTTACCGGAAGAACTTAATGGAGTACATGATACGTTTCATGTATCCAACCTGAAGAAGAGCCCAACACAAGAAAGCGTGATCATCCCGATGGATGAAGTGCATATTGATGAAACCCTCCGATTTACAGAAAAACCCGTTGAGGTTACCGACTGGAAAGTCAACAAGACCCGGAGGAGCAGCGTAAAACTTGTCAAAGTACGTTGGAGCTCTAAGCACGGACCCGAGTACACATGGGAACGTGAAGACCAGTTCAAGAAAAAGTATCCCCACCTATTCAAGAAGACTCCAGCGAGAGTTAGTTCAGCCTGAATTTCGGGACGAAATTCTTTTAACGGGGGGAGACTGTGACAACTGGCCCAAACCGGTAATTTCCGTACACATTAATCATTATTTAATGACTGCAATTATGTGCTTAATTGTCAGCAATGTCTGATTACCTACTAAACAAGTGAATTCATGCACGTTGTATACTACAAAATATTGCTATATGCATAAACGAGAGCGTTGCGTCGAAAATACTAGTAAACTCACCGGTAAGACACACTGTGTCAACAGAACTGCAGAAAGCAGTCAGACAATAAAATTGGAGCCTAGGTGTAGGTCCGACAACAAGAATGCATTAAAACCCAAGAGTACATACAAGGGTTTAATATATATGCAATACGAAAGCAAAAATAAGCACTAAAAAGCACCCGAAACGCACTTTAAGTGCAGAATTTATATAATTCAGCAATAATTCAGCATTTAGACACATGAATATTTTGCAGAATTGTCATTTTATTATCCAGAATATTTCCCTAAGTGTTGGGAATCGATAGTATTATGAAAAGATACTTATTAAACACTAAAAGGTGCAATTTAGCACTTTAACGAACCGGTACGTAACCGAACAACCGGACTTTACCCGGAACATAAAAATATTGTTAATAACATTACTTATCTTTTTCTGAGCCAGTTAGGGTCCCTGAATACCCTAACACCCGTCATAATGCATGACACACAAGTAACTGAGTTAACCTCCACACTTAACTAACTAATGTCTAACTGCTTAGTTGAAAACCAACCGGATTACCCCCCCCCCCAACCGAACTCGGTCACCATATGGTGACACATCGTCCTTTATTTGATTATAAAAATCTTGTGTGTTTAATATCTAGCAAGCATAGTAACCATTGGTTAATGATCATTTTAATTGTCTATAAGTTCATGTCTTAGCACATTATCACTTTCATCACAAACATCACAACACAAAACTCTCTCTCCCTCTCCTTAAGCTTACGGCCGAACACCACCCACCATCTATCCATCATTTTCGATTTCCTTCAAGCCATTCCAAGTGACTACAAGTGTCAAGGATCTCACACAAAGGAGCTTGGTGCAACTGGAAGGCGAAGGACCTCACTCTATTAATTTTATCCACTCATTTTGCGTCTAGATTCTTCCCTAGCCTCGAGCTAGTAGTAAGTTGCTTGAATCACACTCTCGAACTATTTTGAAGTGGTTAAAATGTTATGTAACGGCTAAAACTCGTAAACATACAAGTTGATACATAAAAGTCTACTAAAAATGCTAGTAATGGTGGTTAAAAGCTTGAATATTGTGTAAATCTTGTAGTATTTGATTTGTGTGATTATTTAGGCCCGGTCTATGTTGTGGTAGCTCGGATTATCGTTTAACCCGGACTGGTCATGATCATGGATTATGACATAAAGCTTGTTTAAGTGTAACAAGGGTTAGGTGATGAAACTCTACCACACATCAAACTTGAACTTGTGTAAAATCGATTTTACTTATGAAATGATGTTCAGAACTAGTAGATCTACGGATCTACAAGCGGTACTTTCAAAGGACCAAGTGTCCAAGAAATCATATTTTCTAAAGGCGGATCTTACATGAAAAAGAATGATTTTAGAAAACACACGAGTGTGTAAACACTTGTGTAACACAAAGTTTCGACAAAATAACTATTTTTGTAAATATCGACTGGAAGTTGTAAAGATGTAACTTCTTTAAAAACGAGACTTTCAAGAAACGAAGTTGATCTATACAAAGATCCACTAAAAATAATGGAAGGATACTACCTATTTTGGAAAAACCACAAGTTCATGTATTTCTGCGATTATATCTATTTTAACTAGTTGCATATTGTTTATTGTTGAATGAGGAAATTGTTGACGATTTAAAAGAAAATAAACACATGTTTTGAAAAACATGGGAAACCTCCATTTTTAGGGGAAACTCTGCCAAAATTTTTATAAATTTTGACACTTAGAAAAATATAAGTTTTTGAGAAACTTATTCCCTAAAAATGTGTTTAAAAATATTACCAAGGTTTCCCTAATTTTTGGTGATAAGAAATGAGGATTTCTTCAAGAATAAAATGGATATAAGTATGTATATTTTTGAGAGAAAAATATATATTATTTTATCACCAACTTTTGTGCTAAGTGTATAAAGTATGTGTTATACGTGCTAGTGTATTAAGACTTAAAAATACACTAAATACTCATGAGGAGTATAAATATAAAAATACACATACAACATACAAGATACATAATTCGGGTGCAAAGTGCAAAATACAAAAAGCTTATAATTATTTTTGATAAAATAATATAAGTAAGATACGTAGTTAAAAATATAGAATATTTTTAACACAAGAATATATACAAAAGAGAGTGACTGTACTTGTGCGACGCAAGTCTAGTGACTAACGTTAAGAAAACGCGTATAGGTTACGACGTTAATTAAGCAAATCCGGTGAAGTTTACGACGCAAGGAACGCAAAGTTGTGAGTTCATGCTCCCCCTTTTTTCTTAACTGTTTTCAGTTTTATAACTTCGGGGGTGAAATACATGTTACAAATACTTCGGTATTTACAAAGTGGTATGATATGTACTAAAACGAGAAGTACTCTTGGCGACAACTAGTGCCAAGAATTGATACGAGAAATCGTGTCACGAATAGGGTACCATAAGCACCATTAATCGTGTACATACTTAGACCGCAGAACAAGAGGTTAGATCTAATGGGTTCAGGGCAGCCCCACTCTTGGTGACAACTAGAACCAAGTAGTGTTTTTGTGTCTCAGTCGTGAATCGACTATAGAAAAATGCCTATGGTTTGGTGACTTCCTATGTCGTGTCACATGTTAATGGCTTTGCAACCCATTAACACTTGATACGTATGGAAATACTTGATTTATACTTGAATACGTGATTTAACAAATACATACCATGATTTTTATACAAAGTATACAAGCGTTAAAAACGAAAACTGCATGAATTCACACCAACTTTATGTTGACGTTTTTCCAAAACTCACATGTATTTCAGGTAACTAGAAGTGGATGTGCGCGCGGTCTTACCCATGCTCGTGGATGTCGCTTATGTTTATCTTTAAATAAAGTGTAAACCCTTTTAAGACAATGTTTTATGTTAACTCACGATGTAAACGCTAACTTATGTTTTCAAACTATGGTATTTGAAGTTATTTTCATGAGCATGTAGTATGTTTACCTTTCGTATGCAATGAGAACCTTTCATGATCACACCTCGTGCTTCCGCCGCAGAAAGGGGTGTGACATAACAGGGCTTTTCTGTACGGTTTGCCGCGTAGCAAGACATGGGACTATCGTGTTGCAGTTATCATGGGGACATACAATCATGCTACAACGGAAACAAAAGATGTGATATCCTTAGTCAATAAATACGTCCAGGAGGACAAGCAGAGGAGTCAAAATCACGCAAACACATCGCCGTCTATGTCAAACTGTCAGAAGGCCGTTGCTACTTCACCACTTGTTACTGATCCCAACACCGCTCAGATTCCCTCATCTTCACCTGAGACTGCTGCAACATCTGATGAGAAGGCCCCACAATCAACAGGATCTCATCCCGATAAAGTGGCCCAGACTGAAGAGCCAAAATCACTTTCTGAAACGCTAAATTCTCTTTTGTGTTCCGAACACTGTATGAAGAAAGTTGCTTTGCTGAGATCTCAAAATTCAGCATTAATTACCGATTATAATACTGTGATGGGAAAGTACATCAGCCTTTGAGAGAATAACAAAATTCTCTATGAAAAGATTGAAGCACTTAAAAAGGACATAGCTTGATGTGTGTAAAATGCAACATATAAATTACATCAAATGAGGCATAAAACTAACCCTTTTTAAGTACTAATATTGGAAAAAGAGTGTTTTTGTCTTCCTTTTGTATTTTCAGGATTAAATGAGCTCAAAAACGCAAAAGAAGCAAAAAGACAGCTAAATCCAACATAAATACAAGGAAAGGAACATTAGTGGACTGCCCGACCCCTCAACGGCACCTTCCAAAGCAAAAAAAGAGAAGACAGAAGGCTGAACACGCCCCGTGCTCAGCCAGCACGGGGCCGTGCCCAAGAAGCAGCAGAAAAGACAAATCTATAGAAGCTTCTATTGCCCATCACGGGGCCGTGCTCAGCGGACACGGGGGCGTGTCGAAAGTACAGCAGGCGCATTTATTGTAATTGCGAATTACAATTAATGAGGAGAGAGATTGTCAGACGGACACGGGGCCGTGGACGGACACAGGGCCGTGCCCAGCGGACACGGGGCCGTGTCCAGCACTCTGTTCAGCCTATAAATAGGAGTGCTTGGATTCATTTCATCTCATCCCTTGGCACACCACCTCTCTCACACTTCATCCACCACCCACCACCATCACAACACCATCATCCACCACCATCATCCATCATCCATTGTCCATCGTAGAGTGTGTGAGTCGTCCCGGGATCCAAGATTGATCGTAAGAGTTCTTGACAATCAAGGCCATGTTTGCCTAAGTCTCTTACATCACTTGGTGAAGACAAAGTGTCTAGTATAATACTTTTTATTTCTAATCTTTTGCACTTTTTATTTGGTTTTGTATTAATGACTTTAATAACTAGTTACTTATGTTGAAGGTGATCTTTCCTTATCGTTTGTCCGTGGTGTCTTGGCATTATTTTACTGTCTATATAAAATAAAGGATGTTCACCATTCATATCTCCACGGTCTATATGGAGGTATGTTGGCTACCTGGTAGGGGGTTAAGGGAACAGTTTGGTAAAGGTCTTGCCATTGTTCAGCGTTTAGAGGTCCTGCAATGGACCTGGGTCAAATTTAGTAGGACCTCCTTCAATACTTCACGATATTGGATGGCGGGGGTCCAAACTCTTTGATCCCCTCATAAGTTAACTACTATTAATACCATAACCCGGCTATTTAGGACTGTATCCCTGCTGACTCAGACTACTTAGCCGAGGGTAACGTCACCGCCAAAAGCGGGGCCTACCACAATACTGCATTAATAACTTAATTCATTATCTTCCAATAATCTACCCTTTTAGGATTGTATCCCTGCTGACTCAAACTACTGGGGTGAGGGTAACGTCACCTTCAAAAGAGGGGCCTACTACAATAACTAAGATAATCTCTTAATTATGTGCAAAAGTGCGGAAATAATCAAAGGTTATACTAGATACGAGTCGGAACCAAGTGATTCATCTTGTCTATCTGTTTTTCTTTTATTTTTATTTTCAGCATTTTAGTTAATTTTTAGTTTTCTTAGTTTAAAACATTTTTCTAAACTTTTATTTTGGTTAGACATTGAGGATAAACCGGTACTAAAAGCTCTTGTGTCCTTGGACGACCTCGGTATCTTACCAACACTATACTACACTCAAAGATGGGTGCACTTGCCCATATGTGTGTTTAGTGTCAGTGAAATATCGTGTTTTATAAATTTAAAACTTGGCTAAAATAAGTGTTAAAAAGGGCTTAAAATATACACCTAAAATATACGACACTTACCGCACATCAAGTTTTTGGCGCCGTTGCCGGGGACACAAGGATTTTGAGAAAGTATAAAATCGACGGCCTAATCAGTTTTTCAAAACCTTTTTAAAAACGCGCGCACATTTTTCTGCACTTTAGTTTAGTTTGCATTTACAGTAGCCTGAACACGGGGCCGTGCTCATTGAACACGCCCCCGTGCTGCATATTTTTAGTTAGATACCCAGATACAGAGTCTGAACACGGGGCCGTGCTCACTGAACACGCCCCCGTGCTCAACGTGACCAGTAACTTTAATTAAAACGCCCAGATACAGATCCTGTACACGGGGCCGTGTTCACCAGACACGGGGCCGTGTCCAGCCTTCTGTTTCAGTCTTTGTTTTCGTTTTCTAGTCCCGAGACTCAGTTGTGGTCTGCTGAGTGATTCTTATGGATCAATACTCAGGAGGTTACAACTACACCTATGATGAGGATGATTATAGGGGTAATTATTGCACTAATTGTCGTAATACACAAAATAATCACTCTTATCAACCATCCAATTCATACGCTTACTATGAGGAGCCCAGGTACGAGCCATCAACTTCATACACATCCTATGAAGACCAAAGGTATGAACCTCCTCCCTCATACTCATATTTTGATGAACCAAGGTATGAGCCCTCTTACTCATACTTTGAGGAACCAAGGTATGAGCCACCACCTTCATATGCTTATTATGAGGAACCTTGGTGTGAACAACCCACCTCATATGAGTATTATGAAGAACAAAATTACGAACCTTATCCATCATATGCTTACAATGAAGAACAATGGTGTGAACCATCAACTTCATATGGGTATTATGAGGAACAAAGGGTCGAACAACCGGATTCAAGCTTAGAAAATAATGACTCTTTTTCTATCACCGAAGTGACCGATAGGATATTAGAACACATTAGAGTTATCGATCGATGTATAAAAGAAGCTCGTGCAAGGGAAGAGGAGTCCCGCGCAAGAGAAGAACTAAAAAAAGAAGAGATAACTGAAAATGTAAAAATGGAAGAACAATTGCGTAAAAAACCGACACATGAGTTAAACAACGAAAAAGGTGAGTCCGATAACGTTAAAATCCAAGAAGAGTCTAATTTTAAAAAAAATTAATCTCTTGACACCTTCTTTCGAAAATCATTGTTTAGTACCCACTCATGCTAAGTTTTTAAAAGAGTTAAACACTAACACTAAAATTGACGAAACGGTAAGTGTTAAGTTAACTAATGATCAAACTTCACTAATAAAAGAAGACCCATTTGAAATTAACATCACACCGGTTCCATGTTTCTTTCAAAATTCGTTTATTAGTAATGTCACAATCGATAAAGATCTTTGTGTTAACATAATGCCTAACTATATTTTCGAAAAATTAAGTATTAGTGATTTTTCTCCACTTCAAATACCCATTTTTCTATCCAATCGGAAAGTAATAAAATCAATCGGTATAGTTGAAGATGTCTTGGTTCAAACAAATCAAATGGTAATCCCAACCGACTTTGTCATCCTCGATGACGCTCCTATAGTGTTGGGACGACCATTTGTAAAAACTCACGAAGCTTTGAAAAACCGGAAGTTCAACAATTTACCTCTTCAATTAGGGGCATTTAAAAGAAGTATCGATCTCGAACGATCAATGAAATATCCATTCGGCAATAATGACCCCCTAATTGAAGATGAAGATGAACCACCCGATACAAGTGAAGAGATTGACCACTTTGTTGAAGAAGAGGTCGCCATAGAACAAACTTTTAAAGTTCTTGATCGGAACGAGCAACCAAATAAGGAGTCTCCTAAAGACCCACCACTTGAGCTCAAAGAACTTCCAAAAGGTTTGGAATATGCTTTTCTAGACAAAGATGGTAAGTTACCTGTAATTATTTCGTCTAAATTAGATAACTTAGAAAAAGAAAAACTAATTAATCTTTTGAAAAAACACAAAAATGCAATAGCTTGGAAACTTGTTGACATAAAAGGAATTAGTCCTTCTATGTGCACACACAAAATTTTGATGAATGATGACTACAAATCGGTCATACAACCTCAACGTCGTGTAAATCCAAATGTTCAAGAAGTGGTTAAAAACGAAGTCATCAAATTACTTGACGCCGGACTTATCTATCCTATTTCCGATAGTCCTTGGGTAAGTCCCGTCCAAGTAGTTCCAAAGAAAGGAGGTATGACGGTAATTACTAACGAAAAGAATGAATTAATACCAACGAGAACCGTCACAGGATGGAGAGTATGTATAGATTATAGACGATTAAATGAAGCAACAAGAAAGGATCATTTTCCTTTACCCTTCATTGATCAAATGTTAGAAAGATTATCCGGTCATAAATTTTACTGTTTCTTGGATGGTTTTTCAGGTTACTTTCAAATCCCGATAGCACCCGAAGACCAAGAAAAGACAACTTTCACATGTCCCTATGGAACTTTTGCTTATCGACGCATGCCGTTCGGTCTATGTAATGCCCCCGCAACATTCCAATGTTGCATGGTAGCCATTTTCCATGACATGATAGAAAAGACAATGGAAGTCTTCATGGACGACTTTTCTATCTTTGGGGATTCATACGACCAATGCCTCGATAACCTTGAACGAATGCTATCCCGATGTGAGGAAACTAACCTCGCCCTTAATTGGGAAAAATGTCATTTCATGGTAACGGAGGGAATAGTACTCGGTCACAAAATCTCAAGCGAAGGAATGGAGGTAGATCGAGCCAAAATAGATACCATTTCTAGATTACCTCCTCCATCCTCCGTAAGAGCTATCAGAAGTTTCCTAGGGCATGCCGGATTTTATAGGCGGTTTATCAAAGACTTTTCGAAAATATCAAGACCTCTAACAAAATTACTTGAAAAAGATGCTCCTTTCATCTTTGACAAGGAGTGCAATCAAGCATTTCTAACCCTAAAGGAAATGCTAGTCAATGCACCTATCATGATAGCACCTGATTGGAAATATCCTTTCGAAATCATGTGTGATGCTAGTGACTTTGCAGTTGGAGCTGTCTTGGGACAGAGAAAAGAAAAGCATTTCCACCCAATATATTATGCTAGTAAAACACTTAACGATGCACAAGAAAATTACACAACAACTGAAAAAGAGTTACTAGCTGTGGTATTTGCTTTTGATAAATTTCGTTCTTATCTTGTTCTTTCTAAAACTATAGTCTATACAGACCATGCAGCCATTCGATATCTCTTTAAGAAGCAAGACGCAAAACCACGTTTGATCAGGTGGATTCTACTCCTCCAAGAATTCGACATTGAAATCAAAGACAAAAGAGGAGCAGAAAATACCGCAGCAGATCATCTTTCACGCTTAGAAGACCCAGCTTTGGAGGCAACCAGGGACGAGCAAATCAACGAAAAATTTCCAACTGAGTCCCTGGAAATGGTGGAATATAAGGAAGAACCATGGTACGCCGACTTTGCTAAGTCGCTAAAGGATGGCCACATCATCAAAGAAAAAAATTCTTTGCCAATGTGAAACACTACTTTTGGGAAGATCCATATCTTTTCAAAATGTGTGCCGACCAACTCGTCAGACGATGCGTACATGGTAGTGAAGCACGAAGAATTCTCCGCCATTGTCATGAAGGTCCATACGGAGGACATCATGGTGCTGCCAGTACCGCACGAAAGGTATTTGATTCAGGATTTTATTCGCCAACCATTTACAAAGATGCTCAAAATCTTGTAAAGACATGTGATGCTTGCCAAAGAACAGGTAATATTTCTTCCAAAAACGAAATGCCACAAAATGGCATTCTTGTTTGTGAAATTTTTGATGTATGGGGACTCGACTTTATGGGACCTTTCCCACCATCGAAAGGAAACAAATACATACTTGTGGCAGTAGATTACTTGTCTAAATGGGTCGAGGCCGAGGCACTTCCAACAAATGATGGAAGAGTAGTGGTAAGATTTCTGAAAAAATTATTCTCTCGTTTTGGCACACCTAAAGCTTTAATAAGTGATAGAGGTACCCATTTTTGCAACCATCAACTTGAAATTTTTTTAACAAGATATGGGGTCTATCACCGGGTTTCGACAGCTTATCACCCTCAAACAAACGGACAAGCCGAAGTGACTAATAGAGGGTTAAAACGAATACTCGAAAAAACCGTAGGGTTAAATAGAAAGGAATGGGCTGATAAATTAGATGATGCTTTATGGGCTTTTCAAACTGCTTATAAAACAACGATAGGTACAACCCCATATAAGCTAGTCTATGGAAAAAGTTGTCATTTACCAGTAGAAATTGCACACAAAGCCTACTGGGCAATCAAAAATGTAAACTTAGATTTAGAATTTGCTGGTAAAAATCGATTTTGTCAAATAAATGAATTAGACGAGCTTAGGAATTATGCATACTCAAACTCCGAGATTTATAAGGAAAGAATGAAAAATTGGCATGACAAACATATTAAACCTAATGAATTTCGGGTAGGAGATTTAGTTCTTTTGTTTAATTCACGACTTCGATTGTTTCCTGGTAAATTAAAGTCTAGGTGGTCAGGACCTTTTTCCGTCACCCACATTTTTCAACACGGTGCAGTAGAAATTAAACCTCGAAATGGGCCACCATTTAAAGTCAATGGCCAACGGCTGAAACTCTATCAAGGATTTATTGAGGATGAGGAAGAAGAGATCTCGCTTCAAACCGTGGAAGAATAAAAACATCATGCCTGGTAAGTTACGAACGACTGAGACGACAAAATAAAGCGGTAAGTGTTCTAAACCATAGCTTATGGAAAAAAAAGGGGCACTCACACGCGCACAAAAAAAAAAAAAAAAAAGCTCGGCACGAGGCCGTGTTCGCGCTGCAGACGGGATAAAACCCCTTTTTCAAAACAGTTTCTTCATTCCACACGCCCCGTTTCCCCACAAAAGCTCTGGTTCCAGGCGATTTTTCGCAAAATTTCGACGTCTCTTACCAATCTAACAACGTCAAGGTATGATTCTATCACTCTTAGTAGTTAGATTAGTTACTTGCATGTAGTTAAAACACCACAAATTTGGGGAAAATCTAGGGTTCTTGATGTTCATCCTGATCGAACCTAAAAATTTTGCCTAAATCTGGTTGCATTTAGTTAGATTAGTGTTAAGGTAAGTAAATACACTTAGATTGTTCATAGATTCACCCGATTTCTTACAAAAACCCCAAACCCTTGTTCTTGAACCGAAAAAGACAAAATTGATAGGGTAAACGGGATATTTTGGGAAAAACGATGTTTAGGGTTTCATTTTCGGGGGAAACCGCACCTATTGGACCAAAAATTTTCAAGTTTTCAAAACCGGGTCGAAAAATGAGGTTTTTGAGTAACAGACCCCTGGACACGGGGCCGTGTCCGATGGACACGGGGTCGTGTCCAGCCCGCTGTTTGCAGTTTTGTCTGAAAACACTTCTGTTTCGTACTAATTTTTGGTGTATTCTTTCAGATGGCAAAGTTCACAAGGTTCAATGCAAGTGAGCTTGATGCAAGGGCAAGGTACGAGGTTCTTCAAACAAGACCCGAAGAGTACCCCAGGAGAGCTTGCACGGATCTGTTAACCTTGGTAAACCAGCTGAACCGATTCAACAACATCGTTACGGGACCACTAGCTGTTGCATTAAACACTAGGCTTCAGTCGGTGCATCAATGTACCATGGAGTTCTACAGTACCTTCAACTTCGATTCAAGGTGTGACCCATTTGACAATACTGGGGTTGTATTTCGGTGTGGAGGAACAATGTACTCGATCTCCATGGCACAGTTTGGAGCCATAATAGGTCTATACCAAGAAGAGGAATCGGGAAACGAAGAAAACACCGGGGGATTACGAGACTTGGAGGGAAATGAAAGACAAGCCGCATGGGCTCAAATCGGTGAAGGAATATACGACCCTCGTAGCACCAAGAGTACGAAGCTAAGGGATCCGCTCTATCGCTACATTCACAGGATCCTCACCTACTCACTAAACCAACGTCACGACTAGGGCTGTAAACGAACCGAACGAACACGAACAAGGCCTTGTTCGTGTTCGTTCGTTAAGGAAATAAATGTGTTCACGAACGGTTCATGAACACTTACCGAACGAAATTTTATGTTCGTGTTCGTTCATTAAGGAAATGAGCGTGTTCGCGAACGGTTCACGAACACAAATAAATTTGGCAAACGCGACGAAGGATAAAGATAGATGGCCCAGAGAGTAGCACTCGAACTTGAATCCCTTATTGTGGCACGGAGGTCAATCGTATTCGCCGATGTAGATAATGAGAAATGAAAGGAAAATGATGCATAAACAAGGTGAAAGTGGGTTTCCTAGTTTAATTGTTAGGGTAATAAAATAAATAAAAGTTTAATAATATAAAAAGTACAAATAAAATATAAGAAAGTACAAAGATATTCAACTAAAACACAAACATACGAATATAAACGAATGCAAATCAACGAATGTTCACGAACACGTTCACGGACACCTTACCGAACGTTCACGAACACAATCGAACGAACGAGACCTCTGTTCATGTTCGTTCATTTAACTAATCGAACGAAATTTCTTGTTCATGTTCGTTCGTTTAGTAAACGAACGAACATAAACGAACTTCCCGCCGAACGGTTCACGAACTGTTCGCTGAACGTTCGGTTCGTTTACAGCCCTAGTCACGACAGTAGCGGTGTTGTGGGGTTGAAAGATTTGGTTGTCCTCCACTGTATCCACAACCAAAAGCCTCTTGATGTTCCATATCTCCTGTTAAGAAACATCCATCTCAACCGCCTTGCTCGAGCTCCAACACCTATCTTCTTCGGAGGATGGGTGTACCGTCTTTTTAAGCATTACACGCGAATTCCAAGAGCCTTTGAAAGAAGCCCATGGTCGGGACTAGTTGACTACCACATTTGCCGAGCCATGAACTTACTCTATGAGGCGGAAGACGGAACAGTGAGTTTCCAAAGAACGCAAGGCTATGCATGGAACCCACAGGAGGCCCTAGTTCTTCACACACCACCTCCCCACCACCAGTATCCACCCCATGGTGATCCGGGTCAATCCTCCTCACAAGGAGGCGGTTTTCCTAATTTTCAAAGCTTACATGATCTTATGCAGGAAAACCTCATGTGTACCAGGAACGCCTACAACCTCGCCAACAACACATACCAATGGGTCGGAGCTATTGAACGCAACATCAGCGATATACAAGACGATATCAGCAGCATCCGGGAGCACATGGCGGGGCATGGGGATGGGGGTGATGATAGCGATTAAGATATGGAGTAGAGGGTTTGGAGGAGCAGGAGCAGGTTGATGGCGAGCCCACAGGTTTAAGTCCCTTTATCTATCGAACGATTGGTGGCCTGCGTGCCAGAAGTTGAACAATTTACTTTCCCTTAAACACTTTTATTTTCCGTTTTATTTTTCTTTTTTCTTTATGCTTGGAACAATTAACTGTGGTAATGTAGGATGTTTGTGTTGCTTGGTGTGGTATTAAGTGATGAAACAGGTACAAACCAAGGCTTGGGGTGCTAAGCCTCAGCACTTATAGGGCCAGGATGGAAAAAACCGGAGGAAGAAACCTGTTTTTCAGGCTTTCAGACTGTCCACACGGGGACGTGTCCAGCCAACACGCCCCCGTGCTCACCTCCCAGACCTGCTGTTTGGCTTCTGTTCTGCAGAATTTTGTCAGACACGGGGCCGTGTCCACCTTCTGTAAGTTCTTGTTACTGGCACCTGAACACGGGGTCGTGCCCACTCAACACGGGGCCGTGTTCAGTGCCCAGTAACACAATTTTTTGCTTTTTAAACATTATTTTACACATCTAATCAACCTAAAAATTTATTTTTGGGACACATTGAGGACAATGTGTAATTTAAGTGTGGGGGGGATGCTAAAACCTTGAATTTTGCAAGTCCTAAATACAAGCCTTACACAAAACTCTATTGGAACCGCTAATCACCCCAAATTTTTTCAAAAATTTCATTTTTTTTACTTGTCTACGTTTAACTCGGGAAATTCAAGTTCTAAAAAAGGTTATATTTTTACAAATTTACAACCGATAGCGTAGTGATAAAAAGAACCAACATAAGAAAATTACGAAAAGGCATGACAAACTTATTTAAAATTTGATTATATATACTTGATCACATAAAAACCCATTCCCACAAAAGTGAGTTTTGAGCCTTTATTGAGCACACAATTACATATCTTTTGACTAAATGCTCATTTTTCGTTTCTTGTGTGAATAGCCGCTTGGTTCTTACGACTCTAGAACTTGCCATGACAATACATTCCCGGTCCTTATCAACTTAAACCCATGTAAGTAAATGATGGAGGCATTAGGACTAACCCTTTTTATTTTCTACACCATTATTTTTCTTTTTCTTTTACCACCTACCCAAAAAAATCCCCCTAGTTAGCCCCTTTGAGCCTAAACCTTTTCGTTTCATCACCCAAACAAAAACCCTTTCTACCCACCAAAAACCTTTTTCATTTTTAACCCTTTATTTTAGTAACAAGTTCGGTTCTTCGTGAAAAAAAAAAATAAAAAAATTTGTGTGATAATGATGAAGCAAAAAGAAAATAAACAAACAAGTTAATCAAAAATAACTTACTTTGAATAAAAGCTTCATCACAATAAAAAGTTGCAAAAATACGAAAACCGACACTTGTTACGCTTTTAGCCCTTTTTCTACTAACCACTAACCCAACAACCTACCTTTAACCCTAGCCTAACCCTTAACCCGCAAAGTCCTCTTGATATCTACAAAAGTACAAAAGTTAAAAAGGAGGAGGATTGATTTCTTGGCAAGCCTATGGTAGGAATAAGTTCCATGCCGCTCTCGAGTGATTCACTAAAAATACACCTTCGGCCGAGTGTGAGTGATTTCCCCGTGAGGTATGTGAACTTGTATATAAATAGAATTTTAAAAAGGCATGTTATGCCCAAATAAGTAATTTCTTTTATGAAAAGTTCTAAATAAATCATTACGAATAGGAGTGTAAATAAATAAAAATAAAACCCAAAAAGATCTTGGAAATCCCGACACTCTACGACAAGCCCAAAACCTTCTCTTCTACCTATTCCATTTGGGAGTGTAAGCCACATATTAAAGAGTTTTGCTTGAGGACAAGCAAAAGTTCAAGTGTGGGGGTATTTGATGTGTGTAAAATGCAACATATAAATTACATCAAATGAGGCATAAAACTAACCCTTTTTAAGTACTAATATTGGAAAAAAAGTGTTTTTGTCTTCCTTTTGTATTTTCAGGATTAAATGAGCTCAAAAACGCAAAAGAAGCAAAAAGACAGCTAAATCCAACATAAATACAAGGAAAGGAACATTAGTGGACTACCCGACCCCTCAACGGCACCTTCCAAAGCAAAAAAAGAGAAGACAGAAGGCTGAACACGCCCCGTGCTCAGCCAGCACGGGGCTGTGCCCAAGAAGCAGCAGAAAAGACAAATCTATAGAAGCTTCTATTGCCCATCACGGGGCCGTGCTCAGCGGACACGTGGGCGTGTCGAAAGTACAGCAGGCGCATTTATTGTAATTGCGAATTACAATTAATGAGGAGAGAGATTGTCAGACGGACACGGGAACGTGTCCAGCACTCTGTTCAGCCTATAAATAGGAGTGCTTGGATTCATTTCATCTCATCCCTTGGCACACCACCTCTCTCACACTTCATCCACCACCCACCACCATCACAACACCATCATCCACCACCATCATCCATTGTCCATCGTAGAGTGTGTGAGTCGTCTCGGGATCCAAGATTGATCGTAAGAGTTCTTGACAATCAAGGCCATGTTTGCCTAAGTCTCTTACATCACTTGGTGAAGACAAAGTGTCTAGTATAATACTTTTTATTTCTAATCTTTTGCACTTTTTATTTGGTTTTGTATTAATGACTTTAATAACTAGTTACTTATGTTGAAGGTGATCTTTCCTTATCGTTTGTCCGTGGTGTCTTGGCATTATTTTACTGTCTATATAAAATAAAGGATTTTCACCATTCATATCTCCACGGTCTATATGGAGGTATGTTGGCTACCTGGTAGGGGGTTAAGGGAACGGTTTGGTAAAGGTCTTGCCATTGTTCAGCGTTTAGAGGTCCTGCAATGGACCTGGGTCAAATTTAGTAGGACCTCCTTCAATACTTCACGGTATTGGATGGCGGGGGTCCAAACTCTTTGATCCCCTCATAAGTTAACTACTATTAATACCATAACCCGGCTATTTAGGACTGTATCCCTGCTGACTCAGACTACTTAGCCGAGGGTAACGTCACCGCCAAAAGCGGGGCCTACCACAATACTGCATTAATAACTTAATTCATTATCTTCCAATAATCCACCCTTTTAGGATTGTATCCCTGCTGACTCAAACTACTGGGGTGAGGGTAACGTCACCTTCAAAAGAGGGGCCTACTACAATAACTAAGATAATCTCTTAATTATGTGCAAAAGTGCGGAAATAATCAAAGGTTATACTAGATACGAGTCGGAACCAAGTGATTCATCTTGTCTATCTGTTTTTCTTTTATTTTTATTTTCAGCATTTTAGTTAATTTTTAGTTTTCTTAGTTTAAAACATTTTTCTAAACTTTTATTTTGGTTAGACGTTGAGGATAAACCGGTACTAAAAGCTCTTGTGTCCTTGGACGACCTCGGTATCTTACCAACACTATACTACACTCAACGATGGGTGCACTTGCCCATATGTGTGTTTAGTGTCAGTGAAATATCATGTTTTATAAATTTAAAACTTGGCTAAAATAAGTGTTAAAAAGGGCTTAAAATATACACCTAAAATATACGACACTTACCGCACATCATAGCTCAACTTCACAGAGACGTGAACCAGCAGCAATGTTGGGTTCATGACTATAAACATAGACTCACAGTCAAAACTCTTGAATGTGACTCTGTGAAGGGTGAGCTAGAGCTCCTCACTGGAAAGTACAAACAGAACGAGTTAAACATCAGGAAGTTTGATACTTCCAGTGCCACAGTTCAGAATCTATGTAATGTGCAACTTGCGTATCAAGAAAACAAGGGAAAGGGTTTGGGGTATAAAAGGGTCCCGCCACCATATAATCAAAATTATTCCAGACTGCCAGTCACTGAGCAAGAAATGGAAAATTATGATACTATGATGTATGGCAAACCTAGTGATTATGTTGATTATAATCCATCTAATTCTAAAAGGAGTCAATATACTGAGTTCAAGAAACCAATGAGTTTTGTTAAAAATGAAACTGTTCAAAATGAAACAGCAGATAATGAGTCCGATCAGAAAAATGAAACCATGATAAATGCAGAAACCAAAACTGAAACAAAAACAGAACCGGTTAACAAACTCGCAGAGGAGATGAAGGAAAGTTCATCAAATTCTGATTCTGTTGAAAATACTAACTTTTCTAGTTTGTGTGCAGAGTCAGTAAGAACTGAAGAAGAGTCTAAGGAGGATGATGAATCACATCAAAGTGCTGCTAATAATGTTGTTTCTGATAAAAATGGCATTTATGCTTGGAACACTGTTTTTTCTTGGTTTGCTGAGACTTGGGGTGTTCCCACTAAGACTGATGAATTTGGTGATATTATTTTAGATTATGCATGTGATAAAAATGACTGTGTTGAAAATGCTGAAAATATTCAAAATGTTGAGAATGATGTGGCAGGAGAGCCTGGTGTGTCATCTGAGAAATTTGAGACATCTGTTTCAAATAACTCAGAAAACAATTCTGAGAATTCGGAATACTGCACCTGTATGTCTGAAGCATCGAATGACACATCAGATGCTCCCTGCAGTAATGATGATTTTGACGTGATTGATTATGATAATGAAGAATTTATTGTTGAGCAGGGATCATCTGATGAACCTGACAGTCAAGCTGCAGATTCTGGTACATCAGACAACGAGCGTAGAACTTCTGAGAATTCTAAATGTAGCAAATACTCAGAATCGAGCAGTGCAATGTCCGAAGAGAGCAAAACTGTTTCAAACATAGACCGCTCTTCGCATAAGAAACCAGAATCAGCTGATGTCAAGGACTCAGAGGTTGATGAAGCTGAAGAAAAGATTTCCGTAGAATCCATTTCTGAAGAAAGTCATGGGATCTCAAAGATTGAGGAAAAGAGATCCATGGAAATTAATTTGTCAGTTGATTCAAATGATGAAACTGATGAAGAGATATTTGTGGAAACCTTTTCTATCAAAACTCCTGAGAACATAGTTTCTAAGGAAAAGGAATCTGTGGAAATAAAGTCAACAAATAATTCAACTTGTGATCCAAAGGAATCAGACTCTGAAGAAACTGTTTCAAATGAAGCAAAATCTTCTGAACCTATTCCTTCAAAAAAGAAACGCGCACGTAAAAACAGAAGATCACGAAAAAAGAAAGTTCAAAAGGAAAACTCAAGCCTCGGGCAAACTGAACCAAAACTGAAGGGTAAAGTTGTGGATACTTACTCTCATGCTGACAACTGTGAGCAGGGTCCATCCAAGATCAAACATGCACGAAATCAATCAGCTCCAAATGAAAAGAAAAGACTTGCTCAGTTCTCGAGGATAACACAAGCAGAACTTAATGTCTTTTTCTCAAAAAGGCAAACGTGTTTTAATTGTGGAATTCCGGGACACATTGCAAGAAACTGTGATCATCGTCCCTGCTACTCCGGTAACACACAACATCAGAAGGCTATGCATCATCGATCAGACGGAAATCGATTTTCTCAAACCAAGCCTTCTGATGGAGACTGGAATCTAGCAAAAAGGAACCATCAAAGGTTTTCTAACACAAATGGGTTCCAAAGACAACAAATGGAGTCAAAAGTCTCATCTGTAAAGAAAAATATTTCAAACAACATCACTGACTCTAAGATTTGGAAGCCCACGGTTCTTGTTGGATCCCAGTCTCACTGCTCACAACCGTCAAAATCAACGTCTTCACCTTAAACCTCAAATTCTACCAAAAATTATATGATCTTTCGTGAGGTTTCATATACAGATAGCGATGGTCAACTCAGGTCAACAATGGCCTGGGTTCCAGTTTCTAATTAATCCCGCTAAGTGTGTAGGAACGGCTATGGAGGGCAATCGTTAGACCTTGGTTTATCGATAGTAGTTGTTCCAGACACGTGACAGAAGACTTATCCCAATTGAATAACAAAAAAAGGTATTTGACGGTGGATTTGTCAACTTCGCGGGAGGGGAAACTGGAAGAATAACCATGAAGGGCACTGTCAAATACGGACTTCTCACCTTCTCAGACGTCAATTATGTCCCTGATCTGTAGCACAACCTTTTAAGCGTATCTCAGATGTGCGACAAAGGGATGGAGATTCTCTTCACCAAAAGAATACGTGCTCTTGGAATGTGTTGGGTATTCAGAAACAAACTGGATGTTCCTGGCGTGATCGTGAGGAACAAGGCACGATTGGCAATTCAAGGTTTCGAACAAGTTGAAGGTCTAGATCATGATGAGGTATACGCACTGGTGGCACGTCTGGAGGCCATTCGTATTTTCACATGATGAGAAAGAAGTTCGAAAGGCACTCGTTGAGAGAAGTGAAAATGTTTTTGGGCTTGCAAGTTCGACAAAACAGGGATATGAAGTGTACATCAGCTGGATACCAATTCTTGGGGGACAGTCTCATCTCATGGCAGAGTAAGAAGCAACAACTCACTTTTGCAGCGGAAGCAAAGTGCATTGCAGCATCTGCTGCCTGCTGCTCTCAGGTTATTTGGATGCAACACCAGCTCAAGGATTACGGTTTGACTTATCTAAACTCTACTACTTATTTTGATAATGATGCCGTTATCCAGATTATCAAAAACCCTGTCTTTTACTCTAAAACCAAGCACATTGATATCAAGGTGCGTTTTATTCGAGATTGCTATGACAGAGGATTGTTTAAACTTAAACAGATCCACACTGATGCTAATTCAGCAGATCTTTTACAAAACCTGTCAGCATCTCAAGATTCAATGTGCTTGTAGATCTTTTGAAAATGATACGTATCACCGACTGAGCAACGACAAAAAAAAACCAGGGTTTCTTTGCTTATGTAAATAAATAAGTAAATTTGCGCATAAAGTGTGATGCACAAATTTAGGGGGGAGAGGGACACATATGTACATATGCATAGTTTGAGGGGGAGAAAAAAAAACATAACCATATATGTACATATGCATTATACATATTGTTTGAGGGTGAGAATTAGTTGCAGGGAAATGAAATGAGCTTTCGTGTTAAAGAACTTGATTAACACACATAAGGTTTCAATGTTAAACAGGTTAGGCTCCACTGCGATGTGTTGATAGGTCTGCCGCTCGAAAAGCAAAAGAAGCAAAAGTGATACAAACATAATGGACTGGACATCTCGTGGGTAACAGACCAACGGTGTATGATTTCATGTTCTTAAATCCTGCGTTGATAGATAGCCAACATCTGAGGTTTTGGGTCTTTATACTGATGATTCATCCGGGATATCAGGGCTGTCCCTCTGTTGAATCCAGATTATATGCAGACCTGGACACAGTCAGGATATCTTGCTAAAAGAGCCACAAAAAGGGCCAAAACCTGTCTCGCCCTCGTCGGATCTTCCTTGGTCTCTCTGCTGTACGGAAGTACTGATCTGTTCACCAGGAAGTCTGGCATTGAAAAAAAATAAAAAATAGAATAAAAGGGCCCTCGTCAGATCTTCCTTGGTCTCTCTGCTGTACGGAAGTACTGACCTGTTCACCAGGAAGTCTGGCGTTGAAAAAAAAATAGAATAAAAGGATGATCTCAGTATACTCACCTGCTACGATGAACCGTTGTGCTTACCTTGATCGCGGGGGTATGCCTTGGAATGGGACACACAGATGTCACAGTATAAAACTACCAAAAATCGTATCACAAAGCAAAAAGTTGAAGTTTGAGCGGTGGATTTAAGAGGAAAAACATATCAACAATTGCATGGACCGGCCCAAGTAAACGAAGGGCTGAAAAGTGTCCCTTAATCAGTTCGAAAACGATTTTGATCCCATGGCAGGTTCTCCCTATATTACTCCTCCATTAGTTTTTTATTATTAATTTGTTTTGTTTTGATTATCTCTTTGCTAAAAAAGGTTGCTCGGTTGGTTGGATCGTTGATTTTGAGAAAGGTGTTTTCTGTCCTGAAAATGCAAAACATTAAAGTGATAGTCTGGCCCACTGTTTCGGATTGGGGCCCACTATTTTGGATAAAACGAATCAGATCCGGCCCATTGCTCTCGAATGTAATTCGGACCATTGTTCCGAGTTGGGGCTTGGCCGTTTGATCTCAGGCCCAATCCGAAACACTATAAATTGTCAACCATTTCTCTTTTGAGTCACATTTCGGCCCTTTTCTCTTTCTAAGCATTTCAGATCCTCTCATTGTCTTCCCAGACCACTTATTCGAATTACAAGGTTTGCAGGTTCCTATACTTTTCAAACCAAAGCCTTTGAATGCCACAGTTGCCAAAGAACATGACGAGCAACTCATGAGTGATGCTGCTTGTTAGTCCCGAAAAACCCATGACATCACTCAATGGTTCAATCAAACGCGAAATGTAAGATCAAACTGACAAGAACAAAAAGAAATATTTCATTGAATAACTTAGTGCCGCTGCTTAGATCTCACACAGTCTCAAGGACTGTCCGGTACGATATTCGAGAACCTTGCACACAATCTCTAGGATTGTCTGGTACAAGGTTCTCGTTTGGGGATTACATTGTTACAAGAATAGGAAAGCTCTACTACTAATAATCTAATTATGACTATTTATAGGAGCCTCTACCCAATTGGCCCACATGGCCTAGCCCAAGACCTAATCTAAACCCAATATATAAATAAACACAATAAAGATAAAGCATAAAACTCTGGACCTAACAATCTCCCCCTAGTTTTATACTATCTTTATTACGGTTTAGATGATCTCCAATCTTTGGTCTTCTCCTGATCCACCGTTAAAATCGCTAGACTTTTTAAAAATAAATCATATAGTCGTCGGCCCAAAATTCAAACTCAAATTAAATTACTAGGTCACATACCTTCCTACTTTAAGCAGGCCCATACCAAAACTCCTGTAACCTTAGTGCAACATGTGCACCAGCTAACATCACCGTTTAGAAATTTTTTAAAGCATGTGGCCCCATGAAATGTTGTCAATATTCTCTAAACAATTAAAAAACTTGGTTGTGAGCATGTCAGGCCGGCCCCATGAATAAAAGTCTTACCAATCAGCCACATGCATGGAACAATCAACTCGTGGCCCAAAGAAAAAACAATACAATCTAATCATTAGCCCATAATTACCTTAGCCCATGCACAAGCTCATACCAAACCCTAGCCCATGATAGCCGACAACATGCAGGTGTGCAATCTCGACCATTGATCAATCCTCCATCTGACGTTTCACATTGTTTGGGGTTTTTGAAATCCGTGATGAGACAACCTATGTGCAGCCGACAAAGAATGTTCCAATATTCTTTGCTGATGTCATCCCATCTCATCTCGGATCCATCCACAGAACGCCGATCATATTCTTCGAACTCCGACAGACACCGTAAAACCTGCAACAACCAAGTTCCGACCATCCTTCAATCACCGGTCACCTTCTCCGTATCATATCACCTCCGTTTACCGTATCATATCACCTCCGTTTACCATCTTTTCATAGCCACCACCAGACTTCGATCTCCGGTCATCTTCTCCGGTGATCACCGTTTAACCCGTAACTATCACCATTCCGTCATCTTCATCCCGGTTACATCCTCTGTCCCTTCAACGATCATCATCATCTGAGACACTCATTCCTTCACCATCGTCTCCTTCCGTCTTCATTCTGTCATCGTCGCCACTGTCAGACATCACCTGCAACTCCATATCATCTGCGAACACCTGGTACACCACCGTCGTCCTCTGTCTTCTCCGTTCAACAGTCGACGAACCACCTCCGCCATCATCCATTCTTCACCGGTCACCATCAAACATTCATCTCTGTCTACCGTAGATCATTTCCGATACTATTATCTCTTCTCTGGTGACCCTCGTCACCATCATCACTGTTCACTTCTTCTTCGACGACATCCACCGTTCACCGCCGTTTCTCCGATCACCCTTAACACCTCCGTCTTTTTCAGTTTGGCGGCGGAAACATCTACAACACACACTCTCAACAGTGTGTAGTTGGATGAACACAAACATCACCAGACCTTAACGATTTTTAGATCTGTAGATGAAATACTAGATCTTACGAACCGGAGAACTTTCCATTTACGAACACACATCCCCGACACTTGTGCAAAGCTTCTTCTTGTTCTTCGAGCGATATCAAAACCGAGCCTTTGAAAGACTTCAATGGCTCTGATACCACTTGTTAGTCCCGAAAAACCCATGACATCACTCAATGGTTCAATCAAACACGGAATGTAAGATCAAACCGACAAGAACAAAAAGAAATATTTCATTGAATAACTTAGTGCCGCTGCTTAGATCTCACACAGTCTCAAGGACTGTCCGGTACGATATTCGAGAACCTTGCACACAATCTCTAAGATTGTCTGGTACAAGGTTCTCGTTTGGGGATTACATTGTTACAAGAATAGGAAAGCTCTACTACTAATAATCTAATTATGACTATTTATAGGAGCCTCTACCCAATTGGCCCACATGGCCTAGCCCAAGCCCAAGACCTAATCTAAACCCAATATATAAATAAACACAATAAAGATAAAGCATAAAACTCTGGACCTAACACTGCTAAAGCTGAGATAGAAGCTGAAGTGTTAGAGTTGAATTAAGAAGAATCTGACGACATCAGTGATGTGGAAGTGATTGTCTCTGAGAAAGCTGACGAACCTGTTTGAAAATAAACGTTAACGACTGAAGAAATCCTACAAGCCCTGATTGAGTTTTTGAAGAATAGTGTCGGAAACCCTCCTTCCGTACCTATTCCAGAAACATAAGTTCATTGTGAAGATTATACGACAGATGATGCTGAAGAAGCATCCAATAAGAAACGAAGAACCGAAACAGCTCCTTATATTCATTCTCTGGCCCAAGCTCAGAACCATAGCCTACTATGCTCACCGATCCACAAGTCACTGCTGCTACTCAAGAAACAAGCACGCAAGATCTCGATTTTGATTTAAAATTCGATTTCGATCTCGATCTGCCTGAAACATCTCATTTGCAACCAGAAAGCTCAAGCGACATCAGGTTCAATGTAGGAAGTTCCAGTGGTGCCGATTTCTCTGAGCATGATGAAGCAGCCATGCGCTTTGCAGCCAATAAAAAGAAATTTATTGAAGAAAGAGATAGTGATGATGATACGGTTGTTAATGTAGCAAAGTTGCAGCGAAGAACGATTGTGTTAGAAGAAGATGCTGCCCTGAAAGAAACTCAAATCTCATCTTTGCAAGCTCAAAAATCAAGCAAAGATTAGACGATCGAGCAACTACAAAGCGATGCGGGTATGCTGATGTCTGTTGAAAGTTAAGCTGGAAATGTAGTTCAAAATTGTAATCAAGAATCGTTTGTTTGATGATCCGGCTCCGTTGCTAGGTGGTCCTCCAAACGGATTCAGCAACTAATCCAGTAAACCTAGGGGGAGATTGTTAGGCCCTATAGGTTTATGGATTAGTAGATTAATTGCTTAATGGATCAAGTTCTAGAAGTGGGGGTATTAGAGTGGGCTTTGGGGGAATTATGGGCCTAGGGTTTAGGGGGAAACCCTCCCTATAAATAGGAAATAGAAATGAGGAGCTTTGGTTGGTTCATTTGTTTTAGAAACTTGTATTAGACAATTGATATTGTATGCAAGTTTAAGCATTTGAATATTCAAATCTTCATATTCTTGTTCTTGATTTCTTGAAGATCATCAAGTTTGGATTCCACCCATCCTTGGTGATTGTTTGATATCGTTGTTTGATCCGTATTTTCGGGACTTACACATCAAATACACTCTTTACACACATTCACCTCATTTTTTGCCCAGACTACCCTATTGCTCTAACCAATCACACACATTCACCTCAATTTTTATAAATTTCATTAACTATGACTGTGGGGTATGGGGCTTGGGTTGGGGCGTGGGCTGGGGGAAAACGCCCAAGCAATGTTGCAGAAATCGGCCTAGGTGGCTGATTAATCGGCACCTAGGCGCTAGTCGGTGGGTTACTGCCTAAATTTAAGCTAGTCGGTCAAAAAATCGGTTATGGTCAAAATCGGTCAAAGTCGGTAAAAGTCGGACAAAATCGGTCAAAATCGGTAAAAATCGGACTAATCGGACCCATGTTTGTTTGACCCAAAAACATGTTTTTGACCCAAAAAACTCAATTTTTGAAATCTGGCCCATGGTTTAAAGCCCAAATTTTAGTTATAAACCTATTTTAACATTTAAGTTTAGTTATTTTAACATTTAACTCCCTCTATCTTTCACTAGTTTACATATGGTTCCAAACTTTTAAATTTATTAATAAAAAGTATAAAGTTATCTTCTAAACTTGTAAATTTTTAATAAAAAGTATAAAATTATATATATATATATATATATATATATATATATATATATATATAGGGGATCGCTAGAATGAGAACCACCACGAGTTATGAGAACCACGAGAACCGCGCCCCGCGGGTGGCCGTCGGCGACGAAATTTTTTTTACACCTAGATCCGTATATTTTAGTGGGGGGTTTAAATTTTTGGTTCAAACGGCGCGCCCGAGGGGGTAGTTTTTTACGCCCAAAGTTTGGGTTTTTTTAATTTTTCTTTTTTTTTAACAAACTTTGGGCGTAAAAAACTACCCCCTCGGGCGCGCCGTTTGAACCGAAAATTTAAACCCCCCACTAAAATATACGGATCTAGGTGTAAAAAAAATTTCGTCGCCGACGGCCACCCGCGGGGCGCGGTTCTCGTGGTTCTCATAACTCGTGGTGGTTCTCATTCTAGCGGCTCCCTATATATATATAAATTTGTAAAATTATACTTAAAAAGTCCAATCCGATTAATCCGTAGGCGGTACCTTACCGCCCGACTAGCGCCTAGTGCCTTCTACAACATTGCGCCCAAGCCACCACCCCGGGTGGGCTTGGGTTGGGGCGTGGCCCAAGGGGCGGGAGTTTGAAGCCGGGCGTGGGGCGGATTTTAGGAAGCTGACATGGCAGGCTCTCAATGGGGCATTATTTAAAAAAAAAATTCCTTTATAAATACCTTACCATATTTAACATTTTTCTCACACAATATCAAGCACATAAAACACAATCTTGTCATGAGTTCTTCAAGTTCAAGTGAATCGTCATCATCATCTGACGATGGTGCGGAAATATTTCTACAAACGATCACGGCGGTGGTGAAAGCTATAGTGGAAGACGATGAGGAAGAGACTCCGCAACCTAAACGGAGGAGAAGGTTCATCGCTCGTGAACGGCACACCGCTAACGATTTGTTGGTAAGCGATTACTTCTCAGCGGAACCTAAGTATGATGAAAAAATGTTTAGGCTTCGTTTTCGTATGAGTAGAAACTTATTTTTAAGGATATCTAGAGATCTTGAGGAGAAGTATGTTTATTTCCAACAAAAAACGGATGTAACCGGGCAATTAGGATTTAGTACGTGGCAAAAGGTCACGGCCGCACTTAGGCAGTTAGCGTACGGCAATAGTTTGGACATTATGGATGACTTTAAAAATGTATGCACGTGTAGCTAGAGAAAGTCTTCACAACTTTTGTTCGTGCATTTTAGAACTTTATAGGAAAAGATATTTGAGAAAGCCCTCGTTCAGCGACATGCAACAAATATTGGAACATCACGCAGATTATCATGGGCTACCCGGGATGCTAGGAAGTTTAGATTGTATGAAATGGCCTTGGGAACTTTGTCCTACCGCATGGCAAGGCGCTCACACGAGTGGATTTCACGGGATGCCAGCCATCATGCTTGAAACGGTTGCGTCCCAAGATCTTTGGATATGGCATGCGTTCTTCGGTATGCCAGGTTCACATAATGATATTACCATCATAAACCACTCGCCCCTTTTCAATGATCGGGTAAATGGTATAGGACCCAAAGGAACTTTCTTTGTAAACGGGGTTGAGTACGTGTATGGGTACTACCTAGTTGATGGGATTTACCCAGAGTGGGGGGTTTTCGTAAAATCGTTCACAAGACATGGTCCCATAGATCCAAAGAGATTAAAGTTTAACAGGGTCCAAATGGCTGCACGTAAAGACGTCGAGCGAGCATTCGGTGTTTTGAAGAAAAGGTAGCGAATATTGGCAATGCCTTGTCGACTATGGGACAAGGATTAGATTGGAAACGTGATGTACGCATGTATCATTCTTCACAACATGATTTTGGAGGACGGAGGTAGAGCGGTCGTTACCTACTATGATGACGATGACCCCCAACCAGGTAACGTTACAGACGAAGATAAAGCATTAAATGTATATTTGATCAAGTCAAGGGATATACATCACAACCTTCGATCTGATTTGGTGGATCATGTTTCAACGATTCCTGGGTTCGAAACCGAGGAAGACGACGAAGAATGATAGTTTCTTATTTTGATAATTATTTTGTATGTTTATGTAGTTTTTAATGGTTATATATATATTAAAAAAAACTTGATGTGGCTTGGCCACGCCAGCCCAGCCACGCCCACCATACCCCCTACAACTTG
Organism: Helianthus tuberosus; assembly: GCA_030545235.1. NCBI lineage: Eukaryota > Viridiplantae > Streptophyta > Magnoliopsida > Asterales > Asteraceae > Helianthus > Helianthus tuberosus. The sequence goes on along the minus strand of CM060356.1, from coordinate 89,202,906 downwards.
GGTTTGTGAATTGAGTTTCAAGTTTCACGTGTCAACCCATGCCCCAAACCCCCGCCCCACCATACCCCACGGTCTATAAACAATAAAAAAAAGTTACACAAAAATAATACATAAAGTGGTAGCGGCGCAGCTTGTTGTCTGTTTTCCAACTATCTCGATGTAAATTCATACCATTTTATATTAAACTAGGTATTTACCCACGCTTCGCGGCGGGAGTGTGTTCGTTTTTCTCAACGGAAGCGGCTGGAGTTTTGTTATCATCGATTTGGCTTGTCGGTATTTTATGTAAAACTATGTTTTTAAGAGAATCTACACTAAAACGTTCACCAAAAACACGTAAAAACAACCGTGCATTCCATAACTTGGAATGAGTTTTGTAAAATTGTATTAAAGTGTTAATAAAACTATTTATTTTTATCACCTATTTTACCTATTTCCATTCCTGGTTTTTAGTTTTTGCTGCTTCCAAACCGACATAATTCCATTCATGTCACCAAGTGAAAATGAAAATGAAAAATCAAAATCAAAATCCAAAAACCAAAAACCTCTTACAGGATCACATATTAACGGGTGTTTTTTTCATTATAGTTATGGTACTTTCATTATTTCGGAATCTTAAAATGAAAATTACTCAAAAGTTGCATTCAAGCAGCCCACAAATAGCTTCTCCCCACCCTTTCTCTATCTCTGAAATCTTTCTACAGCACCACCATCCCCCACCTTTTGTCTCCTGGCGATAGATCTCTCACCACCATCACCGTCGGCGACAATGAAGAACGTCACCATCATCATCGCAGCTCGGTGAATGAGACCGGAGAGCGTCAGCTTCATCACCAAAACACCACCACCTGACCATCGCCATCTTCGACCACATTACCACCACAAACCGCCACAACAAAAAAACAGCCACCACCGCAGACAACGTTGCACGTGTCTACGACGCCACGACACCCACCCTTCACCATCAACGATTTCTCTCAGATCTGAAATATGGTGTGCTAATCGTCGGCAGAGTGTGGAACGGTGGCTTCCGGGGTATTCGACTCAAACAACAGCAGCGGAAAGCAGGGTTGAAGGGATTACAGGCATCGGTAAACGAAGATGCACCATTTGAGAGAGGAAAAAAAGGGGCAGACACATGATTTTCTCTGTTATCTATGAAGGCACCAGTTGTCCAGTAATGACATGCCACGTGGACCAATCAACTATGATACTATAGCTAACGCCGTTAATGTGAATTCACTGTTCCTCAGTTATGTTTGAAATTAATACATATATATGAATATCTGTATTGTAAGTTTACTGAATCTACAACGAATTCGATTTCACTATATCAGTAAGTCATACATAAAGAAAATATACAAATAAATAAGTAAACTACACTTTGCCGACATTGATATGTTTAGAGTTGCTAGATATTCCAGAAGATCATATCAAAGTCAGAAATGTAAATTTGAAAGCACATTATCGTCAATAACCAAATCAATTGGAGAATAGCTTATTTGAAGTCATCGCTTCAAGCAAGATCGTCTGGGATTGGGGTTGGCCATGCAGAATTGCAGATGGGTTGGACACATTCTCCACACTAGAAGTGTACGGTCGATGATGCCGAGCATCTCCGGAAGGCCATGTTTTGCTTCATGTATGTTGTACAAAAGTGTAATGTCGTTGCTTGTCGGTTTACGCAAGAATTTTGTCGTATTAACTAAATTATGGCATTAAAGAAATATTCGAGGCATTCACGTGAAGTCCTATTGGCCATACTTAAAGACTCATTGGATTTGTTAGGTGGATTATCAGTTTCAAGTTTTACCGATGTGCTTTTTTGTAACGTCGTGAAACTTTTTTTATCCTCTCGTCTAGGCCCTCTTGAAATCATTCATATTTGGCTTCTATATCTCCAACAATTTTAAAAAATTAACTCTTCGACATCCGAATGGTATTTTGGGTTATTTACGAAATAATTTTCCATTGGATGCTCTAGAGCTTTTTTCACGATCATGTGGCACATTTTTTTAATGTTATCGTGTCTTCTACTTCAGCTTGGATGACAATTTATACATCTGGTCAACTGTACCAGGGCAATAAACGGTAGCCGGTTCAACCGGTATAACCAACTAGTTTGAACATGTATTTAAAACTTTGAACACTACTATCATGTTCTTCCGTACCGCCACTGGACACTCCAAAAAGGCACTTAGATTATCCACCATGCTCCGTACCACTACTGGACACTCCAAGAAGGCACTTAGACACCCCTTTGGACATTTACATCCTTAACGTTTCCAACTTGCTACGCTTTACAACATTCTGTCTGTTGGTCATTAGGCTGACTAGTACAAAGAATATTTTGTCATTTTTTATATCAATACACGCCCCTATGGTTTAAACTTTTATACTTATTACAACCTTGCATTTTACCAAAAATATTTTCCCTCTAAATTCAAATCCCTTAATCACAAACTTAACTCCAACCTAATCACCTACAATATCAAATGCAAATGGGACCCATAAATAAATAAATAAATATATATATATATATATATATATATATATATATATATATATATATATATATATATATATATATATAAGGAGAAGATCATTTGATAAGAAAAAAAAACAAATGGTATAATTATAAAACATTAAATATTTTTATCTCATCTCATTTATTAATATATTTGACTAATTAATTAGTCATAAGGAGTCATTGTCCATTACACATATTAAATTTATCCTACACATTTTGAAATTAATCGTACACAACTCGTAGTTTATCGTACAATTTAAATTAAATTTATTTTTATTGAAAAAAAAAATATTTTGGAAATAAGTTACAAATTTAACGTACCTAGTTATTAAAGAGAAAGACTACAAATTAATGATCTATTTAAGTTTACCAGTATACCCTTACAATAACATTAAATACAAATATTAAATGAAACATTTTTATTTGTTAAATTTTTTTTTCTTTTTTCTTCTTATAATTTTCTTTTTTCTCATTTGAACTCTTCACTATCATCATCATCATCATCATCATCATTATCATACTCAGTATATCCCATCAATAAGCTAAGGTAGGGTCTGAGGAAGGTAAGATGTAGACGGCCTTACCTCTACCCCGTAGGAATAGAGATGTTGCTTCCAGTGAGACCCCCAGCTCGATAGTAGTTTTGTATCAAGCCTTGGACATAAGGCACATAACACTCAGCAATTGAGACAAACGTCGATTAGTGCATGTACCCCTTGTCTTTCGGCTATCAACGCCACCACATGATGCATAATTAACCACCCCCTCTTTTAACGTTATTTTCACGAAATTAGTAAAAAAAACGTTAAAATTAGAGCACTTTCACTTTTGCCCCCGAGCGCTCACACATATATACATTATATGAGCATACTGTAAGCGGGCGTTTGAACTCCCCCTCTCTATATATATATATATTTATATATATTATCATCAAACAAACTGAACATCATCGTATAACCAAACGAATAACCTAACAAACACACAAACAATATATATATATATATATATATAGAGAGAGAGAGAGAAACGGGATCAGGAGAAAATGGCCTGAAGTATGAAGACCCGTGAGAACGATTTTTAGCCACTAGATATAGATCTTTGTGATATGTGGCTGAGATTGATGCATATTGGGAAGCTTACAACTACTAGGAGGGGTAAATTGGGAAGATTCAAATAAGGGTGCACATGCTAATCACATAACATCCCCCCCCCCCCCCCCCAATCATATTTAAAGATCGATAACTTTTTTATACATGATTATTTTTAAAAAAAAAATTATACAATAAAATCTAGCGTTTTTTATCTTTCCAAAGAGTATACTATTAATATACTTTTAAAAAAAGAACTGTGTTTTTATGGCGTTTTCAACTTTGTGTTTTTATGGTGTTTTCACCTGGTTTTTGTGATGTTTTTCTGAACTAGGTGTTTTTATGGCGTTTTCAACTAGGTTTTTATTGCGTTTTTCTGAATTGTGTGTTTTATAGCGTTTTCAACTGAGTTTTTCATGGTGTTTTTCTGAACTAAATGTTTTATGGCGTTTTCAATGGGGTATTTCTTGGTGTTTTTCTGAATTGAGTATTTTTATGGCGTTTTTATTTGAACACCCAGTTCATGTCATTTTTTTAATTTCAAATGTATAGCAATAATATACTTGTTGGAAAGATAATAAAACACTCAATTTTATTTATGGTGTAATTTAAAAAAAATAATCACGTATAGAAAAGTTACGAGAGTTTAAAAAAAATGGTGGAATATGCATGTGACTTGCATGTGTATGGTCTCTGGAATGTGACTGCCATGTGCATGAGCTTTTTGACAATATTATGCTTAGTGTTAGTTAGCATCAATGCCTCATGTCAACACCAAAACCGTTATCGCTATTTTCACACTTTTAGGCTTTTTATCCAAATCAGACCCCTATATATATTGTGAGGTTCATTGGGGAACACTAAAAAAATAGGAAATCGGGGAACAATTCATTTAACATGTTAAATTATTTTTTTCAAATTTTTTTTGAAGCTTTTACATATAAAAATGTGTAGAAACTATTCCAATAAAAAATCAGTTTTGTAAAAAACAAATTAAACCTTTTTACCTGTTTTTTAATTTTTTTTATATTTTTAGTTTTTTTTATTAAAAAGGCTTCTGCACGTATGTGTATGCAAAAGCTCCAAAAAAATATTAATATTGATTTTTAACATGTTAAGTTGAAATTTTAACATGTTAAATGCATGGTTCCCTAATTCCTCACTTAGTGTTCCCCAATAAACCTTCCCATATATATAAAATTTGTATAACCATACGAACGCACGAACAATATATATATATAAAATCCGTATAACCATAACCAAAGGAAACAAACACTCACACAATATATATACACAATCCATATAACCACATTAACTATCCACACAAAATCTACATAATCCACATTAACCTAAAACTATATATAACAACCTATATATATAATCACCTATATAACTAACGGTTAATAGACGTAGGATTATAAATAACCACCTATATAATCACTTTTATATATATACATATATATATATATAGGGTTGGGCTAGACAAAAAACCCTATCTTTCTTAGAAAACTCTGGAAACTCAAAGCTCCCGACATTTTTTTTTTTGAAAAAAATAACACATGTAATATACATGTTTTTAAGACCTTTGGGCCAAAAAAATCAAAAAAGCGCCGAGTACTTTTAAAAAAAAAAATAAACAAGTTCCAAAAACTTCGTTAACTAACATGTGTTAGACAACAAATGCTGAAAGTTGCTGAAATTTGTTTTTTTTTTTAAAAAAAACCTTTCGGCGCTTTTTTGATTTTTTTGGCCCAAAACTCTTAAAAACATGTATATTACATGTGTTACTTTTTTCAAAAAAAAAATGTCGGGAGCTTTGAGTTTCCCGGGTTTTCTACCTAAAGAGGGTTTTCTACCTAGCCTTATCCTATATATATATATATATATATATATATATATATATATATATAATATCACATACAATAACCTATATTATAAAATCACCTTCATTAACCCACAATAATCCATATAACTAAACGAACATACACTATCTAAAGTCATGCCAAATAACCACACGCAAAAACTACTATTGTTGAAACACGGAATCACCGCCCGGATGATTGGACCGCTTTCTCTGAGAGGGTGGAGAATCACACCTTGTTCTTCCTCTTGAACCTAGATCTGCAATGGAGAAGAGAAGAAAGTGGAGTTGTAGAGATGACCGGTAGGGGAAAGAATCCCCTGTTTCCAGTAACAAAAGTGTGGCGGCTCCATATCTTGTGCCCTAATAATGAGGTGAACACATCTTTATATAAGAGATATGGGCATCCCCTAACCTCAATGGGCCAGGCCCAGTTAGGGGTTATCTCTACAAGCCCACAACCTAGTGTAGTGTAAACTACAATGCGCTAGGCTTCGCGGGTTAGTACGCAATAATAATAAATATTATCATAAAAGGCGATAAGTAACAGATATGTCCGGTCGTTCGGGTTGGGTCTAATACCATACCCCATCATGTCCCCAAGTCTAGTGCTGCTCCTGCGTGCAAGCGTGGGAGTACTAGACTTGTTAGGAGTGCACGAAAGTAAAGATTGAGTTTTAGGCTTACCTGTCGCCCGGGTGTGGGAAAGTTGTTGGCCATGCTTGTTGCGTCTGTCTTCAGCTGTGAGTAGAGATAATGGAACAGTGAATATCCCACGATTGTTCATCGTGGAAATTGGTTGGGCAAACCTGGCGCATGCTGATTGGTTGCAGTCAGTTGCCATTTGTACTGGCGCATTACCATGAGCTTGTCCAGGTTGTGCGTACGTGGTTAGATCTCATACATGAGTCTTGGAACAGGCTAAGTTTTGGCGGTTAAGTGTGGTTAGGGCCCAACGCGCGTATGACTTATGCAGCATTTGAGACCATAGCCCTTCAGGTCCCCCAGTCCAGTGTTGCTCCCGTGCGCGAATGGCAAGTGGGTGGAATTCTGGACTAGATGAGTGCTTTCCCTTCGGATGATTTTCGAGTGTGCGACTTTCAAGCCTTGAGGAAAACATATACCTGGTGTTTAAATCTTTATAAACTGTTGTCTGCAATATTTGCACGTGTTAATCCAGTTTGTGTAGGTTATCACGAATGAGAATTGGCGTAAAGTCGTGTCAGGGTAATGATGTGGAAGCCAATGTGTTTTTGCGTATAACCAAAGTGGTGCGTGCATTTGTAGTGCAGTTTATATTTTGTAAGTGTGTTCGTAAGTAACTAAGAATGCGCGTGCGGACGACTTACGCGCTCGTATGTAAAGCAGAATGCGCGCGTGGGCGACATACGTGCTTGAAGTAATGGAGCATACGCGCTCGTGGACGACTTACGTGCTCATAAGTAATGTAGCATGCGCATATAGCGACTTTCGTTCTCGTATGTAGAGCAGAATGGGCGCGTGGGCGACATACGTGCTTAAAGTAAGGGAGCATACGCGCGCGTGGGAAACTTACGTGCTCATAAGTAATGTAGCATGCGCGTATAGAGACTTTCGTGCTCATATGTAGAGCAGTAGGCTCGCATGGAGACTAAGATGCTCATATGTAGAGCAGCAAACTTGTATGGAGACCCGCGTGCTCATATGTAGAAGAGCATGCGCATGCCGGCGACTTACGTGCTCATATGTGGCGGGGCATGCGCGGATGGTGACTTACGTGCTCGTATGTAGAGGAGCATGCACGGATGGCGACTTACGTGCTCGTATGTAGAGGAGCATGCGCGGATGGCAACTTACGTGCTCGTATGTAAAAGAGCATGCGCGTATGGCGACTTACGTGCTCATGTGTGTAGCGTCAGGATAATGAAGTGGAAACACGAGCCTGCGCTAATCCTCCGCTGTGCCACAACAACAATGTGGCGTGAAGCAAGGAGATGTGGCTTGTCTTGAAGATTGTAGGTGTAAACGAAACTTTATTTTAGCCAATGTGTTTTTGCGTATACCCAAAGTGGTGCGTGCATTTGTAGCACAGTTTACGTTTTGTAAGCGTTTTCATATATGGCTAAGCATGCGCGCGCGGGCGAAATACACTCGTATGTACAGGCAGCAGGGCCGCATGGAGATTAGCATGCTTGCATGTGTAGCAGCAAGCTCGCCTGGAGACTGACGTGCTCATATCTAAAGGAGCATGCGCGTATAGCGACTTGCATGCTCGTATGTAGAGCAGCAGTCTCACACGGAGACTGGCGTGCTTATATGTCAAAGGAGCATGCAAGTATAGCGACCTACGTACTCATGTGTGGAGCGTCAGGCTCGCATGGAGACTGAGATGATCGTATGTAGAACAACAGACTCGTATGGAGACCGACATGCTGGTATGTAAAAGAGCTTGCGCGCGTGGCGACTTACGTGCTCATAAGTAATGGAGCATGCTCCCGTGGCGACTTACGGGCTCGTATGTAGAGGAGCATGCGACTGCTAGCGCATGTGTGGTCACTCGTAACTAAAGGAGCATGCGCGCGTGGCGACTTACGTGCTCGTATGTAAAAGAGCATGCGCGTATGGCGACTTACGTGCTCGTATGTAGAGGAGCATGCGCGTATGGCGCATGTGTGCTCGCTCGTAAGTAAATGAGCATGAGCGCGTGGCGCATGTGTGCTCGCTCGTATGTAAAAGAGCATGCGCGCGTGGCGACTTACGTGCTCGTATGTAAAAGGGCATGCGCGTATGGCGACTTACGTGCCCGTATGTAGAGGAGCATGCGCGTATGGCGCATGTGTGTTCGCTCGTAAGTAAAGGAGCATGCGCACGTGGCGCATGTGTGCTCGCTTGTATGTAAAAGAGCATGCGCGCGTGGCGACTTACGTGCTCGTATGTAGAGGAGCATGCGCGTATGGCGCATGTGTGCTCGCTCGTAAGTAAAGGAGCATCTTTTTTGGCTTTCATCGGTGTGCGTGAGGATTACTCGTCTCGTTTTACCGATTGAATATATTGCCATTCCTGCAGAAAACCTGACAAGGTAAATTGTAATAAATGGTTGGATATATGAAAAATATTGTACCGAAACTTTTTCCTTAGGAGGTGTGTGTTCTATACATCCATACTCCGCAAAATGTGAAAGCAATTTTGACCCTTGAAATGGTGTTACACCATGCTAGTCTCTCAATTTATTGCTACTAAATAAAATGTTAGTAGCATTATATTAAAATATTGATATTAGATAAGAAGTAACGAGTGTATACTCGTATATGTATATACAACATGTAGCGAGCGTGTTGGTTATTTCCTAACGAAAAACGGGTACACGTCTACATAGTAAAAAAAACATTTTTTATGCTTTTTACTTGTGGCAAATCTGAATATCAATATTTTAATTGAAAACGTAAGCATAATGGCATGAGTAGCTATATTTGCTAAAATGAATATATACCATGTATGTCTAAAAGTGATAGAACCAACTCTTGGTGTATGTTAGAAGGTCTAAAAAGTCATGTCAGTTTATGATATTGTAAGGGTCAATATTGTGAAAGCTTGTAAGTTGTGGAGTAAAATGGAAAAGTAGAGATGTAAACCTCAAAAAAGTTGGCACGTGCCCTTGCAAACTTCTAGAAACATTAAATGCTATGACATCTTTTTAGCTTTTTTTCATAGGTAAAATTTTGAAGCAGGTATTAAATGGCGCCAGGTTATGGAGCATTTGGAGTACAGTTTCTTTTTGTCTTTTAAATGCATCATGGAGGAGAGGATTCAACTCTGGTGCCTAACATATTCTTGTGCGCGGGGACGCCTATGTGCATACAGGTCTCAGGTGTGTGCTTGGCTCCGGTAAGCGTGGTGTTTGCTCGCAGGTCCTTTGTGCGCGAGACTATAAGTTGTAAAAGTTTTTTCGAAGAGGCACAAGTAGGCACATTGCGGTATATATTTGCATGCGCAGATGGAAATCACCCGTTGTTGTACGGTCCCGCGATGCGCGGAGCGGGGCTCACCCTCCGGTAGAGCATGCCGACGCGCGGGAGGTGGGTGGCACATGTCTTAAGGTCGCTGGCGGCGGAGTTTGTCACGCTCAGGTGGGGTTGACTGTTGTACGCGGGTGACGGAGCTCGTCACGCGCAGGGTGGCGAAGTGGGTGCCCAGCATGTGCGGTAACAAAGTGACTGTCTGATATGCACGAATGGCGGAGTGTCTGTTCGACATGCACCAGCGGCACAGGTAGATAAACGACATCCGCCGTAGTTGGTTGCGTGTCGGTGTTGGTTCAAAATAGGGACCACTAGTAATAATTCGTGACAGAACAATAGATTTGAAACTTCATCTATATTTGAACCAAGGTATTTGCAAGGTAGATTTGGAACCCAGAACATATGAAGGTTTCATGAGGTCTTCCCAATGAACCATGAAAGAAACTATTTTAATATAATCCACAAGTGTGGGCCACCTTGTAGTGTAAAGCATATTTTCAGGCAAAACAACAAAATTGGTCGGCCATACACATAATATGTCATGCTTTCAGGCTAAATGACAAAATTGGTCTATCTTTGAGATAAGGCCACAGACTTTTGTTTGTAATAAAATAATTATATCAATAGTAATTTTCCTTGTTGTAAACTTCAAGATTTTTTGGATTATGTATAAAGTTTTGCTGATAAAACTATCAGATTCGTGATAAATTATGATTGATTTCACGTACCGGATTTTGGAGAGTTTTGGGTCTTCGTGTAGTGCTCAAAACAGGGCGAATGAAGGTTGTGACCCAGAACTCGTATATCAATCTTGAGGGGACTCAGATCTTGAAAATGTTTTCCCACAAATATCTTCTTGAGCTCAGAACATGAATCTTGCCATTATAGCTTGAGAAAGCCTTGTAAGAAAACAGATATGCACCCCTTCGTAGCTGAGATTGTGTACCCATTTCAAACAAATGTAGATCTGAAGGGTTTTAGGCACTAAAATCTTGTGTGGATCAAGTGAAAAACACAGATCTAGAATGTTAGCTAGAGAAAAGTAACACAGATCTGGAGATCTGAGGATAGAAGGTGATGTGATCAACAAATGTATATCATATACTCGGTGGAACGCCAATGTTGAAACACAGAATCACCGCCCGGATAATTGGACCGCTTTCTCTGAGAGGGTGGAGAATCACACCTTGTTCTTCCTCTTGAACCTAGATCTGCAATGGAGAAGAGAAGAAAGTGGAGCTGTAGAGATGACTGGTAGGGGAAAGAATCCCCTGTTTCCAGTAACAAAAGTGTGGCGGCTCCATATCTTGTGCCCTAATAATGAGGTGAACACCTCTTTATATAGGAGATATGGGCCTCCCCTAACCTCAATGGGCCAGACCCAGTTAGGGGTTATCTCTACAAGCCCACAACCTAGTGTAGTGTAAACTACAATGCGCTAGGCTTCGCGGGTTAGTACGCAATAATAATAAATATTATAATAAAAGGCGATAAGTAACGGATATGTCCGGTCGTTCGGGTTGGGTCTAATAACATACCCCATCAACTATACAATCTACATTATATAGTTTATCAACCAAACTGTGTATAATCCACCAAATCAATCCACGTGAACACCTATATAATCGACACGAAACCTATATATAATCAACCAAATCAATCTGTAATCATAACCACACTAACTATGCACAAGAGTAAATTACAAAAATCGTCCTTTATGTATGTCACTTATTGCAAACTGTGTCCTTTGTCTTTAATAATTACAGAAAACGTACTCGATGTTTGCAAACCCTTGCAAGTTATGTCCTTTAGCCCTAGCTTAGCTAGTTTTTTTTTGTGGTTAAATCTGACCAAATGGACCCACATAAGGGTATTTTGGTCATTTTACTCTCATGTGATGTCCATTTGGTCCGATTTAACCACAAAAATACCCTCATATGGGGTCTATTTGGTCAGATTTAACCACAAAAATTAACTGAGTTAGGGTTAAAGGACATAACTTGCAAGGGTTTGCAAACATCGATTAAGTTTTCTGTAATTATTGAAGACAAATGACACAATTTGCAATAAGTGACATGCATAAAGGACGATTTTTGTAATTTACTCTATCCACAATATATATACAATCCATATAATCACATTATATATTTTATCAACCAAACTATATGTATAATCCACCACAATATCATCAAATCACCATATAATACACAATACCATATATAATCCACCAAATCAATCCACCCAAAAACCTATACATTCGACACGATATCATCAAATCACAATATCTAATTATCAATCCTAAACGGACATGCACCAAATCAATCCCAAACGGACATGCACCAAATCAATCCCAAACATACGAGTCACCAAATTAAGTTATAACCATACGAAATCACAATACCAAAAGTTATAACTATGAGAGCTTAAGTTCCTAAATTAAGTTAAAATACCTAGATTAAGTCATGATAAGTTATCAAAATACCTACATATATAAAAGAAAACCATCAACGATCAACCTGCAACCATTCGTACTTCTTCCTCATTACCTGCTTCTTCCCCGTTCCCTGCTTCTTCCTCATTCCATGTTGCATAGACCCAGTCAAACGTCATATTGTTGATACACTGGAAAACAAACGTACGTGGAACATTAGGCGGACCTAATGACCGTACACCCTAAACCCAGCTACATAAATGAATGTTTATCAGTTAGATCTTAAACTTAAACAGAATGAACGAGTAAAACCTTAAATTAACTATAACATTTTGAGATCCAATAGCACCACGAAGTACACTCGGCATTTTGGCGGGTTATTTTACTGGTCGACGGTTAAGTGGGTTGATGTGTGCAAAATGCAACATATAAATTACATCAATTGTGGCATAAAACTAACCCTTTTTTAGTACTAATGTTGGAAAAAGTGTGCTTTTGTCTTCCTTTTGTATTTTCAGGATGAAATGAGCTCAAATTAACAAAAGAAGCAAAAAGACATCAAAATCTAACATAAATACAAGAAAAGGAACAAGACGTGACATGCCCGACCCCACGACAGCATCTTCCCAAGCAAAACAAGAGGTTAGAAGACTGAACACGCCCCGTGCTCAGCCGGCACGGGGGCGTGCCCAAGTGTCAGCAGAAAAGACAAAGTGGTAGAAGCTTCTATTGCCCACCACGGGGCCGTGCTCAGCGGACACGGGGCCGTGGTCAACTATAAGATTCGCACAATCCAGGCAAATCTTCATAGTACAAAGATTCTTCTGCACACGGGGTCGTGCTCAGCGGACACGGGGGCGTGGTCAACTAATAAGACAAAGCTGCATTAAATGAAGAAAGAGAGGATGTGGACACGGGGCCGTGCCCGAGCTTCTGTTCAGCCTATAAATAGGAGTGCTTGGCTCAAGCTCAAACCATCCCTTGGCATACCACCTCTCTCACACTTCACCCACCACCACCATAACACCATCATCCACCACCATCATCCATTGTCCATCGTAGAGTGTGTGAGTCGTCTCGGGATCCAAGATTGATCGTAAGAGTTCTTGACAATCAAGGCCATGTTTTCCTAAGTCTCTTACATCACTTGGTGAAGACAAAGTGTCTAGTGTAATACTTTTTATTTCTAATCTTTTCGCACTTTTTACTTGGTTTTGTATTAATGACTTTAATAACTAGTTGCTTATGTTGAAGGTGATCTTTCTTTATCGTTTGTCCGTGGTGTCTTGGCATTATTTTACTGTCTATATAAAATAAAAGATTTTCACCATTCATATCTCCACGGTCTATATGGAGGTATGTTGGCTACCTGGTAGGGGGTTAAGGGAACGGTTTGGTAAAGGTCTTGCCATTGTTCAGCGTTTAGAGGTCCTGCAATGGACCTGGGTCAAATTTCGTAGGACCTCCTTCAATACTTAACGGTATTGGATGGCGGTGGTCCAAACTCTTTGATCCCCTCATAAGTTAACTACTATTAATACTATAACCCGGCTATTTAGGACTGTATCCCTGCTGACTCAGACTACTTAGTCGAGGGTAACGTCACCTCCAAAAGAGGGGCCTACCATAATTTGCATTAATAACTTAATTAATTATCTTCCAATAATCCACCCTTTTAGGATTGTATCCTTGCTGACTCAAACTACTGGGGTGAGGGTAACGTCACCTTCAAAAGAGGGGCCTACTACAATAACTAAGATAATCTCTTAAAATAGTGCAAAAGTGCGGAAATAATCAAAGGTTACACTAGATACGAGTCGGAACCAAGTGATTCATCTTGTCTATCTGTTTTTCTTTTATTTTCAGCATTTTAGTTAGTTTTTATTTTTCTTAGTTTAAAACATTTTTCTAAACCTTTTGATTTGATTAGACGTTGAGGATAAACCGGTACTAAAAGCTCTTGTGTCCTTGGACGACCTCGGTATCTTGTCAACACTATACTACGCTCACGATGGGTGCACTTGCCCATATGTGTGTTTAGTGTTAGTAAAATATCGTGTTTTATAAATTTAAAACTTGGCTAAAAAATAAGTGTTAAAGGGGCTTAAAATATACACCTAATATATATAACACTTCACACGCATCATGGGTCGTGTTGGAGAAGAAGAAGAAAGTGTAGGTGGTGCGTGCAGGTGATCGCCGGAGAATCAAAGGTTATGAGAGGGGAGGATAAAGATGGTGACCGGATGGGTTTTTGGAGAAATGATGGGTGTGTAGCTTGATTAGGTGGGGAAAATCGGGGGCTTCTTAAAGATGATAGGGTTCGGTGTGGTGAAAAGACAATAATACCCCTGTGGGTAATACAAAGATAGCGGTCAACGTAACGATCAACTCACAAAAGGTTGTAAAGTGACGCGAATTGGAAACATGAATGGTGTAAGTGTCCAAGGTTTCTTAAGGGTGTTTAAAATGTCAGGAGGGTCAAACCACATGGTTGTAAACTGATGCTAACTTAGACCAGACCAGAATAATTGTTTTTAAGGAATTCTATTGGCACTCCGGCCAATCTATCCGCACACTTTTCTTTTTCAATACGGGTTGTATAGGCCTATACAGGTTGTATATGTCCAAAAGTCAAAAGTCAAATCTGCAGAAGTCAGTCCTTGTCTAGCGGCTGGCTGGACCTATACGGGTCGTATTGCATTGTTTTTTTTTTACAAATTTATTTATATATTTAATCATAGTTTTAACAAAGCTTAATAAAAAAATTCTTTCATTTTTTAAACAAAAAGCATTTTTAAAAGTTTCTCATGTAGTATAGGTTTGGTACATGTTTATTGTACTATACTATTGTATCTATGTTATAACTGTATTATATATCACACTTATAATATAGTTTATTATACTATACTATATTACGCATATACTATATTATACTACAACTATAAGCATATACGAGATCAATACTACACCTATAGGCCTATACAAGACCTATACTACACCTATACTTTGTTATAATATACTATACTTATACAATTGTATCTATGTTATAATACGACATGTAACGAAAAAATACGTTAAGACGTATAGATACAATACGACACGTAAGAGTACAAGTGAATTCAAAACAAAATGACACGTAAACATAGAAAACGGTACCACAGGTAACCGAACGTCACCGATACGGCATGTATAGAGAATATACTTCATAAAACAACACGTAATGACAAAATACGACCCATATACGCATCGAAAAGGCAAAACCTAAAATTATGAAATTTTGATTTTACCCCTATACGCATCGTATAGGTCATAATTGGGTCGTATAGTACCCTTATACGACTCGTATAGACCTATACGATCCGTATAGGTCTATATGATACGTATTAGTTTACTATACGATGAAGTTTTTGCATATACGATTGTATAGAGGTGAAATCAAAAATTTATATTTTGGGTTTTTGCCGTTTCGATGCGTATACGTGTCGTATTTTGATGTATATTGTCATTATGAGTCATTTTATGAAGTATACCTTCTATACGTGTTGTTCCGGTGACGTTCGGTTCCATGTGGTAGTGTATTCTATCTTACGTGTAATTTTGTTTGGAATCCACTTGTACTCTAACGTGTCGTATTAGGGTGTAGATTGTCTATATGTGTCGTGTTATCACGTATTATGGCGTGTTATGTCTCTAGTTGTCGTATTGTTTTGTATTATGGTGTATTATGTCTGTACAGTGGCGTATTTTGGCGTATATTACTGGTTACTTGACGTATTGTATCCATTAAACAAACAAATCTCATCTAATACGACCCGTATAGACCTATACGACCCTTATAGGTCCAGTCAACTAGACAAAATCTGACACATAGTCTTTATTAGAAATTGAAAAAGCTTGTGAGTTCAGGATCGGGTGGGTTTAGACGGAAGTTTGGATAGAAAAAAAACTAATTCGGTAAAAGTCTCGTAAGAATAGTCATAAGAAGAAAGCTTCCATCAATACCGAAAGAACATACATTGTTAACCGGTTAAAGAGAGCATCAGCAATCTCTCCAGCCAAACTCCCAAAACTTAATAACTAATGAACACATGACACTATATATACATGTGAGATTGGGACGGATGTGTATTTCCGTGCGGATGTGCTTGTCAATGCAGATGTAGTTACATCCGCACAAATGAGTTACATCCGTTCGAAAGTATTACATCCGTACGAACCTCTCTCGTCCTCTCCAATGTCATGTGTTCGTATCTCAACAATACAATATTCAACACACGCTCTGTCTAGACTATTCGCACAGTGGCGGACATATATAATATGCACTAAAAAATTCCCCCTTGGCCGTCAATGTCGAATCTTGATCTTTGAATATGAGAGCTGTGTTTGAATATTTGCAACTTCAATCAAGCATTTGATATCTTCAGATAATTCCCCCTTGATTGATGATTCAGGCTTGCGTTCCCCCTGAAATGAATCTTCAGGTCTTTGTTTACACGGTTCCTGACCTCCTCTGATCTGCTATACCGCAATCTTCACGAATAATCACCAACTTGAAATAACACAATGTAACTTCTCCGTTTAGACTTTAACCACATCCATGTTCGATTTTAGCATATTCCCCTACTAGTTCCTCTGATCTTCAAAAACCCAACCGAGAATTGATAGAAACTTCGAATCACCACACCAGTAAACTTTAAGTCTATGAGTACTCACGAGAATCTGAAATCCTGTTTTTCGTAATCATCTTTAATCACACTCCTGAATGATTGGTCAGTGTAAACGGTAATCTCCACAATCATCAAATCTTCATCAGATAACAAATCATTTGGTAACACATTCAGATATCAGAAACATTCTTCTAAGATCAGATTCACATTCTTCCTCTTCAGTCACGATAACAGATGTATAGTCTTCTCCGTTAGTTCTGGCAGCAACTTAATCAACAAACATCATCATTCCTCGGCGGTTAGTCCAAAAAACAATTCCTCTGCTTGAAGATTAACCATTCTGACAGTTTAGACTATCACAGAATTATCAGTTTAGAGATATCTTTTAAGTATCAGCAATACTAATGCATCTCCCGATGCTAATCCTGCTAACCGGCTTGTACGAAGACTCGGGACTCAAACCCTAAGGCATCATCAATTTAACCATGATCTGTAGAATCTGAACTTCATATGATCATGAACTAATGAAACCAAATCCTATGCATCCCCAGGCAATCTGAAGTCAGAACCACCCGGATACTGTTGCACGTCTGAATTTCAAAAATGTCGGAATTTCAATATATTCTGATGAAATTTTTATTCCCCTTCACTTTTGCAAATTCTGACCTCTCTAAACTCATCACTGAATTTCCCCCTCAAAATAGGTAAAATCAGGTTTCTTATGGATTTAACAATTTTGGCCCATTAATAGTCACTTCACCAGATGATAATCCTTATGAATAGGTCTCCGTGACTACCCCACTCTCTAACAATATGGTCTGTGAATTCATTAAACAGTCTCTTTCGCGCGTGAGAGTCCTCGAGCGAATGACTCTTCGAGAGGACGAGTCCTTTGTGAGGACGAGCCCTTCGTGAGGACGTAACATGTTCGTGCGAATGTGTTACATCCGCGCGAATGTGCTACATCCGTACGAAACTGACTCATCCGTGTGAAACTGAGTCTTCATATTTTTCGATTTAAAATCTTTATTTATTCGAATGTGATGATAATACTTCAACATGCTAGGTCGAAATTCATTTCTAAACAATCCTATGGTCTAAATTTTACTTTTTGTTCGTGAATTGACCATTTATTTGATGATTTACGTCTAAAACCCATAAAATCCATAATTCATGAGCGTAGGTGATTCAATCAACTGTTAGATCGATTGAATCGGTGCCGTAGCTCTGATACCAATTGTGAGTTTAGGATCATGCGGGTTTAGACGGAGGTTTGGATAGAATAAAGCTAATTCGGTAGAAGTCTCGTAAGAATAGTCATAAGAAGAAAGCTTCCATTAATACCGAAAGAGCGTACATTGTTGACCGGCTGGAGAGAGCATCAGCAATCTCTCCAGCCAAACTCCCAAAACTTAACAAACTAACGAACACAAGAAACTATATATACATTTGAGATTGGGACGGATGTGTAGTTCCGTACGGATGTGCTTGTCCGTGCGGATGTAGTTACATCCGCACGAATGAATTACATCCTTACTAAATTACATCCGCACGAATGAGTTACATCCGTACGTAAGTGTTATATCCATACCGAGTTACATCCGTACGGACCTCTATCGTCCTCTCCAAAGTCATGTGTTCGTATCTCAACAGTACAATATTCAACACACGCTCTATCTAGCCTATTCGCACAGTGGCGGACATAATAGATGACCCGTATAGGCCAATACGTATTGAGGGTGTCGATTTAAGGATTTAGAGTGTGTCAATAATAAGCCCTTTGTCTTTATATCTTTCTACTATGGTATTCTAATATTTTTAAAGATAAAATGGTAAAGGTTTATCTGTTTTTCACTTTCTACGTACGTATACTCGCCTACGGAAACACTTACGACATCAACGACGAGCATTTGAAGATGGGGGAGAAAACAACACGCGATGGCGTGCAACATTTATCCTTAGGTATTTTTTACTCACTTTTCTATATTTAATTTTATTTTAAAGTACAATACAAATAAAATACGGTTACATAAAAATTTTAATTTTTATGTATATGCCAGCTATATGGAAAACGTTACTTGAGAAATCCGACTTGGACGACCTTCAATAAATATACGAGGTGCATTTAGAAAAAAACATGGGATACCCGACATGATTGGTAGTTTGTACTGTCATCAATGGCGTTGGTTATCACACCCCGATTCCCGTGGGCCCGATGGGTAGGGTTTAAGCGTGACGATTGGATAACAATATTACAATTTAAAAATGTAGCGGAAATATTTGAGTAAAAAATATTCATTCAATAAAAGTCTGGAATAAAAACAAAAATTTATACAAGGGTTCAAGTACAAGCCCACATACGGGATTTAATAAAAAGAGCTTTAGACATGATAGGTGATGTGCTAAAAGTGGTTTAACTAAATTAAACCCTAAACTAGACTCTATAAGTTTTAAATTTATAAAACTAAGACTCTCTAAAACCTAAACCACACGACCGGCAAGTGTACCGATCGATGCAATATAGCCTAAGGAAGTCCGAGTATCGAACCCAAGAGACTCTACTAAATTACGCTAATGACTCTATCTGGACTTAGACTGACATGGACTTTAACTAATTGTTTATTTGATGGGGGGGGGGGGTTTCTAAATATCCTAAAAATATAATTAAAATTATAGTAACTAGACGAACTAGACGCATGAACTCAAGAGATGATGAAGGCTACCTAGGCTAGACTCCTGTTTAACTTGGAATGGATTTTTAATCGTAACTGATGTGGTATGGAACCGAGATCTTATGATACTAAACCTATTAAGTGTAACACCTCGAAAATTCACGTCCTATAAAGTATTGACACGTGTCATATGTTTGAACGTGTGAAAGAATGTTATGAAAGGACTAAAGTTGACAAAGATGAAAAGTATATGAAAATACGAGTTCTAAATGTCAACAGTGAATAAATATATTGTACATTAACCCTACATGATGTTTATATCACCAAACGAATAAATCATGGATCATACGAAGCTAAAAGTGAGAGATTACAAACCACAGGGGTTAAATGTGTCAACATGTTTAAGTTATACCTCTGAGTGACCTTTTGACAAACCCGAAGCTTTGTAACGGTTAATTATGCTCACTAGAATGCATGATATAAATTTCATATAGTTTCGTAATCGTATGAGAAAGTTATGATCAAATTCGTATGTGAGGGGTTAAAGTGTCAACGTTGAAAGTTAGGACCTTTCGGGTAACAATAAAGTTAACCGAGGACTAAATAAAGTGGGTATAGGTCCTAAATCCCTTGTAGGTAAATAAGAAGGGGTCAAATTTCAAAATATAAGTTAGTTGACCTTTCGAAGAGCCAAGGGACAAATATGCGAAAACTTGAAAATGTGAAATTCTGATTATGAGGCTTAGGCGGGCCGCGTAAAGGTTAACAAAACCTTACGCGGGCCGCGTCAGACCATCAGATGCAGAAAAGTTGATCAGCAGCCTGTAAACGCGCATAACCGACCCAAAACAGATATTTTCTCATCATGGGCGACCCCTAAGTGCCTCCTAGAACCTGAGGGACATGTGTTAACAATCAGGGACCAATAGTAGTGTTGTGTGTCAAAGATCTAAGTGTTCTTGAGCACTATATAAAGGACCAAAGTTGCAAACACTTCCTCACACCTTCCTTCAGAAATCTGATCATTTCTGGAGCTCCAAAGCAGGCTCAAGTGATCACTAATCAAGCTTAGGACCTTGGTAAGTTTGCTAATCCTTCCTTAGTTAAGTTTTTGCTTAGTTATAGCTTAAAAGTCAAACCGTCGTAATTAACGGTTGCCTTTAAGATTAATCACTATTGGTCCAGTGATTAGCCGAATCAAAAGTAGTTATAAGTTGGTAATTATGTGGGTAATAAACCCTTAGAAGGGTTCCCCCTGATTCCCACTCTAACTAGGTCAAATGTCGGGTCAAACTTGTTATTAAAAAGTCAACAGGATACTTAAATTCTAATTTATGCATAATTAGAAATGTAGAACACATACAACCTATTTGATCATTAATATAACTTGGTAATTAGTGTAAGAACATGTCTAAACATGCTCAACCCGAAAATTTACTGTTTTGACCCGGTTCGGAACCGAAAGTCGCAAAGCTTTGACTTTTGCTTTGACTTCAATTCTGACCCGTTATGGTATGATTTAGAAATACCTAAGAGCTTCATTTGGACCAGGTTACATGCTAGTATAACCCTCTGTGATTATACACCATGGTTCATTAGTTAACCGATTAATACGCATGATTCCGTTAATTGCTCATATGTTGACCATTATGCCCTTTTCACCTTAAAACGTGATTTTTGAAAATGTAAAAGAGTAGAAACCTTAGTCACTGATATATAAACTTGTAACCAAAGTTTGACATCAGTTTGAGGTGTAGTTTGAGAGTTATGCTCATTAGCGTAAATTGAAAGCTTTATGTTAATTAAACGTCATAATTAGCGTATAGCCTATTTAAATCTACTTTTTGATATCAAACTTATTACCCACTGATATAATATAATATTTTGGGATTTTTGAAGATTTTTAATTAATTTTAGGCTGAGCATAACTTATAGTCGTAGGCTTAATCCGGTAATTGTCGGTTTTGCCCTTACGGGCTATAAAATGAGTTTTACATATCTAATCGACTCCAAACCTTTTGCTACTGATTACATATGATAAATAAATTATTTTAAGCCTTCTAGAATGATAAAAATATCAGCTTTATATATAGAACCCGGAAACGGCTTCTAATCGCCTTATTAAGCTTTTTTAGCGCATAGTATGTACTAAGACTATTTTTAAACATACAAGGGTGATACCTACTGATATTTTAGGTAAATTACAATATTTTAACAGTAAGCAAAAGTTGCTAAACTCAGACTTCAGTTTTGAGCTTTACGGCTTATGTGAAATTACCAAAATGCCCCTACGGTGCATAGTTTGGTTATAGTTGATAAATTTCACATATATACTTTACCCTACTGTTATAACTTAGTAAACTAAGTATTTTTGCTAATTATATCAGACCTGTAACTCAGGTTAATACTTAGACTCTTTTATATCCTTGAAAATGACCAAACTACCCCTACGAGGCATAGTTTGTGTCTAAATTCGTTTCGGGCATAATAAAAGACATCTTAGTGATGTCACAACATATTTGAAGCATATTAACTAAGGAAACCTATATATGGCTCTTATGAATACCCGTTACGCTTATTACGCGTTCGGTTCGGTTATGTAACTAGTTTGCATAAATTAGCCGAAACGTGTCAAACCTTATCGGTTTTATCTCAAAATCCAGAATGTGTATGAAATACCCATATTAAGAAAGTCTCCGAACTTGTTGGGTCTAAATCACATTCTATTCCGGTCTTCGCCTAATCGTGCGTTTGAACCGTATAATTAACCGGTCTAAGCTTAGGCTTAATTAAAGACCCGTTAGCATTCTAATTGGTTATTTATACCATCATTCCAGACTAGAGCCTTCCGGTAAATTGTACCTACGCTTACTTAAGTGAATACGGCCGAGTTATTATAATTCTTGCTATTTAAGACAGGAGCTAGCTCAGGTAAATACTCTTAACTTATTTTCCCTATTACGGGCTTAGGATACGTTAATATAAATACCGCATGGTCAGGTATGGGATTCAAAGACCAATAAGTCGGGAAATCCAAATAACCTGTTTTTAATTCGTATTGCTTGACTGAAACATTGGGGATTAATGCGACCGTGTCCTGGATATCCTTGACACATTAAATGCAATGGCCACGACCTAAGCACGGGGTGTAGGTATACACCTGACAGATGCCATATGCTTATTAATTAATTATACCCAATAAGGGATTCCCAATAAGGGAATAGTGGTGTGTCGGTTAATCATGAACCGGCATAGAACCGGGCCCCGTATGTAGAGCAAGTTATGTAAAACTGATAACATGAAATATAGCTTGTCCCAAGTTATAAAAGATTAATTTTGCCTCTGTGCATTTTAATCAAGTATAAAAGATTAATTTTGCCTTGAGCATTTTAATCAAAGTGTCCAAACATCTTCGTGCCTTGAGCACCTAAACCAATTTTCATAGACATTTTCAAATGAGTCGGTTGAGCGTATTTACCAGTGAAAACTGACGTATTTTCAAAAGTCTAAGTGACAGGTACAAGTACGAAATAGGCTGGAAGCCGCTCAGGACGTTAATAAGGAACCTTGCAAGTTCTAGGCGTCTAAAGTCTGTTGAACAATATTTATGTTTTAAGATCTGCCTGTGGATCCTTTACTTTCCGTTGTAATACTTGATATTACTTTATATTCGGATTGTAATATAATTATCTTTTGCTTCCGCTGTGCATTTATATATTGTGTTGTTTGACTATTATGTTGCCAACCACGTCACGATACTCCCTACCGGGCCCACCGGTGACACTTGGAAAGTCGGGGTGTGACATTAAGATACCAACTAAGCCCCTCAAACCCTCTCGAGGTGATTCTTGTGGCACTACCTAGGCTGTTAATCCTACCAGTTATTAGATTTCCTTACAGTCCTCTAATATCTTGAAAGTGCCCTAATATGACAATCTACCTTACAGCACGAAAGTCTAAGGCAACTATGGATTTTAACTTGGTTTAATAGACAAGAGAATGGTTAGGGAACTAAGACCGATTTCTTACAAAACCTAATCCTAGCTATTTACCAAACCAGGACCTATTAATAATCTCGAGCTTTACAGCGACAAGAATTAGTAGAACACTTGATTTTATAAGATTACCGAATATTACTTCTAAGGTTTGATGGCCACTTAACCCTAAAGAATTAAAGATTTATTACGTGATATAGACACTCACCAAAATCTAAAACCCTAGCACGATTCTATTATGTGATAAAGAACGTCACCAAGATTCGTACGAAGCAATAATCAATGATCAAACAATCACAAGCATGCATACACACCAAATTAAAGATTCCAAAGTCGTTTACAATTCAAGATAATCCATAACCAACGTCTAAACGAATAAAAATCCAAACTTTATCAAACAATCATCATAGCCTAGGTAGTACAAGAAGTCTAGCCAATAATCATAGTATCAAACAACATAACAATCATTAACAAATCAGAATTCATCGTGAATAATTAAGAACAAACGAAACCGAAAGAATAACGAGAAGATAAAACCCGAAAATCTTCAATCACGAGTGTTCCCGAGCTTCCTTGATGATTCCACGCCTACCCGAACCTTCCCGAGCCTTCCAAGACCTCTAAGCAGCCTCCAAAAGTCGTCTCTGATGTCCCAAATTCGTAATTGTCCCCCCGGCAGTTGACGAACATATTGTATTTATAATCTTCAAAACCTTACTAGCCGTTAAAACTTGAAGTCGGTGGCCAATAATTACATTCAGGCGGCCCATGTAACATGTTGGATTAAGTGTACGCGGCCCATGTACATCTTTACCTTGATCTCCTCCCAAATAATATTCCTTGCTAAATTCATCCAGAATTGATGTCCGTGCGTCGAAGTACTAATAGGCTTAGGTTACAATGTGTAATATATCATTCAAAAGCCCACTATCCATGATTCATACGTAAGCTCTGCTGGGCTGATGTGTCTTTCACGGCAAATGTGGGCTTGAAGTCAACAAGACTAATAATTATCTAAATGGCAGATTTCTTCAATTCATAAGTTATGGCAGTCGCCTCTTTTTTTTTTCCTTTTGCCAACAAATATAAATAGAGGGCAGCCCAATATATTCTAATAATAATATAGAGATAGCGGGCTCGGCCCACTCACAGAAAATAGCGGCGATTTTAATTCGGTCACTGGCACCCCACTCTGCCCAACTGGCTGGTTATTTCCATATTACTCGTTTTTGCTCCATTTGCACCAGGACCTGGCAAAACACAAAAGAATATAATATAATACTAAAACTAAATAAAAGCAAATAAAAACTATACAAAAAATTATACAATCTACACGGGACAAATATGTGTATTTTACCCTACATCAAATATCCCTACACTTAACCTTTTTTCGTCCTCGAAAAAGAATTATGCAAAACGGAATCATAGACGGAATAATCATTCGGGACAAAAGCTTAAATTCCTTATTAAAAACCGAAACTTGTGTTAGCCACGATTGCAAGTATACTTGTCCTCCTAAACCCAAACCCGGTTCCAAGCCCTTATCATGCAAGTTTAGTTCAAGTGTGGTCAATCTACCTAGGGTCTCACGCTAAGAATCGCAGGTCCACCTAATCCCCCCTCAAGCTTATAGGACAAAAGGAACAACCACTGGATTATTTCCTAACCGTTTTATACCAAGATCAAGAGAGTTTAAAATCAAATCTATTTTTATTTCTATTTGTTTATTATTTTTTTCACTTTTTTTCTTTTTCCGAGCGTAGACGTTGTTTTCCCTAACCCAGAGGTATTCCGGCTGTAGAGTCGCTATCCCCAACTCGGATTACTTAGGCTTCGGTACTTTTTATTTTCTTTGCATGGTTGATTTCACACATCTTAGAGGTAATCCGGCTGTAGAGTCGCTATCCCCAACCCAGACTACATAGAAGTGGCTACTTTCATTTAGTTTCTAGCTCTTTTTTTCTTTCTTTTTTTCCTTTTTCCACGAGATATGACAAAAAAACTCTAACGATCTTAGCTTATAACGACATCCCTTATACTATTATCGGCGGTTTCAATTTCTCCACTCTCCCTAGATGAGAACCCACTAGTAGACCGACAATTAGGTATATTTTAGATCAAAGGAACCTAGAACCGAATTGAGCCTACCCGCGCATCCCAAACTAGACGCAAGCTCAATTATTTTATTCTCATATTATTATTATTTGAACCCGAACAAAAACCCGACTTTTCTATCATTTTCCGCTTTTTAGTTTGCAAACTTCTTATTTCAAAAGACATTTTCTGATTTTTTTTTTAATTTTTTTGATTTTTGAAATTTTTTGATTTTTGATTTTTGATTTTATTTTATTAATATTATTATTATTATTATTATTATTATTATTATTATTATTATTATTTGACTTTTTATGACTCAACTAACTACTAAGACGCAAGTGTCCCATCCCCACACTTAAATTCTACATTGCCCTCAATGTAGGATGGAAATCGACTAAAAAAAACTAAAAAATAAATAAGAAATAAAAAAACAAAGGGCATAATTGGAAAGGACTTAGTTGGTTATATAATGTGTAAGCTCCAAATCTCTCGTCCAATCCAGCTCGATCGTATAGCATTTCGTTCGCGATCGGCTTTGACACTGACTGACATGCCTGATAAATGCCTGGGATCTGATAAGCAGCTCCAAAATCACCCGAATGGAGATTGAGTACGGGTGGTACATATTTAAACCTGCATAAATAAAAACAAGCAAACACCAAAGCAATACCGACTCGACACAAACTACTGACTCAATACTACTAAATTAGACTCATGGTACATAATAAAAGACTCATAATACAAACTCTACAAGTGGGTCACAACTGTTCACGTACTTATGGAGGATCATGTAAGCGCAGCTCACCTCCATACACACTCTCACGGGCTGTAGCACTATCATACCTAACATTTCCCACATCTCTCCTATCCCCACACTGAGCCTTGCTCAACGTTTCTATCTTAAATTCTAATCTCAGCAATCTCTCCTCTAACTCCTCTACTCTCCTATCAGGTGGATCCCCACACTTGGGTTCTATCACCTTCTCTAGACTTGGATCACACACCACCTCTTCTTTATCACTCTCAACCCTCTCACTCTCCCCCACTAACTCTACCGCCTCGACTCTATCACTCGACCCTCTTGCATTCGTCACCTTGAAAACTACTGATTCGTCGCCCGCTCTAAGTGTGATTGTGCCTAAGAAGACATCTATAAGCGCTTTAGCAGTGTTCAAGAACAGGCGCCCTAAAATCAACGGCACGTTTTCATCGGCCTCCATATCTAGCACTACAAAATCCGCCGGGAAGACAAACTTGTCCACTTTCACTAATAAATTCTCTACAATCCCCCTAGGGTACTTAACTGTCTTATCTGCTAACGAGAGGGTCATACGAGTTGGCTTCAAATCACCAAGGATTAGTTTTTTCATAAAATGAATATAGCATCAAATTAATACTAGCACCAAGGTCGGCCAAATCATGGTTTTGGACATCACCACCGAACAAACACGGGATCGTGAATATGCCCGGATCAGTAAGTTTCTCAGGAAGTTTGTTTAAGATCACCGCAGAACAATCTCCATTCAATGGAGTATTAGAACACTCACCTAACCTATCCTTAGATTTGAGAAAATCCTTAAGGAACTTGGCGTATTTGGGCATGGACCTCAAGGCCTCTATGAACGGAAGATTTACTTTTAACTGGGAGAACATCTCAAGAAATCTCTCGTACTCCCTAACATATTGCTGTTGCTTAAAGCGGACGGGAAAGGGAAGACGGGAGGGATCAAATAAGGGCGGTGGCCTAACCCTAACCGGTTGCTTCTCTACTCTCTTCTCAACCTGGGGCTCCTCGGTATGTGCGGTACTTGCTGGGCCTAACCTATGTTGCACTTTACCGGGCTTTTCCATCTCTATCTCCTCATCTACCTCATCATCACTCCCTAACTCAACATTCTCTCTCACGACTTCCCCTAGACTCTTCCCACTACAAGTAGTGATTGCTTTCACAGAATGGTCAGCCGGGTGAGTGGTACCTGAAAACTGACCAGGAGGGGATTCTCTCAACTGCCTAGCTATATCAGTCACTGTTCTCTTAAGATCTAAAATGGTAGACTCTTGATTTTTAAGCTGAAGATCGTGACTCTTATTAATTTGATCTTGAGTTTTAACAAAATCAGTTAGGGATTTCTGGGTCGTCTGATTTTGCACCATCATCTGCGCAAACATCTCTTCTAACCTACTCAAACTACCCACTGAAACCTTTCCACTACCTTGACCCTCTTGATTCGACCCCCCACTAGCAAACTGTCCACTCGAACCTGAACCACTACCACTCGTATATAAACCAGATCCCCTATTTTTATACTGACTAGATGGAAACCCAGGGGGATTGCCAGAAGAGCAATATCCACTACTACTACCACTACCCTGCCAGCTAGGGTTAAAACTATTATTATTATTACTAAATTGACCCCTAGACTGACCCGCTTTGAACTCAACCTGCTCTAACGTAAGTGTGGGACATTCTATCGTATCGTGACCTCCCCTACTGTAACACCCTTGTTATTATATTATGTTTTTCGTAAAATTAAATCCATAATCATTGTAAATACAGCCATAGTTACACTGAAAATACGGGTTTGTTAAAACTTTTCTAAACTTGAAAAAGCAAACAACATAGTGTGAGTTAATTCGCCGTTCTAGAATAACGGCGAAACAACATTGCGGAAGGTTTGTTTAACGTGTGTTCGGTTCTTGCTCGATGCTTGATCTTCATCCGGGACCCTAGACATTCACCTGTGATCAAAACCAACTTAAAAGTCAGTTTTGATAATTAAATAACTAATACAACAAGGGAATTAGGAAAAATCCCAACATTAATATCTTGATCCAAAAACAATACTTGAATCTGGCCTCCACCGTAACTTACGGTGGACACCGTAAGTTACGGTGGCCTCTGAATTAAAAACTTTCCCACCGTAACACAGGAGGCAATCACCATAACGATTTCAGCTCCACCGTAACTTACGGTGGGCACCGTAAGTTACGGTGGCCCCTGTATCATACTTTTCCATTTTGCCATTTTTGACACGAAAACTTCCGTATCTTCCAATCCGCTTGTCCGTTTGACCTACCATTTCTTCCTACTTGATTGTAATTTGATTCTCCACATTATGGAGTCAAAATCCAACATTCGATTTAACTAAATTTCAAACTTTTAAGTCTTCGGCTTATTACCCTTTTTACCAAATTTTGACCTGTTCGATTTTTATCAAACAAACATGTGTATTTGATCCTTAAACTCATGAAATTCATAATTTCCATATCTCCTGTCATATAAATTTCAAATCACGAGATTCTTACATAATAAAAACCCGTTTACACTCAAGTTCTTATTTTGACCCGTTTAGAACGAATTATATACATTTAAGCATCAAATTCTCTCTTCTCTTTCTACTCTTCGTATTCTCACTTTTAAATAGCCTATTATATTCCACCACAACTATTTTTGTGGTGGATTTAACATAATGAACCACATTCCTAATTTTTACCCTTAGGATAGTCATTTTACGTGATTAACCCGTTCATAGGCATTTGACCCCCAAAGTTTAAACATACAACTCTTACATATGTCTATGAGTTACATAATGATGAAACTAGTATCTAAACGACCTCTAAGGGTCGTTTGCCCGAATTACCTATCAAGGGCATTTTCGTCAACTTATTATTATTTTTTTACGACATTGGTCCCTTCACTAAGATATTTGACCCGTTTTATACCTCGCGTTAATTAACCAACATTAGTCAATATTGTCAAATGGTGTTTCATCACCATTTGACCCGTTTGGACTATAAGACCAAACATTTACATAAATTAGAATAAAAGCATGGTTTTAGATTTCCAAATTCACCCCTTTGCCCCGTTTACCATAAACCATGGTTTTTATCATTTATACTTGTTCCGACTTGTATTAATCGTGTCGGAACCCTTATTTCGGATATTACATTATTCGCATTCATAGTTTATAAAACAAACACGTGTTCTACAAAAAGGGTGTAAGTTTTACTTACCTCATATCCAAGCTACGCTTTTCTTTTCCTTCTTGATTCGTTTGACCCGTTTCTTCCCAAGCCTCCACCTTGCTCGTTAAGTGTCAAACTATCGTCATCATTCAAAGGTGGTTAGATTAGTCATTAATAATCACGACTATTCCACCTTACGTGTTTTCTATGTCAAAACTACTGTTCGACCTCATTATTTATTAATTCAACTTATCAAAAGTTAATTACTTTTGATCACATGATTTACACAATTAAGTCTAATTCAACATGATGTTTATAACCCTTATCGCTTCACATTTTAAATAAATTGCCATATTATTCAAATGCGCATTTTATTCGAAATTCCAACATTTAGCTTTCTCTTGGGCATTATGTCAAACACCTAGTGAGCATTCTTTTATAAAATTTAACAATCAAACTTATGGCTACCTATCTTGCCAAATTCTAACATCTTTTACTAGATAATCATCAAATTCATGGTTATATGTCAAGATTAACTTCATAGAGTTCATATAACACTAGTTTGACAATCATGAATCTAGTGTTCATCATGATTCTACAAAACCCATTAAACACCAATAATGGATGATCATGAGCTTTATAATTTCAACACTAATTCAACTAGTTGTTGACTAGGGTTTACTCCTAGACATCATACTACTTCAAGATTCATCCATGCATGACATATTTAAGCTCAATTTCAGTTTCTCACAATTAACCTAGAATTCAAGATGAATCAAAACATCACAATTTTACATACCTTATGATCCTTTCAACTAGGTGATCATGAATCTGTGCTTGAGATTCGATTTAGACTTGATTAGAGGCTTCAATTTGTGAATTTTGTGAGGATTTTAGGGTTTGAAGAAAACCCCTGTCGCCCCTTGCTTCTTTGATGTACCAGACACCCCCAAAGTGGGTGTTTGGTGAATTTTAATTTTGTTTTATGTTATTAAGTTTCAATTTTTAATAACATAGGCCCCTCAACTTTTGTTTGGTTTATAACTTGAATAATTTTGTTCTTTCACTTAATTTCAAGACTTGTACTAGGTTATTCATTTCCTAGTTAATTATCTTGTTCAAAACCCGTTTTATTTTAAGTCCCGTTAAATCTCGGGCCTTTTATATACTTTGCTTTCTCAACGTATTTCCCATCCTTTTAATAAATATTGGATTTATTTATTTAAAATCCTAAAATTTACCGGGTAAGTTTTACCACTAACTGTATTTTACCCGTCCTTTAGTATTAACGTGGTTTGATTACCAAACCCGTTTTCGGGGTGTTACACCTACAGACCTCACACCTATCAACCTTTTTCTTGATCTCGAGCAACTCTCTCTTCAAACCCTCTAAAGCAGTCACTACCGATGAATCCAAGCTAACTTGGTTTACTCCTCGACTGGCCGAGGAAGTAGTCACAGGAATGGAAGTCCTGCTGGCAGTGCTGTAGTCCATATCTGAATGGGCAAAACTCTGAAACAAATCATTGCACTCAACTACTGTCTTTTTACCCATGAGGTGCCCTCCAGCAGAAGTGTCGAACCGAGCTCTGATCTCAGGGGTGAGACCATTGTAGAATTTCTCTACAAGTGCCCAATCCGATAATCCGTGCTGAGAACAACGAGAAAGCAATGTCTGGAAACGCTCCCATGCCAGGTGGTACGGCTCATCAGGTTCCATCCGGAACGAATGGATCTGATCGCGTAGACGAGATGCTTTGGCGGGTGGAAAATATTTAGCTAAGAAAGCATCTCGTAAACCTGCCCAGGTGGTGAAAGTTCCCGCTGGCTGTGAATAAAACCAGACGGCTGCGCGGCCAGCGAGAGTGAATGGAAAGACCTGAAGGTACCTGGCATCTAGATTAACACCCTCGATGGAGAAGGTGCTGTAAAGGCGAGTGATGCGGTTTATGTGGCGGGAGCATCCTCATCATCACGGCCATGGAATTGGCACAAATTGGTGATGGCCGTCATGATGTAAGATGGAATCTTCCAGGACCTATCATTGGCTATGTTTGGAAGGGTGATGGGGGAATTCGCACCGGTGAAGCCGGTGGTGGCCTGCTCATAAACTGTCCTATGGGCCATTAGAACTACAGGTGGGTGGTGGTGAATTGTGTGGTGAAGGCTTTGGAGTGAAGTCGAAGTCAGGGGTGTAATGTGAAAACGAAGGTGAGCTAGAAGAACTTACCTCGGGTGCAGAAGATGAGATGGAAGGCTTGATCGTAAACGGATTCGGCGGAGGTCCCTGCGAGCGCGTATGGGGCATCCACTGCAAAAACCGAATACAAACAAGTAAGATGACTCTAACAAACTGACTCAACAAACTAGAAAAGACAATGAAACAAATATATATTTTTTTTAACTTTTTTTATAATTAGACTCATACGACTCAACGAACAAACAAATAGCACGTAATATGTCAAGTAAGTCCAAACAAAGTAATCAACGCAATTGCCAAAGAGTCCCCGGCAACGGCGCCAAAAAACTTGATGTGCTAAAAGTGATTTAACTAAATTAACTAAATTAAACCCTAAACTAGACTCTTTAAGTTTTAAATTTATAAAACTAAGACTCTCTAAAACCTAAACCACACGACCGGCAAGTGTACCGATCGATGCAATATAGCCTAAGGAAGTCCGAGTATCGAACCCAAGAGACTCTACTAAATTACGCTAATGACTCTATCTAGACTTAGACTGACATGGACTTTAACTAATTGTTTATTTGATGGGGGGGGGGGGGTTTCTAAATACCCTAAAAATATAATTAAAATTATACTAACTAGACGAACTAGACGCAAATTCGAATGACGACTGAACTCAAGAGATGATGAAGGCTACCTAGGCTAGACTCCTGTTTAACTTGGAATGGGTTTTTAATCATAACTGACGTGGTATGGAACCGAAATCTTATGATACTAAACCTATTAAGATACCAACTAAGCCCCTCAAACCCTCTCGAGGTGATTCTTGTGGCACTACCTAGGCTGTTAATCCTACCGGTTATTAGATTTCCTTACCGTCCTCTAATATCTTGAAAGTGCCCTAATATGACAATCTACCTTACAGCGCGAAAGTCTAAGGCAACTATGGATTTTAACTTGGTTTAATAGACAAGAGAATGGTTAGGGAACTAAGACCGATTTCTTACAAAACCTAATCCTAGCTATTTACCAAACCAAGACCTATTAGTAATCTCGAGCTTTACAGCGACAAGAATTAGTAGAACACTTGATTTTATAAGATTACCGAATATTACTTCTAAGGTTTGATGGCCACTTAACCCTAAAGAATTAAAGATTTATTACGTGATATAGACACTCACCAAAATCTAAAACCCTAGCACGATTCTATTATGTGATAAAGACCGTCACCAAGATTCGTACGAAGCAATAATCAATGATCAAACAATCACAAGCATGCATACACACCAAATTAAAGATTCCAAAGTCATTTACAATTCAAGATAATCCATAACCAACGTCTAAACGAATAAAAATCCAAACTTTATCAAACAATCATCATAGCCTAGGTAGTACAAGAAGTCTAGCCAATAATCATTGTATCAAACGACATAACAATCATTAACAAATCAGAATTCATAGTGAATAATTAAGAACAAACGAAACCGAAAGAATAACGAGAAGATAAAACCCGAAAATCTTCAATCACGAGTGTTCCCGAGCTTCCTTGATGATTCCACGCCTACCCGAACCTTCCCGAGACTTCCAAGACCTCTAAGCAGCCTCCAAAAGTCGTCTCTGATGTCCCAAATTCGTAATTGTCCCCCCGGCTATTGACGAACATATTGTATTTATAATCTTCAAAACCTTACTAGTCGTTAAAACTTGAAGTCGGTGGCCAATAATTACATTCAGGCGGCCCATGTAACATGTTGGATTAAGTGTACGCGGCCCATGTGCATCTTTACCTTGATCTCCTCCCAAATAATATTCCTTGCTAAATTCATCCAGAATTGATGTCCGTGCGTCGAAGTACTAATAGGCTTAGGTTACAATGTGTAATATATCATTCAAAAGCCCACTATCCATGATTCATACGTAAGCTCTGCTGGGCTGATGTGTCTTTCACGGCAAATGTGGGCTTGAAGTCAACAAGACTAATAATTATCTAAATGGCAGATTTCTTCAATTCATAAGTTATGGCAGTCGCCTCTTTTTTTTTTTCTTTTCCCAACAAATATAAATATAGGGCAGCCCAATATATTCTAATAATAATATAGAGATAGCGGGCTCGGCCCACTCACAGAAAATAGCGGCGATTTTAATTCGGTCCCTGGCACCCCACTCTGCCCAACTGGCTGGTTATTTCCATATTACTCGTTTTTGCTCCATTTGCACCAGGACCTGGCAAAACACAAAAGAATATAATATAATACTAAAACTAAATAAAAGCAAATAAAAACTATACAAAAAATTATACAATCTACAGGGGACAAATATGTGTATTTTACCCTACATCAAATATCCCCACACATAACCTTTTTTCTTCCTCGAAAAAGAATTATGCAAAATGGAATCATAGACGGAAAAATCATTCGGGACAAAAGCTTAAATTCCTTATTAAAAACCGAAACTTGTGTTAGCCGCGATTGCAAGTATACTTGTCCTCTTAAACCCAAACCCGGTTCCAAGCCCTTATCATGCAAGTTTAGTTCAAGTGTGGTCAATCTACATAGGGTCTCACGCTAAGAATCGCAGGTCCACCTAATCCCCCCTCAAGCTTATAGGACAAAAGGAACAACCACTGGGTTATTTCCTAACCGTTTTATACCAAGATCAATAGAGTTTAAAATTAAATCTATTTTTATTTCTATTTATTTATTATTATTTTTCCACTTTTGTTTTCTTTTTGCGAGCGTAGACGTTGCTTTCCCTAACCCAGAGGTATTCCGGCTGTAGAGTCCCTAACCCAGAGGTATTCCGGCTTAACTCGTTTAATCGCAGGTCCACCTAATCCCCCCTCAAACTGAATTAAACAAGTTAAGCAAGCTAATATAAGTTTAGATAAGTTTTATAATTTGTGTATATATCAAAACAACTAAGTTGTAGGTTATAAAAAGTATTTATATCATTTATGAAGTTTTAAAGAAAGTTTGACTTTTATATAGCATGCTTGACTCATTAATTCAACTAGTAAACGTGATGATCCAAGGGTATGATCACAGAGGGATCATACCATCGTTATTATGATCACGTAGGAAAGTTCAGATTGAACTGTTTGACTTTAACCAAAAAATACGAAAGAGCTAGTAGGAACACTTACTTGGAAGTGTTAGAGCAAAATGCAAATAAGATTGGGAGTCCTCTTGTCTATAGGAGAGCTCCAAGAAGTGTTTTAGAATATAAGTGATGGTGTGAAGATGACGAAAGAAGAAGGTTGCTGTTTATAGCCAAGGGAGGTGAATGTGAGTGTGCCAAGTGTTTCCAGAGATCCCTAGTAGGTGCCAAGTGTCTTGGGACGTGGAAGAAAGGCAGGAGAGGTGGCAAGAGGATCCACAATGTGGCAGAACAGCAGCAACAACAACAAACTATTTTCTACTGTCTGCAGATCCCTTACGGACCGTAAGCCTCAAGCCTTACGGTCCGTAAGGACCTAAGGCGATGTATTACCTTGTTTAGCACACATGCTTATGGACCGTAAGCCATAGTAACTAGTGGTCCGTAAGACCTCCTTGCATGCAACACATTATATGCCTTACGGTCCATAAGCCATTGTGCTTTACGGTCTGTAAGGACTTCCAGAATGAAAACTTTTGCACATTTGACCCCTTGGGTTAACCAGTTATCGATATATGCAATATTAGTCCCAGTCCTTCCTCACAGTGGGGATTAGTTGGATATCTGGGATGCATTTTAGCTAACGCAAAATAAATAGTCCCTATCCTTCCCAAAATCGGGATCAGTAGGAGTTATGGGATACGTTTCGGTGAACGTACAGTGTGGGTCCTTCCTCCTTCCACATAGTCAGGGTTTAGTTGGAGGTTCCTCCCTCCACATAGTTGGGATTAGTTGGAGAATTGGACACGTGTCGTCACGTAATTGGACGAAAATTTTCAGGGTGTTACATTGGTATAATTGTCCAACCGCATGGCGAGGTCAACATACACGCGGTGACCAGAAAGGACCAATGTTGGTTTTACAAGCGGTTGCGTCATACGAACTTTGGGTTTGGTTGGCTTTCTTTGGTGTAGCGGGTTGTATAGATGACACTAATGCCTTCGAGTGTTCACCATTGTTAGATGGTTACATTTCTAGCACGATACTGAAAGCCAGGTTTGATGCAAATGGGAATGACTACGATCACGGATAGTATTTGGGCGATGGTATATACCCGGAGTATTCGAATATTGTGAAAACGTTTTCTGAAACGCACGATGTGAAAAGGCAATATTTTAAAAAACTATAAGAGTTGCATTTTATTAGAAATCCTTGTCGTATGTGGAATAAGGAAAAAATTCGAATAGTCATGTATGCTTGCATCATAATGCATAATATGTGATGTGTGCGGTGTTTTATAAGTTTTTATATATATATATGTTAAGCCTCTTTTAACACTTTAGTCAAGTTTTAAATTTATAAAACACGATATTTTACTAAAACTAAACACACATATGGGCAAGTGCACCCATCGTGAACGTAGTATAGCGTTGGTAAGATACCGAGGTCGTCCAAGGACATAAGAGCTTTTAGTACCGGTTTATCCTCAACGTCTAATCAAATCAAAAATTTGGAAAAAGGTTTTAATATGAAAATAAAAACTAAAAATGCTGAAAATAAAATAAAAATTAACACAGATAGACAAGATGAATCACTTGGATCCGACTCGCCTTTAGTGTAACCTTTGATGATTTCCGCACTTTTGCACTTTTTAAGAGATTATCTTAGTTATAGTAGTAGGCCCCTCTTTTGAAGGTGACGTTACCCTCAACCCAGTAGTTTGAGTCAGCAAGGATACAATCCTAAAGGGTTGGAATATTGAAAGATAATTAATTAAGTTATTAATGCTTAATGTGGTAGGCCCCTCTTTTGAAGGTGACGTTACCCTCGGCTAAGTGGTTTGAGTCAGCAGGGATACAATCCCAAGTAGCCGGGTTAATGTATTAATAGTAGTTTACATATGAGGGGATCAAGCCATTCGCACCTCCGCCATCAATTACCAGTGGGTATTCAAGGAGGTCCTAGTAAGCTTGACCCAGGTCCTTGCAGGATCTATACACTGAACAAGGCAAGAACCTTACCAAACCATTCCCTTAACCCCCGACCAGGTAGCCACATATCTCTATATAGACCGTAGAGATATGAATGGTGTAAATCTTTTATTTTATATAGACAATAAAATAACGCAAGGACACCACAGACAAATGATAAAGAAGTTTCTCCTTCAACATAAGAAACTAGTTATTAAAGTCACTAATACAAAACTAAATAAAAAGTGCAAAAAAATTAAAATCAAAAGTATTACACTAAATGCTTGTCTTCACCAAGTGATGTAAGAGACTTAGGCAAACATGGCCTTTGATTGTCAAGAACTCTTACTATCAATCTTGGATCCCGAGACTACTACACACACTCTATGATGGATGATGGATTATGGTGGTGGATGTGGGTTGTAGTGGTGGTGGAGTGTGGGTGAAGTGGGAGAGAGGTGGTTTGCCAAGGGATGCCTTTGAAGTGAACCAAGCACCTCTATTTATAGCCTGCACAGAAGCCCGGACATGGCCCAGTGTCCATTGGGCACGACCCCGTGTCCATCCACTTTCTCTTTCTTAATTAATTGCAATTTTTCTGCATTAGCTCCACACGCCCCCATGTCCGCTGGGCACGGCCCCGTGTGCAGAAGAGTGTCTATACTATCAAGATTTGCTTGGATTCTGTGAATCTTAGGGTTGACCACGCCCCGTGTTGAGCTGGGCACGCCCCCGTGTCGGGAATAGAAGCTTCTATAGCTTTGTCTTTTCTGCAGACAACTGGCCACACCCCGTGTTGAGCTGGGCATGCCCCGTGGTGAGCTGGGCACAGCCCATGCTCAGCTTTCTTCTTGTTTTTTGCTTTGGGGGATGCTGTCGAGGGGTCGGGCATGCCACGTTTCTTCCTTTTCTTTGTATTTATGTTGGTTTTGGCTGTATATTTGTTCCTTTTATTTGTTTAAGCCCATTTGATCCTGTAAATTCAAAAGGAAGAAAAAAACACACTTTTTTCCAACATTAGTACTAAAAAGGGTTAGTTTTATGCCTTATTTGATGTAATTTATATGTTGCATTTTACACACATCAAATACCCCCACACTTAAATCTTTGCTAGTCCTCAAGCAAAACTCTTTATTATGTGGCTTACACACCCAAATGGAATGGGTAGAAGAGAAGTTTTGGGCTTGTCTTGAGTGTTGGGAATCCAAGATCTTTATGTGGTTTTATTTTTATATTATTTACAATCCTATTCGTTATGATTTATTTAGAATGTTTCATAAGAGAAATTACTTATTTGGGCATAACATGGCTTTTTAAAATTCCATTTATATACAAGTTCACATACCTCACGGGAGATCACTTAACACTCGGCCGAAGATGTATTTTTTGTGAAACACTCGAGACCGGCATGGAACTTACTTCTACCATATGCTTTCCAAGCAATCAATCCTCCTCCTTTTTAACTATAAACCTTTGTAAATATCAAGAGGACTTGGGTTAAAGTTAGGTGGTTTTGGGTTAGTAGTTAGTAAAAAGGGCTAAAAGCGTAAAAAGCGTCGGTTGTCGTGAATCTTTTTTTTTTTTTGACATTTATTCAAACTAAGCATATTCAAACAAGATTTTTGAGGAACTTGTTTGGTTATTGCAAAATTCTCTCTCTTTTTTTGGCATAAGATAACCGAGCTTTTTACTAAAACAAAAGGGGTTTGAAAAGAAAAAGGTTTTGGTGGGTAAAGGGTGTTTGTTTTGTGGGTTTTGAAACGAAAAGGTTTAGGCTCAAAGGGGTTAACTAGGGGGATTTTGGGTAGGTGATAAAGAAAATGAAAAATAATGGTGTTAAAAGGAAAATGGATTAGTCCTAATGCCTCCATCATTTACTTACTTGGGTTTAAGTTGGTAAGGATCGGGAATGTATCGTCATGGCAAGTTCTAGAGTCGTAAGAACCAAGCGGCTATTCACACACGAAACGAAAAATGAGCATTTAGTTTAAAGATATATGCTTGTATGCTCAATAAAGGCTCAAAACTCACTTGTTGTGGGAATGGGTTTATAATGTGACCAAGTATATATAATCAAATTTTAATTAGATTTGTCATGCTCAATAAAGGCTCAAAACTTACTTGTTGAGGGAATGGGTTTACAATGGGTTCATAATCTTCTTATTTGGTTCTTTTTATCACGACGCTATCGGTTGTAAATTTGTAAAAATATAACCTTTTTAGAACTTGTTATTCCCAAATTAAACCAAGACAAATAAAAAAATGAAAAGTTTTCTAAAAATTTGGGGTGATTAGCGGTTCCAATAGAGTTTTGTGTAATGCTTGTTTTTAGGACTTGCAAAATTCAAGGTTTTAGCATCCCCACCCCCACACTTAAATTACACATTGTCCTCAATGTGTCCCAAAAATAAGATTTCCGGTCGATTAAAAAGTGTAAAAGTGGGTTATAAACAAGATTTTATGTTACTGGGTAGCTGAACACGGGGTGTGGTGGGCTGAGCACGGCCCCGTGGTCAGACTACCAGTATCAAATTTAAATAGAAGGCTGGGCACGAGGGTGTTTTCAGTGAGCTTGGCCCCATGTCCAGTTACCTGAACTGGGCATTTTCTGCAGAACCTCGGGCACGGGGTGTGTTGTGCTGAGCATGGCCCCGTGCTGAACTTGCTGTAATGAAGAAAAATTGTCGGGAGGCTCTGTTTTTGTGCATGGGGTGTGGGTTCAAGTTTCCCTTAGTAACCTCCACTATTCCGAGTGTGTTTTATTCCTGAAAATTAAGACTAAACTAGAAAACATAAAAGTTAAACTAATCTAAAACTACGGATAGTTCCGCGGAATGTCTCCGTGGTGCGCCACGTTTATAAGGGTCATTGGCTAGACCCACCTTATCGGGTGATTCTGGCTCATCTTTAATTAGGGGGTCGTCATTGCATATTGGATATTTCATTGATCGTTCAAGATCGACACATATTTTGAAGGCCCCTAATTGAATGGGTAAGTTGTTTTTCTTCCGATTAATCAAAGCTTCGTGGGTTTTTACAAAAGGTCGTCCCAACACTAGTGGAGCGTCATCAAGGATGACGAAGTCGGTTGGGATAACCATTTGATTTACTTGGACTAACACATCTTCAACTATCCCCATTGATTTTATTATTTTTCGATTAGATAGAAAAATGGGTATTTGTAGTGGAGAGAAATCACCAATACTTAATTTTTTGAAAATGTAGTTTGACATTATATTAACACAAAGATCTTTATCAATTGTGATATTACTAATAAAGGAATTTTGAAAGAAACATGGAACCGGTGAATGTTAATTTCAAATGGATCATCTTTTATTAGCGTAGTTTGATCAATTGTTAACTTAATGCTTACCATTTCGTCAATTTTAGTGTCAGTGTTTAAGTCTTTTAAAAACTTAGCATGAGTAGGTACTAAACAATGATTTTCGGAAGAAGGTGATAAGATATTAATTTCTTGAAAATTAGACTCTTCTTGAATTTTAACGTTATCGGACACACCTTTTTCGTTGTTTAACTCATGTGTTGGTTTTTCACTTACTTGTTCTTCCATTTTTACCTCTTCAACTATCTCTTCTTTATTACAAGTTAATTATTCCCTTGCGCGGGATTCCTCTTCCCTTGCGCGGGCTTCTTTTATACAGCGCTCAATAGTTTTAAGGTGTTCTATTATCTTTTCGGCTACAGGTGAAATAGTTGGTGGTTCGTCAAAGTGAGTTGAATAATTATCATCAAAGCTTGAATTTGGAAGTTCGATACTTGGTTCCTCATAGTACTCATATGAGGTAGATGGTTCACACCATTGTTCCTCATTATAAGTATATGATGGATAAGGGTCGTAACTTGGTTCTTCATAATACTCATATGAGGTGGGTTGTTCACGCCATGGTTCCTCATAGTAAGCATATGAAGGTGGAGGCTCATATCTTGGTTCCTCAAAGTATGAGTATGAAGGCTCATACTTTGGTTCATCAAAATATGAGTATGAGGGAGAAGGTTCATACCTTGGGTCTTCATAGGATGTCTATGAAGTGGATGGCTCGTACCTGGGCTCCTCATAGTAGTTGTATGAAGTGGATGGTTCAAAGAGGTCACAATATTGTACCGAATGAGGGTTACGACAAATGGTGCAATAGTCTTCCCTATAATCATCCTCCTCATAGTGGTAGTTGTAATCTCCTAAGTATTGATCCATAAGAATCACTCAGCAGACCACAACAGAGTCTCGGGACCAGTAAACAAAAATAAAAACGGAAACAGAGGCTGGACACGGCCCCGTGTTCTGTGAGCACGACCCCGTGTTCAGGTTCTGTATCTGGGTGTTTTAATAAAAGTGACTGGTTTTGTGCAGCACAGGGGCGTGTTTAGTGAGCACGACCCCGTGTTCAGACTCTGTATCTGGGAGTTTTGAAAAAAAATTTGTAGCACGGCCCCGTGTTCAGTGAACATGACCCCGTGTTCAGTCTACTGTAAATGCAAAAACTAACTAAAATGCAGAAAAATGCGCGTGGTTTTAAAAAGGTTTTGAAAAACTGATTTGGCCGTCGATTTTAAGCTTTCTTAAAATCCTTGTGTCCCCGGCAACGGCGGCAAAAACTTGATGTGTGCGGTGTGTTATAAGTTTTTATATATATTTTAAGCCCCCTTTAACACTTTAGTCAAGTTTTAAATTTATAAAACACGAGATTTTACTAACACTAAACACACATATGGGCAAGTGCACCAATAGTGAGCGTAGTATAGCATTGGTAAGATACCGAGGTCATCCAAGGACACAAGAGCTTTTAGTACCGGTTTATCCTCAACGTCTAATCAAATCAAAAATTTGGAAAAAGGTTTTAAATATGAAAATAAAAACTAAAAATGCTGAAAATAAAATAAAAATAAAAACAGATAGACAAGATGAATCACTTGGATCCGACTCGCCTTTAGTGTAACCTTTGATGATTTCCGCACTTTTGCACTTTTTAAGAGATTATCTTAGTTATAGTAGTAGGACCCTCTTTTGAAGGTGACGTTACCCTCAACCTAGTAGTTTGAGTCAGCAAGGATA
Organism: Helianthus tuberosus; assembly: GCA_030545235.1. Lineage (NCBI taxonomy): Eukaryota > Viridiplantae > Streptophyta > Magnoliopsida > Asterales > Asteraceae > Helianthus > Helianthus tuberosus. Next base: position 89,161,276 of record CM060356.1, on the reverse strand, counting down.
CAATCCTAAAGGGTTAGAATATTGAAAGATAATTAATTAAGTTATTAATGCGTAATGTGGTAGGCCCCTCTTTCGAAGGTGACGTTACCCTCGGCTAAGTGGTTTGAGTCAGCAGGGATACAATCCCAAGTAGCCGGGTTAATGTATTAATAGTAGTTTACATATGAGGGGATCAAGCCATTCGCACCCCCGCCATCCAATACCAGTGGGTATTGAAGGAGGTCCTAGTAAGCTTGACCCAGGACCTTGCAGGATCTATAAATTGAACAAGGCAAGAACCTTACCAAACCATTCCCTTAACCCCCGACCAAGTAGCTGACATATCTCTATATAGACCGTAGAGATATGAATGGTTTAAATCTTTTATTTATATAGACAGCAAAATAACGCCAAGACATCACAGACAAATGATAAGGAAGTTTCACCTTCAACATAAGAAACTAGTTATTAAAGTCATTAATACAAAACCAAATAAAAAGTTCAAAAAGATTAAAAATCAAAAGTATTACACTAAATTCTTGTCTTCACCAAGTGATGTAAGAGACTTAGGCAAACATGGCCTTTGATTGTCAAGAACTCTTACTATCAATCTTGGATCCCGAGACTACTACACACACTCTATGATGGATGATGGATGATGGATGATGGTGGTGGATGTGGGTTGTAGTGGTGGTGGAGTGTGGGTGAAGTGGGAGAGAGGTGGTTTGCCAAGGGATGCCTTTGAAGTGAACCAAGCACCTCTATTTATAGCATGCACAGAAGCCCAGACACGACCCCGTGTCCATTGGGCACGGCCCCGTGTCCATCCACTTTCTCTTTCTTCATTAATTGCAATTTGTCTGCATTAGCTTCACACGCCCTCGTGTCCGCTGGGCACGGCCCCGTGTGCAGAAGCGTATCTGTACTATCAAGATTTGCTTGGATTATGCGAATCTTAGCGTTGACCACGCCCCGTGTCGAGCTGGGCACGCCCCCGTGTCGGGAATATAAACTTCTATAGCTTTGTCTTTTCTGCAGACAACTGGCCACGCCCTCGTGTCCGCTGGGCACGCCCCGTGTTAAGCTGGGCATGCCCCGTGTTGAGCTGGGCATGCCCCGTGTTGAGCTGGGCACAGCCCCATGCTCAGCTGGGCACAACCCCATGCTCAACTGTCTTCTTGTTTTTTGCTTTGGGAGATGCTGTCGAGGGGTCAGACATACCATGTTTCTTCCTTTTCTTTGTATTTATGTTGGTTTTGGCTGTATATTTGTTCCTTTTGTTCATTTAAGCTCATTTGATTCTGTAAATTCAAAAGGAAGACAAAAACACACTTTTTTCCAACATTAGTACTAAAAAAGTTAGTTTTATGCCTTATTTGATGTAATTTATATGTTGCATTTTACACATATCAATATGATTATAGAAGACCAAAGAAAAGCAATATGTAACATCCCGAAAATACAAATTTCTTAAATTTCAATTAGTTTGCAAATAAAGTAGTAAGATAAACTAACTAGGAGCGACACTAACCTAGTTAGTTAAAAGACTTAAGAGTAGTTAAGGGTTAAAACAAATAAAGAATGGAAGTTAGAGGGCCAAAGGTGTTAAAATGAAAACTAATATTAATAAAATAAAATAAATAAAACACAAACACCCTTGTTTGTGTTTTGTGGAGATCGACCAGGAGACAGGAGCGACCCAAGCTCCTCCTCAAAACCCTAGTTCAGCATAAAATTGATCAATTGAAGGCTAATTTCTGTCCCAAATCAAAATCCGAACATAGATTAGTGATCCTCATCACAAGGGGGTTACAAGGTATGTAAAATTTGGTGTTAATTCTCTGTTTGAAATTCTCATGAAATTGGGAAATCTGAAATTTATGGTTGCATGTTTGTTTTATGATGGATTAGGAACATTATAGTGTCTAGGGACAAACCCTAGACAAATACAAGTTGAAATCATGTGTAATTTTAGTAAAATCCATGAACACCCTTGTAGGTGATTAGTGGGTTATGTAGAATTGGATAAACACTAGGAAATTGAATGTTGATCTAGTGTAATTTGACAACTGTGAAGTGACTTCAGAATTTTAGAAGCTAACAATTATGTAAAAAGGGTTGATTTATGTGAAATTTGGGCTAAATGATAAGCTAGGGACTTGCTATATAATCATGTAAAAATCTGCCCTTAAAGTGTTTGTGAAAATGCTTCAAAGAAGGCTTAAAACTGAAATTCAAAGTTGAAACACATAATTATGATGTTTTGGTTTACTACGCGATATATGGTTTAAAGGGAGTTCTAAACATGTTATAAATGAACTCTATAGGAAAGGACGCAGGAGCGTCAAGTGGACAAGCGGGTGGCGAATCGCGTTTGAAAGGCTTACTTTGAAGGTATGTAACTTAACTCGATACATTGGGTGATTTGGATAATTAGCATATGTGTAGTCGAATTATAGAATAAAGATTTTGTTGATTTAAGCGATAAAGTTCGCTAAATTGAATAACAGGTCAAGAGTCAGTTGGAATCTCGTTGGTAGTCATCGTAATGGAGGATTCCAAAGATGAGCCAAACGGGTCGAATAACCAAAAATGCGTGATAATGCATCGTAGTATAATGACTCAGTTTTTTTGTTATTATAAACACGAGACGTATTAGAATACGAAAACAAAATTAGTGTGATGGCATGTTAGAATGAGAAATCTGAGGGTTCGAGTTCGGGTAAAACAAACAAATCAAACAAAACATAACATTCCAGAGTCTACCGTAAATTACGGTATATACCGTAATTTACGGTAGAGATCAGAAGCTTATGGTGATTCACTCCTGTTTTACGGTGGATCAAAATATTCCAGGGACTACCGTAAGTTACGGTAGACACCGTAAGTTACGGTAGAACCTGGAAATACATGTTAAAAATTGCAAATTATAGCTATCCGAATCCGTTTCTAAGTGCAGTTTCGATTAAGAAATAACTCCAAGAAATCAAATACTCATTTTTTGTTAAAAATCTTTAGTTTTCAGGTAGGGCAATACGTTGATGATAATCAAGCAAGTTTTGAAGGACCGAACTCACCTTAGAAGCCTCCGCAATATCAGATTTTATTAGACAATGTTTTTGGAATGTAATCAATTTGTTAAACAACTTATGAATGTTTGAATTAGTCGGTAGTTGACTAATGTTTGGTCACTTGGAATTTATGTTTTAACCTAGACCTACTTATTATATATCAAAAATTATATGAATTTTGATTAAAGTCGAGTAGTTAATTAGAAGGGTGTTACAAGTTGGTAATCAGAGCTTAAGGTTGTCAACAAAGTGTTCGGTTCAAGCTTGATCGATCGTCCGGTAAGAATTAACTTATTATTTTATCAGATTATATTTATGTAAGAAATGAGAAATGAATCGATGTGCATGGGAAGAGCGTGTTAACACACTCAAACCCGGAAAGTGCACCAAAGGTGAACGTTTAAAGCAAGTTGGGAACTTGGCTAAACTGAAACAAATGAAGCAATGTTATAAATGAAATGTTTAACGTTTAAATGTAAACATTTCAGTTTCAAGATGTCTGATGGAAACGATGATAATCTGGTGCAAACAAGCACCGAACAAATGAAAGAGATAATTGCCGAAGAAGTAGGGAAGGCAATTGAAGGTAGTCTATCCGGGTTTATAGACAAAATTCAAAGCACGGTGTTGTCGCTTGTCGAAGAGCGAGTTAAAAGGTTGGAGGATAGTGTCGACCTTATGAAGCAGAAAATGGGGGAACGTAAAGGGTGCTCATATAAAGAATTCATGGCGTGCAAACCGCCAATCTATAACGGGGAAGTTGACCCGATAATCTGCCAAAGATGGATAAGTGACGTCGAAGGAGTGTTTGAACGGACCCATTGTGACGTAGGTGACTTTGTTGCTTACGGAATGGGTCAATTGAGGGGTCAAGCCAAGGATTGGTGGGATAATAAAAAGAAGGAAAGAGGAGCCGAAGCAGCGAGGGTTATGACTTGGGATGAGTTTAAGGTGCCGTTCCTTAAACACCATAGTCCCAAAGCGGTTATCAACAGGATTAAGGAAGAATTCATCCAGCTAAGACAAAAGGGTGAAACAATTGATAAGATCACGGGCATCTTCATGGATAAGCTGAGATTTTGTGACGAGTTAGTCACCACTGAAGAGCAAAAGATATACTACTATTACAACAATTTGAGTGCCGAATACCGGGAGTTTATGACTCCATCAAAGTATGAAACCCTCACGGAAATTATCAACACCGCCCGGGAGCGGGAAATCGAGTTGAAGAAACAAGTTGTGTTGGTGCATGTTATATGAAAACAGCTTTGGATTGGTCTTTGGATATTAAACAGAAGATTGGATCATGAAGACTTAAAGAAAAACGAGTTCTATGAAGCCCAAGCAGTCCAAGTTTGTACTAAGTCTATTAGGCCCAAGTTTATGTGACAAATGTAATATGGGCAAAGCCCAATTCGAGATCTTGGCTGTGTGTATATAAACAGCCTTAGTCTTGAGTTTTAGGGTTAGACACTTTAGACAACTTGAGAGCATTTTGGAGATTGTGAGAGAGCATTCAAGTTTGAGAGGTTAAGAACAAAACAGAAATCGGCTGTTAGGTTCTTGTAGATCTTAGTGATTGTAAAACGCTTCTAAGAGTTTGATAATCATAGAAGATCAGTTTGAAAGTTTGCGTGTTTGTGTGTTCGAGTTCTTGTTCTTCTACATAATCTTGTTTCTGTGTTCGAAGATCAATCAAGGGGATTCCGCACCCTTGATAGATTAACAGTCTTGTTAAGATCCAACGGGATACAGGGACCTACAATTGGTATCAGAGCTTTTGCTCTTGTGCATGGTTCAAGACTGAAGACTGGATTCAAGCTGTGTTTCGGTTGAAGAAGTTTTGGTGTCTCATTCATAATTTTCGTGAAGAACAGCAAGAACAAGGAAGAACAGTTCAAAATTCTGAGTTTTGATCTGTTTTGGTAGTTGGTTGTTTGGAAATTTCGAGTTTAAGTTCTGGGTTTTTGCGAAGAACAGGAAAGAAGTGCTGATTGAGACTTTGCTTGAAAAGTTGCTGCATGTTTCAGGATTGGGTGGCTGGGTGGCCCAATCAGCTCTTTTGCGATTTTAACAGATATCTCGGTGACCGGGGAAGTTAAATCCAAAGGCTACTTTGGTAACCGTAAAATTTTCCTCAGCGAAATTATTACGGTTTTCGGTGACTTTACAGGTCATTGTAATCGAGAAGTTGACCGGCGAAATTGAGCAGCGATTTTAAGCTAAACTGTTGAGCAGCGAGGTTGACCTACTTGTCCAGCGAAATTAATCCAGAGCTCAGCGAAATTAGGAGAGAAACTAAGGGGTGGAATTTCAGTTGGCAAGCGTCGAAAATATTTCAGAGTTTTGCAAATAGAAATTGATCCGTAGCTCGTTTGGAGAAACCGTTTGCACCGTTGAACTCGTGGGATTTTTAGGACAAAAAAAAAGTCTGGAAAATCCCGAATTCAGTTTTCGACATTATATATCATTGGATTCGTCTTTTCGAGACGATTCTAACGGTGTAATTTGGTAACCACTGTTTTTCGAAAATGTTTGTACGGTTTTATCAGTCTGTTACGTTGATATGTCGAACATGTCTAAATTGAACGAACTCTTAAGGATGGAGCATGAGGTTGGCACAACCAACAAACCACCTAAGATGATGAAAGTGGAGAACTACTTGACATGGAAGGATAGGTTTCAATCTTTTGTTGAGTACCAGGACACGCGTATATGGATATGCATAGACGATGGGTATGTGAACCCAACTCATGAGTTTGAGGGAAGACAACGTATAACTGCTTATGTTGATATGGATGCCGAAAAAAAGAAAATGTATGAGGCTGAAAAGAGAGCCTTGGCAGCCATTAAAATGTCTTTACCTGATGGCATCAAGCATACCTTTAAGAAGTACACTACTTCAAAGGAAATGTGGGATGCACTAGAGAAGAGATATGAGGGAAATCCTGATGTCAAGAAGAACAAAGTTGATCTACTGAAGAAGCAGTTTGCTGTGTTCAAGTACATGAAAAATGAGTCCCTTGAGGACGTCATCACTCGATACTACCATCTGATGTCAGAATTGGACAATTATGATATAGATTGCTATACTGACATAGAGAAAAATGACAAGCTACTGGATGCTCTACCTACTAAATGGGATATTTACACTCTCATGATAAAGGGAGAAGCTGATTATGAAACAAAGGAACTGGAAGAAGTAGTTGGAAAGCTAAGAGCTTATGAGCTCAGCATGAAGAAGAAGAAGAAGGACACTGGATATGATCAGGTTCAAGATCCAGGGATCTACAATGGGCTTACATCTTCTTCACCTCATGATGCTTCTAGCGACTCTGCAATTGCATTTCTTTCGTGTGATAAGGAGCAGGTCACAGTGAATGAGGATGGTGATGTGTGTTTTGTAGCTGCTGCAGGAGGATCAACAGGAGTCAAGAGAACATCAACTTCAAAGCAGAGTAGTAGTGCAAAGTCAATGCCTATGAGTGTGAAGTCTGCTGAAGAACATCTTGCTCTACTTGCTTCTTTTGTTGCGTCTTATGAGAACTACATTCAAGGGAAAATATCTGATCCTGCCACTTTAGATGAAGATTATGATCAGATTGACCCTGATGATCTAGAAGAGATGGATCTACAATGGCAGATGGCCATGATTTCGAGACGTGTGAAGAGGTTTATGAACAGAACTGGAAGGAAGTTTGTAGGAAGACCAAAGTCAGGTGCTTTAACTATCAGAGTTATGGTCATTTCGCTAGGGAATGTCAAAAACAAAAGCATGAGAATATGAATCAAAGTTCAAACAATCGGAATGCATCAAACAACTCTAACAACTCTAACTCAAGGGCGTTGATATCTACTGCAAGAGAAGGCTCATATGACTGGAGCATTCACTTAGAAAATGATGAAAATGTCACTCAAGCATTCATGGCAGAGATCACTCCAGTCAATGATGGTGAAGCTACAGTAGATGAGGCTAAAGTTGATAAGAAGAGTGAAGCTGAGGAAGATAAGGCTGATAAGACAACAGATGCTGAAGAGGAAAAGCCAGAGTCTGAGCATGAAATGGAAGCTGATGAGAAAGATGAAATCATCAAAAGAATGGAAGGTCAACTTGCTGCTCTCATGGCCAACTCAGATAAATCAACAGGAGAGGTAAGTAACTCTGCCACTTCTGTTTGCTTAAAGTGTCGTGAACTACAGGGTGAAGTTGAAAAATTGTCAACTCAAAACAAAAGTCTTGTGAGCGAAATGTCTAACGTAAAAGAGTCAAATTTCTTTGCTAAAAGAAACGAGTCATCATATTTGAAAAAGATAAAAGGCTATGAAGCTGAAATTGAAGCTTTAACATGCAAATTAAATGAAAAACTTCAAGTCATAGACTTAGCTCATGACATGATGGCTGAGAAAACAAAAGAGATTTCTGATAAAAACAAAGAGTTGTCAGATGCACAACTTAAAATTGTTGAACTTGAAAAGAAGTTAGGTCAATTCAGAGATTCTACTTTTGTTATGAAACATATGATGGGTGGGTTAAAGAAGAGTAATGACAAGACAAGTGTGGGATTCCAGGGCTTTAATGAAGTCCCACCTCCTCTTAGTCATGACTATTCTTTCCTACCTGATGAGGATGAGCTTACAGACTGTCTGTCAACATCACCAAGTAGTTTCACATCCAGTCAAAGTGATGTGTTTGAAGATAATGATGCTAAGAAGGAAAATAACAGCAAATCTGTTTTGAAAAAGAAAAATACACCTTCTAAAAACAATAATCAAACTTTTGTTAAAAAGGTTAATTTTGTTCAAGGAAGTGATATGAAAACCGAAACAGTTGTTATCGAAAAGGAATCAAATGTAGAGTTTGCTAAAAACAAAAACATAGAAAAATCTGAAATTAAGCAAACTGAACAAAATCCTTCCAAGGCATCATCATCAAAACCAGAGTCTAGTTCAAAGGCTTCAGCTAAGAAGTCTTCGAAAAAGAGATCGTGCTTCAAATGTCACACAAAGGGACATGTAGCTAGCTGCTGTCCTAACAAGAAGGTTGAAGCACAACTTAGTGAGAAACAAAAGGGGAAATCACCTGAGAAGCAAGGTGATAATGAGGAGAAAGTCTCAAATTCTCCAAAGAAATCTGCTCCAAAGCAACAACCGGGTGTTGCTGGTGGTGTAGATAAGGCTGAAAAAGGAACTCCACAAGTTCCTCGTTTCCAAAGAAATCAACCAAGATTTCAGCCTGAATCTACATCAGGCAGATATGAAAGACCTAGAAGTAACTCACCAAGAGTGAATAATCAAAATTCAAATAATTTCAGAAGTCAAGATCAATATCAAAATCGATACCAAAATAATGGTGGTCGAACTTTTTATAACAATGGCTTTAGAAATTACAATCAAGGTTCTTGGAATCAAAATCAAAATTTTCAAAGGTCACATTGTCCAAACACAAATAGGTACCCTCAGAACCAAAGACCTTATGGAAATCATACCCCATTTCCATCAACAGGTCCGAGATCCAAGACTCCAATTAGGGGTGATGGATCTTGGATGGATGTTCAAGTAGTAGGTGAATTTGGACGACCCAAGACCATTAAGGCTTGGGTCCCCCAATCTAACTAATCTTTTGGTTGGTGGGTGCAGGAGCTGCTAAGGAGGATTATCAACTTATGGTATGTTGATAGTGGCTGCTCCAGGCACATGACGGGGGATGCGAGATTATTTTCTGATTTTGAAGAATACGATGGTGGGCATGTAAATTTTGCTGGTGCTAAAGGTGGAAAAATTACTGGACGAGGAAAAGTGACGAATGGGAAGATCACATTGGACAAAGTAAACTATGTTGAGCAGCTTAAACACAATCTGATGAGCGTGTCACAAGTCTGCGACAAGGGTCACTCGGTCCATTTTACCAAGTCTGAGGCATTGGTGTTGAAACCGGGTTTGGTCATCCCGGACGATTGGATAGTAATGCGTGCTCCAAGGAAAAATGACACTTATGTCATGGACATGGGTGCCAAGGATCCAACCACTGCGGTGGCGTGTTTAATGTCAAAAGCATCTGAAGCTGAATCAATGTTGTGGCACAGACGCATGGCTCATATTCACTACCGCAAAATGAATTACATTATTAAAAATGAGCTAGTGAAAGGGGTTCCATTGCTGAGGTTTCAAGTGGAAGATAAATGTCTTCCATGTCAAAAGGGAAAACAACACAAGAAACCTCATAAGTCTAAAACAGTAAATTCCATTAATGCCCCTTATGATTTACTTCACATGGATTTATTCGGTCCAGTGAACGGGAGGAGCATAGGTGGAAAGTACTATTGTCTTGTTGTCACTGATGATTACTCACGTTATTCATGGGTTTTCTTTTTAGGTACAAAAGATGAGACGGCGGAGATGCTGATAGATCTTTTTACGAAATTGGAAAACGTTCATGATGCTAGGATCAAGAGGATAAGGAGTGATAATGGCACGGAGTTCAAGAATCGGATTCTGGATCTCTACTGTCTTCGAAAGGGAATTGAACATCAATATTCTGCTCCTTATACTCCTCAGCAAAATGGAGTCGCTGAGAGGAAAAACAGGACGTTGATTGAAGCCGCTAGGACGATGCTTTCAGATTCAAAGCTACCAGTTCTTTTCTGGGGAGAAGCTGTGAATACAGCTTGCTACGTCCTAAACAAAGTTTTGACCGTTAAACGTTTTAACAAAACATGTCATGAACTTATGTTTAACGAGAAACCAAACTTAACAGGCTTTGAACCTTTTGGATTACCCTGCACGATTGTGCGAAACAAAGATAAACAAAAATTCGGTGAGGTGGCAGATGAAGGCTACTTTCTAGGCTACGTGCCTGGCACACCGAATAAAAGGGTTTTCAATCTAAAAACTGGTAAAATTGAGGTTGTTTTTAATGTGGAAATTACTTCCTACAAACCTCAACAGTCAACGAGTGGTCCTGCTATATTGTATGATTATGAAAGTGTGTTTAAATCATTTAATATTCCTGAGGTTTCTGATGCAGATGGTTCTCAGCTGATTCAATCAGTTGTATGTGAAGACGATGAAGGCGAGTTCATGCCTAGATCGAATGTTGATATGTCAGATGCTCCGGAAACTTCCCAAGGTGCTGCTAATCCTGATTCAAGCGATAGTGACTCTGAACCCAGTCAGGGGGAGGATTTCATTAATCCGTTTGCAAATCAGAATATTCAGGGGGAGGTTGGATCAAACCTGGGTGATAATCTGGAAGTTGACGCTGTAGCTACTACACGAGCAAATAGAGATCATCCGGTTGACATGATACTTGGAGATCCTACTGCAGGTGTTCAGACTAGAAGAAGCATAGAAGCGAATTCTGGGTTATTTGTTTCAATTGAGAAGACTGGGATAGTGAACGAGTGCTTGTATAGTTGCTTTATTTCCCAAGAGGAGCCGAAGAACATTCATATGGCTCTTAAAGACAATTCATGGGTTGAAGCTATGCAAGAAGAATTGGCCCAGTTTGCGAAGTTGAAGGTTTGGGAGTTAGTAGACCTTCCTAAAGGTGAAAGAGAGATTGGCACTAAATGGGTATTTAGGTGCAAGAAAGATGAAAGAGGTATTGTCACACGCAACAAAGCTCGGTTGGTTGTCAAAGGTTTTAATCAGCAAGAGGGGATTGATTACAATGAGGTGTTTGCACCAGTGGCGAGGTTGGAGGCAATTCGTTTGTTTCTGGCTTTTGCTTCATTCAAGGGCTTCAAAGTTTACCAACTTGACGTGAAGAGTGCATTTCTTTACGGAAAAGTCCAAGGAGTGGTGTATGTCTCACAACCAGATGGGTTCGTTGATCCAGACTATCCAGATCGAGTGTACAAACTTAATAAGGCTTTGTATGGGTTACATCAAGCTCCCAGGGCGTGGTACGAGACACTGTCTACACATCTGGTCAAAAATGGTTTTGAAAGAGGTCAGATTGACGGCACACTATTCATTAAGAGAAAGAAGGAAGATTTTCTGCTGGTACAGGTATACGTGGATGACATCATTTTTGGGTCATCTGACGAAAACATGTGTAAGGAATTTGAACAGGTGATGAAGAGCAAGTTTGAAATGAGTGCTATGGGTGAACTGTCTTACTTTCTGGGATTACAAGTTGAACAAAAGGAGGATGGGATGTTTATACATCAAACGAAGTATGTGTATGACATTTTGGCTCGATTCAAAATGAATGATTGCTTTACTTTCAACACACCCATTTGTGAAAACCACAATCTCGGCCCAGATCATGAAAGCACTGAAGATGTTGATCCAACTCAATACAGGGCGATGATTGGTTCTCTAATGTACTTGACTGCTTCAAGACCCGACATCATGTTTGCCGTATGCTTGTGTGCCAGATATCAGGCAAATCCAAAGGAGTCACATATGAAAGCAGTGAAGCGGATTCTTCGTTACTTGAAGGGGAAACCTAAACTTGGGTTGTGGTATCCAGCTGATAGTGATTTGAGGTTCGTTGCTTACACTGATTCAGACTTTGGAGGATGCAAATCAAACAGAAAGTCTACAACAGGTGGTTGTCAGTTCTTAGGAGGCAGGATCGTGTCTTGGCAATGTAAGAAGCAATCCTGTGTGTCTACCTCTACGTGTGAAGCTGAATATATTGTTGCGGGTAGCTGTTGCTCTCAGGTTCTCTGGATCCAACAGCAGATGCGCGATTACGGTTTGGATTTCACTCGTATTCCTATTATGATAGATAATAATGCCACTATATCAATCACAAACAATCCCGTAAAGCACAGTAGAACTAAACACATTGACATACGTCATCACTTTATACGGGATTGTGCCGAAAAACGGTTAATTGAATTGCACCGAGTCGACACAGAAGATAACCTTGCTGATCTTTACACAAAAGCTTTTGATCGAGCTCGCTTTGAACACTTAGTCGAACTCAATGGGATGAGGAATCCTGAATAACTGGTTTTTCATAAGAATTTTTGTAAATAGTTTACTGTTTTTCTTAAAAATCAAAAATACAAAAACATCAAAAAAAAATTTCAAAAACACAAAAACAATAGAAAAGCAAAAATGAGTTTCCTGGCGAGCAAAAGAGAAAATGATTGTACATCAGTGGTCTGTCTAAACCTCTTTAAACCTTAAATGAAATATGCTAAGCAGCTCTATATAAGATGTATCGGTAGGCTCACAATCATTTTAAAGTGTGCAGGGTGATATAAACTTAAATCGACTGAAGACCAGGTGGGAACCATTCATTGGCATATGGTCTTAGTACCGAAATTTCGTTTGAGAGATTGCCGAGGTTCTGAGATATTCGGTCTTTATGCTGCTTATCATCTGGGTATCATGGTTGTATCTTTTACCGAAAAATAACGGGGACGCAAGTCTAGATCTTCCATGATATCATACATACGTGTACATATTGCATTCGACCCAAATAAGTGATCAACAATCACATGTCCCCAAAATAAGTGATAAAATATCACATTTATCCGGGAGTCAAGTTCGTCTCTCTGCTGTACGAAAGTACTGACCTGTTCACGGACTTGCTCTTGTGCCCTCATGCATCTGAAAATCAAGTTCCTCATCAATAAGTGATTCTATCACATAGGGCTTGTTTTCAATCAAAATAAGTGAGTTTATCACATCATATACGGTCAAACAGATGATAATCGGTATACTCACCGGTAAGATGAACCCTCGTGCATACCTTGATACGGGAATGTGTCGTGATGTGGATGAACACCGGTCGGTAAGTATAAATCATACCTTAACGTATCCCCTCGCCATGATTACATATGATAAGTTGAGCTTATGTGGACAACAATACCGATGATCGTTATAGGATGCTTATCTAGATGTTAACTAAAAAAAAACAACAAGAGCGTTTTGACATGACCGTACACTGATATGATTCTCTTACCCTCGAAACTCGCAAAAAGAATGTCTGTAAATATTTATTTACTGCTTTCAGTCTTTACATTTGAAAATATAAAAATCCAAAAATAGTGTCTTTTTCTGTTAAAATTCTTAATGTACGGAAATCTGTTATTCTTGGAGGAGTTGTTACCGAAAGGGGGAGACTGTGTTAGAAAGTGGGTTCAAATTTTTTTAAATCATGCAGGTTATAAGGTGTTTGTTAAAATTTGTGCGTTTTGGTGCTTAATTGGAAAATGCTTAATCTGATACAGTTAAACTATCTCTAGTAAAATAATAATTCTTTAACTATGTTGAAAAATTCTTATGGTTTCTCGAGATGTTTGTTTTATAGTATACAGATTGAAGCAGTTGTTGATGAGAAGTTGCTGTAAAGAGTGGAGGAGTTTGTTGCTGCTTGGTAGAATCCTCCTTCTACAATGCAGAATGGATGCTGTGAAGACTTACTTGGAATGCTGACTCAAAACTTGGAAGATTTGGTGATTGGATGCATCAGCTTAGGGGGGGTCTGTAGCTGACAAAGACAGAATTCATGTTGAAGCTGACGCTATCCAAAGACCAAAGACTGTGAGATTCTGAAGACTAAAGTTTCCTTTGCAAGCTATTGTCAAGGGGGAGTTTGTTGGTGCATGTTATATGACAACAGCTTTGGATTGGTCTTTGGATATTAAACAGAAGATTGGATCATGAAGACTTAAAGAAAAACGAGTTCTATGAAGCCCAAGCAGTCCAAGTTTGTACTAAGTCTATTAGGCCCAAGTTTATGTGACAAATGTAATATGGGCAAAGCCCAATTCGAGATCTTGGCTGTGTGTATATAAACAGCCTTAGTCTTGAGTTTTAGGGTTAGACACTTTAGACAACTTGAGAGCATTTTGGAGATTGTGAGAGAGCATTCAAGTTTGAGAGGTTAAGAACAAAACAGAAATCGGCTGTTAGGTTCTTGTAGATCTTAGTGATTGTAAAACGCTTCTAAGAGTTTGATAATCACAGAAGATCAGTTTGAAAGTTTGCGTGTTTGTGTGTTCGAGTTCTTGTTCTTCTACATAATCTTGTTTCTGTGTTCGAAGATCAATCAAGGGGATTCCGCACCCTTGATAGATTAACAGTCTTGTTAAGATCCAACGGGATACAGGGACCTACAAGTTGAGAGGGGCAAGCGAAGGGCACAGGATGTGAATCCAAGCCCTACAAAGAAAGCTCGAACTGCCAAATCGGGAAAGAAGGTAGATGCTAAAAGTGGGTCGCCCAGTTGCAAAATATGTGGAAAAGGACACAAAGGAGAGTGTCGGTTCAAAGATAAGCCGTGCCCAATATGTAGTAAAACGGGGCACATGGCGTCTCTGTGCCCGGGTAAAGTTTCAGTTTGCTACAAATGCTTTCAACCCGACCACAAAAAGTCCGAATGCCCAGACCTAGTTGGAAGAAGGGATGTTAGAGAATCTCCAGCAGAAGCCCCAAAGGCAAAGGCTAGATCCTTCCAACTTACTACGGCCGAAGCAAAGACAGAACCCGATGTGGCCTCAGGGATATTCACGATTAACTCAATTCCTGCACGTGTATTGTTTGATACGGGTGTGAATAAATCCTTCATTTCGCATGGATTTATTCGACATCCTTCATTTGTATTGACGAAATTATCTGTGCCCTTAGAAGTTGAAATAGGGGACAATAAAAGTTTTATAGTTTGTGATATTTGTCGAGGCTGCAAATTAAGCATCGATGATGAAGAATACTTGATAGACCTAATCCCGATGTCAATGGGGGAATTTCAAGTAGTCGTTGGGATGGATTGGCTATCTCAGCACCACGCGAAGGTCGTGTGTTTTCGTAAAGAGATAAAGCTAATATCTCCGAGCGGGAAACACGTCACTATCTATGGCGAAAAAGGAGGTAACCCCATAATATGCTCAATGTTGAAAGCTCACAAACTTATGAAGCAAGCATGCAAGGCATTCATGATATACGCAAATGAGCCCGAGAAAGAATCACTGAAGATTGAAGATGTACTGGTAGTACGGGACTATGAAGATGTGTTTCCGGAGGATTTACCGGGGATACCGCCTGAACGGGAAGTAGAGTTCGGGATCGAATTGATTCCGGGCGCAAAACCCGTAGCTAAAGCACCGTACCGACTCGCACCGTCGGAATTACAGGAGTTGATGTCCCAGATTCAAGACCTGCTTGACAAAGGATTTATAAGGCCGAGTGTGTCTCCTTGGGGCACACCGGTATTGTTCGTGAAAAAGAAAGATGGAAGCATGCGTATGTGTATCGATTACCGGGAGTTAAACAAACTCACGGTAAAGAACCGATACCCGCTTCCGAGGATAGATGATATATTCGACCAACTACAAGGTGCTAACAGGTTTTCAAAAATTGACCTTAGATCGGGGTATCACCAACTAAAGGTCAAGGAGGAAGATGTGCCGAAGACGGCTTTCCGCACGCGATACGGACATTACGAATTCCTCGTGATGTCATTTGGGCTAACAAATGCACCCGCGGCTTTCATGGACCTCATGAACCGGGTTTGCAAACCAATGTTGGATAAGTCAGTCATCGTGTTTATCGATGATATTTTGGTGTATTCAAAAAGTGAAGCTGAACATGCACACCACTTACAAGAGGTGTTAGAGACACTTAGACGAGAGATGTTGTATGCGAAATTCTATAAGTGTGCCTTTTGGTTACGAGAGGTGCAATTTCTCGATCACATCATAAGTGCCGATGGAGTATTAGTAGATCCGTCAAAGATCAAGGCCGTGTCGAAATGGAATCCCCCGAAGAACCCTTTGGAAATTAGAAGCTTTTTGGGGCTTGCGGGATACTATAGGAGATTCATTCAAGATTTCTCCAAGATTGCGTCGCCGCTAACAAAACTAACCCGGAAGGAAGAAAAGTTCATTTGGGGTGTCGATCAGGAAAGAGCGTTTCAAACGCTAAAAAAGAAGTTAACTCAAGCTCCGGTACTAACATTGCCGGACGGGGTCGAAGACTTGGTGGTTTATTCGGATGATTCACTATCGGGGCTCGGATGCATTTTGATGCAACGGGGCAAAGTTATAGCTTATGCCTCGAGGCAATTGAAAATACACGAAAAGAAATATCCCACGCATGATCTCAAGTTGGCTGCGGTGGTATTTGCATTAAAAATATGGAGGCACTATTTATATGGGGTAAAGTGCACCATATTCACCGATCACAAGAGCTTAAAATACTTCTTCGATCAGAAGGAGTTAAATATGCGACAAAGGCGATGGTTAGAAACGGTGAAAGATTTCGACTGTGAAATACACTATCACCCCGGAAGGGCAAACGTGGTGGCGGATGCCCTAAGCAGAAAGGCAGATTATGTCCCGATACAAGTACGATCATTGCAGCTCATTGTGACCTCGTGCTTACTCGAACAAATCCGAGAGGCACAAGATGAAGCAGTAAAGACGGAGAACTGGAGAAAGGAAAGGATTGTTGGCCAAGTTAAAAATCTCGAAGTAGGCAATCACGGTCTGAAAACACGTTTCAATAGAATTTGGGTTCCTAACACATGTGGAGTTAAAAAGCTTCTACTAGATGAAGCTCACAAGTCCCGTTATTCCATCCATCCGGGGGCGACCAAGATGTATAATGATTTAAAACAAAACTATTGGTGGCCCGGGATGAAAAGAGATATTGTGAAATATGTGGAGAAGTGTTTGACCTGCTTGCAAGTCAAAGCGGAGCACCAGAAGCCATATGGTAAGTTGCAACCATTGGACATCCCAGTTTGGAAATGGGAACAAATCACCATGGATTTGTTGACCAAATTACCCAAAACCAACCGTGGGTTTGATGCTATATGGGTAGTCGTGGATAGATTGACGAAAAGTGCTCACTTCATTCCGATTCGTGAGACTTATACATCCGAGAAGATGTTGGAGGTGTACACCAATGAAATCATAGCACGTCATGGGGTGCCGATATCCATTGTGTCAGACAGAGATACTCGGTTTACTTTGAATTTTTGGCGTGAATTCCAAGAACAAATGGGAACTAAACTGTTTATTAGCACCGCTTACCATCCACAAATGGATGGGCAGAGTGAAAGAACAATACAAACATTGGAGGATATGTTGCGGGCCTGCATTATTGACTTCGGGGGTAGTTGGGATGCCTATCTACCCTTGGTCGAATTTTCATATAACAATAGCTATCACGCAAGCATTAGAATGGCCCCGTATGAAATGTTATATGGTAGAAAGTGTCAAACCCCGGTATGTTGGGGAGAAGTGGGCCCACGAGGACTAGCCCCTACTGATATAATCCGAACTACGAATGAGAAGATCGACATGGTCCGAACTCACCTAAAAGTGGCTCAGGATCGACAAAAGTCGTACGCGAATAAACGAAGGAGGCCAAATGAATTTCAAGTGGGCGATAAGGTAATGCTGAAGGTATCGCCGTGGAAGGGAATAATACGGTTCAGAAAAAGAGGAAAGTTGAGCCCAAGATTTGGACCATTTAAAATCATCGAGCGGATTGGCAAGGTGGCTTATCGCCTCGAGCTACCGGAAGAATTGAGTGGAATACATAGCACGTTTCACGTGTCGCAATTGCGGAAGTGCCTAGCAGACGAAATAGCTTATATCCATTACGATGATATCGAAGTGGATAATAGCCTGAATTATGCGGTGAGACCAGTGGAGATTTTAGATCGAAAGGTCAAGCACTTACGAAACAAACAAATCGATCAGGTCAAGATCAAGTGGAAACATAGGAAAGGCTCGGACACTACGTGGGAGTCCGAAGAAGAGATGCGACGTCTCTACCCTACTTTATTTGGTACGTACTTTGGTTTCGGGGACGAAACCCTTTTTAAGAGGGGTGGACTTGTAACATCCCGAAAATACAAATTTCTTAAGTTTCAATTAGTTTGCAAATAAAGTAGTAAGATAAACTAACTAGGAGTGACACTAACCTAGTTAGTTAAAAGACTTAAGAGTAGTTAAGGGTTAAAAAAATAAAGAATGGAAGTTAGAGCACGAAAGGTGTTAAAATGAAAACTAATATTAATAAAATAAAATAAATAAAACACAAACACCCTTGTTTGTGTTTTGTGGAGATCGACCAGGAGACAGGAGGTACCCAAACTCCTCCTCAAAACCCTAGTTCAGCATAAAATTGATCAATTGAAGGCTAATTTCTGTCCCAAATCAAAATCCGAACATAGATTAGTGATCCTCATCACAAGGGGGTTACAAGGTATGTAAAATTTGGTGTTAATTCTCTGTTTGAAATTCTCATGAAATTGGGAAATCTGAAATTTATGGTTGCATGTTTGTTTTATGATGGATTAGGAACATTATAGTGTCTAGGGACAAACCCTAGACAAATACAAGTTGAAAGCATGTGTAATTTTAGTAAAATCCATGAACACCCTTGTAGGTGATTAGTGGGTTATGTAGAATTGGATAAACACTAGGAAATTGAATGTTGATCTAGTGTAATTTGATAATTGTGAAGTGACTTCAGAATTTTAGAAGCTCAAAATTATGTAAAAAGGGTTGATTTATGTGAAATTTGGGCTAAATGATAAGCTAGGGACTTGCTATATAATCATGTAAAAATCTGCCCTTAAAGTGTTTGTGAAAATGCTTCAAAGAAGGCTTAAAACTGAAATTCAAAGTTGAAACACATAATTATGATGTTTCGGTTTACTACGCGATATATGGTTTAAAGGGAGTTCTAAACATGTTATAAATGAACTCTATAGGAAAGGACGCAGGAGCGTCAAGTGGACAAGCGGGTGGCGAATCGCGTTTGAAAGGCTTACTTTGAAGGTATGTAACTTAACTCGATACATTGGGTGATTTGGATAATTAGCATATGTGTAGTCGAATTATAGAATAAAGATTTTGTTGATTTAAGCGATAAAGTTCGCTAAATTGAATAACAGGCCAAGAGTCAGTTGGAATCTCGTTGGTAGTCATCGTAATGGAGGATTCCAAAGATGAGCAAACGGGTCGAATAACCAAAAATGCGTGATAATGCATCGTAGTATAATGACTCAGTTTTTTTATTATAAACATGAGACGTATTAGAATACGAAAACAAAATTAGTGTGATGGCATGTTAGAATGAGAAATCCGAGGGTTCGGGTTCGGGTAAAACAAACAAATCAAACAAAACATAACATTCCAGAGTCTACCGTAAATTACGGTATATACCGTAATTTACGGTAGAGATTAAAAGCTTACGGTGACTCACTCCTGTTTTACGGTGGATCAAAATCTTCCAGGGACTACCGTAACTTACGGTAGACACCGTAAGTTACGGTAGAACCTGCAAATACATGTTAAAAATTGCAAATTATAGCTATTCGAATCCGTTTCTAAGTGCAGTTTCGATTAAGAAATAACTAGAAGAAATCAAATGTGACAACCGGTAATTTACGCCATTAATTACGTAATTAACTGGCGATTAACGCGATAATAAATAGTGCTTACGATGTTAATTAACTTAAACAGGCCCTTGGAGTGCCCAGAAACGTTTGTTCAGCTATACAGTGCGCGTGTGGTGATTTATGGGAAATCTGCTAAATATGACGCGACAACGGATTGATACCGTACGAAATACTGACAACGCCGACAATCATGGATTTTCTAAGAATATTTTATGCTTACGAAGTATGGGTCGCGATATCGGGTCTCGTAAGAATTACGGGCCACCTACACATGAGATGGGCTTGTGGGCCCTGGGCCCAAGCCCAAAACCCACAAGCCTGAACCTGCACATATTATACGTTAGAATCCTAACTAAATCTTGCCTAAAATCTCAACAAATCTCATCAAAAGATTTGTCTCTAAAGTTTAGAGCATAAGGACTAATAGTTAATAAATTATTACATGATCCATCAAACAATACCCATTATACACCTTTATAAAATGGGGGCTACCCCTTGATTTCTTTAAGCAGACACAAACACCCTCATACATTACCCTCTCTCTCTCGATAACTTACCCAAACAAACAAACACAGACTTGAAGTCTGTCTTTCTCACCCATATACAAAACATCACACACACAAGAAGTAAGAGCAGCCTTCATCATTCTCCCTCGAATATACATACAAACACACATAACAAACACCCTCTGTGTTTCCCTCCGATGGGCTGACCGGCGACAGCACCGGAACCGGCGCCGATGCCGGTGGTCCTTTCCGGCGAGACAACTCACCCACCCCCCTTTACGATTCAGAGACGGACCACCACCACCACTAACCGGTGGTGGTGCGGCGGCTAAACAGAGAAAGACGAGAGAGAGAGAGAGAGACCGAAAGAGACAGACCGAGAGAGATGGAGAATCGGTGGCCAGGTTCTCGGACCAACGGTCGGTTCTGTTATCCGGTCGGTTCGTCCATTTATCCGACGGTCCTTGACTTTAACCAACGAGTTTCGTGGTAAGACACTCCTCCTTTCTTCCTTTTTGAGTCTATTCTCCTCTGATCAAAGATCCTCGGTCAATTTGAAACTGTTTCAGGCGGCGGTGGTGACAACGGAGCCGCGTCGCCGCCGTTTGTGGCGGTGGACGCTAACGGTCGTGGTGGTGATTGTATTCAGATTTGTTGCCGGTCCGATTTCAAGTACGAGTCCACTCGAGTCAAAACCAGTCAAAGACGGTCAAAAGCAGTACGGTTCGGGTTGACTCGGTCAAACTGAGTCAACTCAGTCGGCAGTTCAGTTCGGGTCAGCCGGTTCGGTTCGTGGTTCGGGTTGACTCGGTCAAACCGAGTCAACTCAGTTGAACTCGGTCAACTCTGTTAGCTCACTCGACATATTGACGGAAGACTTGGTAAAGATTAGCGATATCTCGTTATATTTTTAGTTTAATTAAATACGTGAATAACGAGCTCGAACCGACTGATTATAATTTACATTTGATCTAGATTTGACAAATTACATGAATATTGTTTGAATATTGTTGAATTTTGAAAATAAAACAACAACTTGAGTTGTTGTAACACCCCGAAAATATAAATCCTTATATTAAAATTTCTAATGAAATAACAAACAAGAATTTACCAACTAGGAACTTAACCTAGTTAAATTCAAGTCTTGAAATAATTCATAACATGGTTAAGATACTTAAACTTAAGGAAAAATCATAGTTGAGGGTTTAAACTTGTCAAAAGTGAAAGATAATTACTAATAATAACAAAACCAAACCAAACACACAAAAACTTGTGTGTCTAGTCGATCAGGAGAAAGGGGGCGACACAGGGGATTCTCCAACCCTAGCTTCACACCAAAATTTACTAAATTGAAGCCTCAAATATGTTCGGTTAACGATTCGGTAAAGCTCGGTGACACGTAGATTAGTTACCGCATTATTTCGAAACTTATTAGATATTCCGTGTTAGGAATATTGTAGAATGCACGCTTGCAAGTAAAGTCTTTGAAACGGCATCACGAAGTCGTATATAGCTAGCTTTGCACAGGAAAAATTCAGGTGAGTTCATAACCCCACCTTTTATGGTTTTACATTTTTATAAATGTTTTTGGGGTGGAAAGACATGCACTTTTTTGCAAAACATACGAGAATTACAAATTTCTAAACCATTTTACAAGCAAGTTTTAACTGACACAAATGGTTTACGAAAATCTTATGTTTTATACCGGTTTTTCAAACAAGCGTATTTTTCAAAATATGCATACACACGAGATTCTAGTTTTATAAACTACGGGAAAATACAAATGTTAAAATGTATACAAATGGTATGATAAAAATACAAGAAGCACACTTGGTGAGAACGAGAACCAAGTGTGACGAGATATAAGAATACGAGAAGCGCACTTGGTGAGAACGAGAACCAAGTAGGATGCGTTATGAGAAATGATAACAAGAAACGCACTTGGTGAGGACGAGAACCAAGTAGGAGGCGTTATGAGAAATGATACGAGAAATCGTGTCACGAATAGGGTTCATAAGCACCATTAATCAACAATATACCTAGACCGCAGAATAAAAGGTTAGATCTAACGGGTGCCGGGCAGCCACACTCTCGGTGAGGGCGAGAATCGAGTAGTGCTTTTGTATCTCAGAATATACCAATTAAATGCCTAAGGTTTGGTGACTTCCTATGTCGTGTCACATGTTAATGGCTTTGCAACCCATTAACAATCCTGATACTTACAGGAATACTTTATTTACATAAAATTCATACCATACAAAAACTTGATTTATAACTTGAAGTACGTGGGGTACTCAAGAAAAACTTGATTTATAACTTGAAGTACGTGGGGTACTCAAGAAAAACTTGATTTATAACTTGAAGTACGTGGGGTACTCAAGAAAAACTTGATTTATAACTTGAAGTACGTGGGGTACTCAAGAAAACGGGAATTATACTTGAGTACGTGGGGTACTCAAGAAAAACCTGAATTATACATAAGTACGTGGTGTACACATGAATACTTGATTTATATATGAAAACTTGATTTATACAAGATACATACCATGTTTTCATACAAAGTTTCTGTATAACATGACAAGAAAATGATTTTAATTCTTTTTCTCAACAATACTTCAAAAACCGGTTATTCAAAAAGATTTATTTCAAATCTTTTACAAACAAACTATGAACTCGCTCAACTTTATGTTGACTTTTTCGCATGTTTCTTTCTCAGGTTGCATTTCTAAGACAAGGCACGGTTGGAATAGGAGAACCATGAAGAGTCGAGTACTTAGTGGGCGTTCAATTTCTAAAAGACTTAGCTTATTTTGCTTCCGCTGTGCAATGAAGATACCAGTCCAGTCACGCCAATACTCTGATATTTCGCGGTGTGACAGATTGGTATCAGAGCTATAGGTTACAACGAATAGGGTTCTCTGTAAAGAATACCTAGGCTCTAACCTCATATTTCTCTAGGGACTTAGATTATTCAAACGTTGAATACATACAGAACGCTTAATACTCGAATATTGTCTCCAACCGTTGCCGAAAACCAAACAGTCGAAATTTTGATTTCAAACATACGCTATAGTGGTGTTTTATACATGGTACACAAAAACAATTACATACAGTACACGAAACTCTGAGAGTTTAGGAAACATGCATGTAAGACCTTCGGAAACTTATGTTAAAGTTCATTAAAGGTCATCACGTAGGACTGCAAATATTAATTCGGGCACACGCAATTATACATATTGTCTATGATGTTTTAACTTCCCGAGCAGGCAGCCTACGCATAACGAAACGCTAGCGCACAGGCATACGTGAGACTTAAGCTAAACATCAATGGAGGTTGAAGTACGTCACATACGACTATCGATCAGGAAGCGGCAGTGGGCACGCGGTCCTGCAAACGACACGAGTCATGCTAAGAAGAAGACACATGTCTCCGCATTTCCCCCTATCGCATTAACGACGAATACGCTATGTTTGACATTCCACGGTAATGTCACTTAACAACTGGTTATCACATGCAACCCCAGGTAAAGTCCTTAAATTTCTTTTATTGAAATTTCGACTTCCACATTTACTGAGTAGATTTTCGTATCTCTACTCCTCTTAACGGTCATTGTGTCACAATCATTTCTTTCAGTATAGCGAATAGTCATTTGCTTCATTTCTTGAAAATTCATATGATACGCATGCATCGTTTGTTACGCATGTGGTTTCGTTTCGAATAAGCGTTTCATTAAAGTTCAAATATTATTTCGCTTGTGATTCGAATGACCCGCATTATTGAAATTGTTGGCTTCTTTTTTATCAAGTCAGCACATTTTCTTGAAAATTCTTTTCTTTTCAAGTTACATACATGGTTTTTCGTTGTGACCATGCCAAAAGCTTTCTTGTCGATACATGTATTTACTGTCGGCTTGCGCCGGAATCAAATTCAATTGTTTGAACTTGTTCATTACACATATTCAATTCAAGACACCATATGATGTATTGGAAACATCATATTCGAATTCGTTTTAACAAGCGTTTCATTGTTCCGAGTCATGGTAGATTTGTTTAGCCTACGACTCCATTAAGTCGTTTGTTGATTTCGACACCTTGTGGTGTCAGTATAAACTTGTAGCTTGGGCTAATTACGATTGAACATTCAATGCAAAACGCAGGTGATACTTGTTCGATCACCGCTATATTTGAATTTTTTCATTCACTACGACACCTTGTGGCGTCGGTAGAACTTGCAGCTTGCGTTGATCATGATCGAGCGTTTCATACAAACTAGTACATTTGAGCTTGTTGAAATTTAAATTCATTTATTGGATGCAATCATTTCTAGAATTCATTTGTATCATGTGATACGTCCTTGAATTCACATTATTCGAATAAGTCTTGATTCGATTTCATGATCGTTCACTTTGGTACTATTCGTATTTTCTACGCATAACGTAACTCTAAGGAGTTAACGTAGTCTAAATTTCAAGGACGAAATTTTATTAACAGGGGGAGAATGTGACAACCGGTAATTTACGCCATTAATTACGTAATTAACTGGCGATTAACGCGATAATAAATAGTGCGTACGACGTTAATTAACTTAAACAGGCCCTTGGAGTGCCCAGAAACGTTTGTTCAGCTATACAGTGCGCGTGTGGTGATTTATGGGAAATCTGCTAAATATGACGCGACAACGGATGATACCGTACGAAATACTGACAACGCCGACAATCATGGATTTTCTAAGAATATTTTATGCTTACGAAGTATGGGTCGCGATATCGGGTCTCGTAAGAATTACGGGCCACCTACACATGAGATGGGCTTGTGGGCCCAAGCCCAAAACCCACAAGCCTGAACCTGCACATATTATACGTTAGAATCCTAACAAAATCTTGCCTAAAATCTCAACAAATCTCATCAAAAGATTTGTCTCTAAAGTTTAGAGCATAAGGACTAATAGTTAATAAATTATTACATGATCCATTAAACAATACCCATTATACACCTTTATAAAATGGGGGCTACCCCTTGATTTCTTTAAGCAGACACAAACACCCTCATACATTACCCTCTCTCTCTCGATAACTTACCCAAACAAACAAACAAACACAGACTTGAAGTCTGTCTTTCTCACCCATATACAAAACATCACACACACAAGAAGTAAGATCAGCCTTCATCACTCTCTCTCGAATATACATACAGACACACATAACAAACATCCTCTGTGTTTCCCTCCGATGGGCTGACCGGCGACAGCAGCGGAACCGGCGCCGATGCCGGTGGTCCTTTCCGGCAAGACAACTCACCCACCCCCCTTTACGATTCAGAGACGGACCACCACCACCACTAACCGGTGGTGGTGCGGCGGCGAAACAGAGAAAGACGAGAGAGAGAGAGAGAGACCAAAAGAGACAGACCGAGAGAGATGGAGAATCGGCGGTCAGGGTCTCGGACCACCGGTCGGTTCTGTTATCCGGTCGGTTCGTCCATTTATCCGACGGTCCTTGACTTTAACCGACGAGTTTCGCGTTAAGACACTCCTCCTTTCTTCCTTTTTGAGTCTATTCTCCTCTGATCAAAGATCCTTGGTCAATTTGAAACTGTTTCAGGCGGTGGTGGTGACAACGGAGCCGCGTCGCCGCCGTTTGCTGCGGTGGATGCTGACGGTCGTGGTGGTGATTGTATTCCGATTTCAAGTCCGAGTCCATTTGGGTCAAAACTAGTCAAAGACGGTCAACAGTAGTACGGTTCGGGTTGACTCGGTCAAACTGAGTCAACTCAGTCGGTCAAACCGAGTCAACTCAGTTGAACTCGGTCAACTCTGTTAGCTCACTCGACATATTGACGGAAGACTTGGTAAAGATTAGCGATGCGTTTATCTCGTTATATTTTTAGTTTAATTAAATACGTGAATAACGAGCTCGAACCGACTGATTATAATTTACATTTGATCTAGATTTGACAAATTACATGAATATTGTTTGAATATTGTTGAATTTTGAAAATAAAACAACAACTTGAGTTGTTGTAACACCCCGAAAATATAAATCCTTATATTAAAATTTCTAATGAAATAACAAACAAGAATTTACCAACTAGGAACTTAACCTAGTTAAATTCAAGTCTTGAAATAATTCATAACATGGTTAAGATACTTAAACTTAAGGAAAAATCATAGTTGAGGGTTTAAACTTGTCAAAAGTGAAAGATAATTACTAATAATAACAAAACCAAACCAAACACACAAAAACTTGTGTGTCTAGTCGATCAGGAGAAAGGGGGCGACACAGGGGATTCTCCAACCCTAGCTTCACACCAAAATTTACTAAATTGAAGCCTCAAATATGTTTCAAATCGAATTCTAAACATGAATTAGTGATCACCTCGTCATAGGGATCAAAAGGTATGTATAATTTTGATATTTTGATTCACTATAAATTCTAGGTTAATGGTGAATAACTAAAATTGAACCTTGATATGTCATGCATGAATGAATCCTGAAATAATATGTTGTTTAGTATTAAACCCTAGATGATGAATTGTGAAAATCATTGCATGTTACTTGAAGAAATTACAATCACCATTGTAGGTGATTTATGATATTGTAAAGACTAGACAAGTACTAGGATTATGAATTTTAATCTAGAGAAAAGCTGAATGGTATGATGAAATTCAGCAATTTGAATGTTGAAATGAGTACAAATGGCTTAATTAAAGTGAAATTAGATGTTAAATTGCAAGTCATGAACTTAGTAATGATTGTAGAAAAATCTGACTCGTTAGGTGTTCGTTGAAATGCCTAACTGAAGATTTAAATGTTAGAATAGGAGGAAAACGCAGAATTAGTCATGACTCATAATGATGCAATTATGGTCATGAAAAGAGTTCTAAACAAGTTGTAAAATTGAATTTTCTAGGTAAAGAGTCCGGATCATCAAGCGGACAAGCCGGAGGGAATTCACGGGGGAAAGGCGTGCTCTAGAGGTACGAAATTACCGTTTCGTTACATTATAAACTAATTGTTAGTTTTATGTTGTAGTTTTGAAAACATGGTAAACAAGATAGATCAATACGTCACGGAAGTGACTTTGCGTTTTAAACAAGAGAAACGGGTCAAAACAATTGATAGAAATTGGATTTTTGTAATACATTGTTTGATGCCTAAATTTTGGCATCCAACGGTCGAACTATCTAGTAAGGTATGATTAATGTTCCGGAATACGATAGATTGTTCTTAGTGATGGGCCAATATATATCATATAAGAAATACGAGGTTTTAATGTATCGGCATCATAGAAAAACCGAAATCCGAGAGTTGGGATCTTGGTGTAATGATCTTACAAAACAAAACATGCAATTCCAGGTACTACCGTAAATTACGGTAGTACCGTAATTTACGGTAGAGTTTAGATGTTTACGGCGTGGATCTCCTGCTTTACGGTGGACTAGTAATTGTCCAGGACTCACCGTAACTTACGGTGATACCGTAAGTTACGGTAGAACCAGAATAGTTTTTATATTTTTATTACTTTCAAATGTGATGTTAAACCTTGCGATTATATTATATAACAACGTCAAAACTAATGTTTTAACGGTTTTGATCATAGGTAAATTGATGGATCTTACGGGAGGCGATCAAGTGATTAATGAAGAACCGAACACTACATTTTGAAGCTTCCGCTATGTTTTGAATCTTTAAAGCTTTGGTGTATGGGTTGTAAATATATTTTAAACACCTTTTAAAATGTTTCAACTTAGTTATTAGTTGACTAAGTTTGATGTAACTTATGAATTTTGTTATGAAAGTTAGGTTTTTTTTAAACAAGATTTTACTAGAAATAGTATAAACTATTGATAAAATCAAGGGTAAAATTTAGAGTGTTACAAGTTGGTAATAAGAGCTCAAGGTTGTCAATAAGTGTTCGGTTCAAGCTTGATCGATCGTCTGGTAAGAACTAACTTATTTTGTTAATAAATTATGTACTACGCAGAAAATGAGAAATGAACAAATATGCATGAAAAGAGTGTGTAAGCTCGCTCAAAAACAAGAATGATTAAATCAAGTTACGAACTTGATTAAATTGAAACAAGAATTATTAAATCAAGTCACGGACTTGATTGAATTGAAACAAGAATGATTAAATCAAGTTACGAACTTGATTAAATTGAAACAAGAATTATTAAATCAAGTCACGGACTTGATTGAATTGAAACAAGAATGATTAAATCAAGTTACGAACTTGATTAAATTGAAACAAGAATTATTAAATCAAGTCACGGACTTGATTGAATTGAAACAAGAATGATTAAATCAAGTTACGAACTTGATTAAATTGAAACAAGAATTATTAAATCAAGTCACGGACTTGATTGAATTGAAACAAGAATGATTAAATCAAGTTATGAACTTGATTAAATCAAAACAAGTAAAGCATGTGTTATAAATGGAATGTTTAACAAACTATGTAAACATTTCAGAAATAGAGATGGCTGATGGAGGTAATGATAATGCGGTGCCAAGAGTCACCGAGCAAATGAAGGAAGTGATTGCCGAAGAGGTTGGAAAGGCGATCGAAAACAGCTTGTCGGGCTTTATTGATAAAATTCAAAACACAGTTTTATCAATAGTAGAAGAGAGAATCAAGAAATTGGAAGATGATTCCAATTCAGCAAAGGAAAAGCATGGTGGACGAAAGCCTTGTTCATACAAGGAATTCATGGCCTGTAAACCACCAATATATAATGGGGAGGTTGATCCAATTGTGTGCCAACGATGGCTAAGTGATATTGAAGGAGTATTCGAGAGAACTCATTGTGATGAAAATGACTACGTAGCTTATGGTACGGGTCAATTAAGAGGTCAAGCGAAGGACTGGTGGGATAACAAAAAGAAGGAGATTGGAAGTGAAGCGGCTAAGGCCATGACATGGGAGGAGTTTAAGACGCTGTTTCTTAAACACCATAGTCCCAAAGCGGTCATAAATAGAATCAAGGAAGAGTTCATGCAACTCAGACACAAGGGTGAATCCATAGACAAGATCATGGGGATGTTTATGGACAAGATAAAGTTCTGTGATGATTTGGTGACAAATGAAGAACAAAAAGTCTATTACTACCATAACATGCTAAGCGCGGAGTATAGAGAGTTCATAACCCCTTCAAAATACGAGACCCTTACCGAGATTGTCAATGCTGCTCGGGAAACGGAGATCGAACTGAAGAAGAGCATAGAACGGGGTGAACGAAGGGCACAAGATGTGAATCCAAGCCCTACTAAGAAGGCACGAACAAACGAAAGCGCAAAGAAATCTGATACGAAAGGCGGGTCGCCAAGTTGTAGAATCTGCGGGAAAGGTCATAAAGGCGAATGTCGTTACAAGGATAAGCCTTGTACCATATGCAAGAAGACGGGACATATGGCTATATCATGCCCGGAGAAAGTGACGGTTTGTTACAACTGTTATCGAATGGGTCACAAGAAGTCGGAATGCCCGGAACTGGTTGGAAAGAAGGATGGGCAAGAATCGAAAGGTGAAGCCCCGAAAGCAAAGGCAAGATCTTTTCAACTAACCGCCGCAGAAGCAAAGGTTGAACCTGACGTGGTCTCAGGTATATTTGCT
The DNA here is from genome assembly GCA_030545235.1 of Helianthus tuberosus. Taxonomy (NCBI): domain Eukaryota; kingdom Viridiplantae; phylum Streptophyta; class Magnoliopsida; order Asterales; family Asteraceae; genus Helianthus; species Helianthus tuberosus. Next base: position 89,131,728 of record CM060356.1, on the reverse strand, counting down.
GTAAATTCAATTCATGCACACGTGTTATTTGATACGGGTGCGAATAAATCCTTTGTTTCATATGGATTTATTCGACATCCTTCATTTGTTCTAACAAAATTACCTGTGCCCTTAGAAGTAGAGATAGGTAATAACAAGAGCTTTATTGTTTGTGATGTAAGTGAAAATTGTAAACTGGGCATCGACAATGATGAATATTTGATAAATCTAATCCCGATGTCGATGGGAGAATTTCAAGTAGTCGTTGGGATGGATTGGCTATCTCGACACCATGCAACGGTCGTGTGCTTCCGTAAAGAGATAAAACTAACATCTCCGAGCGGGAAACACGTCACCATTTATGGCGAAAAAGGAGGCAACCCCATAGTATGCTCAATGTTGAAAGCTCACAAGCTAATGAAGCGAGGATGTAAGGCATTCATGATATACGCTAATGAGTCCGAGAAAGAATCACGAAAGATTGGAGATGTACAGGTAGTACGAGATTATGAAGATGTTTTTTCGGAAGATTTACCGGGGATACCACCTGAACGGGAAGTAGAGTTCGGGATCGAATTGATTCCGGGCGCGAAACCCGTAGCAAAAACCCCGTACCGACTTGCACCGTCGGAATTACAAGAGTTGATGTCCCAAATCCAAGACCTGCTTGACAAGGGATTTATAAGGCCGAGTGTGTCTCCTTGGGGCGCACCGGTATTGTTCGTGAGAAAGAAAGACGGGAGCATGCGCATGTGTATTGGTTACCGGGAGTTAAACAAACTCACGGTAAAGAACCGATACCCGCTCCCGAGGATAGATGATTTATTCGACCAACTACAAGGTGCGAACTGGTTTTCCAAAATTGACCTTAGATCGGGGTATCACCAACTAAAGGTCAAAGAAGAAGATGTGCCGAAGACGGCTTTCCGCACGAGATACGGACATTACGAATTCCTCGTGATGTCATTTGGGCTAACAAACGCACCCGCGGCTTTCATGGACCTCATGAACCGGGTTTGCAAGCCAATGCTGGATAAGTCGGTCATCGTGTTTATCGATGATATATTGGTGTATTCGAAAAGTGAAGCTGAACACGCACATCACTTACAAGAAGTGTTAGAGACCCTTAGACGAGAGAAGCTATACGCAAAATTCTCTAAATGTGCCTTTTGGTTACGAGAGGTGCAATTTCTTGGCCATGTCATAAGTGCCGACGGAGTATTGGTAGATCCGTCAAAGATAGAGGCTGTGTTAAAATGGAATCCTCCAAAGAACCCTTCTGAAATTAGAAGCTTTTTGGGACTTGCGGGATACTATAGGAGATTCATCCAAGATTTCTCCAAGATTGCGTCACCGCTAACGAAGCTAACCCAAAAGAAAGCAAAGTTTATTTGGGGAATCGATCAAGAAAAAGCTTTTCAAACGCTAAAAGAAAAGCTAACTCAAGCTCCGGTACTGACATTGCCGAACGGAGTCGAAGACATGGAGGTTTTTTCGGATGCTTCACTATCGGGACTCAGTTGCGTGCTGATGCAACGGGGCAAGGTAATAGCCTATGCCTCGAGGCAATTGAAGATACACGAGAAGAAATATCCCACACACGATCTCGAGTTGGCGGCGGTAGTGTTTGCATTAAAAATATGGAGGCACTATTTGTACGGGGTAAAGTGCACCATATTCACCGACCACAAGAGTTTGAAATACTTCTTCGATCAGAAGGAGTTAAATATGCGACAAAGGCGATGGCTGGAAACGGTGAAAGACTACGATTGCGAAATACGTTATCACCCAGGAAAGGCTAATGCGGTGGCGGATGCTTTGAGCAGAAAAATGGATTATGTCCCGATACGAGTAAGATCGATGCAACTCGTGGTAACCTCGGGTATACTTGAACGTATTCGAGAGGCGCAATTAGAAGCAGAAAAAGAAGAGAATTGGAAGAAAGAAAGAATAATTGGTCAGTTGAAAGATTTTTCGGATGGGAATCACGGGTTAAAGACTCGATCCGGAAGGATATGGGTCCCACATACCTGTGGAGTGAAGGCGCTTCTACTTAATGAAGCTCATAAATCCCGTTATTCAATTCATCCGGGTGTGACCAAGATGTACAATGATTTGAAACAAAATTATTGGTGGCCCGGAATGAAGAGAGATGTGGCGAAGTACGTGGAAAAATGCTTGACATGTTTACAAGTCAAGGCGGAGCATCAGAAACCATACGGCAAACTCCAACCGTTAGAAATTCCGGTTTGGAAATGGGAACATATCACAATGGACCTAATAACCAAGTTTCCTAAAACGAGTCGTGGTTTCGATGCCATATGGGTAGTGGTAGATAGATTGACGAAAAGTGCTCACTTCATTCCGATACGTGAGACTTATACGTCAGAAAAGATGTCAGAGGTTTACACGAATGAAATAATAGCACGTCATGGGGTGCCGGTGTCTATCGTGTCTGATAGGGATACCCGGTTTACTTCGAATTTCTGGAGAGATTTCCAAGAGCAAATGGGGACCAAATTGTTCATTAGCACTGCGTACCATCCTCAAACGGATGGACAAAGTGAAAGAACGATACAAACATTGGGGGACATGCTACGGGCGTGTATAATCGACTTTGGAGGCAGTTGGGATGTTCACTTACCGTTAGTCGAATTTTCGTATAACAACAGTTACCAATCTAGTATTAAGATGGCACCATACGAAATGCTTTACGGTAGGAAGTGTCGAACCCCGGTATGTTGGGGTGAAGTGGGTCCACGTGAACTCGCCCACCAAGATATAGTACGAGCAACGAATGAAAAGATCGATAAAGTTCGGGCACACTTGAAAGCGGATCAAGACAGGCAAAAGGCGTATGCTGATAAAAGGAAAAGGCCGATCGAATTTCAAGTTGGTGACATGGTCATGCTAAAAGTCTCCCCATGGAAGGGTGTTATTAGGTTCAGAAAAAGGGGGAAGCTAAGCCCAAGGTTTATTGGACCATTTAAAATTATCGGGAGAGTTGGTAAAGTAGCTTACCGCCTTGAATTACCGGAGGAGCTAAGTGGAATCCATGTCACGTTCCACGTGTCGCAATTAAGAAAGTGCCTAGCAGACGAAACGACCTATATCCATTACGATGATATTGAAGTGGATAATAGTCTAAATTATGCGGTGAGACCGGTGGAGATTTTAGATAGAAAGGTCAAACATTTACGAAATAAACAATTGACCAAGTTAAAGTCAAATAGGAGCATAGAAAAGGTTCGGACACTACGTGGGAGTCCGAAGAAGAGATGCGACGTCTCCACCCTACTTTATTTGGTACGTAATTCGGTTTCGGGGACGAAACCCTTTTTAAGGGGGGTGAACTTGTAACACCCCGAAAATATAAATCCTTATATTAAAATTTCTAATGAAATAACAAATAAGAATTTACCAACTAGGAACTTAACCTAGTTAAATTCAAGTCTTGAAATAATTCATAACATGGTTAAGATACTTAAACTTAAGGAAAAATCATAGTTGAGGGTTTAAACTTGTCAAAAGTGAAAGATAATTACTAATAATAACAAAACCAAACCAAACACACAAAAACTTGTGTGTCTGGTCGATCAGGAGAAAGGGGGCGACACATGGGATTCTCCAACCCTAGCTTCACACCAAAATTTACTAAATTGAAGCCTCAAATTTGTTTCAAATCGAATTCTAAACATGAATTAGTGATCACCTCGTCATAGGGATCAAAAGGTATGTATAATTTTGATATTTTGATTCACTATAAATTCTAGGTTAATGGTGAATAACTAAAATTGAACCTAGATATGTCATGCATGAATGAATCCTGAAATAATATGTTGTTTAGTATTAAACCCTAGATGATGAATTGTGAAAATCATTGCATGTTACTTGAAGAAATTACAATCACCATTGTAGGTGATTTATGATATTGTAAAGACTAGACAAGTACTAGGATTATGAATTTTGGCATCCAACGGTCGAACTATCTAGTAAGGTATGATTAATGTTCCGGAATACGATAGATTGTTCTTAGTGATGGGCCAATATATATCATATAAGAAATACGAGGTTTTAATGTATCGGCATCATAGAAAAACCGAAATCCGAGAGTTGGGATCTTGGTGTAATGATCTTACAAAACAAAACATGCAATTACAGGTACTACCGTAAATTACGGTAGTACCGTAATTTACGGTAGAGTTTAGATGTTTACGGCATGGATCTCCTGCTTTACGGTGGACTAGTAATTGTCCAGGACTCACCGTAACTTACGGTGATACCGTAAGTTACGGTAGAACCAGAATAGTTTTTATATTTTTATTACTTTCAAATGTGATGTTAAACCTTGCGATTATATTATATAACAACGTCAAAACTAATGTTTTAACGGTTTTGATCATAGGTAAATTGATGGATCTTACGGGAGGCGATCAAGTGATTAATGAAGAACCGAACACTACATTTTGAAGCTTCCGCTATGTTTTGAATCTTTAAAGCTTTCGTGTATGGGTTGTAAATATATTTTAAACACCTTTTAAAATGTTTCAACTTAGTTATTAGTTGACTAAGTTTGATGTAACTTATGAATTTTGTTATGAAAGTTAGGTTTTTTTAAACAAGATTTTACTAGAAATAGTATAAACTATTGATAAAATCAAGGGTAAAATTTAGAGTGTTACAGTTGTCGGGGCCATCCAAAAACAGTGGAAACTCTGCCCGTTTTTCGAGAAAATCCGTAAAATAATTACGTTTTATTATAAAACGAAGCATAACCGATCGACTACAAACGCTTTTTATAACATTAAATACAAGTGTATAACATTTCGGATAACACTTTACAACATCACGACAACGACGATTTGGATATCATTTTCGACAATTATTTGATAAAATAAATATATTTTATATATTTATTTCAAATGACATCAACACGAAAACGCTATTAAATAAATATAAGTTGTTATATTTATTTCAAACGCCTAAACGGCATACGATATATAATACGAGTTTATTATACATTCTTTTCATAAAACATTCGTTACATACGCGTACGACCTCTCGAAACGATAAACACTATCCTATCGATATATTTATATTTTGTGTAAATATTTATATATTCGAATTTCTCGTAAACTAAGTACTTTCTAGACTTAGTAAACGAAACTTAACAAGTATAAGTTAATTATTTTAGTAAGTTAACAACATATCAATGGATCGTTCGGTTAACGATTCGGTAAAGCTCGGTGACACGTAGATTAGTTACCGCATTATTTCGAAACTTATTAGATATTCCGTGTTAGGAATATTGTAGAATGCACGCTTGCAAGTCAAGTCTTTGAAACGGCATCACGAAGTCGTATATAGCTAGCTTTGCACAGGAAAAATTCAGGTGAGTTCATAACCCCACCTTTTATGGTTTTACATTTTTATAAATGTTTTTGGGGTGGAAAGACATGCACTTTTTTGCAAAACATACGAGAATTACAAATTTCTAAACCATTTTACAAGCAAGTTTTAACTGACACAAATGGTTTACGAAAATCTTATGTTTTATACCGGTTTTTCAAACAAGCGTATTTTTCGAAATATGCATACACACGAGATTCTAGTTTTATAAACTACGGGAAAATACAAATGTTAAAATGTATACAAATGGTATGATAAAAATACAAGAAGCACACTTGGTGAGAACGAGAACCAAGTGTGACGAGATATAAGAATACGAGAAGCGCACTTGGTGAGAACGAGAACCAAGTAGGATGCGTTATGAGAAATGATAACAAGAAACGCACTTGGTGAGGACGAGAACCAAGTAGGAGGCGTTATGAGAAATGATACGAGAAATCGTGTCACGAATAGGGTTCATAAGCACCATTAATCAACAATATACCTAGACCGCAGAATAAAAGGTTAGATCTAACGGGTGCCGGGCAGCCACACTCTCGGTGAGGGCGAGAATCGAGTAGTGCTTTTGTATCTCAGAATATACCAATTAAATGCCTAAGGTTTGGTGACTTCCTATGTCGTGTCACATGTTAATGGCTTTGCAACCCATTAACAATCCTGATACTTACAGGAATACTTTATTTACATAAAATTCATACCATACAAAAACTTGATTTATAACTTGAAGTACGTGGGGTACTCAAGAAAAACTTGATTTATAACTTGAAGTACGTGGGGTACTCAAGAAAAACTTGATTTATAACTTGAAGTACGTGGGGTACTCAAGAAAAACTTGATTTATAACTTGAAGTACGTGGGGTACTCAAGAAAACGGGAATTATACTTGAGTACGTGGGGTACTCAAGAAAAACCTGAATTATACATAAGTACGTGGTGTACACATGAATACTTGATTTATATATGAAAACTTGATTTATACAAGATACATACCATGTTTTCATACAAAATTTCTGTATAACATGACAAGAAAATGATTTTAATTCTTTTTCTCAACAATACTTCAAAAACCGGTTATTCAAAAAGATTTATTTCAAATCTTTTACAAACAAACTATGAACTCGCTCAACTTTATGTTGACTTTTTCGCATGTTTCTTTCTCAGGTTGCATTTCTAAGACAAGGCACGGTTGGAATAGGAGAACCATGAAGAGTCGAGTACTTAGTGGGCGTTCAATTTCTAAAAGACTTAGCTTATTTTGCTTCCGCTGTGCAATGAAGATACCAGTCCAGTCACGCCAATACTCTGATATTTCGGGGTGTGACATCAAATACTCATTTTTTGTTAAAAATCTTTAGTTTTCAGGTTGGGCAATACGTGGATGATAATCAAGCAAGTTTTGAAGGACTGAACACACCTTAGAAGCTTCCGCAATATCAGATTTTATTAGACAATGTTTTTGGAATGTAATCAATTTGTTAAACAACTTATGAATGTTTGAATTAGTCGGTAGTTGACTAATGTTTGGTCAATTGGAATTTATGTTTTAACCTAGACCTACTTATTATATATAAAAAATTATATGAATTTTGATTAAAGTCGAGTAGTTAATTAGAAGGGTGTTACACAATATGTCAAAACTATTTTTCAGAAGATGTCGTTGAAGGAACGCAAGCAACAATGGAAGAGAGAATCTTAAATGCTCAAGTATTGCGTTCTAAGGAAATACATAACGCGTTAAAGACGGATTTAGTCGAGCATGCTTGGGCGATTCGCCCAATTTGACACGATGGCGCTGTCGAACTAGACTACGAGGTAGAAGAAGTATAAGAATTCGAAGCTGGGAACTTTGAAGATGGAGGTTTGGATGACGGAGAAAACAAAGAGAGAACAACGATGAAGACGAAGATTAAATGTATTGTTTTTTAATTTTAATGTTTATATTAAATATTGTAATGTTTTTAAAATTTAATAAAAGTGTTTTTTAAATAAATTAGAGATTAAATAACAAAATAACAAAATAAAAAATTAATAATTAAGTAACGATGGATATTAGACTTTATGAATATGCCCTCTTATAATATAAACTAGGTTAGAACTCCGTGTATTACACGGGTTGAATAAATATAATTTTATATACTAAGTAATAAATTAGTTACATCTTTTAAAAACTCGTGTATTGCACGATTTGAATAAACACATGTATTAAACGAATAATGTAATCCGTTAAAACATTTAGTCATCAAGATGTCTAACAAAAATAACTTTGAGGTACTATTTATTTATTGTAACATCTCACTTTATTTTTTATTAGGTTTGAGAGTTGTGTATTATATGGTTTATAACATGTTACTTTGTTGGATGATCAGAAGAAAAAAAGAAAAGAAATATTTTAGTAAAAAATATTAAATATACAAGAGATAAGCTGGATATTATGATTTAATATTATTATTTCATTGGAGTGTAAAACAGGATAACGAGATCCTTTATTAGAAATAGGATTCTAAATATACCATGTATAAAAAATATATATGTTCTACATTGAATAAATCCTTTTAACGAAACAGTTGATTAAATAAATATTTTTATTTTAATATGTGATTATCAGTTATCCTTGTCCTTATCATCAAAATATAAAAATAATTAAAACTACCAATTAAATAAAATCTTTATCTTTATAAATATTTAAAACGCTAATATATTTTTTTAGATTTTAATAATTAATGTATGGTTATAATAATTAATATATTATTATTAGTTATCTTGTCTTTATCATTAAAATCTCTTCTACAAATTTTAAATTTAATATTATCAATAATTAACTTTTCATAATAAATATTTAGAAAAATAATTAAGACTGCCTCATAGAACGCCATGTGTCCCTAACATGGTTTCATTTATTATATGTACTAGTGGTAAGACCCGTGTGCAAACACGGGTGGTTTCTTAGAAAACCATGCATAACACTAAAAGATTAAACTTTCTCAACAATACGGGTGGTTTTGCATACCCCATTTTATTAAACGACGAATGACTATATATCACTTACATAAGCCATTTTGTTAAGAAATATGAAACGATTCCTTAACAATAAAAAGATTAAAGTTTCTCAACAATACAATGTCGACAATAATCACATGATAAAATATAATTATTACAATGCAACTCGTGTTTGGACTAAGACGAGGATAAAGAATGTACAATTAGTCGATACATTCATTTTTATACCCAGATAGATAGATGTGAAATGATCATGTGGTTGGACCAAGCCGGAGAGACAAATCTTGTCCCTTTAAGGTCTCATCACTGTTTCTAATCAAATGGTTTATGTCATTTCCACTTAAGCTGTATCAGCCATTCGTCATGACTTCACTTCCACCAGGAGATTTTTCCCATCTGTTCACCAAGTGGTGACTTTTCATGGACACGTGCGCCACTGGTATCATATGAACCATCCAATCCAACCAACAACCAGCAATACAAAATTAACGGCTTTAAAATCCATTCTTGTGTTATGAGGAAAGAAAGGCTCACCTTTTGCTGTAAATCTCACCAAACTGATCCAACCAGTCAACTGCACTTTCTTATTCCGCAAAGATTCGCGACGCGTATTGTCGACTCCATCTAATAGTAAAAATAATACAATGTAATTTTGATATGGGAAACCTAACTAATCATACAACAATTGCATTCGACATCAAAGAACACAATGTAAAATATGAAGATTTGACAGTGATATCTTAAGAATACCTTTTCCACCACTGCTTCCAACAGCCATGTGATAGCCTCCACCTCCATAGAACTCTATAGTAGCAACCTCCTACATATTAAAAGAGTAAATCACTCTTTTAGTGGTTCAAAAGTCTGTTTGACCAAAGTCAAACCACCATTTTAACCCAACAGTGGTTTCAAACATCTATTTTCTCCACAAAACATTGTTTTAACGCAACAGTGGTTTCAAACCATCTTTTCTACCCAACAGTAGTTTCAACCATTGTTTTATCCACAAAACACTGTTTTAATCCAACAGTGGTTTCAAACATCTGTTTTCGTCCATCTGTTGACCCAACAGTGGTTTCAAAACACTGTTTTACCCAACAGTGGTTTCAAACACTGTTTTAACCCAAAAGTGGTTTCAAAACACTGTTTTACCCAAAACAGTGGTTTCACTATTAGATAAGATGTGTTCAGTTGTGTCATAGATAGTAGATCCGAAAATCTTGAACTGGATGCTCCAGCCAGATCAGTTATTCTCCTCATAACCGTAAATGGATATATGAATACTCAAATAAATTTAAAGAGGAAAAAACAAAGGGGATGCTTAATAACGCGCTCACAATTCCTTCAACTTTGTCAACCGAGATATCATAGAAGGGATTGGACATTCCATTAAAGTTCCTTGCAAATCAATGCATCGTAAATTATATATAATAATTAATTTGGAAACTGAACTATTTAATAAAAGAATGCTAATATCGTTACCTTAACTATAATTCACTCTAATATTAAGCTATATAACACGAATAGTCAAAAACTCACATTCGATCGGCTTCTATTCGAACTATCATCGACAGATCTACGAGTTGGTATAAGAATTTAAAATTTTAAAATAAAATCAAACAAATCAACTCAAGTTCAAAGACATACACTTAGATTAGTTTTATAAATTTTCTATTATGACCTTGAAATGTTGCTGATATGATTAGATTAGTTTTATAAATTTTCTATTATGACCATGAAATGCTGCTGATATGATTATGAAATGTGTCGTTTTAAATATAAATTTTTCAAAAATAGTCTATTTTAAAATGAACCTACCCTCCCTCGCACTGAATTTTAGAAATGCACGAACCGCGTACCAGTTTTCGTTCCACGGACCATAACATACCGTGATCCATGCGACTACGGATTATATAACCATTTGTGTGATTTTGGTACCTGCTGATCATATGCAGAGACGTTTACAGTTGGTGAGGGCTTAGCAGTCTTGGCAGGAGGTGCATTGCCTCTCTAGGTAGGGAGAGTTTTAGGTTCCGCAGTGGAGGCTCTGGCGGATTGTGGCGGTGTGGATTTTTGCTGTCACACCCTGACTTTTGCGGAAGCGTGATTTGGTGTGACTTGCTTAATATCATTGCATTCAACCATAACAAACAACTATATGATGAAACCAAGATGTTCATCCATAGATAGTTTTCAAAATAATACAACCGTCATTATTTAACATCAAACTAAGACTTTAAGTTTAGAACACATGACTACCAAAGCTTAAAGTTCCATACTGGACTTCACAAAAGACATAACCAAACTAGGTTTCGAACCATGTATCTTATCCAAGATAAAATACATAACCCAAACCCTTCGACCTCGGATGACACCTTTTATTAGAGACTTGACTTGTAAACTCCAACGCCCGCCAGATCCATACTTAATTTCCTGAAATACATGTAGTTTGAAAACATCAACAAAAGTTGAGCGAGTTCATGTGTGTGTTTGTGAATAAACCTTTGAAACATTTTTAAGTATGTTTGTATGTACTTGAAATCTGGTATGAAAGAAAAAAGGAAAAACAGATCACCAATGGTTTGCAAGGCCATTGATATGTGTGAAGTGATGCAGGAAAACTCAAACCTAGCAAATTTGTCGATTAGACATAGTCACCAGATGGTCCACTCGACGGACTCATGGGTGAGGCTCGCTACACCCAAATAGATCTATCACTCATGTCCCTCGGTCCTACAACGAGGATTAATGGCCTTAAGCGTCATACCCACCACTCACATGATCTAGCAGTACCCTTCCTTAGCTAACCATACCATGTATAAAATGTTTGTAAACAGTTTGTAACATGTACTTCACCCCGAAGTTATAAAACTGAAAACAGTTAAAGGAAAAGGGGGATCATGAACTCACAGTCTTGCGTCTTCAATGAAGTTATAAAACTGAAAACAGTTAAAGGAAAAGGGGGATCATGAACTCACAGTCTTGCGTCTTCAATCATCGTAACTCAAGCTTCTTCGGATAAAACACGACTTCCTACAACGTACTAATGTCTATTAGATGAGCGGGCCGTGCCTTGACTTAGTGTTAATGTCTTTGAGTTACGTTTCTTCGTATCTTCGATATTATTCCAAGTTATATAATTATTTGTTAAAATAATTAATATTTTAACTTAAATTATGCTTATTAAAATTTGGAATAATTATTACAACTTTATATTTTAACTTAATACTTCCCAAGTATTTATACTTGTATATCCTTCCCAAGGATGGGTGTATTTGTATTCGAATTCTTATACTTATATATTTTTGCCATGTATTAGGGCCGTATTCCGGTATGTATTTATACGTACGAGAATACGTATTTTTATTGTATTCATTAAGTATCCATATACTTAATTTCGTATTAACTTTTCCGGAATAATATCCTTAATAAAAGTCCACCAATCTATATATATATATCCAAAATATATATTGTAATAAATATTACTTAGAAAAATTATTTATAATTTTTCTTTTGGCAAAAATATTTTGTATTTTCATATAAGTTCCAAATTGATATATTTTCAAGTCTAATTTTGGAAAAAAATATATATAAACTCATTTTACATCCAAGAATAATATATCTCATATTTATTTGAGAAAATATATTCTTCATCCAAAAATATCGTATTTCATGTTTGTTTAAGAAATGTATATTTTCTCCCAAAAATAATCCATCTTCTAATAATTCTAAGAAAAATATATATTTACACTTGCCAAAAAAAAAATATTTTTCCGTTGTCAAAATATGATATATTCTTGTAATAATTGTAAAAATCATATTTTTATTCCCTTGATGTCCAAAATATTATTTACCAAAATATACACATGAATAATATTTCTAGAATATTTTGTAAGTTATATTCCTTTGTTCGGATTTACCGGTATTTTGGGTATTCTTTGTATATCTATTCCTTGGAATTTTGGTAATATTTTGGATTGAACTTCTTGGGTATTTTGATGTGTTATATTATTTCATGTCCTAAAATAATATAACTTAATACCCAAATATACAAATGATCACACACATGGTGTCTTCTAAATATATATTTCCTAAATATATACTTAGTCACTTTTATTTATAAAAACCAACCTCCAATATTTATATTTTTGTATAAAAAATTATGGCAAAGTTTATGTAAAAATTCATGGTTTAAAATACACTAGTAAATATTTGTTTGGAAATATTTTTTCTAAGTGTTTAATTTTTAGAAAATTTTGCCATAGTTTCCCCTAAAAATGGAGGTTTTCATGCTTCTAAGCATATCATTTTCTTTTGTAAAAACAACACAATCAATCCACAATCGATAATAAACAACTTTTACTTACCAACTTTGCCCAAAACAAGTAATAACTATTACTTCATGAACTTGAATATTTGTAAAAATTTGTAGTAACTTACTAGTGTTATTAGTAAGCCTTGTTATCCCTTAAAGTGTGAGTGATTCTTTAAAAACTTCATTTTTGAAGAAGATAGATCTTTACAACTTATGATCACAATCTCTAAAAATGTTTCTTTGTGAAATTTTCTTGTTACACAAGTGTTTCTATACTTGTTTAACCACCAAAAATAAGGTTTGTTTATGTAAGAACCAAGATTTAACTAAACTTATATTTTTAACTTGGTTTCTTTAGAAATCACCCATGAAATCTTTAGATCTACATGGTTAACAGCTTTCTTTGATCATTATTTTACAAGAACTCAATGTATTCTTTCAAGTTCATGATCTTTATGTGGATGATCTATCATCCTTCAACATTCCTACTTTCTCATCTTGCAAGATTATGTTTTTAATCATGATATAGCAAGATCATATGATGATCTACATCATATACATGAATAAACAACAATCAACAAGCAAAATAACACATTAACAACTTAGTTTCTTCATAAACCATGCTTATGTTCAAGTTTACTTCTTGTAGTTCTTAGTGTTCTTAAAGATTATGATTATGATTATGATTCTTCTTTTAACCACTTAAAATACAGGTAAAATAGCAAGATCAAGGTTCTTACCACTAGCACAAAGCTAGGGATGATCAAGTGAAGAAAACAAGTGGATAAAAGCAAACGGTGAAGGTCCTTCAACTTCCGAAAGCTCCAAGCTTCCTAACTTAGCTCCTTACACCTTAATATCACTTGGGAATGGGTGGAATGGAAGTGAAAATGGAGGTAGTGTGGTGGTGATGTGTGGCCTTGAGGTGAGGTCTAAGACCCTTGCTATTATTTAACAGTTTTCGTATGATTTACGAAAATAAATATGTAATTATGGATACACATATATTGAAAAATACGGGTTTATTAAAACTTTTACAATTTAAGAACAATACAACGTAATGTAATTGAGTTCGTTGTTTAAAAATAACGACGAAACTATGTGCGGAAGCTTGTAACTGCATAGTGTTCGGTTCACTTCATTGCTTGATCGACATCCGGATGGTAGCTACATTCTCCTAACATCAAAAACCAACTTAAAAGTTAGTTTTGATAACTTAAAAACAAGTATAAACAAGTTCCATAACTTTTTATCTACAAGACCGTTTCGCGTAATTTTTTCCCACGCTTCCGTAATTAAATTACGAATCCGTTTATCACCTTGGTTTGCATAAAAATCTGATTTATAAGCAAACGACTTAAAAATCCTTTGTGTGATTATTTGACCCATTACTTTTAACATCATACTACAAGTTTATTAACAATATTCATTGCTTATCGTTTTTATCCATTCCGGGCTTGCCAAAAATTAGCATTTTCGCTTCCATTACAAGGTTTGTATTCGTGTTTACATTCACCAGTTTATTTTGAAATTTTCCAACACTTAGCCAATCTTAATCGCTTGCTTTATTTTGACCCGTTTAACGGTTTTTATGCATTTAAGCATCAATTTCACTCATCTCCTTTCGTACTTCACATTTTTACATTTAAGATGTGTACTTATGTTTCACCACAACTATTTTTGTGGTGAATTAATACAATAAACCGATTATCCCGAGTATTACTTTTCGGTTAGTCATTTTACTAAAAAGACCTATTCTTAGGCATTTGACCCACGAAAGTTTATGCCTATATTCTTATACGTATAAAAAGGTTACATAATCATAATACAAGTTCCTAAATAACCTCTAGGGTTCGTTTGCCCGGTTTACCCAACGAGGGCTTTTTGGTCAATTTTAATCCTTCATTTTACAATGAAGGACTTTCGCTAATTAATTGACCAAGAATCGTATGTTTAACTAAAAGCTTGTTTATGCGTACCTGGCTCGGGTCAACATATAAACTCGTTTTATACCTTGCTTTTATTAGCCGCTACTTTATAGCGACGCAATTATCCACTTCCGGTTCACTCCTGTGAACATACGACTTAACAACCAACGTTAGTCAATATTGTCAAATGGTGTTATCACCACCATTTGACCCGTTTGGCCTATATGACCAAACATTCGAATTTGTTTCAAAGCATGGTTTTGAACTACCCATTTCGGATTTTACCACAAAATTTCCTTTTTCTTACATATTTAACCCATTTCGGCTTATGCCGTGGGTATCCATTAAATCTCAACTTACATTTAGTCATCACTTGACTAAATTACCCTTTTACCCTTTTTTCCCATTTCTAGTTACGCTATTAGGTAACTTTAAGAAAACTTATAAATTCTTAGTCAATTCATGACTAAATTACCATTTTGCCTCTTTTTATCATTAACCATGGTTTTAATCATTTTTATTTGTTCCGACTCATTTCGGTTCATGTCGGAACCCATTTTTTTTAAACATAATCCATTGTCATATTTATCACCTATAAAATAAACACGTACACTTAAATTGGGTGTAAACTTTACTTACCTTGCATCCTTGCGAGCTTCATACTTGAACTTGTACCCGTTTGATCCGTTTATTTCCAAGCTCCTACCTAGCTTATCAGAGTCAAACTACCATATCATATCCACAAGATGATTAGATTAGTCAACCATTAACATGACCATCACACCTTATGGATTCACACACTTATTCATCAAAGTATGCTATTTATTCAACAACTATTTTTTTTTCCATAATTCTTTCCATTCACTAACCGTTTGACCCGTTAGTCAAGTTACTTATACAAACTAGTTAGTAAGTGATTTTGAACACTTTAAGCATGTCATATAAAGTGTTATTTGTTCCTAACAATAAATACTTCATGACTAAACAAGTATACGCAATCATATGTCTTTTTCTGGATTAATAATAACATTATTAATGTGCAGCGATTTTCTATTCAGCTGCTGTAATCGACCATTATGACCCATTTAAAGTCCGAACTAGATTAACATGTTCAAAAATGGATCGTAGAAAACTTCAATACCTTCGCAAGCATATAAGGTACACCTTCTAACGAATTTTCTATGATTTTATATGATTTTTATAAAATCAGCACAACAACTATATTTTCATTTTTCAATCAGCTTTTAAGTTTTCTGAACAGCAGTTTTAATTCACATTTTGACCTATTTAACAAGCACATTTGTTTCTTATGATTGAAAGCAGTAAAAATTTACTTCATAAGCTTTCCGAAAAGGTATAGAACACCCAAATCGGATAAACGGTTGATTTTATATGATTTTTTTAAGATTAGTCAAAATCCATATAAAAAGCTACGGAAATCATGTTTAGGGTCCTTTCAAATTCGACCCAAACCATCAAATGCAACCCATTTCCATGGCTATAACCCTTATTAAACTCTTGGTAATGGTTAGAAACCTATAACACAGTGATTGTAGGCTAAAAGATGTCAAAAACATCATCTATTTCAAGAAGTCATCATATGAATCCTAATTTTACCATCTTCTTAACTTCATCTTTGTCAAATTAAGAACTAGAACTAAAATTAACATATATTCAAGTTCTATTTGGTAATTCTCATACACCATCATATTTAAAACCCGTACTATTCCATATCACACGAAATTAGTCAAATTAGCCAATTACGTGTTTCTTTCATAATTTCAACATATAAACATTCGTTTAGGCATTTTAACAAGCACATAGCGGGCACGATTTCTATACCTCTTATTTAGTTCATGGCTAATCTTTTTAACCAAGTTTCAATCATTAAATCAAACCCTTATTTCTAGCATTCATAAGCAATACCAAGACTTGTATCATAACATCAATTCTACACTATTTCAACATTGAAATTCAGTGTTCATCACATAATTACAACACCCACTTAACGCATGTATGGGTAATTATCAATTTCATAATTTTCATCACTAATTCAACAAGTTATTGACTAGGTTTTACTCCTAGACATGTTTTCATTACTAATTTCATCTAAATATCAATCAATCAAGTTTAGATTTTGATTTCTCATGTTCATCAAAATTCTAAGATGTAACCAAAAGATGAAATTTAACATACCTTGTGATCCCTTCACTTAGGTGATCACTAAAATAAGCTTGGATTTCGATTTGGGACTGATTTGGCCTTCCAATTGCTTGATTTTTGGCTAGTTAGGGTTTGGTTGAAGGAAGCTTGTTCGCCCCCTGTGTAATCTACGACCAGAACACACACCAAGTGTGTGTTTTGGGTTTTTAATTTTTGTTTTAATAATAATTATTTTCTCACTTAACCCTTTTAGTCCCTCAAGTTTCTAAAAGTTATAAAAAGGTTACTATATCAAGTTCCTTCATTATTTTAAAACACTTAACTAACTAGGTTGATATTCCTAGTTACTCAGTGGGTCCCGGGAGTTATAACCCGTTTTATTTTAACTTCCAATAACTCGGGCTTCTTATAAACTTACTTCTTTTTTTTAAAGCATTTATTCTCCTTTTAATTAATATTAGGATTATTTGTTTAAATCCTAATATTCACCTGGTTAATTTTACCACTAACGGTATTTTACCCGTTCATTAATATTAAACTGGTTTGACTATCAAACCTGTTTTCGGGGTGTTACATGAGGGAAGGAGGAGAAGAAGATGGGTGTTGGTGATAAATGAATGTTATGAACTAGGAAGTATTACTTATAACCAACAACACATGATCTTTTATTGATTTTCATGTTCTTAAAGAGTAGACAAGATCCAATAATATAATCAAATAAAATCTTATGGTGGGGGCCACGTATGGGCCATCCATAGGTGGGGGGGGGGGTAGTAGACTAGGTTCTAACTAGTTAGTTAGACTGTAGTTGAAATGTAAGTATATGGTTAGGTGTTTAGTCATTAGGTATTTTTATGATGTGTTATGATGTTCGGGGACCATAACTAGCTTGGTAATGTTAAAACAGTGCTTCTAGTGGAAATTTGGTGTTTCGGGTAGTGTTCGGTTGTTCGGTTGGTTACCGGTTTGTTAAGGTGCTAAACTACGCAGTTTAGTGTGCTTTATATACCCTTTTGTGACACTTTTAATTCCCGACACTTAGGAAAGTATTCAGGACCATTTGAGCATATTTCTGCATGTTGTAAATGTGTTTAAATGCTTAATTTACTGATTTTCTGCAGAATTCTGCAGTTTATAAGTTTTAGGCACTTTCCGGCACTTAAACTATCACTAGGAAGGCAGTTTTGTGATCCTTACTTTCCTACACACTATACTAGTGTAATACTTGGTTTCTGGCTCGTTCTGTGTCTCAATGCATTGTCTGTCTATGTGCTGAGTTCTGTCAGCATTTTCCTGATTTATCAGATAACTGTGCTAAACGTACTTAATGCATCAATTGAGGCAACAAAGCTTTCATGCAATATTGGTATGACATTAAACAATGTATGATGCACATGAATGTATCTGGCAGTAATCAGAAAGCAGTTAATTGCAAATTCAGCACAGTCATTAAGCACTAATCATGGTTAATTAATTGTACGGATACCTGAATTTTTGACAGTTGTCACATTTCCCTCCTTTGCAAGCCTCTATTTTTTCCATTGGGGTGTAACTGTAATATGAAACTGAAGAAGCTAATTAACAACTTCTAATGGTTATCCAAATAATCACTTTTACTGTACATCCTAACAGAAAAGAAAAAGAGCATGTAACCCAAACGACTTTGCATTAGATAAGCATTAATTGTGGAAATAGAAACTAACTAATCATTAGAAAATTACTATGAGCAAAAAATTGATTAAAATCATATATAACGTTTATAAACACTGATCAAAACATGCTATATGTAGGGAATATAATACATCAACTTACGTCTGTCTTTACCTCCTCACAATACTTCAAAATCCACTTAACAACATCCTTTTATCTGCAGATTAGATAAACAATTCAAAGTTTCTAGCAAAATCAATCAATCAAATCGATTAGATAAACAACTAACTCAAACGTAAATAACTAACAACAAAATCATAAAGTTAAACCTTCGGAGGAGGATGAACAGGATCAGGCACGTCCCAAGCCAATCAAGGCCGCTTTCTCGGTCGTTTATCCATGATTCTGTGAAGAAATTCGACGATCCTTTGCATCTCCATCACATAACGCAAAGTGAGAAGTTAAGATTTAACTTTACCCTACAGAGAGAGATAGAGAGAGAGAGAGAGAATCACCAATTTGCATTTAAAAATTAGTTTAAATATTAACAAAGATTATCTTGTTTAATTTATGATGTTTTCCATTATTACGATATACCTACCACAACTTACAGATGCAAATCATGCAATGCAGGACAACCGTATGCAGACAACTAACTAAATACTTAATAGTTATGACTATAATGCCTTTGAAATATATCTAGAGTTACAGTCACACACCTTTCTACAAATTATATTCAGGGAAAACTTCTTTAAGAGAAAAAAAATCACTACAGCCACAACAGACTGAAAATAAACAAAACAACAGAATAAAATCATTTTATCCCCAGTCTAGTCTACCTCGATGATAGTAGAATTAGAAGCTTCCCTATCAACATCATGATCATTTATCGTCATTCCCTGAAAGAAATACACATAACCACAAACTACAGAGTTAATAAACAGGGTTTGACCAAATCTCGATTTCAATTCGCCTTAACATAGTCACACCACATTGAAGTCTGGATCTCAAAGTATTAAACCAAAAGTAAATATTTCCCCTTACCATACTCAAATTTGTTGTCCACTGTCCTTTGTGTATGTATTATTACTCCAAAACTTAAGAGTCCACCTTTTATTCAAAATCAAACCTCTTACTTAATAATGGTTCTAGTTATACTACCTCAAAAACTCTTTTTTTTTACTTTGAGCATTCCATATGGTGACATAACCATCAGTCCTGAACACAAAATAATAAAAATTAAAAAAAAAACTGTGATATAAAGTTTTATGAAATTTCATGATTATTGAGTAGATAAAGAAAGGCTTCATCATCACCTCTGCAATCGAAACCATATAGGGCACCAAATAGAAGCTTTAAATCAAAAAGGTAAATAAAAATTTCAAAATCACTGTTTACCTATGCTGATTTGATGGGCAATTCAGAACCAGAGGAGTGACGGGCGATTCAGGCGACAGAGGAGTGACGGAGGAGCTACGGAGCGGCGACCGGTGAGGGCGGCGTAGATGGTTCTGTTGTGAGGTGATAAGTATAGGCTCCCCATTCTCTCTCTCTTCCTTTCTCCCCCGTTCTTGGAATAAATTCGTTCATCTGTCTGTATAATCAACAAAAAACCACGCTTCTCTGTCAGAAATTCTTCATCATTTTCAACCAAGTAAACCTCTGTCATGCTTAGTTTCGCCATCGAAGCTTAGATGTTACAAATGATAATGAAGGTGTTTTTAGAGAGAGAGAGAAAGTGGTGAATGATTGAAGAAGAGGTATATATATATATATATATATATATGTATATATATATATATATGCTTTGAATTTTGAATCTGGAGCCAAAATTTTGAATTTGGGCAGAGGTTTAAGGCAGAGGTTTGAATTTCATATACATTGAATTGATTACAGAGGTTTGCCCTTATATAGATTGAATTGATGGCAAATGTTTGCCCTTTTGTATATGTGGGCAGACCTTTGAAAAGCTGATTGTGGGCCAGACTTTGAATTTTAAAGTGTTTTATATATTAAGCTTTATGATGTCACTATGGCTCTCTCTATGGCTGCCACCTCGGGTTTGAAATTTGTTGGACAGCCTCAATGGCTGCCACCTAAGCCTTGCTTATGTCACTCAGATTTCTCCTTTTATAGAAAGTATAGATAAATGATAGAGTAAACTGCAATTTTACCCCCTAGGGTTTAGGCCAATTGGCACTCTGACCCCCTCTAACGAAATAATTGCAATTTTACCCCCCAACGTTGGTGTTATGTCGCACATTTACCCCCTGGCGTCAATTATGTTAACAGATATGTTAACTTTAATGTGAAATGACTATCTTACCCTTTAATATTACCCCCCAACGTTCTTGTTATGTCACATAATTAGCCCCCAATGGTAAATTACTAAATTGTCATTTCTTATTACCCCCTAAACTTTGTGTTAAGAAACAATATTACCCCTGCAACTTCCAAAACCCTTCCCGCCAAAAAATTTGACCACCCAAAGTTAACTACACATGGAAATTCACAAGAAATCTGATTTAAACTTAATAAACACTTGTATTCAAACTTAATAAACACATATACTAGAACAGGTTTGAATACAAACATGTGTAGTTGAACAGGTTTGAAGTTAACCATTGTAATGCTTATGAACATGAAACTGTTGATAAACAAACTAATGGATCATCTGAATCTGATAAACAGGTTTGAAGTTACCAAATGGACATGAGACAGCAGCAGGTTTTATGGTTGCAAATGCACATGAATCCAAATGGACATGCTGCAAATGGACATGAAACTAAATGCTCTAACTGGATCTGCAAATGCACATAAACAAACCAAACCTGCTGTCCTAAAACCTGCTATCATCAAATGGACATCTAACTGTCATCATTTAAATCTGCAAATGCACATAACTGAATCTGCAAATGGACATCTAACATGCTGCACATAAATGGTCAAAATCAAATGGACATCTAACATGTCATCATCAAATGGACATCTAACTGTCATCAAATGGACATCTAACTTGCTGCACATAAATGGTCAAAATCATCTAACCTGCTGCACATTTTGATCCTAACTGCAGTGTAATCTAACATGGTCAAAATCATCTAACATTTTGATCTATTCAATAGACATTCAAACATACCTGCTGAGGGGAAGTTCAAACATACATGCTGATCAATCTGCTATTCTTATAACTAGGCACATCAATCTGCTGATCAAGCATATATTAATGTTTGGTAAAGCCCATCAATCTGTTGATCAAGCTACTAACAACATTGACCTAGATCAGCTAAGTACTTGGTAACCAAGCTAACAACATACCCAAAATCATCATTTTACACAAAATGCATAAAGGATTCCAACAACACTGACATAAGGAACATTCTTCATTTTAGACAAAATGCATGTTTAACCTACATATACATAAAGGCTTCGATTAAGTTAAGTTAACCTACATATTACACAAAAGCTAAATAACTACTAGTCTAAACATCCGCTCAACTCTCCGGTGGATAATGGAAGTTGAGGACAGGCCTACCAAACATGGAGACCACCAGGTGGACCACCACTGATGAGCTTGATAGGCTCATCGTCAGGTCAACTGTAAAAAAAACACCAAACATCACAAAATTAACATGGAAATCAGATTCAATCAGACTAATTGTTAATACCCTGTTTAACATAAAACTCAATCAGACACAAATCCGACCCTAACCCTCTTTATAACTTGATAATAACTAACAGTTACACAAATCTGACCCTGATTAACTAACATTGGGCGATTGTACCTGCGGTGTGGCGGATGACGTAGCGGATCATGTAACAATCCTCAATAAAACCGACACCCTCGAATATTTTTCGACACCCCAAAATATATTTTAAAAATGTCCCAAAATACACCCCATACAAGAAAACGGGCCTCAAATATATTAAATAGTATTAAAAATAATTAAAAATTTGATTATTAAGTTGAGGCGGGTCGCGTGACCCCACCCCAACCCTTACGCGGGCGGTTTAAAGGTTTAAAATCTGATTTCTTTGATTTTAAGTTTAGGCGGGCCGCGTAAGACCTTCAATTAGTTTACGCGGGCCGCGTGAGATCAAGACCAGAGAGTACTAGCCGCAGCCAAGAGAGAGACAGATGCCTATGCCCAGGATATGATAAATAGGGGTATAGCCAACATCCACATCTTAGCAACCACTACAGTTGACCCTAATCTGGAGCAAATAATAGCACCCCAACCACAGCCACCAATCCCTGACCAACCGATGGAGATAGAAAACCCTGAAAACCAAGTAGAGATGCATGATTTCAATCCGGAGGAAATACCTAGGGTACCAGCACCAAACCCCCTAGACCCAAATTACAATCCCTGGTAGGATGAAGTTAGGGACTATGTGCAACGCTACCCGATACATGAAGACACACCCATGCAGAACATAGGAGCCTATCCAGGTATGGACCCTTTAGATCCCTATTACCACGATGAATACATTAGGGAGATCTTAGAAGATCCTTACCGATTTCAGGCACCTACACCCCCACACCAGGAAACCGCACCCCAGATTCCGAACCCAGTCCTAGAACCTGCACCCCCAATGAGTGCAGAAAATGTACAAGAACTTAGGACATTTGGTGAGGAAATTTTAGAGAGCAGTGAGAGAATGAGACAGGTGGGAGAGTGACTCGTCTGGAAGTACGACGAGCGCAATATGGATTTTTGGATGAATCCATATCCGTGAATGTGAGAATTGAGACGGTAATAGTAATAATAATAATAAAATGATAATATATGTGTGTACGGATGCCTACTACTACTATTTATTTCAGTTGGTATTGTAATTTTATTTCAGTACTGGTGTGTAATAGATATATAGTAGATTAAATATTATTTTGTGATATTAATATGGGGTAAATGTTTAAAATTCAGATGGCCGACGAAGGAAATCAAGGAAATCTGAATAATGATAACCAGAGTAAGATTAACGTGGTTAATGAGAATCCAAGTGTCAATAACAATGGAAACCAAATGGATAATAGTGCTATCCAACACATAGTGGCACAAGGAATTATAGATGCAATGTCATTTATTCTTCAAACGGTTCAGGAAGCGAATAATAAAAGTAAACATAGCAATAAGCGACAAATTGAACCAGAAAACAGCGTGAACAATGGACCCGTACTTCAAGTGCCCATTCCCAAAAGAAGAAGAACCGTTTCTTACGGTTGTTCTTACAAAGAATTCTGGTCCTGCAAACCAATAGAATTCTCGGGCAATGAAGGACCCATTGCAGCTCTACGCTGGATAGAGAAGACTGAGGTTGTTTTAAAAATAAGCAAGTGTGCTGAAGAAGACAAAATAATGTTTGCTTCTAATCTGTTTAAGAACTCAGCCTTAGAATGGTGGAACACTATCCTCCAATCAAGAGGAAGTGATAGGGTTTACAACATGGAATGGGAAGAATTTAAGAATATGGTAGAAAGGAAATTCTGCCCTCCCAATGAAAAGGAACAGATAGCTAATAAGTTTCTAAACCTTAGGATGAATGGAGTGGATAGTAAGGGGTACACCAAGTTATTCTTTGAATATGCTAGAATAGTACCAACCCTTGCATCACCTGAACCAGTATTAATCTCCCGTTACATCTGGGGATTAATTGGAGAGATTAGACATGTAGTCAAGGCAGCTACACCTCAAACTATAGAAGAAG
This sequence comes from Helianthus tuberosus, assembly GCA_030545235.1. Lineage (NCBI taxonomy): Eukaryota > Viridiplantae > Streptophyta > Magnoliopsida > Asterales > Asteraceae > Helianthus > Helianthus tuberosus. The sequence continues at coordinate 89,107,578 of CM060356.1, read as the reverse complement.
CTATAGAACTAGCGAATACCTTGACCGATGAACTAGTCCGTACCAAAGAAGAAGACCAGAGGAAAAACCTATCCCAAAGACTTACTCAAGAATTCCGTTCTGGGAATTACAACCGTAGGAATATGGGTTCTACCTCTGCACCTTTCTACAAGGTCTGCAAGAAAAAGCATTCGGGAAAATGCTCCACTCTTTGCAATTTCTGCAAGATGCCAGGACACAAGGAAGAAGATTGCAGGAGAAAATCTAGTAATGGACTGTGCTTCAACTGTGGAGAGAAAGGTCATATCAGGACAAACTGCCCAAAATTGGCTCCAGCTGTGAACAATAAGAACACTAAAAATGCTAGAGCATTTGTTCTAACTGCAGATGAAGCCAAGATGATTCCAGACGTGATAGCTGGTACGTTTTTAGTTAATGATGTATTTGCTAAAGTATTATTTGACTCTGGTGCGAACTAAAGTTTCATTGATACTTCGTTTTGCAAACTTCTAAATCAGTCATTAACTAAACTACCACAAGAATGTCTAGTAGAGACATTTAATGGAGAAACAGTTAAGATTTCAGAAATCTTGCAGGGAGCAAGACTAGAAATTTTAAATCAAAAGTTTAGGGCAAACCTTTATCCCATGAATCTGGCAGGATTTGATGTGTATTAGGAATGGATTGGTTAATAGCCAATAAAGCCAGTATTTTATGTGATCAAAAGTCAATTCAAGTAAATTCACCAAAAGGTGAAAAGATCACAATTAAAGGAGATAAACCATCTAGATCCACAAAATTCATCTCTGTGATGAAAACTGCAAGTTATATAAGAAAAGGTTCTATAGTGTATTTGATTTCTATAATCACTAACACTAAAGGAAAAGAACTAAAAGACATTCCAGTAGTGTCTCAGTTTTCAGATGTATTTCCAGAAGAATTACCAGGACTACCGCCAGACAGAGAAGTTGAATTCAGAATCCATCTGCTACCAGGAACAACACCAATTGCTAAATCACCTTACCGTTTGGCACCCGCCGAAATGCAGGAATTGAAGAAACAATTAGATGAATTGTTGGAAAAAGGATTCATACAGCCAAGTTCGTCGCCATGGGGAGCGCCAATATTATTCGTTAAAAAGAAGGACAGATCAATGCGTATGTGCATTGATTACCGTGAATTGAACAAAGTTACGATTAAGAATCGGTACCCATTACTGAGAATTGATGATCTGTTCGATCAACTGCAAGGAGCTCGATTTTTCTCTAAAATCGATTTAAGGTCAGGATATCATCAATTAAAGGTACAGGAAGAGGATATTCCTAAAACCGCATTCAGAACAAGGTATGGCCATTATGAATTTACTGTCATGCCATTTGGTTTAACTAATGCCACAGCCGTATTTATGGACATGATGAACCGAATATGTAAGCCATATTTGGATAAATTCATAATCGTCTTCATAGATGATATTCTCATTTATTCTAAAAATAAGGAAGATCATGCAAAACATTTGCACGCACTTTTAAGTCTATTAAGAAAGGAAAAGCTTTATGCTAAGTTTTCGAAGTGCGAATTTTGGTTAGAGCAGGTATAATTTCTTGGACACTTAGTGAACCATGAAGGAATTCATGCGGATCCAACAAATATCGAGGCGATTATCAAATGGAAAACCCCTGAGTCACCAACCGAGGTTAGAAGTTTCGTAGGATTGGCCGGTTATTATAGGAGATTTATTCGAGATTTTTCTAGAATAGCCATTCCTTTAACTAAGTTAACCTATAAATCCATTAAGTTTGAATGGGGACCAAAACAAGAAGAAGCATTTAGAATTCTTAAGCAAAGATTAACTAATACACCCATATTAGCGTTACCAGAAGGAACAGAAGACTTTGTAGTCTATTGTGACGCTTCTAAATTAGGTTATGGATGTGTGTTGATGCAACGCCAAAAGGTTATAGCTTATGCGTTTAGACAACTTAAGAATCATGAAGAGAATTATTCAACACATGATTTGGAGTTAGGAGCTATAATTTTTGCCCTTAAGATTTGGAGACATTATCTGTATGGTAGTAAGTTTACCATATTCACCGATCATAAGAGTTTAAGGTATGTTTTTAGGCAAAAGGAGTTGAATATGAGACAAAGACGCTAGATGGAGATGCTTAGTGATTATGATTGTGATATCCAATATCATGAAGGAAAAGCAAATGTAGTGGCAGATGCTTTAAGTCGAAAGTATCATGAAAAGCCAAAAAGGGTACGTTGTAGGATCGGATTGCGACCCGAACGAGTCGTTTGGAAGAGTTCTAGTCCGTTTCAAAGGCGGAAACAGAGAAACGGATGGTAAAACAGCTTGTTTCACACTTTAAACCTCTTATATATTGATTTGACAACCTTTACAATCAGAAGAGAAACCGGCAGCACTTCGGTATAGCTCTGAGACAAAAGTTACAAATGAAATGCCTATCAACCTATTTATAGAGCACATGATTTCGCTTGGACATGCTTCAAGAGAAATCTCATACTCATGATTTCGCTTGAACATGCTTCAAGCAAAACCTAATTCTTTCAAGCGAAACTCTCAAACTTGATTAGATTCGCACTGAACTTGAGACTCGACATAAGACGAAGACGACAGATGACTGCACCAACAGACTCCCCCTCAGATGTTGACGAGTCTTAAGTGTCGAGTCTTCTCAATCTTCAGTCTTTATCAGTCTTTGAGCTTTCTTCAGAATCTCTATCTAGCTCTATCCTATCTCCAATTCTCTCTCCCTCTAACAGACTTCCCCTCAAAACATGCTGGGACCATAGTCTGGCTTTTACATTATCAGAATCCTCAGGTATCGGAACCTGGCACTCTATCTGCTATCCTGCACATCCTCTACCCAAAAATAAGATTCACAAGAATAAAATATTTAACAATTTATCAAATATCATGCACCAACACTGACTCTTCTCCAATCAATATACAAACAAACATTAACAATGATCATATAACAAAATTTTTATCTCTGAAAAACTTTTCAATCAAATTTTCCAAACCTGTTCGTCATGTTCAGCACTTGGAATTTTGAAAATCAGCTCTTCAATATCAGTTGTCTAAAATCTTTTTGGATTTTTCAAAATTTATGCTAAAACACACCAAAAATCTTTTTGTATTTTGAAATAACAGAAATAAAATGCAGTAAAGAACTATTTACATACAATATTTTTGTGAATTCGTGCAAGAGGATCATATCAGTTTATGAGACAAATCACCAACACCGTTAAGCTTCATTTCATTTTAAGTTTTAAACAATTCACTTAGATTGTCAGTATACTGGTCCACTTAAATTTTCACACAAAGTTCAACTGTTTCGAGATACGAATTAGTGTTTTAGGACTTAAACATCTACATGTGTCCCGCCTCAGTATATACTCCCGTATCCAGACCCCAATATTCAGTCTTACAGGTGAGTATACCACAGATGATATCTGTAAGGGGAATAAATTATGCAACCGTGATAGCTCAGGTCAGAACTTCCGTTCAGCAGAGAGCCTAGTTGACTTTTAGGTGTGTCCCCTTTAGAGGATCTTTTGAATTACAACAGCCATGATTAGCATTTTTCAATGTTTCATCATTTTTTAGCTGAGGGTGGTGCTATATTTCAAGCAAGCAGAAAGTATTCTCCGGGGACTAGGCCATTGCTTCCGCAAAATCAGAAGTCCCGGGATAATACCCCAGATATCACTGAGCATAAAGACCTAGTATCTCAGAATAAGGGACCTTTCAAACGAGATTTCAGGGGTTACCTATATATCCTGGAGGTGTTCCCCACGTAGACGCAAGTAAATTTTATGTTTATATCTCGTCACAATTTACTAAATGTGCAAAAACCTACTGACATATCCACAGTGAGATTGTTTATCACATTTTTACTTTACATTTCTTTAGCATGCTGTGACAGTCCACTGATGTACTATCATTTCCTCTTTTTGACAACAAAACTCATTTTTGATTTTTATCACTGTTTTTGGCTTTTTCAAATTTTCAAATGTTTTTGGATTTTCTGAAATTTTCTACTCCCCCTAAAATGCAAACACATTTTAGGAAATTTTAAAAACAAACTGTACAATAAAGTAACAACTGATATCGAATTGCTTCAGATCGCCATCCACTTGGCATAAACAATCAGAACTCCCCCTCACAACAAACTATTTTCCCATTGATTTCAAAACACTTAAGTTTGTTTTAATCAAATGGTTTTTCCGGAAAATAAGTTTGATTGATTTTACCACTTGTAGGTTAGGGGTTTAGCTCATATTGTTCTTCAAAATACCACTTGTAGAAAATCAAGTACAACTTAATGTCCCTGATTTACCACTTGTAAGTCGAAATCACTTTCGTGAATTTCTCAAGAAATGTGCCGATTCCTGCTCCACTTAAACCAACCTGGGAGCTCCGGCAATTCACAATCTGTAAAATTTAACAAACTTTAAGATTCAATTACACAATCAATCACTAAGAAATATGCCGATTCCTGATCCGCTATCACAAACTTGGGATCTCCGGCAAGTCAGGTTTTTCAATGAAAGAAAATATCCACCCAAGCCTGACCAGTCTTGGGTGTAAGCTTCTCAACTTCACTAGGGGTTGGGCTATAGGTTGCCTTCTTTGTAGCATAAAACTCCTTTACCCCTTTAACCTTCCCATCAATCATTTTACCAATCATCTTTTTAATGTTTCCATTAAACGCTTTCTCAACATCAAATTCTTTCTGTTCAGAATAGAATTGATTTGAGATCTCAACTTTCCCAACTTTTGATTTAAAATATTCAGTTCTCAATGATGGAAAGTTCTCATCATCCATTGGAGGAACTGAGTTTTCACTTTTTACCTCAACCTGTGGCTCCTCTGACTTTGCGGAATCAGATTCATCGCCAGATTTTACCTCTGATTTCTTAACAACCCAGGCTTGGTTGTCAAGATTTCCCCTTTTCTTGTAAAATCTTTTTGAACATTCTCCAACTTCATATGTTGAATTTTTGAATACTTTGAATCTTTCAGTTGGTGGTTCAGTTTTGTCAACAATAACTTCTTTCAGTTTTTGTGAGACTCCCTGTTTTGTTTTTGTTGCTTGGGGACAGTTCCATGCAATATGACCAACTTCATTGCATCTGTAACAGGTTCTTGTCTCCTTTCTTTGATAAGCTTCATTCTTCACTTTCTTTGCAAGAAATTCTGTGTTTGATTGCTTCCAAAATGAGCTTTTTGATTCTTCTTCATGGCTAGTTCCTGCAACATATTTTGTATTTGTTTTAGAAATTTTCTCATTTTTATAATTTTCAGGTGGAATAAAACCAAGTCCTTTCTTTTTGTAGCTACGATTGTGGTTTGGTTTCTTTTGAAAACCAGAACCAGAATTGTAACCTTTTTTCTTGTTTAACCGTTGTTGAACTCTTGAAGTGTATTTTTTAGGTTTTCCAGTAGGATTTAAATCTTTAATTTCAGAAATGTTAATTTCTGTCATTTTGAAAACCTTTTTAATCATGTCAAACCGAACACTTCTAATTGGGAATTCTTTATCAAAATATAATTTGTCAGAATCATTCAAAGTATATGCAACTTCAAATGTTTCGTCACTCAAATTAGATTTTGACAACAAAAACTCTTTACTGTAAACCCGTTTTCCCGACGACTTTGAACTCTTTTCGGATGAACTCGAACTCCCAACTGACTGACACGAACTTTCGGACTCGGACTTTGACTCTGACTCCTCATCCTTATCCAACACCTGGTCGACCACTCTTTTTATCAGTTCGGACTCATGATCTGTGTCGGACGCTGTGAACGTGACATCAATATTGTCCGGTAAAACATCAGTTATCTCAGATTCTAGCTTAATATTGACCGCCTGTTTTAGTTCTTCCTCGTTAGGTTTTCTAGGCGAGTAACCTTCCCAAATCGGAGGCGGACACTTGTTATAACATACACCCTGTTTCTTACCAGTATCCTTTTTCTTCTTTGGCTTTGTTTCTTCATCTTAAAAGCTTCAAATCCTTCAACTGTTGGATAAATTCTATCGATTATGTAATCACAACCTTTGTAACTTTGCAGCAATCTTCTGATTCTTTCATTCTCAGCTGCTTCACTATCCAACTCTTTTTTCCTCTTTGCACATTCTTCTATGTACATGTTGATCTCTTTTTGCTTTGTCATCATGGTAGCATTCAGCATCTTCAAAGCTTTTTCTCTTTCAGAGTTAGTCTTCTCCAGATCATTTACATGTCTGTTCAAAACATCATACGACTTTTTCAAATTCTTTACATCAAACAATAATTTTTCTTTCAACTTTTCTAACTCACTAAACCTTTCATCTTTTTCTATACACTGTTTACAAGACTCTAAACATGTAAGACAAGGTTTTGTGATTTCAACCATCTTCTCGACTTCAACTATCTTTTCAACTTCCACAATCTTCTCGATCACTTTGACTTCTTTTAAATCTTTTGCAGCTTTCCTTTCTTTTAGTTTCTTCAATTTTTCTGCAAAATAAAATTCAAAACTATCAGAAGATAAGTGAGTTTTTCCAATATTAATCTGTTCAATTTCTTCTTCACTGTCACTTGTCTCTGACGAACTGTTTTCAGATGAAACAGATCCTTCATCTTCACTTTTCTCCTCATCAGATAACACTTCCATCCATTCCTTCAGCATTTCCGGTTTTCGAATAATATGAGCAATAAATGCTCCAACATTTGAATCAGCTGGAATGTACTTGTCCCAGCTAAATCCTTCAGCCAATTTCTCGTCATCTTGATCCATGATGCCATAGTAAGCTTTCTTGTTTGCATCTTCGATCATTTTTCCATGTGCCGTTTGAGGTTCCTTTTGTTGATATGGTTGATGAGTGATTTGCTGATAAATGGTCTTTCTATAATAATCATCTTTTCCAGCAGACTCCTTTGCTCCTCTCGGCTCCTGATTCCTGCACTCTTTTTTAAAGTGGCCTTTCTCCCTGCAACGAAAACAAACAACTTTAGATTTATCAAATCCAAGATTAGAAAGATTTGCATCCAAGAAATCAGTTCTTCCTGTAACCAATCTAAATTTTTCTGCTCTCCTCAAAACACTAGCTAAAGCCCATTTAATATCCATCAGTTCTAACTCCTCTGCATCAATTTGGTCATAATCTTCTTTTGTCAGCATCGGATTACCAATTTTTCCGGCAATCAATCCTTCATAAGACTCTAATGCAGTGACCAATAATCCCATATGATGCTTTACAACTTCTTCAGAATAATTTTGACCATTTTGAAGATGTAGAGCTACATTGCACTGAAGTAGATGACCATTTCCAGTAGATGAACTTTGAACACTTGGAGGATTCACCGTTGAAAACCCACTAGTGTTGACTGATCCTTGACTGCTTGGTGTAGATTGATTTCCAGCACTAAATGCAGTTTGTATCTTTGGACTTGTTTCAGCAGTTTGAACATTTCCTTTATAATACAATTTGATATCTTGTTGATGAGTAGAACTGTTCATTCTAGCAATTTTCTGCTGCTCCAGATCCTGTGCTTCCAACTTCTTTATAAACTGTGCAATTGATAGCTTTTTATACTGTCCTGAATTTTTCAATATCATCATATATGTACCCCATTCTTGTTGCGGTAAAGCATCAGCAAGCTTTTCAACCCATTCTGCTGCATTTTTCTTAATCTTCAACTGTGACATGGTACGTACAAGATGACAATATCTTTCAATAAGACTCTTTGTTGTTTCACCAGGCATGCACGTAAACAGTTCAAACTCCTTTTTCAACAAAGCTGCTTTACTCTGTAACATTTCAGTGCTTCCCTCAAATTTCTTTTCAAGAGCTTCCCAAATAGAATAAGCGTTTTCATCATGCTGAAGCAACACAAATATATCTTCTGTTATAGCTTGTTGTAACAGATTGATCATCATTTTCTCTCCTTTATAACTTTCCCTCTCTTGTTCAGTAAATTCAGAAATGATTTTATCAGCTCCCGTTGTATTCTTTGGCCTCTCATACTCAGTTTCGATACTTTCCCAAGCTTTTAGATGATTCGCCTGAACCCAATTCTCAAACCGTTTCTTCCACCCGTGGTAATCTTCAATTCCCATAAGCTTCGGGGGTTTTTGCATCGTTCCAGTTTCGTTTTCTGCCTTCATGTTTTGAGCAATTGAAGCCGGAGTAGTCGAGGGTGTAGCAAACGCGTTGTAGAAATCGGAATCCATTTTTAGCAACTTGAATCTCTTGTAAAAATCGACAAGTACCTTTACAAAAAACAAACAAACAATCAGTTCAATTAATTGAATAAGACTGGTACTCGAACTGATGATTTTTCTGTTCGGACAGAACGTTGACCAACTGTGCGGACTGAATGACCCGGATCGAATTCGATTGACCTGACCCTTTGAAACCTTCGAACTCCAAACCGTACGAACTGAACTATAACACGTGACTTGACCACACAAAACAACTTGACTGAAACCGTGACTTGACAGACAAAAACGACTGATCGAACCGTGCGAACCAACTAACAACTCCAAACCTGTGGCCTCGGTAACTGACAACAATTTTTGCAACAATTATCTAATTGGATCTCAAACTCTCACATAAGCCGATGAATGATGAGGTAAACTCAAACAGAAAAACTCTCTGAAGCGAAATCAAACAAATTCAAGTGTAATCTGGTCAATCTCTCAAGCGAAATCTTCAATTATCACACAATATTCAAGCGAAATCTAGTGACATTTGAATTCTCAAGCGAAATCTAACACAATATCATACTTTCAAGCGAGATCAACAGAAATACATCAATTCGAAGCGAAATCAACAGATTATCATCAACTTGAAGCGAAATCAATAAGTATTCTGAAGCGAAACCTGCTGATGTCAGCCAATTCGATCTGATTTTGGTCTAATTAATCCAGTTTTAATCTGATTTTAGATCTGAAAGTCTCAAGGATTTGTTAAAACATGTTTTCGCATGTATTCTGAAAGTTTGAACCGAATTTATCCGTAAAAAGTTTAAAATTTTCAAAAAGAATGGTGTAGAAACAGATTTTACGGCTGAATCAACAAGAACTCTTCTTCACTGGCTCTGATACCAATTGTAGGATCGGATTGCGACCCGAACGAGTCGTTTGGAAGAGTTCTAGTCCGTTTCAAAGGCGGAAACAGAGAAACGGATGGTAAAACAGCTTGTTTCACACTTTAAACCTCTTATATATTGATTTGACAACCTTTACAATCAGAAGAGAAACCGGCAGCACTTCGGTATAGCTCTGAGACAAAAAGTTACAAATGAAATGCCTATCAACCTATTTATAGAGCACATGATTTCGCTTGGACATGCTTCAAGCGAAATCTCATACTCATGATTTCGCTTGAACATGCTTCAAGCGAAACCTAATTCTTTCAAGCGAAACTCTCAAACTTGATTAGATTCGCACTGAACTTGAGACTCGACATAAGACGAAGACGACAGATGACTGCACCAACATACGTTCTCTTAAATTAAATCTACAAGTAGATTTAAATGATCAGATAAGAGAAGCACAAGAATCAATAATCAAGGATGATACTGAAAAGTTAAAAGGTATGATTAAGGAATTAGAACAAGGAACAGATGGAATTTGGAGATTCCATGAAAAGAGAATATGGATACCTAAATTAGGAAACCTACGTCATCGTATCTTAGAAGAAGCCCATAAGTCTAAATATACGATGCATCCAGGAAATGATAAAATGTACCAGGATTTAAGGAAAATTTTCTGGTGGATAGGAATGAAAAAGGACATAGCAGCCTATGTTTCTAAATGTTTAACCTGTTCACAAGTTAAAGCTGAACACCAGAAACCCTCAGGTCTATTACAACAGTTAGAAATGCGAGTGTGGAAATGGGAATTAATAACAATGGATTTTGTTACTAAATTACCCAAAACAAAGAAAGAAAATGACACAATCTGGGTGATTGTAGATAGACTAACCAAGTCAGCTCATTTCCTACCAATGAAAGAAACTTTTAGTATGGAACAGTTAGCTAAGTTATATGTAAATGAAATCGTTTCTTTACATGGAATTCCTTTATCAATTGTTTCTGATAGGGATAGCCGATTTACCTCTCATTTTTGGTCAAGTTTCCAAAAGGCAATGGGAACCAAGTTAAATCTGAGCACAGCTTATCATCCTCAAACAGAAGGACAAAGCGAAAAGACAATTCAGACAATGGAGGACATGCTTAGAGCTTGTGTAATTGATTTCAGAGGTAATTGGGACGATCACTTACCTTTAATAGAATTTTCTTATAATAATAGTTATCACACAAGTATCAATGCTGCACCATTCGAAGCACTTTATGGACGAAAGTGCCAAACCCCAGTCTGTTGGGCAGAAATTGGGGAAAAGCAACTATCTGGACCTGAGATAGTGCAAGAAACAACCGACAAGATCATTCAAGTCAAGGAACGACTGAAAGCAGCATGTGATCGACAGAAAAGCTATGCTGATAACAGACGAAAACCATTAGAATTTCAAGTAGGAGATAAAGTGTTATTAAAAGTCTCTCCTTGGAAAGGAGTGGTAAGATTCATCAAACGAGGGAAGTTAAGTCCCAGGTATATTGGACCTTTTGAGATTATTAGAAGAATAGGACCTGTAACCTATCAACTACAACTGCCAGAGGAAATGGCAGGAATACATGATGTGTTTCATGTATCTAATCTCAAGAAATGCTTAGCTGATGAATCACTAATAGTACCTCTTAAGGATATAGAGGTAAATGAACAACTCAAGTTTGTAGAGAGGCCTCTACAGATTGGAGACAGGAAAGTCAAGAATCTCAAACATAAGAGATTAGTTCTGGTCAAAGTGAAGTGGGACTCCAAAAGAGGACCTGAGTACACATGGGAGCTTGAATCTGAAATGCAAAGGAAATATCCGCATTTGTTCCAGTAGATCTCGAGGACGAGCTCTAAAACAAGGTGGGGAGGATGTAACAATCCTCAATAAAACCGACACCCTCGAATATTTTCCGACACCCCAAAATATATTTTAAAAATATCCCAAAATACACCCCATACAAGAAAACGGGCCTCAAATACATTAAATGGTATTAAAAATAATTAAAAATCTGATTATTAAGTTGAGGCGGGTCGCGTGACCCCACCCCAACCCTTACGCGGGCGGTTTAAAGGTTTAAAATCTGATTTCTTTGATTTTAAGTTTAGGCGGGCCGCGTAAGACCTCCGATTAGTTTACGCGGGCCGCGTGAGATCAAGATAGTGGCGCAGCCCGGTGATGACACGTGTCATCATCGTGGCGAGGCTAGGCAGTGACCCGGACAAGCTACACGTTGACCTGGGGTCAACGCGGGCCGCGTAGGCCCTGCTCTTATGTTACGCGGGCCGCGAGAGAACCAGAATTCAACACTATATAAGAAGGGCATCGGCTTTCAGTTCCGATCACTCAAAACTTTCTTTCTTACTTAATTTCTGAATAGTAGAGATAATACGCGGGTATTATACCCCCCTAATTAGCGAAGTTCTGCTCCGTTGTAAGTATTATAACCCCTGGATACGTATTAGATACGCTGCCCGATTGATCTAGGGTTCCGTAACGGCTGTCGTGGTTCTGCCCGACGTAGTCGTTGGAATGCCGTCTCGGGGAGGGTATTACTAATGTTAAAATGGGTTATTATACTAACGCGTGTACATTTGTGTAAATTATAGATAATTCTCAGGAAACCCTTACGAAAAATCTAAGACAACAATGTGAGTAATCTCCTTTTTGTTAACAGTTTTTTACAAAACCTTAACTATTTTATAATGAAATTTAGCAGTGATTGAGTCTTTGTAGTTCTTCAATTACTGCCGGTATGTTGGGGTTTTGTATACAAAATTTACTACACTGTGAGTAGTAAGTCGGGATGCCAACACGTTACCATTGGACGAAGAGTTAGACAATGTGTAATATGACCCACAAGTCAGGATTGACAGTACTGAATGAGTAATTGTGTAGATATAAACATTGTAATCGCTCTCAATACTGTTTAAATTAAATTAATATTTCCTGATTAAACTGGGATTCACTCACCAGTATTTCTCACTGGCAAATGTTTTTAAAACGCGTTTCAGGTAACACATTGTGAAAGCCAATTAGAAGCCAGCTGGACAGCACTGAAGGCTTGGAAAAGTGGCTATAAAAGTTACCTAAATAAAGAAGGCGTTTTAATTCAAATAAAATGGGATTTATCCCTATAAATTAGTTTGTAATAAAAACTTGGGGTTTAACCCATTTGTTTAATGTTATGAAAATGTGGTATTTTACTCTGATAAATATTTTCTAACTACGGTCCTGATGAAAAATTCCGCTGCCAAATTAGACAATACGAGATACCACCGAAACTGGCTCGCGGCCGCCCGTTCCCGGGACAGATAAGGGATCGGGGGTTGCGACAGATCAACCAACAAAGAACCGGCATTGTAGCTGAAGGTCTGAAGGTGGTGTCGCCAGAGGTTGATCGATTTAGCAGGAGTGGAGGATCGGTGGGAAGGTGGGGGGGGGGGTAAATGTGCTTTGATATCTCTTACTTATAGGGTGTTGTATTAAATAAGCTACACAATGGTTTGTTGGAAATTACCTTTTTACCCTTTGACCTTTACATTGTTATGTTGACTGTTAACCATAATTGACGCCGGGGGGTAAATGTGCGACATAACACCAACGTTGGGGGGTAAAATTGCAATTATTTCGTTAAAAGAGGTCAGAGTTCGAATTGACCTAAACCCCAGGGAATAAAATTGCAGTTTCCTCTATTTCCTCTAGATGATACAAACTCCCGTTGAGCCCATCTTGCACTTTTAGCCACTTTTAGCATACGTCTTCCACCTTCATCACCATTTTCATTTTTCACTATACTCATCTCTTCTGCTTCTAAATCAAGTTGTAGTTCCACTCAATGGCGTCTGGAAGCTTCATCTTATGGCTCCACGGTCTAGGTGACTCCGGTCCAGCCAATGAACCAATCAAATCCCCTTTCATTTCCCCTCAGTTCGCCAACACTCGCTGGTCTTTCCCTTCTGCTCCGTCTCAACCTGTTACCTGTAATTGTAAGTCCCAGCTGTTAATTAGCAAACCCATTTCCAATTTTACATTTAATTTGTGTATTTTCGGTTACTCATCACATGCGGACGTAATGTGTATTTCTAGGGTTTTGTTGCCCTAATGTTTAATATTAAAATGGTAGTGTTAATGTGACAGCATTTTGTAAGTGATAATGGCTCTTTTAATATAGTTCATATGTTAACTGAAGCTGTAAGTCTGACTGTGTCATGTTAGTGAATTATTACTGTTTAAACTTTAAAGCCTCCAATTTGTTGCTTATAGTTATAATTTTGAACTAAATTCGGGTCTTAATTTTGCCACATTTGTTGCTTCTGGGAAAGATTATGATTTTTATTTGATAACCATGAAAAGCGTTACGGGAATACTCACGCGACCGCGCCAATCATTGTTGTTAATGGCGAATAGTGACAAATAGCGATAAGGTACCTATATGCTACATAGCGAATCGCAATAAATAGCGGGCGGCTATTTTATAAATAGCGATACACTAGAATAAAAAAATTTATAATTTTTGTATGTATATTATATCAAAATACCCAGACATATATGCTCTTTTACATGTATATTTAACAAAAACTCAAAATCCAACTATCTTATAGCTATATTTGATTGCTATTTATATTTAAAAAAATCAAAAAATAAAATAAACCGTCGCTATTATCGCTATCTATCGCTACAACCCTAATAGCGAGCCTAGACCTATATGCTACGTAGCGCGCTATAGCGATCGCTACGCTCGCTATTGACAACTATGGCGCCAATACCTTGCTAACCAACGGGATTAGGTAAATCACAGCTTGCGTTGTGCAGGTGGTCTTTCATAGAGGGAAAGATAATGATTTGAACATTCTTTGATGGATCTAAACGAGATGTAGCAGTGTTAACTAAACTAGTTGAAGAGGTGGTAAAGGAAGGAGTTTTTTTTTTTGGGTTTTAGGGGGGGGGGGGGGGGGGGGGGGGGTTCCTAAATACTTTATTGAGTAAACTTCCGTTTTGCTCCCTGTGGTTTGGTCACTTTAACGGTTTTGCCCCAAACCTTTAAAAATAGCCATTTTCCTCCAATAGTTTGCTATGGTTTTTCCATTTTGCTCCCCGCCTCTAACTCCATCCAAATTGTCTGTTTTTCCATTTTGCTCCCCACAGGGAGCAAAATGGAAAAACCATAGCAAACTATTGGAGGAAAATGGCTATTTTTAAAGGTTTGGGGCAAAAACCGTTAAAGTGACCAAACCACAGGGAGCAAAACGGAAGTTTACTACTCTACTTTATTTAAAGAACGCATATGCATGGAGTTGGATGGGGAAAGGTTGTTAGAAAACATAAAAGTAGGTGGTCAAACAAAATAGGATCTGAAAAGGGATGATGACCGATTGACATGCATTATTTAAGGCAAACAGGTCTTTAGGTAAAACAATGAGATACAAAGACTATAAGCTTAAAGAGAAGCTTTTATTGCTTGTGAAATGAAAGTGCAAAGTGCGTTAGATATAAAAAGAAATATAGATGTAGATAAAGCTCTAAGGGCTACTTTTCATTCTTAAAGAAGTGTCATGGTGCACCATAATAGATAGGTCATTTGTGATAGTATGATACTGTAGCAATTATGTTTTTTGGTGTAATCATTGGTTTATCAACTTTCGCTCTTTTCCTGAATCCTGATTTATTATCAGTACACAGTTTATTAGTAGATCTTGTGTGTAAAATTTTGATAAATTAATCACTGGACATCAAAATGTGCATTGTATAACAATCTGCCTTTTTTTCTTAACTTTTTGAAAGTTATTGTGTTATATCTTAGCAATACCTTTTCAGATGGTGCTTTGATGCCTTCATGGTTTGACATTCATGAGATACCCGTAACAGCTGTAAGTTATTTTCTTCAATAGTTATCTCTAATGCCTTAGTTTAATCTTTTACGAATACCTATGAAGCATGAACCCTTAAGATTGCTGCCATCTCAATGTCCTGTTGAACAGGTCTCACGGTTACATAAAAAAGTTATGAAAGTTGGCAATACAAACATATCATTGACAATGTCAATAACACATCCGTCTAAAGTTACATTATCGTAAATCTTTTGATCTTTAGGTTTTTAAACTTTGTTTACATTAGCAATTTTGAAAGCATTACACCTGTATACTGTTTAGGATATACTCCAAGCTTTCCCTTTCTACTCCACAATAACGGAAATGTTAATTTTTTAAACGTACAGAATTCCCCTGTGGATGAAAGTTCGTTGCTTAAAGCAGTTCAAAGCGTGCATTCAATGATCGACAAGGAATTGGCTGCTGGACTTGACCCCAAAAATGTGTTCCTTTGTGGATTTAGTCAAGGAGGTCTCTCTCTCTCACACACACACACAGACAAGAATACATACATGTTTGTGTGTGAATACAGAACAACAGTAACAACCTTTTAAACGTTGCAGGTGCGTTGACCTTGGCTAGTGTTCTGTTATATCCAAAAACTCTTGGTGGGGGCGCAGTCTTTAGT
Source organism: Helianthus tuberosus (assembly GCA_030545235.1). Classification (NCBI taxonomy): domain Eukaryota; kingdom Viridiplantae; phylum Streptophyta; class Magnoliopsida; order Asterales; family Asteraceae; genus Helianthus; species Helianthus tuberosus. The sequence goes on along the minus strand of CM060356.1, from coordinate 89,091,964 downwards.
GGATGGGTACCGTTTAATTCAAGTTCTATCATAGAACGGATCACACCAGAGGCGAAAAGGGTATGTTTCGATCCAACCCGTTCTGACCCATACTAAAAATGACCCACTTCAAGTATAGCCTGTTTTGACCCGTTACCCAATCCCACTTGCGCATGAGTTGAACACAAACATATCATCTTCTATCCGCGAAGTTGCAATGTTTTTCTAGGCGCATAGTTCCATTAAACTGTTATTATTATTTTCTGATGAGCGTTTTGTTGTATTTACAGACCCCGATATTATGGTCACATGGTATAGCTGACGGAACAGTGTTATTTGAAGCCGGCCAAGCGGGCCCACCATTCCTTCAACACGTAGGCATGAACTGCGAATTTAAGGTACTACTCAACCCTTGATTCACGAAATTGAAAGTTGAAAGTATCATTATATTTGGTATTTCGGATTGCTACGATAATTGACGATGTTGCCTTTTCTTTTAAGAGATTAATTTTTACCTTGTTGAAGGGCATTTTAGGTATTTTATAATTTATAGTTAGTTGAACAATTTCAGTGTTTTTATATCGAACCGACCAACTTAGCAGTTCATTGGTTTCAAAAATCCGATGACGTCAACTGGTTTACCTTTTTGGTGCCAATTTACATTTTACACTAAATATGAAGCCTTAAAAAAGTTTTGAAATCCGGTTCGACCACCTTGTGCAGTTCCCCGGTTTGAATGGTAACCCTACTGTTCAAATACACTTATCTGGGCTGGTTGTATAGCTGGTTCCCGGTCCAGCTGGTTCAGTCGGCTATAAAAACGGTGCACTTACTTTAACTATGCCTCGTTCTCAATCGCAGGCGTATCCGGGTCTTGCGCATTCGCTAAACAGTCAGGAACTTCAACACTTGGAATCATGGATCAAATCACGGCTACAAAGTTCATCGTGAAGGTTTGACTATAGTTGACCTTTTGCATGTATGGCAACATTCTTGAATTTGGAGACATTAAATTTTGTAAGATGTTTTTCATCTGAATACTTCATTGATATTGAATACTTCATTAATATATTTTTTTTTGTTAATTCTTATTATACAAATATTCTAATTGAATTGGAGTAAGAGATTTTATATGTATTAAAATCTTAATGTTTTGACACTTGGTGTGAATTTATGAAACATCACGAACCTAACACGAAATTCACGGGTTTAGGTTTAGTTTAAACAGGGTCGGGTCAGTTTCAGGTTGAACCCACGAACCCGTTTAGCAAAAACAGTTCGGGTCAACATGGTTGGGTTGACCCGTTTAACCTATTTATATTATGTTATATTTTTTACAATATGTTTTTTGTCATAAATTAAACTGGGTGAGTATTTTTTGTCATATATATATAACTTAAAAAGAGAATGACATAAGATTTTATAATTTAAATGTAATTGTATTTTAGTAAGTTTCAACAGCCACATTCAACATCAACTAACATCATTAGTGTTTCAACGAAGAGGAACTAAAATCAAGAACTAGAAATCTAAAATCATTAGCTCAAGTTTTACAACTAATTTTAGTCAACTTTCAATTAAGTAATCAAGTTTTATACCCTTTTTTCAATGCAAAAAAAAAAAAAATAAATAAATAAATAAATGGTATCAAACTACCTTGGAGAAGGACGGTGGAAGCTACATGGTCGATTGGTAAGCCGAGAAGCGGGACTTGAGAGCTGAGTTTGGTCGTCAGGTCTCGTACGTAGGTCTAGTGGTGAATGGTCATGGTGATAGTCGATTGGTTCTAGTCGTCTCACGTTTGCCTTGGTAGATGCCGATGGTTTACAAATTAGCTTTACGAAACATTTGGAGGAAATATGGCAAATGAGGTGCGGGTAATTAGACGAGGAAATTGTGTAATTTCACTTATATGGGCAATTGTTGAACAGCTCTACAAGCTTATGTAAATTCGGGTTTTATTAAATTGGATTTAACTTAATGCTAGCTTATTAAAACAAAAAATGCAGTTTAAAGTTTAGGGGTCACAAAATACTTTAGGTTTAACGTTCGGAAAACAAAACTTGAAGCATTCACATCCCATTTTTTATTCTCATTCAAACCGCAAAATTTAAGAAAACTATCTAAAAACACCGCTCATTCTATTATTTATTATACCTTATAAATATATTTTTAAAAAAATTTCTAAAGTGAATTCTTATATTTTTGAAAAAACTAAAGCAAAGACTCATATTATACATATGATTTGAAAGTTGTGATGAATAGTATTTTATATTTTTTTAATAATTTATTTTTTTATAGTATATTATATATTCTTTTTTTTAACTTTTAATTATAAATAGTAATTAATAATTCTTAAGTGTTTGTTTTTCTATTATTAGTATTTTATTTATCAGTTAATTTGTTTTTTAGTAATTAACTTGCCTTTGTACTTTTTTGAAAAAATTTCTACATTTGCATCTATGTTTATTTGACTGCACGTTGTGACGATACGTTACCACAGGCATTGGATCGGTATCAGTTCGGTTCCTTATAGTACCCGTATGATACATGCACTCAATGTCATCGTCCAAAAACGATAAAAACAAACACCGGTACAAACACCGAGATTGTTCGAACGATATCGATCTGTTCGTATTGTCACAGTACTCGTATTGATATTCGTTTATTGTTGTAGACATTTTTTTATAAATGAAATAAAAATTAACCGGAAACCATAAAATGAATACATGTATCGGTACTAATGATGTTTCGTACGGTACGGTAGCGATAGAATATCAATTTATCGAAATAAAAATAAAACAATCAAAATAAATACCGATAGCGAACCGATTTTGTTTGTTCGGTTAACTACGATAGCGGCATGGTATACGTTATCAAACAATAAGCCATAAAAATGAATACATACATATATCAATGTTGTTCGATTCGGTACAGTATGGTAGCGATGCCGTGTTAGATTATCAAAAACAAAAACAATAAAATAAATATGGTGTTATACAGATGTTCAATTTGTTTTGGTTCGATTTGGAACGACACCAACACAATATTCAATTCAATAAAGTTTATATCACAATGTTGACAAAAATAAACATAGAACGCAAACCAACCGAACCGATATCAACTGAAAAACATTGGTACCATTATCGATATTCGTTTTTATTCTTTTCGATCCATATAAGGTTTTTTCTTGATTAATATAGTGAGTATCGATACCGTAAGGAAACAAACAGATACCGACTGAATTCCCGTCGCGAAGCGTGGGAGAATTTCACTAGGTTTTATGAAAAATAAATGTCATGTGAGAGAGTTCAAAAAACTTGAGAAAAATATATGGAATAAATACGAGTGACGAGGTATGGTACTGGACCCAACCCGAACGGTCGGACTTTCCTGCTATTTATCACTTTTATAGTAATTATATATTATTATTGCGTACTAACTCGCGAAGCCCAGCGTGTTGTAGTTTATACTACACTAGGCTGTGGGCTCGTATAGACAACCCCTAACTGGGTCTGGCCCATTGAGGTTAGGGTTTTCTCATATCTCCTATATAAGAAGGTCTCCTCCACCTCCTTATTAGGGCATGAGATATAAGGCAACACACTTTTGTAGCTGGAAATAGAGGATTATTCCTCTACCGGCTGTCTCTACATTGCCCACGTTTCTCTCTTCTTGTTTACAGGTCTAGGATGAAGTGGAGAAGACGAGGTGTGGCCATATTCGTATCCATCATCGTAGAAGTACCGACCCGCTCGGGTTCACTCTTTTACATTGGCACCATCCGTGGGACCGGTAACAATCTCATCTCGTTTTTCCACTCGATCTTGAGACTTGTGCTTTTCATTCAAGGTTTTTTCTTGATCTAAAAACGTTGGACCGTGTTGTTGGAGCTCGAAAAGTTACCTTTGGGTAAGCACTTTCTGGATCTGGTTTTAAGCACGACCTGTGGATCCAAAACTCCACAAAACCTGTACGAAGTCTTTTCATTAAAACCATTCATGATTTATCACGGACCTAACATAACTGTGAGCAAAAATTTATACATAATCCCAAAATCTTTTGAAGTTTGGGATTGGACATTACTGTTAATATAGTTATTAAATCAAAAAAAAAAAAAAAAAAAAACATGTAACTTATCTAAAGCATGTGTCCAACCAATCTTGTAGTCGATCATGACAAATATGTACATGGGAGGCCCACGCATTGTATTTTGTTGGATTGATTGTGTTATAAACTTCATGCTAACTTCGTGTTTTGGTTATTATATTGTTTTTTCGCGATGATACGCATATTTCCGCCGCAGTCATGCAATTAACTCCAGCGGTCGGACGTCTTTTATCTACCTGCGCCGCTTCTGAGTACAGCTAATCATCCCGTCGTTTATGGCAGATACTTTTGTTTATCACGCCGTTTACGGCAAACACATTTATTCAACCCGTTAGCTTTGACGGGAGCCTTTTGTCCATACACACAGTCTTCAGCGGACATCTCTTCCATGCCATCGCGCACATCAAATGCTCGCCGTCAATGGCAGACAACTCGTTCGCGCCGTCGTGCATATCGGCCACCCGCCGTCATTAGCGGACATCTCTTCCATGCCATCGCGCACATCAAATGCTCGCCGTCAATGGCAGACAACCCGTTCGCGCCGTCGCGTATATCGGCACCCGCCCGTCATTAGCGGACAACTGTCTCACGTGATCGCGCGAATCAAACTCCTACCATCGTGCACAACCCAAAATGATTCATTGCGCCTTGCGCCGGATTCGAGCCCGCTCCAACTTGTCTCCGCCATGGTGTTACGTTGACTTTTTTCGCGCGCGGGACGCGTCGCATCGGATAAGTATCCCGGCAACGCACATGCCTCCTTTTGTGTGTATCTTTGAACCTGTAATAGAAAGGTATGCGCTCTTCCAAATTCGATTTCGGGTTTTCAGCATGAAGTAGTACATGATAAGATTTATATGTTGCATGTAAAGCCAGAGCATATTAAACCCTTATGATTTTATTTCTCTGTACCATGCGTTACCCATGCAGGAAACACATGTGATATCATTTCACACCAACTGACAAAAACTACCCTTATAAAAAGGGTGAACTATGGTACAACCCATCTTTTTAAATAGTTTACTTATCTTGAGAAACTATCAAAAAGGGGTTAAAAAAATTATTAATCATATTATGGATGTATTGGTTATTTTGAGGATCCCATGTAAACCTCAAGATACACCTTGTTCCTAGGCTTCACTCCTGGCTCAAAATATTTTCGCCGGCTCCGCTTCCGGCGGACGCCTTATATTACCCCGCCACGTATGGCGGGTGCTTTTTCTTTGTCATACCACCTCCGGCGAAAGCCTTTGACCATAGTGCACACGCCGCCACCTGGGGCGGGCAAGGTATGCCATCGCCACTTGATCCGGCGGTCGACTCACGAAGAGCTTAAATAAGTAAGTTTGACGTATTCCTCCCGAAGAGCTTAAATATTAAGATAAGTTTTCCACATATGAGGAATGACGTAAGTTTTCGATTCCCATGTTAATAATGATATATAATATGATTAACTTGTGCCTTGAAAAAATAATCCTTCTGTCCAACTAACAAGCATATACAGAAGTTTCCAATGTCTATCACAGTGGGTGAGCTATTAGCTTTTGATAGTGAGAGCCTGAATACGGCTGCAATTGTTCATGACTATTTTCTTTAATCTTACGGAACGGTGGATACAACTCCATTTGTCACTTGGTTTGTCGTGCCATCCGTAACTCGCCTATCCTGGTGTCGTGGTGAAGCGACACATTCTCCTTCACGCGGCTAGCAATCGCGCATCAGTACTCTTGCTTTCGTGCCCCTGCTTCGACCGGCCCTCGCGCCACTCGCCTTACGCCGATCGGCCTTTGCGCCACTCGCCTTACGCCGATCGGCCTTTGCACCATCTACCTTTTATACCAACCTGCATCCACATCTGCACCACCGGCCCTCGCGCCACTAACCTTCTATTATGCTGCCTATTTGGAGCAGACGTTTTTCTTTCCTCAGAAGGATAGCGTTTTTGGTCATGCCATCTCTGGCATACACCTTTATTCGTCGCGCCACCTCTGGCGGACAACTTTATTCGCCGCGCCACCCCCGGCGGGCACCTTTCTTCGCCACGCCACCTCCGGCAGACACCTTTATTCGTCGCGCCACCACTCGCGGACAACTTTATTCGTCTCGCCACCCCTGGCTGACAACTTCCTTTGTCGCGTCACCCATGGCGGACAACTTTCTTGGTTGCGCCACCTCTAGCAGACGATTTTCTTCCACCTGCCACTACCGGGGGAAGCTTTTATTCTCCTCGGAACGTTTCGTCCGCACGTTTTTATCCACCTGGGCCGCTTTCGGCCGATTACTTAATCACTTCGCCACCTATGGCGGATGCTTTGGTTCACCACGATACCCCTAGCGAACATTTGTATCCACTCCGTCACCTTAGCGAATGCTTTTATCCACCCTGCAACTCGGGCGGTCGTTTTTTATCCACCCACGCCTCTAGCGGGAGCTCTCATCCTACCCACCATCTCCGGTGAGCGCCGTCTTAAGTGACACCTCTAGTCACGCTTGTAAACTCATTTCACTATACAACAAAACGCGAGAGCACCTGTTGGAAATCCTCAGCTATACCTTCCAACTTTCTTGCTTATTCTTATAAATGGGGCTGTGACGCATTTAGTCACGCCACCGCTGTAGTGCCTACGTCGCCACTCATCCACCCGTGTATGTCGCACATACACCGGCGTGTTGCTTTAATTCGTGTTACTAGAGCTTTTAACGGAACCAGGTCACTTATAATGGTTCAACACTTTCATCTTTATACTACACCACATTTTACATGTGCTGATGCTTATAGCACGAGATCGTACAACCGTTGTGGCATTACTTTTAAACATATATCAGCATATATTCATTTAACTGAGACTATGGGGCATCACGTAACTTCCCCAACATCCACATCATCTTCCACATCGTGGACATGCATTTACGTTAACTAACATGAGCCGGTACTTGAAATTTGGTGGCATAGATAACCTCTACCATTAAAAGAGCATACGTAAATCATTTTCTTCAAAATGATCGAAACTACATACTATAGTTGCAGTATAATTTCGTCAAGATCGATCATTTCGACTTGTACATAAAATAGTCCTTGTCTAAGTAGGACGCATTTCGGCAAACCTTATGTATACATACAAATAATGCAATTTTCTCTCTTGTTATTTCAATGCTACTAATGTTTATTTAAGCAACAATAGACCGGGAGACTAGCACATCGGGCTAATAAATCACGCCCCATCTACAATTAAGTCTTAAAAGCTGACACTTTGTAAAACCGAGTGGCACATCAGTAGGATTTGACATCCTCAAGCTAGAGAGTCTTCTTGATAATGTTCTCGCCGTCTCCAACATGACACCTTGAGCACATGATTCTCATGCGAACATTATCTAACACTACAAACACTACAGAGCGTAGTCACCGAGACCAAAGGGCTTGGTTCGGACATTCGATTTACACACCTGAAAACCGTTTTTCAACAACGAGATTTCGGTTGGACAACTTCTTGTCAAACTTTCCTACTTATAAGGTGTTTCTTGTCGTCGTTTACTCCTTCACCAAGCTATACTTTGGTAAGGATGGAACTGGAGTTCAGTACGTTGAGCTACATATTTCGGAACGCAATTCCAGGCACAACCCTTTTTTATTGCTTTATTTAGCGCGACACACTTTTATTTATTCAAACGCGCTTGGCATCTCATTACATGCCCTTGGGTCACTTGACTATATATATATATATAGGACAAAGATCTGTTAGGAACCACCCTTTATTGCGAGAACCGCGAGAACCAGTGTGAACACAAACATAATACCTAAAAAATCTAAAAAACACCCCAATTTTTTTTTTACTATTTTGTTTTTTTTTTTAAAATCGCTATATTTTGTTTACATTAAAAAAAAAAATTCAAAAAAAAAAAATTTCGAGTCACAGTTATCCATGCACATGTGCATTTGTATCATTGCTTTGACAAATTCCGTAATTCATTACAAATATTAGACAATTGCACTTTCATTTACACTACCACATGTAATACACTACTTTTTACGTTAACAATATTATAAATGCACATGTGCATCTATATGTATCAACATGAAATAAGGTGTTTTGGTACACTACTTTCTCTTTCATCTATCATTCCATCCATAATACACAAACATGCACATATGCATTTTTGTCATTTATTTGACAAATTCCGTAATTCATTACAACTATTAGACAATTGCACTTTCATTTACACTATCATATGTAATACAATACTTTTTACATTACCAATATTAGAAATGCACATGTGCATCTATATTTATCAACATGAAATAAGGTGTTTTGGTACATTACTTTGAATACACTTTCCCTTTCATCTATCATACCATCCATAATACACTACCATTACCTCCTACCATCCATAATACAATACCATTACCTCCTACCATCCATAATACAATGCCATTACCAATATTTTCACTTTATTACATGTATGTAAACACCATTTATACCATCCAATCAACATATTACATCATAAATTGACAACTATAACCAAACCATCAACCACTAGATATAATTAACGAAAAAACATGTATATGGGGCCTACTTCTCCATTCAAAATCACAAACTTTTTGTACCAAAACACGTTATATCATGGTTATACCTAATGATGAACATGTGCATTTTGAATATTGGTAATGTAAAAAGTAGTGTATTACGAATGGTATTGTAAATTAAAGTGCAATTGTCTATTCTTGATAACGCATTACCGAATTTGTCGAAGTAATGATACATATGCATAGATAACTGTTACTCGAAAAAAAATTATGGTAACGAAATATAGCGATTTTTTCAAGAAAAATATTAAAAAAAATTGGAGTGCTTTTTTGATTTTTTTTAGATTTTATTTTGTGTTCACATTGGTTCTCGCGGTTCTCGCAATAAGGGTGGTTCTCGCATGAACCTTACCCTATATATATATATACAATGGTCCGTATATAACCTGACGTGACGATACTACCTTAAACATAAAAAATCCTAAACGCATGAATGGAGGATTGCATTGCCCACACATGCATTGGGTCACGCTCAATTGACCATCTGACATGTTGCATGCGCCTATATAATTACTTTCAATACTTATGTCCTAACATGCTTCGCATCATCAAACTGGGTAATCTGCTCGGAACAACACGGCTATGGGCGGACATGGTCATAATATTTACACAGGCTAAACTATACGTCGAAAAATCCTTATTCAAGCACGAGGACCTAGCGCGGTAATTTCTCACCATGCCGCCTCAATTGCTGAACTATCATATCCGATAGACAATCTTGAACTCGGCGCAACCGTTATGTCAGACATTTACGCGCAAGACTCACGGGTGACAGGTTCTTAATCTTATCCTTAAATACGGTGCTCTCACATAACTTGATAGCTTGACGGAATATGCCATAAGTTATATATTTACTTATTTCTTTTTAGTACCTATCAAGTTCAAAGCAACTAACATACTTTAGCAGCACTAAACTGGGGGGCTAGCAGGGTATAGCACCACTACGCCTTAAAAGTGATCATCTTCTCTCAGGCTGCCCATTAAGGTGATATCCATTGCACATTATCCCACGTCATTTGGCCTACGACTATACCACTGGATACGACATATGCAATTTGATAGCCAAGACAAACGCACGACAAAACTAGTATACTTGATTATTCGAATAGGTATTCCACACGCTGTGCAACAGGAAAAATACTTATTCGGATATGTATTCTCCACACCAGTCTGCGACATGGATAAAAGAAAACCCTCACGCCACAGTCGACGAGGTAAACAGACATGCCACCTACTATAAGCATTCCACACGCCAATGTGCGTCCAAGAAAAGCACGTAGTAGCTTACATAAAGTGCTCATTCACGCCTAACGCGTATAAAGCATTTTGTTATCTCAATGAGTGTTCACTCACGCCAAGTGCGTAGAAAGCACTTTGTTGTTCAAGTGTTCATTAACGTCACACGGGTTATAAAGCACTTTCTGATATCTACAAGTGTTCATATAAACATTTGTAAACACAACATACCACCGCATTTAAACTGCATATTACGGTACAAAATATTACCACCGCATTTGAACTACATATCACGGTAAAAAACAACTCTGACACGAAATATTTTTCATAATAACAAAGTCAGATGATCAAATTATACAACGTTAAAAGTGGGCATCTTGGTAATTGATGTATTAAACCACTACTACTCCAGTGAGTATCTTGGTAATAGATGCACAACCACTGATGAAAAACCAAGTACTTGTCCCACAATTATAAAAACATTGTGGGGAACATAAATAACGCTATAAGCACCCTTCCGAGGTCACTGAGCATAGCAAGCACTTCTGCAGGGGTGCCTTGTATATCCTTCTTTCCGACTGCAACGATAATTGCTATAACCAGATCGTCAATAACAACGACTGGTACAACCACCAGCGGTTTCACATTCGCCTAAGGTGGCATAACATTCGTGTATGCATCTATGACCACCAATGGCTGTACATTACGGCAACGGGGATCCCGGTGACACGGACGCGTGGTAGGGATTGTCGTCACATCAACATCGACTCTTTCAATGGGTTGAACGCCGTTAGCGTACCATATGCTAACTGACAAAAGTCACATCAAAGGGTGAATATTTTGCAATGGCCCCCATGACTATGGGCGCACCGCTAAAGCAGGGCCACACCTGAAAAAAACATCCAAAGGCGAGGTACTTAACTACCAAAACTTAGCCTGTTCCAAGACTCGTGCACGAGACCTAACCACGTACGCGCAACCTTAACGAGCTCATGGCAATGCGCCAGTACAAATGGCAACTGCCTGCAATCAATCAGCTTGCGCCAGGTTTATCCAACCAGTTTCCACGATCGTGTGATATTCACTACTCCATTATCTCCACTCACAGCTAACGACAACCACAAGAAACGTGGCCAACAACTTTCTCGCACTCGGACGGCATGTAAGCCTAAAATTAGTGATCTTCACTCCCGAGCTCCTAATAAGTCTAAGTGTTCCTCCCACGCTTGCATGCGGGAGCAACACTAGACTGGGGGACATGACGAGGTATGGTACTGGACCCGACCCGAACGGTCGGACTTTCCTGCTATTTATCACTTTTATAGTAATTATATATTATTATTGCGTACTAACCCGCGAAGCCCAGCGCGTTGTAGTTTATACTACACTAGGCTGTGGGCTCGTAGAGACAACCCCTAACTGGGCCTGGCCCATTAAGGTTAGGGTTTTCCCATATCTCCTATATAAGAAGGTCTCCTCCACCTCCTTATTAGGGCATGAGATATAGGGCAACACACTTTTGTAGCTGGAAATAGGGGATTCTTCCTCTACCGGCCATCTCTGCATTGCCCACGTTTCTCTCGTCTTGTTTACAGGTCTAGGATGAAGTGGAGAAGACGTGGTGTGGCTATATTCATATCCATCATCGTAGAAGTACCGACCCGCTCGGGTTCACTCTTTTACAACGAGGTTCATGTAAAAAAAGACATTTTTCATGAGAATTGTGAGAATGCATAGAAATTGACATGTATGTATCATGTTTTGGAGTTAGGCATGATGTTTTGGGTTGTATTGGCAATAAAAACACCAAACATAACATTTTAAAACATAATGTAATGTATTATAGGCATGAAATTTAAAACACAACTAAAACACACTGCTTAACACTTAAAATACTAACTTAATGTTCTTGGCATGGTGTTTTAAGCTTAGAATTCATCGCATTGTGTCTTAGATTGTTGTGTTTAGTGTTTTTCTTGCCAAAACAGCCCAAAACATCATACTTAAGTCCCAAACGTGACGCCCACATGTCAATTCCTATGCCTTCTTACACTTCTCACAAAATTGTCATTTTTACAGGAACCTAAACCTATGGAATAATGATTTTTAGTTAAATTTTAAGGATAAAAATATGATGTGAATGCTCTTAAATCACTTAAAATATTAATACTATAGGGTACATATAAATTTAAAAAAAGGAAACACCCCAAATCCCAATTTTGACACCATATATGCGTTGCGTATAGACCCATACGGAGCGTATAGGGTTACATAATTTCCAATATTAGACATCTCCTGCCAAAGGAGTCGCATGTCAGCGTATACGCCACATATAGACGTATTTAATGCGAGATCTAAGGTCTGTGAAAAGCAGTGGATGTGATTTGTGGTTCCCACCTATACGCCTCGTATGGACCTATATGAGGCGTATATGGTTAAAAAGAAGTGAAATTTAATTTGATTTGTGGGTCCTACTTATACACCTTGTATATTGACTTATACGAGACATATAAGTGGTTAAATGAATGATTGGTGTGCCATTCTTTCTACTTCTATATACATCTCATCAACACAAGTTCAAACACAACGATTCTTAAAACTTTAAGTTTGAAAGTTTTATTGATGTTGGATTTTCTTTCAATTTCTGATTGCTACAATAAATTTTTGATGTTGAATTTTCTTTCAATTTCTGATTGCTACAATAAATTGTTAATGTAGGCTTTTCTTTCAATGGTCTGTTTTTAACCTTGTTGAAGGGCATTTTAGGAATTTTATAATTACTTATATACCCTTAGCCTAAGCCCAAAACCGAAAGTCTTTTTGATATGTGCCGTGTTATATGATACAGTGAAGGTATGATTGTTATACAAGCATATGATTACATGATTTCATGTTTGGTTTCGAGTGTATAAATGCTAGCACATTACACGCTAGTTCAGTTTTTAAACCGAGAGGAGAGTTGATTGTGAGGGGCGTGTAGCATGTGTATAATCTTAAGCATGTTAGTTTTGAATAGACAAGTCTTAAGTTTTACAAATTGCATCAATTGCTTGTCGGATTGTCAATCTTGATTGTGTCAGTCTATGGGACGCGTATGACTTGGGACTTAAATTGTTGCATCGGTTATGGGGTTTAGAGGTGTTGTACTTTGGTGAGTAGTTCCGTATCGGTTTGCTTGAGGACAATCAAAGGTAAGTGTGGGGATGTGATGGAGAGTGTGGAACACGGGTGTTTAAGTGTTTATTCTATGTGGTTTAGCTTGATTTACATAACTATATGCTTGGAATTGGTTATTTGCGAGTGTTTGTATGTGTGTAGGTAAAACGCGTAATTTGGTGAAGTTACGGAGTTTAATGATGAAGCGGAACATGTGATATCAATAAAGGCGGCCAACGGAAGCACTCGGGAATGTGTCGGATCGAACAATAGCTCGGATATGCAAGAAATACGAGGAATAGAAGTCCAGGGGTGAAAGTGCTATTACGTCAAAGTTAATTGTGAATGGTAGCTGGGTTTCAATTATGCGCCGTGGCTTACGGTTTCGTAACCGTAGGGTACGGTTGGCTTATTCATGTTCATAAAAGAAACAACAAGGTGGACATGTGGTTTACGGGTGATTATTGGAGCTTACGGTTGAGGAGGGGTCCAAAATGTAACTTCAAGTGTGAACACACTAAATTCAATTCACTTTTTGGGAGCCTCATTCACGTGATTGGAAGAGAGACATTAATTAATTAATTAATGATTCTTTGAAGGCAATATACATACACACGCATACTTCGGATCTGTCTTCTGATGTAATGCGGTCCAGTCTCGATCAGCTGGTAGGAGAGATTTCAGGAGTGCATATTACTTCTAGAACGGATAAATGGAAGTGGACTACCGATCCGAATGGCTGCTTTTCGGTTAAGGAGGTTAAAAGGCTGCTGAAGGAGGATCGTGTTGCAAACAGTCGCTCGGTCTTGGACTGGTGCAGCTGGTTACCATCCAAAGTCAACATACATGCCTGGAGGCTGGATTTGAACAAATTACCTGCTGCCGAGGCTCTTTTGTTCCGGAATATTGGTTTGAATGACCCGTCTTGCTCGTTATGTAGTTCGGAGATCGAGACCGCTGATCATCTCTTCATTGCATGCTATATCGCTTCAACGGTGTGGAATGGAGTTAGCTCATGGTGTAAGATTCCGCAAATTTTCGCGTTTTCTATTCAAGATCTCCTCTCAATTTATAGTGGTCTTGCTGTGTCGGAGAAGAAAAAAGAGGCGGTGCAAGGCATAATTATGACTACATGTTGGAGTCTATGGCGAGCCAGGAATAAGCTTAAGTTTTCTAATGTTCCGGTCAAAATAGAAGGAATTTTAAGTGAAATTAAGGTTTTGAGCTTTTTATGGTTTTCTAAAAGGTCGAAACATAAAGGGATAAATTGAAAGGATTGGTGTTCGTTTGTAAATATGCAATTTGTTGTTTGTTTCGTCGGCCCGGCTTGAGCCGTCGTTATGGTTAATAAAGTTTACCTTTAAAAAAAATACACACGCATACAATTGTGTGTAGAGAAAAGAATTAATTGGTCAACATCATCATTAATAGAGAGAGAAGAGGATGGCAGCCAATAGGGGAATTTTGGGACTTCTTGACATCCACGAAAGATTGGACAACATAACACAATTTTTGGGCAGCCTTGATTGGAGGAAAACACCACCTCTATCATTGAGTTTTTTTTTTTTTTTTTTTTTTTATTGGCAGCAACATAGTGATTATTATTTATTAGTGGGCTTTTACAACATTTTTTTTGGACCTCCATCATCGATTAGGAGGGGCAGTAGACTTCATTATATTTGGGCTCTATAAAACTCACGGCCAAACATCATCAATCGAGATTGGCAGCCGTCAATACAACTTAGGGGGAGCTTAGAAACATCATCATCGTTCATCACATCTTCCGCACAACATACCGATTTGATCATGAAGTCAATCTCATCTCAAGCTTCGGAAGATTGTTCGCACCTCATGAGCGGCTAGTCGTCCCGTGACCGTCTCCGGGAATAGGGCATGTGTTTAAACATTGGTTGTTTATTGTTACGATTTTTGGATTAGGATTCGGTTAAACATTCGGGTAGCCGTTCCTATTGTTTTTGTTTTGATTAAACAATATTAGATTATCGTAATTGACGACGGGCCAGTGGGTAAACCCACTTTACCCGCTTTGGGCCTTTTTATCTGGAAGCCCAACTACTTAAAAAGCCCACCGATCACAATAACCTTGCCCGCTAAGGTTTCTCCACCTCGGAAATAGGCGGGAAAACAACTAGCAAGAGCAGACCTCATTTAATGCTCGATAAGAATGGGATCCCGTCTGAAACCTTGTACTTCTCCGGTTCGAACATTAATTAAGGTAAACATCTCGCCGCTGGGAGCCAGACACGTGTCTGCACTCCCCGAGAACCTCCAAAAGCCGTTAGATCACATGTGGGAAATATCTAATGAGATAAGGGCTAGCTGTTATATAAGAAGGGACAACAAGAACAAAGGCAGGTATCATCATCTCCAGCTCTCACTCATTTACTATACCCTTATTTACTCCACACACACATTAACGTCCGACCAATATTCTCTCGTATTTATTACATACACACATTAATAAGATTCACACCAAAGAGGAAACCTCCCGGTGATCATACTCATCGGAAGATGCTCCTCTCATCTCCGGCAAGTTTACTTACTCTCACGCCGGAGCTTGGTCACGGATCCCCCTCCCGGGGTCCCCCGTGGCGAGGCTAACGGTTTGTTCTTTTGTAGCAAGCAAGGATAAGAGCTCTTGACGTCACCGAAGATCCATCAAACGTCATCCGTGGGTTGGGGATTCGACATTGGCGCCATCCGTGGGACATCAGCCTGTCCGGTGTTCCCACATCAGAACTCGACGTCTAGAGAACAGTTTATCCTACCAGAAACGACATGACAACCCCACACAGCTCGCGTGCCACCCAAGCGGCACAAGACGATCCGGACAGAGTCACAATAGAGGACATTACCCATGAAGACGGCAACGAGAACCTGGTGGAAAACCCAGAAAAGGTAGAGCCTATCACTCCTGACTTCGTGGCCATGCATAGGAAGGAGTTAACAAAGCACCTTGAAGATTTGAAGAGATAAGAAAAACTCGACAGCCTCAGGGCCAGACTTTCTTTTGATACGCCCTCCGACCAGGAAGGAACGAACCTTCAAAGCAAGAGCAACAGCAATGACCAGCTAGAAACGTTCATGACTGCCCTAAGACAAATGTCATCAGAAGAGAGGGAAGACCTTATTATGGGACAGAAGCCCAAGGAGAAAGGAAAGGAGAAAGACAACCTTGGTGGCGGTAGCTTAGACCAGCCATACTTACCCCGAGACTTAGCCGAGGTCTCAAAGTTCACACGGAGAATTACAGAAGCACCAATACCCCCCAAGACAAAGTTACCCCCAGGCTTTGACCGTTATGACGGGACAAAGGACCCCGAGGATCACCTGCATGCTTTCCGGGGAGCAGGACAACTGGGACTATGGCCCATGCCAGTATGGTGCCACATGTTTGTACAAACCCTGACGGAAGGAGCCCGACTTTGGTTCGACAGCCTCCCCCCAGGGAGCATAGACAGCTATGAAGAACTGAGTGAGAAATTCCTCAGGAACTTTGGCCAACAAAGGAAAGTGGTCAAAAATCCAAACGAAATCCTTTACATCAGGCAAAGAGATAACGAACGAATAGACCAGTACATGGAAAGGTTCGTTAAAGAATGCATGAACATCAAAGACGTCCCAGAAGTCATGAAGATCAGCGGTTTCATAAATGGACTGAAACATGCACAACTGTGTGAAAAGCTAGGGGAGGAGTTTCCACCTTCCTTTGATAATCTTATGGACAGAGTCCGGGCCTTTGTCCGGGGAAAGGACACGGTTAGCAAAGCAAAGGAGACGGACGTCACATCCCGGAGGGTCGCCCTAGCTGCAAGACCTCCTGACAAAGGTACACCCTACTCCCGGAAACCTTCTTTTGACAGAATGTTACATGACAGGGCAAGGCCCTCATACCCACCCTACAGACCCCGAGGGAGAGGTCCCCTCCCTTACCTCGATAGCTTCACTCCTCTCATTAAAACCCCAAGTGAGATACTAGCCACGGAGAGAGTAAAGAACTCCTTCCCAAGGCCACCCCCCATAAAACCGGGACCTAAAGCACAGCCGAACGAATACTGTGAGTTCCACAAAGGCTTCGGGCACAAAACCGATGACTGTATGTACCTCAAACGAGAAATAGAGGCTGCGGTGAAAACGGGAAGACTGGCCCATTTGGTCAAGGAAATCAAGGAAGGGGAGGGGATCGCAAGGGAAGAGATGCACGGGAGCCGGGGAGGGCAGATGTTGATATGATCAGAAGGAGAAATGAATTTGATACCACCCGAAGTGTAAAGGCCAGGATCCTAGGCTCCCCAAGCTGCATGAAAGCTCCCATCGTCATGCCATACTTAGAAGAAAGTGAGGTACAACGACTCCCGCTGAACATCTCGGCTGTGATAGCGGGACACAAGGTGTCCAGGATACATGTGGATGGAGGGTCAGGTGTTGAGGTAATATACGAACACTGCTTCCTTAGGTTCGACAGGGACATAAGAGACAGGTTGGAGGAAGATTCAATTCCATTGGTAGGATTCAACAACAGCGTGTCACATCCCCTGGGAAAGATCAGGCTCCCATTTACAGTCGGTGTGGGGGATCGGGTCCGAACGGTAGAATTGACCTTCACAGTAGTCAGGGCACCCTCTAAGTACAATGCAATCTTGGGGAGACCCGGAATTGGTGATCTGCAGGCACAGGCCTCCACCCCCCACGGAGCCTTGGTATTCCAAACACCAAAAGGCCTCGCATGGGTCAAATCCGCCTACGAAGTAGTTTCTTCCGTATCCAAAGGGGAGGAACCAGAGAAACCCCAGGGGAAAAAGGTGGAAGAGTGGGTCCTCTGCGATAGATTCCCAGAACAAACAGTCAAGGTGGGAAGTCATTTGAGTGACAAATGTAAGAGTGCCCTGAAGGAGCTGCTCCTCCATAACATAGACGTGTTTGCATTCCAACATGGAGACATGACGGGGGTCCCAAGGAGTCTAACAGAGCACCGGCTTAACACCTTTACATGGGCAAAACCGGTGAAACAAAAGAAGCGGAGTATGGGACCTAGTAAAAGAAGGGCTGCTTGTGAAGAAACTCGAAAGCTACTCAGAGCGGGGATAGTCAGGGAAGTTAAATACCCATCCTGGGTTGCCAACCCAGTCATGGTTCAGAAAAAAGACGGGGGATGGAGGATGTGCATCGATTTCCAAGACCTAAACAAAGCATGTCCCAAGGACTGTTACCCTCTTCCGGAGATAGACACCCAGGTGGACTCCCTGTCCCAGTACCCCCTGAAATGCTTCCTAGACGCCTACAAGGGATACCACCAGATTCAGATGTCAATAGAAGACGAGGAAAAAACCACTTTCATCACAGACGAAGGGACATTCTGTTACACCAAGATGCCCTTCGGCCTCAAGAACGCTGGGGCCACATACTAGAGGTTTATGAACACCCTGTTTAGGGAGCAACGAGGGAGGAACCTGGAGGTATACGTTGATGATATTGTTATCAAAAGCTTGACGGAGACGGCCCTGATAAGTGATATAGCCAAGACTCTCCACACTATGCAGGACGTGAACATGAAGTTAAACCCTGGGAAGTGCTGTTTTGGAGTAGAGGAAGGGAACTTCCTGGGAGTAGTGGTCACCAAGGGCGGGATCAAGGCAAACCCTGAGAAAACCCAGGCGGTAGCTGAGATGCGATCCCCCAGGTCCCTGAAGGACATCCAGCAATTAAACGAAAGACTGATAGCATTAAACCGTTTCTTGTCGAAGGTGGCTGATAAGACCCTTCCCTTCATGAAGGTATTAAAAGACTGCCTCCAAACAAGCAAGTTTAAATGGACCACAGAGGCCGAAGCAGCCTTTCAAGAAATGAAAACATACATCTGCAAGCTCCCAATGCTGGTCACCCCAGTACCCGGGGACCCATTGCTTCTGTATCTATCCGCCTAAAAAACGACCATTAGTGCGGTCATGATGGTAGAAAGGGAAGGGAAGCAGATACCCATATATTTCATCAGCAGGACACTTAAAGGGCCTGAGGAACGGTACATGCCCTTGGAGAAACTCGCATTAGCTCTTGTCTTCGCATCCCGAAGACTCAGGAGGTATTTCCAAGAGCACAAGATCACTTTAATGACTGATCAGCCCCTTCAAAAGGTGCTCAGGAGGCCAGAGTTGTCAGGACGGCTAGCTAAGTGGGCTGTGGAGTTAGGGGAACACTCTCTAGAGTTCAAGCCCAGGACAACCATAAAGGGGCAGATACTGGCCGACTTCTTAGCAGAAGTCCCTGAGGACGAAGAAAGGGAACTCTTGAAATGGGAAGCTTTAGAGAAAGAAGAAAGAGAGAAGGAAGATGAGGCGGTGTGGAAATTACTTACCGATGGAGCATCCAGCGAAGAGGGAAGCGGGGCCGGAATCACACTGATAAGTCCCGAGGGGGTAGAGTTGACATACGTTGTAAGGCTGGATTTCGAGAACACCAACAACACCGCCGAGTATGAAGCCCTCTTAGCCGGGATGAGGTTGGCACAGAAGATGAGAGCAAAACACGTGGAGGCTAGTACCGATTCACAGTTGGTAGTAAAGCAGTACCAGGGGGAATACGAAGCCAAGGATAACACCATGGCTCGATATGTGGCGAAAGTTAAGGAGACAGCTGAAGCATTCAGAACCTTCAAACTAGAATACATCCCCCGAGGGAAGAACAGGAAGTCCGATGCACTCAGCAAGTTAGCTTCAGTGGCGTTCGACCATCTCGCGAAGGAGGTCAAAGTAGAAGTCCTGATATCCCCCTCCCTTGACACGACGGAGGTGGCCACGATCGAAGGCCCCCAGGAAACATGGATGACCCCTATCATTAACTTCCTCCGGGACGGGACCCTACCCGAGGGGGAATGGGCAGCCATAAAAATAAGAGTTAAAGCCCTACAATACGAATTGATTGAAGGGGAGCTATACCGAAGGTCATACCTGGGTCCGCCCCTGAAGTGCATCGATATGGAAGAGGCCAAATATGTGCTCAGGGAGATGCACGAGGGGATCTGTGGAATGCACTCAGGACCAAGAACGGTAGTAAGAAGAGTAATGAACGCAGGGTTCTACTGGCCGCGAATGTACGAAACGGCGTCTGAAGAAATCAAGAAGTGCGATAATTGCCAAGTACATGCACCGATGACCCACCAGCATAAACACCCTATGGTCCCGGTCTCGACATCTTGGCCATTCCAGAAATGGGCCATTGACAGAATTGGGCCTTTCCCGGAGGGCCCAGGAGGGGTCAAATACGTGGTGGTGGCCATTGACTACTTTACTAAATGGATTGAAGCAAAGCCCCTGGCAAAGATTACCGGAGACCAGATGAGAAGATTCGTGCTGGATAACATCATATGCAGGTATGGGGTCCCAAAGGAGTTGGTGAGTGACAACGGGGTCCAATTTGCTGGAAGACCCTTCAAACCATGGTGTGAGCAGATGCGGATCCAGCAAGTGTTCACCTCCGTTACTTATGCCCAGAGCAACGGGTTAGTGGAGAGAGCCAACCAATGCGTCATCAAAGGAATGAAGGGTAGGCTTGGGAGAAAACAGAAAGGCTGGCTGGAAGAACTTCCATTTGTGCTATGGGTATACCGAACCACTCCCAAAAGTTGCAATGGGGAGACCCCATTCAGCCTTACCTACGGAACGGAGGCTATGATCCCTGCGGAGATCGGGTCCCAAACCGCCCGTATGAGGTTAAGGGATGAGGAGAATGAACAGGATCTAAGGATGAACCTAAACCTATTGGAAGAAAGAAGAGAGATAGCAGCAGTGAAGGAAGCTCACTACAAAAAACTCCTGGCAAGTTACTACAACACCCGGATGAAAAAACTCAACATTGTCCCAGGGGACCTGGTTCTCAGAGCCAATGAGGCCAGTCTGCAAGAAAACACCGGGAAATTAGGTCCCAACTGGGAAGGACCGTACAGAGTCACATGGGCAAACGGTAAGGGAACATGCAAGTTGGAGACGCTAGAGGGAAAAGAGGTCCCCAGGACCTGGAACCTCATGCAACTCAGGAAGTATTACATGTATGGGGTGCACCCCCAAGAAAAAACGGCCGAGAGCCACTTTTGTAATAGATAACTATATGTACGGGGATCTCCCCCCAAGAGGATGGACCCTTTGTAAACAGTCTATGACGGGAGGTATAGATCCCCCCAAGATTAAATGAAAGACGGACGAAGACGTCCCATTTTGAAAACTATGGGTAACCACACCTAGGCAGACGTGCCTACGAACACCCTTTACATCTAAACTAGAGTAAACAAACACACGTGTATGAGGCATTCAAGGCATGCCCAAAGCCCGGCCGTGGGGCTAATAAAGGTCTAGCTAACCTAAAACGGACAAAAGCAAGTTAAAAGCATAACACCACATTATAAACTTGTCCACCGATTGGCCTCAAACAGACAATCACAGTTTAACAAAGCAAACAATAAACAACAAATAATGCAAACACACCCATATATAGAAAATCATGAAGGGGGTACACGCCTTATTTAATACGAAATACATATACAAAAACAAGCCCCAATAACTTGGGCAAGAATCAAACAATATACGAGATTACAAACAGGGCAAGATGAAAACATGGCTCCTCACTAAAACAGTTTGAAAGTCCTTAGGAAACTGCCAAGCTAGCCTTCGATAAATACCCCTGCAAAACAAAAACAAACGAGACAGGGAACAAGCAACAAAGCAAAGGAGGAGCTATACATAACCATAGGCCATACGATTAGCGATTAAGATGGCCCCCAACACAAAGGACCATCCAAAAAAGCCAAGCAAAACATACAAATATCCCAAAGTAAGTTAGAGTTATTACAACCACATCGAAATTTGTCAAATGTTCAGAATTCACTGGGGATCACCCCCGGAAAGAGATGGCGGAGACGAGGGGCCGGAAGAAGAGAACAGGGTCTTCAATTCGTCAATTGAGATCAAGGGATGCTCCAGGATTTTGGCAAGGATAGCTGGGGACTTATGCCCAAACTCCTCATTCAGCTTAGACAGCTTCTTCTTGACCTTGGAGTCATACAGAGGAGTCTCCTTCCTATCCAAGCCTTGAGCAGAGTACTTGTAACCATCCTTCAATCCCGATTGGTACCCAACATCCCTGTAGGCCCTGTACACCTGCTCCAAACCGCTCTTAAAGTCCTCCGACTGAGCTACAGCAGAGAGGAAGGCCCCAAAACCCTCAGTAATTAGCCAATGCTTCTCTCCCACCAATCGCTGATTATCATCGGAAGTCACTCCATAGTCCGAGTAAATGGTATTGAGCTGCTCCTGGGAAACAGAGTCAACCTCCTTCAAATGCTTCAGCTCAGCAGCAAGCCCCTCCTTCTCCTCAACCAACGACGCCATCTCCCGCTCCCAAGCTCGTTCCTTCCTCTCAAGCATAGCCCCAGCTCCCTAAAACAAAGAATCAGTGAATATGTATAAAAAGGGGGGGGGGGAGAAGACTACGCACCTTCTCCTCCTGTAACCTCCTCTCAGCATCAACCACCCGGCTCCTAAGCCCAGCAACGGCCGACTGGGAAGCTTTAAGCTCAGCCTTAAGTCCTTCGTTCGCCTTCCTCAGATCATCAACCCTCTGCAACATCCCAGCACCTCTGAAGAAGCCCTCACACAAGGACATACTGAACTGATCGTCAAAAAGATCATCCCGCAGGGCGGAGTTTACAAATTTATGTGAGGGTGGGACAACATGTTCTAGAAAGTCCCTGGCAGCTTCAGGAGTCCCTATAACGGAAGAGTTGGTTACCTTCCACTTAGGGACATAAGTAAAGGGAAGGGCGTCGGCAAACAAAGGGGCAAGAGGGGATCGATGAACAGGGCCTTCAAGGGCAGCAGACTTGCTAGTCCCAGTAGCATGTGGGGGAGAAAGGTCGAAGGCTGAGGAAAAACGAGCCACTCCCACCTCAGAAGCTTTGTCCCGAATTCGGGGAGGAGAAGGACCAGTCTGAATTTCTATAGGCTCCCGGGAACTCCCCTAAAACAAAAAAAAAACAAAAAAAAGGGATAAATCAGAAATGACACGGAAAGAAAGAAGAGGAAAAGGGATAACCTACCAGTAGCGGGGCACTCACTAAGCTTGAGGACTTCAAATGCTTAGACAAGGAACCCTTGACCCCCGCAAGAGGAAGATCAGAAGCGGCTCTAGAGGGAGGGGGAAGCTTCTAACCACTGGCACTACGAAGCCTCTGACGGATGCTACGAGGTACAGGATCCGGTTGGGGGCTAGCAGACTTCCTTTTACGAACTAGCTGTATCTCCACTTCTTCATCGTCACTCGGACCAGAAGGATGAACAGGAGGAAGGTCGGGAGAACTCTCCTCCTCACCAGAAGAGTCCCCCTCAGCACCACCCAGGGTAACAGAACCCCCTGCCTGGACGGACCCCCTCATAACCTGCGCTTCCACATTCAACCGGGGATCAACCTCATCATCAACCACATACTTTACATCCTTGGAATCACCCTGAAGAAGTCTCCACAAAGTTATCTCTACACAAAAAGAAGACACAAAAGATGACTACGGAATTTCCAAAAGAATAATGAAAGAATAAATTCAAAAGGCAAACCAAGAACAAAGAAGTACCTTTCTTGCCGAAAAAAGCCCTCGGACGGACAGGATAAGAGGGACTCAGTCCCCCCATAGCAAGCGTTCCCTCAGAGAAAGTAAACGCCCTTGTTGGGTTATCACACATCTTCTTCCACTGAACAGTCTCGGCTGCAGAAAGGGTGGGAATGGTGTCCTCAATAGCGGCATCAAGATCCTTTGGAACAGGGGACTCAGGTAACATAGTCGCAGACACAAATATGAATCTACACTTCCAGTCTTTTGGGTAGGTAGAGGTTGGCATAAAGCTGTAGCAAGGCCTCGAAACACTGTTTTGACGTTTAGCAAAGGTGAACCAGTCACCATCGGAAATCAGCCGGTAAAACATACAGAATAGAGGGACAGAGGGTTCCCCGGAGATAGCGGCACAGGACAGTTCAAAATGAACTACCCTCATAAACCCCAAAGGGTGAATCTGTGAGAAGTGTACACCGAAATGACGAAGCAAAGAAATCTTAAATGCAGAAAGGGGGTATCGGACTCCACAAGAAGAGAAAGCAAGAGTATAAAGGGGTATCCTATCCGGCGTGCATTCTGCCGATTCATTGGGGCCAGACAAAGAAGGGGAAAAGCGATCCGGTATGTTATACGCCTTGATAAAAGATTTCAGGTCCTTCGCCGTCAAGACAGACCTTATCGACAATCGGCCACCGCGACTCATAATGTAAGAAGAGGGTAAATAGGGAAGGTGATTGCAGAGAAAAGCAAGGAAGATGTGGAGTTTGAATGTGAAGACGGAAGGGGTGAAAAGGGGACATTTAAAGAGAATGGCCTCTGACGTACAAGTAACCGTCACATCAAAAGTCTCTTCAACATTTAAAAAAGGGGCACGTGTTGTTAGGGGATTAACTCCCGCTATGGATAATCGGCTAAGTAATGATTACGTGGGGACGAGTAATTGTAACTGACCTGGGAAGGACCCACAGGGAAAAACCACCTCTCTCAAAGCAGTTATGGCTCAGCCCTGGATCATGAGCCTCGGGTCTCAGAACCAGGGACTAAAGATGACTTGACGACGGGCCAGTGGGTAAACCCACTTTACCCACTTTGGGCCTTTTTATCTGGAAGCCCAACTACTTAAAAAGCCCACCGATCACAATAACCTTGCCCGCTAAGGTTTCTCCACCTCGGAAATAGGCGGGAAAACAGCTAGCAAGAGCAGACCTCATTTAATGCTCGATAAGAATGGGATCCCGTCTGAAACCTTGTACTTCTCCGGTTCGAACATTAATTAAGGTAAACATCTCGCCGCTGGGAGCCAGACACGTGTCTGCACTCCCCGAGAACCTCCAAAAGCCGTTAGATCACATGTGGGAAATATCTAATGAGATAAGGGCTAGCTGTTATATAAGAAGGGACAACAAGAACAAAGGCAGGTATCATCATCTCCAGCTCTCACTCATTTACTATACCCTTATTTACTCCACACACACATTAACGTCCGACCAATATTCTCTCGTATTTATTACATACACACATTAATAAGATTCACACCAAAGAGGAAACCTCCCGGTGATCATACTCATCGGAAGAAGCTCATCTCATCTCCGGCAAGTTTACTTACTCTCACGCCGGAGCTTGGTCACGGATCCCCCTCCCGGGGTCCCCCGTGGCGAGGCTAACGGTTTGTTCTTTTGTAGCAAGCAAGGATAAGAGCTCTTGACGTCACCGAAGATCCATCAAACGTCATCCGTGGGTTGGGGATTCGACAGTAATCATTTGAGTTCATCAATTATTTGGTTTGTTCATCAACGATCGGGATTAAATTCTAGATTGTCATTGTTTTAAATCTTTAATCATTGAACTTGAATATGTTTATGAAATCTGAAATTGGTAATTAACTGGATTACTATTCATTTGCATCAATCCTTCGGTTTCGATCGTGGATCATTGAAATCAAATATATTATTCGTTAATTATTTATCTAAACAAGTTTTCAAATCATGTCTATGTGATTTCCAAATAGTGGTAACTAAGTAACCTGATTTTCTGCATAACCTGAAAACCCGGAGATTGGTCCCTTTTCTCATAATTGTTTACAACTCTAATTTACATTTGTTTTCGCAATCATTCTAAAAACTGCAAAAAACAATTAGTTTAGAAATAGATGATAATTAAAACAACGAGCTTTCACACTTTCCACTGATTCCCAGTGGATTCGACACCCTACTTGCCCTTTACTAGTAAAAGGTGAATATGACACTTTACTTTATTTTTGACCGACCTTACGACATCGATCAAAATGGCGCCGTTGTCGGGGAATCGGTGCACTTAGTTTAGTAAGTTGTTTTTATTAAAAAAAAGTTAGAAAAAACAAAAATCCAAAAATGGTGTCGAATCCGAATTTCATAACACAATTTTTGCGACAATATTTAATAAAACCGAATTTCATTTCATTGATAACTCTTCAAGTACAACATAGGAAACAAAGTACAACATTTTTCATAAAACAAATATAACAAGTACAAAATAAATACAACAAGCCTAAAATTTTAAAATGCATTTCTAGTCAATCTTGCTAGATTTCATTGTCATCATCGTCATCAACTTCCTGCAACACAATTCAAAGTATAGTTCAATACAAGTATATGATGATTATGGTAGATCGGCCTCTAGTATACCTAGAGAAGACTTTTGTGTTGCTCTATTATTGATGACAGTGTTCCAACTCCACACAAATTACAATAATCTTACAAGATAAGCACGAGGCTCTAGCTAGCGTCTTATTTCTTATAGAAATAAAGTTTACCTACAAAATCTAAGTGTAAGATACACGAAGATATATGTGTATACATCTATCACACAATAGGATTAAACAACAAAGATTGCATGTGACATTTAGTCATATCTGGACGAGAATGCCCATCTCCTTTACCATACATGAACTGTGTCATCCTAACACTATCCATTGCATACTCAATAAACTCATGTAGATGCTGAGATTTAGCATTCTCTCATTCTTTGTTAAGTTTCTTCCATGTTTTCATCATTAACATTTTGATATACTTTCTAGCCTAGTCTTCGGTAGCACCGCTTTCATGCTTGTAACACTGCATCGCCTTTGAAATATCTGTTGGTATTTCAGTGGTGATCAATTTTACCTTTTATCAAAACAGGTTTGATATATATTATTAATTAAATAGTTAATTAATAAACGCAGCGGAATATTTATAATAATCAACACCAAAAACGAACCAAACAGGATCATGGTTACGAACATGCAAATACGGTATGTAAAATAATTAATCTACCGATGAGAAAAATTATACCCTTGTGGTTAATAAATAACCGTGTGAGACACCGAGGTACAACGAACGAGTGCTAGACACAAACACGAACAAAGAGCGGGGCGTCTCATGGCGGCACCGAAACACAATGGTGGCGGCACTTCACTGAACCACAAAAACAAAAGCTCCTTTTCTTTTGTGGTTCAATCGGCAAAAGAAAATAAGAATCCTTGTGATTGTTATTGTCTCACAAAATATTTCCTTTTCTTATTTGTGATCTCTTACGGCAGTAGGCTATCTCCTCAATGATTGGAGGATTAGTTAAAAAATCATACAACCAACTTTCTAACTAACCCATATTAACAACTCCACTTAATCAAATCAAACAATTGCGATGGCCACTTTTGATATAAATAATTATTCCCCGTTAATTGTTCGTGGTCACCAGTTAACCAAGTTAAGTGGATTTATTGTTCGTTGCCAAGGTGTAACTCTTACGGGTCATAGCTCGGTCAGCAGCGTTGACTTATCGAACCCGTACATATAATTCCAACAATCTCCCACTTGGACGGGTTTCGATAAAATCCTCAACGCAGACAGTCAGCGGCGCTCTAGCTGCACATGACTGCCCCCAACAAGGTATGACACTTTAAAGTCATTAACCAAAACACCTTGCTATTAGTAACAACTTACTATTGCAAGACAATAGACTTATGGTAATTGTCGTCATTCATCCTTTCTGTAAAAGTCACCAATTGAATCAATGAGACATGGATAAAGTTCATTCTCATATGGCGTTCAATTATTATTGTTCTCGATCAAGAGTCAAAGTGGTCCGAACAAACACACAGTAAGTTTGGGTAAGGCCTTACACTTCACCAGTTTGAATCAACGAGGGCGCCACAATGTCTAACTGTTACATATCATGTAAGAGTATAGAATCCCTTATCGACTACATACAACTCCCATTGAACTTCAGAACTATTCTCAATTAAAGCCTTTATGACTGGCAGTTACGCGACAGCAGTTGATAGTAATCAAAGAATAATCCTTGGTAAACGGAAGTTCTAATATGTATCTCAGGTCAAAGGATACTAAATGAGTATACCAATATCAAAACATCTTATGACTAAGATCCATGAAGATGATTTGATGCGAGTTACATCTAACATCATTCTTAATGAGGTCTATGAATTTGGGAGTCAACTCTTTGAGTCCAAAGTCAGAATAGTCTTAATTCAGAGTCGTTCCCACGAGTCTGACCGACTACGGATAATTTAGAATACAAGATTCATGGATTAAACGTATTAAAATCGAACACAGTTGTAAGATTCAAAGTTTGCATTTAACCAGTAAATCAAAGGTGAATTCAAAAGGTACAACTGTTTGAATGTTCGTACATCCAAATACTAAATCAAAACATATGGCCAGCTAATCTAAGACCGATAGCATCCCTATGTTGGTCATGCTTGTCCTGAGTCATTGGTTTAGTGAACGGGTCTGCTAGGTTTTGATCTGTGTCTACTTTGCTTATTATGATGTCTCCTCGTTCCAGTATTTCCCGTATTTAGTGGAACTTTCTTAGAATGTGCTTGGCCCTGTGATGAGATCTGGGCTCTTTGGCTTGAGCAATGGCTCCTGTGTTATCACAGAACACCTCGATTGGTTTCTGAATACTTGGAACCACATCGAGATCGGTGATGAATTTCTTCATCCAAGCAGCTTCTTTTGCAGCAACTGATGCAACAATATATTCAGATTCCGTGGTTGAATCTGCCACTACACTCTGCTTGGAGCTTCTCCATGAGATAGCTCCTCCATTTAGAGTGAATACAAATCCTGATTGTGAGCGAGAATCATCTTGGTCACTTTGGAAGCTAGCGTCAGTGTAACACCTTACAGTGGGCTCTTCTTCCACTCCTCCAAACATCAAGAACATATCTTTAGTTCTTCTCAAGTACCTTAGAATGTTCTTTACTGCAGTCCAATGGGCAATGCCAGGATTTTGCTGAAAACGACTGGTCATGCTTAAAGCATACGAGACGTCAGGTCTAGTACATAACATAGCATACATGATAGAACCAATCGCTGAAGCATATGGAACTGCTTTCATTTGCTTAATTTCAATGTCCGTTGTAGGAGATTGGGATTTGTCCAACACGGTTCCATTAGTCATAGGAACACCTCCTTTCTTGGAGTTTTCCATTTTAAAGCGTGTCATTATTTTGTCTATGTATGTACTTTGACTTAGCCCTAGAAGCCGCTTAGATCTATCTCTGTAGATCTTGATTCCCAGAATAGAAGCTGCTTCTCCAAGATCTTTCATTGCGAAACAAGATCCCAAATAGTGTTTAACTTCGTTAAGCATAGGGATGTTATTTCCAATGATTAGTATATCATCCACATACAGGATAAGGAATGATATGGTGCTCCCACTAGCCTTTCTGTAAACACAAGGCTCATCTTCATTCTTGACAAAACCAAACTCTTTGATCTTCTGGTCAAAACGAAGATTCCAGCTACGAGATGCCTGTTTGAGTCCATAAATGGACTTATTCAGTTTGCACACCCTATTAGGTTATTTTGGATCAACAAAACCGTCTGGCTGAACCATATAGACATCTTCAGAGAGATGCCCATTAAGAAAAGCGGTTTTGACATCCATTTGCCATATCTCGTAGTCATAGTACGCGCCTATGGCAAGCAATATCCTGATCGATTTGATCATAGCAACGGGCGAGAAGGTTTCATCATAGTCAATACCCTGAGTTTGAGTGAAACCTTTCGCAACTAGCCGTGCTTTATAGGTGTGTACAATTCCATGCGTATCGGTTTTTCTTTTGAAAATCCATTTGCTCCCTACTGCCCGAGATTCGGGGGGGTAGCTCAACCAAGTCCTAGACTTGATTATCACGCATAGATTGCATCTCAGTGTTCATGGCTTCCAGCCATTTAGCAGATTCAGGATCTGAGATAGCAGATTTGTAGTTAGCAGGTTCGTCATTAGACTCATCTACTACCAAGACTTTAGCACCTTTAAGATGCCAAAGGTATCTGTCAGGTTCTTTACGAGTCCCGCTACTTCTGCGAACGCCTATGTTCATGTCTGATTCATCAGCAACAATTTCTTGTTGTTCAGACGTTCCGACTTCATCAGCGGTTGTTGTTGGTTCTCGAATTTCTTCAAGATCAACCACATTATTTCCAGTTCCTCGATTAAGAAGTTCTTCTTCGAGAAAGTGCCCCTTCCTTTTGATGGAAATAACATTTGCATCAGGATGGTAGAAATAATATCCGCTTCTTTTATAGTACCCGACGAAAACAACCTTTTCGCCTCGAGGATCGAGCTTATCATCAGAATCACTTGTGATGTATCCATCACATCCCCATACTTTAAGGTATTCCAAATTGGGTTTACACCTATGCCATATCTCATATGGAGTTTTGTTTACCTTTTTAGTCGGAGCTAGATTGACAATGCGGGCGGCAGTCATAAGAGCATAACCCCAAAAGGAGTGAGGCAAGTTAGTTCTACACATCATCGATCAAACCATATTAAGTAGGGTTCGATTTCTCCTTTCGCTCACACCATTAAGTTGGGGTGTGCTAGGTGGAGTGGGTTCTGAAATTATTCCACACTCTTTGAGATGATTGAGGAACTCTAAGCTGAGGTATTCGCCACCTCGATCTGATCGAAGTACTTTTATCTTTCTAGTAAGTTGGTTCTCTACTTCATTTTGAAACTCTTTGAACTTTTCAAAAGTTTCATGCTTATGCTTCATAAGATAGACATAAGCATATCGACTATAATCGTCAATGAAAGTAACGAAATATTTTTCATGCTTTCTTGTCATGGTTCTGAAAGGTCCACATACATCAGTGTGAATGAGTCCTAGCAGACCATTGGCCCGTTCACCAACACCGGTGAAGGGGCACTTTGTGAGTTTGCCAGCTAAGCAAGATTCGCAATCATTAAAGGAGTCCTGTCCAGTGGATTCAAGAATCCACTCAGATTGGAGCCATTTTATGCGTGTCTTACTTATGTGGCAAAGTCTACAATGCCATAGAAATGTTTCATTAATACCAGCTTTGTTACGCTTAGAAAGATGATATATGTTATTACATGTTTGAACATCAATCTCATAAATACCATTTCGAGGTTTAGCCTCAAAATAAAAGATATCATTCAAGTAGGCAGAAATAGCAATACCATTAAAAGTGTACTTAAAACCTTGTTCAAACAACAACGAAACTGAAATGATGTTCCTGGTCAAACCAGGTGCAAAAAGACAATTGTTCAAAACAACAATAAGACCAGAAGGACATGTAAGATTAAATGTGCCAGTTGCTAGAACTGGGACTTTCTTCCCATCGCCAACAATGAGCTCCATGCTTCCCGGTTTCAGTTTCCTCCACTTCTCAGGCTCCTGCAAGACATTAACGATGTGATAAGCACATCCGGTATCAAATACCCATGTGTTGCTAGAAACAGTGAAAAGTTCAATAACATATATTAGAATACTTAAAGAAGTGCCTTCTCCATTAGCCTTCTTCACCTTGAGCTTGGCAAGATACTCGGGGCAGTTACGTTTCCAGTGCCCCATCTTGTTACACTCGTAACATTGCCGCTCTTCTGGAAGAGGGGCTTTCACAGCTTGCTTGCTCTTGTTGGTGGCAGGTTTGGCAGCAACAGGAGCCTTTCCTTTGTTTTTGCTGTTATAACTTTTCTTCTTTGTTTTGGGCTTTTTAACACCACCAGACTTGACCATCAGAACTTGGTTGGTTTTATGTGGAATGTTCATCTCGGCCGTTTTGAGCATACCATGTAAGTCAGGCATAGTCTTCACCCAAGCATTCATATTATAGTTCATAATGAACTGGTCATACGAGCTAGGGAAAGAGTTCAAGATGAAGTCCGCTGCCATTTCATCTTGCAGGGGATAACCAAGTTTGTTCATCTGGTCAATGTACCCTTTCATCTTAAGCACATGAGTACTGACACATGATCCTTGCATTTTACAGCTTTATGAGCTGCTTCATGGTGTCATATCGCTCCCGTCGAGCTTGTTTCTGAAACATGCCTTTCAGTTGCTGGATCATGTCATAAGCATCTTTATCTTCCATGTTCTTCTGAAGTTCAGGAGACATGGTGGCTTGCATAAGGCAGGCTACCTCAATGGCATCCTCGTTATGTTTTTCCAGTGCCTTATGAGCAACAGTAGTGTTACTTTCAGGCTCGGTAGGGACTGGGCCATCTAAGATATATAGCTTTTTCGCCATCTTGAGAACTATTCTCAGATTGCGGTGCCATTCGAGAAAGTTGGTATTATTCAGTTTTTCCTTTTCAAGTATAGACTTGAGAACGAAGGAGTTGTTTTCATTAGTCATCTGTTACATAAGCAAAGAGATTTTAATTAGTATTTTCGATGTATATTTCCTTATTTAATTAATGACCCATTACAGTAATTAGAACAAGGAATGAGAATCTTGCTAGGTCAGTATTAAAGGCAGCTGTGGCATACACTTTAGTAAGTGACTAGGCAGACTGACAACGAGTGTCAATTGTGAGAATTGCACAACTCTCGGATATGAGGCCGCTAAGACAACTCTTGTCTATGCATTGATACGTTTAGCCTCATCTATGCCGACCTTTTACTTTCGAGACAGCTGGAGCATGTGATGAGAAAAGAAAAAGTAATAGTCGTCCTAAAAGAAGGTACTTGTGGAAGGGCCGGATGTGTCAACGAAACCCTTGCACCTTGGAAGGATAAGCTAGACATCAAGTGCGGTGCTGTGGCTCCAAACACTGATGGCTCGCATTACGTTCCAAGTGTAGCTTGTGATAGGATGGCATAGACTATTGATTTTAATTATGGGTAAATTTAATATTTACCAAATAGGGTCGTAAGAGCCAATTTTAGTACATATTTAGTCGTGACAACTTGATGAACCCTTTCATCTCTCAGGACACTTAATTTTAAATAACCTATTAAAACTAAGTTTGTCGCGACTTGGAATAACCAATTTTAAGTTAATAGAAGACTACTAAGTTAATAGTTTTGAAAATAAAAACTAGTTTAATTTGCAAAACTTAATTGGTTATTATTTGTTTCAAAAACAACCTTTGTTTTATAACAAAAACTTTAACAAGTTGTAAAAACTATTTAGAACTTGTTTTAATGTGATTGTTTCAATATTTTAAAATTCCTTTTAAAATCATGTTGGTATTTAGGTTGGTTATGTTATAACAAATTATAAGATAAAAAGCAACCACAATAGCAAAATAAATATATAAATCCATATGGCCAAAATTGTCATATCTTGCTAGAGCCATATAGCAAGATCAAACGGGTCACGGGGTCACAACACACAAACAACCACAAGGATGGACTTGAGTGCATCTTGTTGTCTTGAGCAACTCCCACTAACTCCAAGACTCCTCTTGGCATTTGGTTTTCTTCGGGTCTTCGTATCAATAATATTTAACAAGTAAATATAACAAAGACAAAAAAAAAATCTATTACAACTTTGAACCACACGACGGGCCAAACCAATAAACTAATTATTACAACTTTGAAACATCTCAGTGGCAAAAAATAATAATTACAAAACCGAATAAAAATATACAACCATAAAATTAAGGTCGGACCAGATTTACATATTCCACAACAATCACAAAATATACCGGGCAATCTTTTGGTCAAGCAAAACAAATAAAATATTGACCAAAATTAAAGTTGCCCTTAAAATTATTTAGATCAGAAACTTTAAAAAAAAATTAAAGTTTGTGTTCTAATTCCGGTTAAAAGACTGGTACCGATTTGCATGTTGTAAGCGTGGCTCTGATACCACTGTTGGTATTTCAGTGGTGATCAATTTTACTTTTTATCAAAACAGGGTTTGATATATATTAAAATTGATCACCATTGAAATACCAACAATATCCCCGCTTGCCAATTCGTCATTTTACAAACAAGAGAATGGATCTATTAAATATTTTGTACATCCCAACAATTTAATACATATGTAAGGTCATATCGAGGATGTCCCCAAGTCATCACCAAGTCGGCAGATGAGCAACGCGAGGTAAATTATATTGATACCCATGCATTGTCTAAGTATTCCTTGAGTGTTGGCTCATGTCCACTATAGTACCACTTTGCCCCTAGAAGGTATGAGTTGCATAATTCTGCCGACAACAATCCATACCATAATAAGAAAAGAATCCAGACAGACTCTAATAATAATCTATATATACTTAAAAATTTAGTTATATCAACTTTTTTACAACCTTCATTATGAGCCTCTTAAATACATTTGTGTCTTTCAAGTTGTAATTGCCTATACTATATTATAAAACATTTCCTAAGGATACCCGCAAAAGTTAAGTAATTACAATTTATATTGCTTAGGGTACAACACTTAATTACCTTAGTCAGGGGGCATAATTGTCCTTCTCATTAATCTATACGGAATTAATAAATTATAAATGATTTATAATACTTCATTAATCGTCTTTAATGGCCATAAACACGAATAATTGTCCGTCTATATGAATTCTTACTGGAAACTTCAATGCCATGCATTTATTGAACCCTTAATATCCCCCTAATCATATTTAGTTTATCTTTAATCATCTTCCATGACTAATCATTTGTTCCTTCGACAATAGAGAGTTTAGAAGTCATCTTTATCATGCACCTTCTTTGAAGTACAAGCTTT
This sequence comes from Helianthus tuberosus, assembly GCA_030545235.1. Taxonomy (NCBI): domain Eukaryota; kingdom Viridiplantae; phylum Streptophyta; class Magnoliopsida; order Asterales; family Asteraceae; genus Helianthus; species Helianthus tuberosus. The sequence goes on along the minus strand of CM060356.1, from coordinate 89,057,298 downwards.
CCCTAAAAAATCTCAGCATTCACATATCATCAAGACTGGTAAGGAATCACTATTATACACAATAATCATATTACTCAGATCATAAAACGTGTTTAGTTTAAAGACTATGATTTTAAATTACATTAGTTATCGCGCATCTCTGTTCTTGCATACCGTCGTCGGAATCTCGCCAACCAGAAGTATTATCGCTGCACCGTCACTTTTCCGCGGAGACCACCCTCTGACAACACGAATTCGGTACGTTATAAACAATAATCCTATTACTCAGATCATAAAACTGTGTTTATAATTTTGAAGTTTTCTTTAGATGGTCAATTTGTTAAATTATAACATTGGAAATTCAAGCTAGGGGTGGTGATTCGTGTAGGTTTAGGTTGGTGGCTTAGTATCACCTAGCCCTGACACGACCCGTTTAATTATCGTGTTGAAAACTTCAACCCTAACCCGTGTAATCCGGATACGACCCATGTAACCAATTTTTTTAAAGAGGGTTGGTTGGTTAAACTTACAATCTTTAGTTTTTAGTTCTAATTCTAAACTCTTTGGTGGGGTTAACCCGTTTATCCCCAACCCAACCCAAACACAACCTGAGTCAAACAGGTTAGACGGTTCGACCCATTTACAACAAATCCCGTTTAGACCCAACCATAAGCCGGTTATCTTTGCCCCTTTCAACATAAATAAGCCACTGACTCCAAACTTTGTAATTTTACAGATTGTGTTAGGATTAAGTTCAGGTAGAAATAACTCTATGACAATATGGCCCATAATACTTTCTATGCTTATAAAAAAATTACTTTGTATTTGATACTCTATATATATACACGCACATGTTAAGTGAAACAATGCGAGCTTCATGAAAAAAAAAACAAAACTTAGTAGAAACAAAATCACATGAAAGTTTAAAAAGATACCTCAATGACAATACGGCCCAAAATACTTTCTATACTTGTACGAAAACTTACTTTTTATTTGATCCAAAGGCGTAGGATAGTGGGGGCGGGAGAGGGCGGCCGACCCCCCGAACTTTTCCCTTAGTAATTTTACATATTGTAATTTTACAATATGTGTTAGGATTAAGTCCAGGTAGAAAATTGGTGGCGTCGGGGGGATTCAAAAATTGATTGAAACGGGTATGGGTCAATTTGGCATGGGATGGGTCGGTTTGAGCCAGAACCCTTTTTGGTTGAAAAAAGGTTACCCACTTTTATCTGGAACACATTTACTTTTACCTACTTTTTTTGTCCAAAACATGTTTGTATAAATATTTAGCATTTAGTATGAATACCAAATGTGTATTACTCAGTAATAATCTGTGTTGTTGAATAAAAGTACATTGGAGGCTCCATGCTGAGAAAACACTTGGGCAACTTTCAACATGTTTCCTTATTAGCTACTTTTGTATGTGTTTGACCCATTAGAGGTAACACATAACTCAAATTGGTCCGTTCATTAGTAAATGGGGGTCAAAATTTCCCACCTCTAGAAATAAGTAGCGGCATTTAACACACACACATATATCCACTATTTAGTAGACATAAGGAATAAGGATCCACTATTTTTTTTCTTCTAATTGTAGTTACTGCTACCTCATTTACATACTTCTAAAGCTACAATGGTTAATTTCCAATTACATCAATGAAAATGAATGTTATGTGATGTCGATTACTCAATTCTTTAATTTCCAGTTTATTTATCAAATTTATGCGTGTTTTACACTATCTGCAATGATTTTAAATTACATTAGTTATCGCGCATCTCTAACTCTCTCACTCTCTGTTCTCCCAGACCGTCACCGGAATCTCGCCATCGGAAACCGCTGCATTGTCACGTCTACCACCACGAACCAGAAGTACTATCGTCGCACCGTCACTTTTCCGTGGAGACCACCCTCTGACAACACGCATTCGGTACGATCCGGTCTGATTCACGACCCAGCCCGTATTATCGCTGCACCGTCACTTTTCTACGGAGACCACCCTCTGACAACACGCATTTAGTACGATCCGGTCTGATTCACGACCCAGCCCGTACGCATCGGTGTGCCACCAGTTCTGTTATTCATTGTTGATTTTGACCCGTCACGTTTGGCTGTTAAGGTATCTTACTTAAGAGTTTTTATTTATTTATCTTTTGTTCTATGCGAATACAAGTCATAAACAACCGTAACGGTATTTTGCATGAAAAGCAAACAATGAATAGAGTCTGGACCATAAATTAAGTTACTTTGATGTTAGTATATATAAGCTGTGTGTATGCACATGATGTAGTAACAAAATAAAAAATTAAGGTTATATTTACTAAATAAAATAATAGGCCCAATTGAATGTAAAAAAATGTTAGCTCAACTTTTTACCTCTATAGCCATGAATACATGAACAAATTTCACTTGCTCACTTTATGTTTGTGTATTATCATAAATGTTTTAAATATACTAACTGTATTCATCGTTTAACAAAGAAAGTAATACGTGGAAAACTTTTAGCATGAATAAAAAATCCCATAGAAATTTAAAAGTTAGAAGCGGTTAAGTAAACCTTCGAAGCGGTTAAATTGACAAGTGTTAACGGCAGGTACATGAGCACCGACTATATTGTCACTGACATAAAGGTAGTTTTTTACCCTCTGCTATCCCACATTCTTACGCTTTTCTACTTTTGATTCTGAAACAAAAATCTACGCCTTTATTTGCGCAGGGAGGTGTGATGCATTGCACCGCAAGGAATAACATTGCCCACTATTTCTTTAACAAACTCAAAGAGGGCGGTGTATATTTGGTCAACGGTTTCGCCGTGCAACCTACAAATCAGTATCGGGTTCTTAAAGATAGCCCCTTTGTGATTGGGTTGCATGGTTCGACAACTGTGAAGCGGGTTGATGATGACGGCGATCGTTTTGAACGCTACCCTTTCCTGCTTACGGTGTTTGAGGATCTCCAACCAACCGAAAACAAGTACTTCGTTGGTATGTTCCCTATACCCCACCTGGTATTTGTCGTTAAAATATTATTAGGGCGTATATGAAATGCAATCTACATCGAAATATATATAAATCTTTGATAATTATGTTACCGACATTGATATTTACAACAAAAAGGAGTCATGATATAGTTATGATCATCAGAATCCAGATTTTCTTATTAATGTTATACACATGAGACAAAAATTTTAATGTAACATATTGCGATAGAGTAATATTTAGTTAAAAGAAAATGCTAAAACGGTAATATTAATAGTAATAATATTAATAAATAAATAAATAATAATAATATTTTTATATTTTTTAATAATAATAGTGTTAATACCTCCAATCGAGCTACGAACACGAGTAGGTAGGCGGCTAGGGGGCGGCAGGGCTGCGCCTTTTTGATTAAAGACGCTAATGATTATTATTATTAATAATAGTAATAATAATAATAATATACAAATAGAAAAATAATTAGTAATGTTAATAAATGAGTGTGAAAAGAATATTCTAAATTATACATGTTAATTTTTTTAAGACCAACTTAAAGCAGATTATAGACACGACACAGTTATTACAGTTAGATGTTACCGGTTCATATCATCAGTATGCTACGTGTTTTAAAATAATTAATGATGTGATTCATTTAACATAGGTAAAACAGCAAAGTAAAAGTTCCCAAAAAAATGTATTCTGTTTATAAATTTATGTCGTTTTGGTAAGTTGATCATAACAATAACAATACCACAGGGTTTGTAGTATGGGTGCAATGTGGCCATTAAATCATAAATGCAATACTTGGCGTTTTTATTTGGTGAGGGTAGAGCAGGCGATATGTTTTGTTTGCTAAAATGGGTCGTGTTAACATCGGGTACGATATCATATTTAGCTAAAAATGTAATATACGGCATAAAGGAAAAGTTGCACAACATTGACATGTTTAGCATGATATTTGGCAAGTGGGGTTACATGTCGTTGACATACTTTTAACATGATTCAAAACAACAAGTTCAATAGCATAAAGGAATGTATACATTTAACTTGAAATAGTAACCAGTTTTCATATAAAAGGTTTTGGGCCCAATATATTTACGATGATTAAGATCCATACCTATTTTATAAAAAATAAATTTAAATATATAGAGAAAAATATTTGCCTCCAAAATTACCGGGCTTGGCTGATCGTCCGGCTCACACTACCCTGGAGCCGACGCTGCTAACACCAAATATGAGTCTTTGTGTTGAACATATATGTCACATGTTCATATTAATATTGTCATTGAACTAAAGAGTGCATTTCATAATGTGAGACCATGTATACCTGGAGCCGAGAATTGCTAAAACAGAAAAGGAAAAGAAAAAAAAAAGCAAAAGGCGGGCCGCCGGGTTCAGTAAAAAGAAAAATAGCTACCGAATACCGAGAAGAAACAGTTGACACTGACCCACATGAAAGGTATACCGTCTGCACTTAGTGTTAGTAATGAAAACCCGTACTACTTTTCGATGCATATATACGTAAACATAGTATACCATTTTTAATAGTTTTCTTTTCGTTATTTCACTGCAGTCAGTTGTCTGGTGATGGGATTGGGGATGATGGTGGCATGCGTTAGCTAAAGTTTGGTCTATGTGTTATCCAATAAAATAGGAAGGCGTGCGAGAGTTTATGCGTTTTTCCTTTTTCTGTTTCATGTTTTTTTTTCTTGGAAGACATCTTTTTTCACTTCTTTTTGGCTGGTAAGTTTTGCCAAGGAAACAACTTATGGTCCATGGTTTCATAAAGTTTAAGCACGCCCCTTTGTAGGTGTATTGTCTTACATGTTATGCACCGGTCGTGTCAGACGTCTTACCACGAACAAACAATAGCTATTATGCATGCCGTGTATCGCACGGGCTTTCTCCCTAGTATTATCTAAAAAAATTAAAAGATGGATTAGTTACTGCTTTCTTTAGGTATGGAAGGATGACAACTCCTAAGTCTGTCAATGTATTTTATGTGATCTCATTAATTGTGTTGTAGAATGCAAGAAAAATATCTTCATATAATCTGGGAGCTCTTCGATCGCATTGACATCCCATCTAAGAAAACGAAACCACTTCAATTTTCAAATAAAAAAAAATAATTATTGAAGACAAAGGAGATAGTTTGCAATACCGTGTAAACATAAAGGACGTTTTTTTTTTTTTTTTTTTTTTTTTGTAATTCACTCTTTCTTTATTGTACTTTTATAATCAATTTGTTTACATCCTACATTCATTCAAGTGTGGGAATTTTTTTAAGTCGGACAAGATTAATTCCATATTTGTTTGTCTATGGTTTGTGCTCGGGCTGTGAGCTATGTCCAAGTGTAATTGTTGTAGAATTATTATTTATTACATTACATAAATACTAATCTGTTTATATAAAATAAAAATATACTCGTTAAAGGCCCTCACCTAACCAGGCAAGGTCTGAACTCATTATTTTAGTGATGTTCAAATTATTACAAGGTTTAATTTGTACTTATATAACATCATATGCCTCTTTGAGGAACTAATGGCTTTTGCTTCTCTTACCATCTTATCACTAATATTATATAAAACTGAAATGGCAATACATGCGAACTAAGGTGTTCCAACTCCACATAAATTACGAGATATGCGTGATGCTCAAGCTAGCATCTTATTTGTTATATAAATAAAATTCAGCCGCATTCTAAGTGTAAGATACAAAGATATATATATGTATATATCTTTCAGACAATAGGATTAAACAACAAAGATTGCATATGACATTTAGTCATGTCCGGACGACCATGCCCATCTCCTTTACCATACATGAACTGTGTCATCCTAACACCATCCATTGCAATCTCAATAAATTCACGTAGATGCTGAGATTTAGCACTCTCTCGTTCTTTGTTAAGTTTCTTCCATGTGTTCATAATTAACATGTTGATATACTTTCTAGCTTCGTCTTCAGTAGTACCGCTCTCATGCATGTAACACTGCATCGCTTTTGAAATATCCCCTCTTGCCAATTCGTCCTTAAATAAACAAGAGAATGAAGTTATTAAATAATTTCTACATCCTAACAATGTGATATATATAAGGTCATACCGAGGATGTCCCCAAGTCATCTGCAAGTCGGCATATGAACGATGCGAGGTAAATTATACTCTTAGATTCCTCAAACCACTGCAGGATCTCTTCAGTTGAGCTAAATGGTGATGAAAACCTGATATGCATGAACACTAAAGGACTTGATATTGATGCCCAAGCATTGTCCATGCACTCTTGGAGTGTTGGCTCATGTCCAGTATAGTACCACCTTGCTTCTAGAAGGTGTGACTTGCATTGTTCTGCCCACTACCATCCATACCATAATAAGAAAATAATCCAGATAGACTCTAATAATAATATTATCTAAAATTAAAAGATGGATTATTTACTGCTCTCTTTAGGTATGGAAGGATGACAACTCCTGAGTCTATCAATGTGTTATATGCGATGTCATTAATTGTGTTGTAGAATCCAAGAAAACATATCTTCATATAATCTGAGAGCTCTTCGATCGCATTGACATCCCATCTAAGAAAACGAAACCACTTCAGTTTTCAAATAAAAAAAAAAAATTCATGGCCTTATTATTATTATCACGTGTTGGTGTATTTGGAAAGGAAGAAACGAGATGGCTTTTCAAAGTATAAAACATAGTCCGCATGAGGTGTTAGGAGAAGTCAAATCAAGAAGTTTCGTTTGGCTAAAGAATAGGTCTTTGTTCAAATACCTGAGTTAGGAGGATTGGTGTAAATACCCATTGTATATGTTGTAATTTCTTGTCTTTTGCCCGTTTGGGTCAAGGGCGCTCGTGTATGTTTTTGCCTTTTGCCCTTTTGGGACGGAGATGTGTTTTAATGAAGTTTATTTGTCAAAAAAAAAAAAAAAAAATTAATTAGAATATATATTGAAGAAACACTAGATATAATTGACCGGAATCGAATTATCTAGGGGGTTTGAATCCGCATAAAAAGGTGGGTTTTCTCTCGTTCGATCTGATGGAACAGTCCTTCTTCTCCGATAAAACTCTGCAAAAAGGAAGCACCGTTAGCCTCGCCAAGGGGAGAAAGGGGTTCTCTCCTTGACCCGACTCCGGTGTGAGAATAAGTATGTGTTTACGAAAAAGAAGAAGTATTAAAGAAGTGTGTGTAACTTAAAGTCCATACCTGAATTATCCTCATATTTATAGCGGGGAGTTTTGGGCGGGAAAACCCGTTGGTGAAATGTTGACGGAAGATGCTAACCCCGTAAGCGGTTACATTTCCTTCCGTTAAGCCCCTCGAATTGACGTGAGTGCACACGGATCGCTGTTAGATCTATGGCTGGGGGTTTGCCACGTGGAAAGTGATCAAGTGGAGGTTTCTCTCCAAGGACATGCTACCATCGTGATTTCAGGGATGCCTGAGGTGCTGACACGTGTCCAGACGGTTGTAACCGTTTAGTGGAGCATGATTGGGTCTTTCTAGAAGATTACTGCTGTAATCTAGTATGACTCCTTATCGTATGGAGTCGGCTGAATAAATAATATCCATGTCTGGATATTAAGCGGAAGTGTTTATTTTAGGATTTCCGTCCTTTGTTTAAGGAAGAGAGCGCAAGGGTTTATGATTTCCTTTGGTCGCGTGATGTGTGTAAAATGCAACATATAAATTACATCAAATAAGGCATAAAACTAACCCTTTTTAGTACTAATATTGGAAAAAGAGTGTTTTTGTCTTCCTTTTGTATTTTCAGGATTAAATGAGCTCAAAAACGCAAAAGAGGCAAAAAGACAGCTAAATCCAACATAAATACAAGAAAAGGAACATTAGTGGATTGCCCGAACCCTCAACGGCACCTTCCAAAGCAAAATAGAGAAAACAGAAGGCTGAACACGCCCCGTGCTCAGCCAGCACGGGGCCGTGCCCAAGAAGCAGCAGAAAAGACAAATCTATAGAAGCTTCTATTGCCCACCACGGGCCGTGCTCAGCGGACACGGGGGGCGTGCCGAAAGTACTGCAGGCGCATTAATTGTAATTGCGAATTACAATTAATGAAGAGAGAGAGTGTCAGACGGGCACGGGGCCGTGCCCAGCGAACACGGGGCCGTGCCCAGGCTTCTGTTCAGCCTATAAATAGGAGTGCTTGGTTTCATTGCAACTCATCCCTTGGCACACCACCTCTCTCACACTTCATCCACCACCCACCACCATCACAACACCATCATCCACCACCATCATCCATTGTCCATCATAGAGTGTGTGAGTCGTCTCGGGATCCAAGATTGATCGTAAGAGTTCTTGACAATCAAGGCCATGTTTGCCTAAGTCTCTTACATCACTTGGTGAAGACAAAGTGTCTAGTATAATACTTTTTATTTCTAATCTTTTGCACTTTTTATTTGGTTTTGTATTAATGACTTTAATAACTAGTTACTTATGTTGAAGGTGATCTTTCCTTATCGTTTGTCCGTGGTGTCTTGGCATTATTTTACTGTCTATATAAAATAAAGGATTTTCACCATTCATATCTCCACGGTCTATATGGAGGTATGTTGGCTACCTGGTAGGGGGTTAAGGGAACGGTTTGGTAAAGGTCTTGCCATTGTTCAGCGTTTAGAGGTCCTGCAATGGACCTGGGTCAAATTTAGTAGGACCTCCTTCAATACTTCACGGTATTGGATGGCGGGGGCCCAAACTCTTTGATCCCCTCATAAGTTAACTACTATTAATACTATAACCCGGCTATTTAGGACTGTATCCCTGCTGACTCAGACTACTTAGTCGAGGGTAACGTCACCGCCAAAAGTGGGGCCTACCACAATACTGCATTAATAACTTAATTCATTATCTTCCAATAATCCACCCCTTTAGGATTGTATCCCTGCTGACTCAAACTACTGGGGTGAGGGTAACGTCACCTTCAAAAGAGGGGCCTACTACAATAACTAAGATAATCTCTTAATTATGTGCAAAAGTGCGGAAATAATCAAAGGTTATACTAGATACGAGTCGGAACCAAGTGATTCATCTTGTCTATCTGTTTTTATTTTTATTTTCAGCATTTTAGTTAGTTTTTATTTTTTCTTAGTTTAAAAACATTTTTCTAAACTTTTATTTTGGTTAGACGTTAAGGATAAACCGGTACTAAAAGCTCTTGTGTCCTTGGACGACCTCGGTATCTTACCAACGGTATACTACACTCAACGATGGGTGCACTTGCCCATATGTGTGTTTAGTTTTAGTGAAATATCGTGTTTTATAAATTTAAAACTTGGCTAAAATAAGTGTTAAAAAGGGCTTAAAATATACACCTAAAATATACGACAGTTCACACGCATCAAGTTTTTGGCGCCGTTGCCGGGGACACAAGGATTTTAAGAAAGTTAGGAATCAACGGCCTAATCATCTTTTATTTTTCTTTTTTATTTTTTTTAGGATTTTCTTAGTTTTTCAGCTTCTGCAGAGCTCAGCACGGGCCGTGCCCGCTGAACACGCCCACGTGCTCAATCATTGGAACTGGCAATCCTGTTTTACATCAGACAGTAAGCTGAACACGGGGCCGTGTCCACTCAACACGCCCCCGTGCCCAAGTTTCAGTTACTGAAAACAGAACCGTTAGATCCCGACGGTTGGTAATTTCTGACATAAACATGAGTGATAGTAATTATTTTTACTTTCGGCACTCTTATGGTACGTGGTGTCAATTATGTGGTGGTGAACATGAAGAAGTAAAATGCTACTTCCTAAATTATAGGCCCCACTACATGGACCCGCGATCTTCTCACAACCTTAAGAGGGGCGAAAGTAAAAATAAGCACTATTTCTCCCTCGAATGCGCCCAGCCAGATATTCTAGGGGAAATGTTCCTTAGCGAATTATTTCAACTAGAAGAGCTAATTCTGAAATGGATAGAAGAGCTTAGGAAGGATTTTATTGATCCGCCCCAAGACGATACCCATGAAGAAATGTTGGAACCGCATTCCGACAACCTCGTTGCTCCCGAAAATACCTTCGTACCTAGCAAAGACTTGGACGATAGTCGTCCCTGTGTCGATTGTGCCGTGAAGGACTCTCCATCGACTTCGTTCGGTGCATACATAGACCTGAGCGATTCGGCATATACCTTCTTTAACAAGAGCCCGGAAAAGGGTTGGACTTGTCCACCTAGAATGAAAATAGGAATTACCCTCACCGACAACCTCTTGCGTTCTCGCCTTAGTCTAGGACAATTAAGGTATATTAGGCACTTTGGGGTTGTTCAAACCAGTAAGGAACCACCCGATATCGGGGAGATCCTTGAATTAGCAAAACTCCATAAAGCAGCCTCCAGACACGGGGCCGTGCCCAGGTCAACACGCCCCCGTGCTCACTAAAAAGATTCTCTGCTGATTTGGTCAGAATACGGACAAAATGTGTCAGGATTTTCTCTGAACACGGGGCCGTGTCCAGTCAACACGGGGCCGTGCCCAGGGCGCTGTCGTTTTCTTTAAATGCAGCCTGATTCCTGCTCATTTTGACCACTTCAATTGACAGAGATCTCTGGAATTTTCACTCATACCATCCTAGGTAAGTGTCAAAAGAAGGTTCCAAGGGACCCTCTTGTCCTTTCCACTTTTATTCATTTCCTCCTCTTTCAAAATTTTTCAAAAGTTCCTCCATGGAAGCTTGGAAATCCTTTGATTCCAATCCTCTATGTGAAGTTTGTAAGATTATTTGCTAAAGATTCTGGGCTAAAGTTAGTTGAATAACTTTACTTTAAATTATCCGAGCTTAAAACCCAGATAAAAATCATAAAAATAATTTAAAACTCCAAGAGTCTTTAGCCAAAAATCCTGCAGACAAATGGACACGGGGCCGTGCTCAACGAGCACGGGGCCGTGTCCAGGGGCTCTGTTTTGTAAAAATTTAGTTTCCTTCGGTTTTCTTCACAGAAAATGGCAAGCAGAACAAGCGGATCATCTTCAAGGAATAACCGACAAGGGAGGAGATCTTCAACAGCAGAAGACTCTCTTGTAAACTATGTTTACGCTCTATGGGAGGTTATTGATGAAATGACGGGAGTGGAAGAAGCATTGGTCGACCGTATCAACCATCTTACCGTGGGGCTGGAGGGCTGTCTCCATGAAGTAAACCTCTTGCACCAGAGGTTGAACCTTCTCGCTTCCCCGCCTTTGGTGCCCATAATAACCCAAAGGGCGTGGAACATGGTGCCCGAAGTTGTCATTCCAGCTGAATGGTACGCCATGCACCAAGAGCTTCCTCGAAGAGTGGTGCAAGGAGTCCCGGTGAATGTTCCCCCTCAACCACCAACAGCAGAAGAAAACGAAGCCACATTCTTCCTCCCTAGGGAGATCGAAGAATGGCTTTAAACAAAGTTTAGGAAGGAACTCGTTCGGCTAAAAGTCCTACTCTATCGGGAAATCATTCTCGAAATTTTCCTAAATTAGTAGAACTCCTTATGATAACCTCGTGTACTTGCTGACCTATCTAATTAAATTTTAATTTTAGTTTAATTTAGGAGTATGTAAGTTCTCTCTATGATGAAATGAAATGATGGTTTTAAATGTTTGGATGGTTTGTAATGAATTAAACACACTCATGGTGGTAAAGGATAAAAAGGGGAACGAGAAAAATGATCCCATGCACAAGAACGAGGCAACCCGACAATTTTCTACCTTTCAGAAGGTTCAACACGGGCCGTGCCCAACCAACACGGCCCCGTGTTGAACCACCTGCAGAAAACGCCCAGTACAGGTAACTGGACACGGGCCGTGTTCACCCAACACGCCCCCGTGTCTAGACTTCTGTTTCTCTTATTTCAATTTTGTTACTGGCACTTGAACACGGGGCCGTGTTCAGTGCCCAGTAACACAAATTTTTGCTTTTTAAACACTATTTTACACATCTAATCAACCTAAAAATTTATTTTTGTGACACATTGAGGACAATGTGTAATTTAAGTGTGGGGGGGATGCTAAAACCTTGAATTTTGCAAGTCCTAAATACAAGCCTTACACAAAACTCTATTGGAACCGCTAATCACCCCAAATTTTTTCAAAAATTTCAATTTTTTTTTTTTACTTGTCTAGGTTTAACTCGGGAAATTCAAGCTCTCAAAAAGGTTATATTTTTACAAATTTACAACCGATAGCGTAGTGATAAAAAGAACCAACATAAGAAAATTATGAAAAGGCATGACAAACTTATTTAAAATTTGATTATATATACTTGATCACATAAAAACCCATTCCCACAAAAGTGAGTTTTGAGCCTTTATTGAGCACACAATTCCATATCATTTGACTAAATGCTCATTTTTCGTTTCTTGTGTGAATAGCCGCTTGGTTCTTACGACTCTAGAACTTGCCATGACAATACATTCCCGGTCCTTATCAACTTAAACCCGAGTAAGTAAATGATGGAGGCATTAGGACTAACATTTTTTTTTCTACACCATTATTTTTCTTTTTCTTTTACCACCTACCCAAAAATCCCCCTAGTTAGCCCCTTTGAGCCTAAACCTTTTCATTTCATCACCCAAAACAAAAACCCTTTCACCCACCAAAACCTTTTTCATTTTTTTTACCCTTTATTTTAGTAACAAGTTCGGTTCTTCGAAAAAAAAATAAAAATTTTAATGAAGCAAAAAGAAAATAAACAAACAAAGTAATCAAAAATAACTTTGTTTGAATAAAAGCTTCATTAAAAATAAAGAGTTGAAAAAAAAAAATTTTTTTTTTTACGAAAACCGACACTTGTTACGCTTTTTAGCCCTTTTTCTACTAACCACTAACCCAACCACCTACCTTTAACCCTAGCCAACCCTTAACCCACAAAGTCCTCTTGATATCTACAAAGATATAAAAGTTAAAAAGGAGGAGGATTGATTTTTTGGCAAGCCTATGGAAGGAATAAGTTTCGTGCCGCTCTCGAGTGATTCACTAAAAATACACCTTCGACCGAGTGTGAGTGATTTCCCCGCGAGGTATGTGAACTTGTATATAAATAGAATTTTAAAAAGGCATGTTATGCCCAAATAAGTAATTTCTTTTATGAACAGTTCTAAATAAATCATTACGAATAGGAGTGTAAATAAATAAAAATAAAACCCCAAAAAGATCTTGGAAATCCCGACACTCTATGACAAGTCCAAAACCTTCTCTTCTACCTATTCCATTTGGGAGTGTAAGCCAAATATTAAAGAGTTTTGCTTGAGGACAAGCAAAAGTTCAAGTGTGGGGGTATTTGATGTGTGTAAAATGCAACATATAAATTACATCAAATAAGGCATAAAACTAACCCTTTTTTAGTACTAATATTGGAAAAAGAGTGTTTTTGTCTTCCTTTTGTATTTTCAGGATTAAATGAGCTCAAAAACGCAAAAGAAGCAAAAAGACAGCTAAATCCAACATAAATACAAGAAAAGGAACATTAGTGGATTGCCCGAACCCTCAACGGCACCTTCCAAAGCAAAATAGAGAAAACAGAAGACTGAACACGCCCCGTGCTCAGCCAGCACGGGGCCGTGCCCAAGAAGCAGCAGAAAAGACAAATCTATAGAAGCTTCTATTGCCCACCACGGGCCGTGCTCAGCGGACACGGGGGGCGTGCCAAAAGTACTGCAGGCGCATTAATTGTAATTGCGAATTACAATTAATGAAGAGAGAGAGTGTCAGACGGGCACGGGGCCGTGCCCAGCGAACACGGGGCCGTGCCCAGGCTTCTGTTCAGCCTATAAATAGGAGTGCTTGGTTTCATTGCAACTCATCCCTTGGCACACCACCTCTCTCACACTTCATCCACCACCCACCACCATCACAACACCATCATCCACCACCATCATCCATTGTCCATCATAGAGTGTGTGAGTCGTCTCGGGATCCAAGATTGATCGTAAGAGTTCTTGACAATCAAGGCCATGTTTGCCTAAGTCTCTTACATCACTTGGTGAAGACAAAGTGTCTAGTTTAATACTTTTTATTTCTAATCTTTTGCACTTTTTATTTGGTTTTGTATTAATGACTTTAATAACTAGTTACTTATGTTGAAGGTGATCTTTCCTTATCGTTTGTCCGTGGTGTCTTGGCATTATTTTACTGTCTATATAAAATAAAGGATTTTCACCATTCATATCTCCACGGTCTATATGGAGGTATGTTGGCTACCTGGTAGGGGGTTAAGGGAACGGTTTGGTAAAGGTCTTGCCATTGTTCAGCGTTTAGAGGTCCTGCAATGGACCTGGGTCAAATTTAGTAGGACCTCCTTCAATACTTCACGGTATTGGATGGCGGGGGCCCAAACTCTTTGATCCCCTCATAAGTTAACTACTATTAATTCTATAACCCGGCTATTTAGGACTGTATCCCTGCTGACTCAGACTACTTAGTCGAGGGTAACGTCACCGCCAAAAGCGGGGCCTACCACAATACTGCATTAATAACTTAATTCATTATCTTCCAATAATCCACCCCTTTAGGATTGTATCCCTGCTGACTCAAACTACTGGGGTGAGGGTAACGTCACCTTCAAAAGAGGGGCCTACTACAATAACTAAGATAATCTCTTAATTATGTGCAAAAGTGCGGAAATAATCAAAGGTTATACTAGATACGAGTCGGAACCAAGTGATTCATCTTGTCTATCTGTTTTTATTTTTATTTTTATTTTCAGCATTTTAGTTAGTTTTTATTTTTTCTTAGTTTAAAAACATTTTTCTAAACTTTTATTTTGGTTAGACGTTGAGGATAAACCGGTACTAAAAGCTCTTGTGTCCTTGGACGACCTCGGTATCTTACCAACGCTATACTACACTCAACGATGGGTGCACTTGCCCATATGTGTGTTTAGTGTTAGTGAAATATCGTGTTTTATAAATTTAAAACTTGGCTAAAATAAGTGTTAAAAAGGGCTTAAAATATACACCTAAAATATACGACACTTCACACGCATCATCGCGCGAGTGTTGACTGTTGACTGTTTCTTAAGCCTTTCTTTTGTAAGACCAGTGCGCAGCCGCGCAAGGTAAAAAGAGAGCTTAAAGACGAGGTTGTGGTATGGTACCAAGTACTTATTATGAGGTTTTTGGGACCTTACCCCTTCAAGTCCCCCCATTCTAGTGTTGCACTTATGCAAGTAAGTGGAGCACTGGACTTATAAGAGGGGAATGCTTTTTGGCGCGAAAATAGGGAATCTTCTATGAGAAGATTTTATTTTTCCTTAAAGAAAACTTTTTTAGGGGAAATTGTGTTTTTTCCCTTTTGTAATTATGAGCTGACGTTTGGTGACGTCAGTTTGTAATAAGAAATTTGAATTTGCGATATTTTACCTTTTTACATTGGGATACGTAATGGCGCTTGTCAGACTTCATTAATGGAGATATGACCCTGGTTCCTGTAGCGCCGTTCGGATGGGATGTTTTCCTGACAATTAATCATGGTAATCAAGTTTTTTCTTTTCCCGGAGTCTTGTTCCTCTTTATATATATATTTTGGGATGTTTATTTGCTTTCTTAATTTGGGGAACATGAAGACGAAGAGTTCCGTTTGTACTCGCCGTCTTCTGGATATTCTTAGAGTTTATGAGGCTGCTGAGGGCCTCGTGCTTCTTTCCAGTTCACCGCCTTTAGTGACTATCGGAGCAAAAGATCCGTTCGACCCTATTTCTCCGGCGATTGCTGGTTCTAAGTGTGAAACTTCTCAGCGAAAGGGTGACGTTGATGATGGTGTCGTTGTGCTATCTGCTGATGATTTGATGGCCCGTTTTCCGATGATTCGGAAAGGAGGATGCCAGTTGGTGTATCATCGTCGGAGGAATCACCGGTTTGATCAGGTGCCGGTTGCTGGTGGAGACCCTGCCGTTGAGTAGGTTAGGTTTGGGAATCTGCGTATTCCCCTTTTTTGATGTTTATGTTGGTCTTGCTACCGAAAACTTTGTGAAGATCACTGTCGTGATGGTTGTTTATACTGCTTTTTGATGATATGTAGATTTTTGATGCATTGTTGTGCATGTAAGTTTATGTTTAAATTACAATATGTTCCATATGTTTAATTGCTTTTAGTAGGTAGGGCGAATGAGAAATGGTATTGTGCTCATGTGTGAACGTTTGTCTAAAAGGCGTGTTAGTTTGCCCTGTTTAGACTGTTCATGAGGTGTACAATGTCTACCACAACGTTTTCGCGTAAACCAAAAGAATTATATGCAATTTGTAATAAACAGTAATATGAGTAAAGATGATGTTTGTATTGATAGGAGTGCAATACAAAGGATAATGAAGAAATGCATTGTCTGTATGCTTTCATTTTTGTGGACTGGTTTGACTTATATGTAACACCTGCGCAGCTGCTGCGCGTTCCAGGTGCGGGGAACTAGTGTCCCATCAAGTCTTTTTAGGGTGTATGCCCCTTTGCCTAAGACCTCATTGATGATGTATGGTCCTTCCCATTTTGGTGCTAATTTGCCTGGTTTTTCCATGTTGGAAGCCTCATTGTCGCGCAGGACAAAGTCACCGGGAGTAAATGTGCATACGCGGACGCGCGCGTTGTAATATTTTCGGGTTTGGATTTGTACCTTGCTTCTGTGATGGCGGCATTCTCGCGCCTTTCTTCGAGAAGGTCTAAATCCAGTCTTCGCTCTTGCTCGTTGTTTAGTCTTTCCATAGCTAGCATGCGTGGTGATGGAAGACCGATTTCTGCTGGTATTACCGCTTCTGACCCATAAACCAGGCTGAATGGTGTTTCTCCGGTGCTGGTTTTTGGCATGGTGCGGTGAGCCCATAAGATGCTGGGGAGTTCATCGATCCATCCTCTGCGCGCTGTCCCAAGTCGCGGTTTTATGCCATCGACAATCTGTTTGTTAATACTTTCTACCTGGCCGTTTGCTTGTGGATGTGCTACGGAGGCAAAGTTGTGCTCGATCTTCATTTCTTTGAACCATTTTTGCAGATCATCTGAGGCGAAGTTGGTGCCATTATCGGAGATGATGCGCAATGGTAGTCCAAATCTGCAAATAATATGTTCCCATATAAATTTGCGAATTACCATTGCTGTTGTTGAGGCTAATGCTTTGGCTTCGACTCATTTTGTGAAATAGTCGACTGCTACAATGATGAATTTTACTGCGCCTGGCGCGTCAGGGAATGGACCAACAAGATCGATGCCCTATTGCTGAAAAGGCCAGGCGGAGGTGACCGGAACGAGCGGGTTCTTTGGTCGGAGTGTTTTTGGGGCGTGGCGTTGACAAGCTGCGCATCTCCATAATAATTCTACTGCGTCCACGTGCATTCCCGGCCAGTAGTATCCCGCGTTCATTATTTTTGCCACGACCATGCGCGGCCCTGCATGTATTCCGCATAAACCCTCGTGGATTTCTCTGACCAGGTATTGTGCATCTGTTTTGTCAACACAGCGCAGTAATGGTCCCATAAATGACTTTCGGTATAGAACGCCATCCGCCATTTCATAGTTTATTGCTTTGTGTTAGATTTTTCGGGCTTCTGTCTTTCCTTCTGGGAGCTTTCCGTGTTGTAGGTATAAGATGATCGGAGACATCCAGGATGGACTCCCGACTTCTATAACGTTCACTTGTTTGAGATGAACGGAAGGATTAGATAATACCTCGATACACACTTCTTTTGCTAAGTGCTTGAAGCTAGTAGCGGCCAATTTGCTTAGTGCATCCGCGTGCTTGTTTTTGCTTCGGTTTATATGGTTAACTTTGAACGTCTGGAATTGGCTGATTAACATTCGCGCTTGTTCAAGGTATAATGCCATAGCTTCTCCTTTTGCATCATAATGCCCATTAACTTGTTCGGCCACCAGTTTTGAATCGACGTTAGCTTCAAGGTTTCTTGCCCCCATTTTAAGCGCTAAGCGGAGACCTGCTAAAAATGCTTCATATTCAGCTTCATTATTCGTGCTTCGGAAATCCAAGCGTATGGCATAGGTAAGTTCGTGATCATCGGGACTGACTAATCGAAGGCCTGCGCTGGCTCCGTCATCATTGGAAGCTCCATCTGTGTGCAGAGTCCAAACTCTATCATCGAAAACAGGAACGGGGTTCTGGATTGCCTCGCACTCTTGGACTTTGTCAATGGGAACTTCTGTGGCAAAGTCCGCCAGAACTTGCCCTTTGATTGCTGGTCTTGGTTTGTACAGGATATTGTATCCTCCCAGCTTAATGGCCCACTTAGCCAACCTTCCCGCTACGTCAGGTTTGGATAAGATTTGTCCTAAGTGGTAATTGGCGAGAATTGTGATGGCGTGACCCGAAAAGTACCGACGTAAGCGCCGTGATGCGTGTACTAGTGCTAGGACCAGTTTTTCTATCATTGAGTAGCGCGTTTCTGGGCCAGTGAGCATCTTGCTTATATAGTATATTGGAGTCTGAATGCTTTCGCGCTCCACCATTAAGACTGCGCCTACTGCTACTTCTGCAGCAGATAAATATAGGATTAGTGGTTCCTTTTCTCGTGGCGCTGTCAGCGTTGGTAACTGGATTAAACATTCCTTCATTTATTTGAAGGCTATTTCCGCTTCGGGTGTCCACTGGAAGTGGGTTTTCTTGGCGCAGTTTCGCAGCGTGCTGATGAATGGGTAAGACTTTGCCGCATGATTTACTAAAAATTTGTTCAAGGCTGCTAGATGTCCGGCGAGCCTTTGCATTTCTTTTACTGTTGCGGGTGATGGCATTAACTGGATTGCCTGCACTTTCTCCGGGTTTACTTTAAAACCGTCTCTTGTGACTATGAAGCCCAAAAATTTTCCTTCTTCCATCCCGAAGGAACACTTTGTTGGGTTGAGCTTTAAGTTTACGCTGCGCAAAGAATTGAACGTGCGCTGGATATTTGCGAGCATTGTTTCTTCCTCGTGACTCATGATGACGAGGTCATCCATGTATACCTCGACTGTTTTGCCTATGTCTCCTCTGAAGACCGTGTCCATTCGGCGCTGGTAAGTTGCGCCTGCATTGCGTAAGCCGAAGGGCATTTTTGTGTAGCAGAAGATGCCTTTATCTGTGCGGAATGCAGTCTTGTCCTCGTCTTCTTCTTTCATCTGGACCTGATGATAGCCTTTGTAACAGTCAAGAAAGCACTTCCATCTGAACGATGCTAGAGAGTCGACTTTTTTGTCTATCTCAGGAAGCGCGTAGCAATCTTTTGGGCACGCTTTATTCAGGTCTTTGAAGTCGACGCACATTCTCCATCCGCCACTGTGTTTTTGTACCATTACTGGATTGGCAACCCATGTATGGTATTTAACTTCGCGCAAGATTCCCGCATTAAGTAGCTCTGTTACTTGCTCGTCCATGGCTTTTGCTTTCTCTTCACTAAAACTGCGCCTCCCCTGAGCAACAGGTTCTGCTGAGGGTCGGATGTTCAGACAATGTTGCGCTATGTCGCGTGGGACCCCGGTCATGTCTGCTGGGCACCAAGCGAATATGTCTTTATTGTTGGACAGCAATTCTTTTAATTGTATTCGTGTTGCCGGTGAAATAGCGTGTCCTAGCAGGATGGTCTGCTCTGGATATTCGTTGTTCAGAACCCATTTCTCCGGTTCATTTGATGTTGAAGGTTTGGCCACTTTTGCTGGTGGCTCATCGTCCACGTACATGACCTCTTTACTTGAGTATAAAATTGCTACTCCGGTTTCTGTTGGAAATCCACATGCATCATGTGGAATAGAGGTGATCATGCTGAATTCTCTCTATGATCTTCTCCCGAGCAATACATCATGGCGTGATGTTGCTGGCATAACCATGAAATTTACTGTGACTGTACGCGAATGTTCGCCATCAGATAGAGTTACAGGGAATGCTATTTGTCCTAACGGGAATACAGCTTCATTACAAAATCCGGTGAGAGGAAAATCGACCGGCTTTAGGCGTGCTTTGTCTTCTGGATCGAGCTGTTTGAAGCACTGCTCGTATATGATATCCATCGAACTTCCTGGATCTATAAACATATAGTCCGTTCGATAATGGCCGAAGATGCCAGTAATAATTACTGGTCGCTCTTCCTGAGGGCCTCCAGGAACTACAGGAAACACAACTTGCTGTTCCCTCCAATGCTGGTCATGACATCGTTTGTTTGGCCTTCGTGAAGGGCCTCCTTGTACCATGTTTATGTGTTTTGGTTTAGCTTTCTGATGGCTGATATCTCTGGATTGTTGACGTATCTCAACATAACTGTTAGATTGGATGTCCCCCTGACAGGGTGTTGGTGGGTCCAATACTACAGTGTCAATTTCTCCACCAGATCTGATGTTTGGGAACTCAGATCTGGCAATTTGTGTGAAAATTGTGTTTAAAGCAATCTAGCATCTGTTAAACCAGTACTCTGGGAATCTCTTTATGAGTTTATCTGATGAATTCTTTCCGTCTGAATGACTGTTGCCTTCGTTTGTTCCCATGATTCCGTCGATCTGGGTATTCTGGGTTGTAGAACCCTCGAACTCAGATCGAGGACCTGATGGGTGAGATGACGAATTCTCTTCCATGTGAAAACAGAGAATGAGGAAACTGAATCGAAACGAGACAAAACTGAAAAAACAGAGGAATCGGTGGGCGCCAATGAAGAAACACTAGATAATTGACCGGAATCGAATTATCTAGGGGGTTTGAATCCGCATAAAAAAGTGGGTTTTCTCTCGTTCGATCTGATGGAACAGTCCTTCTTCTCCGATAAAACTCTGCAAAAAGGAAGCACCGTTAGCCTCGCCAAGGGGAGAAAGGGGTTATCTCCTTGACCCGACTCCGATGTGAGAATAAGTATGCGTTTATGAAGAAGAAGAAGAAGTATTAAAGAAGTGTGTGTAACTTAAAGTCCATACCTGAATTATCCTCATATTTATAGCCAGGATTTTTGGGCGGGAAAACCCGTTGGTGAAATGTTGACGGAAGATGCTAACCCCGTAAGCGGTTACATTTCCTTCCGTTAAGCCCCTCGAATTGACGTGAGTGCACACGGATCGCTGTTAGATCTATGGCTGGGGGTTTGCCACGTGGAAAGTGATCAAGTGGAGGTTTCTCTCCAAGGACATGCTACCATCGTGATTTCAGGGATGCCTGAGGTGCTGACACGTGTCCAGACGGTTGTAACCGTTTAGTGGAGCACGATTGGGTCTTTCTAGAAGATTACTGCTGTAATCTAGTGTGACTCCTTATCGTATGGAGTCGGCTGAATAATAATATCCAAGTCTGGATTTTAAGCGGAAGTGTTTATTTTAGGATTTCCGTCCTTTGTTTAAGGAAGAGAGCTCAAGGGTTTATGATTTCCTTTGGTCGCGCGAGTGTTGACTGTTGACTGTTTTTTAAGCCTTTCTTTTGTAAGACCAGTGCGCGGCCGCGCAAGGTAAAAAGAGAGCTTAAAGACGAGGTTGTGGTATGGTCCCAAGTACTTATTATGAGGTTTTTG
Organism: Helianthus tuberosus; assembly: GCA_030545235.1. Classification (NCBI taxonomy): domain Eukaryota; kingdom Viridiplantae; phylum Streptophyta; class Magnoliopsida; order Asterales; family Asteraceae; genus Helianthus; species Helianthus tuberosus. Next base: position 89,035,905 of record CM060356.1, on the reverse strand, counting down.
GGACCTTACCCCTTTATATATGTACTTATTAGTTTACCTGGTGATAGCATCTGTAAATTGTTCAAGTTCTTCTAAAGTACCATACACATCATAGACATCATCAATAGTAGTTAACATAGCATTCACTCTTGAAACATTTCTCCTTCCATGACTAAACTTAGGTTGGGAAGTAAAACCTACAGTCCACAGAAAACACTCCACCAATCTATCCCAAGCAAAGGTTAACTTCTTATCCCACTTTATATTTTTCCACCACCTATCATCAGTTTCAAGATAAGTAGTGTAAATAACTTATCAACAAGTAGATAGAAATAAAATTAATAATACCTTGACGCGTATTTTACATCTTCAATATAAACAGCCTGAACCATATTAGTCTATTTATTCATATAATATAATAGTTTACATTGAGATAGTTGGTAAACGGGCAACAAGCTGCGCCGCTACCCCTTTTTGAATAGCAAAACTAAGCCTTTTAAAAACTACGTCCATAGATCTCGGGGCCATATTATAATCCAACTTTGCAAGCTCAATCAATGTCGGTTTCATGTCACTTCTTTTCTCATATACTTGAATGAACCACCTTGCCTCTACCCTTGACACTCTCCAGTGCAATGGAGCCTCCAAAGCATGACTTATTAATGATGATATCCTCTCATCCATCTTGTCTTGATTTTCTTTCAGATATTTTGTTGTAAACTCTCTAGCATCGTCGATATGCTTTCATCCTCGAATGAATGATAAGAAGCCTCATACAAATTCAACACTCCCATCATGTCCTCCATTTCGTCCTTAAAATTTTGAAATATCTCTAAACACATACACATATATATTTATAGAACAAGTCAATTGTTTAACATTAATCAATTCGTTATAACTAATTTTGTACCTTGAGGAATCGGATAACCACGTTGTCTTAGTAGACGAAATCCAAGTGCTTTCAGGTTCAAATCCATTTTATGCCAATCATCATGACTTTCATAGTACTTGTAGTAAATCGTCTCTAATAGATTGCTTATTTCATCGTCAAAATGATATGATATTCCGAGTCTCTGCTTATCATCAACGAGCTCTAGGGCACTCAATGGATTTCCCACTTTGGGTATCATCTTCTTCACTGCCTCCTTTAACCTATCGGCTCTTGCCTTGTAAGCTTCTCCCTAAATACATGGTTAAATATATATTAGCACAACTTACTAACTAGTACGTACAACTGTGAATAAGTGGAAATAAAATTGCAATAATACCGTGTATTCACTAGAAAGTGATTGAATATATTCAAATGACCATATCGATGGCGCATAGTTTGCTGATCGTCTAGCGAGGGGTTCAACAGCCTTCGGATTGACAGGCGCCTTTGGTGTAGATTGTGATGCATATATTACAGAGGCCATGGATCTTCAAAGCTAGAGATGCAAAAAGATTAAGAAATTGGTATAAGGCCGTTTGTGTGACTTACTTTTATCATGCATGCAAATATATAGAGGGAGAAATTAAAATTACATTAATGCATGGATCCTATGAATATCACACCATCCAAGAATATATGTATTACGCGATGCATGGATTAATAAAATATTTGGTAAAGCACAAAAAATAAAATATTTTCTGATAACCACGAATTCGAGAAAACACAAAAATATCATGAATATTTAAAAGACGGCTAGTGTTATATTTCTCGAAGAAAAAAAAGCCTGATCAGTATATCCATGGTTGTACAAGTCGTTTTTAGATCGGTCGACTGTCAAGTTACGAGTACTTGACTTAGGCGGAGAGTATGGAGAATACTCGGACTTGTTAAATTATAAAGAGTTTAGTTTTTAGGAAATTATATATCTATTGATTTGGATATCATAAATTTATTAAAATTTATAAAAAATACGTGTGAATATCGACATAAATAAAAATACATGTTCAAATAGTAAGTACTTTAAAAATTGATTTTCATTAATTGAAAAATGGTATTTATTCTTTAATATGATAAGGAAAAGAATTATGTTTTTTTTAGTTAAACTCGGTCTGAGTTGACCAAATAGATTAGATTTTGCCCGAGGTCTACCACGTTTGATTAATTCCGAGTAATTAGTCAGAGTTGAAGAAAGTCGTCTCGGCAACCTAACTTGTAGTGATTACTCGGCAAGTACTCGGTCTTCTAGACCTTTCTAGACCTTGTTTTACAACATTGGGTATATCAGAAGGGGTTTGCGTACAAGAAGGAAATTCTATACGAAGCGTGTGAGAAAAGCCCATCCTTTGATTTTCCATGATCAACAACTCAACATGAAGCGGTAACAATTTGGTAAATAACTAAATCCTACAATTGAAAAAACAAATACGAAAAGGGTATAATGGTATCTTTTTCCTTGTACTACTTTACCCTTAATTTTCAAACAACTATAAACTTTTCAGACCATAATATTTTTTTAAAAAAGTTATAGCATCTTAATACAATCAATTCGTTCTCTTTAATTTGATATTGTTATGGCTTTCTTAATTTTTTTAAAGTTTTATTTTACAAGTTATTAAGTTATGTAATTTTTGTAACGTTACGTGATTGTAAGATTGTATAAAATTAAATAGTTTTTCTCTCATTTAATTTATTATTATTTTTTACTAATTAGTTAATCATAAAGACTATCATCCTCGATACTAATTTTTTTTGCATATAGATTTTGGAATTGGAATTTGTCCTACAAATTTCAAAATTTATTCTAAACATATTGAAATTTATCCTACGCTTTATCCTGCACAACCCGTAATTTAGAGTAAATTACTTTTTGTCACTGCGTTTTAATAGTTTTAACTACTTGAGCCAAAATTAAAAAAAATTAACGCTCTGAGTAACTAGATTTTTAACGTTCCAAGTCCAAATTTTAAACTCAGTTAGAATATTTTATTATTCTTTCTTAAAAAGACAAAAATGCCCCTAACATAAAAAAAATATATATAAACTCTATCTCTCACACACACTAATCCCCCCCCCCCCCTCTCTCCCACCACCAAGGCTCACCCACGTTTTTAAACGTTTTTTTTTATATTTTTAGTTTTTGATTTTTTTTATCAAAAATGTTTCTGCATGTATTTATAAGGAAAAATGCCGATTTTTTTTAAAAGAATGATTTTTAACATGTTAAGTTGAAATTTTAAGAGTGTTTTCCGATTTCCCACTTTTTTAGTGTTCCGAACCCTCCCATATGTGAGGACCGTGTTCGGCTCTTGAACGCTCTGACCGGATCTAGTATCTACTTGCAAGTGCGGAATCCATGAAATAGATTGAGATGAACAACAAGATAACGTGCAACAATTGTTTCATTGATATAAAGAGAAGTTACAGAACATGGAAACAATTCGACAGAGCTTTGCCTCTGTTTGCCAAAAGTTGTCTAAAGCTAGACCCCAACACCCCTATATATAGGGAGTGCCCATCCGTCCGAAACCACTATTGCTCATCCGTCCGGATGGACTCCATCCGTCCGTATGACCTGTTAGACATATAAACACCAATGTTTCGGTACAGATATCATTCTAAACATACATTAATCAATACTAAGACACAAAACAAGATAAACTAAGACATAATACAGGACAGAAGCTACAGACATAGTGCATTCACATACTCCCCCTTGGATGTAGATGTAGTCGTCTTTCTGCATAGTCTTCATTAACCCTTCTTGTTGTATCTTCTTTCTCTCTGCTTTTGCTTCCTCCCTGCTTTTCTTTGTGCCAGTTTTTCTCGACGCTCAAATCTTCCTTTTGTTAACCACCATTCACGTTACTCTTTACACCCATCTAATAACTTTTACTATCTGGGAATCTTTCTTTCCTCCTTTTCAATCGGAGTTTGATTTGTATCAAATTGCCCCATTCCCAATTTCCATTTTGCTCTCTTTGCAGCTTCAACCATGTTTTGATCCATTCTTTCATTGTGATGTTCTTCTTTCAGGAATTCTTCAAGCTTGAGTTCTCTCCAATTAGACTTCCAATAGTGGCCTGAATTAATGTCTTTTTCAATGCACACAGTCACCAACTTCTGAAATTGTAAGGCTTGTACTTTGTCGGCTTCATAGAACATGATCTTATTAAAGAACAATCACTCTATGTCTTTCTTAGAGCAGTTGACTAGCCACATTGGATCCAACACATATATACGCCTCCACACAAACTTTTCATCTTGAAGAGCAATCACCGCCTGACATGTCTGAGGATCATACGCTCACCCTTTGAAGTCTTTATAAAAGTCTTGTTCCATTTACTTCAGGGGCATATTCTTCATACATCATGGACGTTTAACATGTAGTGTGATGTCTTTCTCTCCAGTTACTGGGTCAACTATTATAATGAGGTTTCCATTCAGGAAAACCTGCTCTAGCTTGACCACGTATGTAGTACCATAGCTTCTGCTCGTGATGTCTCACTTCAGGACCCCATGAACACTGTTGGATGTTTTTCGTCTTCACAAGTTCTTCGACATTCCACCAAAGCAGTGTCTTTATATCCTTCACAAACTTAAAGTATTGGACTCCAAATTCTCGTTTAATGGCGTATATTTTCAAATCATCAAGGTAGCCCCAAGATAAAATATCTCCGAGAGATTTATCAGGATGTCTGGTGAAGAATTTCAATGGACGTTATTATACTTTCTTTCTTCCACCATAGGCTTAAACCATTTCTTCCTCTCCTCTCGAAGTTCTTCTTTTGTTAGAGTTCTTGGAATACCTGATTCACTGACTTTCTCAACAATCTTTCTTTTTAATTCATCTTCATTATGAGTTCGGAACAATTCAGTGAATGTAGGGAAGTCAGCGTCTTGGCCAGAATAATGGAACGGTACGTCTTGGTCAGACTCTGAGTCATCTTCAACCACTACATCGTTGAAATTGCCTGCTTCATCAAACATCTTAAACACATAATCACCAATAGGAGCATCTTAAATATCATTCTCGAAGTCGAAATTGAAGTTGTCATCATCTATGCCCAATGCTTCCTTCATGGTTTCTCTTGTCCAGTTCTTTACTAACTCTCCCTCTTCGACATCGTGACTTAAGAAGATTACTTTAGGAGTAGACGAGAATAGATTAACTGGACCAGCGTGTTTAGTTCCTGAGGAAGTGTAACGCCCAGCCTTTCGATGCTTTTATTATCTTAGCAAGTCTTATCGTACTTCCTATCCAGTTGTACCTGTACACTTGAGACGACCAATCATAATGGAAACAAAACTATTATAGCCATAACTGTGTTAAACTACGTGCAAACTATTACACTATGTGATGCTTCTTATATGTGAACGTTGTTGTTTTTGTCAAAAATTACCGAAGCAATTTAGTGATCAAATTAGTTAAGTGAGGTAGTGTGCTAAAAAGTGTGTTGGAAATATGCTGATTATGTTGTTTATGAAAACAGTTTTCAGGATACGGCTCAGGATATTGAGCTGTATCTAGGATCAAACTATGAGCAAAAAGTAAAGGAGGGGACACGAGATGTACGAGGAAAGCCCTTGATCAATCTAGATCGCCGGCATAAAACCTCGGGACCTGACAGTCGCAGCTGCCTTGTTCTTCTTATTGCTTTAAACGTCAGGATACAGTGCATGATATTGATCAGATCGCTAAGTGTTACAATACTTTTTGTGAAAGTGAAAGTTGCGAGAGAGTGAGTGTGAGAAAGTTGCGAGTGTAGTTGTTGTGTCCTATTGATCTGATTTATCCATCTATTTATAGTTACGAAATACAAACTAAAACCCCTATAAATATGGGATGCTCCCGAATATTCCATTATTAAAGTTGTGGACCGAGTAAAGCGGCTTCAACGTCTTCATTCGAATGACTTGGACCGAGTCTTCCGGAGAAAGGGTCTTTGTGAACGTTGGGAACCTGGACTCATACTCCTGCACACAATCCGTTAGTAATCCTTAGGATACCATCCAGGATGTTACCAATATCCTGAATCAGCATCCCGGATATGAATATATATCAGATAAGAAAGATATAATTTAAGATATTATTGTGACAACTGTGTTCTGTAATCGATGTACGATGTAAAACAATGATGATTATTAATAAAACAATGTGCTTTGGTGTTATTATATGTGTTTTGATGTTATTATGTGTGCAATTATGTTTGGTGATTTTGCAATTCGATTCGATTCCGATTACAAGCTTTAAATCGCGTTCTGGAAGGTTATACGCAAACTGGTGCGTAAACGCAGTCAGTATAGTGCGACAAACACTCCGGAATAGAGACATAGGCTTAACATACCTTAAATAACCTCCACATAACTTAGAAATAAGTTTTGAATGGTTTGGTGTGTCGAATACATCTGGAACATGACCATAAGTTAAACATACCCTAAATAACCTTTACATAGCTTAGAAATAGGCTTTGAGGGGTTCGGTATGCTAAAATAAACTTTATGGTCATTCAGGGACTAAAAGCGTCAAAAAGTGCACAAGTTTGTACTTTCACGCATATCTTATGTTCTGAATACATCCGGACATCCAAAAATTTATGTAAGCATTAAAATATTTTATTTTAGTGTTTGGCATAAGAAAAATCCATTCCTCGCGCAATTTGGACCGTTTTTGCGTTCGTTACGACTTCCTTCGTAATTAACCGAACAACGCAACTGTACGGCCAAACGAACCGACATCCGAGATATTTTTGAGCACATTCTAAGCTCCCTATACTTTAACTTCATTTTAGATCTTTGAAATGAGGTTAACAGGGCTTAAACGTGTCAAAAATGCATCGAAAACCAAGTTTGGAGCTGCAGGGACCAAAACTGTCAATTCAGCAAAGTTGATGGCTTACGGACCGTAAGCCCTCACCCTTACGGTCCGTAAGGACCTCCCAGCTGATCAGAACCTTCCTTCCAGCCATTTTCAAGCTGTCACACACTCAAAACCCAATTGCACTTGCCTCTTCCTGATAACGAGGGGCCATTTTGGTGTTCCATGGAAATTTCAACAAGTGTAGGGGTGAGATTGAAGCACGATTTTCGATAAATGATCCTAACGGTCCTAGTAATCCTATAAATACCCCCACCCTTCACTTGCAAAACCCACTTGAAATCTGAGTTTTTCTCTAAGTGGTTGTGTTTATACACTTCCTACCTGAGATTACTTGGAAATCAAAATTGCGGGGACCCGTTGTAAGTGTTCTTTCGTTCTTTTCCATTCATTTTAGCGTTAAAGTCAAACTGCGTTTGACTTTCTGCATTGACCAGTTTATGGTCAATGTGAAGTTCGTTTGAACTTCATAACGTGAGCGTAATCACGATGGTTATAGTCCCTTGTGACTATACCTACTGATTACCACTTTATATAGGCTCAATGACGAGTCGTAGTTTCGGCCAAAATGCGTATTATTGCGTATTTTGTAACCAAACTACTTGTGGGTAGCAAAACCGTTTGTTTTGATACCAAACCTGTTTTTCAAACCTTGTTAAACATGTTCTAACATGTTTAGCTCGTCACTTTTAGTTTTGTGCTTGTCTAGGGTCGTAAAGGTAAGCGATATAAACAATCGCTTATACTTTCGAACCCGACCCGTTTGGGTGATCATTAGGATCCGACCAAACATGTTTAGTGACCATAGTCGCTTAGGAAATAACCTTCCGAGGTTATACCTTATGGTCACCTAGTTTAGGTAGTTGTATGATAAGTAGATTATATGCCATAGGCAAATTACCAGAATACCCTTTTCATACATGATTGGTAATTAAGCATATGTAACCTAAACTTTTGACACGTAACTGATTAAACATGTATAGGCATATAATACTTGTCATAGGACTAGTTAGACGTCTTGAACCCGCTTTTGCGCACACGACACGTTAAAATAGCGTAAACTACCTTAATGGGCCTCGATGGGTCGAAAGCACTTAGGTTAGGTTTCATTTAGGATGTTGGCTTTGTTAAACCATATCACATGAGTTCCAACACTCATTAGGTTTACAAGACCTCATTCTGTCCGATCTTCCGATTTAGGCGTCTATTGTTTGATTAGTGATTCGATTACTAGGTGCTACTTGATTTCTCTGGTTTACTCGAGTTTGTTGTGGTACTATTGATTGAAGATACCTTGCACTACATGTGAGTACATAGTTCCCCTATTTTACTGTTTTCAAATGTTTTGGGGTGATTCATATGTACATAATGTTTTCAAGGTGTTAACGATGATTTCAAAAACGAATACAACGATTTATACTAAACTAATAACGATTTCGATAATGTGAACACACTTGTTTGTTGTAGTTACATAACGAATGACATTCATTAATTTTGGCCGAACCGACCAGTATTAGGTTATGGTACCATAGGATATGACAAATCCCGTTATTATACTACACCCATGGTTATGTGTGGGTGTTGTGGGTAACGACTGAATCTGATGATTGTTAACTTACCCTTTGGATGTTTGTTAATGCGAGAACGATTGGTACGATGAACGAGTCACAAAGGTTTGAATGTTATTAACGAGACGACAGTATAAAAGTGGTTTTCAGAAATAAAACAAGAACGATTTGAACGAGTGAATGAGTTGAACGATTTAGAACGATTTAAACCATTTGGGTAAACGATTGGTTTTTGGTTAGTGTTTAGATAACGGGACGGGTGTAATGTGGTGAAAACATGGTAGATACGCCGCTGGTACTTCTTATATATAAGTGTTTTCAACATATTACATACCATAGCGTTATTTAGTTCACTTGGGTAAACGATATTGAAACGATGTCACACAACGTTGTTTTCGAAGTAATACACGAGATTTATTAAACGAGTTAATACGAGATGTTTTACAATTTTCTCTACTAAAACAAATGTTTTTGGGTTAGGAATCATGGCGACGAGGTTTTATAAACTATAACCCGCTTGATTTGAGTTGGTTAATTAAGTGGCAATATTATACTCTTTTCAAAAAAAGGTTTTAATACAGTATTGCAACATTTAAAATAGCCATGAATCCGACACTCCTATAAAACCTATGTACTCGCCAGCATTTCTTTGCTGACTTTATTTTCACAGATGTTTCAGGTGTTGATGCTTGATGATGAATACTAGGATGCATGAGTCACATAGGATCAGGACGAAGCCTTAGTGACTTTAAAACAATGATAATCGATATGAAACTTGTTTATTCTATGTTAAGACAATGATAATGTTTAATATTATCAATAAAACGAAACACTTTTTATCCATGGTTGTGAAACGATAATTCTGTTACAACACTCCCTGACGTTTCCGCCACGCTTTGTTGTTTTACGTGGTCGGGGTGTGACAGAAGAGTTGGTATCAGAGCCAATGGTTATAGGGAATTAGGTTATTAGTAATTCTTTGACCTAGACTATAACTTCTAAGACCCCAACGCAAGTTTATTTGCGTTTAGATTTTTAAAACAAAATCGTCACCTATCCTTAGGTGATACCCACAACGAGAACACGATTTTCGAATCCGCTTTGAAAACTAATCATCTGTTCTAGGATGATTGATTACTAAGTTTTGAACCCTCTATTGTAAGGTTTTGAACCCTCTAAGTTTTCAAAATCTCGTCAAAGTTTGGGTCAAAATAATGTGAACACGTGCAAACTGGAAGAGCGAATGCCTGTACCCTGGGTTTTCTGTCTAAGGCTAGAGTGTTCGTACAAATCCACATAGTTGGACCAGTCACTCTTACCTGGGAACTCTTGGGGTGAGTGTTCACTTCTAGGCGAGCATGTCTCCGTGATACATTATTTTGACCTATTTACTTTGATTAGTCACTGCGTGTCGTTTGTTTGTTCGAGGTAACAAACAAATGATCGCCTTCCTTGTGTTTTGTCGATACCTCTTTTGTTTTTTTTCCTAATTTTCACCCTCACTCGATTCTCTTGTTTCCTTATTAGACAATGCCTCCTCGGCGTGAAGCACAATCTTTCACTAATGAAGAAATCGCAGCCTTGGTCTCTCAGCAAGTGGCTGCTGTGCTTCCCGGTGTTGTGACCCAAGTCCACGAGATATACAACAACAATAATAACAACAACAATAATGCACCGTGTAATTTCAAGAACTTCAATTCTGTGAAGCCGCTTAAGTTTTCTGGGTCGCAAGGAGCAACTGCGCTCCTGCAGTGGTTTGAGAGTATCGAGAGCACATTCAGACATGTGCAGTGTCCGAATGCGCGTAAGGTTGAATTTACTTCGAGCGTGTTTGAGAAGCGAGTGCTTACCTGGTGGAATGGTATTATGCGCGACCGGGGTGCCGAAGTGGCGTTGACACAAACATGGGAAGAGCTTCGGGCTCTCATGATGAAGGAGTTTTGTCCCCGTCATGAATTTCGGGCTTTGGAGCGAGAGTTTGACGATTTAAAGCAAGATGGGGCTGAACACCGTGCGTACACGAATCGTTTCGAGGAACTCAGTCTATTGTGTCCCACCATGTTTACCCCTCTGGAGAAAGCAATCGAGAGATATATCGATGGTCTACCCGATTCTATTCTGGAGATTGTGACCGGTGTTAATCCTACTACCCTTCGTCAAGCAATCGAGTTGTCTGCTACCCTGACTGAGACTTAAGTCTGGAAGGGTAAACTCACCCGCAAGGGTGATAAAAAGAAGGCGACTGATTCAGAAAAGGACAAGAAAAAGGGTAAGGTTAAGGAAGGTGAGTCGTCGAAGAAATCGAGGAAGCGAAAGGGTGCCCGAAATTTTGCTGTTACAGCACAGACTGCTCAGAACCCGCAGAACCCACCGGCTCAGCCATCTGCAAAGAAAGCGTATGCTGGTACCGCACCTCATTGCAGCGGTCATCACGTTGCACAACAAGCTTGCAAACAATGCACAACGTGTGGTAGACTTGGGCATTTGGCCAATGTTTGTCGTCTGGGACAGAATCAGGTTGCTCAGGTTCCAGCTCCGGGTCTAGGGAATGCTGCAAGATTCCCGCCGAGTTCATGTTTTAATTGTGGATAGTATGGTCCCTTTCGCAACAACTGTCCGAGACTGGTGAATGCAAACGCGAATGCTAACGCGAACCCGAATGCGAACGTCAACGTTAATGTGAATCCAGCTCGTGGGCGAGCATACAATTTGAATGCAATCGAAGCGAGGGCTGACAACGAGGTTGTCAATGGTACGTTTCTTGTTAACAATCAACCTGCATCTATTCTTTTTGATTCTGGTGCCGATAGAAGTTTTGTTTCATTATCTTTTGAGCCTTTGCTTGCGATTCCTAGAACTAAACTGAGGAAACCCTTATCTGTCGAGGCTGCTACTGGTAAACCTCTGGTTCTCGATTCTGTTATTCGTGATTGTCAGTTGAACCTTGATAACCATCTTTTTCCTATTGACCTCACACCGATGCAACTTGGGAGCTTCGATATTATCATTGGAATGGATTGGTTAACCAAACACCACGCTGAGGTGGTTTGTTTCGATAAGATTGTTCGTATTCCTTTGTCTTCCGGCGATGTTTTGGAAATTCGTGGAGAGAAGCCATCTGGTGGTTTGAAGCTTATGTCGTGTTTGGAAGCCCAAAGGTATCTACGAAAAGGATATGTTGCTTTTCTGGCACATGTCACCGAGGAGAAAGACAAGAGCAAAAGTATTCAGGATATTCCGATTGTTCGGGATTATCCGGAGGTGTTTCCTGATGAACTGCCTGGTTTGCCTCCAGTTCGTCAAGTCGAGTTTCATATTGACCTTGTACCCAATGCCAACCTGATTGCAAAAGCACCTTTTCGTCTTGCACCGGCGGAGATGCAAGAGTTATCAAAACAGCTTCAAGAGTTATCTGATAAAGGATTCATCAGACCGAGCTTTTCACCTTGGGGAGCTCCTGTCCTCTTCGTGAAAAAGAATGAATGTGTATCGATTATCGTGAGCTTAATAAGCTCACCATCAAAAATAGATATCCCCTACCTCGAATTGATGATCTTTTCGACCAGCTGCAGGGTGCTTCATGCTTTTCCGAGATCGATCTGCGTTCTGGGTATCATCAACTTCGTGTTCTCGAATAAGATATTCCCAAAACTGCTTTCCGCACAAGATATGGGCATTACGAGTTTACTGTCATGCCTTTTGGTTTGACGAATGCTCCAGCTATCTTTATGGACTTAATGAATAGGGTCTGCAAGCCTTATTTGGATCAGTTCGTCATTGTTTTTATTGATGACATCTTGATTTATTCAAAGTCTCGAGTGGAGCACGAACAACACCTTCGCTTAACATTGGAACTCCTGAGGAAGAAACGACTTTTTGCTAAATTCTCCAAGTGTGAATTCTGGCTTAAAGAAGTTCAATTCTTGGTTCATAGAGTCAATGAGCAGGGTATTCATGTTGATCCATCCAAGATTGCTGCTATTAAGGACTGGAGTACACCGACGATGCCTACAGAGATTCGATCTTTCCTTGGTCTTGCTGGTTATTATCGACGTTTCATTTCAAATTTCTCGAAGATTGCGGTTCCACTCACTGCTTTGACTCAGAAGAATAAGCCTTTTGAGTGGGGACCCAAGCAAGAAGAAGCGTTCCAAACGCTGAAGCAGAGGTTATGTAATGCTTCGGTTCTATCTCTGCCCGAGGGAAGCGATGATTTCATTGTCTATTGCGATGTGTCCAACTTAGGCCTTGGTTGCGTTCTTATGCAACGAGGTAAGGTTATTGCATATGCATCTTGACAGCTGAAAGTTCACGAGAAGAACTACACGACTCATGATCTTGAGTTAGGAGCTGTGGTTTTCGCGCTTAAAATCTGGAGACACTACCTCTATGGAACAAAGTGTGTGGTTTTCACAGACCACAAAAGTCTCCAGCATATTCTTAATCAGAAAGAGCTGAATATGAGGCAACGACGTTGGGTTGAACTCTTGAACGACTATGATTGCGAGATTCGCTACCATCCTGGTAAGGCGAATGTCGTAGCTGATGCGCTTAGTCGAAAAGAACGAGTCAAGCTTCATTCTGTTCGAACTCTATCTGATATTCAAGCTCGTGTCCTTCAAGCTCAACAATTTTGTGTTTCACAAAATTTAATAGGTATGGAATTACCACGTCAACTTGAGCTTAAGCTCGAAGCGAAAGACGATGGATTGCTCTATTTTATGGATCGATTGTGGATTCCGAAACAAGACGATCTTCGCACCTTGGTAATGGACGAATCTCATAAGTCTCGATATTCTATCCATCCTGGTGCTGATAAAATGTACAAGGATCTTCGTACTCGGTGCTGGTCGCCTGGTATGAAGAAGGATGTTGCCTTGTATGCATCGAAATGCCTAACTTGTCTCAAAGTCAAGGCTGAACATCAACGACCTTCTGGCTTGCTTGTACAGCCAGAAATACCGGTTTGGAAGTGGGAGAACACTGCGATGGATCTCATCACTAAATTACCGCGTACATCTAAAGGTCACGATCCTATTTGGGTTGTTGTCGATTGATTAGCGAAGTCAGCTCATTTTATTGCGATTCGCGAGGATCTATCTGCTGATAAACTTGCAAAGATTTATGTTGATGAGATTGTGTCACGACATGGTGTTCCTTTTGACATCATTTATGATCGTGATGCTCGATTTTCATATCATTTCTAGAAGGCCATGCAATCTGCTTTGGGAACCCAACTGAATCTAAGCACTGCTTATCATCCCCAAACAGATGGCCAATCTGAGAGAACGATTCAAACTTTGTAGGATATGCTTAGAGCATGCGTGATAGACTTTGGTGGTAATTGGGATTCTCATTTGCCGTTGATCGAGTTCTCTTACAACAATAGTTATCATACTAGCATTAATATGGAACCATTCGAAGCTCTCTACGGTCGAAAATGCCGTTCACCTGTCTGTTGGAACGAGACCGGTGAAGCTCAGCTTACTGGACCTGAGCTCGTTCTGGAAACAACTGACAAAATCAAGAAAATCCGCAATAATCTTGTGACAGCTCTAAACCGTCAAAAGAGATATGCGGATTTGGGACGCAAGCCCTTAGAATTTCAAGTCGGAGATCGTGTCCTACTCAAGGTTTCACCTTGGAAGGGAGTCATGAGATTTGGACAGAAAGGAAAACTTGCACCTCGATATGTGGGACCATTTAAGATTGTGGAAAGAATTGGAAAGGTTTCCTATCGACTAGAGCTACCTCCAAAGCTTGGAAATATTCACCCAACTTTTCACGTGTCCAATCTACGAAAGTGTTTAGCTGACGCTGATCTACACATTCCTCTCGACGAGATTCGAATTGATGAAACAATGCACTTTGTCGAGAAACCTGTGGAGATAGTGGAACGTACATACAAACAGTTGAAGAACAAACGGATTCATTTGGTTAAAGTTCGCTGGGAATCCAAACGTGGCCCAGAGTTTACTTGGGAACGTGAGGACCAGATGAAGACAAAATATCCGCATTTGTTTTCACAAGCTTCCTTTAGTTAAAATTTCGGGACGAAATTTCCTGAAGTAGGGGAGACTGTGACAATTGTGTTCTGTAATCGATGTACGATGTAAAACAATGATGATTATTAATAAAAAAATGTGCTTTGGTGTTATTATATGTGTTTTGATGTTATTATGTGTGCAATTATGTTTGGTGATTTTGCAATTCGATTCGATTCCGATTACAAGCTTTAAATCGCGTTCTGGAAGGTTATACGCAAACTGGTGCGTAAACGCAGTCAGTATAATGCGACAAACACTCCGGAATAGAGACATAGGCTTAACATACCTTAAATAACCTCCACATAACTTAGAAATAAGTTTTGAATGGTTTGGTGTGTCGAAATCAACTTTGTTCGATCGCAGGGACTATTTGTGTCAAACTGCGAAACTATTCCAATTTGAACTGTAATGAACATTCCGGAACATGACCATAAGTTAAACATACCCTAAATAACCTTTACATAGCTTAGAAATAGGCTTTGAGGGGTTCGGTATGCTAAAATAAACTTTATGGTCATTCAGGGACTAAAAGCGTCAAAAAGTGCATAAGTTTGCACTTTCACGCATATCTTACATTCTGAATACATCTGGACATCCAAAAATTTATGTAAGCATTAAAATATTTTATTTTAGTGTTTGGCATAAGAAAAATCCATTCGTCGCGCAATTTGGACCGTTTTTGCGTTCGTTACGACTTCCGTCGTAATTAACCAAACAACGCAACCGTACGGCCAAACGAACCGACATCCGAGATATTTTTGAGCACATTCTTAGCTTCCTATACTTTAACTTCATTTTATATCTTTGAAATGAGGTTAACGGGGCTTAAACGTGTCAAAAATGCATCGAAAACCAAGTTTGGAGCTGCAGGGACCAAAACTGTCAATTCAGCAAAGTTGATGGCTTACGGACCGTAAGCCCTCACCCTTACGGTCCGTAAGGACCTCCCAGCTGATCAGAACCTTCCTTCCAGCCTGTTTCCAGCTGTCACACACTCAAACCCCAATTGCACTTGCCTCTTCCTGATAATGAGGGGCCATTTTGGTGTTCCATGGAAATTTCAACAAGTGTAGGGGTGAGATTGAAGCACGATTTTCGATAAACGATCCTAATGGTCCTAGTAATCCTATAAATACCCCCACCCTTCACTTGAAAAACCCACTTGAAATCTGAGTTTTTCTCTAAGTGGTTGTGTTTATACACTTCCTACCTGAGATTACTTGGAAATCAAACTTGCGGGGACCCGTTGTAAGTGTTCTTTCGTTCTTTTCCATTCATTTTAGCGTTAAAGTCAAACTGTGTTTGACTTTCTGCATTGACCAGTTTATGGTCAATGTGAAGTCCGTTTGAACTTCATAACGTGAGCGTAATCACGATGGTTATAGTCCCTTGTGACTATACCTACTGATTACCACGTTATCTAGGCTCAGTGAAGAGTCGTAGTTTCGGCCAAAATGCGTATTATTGCGTATTTTGTAACCAAACTACTTGTGGGTAGCAAAACCTTTTGTTTTGATACCAAACCTGTTTTCAAACCTTGTTAAACATGTTCTAACATGTTTAGCTCGTCACTTTTAGTTTTGTGCTTGTCTAGGATCGTAAAGGTAAGCGATCTAAACAATCGCTTATACTTTCGAACCCGACCCGTTTGGGTGATCATTAGGATCTGACCAAACATGTTTAGTGACCATAGTCGCTTAGGGAATAACCTTCCGAGGTTATACCTTATGGTCACCTAGTTTAGGTAGTTGCATGATAAGTAGATTATATGCCATAGGTAAATTACCAGAATACCCTTTTCATACATGATTGGTAATTAAGCATATGTAACTTAAACTTTTGACACGTAACTGATTAAACATGTATAGGCATATAATACTTGTCATAGGACTAGTTAGACGTCTTGAACGCGCTTTTGCGCACACGACACGTTAAAGTAGCGTAAACTACCTTAATGGGCCGCGATGGGTCGAAAGCACTTAGGTTAGGTTTCATTTAGGATGTAGGCTTTGTTAAACCATATCACATGAGTTCCAACACTCATTAGGTTTACAAGACCTCATTCTGTCCGATCTTCTGGTTTAGGCGTCTATTGTTTGACTAGTGATTCGATTACTAGGTGCTACTTGATTTCTCTGGTTTACTCGAGTTTGTTGTGGTACTATTGATTGAAGATACCTTGCACTACATGTGAGTACATAGTTCCCCTATTTTACTGTTTTCAAATGTTTTGGGGTGATTCATATGTACATAATGTTTTCAAGGTGTTAACGATGATTTCAAAAACGAATATAACGATTTATACTAAACTAATAACGATTTCGATAATGTGAACAAACTTGTTTGTTGTAGTTACATAACGAATGACATTCATTAATTTTGACCGAACCGACCAGTATTAGGTTATGGTACCATAGGATATGGCAAATCCCGTTATTATACTACACCCATGGTTATGTGTGGGTGTTGTGGGTAACGACTGAATCTGTTGATTGTTAACTTACCCTTTGGAGGTTTGTTAATGCGAGAACGATTGGGATGATGAATGAGTCACAATGGTTTGAATGTTATTAACGAGACAACCATATAAAAGTGGTTTTCACAAATAAAACAAGAACGATTTGAACGAGTGATGAGTTGAACGATTTGGAACGATTTGGGTAAACGATTGGTTTTTGGTTAGTGTTTAGATAACGGGACGGGTGTAATGTGGTGAAAACATGGTAGATACGCCGCTGATACTTCTTATATATAAGTGTTTTCAACATATTACATACCATAGCGTTATTTAGTTCTCTTGGGTAAACGATATTGAAACGATGTCACACAACGTTGTTTTCGAAGTAATACACGAGATTTATTAAACGAGTTAATACGAGATGTTTTACAATTTGCTCTACTAAAACAAATGTTTTTGGGTTAGGAATCATGGCTACGAGGTTTTATAAACTATAACCCGCTTGATTTGAGTTGGTTAATTAAGTGGCAATATTATACTCTTTTCAAAACAAGGTTTTAATACTGTATTGCAACATTTAAAACAGCCATGAATCCGACACTCCTATAAAACCTATGTACTTGCCAGCATTTCTTTGCTGACTTTATTTTCACATATGTTTCAGGTGTTGATGCTTGATGATGATACTAGGATGCATGAGTCACATAGGATCAGGACGAAGCCTTAGTGACTTTAAAGAAATGATAGTCGATATGAAACTTGTTTATTCTATGTTAAGACAATGTTAATGTTTAATATTATCAATAAAACGAAACACTTTTTATGCATGGTTGTGAAACGATAATTCTGTTGCAACACGCCCCGACGTTTTCTGCCGCGCTTTGTTGTTTTACGCGATCGGGGTGTGACAATTATCCAGGATATGAGCTCAGAATTCCGCCCATAACAGTTGTGTTTATCCTAAATTCTTGACTCTTTGTTATGCTTTGACACTTAATGAACGTGAAACTAATTTAACGCAAACACGACACACGGGTTTACTCATGTTAGTTATGTTAATCATGTGTTTAAATGTAGTGATATTATAAAACATAATAATGACTACTCACAATAATACGCAACGCAACACTTAACCTCGCTCGCAAACGAACCAAAGTTGGGAAAACTAACAAACGCGAACCTGGCCGTCCGAATGGCCATTCGTCCGAATGGCCATCCGCCCAGATGACCATCCGTTTGGATGACCATCCGGACACTACCACTCGCCACCGCCTTAACTCTTAACTCATCCAAACATAACCATTCGGGTAGGCCTGTTGCTGTCACCTATATATTGTTGACTTGAACCTTCATTTTCACCTTTCACCTCTGCTCATTCGCCCCCAAGTTCCAGACGTGATTCAAGGCCATTTTGTAACCTATTTCACCCAAATCTTCTTTGATCTTCACCTTTAATCACTCCTACTCCATCTTCTTCATCAAAATCACACACACACCATAACTTTTCCTCAAAAAAAAAAAACACTGATTTTAGACTTTCCGAAGGTGGTTTCCACACGTTTTGCTTAGGCAAACTGTTGTGGAGCACCATTTAATTGAGATTGGTCTAAGATCTAAAGGGTTTTCACATTTTTCAACTAAATTATGAAAGGTTTCAACACTTTTACAACTTGTTTTGAACTTTTCTTCATGTTTATACAAAACACTGGTGAAATCAGACTCAAACAGACTCTCGACTCATTTCTTAGTCGAGAGTCGGCTTGAAAACTGATTTCCACCTAAGAGATGGACCGATTAACGGGTCAAACATGAATTTTTCATCAGAAACAGCGCGTCGGACCGAAAGGGCTGAGCCCATCCAGCCGAATGAACTGGATTTGGTATATTCCATTGTTTGACACGTCAGCACGTCATCTCTGTTAACTCGAAACTTTGCTTAGAAAATTTTACAAAACATCGAACATAGACCATCTACCCAAATGGCCATCCGTCCGGATGACCATCCGTCCAGATGATCTGACCATGAAAATAATTGTTGTTACTTTTGTTAGAACATCTTTGATCAAAAGTTCGAAAATTTTAACAGTTCACAAGCAACCACGGACTGACTAAATGACCATCCGTCCGAAATGGCCATCCGTCCGAATGGCCATCCTTTCGAATGGCCATCCGTCCGAATGACCCATCTACTCAGATAGTCTGTTGAATACTTAAGTTGTTTTTGGCACTATTCGACACTGTGTTTCCGACCGGGTCAGCACTTTGAGGACTTATTCTCTGTTCCTGCACGCAGGCTAATCCAGCACTCCCTTCGATCCAACCAGACTATGTCTAGGTTCTAAGTACTCACTGTGAGTATACTAGATCCCTTTTTGTTTTAAACACTTTGGGATGCAACATGTATTCTATATAAACGCACGACACTTGAAACTTGTTTGTAAACAGACTCTGTCCACTATTAATATGTTGAGTTTATTTTAATACATGTTGTAGGTTGATAAGTTTGGACGTTGAAGAATCAAGCTAGGGTGACTTTAGATACACACCTTAGAAAAACAATATTTTGGATCATGTTTGAAATTTTGATGATGTTGATACAATTTTGACTATGTTTTTGGTTCGTATGACATTCTAGTTCCTGTTATGAAATTTTGATTAATCTATATCGACACAAGTAGCGTTATGATGCTTTGAGCGATTTGTTCGTCTCGCCCCGATGTTTCCGCCATCGGTTGAGGTGTGACAGATTGGTATCAGAGCCATAACTACAGGGAATTAGGAAAAGTAGGAATGCTTTTACCTAGTCTATAGTTTAGGAACATTCTCACTATGTGTTCTTTAAGACTACTTGCATTCTCTCTTAATTGCTTCTATCTATTCTCTTTGGTCTCTTAATATACATGCCTTTCCTAAGGCTAACACAATACACACTTAGATGCTTTGAAGACACTCTTGTAACACAATCGAAACGACTCATCAAAATAGGGGTGATTCCCGCCTTTGGTGATGACTTTCACTCCGCTATACTTTGTGTTTTGCATGAAATTTACCCTCAAGTTAAGAGTGATATCCAAACCTTGAAGGAAATTTCCATTTCATATCCTAGTGAGTCTTATCTTTTGATAAGTACCAACTACATTAGGGCATGATGTTACCAAGTTAGAGGTGAAACTTGCATCTTGATAACTAGTCCCACTCTTTGATTTTCAATCTCGCCAAAGTCCCGAATTCTTCAATTGATTAAGGGCGTGTAGTAACTGGAAGGAAAAATACCATTAATCGAATGCCGATGATAGTATTTGTCTATTAGGCCAAAGCACGTTTCCTTAAATTCAAAGGAGGACTTCGATTCACTTTGGAATAGTCGACGTTTCTCTACCCGAAACAATCCTATGTTTTATGAGCCTTTCTTTTATGTTATCTCGATTTATACGATTTTATACTTGATACCTCGTTCATTTCAAAACTGTTACACAATTCGTATGCTTCTTCGCAATCGAAAAAAATAATAATCTCTCGTGAACAAATTAAATTTATGATGCTTTCATTATTCTATGTGATACAATGTGAAACTTGTTATGCTATGTGAAACGTATGTTCTACGTGATGCAAATTGAGGCATTTATGTGCTGTGTAATGTACTCTGTGATACAAATCAATTAAACAAAAACATTATGATCGAGTCTCATCCGATCCTTGTTCTGAATCTTCAGATATCATCGAGCCGACTTTCTAACCCTCACAAGAGGTCTAAGGCTAACACCCAGAAGAAGATGATGTCTTTCATGGCCGATCAGATCGCGCGTATTGTTCCCAAGATTGTCACTGAAATTCAGGGATCAAACACTCCTCCCTCCTCTGTTGACTCGAAAGCAATCCAACCTAAGCCTGTGAGCTTCAACTACAAACACTTTGTCTCCTGCAACCCTAAGCCTTTCACGGGCAGCGATGGGGTGACTGCAATGCTGGAATGGTTTGACAACATTGAAGTTACTTTCATCAACAGTGAATGCCCTGAGCATCTCAAGACTAGGAGTGCGACTGGTGTTTTCCAAGGCAGAGCTTTGGAATGGTGGACCAATGAGAGAAACATCCGCTCAAATGATGAAGCCTATGCTTTACCATGGGCTGAGGTTAGGGAACTGATGATGTTCGAATTCTGCCCTCCGCATGAGCAGCAAAAACTCGAGGACGAGTTTTGGCATCTGAAACAAGTTGGTGATGATAATCTGGCCTATACCACCCATTTTAAGCAACTCAGTATAATCGTGCCTCATTTGGTTTCTACTCCTAAACGCATGATCATGAAGTACATTCATGGGTTACCCTCTGGAATGCGTGACGCCATTGAAGCAGCACAACTAGACTCCATCGAAGAAGTTTACCGACTTGCAGCTAGTTTGAACAACAACCGAGTTCGTGATAAACAATTTGGCACACCTGCCCCCTCGAAACCATATCACCCAACAACCAAGTGGTGGCAAGAATAAGAAACGAAAGTCTCAAAACTCTGGCTGCAATGCAATTGTACCTGCTGTAAATCCAAACCCTGCTTCTCCTGAAAACACCAAGAAGCCATACATTGGGGTTCATCCTAAGTACGACACTTGCCACTATCATCACCTTGCTAACTCGGCACGTCGCCATTGTACTTCATGCAACCGCTATGGCCACACAGCTCCTTACTGCTGCCAGACCAACCAAGTTCAGCAAGCTCCCCAGAACCCCAAACCAGCAAACAACGCGCGAGCCTGCTATAAGTGTGGTGATACCACTCATCTCCGTCCTCAATGCCCTCAGTTGAATCAAGAGCAGTCGCAGCAGTATGCCCCACGAGGACGCACATTCAACATCAACGCCAAGCAAGCTCAGAACAACAACGACGTCGTTAATGGTACGTTTCTCATTAATAACCTCTACGCTTCGATACTATTTGATACTGGCGCAGACAAAAGCTTTGTGTCCGTTGAATTTGAATCTTTGTTAAATTGTGCACGCTCTAAACTACCTAAGTCATTCTCAGTCGAGATTGCCGATGGTAAGTATATCTTAGTCGACTTTATTCTTCGTGATTGCCTCCTTACTCTTAACGATCACGTTTTGACTATCGACCTCATACCCATGCAACTGGGTAGCTTTGATATCATAGTAGGCATGGATTGGTTACGTAAGAACCATGTTGAAATCGCTTGTCACGAGAAGTACGTTCGTTTACCTCTCCCGCCTGGTGATACTTTACACGTCTATAGAGACCGACCTTCTAGAGGAATGAAACTGATGTCATGCACTCAAGCGAATAAATGCCTACGTAAACAGTAATTTGCCTTTTTAACCCATGTCGTGGAAGAAAAGGGCAAGGGAAAGAGCGTAAGTGATGTTCCAGTAGTGTGTGATTCCCTGATGTCTTTCTTGAAGATCTTCCTGGTCTTCCTCCACCTCGATCCGTTGATTTTCGTATTGATCTCGTACCTTGTTCGACTCCTGTTGCCAAGGCTCCCTACCGACGTGCACCCTCGGAGATGCAAGAGTTATCTAGTCAACTGCAAGAACATCTTGACAAGGGTTTTATACGCCCGAGTACCTTACCTTGGGGTGCTCCTGTGCTATTCGTCAAGAAGAAAGATGGTTCGTTTCGCATGTGCATCGACTACCGTGAACTTAACAAACTCACTATAAAAAACCGTTATCCTCTCCCTCGCATCGACGATCTATTTGACCAGCTACAAGGCGTAAGTTTTTTCTCTAAATCGACCTTCGATCTCGTTATCATCAAATTCGTGTTCTCGAAGAGGACATCCCCAAAACCGCATTTCGCACACGTTATGGACACTACGAGTTCGTGGTTATGCCTTTTGGCTTGACCAACGCATCCACCGTGTTCATGGACCTTATGAACTGTGTTTGTAAACCTTACTTGGATCGTTTTGTAATAGTTTTTATTGGTGATATTCTCATTTATTCGAAAACTCAAGCTGATGATGAACGCCATTTACTCCTCATGTTGGAACTATTACGTGGTGAACGCTTATACGCAAAGTTTTCTAAGTGTGAATTTTGGATTAAAGAAGTACAATTTCTCAGGCACGTTGTTAGCAAACAAGGAATCCATGTTGACCTTTCCAAAATCGAAGCAGTGAAGAATTGGATCACGCCTAAATCTGCATCTGAAATTCGTTCATTCTTGGGATTGGTGGGTTATTACCGTTGATTCATCTCGAACTTTTCAAAGATTGTTGTTCCTCTCACTTCGCTAACTCAGAAAGGCATACCTTTTGCTTGGGGTCCTGAGCAAGAGGAATCTTTCCAAACTCTTAAGAACCTGCTTTGTAACCCTCCCGTACTTACTCTCCCTGATGGAATGATGATTTCATGGTATATTGCGATGCCTCGAACCGTGGTCTTGGTTTTGTTCTTATGCAGCGAGACAAGGTCATCGCTTATGCCTCTCGACAACTCAAAATACGTGAGAAAAACTATACTACCCACGATCTTGAGCTGGGCGCAGTTGCTTTTGCGTTAAAGATTTGGCGACACTACCTATATGGTACTAAGTGTGTGGTTTTCACTGACCATAAGAGC
Organism: Helianthus tuberosus; assembly: GCA_030545235.1. Taxonomy (NCBI): domain Eukaryota; kingdom Viridiplantae; phylum Streptophyta; class Magnoliopsida; order Asterales; family Asteraceae; genus Helianthus; species Helianthus tuberosus. Next base: position 89,012,468 of record CM060356.1, on the reverse strand, counting down.
CTGCAGCACATCTTTAACCAAAAGGAACTAAACATGCGTCAGCAACGATGGGTGGAGTTGCTTAACGACTACGACTGCGAGATTCGCTACCATCCTGGCAAAGCGAATGTCGTGGCCGATGCTCTTAGTCGTAACACTCATGTTAGTAGCATCTGTTGTTTTCAGATCACTAGTGATCTTCCTGCTTGTATTCGTGAAGCTCAATACTCGTCAGCCAACGAAGGTAGTCTAATCGTTGAACTACATGGTGCTTCTATCGACCAACTTGTGACGAAGTCTGATGGACTTCAATACTATCTCGATCACATCTGGATGCCAGATCACGACAATCTTCGTGAGCTCATCATGAATGAAGCCCACAAATCCCGATACTCTATTCATCCTTGTACTGATAAGATGTACCATGACTTGCGTACGTCCTATTGGTGGCCCAGTATGAAAAAGGATGTCACCACTTACCTTTCAAAATGTCTCACTTGCTCAAAGGTCAAAGCTGAGCATCAGCGTCCTTCAGGCCTTCTCGAGCAACCCGAAATCCCTGTTTGGAAATGGGATAGCATTGCTATGGACTTCATAACCAAACTCCCTCGTACCCCTTCTGGTCACGACAGTATATGGGTAATCATCGACCGTTTGACCAAATCAACCCACTTTCTTCCTATTCGTGAAGATTACAAAGTGGAGAAACTTGCTCCAGTTTACACCGATGAAATCATATGTCGTCATGGGATACCCATTAACATCATCTCTGACCGTGATGGTCGCTTCACTTCACGTCTTTGGCAAACCTTCCAGTCCGCTATGGGTTCTCAGTTGAATCTTAGTACGGCCTTTCATCCTCAAACGGATGGACAGACAGAACGTACTATCCAAACCCTAGAGGACATGCTCCATTCTTGTGTCATCAACTTTGGTGGTAATTGGGATGTACATTTACCATTGATTGAGTTTTCGTACAACAACAGCTACCATTCCAGTATTCAGATGGCTCCTTTCAAAGCTTTATACGGTTACAAGTACCGATCTCCCATCAGTTGGCATGAGAATGGTGATAAGCAACTTACTGGCCCTGAGCTCATTCGAGAGACGACGGATAAGATTCTTCAAATCCGCGACAACTTGCTCAAGGCTAGAAGCAGACAAAAGAGCTATGCTGACAAAAGGCGTAAGCCTCTGGAATTCATTGTTGGAGACCACGTTCTACTCAAAGTATCTCCCTGGAAAGGAGTAATACGTTTTGGTAAAAAGGAAAAGCTTGCCCCTTGCTATGTGGGTCCTTTCAAGAAACACGAAAGGAATGGCAAGGTGGCTTACCGACTCGATTTACCTCAAGAGCTTAGCAACGTACATCCAACGTTCCATGTCTCTAATCTCAGGAAGTGCTTAGCAGATGAGGAACTTCAAGTTCCCATCGAAGACTTGCAAATACATGAGACTCTTCATTTTGTGGAGAAACCGGTCGAAATCATGGACCAAGGTACCAAGCGGCTAAGGCGCAACAAAATTTCCATAGTCAAGGTTCGATGGGAAGGAAAGCGTAGCGCCGAATTCACTTGGGAACTCGAGAGTGAAATGAAAACCAAGTACCCAGAACTCTTTTGTGACATCTATGCTTGTAATCATTGTAAACAATTCAACTATCAATGAAATAAAGTTATTTGATCCCAATGTTTGTTTGTTTATGTTTGATGTTTTTCATGTTTTGACTTTTATTCGATTCTAAACTCTATATCACTTTCTAGAGAGTTATACGCAAACTGGTGCGTAAACATAATCAGTTTAATGTAACAAACCCTCTGGAACATCAATTTACGCTTAACATACCTTAAATAACCTTTACATAACTTAGAAATAAGTTTTGAAGGCATTGGTATGGCAAAATCAAGTTTATTCGCTTACAGGGACTTAATTCGACAAACTACGAAAGTATGACGATTCGTACTGGAACAGACATTCCGAAACATGACCATAAGTTAAACATACCATAAATATCCTTTACATAGCTTAGAAATAGGCTTTGAGGGGTTCGGTGTGCTAAAATAAACTTTTGGGTCATTCAGGGACAAAAAGCGTCAAAAAGTGCACAAGTTTGCATTTTCGCGCATAACTTACATTCTGAATACATCAGGACATCCAAAAATTTATGTAATCCTTAAAATATTTTATTTTAGTGATTGGCATGAGAAAAATCCATTCGTCGCGCAATTTGGACCGTTTTTGCGTCCGTTTCGACTTCCGTCGTAATTAACCGAACAACGCAATCGTACGGCCAAACGAACAGACATCCGACATAATTTTGAGCATATTTTAAGTTCCCTATACATTAACTGCATATTTGAGCCTTAAAATAAGGTTAACGGGGCTTAAATGTGTCAAAACGCATCAAAAATCAAGTTCGGAGTCACAGAGGCCTGTTCTGTCCAAAATCAAACTTTGCTGGTCTGCACAAGGCATACGGACCGTAAGCACTTATCCATACGGTCCGTAAGGACCTCCCAGATCAGCAAAACCAGTTTTAACAGCTGTTAACAGCTGTTATACACCCATAACCCTCTTGCACATGGTATTTCTGAAACTATGGGCTTAATCTAGGGGCTCCAATGGTTTTGTAAAACCATGGGTGCACATGTACGGACAAGATCAAAGCACGTTATTCGACGAACAATCTTAACGGTCCTAAGAAATCTATAAATACCCCTCAAGATCACAACTCAAAACCCACACCTTTGAATCTGAATTTGTTCTCTAAGTTGATGTGTTTATCACTTCATACCTGAGAATATTCGGATCAAAATTTCCGTTCTTGGACCCGTTGTAAGTCCTCTTTCGTTCTTTTAGCGTTTTCTGCGTTGACCAGTTTATGGTCAACACAAAGTTCGGTTGAGCTTCACAACGTGAGCGTAATCATTATGGTTATAGTCCCTTGTGACTATACCTACTGATTACCACGTTATCCAGGCTCAGTGACGAGCCGTAGTTTCGGCCAAAATGCGCATTCACGCGTATTTTGTAACCAAAATACTTTTGGGTATCAAAACCGTTTGTTTTGATACCAAACCTATTTTCAAACCTCGTTAAACCTGTTCTAACATGTTTAGCTCGTCACTTTTAGTTTTGTGCTTGTCTAGGGTCGTAAAGGTAAGCGATCTAATCAATCGCTTATACTTTCGAACCCGACCCATTTGGTCGATCATTAGGATCCGACCAAACACATTAGGCGACCATATTTATATAGGGAATAACCTTTCAAGGTTATACCTTATGGTCACGTCGTTTAAGTAGTTGTAGGATAAGTAGTTCTTATGCCTTAGGTAAATTACCAAAATGCCCTTTTTACGCCCAAAATTCATTTTAAGCATATGTAACATAACTTTTGATATCTAAACTGATTTGGCAACAATATTAATCATGTTAAGGCATATTCTACTTGTCATAGGACTAGTTAGGCGGTCCAAACGCGTTTCACGCGGACGACGCGTTAAAGTAGCATAAGCTACCTAAACGGGTCGTAATGGGTCAAAAGCACTTAGGGTAAGTTTCGTTTTAGTATGTAGGCTTTGTTAAACCATATTGCATGAGTTCTTACACTCATTTGGTTTACGAACCCTCATGCTACCCGATCCCTCGAATTAGGTGCCGTTTATTTACATAGTTACCTATATTAGGTGCCGTTTGATTCCGTGATCTTCTAGCATTGCTTGATGGTTATGCTAGGACTTCTAAGCAATCCCAAGTGAGTACATAGACCCCTCTTTTACGGTTTTTCAAACGTTTTGGGCTGAAACACATGTGCCTACTTGTTACTTTCGTGCTTTCCTGTTTTCACATCATATACTTGCTATGTTTATTAGTACAGTTATAGTACATGATTTACATTACATTGATTTGCTTTGTATGATAACTTAGCATACTTAGTACATTGTTTTACTTTACATTTCTGCTTTGTATGTTGACTGAGCATGCTAGCACATTGATTTATATGACTTTTCTGCTTTGTATATTAACTTAGCATACTTAGTATATTGTTTTCATATAACATGTTTACATTTGGTATAACATTTGGTTTGTACAACTGGGACTTATATACGACATCCTAGGTTTGTTTGGGTGTAAGGAATGACTGAATCCAAAAACATTTCTTTTAAGAACCTTGACTTAGGGTTATCCGTCTGTCTCAAGGCTTGAATGTATGCGTTAACTTACCACATAAGTGTTTGTATCAATAAAACATGCATTTACTTTGCAAAACATAACTTTTTGATATATTCAAAATACTTTGTTTTGTACATTTTTTTACATTCGGTTTATGAGACAACACTTTACTTACCATACATAACATTTGTTACACATTACTTGACTGCATTTGGACTTTTTAACATTTGACATGGTTTATACAGGGACTTTTTAACAAATGGTTTAAACATGAACTTTATACATTGGTGGTTTGTTTAAGTGACTTAAGTAACGAGATGTGAGTAGTATGATACAAGCATGGTGGATAAGCCACTGGTACTTCCTATATATAAGTGCTTGTATAATATTACATATCATAGCGTTATTTAAATCATTCAATTTGGAGTTATACATTTTACACAAGTAACATGTTTTTCACAAGACTTTGGTTTACAAAACAGTTACTTTATACAACTCATTTTACTTGGTTATTCATTTAACCATATATTATTCTTTTATTTATACATATCATCTGATCTTATCGCTTTTCAAAGGATTTACAAAACAAAACAATTTACAAGGTTCATGACTAAATTTTATTAACCATTTTCTTAAACCTAAGTCATGAATCCTATTTTCACAAAACCTATGTATCTCACAGGCATTTTTATGCTGACGTACCTATTTTCACATGTGTTTTCAGGAGCTGTTGCTTAGGATGATGATCGTGACATTAGGGCGGACCTGTGCCGTAGAGACTTAAAATGAAGATAGACTTAGTTTAATTATGTTATGTACTCTTTGGTTCTTGTTTTGAGACAATGTATTCCACCTTTGGTTATCGAATAAAATGTAATTTTATTTACCATGGTTGTGGAACAATAATTCTGTTACAACACTCCCCGACTTTTCCGCCACGATTTGATGTTCTACGTGGTCGGGGTATGACAGAAAAGTTGGTATCAGAGCCAATGGTTATAGGGAATTAGGTTATTAGTAATGCTTTGACCTAGACTATAACTTTCTAGGACCCTAACGCAAGAAGATTTGTGTTTAGATTTTAAAACAAAAACCGTCACCTATCCTTAGGTGATAACCACAACGAGAACATCAATTCCGAATCTGCTTTGAAAATTAATCACCTATTCTTGGATGATTGATTACTAGGTTTTGAACCCTCTATTACAAGGTTTTGAACCCCTTTGAATTTTCTAAATCTCGTCAAAGTTTTGGGTCCTAAATAGTGTGAACACGTGCAAACTGGAAGGGTGAATTCCTGTACCCTGGGTTTTTTGTCTAAGGCTAGAGTGTTCGTACAAATCCACATAATCGGACCAGTCACTCTTACCTGGGAACTCTTGGGGTGAGTGTTCACTTATAGGCGAGCATGTCTTCGCGATATATTATTTTTGACCCAATTACTTTGATTAGTTACAATGTGTCGTTTGTTTGCCTTGTGGTAACGAACAAGTGACCACCATCTTTGCTTTTGTCAATTTTTGTATCATCTCATTCTTTTCATCCAATCATCTCACTCGTTTCCTTTCATGTTTCCCCTTTTAGAATGCCTCCTCGACGCAAGAATCAGATAGCGATTGCCGAACTGGCGGAAATCATCGCGCAGCAAATGGCTGCTACTTTCCCAAACCTTATTGCTCAACTGAACCAAGCCAACAACAACAATAATGCTCCATGCAATTTCAAGAGTTACAATTCAGCTAAGCCACTCAAGTTTAGTGGTTCTGAAGGAGCAACTGGGCTCCTACAATGGTTCGAGAGCACTGAGAGTACGTTTCGTCACGTTCAGTGTCCTGATAATCGCAAGGTCGAGTTTGCTTCCAGTGTGTTTCTGAAGAGGGCTCTTACATGGTGGAACGGGGTTATGAGAGACCGTGGTGCTGAGGTTGCTTTAGCACAGACTTGGGCTGAACTTAGGACTCTTATGATGAGGGAGTTTTGTCCTCGTCATGAGCTGCGAGCTCTAGAAAGGGAGTTTGATGATCTGAAATAGGATAGTGGCGAGCACCGGGCGTATACTGATAGGTATGAGGAGCTGAGTTTGTTATGCCCAACAATGGTTACCCCACTCGACAAGGCTATCAAAAGGTACATCGATGGTCTACCTGACTCAGTGCAAGACATCGTTACTGGTAGTAACCCTACCACAGTCCGTCAGGCGATCGAGTTAGCAGCGACCTTGACCGAGTCGCAGGTTCGAAAGGGAAAGCTGCATAAAAAGGGTGACAAAGGTAAGAAGCTGGCGTCTGACAAAGAGGATGGAAAGAAAGGTAAAAACAAGAAGGGAAAGGATTCTGGTTCCTCAAAGGGTTCTAGGAAGCGAAAGGCTTCCCAAAACTATGTCGTTACTGCACAGGCTCAAGCTGCACCAAATCAGCCTGCGCAGCCACCCGCCAAGAGGCCTTATCTTGGCAATGCACCTTTGTGCAACAGGTGTAACGGCCATCACCTACCACATCTCCAATGTCGTCATTGCACTAACTGTGGAAGAAATGGTCATCTTGCCGCTACATGCCGCATTCCTGTCAACCAGAATCAGGCAGTTCAGAACCAAGCCCAACAAGTTGCTCAGCCTCTTACTCAGCAACAAGGTCAAGCTGCACGACCTCACTACCCACCAGGTTCTTGTTATAACTGTGGGGATCTGACCCACTACCGTAACCAGTGTCCAAGATTGGTGAATGCGAATCCAGTTCAGGCTCAGGCTCGAGGGCGAGCTTTTAACATGAATGCACAAGAGGCGCAAGCAGACAATGAAGTGGTGAACGGTACGTTCTTTGTTAATAATCAACCCGCATCTGTTCTTTTTGATTCTGGTGCCGATAAGAGTTTTGTGTCACTATCTTTTGAGCCATTGCTTCGCATGTCTAGAACAAAACTAGGAAAACCCTTGACTGTAGAAGTTGCTAGTGGTGAACCCATTGTTCTTGATTCTGTTCTTCGCAACTGCCAGTTGAACCTTAACAACCATCTTTTTCCTATCGACCTCACACCAATGCAACTTGGAAGCTTCGACGTTATAGTGGGTATGGATTCGTTAGCCAAGCATCGCGCAGAGGTAGTTTCTTTTGAGAAGATCGTTCATGTACCGCTTTCATCAGGTGCGATCCTACAGGTTCGTGGCGAGAAACCTGCTAGCGGCCTCAAGCTCATGACTTGTTTTCAAGCTCGGAAGTATCTGTGAAAGAACTATGCGGCCTTCTTGGCACATGTTACAGCAGATAAAGGCAAAGGTAAGTCTATTCAAGATATCCCTGTTGTTCGGGATTATCCTGAAGTATTTCCTGGAGAGTTACCTGGTTTACCCCCAGCACGCCAAGTCGAGTTCCATATTGATCTCGTACCTGGTGCAAATCCCATTGCTAGATCCCCATATCGTCTTGCACCGTCTGAGATGCAAGAGTTGTCTAAGCAGCTTCAAGAGCTCTCTGACAAAGGTTTTATCCGTCCTAGCTTTTCACCTTGGGGTGCTCCCGTTCTTTTTGTCAAGAAGAAGGATGGATCTTTTAGGATGTGTATCGATTATCGTGAGCTTAACAAGCTTACCATCAAGAATCGATATCCCCTACCTCGCATTGATGATCTCTTTGACCAGTTACAGGGCGCTTCTTATTTTTCAAAGATTGATCTGCGATCTGGATATCATAAACTTCGTGTGCATGAAGAAGATATTCCCAAGACCGCTTTCCGTACTCGATATGGGCATTATGAGTTCACAGTCATGCCGTTTGGTTTGACTAATGCTCCTGCTCTTTTCATGGACTTAATGAATAGGGTCTACAAGCATTATTTAGATAAGTTCATCATCGTTTTTATTGATGACATCTTGATTTATTCTAAGACGCGAGCTGATCATGAGCAACATCTTTGTCTTACTCTGGAACTCCTAAAGAAAGAGCAACTTTTCGCAAAATTCTCCAAGTGTGAATTCTGGCTTAAAGAAGTTCAATTTTTAGGACATATTGTCAACGAACAAGGTATTCATGTAGATCCCTCCAAGATCAGTGCGATTAAGGATTGGGATATGCCTACTGCTCCTACTTAAGTTCGTTCTTTTCTTGGTCTTGCGGGTTATTACCGCCGCTTCATTGAAAACTTCTCAAAGATTGCAGTTCCTCTAACTACTCTAACTCAGAAGAACAAACCCTTTGAATGGGGATTTAAGCAAGAGGAAGCATTTCTGACTTTGAAAGAGAAACTTTGTGACACGCCTATTATGACTTTTCCTGAGGGCAATGATGATTTTGTCGTTTATTGCGATGCATCTAAATTGGGTCTTGGCTGTGTTCTCATGCAAAGGAACAAAGTCATAGCATATGCATCGAGGCAGTTGAAGATACATGAGAAAAACTACACCACTCATGATCTTGAGTTAGGTGTAGTTGTCTTCGCTCTTAAGATCTGGAGACACCATTTGTACGGTACAAAATGTGTGGTTTTCATGGACCACAAAAGTATTCAGCATATCTTCAATCAGAAAGAACTCAACATGAGGCAACGATGTTGGCTTGAGCTTCTAAACGACTATGACTGCGAAATTCGCTACCATCCTGGTAAGGCAAATGTCGTAGCCGATGCTTTGAGTCATAAGGAACGTACTAAGATTCATTGTGTTCATGTTCAATCTGATATTCAAGCCAGATCTGATATCCAAACCCGCATCTCTCAGGCTCAACACACTTGTGTTTCACAAGGTTTGATGGGTAAGGAGTTACCCCATCACATAACACCTGATCTTGAACTGAAGGATGATGGATCGTATTACTTCATGGACCGTTTGTGGGTCCCAAGTCAAGATGATCTTCGCACCTTGCTTATGGATGAAGCCCATAAGTCTCGTTATTTTATTCATCCTGGCTCAGATAAGATGTATAAGGATCTTCGTATTCAGTATTGGTGGCCTGGTATGAAGAAAGACATTGCCTTATATGTATCAAAATGCCTTACTTGTCTTAAGGTTAAGGCTGAACATCAACGCCCTTCTGGTTTGTTGGAGCAACCAGAGATTCCAGTTTGGAAATGGGAAACATTGTTATGGATCTTGTTACCAAAATTTCGCGCACAAAGAAAGGTCATGATGCCGTCTGGGTAGTTGTTGATCGTCTTACTAAGTCAGCACATTTCTTGCCAATCCGTGAGGATTTTTCTGCTGAAAGGCTGGCTAAAATCTATGTGGATGAAATTGTATCTCGACATGGTGTTCCTTTGAACATCATTTCTGACAGAGATGCTCGCTTCACTTCTCATTTTTGGAGAACCATGCAATCTGCTATGGGGACCCAACTTAATCTGAGCACGGCTTATCATCCGCAAACGGATGGTCAATCTGAAAGAACAATCCAGACTTTGGAGGATATGCTTAGAGCTTGCATGATCGATTTTGGTGGTAGTTGGGATTCACATCTTCCATTGATTAAATTCTCCTACAACAACAGTTACCACTCCAGCATCAACATGGCTCCTTTCGAAGCTCTCTATGGTCGAAAATGTCGTTCACCAGTGTCACACCCCCAAAATCCACCTGCGGAGTACTACCGCTTGGAGGCGTGACTGACCAGGATCCAGCCACCAATCATATTGAACATGCGAGTTAAAAGATATAAAAGTTTAACCAATACAATTGGTGTCCAACAAAACATAGTTAAGTTGCAAGCGGAAGCATAAGTATTAATGTCAATACATAAGTTTAATAGTTTCGAAGTTTAACATGGCACACAGCCGTCCATGTCCCACAACGATCCTCCTCCATGCAAGCTCCAGCTAAGAACCTAAGGACCTGCAAAGCATGTAGTAACGAGTCAACAACAAGTTGAGTGAGTTCACGGTTGGGTGTTCGTTTTAAGTTGTTTCGAAAACGGTTTCCTTTAGCTGGCATCCTGCCGTGGGGGTTACCCCATAGTTAAAAACGTGACTTGTTCATTCCCGGTTACTCTGGCTATCCAGCCGTGGGGGCTACCCCGTGTTAGTTATCTGGCATTTCGGCCGTGGGGGCTATCCCATGTATACACTAGACTCGTTACCATATCGACTGCTGACTGTAGTCATGTTTATGTGCCCTGAAACTGTCAATGTCTATCATCATTGACGTGCCCCAGATCCATTAGTTCACGCCCGTCCTCTGCGGCATGGTGTGAGGTTTGTCAGACCTAAATAGCGCTATCTAACTAATGACCCGCTCGCCATTGGACCGGCGATTAAGTCGATATAAAAAGGAGGGACTTCGTGATAGAGTTTTGGTCTAGTACGAGTTGTCTGTCCGTGAGGACGAGGAATTATATTCCTGAACCCTTGCTGTCCTACCCAAGGAGGACGAGGAACCCATGTTCCTTAACCCCAATTCCCGACCCCTGGGAATCCCATGCTTTGTAGAGGGTGTGAACTCACCTTGGTTTGCTCGGTAGGTACACAGAAAAGTCAAACAAGCAATGTTGTGGCTACTCACGTCCTATCATAGTTGTATCATACAAGTCAGGTTCGTAACCAAGTAGCACACGGATGTTTCTAGCACAGTGCATTCAAGTATCGTTCATGGCATACACGTTTAATCATGGCAGATCAACAATATTCACGTTCAAGTAACATATAAGGTCTATGCATTAGGCCCAAGAGTCCGGCCCAATCAATTAAGCCCATAATGGAGTGCAAGTCCAAACAGTGTGCACATGCACCTGGTCTCGAGTCGTAACTGATGCAGGTTCTGGTCTCGAGTCGCAACCGGACTCGCTAACACGGTTTCGGTTCGTGCGGTTTTGGTTACGAGTCGCAACTGGACTCGCAACCAAGATTTCGAGCCATAAGATTTTGTGCTTGATCCAGTGTGGTTTCGAGTCGCAACCAGGTGTTTGCGACTCGCAACCGATGTCGCAACCTGGGATTTCGACTCATCACGCGGTGGTTTCGAGTCGCAACTGGAGATTTCGACTGGACATAGGCTGATTTGGTACAGTGTACTATCCAATGGGATTTTGATTTCATGCAACATCATGTACTACTCTCATAAACATGTCTATTTGTCTAATCCTAACAAAAAATGGATCAAACACAACAGATTTCAAATATTCAGCAACATTCATATCATGTTTATCAAGTTCTTCCTACATTCATCATGTTCATCGAACACAAACAGCCCTTATTCAACATATTTTGCATTTTTCGAACAAGAGTTATATTATCTAAACTAGATATCAAGCTCATATTGCAACAAAACATCTATTCTATAATCCTCATGCATCGGATGGTCATCATTATTCTTTTATCATACAAAAATCTATACCTTTATTAAAGAGGTCATGTTCATAACAAATGTTGTAACTAAACATGTATCATCACCAAGAATTCATTAAATCCACCAACACCTTTGTCATATTCAAATGATAGTCATGTTCTCCTAAGCATGTGTCATTTAATCAAACAAGAGCTCATCAATCAAACAAACACTTAATCATACATGAATCTTTATCAAGCAAACACATTATCTAGTTTCTTCATCACACATTATCAACCGAAATGTCACACATTATCATCATCAACATCCGAAATACATAACAAGAATCACTAACCAACAAGTATCATAAACACTAACCAACAAGCATCATAAACACTAACCGGTTTGTGAAAGGACACCGAGTTGCTAAGGAAGATGAGTGAAATGGGGTGTTCGAGTGATGCTGATGAGCTCAACCGAGTCTCCTTGTGGCCACCGGTTTGATCCGAGATGAATGGGAGCAATGTTGTAGCTTAGGGTTTAATGGTTTCTAGAGAGAGAGTAGAGGGGTGTGTGTTGTCCAAGAAAATGGCAAAGATGGCTAACAACCGGATTATATACTAGCTTCAAATGCACCCTAATGGGTCTTCGGATGGGCTAAGGGTGTGTGTGTGACCAACCGGCCCATATGTTACGGTTCACTCGGTTCATATACATACCCGCATACATACACATAAGCATACACATAACATAACACATAATCATATAAGTTCACATGTATTCATTAAATCATCAAATCAGTTGGTCACTAAACGTTCAAGCACACAACGAAAGGTTCTAAATTTCGAGTTGTCACATCATCCCCAAGTTGAAAGAAATTTCGTCCCGAAATTTGATAAGCACTCACTGAGGAAGCTAGTTAAGTTGTATAGTTTTCCCGGTTTTCCTGGGGTGTCACATCCACCCCCCGTTGATCTGGAATTTCGTCCCGAAATTCCGTAGCTTCGGCCTCAGTAGTGGGTGTACTGTTTGCGAACAGTTGGGGATACTTTTGTTTCATCTGATCTTCGCGCTCCCAGGTGAACTCTGGGCCGCGACGTGAGTTCCAACGAACTCGAACGAGAGGTATTCTAGTGCTCTTGAGGACCTTAACATCCCGGTCCGTGATTTCGACTGGTTCCTCGACGAATCGTAACTGCTCATCGATAGTGAGTTCCTTCAGAGGAACTACGTGGGTCTCATCTGACGGACACTTCTTCAGATTTGACACGTGAAAAACGTTGTGAACTGCACCGAGTTCCGCCGGTAAGTTCAGTCTGTAGGCCACCCTGCCTATTTTCTCAATGACTTCGAAAGGTCCAACGTATCGTGGGTTAAGTTTACCGCGTTTACCAAAACGAACCACACCCTTCCAGGGTGAAACTTTGAGTAGTACCCGCTCCCCAACCTGGAGCTCAAGTGGTTTCCTGCCCATGTCGGCGTAAACTTTCTGACGTTCGCGAGCGGCCGTCATGCGTTTTCGTATCTGAGCGATCTGTTCGGTCGTGTCTACCACATACTCTGGACCAGTGATCTGACTATCTCCCACCTCTGCCCAGCAAAGAGGAGACCGGCATTTACGTCCGTACAATGCCTCGAACGGAGCAGCTTTAATGCTGGTGTGGTGGCTGTTATTGTACGAGAATTCCACAAGTGGCAGATGCTTTTCCCAGCGGTTGCCAAAGTCGATCACACATGCACGAAGCATGTCTTCTAAGGTTTGAATAGTGCGCTCGGACTGCCCGTCCGTCTGAGGATGGTACGCTGTGCTCATGTCTAATCGTGAACCGAAGGATTTGTGCATTGCTTGCCACAGCTCTGAAGTAAAACGTGCATCTCGATCCGAGATAATAGAGGTGGGCACCCCGTGCCTCGAAACGACTTCCTTGAGATATATTTCTGCAAGAGTGGAGAACTTATCCGTCTCCTTGATAGCCAGAAAGTGTGCAGATTTTGTGAGTCGATCCACGATCACCCAAATAGTATCGTTCCCGCGTTGGGATCTAGGTAGGCCAGTAACAAAATCCATGGAAATTTGCTCCCATTTCCATTGAGGTATCTCGGGTTGTTGGAGTAGGCCTGATGGTTTCTGGTATTCCGACTTGACTCTCGCACAAGTCAAACACTTGCTGACGTAGGTTGCTATGTGGGCCTTCATGCTAGGCCACCAATACGTAGTTTTGATGTCATGGTACATTTTATCCGATCCCGGATGTACCGAGTAGCGAGACTTGTATGCTTCATCCATCACAAGCTCTCGTAGGTTGCCATAGTGTGGGACCCAAACGCGTCCCGTTACGTAGTAAGCGCCGTCTTCCTTCTGCTCTAAGCGTTGCCTTGATCCGCGTAGGGCCTCAGCCCTGACATTTTCTGGTTTCAGTGCTTCTATCTGAGCTGCTCGTATCTGGGAAGGGAGACTAGAGTGGATTGTGAGTTGTAAAGCTCGCACGCGCTTAGGCGTAGTGTCCTTCCGACTGAGGGCGTCAGCCACAACATTGGCCTTGCCCGGGTGATACCTGATTGAGCACTCGTAGTCACTCAGCAGTTCGACCCATCGTCGTTGTCGCATATTCAGTTCCTTCTGCTTGAAGATATGCTCGAGGCTCCTGTGGTCGGTGTAGATGGCGCACTTGGTACCGTACAGGTAATGCCGCCATAACTTAAGTGCAAAAACAACAGCTCCCAGCTCTAAGTCGTGCGTCGTGTAGTTCTTTTCATGAACCTTGAGTTGGCGTGAGGCGTAGGCTATAACTTTGTCTCGTTGCATCAATACACAACCAAGGCCTTGAATTGATGCGTCACAGTAAACCACAAAGTCGTCTGTGCCCTCTGGCAATGAAAGGATAGGCGCGCTACAAAGTCTATCCTTTAGGTGCTGAAATGCCAATTCCTGTGAGTTTCCCCATCGATAAACTACGCCCTTCTGCGTCAGTGAAGTGAGGGGCTGTGCGATCTTAGAAAAATCCTTTATGAATCTCCGGTAGTATCCCGCCAAACCCAAGAATTGGCGAATTTCCTTTGGTGTACGAGGTGCAGGCCAGTTCTTAATCGAGTCTATCTTGGATGGATCAACATGAATCCCATCCTTGTTTACCACGTGGCCTAGGAAATGGACTTCTCGAAGCCAGAAGTCGCATTTCGAGAACTTTGCATAAAGCTGTTCTGTTCGAAGGAGTTCCAGAATAAGTCGTAGATGCTGCTCGTGTTCCTCCCGACTCTTAGAATAGATCAGGATGTCGTCGATGAAAACTATAACAAACTTGTCCAGATAAGGTTTGCACACTCGGTTCATCAAGTCCATGAAAACCGCAGGTGCGTTTGTCATCCCAAAAGGCATGACCAAAAACTCATAGTTCCCGTATCGAGTTCTGAAAGCTGTTTTGGAGACGTCCTCTTCCCGGACTCTCAGCTGGTGATAACCCGATCTCAAATCGATCTTCGAATAGTAGCTCGACCCTTGCAGCTGGTCGAACAAGTCGTCGATACGCGGTAGAGGATAACGATTCTTCACCGTTACTTTGTTGAGTTCTCGGTAGTCGATGCACATTCTGAAGGTACCGTCCTTCTTCTTTACAAATAATACTGGAGCTCCCCAGGGCGATGAGCTTGGGCGAATGAAACCCTTATCCAAGAGCTCTTGTAGTTGCGTGGAGAGTTCTTTCAACTCTGATGGGGCTAAACGATAAGGTGCACGGGCTATGGGCGCAGCTCCAGGAGCTAGTTCGATCTGAAACTCGACTTGGCGATGAGGCGGAAGACCAGGTAATTCCTCAGGAAATACCTCTGGAAAGTCGCGTACAACTGGGAAATCTTCTATCTTCTTCTCTTTTTCTGAGGTGTCAGTAACGAGAGCCAAAATAGCAGTGTGGCCCTTTCGCAAGCACTTTTGGGCCTTAAGGAGAGAAATGACGTTCTCAACAGCACTCCTCTTGTCGCCATGAATCATGAGAGGTTCACCACCGGGACCTGGAATACGGACAACCTTCTCGTTGCAAAGAATCTCTGCTCGGTGTTGGGATAACCAATCCATCCCAATGACAACGTCGAAACTACCCAAGACAATAGGAATGAGGTCGATAGAGAAGGTCTGGCCAGCGAGAATAAGTTTACAACCCTTGACTATGTGTGTGGCTTCTAAACTCTTACCATTTGCTAGCTCTACGGTGTGCTTGTTGTTCAAAGGTGTTGGGATACGCTTAAGCATTCGACTAACTTCTAGTGACATGTAGCTAGTATCGGCACCCGAATCAAATAAAACTGAAACATAAAAGTCGCCGAGAAGGAACTTACCCGCCACAACATTGGGGTCATTCCTTGCTTCACCTTGGCCAATCACAAACACCCGCCCCCTGGCGCCATTGTTGTTGTTGTTCCCATTGTTACCATTCCCCTGATTGCTGTTATTGTTGTTGTTGTTGTTGTTCTGGTTCCTGTTCAGTTGGGGACAGTCTCTCTTGAAGTGGCCCTCAGCTCCACACTGAAAGCACCCTTTGTTGTCACCTTGCTGCTGCTGCTGGCGCTGGTTCTGTTGAGCTTGCTGACGATTCTGATTGGCGGGGTATAAGCTCCTGCAATCCTTTGCAGCGTGACCAGGCTTGTTGCACCGATGACAGTTGCCCCTGGTGCATGGCCCGCTGTGGTGCAGGCTGCAGCGATTGCATTTGGGGTGATTTCCTTTGTACCCACCATGACTTTGACCACCAGACGATTGCTGATTAGGGCTCTTGTAGTCCTCAGTTTTTCTCTGCTGAGACTGGGTCTGAACAGAAGTCGAACCCTTACTTGAAGTTCCATCCCATTTCCGTTTGTTGTCACTAGAGGTACCAGAAGTAGTTGCAGCACCTATGCGTTTTGGTAACTTGTTCTGCTCCACCGCTTGATCCGTGAGACGGTGAGCCAACTGAACGGCTTGCTGGTAGGTGGCGAGGTTCGCTGAAGTCACATGACTTTGGATTTCCGGCACTAAGCCCTGAAGAAATAGTTCGATGCGTTTGATGGGAGGATCCACCATAGTAGGGCACAGAATTGCCAGTTCGTTCGACCTTTTCACATAAGCTTCAATTTCGGACCCCGTCATCTTGAGGTTGAAGAACTCCACTTCCAGTTTGTGAATCTCATCACGACTGCAGTATTCTTCCTTGATCATTTCCTTAAAAGTTTCCCAAGGGGTGGCGTTGGCAGCAACCAACCCCAGCATTTGAACCTGAGCGTTCCACCATGTGAGGGCTAAACCCTCGAGAGTACCAGTAGCGTACTTCACCCTGCGCGCCTCAGGGCATTCGCACATTTCGAACACAGATTCTAGCTTCTCAAACCAGTGTAGGAGACCTACTGCTCCTTCAGTGCCGCTAAAAGTAGTTGGCCGGCAGTCCATGAAAGTCTTAAAAGTGCACACGGGTGGTTGAACATGCTGACCTATCGTAGGTGAAAGAAAAGACAGAGTTTAACACAAAGGTTGGTTCACGAGAGTAGGATTCTAAAGATCCTAGAATGAGTTCGGACTGCAGGATATACCTCCTGCGTGTGCAGCTGCAACTGCTGCGGCAACTCGTTCGTTGATCAGAGCCGTCAACTGGGCTTGTGTCAGGTTAACGCGTCCAGACATGATCTTCACATCAAGAAGAACGTGAGTAAGAGGGGTTTCGCGAAAGTACGACGATAAGATAGAGTAAGTACGCACGTGTTCAAGCAACAGTAGTTATTCTAACCAAGCATACCATGAGCAATGTACTATGTAACTAACAAGTAGGCAATATATACACAGTTCATATCACCTAGAATGTCGAGCCTTGCATGTGGAGTGAAGCATCGTTGTGGACCGTTGAGCACTGTACAGGTTATAGTCTGGTTTTAACAAAAACGTTTTTCCCCTTTATTAAAACCAAGTTCTCTATAACCAATGGCTCTGATACCAATCTGTCACACCCCCAAAATCCACCTGCGGAGTACTACCGCTTGGAGGCGTGACTGACCAGGATCCAGCCACCAATCATATTGAACATGCGAGTTAAAAGATATAAAAGTTTAACCAATACAATTGGTGTCCAACAAAACATAGTTAAGTTGCAAGCGGAAGCATAAGTATTAAAGTCAATACATAAGTTTAATAGTTTCGAAGTTTAACATGGCACACAGCCGTCCATGTCCCACAACGATCCTCCTCCATGCAAGCTCCAGCTAAGAACCTAAGGACCTGCAAAGCATGTAGTAACGAGTCAACAACAAGTTGAGTGAGTTCACGGTTGGGTGTTCGTTTTAAGTTGTTTTTAAAACGGTTTCCTTTAGCTGGCATCCTGCCCTGGGGGTTACCCCATAGTTAAAAACGTGACTTGTTCATTCCCGGTTACTCTGGCTATCCAGCCATGGGGGCTACCCCGTGTTAGTTATCTGGCATTTCGGCCGTGGGGGCTACCCCATGTATACACTAGACTCGTAACCATATCGACTGCTGACTGTAGTCATGTTTATGTGCCCTGAAACTGTCAATGTCTATCATCATTGACGTGCCCCAGATCCATTAGTTCACGCCCGTCCTCTGCGGCACGGTGTGAGGTTTGTCAGACCTAAATAGCGCTATCTAACTAATGACCCGCTCGCCATTGGCCCGGCGATTAAGTCGATATAAAAAGGAGGGACTTCGTGATAGAGTTTTGGTCTAGTACGAGTTGTCTGTCCGTGAGGACGAGGAATTATATTCCTGAACCCTTGCTGTCCTACCCAAGGAGGACGAGGAACCCATGTTCCTTAACCCCAATTCCCGACCCCTGGGAATCCCATGCTTTGTAGAGGGTGTGAACTCACCTTGGTTTGCTCGGTAGGTACACAGAAAAGTCAAACAAGCAATGTTGTGGCTACTCACGTCCTATCATAGTTGTATCATACAAGTCAGGTTCGTAACCAAGTAGCACACGGATGTTTCTAGCACAGTGCATTCAAGTATCGTTCATGGCATACACGTTTAATTATGGCAGATCAACAATATTCACGTTCAAGTAACATATAAGGTCTATGCATTAGGCCCAAGAGTCCGGCCCAATCAATTAAGCCCGTAATGGAGTGCAAGTCCAAACAGTGTGCACATGCACCTGGTCTCGAGTCGTAACTGATGCAGGTTCTGGTCTCGAGTCGCAACCGGACTCGCTAACACGGTTTCGGTTCGTGCGGTTTTGGTTACGAGTCGCAACTGGACTCGCAACCAAGATTTCGAGCCATAAGATTTTGTGCTTGATCCAGTGTGGTTTCGAGTCGCAACCAGGTGTTTGAGACTCGCAACCGATGTCGCAACCTGGGATTTCGACTCATCACGCGGTGGTTTCGAGTCGCAACTGGAGATTTCGACTGGACATAGGCTGATTTGGTACAGTGTACTATCCAATGGGATTTTTATTTCATGCAACATCATGTACTACTCTCATAAACATGTCTATTTGTCTAATCCTAACCAAAAATGGATCAAACACAACAGATTTCAAATATTCAGCAACATTCATATCATGTTCATCAAGTTCTTCCTACATTCATCATGTTCATCGAACACAAACAGCCCTTATTCAACATATTTTGCATTTTTCGAACAAGAGTTATATTATCTAAACTAGATATCAAGCTCATATTGCAACAAAACATCTATTCTATAATCCTCATGCATCGGATGGTCATCATTATTCTTTTATCATACAAAAATCTATACCTTTATTAAAGAGGTCATGTTCATAACAAATGTTGTAACTAAACATGTATCATCACCAAGAATTCATTAAATCCACCAACACCTTTGTCATATTCAAATGATAGTCATGTTCTCCTAAGCATGTGTCATTTAATCAAACAAGAGCTCATCAATCAAACAAACACTTAATCATACATGAATCTTTATCAAGCAAACACATTATCTAGTTTCTTCATCACACATTATCAACCGAAATGTCACACATTATCATCATCAACATCCGAAATACATAACAAGAATCACTAACCAACAAGTATCATAAACACTAACCAACAAGCATCATAAACACTAACCGGTTTGTGAAAGGACACCGAGTTGCTAAGGAAGATGAGTGAAATGGGGTGTTCGAGTGATGTTGATGAGCTCAACCGAGTCTCCTTGTGGCCACCGGTTTGATCCGAGATGAATGGGAGCAATGTTGTAGCTTAGGGTTTAATGGTTTCTAGAGAGAGAGTAGAGGGGTGTGTGTTGTCCAAGAAAATGGCAAAGATGGCTAACAACCGGATTATATACTAGCTTCAAATGCACCCTAATGGGTCTTCGGATGGGCTAAGGGTGTGTGTGTGACCAACCGGTCCATATGTTACGGTTCACTCGGTTCATATACATACCCGCATACATACACATAAGCATACACATAACATAACACATAATCATATAAGTTCACATGTATTCATTAAATCATCAAATCAGTTGGTCACTAAACGTTCAAGCACACAACGAAAGGTTCTAAATTTTGAGTTGTCACAACCAGTCTGCTGGAATGAGATCGATGAGGCTCAGCTTACTGGACCTGACCTCATTTTAGAGACAACTGATAAGGTTAAGAAAGTTCGTGATAACCTTCAGACAGCTAGAAGCCGTCAAAAGAGTTACGCGGACCAAAGACGCAAGCCCTTGGAATTTCAAGTCGGTGATCACGTATTACTTAAGGTCTCACCTTGGAAAGGTGTGATCAGATTTGGAAAGAAAGGAAAACTTGCACCTAGATACGTTGGACCATTCAAGATCGTCGAAAGAATCGGTAAGGTAGCCTACAGACTTGAGTTACCTCCTGAACTTGGAAATGTTCATCCAACCTTTCACGTGTCCAATCTCAAGAAGTGTTTAGCCGATGAGAACCTCCACATACCGCTTGATGAAATTCGTGTGGATAACCCGATGCATTTTGTTGAGAAACCAGTGGAAATCATGGACCGTATGGTCAAATGGCTTAAACGCAAGCACATTCCTTTGGTCAAAGTTCACTGGGAATCTAAACGTGGACCAGAATTTACTTGGGAACGTGAAGATCAAATGAAGGCGAAATACCCACATCTTTTCTCACAAGTTTCCTCTAAATAAAATTCGGGATGAAATTTCCACAAGTAGGGGAGACTGTGACATATGTGCTTGTAATCATTGTAAAAAACTCAATTATCAATGAAATAAAGTTATTTTATCCCAATGTTTGTTTGTTTATGTTTGATGTTTTTCATGTTTTGACTTTTATTCGATTCTAAACTCTATATCACTTTATGGAGAGTTATACGCAAACTGGTGCGTAAACATAATCATTTTAACGCAAAAAACCCTCCAGAACATCAATTTATGCTTAACATACCTTAAATAACCTTTACATAACTTAGAAATAAGTTTTGAAGGCATTGGTTTGGCAAAATCAAGTTTATTCGCTTACAGGGACTTAATTCGACAAACTACGAAAGTATGATGATTCGTACTGGAACAGACATTCTGGAACATGACCATAAGTTAAACATACCATAAATATCCTTTACATAGCTTAGAAATAGGATTTGAGGGGTTCGGTGTGCTAAAATAAACTTTTGGGTCATTCAGGGACTAAAAGCGTCAAAAAGTGCACAAGTTTGCATTTTCGCGCATAACTTACATTCTGAATACATCCGAACATCCAAAAATTTATGTAATCATTAAAATATTTTATTTTAGTGATTGGCATGAGAAAAATCCATTCGTCGCGCAATTTGGACCGTTTTTGCGTCCGTTACGACTTCCGTCGTAATTAACCGAACAACGCAACCGTACAGCCAAACGAACTGACATCCGACATAATTTTGAGCATATTTTAAGTTCCCTATACTTTAACTTCATATTTGAGCCTTAAACTGAGGTTAACGGGGCTTAAACGTGTCAAAACGCATCAAAAATCAAGTTCGGAGTCACAGGGGCCTGTTTTATCAAAAATCAAACTTTGCAGGTCTGCACAAGGCTTACGGACCGTAAGCACTTAACCATACGGTCCGTAAGGACCTCCCAGATCAGCAAAACCAGTTTTAACAGCTGTTATACACCCATAACCCTCTTGCACATGGTATTTCTGAAACTATGGGCTTAATCTAGGGGCTCCAATGGTTTTGTAAAACCATGGGTGCACATGTACGGACAAGATCAAAGAACGTTATTCGATGAACGTTCTTAATGGTCCTAAGAAATCTATAAATACCCCTCAAGATCACAACTCAAAACCCACACCTTTGAATCTGAATTTGTTCTCTAAGTTGATGTGTTTATCACTTCATACCTGAGAATATTCGGATCAAAATTTCCGTTCTTGGACCCGTTGTAAGTCCTCTTTCGTTCTTTTAGCGTTTTTTGTGTTGACCAGTTTATGGTCAACACGAATTTCGGTTGAGCTTCGCAACGTGAGCGTAATCACGATGGTTATAGTCCCTTGTGACTATACCTACAGATTACCACGTTATCCAGGCTCAGTGACGAGCCGTAGTTTCGGCCAAAATGCGCATTCATGCGTATTTTGTAACCAAACTACTTTTGGGTATCAAAACCATTTGTTTTGATACCAAACCTTTTTTCAAACCTCTTTAAACATGTTCTAACATGTTTAGCTCGTCACTTTTAGTTTTGTGCTTGTCTAGGGTCGTAAAGGTAAGCGATCTAATCAATCGCTTATACTTTCGAACCCGACCCATTTGGTCGATCATTAGGATCCGACCAAACACATTAGGTGCCCATAGTTGTATATGGAATAACCTTTCAAGGTTATACCTTATGGTCACGTCGTTTAAGTAGTTGTAGGATAAGTAGTTCTTATGCCTTAGGTAAATTACCAAAATGCCCTTTTTACGCCCAAAATTCATTTTAAGCATATGTAACATAACTTTTGATATCTAAACTGATTTGGAAACAATATTAATCATGTTAAGGCATATTCTACTTGTCATAGGACTAGTTAGGCGGTCCAAACGCATTTTACGCGGACGACGCGTTAAAGTAGCATAAGCTACCTAAACGGGTCGTAATGGGTCAAAAGCACTTAGGGTAAGTTTCGTTTTAGTATGTAGGCTTTGTTAAACCATATTGCATGAGTTCTTACACTCATTTGGTTTACGAACCCTCATGCAACCTGATCCCCCGAATAGGTCTGTTTGTTAACATAGTTACCTATATTAAGTGCCGTTTGATTCCGTGATCTTCTAGCATTGCTTGGTGGTTATCCTAGGACTTCTAAGCAATCCCAAGTGAGTACATAGACCCCTCTTTTACTATTTTTTAAACGTTTTGGGGTGAAACACATGTGCCTACTTGTTACTTTCGTGCTTTCCTGTTTTCACATCATATACTTGCTATGTTCATTAGTACACTTATAGTACATGATTTACATTACATTGTTTTGCTTTGTATGATAACTTAGCATACTTAGTACATCGTTTTACTTTACATTTCTGCTATGTATGTTGACTGAGCATGCTAGCACATTGATTTACATGACTTTTCTGCTTTGTATGTTAACTTAGCATACTTAGTATATTGTTTTCATATAACATGTTTACATTTGGTATAACATTTGGTTTGTACAAACG
This sequence comes from Helianthus tuberosus, assembly GCA_030545235.1. NCBI lineage: Eukaryota > Viridiplantae > Streptophyta > Magnoliopsida > Asterales > Asteraceae > Helianthus > Helianthus tuberosus. The sequence continues at coordinate 88,989,463 of CM060356.1, read as the reverse complement.
AGACTTATATATGTTCATTAACATTAGCTACGCCGCTCAGTAGTAAGTAATGGTACCATAGGACTTGACAAATCCCATTCCTGACATCCTAGGTTTGTTTGGGTGTAAGGAATGACTGAATCCGAAAACATTTCTTTTGATAACCTTGACTTAGGGTTATCCATCTGTCTCAAGGCTTGAATGTATGCGTTAACTTACCACATAAGTGTTTGTATCAATAAAACATGCATTTACTTTGCAAAACATAACTTTTTGATATATTCAAAATACTTTGTTTTGTACATTTTTTTACATTCGGTTTATGAGACAACACTTTACTTACCATACATAACATTTGTTACACATTACTTGACCGCATTTGGACTTTTTGACATTTGACATGGTTTATACAAGGACTTTTTGACAAATGGTTTAAACATGAACTTTATACATTGGTGGTTTGTTTAAGTGACTTAAGTAACGAGATGTGAGTAGTATGATACAAGCATGGTGGATACGCCGCTGGTACTTCCTATATATAAGTGCTTGTATAATATTACATATCATAGCGTTATTTAAATCATTCAATTTGGACTTATACATTTTACACAAGTAACATGTTTTTCACAAGAATTTGGTTTACAAAACAGTTATTTTATACAACTCATTTTATTGGGTTATTCATTTAACCATATATTATTCTTTTATTTATACATATCATCTGATCTTATCGCTTTTCAAAGGATTTACAAAAACAAAACAATTTACAAGGTTCATGACTAAATTTTATTAAACATTTTCTTAAACCTAAGTCATGAATCCTATTTTCACAAAACCTATGTATCTCACAGGCATTTTTATGCTGACGTACCTATTTTCACATGTGTTTTCAGGAGCTGTTGCTTAGGATGATGATCGTGACATTAGGGCGGACCTGTGCCGTAGAGACTTAAAATGAAGATAGACTTAGTTTAATTATGTTATGTACTCTTTGGTTCTTGTTTTGAGATAATGTATTCCACCTTTGGTTATCGAATAAAATGTAATTTTAATTACCATGGTTGTGGAACAATAATTCTGTTACAACACTCCCCGACGTTTCCGCCATGATTTGATGTTCTACGTGGTCGGGGTGTGACATCTTTGTTCAGCCTTCCTCTTAGATTTCGGGGACGAAATCTCCTAAAGCATGGGAGACTATAACGCCTAGCGTTTCAATGCTTTTATTATCTTAGAAAGTCTTATCGTACTTCCTATCCAGTTGTACCTGTACACTCAGGACGACCGATCATAAAGGAAACGAAACTATTATAGCCATAACTGTGTTAAACTACGTGCAAACTATTGCACTATGTGATGCATCTTATATGTGAACGTTGTGTTTATCCTAAATTCTTGACTCTTTGTTATGCTTTGACACTTAATGAACGAGAAACTAATTTAACCCGAACTCGACACACGTGTTTACTCATGTTAGTTATGTTAATCATGAATTCAGATGTAATGATATTATAAAACATAATAATGACTACTCACAATAATACGCAACGCAACACTTAACCTTGCTCATAAACGAACCCAAGTTGGGAAAACCAACAAACGCGAACCTGGTCGTCCGAATGGCCACTCGTCCGAATGGCCATCCGCCCGGATGACCATCCGGACACTTCCACTCGCCACCGCCTTAACTCTTAACTCATCCGAACATAACCATTCGGATAAGCCTGTCGCTGTCACCTATAAATAGTCGACTTGAAACTTCATTTTCACCTTTCACCTCTGCTCATTCGCTCCCAAGTTCTAGACGCGATTTAAGGCCATTTTGTAAGTTATTTCACTCAAATATTCTTTGATATTCACCTTTAATCACTCCTACTCCATCTTCTTCATCAAAATCACACACACACCATAACTTTTCCTAAAAAAAACACTGATTTTAGACCTTCCGAAGGTGGTTTCCACACATTTTGCTTAGGCAAACTGTTGTGGAGCACCATTTAATCGAGATTAGTCTAAGATCTAAAGGATTTTCACACTTTTCAACTAAATTATGAAAGGTTTCAACAGTTTTACAACTTGTTTTGAACTTTTCTTTAGTTTTATACAAAACACTGGTGAAATCGGACTCAAACAGACTCTCGATTCGTTTCTTAGTCGAGAGTCGGCTTGAAAACTGATTTCCACCAAAGAGATGGATCGATTAACGGGTCAAACATGAATTTTTCAACAGAAACAACGCGTTGGACCAAAAGGGCTGAGCCCATCCGGCCGAATGAACTGGATTTGGTATATTCCGTTGTTTGACACGTCATCACGCCGTCTCTGTTAACTCGAAACTTTACTTAGAAAATTTTACAAAACATCGAACATAGACCATCTACCCGAATGGCCATCCGTTCAGATGATCTGACCATGATAATAATCGTTGTTACTTTTGTTAGAACATCTTTGATCAAAACTTCGAAAATTTTAACAGTTCACAAGAAACCACGGACTAACCGAATGACCATATGTCCGAATGGCCATCCTTTCGAATGGCCATCCGTTCGAATGACCATCCGTCCGGATGGAACCCATCCGCTCGGATAGTCTGTTGAATAGTAACTTGTTTTTTGCACTATTCGACACTCTATTTCTGACCGGGTCAGCACTTAGAGGACTTATGCTCTGTTCCCGCACGCAGGCTGATCCAGTGCTCCCTTCGATCCAACCAGACTGTGTCTAGGTTCTAAGAACTCACTGTGAGTATACTCGATCCCTTTTTGTTTTAAACACTTTGGGATGCAACATGTATTCTATATAAACGTACAACACTTCAAACTTGTTTGTAAACAGACTTTGTCCACTATTAAACATGAAGACATGATACTTGTGATACTTGTGAGTCTTATATGCTACGTGAACGTTGAATCTTATGTTTAGCATACCTTGACAATTATAGAGCTATAGGAGTAACGCACCGCCCTTGAGTTTTGGGGTATTGTTAAGTTTGATACTTTTACCTCCTCATCGTTGTGACGATGTAGGAAAGGCACTTAGTGTTGGAGACTTGGGTTAACATATTGATTGCTTAGCCTAGCATGTTAGAAACTTGTAGTATGTTTTCATGTTGGATACGAGCAGTTAAACTTTAAATTATTTATGCTATGTATTAAACTTGTATACTCGGCAACATTCTTGTTGATTTTATTTTAATACATGTTGTAGGTTGATAAGTTTGGACATTGAAGAATCAAGCTAGGGTGACTTTAGATACACACCTTAGAAAAACAATATTTTGGATAATGTTTGAAATTTTGATGATGTTGATACAATTTTGACTATGTTTTTGGTTCGTATGACATTCTAGTTCCTGTTATGAAATTTTGATTAATCTATTTCGAGGCAAGTAGCGTTATGATGCTTTGAGCAATTTGTTCGTCCCGCCCTGATGTTTCCGCCATCGGTTGGGGTGTGACAGGAAGGCTCCCCCTGAGGATGTACTTTCTCTCTCTCTCTCTCTTCATTTTGTGAATCATCAAGGAAATCAAGATCTTGATGATCACCGGCTTGTCTAACAATCAATGCACCACTGTTTCCACCTTGATCATCATCATCATCATCATCATTACCATCATCACCACTTCCATAATAATCATCTATATCTTTGAACAACTCTTCTATATCCTCATCCTCATCATCCTCACCCTCTTCGTTGTCTAGTTCTAATACCACTTGTGAGTTCAGGATCGGATAGTAAACGATCTCTAGTTCTACGGTGAATTCGATTTATTGTGCGGAATCCGTTAAATTGAACTGTAATTATGCGAGAAAACGTATATAAATTTTGTTTTATTACGTATCAACGACAACCGGACAGAGTTTCGACTCGATCTAAACACTAGAACACTCTATATAGTAAAGACATGATGAAACCATGAGATGTTCTTGTGTTGATGATGATGAACTCTTGAGAAACTGAGAAGATGATTTGGAACGGATGGACTTGCTGCTGTCTTATTCAGGTTTTCATCAACCCTTTGTTGATTTTCATCACTAACTTCTCCTGCTGTCTTCTTCAATTCATCAATCAACTTCTTAACAGCTTCTTCTTTCTTCTTCTTCTTCTTCTTCTTCTTCAATTCCATCACCTTCGTTAGAGTCGCGTAGAACACTTCCTTTATACGCTTATCTAGACTCTCGTCGTAATCTTTCTCTATACCCCTCCTCGTATAAAATTATCAACAGGTTGGAATAACAGCTACCACTGCGTTAAAATCCAGCTCCTCAGGATCAAACACTGGATTACCTTGAGGATCTAAGAAGCATGCTCTTTCAGGATCCCATCTCTTTGCTCTCTGTGCTTCATCAAAAGGATCATACAATTTCCTAATTTCATATCGAGCAAAATCACTACGCCATCTTAGTTTTTGTTCCTCATTCATGGTCTTGAACTGCTCGGGAATAACCTGTAAACAAATACCAAACACTTAATCAGATTTGAAAATCAAGACTTTGAAAACCCGCGTTATGTTCGAATAAACAATGATTTGACATTTGCGGATGAGAAATAATATTGAATTTGTGCGAATCAACTCCAAATCTATGTACGGATGAACAAAGATTTTAGCGCAGATGAAACAAAATTTTGCGGATGAAATAATATTGAATTTTAGCGCATCCATGAATGCACCTCAACACCATCATATTATCATCAATGTTCACTTTTTGGAAAGCAAACGTCTTCTATATCCTTGGTTTCTTCATATTATCATCAATGTTATGCTCATGGATCTTCCTACTAAAGGAGAAACGATAAATCTGACTCGAATGCCATCTAGGGTTTTCATTGACTGCATGAAGCATGGGCTTGGCTGTGATGGTCACCTTTGACCATTATATAAGAATATGTATCAGGCTCAGCATTGGGGGGTAGGTAGAAGAGTTTATCGGATTTTAAAGGCTGTTGATAATGGGGGGATGTGGATGAAGAAATAGTGAAGAAAGAGAGAATAGAGCTAAACGTCTAAGTTATCAAAGTCGTGGAAAATCTTCCCGACCCAAGAAGAGGCAAGCTAGAGAAATGAACACCTGACATCCCAAGAATTTCCCCAGATGACAAAGAGGTGAAGGAAATGGTTCGTAGGTTATTATCTAGGATTAAAGGCATGCCCTCTGCCATTAATCCAAAGAAAACAAAGCCAAAGGCACCAGTTCATATCAGTGAAGAAATCGAGTTAACAAACATTGATGATGCCCCAACAAGATCCAAACCTTCACAACGAAAACTCTCTACAAAACAAACTCCAATTGTTCAAGAACCAAGTTCATCAAGACCAGCTGTTAGAAGATGTCGTCGTTCTTTGAGCCCTACTTCCAAATCTAAACAAATAACGCAAATGAAGAAATGAAGCGAATTAGATAAAATAATCATAAAATCAGGGAAAGTATTGTGATAGAAGCTGGTAACAATACTGCTAAGCATTTGATGGATCTGAAAAACACCATGAGTCGGTTGACAGATAAAGAAGAGCATAGAGAAAATGAAGTTGCAGAGCTCAAAGAAGCAACAGTTGAACTTGCGAAACTGGCTGATGAACAAGATAAAACGATCAAGAAGCTGAAAGTGAAAATCAAAGCTAAAATGGATGCTATTAAGAAGATCTATGGAGCCTTATTCTTTCTATGCAAAGCAATTTCAGCATCAAATCAACACCTAAATCAGGGTGATCTGATTAACTTTCAAGAAATGTTTGTGAATTGTGATGATATTCCTGAGCTTTTATTATGAGGACCAGAGAAGTTGAAGTTGAAACAGAAAAGTGAGTTGAACCAAGTCTTTCAAAGGGGGAAGGATGATGATGATGATGATATTGATGATGTCCAACAAGTAACTGATAAAGATGATGATAACGATGATGATGGGGACAGAGCTAATATGGGTTCAGCCTCAAAAAGTAAAACATCCTAACCAAGTCAAGAAGCAGGTCCACCGAGTGACTAGGGCAGGGCTGATAAACAACAAACTAACTCTTGTGATAGCAGTTCAGATGTTGATGAGGAAGCCATTGCTGAAGATGATCCAGAAACATTTTTTTGAGGTGGGTGAGCAATGTGAAACTGTGTATGTTGATCCAACTAGAAAAAATCACACTGCTGAGTAGTCCAAGTATATTGCAAAGATGACATCTTGATTCAAACCTGCAAAAGCTACGCCAACTACCTTTCATCTAGATTATGGTGGTTGAAAAGACCAAAGCATTAAACAGGATTCGAGCATGGTTCTATGACTCTATTAACGGAAAGTGTGTTGTGAAAATATATGGAGGTAAAATCCAATACTTTGAAAGAGTAAATGATCTGCAGTCTCTCAATGTCTAGGATTTCAAGAAGCTGGCAAAACTTGAGTTAGTTAATCGAAGCAATGTTAATGATGCCTACATGGTAGAGAGGTTGATTCAGTGAGCAGCTAGAGGCCATGCAGATACGTTCAAGCCTTTAAAGATAAGGAAAAGGATCTCAAAGAATAAGAAAGGAAAGGCATTCTCGTATGTTAAGCCCCCCGAAGATTGTGACAAGGGTGGCAATTCCTCCTAAATTCGAGATATGTGTTACTAATTTTAACAAATGGTGGTATGATGAGAAGACTGGAGAAGCAATGATCTGCACACACAATAAGGAAGATATTCATCTGTGTGATCCTATGGATCTTTTTAGGTTTCAAAACCTCAAATCTCATGTAGCTTTTGGGAAGATGTCACACCCCGATATTTCCACGTATTACCGGTGGGCCCGATGGGGAGTATCGTGACGTAGTTGATATCATCATAGTCAAACAACACAATTTAAATGCACAGCGGAAGCAAAAGATGAATCACATTACAAACCAAATAAAAAGTAATATCAAAGTATTACGAACGGACTGTAAAGGATCCACAGGCGGATCAAATAAAAAGGAAACATAGTTCATCAGATTTAAAATGCATCCAAGCTTGCAAGACGCTTATTGATGCTAAGGAGAGGCCAGCCTATTTTGATTAGTACCTGCACTTAACCTTTTTGGGAAAATACGTCAGTTTACACTGGTAAATACAATTAACTGACTCATTTTGAAAAGGTTTAGAAAAATTGATTTGAATGCACAAAGCACAAAACATTTTATAACTTGGGATAATTATTTATATATAAACTTGTAAAAGAATTACATGTTTCTTATACGTTCAGTAGCCCAAGTTGACACCGGGTTAAAGATTAATAGACGCACCACATGATATAGTCCCGCGGCGAGTTATTCCCGAAACCGGCGGTTATACCTTATTATTTATATATGCACTGTCGGGTGTACTCCTACACCCCGTGCTTAGGTCGTGGCCATTTTTTAAATTATGCCAAGGATATATGGGACATGGTCATTAACCCTCCAAAGGCTTTAAGAAAACAAAACAATTTAAACGGGACATTTCAATAAATTAACCTTCATACAATTAAAAATTCAATGCCCGACCAAGCGGTATTTTATATACCGTACCCCAAGCCCATAAAAGGGAAAATAAGTTAAAGGTATTTACCTGAGCAAGTATAATTCATAAATAGCAAGTGCAAGTAGCTTTTACCGTGTCTCCTAATCTGGAACAAAGGTTTTTAATAACCTAATAGATTCCTAACGGGTCTTTAATTAAGCCTAAACTTAGACCGGTTAGTTTTAAAGGAAGATACGGTTCAAACGCACGATTAAGAGAAGACCGGAATAGAATGTGATTTAGAACCGACAAGTTTGGAGACTTGTGTAATATGGGTAAACTAAACACATTCTGGATTTTGAGACAAAAAATGATAAGGTTTGACTCGTTTCAGCTAATTTATGTAAACTAGTTACATAAACCGCACCGAACGCGAATAATGTGTAACGGTTAACCAAATGATTCATGAACATGTTTCCTAAGTTAATATGCCTTAAATATGTTGTGACATCAGTAAGATATCTTCTATTATGCCCAAAATGGATTTAAACTCATATTATGCCCCGTAGGGGTATTTTGGTCATTGAAAAGGTTATAAAAGAGGTTTAACACAAATCTGAGTTTCAGGTCTGATATAATCAGTAAAAATACTTAATTAGATAAGTTATATCAGTAGGGTATTACATATATGTGAAATTTACCATTTATAATCAAACTATGCACCGAAAGGGCATTTTGGTAATTTCACCTAAGGTTTAAAGGTCAAATCTGGAAATCTGAGTTTAAAACTTTTGCTTACTGTTAAAGTATAAAAATTTACTAAAAATATCAGTAGGTATCAGTCTTATATATTTAAAATAGTTTTAAAACATACTATGCGCTTAAAACGCGTAAAAAGACGGTTTTAAGCGATTTCCGGGATTTATATGAAAAGCTGATATTTTTATTATTCCAGAAGGCTAAAAATATTTTATTTATCATATTATATCAGTAGAAAAAGGTTTGGAATCAAAAATATTTGTAAAACTCATTTTATAGGCCAAAAGGGCAAAACCGACAATTACCGAATTAAAGCTAGAACCCTATGTTATGCTCAGCCTAAAAATAAATAAAAATCTTCAAAAATCCCAAAATATTATTTTATATCAGTAGGTAAAAAATTTGGTATCAAAAATTGGGTTTAGATAGGCTTTATGCTAATTACGTTTTTTATTTAATAAAAAGCCTTCTAATTACGCTAATGAGCATAACTCCTAATCTAGACCTCAAACTGATGTCAAATTTTAGGGACAAGTTTATAAATCAGTAACTAAGGTTTCTATTCTTTTACATTTTCAAAATTCACATTTTAAGGTCATATGGGCATAATAGTCAACATTTAAGCATTTAACGGAAACATGCATATGAATCGGATAACAAATGAACCAAGTTATATAATCACAGAGGGTTATACTAACATGTAACCCGGTCCTAATAAAGCTCTAAGGCATTTCTAAACTATGCTATAATGGGTCAGAACTGAAAGTCAAAGCAAAAGTCAAATTATGCGACTTTCGGTTCCGAACCGAGCCTAAACTGAAAATTGTTGGGTTGAACATGTTTAGACATGTTCTTATATTAATTACCACGTTATATGAGTGATAAAACAGGTTGCATGGCTACTACATTGTTAATTATGCGTTTATTTGAAAATAAGCTTTCTGTTGACTTTTTATAATTAACCTTGACCCGACAATTGACCTAGTTGGGAATCAGAGAGTACCCTTTTAAGGGTTTATTACCCACATAATTACCAACTCAAAGGTACTTTCAATTCGAGATTTGACTGGACAAATTTTGAATAATCACGAAGTCAAACCTTAATTACGACGGTTTGACTTTAAGCTAATTAACTAAGTAAAACTGAATTAAGGAAGGTTAAAGACACTTACTGAAGCCCTATGCACGACTAAGAATCCCTAGGAAGTGTGCTTGAGCTCCAAAACTCTCCAGGAATGAAGTTGTGCAAGTTTCCAAGTGATGTGCTCAATGTTTGCAACAAAGGTCCTCTTATATAGTGAGTTTAAATCAACAAGACGATGACATATAGGTCTACAATTGATGTTGGATCATGCCTAAGTGTCCCTAGTGCATGTATTCCCATTGAGGCAGCCCCTGGTATGTAAAAACAAGCTCTAAAGTCGGTTACACAGCTTTAACAGGCACCTGCCTGTGTTTTCTGTCGCTGGTGTGCTTAGGCGGCCCGCGTAAGAGTCCCCCAGGGTCTTACGCGGCCCGTGTGGGTGGTCAGAACAGGCCAAACAAGTTTCAACAATTACAATTCAGTCCCTGGTCCTTTTAAAACGTGGTTTTACCTTTATTTCTTACATTTTCAACCCTCTAACTTGACTTTTAAGGGCTCCATGACATAACCAAATATTGTTAAGTCCTTGGTTAATTTTATGATCACCCGAAAAGTCATAAATTTCAACATTGACGCTTTTAACCACTCATATACGAATGTTATCATAACTTTCTCATACGATAACGAAACCATGTGAAATTTTTATCACTTATTCTCGTGAACATAATTAATCGTTACAAAGCTTCAGGTTCACTAAAAGGTCACTCAGAGGTATACTTTAAGCATGTTGACACATTTAACCCCTGTAGTTTGAAATCTCTCACTTTCTTCCACAATTAGCTTCGTATGATCCATAATTCATTCGTTTAAGGGTATAAACATCGCGTAGGGTCATTGAAAGGTATATTTATCCATTGTTGACATTTTGAATCCATTTATTCACATACTTTCTATGTTTGTCAACTTTAGTCCCTCTAAAGCAATTCTTTACACGTTTAAAGCTCATGACACGTGTCGATATATCATTGGACATAAATTTACGTGGTGTTACATCCTCACCCCCTTAAAAGAAATCTTGACATCTAGATTTACCGAAACAAATGAGGGTACTTTTCTTTCATTGTGGACTCTACCTCCCACGTATACTCGGGAACTCTACATGCATCCCATTTAACCTTTACAATCGGTACATGCTTCCTTCGAAGCTTCTTAACCTGTCGATCCTCGATCGACAAAGGTTTTTCCACAAATTTCAGGCTCTCATCTATATGCACATCCGTATGCGGTATGACTAGTGATTCATCAGCTAGACATTTCTTCAGATTGCAGATGTGGAATACATTATGAATTCCACTGAGCTCTTCAGGCAAATTTAACTTATAAGCCACTGTTCTGACACATTCGATGATCTCGAATGGTCCTATATATTTGGGGCTTAACTTACCTTTCTTACCAAATCGCATCACCCCTTTCCAGGGTGATACTTTAAGCAGAACTTTATCACCTACTTCAAACTTTAGAGGTTTACGCCTTTTGTCTGCGTAACTTTTATGCCTATCCCTGGCAGCTTTGAGACGATCTCTTATCTGCACAATCTTGTCTGTCGTCTCCAGGACTATATCAGGTCCTGTTAGTTGGACATCTCCAACCTCTGCCCAGCAAACGGGCGTTCTGCACTTCCTTCCATACAAAGCTTCAAATGGTGCAGCTTGAATACTGGAATGATAACTATTATTATATTAAAATTCGATCAATGGAATATGTTCATCCCAACTTCCACGTAGGTCAATAACATAAACCCTTAACATATCTTCTAGTGTTTGAATCGTTGGCTCACTTTGACCATTCGTTTGAGGATGATATGCTGTGCTGAAGTTCAATCGAGTGCCTAGTGATTTCTGAAAACTTTTCCAGAAATGTGATGTATACCTTGTATCCCTATCAGAAATGATAGACACTGGCACTCCGTGGAGAGATAAAATCTCATCCACGTATAGCTGAGCTAACTTATCTGAGCTATGTGTTTCCTTAATAGGTAGGAAGTGAGCTGACTTAGTCAGTCTATCCACTATCACCCAAATAGTATCATTTCCTTTCTTTGTCTTTGGTAACTTGGTGATAAAATCCATTGTCACCATCTCCCACTTCCAGGTGGGAAGTTCAGGCTGTTGTAGCAAACCTGACGGCTTTTGGTGTTCAGCTTTAACTTGTGCGCACGTCAAACATTTGGCTACATAGGTAGCTATAGACTTCTTTAAGCCTATCCACCAAAAATTTGCCTTCAAATCCTGGTACATCTTATCAACTCCAGGATGAGCGGAGTACTTAGAACTGTGGGCTTCCTGGAGGGTCACATCCCTAAGTCCTCCATAAATTGGAACCCATATTCGTCCATTTAATCTCAGGATTCCGTCTTTGCCATAGGATAACTGTTGAGCAGTTACTCCTAGCTTCTCATCAGTATAGTTAGCTTCTAGTACAGCTTCTTTCTGCGCAGCTAACAACCTTTCATTCAAACTATTCTTTAATTCAATGCTCTTGGCATTGATTCTTATGGGCTTCACCCTTTCCTTTCTACTTAAGACATCGGCAACCACATTTGCCTTGCCTGGATGGTATTGTATTTCACAGTCATAATCATTCAAAGTTTGCATCCATCGCCGCTGCCTCATGTTCAAATCCTTCTAGTTGAACAGATGTTGAAGGCTTTTTTGATCAAAATAGATCACGCACTTGGTACCATAAAAGTAATGCCTCCACAGTTTTAGTGCAAATACAACGGCACCCAACTCCAAGTCATGGGTGGTGTAATTCTTCTCGTGCACCTTCATCTGTTAAGAACTGTAGGAAATAACCTTGCCTTTCTGCATGAGTACACATCCCATACCAGTGTGTGATGCGTCGCAGTAAACCACAAATTTTTCTATTCCATCAGGCAACGTCAACACAGTTGCATTGCTCAACTTCTGCTTAAGAATATCAAAAGACTCTTGCTGCTTAGGACCCCAATCAAACTTGATATTCTTGCGGGTTGGTGAGGTTAGGGGTGCGGAAATCCTTGAGAAGTTTTCAATAAATCGCCTATAGTATCCTGCCAAACCCAAAAAGCTACGAATTTCTGTGGGCGTCTTTGGCTCTTGCCAATTCATAACAGCTTCAACTTTAGCGGGATCCACTTGGATACCACACTCACTAACTATATGTCCAAGAAACTGGACTTCGCGAAGCCAAAATTCACATTTTGAAAACTTGGCATAAAGCTTCTCCTGTTGAAGTAGTTCTAGAATACATCGAAGATGCTTCTTATGGTCGGCCTGATTCTTTGAATAAATCAGAATGTCATCAATGAAGACGATAACAAATTTGTCCAAGTATGGCTTGCAGACACGGTTCATGAGATCCATGAACGCTGTTGGTGCATTAGTGAGCCCAAAAGGCATCACTAGGAACTCGTAATGACCATAACGAGTCCTAAATGCAGTTTTGTGCACATCTTCATCTTTAACCTTCAGTTGATGATAGCCTGATATTAAATCGATCTTGGAGAAATAGCTTGCCCCTTGAAGTTGATCGAACAAATCGTCGATCCTGGGCAATGGATATCTATTCTTGATAGTAACCTTGTTGAGCTCGCGATAATCGATGCATAGACGCATCGATCCATCCTTCTTCTTCACAAACAGGATTGGTGCTCCCCAAGGAGACGAACTAATTCTTTCATCTAACTGAGTCCTTAATTCTTTCATCTCAGTTGGGGCTAACCGGTAAGGTGCTCTTGCAACAGGTGCTGCTCCAGGTATAATGTCGATTCTGAACTCCACTTGCATATCTGGTGGTAAACCAGGTAGTTCTTCAGGGAAAACTTCTGGGTACTCAGAAATGACATGGATATCTTCAATCTTGAGCTTCTGCTCATCAATAGTTACCTGTGCCATATAAATGACACAACCCTTCTTCAAGCACCTAGATGCCTTGAGCATAGACACTTGCTTAGGCAATCCATACTGAGTATCTCCCTGTATGGTAAGTGGCTCACCATACGGAGTCTTGATCACTACTTGCTTCTTGTCACACATAATCTGAGCTTGGTTATGGGATAACCAATCAATGCCTATTACTATGTTGAAACCGGCTAATTTCAAAGGAAGTAAGGACAAAGGAAAATAGTGGTTCCTAATGGATATGAAACATCCATCTAGTACAGTTGATGCAGTTTCTATGGTGCCATCGGCTAATTCAACCTCATATTTTATGCTTAGGGTTCTAACAGGTAGATTTAACAACTTACAAAACTTATCATCAACAAATGACTTATCTGCCCCAGAATCAAATAACACTCTTGCATAAACGTCATTGATGAGAAAGGTACCTGTTATCACAATAGCAAACTTTGGGCAGTTGGACTTGATATACCCTTTTTCATTGCAGTTATAGTACGTTGCATCCTTGATTTTCTTACAGTCCAATGTCTTGTGCTCAGAAGATTTACAAATTCCACAAGGCCTTGGCTGCGATTGGGATTTCGACTCATATCTGCACCTCCCGAAATGGTGCTTCTTAGAGATTTTACACTTGGGCTTATCACCCGACTGATGACCATCCTTCTTAGTTCCAGAACTCTTTTTGTGGTCATTGTTTCCCTTATGCTTCTTGTCTGACCGTCGTAAGTTATCATCCTCAGGCTTACTCTTCTCAGCATCGGTGTTTCTGAGTGGTCTTTGCCTGACCACATCCAAAGTAAGAGATAATGATATATCAGTTGCAGACCTAAAAGTAACTGGTCTGGAGGCCTTCACACTGGCCTTGATTTTTGGGGCCAAACCCCCAATGAAACGGGCTATCCTCTTGGGTTCCGGAGTCACCAGATACGGAACCAGTCTTGACATAGTGTTGAAGCTCGTAAGGTAGGCTTGACAATCTAGGTTTTTCATAACCAACGATAAGAAATCAGCTTCAATCTTTTCAACCTCATGTTGAGGGCAGTAGTTTTCCTTAATCAACGTCACAAACTGATTCCAAGACAGATTGTACAATGGGATCTTCCCAGTGGCCTGAATCAAAGACCTCCACCACGCTAGTGCCTCGCCTTTGAATGACTGAGATACAAACTTTACCACATCCTTATCAGTGCAACCACTGATATCTACCACAGTGTCCATCTCGTCTAACCATGACATGCAATCAACTGCTCCTTTCTCCCCGGTGAAATCCTTGGGTTTGCAGGAGACAAAGTATTTATAGGTGCAACCTTTAGCACGTGGTTCTTGATTTAACACAACTCTCTTAGATGGAACACTCCTCTGATTTGATGAGTGATGAGAATCACTTTTGTGAGCGGTATGAGTTCTAGAGGGTGGCTTAGAGTGTGGTACTGACTGAGTCCCGACCTGGGTACCACTGGATTCTCTGAACTGTCTGTCCAGAGCTCGTGTAATAGCATTATCTATCAATGCCTGTAATTCTGCTCCTGCTATGTTGACTCTGGAAGTGTCATGATTATCTCTGGGGTGGCTGTTGACTTTATCAGTACCAGCCATGTAGCTTGATTGCTACATAGGATAAATGATTTTAATTTACTCAGAGGTCTATAACAGTTTTATCATTCTATATGATTTATTAATCATGGTATTTAAGAAACCATTTCGATTAATTTGTTAGGCATATATATATTCAAGATTTTTTTTCATTATATTAATCCTTAGTTATAATTAAAATATATTAATGGCATAAAAGGCCGAATCACATGGACAGTTTTAAATTTTTAATCATGATCTTATAGGATCAAGGTATTGAGGTTTTAATCATAGTTTATTACCTCTTCTTAACAGGGGGTCGAAGACCACAACTGTCTTTTGTCTTGTATGGCAATGAATATAGCCCGTAGGCATTACATCCCTATTGGATGTTTAATATAATAAAGAAATTGGAAGAATCCAATGTAAGGATGACTTATGCGATTTTATCGAATCACATTTTGCCAAGAGTGTTAACATGTTTTCAAATGTTAACAAGGTTTTGAATCTTTTGAATAGGTTTTACCGTCTTGGCCATATCTAGAATGACATGTGGCTAGGTTTTACCTTTAAGATTCTTATTATTTTATTATAATGGTAGGTCTTATAAAAGGAATGTTATTTTTCATTTATTTTACATATTATATCTATGCATAATGGCAAAAATGAAATTTAAAATTTAACCATTCCACTACAAAATTTAGAAACTACAAGTTTGCCCTAAACGGGACTTTTACATGAAATAACATGCCCACGCAGAGGCGAAACAACCTAACATACCCACGCAGGGGTTAAACAGAAAAACATGCCCACGCAATGGCGGAATACTGAAAGACATGCCCACGCATGGGCTGAATACAGAAACAAATGTCCACGTAGGGACTTGATTACAACACTAAAAACAAACAAAAAAATAAAGGATTTAATGATCCTTTTTACTCTTCCCCTTGATTAAGCTTGCCAGACCCTTGAAAATTCATCGGTTTTGCCTATGCCCTTCCCGAACCTCCTGCTGCACTTGACTCAACCTTTGAAGAATCTCCTGATGCTGCGGTGGTGATATCACTGGCGGCTGCGGGGGCTGCTGAAACAGCGGAGGTTGAGGAGGTGGCGGTTGTTGATACCCATAAGGTGGGTACCCATAGTGTGGATATCCCGCTTGATATGGGACTCCAAAGGGTCCTTCTGGATGAAGGGCATTGTAGTTTGCTGCCGTTACCAGGTATGGGTCAGCCTCGGCGTAGTTGTAGTTGGTGTGGGCCGGCTGATCAAAAGGGTTGTATGCCGCTGAACCGGCGTATGTAGGAATTGGGTTGTTAAAACCCACTGTGGCGGTGCGACCGACGCATACTGCACCTCAGAAATAGGGTTCGAAGGCCCACCCATCTGTGGGTCTTCGTATAGTGGCGGATAATGGCTGCCACTAGATGGTTGAGGGGAGCTGATGCGGACACCCCCTCGCACGGACATCCGTGCGGTTGATCTCCTACGCCTTGGTGGATCCAGAGGCTGTTGCTGCACTGGTGGTGGTGGCGGAGTGACCGCTGCAAAACGGGAATCCTCGGAGGAATCCTGCTGTGGCTGCTATTGCTGCGGTGAGTTGTGGTAACTGGGAGTAAACACCCAGTCGATCTGGTTGAACCTCGCCTCGTAGCTATCAGGACCATTATAAGGTGATCCCAGAAAGGGTGACCCATCCGAAATTTTGATGGGGTGCGTAGGGATCTGGACGGTGGCTCTGCGGGATCGGTGTCCTCGTCCATGTCCATCACATGGTCGCCCGAGAAGTGGTCTTCAGGTCCTAATGGGTTAAAACCCACTTGTTCTTCAATGTAGTTTGCCGGGTTGAACCGGCTCCGAAAATAGGGCGTTGGGTCATCGAAGGGTGAGTTGTGGCCCTAGAGAGGTATATAAGAATGGTGGGAATTATGGGGCTCGTTTTCAGACTGAGGCCCAAAGGAGTTTTGGAAAGAAGGGGAGGAGCTCAGCGAAACTGAGCGCCTTGTGGGTTCAATTTAGGTCCTCCAGTTATCTTGAGGACTCCGGCTAAAAGAATCAGATGGCGTTCGCCGGTGCGAAGGTCCGGCCTCATGATCATTCGGGGCGACGAGTGGCCCCTTGCCTCTTCCTCTCCCTCTCATTCTTGGTGGCATATTTTGAACCTATCAAAACAAACAAAGGATACAACAAGAAAATATAGAAGACAAAGTTAGAAATAAAACAAATTTGGATTAATCCTAAATTCTTTTGTCTAGACTCGGAAATCGAGGATTGTGCAAACTGTGTCATTGAGATTAAACACAAAAGGCTAGTGTTTAATTCACTCAACGTTGGCTTTGATACCAACCTGTCACACCCCGATATTTCCATGTATTACCGGTGGGCCCGGTGGGGAGTATCGTGACGTAGTTGATATCATCATAGTCAAACAACACAATTTAAATGCACAGCGGAAGCAAAAGATGGATCACATTACAAACCGAATAAAAAGTAATATCAAAGTATTACGAACGGACTGTAAAGGATCCACAGGCGGATCAAATAAAAAGGAAACATAGTTCATTAGATTTAAAATGCATCCAAGCTTGCAAGACTCTTATTGATGCTAAGGAGAGGCCAGCCTATTTCGATTAGTACCTGCACTTAACCTTTTTGGGAAAATACGTCAGTTTACACTGGTAAATACAATTAACTGACTCATTTTGAAAAGGTTTAAAAAAATGATTTGAATGCACAAGGCACAAAACATTTTATAACTTGGGATAATTATTTATATATAAACTTGTAAAAGAATTACATGTTTCTTATACGTTCAGTAGCCCGGGTTGACACCGTGTTAAAGATTAATAGACACACCACATGATATAGTCCCGCGATGAGTTATTCCCGAAACCGGCGGTTATACCTTATTATTTATATATGCACTGTCGGGTGTACGCCTACACCCCATGCTTAGGTCGTGGCCATTTCTTAAAATGATCATGCTTAGGTCGTGGCCATTTCTTAAAATGATGCCAAGGATATCTGGGACATTGTCATTAACCCCCCAAAGGCTTTAAGCAAACAAAACAATTTAAACGGGACATTTCAATAAATTAACCTTCATACAATTAAAAATTCAATGCCCGACCTAGCGGTATTTTATTTACCGTACCCCAAGCCCGTATAAGGGAAAATAAGTTAAAAGTATTTACCTGAGCAAGTATAATTCATAAACAGCAAGTGCAAGTAGCTTTTACCAGGTCTCCTAATCTAGAACAAAGGTTTTTAATAACCTATTAGATTCCTAACGGGTCTTTAATTAAGCCTAAACTTAGACCGGTTAGTTTTAAAGGAAGATACGGTTCAAACGCACGATTAAGAGAAGACCGGAATAGAATGTGATTTAGACCCGACAAGTTTGGATACTTGTGTAATATGGGTAATCTAAACACATTCTGGATTTTGAGACAAAAATGATTAGGTTTGACTCGTTTCGGCTAATTTATGCAAACAAGTTACATAAACCGCACCGAACGCGAATAATGCGTAACGGTTAACCAAATTATTCATGAAAAGGTTTCCTAAGTTAATATGCCTTAAATATGTTGTGACATCAGTAAGATGTCTTCTATTATGCTCAAAATGGATTTAAACTCATATTATGCCCCGTAGGGGTATTTTGGTCATTGAAAAGGTTATAAAAGAGGTTTAACACAAATCTGAGTTTCAGGTCTGATATAATCAGTAAAAATACTTAATTTGATAAGTTATATCAGTAGGGTATTACATATATGTGAAATTTACCATTTATAATCAAACTATGCACTGAAAGGGCATTTTGGTAATTTCACCTAAGGTTTAAGGGTCAAATCTGGAAATCTGAGTTTAAAACTTTTGCTTACTGTTAAAGTATAAAAATTTACTAAAAATATCAGTAGGTATCAAGTCTTATATATTTAAAATAGTTTTAATACATACTATGCGCTTAAAACGCGTAAAAAGACGGTTTTAAGCGATTTCCAGGTTTTATATGAAAAGCTGATATTTTTATTATTCCAGAAGTTTAAAAATATTTTATTTATCATATTAGATAAGTAGAAAAAGGTTTGGTATAAAAAAGATTTGTAAAACTCATTTTATAGGCCAAAAGGGCAAAACCGACAATTACCGAATTAAAGCTAGAACCTTATGTTATGCTCAGCCTAAAAATAAAAAAAAATCTTCAAAAATCCCAAAATATTATTTTATATCATTAGGTAAAAAGTTTGGTATCAAAAATTGGGTTTAGATAGGCTTTATGCTAATTACGTTGTTTATTTAATAAAAAGCTTTCTAATTACGCTAATGAGCATAACTCCTAATCTAGACCTCAAACTGATGTCAAATTTTAGGGACAAGTTTATAAATCAGTAACTAAGGTTTCTATTCTTTTACATTTTCAAAAATCACATTTTAAGGTCATATGGGCATAATAGTCAACATTTAAGCATTTAACGGAAACATGCATATGAATCGGATAACAAATGAACCAAGTTGTATAATCACAGAGGGTTATACTAACATGTAACCCAGTCCTAATAAAGTTCTAAAGCATTTCTAAACTATGCTATAATGGGTCAGAACTGAAAGTCAAAGCAAAAGTCAAATTATGCGACTTTCGGTTCCGAACCGAGCCTAAACTGAAAATTGTCGGGTTGAACATATTTAGACATGTTCTTATATTAATTACCAAGTTATACGAGTGATAAAACAGGTTGCGTGGCTTATACATTGTTAATTATGCGTTTATTTGAAAATAAGCTTTCCGTTGACTTTTTATAATTAACTTTGACCCGACAATTGACCTAGTTAGAGTGGGAATCAGAGAGTACCCTTTTAAGGGTTTATTACCCACATAATTACCAACTCAAAGGTACTTTCAATTTGAGATTTGACTGGACAAATTTTGAATAATCACGAAGTCAAACCTTAATTACGACGGTTTGACTTTAAGCTAATTAACTAAGTAAAACATAATTAAGGATGGTTAAAGACACTTACTGAGGCCCTTTGCATGACTAAGAATCCCTAGGAAGTGTGCTTGAGCTCCAAAAACTCTCTAGGAATGAAGTTGTGCAAGTTTCCAAGTGATGTGCTCAATGTTTGCAACAAAGGTCCTCTTATATAGTGAGTTTAAATCAACAAGATTGTTGGTGCATTTACTGTCTGTTAACTACGTCTTATTCAAGTCTTATGTCTAGATAGGATAAATGAGTGCACAATAGGGATTGATTTAGGGTTTGATTATGTTTCAGGAGGTAATTTCGTTTGAAGGAGACCTAGACAAGTTCAAACGAAATCACCAAGGTAATTCCGTTTGAACATGGCCGTGTCAGCTTCAAACGAAATACCTACATCTATAAATAGGGTTGTGCTAGATTCATTTCAAACGGATCTAAGTGTGTGTGAGCTGAGGTGCTGCCGGATTTTTGTCAGATTTGAACGTGTAAAAGCTCAAGAAATCATCAATAGATAAGGATTAAAGAGGAACAAGCTGTTTGAAGTCATTTACATTGATTCCGCCTTTGCAAATGATTATGAACTACTCATTTTGACTGTTTAGGGTCACCGACCGATCCAACAAGTGGTATCAGAGCTCAGGACGAGGAGTTCATACCAAATTCAGCTTGATATTACCGGATTCTCTCACTTCTACCTTTCTTTTCTGATTTGAACAAGTTTTCACGGTTGAAATGGCCTGAAACTTTTACATATCAAACGAAATACAGTGTTAACTAATCCTTGAAAATTTGAGACCATAATTCGACTTAAAACTGATCACAAACCCCTATTCCGTTTGAAATTGTTCGTAAAATGCTGACATCATAGGCTAATTCCGTTTGGATATGGGTTATCCCGTTTGAATGATGTATCTCGTTTGAAAGTGGTTAGTCGTTTGAGAGTGCATGTGATACAAAGTCAAAGTGTACATGTGTAGTTAATAAAGTTGTAGTCGGTCCAATCTAATGATTACCGATCCATACTAGTGTCAGCCCACTAAATTGAACGGCCCAATAGGAATTAAGTCTCAATTTTAATTGTCGGCTTAGTGATTTTGTTGGTCAAATCAAATTTGTGATTTCGTTTGAGGGTTATAAAAATCTTGTAATACCATTTGAAAGTGTCTAAGTAGTTCACGTCTAAAAGTGGATCGTTTGAAACTTGATTAGTATTGTCTCAAACGAAATAACAGATTTCGTTTGAGAAGAGCCATTTTGTTTGAAAGACATAATATTGTTTGAACAACAATTTCGTTTGAACATATTCCCTTTGAATCTGTCATTTTTCAAAACCAAGAACTTTCTAAGTGTTTGTTGATTTTCCAGGTACGTGCAAGATGGATGATTTCAATCCGTTTTGTGATATCTTTGCCTTTGCTGGAAATTCTGGAGACGATACTTCTCCTAGCAACACCAATGAGAATACGTCGAGTGCAAAGAAAAGCTTATCAGATGCTTTGGGAGTTGAAAGTGCTTTTGGAACATATAACAAACCCCCGAAGTTAATGGCCATCGAAGAGTACAGTCGATGGGCCAAGAAGTTTGAAGAATGGTTGAAGGCCTCTGCGTATCCTAGCTGGAAGAGTCTAAAGAATGGATACATTGATGGAGGTAAAACTGGTGAAAGCTTGATAACTTCTGATGAAATAGAATCGTTTGTTGCTGAGCAAAAATGCATCGCACTGCTGTTTCAGTCTGTCCGAGAAGATATAATATCCTTGATCGAGTACAAGAATTCTACAGATCTCTGGAACAAGTTGAAAGTTAAATGTTTGGGAAGTGCAGAAATTGTGAAAAACTAAAAGAAACTGCTCAGAAAAGAATTTGATTTATTTGGTTGTTTAAAAAATGAACCAGTTTGTAAAATTATTGAGAGGTTTGGGCACCTAAAGCTGGAACTGGCGAGACATGAAATTTTCTATTCTCAATAAGAGCTAGTCGACAAATTGTTTGATTCATTGCCAGATGAGATGGATTGGCAATATTATGCCTTAATGTTGAAGAATACTATCAAGCCGCTAGAAGTGTTGACTGTAGATTTGCTGATTGAAAGACTAGAGAGTCACGAGTTGGAGTTACGGAAAACATACAAAGTCAATCACTCGTCTTATAACAAGAACTTGGATTTGTATTATCCAAAGAGCATGATGCCAAAGACTACATCTCCCAAGACGGCTTTTTCCGCTGAAAACTCTAATACATATAGCAAAGATAGTCAAAGCAGTGGATTTCACAGTGGTTCTTCTTCACATTCAAGTCAATCAGATTCAAAGAACCTATTTCAATGCAATATCGCTATAGACTTAAAGAACGCTTAAAACTTCAGCGAGGAGTCGGCAAAGCAACATATGGTTTTTCTCGCTTCTGTGCTAGAATCATATGAAAGTCTAGTGGTAGGGAAGATTGGCAACACCAACCTGACAAAAGAAGATTACGACCAGATAGATCCTGAGGAGATGGAATTGATCGACATAAGGTGGTGTATGGCCAGTGCAGTTCATCGGGCACAGCGTTTCATGGAGATAACTGGGAGAAAGTCGATTGGTGGACCATCTACCAAGTTGGGCTTTGACAAGTCTAAAGTGACATGCTTCAAGTGTAAACAGAAAGGTCACTTTAAGCGTGAATGCCGAAATGCTTATGCTGATGAGTCTGCAAACCCGTTCAGAGAAGATTACTACAAGAAAGCAATTTATCATCAGAATAAATCAGAACCGCCAAGAATGAAGAAGCTTGAGGATAACAAAGAGAAATCTAGAGCTCTTGCTGTGATTCACGACGATGAAGGTTTCGACTAAAGCGAGTTATTACCTGCGGAGGATGCGGTTGGATATGCTTTCATGGCAAAATCTGCTGAACCTGTTCCTTGGAAAGACAACAGAACTGAAGAACAGAAGTATGGTTACAGAAAGATTATAGCTCAGCAAAGAATGATCAGAATATCTGGTATCTATTCTGAAGCAAAAAGAGCGAGGAGAAGGGATCCAGACAGAGAATGTTATCTTGACCCCGAAGGAAACATTCCTATTGACCATAACACTCTTGATCTTGAAACCATAATTAAAGAAATGGCTGAAGAAGATGAGTATTGGCAAAGAAAATGGTGGGGAAACGGTGAAGAGAAAGAAGAGAAAGAGAAAGAAGAGAAAGAAGAAGAGTCAAAGAAGGTTGATGATGGAATCATTGACACGACTCAAGAGTTGAATGCTGAAAACATGGGAAAGATGGCTGACAAGGTGCTAGCTGCTAAGGCACTTCAGGTAGACTCTAAGTCTGTATCTGAGTCTAAAATCCAGGTCAATACAAATGCGTCAACGACTGAGTCAGGTAAGAAGGTCAATGGTGATGTTGACTGCAAAAATTGCATCAAAGAATGCAAAGTTTGTAGTACAATCACTTATCTCAATGGTAAGAAAGTGGATGATCTGACTGCTAGAGTCCGAAGAGTTGAGGATCAGATCCTTGACCGTGATAAAATGTTGAAAGCTTCAACTGAACGATTAAAAGAATTAACTAACAGAATTTAAAATGATAAAATTGATCAAGAAAAGGTTAGGAAAGAAAATAAGAGGTTAGTTCTTGAAAATCGTCAGATTACTGAAAAATTTGAGAAGCTTAAAAGCACGGTTAAAGATAATGATGATAGAAACGGTAAAACATATAAAGAAAATTGTCACTTGCAAAGTGTTTTGAGGGTTAAAGAAGAATTAATCAACAAACAATTGGATGAGATTGCTAAATTGAAACTTCAGTTTGAAGAAGCTAAGATTGAGAATGAGCGTATCAATTTGAAATTGAACAGTTACAGCTCTACAAGCTTTGTTTTGCAACACATTGTTCCCAAACCCGTCGGGAAAAACAAAGCAGGCGAAGATGAATACTGTGTTGGAACTGGGGTCGGGTTTCATCAAGTTCTGCCACCAGTTCTAGACAATTATTCGAAAAGGCAATCTGGGTTGGTTAATCTTGAAGATGAAAATGAAGTGAAACTTCCTGATTCAATTGATGTGACATTTACTTCATCATCATCTGATGGTAGTGTTCAAACTGAGATTGTTAAAGGCATGGCTAAAAGTGTTTTGGATAGTGATTCAACTGAAGTTGAAGGATGTTTCTTGGACAAATACATTCCGAAACAAAAGTCCAAAAACAACTTAAATGATGAACCTAATCTTGTCATGTACAAGATGTCGGGATCTGATAAGTTGTATTCGGATTCTGAGTTTCCTCTGGAGAATGTAAATGTTTCAAAATTGACAAATGTGTTCAAAATGGTTGAAATCGATTTGTTTGAAGTAAAGAGTTTAAAACAAACACAAAGGCAAATTAATTTTGAGAAAGATAAAGTTTACTACAAGAAACCTGTTGTTTCACCACGTTTTTATAATAACAATCGAAACAAATGGTCGGGTGGATATCAGGCTGGTAAGAACCATCAAAGAAAGAATTTTCAAAACAGGAAATTTGTTGAGAAGAAAGTGTTTGTGAACAGTTCGAATTCACTATCTGATGAAGAATCTGAAATTTTTTCAAAATCAAATGAAGAATTCTTTGAGAAGAGGGCCTCACAACCTCAGTCTGAAGGCACAAGTCGGGTAGTTGATACTCGTACATGCTTTAGATGCAACAAAGTTGGTCACATTGCAAGAAACTGCACCAACTTCAAGCCTAAGACTGAAGTTGTTGAGAGTCAAAAGAAGAAGGTTGATGCAAAAAGAAAAGCTCCAATGGTTGTTGAGAAAATTTTGAAAATGAGAAAACAAAAGTCAAAATTGAACCTGTTAAGAAATCCGAAACTAAAAATGACAAATTTTACAAACGGGTTGCGTCATCTCAATAAACATGGAAGACAAAAGTTGTTGAAAAACCAAAGGTTTCAGAGTTGGAAAAACAATCATCTTCTACCACACCGGTAAAGATGGATGTTCCTTTGGATTATTATGAAAAGTTGGAGAAACAATCTTCTACTCAACCAGAGAAGAAGAATGTTCAAAAGAAAGATCAATCAACCGGTCAACTTAAGATAGATGAGTTTTTCTTATACAAAAAGGTTGAGGTTGGTTTAGAAGAAAGCTTAAAGATGAATGATAAAAATTTTCCACCACTTTACATTCTAAAATCTCACATTAAAGTCAAGTTACCTGAGTCAAAAGAGGCTTGGGTAGCATCAAAATCTCACTAAAAATTTCGGACTTGCCGGAGCTTCCTAGTTGGTAATTGTGAAGCATGAATCGGCATCTTTATTGAAATGTGTTTTTAAAATCAATTTGTGATATATGCAGGAACTTCCGAGAGCTGTTTCATGATGGATTATGGATAGTGGAGCGTCTCGACATATGACAGGGAAGACTGCATTGTTATACGATGTTAGAAATTTCAATGGTGGTTATGTGGGATTCGCAGGAAATCAAGGTGGTAGAATTGTTGGTGAAGGAACGTTATCCAATGGGATTGTTACGTTTGAAAGAGTTAACTACATTGCTGAGCTGGAGAATAATCTGCTGAGTATCTCGCAGATTTGTGACAGGATGTATACCACTCACTTCACAGACAAAGAATGTTTGATCTTGAAGCCAGGATTTGTTATCCCTGAAGAATGGATTATCATGAGGGCACCTAGAGTGAATGATCTGTATGTATTGGACATGAGTGTAGCAACTACAACTACAGGTCAAGCACATTGTTTTGTGTCTAGAGCAACGGAGAAAGAATCGCAGTTATGGCATCGCAAGATAGGCCATATACATCTTAGAAAAATGAATCACTTGGTGCACAATGATTTGGTTATACGTGTTCATGTCAAAGGTTTTCATCTTGAGGGGGAGTGCATTAGCTGCATCAAAGGGAAGCAGAAAAAGAAATCACATCCTCAAAAGAAAGTCAATTCAATATCGAGACCTTTAGAGAGACTTCATATGGATCTTTTTGGTCCAGTGAACGTCAAAAGCATAACTGGTGATTACTACAGTCTGGTAGTAACAGATGACTACTCAAGGTTTTCATGGGTTTCATTTCTGAAAACGAAAGATGAGACGTTTGATAGTTTGATGGCTTTATTCAGAAAGATTGAAAATATGTACCAAAGGCGTATCAAAAGAATAAGAAGTGATAATGGTACTGAATTGAAGAACAACAAGATGGAAGAATTTTGTGATGAAAGAGGTATATTGCATGAATTTAGTGCTCCATACACTCCGCAGCAGAATGGAGTAGCTGAAAGAAAGAATAGGACACTAATCGAAACGGCCAGAACAATGCTTGCTGATTCAAAGCTACCGATAAATTTTTGGGCATAATCAGTTTCCGCCGCATGCTATACGCTCAACAGAGTTCTCACTGTCAAGAAATTCAACAAAACATGCTTTGAGTTGATCAATAACCGCAAACCGAATCTGAAGTATCCTGAACCGTTTGGGTTACCATGTACTGTTCTAGAGCCTTTTGGAAAGTTTGGTCCGAAGAGTATTGAAGGGATATTCATAGGTTATGCAAGTCCATTACGACGAATCTTCAATCCAAGCTTGAAGCGGATTATTGAAGCTCCCAATGTTGAATGTCAAGGTTATACAATGCCACCGCAGAATCCTGGAGATTCATGGCGTTATCATTATGATAAATTGTGGGATTCGTTTGACATGATGGAAGAACCAGAAGAAGAAGAAGATTTCTTTGATGAGTTGGATATTTTGCGAGAGTATGAGTCATCGCTGGAAAGGTTCCCAGCTGAGTATTCAAGGCGACCACGACAAACTTCAATCGATGATGAAGCAGGTCTAAGCAATGTTGGTGAACATGATGATGTCCAACAAAATGAAGTTGCTCAAGATAATAAGACGGAACAGAATGATAATCAAGAATCTGAGAACATTCCAGTATTTGATCATGGTGATTCAGATTCTGAGGGGGAGCAAATTCAGATTTCAAGTCAAATAAACCCAATCAGTGAACAAGGTGCAAAGCAGAATGTTACTAATCTGGAAGGCGATGTAGATGTTTCAGGCGAATTGATGCCACAAACTCTTTCATACCATCCAGAGGAGCTGATCATTGGAGAATTGCAAACAGGCGTTCGCACTAGACATCAAATTGACCAAGGCCTTACTTGTTTTTATTCTACAGTAGCACCTTTACAAACTGAGTTTTCACTAAGTTGTTTTATTTCACAGATCGAACCGCGAACATACAAAGAGGCGCTAACTAAAGATTCTTGGGTCAATGCTATGCAAGAAGAGTTGAGTCAGTTTGAGAAGTTAGGTGTGTGGAAGTTAGTAGACTTGCCTGATGGTCAGAGGAAGATAAACACCAAGTGGGTGTTCAAGTGTAAGAGAGACGATAGAGGAGTTGTGGTTCGTAACAAAGATCGACTCGTAGTCCAGGGTTTCAGTCAGCAGGAGGGATAGATTTCACTGAAGTATATGCTCCGGTTGCTCGACTTGAAGCGATCAGAATCTTCCTGGCATTTGCATCTTGGAAAAATTTCAAAGTATATCAGTTAGATGTTAAATCCGCGTTTCTCTACGGGAAGGTAAAAGAGGAGGTATATGTCGGACAGCCACCGGGCTTCACCAATCTAATCCACAAAGACAAGGTTTATTTGCTGGATAAAGCGCTGTATGGTTTACACCAGGCCCCGAGAGCTTGGTACGAGACATTGTCTCAACACCTGTTAGCCAATAGCTTCATCCGTGGAAAAGTGGATGCCACTCTCTTCACCAAAGAGGTCGACGGACATCTTCTGATTGTTCAGATATATGTGGACGACATCATATTTGGGTCAACAAATGAGAATTTGTGCAAAGGTTTTGAACGAGTTATGAAGCAAAAATTCGAAATGTCATCGATGGGTGAGATGAAATTCTTTTTGGGACTTCAGGTTGATCAACGGCCTAAGGGAATTTTCATACATCAAACGAAGTACGTTCATGATATCTTGGAGAAATTCGGGATGTCAGGTTCTACTCCAGCTTCCACCCCATTAGCAACGAATCATGGGATAAACCCTGATCTCACCGGAGAGAAGGTAAATGAAACGATGTATCGTTCCATGATCGGATCGCTGATGTACTAGACAACTTCAAGACCTGATATTATGTACCCAACCTGCCACGCAACAAGATTTCAATCTAACCCGAGAGCTTCGCATATGGTGATTGTGAAAAGGATATTACGCTACCTGAAAGGAACTCCATCATTGGGGTTGTGGTATCCAAGAGAAGGCGATTTCACGCTCGAAGGGTATTCCGATTCCGATTTCGGATGCTGCAAAGTTAACGCTAAATCAACAACAGCGGGGTGCCAGTTTTTCGGACCACGATTGGTTACCTGGCAATGCAAAAAGCAGACCTCTGTGGCTCTATCCACATGTGAAGTGGAGTATGTATCTGCTAGCAGTTGCTGCTCTCAGATCTTGTGGATCCAGCAACAGATGCGCGACTACGGTTTGCAATTTCTAAACACCCCTATCTTTGTTGATAATGAGGCAGCGATTAACATTACTAAAAATCATGTTCATCACGCTAAAACCAAACACATTGAAATTCGTCATCACTTCATTCGTGATTGTTTCGAGAAGAAGTTGATACGAATTGAGAAAATCCACACTGACGAGCAAAAAGCTGATTTACAAACCAAAGCATTTGATAAAACACGTTTTCAATATTTGCTAAAACTGAATGGTATGAAGCTTTTATCGGTGTTGGAAGAGATTCTTGGTGTTGATGAAGGAAACAT
Organism: Helianthus tuberosus; assembly: GCA_030545235.1. Taxonomy (NCBI): domain Eukaryota; kingdom Viridiplantae; phylum Streptophyta; class Magnoliopsida; order Asterales; family Asteraceae; genus Helianthus; species Helianthus tuberosus. The sequence goes on along the minus strand of CM060356.1, from coordinate 88,960,938 downwards.
TGTAGATGATGATGTTGAGAAGCAATCTGCAATGGTTTGTCGATTTTTTACTTGTTTTGGTATTTAGGGGGAGAGTATAGGGTAATATTTTCAGAAAATACAAAAACAAAAAAAAATGATAAAAATACAAAAACATGAGATATTTTCAAAATCCAAAAACAATAGAAAACCAGAAAAGAGCTTGTGTAAAAAAGGGAAAATGATAGTACATCGGCTTGACAGTTATGGTATGCTAAAGATATGAAAAGTTTAAATGCGTTAAACAGTCTCGCTGATGATGTGTCGATAGGTTTTTACACATTTAGTAGGTTTGTTCAGGATATAAACTTAAATCTTTACTTACTTATTTCGTGGGGAACACTACTTGGATATATAGGTAACCCCTGAAATCTTGTTTGAAAGATTCCTTTTTCTGATATACTAGGTCTTTATACTCAGTGATATCTGGGGTATTATTCCGGGACTTCTGCTGAATGGAAGTTCTAACCTAGTCCCCGAATAATACTTTCAGCAATGCTTGAAGCATAGCATCACCCTCAGCATAAATGATAAGACAATAAAATTGCTAATTAATGCTGTTGTAAAAAAGATCATCTAAAGGGGACACACCCAAATCGATTCGTGATCTCTCTGCTGAACGGTAGTTCTGACCTGAGCTCTCACGGTATTGTACTATTACTTAATTTATTCCCCTTACAGATATCGTCTGTGGTATACTCACCTGTAAGACTGAATATTGGGATCTGGATACGGGAGAATATTCAAGAGGTGGGATACTAGTATAAGTTTAAGTCTCTAAAACACTAAATCCGTATCCTAGACAGATTGAAATGTGTGTGAGAATTTAAGTGGATCAGTATATCGACAATCTAAGCGAATTGTTTAATTCTGAATATGTAATTGAAGCTTAACGGTACTTGTGACTTGTCGAATAGCTGATATGATTCCCTAACACGCTCAACCAAAAATATGTTTGTAAATAGTTTACTTTCATTGCATTTTATTTATGTATTTCATTTCTAGTTTGGAAGCTTTATTAAAAATCCAAAAATATTTTACATTTCTGCTTTATTTTTGACAAACCAAAGTGGAAAGCTGATCTTCAGATTCGAATTGAAGCAGATGCAGGAAGTTTCTGGACTGGAAGATGAGTCGTGAGCTAAAACATGATAAACTTGAGAAGTTGAAAAGTCAAACCAAGTTCATTAATTTGAAACTTGTAAATTTTCTGAAAACAAATTGAACTGAATGTCAGTGTGAATTATCTCTGATCAACCAAGGTCATTAAGTTGGACTTGGTAGATAAATTGAGTAATCAGGGTCATTAATTTGGACCTGAATACTTAAGTGGATTTCTAAACACTGATAAGACTATCAATTGTGGTTGAATGGTAAGTATGGATTGATACTGTTATTGTCATATATCTTATATTTGGGTAGAGCATATGCAGGTAACAGGAATCCCCATGGCAACAAAATGTCAAAGTTTGAACCAAAATTTAAAGCCCTAGCTGATCGAGAGGGGGAGTCTACGAAAGGGTGAGTCAGAATTCTGGATCAACAATCAAAGGGGAGATTGAAGATTAAAGTTTGGAGATAAAGATTGAAGAGAGCTTTACAATGTCAAGACAAAATTTGGAAAGAGACAAAGACTAAAGACTCGACGCCGAAGACTTCGTCAACATCCAATGGGGAGTCTGTTGGTGCATTTATTGTCTGTTAACTACGTCTTATTCAAGTCTTATGTCTAGATAAGATAAATGAGTGCACAACATGGATTGATTTAGGGTTTGATTATGTTTCAGGAGGTAATTTCGTTTGAAGGAGACCTAGACAAGTTCAAACGAAATCACCAAGGTAACTCCGTTTGAACATGGTCGTGTCAGCTTCAAACGAAATACCTACATCTATAAATAGGGTTGTGCTAGATTCATTTCAAACGGATCTAAGTGTGTGTGAGCTGAGGTGCTGCCAGATTTTTGTCAGATTTGAACGTGTAAAAGCTCAAGAAATCATCAATAGATAAGGATTAAAGAGGAACAAGCTGTTTGAAGTCATTTACATTGATTCCACCTTTGCAAATGATTATGAACTACTCATTTTGAGTGTTTAGGGTCCATTTTGACTGTTTAGGGTCACTGACCGATCCAACAAAGATGATGACAAATAGGTCTACAACTGATGTTGGATCATGCCCAAGTGTCCCTAGTGCATGTATTACCATTGGGGCAGCCCCTGGTATGTAAAAACAAGCTCCAAAGTCGGTTACACAGCTTTAACAGGCACATGCCTGTGTTTTCTGTCGCTGGTGTGCTCAGTCGGTTACACAGCTTTAACAGGCACATACCAAAGTCGGTTACACAGCTTTAAAATGTGGTTTTACCTTTATTTCTTGCATTTTCAACCCTCTAACTTTACTTTTAAGGGCTCCATGACATAACCAAATATTGTTAAGTCCTTGGTTAACTTTATGATCACTCGAAAAGTCATAAATTTCAACGTTGACGCTTTTAACCCCTCGTATACGAATGTTATCATAACTTTCTCATACGATAACGAAACCTTGTGAAATTTTTATCACTTATTCTCGTGAGCATAATTAATCATTACAAAGCTTCGGGTTCACTAAAAGGTCACTCAGATGTATACTTTAAACATGTTGACACATTTAACCCCTGTAGTTTGAAATCTCTCACTTTCTTCCACAATTAGCTTCATATGATCCATAATTCATTCGTTTAAGGGTATAAACATCACATAGGGTCATTGAAAGGTATATTTATCCATTGTTGACATTTTGAATCCTTTTATTCACATACTTTCTATATTTGTCAACTTTAGTCCCTCTAAAGCAATTCTTTACACGTTTAAAGCTCATGACACGTGTCGATATATCACTGGACATAAATTTACGAGGTGTTATAGAAGATCAATCAATGTCGAAGTTAGGAACTTCGTTAGGGAAGAAGCACTCTTATTCAATAGAGTTGTCAATCGTGCTCAGAAATTGAAGTTAGAAATGCTAAATACAATAAGTTCTATCAAAGGCAAGAAGAAAAATAATTGAAGATGATGCCTATACAAAAACTTTGTTTCCATCACCAACTCCTCAAGCAGAGACATCTCTTCCTTCACCTGGAACATCCTTTCCTTCACCAACTCATCATCTTGAAATATCCTTTCTGTCACCAACTCCACATGCTAAAACGTCTTTCATTGTTCATTCTGTCTCTCATTAGGAAGGAGATCAAGATATGGAACCACCTACTTCTGATGAGTTCACTAACATCATGAAAAGTATTGAAGAACTTGTTAACAATCAAATGATATTAGATGAGGTGCTTGGAACTGAAGAGCCAAGATACACTGTTGATACAGTAGCTGATCAACCATCTCAAACTTCAGAAGAATGTCTCAATCAAAAGTTTAATGACACCACCGATATAATTCCAGAAAATGCTCGATCTTCAAAGGATGATGATGTTAAAGAATCAGAAGTTGACAAAGAAACTCATGATCATCCTGATGCCACTATTAATATAAGCAAAGTTCTGGATGTAACTATGTTGGCCTCGGATCCTATGATTGCTTCATCATCCACTAAGCCTTTAGAACCAACTTAGAAAGAGTGAACAAGACATGGTATGCAACAGTCTCGTGAAGATTGTTGGGACTTACAAAGGGTGCAGCATACCGTTTCCAATGAACAAATAAGATTTACCACTATCAGCGACACTCAGGATGATATTGGTTGGAGTGTCGCGTGCCTTACGTCAGTTCATAGTTAACTTGGTTAATTTGGCGTCACTTAGGGATGTATTCCAAATGACTTGTGACGGCAACACACATGGCGCCACTCGTGGAGTGACGCTAGTTGACCTAACTTTATGAAGATGAAAACTAGAGTACAATATGTGTTTATGATTGAATCTGGATACTAAACATGTCAGAGAAGGACATTGAGATCTTATTCTCTAATCAAATCTACTTTGAAGTTAGAGACATGGAGCAAGCACTACAATTTCAACGTGTAGTCCGTGTGTGCTTTGCTTATGAAGTTCATTAAGGAAGAATGTTGGAGACAAAATGGAGAAAGTTAGAAGAGAAAGAGGAGAAGAATCAACAGACTGAGAAAAGAATGAAATAAATGACAATGTCAAAGTATCAATTTGTCAGACCTCCAAAGATGGATCAAACTCCAAAGAAGAGTTTTGAATCTCACTAGAGAGTGTACATGAAGAAGGTTTTCAATATAAAGTGTAGACAAACACAAGTCAAGACTGCGGGAATATCCAAGGGGGAGTATGTTAATACATTTATGTCTAATGCATGCATCTTTTGTATTTTTCATTTATATATGGTAGCACGTTTCTTAGATTTGTTTGAATTTTGAATGTAAAACGTATCAATGATACACAGCGCAGGAGTCCTGCGTAGCGCAGCACTGGTACGTAATGTATCAAGTAGTGGGTGAGTAGTAGTGTGTGAGTGGTGGTGTTAGGGCTATTTGTCTATAGATAGACTGTTGGTGCGCTATAGTGTCAAAACTTGGGGTCTAGCTTTGTAAAAGGAGATCACGTGTAACGAAGTTCTGCTAAAATTGAATCAAAACATTATTTACATTGTCGCGCCATATTCACACACAGTCTTATAGATTCAAAACATTTGATGGTGTTAGATTAGATTTTGTATCATTCTACAACGTTTAATCATGTTTATGAGACCTTTTCTAGATTATTAGGTAGTTTCGACGTTGTTGTCGGAATGGATCGGTTATCTAAAAACCAAGCCGAGATTCTCTGTTAAGAGAAAATCATCTGTATCCCCCTCCTTAGTTGAGAAACCCTATCTGTTCAGGGTGAAAATAGTGGTGCTATCGTACGCATCATCTTGTACTTGAAAGCCTAGAAGAGTCTACGCAAGGGCCATACTGCTATCTTGGATCTTATCACTGATAAACATATTGAGGAAAAGAAAATCGAAGATAACTAAGCAAAAAGCATCGAATGCTTAGATTGCGAATCTCAACTACAAAGAAAAACTGCAAACAATCATCCACTTATAAGAATCCACCACTCAGAGGAAACGATGAAGAAATTAGCCACTTATGCTTGTGAATTTGTCTTCAATCCTAATGTTGGAATGCATTCTAGATGATGGAATGATGATTATATTGTATGGAATGGTGAAAACACTCCAAGAAACCCTACAATATTCGTTCCCCAAGTTTCCTTTTACAAATGGAATGAAAAAGATATCCAAAAACCTATTTTCTATGGGTTTTATGTGAATTCCCGTAATGCATGCTTGACCCGTAAGCTACACCTGATCCGTAGCTTTCTCATTTCAACTCCGTTTTCTTTGCCATTTTCAACCACGCCTTCGTTTTTCCACCCTCTATCGTATCATAATTTAATATCTTTACTTCCACTCCATATGCATTATCCAAAACACATCCAATCTCCGTGTTTAACTTTCAAAACACCATTTTCTCGTAGTTATCTAATTCCACACATACAAACACTCAAATATGCATAAGATAAGACATTAAAAACAAATAAATCACATTACAAATCCCATCCATCAAAAATGAATGAAATTTAATACATAAAAATATAAATAAACATGTATTCTAAATATCAAACCAATATTTGACTAGAAATGAGTGAGATTTATTTTGAGTTGGGTTGTAGATTTAGCATTTGGGCTAATTAATTTTATATGGCTTATTAAATATTAAATTTTATTTACTAATAATTAAGTTAACAATTTATTTGGTTATCCAAATAAACCAAATAAAAAAAATGTAGAACCATATACACCGAACCAAAAACCAAATTCACCATTTAGTTTCGGTTAAAAACCAAACCAAAAACCACATTCGTTATTCGGATCAGTTTAATCGGTTACGGATAGGGTTCAATTTACAATTATTATTCGGTTTCGTTTTTTTTTTTGTGAACAAATCTGCCAATGGTTGTTGGAGGCTCATGAAAGTCGTATTGACTGTATGCATTAGAGTTGGAAAAAAAATGCCATGTTGCATGGCACATGCAGTATACTTGTGGTGAACACGGATTTCCAACCATAATGCATAATGATTGAGGCAGTTGCATCATATGACCTTTGGATTTGACATGTTTTTTTTGGAGTTGCTGGGTCAAACAATGACATCAATGTCATAAATCAGTCACTGATATTCAGTGATATCGTAGAAGGCTTTGCGCCTTGCAATTTTATAATGAACGGCATAGAATACAACCAAGGATATATCTTGCTGATGGAATTTACACAGAATGGACCACTCTTGTCAAAAGTTTTTCATATCCACAAGATGATAAAATGAAATTATTAAAAAAAGACACGTCAGCAAGAAAGGATGTAGAAAAGACTTTCGGTGTCCTCTAGGTTCAAGGGCACATTATACAAGGACCAACAAGGATTTGCAGCCCAAGAAGAGTTATAACTGATATAATATACGCGTGCATAATACAACAAAACATGATCGTCAAAGACGGACGTTATGTCATTTCGAGAGCAATAACGATGAGGATGATAATGTGCCACCACCATTACCTGGCCTGATAGACAATTCTCTTTAACTCTTGCAATGAATTAGAGACTTACGTGACAGGAAAGCTCATCTCATCTTCGATGCAATTTGACCGAGCACTTTTTGGCACATAGGCAGGTGGAGCAAGATCCCGATCAAGAGTATTTGTGTTTTATTATTTAGTTTGTTTATTTTTATTTGTTGTATGTTTTTATTTGTAGGTTTGAAGTATGTGTGTGTGTGTGTTTTTGTAATTTTTTTTAATTGTTCCAAGTGTGTTTTTTTATTTAATGGATTAACTTTTTATTAATTTTATTTTTTTGTATTTTTTAGTATTTAATAAAAATAAATAATATCAATTATTAAATAAATTATAAATATATTATATAAATTAGATACAGTTTAAATAAAAGGAAAAGTTGCTGATGAGATTAGGGTTGTAAACGAACCGAACGAACACGAACAAGGTCATGTTCGTGTTCGTTTGTTAAAGAATTTCAGTTGTTCACGAACAGTTCATGAACACTGGTCATGAACATAAACTAACGCAAATCAAACAAACGAACATTAAACTTGAAATTAAAAAAACACCATTAATCTTAAACATATAACAAAAAACACCCTTCCCAGTCTCTAAGACTACCTCCCTGGTCTCTAAGACCAACTCCCAGTCTCTAAGACTAATTCTCCCAGTCTCTAAGACTAATTCTCCCCAGCTTCTAAGGCTGATCCTCCCTCAGTCCCTAAGATTGAACCTCCCTCAGTCTCGAAGACTGAACCTCCCTCAGTCTCTAAAACTGAGCCTCCCTCAGTCTCTAAGAGTGAATTATAAATATAAATTTTGAAATGTGTATTTGTGCCTTTTTGTTTGTAAAAATGTTTGTTCCCTGGATCTAGACGTTTAGTGTATGCAATGTAAAAATGTTTGAAAATGTTTTCGTAAGAGCCCTGATGATCATAGTCTAGACTCGAGAAAGAATCCTAGTTCGCTATGATCGAGGCTCTGATACCAAGCTGCCACACCCTGACTTTTGCGGAAGCGTGGTTATTTTGGTGTGACCTCTTAATACCATAGCAACAATCATAACAATGCTATATGATAAAAACACGAGATGTTCATCCATTAATATAGTTTAGAAAATTACCATAACATGCATGTCTTGAAACATCAACCCTGTCACACCCCGACCACGTAGAACATACAAAACGTGGCGGAAACATCGGGGAGTGTTGTAACAGAATTAATGTTTCACAACCATGGAAATTAAAGTTTCGCTTTATTGATTATAAGTGTTACAATGTCTTAACAAACAAAGAAATACAACATAATTAACTAGTCTTGCATCTTTTATTGTCACTAAAGCCCAAGTCTGCCTATGTGTATCTTGATCATCTTATGCAACAGCTCCTGAAAAACACATGTGAAAATAGGTACGTCAGCATAAAAATGCCTGTGAGATACATAGTTTTTGTGAAAATAAGATTCATGACTTATGTTTGAGAAAATGTTTAGTCATGAACCTTGTAATTTGCTTTGTCTTTGTAAATCATTTGAAAAACAATAAGTTCAGATGATATGTATAAATAAGAAAATAATGCATGGTTAAATGAGTAACCATGTAAAATATGTTTGCATAAGATAAGTTGTTTATAAATCAATGTCTTGTGAAAAGTATGTTATTTGTATGAAATGTTCTATGTCTCAAACTGAAATGATTCAAATAACGTTACGACATGTAATACCATACAAACACTTATATATAGGAAGTACCAGCGGCGTATCCACCATGCTTGTATCATATTACACACGCATCGTTACTTAATCACTTAATCAAACCAAACCAACCAATGTAAGAAGTCTATGTTTAAACCAATTTGTCAAATGTATTGAATAATATGTCAAAGTGTTCATGTCAAGATGTAAATCATGTCAAAATGTCTATGTCAATTATCCATGTCAAATGTCTATGTCAAATATCCATGTCAAATGTTTATAGTCCAAAAGTAGTCAAGTAATGTATAACCAAAATGATATGTATGGTAAGTAAAATTTAGACTACTTAAACCATAAGTAAAAATGTACAAAACAAAGTATTGAAGTAAAACTTGGTTTAAATCAAAGTTATGTTTTGTAAGATATATGCATGCTATACTGAATATGAACATTTATGCGGTATTGTGAAAATTCATACATCCAAGCCTTGAGACAGACGGATAACTATGTAAAAGTGAGTTATCAAGAGAATATGTATTCGGATTCGGTCATTCCTTTCATCCCCTTTCCCTGGGATGTCCGGAACGGGATTTGTCAAGTCCTATGGTACCACTACCTACTAACGAACGGCATGATCGATGTTAATGAATGTATAGTATAGTTTAAACAAACCAAATGTCATACCAAAATGTAAGCATGTTTTATGAAGATAATGTACCTAGTATGCTAGAGTAAACATACAGGGTAGAGCTGTAAAACAATGTGTCCATATGTTACTGGAACATATGCAACAGAGATGCAGTATATAACAATGTACTAAGTATGCAAAGTCATCATACAAAGTAGAAAAGTCATGTAAAACAATGTACTAAGTATGCAAAGTCATCATACAAAGCATAGAACACCATGAAATCATGTACTATAAATGTACTAATGAACATAGCAAGTATATGATGTGAAAACAGGAAAGCACGAAAGTAACAAGTAGGCACATGTGTTCCACCCCAAAACAGTTTGGAAAACAGTAAAAGAGGGGTCTATGTACTCACTTGAGATTGCTCAGAATTCCTAGGATAACCACCAAGCAAAGCTAGAGATCACGGAATCAAACGGCACCTACTATAGGTAACTACATTAATAAACCGGACCTAAATCGGAAGATCGGGTAGCATTAGGGTTTGTAAACCAAACGAGTGTAGAGACTCGTGTCATTTGGTTTAACAAAGCCTACATACTAAATGAAACTTAACCTAAGTGTTTACGACCCATTACGACCCGTTTAGGTAGCTTATGCTACTTTAACGCGTCGTTCGCGTGAAACGCGTTCGGACCGCCTAACTAGTTCTACGACAAGTGTTATATGCCTAAACATGTTACATAATCAGTTATGTGACAAAAGTTTAGGTTACATATGCTTAATTACCAATTATACATGAAAAGGGTATTCTGGTAATTTACCTAAGGCATATAAACTACCTATCATACAACTACTTAAACGATGTGACCATAGGGTATAACCTCGGAAGGTTATTCCCTACCTACTATGGTCACCTAATGTATTTGGTCGGATCCTAATGATCGACCAAACTGGGTCGGGTTCGAGGGTATAGGCGATTTATTAGATCGCCTACCCTACGACCCTAGACAACGTGGTAATCAGTGTGCATAGTCCCAAGGGGCTATGACCAACGTGATTACACTCACGTTGCGAAGTTCAAACGAACTTCGCATTGACCATTACTGGTCAACGCTGAAAGTCAAACAAAGTTTGACTTTCTGACTCGAAAAGCAATAAAATAAGGAAAAGAACGAAAGAATACTTACCCAGGGTCCCCGAATGCTAATCCCGATCTAAGAACTCAGGTATGAAACAATGGTTTCAACTTAGAGCTCTCAAATCAGAATTCTTGTGGGTTTAGAAGCAATGGGGGTGGGGTATTTATAGTATTCGGTCCACCGTTAAGATCGTTTCAAGGAAAACGTGCCTTAATCTTGCCCGTACACTTGTCGGAACCTTATGGAAGCTTAAAATGGTTCTTATCATCATGACTAGGCAATTGGGAACATGTGGTGGAGGATCAAACAGCTGCAGCCTGCTGTTTAAAAACTCTGAATCTGGTCAGCAGACCCCTAGCGCACCGCTACACTAAAAGTGTAGCGCACCGCTAGGCCCTAGTTTGGCAGAATTACACTTTTGGTCCCTGTATTGCAATCAGCCCATTTTCGACACGTTTAAGGCCCGTTAACCCCATTTCAAAGCTCTAAAATGAAGTTAAAGTATAGGGAACTTAAAACATGTTCAAAAATATCTCGGATGTCGGTTCGTTTGGCCGTACGAACGCGATGTTCGCTTAATTACGACGGAATGCGCATAAGCGCGAAAAACGATCCAAATGACGCGACGAATGGATTTTTCTTATGCCAAACACTAAAATAAAATATTTTAGTGATTACATAAATTTTTGGATGTCCGGATGTATTCAGAACATGAGTTATGCGTAAAAATGCAAACTTGTGCACTTTTTGACACTTTTAGTCCCTGAATGACCCCAAAAGTTTATTTTAGCACACCAAACACCTCAAAGCCTATTTCTAAGCCATGTAAAGGATATTTATGGTATGTTTAACTTATGGTCATGTTCCGGAATGTCTGTTACAGTTCAAATTGGCATACTTTCGCAGTTTGTCAAATTTAGTCCCTGTAAGCGATTTAACTTGATTTTGCCATACCAAAGCCTTCAAAAATTATTTCTAAGTTATGTAAAGGTTATTTAAGGTATGTTAAGCCTATTTCACTATTCCGGAGTGTTTGTTGCATTAAACTGGTTATATCTACGCATCGGTGCGCGTATAACCTTCCAGAAAGTGATTTAGAGTTTGGAATTGAACGAGAATTGATATGTGCAAATGATACACATATTTTTACAAATCCCAAGTATGAAATATAATATTTCATTGGTTCGGTATTTTTTTGATGGCCGTGGAGGCACAGGTTTTACAGTCTCCCCTACTTTAGGAAATTTCGTCCCGAAATTTATTTAGAGGAAACTTGTGAGAGCTTGAAAACATGAAGTCGAAAAGATCGAACAACATTGGTTTGGGTTCTGAACTTCTAGTAACTTTAATAACATCATGATTGCAATGTAAGAGGGATACTTATATACAAGTATATGAAGCGTCATTGGTGCGTCCACCGGACCTCCATTACATCGTTCTCATTTCGTTATTGTTGTCACTATCGGTTCTTACACATAACAAATCTTACTGGGTTTCTGTGCACTAAATTTCATAATTATGTACGCGTCCATAATTAGACAATTCTTTGCATAGTTCACTCAGTCTATTTTATAATGTGTAGGGGAAAACCAAATGAACAAACCGGTGATGAGCGTGACTAGACCGCCATAGAATCCTTTTAATTAAATCAATAAATGATCTAAATAGACTATCAAGGAGTCTGTCCAGCTACATCACTAGATGTCGTTCTTTAACCAAATCGTGAATCAATCTTTTTGACTAGACCACTAAAGGGTCTCTTATGAATCATGGAGTGGTACTATATAACCCAAGGGTCTTAACTACTACGTAGAAGCCCATAAGGATTTAAGGTAGTACCTTTTGAATATCCTGCTATGAATCCCTCATATGAAGATATGAAAGATTCTGCGAGGATTTGGATAACGAATATCCAGAGTATTAAAAACACAAAAATGCATAAAAGAAAACACATAGCCACATAACCACAAAATTGTTTGTTAATTTGTCTTGTAAATTGCGTACATGCATTTAAAGCACACTAGGAATCCATTCTGTGGATTTCATTTGGTACTTTAAACGTTATCAAGAATCCAACTATAAAGATAGAAAGATTCAAAAAGAAAATTCGATTTCGATTATTAGGAACCGAAATGTTCGAATTAAGGTACATAAGGAATCCAATTAAGGACTCTGATTTGAATGATAATCATCCACAAGGATCTAATTGTGAAGATAAAAAGATCCCATATGGATTTTAGAAGTTGAACATGTTTTGAAACCTTGCACTGGATGTGCTTATGTCAAAACATGAAGTAAGAATTGCTTATGAAGTTGAGATGCTTGATATGTCAAGGCGACATATGAAGCAGAATTTGAAGGTTAAGTCAATGTATGAGGAAAATATTTTTGAAAACTATGCATGGGGTTCTTTTAAGAAAAATGTGTTTATCGTTTTTGAAACCTTATATATAATATTTTTGAAATCATAAAGTAGGTGTATTAGATAGATATATTTACAAAAATGTTTTAAAATCATGCGAGATGAATTTTGAAATTATGTATAAGGTTTTTGAAAGACATGAATGATGCTTTTCGAAATCATGCACTTGATAAGAAAATGTATTGTGTTAATATTGTCTTCAGACTATATGAAATATTTTGAAATTAGGAAGGTTGGTTTTGATAACATGGTCAATGTTTTTGAAATAACATAGACAATGCATTTAGAAAAATTGTTTTCAAACTATATGAAATGTTTTGAAATCATGAAGATTGTTTTGAAATACTTGTACTGTGTATGTTGAAAAATCAAAACGTAATGGGTATGAGATTTGAAAATACCCTTAGTTATTTAACCAAGGATTTCAAAGGCACAGATGTGCAGAAGCATGATTACTCATAATGTCACTTTATTTTCTGTACTTCGTATCTTAGAATGAAACGAGTACTTAAAGTTTTCGAAGGAATCATGAGCGATCATTTGAAAGAGAGAATCACAAGAGTAGTTTGTAAGGAACATAGTTCCTTGATGTAGGTATCATAGGAAAATCATACACACATGTAACTATACTTGTATATCAGCATTTGTGAACAACGATTTATTTATAAACAAAACAGATTGTTTCACATTACAAGGAAACAAAAGAACAAAAGCGTAAGACAGCAACATCCTTTGTTCAGCTGAATGCTCATCCGTGGGTCGGATTTGCATTAGCAAGCTTTGGGCATCGGTTTCTGTAGTGGGTCAGATTCCCACAATTGTAACAGGCACCCGGTGGGTAGTGTGGTCGTGCAGCTTGACCCTGTTGTTGAGCAAGAGGCTGAGCAACTTGTTGAGCCGGGTTCTGAACTGGCCGATTCGGATTAGCAGGAACGCGGCAGGTGTTAGCAAGATGACCGGATCTTCCGCAGTTGGTGCACTGACGACACTGGAGGTGTGGTTGATGATGGCCGTTACACCTGTTGCACAAAGGTGCATTGCCAAAATAAGGCTTCTTGGCTAGTGGTTGCGCAGGCTGATTTGATGCAGCTTGGGCCTGTGCAGTAATGGCATTGTTTTGGGAAACCTTACGCTTCCTTGCCCTCTTGGATGAACTAGAATCCTTCCCATTCTTGTTCTGACCTTTCTTGTTATCCTCCTTGTCAGACGACTGTTTCTCGCCCTTGTCACCCTTCCTGTGTAATTTATTCTTCCGAATCTGCGACTCAGTCAATGTCGCTGATAACTCGATCGCCTGACGGAGTGTGGCAGGGTTACTACCAGTAAGGATGTCTTGTACCGAGTCAGGTAGGCCGTCGATGTACCTTTCGATAGCTATGTCAAGTGGGGTAACCATTGTCGGGCAAAGCAGACTCAACTCCTCAAACCTATCAGTATACGCCCTGTGCTCACCACTATCTTGCTTCAACTCATCAAATTCCTTCTCCAAAGCTCGCTGCTCATGACGAGGACAGAATTCCCTCATCATAAGAGCCCTAAGTTCAGCCCAGGTTTGCGCAAGAGCAATTTCTGCACCTCGGTCCCTCATAACCCCGTTCCACCATGTGAGAGCCCTCTTCTGGAACACACTTGAAGAAAACTCGACCTTGCGATTATCCAGACACTGAACGTGGCGGAAAGTATTCTCAATGCTCTCGAACCACTGAAGAAGCCCAGTTGCTCCCTCAGAGCCACTAAACTTGAGTGGTTTAGCCTGATTAAAGTCCTTGTATTTGCATAGGGCATTGTTGTTGTTGTTGGCTTGTTGCCATTGAGCAAAGAGATTTGGAAATTGGGCAGCCATCTGTTGCGCAATAATTTCTGCCAGTTCGGCAGTCTCTATCTGGTTCTCGGGTCGAGGAGGCATTCTAAAAGAGGAAACATGAAAGGAAACGAGTGAGAGAATTAGACGAAAAGAATGAGATGAACAAATCTGATGAAAGCAAGGATAGTGGTCATTTGTTTGTTACTACAAAGCAACAAACGACCTCTGTGATTAATCAAAGTAATTAGGTCAAAAATAATGTATCACGAAGACATGCTCGCCTATAAGTGAACACTCATCCCAAGAATTCCCAGGTAAGCACAACTGGTCTCGCGTCTGATGAGATGTATACGAAGTGCTTGCCTAGACAGAAAACCCAGAATACAGGCATTCACCCTTCCAGTTTGCACGTGTTCACATTATTTAAAACCCAAAACCTTGTCGAGATTTTGAAAACTCAAAGGGGTTCAAAACCATATAACAGAGAGTTCAAAACCTTGTAATCAATCATCCTAGAACAGATGATTAGTTTTCAAAGCGGTTTTGAAATTTATGTTCTTGTTGTGGTCGTCGCCTAAGGATAGGTGACGGTATTGTTTTATGACTAAACGCAAGTAAACTCGCGTTAGGGTCCTAAGAAGGTTATAGACTAGGTCAAAGCATTACTAATAACCTAATTCCCTATAACCATTAGCTCTGATACCATCTTTTCTGTCACACCCCGACCACGTAGAACATACAAAACGTGGCGGAAACATCGGGGAGTGTTGTAACAGAATTAATGTTTCACAACCATGGAAATTAAAGTTTCGCTTTATTGATTATAAGTGTTACAATGTCTTAACAAACAAAGAAATACAACATAATTAACTAGTCTTGCATCTTTTATTGTCACTAAAGCCCAAGTCTGCCTATGTGTATCTTGATCATCTTATGCAACAGCTCCTGAAAAACACATGTGAAAATAGGTACGTCAGCATAAAAATGCCTGTGAGATACATAGTTTTTGTGAAAATAAGATTCATGACTTATGTTTGAGAAAATGTTTAGTCATGAACCTTGTAATTTGCTTTGTCTTTGTAAATCATTTGAAAAACAATAAGTTCAGATGATATGTATAAATAAGAAAATAATGCATGGTTAAATGAGTAACCATGTAAAATATGTTTGCATAAGATAAGTTGTTTATAAATCAATGTCGTGTGAAAAGTATGTTATTTGTATGAAATGTTCTATGTCTCAAACTGAAATGATTCAAATAACGTTACGACATGTAATACCATACAAACACTTATATATAGGAAGTACCAGCGGCGTATCCACCATGCTTGTATCATATTACACACGCATCGTTACTTAATCAGTTAATCAAACCAAACCAACCAATGTAAGAAGTCTATGTTTAAACCAATTTGTCAAATGTATTGAATAATATGTCAAAGTGTTCATGTCAAGATGTAAATCATGTCAAAATGTCTATGTCAATTATCCATGTCAAATGTCTATGTCAAATATCCATGTCAAATGTTTATAGTCCAAAAGTAGTCAAGTAATGTATAACCAAAATGATATGTATGGTAAGTAAAATTTAGACTACTTAAACCATAAGTAAAAATGTACAAAACAAAGTATTGAAGTAAAACTTGGTTTAAATCAAAGTTATGTTTTGTAAGATATATGCATGCTATACTGAATATGAACATTTATGCGGTATTGTGAAAATTCATACATCCAAGCCTTGAGACAGACGGATAACTATGTAAAAGTGAGTTATCAAGAGAATATGTATTCGGATTCGGTCATTCCTTTCATCCCCTTTCCCTGGGATGTCCGGAACGGGATTTGTCAAGTCCTATGGTACCACTACCTACTAACGAACGGCATGATCGGTGTTAATAAATGTATAGTATAGTTTAAACAAACCAAATGTCATACCAAAATGTAAGCATGTTTTATGAAGATAATGTACCTAGTATGCTAGAGTAAACATACAGGGTAGAGCTGTAAAACAATGTGTCCATATGTTACTGGAACATATGCAACAGAGATGCAGTATATAACAATGTACTAAGTATGCAAAGTCATCATACAAAGTAGAAAAGTCATGTAAAACAATGTACTAAGTATGCAAAGTCATCATACAAAGCATAGAACACCATGAAATCATGTACTATAAATGTACTAATGAACATAGCAAGTATATGATGTGAAAACAGGAAAGCACGAAAGTAACAAGTAGGCACATGTGTTCCACCCCAAAACAGTTTGGAAAACAGTAAAAGAGGGGTCTATGTACTCACTTGAGATTGCTCAGAATTCCTAGGATAACCACCAAGCAAAGCTAGAGATCACGGAATCAAACGGCACCTACTATAGGTAACTACATTAATAAACCGGACCTAAATCGGAAGATCGGGTAGCATTAGGGTTTGTAAACCAAACGAGTGTAGAGACTCGTGTCATTTGGTTTAACAAAGCCTACATACTAAATGAAACTTAACCTAAGTGTTTACGACCCATTACGACCCGTTTAGGTAGCTTATGCTACTTTAACGCGTCGTTCGCGTGAAACGCGTTCGGACCGCCTAACTAGTTCTACGACAAGTGTTATATGCCTAAACATGTTACATAATCAGTTATGTGACAAAAGTTTAGGTTACATATGCTTAATTACCAATTATACATGAAAAGGGTATTCTGGTAATTTACCTAAGGCATATAAACTACCTATCATACAACTACTTAAACGATGTGACCATAGGGTATAACCTCGGAAGGTTATTCCCTACCTACTATGGTCACCTAATGTATTTGGTCGGATCCTAATGATCGACCAAACTGGGTCGGGTTCGAGGGTATAGGCGATTTATTAGATCGCCTACCCTACGACCCTAGACAACGTGGTAATCAGTGTGCATAGTCCCAAGGGGCTATGACCAACGTGATTACACTCACGTTGCGAAGTTCAAACGAACTTCGCATTGACCATTACTGGTCAACGCTGAAAGTCAAACAAAGTTTGACTTTCTGACTCGAAAAGCAATAAAATAAGGAAAAGAACGAAAGAATACTTACCCAGGGTCCCCGAATGCTAATCCCGATCTAAGAACTCAGGTATGAAACAATGGTTTCAACTTAGAGCTCTCAAATCAGAATTCTTGTGGGTTTAGAAGCAATGGGGGTGGGGTATTTATAGTATTCGGTCCACCGTTAAGATCGTTTCAAGGAAAACGTGCCTTAATCTTGCCCGTACACTTGTCGGAACCTTATGGAAGCTTAAAATGGTTCTTATCATCATGACTAGGCAATTGGGAACATGTGGTGGAGGATCAAACAGCTGCAGCCTGCTGTTTAAAAACTCTGAATCTGGTCAGCAGACCCCTAGCGCACCGCTACACTAAAAGTGTAGCGCACCGCTAGGCCCTAGTTTGGCAGAATTACACTTTTGGTCCCTGTATTGCAATCAGCCCATTTTCGACACGTTTAAGGCCCGTTAACCCCATTTCAAAGCTCTAAAATGAAGTTAAAGTATAGGGAACTTAAAACATGTTCAAAAATATCTCGGATGTCGGTTCGTTTGGCCGTACGAACGCGATGTTCGCTTAATTACGACGGAATGCGCATAAGCGCGAAAAACGATCCAAATGACGCGACGAATGGATTTTTCTTATGCCAAACACTAAAATAAAATATTTTAGTGCTTACATAAATTTTTGGATGTCCGGATGTATTCAGAACGTGAGTTATGCGTAAAAATGCAAACTTGTGCACTTTTTGACACTTTTAGTCCCTGAATGACCCCAAAAGTTTATTTTAGCACACCAAACACCTCAAAGCCTATTTCTAAGCCATGTAAAGGATATTTATGGTATGTTTAACTTATGGTCATGTTCCGGAATGTCTGTTACAGTTCAAATTGGCATACTTTCGCAGTTTGTCAAATTTAGTCCCTGTAAGCGATTTAACTTGATTTTGCCATACCAAAGCCTTCAAAACTTATTTCTAAGTTATGTAAAGGTTATTTAAGGTATGTTAAGCCTATTTCACTATTCCGGAGTGTTTGTTGCATTAAACTGGTTATATCTACGCATCGGTGCGCGTATAACCTTCCAGAAAGTGATTTAGAGTTTGGAATTGAACGAGAATTGATATGTGCAAATGATACACATATTTTTACAAATCCCAAGTATGAAATATAATATTTCATTGGTTCGGTATTTGTTTGATGGCCGTGGTGGCACAGGTGTTACAAACCCCAAATTAAGTTACAAATCCTGACTTGTTTAAAACAAGTTCATAAGACTCAACAAAAGACTTTAAATAAAACGAGGTTTAGAGAAATGTAACCCGTCCAGGAATAGGTTACACCACTCAAACCCTACAAACTTGGATGACATTCTTATTTTCCTACGCAGCTTGACACATGCATGCTCCGCCAGCTCCACTAATTCCCTGAAATACATGTAGTTTGAAAAATCAACAAAAAGTTGAGCGAGTTCATGTGTATGTGAGTATGTATAAACCTTTAAAGTATGTCTGTATGTATGAAAGTCCCTGGTATGTAGCAATAAGGAAAAAGAGATCACCAATGAGTTGCAAAGCCAATGGTATGTGTGAAACGGTGCAGGGAGTACTCAAACCTAGCAAACTTGTCTCCGGGAATAAGACACAGTCACCACATGGGCCACCCTGGTCCGCATGGGTGTGGACTCGCTACACCCAAATAGATCTATCACTCATGTCCCTCGGTCCTACAATGAGGATTAATGGCCTTAAGTGTTATACCCACCTTTCACATGATCTAAGTAGTAAACCCTCCTTAAGCTAATCATACCATGTATAAAAGTGTCTGTAATAATTGTAACATGTATTTCACCCCCGAAATATAAAACTGAAAGCAGTTAAGAGAAAAGGGGGACATGAACTCACAGTATTGCGTCTTCAGATCTAGCAACTCAAACCCCCCGCAGCAAACGCGACTACCTACAGTGTACTAACGTCTATTAGATGAACGGGCCGTGCCTTGGCTTAGAGTTAACGTTTTGAGTTCCGTTTCTTATGTTCCCAATATTATTCCAAGTTATAATCTCTTGTTAAAATAAATTATTTTAACTTTAAATTATATTCGTTTTGGGATAATTGATTAACCAATATCTCGCATTAATACTTCTCAAATATTTTAACTTCGTATTTCCTTCCCAAGGATGGGGGTATTTATACATGTCTATTTGTAGTTTCGAAAAATATATTTTAAGTCCCACTGAGGAAAATATATTTAACTTATTTGTCCAAAAAAATAACGTATTTCCAAAATATATGTATTTTTCCCAAAAATAATATATTTTTACTTCTTTAGTTTCCAAAATAATCTTTTACCAAAAATATATGTGTAAGAGTATCTTCTGGAATCTTTTATAAGTTATGTCTTTGCGTTTGGTTTCACAATATCAAGCGTATAACTTAAATATTTATTCCGTGTGATTTTTGGTATTATTTTGGAGTTGGGATTTTCCATGATATTTGTAAGTTATATTATTTTACCCTAAAATAATATAACTAGTTCACAAAATATGCAAATATTCACATAAGTGTCTTAGTATAAAATGTGATGCATATATATGTATGTAACATAAATCTATTAAAAACAGTTTAATCATCAGTTATAATTAAGCACAGTCATTAAGCACAAATTCAATATTAATTATTTGTACGGATGCATGCAAAATTTGACAGTTGCACATTCTCCCCCCGTTAAGAAAATTTCGTCATCGAAATTTGTACTACCTTATCTACTCAGGGTTTCAAGACGCGCGTATTTATATGAATAGTACTGAGGTAGATAACCATAAAACCAAATCAAATCTTATCCACGTCAGGTGAATCCTAGGATGTATTTCGACAACAAAACCCAATGGTTAAACGGTATGCGTCCTAGCATTTGATGTCAAAGGACACGAGACGTATAGGCGTGTAATCTAGCGTAACTTAGTTAGTAGAGGTGTAACAACGGGGTTTTGACCAACGGATATTCGAACAATCGGCCACAATGCACGAACGAGTCTTTACCAACCATAGCACCCGCTATATGATCTCAAAATTAACCACTTGAATACGAACGTGTTTTATCAACGTTCGAATAATTAAATGGAAAGGATTTGTGCTAACATTCTTGAATTGCGAAAATACACTGAATGAAATACAAGTGAATCTGGTGTATCAATGTCTTGATTCGTAGTTGCATCAGGAATATTTAAATAACAAGTCAAACAAGGTATAAGCAGTTCCGTGTGAAATGATTGACCATGATTAGCACAAGCTACAAGTCTGTGAGGACACCACAAGGTGTCGTATTGACATAATTCAATAATAGCGGTGACTGAACAAGTTCACCGTGTTTGAAACCAAATGAAAATGTACCGAAACAAGCCTGAGGTTTTGATTTACACAATGTCATAGAGTTTTCAATTGAATATGGAACATCAAGGTATTACTGTCTCTGATTGAAGATGGAAAACACTAAATACTGCAAGGTATTTATTTCGTAACAAAAGAATCGTTAGGAGGTACATCGTGCCATGAAATGAATCTATGTACCATTGCCTTAACACATAACTGTGTTGAGACTGCTTTGATTGTGATAAACAAAATGGATTTAGGGCAAGTCGATGAATAAACAATTAAATCTGTGTATGAGGTGCGTAACCAAATTAGTGCAAGCTTCAATTTCGTGAAAGTTTCACCGCAAGGTGTTGAATTTAACAAACTATTTAGTGTAGTCGTAGACCAATCGAGTCTACTACGACCCGAAACAAAAGAACCTTTGCAAAAATATTTGAATATGACGCCCTCAATACATCGTATGGCGCCTTAAAATGGAATATGCGAAATGGACAAGTTCAAGCAATTGAACTTGGTTTCCGTGTAGCCCGTCAATAAACGTACGTATCAACAATGAAATTTTCGTATTGTTACGAAGGTAAACCGTGCGTGTAATCTGAAAGAAAAGAAGTTTCAAGAAAGTGTGCTGACTTGATAACAAGGGAGTCAACAATTACAATAATGTAGGTCATTTGAATCACAAATCAGTATTTAGAATTTAGCAAAAATAATATTTGAATTTTAGTGAAACATTTATTCAAAATGAAACCTCATGCGTAGCGAATGATGTATGTGTGACATATAAGTCCCCGAGTACTGAAACAATGAGTCTTTGCTAAAATGAAGAAATGACCAAGTATTCGAAGCAAATGCTTATTCGCTCTCAGCGAAGAAAGTTAATACGATGCAACTACCATTAGGGGGAGTAGAAATGCAAATAGCTACTCGCTAGAAACAAAAGCGGAAATCCTAACAAAAGAAATTTGAGTATATTCTGTTTGGTTAACTGAAATAGCATGAATGTCAGGATAATGGGGTTCGCTTGAGTTAACAGGTGTGGTTCCTAAGCAACTTTTACGAGTTTGGATTTGGGTCCCCAAAGATCCTAAATGTACGTTTCCTAGATTCTCAAGGTTTCGCATTCGGTGTAAAATTGTTTTGTGCATCGTGTAAGAATCACCATATTTTAAGACAAGTTATTATCCCGCAATTTTCTCGGTATACTTTCTTCCTGAATCCACATCTAATGTCACTCGATCATCAATCAGTCGTGTAATAGTAGTTGCGTTTCTCACAGTTAGTTAAATAAGTAATTCGTTAACCCTTAGCAAGAGTCCCCGACTCTTGTTGGCTAGTTCGTTCAGCTCCTGGTAGTGGATGCTTATTTGAAAATCATCATCCTTCTACTTGACAGGCGAAACCGAGGTTACTCAAAACGGGAAACTTGGTCTGTTAGCTTCCTTCTCTATCATTTACTGAAGCTACACTGTCAATCCTGGCCTCTCCGAAGGTGTAAGTCGCTAAGGTGCATTGACTTTAGGTGTGACGTCTAGAATTAAATTGATGCGTAGTTCAACTTGTCGTTGGAGTGGTAATTCAGGCAAGCCTTCAACTTCCTTGTCCGCGATATGAGTCGAGAAGGCAACACATTCTGTGCGCGAAGTTCTAGTGCCTCCAAGCACTAGTAATTTGTAGAGGCGTATCCTGGATAACGATCTCCGCTTGGTTGCTCGACAATTGGTCCATCCTAGTTACCACGTCGAGGCTTCTCATCAACTAGTTCTATCGAGTGTGGGTTATCTAACTTACCCCTTTACTAAACCAAGTATATTTTTAAATTCATGTGATATGAAGCTCTGGTCGACACTGGTATCAAACAACGTAGATGCAACATATTTGGTTGATAGGGAACGTACGAGTAACGATTTCTGGATTCGGGCATGCTTCATGAGCTCCGATGTTGCACGCCCTTCCACGGTCCTGGTCATCCTTTAGGCATTCCTTCCTAAAGTGCCCCACGTCCCCGCATTTGAAGCAACCTGGAGTCCTACCACCATTGTTTTTGTCTTGGTTGTCGGTATCATTTCCTTCTTGTTTGGGATACTTCGCTCGACAGTTGTACTTGTTGTGCCCTTCCCTTCCACACCTATCGCACCAAGGCTTCCGGCATTGACCTTCATGGTGAAGCTTGCATTCATCACATCTCTGCTTAGTTCCCAAGTAAAATTTCTGGAAACGCCCGATAACCATGCTTGGATCCTGGTGTGCTTCCCCAGTTCCGATGTCCAACACTCCTTCTCGCGCCTGCTCATTGTTAGGAAAATACTTCCTGAAATGCCCTTTGTCCCCGCAACTAAAACAACCTTGAGCACGTTTTTGTTCATCACTGGTTCTTTCTTGACAGTTGTTGACGTCGTTGCTTCGTTCGAGATTCTTGCTTCCATCTTGGCTTTCATTTCCATGTTTTGTACCTTGCCTACAAGTTTCCTTGACATGTCCTCTCTTGCCACAGTTGTCGCATTTTCCATATTTACATCGCCCGACATGATGACGTAGGCAATTGTCGCACTTAGGTAGGATACCCATGTACTATTTTCCCTTTTTAGCCTTGTTCTCGTTATTCACCCGAGTACCCTTCTTGAAGTTTGCAAACTTCCTCTTGTTGTCCCTAGATGGTTCTACAGGAGTCTCCTTTTTCTCGTCGGAGGTTGAAAGTTTTTCTAGTCTAAGTGCTTCCTTACCAAGTGCCAAACTCATCTTACTTGCAGCAATAGTTGTTGGTGGTGTTGATGCTGTCAGCAAGCTCAAGACTTGAGGCGCCAATTCCCAAATGAATTGCCCCAATTTCTTCAATTCTGGTTCCACCAGGTACGGAAAAACTCGTGACAAATCATGAAGTCTTTGCGCGTACTCCAACACCTTTGGACCTTCCATCATCAGGCTCCGGAATTCACCTTCCAACTACTGGGTTTCCGTTTGAGAACAATACTCCTTACGCATCATTCCTTTCAGCTCACCCCATGTTAACGCATATGCTGCAGTCTCGCCCATTATTCGAACCCTAAGGTTCCACCATAACAAAGCCTCATCTTGTAGCAATCCAGAAACGTATGGGACTTGTTGCTCTAGCGTACAACCACTCGTTCGCACAACGTCATCCACATTCTCAACCCATTTTACAAAAGCTATGGCACCTCCAGTGCCACTGAAGTTCAGGGGTTTGCATTCTAGAAACTGTTTGTAGGTACAACCTGTACCCAAGCAATCATCATCACAGTAACTGTTAGCAAAGCACATTGGGGATTTTCTAAACGTGTTGTAATGTGTCTTGGATGACTTAAACATTATCATTGGGCGGGTCATTCCTTGAGGTACCTTCGCTGCGTTTGTAGCGAAGAACCTCGTGCCGAGCTATGACTCGTGAGGCGTGCGCTTGCCATTCTGCCTCGGTCAGTCGAGTAATCTCTTGATGAGACATCTTCTAGGAAGAAGTTCAGGTTAGTTAGGTCTCGTCTATTCAGGGAATGTAAATAGTTGTTTGGAGATCATATGTATTTGTACGTAATAAATCGTCATTTCCACACATCAAGCAACAGCATACTCATAGTATAAGCAAGTAAATGGAATCATGTCTAATGAGAGTATACAGATAAATCATGTTATATCGGTAGCACGTTTAACGAGAATATTACAATTAGACTTTCATTAAGCAAGTAAACACATTGCATCATAGTCATAGCATAAACAAGTAATTCATCAATGTGTACAATGAGAATGTTGCGATTGAGCTTTCATATGTCAAGACCATAAGTTTCATAATTGCATCATACATCTAAGATGACTATGGGTCACCTCACCCTCGTCCGAATCGTCTAACAAGCTACATCTGTCAAAAGTCAATAAGTCAAAAGTCACACTGTGGTTATCAAAAGCTGTGCAATTTGGCTCAGTAGTTGCATTCTTATCGAAGGTATGCTATCTGCATAAAGCCAAAAACCTCTAAGCTGATAGGGGAGGAGGAGGGGGAATGAAAAGCAACCTGCGCAAATGCGCCAAATCCTTCTCAAGTGCATGAACGACACGTAGCAGGTAAGCAATCTGCTGCTCCATAGTAAGAAAACGAGTGCCAAACTTTGGGTAGAACTGAAGAGGAGCCGGCAGAGTCGCGAATGGTGACTGACAGGTGCAAGATGGAGGACGCGGAATCCTCTCTGGCTCGGTGATTTTACGTCTCAACATATCCTGCTGGAGCTGTAAGGATAAAAGCAGATCATCCCTCGAGTATCCAATTTGGAAGGGATGATATGCATCAGATATAGGCATGTCGTTGGGTGGAAACCACATAAATGACTTGCCCATGGGTGCAGAAGAAAAAGCAGCGTGTGCAAACTGTGGTACGTAATGACCGGCTGTTGACAAAAAAGGTACGTGACCGTCCTGCTGACTTGAAGGTCCTTCCCCTGGACGGGGAGGAGGAATGAATGTCCTGAAGAAAACTGATCGGTAAATCTGTGCGGTGTACGTCCGTCTCATGCGGGTGAAAGGGAGTGATACCAAGTGGTGCAAGTACTGGTGCAGGAGGGGGTGAGAGTAACTGGTCTGACAAAAGGAGGGTAGTCGTCGTCCTCGATCCACCCATTGCGGGTGTGAGCATAACTGGGGTCTATGTGGGGAGCAAAAGGGAGCGTGGTCCATAAGTGCAGGTACCGGGCCATCTGGAGCAAGCTAATGATCAGTGGTTACATCAAGGGGCGAATCATCAGGAAAGACAGGTGCCTCTAAGGCTGCTCGTCAGGTACAAACTCAATCTCATGGTCTGGATCAAAATCGTGTGGAAAGGTAGGGTCAATCTCATAGTCGAACTCGAAATCCTGTGGCGTAACAGGCGCTGCAGACATAGCGGTGTTGGAATCAGTGACTGTGGGGTAATGATGCACGCCTCGTGCATGTAAAGTAGCGGATGATACGGACTCGAATGAGTCAGGATCCGAATGGTCAAGTGGGATCTCATCAATGGAACAACCATGATATCAGTGACTGGGTCTTCGATAAGCAGTACAACAACGTCATTACCAACTGGAATCTCAACAAGGGGGACAACAACATCATCAACAACCGGGGCCCCACCATCTGGGCATCCTCAGGGGGACCCTCAATGAAAAGGTCGATGTCGTCATCAGACATGACATCAAGTGGCAGATCCTCAACAGGAAATGCAGCAAGAGGAAAAGGAGCAGGGATCTGAACAAGAGGTAGATCCCTGTCAGGAAAACCATCAGCTCTAGGTAAATCATCTCTGTAATCTGGTAAAGCAAAAGGGCTGAAAGTCATCATCGTCGCTGCTCGTGGTATCTGATGTAAAAACCTCGTCCTCTGGGATGATCTCGTCATTCGATACTATGGCTATAGGGTCAATGGTGTCTGACACTCCACTCTCGGAGGATGATGACATGGTGTCTAAAACAATCACACATATGCACATATATATCAACAGTCATCAAATAAGCATGTAAGTGATAACAATGTAAGCAAGTAATCATCCTAGTCCTTCCCAGACTATCCCACCCAGCCTCTCAGACTGAACTCTCTAGTCTCTCAGACTAAAAACTCCCCAGTTTCTTAAACTGAACTACCCAGTCTCTCAGACTAACGCCCTGGTCTCAAAGACCATACCATTCCCAGTCTCTAAGACTACCTCCCTGGTCTCTAAGACCAACTCCCAGTCTCTAAGACTAATTCTCCCAGTCTCTAAGACTAATTATCCCCAACTTCTAAGGTTGATCCTCCCTCAGCCCTTAAGACTGAACCTCCCTCAGTCTCGAAGACTGAACCTCCCTCAGTCTCGAAGACTGAACCTCCCTCAGTCTCGAAGACTGAACCTCCCTCAGTCTCTAAGACTGAATTATAAATATAAATTTTGAAATGTGTATTTGTGCCTTTTTGTTTGTAAAAATGTTTGTTCCCTGGATCTGGACGTTTAGTGTATGCAATGTAAAAATGTTTGAAAATGTTTTCGTGAAAGCCTTGATGATCATAGTCTAGACTCGAGAAAGAATCCTAGTTCGCTATGATCGAGGCTCTGATACCAAGCTGTCACTCCCTGACTTTTGCGGAATCGTGGTTATTTTGGTGTGACCTCTTAATACCATAGCAACAATCATAACAATGCTATATGATAAAAACACGAAATGTTCATCCATTAATATAGTTTAAAAAATTACCATAACATGCATGTCTTGAAACATCAACCCCAAATTAAGTTACAAATCCTGACTTGTTTAAAACGAGTTCATAAGACTCAACAAAAGACTTTAAATAAAACAAGGTTTAGAGACATGTAACCAATCCAGGAATAGGTTACACCTCTCAAACCCTACAACCCTGGATGACATCCTTATTTTCCTACGCAGCTTGACACGTGCATACTCCGCCAGATCCACTAATTCCCTGAAATACATGTAGTTTGAAAAATTAACAAAAAGTTGTACGAGTTCATGTGTATGTGAGTATGTATAAACCTTTAAAGTATGTCTGTATGTATGAAAGTCCCTGGTATGTAGCAATAAGGAAAAAGAGTTCACCAATGGGTTGCAAAGCCAATGGTATGTGTGAAACGGTGCAAGAAGTACTCAAACCTAGCAAACTTGTCTCCGAGAATAAGACACAGTCACCACATGGGCCACCCTGGTCCGCATGGGTGTGGGCTCGCTACACCCAAATAGATCTATCACTCATGTCCCTCGGTCCTACAATGAGGATTAATGGCCTTAAGTGTTATACCCACCTTTCACATGATCTAAGTAGTAAACCCTCCTTAAGTTAATCATACCATGTATAAAAGTGTATGTAATAATTGTAACATGTATTTCACCCCCGAAGTATAAAACTGAAAACAGTTAAGAGAAAAGGGGGACATGAACTCACAGTATTGCGTCTTCAGATCTAGCAACTCAAACCCCCCGCAGCAAACGCGACTACCTACAGTGTACTAACGTCTATTAGACGAACGGGTCGTGCCTTGGCTTAGAGTTAACGTTTTGAGTTGCGTTTCTTATGTTCCCAATATTATTCCAAGTTATAATCTCTTGTTAAAATAAATTATTTTAACTTTAAATTATATTCGTTTTGGGATAATTGATTAACCAATATCTCGCATTAATACTTCTCAAGTATTTTAACTTCGTATTTCCTTCCCAAAGATGGGGGTATTTATACATGTCTATTTGTAGTTTCGAAAAATATATTTTAAGTCCCACTTAGGAAAATATATTTAACTTATTTGTCCAAAAAAATAACGTATTTCCAAAATATATGTATTTTTCCCAAAAATAATATATTTTTACTTCTTTAGTTTCCAAAATAATATTTTACCAAAAATATATGTGTAAGAGTATTTTCTTCTTTTGTTTCCAAAAATATATATTTTTACTTCTTTAGTTTCCAAAATATATGTATTTTTCCCAAAAATAATATATTTTTACTTCTTTAGTTTCCAAAATAATAACTTAAATATTTATTTCGTGTGATTTTTGGTATTATTTTGGAGTTGGGATTTTCCATGATATTTGTAAGTTATATTATTTTACCCTAAAATAATATAACTAGTTCACAAAATATGCAAATATTCACATAAGTGTCTTAGTATAAAATATATATATTTACCCATTTTTATTTATAAAACCAACCTCCGATACTTTGTATTTTTGTAACAGAAATTTTGGCGAGGTTTATATTTGAAAGACATAATTTAAAATATACTAGTAAACACTTGTCTAGAAAATATTTTCTTAAGTGTTTACATTTTTAGAAAATTTCGCCTGAGTTTCCTTTGTAAACGGAGGTGTCCATGCTCATTAGCATATCATTTTCTTTTCGGAAATCATTCAAACAATCAACCACAAGTTACTAAACAATATTACACCTATCATGTGCGAAAACAATGCACTTTACATAACAACATGAACTTGGTTTTTCATAAATACGCGTAGTAATTTAGTGGGGTGTTTAGTAGGTTTAGTTACCCTCCAAAGTGTGTTTATTTTTGTTAAAATCTTGTTCTCGGGATTTTTAGATGTTCACAACTTGTGAACATGTTTTACAAAAATATCCATTTACAACTTTTTCATGTCTTACTAGT
This sequence comes from Helianthus tuberosus, assembly GCA_030545235.1. Taxonomy (NCBI): domain Eukaryota; kingdom Viridiplantae; phylum Streptophyta; class Magnoliopsida; order Asterales; family Asteraceae; genus Helianthus; species Helianthus tuberosus. Next base: position 88,932,154 of record CM060356.1, on the reverse strand, counting down.
ATTCATAAACTTATTTCCTTCCAAAAATAGTGTAGGAATCACGACCTTTCAAAATCCGTCTTTTTAACTTGGTTTGTATAGAAAAATCATTTGTAAACCTCGTATCCATACGATCATCAACTCACTTAGTTCCCTTATTTTTCAAGAAATCACTTTGTTACCAAGTTTATGTTGAAACATGGAGGTGATTCTTTTATGTAGATCACTAATCACCTCCGAACTTGTTAACTTAAGTTTTTAATCTTATTTTAACAAGTTCAACCATGATGTTCAACATCATATTACTAGTAATCATCAAATAAACAACAACAACATTAAAACAACTTTATTTCATCAAGATTTCATCCTATTTCATCATCATGTTAGCTTTATGTTCAAGACCTATGTTTATGGTCCTTTTAGTGTTCTTGAGATTTCATCATAAAATAACTATTAACTACCATAAACATGAAGTAAATGAGGATCAAAGAAGCTTACTACTAGCTTTTAAGCTAGGGAAGAAACACTAGAGAAAATGAGTGGATAAAAGCACACGAGAGAGGTCCTTGATGATCCGTGAGCTCCACACTTCGTGATTCACCTTGATACACCTTGTTCTGAGCTTGGAATACTTGAACAAATATCGAAAAATGGTGGTGGTATGTAGGGTATGTTCGGCCGAGCTTCAATGGGGAGAGGAGAGAGTGAGTTGTTTAATGAAGATGGTGATAGGTGTTAAAGTGTTCTTATAATCCACTTCACTAATACCCAATGGTTCTCTTGTCCCTTCTAGTACAAACAAATCCATCACAAATCCAAGAAGAAGATTTAGGAAGGATTTCATCCAATCTTTGGTGTGGGGTCCCTAGGGGACGGTTACACATAGGGGGGGGGGGGGGGGTTAAAATGGAACTTGAATGGTAAATAAATTAACTAGTGGAAGGTTAAAGGTAATATCTAATGTTTAGTGTGTAGGATGCTTTATATAGGGAGTTTAAGTGTTCGGGAACCAATACTAGCTCAGAAAAATAAAAACAATGCTTTTAACAATATTTTGGTGTTCTGGGTAATGTCCGGTTGTTCGGTTAGATACCGTTCCGTTAAAGTGCTAAGTGATATCGTAAAGTGTCCTTTATGTATCTTTTAGTGACCCTTTTAATTCCCGACACTTAGGAAAGCATACAGGATCATTTTGCCATATATTTGCAAGTGACTAGCATATTTAAATGCTGAATTTTGTTAATAAATGCATAATTCTGCACTTTGAGTGAGTTTTAGGCACTTTCCGGCACTTAAACTATCACCTAGTGACGCAGTTTTATGGTCCTTACTTCCCTACACTCCCTACTAGTGTAGTACCTTGTCTCTGGCTCATACTGGGCCTCAAAACATTGTCCGTCTATGTACTGGCACTGTCAGTATAATTCTGAATTATCCTCTCACTGTGCTAACTGTGCTTTGTGCATCAAGTTTTTCACTAAAGTTTGTGTGTAATAAATGGAGTGACAGTATGAAATGTGATGCATATGTATGTATGTATGTAACAGAAATCAGAAAACAATTTAATCATCGGTTATAATTAAGCACAGTCATTAAGCACAAATTCTATATTAATTATTTGTACGGATGCATGCAAAATTTGACAGTTGTCACATTCATATGGTTAGTAAAAGGTTTGCATTTTATTATTTCCATAAAATATCATTATTAATTATTGTTTAGGAAAGTAAAAAAAAGGGGGGGGGGGGGGTAAAACTTAAGAGAGAGAGAGAAATATTAAAAAATTAAAAAAAAAAACTTTTAACAAATAAACATAAACAAACGAATGTAAACGAACACATTATCGAACGCTCACAAATGCAATAGAACGAACGAAACCTTTGTCCGTATTCATTCGTTTAATTAATCGAACATAATATCTTGTTCGTGTTCGTTCATTAACTAAATGAACGAACATAAACGAACTTCCCGCCGAACGGTTCACGAACTATTTGCTGAACGTTCGGTTCGTTTACAGCCCATGATGAGATGGATAATGAATTGGAGGTTTGAAATGGTTTAGTGTTGGAGGACAACTTGAGTTTGGAATGGTTGTGATTTGAATTGATGTGGTAAATCTAGATTTTGGATGAGGTTCAGCGTTGTAAAAGTCTTACATTTATGATTAACATTTTATTTACATGTGACTTGATCTTTAGCTTAAAGAAATCGTATTAATTTTAGAATCTTTTACACGAATCCAGATCTTGGTTTGTTTAATTGTTAAAGATATAATGTCCCAAAATAATGGATCTTGAGAGTTAGTTTTTAGTATTTAAGATTCCAGTGCAGGAAATTAACGATGTTTTAGGGATTCAGGTGAATGGTGATGATAACAGTGATGGATTCTTTTCCTTCAAAATATTTAACATATTGTCGATTGGTTTGTTTAAAAAGATTATAAATTTAAATTATTTCTTGAGTCACAACATTGTTACATTTAAAGAGATTAAACTCAATCAAAAACAAACATTACTACATACATTACTAAGATGAGGGAATAGTGCCACACAGTTTGCCTGACACTTCTCTATTGAACCAACTCATTTTTAATTTAACTTTATTCCCAGTTAAAAGTACGGTTTAGTCCTTCGTTTAAAATTACGTTTTCGCCCCCAGTTCAAAATAAAATTATAATTTTGCCCCTAGCTCAAAATTACGATTTTGCCCTCAGTTCAAAAACTCAGTTTTTTATTCCCAGTTTAAAATTACGGTTTCGCCCTCCGTTTAAAATTATGTTTTTACCCCAGCTTAAAATTAAATTATGTTTTTGCCCCTAGTTCAAAATTACGATTTTGCCCTCAGCTCAACATTACGCTTTTTGCCCACAGGTCAAAATAAAATTACGTTTTCCCCCTAGTTCAAAATTATGATTTCGCCCTTAGTTTAAAATTATGATTTCGCCCCCAATTCAAAATATAATTACGACTTTGCCCTCTGTTCAAAATTATGATTTTGTTCTCATTTCAAAATTACGATTTCCCCCCAGTTAAAAATTGTGATCTTACCATCATTTTACTTTTTTTTACAAAACTATAGTAGTGTTTTATTTTGCTTGGTTGACTCAATGTAACTTTTATTGTGTCAAGCTGTTGTCTAACACTCGCTCATTGGCCCTGACAAATTAGTGTTTTACCCCAGCTCAAAATTACAGACCTGTCATCGTTTTAATTTTTTTTACCAAAACTATGGTAGTGTTTTGGTTTAATTGGTTGTCTCGGTGTATTTTTTTAGATCGTGTTATAAGTAGTATGTACAAGTGACCTAAATATATGCATACATGTTATGAAACTAAGAAATATTCAATTTAACGCCTCGCAACGCGGGCGGGCATATTTTAAATTTTTATTCGTCCATGCATACCTGGTACATGCTCATTTGTCCTGAAAAATTACAACTTTGCTCCCAGTTTAAAATTATAGTCTTTCCATCGTTTTATTTTTTTTTAGTAAAAGTATGGTAGTGTTTTTGTTTTAATTGGTTGATTAGATGTAATTTTTTTAGATCGTGTTATGAGTAGTATGTACAAGTAACCGAAACACAGACATACATGTTATGCTAGAGAAATATTTGTTTTATTGCCCCTCAACGCGGGCGGGGCAAAAACTAGTTTCAATACAAAATGCATTAATAGTTGGTGTTGTAAGGATGCGGAACTAAAAGCAAGTCATTCTTTCGCTTTAGAGTAGCTCCAAAAGACTCGAACATATCAAAATTTTTAGATGTTGGTCCGCATGGAAGTTCCCAATCGAAGTGATAGAGTAGCATCGCGAGAGGAAGCTCCACGTTAGCCAACCCCAAGAGCATGCCCGGGCACATTCTTCTTCCGGCCCCAAAAGGGAGATATTCAAAATTTGTTCCCATGATGTTAAGAGTGCTCTCACTAAATCACTCCGGTATGAAACTTTCAGGGTCAATCCAGTAATCTGGGTCGGGCCCAATCATCCACGCATTGATTATAACTTTTGTTTTGATTGGTATATGGAATCCTCCAATCTCACAATCCTCACGACACTCTCTAGGTAATAAAAATGGAAGAGGAGGGTGCAACCTTAAGGTTTCCTTAATAACTTGTTTAAGGTAGTCTAGTTCTTGCATATCTGACTCTTGGATTTTTGTCTTTTCTTTAAGTACATGCCTGAGTTCATCTTGTGCTTTCTTCATCACCCTTGGATTCTTCATTAGCTCTGACATAGCCCATTCAACTGTCACCGAAGAAGTATCAGATCCTGCTGAAAACATGTCCTGTGCCATAGTTTTCAAGGTCATTACAAGAATATTATTAAGTCCATGTTTGCTTCTTTGGGTTAAACATATGTTAATTAGTGTATCTGATTAAGTCCTTTAACTTCTGTTGGTTACAGGCCCCAAACACAATCCAAGAATACACTCAAACTCACGATTGTATAATGTGCAGAGAATGGAAAAGCTGCTGTGATATATTTGATATTTCAAAGAAAGGGTTACAAAAATATGAACAATATCCTATCCTATTTATAATAAACAAGACTATAAAAAAACATGTGTTGAAACTAAATAAACAACCTCCTGCATGCCATGATCTCCGATTTACTTGGTCAGCCAACACCAAGTTTTCTTTAATTAAACATGTGCAGCCTTTAAACATGGGTATAATCCCATTATTCGGTCAAACAACTCTTGACCCGAATTGAACCCGTGACCCGCAATCTGTAAACGAATAACCATTTGAATTGTGACCCGAAAACGTGCCGACTCGTGACCCATAAACAAACCCGATTAATCCAACAACTTCTACTCGATTTAGTTCACAGAAACCTTGCCTTTTAATATGTTAAACCATATATTAAAATACTCTAGCAACTGTAAATTGCGTAAACTAACCACTATGACTGCTTTAATGTTGTAAAGATTTAACGGAAAATTGAAGCACTCATCATCTTTGAGCCTCAATAGAACATCAACAAGATCTTCTTCATTCGCATGGCTGGCATGGCGTTCTTTGTGCTCCAAGATGATGTTATTCAATATCGCGTCCGTCTTTTTGCTTATCATCTCCATTTTTTTCCTTGTGCCAGTAATTCGAGGCAGTAATGTGATAGATGGAAAAAGATCAGAAACATCAAAACCACCAGATAGATCCATACCCTCCCTAATCAATTCAAGAAGCATGTCTTGATCCTTGCATCTGCTTCCAACACTAATCCTACTTACGATGGTGTTAATCATGGTGAAAAGCTTGTCCGAAAGATTGATTGTTTTCAATCTTTGAGTAGAGATGGACTCAATGAAGTCCCATGACTCTTGTTCACGAATAGATCTAAACGACTGAACTTTTCGCGCACTTAAAAGCTCCAAGACACATGTCTTACACATTTGTCTCCAGTATTCACCGTAAGGGGCGAATGCTATGTCCTTGTAGTTGTACGCGATGATCTCAGCACTGAGAAGCTTGGGCCTGTTTGCGAAAGAGAGATCATGAGTTTTCATTATCTGTCTTGCCAAAGGAGGAGATGAGATTATGACAGCAGAGACTTGGCCCAGTTGTAGATGAACAACTGGTCCTAGTTTTCGGGCTATATTTCTTAGAGCATGATGTGGTGGTGTTCCTAGGAGATGATGTAAGTGGCCAACTAGAGGGAGCTTCCATGGCTGTGGAGGAAGGTTTTTGTTTGAATCATGTGGGTTGAAGCTTCTGAACCCAGTGATTATTTTTGAGAAAAAGAAGTAGAGGCCAGCAGAGAAGAAAAGGGCTGAAAAAAGAAACTGGATATCCATATAAGATAACTTGTAGACAGTTTAAAAGCACATTTTGAGTATATTTATAATGCAAAAGTTTTCTTACACCTGTATTTCTAAATTTATGCAAATTCAAGGGCATCTGATAAAAAGTTTGGGTACACTTCAAAATATAGAGACAAATATGCTTTCTGTTGACACTATTACGTAAAGAAATAAAATAGAGAACGTTTATTTAACAAATGATTATAAGAACGAACTTTTCTACTGCATTCTTATGATTTTTTTTTATATTAAAAATAGAAAAATATGCTTTCTGTTAGCGTTTAGAGTAAACATGTTCAAGTTGTAAACGTACAGTTCAATACATGTTGACACAATTAAAATAACAGCTATCAAAAGTATATAGTGGTTGATGCTAATTAAATATGGATTATAAATTTAGATAATTAATTTTATTTTATGGTATAAATTATGTCTTATTTTTTCTTAAACATACATGTTTACTAATTCTTGTCACTGATGTGTCATTCATGTTATTAAACTACATATATGTTACATTTTAATATGTGGTGTCATTCATGTTATTGAACGAGTTAAATTTAAGCATGTTAAACAAGTTGTGTTGTATAACCCGCTTAAATATGTTTGTTTTAGTGTTTAAAAATGATACATGAAGTTAAACGGGTTGTTCCGGGTTCATCGGCCGTGTTAAACGTGTGTTGAACACGACCCATTTAAAACGAGATTATGAAATCATCCAAACGCATGGTAGTTACTTTAAAGTAGAAAACACGAAATGTTACCAAGGAATGGTTGCAATCATAAACCCAACTATAGACATGTTGAATTTCCTAGCTTACCTTCCTAGTGATTTTTCTTTTTTTGTTAACTTTAGATTTTATTTGAACAAGTGATTTTAGGTAACTAAGGCACAAAGAATGTTTAGAGAATGTTGTTTCTAATGATTTTTGTGTGTTGAAATGATTAAGGCTACAAGGAAAGGTATTTATACCCAATAGATAATCACCTAATCTATTACGATTTTGATAACCTTTAGCCACACATAAAAAAAACTAATGTGACAATCGATCACATTTGGCCATTCTTTTCTACATCTGGCCTAGTTCGTAATACTGGAAAACGCTATTGGGACGACATCCTCCCAATAGGTTGATCTATAGAGCAAAAATATGTCGTCCCTATAGAGTTGTCTCTACATGATAAAACGATTCTTAGGCGTATTTTGTGGGTAACTAAAGTTGGTCACATGAATCAATAAAGTATTATTATATACTACTAATAGTCATATGTTTTTAATTTGCAATCATGACGGATAACTTTCAGCCACACATAAAAAAACTATTGTAACAGTTGGTCACATTTGGATACACTTTTTTTACATTTCGTATCGTTCAAAAGGAGGTTGACGTATAGAGGAGGCATATGTCATCTCTACAGATGTCTTCCCTACATAGTTGTAGAGACGATATGTTGTCTTTATAAGTTGAAACGCTTCCTATGGGTTTTTGGGTAACTAAAGATTGTCATATGAACCAATTAAAGTGTGACTATAGACTATTAATAGTCGTATGTGTTTTGATTTGTCATCACCATTGATAACTTTTAGCCACACATAACAACTTTAAACGTGACCATGAAATACTTGTTTAATATTTTCAATAAGAATATATCTAGGATTACCCTTCTACTCCCCCTATCAAACAACTTTATATAGATTTGACAGTTTAAAGCATCCAAAACTTCAACAAGTAATCATCCAAGTCCAAATTAATGACCTTGGAGATTTCACAAACTATTTTAGAATTTTTTTATGTAAAACTTCAAGTTTCAAATTAATGAACTTGTTTATTTTCATAAACATGATCAGCATACTTAGATTTTGAAACTCAGCTTTCAGAATTCAGTTGTCGAAAATAAAGGAGAAACAAAATCTTTTTGTAATTTTCTGAAATATAAAACAGTAAAGAAATATTTACAGACAATATTTTTGTTTGAGTTCATGTCAGAGGGTCATATCAGTTTATGACAAATCACTAGCACCGTTAAGCTATAAACACTTTAAGTTCTAAACGATTCACTTAGATTGTAGGTATACTAATCCACTTAAATATTCACACAAATTTCAACTGATTCGAGATACGAGATTACTGTTTTAAGCATTTAATTTATTCGTGTGTCCCACCTTAGAATATACTCTCGTATCAAAATTCCCTAGATTCAGTCTTACAGGTGAATATACCATAATGATATATGTACTCTCGGTAAGGGCGAGACCTTGGGAGCTCAGGTTTGAACTACCGTTCAGTCAAAGAGATGAAGGCTCGACTTGAGGTATGTCCCACTTAGGGATCTTCTTTACAACTGCACTTGATTCGTATCTTTCGATATTTTATCAATTTTTATGCAGAGGGTAAGCTTTTAAGCGCATAAAGTATTATACGAAGTCTAGGCCATTGATTCCGCAGTATCAGAGGACCAGGTATAATACCCCAGATATCAAACAGTATAAAGACCTAGTATCTCAGAATTCTGGCAATCTCTCAAACAAGATTTCGGGGGTTACCCATATATCCGAGAGATGTTCCCCACGAGATAAGTAAGACATTGACATTTATGTTTATATCTCGAAATCAATCTACTAAGCGTGTAAAAACCTACTGGCATATCATCAGTGAGACCGTTTATCACATTTTAACATTCAAATTCTTTAGCGTACTGTGATTGTCTACTGATGTACTATCATTTCCTCTTTTTACACAAAAACTCATTTTGAATTTTCTATTGTTTTTGGTTTTTCAAATTTTCAAATGTTTTTTGTATTTTCTAAAATAATTTTTACTCCCCCTAAAATTCAAAACATTTAAGAAAATTTGACAAAACGATGTAGATAGCTTTGTCTCACCATCCATTTTCTGCTTCACGTGCTCTGTTTTACTGAAAGTACCCCTATAATTTACAACACATTGATTTTTAACAATGTTAAAACCATTTTCAAATTATGAAATAATCATGTTTATTCCGCCGTGAGGGTTTCGGCATATTCAATCAACATTTTTCAAAAAATTTTATTTTTGACAGAAATTTAAAAACACAAACAATTTTTTTCATTTTTCATTTTTGATAAAAATAAAACATATTTTTTCTTTTTTAAAATTTTCTATTTTTAGGGTTTTTGAAATATAGTTTATTTATGTACAGAAACGAACAAACTCCCTGTATTCAGATGTAGGGATCTACAGCCTCCTCTCGTGCCAGGCTGCTCCTTTGTTCATTATGACAATATTCTTCCATCATCAGGAGCACTTGCACATTCAAATAATTCGATCATTTGAATAATACAACCCATGCCTGTTTTGACTTAGGTAACTTAACATGAATCTTTCCAGGTAAAACTGGATAGTTTCGGTCATTCTTTTCAAAAACATTTTCTTTAATTTCCTCATTATCATAAACCTTTTGTTGCTTAACCACTCAGATTTGCCCTTTTGAAACATTCCTTTTATAAAATCTTGATTCATTTTGAATGTTTTGATTTGGTTCAACAACTTTTAGTTTCCAAAACTGGTGTGATTTTGTTGCGTCAACTGTTGTTTTCCAACTTTGTGTTGTTCTAAATCTGGGTGTCACTGGTTTACCAGTTTGTTATGATTCAGCATTTGAATTTTTTTGCTTCCAAGTTTGTTTTGATTCAAACTTGGTCGATTTATGATTCACAAGATCATACTTCTGTTTCTCAACAACGACAGGTTTAAGATTTGGACACTTACGACTAAGATGTCCAATTTGGTCACACATAAAGCATGTTCTCTCGAAAACATTTTTTGCATGTTGTTGTTTCTTTTGAGCATAGAACTCTTCGTTATACTTTCGTCTAAATTGAAGTTCTTTCTCTTCCTTGGAACTTGTTCCATGAACAAAGTTCGTCTTTTTCTGATAATTTTTCTTTTCAGACCTTCTGATTCTTTTCTTCTTATAACCCAACCCAGCCTTCATGTTTTTCTTCTTATAGTTAGGTTTGTTATAAGAACTCTTCTTGCTCTTTCCAGTAAATTTTGAAATTTCGGATTTTTCAAATTCTACCAATTTGAAAACTTTGTCAACTTTATTTGAAATCACATTCTGAATCGGGAATTCAGCATCTGAGAATAATTTGTCCGATCTAATCATGGTATACACCAATCTTGTTGAATCATCATTCGCATCTTTCTCAGATTTTGAGTTTTTAATATACCTTTCATGAAAACTTCCCTCATTTTCATCCTGTGACTCAAACTTATTTGTTCTGGTAGACTCCTCTGACAAAACGCTTTCAATAACCCTACCAACCACCTCTGAATCATCAAGATCATTAGATTTGGTGTAAGTCACATCGATGTTGTCGAGTAATTGGTCAACCATGTTTATTGCTTTTTCCACCTTTCTCCATCATAGAATATGTAATTATCCTCCAACGGTGGTGGAACCTAATGGTATTCTGACCCAATTCCCTTTTTGTTCGTTTCTGAATCTTTTCCATCGGGTGTGATGTTGAAAATTATTTCTAAAATGTATGAAGAAGCATGATAACTTTAAAGTTTGATAACCAATTTTTCTTTTTCAGCCAGTTCTTGTTTAAGCTTAGCAACATCATCAATATATTGATTTAAAACCATTTGTTTTCCTTCATATCTAGCTTCAAGAAATTTGGTTGTTTTCTGGCATGCAGACAATCTATCATCCAGACTTTTAACTCTACTTTTCAAAGTGTCATAAGCTTCTTTTACTGTGTGATATGACAGTTTCATTACATCATATTATTTTTACAACTCTTAAATAGTGTTATTTTTTGGAACACATTCGTTGCAAACACCTGAACATTTTTCTTTCAACATTTTGTTTTCTTTTTCAAGATCTTCACATTTCTGTGTCAGCTCTTTTTCTTTTTCTTTCGAAATTCTCATTTTCAAGCCTTCCATGACATTTTTTGTGACAACCTGAGTTTTCAAGGTCTTTCTTCGACACGTTACTTGTTCCACACTGTCTTTTCATGATTGTTGGTGTTGTAACTTGTGCATATTTGGTGAACAATTGAACTATTATGGTGTAGAGTTGTTTAACGAATAATTTAAGAATTAATTATGTTTGGTAACCTCTCAAACAAAGTTCTTCATCGACTGTCCCCTGTTATCAATAGTTCATGACGAACCATGTCCTTCGTCATCATTGTTCGGCGAATTACGTTCTTCGTCCAAGGGTGTTCGACGAATTATGTTTTTCGTCGAAGGGTACACCTCGCCAAGCAGGCCTTCGGCCCAATCCATGTATGGCCCAGTGCGAGCCCGAGAGTTATAAGTATCCTTTGTGACTTAACTGCATTAGCAAACATCAAACCCTAACCATCCTACTCTCTAAAACAAGTCGACGGCAGCTGTGCTTCACCTTGAAGGATCGTCTGGATTTCCTATCTTGCTTGCTTGGTTAGTATGTTCTTACCGTTGTGCGATTTAATCCTCTTGCTACATGTGTTTGTGTTGATACATGATTGTTATGCTAGCGTTGCATGCTGATAGAAATAATAATCATATGATGTTCTAGGTTCATGTGTGTTTGGATTGACTCGTTGTTAGGAATTTACACAAAGTAAGGTTTAATGTTTATTTAGGAGATTGATTTGTTTTGATGGTCATGAACAGATTACGAAGTACATGAATCTTGTGGAATGAGAATTAAGGTTTGTGTGTGTTAATAATCATTGTTTGATATAACGGTATGGGTGTGAAATGGAAACTGTTATGATTGTAAAATCGACGATTGATCATGACAGGGTTGGTTAGATTAAGCAAAGTAACTGCCGTAGATCCATTGCTCAGTTTTGAAAATGTGTTTGCCGATTGACTTTGTGATCTCGACGAAATATAGTGGTTTTTCGTCACATGTGACCCGACGAAAGATAGGGGTTCTTCGTCACATGTAACTCGACGAAACATATTGGTTCTTCGTCACATGTGACCCGACGAAAGATAATGATACTTTGTCACATGGGACATGTCACCATAAAAGTAGAAACAGTAGACTGATATATGCATTTGATGACGAATAATTGTGTTACAAGATATTAATGCTGCAAGATAATAATAATAACTAATGATGAGAATCCTGAATTAATTTGTGTAGTTAAAACACCCATCTGTTGTAGGTTGTTATGTGATATTCACATGAGATGTGAACATGTGTAGAACTGGGTATTTGATATATGTTATACGGTGATCTTGTGATAGATGCAAACTGTGTGCGAATACGTGACTTATGTGACTTCGGTGATTATGGAACTGATAAGTGTTGTTAACCACGGTAGGGTTGGTTGATTTACTAGAATGGGTAACTTGTTCCAAGCATGCGTCCCGGGGAGGGACATCTGGTAAACATTCCATGGAGGAATGTCGGGTTATTGGGTTTGACTGGAAAGTTAAACTCGGGATGTTGGTTAATACACTCATATCTTTCATTTAAGTCCCTTCTTCCGATTTGTTGCCGAGGAGGCAACGGGGTATTAGTTAATAGCGCTATTTAGGTTTGGCACCCTCACACCGTACCGAGGAGGACGGGCGTGAACTAATGACCCCAGTCTTGACCATTTATTTGATAAAGGCATTGGGGAATAGGGCAAATAATCTGGAGCCATCGGCGGTAATCGAGTTATTAACAACATCAAATCTCTGAAATGTTTTACACTTATATCTGGTAACTAAAACGTGTTAACAAACTTTGAACTCACCAGCGTCGTCTGACACACTTGTCTGCATGCTTGCAGGTCTATAGGATTTTATTATTGGAACTTGCTGTCTGGGAAGCTGGATTGGTCATGGGTTGAGATACATGGAATCGCAAGACAAGTCTAATGGTTTTCGTACATGTGGCTTATGAACCACTTAACAAATGATTTATGCTTCCGCTGTATACAATGAACTACATTTAATGTTTTGTAACACTTTATGTTAATGAATGAAAGTCTTTATTTAAATATAATTATGAGTTCAATGTGATTGGTGGCTAGATCCTGGTACGTCACACGTCCTGCGGTGTTTCCGCAAGGTGGTATTTTGAGGGTGTGACAGTTTGGTATAAGAGCCACTGGTTATAGTGAACTTGGCTTTAAAAATGTTTTTTATAAAAACCATACTATAACCGATCCGTTCTGAATATGTGAATACGACCATGACGCTCAGCTCCAGATTGCAAGGTTTGTCTCTCTCACTTGTTGCATACATTACATGACTAGTACACATTTGTTTATGACGTAACATACGAACACACACTCGTCACTATAGCATGATGGCATGGATTGCTTGTTTACATAATGATGCGTTGATAGATGTCATAGTCATTGGATTTCTGTGACCTCATTACTTTGACAACCTCCGTTTGATATCTGAGTTTGAAGAACCATTTGACACGAGTTAGGAGGAAATGAGATGAGCATGCAAACCACAATATTATTGTGGGTGCACACATAATAATAATGTGGGGTGCATTTGAGTCCCAGTGAGGCTTAATGAGTGAAAAAGGGGTTCTGTTATGTTATTTAATCAGTGAGAAACGTAACAAATCTATAGGAGTCCTAGCAATGATTTCCTCTTACTTGAATGTGATCTTCTCACTCCTCTCTAAATCCTTACGAATCTCGATGCCATCGAGTATTACCTGAACACCCATCTGAATGCCTAGCAAACTGGGTAGAATGTTAGGTGCTTGTACGAACGTCCCTGAGTTGATTGTCGTAGCGTCGAATGATTTGGTCTATACCTTTCCCACTTTTCTTCGTTTGCTGGAACTTAACGTATGGACGCTTTAGATCCCGAAGTGCGATCACTTCTGCAACACTTTAGCAACATACCGTGTATTACCTAATCAACTTACAAGATCGATGGACAAAAGGATGAGTGTAGTACCTCATCGACCTCAGTGTTAGGACGACCTTGGTTACCGGCGACGAATATCAGTAAATTGACTTCAATTGAATCCTTATCCCTAGACAGCAATTTATGGGAGTCAACTCTTACGAATCAGTCGGGACGTGAACGATGACAATCGACTATAGGGTGGAATGTGTAACTGCCAGCTCAATGAGTAGTGTCTTAGGACGTGGCACGGAATGTGAAAGGATGGACCCTGTTGGTAAAAGGTCGCAGGACTCTGTTACAATCAACGGCATTAGAGGCAACAGTCACGGCGGCATCAATGTACTAATAATCGTAGCCTACAGTATGGAAACGAAGGTGACTTCGACAAGGATTGATTGTTGTTAAGTCAAAATGTCAACAACCAAGGGAACAATGACAGTAATTAAGAATCCACGTGATCGTAGTAGCAACACTAGAAGTGATGCTCGTGGAAGAGCATTTAGGCTCGGCGTGAACAACGCCAGGAATATAGCAACATGCTGGTCTGAACGTTCTTGGTAATTAATCACTTCGTCTCTATTTGATTTAACCCTGATGCTTCTTGATACCAAAACCTGTTGTGGGATCGGCTGATGGCAAATTCATTGAAGCCTCATATGCTCATTGGGATGCAAACTCGACCTTGTGGGACAAGTGCTCGACATCGACCTTCTTTCTGCTATCCTTGATAGTTTCGATGCAGTAGTCAGTGTGGATTGGTTATTCAGATATCGCGCAGTTATACCCTGTGAGAAGAAAACTTTGCGTATCCCTCTAGTGGAGAATCGTTATCTGTTCTAAAGCGTCAGAGTGGTGCAAAAGTTAGCGCTATTTCAGCCATGAAAGCCCAGGAGTGCCTATGGAGGGATTACCCCGCAATGTTAGCACTCGTTACTGATTATAAGACTAAGGAAAAGAGGATCGAGGATCCACCAATTGTTCGTGGTTCCTTCCAAGGTGCTATTCGAAGAACTTTCTGGTTTACGTCCACAACTGTTGGGTAGAATCTCAGTTTGATCTCACGCTAGAGACAACTTTGATTTCTCGTACTCCTTACCGTCTTGCACCAGGAGGGTTGCAAGAACTGTCGAATCAACTACAGGAACTGTTGGATAGGAGTTTTATCAGACCTATTTTTCACTCTAGGGAGCCTCGATTATATTCGTGAAGATAAGCCTTATCGAAGGACATGTGTACTGACTATCGAGAACACAACAAGGTGGCAGTCAAGAACTGTTTGTCTCGACCATGTATTGACAACCTGTTGACCAGTTGCGAGGATCAAACTTTTATTCGAGGGTTGACTAACGAATGAATTATCATCAGATGGAAGTCCAAGGGGAGAATGTTCCTAAAAAGGTATATCGAACGCTGTACTGTCATTACGACTTGTATTCCGCGACCCTTGCGTTAATCTACACACCAGCAGCTTTATGGACCACATGGATAAATCGTGTTTATTGAGGACGATTTGAATCATTTCCAGGAGAAAAGAACATCAGGGGCGACATTTGTATCTTATTTTAGAGCTCCTGAGGGAGGAGCCACTCCACGCTAAGTCTTGTTAAATGTAACTTCTGGATTCGAGATGTACATTTTTGGTTGTGTAATCAACGAAGTGGGGATACACGTGGATCTCGCTATGATCCATTTTATTAGAACTTGATCGGCACTAAAGAATCCTTCATGGATACAGTAATTTCTTAGTCACGCTAAATACTATTGCAAATTCATCAAGGGATTTTCGAAGATCGGGCAACTTTAATCTCTTTAGCACAGCAGGGTGCCGTGCATTCGTGGGAGACAAAACATGAGAACGTATTTTATGCTTTTGAGACCCAATATTGTAATGCACTGAGCATCGTCTATACCCAATGGTATGGGTGATTTAGTGGTATACCATGATGGTTTGAATTAGAGTTCTAGTTATACGCCGATGCAACACGAGAAGGTGATGGCTTATGTAGTGGATTAACAAGAAGAATTGCACGACTCACAACCTGGGGGTGGAAACCATGGTCTTGGATTTGAGTTGGAGGCATTACTTAGACGGTGCCAAATGCACTACTTAGACCGATCACAAGGGCCTCCCGTGTACCGTTGTTTCGAAAGAGCTAAAACATGTAATGACATCGCCGGATGGAACCTTTGAATGATTTCGACTGTGAAACCTAGACGTGTACGAGCCTCACAGCACACCATCGACTCTAACCTACTTGATCTGATTTGCCCTGCTCAAACCGAGGCACTGAAGGTAGAGAATTTTCAAGTTGGGTCTATGCGGGGCATGGAGAAGTAATTTTTGGCAGGTTGGATGATATTCACTACATGTGTTGAGTGAAACACACCAGCGTTGATATTCTAGTGGCTTGGATTTTGATAGGAGGTATTAGGATCTACAAACCTGGTACTGGCAACTGGGCATGAAGGCCCACATAGCAAGGTATGTGAACGATGTTTGACTTGTGCAAAAGTCAAAGTGAAACAATAAAAACCCTCTGGTTTGTGTCAGCAACCACAAAAAAAGCATATGGAAATGAGAACACACTGACATGGATTTTGCCACTGACTTTCCTAAAACTCTAAACGGAAACGATATCACCTGAGTGATCGCTGACTGTCTCATGTAAGTGATACACTCCCTTGCAATCAGGGAAAAATTGACAAGTCTTCATATACTGTGAGTAATTACCTGTGAAGGGTGGTTCTAGGTACGAAATGCCAACTCCTGTCACCTCTAATTTTGATCTATACATGATTTATGTCAGGCAATACACAACACTCTTGACTCACGTCTAGACCAGAGCATTTCTTATCACCGTTGGACAAACGGTCAGAGTAAACGAACCTTCCTAACACTCGAAGACATGCTGTGAACATGTGTGTGTTTGGCTTTAGTGAAAATTTGGAGGACTCTTACCTATGGTTGAGTTCTACTGCAGCAATTACCATTCTAGTATCCAGACAACTCTGTTGAGGCATTGCATGGATGATGATGCCAACCTCCTTGTTAGACTAAGAAGGTTGACAACTTAATTACGGGTCTAGGACTTGTACTCGAAACTCTTGGGAAGATTATTTGGATCGATAGTCGTTTGGCGGCAACGCGTGACCGAGAGGAAAGCTGATAAGCTTAGGAAACACTAGAAGATCGTTGTAGGCGATCGTATCATGTTGAAAGCCTCACCCTGGGAGGGTGTGGCACGCTTGGGAAGCGTGGCGAGCTTAACTTGCATCACTTTGAGCCATACAACATTCTGGGAAGAATCGGTAACGTGACTTACAAACGCGAGTTACCTGATGAATTGGGTAACATACACGATGTCATTTATGTCTCGAATTTAAGGAAGCGTTTATCCGATGAAACACGTGTGATACCCTTACTAACGCCTAAGGTTAACGACATGTTGTAGTAGTTGAGGAACCTATTGAAATCATGAACCAGGAAATTAAGGCTCGATAACCTAGTCGAATTCTAATCGCGAGAGTTCGTTGGAACTCAAGACGTAGACCAGTGTTCCCGTGAGAACGCAAAGATCAGATGAAACGCTAGCATCCTAAATTGTTCAAACGGTTGATTTAACTTCAGATGTCATTGAAGAATTTCGGGACGAAATTCCCTTTTAAGTTGGGGATGATGTGGTACCCGGGGAAAATCCACAGTTATCCTGATTTATTCATCTTATCCTGATTTACTCATCATTTTCTCTTTGACCGCTTATCAAATTTCGGGACGAAATTTCTTTCAAGTTGGGGATGATGTTACAACCCGAGTTTTCAAGGTCTTTCCTAGACACGTTCCTTGTTCCACACTATCTTTTCATGATTGTTGGTGTTGTAACTTGTGCATATTTGGTGAACAATTGAGCTGTTATGGTGTAGAGTTGTTTAACGAATAATTTAAGAATTAATTATGTTTGGTAACCTCTCAAACAAAGTTCTTCGTCGAATGTCCCTTGTTATCAATAGTTCATGACGAACCATGTCCTTCGTCATCATTGTTCTGCGAATTACGTTCTTCGTCGAATGGTGTTCGATGAATTATGTTTTTCGTCGAAGGGTACACCTCGCCAAGCAGGTCTTCGGCCCAATTCATGTATGGCCCAGTGCGAGCCCGAGAGTTATAAGTATCCTTTGTGACTTAACTGCATTAGCAAACATCAAACCCTAACCCTCCTACTCTCTAAAATAAGTAGACGACAGCCGTGCTTCACCTCGAAGGATCGTCTCGATTTCCTATCTTGCTTGCTTGGTTAGTATGTTCTTACCGTTGTGCGATTTAATCCTCTTGCTACATGTGTTTGTGTTGATACATGATTGTTATGCTAGGGTTGCATGCTGATAGAAATAATAATGATATGATGTTCTAGGTTCATATATGTTTGGATTGAATCATTGTTAGGAATTTACACAAGGTAAGGTTTAATGTTTATTTAGGAGATTGATTTGTTTTGATAGTCACGAACAGATTACGAAGTACATGAATCCTGTGGAATGAGAATTAGGGTTTGTGTGTGTTAATGATCATTGTTTGATATAATTGTATGGGTGTGAAATGGAAACTGTTATGATTGTAAAATGATGATTGATCATGATAGGGTTGGCTAGATTAAGCAAAGTAACTGCCGTAGATCCATTGCTCAGGTTTGAAAATGTGTTAGCCGATTGACTTTGTGATCTCGATGAAATATAGTGGTTTTTTGTCACATGTGACCCGACGAAAGATAGGGGTTCTTCGTCACATATAACTCGACGAGACATATTGGTTCTTCGTCACATGTGACCCGGCGAAAGATAATGATACTTTGTCACATGGGACATATCGCCATAAAAGTAGAAACAGTAGACTGATATGATGCATTTGATGACGAATAACTGTGTTACAAGATATTAATGCTGCAAGATAATAATAATAACTAATGATGAGAATCCTGAATTAATTTGTGTAGTTAAAATACCCATTTATTGTAGGTTGTTATGTGATATTCACATGAGATGTGAACATGTGTAGAACTAGGTATTTGATATATGTTATACGGTGATCTTGTGATAGATGCAAACTGTGTGCGAATACGTGACTTACGTGACTTGGGTGATTATGGAACTGATAAGTGTTGTTAACCACGATAGGGTTGGTTGATTTACTAGAACGGGTAACTTGTTAAATACCGAGCAAATCTAAGGTGAGTTCACTCCTCTTTTTCCAAGCATGCGTCCCGGGGAGGGACATCTGGTAAACATTCCAGGGAGGAATGTCGGGTTATTGGGTTTGACTGGAATGTTAAACTCGGGATGTTGGTTAATACACTCATATCTATCATTTAAGTCCCTTCTACCGATTTGTTACCGGGGAGGCAACGGGGTATTAGTTAATAGCGCTATTTAGGTTTGGCACCCTCACACCGTACCGGGGAGGACGGGCGTGAACTAATGACCCCAGTCTTGACCATTGCTTTGATAGAGGTATTGGGGAATAGGGCAAATAATCTAGAGCCATCGGCGGTAATCGAGTTATTAACAACATCAAATCTCTGAAATGTTTTACACTTATATCTGGTAACTAAAACGTGTTAACAAACTTTGAACTCACCAGCATCGTCTGACACACTTGTCTGCAAGCTTACAGGTCTATAGGGTTTTATTATTGGAACTTGTTGTCTGGGAAACTGGAGTAGTCATGGGTCGAGATACGTGGAATCGCAAGACAAGTCAAATGGTTTTCGTACATGTGGTTTATGAACCACTTAACAAATGATTTATGCTTCCGTTGTATACAATGAATTACATTTAATGTTTTGTAACACTTTATGTTAATGAATGAAAGTCTTTATTTAAATATAATTATGAGTTCAATGTGATTGGTGGCTTGATCCTGGTACGTCACACGTCCTGCGGTGTTTTCGGAAGGTGGTATTTTGGGGGTGTGACAGTTTGGTATCAGAGCCACTGGTTATAGTGAACTTGGTTTTAAAAATGTTTTTATTAAAACCAGACTATAATCGATCCGTTCTGAATACGTGAATACGACCATGACGCTCAGCTCCAGATTGCAAGGTTCGTCTCTCTCACTTGTTGCATACATTACATGACTAGTACACATTTGTTTATGACGTAACAAACGAACACACACTCGTCACTATAGCATGCTGGCATGGATTGCTTGTTTACATTATGATGTGTTTATAGTATGTCATAGTCTTTGTATTTCTGTGACCTCATTACTTTGACAACCTCCGTTTGATATCTGAGTTTGAAGAACCATTTGACACGAGTTAGGAGTAACTGAGATGAGCATGCAAACCACAATATTATTGTGGGTGCACACATAATAAGAATGTGGGGTGCAAGTGAGTCCCAGTGAGGCTTAACGAGTGAAAAAGGGGTTCTGTTCTGTTATTTAATCAGTGAGAAACGTAACAAATCTATAGGAGTCCTAGCAATGATTGCCTCTTTCTTAAATGTGATCTTCTCACTCCTCTCTAAATCCTTACGAATCTCGATGCCATCTAGTATTACCTGAACACCCATCTGAACGCCTAGCAAACTGGGTAGAATGTTAGGTGCATGTACGAACGTCCCTGAGTTCATTGTCGCAGCGTCGAATGATTTGGTCGATACCTTTCCCACTTTTCTTCGTTTGCTGGAACTAAACGTATGGATGCCTTAGATCCCGATGTGCGATCACTTCTGCAACACTTTAGCAACATACCGTGTATTACCCAATCAACTTACAAGATCGATGGATAAGAGGATGAGTGTAGTACCTCACCGACCTCAGTGTTAGGACGACCTTGGTTACCGGCGACGAACATCAGTAAATTAACTTCAATTGAATCCTTGACCGTAGACAGCGACTCATGGGAGTCAACTCTTACGAATCAGTCGGGACGTGAACGATGACAATCTACTATAGGGTGGAATGTGTAACTTCCAGCACAATGAGTAGTGTCTTAGAAGGTGACACGGAATGTGAAAGGATGGACCATGTTGGTAAAAGGTCGCAGGACTCCGTTACAAGCAACAGCATTAGAGGCAACAGTCACGGCGACATTATTGTACTCATAATCGTAGCCTACAGTATGGAAATGAAGGTGACTTCGACAAGGATTGACTATTGTTAAGTCAAAATGTCAACAACCAAGGGAACAATGACAGTAATTGGGAATCCACGTGATCGTAGTAGCAACACTAGAAGTGATGCTCGTGGAAGAGCATTTAGGATCCGCGTGGACAACGCCAGGAATATAGCAACATGGTGGTCTGCACGTTCTTGGTAATTAATCGCTTCGTCTCTATTTTGTTTAACCCTGATGCTTCTTGAAACCAAACCTGTTGTGAATCGGCTGATGGCAAATTCATTGAAGCCATATGCTCATTGGGATGCAAACTCGACCTTGTGGGACAAGTGCTCGACATCGACCTTCTTTATGCTATCATTGATAGTTTCGATGCAGTAGTCAGTGTGGATTGGTTATTTAGATATCGCGCAGTTATACCCTGTGAGAAGAAAACTTTGCGTATCCCTCTAGTGGAGAATCGTTATCTGTTTTAAAGCCCAGGAGTGCCTACGGAGGGATTACCCTGCAATGTTAGCACTCGTTATTGATTATAAGACTAAGGAAAAGAGGATCGAGGATCCACCCATTGTTCATGGTTCCTTTCAAGGTTCTACTCGAAGAACTTTCAGGTTTACTTCCACAACTATTGGGTAGAATCTCAGTTTGATCTCACGCCAGAGGCAGGTTTGATTTCTCGTACTCCTTACCGTCTTGCACCAGGAGGGTTGCAAGAACTGTCGAATCAACTACAGGAACTGTTGGATAGGAGTTTTATCAGACCTATTTTTCACTCTAGGGAGCCTCGATTATATTCGTGAAGATAAGCCTTATCGAAGGACATGTGTACTGACTATCGAGAACACAACAAGGTGGCAGTCAAGAACTGTTTGTCTCGACCATGTATTGACAACCTGTTGACCAGTTGCGAGGATCAAACTTTTATTCGAGGGTTGACTAACGAATGAATTATCATCAGATGGAAGTCCAAGGGGAGAATGTTCCTAAAAAGGTATATCGAACGTTGTACTGTCATTACGACTTGTATTCCGCGACCCTTGCGTTAATCTACACACCAGCAGCTTTATGGACCACATGGATAAATCGTGTTTATTGAGGACGATTTGAATCATTTCCAGGAGAAAGGAACATCATGGGCGGCATTTGTATCTTATTTTAGAGCTCCTGAGGGAGGAGCCACTCCACGCTAAGTCTTGTTAAATGTAACTTCTGGATTCAAGAGGTACATTTTTGGTTGTGTAACCAACGAAGTGGGGATACATGTGGATCTCGCTAAGATCCATATTATTAGAACTTGATTGGCACCAAAGAATCCTTCGGGGATACAGTAATTTCTTAGTCACGCTAAATACTAGCGCATATTCGTCAAGGGATTTTCGAAAATCGCGCAGCTTTAATCTCTTTAGCACAGCAGGGTGCCGTGCATTCGTTGGAGACAAAACAGGAGAGCGTCTTTTTAGCTTTTGAGACCCAATACTATAATGCACTGAGCATCGTCTTTACCCGAGGGTATGAGTGATTTAGTGGTATACCATGATGGTTTGAATCAGAGTTCCAGTTACACGCCGATGCAACACGAGAACGTGATGGCTTATGTGGTGGATTAACAAGAAGAATTACACGACTCATAACCTGGGGTGAAAACCATGGTCTTGGATTTGAGTTGGAGGCATTTCTTGGACGGTGCCAAATTCACTACTTAGACCGATCACAAGGGCCTCCCATGTACCGTTGTTTCGAAAGAGCTAAAACAAGTAATGACATCGCTGGATGGAACCTTTGAATGATTTCGACTGTGAAACCTAAACATGTACGAGCCTCGCAGCACACCATCGACTCTAACCTACTTGATCAGATTTTCCCTGCTCAAACCGAGGCACTGAAGGAAGAGAATTTTCAAGTTGGGTCCATGCGGGGCATGGAGAAGTAATTTTTCGACAGGTTGGATGATATTCACTACTTCATGGAACGAATGTGGACCTCACAATACAGCAATCCTAGGGAACTTGTGTTGAGTGAAGCACACCAGCCTTGATATTCTAGTCGCTTGGATTTTGATAGGAGGCATTAGGATCTACAAACCTGGTTCTGGAAACTGGGCATGAAGTGTCACACCCCGACCACGTAAAACAACAAATCGCGGCGGAATCTTCGGGGAGTGTTGTAACAGAATCATTGTTTCAAAACACATGGAAATTTTAAGTTGCGTTTTGTTAAACATTAAACATTTACATCATCTTGAAATCTAAACAAACAAGTTAAACATAGTCTATCATTGTTATTAAGTCACTAAGGCATCGTCCCGTCCTATGTGAGCATGCATCCTAGCAATCAAAATCATTCAACAACACCTGAAACATATGTAAAAACAAAGTCAACAAAGAAATGCTGGCGAGCACATAGGTTTATGAGAGTGTCGGAATCAAGGCTAGTTTACATGTTGCAATACTTAATTAAAAACCTTGTTTTGAAAAGTATAGTATTGCGACATAATTAACCAACTCAAATCAAGTTGGTTATAATTTATAAAATCTCGTAGCCATGATTCTTAACCCAAAACATTTATTTAATTAAATCAAATTGTAAAACATCTCGTAAAAGCTCGTTAATAAAACTCGTATGGTTTATATTATTCAGAAAACATCATTGTGTGACATCATTTCAGAATCGTTTACCCAAGTGAACTAAATAACGCCACGGTATGTAATATGATGAAAACACTTATATATAAGAAGTACCAGCAGCGTATCTACCATGTTTTCATCACATTACACCCGTCCTGTTATCTAAACACTAACAAAAAACCCATCGTTTACCCAAATCGTTTAACTCGTTAAAAATCGTTTCAGTCGTTTAAATCATTCTCGTTTTAAATTGTGAAAACTACTTTTGATCGTCTCGCTAATAACATCCAAACCTTCGTGACTCGACTATCTCGAAACTCGCATTAATAAACCACAAAAGGGTAAATTAACAATCATAGATTCAGTCGTTACCCACCTAACCCACACATAACCATGGGTGCAGTCTGATAACGGGATTTGTTAGATCATATGGTACCATAACCTAATACTGGTCGGTTCGGCCAAAACTAATGAATGTTATTCGTTATGTAATTACAACCAATAAGTTTATCCACATTATCGAAATCGTTATTATTTTAATATAAACCATTTTAATCATTTTCGAAACCATCGTTAAAAACATTGAAATCATTTAACACATATGAATCACCCCAAAACATTTGAAAATAGTAAAATAGGGGAACTATGTACTCACTTGAGAATTCTTAGAAGTCTTGAACAACAACCAAGCAAAGCTAGAGGGATCACGGAAATCAATCGGCACCTAGTATAAGTAACTATGTAAATAAACTGAACCTAAATCAGAAGATCAGATAGGATGAGGTTTCGTAAACCAAATCAGTATTAGAACTCATATGACATGGTTTAACAAAGCCTACATACTAAATCGAAACCTAACCTAAGTGCTTACGACCCATTACGATCCGTTTAGGTAGCTTACGCTACTTTAACGCGCCATTTGCGTAAAACGCGTTCGGACTGCCTAACTAGTCCTATGACAAGTATTACATGCCTTAATATGTCTAATAATGTTACCTAATTAGTTTAGATATAAAAATTTAGGTTACATATGCTTAAAATGAATTTATGCGTAAAAAGGGCATTTTGGTCATTTTCCTAAGGCATATAAATTACCTATCATACAACTAACTAAACAAAGTGACCATAAGGTATAACGATTAACCAAACATGTTCGGTCGGATCCTAACGATTAACCAAACGGGTCGGGTTCGAAAGTCTAAGCGGTTGTTTAGACCGCTTATCTTACGACCCTATATAAGCACTAATCTAAAAGTGACGAGTTAAACATGTTAAAACATATTTAACGAAGTTAAAAAACAAGTTTGATATCAAAACAAAAGGTTTTGATACCCAAGAATAGTTTGGTTGCAAAATACTCATGAATACGCATTTTGACCGAAACTATGATTCGTCACTACACCTAATCAACGTGGTAATCAGTAGGTATAGTCACAAGGGACTATAACCATCGTGATTACGCTCATGTTGCGAAGTTCAAACGAACTTCGTGTTGACCAAAGACTGGTTAAAGCTGAAAGTCAAACACAGTTTGACTTTCGTGCTTAAAAAAGCATAAAAGCATAAAAGAAACTTACAACGGGTCCAAGCTAGGAAGAACTTGATCAAAATAATCAGGTATGAAGCATAAAGCTTCAACTTAGAGCATAAAATCAGATCAAGGTGTGAGGAAAATGGAATGAGAGCTTGGGTATTTATAGATTTCGGAGAACCGTTAGGATCGTTTCTCGCAAATCGTGCTTTGATCTTGACCTTACAAGTGGGCACATGGTTTTCTAAACCATGGGAACATCAAAAACAAGTAAAATCCAGCAAATGGTATTGAAAAACTATGATCAAAACCATCAAAACATCAAAATTGGACTAGATACAATGGATCTGGTCATTTGGGCACTTTTTGACGCTTTTAGTCCCTGTTGATCAAATAAGTTTATTTATGCGCACCAAACACATCAAAGCCTACTTCTAAGATTTTTAAAGGATATTTAGGGCATGTTTAACTTATGATCATATTCCAGAAGGTTCGTTACAGTACGAATCGGCATACTTTCGCAGTTAGTCGAAATTAGTCCCTGTAAGCGAATAAACTTGATTTCGACACACCAAACCCTCCAAAACTTATTTCTAAGTTATGTATGTCACACCCCCAAAATTCCACCTGCGGAGTATCACCGCTTGGAGGCGTGACTGACCAGGATCCAGCCACCAATCATTTTGAACAAGCAAGTTAAAAGATATAAAAGATTAACCAATGCAATTGGTGTCCAAACAAAACATAGTTAAGTTGCAAGTGGAAGCATAATGTTTAAAACCGTAACATAAGTTTAATTGTTTCAAGGTTTAACATGGCACACATCTGTCCATGTCCCACAACGATCCTCCTCCATGCAAGCTCCAGCTAAGTACCTATTGACCTGCAAAGCATGTAGTAACGAGTCAACAACAAGTTGAGTGAGTTCACGGTTGGGTGTTCGTTTTAAGTTGTTTCGAAAACAGTTTTCTTTATCTGGAATCCTGTCGTGGGGGTTACCCCATAGTTGAAAAGGTGACTTGTTTATTCCCGGTTACTCTGGCAATCCAGCCGTGGGGGCTACCCCGTGTTAGTTATCTGGCGTTTCGGCCGTGGGGGCTACCCCATGTATACACTAGACTCGTTACCATATCGACTGCTGACTGTAGTCATGTTTATGTGCCCTGAAACTGTCAATGTTTATCATTATTGACGTGCCCCAGATCCATTAGTTCACGCCCGTCCTCTGCGGCACGGTGTGAGGTTTGTCAGACCTAAATAGCGCTATCTAACTAATGACCCGCTCGCCATTGGCCCGGCGATTAAGTCGATATAAAAAGGAGGGACTTCGTGATAAAGTTTTGGTCTAGTACGAGTTATCTGTCCATGAGGACGAGGAATTTCATTCCTGAACCAATGCTGTCCAACCCAAGGAGGACGTGGAATCCACGTTCCTTAACCCCATTCCCAACCCAGGGAATCCCATGCTTTGTAGAGGGTGTGAACTCACCTTGGTTTGCTCGGAAGATACACAGAAAGGTCAATCAAGTTGTAAGTGGTCAACTACGTCCTAACATAGATACCATTCATGTCAGGTTCATATCCAAGTAACGCACATACATTTCTACATGTATACTAGCACGTTGCAAGCAAGTGTTTCTCATGGCAGTCCATTCAGTGCACAACATACACAATTAACCATACACAGGAAGTCCCTAAATTCGGCCCACTAACTTAGGCCCGTAACCATGCAGGCCCAAACAGAACGTACATAATCAAGTGGTCTCGAGTCGAGACTGTGCGGTCTCTAGTCGAGACTGTGCGGTTTCGGGTTAAAGCCTACGAGTTCTCGAGTCATGCCTAAACTAGTCGAGACTGGGTGGTCTCGAGTCGCAACCGGAGCCGCAACCGTGGTCTCGAGTCATGCTGTTTTGTGTTGATGTTGTGTGGTCTCGAGTCGAGACTAGAGGTTCTTGACTCGCAACCTTGTGTCGAAACCGTGATCTCGAGTTGTCATGTGGTGATCTCGAGTCGAGACCGAAGGTCTCGGCTGGAACATCTGCTGATTTCCGACATTGTACTAAACCAATAGAATTACAATTTCATGAGATTATATACTATCCAATGATATTTCATAAACATGTTTCCTTGTCTACTACTAACCAAAAACGGATCAAACAACTAGTTTTCAAGTATTCAAGACACCTTCATATCATATTCATGTAGTTCTTCATGTATTCAAGTCATTCATCATGATCATTCAAAGTTGTTCATCATCTTTTAGGGTTTTTAGCATCAATCAAAAACACTTGAACATACTCATCTAAGGGTTTCAAATCATCACATAACACCTAAAAATCGACTCTACACTAATCCGATTTCCACATTCATGCAGCCGATTAACAAGCATTCGGTTCTTAGCACAAGAATATACAATCCGATTAACATGAACATTATCTAGTACACATATGCAAGCCGATTTCATGAACATCAACAACTTTTGGTTTAAATCACATTAAATCACAAGATATCATTAACTCATCATGCAATATATCCGAATCAAGACATGTTAGCCGAATAACATCATCATACACATCCGATTCACAAGAACATCATCATTCGTACAACTATTCTAGTTAAATCATGTCATCTATAACATCTAACAACAAGCATCATAAAACACTAACCGGTTGATGAGGGGTGTGTGAAGGAGAGTAGGTTCGTTGTCCAAAGGTTCCGAGTGAAGAATACAAGCAAATCCGGGAGCTCGTCTTGCTACCCTTGATCCAACACAAGAGGGGAAGGTGGCGTTTCTTGGGTTTTAGTGAGAGGGAAATGTAGGAGTGTGTATGTAGGGGAGTGTGTGTTGTCCAAAGATGGTAGTGTTGGCTAACAACAAGGTTATATACATGATCTAAATTGGTGCACCCTAGTGGGCTTTGGATGGACTAAATGAGGTGCACGGCCCGACCGGCCCAACTGTTTCCTGTTCACTCGAGACCGCATGGTCTCGAGTCGGGTCCTTGTGTCTCGGGTCATATAAATACGCACATACATACAAGCACGACACATAAACATAACACATAATCACATAGGATGTTCACTTATATCGTTAGACCAACAAGTCAACTAGTTACATAACGTTTCAAGCATGTTACACCAAGATATAACGAAAGGTTCTAAATTTCGAGTTGTCACATCATCCCCAAGTTGAAAGAAATTTCGTCCCGAAATTTGGTAAGCACTCACTTAGGAAGCTAGTTAAGTTGTATGGTTTTCCTGGTTTTCCTGGGGTGTCACATCCACCCCCCGTTGATCTGGAATTTCGTCCCGAAATTCCGTAGCTTCAGCCTCAGTAGTGGTTGTACCGTTTCCGACATGAGTTCCAACGAACTCGAACGAGAGGTATTCTAGTGCTCTTGAGGACCTTAACATCCCGGTCCGTGATTTCAACTGGTTCCTCGACGAATCGTAATTGCTCGTCGATAGTGAGTTCCTTCAGAGGAACTATGTCGGTCTCATCTGACAGACACTTCTTCAGATTTGACACGTGGAAAACATTGTGAACTGCACCGAGTTCTGCTGGTAAGTTCAGTCTGTTGGCCACCTGGCCTATTTTCTCAATGATTTCGAAAGGTCCGACGTATCGTGGGTTAAGTTTGCCTCGTTTTCCAAAACGAACCACACCCCTCCAGGGTGAAACTTTGAGTAGCACCCGCTCCCCAACCTGGAGCTCAAGTGGTTTCCTGCCCTTATCGGCGTAGACTTTCTGACGGTCGCGAGCTGCCGCCATTCGTTGTCGAATTTGAGCAATTCGTTCGGTTTTGTCTACCACATGTTCTGGGCCAGTGATCTGGCTATCCCCCACCTCTGCCCAACAAAGAGGTGACCGGCATTTACGCCCGTACAATGCCTCAAACGGAGCAGCTTTAACGCTGGTGTGGTAGCTGTTATTGTACGAGAATTCCACAAGTGGCAGATGCTTTTCCCAGCTGTTGCCAAAGTCGATTGCACATGCACGAAGCATGTCTTCTAAGGTTTGAATAGTGCGCTCGGACTGCCCGTCCGTCTGAGGGTGATACGCTGTGCTCATATCCAATCGTGAGCCAAAGGATTTGTGCATTGCTTGCCACAGTTCGGAAGTAAAACGTGCATCTCTATCCGAGATAATAGAGGTGGGCACCCCGTGCCTCGAAACAACTTCCTTGAGGTATACTTCTGCTAGAGTGGAGAATTTATCCGTCTCCTTGATAGCCAGGAAGTGCGCAGAATTTGTGAGTCGATCCACGATCACCCAGATAGTATCATTTCCACGCTGGGATCTAGGCAGGCCAGTAACGAAATCCATGGAAATTTGCTCCAATTTCCATTGAGGTATCTCTGGTTGTTGGAGTAGGCCTGAGGGTTTCTGGTATTCAGACTTGACTCTCGCACAAGTCAAACACTTGCTGACGTAGGTTGCTATGTGGGCCTTCATGCTAGGCCACCAATACGTAGTTTTGATATCGTGGTACATCTTATCCGAACCAGGGTGTACCGAGTAGCGAGACTTGTGTGCCTCGTCCATCACAAGCTCTCGTAGGTTGCCATAGAGTGGGACCCAAATGCGTCCCGTTACGTAGTAAGCATCGTCTTCCTTTTGTTCTAAGCGTTGCCATGAGCCGCGTAGGGCTTCAGCCCTGACGTTTTCTGGTTTCAATGCCTCTAGCTGAGCGTCTCGTATTTGGGAAGGAAGACTAGAATGTATAGTGAGTTGTAAAGCTCGCACGCGCTTAGGCGCGGTGTCCTTTCGACTGAGGGCATCAGCCACAACATTGGCTTTGCAAGGATGGTACTTGATTGCACATTCGTAATCGTTTAATAACTCGACCTATCGTCGTTGACGCATGTTAAGCTCTTTCTTCTTGAAGATGTGCTCGAGGCTCCTGTGGTCGGTGTAAATGGTGCACTTGGTACCGTATAGATAATGCCTCCATATCTTAAGTGCAAAAACAACAGCTCCCAGCTCTAAATTATGTGTAGTGTAGTTCCTTTCATGAACCTTGAGTTGGCGTGAGGCGTAGGCTATAACCTTATCCCGTTGCATCAGTACGCAACCAAGACCTTGAATTGATGCGTCGCAATAAACCACAAAATCGTCTGTGCCCTCCGGTAGTGAAAGGATTGGTGCGCTGCAAAGTCTATCCTTTAGATGCTGAAATGCTAACTCCTGTGTATTCCCCCATCGATAAACAACGCCTTTCTGCGTCAGTGAAGTGAGAGGTTGTGCAATCTTAGAAAAATCCTTAATGAATCTCCTGTAGTAACCTGCCAAACCCAAAAATTGGCGAATTTTCGTTGGCGTACGAGGTGCAGGCCAGTTCTTAATCGAGTCTACCTTGGATGGATCAACGTGAATCCCATCCTTGTTCACC
Source organism: Helianthus tuberosus (assembly GCA_030545235.1). Taxonomy (NCBI): domain Eukaryota; kingdom Viridiplantae; phylum Streptophyta; class Magnoliopsida; order Asterales; family Asteraceae; genus Helianthus; species Helianthus tuberosus. The sequence continues at coordinate 88,901,851 of CM060356.1, read as the reverse complement.
ACATGGCCTAAGAAATGGACCTCTTGAAGCCAGAAGTTGCATTTTGAAAACTTGGCGTATAGCTGTTCTGCTCGAAGGAGTTCCAAAATAAGTCGTAGATGCTACTCATGCTCCTCTTGACTCTTAGAATAGATCAGGATGTCGTCGATGAAGACTATAACAAACTTGTCCAGGTAAGGTTTGCACACTCGATTCATCAAGTCCATGAAGATCGCAGGTGCGTTTGTCAGCCCAAAAGGCATGACCAAAAACTCATAGTGGCCATATCGAGTTCTAAAAGCTGTCTTGGAGACGTCCTCTTCTCGGACTCTCAGCTGGTGATATCCTGATCTCAGATCAATCTTTGAATAGTAGCTCGACCCCTGCAACTGGTCGAACAAGTCGTCAATGCGTGGTAGAGGATAACGATTCTTCACCGTCACCTTGTTGAGTTCCCGGTAGTCGATGCACATCCTGAAGGTACCGTCTTTCTTCTTCACAAATAGCACTGGAGCTCCCCAGGGTGATGAGCTAGGACGAATAAAACCCTTATCCAAGAGTTCTTGCAGTTGCGTAGAGAGTTCTTCCAACTCTGATGGAGCTAAACGATAAGGTGCACGAGCTATAGGCGCAGCTCCAGGAGCTAGTTCAATCTGAAACTCGACTTGGCGATGAGGTGGAAGACCAGGTAATTCCTCAGGAAATACCTCAGGATAGTCGCGTACAATCGGAAAATCTTCTATCTTCTTCTCTTTCTCCGAGGTGTCAGTAACGAGAGCCAAAATGGCAGTGTGGCCCTTTCGTAAGCACTTCTGGGCCTTAAGGAAAGAGATGATGTTCTCAACAGCACTCCTCTTGTCACCACGAATCATGAGAGGTTCACTACCGGAACCAGGAATACGAACAATCTTCTCGTTGCAAAGAATCTCTGCTCGGTGTTGGGATAACCAATCCATCCCAATGACAACGTCGAAACTACCCAAGACAATAGGAATAAGGTCGATAGAGAAGGTCTGGTTAGCAAGAACAAGTTTACAACCCTTGACTACGTGTGTGGCCTCTAAACTCTTACCATTTGCTAGCTCTACTGTGTGCTTGTTGTTCAAAGGTGTTGGAATACGATTAAGCATTCGACTAACTTCTAGTGACATGTAGCTAGTATCGGCACCCGAATCAAATAAAACTGTAACATAAAAGTCGTCGAGAAGGAACTTACCCGCCACAACATTGGGTTCATTCCTTGCTTCTCCTTGACCAATCACGAACGCCCGCCCCCTGGCACCATTGTTGTTGTTGTTCCCATTGTTACCATTCCCCTGATTGTTGTTATTGTTGTTGTTCTGGCTCCTGTTCAGTTGGGGGCAATCTTTCTTGAAGTGGCCTTCAGCTCCACATTGAAAGCACCCTTTGTTATCACCTTGCTGCTGCTGACGTTGGTTCTATTGGGCTTGCTGACGATTCTGATTGGCGGGATACAAGCTCCTGCAATCCTTTGCAGCGTGACCTGGCTTGTTACACCGATGACAGTTACCCCTGGTGCATGGCCCGCTGTGGTGCAGGCTGCAGCGATTGCATTTGGGGTGATTCCCTTTGTACCCACCATGACTTTGACCACCAGATGATTGCTGACTAGGGCTCTTGTAGTCGTCAGTCTTTCTCTGCTGAGACTGAGACTGGACAGAAGCAGAACCCTTACTTGAAGCTCCATCCCATTTCCGTTTGTTGTCACCAAGGGCACCTGGAATAGTTGCAGCACCTATGCGTTTTGGTAACCTGTTCTGCTCCACCGCCTGATCCGTGAGACGGTGAGCCAATTGCACAACTTGCTGGATGGTGGCGAGGTTTGCTGAAGTCACATGACTTTGGATTTCTGGCACTAGGCCCTTGAGAAATAGTTCGATGCGTTTGAAGGGAGGACCAACCATAGTAGGGCACATAATTGCCCGTTCATTCGATCTCTTCACATAAGCTTCAATCTCTGACCCCGTCATCTTGAGGTTGAAAAACTATACTTCCAGTTTGTGGATCTCATCCCGACTGCAGTATTCTTCCTTGATCATCTCTTTAAAATTTTCCCATGGGGTGGCGTTGGCAACAACCAACCCCAGCAGTTGGACCTGAGCGTTCCACCATGTGAGGGCTAAACCCTCGAGAGTACCGGTAGCGTATTTCACCCTGCGTGCCTCAGGGCATTCGCACATTTCAAACACAGATTCTAGTTTCTCAAACCAGTGGAGGAGGCCTACGGCTCCTTCAGTGCCGCTAAAAGTAGTTGGTCGGCAGTCCATGAAAGTTTTAAAGGTGCACACAGGTGGCTGAACATGTTGACCTATCGAGGGTGAAAGAAAAGACAGAGTTTAACACAAAGGTTGGTCCACGAGAGTAGGATCTAATGATCCTAGAATAGGTTTGGACTGCAGGATATACCTCCTACGTGTGCAGCTACCAGTGCCACAGCAACTCGTTCGTTAATCAGAGCCGTCAACTGGGCTTGTGTCATGTTTACACGTCCAGACATGATCTTCACATCAAGAGGAATGTGAGTGAGAGAGGTTCGTGAAAATACGATGACAGAAGAGAGTAAGCACACACGTGTTCAAGCAACAGTAGTTATACTAACCAAGCATACCATGAGCAATGTACTATGTAACTAACAAGTAGGCAATATATACACAGATAATATTACCTAGAATGTCGAGCCTTGCATGTGGAGTGAAGCGTCGTTGTGGATCGTAGAGCACTGTACCGGTTATAGTCTGATTTCAATAAAACTTTTTCCTTTATTAAAACCAAGTTCTCTATAACCAATGGCTCTGATACCAATCTGTCTCACCCCCAAAATTCCACCTGCGGAGTATCACCGCTTGGAGGCGTGACTGACCAGGATCCAGCCACCAATCATTTTGAACAAGAAAGTTAAAAGATATAAAAGATTAACCAATGCAATTGGTGTCCAAACAAAACATAGTTAAGTTGCAAGTGGAAGCATAATGTTTAAAACCGTAACATAAGTTTAATTGTTTCAAGGTTTAACATGGCACACATCTGTCCATGTCCCACAACGATCCTCCTCCATGCAAGCTCCAGCTAAGTACCTATTGACCTGCAAAGCATGTAGTAACGAGTCAACAACAAGTTGAGTGAGTTCACGGTTGGGTGTTCGTTTTAAATTGTTTCGAAAATAGTTTTCTTTATCTGGCATCCTGCCGTGGGGGTTACCCCATAGTTGAAAACGTGACTTGTTTATTCCTGGTTACTCTGGCAATCCAGCCGTGGGGGCTACCCCGTGTTAGTTATCTGGCGTTTCGGCCGTGGGGGCTACCCCATGTATACACTAGACTCGTTACCATATCGACTGCTGACTGTAGTCATGTTTATGTGCCCTGAAACTGTCAATGTCTATCATCATTGACGTGCCCCAGATCCATTAGTTCACGCCCGTCCTCTGTGGCACGGTGTGAGGTTTGTCAGACCTAAATAGCGCTATCTAACTAATGACCCGCTCGCCATTGGCCCGGCGATTAAGTCGATATAAAAAGGAGGGACTTCGTGATAAAGTTTTGGTCTAGTACGAGTTATCTGTCCATGAGGACGAGGAATTTCATTCCTGAACCAATGCTGTCCTACCCAAGGAGGACGAGGAATCCACGTTCCTTAACCCCATTCCCAACCCAGGGAATCCCATGCTTTGTAGAGGGTGTGAACTCACCTTGGTTTGCTCGGCAGATACACAGAAAGGTCAATCAAGTTGTAAGTGGTCAACTACGTCCTAACATAGATACCATTCATGTCAGGTTCATATCCAAGTAACGCACATACATTTCTACATGTATACTAGCACGTTGCAAGCAAGTGTTTCTCATGGCAGTCCATTCAGTGCACAACATACACAATTAACCATACACAGGAAGTCCATATATTCGGCCCACTAACTTAGGCCCGTAACCATGCAGGCCCAAACAGAACGTACATAATCAAGTGGTCTCGAGTCGAGACTGTGCGGTCTCTAGTCGAGACTGTGCGGTTTCGGGTTAAAGCCTACGAGTTCTCGAGTCATGCCTAAACTAGTCGAGACTGGGTGGTCTCGAGTCGCAACCGGAGCCGCAACCGTGGTCTCGAGTCATGCTGTTTTGTGTTGATGTTGTGTGGTCTCGAGTCGAGACTAGAGGTTCTCGACTCGCAACCTTGTGTCGAAACCGTGATCTCGAGTTGTCATGTGGTGATCTCGAGTCGAGACCGAAGGTCTCGGCTGGAACATCTGCTGATTTCCGACATTGTACTAAAGCAATAGAATTACAATTTCATGAGATTATGTACTATCCAATGATATTTCATAAACATGTTTCCTTGTCTACTACTAACCAAAAACGGATTAAACAACTAGTTTTCAAATATTCAAGACACCTTCATATCATATTCATGTAGTTCTTCATGTATTCAAGTCATTCATCATGACCATTCAAACTTGTTCATCATCTTTTAGGGTTTTTAGCATCAATCAAAAACACTTGAACATACTCATCTAAGGGTTTCAAATCATCACATAACACCTAAAAATCGACTCTACACTAATCCGATTTCCACATTCATGCAGCCGATTAACAAGCATTCGGTTCTTAGCACAAGAATATACAATCCGATTAACATGAACATTATCTAGTACACATATGCAAGCCGATTTCATGAACATCAACAACTTATGGTTTAAATCACATTAAATCACAAGATATCATTAACTCATCATGCAATATATCCGAATCAAGACATGTTAGCCGAATAACATCATCATACACATCCGATTCACAAGAACATCATCATTCGTACAACTATTCTAGTTAAATCATGTCATCTATAACATCTAACAACAAGCATCATAAAACACTAACCGGTTGATGAGGGGTGTGTGAAGGAGAGTAGGTTCGTTGTCCAAAGGTTCCGAGTGAAGAATACAAGCAAATCCGGGAGCTCGTCTTGCTACCCTTGATCCGACACAAGATGGCGTTGCTAGGGTTTTAGTGAGAGGGAAATGTAGGAGTGTGTATGTAGGGGAGTGTGTGTTGTCCAAAGATGGTAGTGTTGGCTAACAACAAGGTTATATACATGATCTAAATTGGTGCACCCTAGTGGGCTTTGGATGGATTAAATGAGGTGCACGGCCCGACCGGCCCAACTGTTTCCTGTTCACTCGAGACCGCATGATCTCGAGTCGGGTCCTTGTGTCTCGGGTTATATAAATATGCACATACATACAAGCACGACACATAAACATAACACATAATCACATAGGATGTTCACTTATATCGTTAGACCAACAAGTCAACTAGTTACATAACTTTTCAAGCATGTTACACCAAGATATAACGAAAGGTTCTAAATTTCGAGTTGTCACAATGTAAAGGTTATTTAAGGTATGTTAAGCCTATGTCACTGTTCCGGAGTGTTTTTTGCGTTAAACTGATTACGTTTACGCATCAGTTCGCGTATAACTTTCTAGAAAGAGATTTAGAGCTCGAAATCGAACGAGAATTGATATGTGCAAATGATACACATATTTATACAAATCCCAAGTATGAAACACAATATTTCATTGGTTTGGTATTTGTTTGATGGCTGTGGAGGCACAGATGTCACAGTCTGTCACACCCCGACCACGTAAAACAACAAATCATGGCGGAATCGTCGGGGAGTGTTGTAACGGTTTCATTGTTTCATAACACATGGAAATTTAAATGTTGTTTTATTTCTTCAAAAGAAGTTACAATGTCTTAATAACAAAGAAACATAACATAATTTACTAGTCTTGCATCTTTTAATGTCACTAAGGCCCAAGGTCCGCCTAAGTGTATCTTGATAAGTCCTATGCATCATTTCCTGAAACACATGTGAAAATAGGTACGTCAGCATAAAAATGCCTGTGAGATACATAGGTTTTGTGAAAATAGGATTCATGACTTATAAGTTCAGAAAAAGGTTGTTTAACAAAAGTTAGTCATGATCCTTGTAAAATGTTTTGTTTTATAAATCTTTTGAAAAGCGATGATAAAGTAGATGACATGTAAAAGAGTAATGTGAGGTTAAATGAATAACCAAGTAAAATGAGTTTTGTATAAAATAAGTTGTTTGTAAAACAATGTCTTGTGAAAAATATGTTATTTGTATAAAATGTTATATGTCTAAATTGAAATGATTCAAATAACGCTACGATATGTAATACCATACAAGCACTTATATATAGGAAGTACCAGCGGCGTATCCACCATGCTTGTATCATATTACACACGTCTCGTTACTTAAATCACTTTACCCAAACAAACCACCAATGTAAATTGCCCATGCCTAAACCATTTGTCAAATCTCTTTGTGTAAATCATGTCAAAATGTTTATGTCAAAATATAGTCCATGAAATGTGTATATCAATATCAAAATGTCTATGTCAAATGTCAATTATGTAATGTGTAAACAAAATGTCATGTATGGTAAGTGAAATATATATATAAATATATATCCACTGAACCATAGGTAAAAAATGCACAAAACAACGTATTGAAGTAAAACGTGGTTTAAATCAACGTTATGTTTTGTGGAAATGCATGCTATACTGAATACAAACATTTATGCGGTATTGTGAAAATGCATACATTCAAGCCTTGTGACTGTGGTGATATACCCTTAAACAAATGAAAGGACTATCTGTCTTATGTTTTAATCGAATTCGGTCATTCCATCCATCCAAACAAACCTAGGACTTTAGGAACGGGAGTTGTCAATTCCTATGGTACCATTACCTACTAACGAGCGGCGTGATCAAAGTTAATGAATGTGTATGGTCCCATTTAAACAAACCAAATGTCATATCAAAATGTAAGCATGTGATGAAAATAATGTACCTAGTATGCTAAGTAAACATACAAGGTAGAAATGTAAAACAATGTGCCCATATGTTATTGGAACATATGCAACAGAGATGCAATGTAAAGCAAATGTACTAAGTATGGTGATCATACATAGCATGAAAAGGTAATGTAAAACGATGTACTAAGTATGCTACAAAGGACATACATAGCAAAAATACAATAAAATCATGTACTAATAATGTACAAACGAACATAGCAAGTATATGATATGGAAACATGGAAAGCATGAAATTAACAAGCAGGCACATGTGTTTCACCCCAAAATGTTTGAAAACAGTAAAAGAGGGGACTATGTACTCACTTGAGGGTGCTTAGAAGTCTTGAACAACAACCAAGCAAAGCTAGAGGCTCACGGAAACAAACGGCACCCTATATAGATAACTACATAAATAACCGGACCTAAATCGGGAGATTGGATAGTATGAGGTTTCGTAAACCAAATGAGTATTGGAACTCATATGATATGGTTTAACAAAGCCCACATACTAAAATGAAACCTAACCTAAGTGATTACGACCCATTACGACCCGTTTAGGTAGCTTATGCTACTTTAACGCGTCGTTCGCGTAAAACGCGTTCGGACCGCTTAACTAGTCCTATGACAAGTATTATATGCCTTAACATGTCTAATATTGTTGCTAAATCAGTTTAGATGTCACAAATTAAGTTACATATGCTTAAAATGAATTTATGCGTAAAAAGGGCATTTTGGTAATTTTCCTAAGGCGTATATACTACGTATCATACAACTAACTAAACGACGTGACCATAAGGTATAACCTTGGAAGGTTATTCCCTATACAACTATGGTCACCTAATGTGTTTGGTCGGATCGTAATGATCGACCAAATGGGTCGGGTTCGAAAGTATAAGCGATTGATTAGATCGCTTATCTTTACGACCCTAAACAAGCACAAATCTAAAAGTGAGGAGCTAAACATGCTAGAACATGTTTAGTTAAGTTAGAAAACAGGTTTGGTATCAAAACAAACGTTTTGCTACCCTAGAGTAGTTTGGTTACAAAATACGCGAGAAAACACATTTTGGCCGAAACTACGACTCGTCACTGAGCCTAGATAACGTGGTAATCAGTAGGTATAGTCACTAGGGACTATAACCATCGTGATTACGCTCACGTTATGAAGTTCAAATGAACTTCGCATTGATCATAAACTGGTCAATGCAGAAAGTCAAACGCAGTTTGACTTTAACGATAAAACGAATGAAAAGAACGAAAGAATACTTACAACGGGTCCAAGAATGGAAGCTTTGATCCGAATATTCTCAGGTATGAAGTGATAAACACATCAACTTAGAGAACCAATTCAGATTCAAAGGTGTGAGTTGAGAGTGAAGTGGGTGTTGGGTATTTATAGGAAAGCTAGAACCGTTAGGATCGTTCATCGGGAAATGAGCTTTGATCATGGCCGTACAGATGTGGCCCATGGTTTTGGGATACTAGGGGTGCCCCAAAACCAGCTAACGGTATTGAAAAAAGTTACAAAATAGACCCTAAACTTCAAGAGAAGTGCTGAAAATGGACCTGCAAGTGCAAAAATGGAGTTTCTGCCTAGATCAGTTGCTTGCGTAGCGCTACGGGGTAGGCAGAAGGTGCTCGTGCTACGCTACCAAGTACCAGATTCAGCAAAGTTTCAAAAATGACAGTTTTAGTCCCTGCACGTGATTAAGGCCTTTTTCGATGCGTTTGAACCCCGTTAACCTCATTTCAAGGCTCTAAAATGAAGTTAAAATATAGGGAACTCAAAACATGCTCAAAAACATCTCGGATGTCGGCTTGTTTGGTCGTACGGTTGCGTTGTTCGGTTAATTACGACGGAAGTCGTAACGAACGCAAAAACGATCCAAGTTACGCGACGAATGGAATTTTATCAAGCCAATCACTAAAATAAAATATTTTAATGATTACATAAATTTTTGGATGTCCGGTTATATTCAGAACGTAAGATATGCGCGAAAATGCAAACTTATGCACTTTTTGACGCTTTTAGTCCCTGAATGAGCATAAAGTTTATTTTAGCACACTGAACCCCTCAAATCCTATCTATAAGCTATGTAAAGGATATTTAGGGTGTGTTTAACTTATGGCCAAGTTCCGGAATGTCCGTTACAGTTCAAATCGGCATACTTTCGCAGTTTGTCGAATTTAGTCCCTGTAAGCGAATAAACTTGATTTCGGCATACCAAACCTTCCAAAACTTATTTCTAAGTTATGTAAAGGTTATTTAAGGTATGTTAAGCCTTTTTCACTGTTCCGGAGTGTTTGTTGCATTAAACTGGTTATATTTACGCATCAGGGCGTGTATAACCTTCTAGAAAGCGATTTAAAGCCCGAAATTGAACAAGAATTGATATGTGAAAATGATATACATATTTATACAAATCCCAAGTATGAAATACAATATTTCATTGGTTTGGTATTTGTTTGATGGTTGAAGTGACACAGGTGTCACACAGTCTCCCCTACTTTAGGAAATTTCGTCCCGAAATTTATTCAGAGGAAACTTGTGAGAGCTCGAAACATAAAGTCGAAAAGATAAAACAACACGGGTTAGGGTTCTGAACTTCTAGTAACTTTAAATAATATTATGCTTGCAATGTAAGAGGGACACTTATATACAAGTATATGAAGCGCCATTGGTGCGACCACCGTACCTCCATTACATTGTTCAGGTTTCGTTATTGTTGCCACTATAGGTTCTTAAACATGATAAATCTTACTAGGGTTCCTGTGCACTGAATTTCATAATGATGTACGTGTCCATAATTACATAATTCTTTGCATAGTCTGCACAGTGCATTTTTAAAATGTGTAGGGGAAAACCAAATGAACAAACTTGTGATAAGTGTGACTAGACCACCCTAGGGTCCCTTTAATTAAATCGATAAATGATTTCTTTAAATAGACCACCAAGGAGTATTTTCAGTTATATCATCACATGCGATTCTTAACCAGATTTTGAATCAATCTTTTTAACTAGACCACTTAAAGGGTCTCTTTCGAATCATTGAATGGTACTATATAATCCAAGGGTCTTAACTATTACGTAGAAGCCTATTAATGATTTAAGGTAGTACCTATGAATATCCTACTATGAATCCCTCACATGGAGATATGGAAGATTCTACGAGGATTTGGATAACAAAAAATCGGATCACACAAAAACATAAAAGAAAACACATAAACACATAATCTCATAATCGCATAATTGTTTAATTTGACCTTTAATTTGTTATCTTTGGACACGGGTATTTAAAGCACACCAGGAATCCAATCTGTGGATTTCATTTGGCACTTTAAACATTTTCAAGAATCTAACTATGAAGATAGGAAGATCTTAATAGGAATTCGGCTTGTCCTTATTGAATTGTAATGTACGTATTAAGGCGTACAAGGAATCCAATCAAGGGCTCCGATTTGAGCGATAATCATCCACAAGGATCTAATTGTGAAGATAAGAAGATCCTATATGGATTTTAGAATTTGAAAAGCGGGAGATGCTTCGAAACCTTGCACTAGACGTGCTTAAGTCGATACACGAGGTAGAATGCTCATGAAGTTGAGGTGCTAGATGTGCCAAGGCGACATATGAAGCAGAATTTGAAGGTTGGGTAATATGAGCCGAATGCTTTTTTTGAAAACTATGCATGGGGTTCTTTAGAAATATGTTTAATGTTTTTGAAATCCTACATAATACTTTTGAATTCTTAAAATAGGTGTATTAGGTAAGTATATTTATAAAATGTTTTAAAATCATGCGAGATAAATTTTGAAATTATGCATAAGGATTTTGAAAATATGGATAATGCTTTTGAAATCATGCACTTGATACATTAAATAAATATATTGTGTTAAAATCGTTTTCAAACTATATGAAATATTTTGAAATCATGAAATTTGTTTTGAAAACCTATACTATGTATGTTGTTATGAAAAAACATAATGAAATTATATGAGATTGAAGAAAGGTATCCTTAGTTATTTAACCAAGGATTTAAAGTGATTACTCAAGATATCACTTATTTTCTGTACTTTGTTTCTTAGAATGAAACAAGCACTTAGAATTTTCGAGGAAATCATGAGCGATCACATGAACGAGAGAACTACAAATATGGTTCTTTGGTGTAGGTATCGTAGGGGTATGCCATACACACATGTAACTACATTTGTACATCAGAATTGAAAAAAAATGATTTATTTATAAACTAAACACATTGTTTCAGAGTTCAACAAAAGAAACAAAAGCATAAGATTCAAATTATTCAAAGCAGCAGCATCATCTAATCAGCCAAATGCTCATCCGTGGGTCAGATTTGCATTGACAAACTTTGGGCATTTGTTCCTGAAATGACCCATCTCGCCACAGTTGTAGCAAGTACCAGGCGGAAAATGAGCTCGTGCTGGATCTGCTTGAGCAGCAGTAGGATCTGCAACAGTTTTATTCTGGATCGCAAAATGACATATTTTGACCAAATGTCCCCATCGTTCACAGTGGGTACATTTGAAACATGGTGTTTGATCTGGATGATGACCATTGCATTTATTGCACAAGGGATCATTTCCCAAGTACGGCTTCTTGGCTAGTGGTGCTGCCACTTGGCTAGGTTCTGCTTGATTTGGTGCCACGGCTGCGGGATCCTTTGAAGCTTTACGTTTCTTCGATTTTGGTGAAGGCTTGGCTTTTGCTTCCTGTGGTGATTCTTGGGTAGCTTCATCCTGGGGACGAGACATGGCAATATCTAATTCAACAATCTTCAGGATTACTTCGCTTATTCGCTCGGCAAGTTTGGTAGCCTGCTCGTATGTCTGAGTGTCATGGCGATAAGGAGACATCCTAAAGGAAATGAAAGACATAGGAGGAAGCAAGCGAAATGTTATCGGTTAATCATAACAGAATGACAACGCATAGAAATTGTGATCATTTGTTTGTTACATAAGGCAAACAAATGAGATGGTGATTAATCAAAGTAAACGGGTCATATTAATGTATCACTGAACACATGCTTGCCTATAAGTGAACACTCACCCCAAGAGTTCCCAGGTAAGAGCGACTGATCTGATACTGCGGATTTGTACGAACACTCTAGCCTTAGACAGAAAATTCAGGGTACAGACATTCACCCTTCCAGTTTGCATGTGTTCATATTATAAGACCCAAACTTTGATGAGATTTTGAAAACTTAGAGGGTTCAAAACCTAGTAATCAATCATCCTAGAACAGATGATTGGTTTTCAAAGCGGATTTGAAATTTGTGTTCTGGTTGTGGTTGTCACCTAAGGATAAGTGACGGTATTGTCTTAAGATCTAAACACAAGAATCTTGTGTTAGGGTCCTAGGAAGGTTATAGACTAGGTCAAAGCATTACTAATAACTTAATTCCCTATAACCATGAGCTCTGATACCAACTTTTCTGTCACACCCCGACCGCGTAAAACAACAAATCGCGGCGGAATCGTCGGGGAGTGTTGTAACAGAATCATTGTTTCAAAACACACGGAAATTTGAAGTTTCGTTTTATTAAACATTTAAATCATCTTGAAATCTAAACAAACAAGTTAAACATAGTCTATCATTGTTATTAAGTCACTAAGGTCTTGTCCAGTCTTATGTGATCATGCATCCTAGCAATCAACATCATTCAACAACACCTGAAACATATGTAAAAACAAAGTCAGCAAAGAAATGCTGGCGAGCACATAGGTTTATGAGAGTGTCGGAATCATGGCTAGTTTACATGTTGCAATAGTTAATTAAAAACCTTGTTTTGAAAAGTACAGTATTGCGACATAATTAACCAACTCAAATCAAGTTGGTTATAATTTATAAAATCTCGTAGCCATGATTCTTAACCCAAAACATTTATTTAATTAAATCAAATTGTAAAACATCTCGTAAAAACTCGTTAATAAAACTCGTATGGTTCATATTATTCAGAAAACATCATTGTGTGACATCGTTTCAGAATCGTTTACCCAAGTGAACTAAATAACGCCACGGTATGTAATATGATGAAAACACTTATATATAAGAAGTACCAGCGGCGTATCTACCATGTTTTCATCACATTACACCCGTCACATTATCTAAACACTAACCAAAAACCAATCGTTTACCCAAATCATTTAACTCGTTAAAAATCACTTCAGTCGTTTAAATCATTCTCGTTTTAAATTATGAAAATTACTTTTGGTCGTCTCACTAATAACATCCAAACCTTCATGACTCGACTATCTCGAAACTCGCATTAATAAACCACCAAAGGGTTAATTAACAATCACAGATTCAGTCGTTACCCACCTAACCCACACAAAACCATGGGTGCAGTCTGATAACGGGATTTGTCAGATCCTATGGTACCATAACCTAATACTGGTCGGTTCGGCCAAAACTAATGAATGTTATTCGTTATTTAATTACAACCAACAAGTTTATCCACATTATCGAAATCGTTATTATTTTAATATAAACCATTTTAATCATTTTCGAAACCATCGTTAAAAACATCGAAATCATTTAACACATATGAATCACCCCAAAAAATTTGAAAACAGTAAAATAGGGGAACTATGTACTCACTTGAGAATTCTTAGAAGTCTTGAATAACAACCAAGCAAAGCTAGAGGGATCACGAAAATCAATCGGCACCTAATATAAGTAACTATGTAAATAAATCGGACCTAAATCGGAAGATCAGATAAGATGAGGTTTCGTAAACTAAATGAGTATTGGAACCCATATGACATGGTTTAACAAAGCCTACATACTAAATTGAAACCTAACCTAAGTGCTTACGACCCATTACGATCCGTTTAGGTAGCTTACACTACTTTAACGCGTCGTTTGCGTAAAACGCATTCGGACTGCCTAACTAGTCCTATGACAAGTATTATATGCCTTAATATGTCTAATAATGTTACCTAATTAGTTTAGATAAAAAAAAAATTTAGGTTACATATGCTTAAAATGAATTTATGCGTAAAAAGGGCATTTTGGTCATTTTCCTAAGGCATATAAATTACCTATCATACAACTAACCAAACAAAGTGACCATAAGGTATAACCTCGGAAAGGTTTTTCCCTATACAACTATGGTCACAAAACATCTTCGGTCGGATCCTAACGATCGACCAAACGGGTCGGGTTTGAAAGTCTAAGCGGTTGTTTAGACCGCTTATCTTACGACCCTATATAAGCACTAATCTAAAAGTGACGAGTTAAACATGTTAAAACATGTTTAACGAAGTTAGAAAAAAATTTGATATCAAAACAAAAGGTTTTGATACCCAAGAATAGTTTGGTTGCAAAATACGCATGAATACGCATTTTGACCGAAACTATGATTCGTCACTACACCTAATCAACGTGGTAATCAGTAGGTATAGTCACATGGGACTATAACCATCGTGATTATGCTCGCATTGCAAAGTTCAAATGAACTTTGTGTTGACCAAAGACTGGTCAAAGCAGAAAGTCAAACACAGTTTGACTTTCGTGCTTAAAAAAGCATAAAAGCATGAAACAAACTTACAACGGGTCCAAGATAGGAAGAACTTGATCTAAATACTCAGGTATGAAGCATAAAGCTTCAACTTAGAGCATAAAATCAGTTCAAGGTGTGAGAAAAATGGAATGGGAGCTTGGATATTTATAGATTTCGGAGAACCGTTAGGATCGTTTCTCGCAAATCGTGCTTTGATCTTGACCTTACAAGTGGGCACATGGTTTTCTAAACCATGGGAACATCAAAAACAAGCAAAATCCAGTAAATGGTATTGAAAAACTATGATCAAAACCATCAAAACATCAAAATTGGACTAGATACAATGAATCTGGTCATTTGGGCACTTTTTGACGCTTTTAGTCCCTGTTGATCAAATAAGGTTTGTTTTGCGCACCAAACACCTCAAAGCCTACTTCTAAGCTTTGTAAAGGATATTTAGGGAATGTTCAACTTATGATCATTTTCCAGAAGGTTCGTTACAGTACGAATCGGCATACTTTCGCAGTTTGTCGAAATTAGTCCCTGTAAGCGAATAAATGTGATTTCGACACACCAAGCCCTCCAAAACTTATTTCTAAGTTATTTAAGGTATGTTAAGCCTATTTCACTGTTCCGGAGTGTTTGTCGCATTAAACTAATTACGTTTACGCATCAGTTCGCATATAACTTTCCAGAAAACGATTTAGAGCTCGAAATCGAACGAGTATTGATATGTGCAAATGATACACATATTTATACAAATCCCAAGTATGAAACACAATATTTCATTTTTTTGGTCTTTTTTTGATGGCTGTGGAGGCACAGATGTCACATGAAGGCCCACATAGCAAGGTATGTTAACGATGTTTGACTTGTGCAAAAGTCAAAGTGGAACAACAGAAACCCTCTGGTTTGTGTCAGCAACCAGAAACACCCATATGGAAACGAGAACACACTGACATGGATTTTTCCACCGGTTTTCCTAAAACTCTAAACGGAAACGATATCACCTGAGTGATCGCCGATTGTCTCATGTAACTGATACACTCCCTTGCAATCAGGAAAAAATTGACAAGTCTTCGTATACTGTGAGTAATTACCTGTGTAGGGCGGTTCTAGGCACGGAATGCCAACTCCTGTCACCTCTAATTTTGATCTATACATGATTTTTGTCAGGCAATACACAACACTCTTGACTCACATCTAGACCAGAGCATTGCTTATCACCGTTGGACAAACGGTCAGAGTAAACGAACCTTCCTAACACTCGAAGACATGCTGTGAACATGTGTGTGTTTGGCTTTAGTTAAAATTTGGAGGACTCTTACCTATGGTTGAGTTCTACTGCAGTAATTACCATTCTAGTATCCAGACAGCCCTGTTGAGGCATTGCATGGACGATGATGCCAACCTCCTTGTTAGACTAAGAAGGTTGACAACTTAATTACGGGTCCAGGACTTGTACTCGAAACTCTTGGGAAGATTATTTAGATCGAGAGTCATTTGGCGGCAACGCGTGACCGACAGGAAAGATGATAAGCTTAGGAAACACTGGAAGATCGCTGTAACCGATCGTATCATGTTGAAAGTCTCACCCAGGGAGGGTGTGGCACGCTTGGGAAGCATGGCAAGCTTAACTTGCATCACCTTGAGCCATACAACATTCTGGGAAGAATCGGTAACGTGACTTACAAACTCGAGTTACCTGATGAATTGGGTAACGTACACGATGTCATTTATGTCTTGAATTTAAGGAAGCGTTTATCCGATGAAACACGTGTGATACCCTTACTAACGCCTAAGGTTAACGACATGTTGCAGTAGTTGAGGAACCTATTGAAATCATGAACCAGGAAATGAAGGCTCGATAACCTAGTCGAATTCTAATCGCAAGAGTTTATTGGAACTCAAGACGTAGACCGGTGTTCCCGTGAGAATGCAAAGATCAGATGAAACTCTAGCATCCTAAATTGTTCAAACGATTGATTTACCTTCAGATGTCATTGACGAATTTCGGGACGAAATTCCCTTTTAAGTTGGGGATGATGTGGTACCCGGGGAAAATCCACAGTTATCCTGATTTACTCATCACTTTCTCTTTGACCGCTTATCAAATTTTGGGACCAAATTTCTTTCAAGTTGGGGATAATGTGACAACCCGAGTTTTCAAGGTCTTTCCTCGACACGTTACTTGTTCCACACTGTCTTTTCATGATTGTTGGTGTTGTAACTTGTGCATATTTGGTGAACAATTGAACTGTTATGGTGTAGAGTTGTTTAACGAATAATTTAAGAATTAATTATGTTTGGTAACCTCTCAAACAAAGTTGTTCGTCGACTGTCCCTTCTTATCAATAGTTCATGACGAATCATGTCCTTCGTCATCATTGTTCGGCGAATTACGTTCTTCGTCGAAGGGTGTTCGACGAATTATGTTTTTCGTCGAAGGGTACACCTCGCCAAGCAGGCCTTCGGCCCAATCCATGTATGGCCCAGTGCAAGCCCGAGAGTTATAATTATCCTTTGTGACTTAACTGCATTAGCAAACATCAAACCCTAACCCTCCTACTATCTAAAACAAGTCGACGGCATCCGTGCTTCACCTCGAAGGATCGTCTCGATTTCCTATCTTGCTTGCTTGGTTAGTATGTTCTTACCGTTGTGCGATTTAATCCTCTTGCTACATGTGTTTGTGTTGATACATGATTGTTATGCTAGGGTTGCATGCTGATAGAAATAATAATGATATGATGTTCTAGGTTCATGTGTGTTTGGATTGACTCGTTGTTAGGAATTTACACAAGGTAAGGTTTAATGTTTATTTAGGAGATTGATTTGTTTTGATGGTCATGAACAGATTACGAACTACATGAATCCTATGGAATTAGAATTAGGGTTTGTGTGCTTTAATGATCATTGTTTGATATAACTGTATGGGTGTGAAATGGAAACTGTTATGATTGTAAAATCGATGATTGATCATGATAGGGTTGGTTAGATTAAGTAAAGTAACTGCCGTAGATCCATTGCTCAGGTTTGAAAATGTGTTAGCCGATTGACTTTGTGATCTCGACGAAATATAGTGGTTTTTCGTCACATGTGACCCGACGAAAGATTGGGGTTCTTCGTCACATGTAACTCGACAAAACATATTGGTTCTTCGTCACATGTGACCCGACGAAAGATAATGATACTTTGTCACATGGGACATGTCGCCATAAAAGTAGAAACAGTAGACTGATATGATGCATTTGATGAAGAATAATTGTGTTACAAGATATTAATGCTGCAAGATAATAATAATAATAATAATAATAATAATAATAATAAGTAATGATGAGAATCCTGAATTAATTTGTGTAGTTAAAACACCCATCTGTTGTAGGTTGTTATGCGATATTCACATGAAACCTGAACATGTGTAGAACTGGGTATTTGATATATGTTATACGGTGATCTTGTGATAGATGCAAACTATGTGCGAATACGTGACTTACATGACTTGGGTGATTATGGAACTGATAAGTGTTGTTAACCACGGTAGGGTTAGTTGATTTACTAGAACGGGTAACTTGTTAAATACCGAGCAAATCTAAGGTGAGTTCACTGCTCTTTTTCCAAGTATGCGTCCCGGGGAGGAACATCTGGTAAACATTCCAGGTAGGAATGTCAGGTTATTGGGTTTGACTGGAATGTTAAACTCGGGATGTTGGTTAATAAACTCATATCTATCATTTAAGTCCCTTCTACCGATTTGTTTCCGGGGAGGCAACGGGGTATTAGTTAATAGCGCTATTTAGGTTTGGCACCCTCACACCGTAGCGGGGAGGATGGGTGTGAACTAATGACCCCAGTCTTGACCATTGCTTTGATAGAGGCATTGGGGAATAGGGCAAATAATCAGGAGCCATCGGCGGTAATCGAGTTATTAACAACATCAAATCTCTGAAATGTTTTACACTTATATCTAGTAACTAAAACGTGTTAACAAACTTTGAACTCACCAGCGTCGTCTGACACACTTGTCTGCATGCTTGCAGGTCTATAGGGTTATATTATTGGAACTTGTTGTCTGGGAAGCTGGAGTGGTCATGGGTCGAGATACATGGAATCGCAAGACAAGTCTAATGGTTTTCGTACATGTGGTTTATGAACCACTTAACAAATGATTTATGCTTTCCGCTGTATACAATGAATTACATTTAATGTTTTGTAACACTTTATGTTAATGAATGAAAGTCTTTATTTTAATAAATTATGAGTTCAATGTGATTGGTGGCTAGATCCTGGTACGTCACACGTCCTGTGGTGTTTCCGCAAGGTGGTATTTTGGGGGTGTGACATTTTTCTTTGAAAATCTTTTCTATTTTTTGTAATTTCAATTTCTTTGCATCTTCGATTATCATCTTTTTCAGTACAAGACTTACACGTTTCCATGCATTTCTTGCACTGTTGTTCAGCTATATTATCAATTTTAATTGTTGAATAAGAAGAATCAGTTAGAATTATTACCTCAGCATTGGACACCGTGGCGTTTTAAGCCATTAGCTTCTGATCTTCCATCATTTGTTGCTTCTCTGCAGCAGCTTCTTCAGCCTTTTCCTCGGCTTTCTTCATTTGCTGTTTTTCATCAACAGCTTCTTCATTCAGCTTCTCTATCTTCCTATCAGCAACCTTTTCTTTCTTCACCTCCTTCACCAACTTCTCACTCTCATCCACAATCTCCTCAACCGTCTTCTTCTTCTCCACACTGGCATATATCACCTTCTTTATGCCTTCTTCAACCTTTTCTCTATACCTTGGAATCTCCTCAAGGCCTTTACACCAAACCCCCGCAGTCGGTATTGCAGCAACTAATGCTTCAAAATCAACTTTATCAGGATCAACCGTAGGGTTTCCTTGAGGATCCACATAACATTCCTTTTCTTGACTCCATCTGCCTGCTCGTGTTGCTTCCTTGTAAGCATCATACACGTCATCCAACCTCATGTGTGCATGTCTTTCCTCTCGACTCTGTTTGATTTCAGCAACCACTACTTTGAGCTCTCCATCTTCCTTAATCTGTTCATTCCAATCAAACCCTTCATTATCATGAATTCTCCATCTGCTATCATCCTTTTTAATATAATCATTCCAATTGAACTTTTCATCATCATAAATCGTAACCATAGCTTGTCTCTTTTCTTTGGATGATCCTTCCTCGATCTGCTTCTGGTTAGTTCTTGAAGGTTGTTCATTGTTGTGATGGTAGATAGCCTTTTTGTAATAGTCTTCATGAAACGGGTTCACACTATCATAAGCTTTGTTACTCATGCATTCCCTTTTAAAGTGCCCTTTTTCCTTACATTTAAAGCATGTGACTTTAGCTTTGTCGAAACCAATCTTCATATCAGGACCTTCTAAGCACTTTCTGCTCGTGATTTCCATGAACCTTTGGGCTCTCCTTATGACACTTTCCATGCACCAACGAATGTCCATGAGCTCCATCTCTTCTGGATCAACCTGATCGTAATCCTCCTTTGTCATGTTCAGATTCCCGATCTTTCCTGCAAATTAAACATTCATAATATACAAGAATAGATGCTAAGAAACTCATGTACTGTTGAGCAAACTCATTGTTCAAATGTGGTGAATTTTTCCAATCCTGATTTGAACCAGATTTAGATGATGTAGATGATGAATGATATCCTGGATCGTGACTTGGAGACTTGTTGTTCGAAGAGTCACCAGACTTGTCTGCACTAAATGCTATTCTGATTTTTGGAGATTTGTTGTTATGCAGCACACCTCTTCTATAATACAGATCAACATTCTGCTGATAACTAGAACTGGACATTTGTTTTGTTTTTGCAGCAGCAAATCATGTCCCTCCAGTTTTTCAATCAAACTATCTAATGTCATCTTATCAAATTTGACATCATTTTTCAATACAATCACAAATGTTTTTCAATCTTCTTCATTCGGTAATGCCTCGACAAGTTTGTCAACAATTTCTTCTCTGTCTTTGAAAATTCCAAACCTCTCTAACTCGATCTTCTCTTCAGATGACAAAACCGTTCAATAATTTGACGAATTGTTTCACCCTTCATAGAGCCAAACAAGTCAAACTCCTTCTTCAACAACGATATCGTGTTTTTCTTGATATCTTTACCACCCTCAACTTTTAGCTTTAACGCTTCCCACATTGGTTTAGGTGTTTCACCAAGCTGAAGCAGTGAAAGTATATCTTCTCTAACAAATTGTTGAATTAAAGTTATCATTCTTAGTTCACTAGAGTGTTCCTTTTTATCATCAGTTGTGAATTGTTTAAGTGTAATTAATTTATGTTTGTCATTTCTTGGTTTTTCATATCCCATAGTTAACATGATCCAGCTTTCATAGGCACAGGCTTGCACCCAGTTTTCAAATCTTGTACTCCACCAGTGATAATCTTCAATATTCATAAGTTTTTGGTGGTCTTTGATGATTTCCATAAATATTATCATGATTCAAACTTTCAGAAATCATTGTTGTAGCATTCTTGGTGTTACTGGAATTTCTGATGTTTCGGAAGTGAATGCATTATAGAATGTATTGTAAAATTCTTCAGCCATGATTCCTGCAAAAACAATCACACAAACACTTATCAAATCTGAAAGTCAAACACAATACATAGTCCGTTCGAACGAAGCTGCAATAGTGTCCTCGTTCAAAGCTACAAAGCAAACAAGCAAATCCTTGTGCGTTCGTACGAGGCTACTGATGAGTGACCTTGTTCGAAGCTATAGCAATGGCTTCATAAACACTTAATCAGTTAACACTCAAGTTTCTATTTGGCTTCGTACGAGGATGTGTTCGTACGAGGCTATGCTACGATGAGCATGTTCATATTTTTCAAGTTTTTCACTGATTTGGATCTGATTTTCTTTGAATTTTGTCCTGAAACTTGGTAGGATTATTTAAAACTGTTTTTCACACGTTATATCAAAAATACAGCCGATTTTAACCGTTAGAACACCGTAAATCTGAGTTTAAAGTTCAAAGAAAATGAGATGAAGATGAGAAGAAATAGAAGTATGATGAAGAAGATCAAATCAGCTATGAATCTGATGTAGAAGCATGATTCTCTATCTCTTCAGTCTGAGCAAATAAGCACTGGCTCTGATACCACTTGTGAATTCAGGATCTTGATGAATTCCTTGACCTTAAATGCGTACCGACACGTGAAATGTGCGGAATCCAATCACGTGTGTGGAATGAACACAGAGATGTAAATATAACCGGCTTCTATTAAGATCTAATAGAGTTTACACCACGAAACCAAACGGACAGAGCTTCGCCTTAAAGTTGTCCAAAGATTACAAATGACAAAGACAAGCTACCTATTTATAGACTAGCAGGTTCGAACCAGGACAGCCTTGGCTTTGTATGAATCTGCCAAGCCTTCGTACAAAGGCACATTTTGATTATCTCATGGCTTCGTTCGAAGCTGCCCTTCGAACCAAGAAACCTTTCTTCAATAATATTCAATTCTGCACCAGTCTTGTGTCATTCGTTCAAGCTACGTTACATGATTGACACAAGCGATACACATACTGCACTCACAATAAATTACATCAATAGAAGTTTCACCAAGAATCTATTGGTAAAGGTCGGAGAATTTGTCTTCCTGGCCGACTTTTTCATACTCGACATGGAAGAAGACACCGAAGTTCCCCTCATTCTAGGAAGACCATTACTCGCCACCGCTCGTGCCATGGTAGATATGAGTGACAGGAAGCTAACATTGAGGGTTAGAGACAAGGAGATGAAATTCGGGCTTGGAAAAAGAGTAGAGGACGACCGGTCAACTACATGGATGTCATAGACTCAAGCTTGGATGACGCTCTCCGACGGTGCAACACGGGATGCCAGAAATCCCGCTCGGGTAACATATGACTGGCTTTGGGTCTAGCCAAGGACCCTTATAAACGTGGCGCACCATGGAGGCATTCCGCGGAACTATCCTTAGTGTTAATTTAGTTTAACTTTTATGTTTTCTAGTTTAGTCTTACTTTTCAGGAATAAATCAAACTCAAAAAGATGAAAACTGCCAAAGGGACGTTAAAACCGCACTCCATGCACGTGAACAGTACCTTCCGACAACTTTTCCAACTGTTCAGCATGTGCAGCATGGGGCGTAGCACGGGGCCGTGCCCAGCCCAACACGCCCCATGCCCAGACTCTGTAGAAAACAGTTCCAGATCAGGTAACTGACCACGGGCCGTGCCCAGTGAACACGCCCCGTGGTCAACCTTCTGTTAAACTTTGTTACTGGCACTCTGACCACGGGGCTGTGCCCGGACCACACGGGGCCGTGGCCAGATGCCCAGTAACACAAAACCTTGTTGTTAAACACGCTTTTACACATTCAAATCAACCTAAAAACTTATTTTGGGACACATTGAGGACAATGTGTAATTTAAGTGTGGGGGGAAGCTAAAAACCTTGAATCTTGCAAATCCTAATAACAAGCCTTACACAAAACTCTATTGGAAACCGCTAATCACCCCAAATCTTTTAAAAAAATCATTTTTTTTACTTGTCTTGGTTTAATTTGGGAATAACAAGTTCTAAAAAGGTTATGTTTTTACAAATTTACAACCGATAGCGTCATGATAACAAGAACCGAATAAGAAATTTATAAAAAGGCATGACAAATCTTTTTAAAATTCGATTATATATACTTGTTCACATTATAAACCCATTCCCACAATAAGTGAGTTTTGAGCCTTTATTGAGCATACTTGCATACATCTTTAAACTAAATGCTCATTTTCGTTTCTTGTCTGAATAGATGCTTGGTTCTTACGACTCTAGAACTTGTCAAGATAATACATTACCGGTCCTTAGTAACTTGAACCCAAGTAAGTAAATGATGGAGGCATTAGGACTAACTTTTTTCTTTCAAAACCATTGTTTTTCTTCTTTTTTTTCTCCCCTGCCAAAAAAATCCCCTAGTTAACCCCCTTGAGCCTAAATCTTTCCGTTTCAAAACCCACAAAACAAACACCCATTACCCACCAAAAACCATTTTCCTTTCAAACCCATTTTTTTAGTAAAAAGCTCGGTTATCTTGTGACATAAAAAAATAGATAATTTTGCAATAGCCAAACAAGTTCCTCAAAAATATTGTTTGAATATGCTTAGTTTGAATAAATGTCACAAAAACAAAAAGTTTTACGACAACCGACGCTTTTTATGCTCTTCGCCATTTCACTAACTACTAACCCAAAAACCACCTACCCTTAGCCCAACCCTAACCCTTCCCAAGTCCTCTTGATATTTACGAAGGTTTATAGTTAAAATGGAGGAGGTTTGATCGTTTGGAAAGCATATGGTAGAAGTAAGTTCCATGTCGGAATCGAGTGTTTCACAAAAATACACATTCGGCCAAGTGTTGAGTGATCTCCCGTGAGGTATGTGAACTTGTATATAAATAGAACTTTAAAGAGGCATGTTATTTCCAAATAAATAAATTTTCTTAACAAGTGTTCTAAATAACTCATGATGAAAAGGATTGTAGATAAAATAAAAACAAAATTAAATAAAGATCTTAGATTCCCGACACTCAAGATAAGCCACAAAACTTCTTCTCTACCTATTCCATTTGGGTGTGTAAGCCACATTTAAAGAGTTTTGCTTGAGGACAAGCAAAGATTCAAGTGTGGGGGTATTTGATGTGTGCAAAATGCAACATATAAATTACATCAATAGAGACATAAAACCAACCATTTTTTAGTACTAATGTTGGAAAAAGCGTGTTTCTTTCTTCCTTTTGAATTTACAGGACCAAACGAGCTTAAAAGAACAAAAGGAACAAATAAGCAGCCAAAACCAACATAAATACAAGAAGAATGAATAACGTGACATGCCCGACCCCTCGGAAGCATCTCCCAAATCAAAAACAAGAAGACAGAAACTGACCAGGGGGCGTGCCCAGCTAGGCATAGGACATGGTCATCCCTGACACAACAAGAAAAAAGCTGCAGAAGCTTCTACGCCCACCATGGGGCCGTGCCCAGCTCACCATGGGGCATGGTCAAGTTTTAGATTTGCAGAATATTGATAGTACAGCAAGGAGTTTACCACGAGACCGTGTCCAGAAGCCACGGGGTGATGTGGGCCCCCTGCTGACAGCTGCAATTAATGAAGGAAGAGAAGAAGACTGGCCACGGGCCATGCCCGGTGGACACGTGTAAGACCCTTGGTTTATTTATACGATTTACATATAAACATCGACTAAAATTGTGTATTTTCGATTACAAATACAGTTGAAATTTTAATAAATAAAACATTCTAACGTTTTGAATGTAAATTCGCCGTTTAAAACATGACGTCGACATGTATCGCGGAAGCTTGAATATAGATTGTGTTCGGTTCTTCGTTGAGCTTGATCGTCCTCCGGTACTTTACATTATACCTACATTTCATAAAAACCTGAAATGTTTTAGTTATACGGAATTTATAAGTATTTAAACAAAACCGTAACTCACAACGAATAGCTTATAATCATTGCCAAATTTTTAACCCGTCGCATATAGTGTCGGTTGCTTGGTCTCTATAACCAAAGTGGTTATAAACATCAGTTATTGAAGTTTATAACATATAAAAATGGATATGTAGAGTAAAAACAACACAGCAACAACTTTGGCTGGATTTAACACTCGTCGCGTGCCGCGACCATGTTTGGGGTTCTCCGTCGCGCGACGCGAAAACCCTATTTTGACAGAAAATTTGGTCTAGGTCTGCATATTTCCCAGCCAAACTCAGTTTCACGAAAATGGCCATAACTTGGTCGTTATTGATCAGTTTTACGATTCGTTTCTTCCTACGTGATCAAAAATTGATTCTCCATAATATGGAGTTAAAATACGACATCCGGATTAACCAAATTTAAGACTTTTAATCCTTCGGCTAAATATAAAATTTCCACTTTTGATCCGTTCATGAATTTATCAAACTAAAACTAGTTTGTTGCCTACAAATTATCATGAACCTCATAAATTCAATGTTGTCTATCATATTAGATTCAAATCTCGGGTTTATATACATTCTTAAACCCGTTTTTACTTAAATGCTTATTTTGACCCGTTAAGGGGATTTATGCATTTTTCCGCATAATTCATGCTCATTTACTTCTAGCATCTTATTTCCACATTATTTATCAATTGATCTTCCACCACAACTATAATTGTGGTGAATTTAATATGGGGATCAATATACTCCGAGTTTTACCCCTAGGATTATCATTTTACGGCAAAACGCATTTTAAGGCGTTTTACTCATAAGAATCATACCTTTTGCTTTTCTACTTGTACTAAGTATTTACTTGACCAAATGACTTATTTCTAAACAACCCATAAGGGTTGTTTGCTTAATTTGTCGATCAAGGGCATTTTGGTCCATTTAAGCCTTTCATTTACGATGAATGATTTTGAAAGGCATATTGACCCAAAATCTCACATATTAAACTATGATCTTGTTTGAATACTCATTGTGTTTCAAAACACAATGACTAAAATTTAAATCATTCGGTTTACTTATTAAAGTAACCAAATGTCCATTTTTGACTTGTCTAGCTCTCATAGAACCTCAAGTTCTAAATGATGAGTTGACATATTATACATACCTGGCTCGGATCACTATATTGACCCGTTTTAATGCCTTGCTTAGTAAGTGATAAGCAACAGCAGTGCAAATATCCATTCGATATTTACTCCTGTAATCATACAACTCGACAAAATCATTAGTCGATATTGTCAAAGAGTGATTTTTCAACTTTTGACCCATTTTGTCTAAATGACCGTTTATCTTTGCGAGATGGTATTTATTATCATCTCGTCTACATGACTCGCTCCGGTTTACACCGTACGGTCATTTTACTTATAACCCATTTCTTGACTCTTTTGACCCATTATGGCTTACGCCATAAATGTCTTTCAACAACTAACGGTTGTCATCACTGTCACACCCCCAATATCCACCATGCGGAGTACCACCGCTTGGAGGCGTGACATGACCAGGATCGAGCCACCAATTATATTTAACAACACAATTAAGTAAATAAAACCAACCACAATACGATTGGTGACCAAAAGAAAGTTAACCAAGTTCAATTTTATCAACGAAAGCATAAGACGTTAAACCAAAACATAAGTTCGTAGTTCATAAGTTTTAAAGACTCAAAACATAAGTTTCATAAGTTCATAAGGTTTATTTATAAAGTACGGAACATAACAGTTCGCATCCCACAACGACCACCTCCATGTGCAAGCCCCATAGCATCTAGCGACCTGCAAAGCATGTAACAACGAGTCAACAACAAAGTTGAGTGAGTTCACGATTGGTTGTCCATTTTAGAGTTGTTTCCAAAAACGTAGTTTAATCTCATCCAGCTATTCAGCCGTGGGGGTTACCCCATAGTTCGAAAACGTTTATTTGTTAACCATCCCATGTCCACCTTCCCTGGCTATCCAGCCCGACACTCCGGCCGTGGGGGCTACCCCATTATTTAGACTACCAGACTCGTTTATCATATCGACTACTAACGAAAATTAATTGTGCCCTAGCGTCGGTGTCTATCATCACCGACGTGCCATAGTCCATTAGTACACATCCGTCCAACTGGCACGGTGTGAGGTTTGTTAAACCTAATATCGCTATTAACTAATGACCCGCTCGCCATAGCCTCGGCGATTAAGTCGATACAAAAAGAGAGGGACTTCGCTGATAGAGTTCTAGTCCAGTAAGTCTAATCCGTCCCAACAGGACGAGGAATTTACATTCCTGAACTCGTCCCAAATGACGAGGAATCCCTATTCCTGAACCCATTCCCACCGGGAATTTACCATGCTTTGTAGAAAAGTGTGAACTCACCTCGGTTTGCTCGGTTAGATTCTCAAATATAGCTAACAGTCAAGGTCGGTCAATCACGTCCTAATAAGGTACGAATAACAATCAGTTTCTCATGCATAACACGTATCCTACGTACGGTTTATTTACTCATTACTTCTATCACATAACAGGTACACAATTTAATAGTTCACGCTCATTTAAACATTCCACCTATAGCTACTTAAGAACAAGCATACGATATTGCACATATTACTTTTATTGCATATAACATGTTAGATCATCCTCAGATAACATACTCGACATTTAGACACACAAATTACTACTTATGTCACTTCAACTTAAATATCCAAAACTGGGCTGTTTTCGGGCATTTTAATAAAATAGTTAACTTATTCCAAAAATTCCCAAATTTTTACAGAATGTCTTAAACGATCCAAATATTATTGTGTAAAATCTTGGATCCAATTCATTAACAATATTTTATCATTTTCCGTACTGAAATCAGATTCATCTTTTTCTGACTGCAGTCCACGGAATAATTTATTTAAAATTCATCGTAAGTCTGATTTACGAAATTCCAGCGGGAGAATTACAAATACATCAGTGGTCATCTACAGTACAAATTTCATGTGCTAATTCTACACAGAATTCAAGTTATGACGGAAAACAGAACGCCTATTTTCAGTAGTAAAAATGCAGCTTGAGCTGCTGTCCAAAAACAGATCTTTAAAAATAGTAAACGAAGTCCAAAAATTATGATTCCAGTGCCATTAGAACCGTATTTCATAATAACACGTTGTAGAATCAAGAAAATCAAGTTTTTGTTAAATATTGGCCTGTTTACAGCCAACTGAAGTTGGCTGTAAAAGCTTGGACAGAAGCTGTTTTCAGCTTTTAGCTTTCTAACTTGTGTTCGATTGATTCCGGTAACATGTTTAGTGATCACAACGACATCCAACATCAATATTAACAAGCAAATCATCAGGTAATCAACAAGAATCAAAACAACTTCATATTAACATCACTTCATCACATTTCAACAACATTTCATCATTAGGTTAGCTCTATGTTCAAAACTTTGTTATGATCCGTTAGTGTTCATGGATTCTCATCATAAAATAACTATTAACCACTCTAAATAACATGAAAAATGACGGATCTAAGTTCTTACCACTAGTTCAAGACTAGGGAAGTTCAAGTGAAGAAATGTGGTGGATAAAAGAAGATAAGAGAGGTCCTTCAACTTCCGAACACACCGAGCTTCGTTGTATGCCTTCTAACACCTATGTATGGCCTTAGAATGGTTGAAGGAGGTTGAATGATGATGATGATGGTGGTGGTGGCTCATGGCCGTGACAAGAGGAGGAGGGAGAGAAGGTTTGAATGTGTTGTCTGTTGAATGATGATGGTAGTGCAAGACTTATGGTTCTTCTTATAATCCCCCAACATAGCATTACCTAGAGGTCTAAATGTTTCTTAAGTACCCAACACAATCCAATAAACAATTTAGAGAAATCAAGGGGTGGGTCCACCCCCTTGTAACCATAAGAATGAGGGGGGCGGTTAGGATGTAATGGATAGTTGGGTTTATTAGTTAGGTTACAAGTGATTTAGTTTAAGTATTTAGAGGTTATGTAATAATATAGTGTGTTAGGGTGTTCGGGGATCATAACTAGCTTAGAAAAATAAAAACAATGTGTTTAACAATATTTTTGTGTTTCGAGTAGTGTCCGGTTGTTAGGTTCGATACTGTTCCGTTAAAGTGCTTAATTAATCCGTATGGTGTCCTATATATATATTTTTTAATGTTTTTTATTCTCAACACTCAGGAAAGCATACTGGACTATTTAGTAACTTTTCTGCACACTACTAGTATGTTAATAAGCACATGTAAGTACGACACAGATACAGAAAGCAGTTAAGTAATTCGGCACAGTCATTAATCACTTTAATTGACATTAATAAATCGTACGGATACATGGAATTATGAGGGTTGTCACATTCTCCCCCTATTAAGAAAATTTCGTCCCGAAATTTAGCGCGTGGTTACTGAGGAAGCTAGTTATGTTGCGTTGGTTTCCTGGTTTTCCTGGGGTGTCACATCATCCCCCCGTTGATTTGGAATTTCGTCCCAAAATTCTGCAGTAGCTTCAGCCTCAGTAGTGGTTGCATTTTTCTTAAACAGCTGGGGATACTTGAGTTTCATTTGGTCTTCTCGTTCCCAGGTATACTCTGGGCCACGACGGGAATCCCAACGGACTCGGACGAGAGGTATTCTGGTACGCCTTAGAACTTTAACATCTCGGTCAGTAATCTCTACTGGTTCCTCGACGAATCGCAACTGGTCGTCGATAGTGAGCTCCTTAAGAGGTACTATGAGGGTCTCATATGACAGACACTTCTTCAGATTCGACACATGGAAAACATTGTGAACTCCGCTGAGTTCTTCAGGTAGATTCAACCTGTAAGCGACTTTGCCAATTTTCTCAATAATTTCGAACGGTCCGACATAACGTGGATTGAGTTTGCCTCGTTTGCCAAAACGGACTACCCCTTTCCAAGGTGAGACTCTGAGTAGCACTCGATCCCCAACCTGGAACTCGAGTGGTTTCCTTCGCTTATCCGCATAGCTTTTCTGATGGTCATGGGCTGCCGCCATTCGTTGTCGTATCTGTGCAATCTTCTCGGTTGTATCCACTACAAGTTCTGGGCCAGTGATTTGACTGTCACCAACTTCTGCCCAACAGAGAGGTGATCGGCATTTACGTCCGTACAATGCCTCACACGGGGCGGCCTGGAGACTGGTGTGATAGCTGTTGTTATATGAAAACTCCACTAACGGGAGGTGTTTTTCCCAGCCATTACCAAAGTCGATTACACATGCCCTAAGCATGTCTTCAAGGGTTTGGATGGTACGCTCAGATTGCCCATCCGTCTGTGGATGATAAGCGGTGCTCATATTTAAACGTGAGCCGAAAGACTTGTGCATAACTTGCCACAGTTCAGAAGTAAAACGTGAGTCACGATCAGAAATGATGGAGGTTGGCACTCCGTGCCTTGACACTACTTCCTTTAGGTAAATGTCTGCTAGAGTAGAAAACTTATACGTTTCCTTGATAGCCAGAAAATGTGCAGACTTGGTCAGTCGATCCACGATCACCCAAATGGTATCGTTTCCTCGTTGAGATCTGGGCAGGCCAGTAACGAAGTCCATGGAAATTTGCTCCCATTTCCATTTAGGTATCTCTGGTTGTTGAAGTAGGCCTGAGGGTTTCTGATATTCGGTCTTGACTCTCGCACAAGTCAAACATTTGCTAACGTAGGTTGCTATGTTGCCTTTCATACCAGGCCACCAATACGTAGTCTTGAGATCGTGGTACATCTTATCCGAACCAAGATGTACCGAATAACGAGACTTATGTGCTTCATCCATCACAAACTCGCGTAAGTTTCCATAAAGTGGAACCCAGATGCGCCCTGTTACATAATAAGCGCTGTCTTCCTTTTGTTCTAGCCGCTGCCTTGATCCTCGCAGGGACTCAGCCCTGATGTTTTCTGCTTTCAATGCTTCAACATGAGCATCACGAATTTGAGCAGGAAGACTAGATTGGATGGTAAGCTGTAACACACGTACACGCTTAGGTATAGTATCCTTTCGGCTGAGGGCGTCGGCCACAACATTGGCCTTGCCCGGATGATACTTGATCGCGCATTCGTAATCATTCAAGAGTTCGACCCATTGGCGTTGTCGCATGTTTAATTCCTTTTGCTTGAAGATATGCTCGAGACTCCTGTGATCGGTGTAAACGGTGCACTTGGTACCATACAGGTAATGTCTCCATATCTTAAGTGCGAAAACAACTGCTCCCACTTCCAGGTCGTGAGTAGTGTAGTTCCTTTCGTGAACCTTAAGTTGGCGCGATGCGTAAGCAATGACCTTGTCACGTTGCATCAACACATAACCAAGTCCTTGGATGGAAGCGTCACAATAAACCACAAAATCATTTGTGCCTTCCGGCAATGAGAGGATAGGCGCGCTACAAAGTCTGTCTTTTAAGTGCTGAAATGCAGATTCTTGTGCGTCACCCCAACGATAGGTGACACCCTTCTGAGTCAGTGAAGTGAGAGGTTGCGCAATCTTTGAGAAATCCTTAATGAATCTTCTGTAGTATTCTGCCAAGCCCAAGAATTGGCGGATTTCTGTTGGTGTACGGGGTGCAGGCCAGTTCTTGATCGAGTCAACCTTGGATGGATCTACATGAATCCCATCCTTGTTTACCACATGGCCTAGAAAGTGGACTTCGCGAAGCCAGAAGTCACATTTTGAAAACTTGGCATACAACTGCTCTTTTCGAAGAAGTTCCAGCATAAGTCGTAGATGCTGCTCGTGTTCCTCCTGACTCTTAGAATAGATTAGGATGTCGTCGATGAAGACAATAACGAACTTATCCAGGTTAGGTTTGCATACTCGGTTCATGAGATCCATGAAGACCATAGGTGCACTCGTTAATCGGAAAGGCATAACTAGAAACTCGTAATGGCCGTAATGAGTTCTGAATGTTGTTTTGGAGACGTCCTCCTCTCGGACTCTCAGCTGATGGTATCCCGATCTCAAATCAATCTTAGAGTAATAACTCGACCCTTGCAACTGGTCGAACAAATCATCAATGCGTGGAAGAGGATAAGGATTCTTCACGGTCACCTTGTTGAGTTCGCGGTAGTCAATACACATTCTGAAGGTACCGTCTTTCTTCTTCACAAATAACACCGGAGCTCCCCAAGGTGAAGAGCTAGGACGTATGAAACCCTTTTCCAAGAGTTCTTGTAATTGCGTGGACAGTTCTTCAAGTTCTGATGGAGCAAGTCGATAAGGTGCACGAGCTATTGGTGCTGCTCCAGGAGCTAGCTCGATTTGAAACTCGACTTGTCGATGAGGCGGAAGACCAGGTAATTCCTCAGGAAATACCTCAGGAAAATCGCGTACAATAAGTATGTCTTCAATTCTCTTCTCTTCCGTTGATGTGTCAGTAACGAGTGCTAGAATGGCAGTGTGGCCCTTTCGCAAACACTTATGGGCCTTAAGGAAAGAGATAATGCCTACGACAGCACCACTCTTGTCGCCATGAATCATGAGGGGTTCTTCACCAGAACGAGGGATACGGGTGATTTTCTCCTTGCAAATAATCTCCGCTTGGTGTTGAGATAACCAATCCATCCCAATGACAACGTCAAAACTACCTAGAACGATAGGAATGAGGTCGATAGAAAAGGTCTGATCGGTAAGGACAAGCTTGCAACCCTTAACTACATGTGTAGCCTCTAGACTTTTACCATTCGCTAACTCTACGATGTGCTTGGTGTTCAAAAGTGTTGGAGTACGCTTAAGCATCTGACTAACTTTTAAGGATACGTAGCTAGTATCGGCACCCGAATCAAATAAAATAGTAACAAAGAAATCATCCAGAAGAAACTTACCCATCACAACGTTGGGATCGTCCCTTGCATCACCCTGACCAATCACGAACACACAACCCCTTCCCCCATTACCATTGTTGTTTCCCCCATTGCCGTTTCCATTCCCCTGATTGTTCTTGTTCTGGTTCTGATTTAGCTGGAGGTAGTCCGGGAAGATCCTCGGGAAAGACTCGAGGAAATTCTCGAACCACTAGGACGTCATTCACTTTCTTCTTCTCTTTCTTTTCCTTCTCCGCTGCTACGACATGAGCCAAGAAAGCCCTGTACTCCTTACGGAGATACTTACTGGCTTGTAGGCATGATATAAGTTTGAGACCCTTCGAAGTAGTATCTCCATAGACGCACAGTGAATCCCCGTTGGCGAGCGAAAAACGAATCATTTTATCGAAGCATACAACTTCGGCATGGTTTTCGCGAAGAAAATCCATGCCTATTATGACATCGAAACTTCCTAGTTGCATTGGAATGAGATCGATCGAGAAGACGTGATTATTGAGCTCGAGTGTGCAATCACGAATAACAGAGTTTACAGCGACGGTTCTTCCGGTAGCGACTTCAACTTCGAATGCAGAGGGGAGTCGAGAGCGCTTACGACTAAGGAGTTTCTCAAATTCGAGTGACACAAAGCAATTATCGGCTCCAGTATCAAACAAACATGAAGCATAAATACCATTCACAAGGAACGTACCATTGACCACGTTGTTGTCGGCCTGGGCTTGACGAACGTTGAGATTGAAAGTTCTGGCACGTGCGGCCTGTTGTTGCTGCGGCTGTTGCTGCTGTGGTTGCTGCTGCGGCTGCTGGGGTTCTTGTTTCACCACCCTGTTTGGGCACATGTTGGCGAAATGGTTCGGGTCGCCACATGTGAAGCATGCTCTGGCTTTGACTGCGGGTGCCGGAGGAGCTTGTTGACCCTGTGGGGCAGCGAGTAGAGCTTGATTGGCAGGAGCTTGACGAATACGGCAGTTGGCAGTGAAGTGGCCGTAGACGTTGCAATGAGCACAGAAGCGGCATTGAATAGCAGTCGGGTGATGATAGGTGCAAGTAGGGCAGAGTGGATGTGGTCCAGTATATGCACGCTTTGCAGGCGGTGCATTGGCCACAGGCGCCGCCACTTGACGCTGTTGGGCAGGTACAGCCTGAACTGGTGCAGCAGTGATCGCACAGTTCTTGTTGGTGGAGTTGCTTTTCCTCTTGTTCTTCCTCTTGTTGTTTGATGGCGTGGGCTCAGCAGTTGGTGTAGCAGTAGTGGCTTGATGCAGATGCTTGGAGGTTTTATCCCACATCCCAGCTTTGACCCTTTTGTCATTGATCTCCGCGGCCAGCAGATAGGTTTCTTCGATCGTGGTAGTCTTAGCCGCTTGCACGAAATCAGCAACGCAGTCGGGCAAAGCTCGAATGTACTTCTTGATGGTGATCTCAGGAGTCTTGACTTGATCGGGACAGATAATGCTGAGCTGTTTGAAACGTGCGGTAAGACCAGCATTGTCTCCATCCTTCTGATGTATGTGCCAGAATTCATCTTCAAGCTTTTGTCGTTCGTGAGGAGGGCAGAATTCCTCCAGCATGACTTCCTTGAGCTCATCCCACGACAACCCGTAAGCTGCATCATTCCCTCTCTTGTTCCTCTCGGCCGTCCACCAGTCCAAAGCACGGGACTGAAAGACGCCGGTAGCGTTCAGAGTTCGAAGGTCATCAGGGCAACCACTTTGTCGCAAAGTAACCTCGATAGAGTCAAACCAGTGGAATAGAGCAGTAGGACCTCCTTCGCCTGTGAATTCTTTCGGTCCACATGACTTGAATTGTTTGAAGCTGAAAGGTCTCGCGGTAGCTTTGGGACCCTCGGTCCTCGATTCCTCAGATGATTTGCTGGCGTTCTCGTAGACATCACTTACAGCTTTGGCTACACTTTTCGCGATGATCGAGGCCAGACGTTTGTCCCTCTTTTCCTGACGAGAGAGCTGATGACGGGATCCAGACGACATTGTCTGCAATAGACACCGCCATGGAACTCAACATATGTATTCGTATCTCACCTCACACGTTTACTACTACTAAAGCTCAGTAACACGTACCATGTAACCGTATTTTGTCACAAAATCACAGAATTGCACAAAATCACATAAACACATAGAGCACATAATCACAATATTCCTAAACGTGTAAGCACAACAGTAAGAAACACATATATTCCTAATCACTAAGGCAGTCAGAAAACAGAAACCTAGTATTCAAAGTTTGCGAGTTTTCGAAAGCAGTGTAACGCGAGTGATCTGCAAATGTTGTGTCGAGCGAGTTTTGTGTTTTAGCAGAAGCAATAGGGTTGGGTTGAAACCAATAGTACTTCGAAACGTTAACAAATAACAGAAATGCATAAAATTTTCATAAAGATCGATAAATCGAAGGTAGATTGTCTGTGGCTAATAGACTTTGACTAACCAAAGTGGTTCGACTATTCGCAAGGATCCTGCACAATTACCTCCAGGACTATGCCTTTGCCTCGATTCTTGGGCGCTGGCGCAATTCCCATCGGTTATATTGTGTCTTTAGATCGTTGGAGTCCATCGAACTTTGGTGGAATTCTGTATAAAGGCGGGACGAGCCGTCAAGGTTAGGGATTCACCCCTATCTTGCAACTTCCGTCCTTGTTTTGATAAAAGTCGAGGAGATTATTCATCAAAATACGGATTTCACTCCTGATTTGGTATAATTCTCCTCGTTTGTAGCTAAAATCGCAAGCTAACTAGGCAACTTAGTCGAGAGTTTGTGGTTTTCACACCTATTCTCGACCTCGTTACCTATTCACAACTTGAAAATTCGAGTGTAATGCTAGAAAAGAGTGAGTGATAGTGGTGAGTTTACGCATACGCGTGAGTTGGTCTGTTGGTTCTTAACTATAGACTAGGTCTCTAAGACTTCGACCCGGACTAGGTCGAGTCTTGCCTAATTCCCTATAGTTATGGCTCTGATACCAATCTGTCACACCCCAACCGATGGCGGAATCATCGGGGCGTGGCACTGAGCGAAACAGATTGTCCAGGAGTTTCCATAACAACTATCATTACCATTCAATTTAAGTTAACATGTCCCATACCATGTCTCAAATAGTAAAACAAGTTATTACAGACAAAAACTAAACAAATATTCTGTTCCGACAACTCAGATTTAAGCATAACTAAATTATTCGTTGGTTTCTAGGACTCCAGTTCCTAGCCTCAATTTCATCACAGCCCGAGAAGCATATAAACAACCTAGGCACCTGTCACATACGTTAAAATAATGTCAATACATAAAATGTAAAGGTGAGCATACAAGTTTGATAGTAGCATATAGAGTTCGAATTTGTTTACGCATAACCGGCACGTACACATAGTGAAATGAAGCACGTTAGTTATCGACATAGATCCATCGATACCAATGACTGCGGGTTGACTGCCCGAGGCAGTTCGCAATACATGTTTACCACTGTAATCCATGCAAGTAAAAGATCCTTAACAACCCCCGTGGAAACGGGTGCTGAGTCCAAACTATAGTACTATCGTTGCTAAGGCAGGTAGACAGCATTCCATGTGTAAACATAACAAACAAGCATTCATAAGCCACGTATAACATGCGAAAATGGTTAAGCGTTAAAATAGCTTGAGTAGTGTGATAGTTGTAGTTTGAATAGTTGTAACGTATGTAACACCCAAAAGTGCTAAAGCAAAAAGGGTTCGAGTATACTCACAGCGATATGGATTGAAGGGAGCGCTTTACAGCGGTACGATTAGCCTGAATAGATTCGATAACGTAACGATAAGTGATGCGTAAAACAGTACAAGTGAGTGCGGGTAGAACGACTGATCGTGCGGATCAGTTGTCCGTGAATAGAGGTCATCCGTGCGCATGACCTATCCGTACGGATGGTGATGCGTGCGGGTGGTGTTCCATCCAGACAGGTCCTCCGTGCGTGTGACTGTCCGTGCGGGTGGCAACCCGTGCGGACGAGTCTTACGTGCGGACGGCTTACCCGTATGGCTAGATTGCTTGTGTAGATAAACGTCCAAGTGGATTGTTTCTTCCTAAGATGTGTTTGTGTATGATGGCTTGTGCTTTGGAGTTTTCGTTGTAGCATTTAGAAAACACCAAAGTGTTTCTACCTTTCAAGCCGGCCGCGCGGAAGGCGGTCCGTGCGTGTGGTAGTCCGTGCGGACAGCCTGTGCGCGCGGGCAGAGTCAATCCGTCCGGATAGCCCGTCCGTGCGCACGGCTTGGCCGTGCGGGTGGGGTTTGCTCGATTTTCATTTTAAGGCCTTAGTATCTCATGATCCGAAGAGTAATCCATTCAGAGGTCGTCCGTCCGGATTGCTCGTTCGTCGATACTCAAACCTCGTGTGGAAAGTGGGCCCCAAGGGTAGTCCGTACGGGTGGCAACCCGTGCGTATGACCTGTGCGTGCGGATGGTAATCCGTGCGCACAGCTTGTCCGTGCGGGTGGCTAGTCCGTGCGGGTAGCCTGCCCGGGCGGACAACTGCTCCGGTTGTTCCGTTCGTCTACACTTGGTTTCTGTTTGTCGTTTATCGAGACGTTCTGATTACGTGGCAACCACTTGGAGTTGTGTTCTCACCCGCGTGACTAGACCGGTTAGGAATCACCCTAACTCGGCCTGCCGGCGACTCAGAACGGTGGTCCCGGTTAACCCCGAAATCAGTTGCCTAGGGTACAACTCCAGATCTGGAACTAGGGTATCACTATTGACGAGCAAAACACTAGGACTGATCGGATTTGCACCGGTTTTAAGGGTAAAAGAAGGAGAGAACATTAGGTTTATTTCTTTCAACTCTTTTATCCTTAGAAAAGTGTAGATCTAGGTGGAATTATTGTAAAAACTTGTAGAAATCGTTTGGATCTGAAATATTCTTGGTGGAATGAGGCCAAGCATGAAGTTCTTACGAACTTCATGATGACGTCACCCATGATTACCTCAAATCCGGATGATTTCATGGTTAGATTTGAAGATTCGAAAGATAGAAATGTGTGGAATCGTGTAGTGATCAAAGATGTACAAGAATTAGTGCAAGATCTTACCTGGATTGAGAGAAATCTGAGAAAAGGTGAAGAATGCGTGTGGTTCGGACGTCACTTGCCAAAAGTGGAAAAAGTGGAGAGTGACCCATGTATTTATAGGATGCCAAAAAGGGAAAGGGGTGAGCCGTGCACATGGCACGCACCCGGGTAGGCTATCCGCGCGGACTGGCCATCCGTGCGGACTGGCAATCCGTGCGGACTGGCCATCCGTGCGGATGGGCCATCCGTGCGGATGCCGCCTCCTAGGGTGAGCTCGGCGCGATGTTGATTTGGTTTCGATTTGCGAGCGATTCGATAGGGTTTCCTAAACAAATTACTTTCAGTCCCAACTACTTCTTATATGGTTCGATTCGGGATTCGAGTTCGGGTTCGATAATATTCGAGTTAGACTTCGAGTTCGATTGAGTTCGCTTGATTATCACCACACAACATAAAATAAACACGCACAAGTAACACGTAAGGCACACACACACGTATAACTGACAAATAAAGTACAAACTTTCGAGTTACGATTTGGTGTCGATTTGATTAGCTTGCTTGATTATCTTTATCGCATTGTTACTTCCTATCGCTCACAGTCGTAGATCGATCGAAATATGATTGGTGAGGCTTGATTATTGTAATGTACGACATTTACTCCACATAATCTAAATATAATAGAAACAATTCTACCAGTCACGTTGCGCGAATTCGGTCGTTGACTTTGACCTTGACTTTGACTTTCACTCGTGAAAACACGGGGTGTTACAGCCTCCCCTTGTTTAGGAAATTTCGTCCCGAAATTAAGCCGGAAGCTGTAACTAATTCGTGAATCACGTGTGGAGAATCGCCAAATTAGCCAGGATTTCACGGTTAAAATCGGCTGATGTAAAAGCCTATGAAGTCGTTTGAGAGGAAATCTTTTTCAAATTATTTTGATTGCGCTGATCAAACAACAAGGTTCGTACCAGATTTCATTGTATACAGATCTCAATTCGCATCAGATTCGATAAAGTTCTTCAAAATCTTTTTCTTCCAAAACCTTGATCATTGTAGATTTTAGTTTGGATTCGCTTCGGTTGCGATCCGACTCGTACGACGTGCGGAATCCGTGAACGTACGTGATTCGAACACACAATAACATACAGGTGGCGTGATTCATTTATAATAATTCAATCTTTATTAGTTTCGGCGGTTTCTGTTGGCTTCCATACATATTATCATATTTCAAATTCTCTGAAATCTCTCTCGAATACTCGCTGTTCTAGTTGGACGTCGCTTCCTCGTTGAACAGCTGTGGATACTTTGCCTTCATGTCGCTTTCGAGTTCCCAGGTGAACTCCGCGCCTTGTTTGCCTTCCCACCGGACTTTCACAATAGGAATGCGTGAGCGCCTGAGTTCTTTGGTTTGGCGATCCATGATTTCGACAGGTTTCTCCACGAAGTGCAATGTTTCGTTCACTCGTAGATCGTCTAGAGGAACATGTTTGGCTGGTTCGTAGATGGTCTTTCGGAGGTTTGACACGTGGAAGATCGGATGGACATTGTTAAGTTCTTCCGGTAATTCGAGTCTGTAGGCGACTTTTCCGATCCTTTCCAGAATCTTAAAAGGTCCCACATACCGAGGCGCTAGCTTCCCCTTTTTGCCAAATCGGACTACACCCCTCCAAGGTGATACCTTTAGGAGTACGTAGTCACCAATGCCATACTCGCGGTGCTTGCGCTTTTTATCGGCGAGAAGCTTCTGTCTATCTCGAGCCTTCGCTAGGTTGTCCCGAATTTGGAAGATTTTGTCTGTCGTTTCTTGTAGTAGTTCCGGACCGGTTAGTTGCGAGTGACCGATCTCGTGCCACACAATAGGCGATCGACATCTTCTTCCGTATAAGGCTTCGAAAGGAGCCATCTGGATACTAGCCTGGTAGCTGTTGTTGTACGAGAATTCGACTAACGGAAGGTGTCTATCCCAATTACCACCAAAATCTAGAACACATGAGCGGAGCATGTCTTCAAGTGTACGAATCGTTCTCTCGCTCTGACCGTCAGTTTGTGGGTGGAACGCGGTACTTAGATTAAGCGTCGTACCTAGTGCCGTTTGAAACGTTCCCCACAGCCGCGAAGTGAATCGAGCATCACGGTCAGAGATGATGTCACGAGGCGTACCATGCCGACAAATGATCTCATCGGTGTAGATTCGGGCTAATCGTTCCACCTTGTAGTCTTCTCGTATTGGTAGAAAGTGGGCTGATTTGGTCAAACGGTCAATGATAACCCAAATGCTGTCGTGACCTGATGACGTGGTTGGAAGCTTGGTTACAAAATCCATAGCTATGCTCTCCCACTTCCACATGGGGATTGGAGGTTGTTCGAGCAAGCCAGAGGGTCGTTGATGTTCAGCCTTGACTCTAGCACAGGTTAGGCATCTTCCGACGTAGAGAGCGATATCCCGCTTCATACCCGGCCACCAGTACCTATATCGAAGGTCATGATACATCTTGTCAGCACCGGGATGAATAGAGTATCGGGATTTGTGGGCTTCGTCCATGATGATTTGTCGCAGGTTGGTTCGCTTGGGAATCCAGATTTTGTCTAGGAAATAGAATATCCCGTTTGATTTGCTCACAAGTTGGGCTCCGTCGTGGTAGATCCTCTCTTTCTTCAGGGTGCGCTCGTTGAAACATGCATGCTGGGCGTCGCGTATAAGAGCTTCGAGATTGTGCTGGGCTTGAACATTTCGAGTGCTAAGCAGATAACTCCGTCTGCTAAGTGCGTCGGCAACAACATTTGCTTTGCCTGGGTGGTAACGAATCTCGCAGTCGTAGTCGTTGAGAAGCTCTACCCATCGGCGTTGACGCATATTTAGTTCCCTCTGATTAAAGATGTGTTGTAGGCTCCTATGATCGGTGAAGATCGTACACTTAGTACCATACAGGTAGTGTCGCCAAATCTTTAATGCAAAAACAACTGCGCCTAGCTCGAGATCGTGGGTTGTATAGTTCTTCTCGTGGATTTTGAGCTGACGGGATGCGTAAGCAATAACCTTGTCTCGTTGCATTAAGACACAACCGAGACCAAGGTTAGAAGCATCACAGTAGACAATGAAATTATCGTTTCCGTCGGGTAGCGTGAGAACAGGAGCATTGCAAAGCATGTATTTGAGGGTTTGAAAGGCAGACTCTTGTTTGGTTCCCCAGACAAAAGGCTGGTCCTTATGAGTAAGAGAAGTAAGTGGTACAGCAATCTTCGAGAATCCGTTGATAAATCGTCGA
The DNA here is from genome assembly GCA_030545235.1 of Helianthus tuberosus. Taxonomy (NCBI): domain Eukaryota; kingdom Viridiplantae; phylum Streptophyta; class Magnoliopsida; order Asterales; family Asteraceae; genus Helianthus; species Helianthus tuberosus. Next base: position 88,860,795 of record CM060356.1, on the reverse strand, counting down.
TAATAGCCCGCCAGTCCGAGAAAGGAACGGACTTCTGTCGGGTTCTTAGGCGTAACCCAGCTCTTAACAGCTTCAATCTTTGCAGGATCGACGTGAATGCCCTGACTATTTACGATGTGACCCAGAAATTGGACCTCCCCCAACCAAAATTCGCACTTGGAGAATTTGGCGTAGAGTTGATTTCCCTGGAGTAACTCGAGAACCAAACGTAGATGTTGCGCGTGTTCGGATCTCGTTTTGGAATAGATCAGGACATCGTCGATGAACACGATGACGAAACGGTCAAGATACGGTTTACACACCCGATTCATCAGATCCATGAAAACTGCTGGTGCATTGGTTAGGCCAAAAGGCATGACCACGAATTCATAATGGCCGTAACGAGTGCGAAACGCGGTTTTGGGAATGTCCTCCTCCTGTATACGCAGCTGATGATATCCGGAACGCAGGTCGATCTTCGAGAAACACGTAGCGCCCTGTAGTTGATCAAACAAATCGTCGATTCGAGGCAGAGGATAGCGATTCTTGACAGTCAACTTATTCAATTCTCGGTAATCGATGCACATCCGAAACGTCCCATCCTTCTTTTTGACGAAAAGGACTGGTGCGCCCCACGGAGAGGTGCTCGGGCGAATAAAGCCTTTTTCAAGCAATTCTTGGAGTTGGGTTGAGAGTTCGCGCATTTCGGATGGCGCAAGTCGGTAGGGGGCTCTGGCAATAGGATTTGCTCCAGGAATGAGATCAATGCGAAAATCGATATCACGCTTTGGAGGTAGTCCGGGAAGATCCTCGGGAAAGACTCGAGGAAATTCTCGAACCACTGGGACGTCATTCACTTTCTTCTTCTCTTTCTTTTCCTTCTCCGCTGCTACGACATGAGCCAAGAAAGCCCTGTACTCCTTACGGAGATACTTACTGGCTTGTAGGCATGATATAAGTTTGAGACCCTTCGAAGTAGTATCTCCATAGACGCACAGTGAATCCCCGTTGGCGAGCGAAAAACGAATCATTTTATCGAAGCATACAACTTCGGCATGGTTTTCGCGAAGAAAATCCATGCCTATTATGACATCGAAACTTCCTAGTTGCATTGGAATGAGATCGATCGAGAAGACGTGATTATTGAGCTCGAGTGTGCAATCACGAATAACAGAGTTTACAGCGACGGTTCTTCCGGTAGCGACTTCAACTTCGAATGCAGAGGGGAGTCGAGAGCGCTTACGACTAAGGAGTTTCTCAAATTCGAGTGACACAAAGCAATTATCGGCTCCAGTATCAAACAAACATGAAGCATAAATACCATTCACAAGGAACGTACCATTGACCACGTTGTTGTCGGCCTGGGCTTGACGAACGTTGAGATTGAAAGTTCTGGCATGTGCGGCCTGTTGTTGCTGCGGCTGTTGCTGCTGTGGTTGCTGCTGCGGCTGCTGGGGTTCTTGTTTCACCACCCTGTTTGGGCACATGTTGGCGAAATGGTTCGGGTCGCCACATGTGAAGCATGCTCTGGCTTTGACTGCGGGTGCCGGAGGAGCTTGTTGACCCTGTGGGGCAGCGAGTAGAGCTTGATTGGCAGGAGCTTGACGAATACGGCAGTTGGTAGTGAAGTGGCCGTAGACGTTGCAATGAGCACAGAAGCGGCATTGAATAGCAGTCGGGTGATGATAGGTGCAAGTAGGGCAGAGTGGATGTGGTCCAGTATATGCACGCTTTGCAGGCGGTGCATTGGCCACAGGCGCCGCCACTTGACGCTGTTGGGCAGGTACAGCCTGAACTGGTGCAGCAGTGATCGCACAGTTCTTGTTGGTGGAGTTGCTTTTCCTCTTGTTCTTCCTCTTGTTGTTTGATGGCGTGGGCTCAGCAGTTGGTGTAGCAGTAGTGGCTTGATGCAGATGCTTGGAGGTTTTATCCCACATCCCAGCTTTGACCCTTTTGTCATTGATCTCCGCGGCCAGCAGATAGGTTTCTTCGATCGTGGTAGTCTTAGCCGCTTGCACGAAATCAGCAACGCAGTCGGGCAAAGCTCGAATGTACTTCTTGATGGTGATCTCAGGAGTCTTGACTTGATCGGGACAGATAATGCTGAGCTGTTTGAAACGTGCGGTAAGACCAGCATTGTCTCCATCCTTCTGATGTATGTGCCAGAATTCATCTTCAAGCTTTTGTCGTTCGTGAGGAGGGCAGAATTCCTCCAGCATGACTTCCTTGAGCTCATCCCACGACAACCCGTAAGCTGCATCATTCCCTCTCTTGTTCCTCTCGGCCGTCCACCAGTCCAAAGCACGGGACTGAAAGACGCCGGTAGCGTTCAGAGTTCGAAGGTCATCAGGGCAACCACTTTGTCGCAGAGTAACCTCGATAGAGTCAAACCAGTGGAATAGAGCAGTAGGACCTCCTTCGCCTGTGAATTCTTTCGGTCCACATGACTTGAATTGTTTGAAGCTGAAAGGTCTCGCGGTAGCTTTGGGACCCTCGGTCCTCGATTCCTCAGATGATTTGCTGGCGTTCTCGTAGACATCACTTACAGCTTTGGCTACACTTTTCGCGATGATCGAGGCCAGACGTTTGTCCCTCTTTTCCTGACGAGAGAGCTGATGACGGGATCCAGACGACATTGTCTGCAATAGACACCGCCATGGAACTCAACATATGTATTCGTATCTCACCTCACACGTTTACTACTACTAAAGCTCAGTAACACGTACCATGTAACCGCATTTTGTCACAAAATCACAGAATTGCACAAAATCACATAAACACATAGAGCACATAATCACAATATTCCTAAACGTGTAAGCACAACAGTAAGAAACACATATATTCCTAATCACTAAGGCAGTCAGAAAACAGAAACCTAGTATTCAAAGTTTGCGAGTTTTCGAAAGCAGTGTAACGCGAGTGATCTGCAAATGTTGTGTCGAGCGAGTTTTGTGTTTTAGCAGAAGCAATAGGGTTGGGTTGAAACCAATAGTACTTCGAAACGTTAACAAATAACAGAAATGCATAAAATTTTCATAAAGATCGATAAATCGAAGGTAGATTGTCTGTGGCTAATAGACTTTGACTAACCAAAGTGGTTCGACTATTCGCAAGGATCCTGCACAATTACCTCCAGGACTATGCCTTTGCCTCGATTCTTGGGCGCTGGCGCAATTCCCATCGGTTATATTGTGTCTTTAGATCGTTGGAGTCCATCGAACTTTGGTGGAATTCTGTATAAAGGCGGGACGAGCCGTCAAGGTTAGGGATTCACCCCTATCTTGCAACTTCCGTCCTTGTTTTGATAAAAGTCGAGGAGATTATTCATCAAAATACGGATTTCACTCCTGATTTGGTATAATTCTCCTCGTTTGTAGCTAAAATCGCAAGCTAACTAGGCAACTTAGTCGAGAGTTTGTGGTTTTCACACCTATTCTCGACCTCGTTACCTATTCACAACTTGAAAATTCGAGTGTAATGCTAGAAAAGAGTGAGTGATAGTGGTGAGTTTACGCATACGCGTGAGTTGGTCTGTTGGTTCTTAACTATAGACTAGGTCTCTAAGACTTCGACCCGGACTAGGTCGAGTCTTGCCTAATTCCCTATAGTTATGGCTCTGATACCAATCTGTCACACCCCAACCGATGGCGGAATCATCGGGGCGTGGCACTGAGCGAAACAGATTGTCCAGGAGTTTCCATAACAACTATCATTACCATTCAATTTAAGTTAACATGTCCCATACCATGTCTCAAATAGTAAAACAAGTTATTACAGACAAAAACTAAACAAATATTCTGTTCCGACAACTCAGATTTAAGCATAACTAAATTATTCGTTGGTTTCTAGGACTCCAGTTCCTAGCCTCAATTTCATCACAGCCCGAGAAGCATATAAACAACCTAGGCACCTGTCACATACGTTAAAATAATGTCAATACATAAAATGTAAAGGTGAGCATACAAGTTTGATAGTAGCATATAGAGTTCGAATTTGTTTACGCATAACCGGCACGTACACATAGTGAAATGAAGCACGTTAGTTATCGACATAGATCCATCGATACCAATGACTGCGGGTTGACTGCCCGAGGCAGTTCGCAATACATGTTTACCACTGTAATCCATGCAAGTAAAAGATCCTTAACAACCCCCGTGGAAACGGGTGCTGAGTCCAAACTATAGTACTATCGTTGCTAAGGCAGGTAGACAGCATTCCATGTGTAAACATAACAAACAAGCATTCATAAGCCACGTATAACATGCGAAAATGGTTAAGCGTTAAAATAGCTTGAGTAGTGTGATAGTTGTAGTTTGAATAGTTGTAACGTATGTAACACCCAAAAGTGCTAAAGCAAAAAGGGTTCGAGTATACTCACAGCGATATGGATTGAAGGGAGCGCTTTACAGCGGTACGATTAGCCTGAATAGATTCGATAACGTAACGATAAGTGATGCGTAAAACAGTACAAGTGAGTGCGGGTAGAACGACTGATCGTGCGGATCAGTTGTCCGTGAATAGAGGTCATCCGTGCGCATGACCTATCCGTACGGATGGTGATGCGTGCGGGTGGTGTTCCATCCGGACAGGTCCTCCGTGCGTGTGACTGTCCGTGCGGGTGGCAACCCGTGCGGACGAGTCTTACGTGCGGACGGCTTACCCGTATGGCTAGATTGCTTGTGTAGATAAACGTCCAAGTGGATTGTTTCTTCCTAAGATGTGTTTGTGTATGATGGCTTGTGCTTTGGAGTTTTCGTTGTAGCATTTAGAAAACACCAAAGTGTTTCTACCTTTCAAGCCGGCCGCGCGGAAGGCGGTCCGTGCGTGTGGTAGTCCGTGCGGACAGCCTGTGCGCGCGGGCAGAGTCAATCCGTCCGGATAGCCCGTCCGTGCGCACGGCTTGGCCGTGCGGGTGGGGTTTGCTCGATTTTCATTTTAAGGCCTTAGTATCTCATGATCCGAAGAGTAATCCATTCAGAGGTCGTCCGTCCGGATTGCTCGTTCGTCGATACTCAAACCTCGTGTGGAAAGTGGGCCCCAAGGGTAGTCCGTACGGGTGGCAACCCGTGCGTATGACCTGTGCGTGCGGATGGTAATCCGTGCGCACAGCTTGTCCGTGCGGGTGGCTAGTCCGTGCGGGTAGCCTGCCCGGGCGGACAACTGCTCCGGTTGTTCCGTTCGTCTACACTTGGTTTCTGTTTGTCGTTTATCGAGACGTTCTGATTACGTGGCAACCACTTGGAGTTGTGTTCTCACCCGCGTGACTAGACCGGTTAGGAATCACCCTAACTCGGCCTGCCGGCGACTCAGAACGGTGGTCCCGGTTAACCTCGAAATCAGTTGCCTAGGGTACAACTCCAGATCTGGAACTAGGGTATCACTATTGACGAGCAAAACACTAGGACTGATCGGATTTGCACCGGTTTTAAGGGTAAAAGAAGGAGAGAACATTAGGTTTATTTCTTTCAACTCTTTTATCCTTAGAAAAGTGTAGATCTAGGTGGAATTATTGTAAAAACTTGTAGAAATCGTTTGGATCTGAAATATTCTTGGTGGAATGAGGCCAAGCATGAAGTTCTTACGAACTTCATGATGACGTCACCCATGATTACCTCAAATCCGGATGATTTCATGGTTAGATTTGAAGATTCGAAAGATAGAAATGTGTGGAATCGTGTAGTGATCAAAGATGTACAAGAATTAGTGCAAGATCTTACCTGGATTGAGAGAAATCTGAGAAAAGGTGAAGAATGCGTGTGGTTCGGACGTCACTTGCCAAAAGTGGAAAAAGTGGAGAGTGACCCATGTATTTATAGGATGCCAAAAAGGGAAAGGGGTGAGCCGTGCACATGGCACGCACCCGGGTAGGCTATCCGCGCGGACTGGCCATCCGTGCGGACTGGCAATCCGTGCGGACTGGCCATCCGTGCGGATGGGCCATCCGTGCGGATGCCGCCTCCTAGGGTGAGCTCGGCGCGATGTTGATTTGGTTTCGATTTGCGAGCGATTCGATAGGGTTTCCTAAACAAATTACTTTCAGTCCCAACTACTTCTTATATGGTTCGATTCGGGATTCGAGTTCGGGTTCGATAATATTCGAGTTAGACTTCGAGTTCGATTGAGTTCGCTTGATTATCACCACACAACATAAAATAAACACGCACAAGTAACACGTAAGGCACACACACACGTATAACTGACAAATAAAGTACAAACTTTCGAGTTACGATTTGGTGTCGATTTGATTAGCTTGCTTGATTATCTTTATCGCATTGTTACTTCCTATCGCTCACAGTCGTAGATCGATCGAAATATGATTGGTGAGGCTTGATTATTGTAATGTACGACATTTACTCCACATAATCTAAATATAATAGAAACAATTCTACCAGTCACGTTGCGCGAATTCGGTCGTTGACTTTGACCTTGACTTTGACTTTCACTCGTGAAAACACGGGGTGTTACAGCCTCCCCTTGTTTAGGAAATTTCGTCCCGAAATTAAGCCGGAAGCTGTAACTAATTCGTGAATCACGTGTGGAGAATCGCCAAATTAGCCAGGATTTCACGGTTAAAATCGGCTGATGTAAAAGCCTATGAAGTCGTTTGAGAGGAAATCTTTTTCAAATTATTTTGATTGCGCTGATCAAACAACAAGGTTCGTACCAGATTTCATTGTATACAGATCTCAATTCGCATCAGATTCGATAAAGTTCTTCAAAATCTTTTTCTTCCAAAACCTTGATCATTGTAGATTTTAGTTTGGATTCGCTTCGGTTGCGATCCGACTCGTACGACGTGCGGAATCCGTGAACGTACGTGATTCGAACACACAATAACATACAGGTGGCGTGATTCATTTATAATAATTCAATCTTTATTAGTTTCGGCGGTTTCTGTTGGCTTCCATACATATTATCATATTTCAAATTCTCTGAAATCTCTCTCGAATACTCGCTGTTCTAGTTGGACGTCGCTTCCTCGTTGAACAGCTGTGGATACTTTGCCTTCATGTCGCTTTCGAGTTCCCAGGTGAACTCCGCGCCTTGTTTGCCTTCCCACCGGACTTTCACAATAGGAATGCGTGAGCGCCTGAGTTCTTTGGTTTGGCGATCCATGATTTCGACAGGTTTCTCCACGAAGTGCAATGTTTCGTTCACTCGTAGATCGTCTAGAGGAACATGTTTGGCTGGTTCGTAGATGGTCTTTCGGAGGTTTGACACGTGGAAGATCGGATGGACATTGTTAAGTTCTTCCGGTAATTCGAGTCTGTAGGCGACTTTTCCGATCCTTTCCAGAATCTTAAAAGGTCCCACATACCGAGGCGCTAGCTTCCCCTTTTTGCCAAATCGGACTACACCCCTCCAAGGTGATACCTTTAGGAGTACGTAGTCACCAATGCCATACTCGCGGTGCTTGCGCTTTTTATCGGCGAGAAGCTTCTGTCTATCTCGAGCCTTCGCTAGGTTGTCCCGAATTTGGAAGATTTTGTCTGTCGTTTCTTGTAGTAGTTCCGGACCGGTTAGTTGCGAGTGACCGATCTCGTGCCACACAATAGGCGATCGACATCTTCTTCCGTATAAGGCTTCGAAAGGAGCCATCTGGATACTAGCCTGGTAGCTGTTGTTGTACGAGAATTCGACTAACGGAAGGTGTCTATCCCAATTACCACCAAAATCTAGAACACATGAGCGGAGCATGTCTTCAAGTGTACGAATCGTTCTCTCGCTCTGACCGTCAGTTTGTGGGTGGAACGCGGTACTTAGATTAAGCGTCGTACCTAGTGCCGTTTGAAACGTTCCCCACAGCCGCGAAGTGAATCGAGCATCACGGTCAGAGATGATGTCACGAGGCGTACCATGCCGACAAATGATCTCATCGGTGTAGATTCGGGCTAATCGTTCCACCTTGTAGTCTTCTCGTATTGGTAGAAAGTGGGCTGATTTGGTCAAACGGTCAATGATAACCCAAATGTTGTCGTGACCTGATGACGTGGTTGGAAGCTTGGTTACAAAATCCATAGCTATGCTCTCCCACTTCCACATGGGGATTGGAGGTTGTTCGAGCAAGCCAGAGGGTCGTTGATGTTCAGCCTTGACTCTAGCACAGGTTAGGCATCTTCCGACGTAGAGAGCGATATCCCGCTTCATACCCGGCCACCAGTACCTATATCGAAGGTCATGATACATCTTGTCAGCACCGGGATGAATAGAGTATCGGGATTTGTGGGCTTCGTCCATGATGATTTGTCGCAGGTTGGTTCGCTTGGGAATCCAGATTTTGTCTAGGAAATAGAATATCCCGTTTGATTTGCTCACAAGTTGGGCTCCGTCGTGGTAGATCCTCTCTTTCTTCAGGGTGCGCTCGTTGAAACATGCATGCTGGGCGTCGCGTATAAGAGCTTCGAGATTGTGCTGGGCTTGAACATTTCGAGTGCTAAGCAGATAACTCCGTCTGCTAAGTGCGTCGGCAACAACATTTGCTTTGCCTGGGTGGTAACGAATCTCGCAGTCGTAGTCGTTGAGAAGCTCTACCCATCGGCGTTGACGCATATTTAGTTCCCTCTGATTAAAGATGTGTTGTAGGCTCCTATGATCGGTGAAGATCGTACACTTAGTACCATACAGGTAGTGTCGCCAAATCTTTAATGCAAAAACAACTGCGCCTAGCTCGAGATCGTGGGTTGTATAGTTCTTCTCGTGGATTTTGAGCTGACGGGATGCGTAAGCAATAACCTTGTCTCGTTGCATTAAGACACAACCGAGACCAAGGTTAGAAGCATCACAGTAGACAATGAAATTATCGTTTCCGTCGGGTAGCGTGAGAACAGGAGCATTGCAAAGCATGTATTTGAGGGTTTGAAAGGCAGACTCTTGTTTGGTTCCCCAGACAAAAGGCTGGTCCTTATGAGTAAGAGAAGTAAGTGGTACAGCAATCTTTGAGAATCCGTTGATAAATCGTCGATAATAGCCCGCCAGTCCGAGAAAGGAACGGACTTATGTCGGGTTCTTAGGCGTAACCCAGCTCTTAACAGCTTCAATCTTTGCAGGATCGACGTGAATGCCCTGACTATTTACGATGTGACCCAGAAATTGGACCTCCCCCAACCAAAATTCGCACTTGGAGAATTTGGCGTAGAGTTGATTTCCCTGGAGTAACTCGAGAACCAAACGTAGATGTTGCGCGTGTTCGGATCTCGTTTTGGAATAGATCAGGACATCGTCGATGAACACGATGACGAAACGGTCAAGATACGGTTTACACACCCGATTCATCAGATCCATGAAAACTGCTGGTGCATTGGTTAGGCCAAAAGGCATGACCACGAATTCATAATGGCCGTAACGAGTGCGAAACGCGGTTTTGGGAATGTCCTCCTCCTGTATACGCAGCTGATGATATCCGGAACGCAGGTCGATCTTCGAGAAACACGTAGCGCCCTGTAGTTGATCAAACAAATCGTCGATTCGAGGCAGAGGATAGCGATTCTTGACAGTCAACTTATTCAATTCTCGGTAATCGATGCACATCCGAAACGTCCCATCCTTCTTTTTGACGAAAAGGACTGGTGCGCCCCACGGAGAGGTGCTCGGGCGAATAAAGCCTTTTTCAAGCAATTCTTGGAGTTGGGTTGAGAGTTCGCGCATTTCGGATGGCGCAAGTCGGTAGGGGGCTCTGGCAATAGGATTTGCTCCAGGAATGAGATCAATGCGAAAATCGATATCACGCTTTGGAGGTAGTCCGGGAAGATCCTCGGGAAAGACTCGAGGAAATTCTCGAACCACTGGGACGTCATTCACTTTCTTCTTCTCTTTCTTTTCCTTCTCCGCTGCTACGACATGAGCCAAGAAAGCCCTGTACTCCTTACGGAGATACTTACTGGCTTGTAGGCATGATATAAGTTTGAGACCCTTCGAAGTAGTATCTCCATAGACGCACAGTGAATCCCCGTTGGCGAGTGAAAAACGAATCATTTTATCGAAGCATACAACTTCGGCATGGTTTTCGCGAAGAAAATCCATGCCTATTATGACATCGAAACTTCCTAGTTGCATTGGAATGAGATCGATCGAGAAGACGTGATTATTGAGCTCGAGTGTGCAATCACGAATAACAGAGTTTACAGCGACGGTTCTTCCGGTAGCGACTTCAACTTCGAATGCAGAGGGGAGTCGAGAGCGCTTACGACTAAGGAGTTTCTCAAATTCGAGTGACACAAAGCAATTATCGGCTCCAGTATCAAACAAACATGAAGCATAAATACCATTCACAAGGAACGTACCATTGACCACGTTGTTGTCGGCCTGGGCTTGACGAACGTTGAGATTGAAAGTTCTGGCACGTGCGGCCTGTTGTTGCTGCGGCTGTTGCTGCTGTGGTTGCTGCTGCGGCTGCTGGGGTTCTTGTTTCACCACCCTGTTTGGGCACATGTTGGCGAAATGGTTCGGGTCGCCACATGTGAAGCATGCTCTGGCTTTGACTGCGGGTGCCGGAGGAGCTTGTTGACCCTGTGGGGCAGCGAGTAGAGCTTGATTGGCAGGAGCTTGACGAATACGGCAGTTGGCAGTGAAGTGGCCGTAGACGTTGCAATGAGCACAGAAGCGGCATTGAATAGCAGTCGGGTGATGATAGGTGCAAGTAGGGCAGAGTGGATGTGGTCCAGTATATGCACGCTTTGCAGGCGGTGCATTGGCCACAGGCGCCGCCACTTGACGCTGTTGGGCAGGTACAGCCTGAACTGGTGCAGCAGTGATCGCACAGTTCTTGTTGGTGGAGTTGCTTTTCCTCTTGTTCTTCCTCTTGTTGTTTGATGGCGTGGGCTCAGCAGTTGGTGTAGCAGTAGTGGCTTGATGCAGATGCTTGGAGGTTTTATCCCACATCCCAGCTTTGACCCTTTTGTCATTGATCTCCGCGGCCAGCAGATAGGTTTCTTCGATCGTGGTAGTCTTAGCCGCTTGCACGAAATCAGCAACGCAGTCGGGCAAAGCTCGAATGTACTTCTTGATGGTGATCTCAGGAGTCTTGACTTGATCGGGACAGATAATGCTGAGCTGTTTGAAACGTGCGGTAAGACCAGCATTGTCTCCATCCTTCTGATGTATGTGCCAGAATTCATCTTCAAGCTTTTGTCGTTCGTGAGGAGGGCAGAATTCCTCCAGCATGACTTCCTTGAGCTCATCCCACGACAACCCGTAAGCTGCATCATTCCCTCTCTTGTTCCTCTCGGCCGTCCACCAGTCCAAAGCACGGGACTGAAAGACGCCGGTAGCGTTCAGAGTTCGAAGGTCATCAGGGCAACCACTTTGTCGCAGAGTAACCTCGATAGAGTCAAACCAGTGGAATAGAGCAGTAGGACCTCCTTCGCCTGTGAATTCTTTCGGTCCACATGGCTTGAATTGTTTGAAGCTGAAAGGTCTCGCGGTAGCTTTGGGACCCTCGGTCCTCGATTCCTCAGATGATTTGCTGGCGTTCTCGTAGACATCACTTACAGCTTTGGCTACACTTTTCGCGATGATCGAGGCCAGACGTTTGTCCCTCTTTTCCTGACGAGAGAGCTGATGACGGGATCCAGACGACATTGTCTGCAATAGACACCGCCATGGAACTCAACATATGTATTCGTATCTCACCTCACACGTTTACTACTACTAAAGCTCAGTAACACGTACCATGTAACCGCATTTTGTCACAAAATCACAGAATTGCACAAAATCACATAAACACATAGAGCACATAATCACAATATTCCTAAACGTGTAAGCACAACAGTAAGAAACACATATATTCCTAATCACTAAGGCAGTCAGAAAACAGAAACCTAGTATTCAAAGTTTGCGAGTTTTCGAAAGCAGTGTAACGCGAGTGATCTGCAAATGTTGTGTCGAGCGAGTTTTGTGTTTTAGCAGAAGCAATAGGGTTGGGTTGAAACCAATAGTACTTCGAAACGTTAACAAATAACAGAAATGCATAAAATTTTCATAAAGATCGATAAATCGAAGGTAGATTGTCTGTGGCTAATAGACTTTGACTAACCAAAGTGGTTCGACTATTCGCAAGGATCCTGCACAATTACCTCCAGGACTATGCCTTTGCCTCGATTCTTGGGCGCTGGCGCAATTCCCATCGGTTATATTGTGTCTTTAGATCGTTGGAGTCCATCGAACTTTGGTGGAATTCTGTATAAAGGCGGGACGAGCCGTCAAGGTTAGGGATTCACCCCTATCTTGCAACTTCCGTCCTTGTTTTGATAAAAGTCGAGGAGATTATTCATCAAAATACGGATTTCACTCCTGATTTGGTATAATTCTCCTCGTTTGTAGCTAAAATCGCAAGCTAACTAGGCAACTTAGTCGAGAGTTTGTGGTTTTCACACCTATTCTCGACCTCGTTACCTATTCACAACTTGAAAATTCGAGTGTAATGCTAGAAAAGAGTGAGTGATAGTGGTGAGTTTACGCATACGCGTGAGTTGGTCTGTTGGTTCTTAACTATAGACTAGGTCTCTAAGACTTCGACCCGGACTAGGTCGAGTCTTGCCTAATTCCCTATAGTTATGGCTCTGATACCAATCTGTCACACCCCAACCGATGGCGGAATCATCGGGGCGTGGCACTGAGCGAAACAGATTGTCCAGGAGTTTCCATAACAACTATCATTACCATTCAATTTAAGTTAACATGTCCCATACCATGTCTCAAATAGTAAAACAAGTTATTACAGACAAAAACTAAACAAATATTCTGTTCCGACAACTCAGATTTAAGCATAACTAAATTATTCGTTGGTTTCTAGGACTCCAATTCCTAGCCTCAATTTCATCACAGCCCGAGAAGCATATAAACAACCTAGGCACCTGTCACATACGTTAAAATAATGTCAATACATAAAATGTAAAGGTGAGCATACAAGTTTGATAGTAGCATATAGAGTTCGAATTTGTTTACGCATAACCGGCACGTACACATAGTGAAATGAAGCACGTTAGTTATCGACATAGATCCATCGATACCAATGACTGCGGGTTGACTGCCCGAGGCAGTTCGCAATACATGTTTACCACTGTAATCCATGCAAGTAAAAGATCCTTAACAACCCCCGTGGAAACGGGTGGTGAGTCCAAACTATAGTACTATCGTTGCTAAGGCAGGTAGACAGCATTCCATGTGTAAACATAACAAACAAGCATTCATAAGCCACGTATAACATGCGAAAATGGTTAAGCGTTAAAATAGCTTGAGTAGTGTGATAGTTGTAGTTTGAATAGTTGTAACGTATGTAACACCCAAAAGTGCTAAAGCAAAAAGGGTTCGAGTATACTCACAGCGATATGGATTGAAGGGAGCGCTTTACAGCGGTACGATTAGCCTGAATAGATTCGATAACGTAACGATAAGTGATGCGTAAAACAGTACAAGTGAGTGCGGGTAGAACGACTGATCGTGCGGATCAGTTGTCCGTGAATAGAGGTCATCCGTGCGCATGACCTATCCGTACGGATGGTGATGCGTGCGGGTGGTGTTCCATCCGGACAGGTCCTCCGTGCGTGTGACTGTCCGTGCGGGTGGCAACCCGTGCGGACGAGTCTTACGTGCGGACGGCTTACCCGTATGGCTAGATTGCTTGTGTAGATAAACGTCCAAGTGGATTGTTTCTTCCTAAGATGTGTTTGTGTATGATGGCTTGTGCTTTGGAGTTTTCGTTGTAGCATTTAGAAAACACCAAAGTGTTTCTACCTTTCAAGCCGGCCGCGCGGAAGGCGGTCCGTGCGTGTGGTAGTCCGTGCGGACAGCCTGTGCGCGCGGGCAGAGTCAATCCGTCCGGATAGCCCGTCCGTGCGCACGGCTTGGCCGTGCGGGTGGGGTTTGCTCGATTTTCATTTTAAGGCCTTAGTATCTCATGATCCGAAGAGTAATCCATTCAGAGGTCGTCCGTCCGGATTGCTCGTTCGTCGATACTCAAACCTCGTGTGGAAAGTGGGCCCCAAGGGTAGTCCGTACGGGTGGCAACCCGTGCGTATGACCTGTGCGTGCGGATGGTAATCCGTGCGCACAGCTTGTCCGTGCGGGTGGCTAGTCCGTGCGGGTAGCCTGCCCGGGCGGACAACTGCTCCGGTTGTTCCGTTCGTCTACACTTGGTTTCTGTTTGTCGTTTATCGAGACGTTCTGATTACGTGGCAACCACTTGGAGTTGTGTTCTCACCCGCGTGACTAGACCGGTTAGGAATCACCCTAACTCGGCCTGCCGGCGACTCAGAACGGTGGTCCCGGTTAACCCCGAAATCAGTTGCCTAGGGTACAACTCCAGATCTGGAACTAGGGTATCACTATTGACGAGCAAAACACTAGGACTGATCGGATTTGCACCGGTTTTAAGGGTAAAAGAAGGAGAGAACATTAGGTTTATTTCTTTCAACTCTTTTATCCTTAGAAAAGTGTAGATCTAGGTGGAATTATTGTAAAAACTTGTAGAAATCGTTTGGATCTGAAATATTCTTGGTGGAATGAGGCCAAGCATGAAGTTCTTACGAACTTCATGATGACGTCACCCATGATTACCTCAAATCCGGATGATTTCATGGTTAGATTTGAAGATTCGAAAGATAGAAATGTGTGGAATCGTGTAGTGATCAAAGATGTACAAGAATTAGTGCAAGATCTTACCTGGATTGAGAGAAATCTGAGAAAAGGTGAAGAATGCGTGTGGTTCGGACGTCACTTGCCAAAAGTGGAAAAAGTGGAGAGTGACCCATGTATTTATAGGATGCCAAAAAGGGAAAGGGGTGAGCCGTGCACATGGCACGCACCCGGGTAGGCTATCCGCGCGGACTGGCCATCCGTGCGGACTGGCAATCCGTGCGGATTGGCCATCCGTGCGGATGGGCCATCCGTGCGGATGCCGCCTCCTAGGGTGAGCTCGGCGCGATGTTGATTTGGTTTCGATTTGCGAGCGATTCGATAGGGTTTCCTAAACAAATTACTTTCAGTCCCAACTACTTCTTATATGGTTCGATTCGGGATTCGAGTTCGGGTTCGATAATATTCGAGTTAGACTTCGAGTTCGATTGAGTTCGCTTGATTATCACCACACAACATAAAATAAACACGCACAAGTAACACGTAAGGCACACACACACGTATAACTGACAAATAAAGTACAAACTTTCGAGTTACGATTTGGTGTCGATTTGATTAGCTTGCTTGATTATCTTTATCGCATTGTTACTTCCTATCGCTCACAGTCGTAGATCGATCGAAATATGATTGGTGAGGCTTGATTATTGTAATGTACGACATTTACTCCACATAATCTAAATATAATAGAAACAATTCTACCAGTCACGTTGCGCGAATTCGGTCGTTGACTTTGACCTTGACTTTGACTTTCACTCGTGAAAACACGGGGTGTTACATATTCAGCCGTGGGGGTTACCCCATAGTTCGAAAACGTTTATTTGTTAACCATCCCATGTCCACCTTCCCTAGCTATCCAGCCCGACACTCCGGCCGTGGGGGCTACCCCATTATTTAGACTACCAGACTCGTTTATCATATCGACTACTAACGAAAATTAATTGTGCCCTAGCGTCGGTGTCTATCATCACCGACGTGCCATAGTCCATTAGTACACATCCGTCCAACTGGCACGGTGTGAGGTTTGTTAAACCTAATATCGCTATTAACTAATGACCCGCTCGCCATAGCCTCGGCGATTAAGTCGATACAAAAAGAGAGGGACTTCGCTGATAGAGTTCTAGTCCAGTAAGTCTAATCCGTCCCAACAGGACGAGGAATTTACATTCCTGAACTCGTCCCAAAGGACGAGGAATCCCTATTCCTGAACCCATTCCCACCGGGAATTTACCATGCTTTGTAGAAAAGTGTGAACTCACCTCGGTTTGCTCGGTTAGATTCTCAAATATAGCTAACAGTCAAGGTCGGTCAATCACGTCCTAATAAGGTACGAATAACAATCAGTTTCTCATGCATAACACGTATCCTACGTACGGTTTATTTACTCATTACTTCTATCACATAACAGGTACACAATTTAATAGTTCACGCTCATTTAAACATTCCACCTATAGCTACTTAAGAACAAGCATACGATATTGCACATATTACTTTTATTGCATATAACATGTTAGATCATCCTCAGATAACATACTCGACATTTAGACACACAAATTACTACTTATGTCACTTCAACTTAAATATCCAAAACTGGGCTGTTTTCGGGCATTTTAATAAAATAGTTAACTTATTCCAAAAATTCCCAAATTTTTACAGAATGTCTTAAACGATCCAAATATTATTGTGTAAAATCTTGGGATCCAATTCATTAACAATATTTTATCATTTTCCGTACTGAAATCAGATTCATCTTTTTCTGACTGCAGTCCACGGAATAATTTATTTAAAATTCATCGTAAGTCTGATTTACGAAATTCCAGCGGGAGAATTACAAATACATCAGTGGTCATCTACAGTACAAATTTCATGTGCTAATTCTACACAGAATTCAAGTTATGACGGAAAACAGAACGCCTATTTTCAGTAGTAAAAATGCAGCTTGAGCTGCTGTCCAAAAACAGATCTTTAAAAATAGTAAACGAAGTCCAAAAATTATGATTCCAGTGCCATTAGAACCGTATTTCATAATAACACGTTGTAGAATCAAGAAAATCAAGTTTTTGTTAAATATTGGCCTGTTTACAGCCAACTGAAGTTGGCTGTAAAAGCTTGGACAGAAGCTGTTTTCAGCTTTTAGCTTTCTAACTTGTGTTCGATTGATTCCGGTAACATGTTTAGTGATCACAACGACATCCAACATCAATATTAACAAGCAAATCATCAGGTAATCAACAAGAATCAAAACAACTTCATATTAACATCACTTCATCACATTTCAACAACATTTCATCATTAGGTTAGCTCTATGTTCAAAACTTTGTTATGATCCGTTAGTGTTCATGGATTCTCATCATAAAATAACTATTAACCACTCTAAATAACATGAAAAATGACGGATCTAAGTTCTTACCACTAGTTCAAGACTAGGGAAGTTCAAGTGAAGAAATGTGGTGGATAAAAGAAGATAAGAGAGGTCCTTCAACTTCCGAACACACCGAGCTTCGTTGTATGCCTTCTAACACCTATGTATGGCCTTAGAATGGTTGAAGGAGGTTGAATGATGATGATGATGGTGGTGGTGGCTCATGGCCGTGACAAGAGGAGGAGGGAGAGAAGGTTTGAATGTGTTGTCTGTTGAATGATGATGGTAGTGCAAGACTTATGGTTCTTCTTATAATCCCCCAACATAGCATTACCTAGAGGTCTAAATGTTTCTTAAGTACCCAACACAATCCAATAAACAATTTAGAGAAATCAAGGGGTGGGTCCACCCCCTTGTAACCATAAGAATGAGGGGGGCGGTTAGGATGTAATGGATAGTTGGGTTTATTAGTTAGGTTACAAGTGATTTAGTTTAAGTATTTAGAGGTTATGTAATAATATAGTGTGTTAGGGTGTTCGGGGATCATAACTAGCTTAGAAAAATAAAAACAATGTGTTTAACAATATTTTTGTGTTTCGAGTAGTGTCCGGTTGTTAGGTTCGATACTGTTCCGTTAAAGTGCTTAATTAATCCGTATGGTGTCCTATATATATATTTTTTAATGTTTTTTATTCTCAACACTCAGGAAAGCATACTGGACTATTTAGTAACTTTTCTGCACACTACTAGTATGTTAATAAGCACATGTAAGTACGACACAGATACAGAAAGCAGTTAAGTAATTCGGCACAGTCATTAATCACTTTAATTGACATTAATAAATCGTACGGATACATGGAATTATGAGGGTTGTCACATTCTCCCCTTATTAAGAAAATTTCGTCCCGAAATTTAGCGCGTGGTTACTGAGGAAGCTAGTTATGTTGCGTTGGTTTCCTGGTTTTCCTGGGGTGTCACATCATCCCCCCGTTGATTTGGAATTTCGTCCCAAAATTCTGCAGTAGCTTCAGCCTCAGTAGTGGTTGCATTTTTCTTAAACAGCTGGGGATACTTGAGTTTCATTTGGTCTTCTCGTTCCCAGGTATACTCTGGGCCACGACGGGAATCCCAACGGACTCGGACGAGAGGTATTCTGGTACGCCTTAGAACTTTAACATCTCGGTCAGTAATCTCTACTGGTTCCTCGAAGAATCGCAACTGGTCGTCGATAGTGAGCTCCTTAAGAGGTACTATGAGGGTCTCATATGACAGACACTTCTTCAGATTCGACACATGGAAAACATTGTGAACTCCGCTGAGTTCTTCAGGTAGATTCAACCTGTAAGCGACTTTGCCAATTTTCTCAATAATTTCGAACGGTCCGACATAACGTGGATTGAGTTTGCCTCGTTTGCCAAAACGAACTACCCCTTTCCAAGGTGAGACTCTGAGTAGCACTCGATCCCCAACCTGGAACTCGAGTGGTTTCCTTCGCTTATCCGCATAGCTTTTCTGATGGTCATGGGTTGCCGCCATTCGTTGTCGTATCTGTGCAATCTTCTCGGTTGTATCCACTACAAGTTCTGGGCCAGTGATTTGACTGTCACCAACTTCTGCCCAACAGAGAGGTGATCGGCATTTACGTCCGTACAATGCCTCACACGGGGCGGCCTGGAGACTGGTGTGATAGCTGTTGTTATATGAAAACTCCACTAACGGGAGGTGTTTTTCCCAGCCATTACCAAAGTCGATTACACATGCCCTAAGCATGTCTTCAAGGGTTTGGATGGTACGCTCAGATTGCCCATCCGTCTGTGGATGATAAGCGGTGCTCATATTTAAACGTGAGCCGAAAGACTTGTGCATAACTTGCCACAGTTCAGAAGTAAAACGTGAGTCACGATCAGAAATGATGGAGGTTGGCACTCCGTGCCTTGACACTACTTCCTTTAGGTAAATGTCTGCTAGAGTAGAAAACTTATACGTTTCCTTGATAGCCAGAAAATGTGCAGACTTGGTCAGTCGATCCACGATCACCCAAATGGTATCGTTTCCTCGTTGAGATCTGGGCAGGCCAGTAACGAAGTCCATGGAAATTTGCTCCCATTTCCATTTAGGTATCTCTGGTTGTTGAAGTAGGCCTGAGGGTTTCTGATATTCGGTCTTGACTCTCGCACAAGTCAAACATTTGCTAACGTAGGTTGCTATGTTGCCTTTCATACCAGGCCACCAATACGTAGTCTTGAGATCGTGGTACATCTTATCCGAACCAAGATGTACCGAATAACGAGACTTATGTGCTTCATCCATCACAAACTCGCGTAAGTTTCCATAAAGTGGAACCCAGATGCGCCCTGTTACATAATAAGCGCTGTCTTCCTTTTGTTCTAGCCGCTGCCTTGATCCTCGCAGGGACTCAGCCCTGATGTTTTCTGCTTTCAATGCTTCAACATGAGCATCACGAATTTGAGCAGGAAGACTAGATTGGATGGTAAGCTGTAACACACGTACACGCTTAGGTATAGTATCCTTTCGGCTGAGGGCGTCGGCCACAACATTGGCCTTGCCCGGATGATACTTGATCGCGCATTCGTAATCATTCAAGAGTTCGACCCATTGGCGTTGTCGCATGTTTAATTCCTTTTGCTTGAAGATATGCTCGAGACTCCTGTGATCGGTGTAAACGGTGCACTTGGTACCATACAGGTAATGTCTCCATATCTTAAGTGCGAAAACAACTGCTCCCACTTCCAGGTCGTGAGTAGTGTAGTTCCTTTCGTGAACCTTAAGTTGGCGCGATGCGTAAGCAATGACCTTGTCACGTTGCATCAACACATAACCAAGTCCTTGGATGGAAGCGTCACAATAAACCACAAAATCATTTGTGCCTTCCGGCAATGAGAGGATAGGCGCGCTACAAAGTCTGTCTTTTAAGTGCTGAAATGCAGATTCTTGTGCGTCACCCCAACGATAGGTGACACCCTTCTGAGTCAGTGAAGTGAGAGGTTGCGCAATCTTTGAGAAATCCTTAATGAATCTTCTGTAGTATTCTGCCAAGCCCAAGAATTGGCGGATTTCTGTTGGTGTACGGGGTGCAGGCCAGTTCTTGATCGAGTCAACCTTGGATGGATCTACATGAATCCCATCCTTGTTTACCACATGGCCTAGAAAGTGGACTTCGCGAAGCCAGAAGTCACATTTTGAAAACTTGGCATACAACTGCTCTTTTCGAAGAAGTTCCAGCATAAGTCGTAGATGCTGCTCGTGTTCCTCCTGACTCTTAGAATAGATTAGGATGTCGTCGATGAAGACAATAACGAACTTATCCAGGTTAGGTTTGCATACTCGGTTCATGAGATCCATGAAGACCATAGGTGCACTCGTTAATCGGAAAGGCATAACTAGAAACTCGTAATGGCCGTAATGAGTTCTGAATGTTGTTTTGGAGACGTCCTCCTCTCGGACTCTCAGCTAATGGTATCCCGATCTCAAATCAATCTTAGAGTAATAACTCGACCCTTGCAAATGGTCGAACAAATCATCAATGCCTGGAAGAGGATAAGGATTCTTCACGGTCACCTTGTTGAGTTCGCGGTAGTCAATACACATTCTGAAGGTACCGTCTTTCTTCTTCACAAATAACACCGGAGCTCCCCAAGGTGAAGAGCTAGGACGTATGAAACCCTTTTCCAAGAGTTCTTGTAATTGCGTGGACAGTTCTTCAAGTTCTGACGGAGCAAGTCGATAAGGTGCACGAGCTATTGGTGCTGCTCCAGGAGCTAGCTCGATTTGAAACTCGACTTGTCGATGAGGCGGAAGACCAGGTAATTCCTCAGGAAATACCTCAGGAAAATCGCGTACAATAAGTATGTCTTCAATTCTCTTCTCTTCCGTTGATGTGTCAGTAACGAGTGCTAGAATGGCAGTGTGGCCCTTTCGCAAACACTTATGGGCCTTAAGGAAAGAGATAATGCCTACGACAGCACCACTCTTGTCGCCATGAATCATGAGGGGTTCTTCACCAGAACGAGGGATACGGGTGATTTTCTCCTTGCAAATAATCTCCGCTTGGTGTTGAGATAACCAATCCATCCCAATGACAACGTCAAAACTACCTAGAACGATAGGAATGAGGTCGATAGAAAAGGTCTGATCGGTAAGGACAAGCTTGCAACCCTTAACTACATGTGTAGCCTCTAGACTTTTACCATTCGCTAACTCTACGATGTGCTTGGTGTTCAAAAGTGTTGGAGTACGCTTAAGCATCTGACTAACTTTTAAGGATACGTAGCTAGTATCGGCACCCGAATCAAATAAAATAGTAACAAAGAAATCATCCAGAAGAAACTTACCCATCACAACGTTGGGATCGTCCCTTGCATCACCCTGACCAATCACGAACACACAACCCCTTCCCCCATTACCATTGTTGTTTCCCCCATTGCCGTTTCCATTCCCCTGATTGTTCTTGTTCTGGTTCTGATTTAGCTGGGGGCAGTCTTTCTTGAAATGGTCCTCAGCACCACATTGAAAGCACCCTTTGTTGTTACCTTGTTGTTGCTGCTGCTGGCGTTGATTTGGTGGGGCTTGCTGATGCTGCCGATTCTGATTCACTAGATGCTGACTCCTGCAATCCCTTGCAACATGACCAGGCTTGTTGCACCGATGACAGTTGCCTTTACTACATGGCCCGCTGTGGTGCAAGTTGCAGCGATTACATTTGGGGTGATTTCCCTTGTACCCATCCTGACCTTGATTTCCAGAAAGCTGCTGACTGGGGCTCCTATGGTCCTCAGTCCTTCGTTGCTGAGACTGAGACTGAACAGAGGTAGAGCCTTTGCTCGAATTTCCATCCCATTTTCACTTGTTGTCATTGGGGGCATCAGTAGTAGCAGCGCTAATACGCTTCGGCAGCCTGTTCTGCTCAACTGCCTGATCGGTGAGGCGATGAGCCAACTTGATGATTTGCTGAATGGTACCCAGGTTAGCCGAAGTCATGTGACTCTGAATCTCTGGTACAAGACCCTTGAGGTACAGCTCAATACGTTTGATGGGAGGGTCCACCATAGTGGGACACAGGATGGCCAGCTTGTTTGACCTCTTCGTATACGCCTCAATCTCAGACCCCGTCATCTTCAGATTGAAGAATTCCACCTCTAGCTTGTGTATGTCGTCACGACTGCAGTACTCTTCCTTGATCAGTTCCTTAAAGTCATTCCATGTGGTGGCATTAGCAACCGCCAACCCAAGCAGTTGAACCTGTACTTTCCACCAGGTTAACGCAGCACCTTCGAGTGTTCCAGTAGCATATTTCACCCTACGATCTTCAGGGCATTCACACATCTCGAAAACAGACTCGAGCTTCTCAAACCAGTGAAGAAGACCTACAGCTCCTTCTGTGTCGCTGAAAGTACTAGGTCGGCAGTCCATGAAGGTTTTGAACGTACATACGGGAGGCTGAGCATGTTGACCTGTTGCGCGAGAATAAAAGACAAGGTTAAGCATAAAAGTGGGTTCGTGAAGGTAGGATCTAAACGTCCTAAGATGGGTTGATATGGCAGGTTATACCTCATGCAGGAACAGCTGCGAGTGCCTCGGCAACTCGTTCATTGATCAAAGCCGTCAACTGGGCTTGAGTGAGGTTGATACGTCCTCCGCGTCCGTTCATGATCTTCACAATGAAGCAACGTAAGTGAGAAAAGTGTCGCGAAAGTGCGTAAGTGTGGGACGACAGGAGAGAGTAAGCATACAAGGTCCAAATAGCAATTATCACGTTAACTAATGCACAGTGTGAACTATCTAACCGACAATATAACATAGATCATACCACCTATTGTGTCGAGTCTTGCACGTGGAGCGAAGCGTCGTTGTGGATCGTTGAGCACTATACAGGTTATAGTCTGGTTTTGTCAAAAAGCTTTTCCCCTTTTTAAAACCAAGTTCACTATAACCAATGGCTCTGATACCAATCTGTCACACCCCCAAAATCCACCATGCGGAGTACCACCACTTGGAGGCGTGACATGACCAGGATCGAGCCACCAATCATATTGAACAACACAATTAAGTAAATAAAACCAACCACAATACGATTGGTGACCAAAAGAAAGTTAACCAAGTTCATTTTATCAGCGGAAGCATAAAACGTTAAACCAAAACATAAGTTCGTAGTTCATAAGTATTAAAGACTCAAAACAAAAGTTTCATAAGTTCATAAGGTTTATTTATTAAGTACGGAACATAACAGTTCGCATCCCACAACGACCACCTCCATGTGCAAGCCCCATAGCATCTAGCGACCTGCAAAGCATGTAACAACAAGTCAACAACAAAGTTGAGTGAGTTCACGATTGGTTGTCCATTTTAGAGTTGTTTCCAAAAACGTAGTTTAATCTCATCCAGCTATCCAGCCGTGGGGGTTACCCCATAGTTCGAAAACGTTTATTAGTTAACCATCCCATGTCCACCTTCCCTGGCTATCCAGCCCGGCACTCCGGCCGTGGGGGCTACCCTATTATTTAGACTACCAGACTCGTTTATCATATCGACTACTAACGAAAATTAATTGTGCCCTAGCGTCGGTGTCTATCATCACCGACGTGCCATAGTCCATTAGTACACACCCATCCAACTGGCACGGTTTGAGGTTTGTTAAACCTAATAGCGCTATTAACTAATGACCCGCTCGCCATAGCCTCGGCGATTAAGTCGATACAAAAAGGGAGGGACTTCGCTGATAGAGTTCTAGTCCAGTAAGTCTAATTCGTCCCAACAGGACGAGGAATTTACATTCCTGAACACGTCCCAAAGGACGAGGAATCCCTATTCCTGAACCCATTCCCATTCCCACCGGGAATTTACCATGCTTTGTAGAAAAGTGTGAACTCACCTCGGTTTGCTCGGTTAGATTCTCATATATAGCTAACAGTCAAGGTCGGTCAATCACGTCCTAATAAGGTGTGGATAACAATCAGTTTCTCATGCATAACACGTATCCTACGTACGGTTTATTTACTCATTACTTCTATCAATAACAGGTACACACTTTAATAGTTCACGCTCATTTAAACATTCCACCTATAGCTACTCAAAAACAAGCATGCGATATTGCACATATTACTTTTATTGACATATAACATGTTAGATCATCCTCAGATAACATACTCGACATTTAGACACGCAAATTACTACTTATGTCATTTCAACTTAAATATCCAAAACTGGACTGTTTTCGGGCATTTTAATAAAATAGTTAACTTATTCCAAAAATTCCCAAATTTTTACAAAATGTCTTAAACGATCCAAATATTATTGTGTAAAAATCTCGGGATCCAATTCATTACCAATATTTTATAAAAATTCATTTTCTGGACTGAAATCAGATTCATCTTTTTCTGACTGCAGTTCACAGAATAATTTATTTAAAATTCATCGTAAGTCTGATTTACGAAATTCCAGCGGGAGAATTACAAATACATCAATGGTCATCTACAGTACAAATTTCATGAGCTAATTCTACACAGAATTCAAGTTATGACGGAAAACAGAATGCATATTTTCAGCAGTAAAAATGCAGCTTGAGCTGCTGTCCAAAAACAGATCTTTAAAAATAGTAAACGAAGTCCAAAAATTATGATTCCAGTGCCATTAGAACCGTATTTCATAATAACATGTTGTAGACTCAAGAAAATCAAGTTTTTGTTAAATATTGGCCTGTTTACAGCCAACTGAAGTTGGCTGTAAAAGCTTGGACAGAAGCTGTTTTCAGCTTTTAGCTTTCTAACTTGTGTTCGATTGATTCCGGTAACATGTTTAGTGATCACAACGACATCCAACATCAATATTAACAAGCAAATCATCAGGTAATCAACAAGAATCAAAACAACTTCATATTAACATCACTTCATCACATTTCAACAACATTTCATCATTAGGTTAGCTCTATGTTCAAAACTTTGTTATGATCCTTTAGTGTTCATGGACTCTCATCATAAAATAACTATTAACCACTCTAAATAACATGAAAAATGACGGATCTAAGTTCTTACCACTAGTTCAAGACTAGGGAAGTTCAAGTGAAGAAATGTGGTGGATAAAAGAAGATAAGAGAGGTCCTTCAACTTCCGAACACACCGAGCTTCGTTGTATGCCTTCTAACACCTATGTATGGCCTTAGAATGGTTGAAGGAGGTTGAATGATGATGATGATGGTGGTGTTGGCTCACGGCCGTGACAAGAGGAGGAGGGAGAGAAGGTTTGAATGTGTTGTGTGTTGAATGATGATGGTAGTGCAAGATTTATGGTTCTTCTTATAATCCCCCAACATGGCATTACCTAGAGGTCTAAATGTTTCTTAAGTACCCAACACAATCCAATAAACAATTTAGAGAAATCAAGGGGTGGGTCCACCCCCTTGTAACCGTAAGAATGAGTGGGGGGGTGGTTAGGATGTAATGGATAGTTGGGTTTATTAGTTAGGTTACAAGTGATTTAGTTTAAGTATTTAGAGGTTATGTAATAATATAGTGTGTTAGGGTGTTCGGGGATCATAACTAGCTTAGAAAAATAAAAACAATGTGTTTAACAATATTTTTGTGTTTCGAGTAGTGTCCGGTTGTTAGGTTCGATACTGTTTCGTTAAAGTGCTTAATTAATCCGTATGGTGTCCTATATATATATATATATATATATATATATATATATATATTTGTAACGTTTTTTATTCTCAACACTCAGGAAAGCATACCAGACTATTTAGTAAATTTTCTACACACTACTAGTATGTTAATAAGCACATGTAAGTACGACACAGATACAGAAAGCAGTTAAGTAATTCGGCACAGTCATTAATCACTTTAATTGACATTAATAAATCGTACGGATACATGGAATTATGAGGGTTGTCACAATCACAAGTGACCAAATTACCTTTTTACCCTCTTTATTTTATGTTGGTTTACCCTATAAGGTAACCACTCGAAACTCATTATCTATTAGTCATTGCATGACCAATTAATTGTATTAGTCCTTTTTAACCATTAAACACGGTTTATTATCATTGTCTTTTGTTCCGAACCGCACATGTCGTATCGGAACATCATAATTCAAACATGACTTTCTATTATTCATAACTTATAACACCAATAGGTATTAAATAAAAGTTGTAAGCTTTACTTACCTTGCATCCTGATTATGCTTTTCCTTCTTTCTTGATTCGTTTGACCCGCTTCCTTCCCAAACTTTCACCTAGCTCGTCAAGCGTCAAACTATCATTATAATTTGTAAGATATTTAAATTAGTCATAATCATTTACGACTATTCCATCCTACAATTCTTACGTCGAATTTATCATTCGATCATATCAAAAGTCAGTTTGACTTTTTAAAAGTCAACTGCCTATTAACATAAAAATTACACGATGTAGCTCAACTACTCGTTTGATTACTTGGTCAATTATCCGGTAAGCAGCATTCTTATGCTACCGTTTTTTAACCACTTTATTAACCAAGTTCATGTAATCGAATTTCATCAATTTAACACAACTTTAATCATTTTTAACACATACATAACGATATCATACATCATTTAACATGAATATATCATTGATTTTTCATCTTATCATACTAAACTCACTACTTAGCAAGTATGATTTATATACTTAAACACCGAAATTGTTCAAGTATCATCTTATTAATATCAGATATGATGATTCTAATCATAATTATATCATCAATTTCATCATATGATTAAAACCCACTTATCCTAGTGTGGTAAATCATATAATCATTCAATTTATAGCATCATATGTATAATTTTCACTTAGGGTTTTGTTCCTAAGCAAGTATACATCAATAATTCAGTCATAGCTTCAATAATTCATTCATAATTCGCGATTATGATGTTTACTCAAATTTCACAACTTCACAAATCATCAAAATTTGACATACCTTATGATCCCCTAGCTTGGGTGATCATTAATTCACGTTCAATTGTGAATTTAGACTTCGTTTGAGCCTTCAATTTGATGAATATGTTGGAATTAGGGTTTTAAGCTCCTGGGAGCTTCCGGATGTCGATCCACAAAACACACACTAAGTGTGTGTGTTTTGTTTTAAGTTTCTTTTATAACTAAACTTTCAAGTTATCCGAATTTGGCCCCTCTTGTTTGGTTAGTTATTAAGTAGGCCATAACCTACTTATTTCTAACAATACTTCCACTTATTAACTAGGTTAAAGATTTCTTGTTGAATTAGGGAATTCGGGGGATTTATGACTTAGTTTATTTTAAGTCCCGTTGACTCGGGCCTTTTATAAACTTTATTTCCTCCAAAGATTTCATTAAACGTTTTATTAAATACTAGGTTTAGTTATATAAATCCTAATATTTTCCGGGTTAATTTTACCACTAACGGTACTTTACCCGTTCTTTAGTATTAACTTCGTTTAATTGCCAAACCCGTTTTCGGGGTGTTACAACACGGGGTCGTGGCCGGGGCTCTGTTCTGGCTATAAATAGGGGTGCTTGGTTCACTTCAAAGGCATCCATTGGCAAACCACTTCTCTCCCACTCTGCCACCACTCCACCACCACTACAACACCAGCACCCACCACCATCATCCATCTATCATCTTTAGAGTGTGTAGTAGTCTCGGGATCCAAGATTGATCGTAAGAGTTCTTGTCAATCAAAGTTCATGTTTGGCTATCTCTTACATCACTTGGTGAAGACAAGTCTTTAATGTATTACTTTTGATTTTTATTCTTTTGCCGCTTTTTAATTGGGTTTGTATTAATGACTTTAATAACTAGTTTCTTATGTTGAAAGTGAATTTACTTTACCATTTCTTCATGATGTCATTGATTTGCTCATTCATGTCTTTACGGTCTATAAAAGCGTGTTAACTACCTGGAAGGGGGTTAGGAGGGTGGTTTGGTAAAGTTCTTGGCTCGTTCAGTGTATAGATCCTGCGAGGACTTGGTTCAAGCTTACTAGGACCTCCTTCAGTGCCCAAAAGGTATTGGATGGCGGGGGTGAGAATAGCTTGAACCCCTCATATTTTAACTACTATTAAAACTTTAAACCAGCTTCTTGGGATTGTATCCTTGCTGACTTAAACCACTTAGCCGAGGGTAACGTCACCTTCAAAAGAGGGGCCTACCATTTTTCGCATTAATAATTTACTTAATTGTCTTTCAATATTCCGACCCTTTGGGATTGTATCCCTGCTGACTCAAATCACTGGTTTGAGGATAACGCCACCTTCAAAAGAGGGGCCTGCTACTATAACCAAGGTAATCTCTTAAAAAGTCCGAAAGTGCGAAAAGCATCAAAGGGTACATTAAAGATGAGTTGGATCCAAGTGAATCTATCTTGTCTATTTGTTTTTCATTTTATTTATCTTTTTATTTTAGATTTATTTTCATGTTTAAAAACTCTTTTAAAAAATTTAGATCGATTAGACGTTGACGATAAACCGGTACTAAAAGCTCTGTGTCCTTGGACGACCTCGTTATCTTACCAACACTATACTACGCTCGCGATGGGTGCACTTGCCCAAGTGTGTGTTTAGTGTTAGTACAATATCGTGTTTTATAAATTTAAAACTTGACTAATGCGTAAAACGGGCTTAAAATATTAATAAAATCATATCACGCTATACGCACACCACTAAGGTGCTGTCTTTTGTTTTCATCTGATCCAGGAGATGAGGAAGGAATCCATATATATAACAAATCCCCTATGGATCACGAAGTTGTGGCGAATAAGTAATTCATGATCAATTGGGCTTTTAACAATCGAAGGATGTGTTTAGCATCAAAGCAATGGTTTATTAAGGGAGTAAGTGATAGGTCTTTGAAAGTACTTAGCTTTTCGTGTTTAAATTCGCGAAATTATGTGAATTTAAGTTCTTGAATGCACTACTTTGACAGGGTTTGTGTTTTGCATGCTTTGATGGGTTTAAAATGCATTTAGGGAGCTTAATGGAACTTTAGAACAAAGCTAAAAGGACCCGGGCCAAGGAAACGAAGAAAACAGAGGTGTTCGGATGTCACCCGTATCGCCAACGACCATTACCCCCATCGTCGAAACCTTGTTATAGTGTGCGAAGTATGGTCTTTTGCTATAAATTTTCGGTTTAATGCTATGGTACGACTATTTTCAAATGGGGGGGTTATAATAGAGTCTTGGAGCCTATTTCATCAATCTCTCATCTCCCTAAACTTTCAAATTTGTCCTCTAACATCGAAAACGAAGATCCAAATCAAGATTTCAAGATTTTACTTCTTGATTCCAAGTTCCTTCAACCACGAGCGGCTAATCTGTCGAGCTTCAACCCGTGTGTAGACTTTGTAAGCTATTTAGGGTTCTTGATACACTAATTGAGTTGTGGATTGTTTATTTAACATTTGCGTATTTGAACAATTGTGTTGCTTATGTTAGCATTGTTTCGGATTCATAAATGGTTAAGATTTCTTGCATCACTGACTTTATGAAATGAATTCTACTAATGTTGCTTCGATTTAAATTAGATTCTTATTCAACATTAGAAGGTGGATACAATGATTTAGAAACCGGCTTTTATAACGTATTGGGCTAGGGCTAAGAAAACGATTTAACTATTGTACCGAGCGGTTTAACAGGGTGACTAGTCATCCTTATAATCAATAAAAATACAGCTTTAACTCAAAAAATTATCCAAAGCTACATAATTCCATAATGAAAAATCGATTTTTCACCAAAGTTTTCTTAAATAAAACTCTACAATAGGTTTATGGCATTGTAGTATTGAATCCATTAAGTTCACGATCACTTAAAAGACGAAATTCATTATTATCATCATTCTTATCATCAATAACATAATTACTTCTGTTTTCTACAATATAAAATAAGAAATTATGGCATTGGAATGTTAAAACACAAGGGTACTTGTCATATAACTAAAATATATAACAATAACTTTGTGTTTGAGAAGCCGCTTCATGTCTTCCTCACCAAACATGTTATCTATATCATCATTATGAAGTTTTCCTTCCGGCTCTTCTTCGACCACCCAAAATTCTGAATGATTAACACTTTCATAATCAACCGGATCATAGGGTCTCTTAGCATATTTGAGTCTAGAGAAACATTAACCCAAAAATGACACTTAAAGGTAGATTTTGATGTAATAAAAAAATAAAAAAATTAAAAATTCAATGTAGAGTTAAAACCCAAAATTGAACATGGGTATAAACTAGTTCATCAGTATGTACCGGTAATACCGGATCTTCGAAGGTATAAATCGGGCTCTATTATACCGATGACGTCTCCTGTAAGCGATATAACTGGTATACGAGCAGGTTAGACACTGGGTGAGTGAGATTTAATAAGATGAGAGAGACTCAATTTATAACAATTTTCATAATGAACTCATGTTATCCTATCCCACTAAAACGTGCAATACTCATGCTCTCTACCTTGTTGATGTGGCATTTTCAATACATACAAACACAAGTTTGCTTTATCGGCGGCAATAGTTCTCTTTCTTGGTTGGCCAAAAGTGGCGGCCAAGTTTTTTTTATGTTTTTTTATTATTATTATTTTTTTTTTGCATAAAATAGTTATTTATAGGTCCTGCCAAATTACAATTTTATCCCCTGTTTAAAATAACGATCTTGCCCTCTGCCAAATTACGATTTTATCACCTGTTTAAAATTACGATCTTGCCCCCGGTAAGAAATTAAATTTATGCTTTGCCCCCAGCTTAAATTTACAATTTTTCCTTGGTTAAAAAAAAATTATACTTTTGCCCACCGCTACAATTCTGCCAAATTACAATTTGGCTCACAGTTTAAAATTACAATTTCGCCACCAGTTCAAAATAAATTTTTTCCCCCAACTAAAAATTACAATTTTGCCCTCAGTAAAAATATTACGATTTTGCCCCCAATTCAAAATAAAAAATGATTTTGTCCTCAGTTCAAAATATTATTTTACCTCCATTTTAAAATTACGATTTTACCCAAGCTAAAAATAGCAATGTTGCTATAGTTTTTTTTGGGCAAAACTGTGTTAGTGTTTTATTTTACTTTGTTTACTCAATTTAGTTTTTATTCGTGCCAAACAGCTGCCTAGCACTCGCTAATTGGTCCTGATAAATTATTGTTTTGCCCCCAGCTATAAATTACAAGCTTGCCATCGTTTTAGTTATTTTTTTTTATCATAACTATGATAGTGTTTTTCTTTATTTGGTTAACTCGATGCATCTTTTTTTATATCGTGTTATAAGTAGCATGTATAACTAACCCAAATAAATGCGTCGTGCCCCGCAACGCGGGCTGCGGATAACTCTAGTTCATAACAAAATCCTTTCATGCTCTTGATGTGTTCCAGGTCCGGTTTCCCCTTCTAGGTTGGGCTTGGCCAGTATTTAATGGGCCAACCTGATTCACAATATAATATGACCACAAATGTAGTGAACTAGTTTTTGCCCCGTCCGCTTTGCGGGGCAATAAGCCGAATATTTCTCTCTCATAACATGTATGTCTGTGTTTCGGTTATTTGTACATACTACTCATAACACGATCTCAAAAAACAATTACATCGAGTCAACCAATTAAAACAAAAACACTACCATATTTTTACTAAAAAAAAACTAAAATGATGGAAAGACTATAATTTTAAACTGGGAGCAAATTGTAATTTTTCAGGACAAATGAGCATGTACCAGGCATACCTGGACGAATAAAAATTACACCTATGCCCACCCACGTTGCGGGGCGTTAAATCAAATATTTCTTAGTTTCATAACATGTATGCATGTATTTAGGTTACTTGTACATACTACTTATAACACGCTCTAAAAAAATACGTCAAGACAACCAATTAAACGAAAACACTACCATAGTTTTGCTAAAAAAATTAAAACAATAACAGGTCTGTAATTTTGAGCTGCGGGTAAAATACTAATTTGTGAGGACAAATGAGCAAGTGTTAGACAACTGCTTGACATAATAAAAGTTACATTGAGTCAACCAAGCAAAATAAAAAGTACTATAGTTTTGCAAAAAAAAAAAGTAAAACGATGGCAAGATCATAATTTTTAACTGGGGGAGAAATCGTAAATTTTGAAATGGGAGCAAAATCATAATTTTGAACAGAGGGCAAAATCGTAAAAATATTTTGAACTGGGGGCGAAATCATAATTTTAAACCGAGGGCAAATCAGAATTTTGAGCTATGGGGGAAAAACATAATTTTATTTTGAACTGTGGCCAAAAACGTAATTTGAGTTGGGGGCAAAATCGTAATTTTGAGTTAGGGGCGAAAACATATTTTTATTTTGAACGGAGGGCAAAAGCGTAATTTTAGACGGAGGGCGAAACCGTAAATTTAAACGGCGAATAGAATTAGAAATGGGTTTTTGAACTGAGCGCAAAAGCGTAAATCTTGAGCAAGGGCAAGAATATAGTTTTATTTTGAATTAGGGGCGAAAACGTAATTTTAAACAAATGATGAAACCGTAATTTTAAGCTAGGAATAAAATTAAATTAAAAATGGGTTTGTTCAATAGGGCAAGCTGCCTGGCACTATTCCCTCAGCTTCAAATTGTATATGTAGTAAACTAGTAAATTCCCCGTGCGTCGCGGCGAAGTCTAAACGTAAAGTAACTCGAATTTATATCGTTAAATGAAAACATATTATATTTGAACCGACCTGTTTCCGAACAAAGTTTACAATAAAACGTAGATCAACTTAAAAGTATATAAAATATAAGCACAAAAACGTATTATATTTGACCTGACGTATATTTTGAAAGAAACTTACGTTGAAACGTAAACCAACTTAAATTTATACTGACACGTACATAAAAAGAAGCACATAAGAATATAATGTTTTATTAAGTTAAAGAATGGTACGGCACGTTGTGGGGACGTTGAAATGTAACGTAACTTGAATTGTTACCGTCTAATGAAAACGTATCACATTTGACCTCATTCATTTTAATTTATAATGTTTTATTAAGTTGAAGAACGGTATAACATGAAAACATATTATATTTGACTTAACTGATTTTCAAAAAAAAACTTACGTCGAAACGA
Organism: Helianthus tuberosus; assembly: GCA_030545235.1. Classification (NCBI taxonomy): domain Eukaryota; kingdom Viridiplantae; phylum Streptophyta; class Magnoliopsida; order Asterales; family Asteraceae; genus Helianthus; species Helianthus tuberosus. The sequence continues at coordinate 88,827,745 of CM060356.1, read as the reverse complement.
ACGGTTCAAATACAGGTCAGTGGTCAAGCACATAATAGGGTTGCAACTGAACATGTGATTTCAAAATTAGCCAAACATCCTTATATAACTCCCGTAGTCCCGTTCACGTTCAAATGGAGCTACTTAAAATTATGAAACTGAACTTGAATTGAATATAAATTGGTTGTTTCAAAGAAGTTATATATTTCAGCCAAGCAAGGCATTCAAAATCAGTACCTAGCCATGGTACCAAGGAAGCCTCTGTTCATAACCATGCTACAAATATCTATAGACATAAAATTGGAGAAAGATAAATTTCAATTTGCTAATAAATGTCATTCAAGCATTATCACAAACACCTGGAAGACACTCGAAAAAGTAACCACATTCTCAGACAGCATCATTTATAATTTCAAGCCAGCCACCATGATTTCTTAGAGCATCCCCAATAAGGGATGTTTTTTCATATTTTTTCTAATGCCAAGGTGTCACTTGCCCAACCAATCCCCATCTTTCTCTCACTTGCCCCTCTCACAAACACATTTCTTCTCTCTCTCCTCTCTTCTCTCTCCTCTCTCCTCTCTACACTCACATAACTTTTCTCTCTCCATTTTTTCTCATTCTTCACCACAAACATCTCTACACCCTCTCTCTTCCACATCACTCCCTCTCTCCTCCACATCACTTTCTCTCTCCCTAAAAACATCAACAAATCATCCTATTGTGGATGCTCTTATAAGAAGAATGCTATAATTAGTCCCTGGCATTCAAAATCATATTTATTGAGAAAAAATAAAGAAATACCTAAATTACATGACGTATATTAACAAAGAGTGACGTATATTAACAAACAGTGAGAAACAGCCAACACTCCATTACCTATAGACCCAATTATTGTTCCTCACTTTCTTACACACCAACTTCAATAAACCCTAAAACCAGATTATGAAAATATGGCAAAAAAATAGCTGATAAATTGGTGTTTGTTTACAGTTGAATGAGCATGACGGTGGGGACAAAGCTTAGCGGAGATCTCAACGCAAGCGAGCGAAGTTCCATCAGTTCTAAGAATCACAACGGCGGCTAAGGTTTTTACAGAGGTTTTGTCAAACAATTCGGCTCAGATCTGCGTATTGGACCGCCTTGGCTGCAATGGAGGTTGCAAGTGGAGAACCTCGCACTTGCCGTCCTCCGATTCTGCCACGCCAAGCAACGCTCCTGAGCTTAGTCATCACAGCCGCTTAATCGAAATCACCCCTCCTTATTAGCCTGTCATCAGACGCCAATGACGACCTTCGGAAGAAGAAGGCCTGCAAACACGTACACCGCCACCGTCAATCCAGCCAATCAATTTGTTTTGCCAAATTGCAAAACCCTTTGGACAAAGCAGGTGAACCACTATTCACCGCAATTGCTAAATGTTGTAGAGATAATGGTTCACCGCAATTGCTATATGTTATAGAGATAATGGTATCAATATAGAAATGTCATTTATACCCAGAACCACAAGAAATAATATTGACTAAAGTAAATTTAACGTTATGTTTTTTAGATTATAGTTTTTTTTTTTTTTTTAACGGCCAACAAACTCAATCCCGAGCACTCTCGGGGCACCCACTGGACAAACGGAGTACTTCGAGAGAGTAACCTAAATAAATTTCATAGTTTGTTGAACCTTTTTCGAATTGACCCATACATACACCTAATAATAACGTTAGTGTGCATCTTTAGTCACAAAATTTTCACTAAAATTTCCAACACCTTCATCAGTAGCTATCACATTCAACAAAGGTTGGTTTTGCTTAATACGGACGGCCGTTTTGTGTATTGCAATTAGTTCCATCGTGTGAGATTTCCAAAAGCATTAACATGTCCTTTGTTTCCGCTATTAAATGTGTTTTTGAAAACAGGCATACAAATCTCACTACTAAGGCTTAAGCTCATTTGTTAAATGAACCGGGCATAGGGTTTGTATCGTGTTTGATTCCTATCGTGTTTGGGCGGCTGCTGGCCCTCGCCGGACTGGAGTGACGGTGGGGTGGAGGGGTTGTTAGGGTTTTTTCAAGTTATTTATTTTTATTTTGTAAAAAGTAAAATAGTCATTTTATCAAAAAGGAAAATCAACAAAACATAGTTGTCAAAAGGATTAAAAATAGATTAAAGTGAACAGGTGACCTTAACCTGAGAAATGATCTATTAGGTTACACTTACACCAAAGCTTATCAGAAGTCACAAGTGAACACGTTTGCAAAATAAAACAACTAATAAAAGACGTTTATAACCTTGATGGAGTTCCTCCAGAAACCACAATAGTCTCACCGGTTATATACGAAGCATCATCAGAAGCCAAGAAAGCGGTGGCTGCAGCCATGTCTTGTGTGGTCCCAAGCCTTTTGAGAGACGTCATGTTTTCCTTCTCCCTTCTCTGAAGGGTATTTTAGACATTTTGTCAAAGGTCAAACATACGATACAGTCAAAGACGCAGAGACACTATTGAAGTAGAAAATGCTTACCTTGCTTTCACTGCTGGTAATGTATGAAGCAAAGTGTGTAGGCACAAACCCAGGGGCCACACAGTTAACACGCGTATGTGGGGCTAACTCTGTTGCAAGAGCCTAAACAAATACCATGAAGAAAGAAAAATTATGACTTTATTATAAAAAATGACGTATGTCCAGATCTAGGCTTCGGCCCGGATGAGATCTGGCCAAACGAGGCCCACACCCTTTCCTATATCTGGCCAGATCTAGGCCTAATCCCGAATATGGAGCCCGATCAGGACAATAACAAACGCAAAAGAAGGGGGTATTGAAACCTTGGTAAGACCGAGAAGAGCAGTCTTTGTGACACCATACATAGCCATGCCAGGTGGCGGTTGGAAAGCACTGATAGACGAAATGAAAACAATCGATGAACCTTTGGATAAGTGAGGGGATGCATCCTGTTCAAAGAAGAAAACACTGCTCAGCTGCCCACAAAATATCTCTCTTCCAAAAGTTTAACGTTTTGGTCAAAAGAGATGGTTAACTATTACATATAAGTATATAACGTTTACCTGAAGAAGTAGTATGGAGGTTTTAATATTGACTTCCCAAAGTTTGTCAAGGGTTGATTCTTTAGTTTGGAGAATGGGATTAACAGACGGATTAACCGCAGCATTTAACACTACTACATCTATTTTCCCATATTTCTGCATACATAACAAAGAAAAAGAGATCAAAATAACTACATAACCAACCTTAATGCACACGCGCCCTCTTAGAAAGTTGGAAAGAACGTATGTTTCATCCCAAAATTGAAAGTTCTTTTTTTTAACTCGCAAGTGGAATATAAGAATATGGGTCCACGTTCATCCTCACCTGAACTGTCTGCTCAATGAGATTCTTTCTCTGTTGCGCATTAGAAACATGGCATACCGACCCCAATGCTTCAATTCCTTGTGCTTTGAGCTTTCCAACCGCCTCATCAACGTTTTTCTATACATGAATGTTTCATCTTTAAACACGATTTGATATTTCAATTCATACATATTTCAATCAACGGAAAAAAGAAACAGATTGAATTTACATCCAACTTGTGCCAAGAATCAAAAATGTTAACGGCACATGTAAGCTTTAAGTTAACCGTCAAGGACTGGGCTGGCACAGTGGTAAGCGTCTGATTCCACTCTTAGTTCAAATCCAACTTCCACTGGTTTTTTCCTTGACCCCTTAAAGGCCTCATACCTGTTCCCACTGGTTAGCAGGGTATTGGTGGGCCCGTAACTTTCCCTTAACGGTTTCTCATGGTTACCAAAAACAAACCTAACCTTAAACTTGTGCTTTTGGAGCAGAAACAAGACCAAATGACCATCAATTTGACCAAAACATTCATAAGCAAGTCTTGAATCACATTCTCAAAGGCTCAAGCATTGATTTTAACCAAACACCACCTCAACCAATTCACTTTTTTTTTTTCTTTTTGAACCGGTTTCAACTCAACAAATAATCGTATAATGATTTAAAGATAAGCAGTTATAACTGAGCAAGTTAAAGAAAACAAAATGTAACCACTTAACATCAAAAATTCAGCATACCTTCTTCAATTGATATCCAATCAAAAGAAACCAAAGAAAGTGCAGACATAATGAGATAAGTTGAATAATTTGTGATTATTGAACTTAAAATAATCCATATATGAATTACAATAATCATCAGATAGCCAGATCATAATCAGTCATTGAAAAACCTGTTTGCGAGAAGAGATGACGACAGAGGCACCTTCAAACCCAAGCCGTTGAGCGATACTGAACCCTATGCCTTGAGTTGAAGCTGTAACAATTGCAACTTTTCCTTCAAATCGTCTTCCAAACTTTGATTTCTCCATTTTTATTAATGGATCACTGGTTGACTTTTCGATCGTGAATTTATGGATGCAACAGAAACCATTCCCCAATTTGGATATTGAAAGGTCACCGTCAGCATGATGAGAGCATATGCCACTGAACTACTATGATTTTCGGATTTTTCCCCACATAATGGTTCAATCTTCGAAGATGCTGAGTGCAATGATTTTTCCAACGGCCATGATTGGAGGATGAGCTTATTCTTTCTGTTATAACTTATTGACTTTTGAAAAATAAGTTTTTGTGAAATAATATTTGGGTAATAAGGTGAAAACAAGCTTTTTAGACATTGAAAAGAAGAAATTGAAAAAGGAGTAATGAAAAAGTTATTTGGAGCCTATTTGGTATGGGGTAATGGAATTGACGAGTGAATGGAATGAACAAGGTAATGGAATGGAAGATGTAATAAATTGATCATTACCTTTCTATGTCTTGTTTGGTTACCATGTGTGGATGGAATGAACAAATACTTTTTGTTGTTTGGTATTCGAAAAAAGACGAAGGAATAAAATCAGATGGCGGTGGTCAGTGATGGGCGATGATGGTGGGTGGTGTTAGGTGTCAGTTGTAGCGGCGGCAGTGGTTGGCGGTGGTGGTGAGTGGAGACGACGGCGGGTGGTGACAGCGGTGATGGTGGTGGTGGATGATGGTGGAGGTAGGTGGCGGCGATGGCGATGATGTGGCAAGGGTGGTCGGAGGTGGTAGCAGCGGCGACGATGGTCGGAGGTGGTAGCGGTGGCAGCGGTGGGTGGTGGCGGTTGATAACGGTGGCAGCGATTGGTGGTGGTGGTGATCGGAGGTGGCAGTGGAAATGGTGGTGGCGATGATCGAAGGTGGGTGGTGGTAGTGGCACCGGTGGGTGGTGGCGACGGCGATGGCGAGGACGAAGGTGGGCGGCGACGGTGGTGGCGGAGGTGGAGGTGGGTGACGGCGGCGGATGGTGGTGGTGGTGTGTGTGTGGTAGCAATGGTGGTGGGTTGTGGTGTTGTTAATGAAAGGGGGGGAGGGATTAGAATGGAAAAAAAACAGGGGGGACGGATGAAATGATTTTAAAGGAATGAAATGCATTTTGGAATGCACGATTACATTCCATCGACCAACCAAACACTCTTTTCTCCATTCCCTCACAATGGTCTATTACATTCCACCTTTCATTCCTGCATACCAAACGCTACATTGGTTGTGCTTTTTCCAAAAAGGAAATAAGGAGGTTAAAAAGTCAATAAAGAGAAATGGAAAATCTCATCCAAACATACCCTTAATTGATGTTTTTTTTTTTTACTTTAGTCATAGCCCTGGGTGAAATTTAAAAAGTAAGTTTGTTTAGTAGATGACACTTGTTAAATTTAAGCTCGCTCAAAAGCTTAGACGAGTTTATTAGTTATAGAATTCTAATAAAAACAACTATAGTATATAATGTGTAGGTTATGTTATATATAAAGTTTATAGAAAAATAATCATAACTAATACAAATTTAAGCTCGCTCAAAAGCTCGTCGACTCAAGTCATGGGTAAAGTAAAAATACATGTAAGGGGCGAAGAGGTTAATTTCAGAAAAAATAACATATTAAAAACTGTACCTACAGTTTTAACGCTTTCAATTTTTGTAATATAAGTTGAGGTATCATTAGGAGTGTATGGTTCATTTGGATTGCTTTTGGCTTAAAATCATAACCATAACCATAACCATAACCATAACCAATCTGTTATAGTGTTATGGCGGTTTCAGTTATGTGGTTTTGAAGGTTATAGCAAGTCGGTTGTGGATCGGTTGCTGAAAACAATATAATTGGCTATTATCAAGTAAAATGCATGGATAGTCCCTGTAGTTTATCAAAATAACACCTTTAGTTCCCACTTTTGAAAATTACACCAGTGTTCCCTGTGGTTTGACAGGTTGTTACTTGGATAGTCTCTAGAGTGGATGCCTGTTAGTTTTCTCCATTAACTCCATGTAAAATTACTAAATTACCCATGTTATTAAATTAAAACATTAAGAAGTAGATATATTAAAACTAAATATGGGACCCGCCACCCTTCTTCCCCATTTAGCTCTACTCGCAAGTCCCCAACCCTAATTCCTTCTCACCCGTTATCTCTTCCTCTGTCTCTATATAATTTCCTTTCTCTCTCTACAATTTACTAAATATACATAACCTATAAACAGCACATCAGCTACCCCAAACCCCCAATCTGCAACTGTAATGTCTTCTGTTCTCCTTCAATCTAGAACTGTCACTCCCTCATTTTTCACTATGCGGAGTGTCACCGCGAGGCGTGCGACTGATCGAATCATGCCACCAATCATATTGAACAATTAAGTTAATTAAAGAAAAATCAACACTATGAATACGATTAGTGACACCATATTTAAAAGTCTAAAAAAATAAAGTTTAAGTATTTAGCGGAAGCATAAATTACAAAATCCATTAATAGTTTTAAGACATAAGTTTCAAATTAGGAATTCAACAACGGGAATTTTGGCTTATGTGGTCATGTGGTTGTTTGATGCAATTGTTAAATAAATAATGTTTGGACACTTTTAAAACTTCTTTTGGGACTGTGTGTACTAAGACCCATAAGGGTCAAACAACTATGATGTGGTTGTGGTGTATGTTTGAAACTCTAAATGTTAAGTTTTAAATAATCTAAATGTCCTTAATAAATATTGCATCGACCACTAAGACATTTATGGGTACCAACTTTTGTCACCGCCACATTTGTATTTTTGCTGCGACGTTTTTGTGGTGTGACAGATAGCGCCGTGATAAAAAAGGAACCATACAAGAAAAAATTATAAAAAGGGCTTGACAAATTTTTAAAATTTGATTGTATATATATTTTCACATTTTTACCCTTTCTCACAAACTTGTGAGTTTGAGCCTTTAACAAGCATCCACTGTCAAATCTATACTAGATGCTCATTCTTCATTTCTTGTGTGAATAGCCCATACGGTTCCTACAAATCTAGAACTTGACAAAACAATATATTACTGGTCCTTACCGACTAATCCAAGTAAGTATATGATTGAGGCATTAGGATTCTAAACCCTTTTTCATTTCAACCTTATTTTTATTTTTATCTCACAAAAAATACAATAAAAAAATCTCCCTAGTTAAGCACTTTGAGCCTAAACCCTTTCATTTCAAAACCAACAAGACACCATCACCCAAAAACCATATTTTTATCTTTACACCCTTTATTTTAGTAAAAATTGGTTCTTTTGGAAAAACGCAAAAAAAAATATGCGACTAAGGTTATAAAAAAACACAATTATTCTTTAAAGTGTTTGAAATAAATAAGCAAATCTATTGCTTAAAAAGCACTTGCTTAGTTCATAAAGTCACAAATAAAATTTTCAGAAGAAACCGACTTTTTACGCTTTTAGCCACTTTTAAATAAAACATACCCTACCCCTAACCAAAAACCTATCCTTTCAAAGTCCTCTTGTTATTTGCAAAGATTAAGTCAAAAGGGAGGAGGTTTGATTGATTGTCAAGCTTATGGTAAGAGTAAGTTCCGTATCGGGACCAAGCGTTTCACTTATACATTTCGGCCGAGTGTTGAGTGACCACTTGTGAAGAATGTGAATGTATATATAGCTTAATGAAATTTTACAAATATGTTATGCTTAAAATATTTATTTTTCTTAAAAAGTTCTAAAAAATCATGTCGAATAGGATTGTAAATAAAATAAAAACAAGAATAAATAGTAAACTTGGATTCCCGACACTCTATACACAAGACTCAAAAACTTCTCTTCTACCTATTCTATTTGGGAGTGTGAGCAAATATATAAGAGTTTTGCTTGAGGACAAGCAAAGATTCAAGTGTGGGGGTATTTGATATGCACAAAATACAACATATAAATCATATCAAATGAGGTATAAAAACAACCTTTTTAGTACTAATGTTGGAAAAAGTGTGTTTCTTTGTTTACTTTTAAATTTCAGGATTAAAATAGATTAAACGGACGAAAGGAACAAATTAATGGCGAAAACCAACATAAATACGAAGAAAAGAAGTTGGTACACTATACCGACCCTCCAAGCTTCACCCCAAAGATAAAATAACAAGACTAGAACCCAAGCACGGGGTTGTGCCATCCGGGCATGGGCCGTGTCCCCATTCAAGATTTCCTGAGAATAAAGACAAACAGAAAACGACAAGGGACACAGGGTCGTGTTCCCTAAGCACGGGTCGTGGTCAACTCTCAGATTCGCAAATCTGGGTTCGTACAACAAGTGTATGTGAAGAAGAGCTAACACGAGCATTAAATGAAGACGAATAAGGGAAGGACACGGGACCATGCTTGGTGCGCACGGGGCGGTGTGTGTGACAACTTGCACTTTTTCATGTAATTCCGTACGATATGAACGGTAATTTGTAATATGTGGTTGTGCATGTTGAACTTATGATATGAATGATTTCATGATTTACTTTCAAAAGGCTCACAAATATATTGCATGATGCATGCTACTTATCATTGTTAAATGCAACCCGAAACAGTTCAATTAGTGCATAGAACAAAGCTAGCACAATTATCACATAAACTAGTAGTACTGACAGGAGTTCAGTACTCAGACAGACATCATGTTAGAACACAGATTGAGTCTCAGAACCAAGGTTTACACTAGAACTCTATGTAGGAAAGTAAGGGTTATGAAACTGCCTTCCGAGTGACGAATAAACACCAAAAAGTACCCAAAACACACCCTAAATGCAGAATTCTGTAGAATTCAGCAAAAATCAGCAATTGAACATCAAAATATTGTGCAGAAATAAGGTTTAGATGTTCAGAATAACTTGTAAAGTGTCGGGAATGAAAACTGTCATAAAAGGTATCTCATAACTCACTAAACTGCGCAATTTAGCACCTTAACAAACCAGTAACCAAACGAATAATCGGACACTACCCGAAACACCAAAAATTGAACTAGAAGCATTGTTTTAATGTTACAAGACTAGTTATTAGCAATGAACACCATATTACACATCAAAACATCTAAACACATTAAACCTCTAACTAGAACACTTAAGATCTAACTAAGTAACCAAACTAACAATTAAAACCAAACCATGACCCCCCCCCCTCCCCATTTGTGGACGGTCAACAAGGGGTCCCACCACCCCACCATTTTCTTGAATATTATATTAGGATTGTTGTAAAGATATTAAACATTGAATCCTTTGTGTAATATTATGTTGGTGGATAAAAGAACCATAATCCTTTAGATTGCACACACTTTTCACTTCTCAAAATTCAAACAACAAACTCTCTTCTCCCTCTCCATAACCTACGGCCCAAACACCCTTCTCTTCATCTCCATTTTTCAATCCATTTCAACATAATCTAAGCACATTCTAAGGTGAATCAAGCATAGTTAAGAAGGTTGCAAGCAAGGAAACTTGAAGGACCATCTTAAGGAACTATTAACCATCTCTTTTCTTCTTCATCTTACATCTTGTTCATCCCTAGCCTTTGTGCTAGTAGTAAGTCTTCATGATCTTGATTTTACACCTTATTTTAGTGGTTTAAGTATATAAGTAACTAAAAATCTGAAGATCACACCAAAACAAGAAGATTAATATAAAAATAAAGCTCAAAATCATAACGATCTAAGTTGTTTAAGATGTGTGATGAACTTGTTTGTTGATTTCTTGAGTGTATGGTGTAGATCACCACATAAAAGCTTGCTAGATGATGATTTAAAACATGATCTAGCAAATATGAGCATGAGTCTTGAAAGATCCATGATGATTATCCTTTATGTTAAGTATGAACTTGAATATAAACTTGATTTAGTGAAGAATGATGATTCTTACAAGTTGTAAGTTGTAAAAGTGAAAGATTTCAAAGATAAAAGTTTCAAGAAAAACAAAGTTTACTTCAAGATTTACATGATTTGGTTTTAAAGGAAAGTAAACATGTTTTAAGTGTAAAATCGGACCGTTGATGTATAGAAGACATGAAAAACTCAAGAATATGATTTTTTTGTAAAAATGAGTTACAAGTTGTGAAGATGAAAATTTTGTAAAAAATGAGTTTTATGAAATAAGAACCATGTTTTTAGTGTTATTAAATCATGATAAACATCATGTTAAAATACTACAAGATTTTACAAAACTTCAAGTTCATACCATCATGTAGAAATATGTTTATGGCTCATGGTAAGTTGTAGAATGTTGTTGATGATTGTTGGTAAAATTTTGAAAAAGAAAATGACATGCTAATAAGCATGGAAACCTCCATTTTCAAAGGAAACTATGGCAAAATTTTTGTAAAAATTCAACACTTGGAAAAATATAAAAATTTGCCAATATTCTTGTTATAAAATTACAAGCATTGGAGGTTGATTTTCAAGAATAAAAATGACTAAATAAATATTTAGGAAAATAAATATTTAGAAGTCACAAAATTATGTGCTACATGTATATTACTTGTATTAGTTATACTAAAAATTAGGATCTTGAAAAACAATATACCATACCAAAATACTAAAAATTGTAATTTGAAATATTACAAAAATCACAAGAAAATTAATATATGACTTACACACAAATATTGGACGATTCGGACAATGGACACTTTGGACTATATATATATTCCGGAAATATAATTTGTATCTTGACAAATTTGGTAAACGGTATTTTACTATTGTTATAAGAATATATCATATTTTGGCAATTTGAAAATATATTATTTTTAGAATGGAAGAAAATATATATTTTCGTAAATAACTCAAAAAAATATTATTTTGGTGAAAACTAAAAATATATAATTTTCTAACTTTGATCTTAAAAATATATTACTTTTAAGATATATGTGAATGTATACATATTTTTATCAAATAAAATTGTAGACATTTTCCTATAAAATTCTCTTAAAATATATATATTTTAAGAATATAAAGTTGGTAATTTTTAAATTATGCAAAAACAATATTCCGGAAAATTATACATAAATTATGTATAGAATACTTGATAAATACAAGAAAATACGTATTCCTATACGTATAAATACATACCGACATACACTACCAACACTTGGTAAAAATACGCATATACGTGTATTATGCACCAACACGAAAATACAAAATAACATACATATAATACAAGTATACCTATACTTGAAAATACATATATATGAACCATATGACAAACAAGTTAAAAATATAGTGTTTTTAACAACACCCGGATAATTGTACGGAAATAATTTAAGTTAAAATATCCTTATTTTAACTAATGTATAAAAATTTGGAATTATACAATTACATATACAATATACACCGAGGGCGTAACTTAAAGTATACCAAAATTCCTAAATAAGTCATAATAAATAACTAAGGATAAGAGTCGTTACACGACCTAAGTGTCTAATAAAACTTAGCACGTGTGTAGGTAGTAGTACGACTTGAGGACATCCACTTTGAGTATACGAGGCTCGGACGCAAATTTGTAAGTTCATGTCCCCCTTTTCTTTTAACTGTTTTCGGATTTATAACTTTCGGGGGGTGAAATACATGTTTCAATGGTATGGTTTAGCTTAGGAATGAACTGTTAGATCAGTTTCGGATTGATGTGTTCCTCATTGATTTTTGGTTTGATTCGATGATTTGAATGTGTTATTTGGGTATTTTTGGTTTGATTCGATGATTTGGATGTGTTCCTCATTTTGATTTATGGTTTGATTCGATGAAAAAATAGAGGGTTTCATCATGTTATTTGGGTATTTTGGGTTCTTAATGTTTGTTTTGCTTGTGAAAAAACAGAGGGTTCTTCATGTTTGTTTTGCTTTGAAAAAACAAAGTGTGTTTATTGGTCATTTGAATGTGTTTGATTCGATGATAATCAGTTAGTATTTGGGTATTTTGGGTACTTCACGTTTGTTTTGCTTGTGAAAAAACAGAGGGTTCTTCATGTTTGTTTTGCTTTGAAAAAACAGAGTGTGTTTATTGGTCATTTGAATGTGTTTGATTCGATGATAATCAGTTAGTATTTGGGTATTTTGGGTACTTCATGTTTGTTTTGCTTGTGAAAAAACAGAGGGTTCTTCATGTTTGTTTTGCTTTGAAAAAATAGAGTGTGTTTATTGGTCTTTTGAATGTGTTTGATTCGATGATAATCAGTTAGTGTTTGGGTATTTTGGGTACTTCTTGTTTGTTTTGCTTGTGAAAAAACAGAGGGTTCTTCATGTTTGTTTTGCTTTGAAAAAACAGAGCGTGTTTATTGGTCATTTGAATGTGTTTGATTCGATGATAATCAGTTATTTGGGTATTTTGGGTACTTCATGTTTGTTTTGCTTAATAGAGGGTTCTTCATGTTTGTTTTGCTTTGAAAAAACATAGTTTGTTTATTGGTCATTTGAATGTGTTTGATTCTATGATAATCAGTTATTTGGGTATTTTGGGTACTTCATGTTTGTTTTGCTTGTGAAAAAACATAGGGTTGATTTGTTTTGCTTTGTTCAGGTTTGTTTGTACAGAATGGCTGCGGATGTAAAGATACGCAAAACACCAACTACGAAGGCGAGAACACTTGACAACCTCCTAGAAGATGGTGCGGTGCACACCAGGAAGTGATTGATATGAATGAATATAACCCCAGTGTAGCTCTTGGATTTTCCTTGAAATTCCAGAGCTCGCTAATTACATATCTACCACTGGGGTTATATTCATTCATATCTGCTACATTCCGAAGTGCACAGCAAAGATCCACAATTGCGTGTCTCTGTATTGTATGTTACGATCTTTTGTTATCGAGTCTGTAAGTTCTGTCAAGTCTACGAAGTTGGTATGACGTTTTGTCTCTGTATTGTATGTATTAAAAGTTTACATTTAATATACGTTTTGTCTAAAGGCGACACCTGTCAGTTTTCCGTTTAGTTCTGGTTGAACCTTCATTACAGCCTGAAAGTTAAAATATAAATCAAAGGTGGAAATGAATAGGACGGGTTAACAAATCAAACAGGGATGTAACAAAATTAAAATGTAACCCATGAAAAATAAAATGTAACCCATGAAAAAAAATATTCATTTAGTCAAAAGAATATAAGTATAAGTGAAAGTAAGTTTTCGTGTATGAATGCTACAAGTATAACTAAAAAATATTCATTTAGTCAAAAGAATATAACTAAACCACTTTGTATGAATTTTGGGTTGGTCTCAGGTCGGGTCAGTTTTCATGTATGAATGCTACAAGTATAAGTGAAAGTAAGATTCTTTCCATTGCGCATCAAAGAATGAAATCAAACCACGCCAAAACTCTAAGAAGATGATGATTACACAATACAAAAATAACTTTCTTTTTTTCTTAATATAATCTGTGTTCATAAATACAACAAATTGAAATACACATATCAACATGGTCAAAGCTTCTGAAATCATACATAATGACTATCAAAACAAAACTGGTACACTTTAGCGATCGGAATGTTGTTGCCATTAAATTCTTTCTCGTTTCTACTCGTCCAAAGTCTCCATATCGTAGCGAAAGCCATAACTCCCACCTTCTTCCAAGCCTTGGACCCAACTTAACTTCTAAAGTACTCCAGCATTCACCTTGGACCCAACTTGACTTCAGTTCAGACATATTATGCCTCATAACCTCACAGGCTCAGCTTATGCATCATAGCCTCAACACTTTCAGTTCAGACATATTATGCATCATAACCTCATAGGCTCAGCTTATGCATCATAGCCTCAACACTTTCAGTTCAGACATATTATGCATCATAACCTGCTCATTTGCTTATCAAAACATCTTCAGAGTGAGAACTATGCAACCTGGATATTGCCCCGCCAAGATGCTACTCGGATCTTCTATGTACCCTCAAAATACAATCATCATCACAGTCTATTGTGTTATGTAACCTAGCTTTAAAGCATGATGTACAAGAGTAATTTGCCACTAAACTTAAACAACCTTTAAAGCATGATGTACAAGTGTTTCGTGTATGAATGCTAGAGATTAAGAACACAAGCTCAGCTTTTGCATCACAGCCTCAAACACTTTCAGTTCAGACAGATTAAGAACACAAAATCCGGAGTACACAACTCCTTTGTCAAATGAATCCGGAGTACACAAAATCTGGAGTACACAACATGAAGAACCCTCTGGTTTTTCACAAGCAAAACAAACATGAAGTACCCAAAATACCCAAATAACTGATTATCATCGAATCAAACACATTCAAATGACCAATAAACACACTCTGTTTTTTCAAAGCAAAACAAACATGAAGAACCCTCCGGATATATACTTTCTTTCACTCAGACTAAATACTCTATTTGTTCTCTGTTTTGCTTTCATACTGAAACCCTAGCAACTCCAAATCGGTTCAATATATGTTGTGTAAGCAAAATATCACAATAAACATCAAACTATAGCTGATTGATTTCGATACACCACCTGCTCATTTGCTTATCAAAACATCTGGAAGACTCAGACATGTAATTGAGAGATGAACACAACTACGGGTAAAGCCATGGCTGCAACACACGGTTTCAGAGTGAGAACTATGCAACCTGGATATTGCCCCGCCAAGATGCTACTCGGATCTTCTATGTACCCTCAAAATACAATCATCATCACAGTCTATTGTGAGAACTATGCAACCTGGATATTGCCCCGCAAGGAGTGACAGATCGCAATTAGCAATCTTTTATTCCTTTGACTTCAATCTTGACTTTGACTTTGACTTCGAAACACGGGGTGTTATAGCCTCCCCTACTTAAGGGAATTTCGTTCCGAAATTAGGCTTTAGCCATAACAAACAACTGTGCCTTCACGAAGCTTTCGAGTTCACAGGTGAACTCGTCGCCTCGTTTGCCTTCCCAGCGAACCTTCACAATGGGAATGCGTGAGCGTCTGAGTACCTTGGTTTCTCGTCCCACGATCTTGATAGGCTTTTCCACGAAGTGTAATGTTTCGTCCACTTGTAAATCCTCAAGAGGGACATGTAATTCCTGGTCGGCCAAGCACTTTCTAAGGTTCGAAACGTGGAAAGTCGGGTGGACGTTACTAAGTTCCTCCGGTAGTTCGAGTCTGTAGGCCACGTTCCCAATCCTTTCCAGGATTTTAAAGGGTCCAACATTTCAAGGCGCGAGCTTTCCTTTCTTGCCGAATCTGATCACCCCCTTCCAAGGTGCAACCTTTAGGAGTACGTGATCGCCAACGTCAAATTCAAGGGGTTTGCGGCGTCTATCGGTGTAACTTTTCTGTCGGCTCCGAGCTTTCAATAGATTGTCTCGAATTTAGAGGATTTTGTCTGTCGTTTCTTGCAACAGCTCAGAACCGATAATTTGCTCGTCTCCGATCTCGTGCCATACAATAGGCGATCGACATTTCCTTCCGTATAATGCCTCAAATGGTGCCATTTGTATGCTAGAATGATAACTGTTATTGTACGAGAATTCGACTAAAGGTAAGTGCGCGTCCCAATTACCACCGAAATCTATGACACATGAGCGAAGCATGTCTTCAAGGGTACGAATCGTTCTTTCAGTCTGACCGTCGGTTTGGGGATGGAAAGCGGTACTTAGATTAAGAGTAGTACCGAGAGCAGATTGAAACGTCTCCCAAAGATGCGAGGTAAACCGACCATCACGGTCAGAGATGATGTCACAAGGCGTCCCGTGTTGACAAATGATCTCGTCGGTGTAGATTCGGGCTAATTTTTCTACCTTGAAGTCTTCTCGTATAGACAGGAAGTGAGCTGACTTGGTCAGACGGTCAACTACAACCCAAATGCAATCATGACCTGATTGAGTACGCGGAAGTTTCGTTATAAAATCCATAGCTATACTCTCCCATTTCCACATCGGGATCTCGGGTTGAACGAGGAAGCCAGAGGGTCTTTGATGCTCAGCCTTGACCTTGGAACAGGTCAGTCACTTTGAAACATAGATTGCGATATCCTTCTTCATGCCCGGCCACCAGTACTTGAAGCGCATGTCCTGTACATCTTGTCGGCACCGAGATGAATAGAATACCAAGATTTGTGGGCTTCGTCCATCAGAAGTTATCGTAAGTTCGTACGCTTGGGTATCCAAATTCGGTCCAAACAATGAAAGATACTAGTCGATTTATTTTTGAGTAGGGCGCCATTGTTTAGAATCCTTTCCTTCTTCAAAGTTCGCTCGGTAAAACAAGCATGCTGCACGTGACGGATGAGAGCTTCGATATTAAACTGGGCTTGCGAATTACGAACGCTATACAAATAGCTTCGAGATTAAACTGGGATTGAGAATTATGAACGCTATGCAAATAGCTTCGTCGACTGAGAGCATCGGCAATGACGTTTGCTTTGCTAGGATGGTAACGAATCTCACAGTCATAATCGTTGAGTAGAACCCACCGGCGTTGACGCATATTCAGTTCCTTCTAGTCAAAGATATGTTGTAGGCTCCTATGATCGGTGAAGATCGTACACTTGGTACCGTAAAGGTAGTGTCGCCAAATCTTCAACGCAAAAACAACTGCGCCAAGCTCGAGGTCGTGTGTGGTGTAGTTCTTCTCGTGGATCTTGAGCTGTCGAGAAGCGTACGCGATAACCTTGTCTCGTTGCATCAGAACACAACCAAGACCAAGGTTTGAGGCATCGCAGTAAACTATGAAATCGTTGTTTTCGTCGGGTAGTGAGAGCACGGGAGCATTGCAAAGCATAGTTTTGAGAGTTTGAAAGGCTTCCTCTTGTTTAGTTCCCCAAACAAAAGGTTTGTCCTTATGTGTAAGAGAAGTAAGCGGCACAACGATCTTAGAGAAACCTTCGATAAATCGGCAATAACAGCCTGCCAGTCCGAGGAAGGAACGAACTTCAGACGGGTTTTTGGGTGTAACCCAACTCTTATCAGCTTCAATCTTCGCGGGATCAATGTGGATACCTTGACTATTGACAATGTGACCCAGGAATTGGACCTCCTCCAGCCAAAATTCACACTTGGAGAATTTGGCATAGAGACGGTTTCCCTGGAGTAACTCAAGAACCAAACGTAGATGTTGCGAGTGTTCGGTCTTGACTTGGAATAGATTAGCATATCATCGATGAAAGCGATTACAAAGCGATCAAGAAAGGGTTTGCACACTCAATTCATTAAATCCATGAAAACTACGGGGGCGTTGGTCAAACCAAAAGGCATGACAACGAACTCATAGTGACCATAGCGGGTTTGAAAAGCGGTTTTGGGTATATCATCCTCTTGAATGCGTAACTGGTGATAGCCTGAGCGTAGATTGATCTTCGAGAAACACGTAGCACCTTGTAACTGATCAAACAAATCATCGACTCGAGGCAACGGATAACGATTCTTGATTGTCAGCTTATTCAACTCCCTATAATTGATGCACATCCGAAACGATCCATCCTTCTTTTTTACGAAAAGGACAGGCGTGCCCCATGGAGAGGTGCTAGGGCGAATAAAGCCTTTATCAAGTAGTTCCTGGAGCTGACTCGAGAGTTCGCGCATTTCAGAAGGAACGAGACGATAAGGCGCTTTAGCAACAGGGTTTGCTCCAGGAATGAGGTCGATTCAGAAGTCGATATCACGAGCAGGCGGTATGCCGGGTAAATCATCGAGGAAAACGTTAGGAAATTCACGAACAACAGGCACCTGGTCTTCCTCCTTAACTTCCTTTTTCTCCGCTACTACTATGTGTGCCAAGAAAGCTTGGTATTCCTTGCGGAGATACTTACTAGCCTGGACACACGACATGAGTTTAAGACCTTTCGAATGGGTTTCGCCATACACACAAAGTAGATCACCATTAGTGAGCGAGAAACGAATCATCTTGTCGAAGCAAACAACTTCAGCATGATTTTCGCGCAGAAAATCCATGCCTACTATGATGTCAAAACTACCGAGCTGCATCAGAATAATGTCGATAGAGAAGACGTGATTGTTGAGTTCAAGCGTACAATCATGTAGAATAGAATTGACGGTGATGGTTCTTCCGGTGGAAACTTCAACATCGAACGTCGAGGGTAGATGAGCGCGCTTACGATTAAGGAGCTTTTCAAATTCAAACGATACAAAACAGTTATCGGCTCCAGTATCAAATAAACACGTAGCATATATACCATTCACAAGGAACGTACCATTGACCACATTGTTGTCTGTTTGAGCCTGACGGGCGTTAATGTTGAATGTACCTCCGCAGGCTGCTGGTTGTTGCTGTTGTTGCTGAGGCTGCTGCTGTTGTGGCTCTTGCTTGACCACTCAGTTCGGGCACATATTCTTGGAAGCTTTATCCCAGTAACGAGACTTGACTCATTTTTCGTTGATCTCAGCAGCGAGTAAAAAGGTTTCCTCGATTGTTGTCGTCTTTGCAGCTTGAACGAAATTAGCCACGCAATCCGGAAGAGCACGGATATACTTTTTGATGGTGATTTCAGGTGTGGTAACTTGGCTAGGACAGATTATGCTTAGCTGCTTGAAGCGAGCAGTCAAATCAGTGTTGTCTCCATCTTTCTGCTTGATATGCCAGAACTCATCCTCCAGCTTTTGGCACTCGTGGGGAGGGCATAACTCTTGCATCATGATGTCCTTTAACTCATCCCACGTTAGCCAGTAAGCTGCATCATTTCCGCGTTTGTTTCTTTCGGCCGTCCACCAATCCAGAGCTCGGGATTGGAAGACGCCAGTGGCGTTAAGAGTACAGAGATTATCAGGACAGCCACTCTGGTGCGGGGTGACTTCGATAGAATCAAACCATTGGAACATGGCCGTAGGCCCATCTTCACCGGTAACTCTTTCGGGCCGCATGCTTTGAACTGCTTGAAGCTAAAAGCCGCTTTAGGAGCATCAGTCCTGGACTCTTTAGAAGACTTGCTAGCGTTTTCATTCAGCTCACTAACAATCTGAGGAATAACTTTTGCCATTTGTTTATCGATGAGGGCGGCGATGCGTTTGTCATCATGATTGCGGCGAGCTGAACGGGAATGGAATGATACGAATGACGACATTGTCTGCAACAGACAGCGCCATAGGATTCAAAACGCTATATGATTTTAATTAACCCATGTCTATACTAGGGCCTAATGTAGACTAGCGATTCACCAGAAAGCTCAGGAACACAGTCATTCACAAAATTCACATAAGCACAAAACTACAGAATCACATAAGCACATAAGCACACATGGGCTAACCTAAACACATATGTTGCACATATTCACCTATCCTTCATAGCACGTATAGCAATTAAGTATAGCGATTGCAAATAGCGAGCTGCGATTGCGAATAATGGCCAGCGATTTGTTAGTGTGTTGAAATAGATGTGCAGTGCGAGTGGTGCGTTTTGATCAAAGAGGATCGCGAGAACCGTGTAAATCACCAAAATCAAAACACGTAATCACATAAAACATATAAAATCCACATAAAATCGATAAATCACAGAGTTAACTGCTGTGGATTCTAGAATCGAAACACCTATAATCGGGATAGATTGTCCTGGCTAGATAGACTTTGACTACCCAAAGTGGTTTGACTATTCACAAGGACTTTAAGTGCGCACTTTGGCTTTCAGAACTGTGCTCTCGCTTCAATTCGAGCGATCGGCACGCATCCTTCCAGTCACAGTGTGACCACTAGCCGTTGGAGTCCGTCAAGACTTTGGTGAGAGTTTTGTAAAACCACATTAGAGAGTAGAACGAGTCATCAAAGTTCGGGTTTTACCCCTAACTTAGCGACTACATTCCTGTTTGTGTGATGAAATCACGAGTTAGATAAGGAGATATGCGTCGAAGTATGGATTTCACTCCTATTTCCATGCAATTTCTCTTGTTTAACATAAAAATAGCAATTCGAACGAGTGATCTGGTTGAGAGTTTACGGTTTTCACACCTAATCTTAACCAAATCATCCGTTTGTGTGTGCAATCAGCCTTAGGAAAGGCTGATCTTGCGCAGAGCTGTAGCATGCGATGTTCGCGCAAGTGTGTAGTGTACAACGAGTGTAAGAGAGAAATAGCGAATAGGCTCGTACAAAACCCACACTGGGTATGCACAAGTCGGTCTGTTGGTACTTAGACTATAGACTAGGTCATTTCTAAGACATCGACCCGGACTAGGTCGAGTCTCACCTAATTCCCTATAGTTATGGCTCTGATACCAATCTGTCACACCCCAACCGATGGCGGAAACATCTGGGCATGGCACTGAGCGAAACAGAATGTTCATGAGTATCCATAACAACTATTCATTACCAGATAATTAAACGTCATGTCCCATACCACAACATATCCAAATAAAAATAGTTATTACAAATAATTGTCTCAAAAACAAATAATGTTCTGACGACTCAGATTTAAGCGTGACATAACTAGACCCCTAGCTTGATTCACCAAAGCACAGCAATTCCTAGCACCTTAAGCAACTGTCACATACATTAAAATAAAGTCAATACACATAGTGTAAAGGTGAGCATACAAGTTTAATAGTAATAGTAGAGTTCGAAATCGTTTATGCATAACGAGCATGTAACATGTATAATGCGAAGCTAGTAAGTTATCGAAAATGAAATATGCACAGACTAGAGTGCGTGTTGTAGAATGCGCAACACATATCACCACTGTGACACGTGAAGAGGTAACCTTAACAACCCCCGTCCACGACAGGTGCTGAGTCCAAACAAATAGTACTATCGTTGCTAAGGCGTCAGGCAACAATCACTGTGTTAACATAACATACAAGCATTCATCGAGTAACACGTATCATGCAGTAACGGTCAGCGTATAAATAGTGTTTGTGTTGTGTGATCGATGTGATTTAGAATAAGTAACGTATGTAGCACCCAAAAGTGCATAAAGCAAAAAGGGATCGAGTATACTCACAGTGATGAAAATGGATTGAAGGGAGCGCTAGAGTGATAAGCCTGAACAGTCGAAGATAACATAAGCGAAGAGCGGTGCGTAAAACGGTGAGATGGCAATCCGATTGGACGGCAATCCGTTCGACGTTCAGTCCTTTGAAAACTTAGAAATGTTTAAGTGATTGGAAGCTCAAGTGCAATCCGATCAGATTGCAGTTCGATCGGATGGCAATCCGATCGGACGGCAATTTGTCCTAACGATTCCAATCGTTTTGAACTTGATTATTTTAAAAGTTTGCGGTTTGTTCGAGATGGTTTGACAACGTGCTAAACAACAGAAACCCCATCTTGAGTGTAAAAGAGTTGAAAGAAAGTTAGAAAACCATCTTTCAATCTTTTTAACCATGAATATGTGTAGATCTATGCGAAAACATTGTTTAATCTAGTGGAAATCCTTCAGATCTAAGTTGTTCTTGGTGGAATGAAGCCAAACCTTGAAGTTCATAAGAACTCCATGATGACATCACCCTAGAACACCTCGAATCCGGTGATTTCATGGTTAAAAGTTAAGATTCAAAGGTGAAAAAGATGAAGGAGTGCGTGTAGATCATAGAAGTACAAGATTTGAGTTGAAAACTTACAAGAATCACGAGAAATTGAGAGAGAAGAGGCTTGAGAGCGGCTGGTCGAATGAGAGAGCTGTCACATCACAAATGATGTGACAGGAGGGTATTTATAAGGTTTCCATAAAGGGAAAGTGCTGAAGTGTCGGATTGGTCACCGATCGGATGGCAGTCCGATCGGATGGCAGTCCGATCGAATGGCAACCCGATCGGTTGGCCACTCAATCTAGGTGTCCGGCGCGTTGGGTTTTGTCGTTTCGGTTCTCGTGTTGAGCATTGCGGTGTGATTCGAGCGAGCGATGCGATAGTATTACCCAATAGTCACACAAATAACCTAGCTACTATATCTAACATACAATCACTATAAATAACTTGCGTTTAGCGTTTGCGATTAGATTGCGATTGCGATAGAATTGCGATTGCGACTAAACACCTTAAAATAAACATAACATGCACAAGCAACACATAAAAGCACACACATAAAACAATATCCAAAACACATAATTCGAGTTGCGAATGCGATAGCGATTAGCGATAAGCATGCGGTTAAATAGCGATTAAACCTCGATTATTAATAGATACTCCACATAATACAACTAAAGCGATTAAATAATATATTCGATTACAAGTCAAAGAAGTCAAAATAGTATTTGAGCAAGGAGTGACAGATCGCAATTAGCAATCTTTTCTTCCTTTGACTTCAATCTTGACTTTGACTTTGACTTCGAAACACGGGATGTTACACTTATCATTGTTAAATGCAACCTGAAACAGTTCAATTAGTGCATAGAACAAAGCTAGCACAATTATCAGATAAACTAGTAGTACTGACAGGAGTTCAGTACTCAGACAGACATCATGTTAGAACACAGATTGAGTCTCAGAACCAAGGTTTACACTAGAACTCTATGTAGGAAAGTAAGGGTTATGAAACAGCCTTCCGAGTGACGAATAAACACCAAAAGTACCCAAAACACCCCCTAAATGCATAATTCTGCATAATTCAGCAAAAATCAGCAACTGAACATCAAAATATTGTACAGAAATAAGGTTTAGATGACCAGAATAACTTGTAAAGTGTCGGGGATGAAAGCTTTCATAAAAAGGTATCTCATAACTCACTAAACTGCGCAATTTAGTACCTTAATGAACCGGTAACAAAACAAATAACCGGACACTACCCGAAACACCAAATATTGAACTAGAAGTATATTTTTAATGTTACAAGACTAGTTATTAGCAATGAACACCATATTACACATCTAAACACATTAAACCTCTAACTAGAACACTTAAGATCTAACTAAGTAACCAAACTAACAATTAAAACCAAACCATGAACCCCCCCCCCCTTGGTGGACGGTCAACAAGGGGTCCCACCGCCCCACCATTTTCTTGAATATTATATTAGGATTGTTGTAAAGATATTAAACATTGAATCCTTTGTGTAATATTATGTTGGTGGATAAAAGAACCATAATCCTTTAGATTGCACACACTTTTCACTTCTCAAAATTCAAACAACAAACTCTCTTCTCCCTCTCCATAACCTACGGCCCAAACACCCCTCTCTTCATCTCCATTTTTCAACCCATTTCAACATAATCTAAGCACATTCAAAGGTGAATCAAGCATAGTTAAGAAGGTTGAAAGAAAGGAAACTTGAAGGATCATCTTGAGGAGCTATTAACCATCTCTTTTCTTCTTCATCTTACATCTTGTTCATCCCTAGCCTTTGTGCTAGTAGCAAGTCTTCTTAATCTTGATTTTACACCTTATTTTAGTGGTTAAAGTATATAAGTAACTAAAAATCTAAAGATCACAATAAAACAAGAAGATGAATATAAAAATAAAGCTTAAAATCATACAGATCTAAGTTGTTTAAGATGTGTGATGAACTTGTTTGTTGATTTCTTGAGTGTATGGTGTAGATCACCACATAAAAGCTTGCTAGATGATGATTTAAAACATCATCTAGCAAGTATGAGGATGAGTCTTGAAAGATCCATGATGATCATCATTTATGTTTAGTATGAACTTGAATATAAACTTGATTTTGTGAAGAATGATGATTCTTACAAGTTGTAAGTTGTAAAAGTGAAAGATTTCAAAGATAAAAGTTTCAAGAAAAACAAGTTGACTTCAAGATTTACATGATTTGTTTTTTAAAGGAAAGTAAACATGTTTTAAGTGTAAAATGGAACCCTTGATGTATAGAAGACATGAAAAACTCAAGAATATGAATTTTTGTAAAAATGAGTTACAAGTTGTGAAGATGGAAATTTTGTAAAAATGAGTTTTATGAAATAAAAACCATGTTTTTAGTGTTAGTAAATCATGATAAACATCGTGTTAAAATACTACAAGATTTTACAAAACTTCAAGTTCATACCTTCATGTAGAAATATGTTTATGGCTCATGGTAAGTTGTAGCATGTTGTTGATGATTGTTGGTGAAATTTTGAAAAAGAAAATGATATGCTAATAAGCATGGAAACCTCCATTTTCAAAGGAAACTATGGCAAATTTTTTGTAAAAATTCAACACTTAGAAAAATATTTTAAACAAGTGTTCACAAGTGATTTTGGATCATTTTTAAATATAAAAATTTGCCAATATTCTTGTTATAAAATTACAAGTATTGGAGGTTGATTTTCAAGAATAACAATGACTAAGTATATATTTAGGAAAATATATATTTAGATGTCACAAAATTATGTGCTACATGTATATTACTTGTATTAGTTATACTAAAAATTAGGAACTTGAAAAATAATATACCACACCAAAATACTAAAAATTGTAATTTGAAATATTACAAAAATCGCAAGAAAATAAATATATGACTTACACACAAATATTGGACAATTCGGACAATGGAAACTTTTGAATATATATATATATATATATATATATATATATATATATATATATATATATATATATTCTGTAAATATAATTTGTATCTTGACAAATTTGGTAAACGGTATTTTCGAAACCGAACAAACGACAAAGTATGGATTTTTACCATTGTTATAAGAATATTTCATATTTTGGCAATTTGAAAATATATTATTTTTAGAATGGAAGAAAATATATATTTTCGTAAACAACTCAAAAATATATTATTTTGGTGAAAACTAAAAATATATAATTTCTAACTTTGATCTTAAAAATATATTATTTTTAAGATATATGTGAATGTATACATATTTTTATCAAATAAAACTGTAGACATTTCCCTATAAAATCCTCTTAAAATATATATATATATATTTTAAGAATATAAAGTTGGTAATTTTTAAATTATGCAAAAACAATATTCCGGAAAATTATACATAAATTATGTATAGAATACTTGATAAATACAAGAAAATACGTATTCCTATACGTATAAATACATACCGACATACACTACCAACACTTGGTAAAATACGCATATACGAGTATTATGCACCAATACGAAAATACAAAATAACATACATATAATACAAGTATACCTATACTTGAAAATACATATATCTGAACCGTATGATAAACGAGTTAAAAATATATTATTTTTAACAACACCCGAATAATTGTACGAAAATAATTTAAGTTAAAATATCCTTATTTTAACTAATGTATGAAAATTTGGAATTATACAATTACATATACAACATACACCGAGGGTGTAACTCAAAGTATACCAAAATTCCAAAATAAGTCATAATAAATAACTAAGTATATGAGTCGTTACACGACCTAAGTGTCTAATAAAACTTAGCACATGTGAAGGTAGTAGTATGACTTGAGGACATCCACTTTGAGTATACGAGGCTCGGACGCAAATTTGTGAGTTCATGTCCCCCTTTTCTTTTAACTGTTTTCGGATTTATAACTTTCGGAGGCGAAATACATGTTTCAATGGTATGGTTTAGCTAAGGAATGAACTGTTAGATCATGTGGATGGGTAGGCGCACACTTAAGGCCATTAATCTTGTTTAAGACTGAGGGGCAGGGTGGTAGATCTATCGGGTGTAGCGAGCCCCACTCATGGGTCCTTGTGTGGCCGCATGTAGTGACTATGTCGTTCTAGCCAGGTGGACCGGAGGATATTCGCTAGGTTTGAGTCTTCCTACGCCGTCGCCACATATTAATGTCCTTGCAAAACATTAATGATCTGTTCTTAGACGCTTTACATAGCGGTTATCAAAAGTATCTCTCAAATGTTTACAAGTTTATTGGAGCTCACATAAAAACACATGAACTCGCTCAACGTTTGTTGATTTGTTTTCAAATTACATGTATTTCAGGAAACTTGATGGATCATCGGCATTGGAAATGGTTTTCAAGAAGTAAATTTCAAAGATTAGATGTCATCCTCTTTTGAAGGGTTTGATTTGTATATCTTATCATGGATAAGATATATGAAACAAAGCCTTGGTTAAACTAAGCTTTTGTTAAAAAATCCATTTATATAGCTTATTATCTTTTAATGGTTTGTAACTTAACTTGAAGTTATGTTGGTTGAAACTTAACAACTAATGTTTCTAATATTTCTAAAACTTATAAATGGATGAACATCATTTTAATCATATACTTGTTTATTATAATTGAATGCAATGAAACCGATCGAGTCACACGTACACGCTTCCGCAGAAGTCAGGGTGTGACAATGTGTAGCTACTGTTTTCAGCTATAAAAGGAGGTGCTTGGCTTATTTGCAAACCATCCCTTGGCAAACCACTTCTCTCACACCTGCCACCACTCCACCACCACAATACCACCATCATCCATCGTCCATCCTTAGAGTTCCATCCTTAGAGTGTGTGTGTAGTCTCGGAATCCAAGATTGATAGTAAGATTTTTTGTCAAACAAAGGTCATGCTTGGCTAATCTCTTACATCACTTGGTGAAGGCAAAATCATTTATGTATTACTTTCGATTTCCTAGCTTTGGTAACTTTTTATTTGGGTTTGTATTAATGACTTTAATAACTTGTTTTTTATACTGAATGTGAACTTTATTTAATCATTTCTTCATGTTTTGTTGATTCACTCATTCGTGTCTTTACGGTCTATATAAAGCGCGTTAACTGTCTGGAAGTGGGTTAGAAGGGTGGTTGGGTAAAGTTATTGCCTAGTTCAGTGTATAGATCCTGCGAGGACCTGATTCAAGATTATTAGGACTTCCCTTGAGGCAGATAACATCAAATCGGGGGAAGTAAGAATGACTTGTAATCCCTTATAAATTAACTACTATTAAAACTTTAAACCGGCCTTGCGGGACTGTATCCCTTCTGACTCAGGCCAATATAGCCGAGGGTAGCGCTGCCTCAAAAAGAGGGACATGCCACAATAACTAAGATAATCTCTTAAAAAACCAAAGCGAGGAAATCATCAAAGGATACATAAATGATAAGTCGGATCCAAGTGATTCTATCTTGTCTATCTGTTTTGTTTTATTTTATTGAGAAAAATGCCCGGATAGTCCCTGTGGTTTGCTTCATTTTCACCTTTAGTCCCTAACTTTCTAAAATTACAGCTATAGTCCCCAACTTTTGCAATTTCGTTCCCGGATAGTCCCTAGCATAGATGAAGGTTAGTTTTCGATGTTAAGTGAGTGTGAAATGACTTAAATACCCTTAGTGTCAAATTGATAACTAAAAATTAAAAAAAAAAATTTAATATTTTAGAATTTATATGGGACCCACCATCAACCCCACCCCACCCACTTCTTCTTCCCCACTCCTACCACCATCTCCACCTTTCACCACCACCACATTGTTCCGGCGACCACCCCACCGCCGCCCTTTTTTCCATTTTTCTCTCTGAACAATGACCAACCACCAACGTCTTTCACCATCATCGAACCACAGTTAAGACAAGTTAAAAATCTTTATAAAAACAGAAAAAGTCACATCGAAAAATCAAATTCAAAACCTTTATAAAAACAAAACAAGTTAAAAACCTTTATAAAAACAGAAAAAGTCTTCTTCATTGATCGAAGGGTGTAAAATGAGTTCAACAGTTCACAAAACACCCAATTCAATTAACAAAAAAATCATTATTCTTCAACAACATAACCACCCCTGTCACTAATCATTGAACCGGTTCCACCTTAGCTTTCACCTTCTTAGACATGACATTCGAGTATCCAGTACAGGGAGAGGTTGCAGAGTAGAAGATATCAAGCGGAATGTAAATCGCTTCACGATGAGGATGATGCTGTGATTCTTGTTCAAATTGTGAAGAAAATGCCATTCAATTTGTGGTTTTAGTATGGCATGTATTAGGTGGAGGTTGGAGTCAGTGGGTGGAGGCGGTGGTTTGGTTACTTATGAAGAAGAGGTGCTGCTGGGCAGTTTTAGGTTAAAAAAATGAACGTAGACCCCACCTTTTTAACTTTATAAATGTTTTTCACTTGTGGGTCCCATAAATAAATATATATTCTGTTTTGAAGTAAGGGTATTTTTGTCATTTGACACCCACTTAACTGTAAAAACTAACTGATGTTAGGACTAGGGACTATCCGAGAACGAAATTGCAAAAGTTTGGGACTATAGCTGTAATTTTAGAAAGTTAGGGACTAAAGGTGAAAACGAAGCAAACCACAGGGACTATTCGGGCATTTTTCTCTATTTTATTTAATTTCTTCATTTGTATTTATTTAAAAGCAAAAACAAAATTTTCTCTGTATTTGGTTAGATTAGACGTCGACGATATTCCGGTATTAAAAGCTCTTATGTCCTTGGACGACCTCGGTATCTTACCATCACTATACTACGCCAACGATGGGTGCACTTGCCCTAGTGTGTTGTAGAGAGTGATAGTTTTATATCGTGTTTTATAAATTTAAAGCTTGACTAAAGGGTAAAAAGGTACTAAAACACATTAAAAATCCATACACACTCCGAGACGCCAGATGTATATTTTGAAATTTAAAGGCAAGCTTCTAGATCTAACAATCAGGCTTGGTCCTTCCCTCTTATGAATTTAGAACATGGAAGCATTTGTAGAATGAATGTTGGGCTTATTTTGTAAGTTTGGTAATAGATTATATTATTATATTTGTATTAAATAGAGATAGGATCCTTGTAATTATCTCTTTCCTAATTTATGTGATTGTAATCCTGTATATATTTCAATTGTATCAATGAAAGGAAATCACTTTGAACCATAACATTCTTCATGGTATCAAGAGCCTAACCCTAACCCTAATCCTTCTTCTTCTTTTTTTCGCCCCCCCCCCTCATCCTCCCTCGTAATCGGCCTATCTTCTACATCGGCCGATCATGTCTTCCTCAACCATTCATCCTGCTGTCACGGTTAATAATATCAAGAACTTCATCCCGCTGATTCTTGATAGTCAAACCGAACACTACAACACATGGGCTGAATTGTTCGTTCTTCACTGTAAAGCCTATGATGTCTTCGACCACTTGCAAGCTCGCGACACCGGTACCTCCTCCTCTACCGAAACCGACAAAGACAAAGCCAAAGAACCCGCTCCCAAACATACCTATCTTGAGTCATGGGAACGTATAGATTCCATTGTTCTTCAGTGGATATACGGTACCATATCTCAGGATCTCATGCACACTATCATGATTACCAACACCACCGCATACGACGCTTGGTGTCGACTTAAAAATCTTTTTCTTGACAACCAAGCGGCTCGTACCATCACCATCCAAAATAAATTTTTCAACTCGCGCCTTGAACAATTCTCCACTATGGCCGAATACTGTCGACACATGAAGCTGCTTTATGATCAACTCATAAGTCTCGGGTCCACCGTCTCCGAAAACCAACTGGTTCTTCAGATCCTCACCGGCTTAACGGACCAGTATGAGAGCATCTCTCTCATACTTTAGCAAACACTACCTCTTCCGGATTTTTACAACACTCGGTCGTGTCTATGCCAAGTTGAAGACCGAAAGACTGCACAAGCAAAACTCTCGGCCCAATCGGCCGGTACTGCACTTCACACCACTGCCGAACCCTCCAGCCGCCAACCCACTGAAACCCGAACCTATCAACGGCCAGGAAACATTGCCACCACCGATCGGGGACGCGGCCGTGGCCGTGGTCGCGGTCGTTCTTCTTCCGGTCGGTATCCACAGCAGCCATCATACTACCCTTCATATTATTGGCCTCCTCCTCCTTGGGCTACTAACTCACAACAGCAACCATTCCAAAATTGGACCCAATGGACACCGCCCCCATGTCCATACCCCTCATATCCCTCACCTCCTCAAACGGCCCAACCCTAGTCATCGGCCCAAGGCATCTTAGGCCCAAAACCCAACACTCCAACATCGGCACAGACATACTCAACTAGTTATTCTCCAACGGATATCGCTCAAGCACTGTATAACTTGGCTCTTCAGAACAATGATTCATCATGGAACATGGACACGGGCGCCTTAGGTACAATGTCTCCTCAATTTGATAAGTTTTCGTCTATTTTTAATTCTGGCATTATTCGTAACATTATTGTTGGCAATGGCAAAACTATTCCGGTTCTTGGGCAAGGCAAGATAACACTTCCACCACCCTTTCCCCCTTTTAAACTTAACAATGTCCTTTATGCTCCCAATCTTGTTAAAAACCTTATATCTGTTCGTCGTTTTACCACTGACAACCTATTATCCGTTGAATTTGACCCTTATGGTTTTACTGTGAAGGACCTACGGACCAAGAAACCTATCCTACGGTGCAATAGTTCGGGGGATCTTTACACTCTCAGTCCATCCAACATCACTACTCTTCACACTGCTTCCACTTATGCAGCTATTTCTCAAGACATTTGGCATCAAAGACTTGGTCACCCTGGCCCAGCTATTTTGCAAAACTTAAAAACTTCTAATTCTATTTATTGTGGTTCTTTAAATAATAAAGATTGCACTGCTTGTATTTTTGGAAAACATACTCGACTTCCATTTGTTGCTTCTAATTCCAGTACTTTTCAACCATTTGATATCATTCATAGTGATGTTTGGACATCTCCCATCCTGTCTAATGGGGGACACCGTTATTATGTTTTATTTTTGGATGACTATACCAATTTTCTATGGACTTACCCTATCGCTCACAAATCCGATGTTTTTGCTATGTTTACAAAATTCAACACTTTTATCCAAACACAATTTGGCACAAAAATAAAGCAATTTCAATGTGACAATGGACGTGAATAGGTCAATCACCAATTCCATAACTTTTGCTCCTTATGCGTACCATTATGGCCAACTCTTCGACCCCGAACATTTATTGGCACCATGCACTTGAAACTACAACTTATCTATTAAACATTATTCCAACTAAAATACATCAATTTCAAACACCCACTCAACGTCTATACCATTGCATGCCCACTTACGAACATCTCCGCGTGTTCGGGTGTATATGCTATCCGCTTATCCCGAACACGACTATCCACAAACTTGCTTATCGTTCCTACCCATGTGTATTTCTTGGCTATCCGTCCAACCATCGAGGATATAAATGCCTTGACCTCAAGTCCCGCACTATCACAATAAATCGACACGTGCTTTTTGATGAAACCATATTCCCTTTTTGCAAAAAATCACAAGCAAACACCTTCTACATATCACTTTCTTGATAATTCTGTTTATCCTTACCACCTTATACCCCATACCATCCAAACCCCACCTCTCGGCCCAACTTCTCCACCGCCCACCCCTCGGCCCAACTCCCCTCCTACACAGCCCAATAACCCTCCCCTTTCTCCATTACCCCACACTGCCCCACTAGACCAACACCCTACACCTGTTCTCGGCCCACACCATCTCTCGGCCCAGCCCCACACTACCTCCCCTTCGTCACCTTTATCACCAATAAGCCCAAATGATCCACCTACTAGCCCAAACGTGTCACAGTCCACAGCTCACACCCATTCCTTACCCACCACAGCCGACACCGGCCCCACCTCTGTTCACAGCCCAATCCCGATTCCCCCACCCCCCCCCCCACCATCTCGCACCATGCAAACTCGTGCAATGTCCGGTATATCAAAACCTAAACACATTTTCAACCTCTCCACTGCAACCGTCGTTCCTATTCCCACCAATCCCAAAGTTGCCTTGTCTAACCCGGAATGGTTTAACGCCATGCAAAGCGAATTTAATGCCTTAATTAAAAACAAGACTTGGGAACTTGTCCCGAGACATTCGGATATGCATATTATTCGGAGCATGTGGCTATTTCGCCACAAATACAGATCGGATGGTTCGTTAGAAAGGTACAAGGCACGACTAGTGTGCGATGGGAGAAATCAGGAGGTTGGTATTGATTGTGGGGAGACGTTTAGCTCGGTTGTTAAACCGGCTACTATTCGGACAGTTCTGACATTGGCATTATCAAAGTCTTGGCCCATTCACCAATTGGATGTCACCAATGCTTTCCTACATGGAAATCTCACTGAGACCGTGTATATGTATCAACCCATGGGTTTTCGGCACAGAGACTATCCTGACCACGTTTTTCGTCTCAAGAAATCACTTTATGGTCTCAAACAAGCTCCGAGGGCGTGGTACCAATGCTTCACTGATTTCGTAACCTCTATGGGATTTCTATAGAGTCGCTGTGATAATTCTTTTTTTACATATCATCACGGGGGTGATGTTGCATACTTATTAATTTAGGTCGATGATATTATCCTCACTACTTCATCCGATTCTCTTCGTTTGAAGCTTATGGGCAGCCTTGCGGCTGAATTTGCAATGAAAGATCTTGGACCTCTCAGCTATTTCTTGGGTATTACGGTCACTCGCACTGGTCATCAACTGTTTCTTTCACAACAGTCTTATGCTCTTGACATTGTCAATCGCGCGGGTATGGATACATGCAATCCTGTCGCTACCCTAGTGGACACCAAACCAAAACTCGGGGCAACCTCTAGTGAACCTTTTGATAACCCCACTTTACACCGTAGCCTAGCCAGTGCGCTTCAGTATCTTACGTTTACTAGACCCGACATCAGTTATGCAGTTCAACAAATCTACATTCACATGCATAATCCCAGCTCCGAACACTGGAACGCACTCAAGCGTATTATACGTTACATTCGCGGCACAGCTTCTTGGTCTTACTCTCTCTCCTTGTGCCGACATTTCTCTTCGGGCTTAAACAGATGCAAACTGGGCTGGGTGTCCGGACACTAGACGGTCCACCTCTGGTTATTGTGTTTACATGGGACAAAATCTCTTATCCTGGTCCTCCAAGAGACAGTCTAATATTTCTCGCTCCAGTGCTGAAGCGGAATACCGTGCGGTTGCCAACGTAGTTGCTGAAATTTGTTGGATTCGTAATCTCCTTCTTGAGTTACGTCGGCCCGTATCCACAGCCACCTTAGTTTTTTGTGATAATATTAGTGCAATCTATCTATCCACTAATCTTGTTCAACATCAACGCACTAAACACATTGAGATTGATATACATTTCGTACGGGAGCATGTTCAATGAGGTACGATTCACATTCTTCATACCCCAACTCGTCTTCAGATTGCTGATATCTTTACCAAAGGCCTACCACGAGTGTTTTTCGATGATTTCCGCTCCAGTCTCAACATTCGTCCACCTCTTGCTTCGACTGCGGGGGTGTAATAGATTATATTATTATATTTGTATTAAATAGAGATAGGATCCTTGTAATTATCTCTTTCCTAATTTATGTGATTGTAATCCTGTATATATTTCAATTGTATCAATGAAAGGAAATCACTTTGAACCATAACATTCTTCATTTGGAACAAGTGGAATTCCATGTCGGCTCCTTGGCTTGGACCTGGGTCCACCTCATTTTTCTTGTGACGATTGAATGCGTTATGTAGGTTCAACTTGGTGATATATATTTTGAAATTTTGAACTAGCCCAGCTTCCATACCTAATAATCGGGCTTGGTCCATCCTTCTTATGACTTTGGAACACGGAAGCATCTATAGAATGAATATCGGGCTTATTTTGTAAGCTTGGGATATGTGGAATTCCATGTCCGGCTCCTGGGCTTGGACCTGGGTCCGTCTCATACTTCTTGTAACGATTGAACGCGTTATGTGAAGGTTCCACTTCATGATGTATATTTTGAATTTTAAACTAAGCAAGATTCCAGGCCTAACAATCGGGCTTGGTCCTTCTTATGAATTTGGAACATGGAAACATTTGTAGAATGAATATTGGGCTCATTTTGTAAGCTTGGGACATGTGGAATTCCGTGGCTGGCTCTTTGGCTTAGACCTGGGTCCGTCTCATACTTCTTGTAACAATTGAATGCGTTATGTGAAGGTTCAACTTTGTGATGTATATTTTGAAATTTTGAACTAGGTCAGCTTCCATACTTAACAATCGGGCTTGGTCCTTCCCACTTATGACTTTAGAACATGAAAGCATCTGTAGAATGTATATCGGGCTCATTTTGTAAGCTTGGGAAAGGTGGAATTCCATGTCCGACTCCTGGGCTTGGACCTGGGTCCGTCTCATACTTCTTGTAACGATTAAACACGTAATGTGAAGGTTCAGCTTTGTGATGCATACTTTAAAATTTTAAACTAGGCAAGCTTCCAGACCTAACAATCGGGCTTGGTTCTTCCTTCTTATGAATTTGTAACATGGAAGCGTCTGTAAAATGAATATTGGGCTCTTTTTGTAAGCATGGGACAAGTGGAATTCCATGGCCGGCTCCTGGGCTTGGTCTTGGATTTGTTGGTCTAAAATTGTCCATCTCATACTTCTTGTAACGACTGAACATACGGTTCACGATAGAAATAGGTCCCATGTTCATGCACACCTAAACTTGGGGCTAAAGAATGTGTTATTTGTGGTGTCGATGCTTGTATAAAAGAGTGGTCTTATTTGTTGCAAAAGAAACAAGAGAATTAGCACAATCTTGATGGAAGTTCCCATTAGGAAACTAATTTCTTGAAATAAGGAAATATGATTTTGGTTATCATGAACCACAAATGTAGTAAATATATGTATATAGGACACAACGCATTATTAGAATATTGTTTCATAATTTTCTTATATAAACCTTGTTTTCGAAACGGTTCTTTTTAAGTTTAAGAAATATGTTACAGTTATCCCATATATCAGTGTGCACCTTTAATTACAAATGCTATTAATTTTGAAATTTTACTTTTTATCCATCTTATTTCATATAGTGAAAAAAATGCAAGAAAATAACACAATGTTAACGACCAGTTTTCGGATGTATAAAGTAAATTTAAAATTATGTTTTCTAAATTATAGCAGTCATAATATACAACCGTTTTATTTTAGGTAAATATTAACTAAATTTCATAAGTAATCCCTTGCTATGTGTTTAGGGAAAAAATTTTTGAAAGGGTGTATTTTGGGAAATATTAACTAAATTTCCTATGATAGGGGGCAGATGCAAGTTTTTTCTTTTAATAGCCGCTCAAATGACTACAGGATTATTTACTTTATCCTTTTTTTTAAAGAAGAACTTCATTCACACCACCGAACCCGAAAACCGGGATGGAAAAGCAAAACCGACAAAAAACTTACATATTTACAGATTTACACCAATCCCCCAACTCAAAAATACCATTCTTAGCTCTATGCTTAAACCAAAAGAAACTGACAATTCTAATTTCACTAAAGATCTCTTCAACGCTGCTTCTAGTACCATTAAATCTCAGCTTGTTCCTAGCTTTCCATAACACCCAACAAGCCGTAAGCACAATACCGTGGAGAGCCTCGCGTTCCGTTCGTCCTCTATCCCCCACACTATGCAATTCCAGTAAATCTCTGAAAGAAAAGATAAAGAACCTCGGGATCCGGCACCAGAAACTGTTTTTTTCCCAAACACCCAAAGAAATCGGACAAGCTGAAAAAAGATGAGAAACTGACTCGATGTCATCGTGACAAAAATTACACATGTCGTCAATCACAACCATGCCCCTAGTACCAAGAGCGTCAGTCGTAGGAATCCTGTTCATGTCCGTGCGCCAAGCGAAAATGTTGCACTTTTTGGGGACCCACTTGCACCATTTCATAACGTATCGGCTACTGTAATCACGCGTTGACGCAATGAGGTGCTTGACAGCCGCCATCGAGAAATCCTTCGATCCGACTCCCAGCCAAGACCATTTGTCCGCACCTGAAGACAAACTAACCGAACCCACTGACGCCTCTAACAAAAGCCACTCGTTAACCTCCTCGCTAGTCTCCGGATCGTGTCTCCAGAGCCAGAGACCTCCTCCTTCAAGGCGATCACGCACACAACAAGTTTTCACCACTTCAAGTTTGAAAAGAGCAGGAAACTTCTCCTTCAATGGAACATCAAACATCCATGGGTCTAACCAAAATAGAATTTTCTCTCTACTGTTAACCTCTCCTTTGAAGAAATTTCGGACCGACACATTACTAACCAACGGCCGTTTAATAGTCGAAATGATGTTACTCCAAACCCCACCAAATGCTTTTTTTAAAGGAAGAAAATCCCAGGCCGAACCACCAACATGAATAGCGTTGACAACCTTCACCCACAAACTATCTTGCTCGGTTTTGTATCTCCACCCCCATTTGGTTAAAAGAGCTATGTTGACATCTCTAAGACGTTGGAACCCTAAACCACCCATATCAACCGGCGACGCCACCCTATCCCACGCGACCCAATGAACCTTTTTAATCTCCGAAGACCCACCCCAAAGAAACTTCCTAATCATGGCTTCCAAATCATGCACAACTTTAACCGGGGCTCGATACAAAGAAAAATAATAGTTAGGAAGAGATTCAAGAACCGAACGGATCAAAGTAACTCTCCCTCCAATGGATAGTAACGAAGCTTTCCAAAGAGAGAGGCGCTTTTCGAGCGACTCGAAGACCGGTTTCCAATTAACATAACGATTCATGTTGGCCCCCACATTTAAGCCGAGAAATTTAAACGG
Organism: Helianthus tuberosus; assembly: GCA_030545235.1. NCBI lineage: Eukaryota > Viridiplantae > Streptophyta > Magnoliopsida > Asterales > Asteraceae > Helianthus > Helianthus tuberosus. The sequence goes on along the minus strand of CM060356.1, from coordinate 88,791,039 downwards.
GAAAGAGTCAGCATTGCAACCGACAACCCCCGCCATCTCTACCACCTTGTGAGGTTGCGTCCCTACCCCAAAAAGATTCGACTTAGAAAGATTAATCCGGAGACCAGAGCAGAGATGGAAACAACGCAAGATTATAACCACATTTTTGATGTTATCCCTAGACCAATCCCCCAAAATGATCGCGTCACCGGCATATAATAAGTGAGAGACAACCGGAACCCCGTTCGGAAGAGCAACACCCTTTATAATCTCCAAATTGCAGGCTTTCCTTAACATACAAGAGAGAGCTTCCATAGCACTAACAAAAAGAAACGGGGACAGCGGGTCACCTTGACGCATACCTTTGAAGCATTTAAACTCGAAGGTAGGGGCTCCATTCACCAGCACAGAAGCCCTAGCTGACGACAAAACACCCTTGATCCAAAGGCGCCACTTGTTCAAAAAACCCATCTGAAGGAGCATATCAAGCACAAAATTCCAGTTAATATTATCATAAGCCTTCTCAAAGTCAATCTTGACAACGAAAATTTTTTGAATGGTTCTTTTGATCCAATTCTGAACTTCATTAACAATAAGCGGTCCATCCAGAATAAGTCTACCACTGATGAAAGCGGATTGAGAAGAGGAGATGACCTTATCCAACACACATTTGAGCCTGTTAGCCAAATTTTTTGAAATCACCTTGTTGATAATACCCACCAAACTGATCGGCCGGAAGTCATTGAGACCAATTGGATCGATCACCTTAGGAATCAAGGCGATGAAGGAAGAACCGCAGCCCATGTTGATCGACCCATGAGAGAGAAAATCTTCCATAATGTCGATAAAATCAGATTCGAAAAGGTGCCAAAAGCGCTTCACAAAACGGAAATTAACTCCGTCAGGCCCCTGTGCCCGGTCATCCCCACAACCGAAAACAGCGGCCTTAATCTCATTGATACTGAACCGGGAATCCAACATCTCAACATCTGACTCCGACACAGATTTTAAGTCGGCACACACCAGACGAGGGCGAGCCTCGTAGTTGTCACACCCAGTCTTTTGCAGAAGCGTATGATGTGTGACTGGTTTAATATCATTGCATTCAATCGTAATAAACAACTACATGATCAAAACGATGTTCATCCATTCATAAAATTTAAGTATTACAAACACTTGTTATTTAAGTTTTAAAACACAACCTCCGTCTAGGTTACAAATCAACAAAAGTGGATGACATCTAAACTTGGAGTTTACTTCTAGTTACGACACTTGCGCCCAAGATCCATCCTGTTACCTGAAATACATGTAATTTTGAAAAACATCAACATAAAGTTGAGCGAGTTCATGCGACTTGTTTGCAAATCGTAATTCTTGTAAATATTTGAGAGACTCCTTTGTAAACAGGTATGAAAAGTGTGTATGAACATGAATGTTTTACAAGGACTTTAAGGCATGTGAGGACATGGGGAGTACTTGTTATGACTCCTTGTCGGAATATTCGTTCTGATTCCTTGTCGGAATACTCGTTCTGATTCCTTGTCGGAGTACTCGTTCTGACTCCTTGACTGTGTCGATTTCCCTCGACTGTGTCGATTACCCTCGACTGTGCCGATTACCCTCGACTGTGTCGATTAACCTCGACTGGGACTCCGAAGCACTACTAGGTACTAGTTGTGACCATGAGTGGGGTTTGGCCGTACCCGTTAGATCTAACCCTCGTCCCTAATTAATGAATGTTTTTAATGGCTTGGTACTAGTTTTCACCAAGAGTTTATGGCATTTTTAGTATTAAGTCTATGCTCACATGATCTAGTATTTCATAGGCATTTCATACCGTTTAAGTATTTGTACATGTATTTCACCCCCGAGAGTTATAAAACCAAAAACAGTTAAGAGAAAAGGGGGAGCATGAACTCACAACTTTGCGTTCCTGCGTCGTAAACTTCACCGGTTTTTGCTTATCTAGCGTCGTGACCTAAACGTGATTTATTAACGTTAGTCACTAGACTTGTATCGCACAAGTACAAGTCACTATCTTTGGTACGTGTGTTTTTGTGTTAAAAATAATTTATATTTTTAACTATGTGTCTTACTTATATTATTTTCTCAAAAAAAATAAATATAAGTATCTTGTATTTTTCTAAGTATGTTGTATGTGTATTTTGGTCTTTTCATTCCTTAGGAGTATTTAGTGTATTTTCAAGTCCTAATACACTATCACGTATAATACATACTTCATACACTTAGCACAAAATTTGGTGATCGATAAATATTTATATATTTTTCTCAAAAATATACATACTTAGTATCAATTTTATTCTTATAGAAATCATCATTTCTTAACACAAAAATTAGGGAAACCTTGGTAAACATTTTTAGATACATTTTTAGGGAATAAGTTTCTCAAAAACTTGTATTTTTCTAAGTGTCAAAATTTGTAGAAATTGTGACAGAGTTTCCCCTAAAAATGGAGGTTTCCCATGTTTTCAAAACATGTGTTTATTTTCTTTTAAAGTCTTCATCAACATCAATAACTCATTCAAGTCTTACTACAAGCCAAAATCCTGTAAATCACACTCTATCATGAACTTGAAGTTTTTGTAAAAACTTGTAGTAACTTACCATGTTATTTAGTAGGTTTAGTTACCCTCAAAAACATGGTTATTTGTTTGTAAATAACTTTACTAAAAGATTTAGTCATTTACAACTTGTAAGATGATTTCTCAAAAAATATTTCTTTTGTATTTTTCTTGTTTCATAAGTGTTCATACACTCGTTTTTCTAATAAAAATAGTGTAGTTTTATGTAAAAACCAAGATCTTCTAAAAATCATACTTTAAACTTGGTTCTTTTAGAAAAACCACTCATGAATCTTAGATTCACAAGATTACTAGCTTGTTTTGTTTAATATTTTTCCAAGAAATCATTCATTCTTCAAGTTCATGTCTTAACAAGAAGATGATTATTTTAGGATGTTACATAATCATCCCCCTACTTGCTAGATTAAGTGTTTAAATATCACCTAGCAAGCTTCATGTGATGATTAATCGTCATCATCTCAAATAAACAACAACAGCAAACATCACACATAATCAAAACATCACTATTTCATCAAGATTCATCATGTATATAAGCTTTATGTTCAAGTTTCATGTTCATATTCTTTAATGTTCTTAAGATTTTCAACATAACAAGTCTTTTAACCACTAAAAATAGAAGTAAATGAGAGTGTTTAAGATGCTTACAACTAGCTTAAAGCTAGGGAAGAACAATGATGAAGATTGAGTGGATAAAAGCACACGGAAGAGGTTCTTGATAATCCGCAAGCTCCAAGCTTCGTTAGTGACCTTCTTACACCTCAAGACTACCTTGGAATGGATAGATGATGATTAAAAGATGGTGGTAGTATGGTGATGGGTTGAGGCCGTAGGTGGGGAGAGAAGGGAGGAAAGAAGATGGTGTGAAGATGATGAATGAATCTCATGTTATCTATATAATATTTCACATGATCTTCCAAATCTAATGAAATATTACCAAAATCTAGATCAAATCCAAGGAATATCAAATTGTATCTTGTAGGATTTGGCAAATAATTTGGTGGGGTCACCCCCTTTGAACCGTAGACAACAAGGGGGGGGGGGGGGGCTAAGTGTAAATTTCATTTTCTAAATATATAAATAAATAAGCTTTCAAGTGTAAGGTTTAGAGATTTAGTGTGTTGTTATGTTATAAGGGGTGTTATGGTATTCGGGGACCATAACTAGTTCAGAAATATTAAAACAATGCTTCTAATAATATTTTGATGTTCCGGGTTATGTCCGGTTGGTCGGTTATATACCGGTTCGTTAAAGTGCTAAATTGCACCGTTTAGTGTCCTTTATGTATCCTTTTGTAATCCTTTCAATTCCCAACACTTGGGAAAGTATTCTGGATAATAAAACGTAATTTCTGCATGATATTTATATGTTTAAAAGCTGATTATAGCTTAATTTAATAAAATTCTGCACTTAAAGTGCGTTTCGGGTGCTTTTTAGTGCGTATTTTAGTCTTCGGAAAGTCTATATATTAACCCTTGTTTGTACTCTTGGGTTTTAATGTATTATTGTCATTGGACCTACACCTCGGCTCCAATTCTATTGTCTGACTGCTTTCTGCAGAGTTGTTGGCATATTGTGTCTTACCGGTGAGTTTACTAGTATTTCTGACGCAACGCTGTATAAAGTAATTCTTGTAGTGTAGAACGTGCATGAATTCACTTGCATGGAAATCAGAAATTTATTTGTCTGGTAACGGTACCAATTCTGTTCTGTGTATCGTTAGAACTATCTCGTGTTGCATGTAGCAATGTATAAAGTCTTGTTATCATGAAATGCCATTGTATGTATATAACAGTAGTCAAAAATTCATTTGTCTTGTAAACTAGATTATGCACAATTATTTAAGCACATATTACTGTTCAATTAGAGTACGGAATGTACGGAAAAGTGACGGTTGTCACAGTCTCCCCCCGTTAAAAGAATTTCGTCCCGAAATTCAAGCAATGCCATCGGTCGCATGGGAGTTGTGAATCAAATATGGTCACTTAGATTTATGATTTGTCTTTTTGTTCCCATGTTCTTTGGGTCATGTTATGAATTCTATCGTACTCAAGTAAATCAATTATGTCTTTTCTGTATCTTGTGGACTCTTGGTCCAAAACCTTAACAGGTTTTATAGTAATTTTATCGTGTGTCATTGACGTGAATCTTATTTGTGGGAACAACGACTGTTCCTTGAGTCAGACTCCTCTAAAGACTAGACACATGAATGCGTCGCGATCACTACTGATCTTTTTCAGGAAGTTTCATCTTATGCACAATGGTTCTGATCCCTACACCGGGGATTCAACCTTTTCGTTTTCCAAATCACACTACGCCTTCTCTAGGCGTGGCTCCCATTTAAGTCGTACTTCTTATCTCAAATTCTTGCGATTTCTGCCGCTCATCGGTGCATTCTTTCTGTATTCTGCGGCTGTCTCGATATGATTACATATCTGAACGATCTTGCCTTTAGTTTTTCCTGGGCCAACTCGGGCCAGTAGATTGTTTATCTCTGGTCTTCGTTCAACATGACGGGAATCGACTTATTATGTTTCATCTAAAGCTTCACTAGAAGCGGTTTAAACGGCGGTGTGATAAATACTGCTGTAGGAAGACTCTACTAAGGGCAAGTGAGTGCTCCAACTTTTCATCAAAGTTTATCACACAAGCACGTATCATGTTCATACAGTGTGCATCGTTCAGTAGCTTAGTCCATCTATGTTAATATTTAAGTTCTTACGATCAACGGTGTGCTGCAATCTTTGTGATCAGTAAAGATCGTGCAGCGTTTTCTTTTAGGTAATGACGTCAAATTTGCGGTGCGCATTTACTGTATCTAGCTTGTGACACCCCAGGAAAATCTGGAAAACAACGCAACTTAACTAGCTTCCTCAGTAACCACGCGCTAAATTTCGGGACGAAATTCTCTTAACAGGGGGAGAATGTGACAACCCTCGAATTTACATGTAACCGTACAGTTTATTAATAATAATTAATGTGCTTGACGACTGTGTGGAATCACTTAACTGCTTTCTGATATCCATGTTATGCTTACACGTACTTGTTAATATACTAATAGTGTACAGAAAAGTTACTAAATAGTCCTGTGTAATTTCCTAAGTGTTAGAAATTAAAAACGTTACAAAAATATACATATAGGACGCTTTGCGGATTAATTAAGCAGTTTAACGGAACAGTATCGAACCGAACAACCGGACTTTACCCGGAACACAAAAATATTGTTAAACACATTGTTTATACTTTTCTGAACTAGTTAGGGTCCCCGAATACCCTAACACCCACCAAAAATACCAAGTAACTAACACTTATAAATAATACTTGGATGTGGACCTTAATTTAACTAGATAGTTGGAATTTTCAATTAAACCCCCTCCCCATATCCTTGAAATCGATCACATGCCCCATATCCAAGATCTTGCAAGATTCACTAAATCTCTAAATTGTTTTTAAATAGATTTGGTTAGATATGGTTGCACATAAGGGAACAAGGGGACCAATGGACAAACACTTTATGTTGGTTATAAGAACACATGCACCATCACCATTATCACCAACACATCTCATTCTCTTTCCCCCTCCCACTCTCGGCCATAACCTCCCCATACACCACCACCATTTTTTTGTTTTCATCCATCATTTCCAAGTGCTTCTCAAGGTGCAAGGAGGTGAATTAGGAAGCTCGGTGTTCTCGGAAGTGGAAGGACCTTCTTCGTTTGCTTTTAACCACCATTTTTCTACACTCGAACTCTCCTAGCCTTGTGCTAGTGGTAAGAACTTAGATCCGTTCATTCTTCATGTTATTCAAGTGGTTAATAGGTGATTTGATGATTTAAAGTTATGAAACACTAAAGAACTTGCACTAAAGTCTTGAACATGTTGGTTAAAGAGTAACTAGTGGTGTAAATCATGTAGATCTTGTGTGATTATGATGATTGGGTGATTATCTGATGCTTTACTGAATGATATTAGTATATGATGTTGTTGTGGTCACTAAACTTGTTAAAGGAATCGATCGAACACGATTTAGAAGGTTAAACACAAAAGAATCAGAATCTGTCTAACTTTTACAGCCCACTTCTGTTGGCTGTAAACAGGTCTTAACCTCAACGAAAAATCGATATTTTGAATCTAAAATATGTTATTATGAAATACGGTTCTAATGGCACCGGAATCGTAATTTTTGGACTCCGTTTACTATTTTTAAAGTGTTAATTTGTAACAGCTACTTAAGCTGAATTTTGACAGCAATTAATGGGTGTCGTATTTTTAGTCATAACCTGAGTTTTGTGATGAATCGAACCATGAAATTTGTACAGTAAATGAAAACCGATGTATTTGTAATTACCCCACTGGAATTTCGTAAATCGGACACTCGATGAATTTTTAATAAATTGTTTCGTGGACTGTGTTCAGAAATACATAAATCTGAGTTCGGTCCCGAATATGAATTTTTATAAAATATTGGTGATAAACCGGACCCCGATATTTTTACACAATAAAATATGGAACGTTTAAGACATTCTGTAAAAATTTGGGAATTTTTGGAACATGTTAACTATTTTATTAAAATCCCCGAAAACAGCCCAGTTTCGAGTATAAAAGCTGAAACGACATAAGTAGTGATTTGCGTGTCTAAATGTCGAGTATGCTATCTGTGAATGATTTGACATGTTATATATGTTATGTGCATTATCGTATGTTTGATTTTGAGTGGGGAATGGACGGGAAAATTTGATGGGCATAAACCGTTACAGTGATGCATGTTATGTGATAGATACGTGTAGGAACTTTGTGTTCTATTTGAAAGCCACTAAATGACTAACTGGTAAATCATACTAGGACGTGATTGACCGACCTTGACTGTTAGCTATATTGAGAATCTAACCGAGCAAACCGAGGTGAGTTCACACACTTTCTAAGGCATGGGATTCCCGGTGGTTTGGGAATGGGTTAAAGAATTAAAACTAAATCTACATATCCTCCTTGGGTAGGATATGTACGGCCATCCTCCATAGAGCGGATGCCATTATTAATCCTACGAATTCTCCTGGTGCAGAATACGTACGTTCGTCCTCCTGGTGCAGGACAACAACCTTAAAACTAGCTAGACAAAACTCTATCATGAAGTCCCTCAATTTATATCGACTTAATCGCCGAGGCCAATGGCGAGCGGGTCATTAGTTAATAGCGCTATTAGGTTTAACAAACCTCACACCGTGCCAGTCGGACGGGCGTGTACTAATGGACTATGGCAGACTGTCAGTGATGATAGACACTGATATAGGGCACAACTTATTTGCGTAGCAGTCGATATCATTCCGTCTAGTAGTTCAAACGGGGAAAAACCCCCACTGATCATGGTTATGGATTGGGTAAAGAAAAAGAGAAATGGTTAAACATACTTTCAACTACGGGGTAACCCCCACGGCAAATAAGCCAACGAAAGTCAAACCACGTTTTCAGAAACAACTTAAAACTAAACAACCAAACGTGAACTCACTCAACTTTGTTGTTGACTCGTTGTTACATGCCTTACAGGTCGCTAAATGCTTGGAGCTTGCACGGGGAAGGAATCGTTGTGGTGTACGGACTGTTATGTTCCGTGCTTAATATTTAAATCCTTGTGAACTTACTAAACTTGCGTTTTGAAACTTTAAAACTATGGACTTATGCTTTTGAACTCACGTTTATGCTTCCGCTGTTTAAACCAAACAAGGTTAACTAGCTTTGGTCACCAATCGTATTATGTTTGGTTTTATTTACTTAATTGTGTTGTTCAATATGATTGGTGGCTCGATCCTGGTCATGTCACGCCTCCAAGCGGTGATACTCCGCATGGTGGATTTTGGGGGTGTGACAGATTGGTATCAGAGCCATTGGTTATAGTGAACTTGGTTTTTAAAAGGGAAAAGTTTTTGATAAAAACCAGACTATAACCAGTATAGTGCTCAACGATCCACAACGACGCTTCGCTCCACGTGCAAGGCTCAACACACTAGGTGGTATGATTTGAGTTTATATTATCTACTTGCTAGATTACTTTTGCATAATGTGATGTGATAGTATGCTTAATTAGGAAAGCAGCATGTTGTCTATTAGCCCTATTGTGTTCTTTATGACACACAATTGTTTACATGAAATTTGACAAACGGTGGTCAAATTCTTTCTTGATTTCTTTTCACCCCGCTACAACGACTGTTTATGCATTCTATCTACTCGCACGTTTACCTCGACATGACGTCGCCATCTGACCCTCCGTGCAGCCGGTTCGTACGCCAACATTCACGAAGACCAGACCTGGCTCAAACGAACACGGGTTTTGGAGAACTATACCCACGCATCCCTGTTGACGGACCTCATCATCTCCACTGGTCGTCGTTACCAGAAACGAAGCAGCCACAGTTATGCGCGTTCGTCGCTTTGCAACTCGCAACTCTACCAACCAAACTCTATTTTGGACAAGTAATATACTTCCGTGAATCGTGATGCAACGAACTTCCCTTTTTGTGTCATGCCGCCACACCTCACTACTAGAATTGCTTCTAAGCGACATATTACTTGGTTGAATTCTTCTGTTATTGGTGGACCCCTGTTTTCACTCGATTCTTCGCATGAACCTCATTAACTCCCTGTTTCTTCGATTGGCAACTGATTTAACGAAACGCCAACAACCACATCACTATTTCCACCGATCACAAGTTTACCCCCATTACCTTATTGGGTGGTTAATGCTTCTTCTACTTGATTTACTCCTTCGAAAACCCAACCTAGCGAATGGATGCCCTTACTGATAGGATAGTCATCAGGACGCTCAAGGACGGAAATATGGAATCACTCAACCTACAGGCGAACACGATAATCTATACACTTACCTGACCCGCCTCACACTACAAGAAATCGTACTATTCCATGATAGTCTTCTTAAATACGCGGAATCCTTATACTAGGTTTTGTACCGACACATGATTATTGGTTTATGTTATGCCTAATTTCTACCATTTGCTTAGACCAAACCGTCATTCTCTTACCACAGTGACATTTCATTCTCGCTCCACCATGCAAAGACACTGAAATGAACACCCTCTAACATAGAGAGTTTGGAAAGCTCGACTCTCGATCCTCGGTGATCACTCCTTGAAATCTTCAGAGTGATGCAATGAACGATCCCAACGTTGTGATGGGTAAGTTTCTTCTTGACGACTTCTTCGTTACTGTTTTATTCGATTCGGGTGCCGATACTAGTTATGTGTCCGTAAAAGTTAGCCAAATTCTTAAGCGCACCCCAACACTCCTGAACACCAAACACACGGTAGAACTAGCTAACGGTAAAAGTCTTGAAGCCACACACGTAGTTAAAGGTTGTAACCTCGTCTTAGCTGGTCAGACTTTCCCTATCGATCTTATTCCTATCACACTGGGTAGTTTCGACGTCGTTATTGGGATGGATTGGCTATCTCATCATCAAGCGGAGATTGTTTGCAAGGAGAAAATCGTCCGCATTCCTCGTTCTGATAAAGAACCCCTCGTGATTCGTGGCGACAAGAGTGGCGCTGTCGAAGGCATCATCTCTTTCCTTAAGGCCCAGAAGTGTTTGCGAAAGGGCCACACTGCCATTCTGGCACTCGTTACTGACACATCCACGGAAGAGAAGAGAATTGAAGACATTCCTATAGTACGCGACTTTCCTGAGGTATTTCCTGAGGAATTACCTGGTCTTCCGCCTCACCGCCAAGTTGAATTTCAAATCGAGCTAGCTCCTGGAGCAGCGCCAGTAGCTCGAGCACCATATCGTCTAGCCCCATCAGAACTCGAAGAACTGTCCACACAACTACAAGAACTCTTGGAAAAGGGTTTTATACGTCCGAGCTCTTCGCCGTGGGGAGCTCCAGTCTTGTTCGTGAAGAAGAAAGACGGTACCTTCAGGATGTGTATTGACTATCGCGAACTTAACAAGGTAACGGTGAAGAATCGTTATCCTCTTCCACGTATTGACGACCTATTCGACCAACTGCAAGGGTCGAGCTATTACTCCAAGATTGACTTGAGATCGGGATACCATCAGCTGAGAGTCCGAGATGAGGACGTCTCCAAAACAGCATTCAGAACTCGTTACGGCCATTACGAGTTTCTTGTTATGCCATTCGGGCTGACAAATGCGCCAGCGGTCTTCATGGATCTCATGAACCGAGTGTGCAAGCCTTACCTGGATAAGTTCGTTATTGTGTTCATCGACGATATCCTGATCTATTCTAAGAGTCAGGAGGAACACGAGCAGCATCTACAAGTTATGCTGGAACTTCTTCGAAAAGAGCAGTTGTATGCCAAGTTTTCAAAATGTGACTTCTGGCTCCGCGAAGTCCACTTTCTAGGCTATGTGGTAAACAAGGATGGGATTCATGTTGATCCATCCAAGGTTGACTCAATCAAGAACTGGCCTGCACCCCGCACACCAATAGAAATCCGCCAATTCTTGGGTTTGGCAGGATATTACAGAAGATTTATCAAAGACTTCTCCAAGATTGCGCAACCTCTCACTTCACTGACTCAGAAGGGTGTCATCTATCGTTGGGGTGATGCACAAGAGTCCGCATTTCAACATCTAAAAGATAGACTTTGTAGCGCGCCTATCCTCTCATTGCCAGAAGGCACCGATGATTTCGTGGTTTATTACGACGCTTCCATCCAAGGACTTGGTTGCGTATTGATGCAACGTGACAAGGTCATTGCCTACGCATCGCCCCAACTAAAAATTCACGAAAGAAACTACACTACTCACGATCTGGAGCTGGGAGTAGTTGTATTCGCGCTTAAGATATGGAGACATTACCTGTACGGTACCAAGTGCACCATCTACACCGATCACAGGAGTCTCGAGCATATCTTCAAGCAAAAGGAGTTAAACATGCGACAACGCCGATGGGTCAAACTCTTGAATGATTACGAATGCGCTATCAAGTATCATCCGGGCAAAGCCAATGTTGTGGCCGACGCCCTCAGTCGAAAGGATACTATACCTAGGCGTGTACGTGCTCTACAGCTTACCATCCAATCCAACCTTCCCGCTCAGATTCGTGATGCTCAGGTTGAAGCATTGAAAGCAGAAAACATCAGGGCTGAGTCCCTACGAGGATCGAGGCAGCGGCTAGAACAAAAGGAAGACGGTGCCTACTATGTTAACGGACGCATCTGGGTTCCATTTTATGGCAACTTACGCGAGCTTGTGATGGATGAAGCACATAAGTCTCGTTATTCTGTACACCCCGGTTCAGACAAGATGTACCAAGACCTCAAGACTACGTATTGGTGGCCTGGCATGAAAGCCCACATAGCAACCTACGTCAGTAAGTGCTTGACTTGTGCGAGAGTCAAGTCTGAATATCAGAAACCATCAGGCCTACTTCAACAACCGGAGATCCCGAAATGGAAATGGGAGCAAATTTCCATGGATTTCGTTACCGGCCTGCCTAGATCTCAACGCGGAAATGATACCATTTGGGTGATCGTAGATCGACTGACCAAGTCTGCACATTTTCTGGCTATCAAAGAAACGGATAAGTTTTCTACTCTTGCAGACAGTTATCTAAAGGAAGTGGTGTCAAGGCACGGAGTGCCAACCTCTATTATATCTGATCGTGACGCGTGTTTTACTTCTGAACTGTGGCAAGCAATGCACAAGTCCTTTGGCTCACGTTTAGATATGAGCACCGCTTATCACCCACAGACGGATGGGCAATCGGAACGCACCATCCAAACCCTTGAAGACATGCTTAGGGCATGCGTAATCGACTTCGGCAATGGCTGGGAAAAGCACCTCCCGTTAGTGGAGTTTTCATATAACAACAGCTACCACACCAGCATCCAAGCCGCTCCGTTTGAGGCATTGTATGGACGCAAATGCCGATCACCTCTCTGTTGGGCAGAAGTTGGTGACAGCCAAATCACTGGCCCAGAACATGTGGTAGATACCACCGAGAAAATTGCTCAGATACGACAGCGAATGGCGGCAGCTCGTGACCGTCAGAAAAGCTATGCTGATAAGGGAAGAAAACCACTCGAGCTCCAGGTTGGGGATCGAGCGCTACTCAAAGTCTCACCTTGGAAAGGTGTAGTCCGCTTTGGCAAACGAGGCAAACTCAATCCGCGTTATATCGGACCATTCAAAGTCATTGAGAAAATTGGCCAAGTCGCCTACAGGTTGGATCTACCTGAAGAACTCAGCGGAGTTCACAACGTATTCCACGTATCAAATCTAAAGAAGTGTCTGTCAGAGGAGACCTTCATAGTTCCTCTCAAGGAACTCACAATCGACGACCAGCTGCGATTCGTCGAGGAACCAGTAGAGATTACTGATCGAGATGTTAAGATTCTCAAGCACACAAGAATACCTCTCGTTCGAGTTCGTTGGAATGCTCGTCGTGGCCCAGAGTATACCTGGGAACGAGAAGACCAAATGAAACTCAAGTATCCCCAACTGTTTAAGAAAAACGCAACCACTACTGAGGCTGAAGCTGCCGCAGAATTTCGGGACGAAATTCCAAATCAACGGGGGGATGATGTGACACCCCAGGAAAATCTGGAAAACAACGCAACTTAACTAGCTTCCTCAGTAACCACGCGCTAAATTTCGGGACGAAATTCTCTTAACAGGGGGAGAATGCGACAACCCTCGAATTTACATGTAACCGTACAGTTTATTAATAATAATTAATGTGCTTGACGACTGTGTGGAATCACTTAACTGCTTTCTGATATCCATGTTATGCTTACACGTACTTGTTAATATACTAATAGTGTACAGAAAAGTTACTAAATAGTCCTGTGTAATTTCCTAAGTGTTAGAAATTAAAAACGTTACAAAAATATACATATAGGACGCTTTGCGGATTAATTAAGCAGTTTAACGGAACAGTATCGAACCGAACAACCGGACTTTACCCGGAACACAAAAATATTGTTAAACACATTGTTTATACTTTTCTGAACTAGTTAGGGTCCCCGAATACCCTAACACCCACCAAAAATACCAAGTAACTAACACTTATAAATAATACTTGGATGTGGACCTTAATTTAACTAGATAGTTGGAATTTTCAATTAGACCCCCTCCCCATATCCTTGAAATCGATCACATGCCCCATATCCAAGATCTTGCAAGATTCACTAAATCTCTAAATTGTTTTTAAATAGATTTGGTTAGATATGGTTGCACATAAGGGAACAAGGGGACCAATGGACAAACACTTTATGTTGGTTATAAGAACACATGCACCATCACCATTATCACCAACACATCTCATTCTCTTTCCCCCTCCCACTCTCGGCCATAACCTCCCCATACACCACCACCATTTTTTTGTTTTCATCCATCATTTCCAAGTGCTTCTCAAGGTGCAAGGAGGTGAATTAGGAAGCTCGGTGTTCTCGGAAGTGGAAGGACCTTCTTCGTTTGCTTTTAACCACCATTTTTCTACACTCGAACTCTCCTAGCCTTGTGCTAGTGGTAAGAACTTAGATCCGTTCATTCTTCATGTTATTCAAGTGGTTAATAGGTGATTTGATGATTTAAAGTTATGAAACACTAAAGAACTTGCACTAAAGTCTTGAACATGTTGGTTAAAGAGTAACTAGTGGTGTAAATCATGTAGATCTTGTGTGATTATGATGATTGGGTGATTATCTGATGCTTTACTGAATGATATTAGTATATGATGTTGTTGTGGTCACTAAACTTGTTAAAGGAATCGATCGAACACGATTTAGAAGGTTAAACACAAAAGAATCAGAATCTGTCTAACTTTTACAGCCCACTTCTGTTGGCTGTAAACAGGTCTTAACCTCAACGAAAAATCGATATTTTGAATCTAAAATATGTTATTATGAAATACGGTTCTAATGGCACCGGAATCGTAATTTTTGGACTCCGTTTACTATTTTTAAAGTGTTAATTTGTAACAGCTACTTAAGCTGAATTTTGACAGCAATTAATGGGTGTCGTATTTTTAGTCATAACCTGAGTTTTGTGATGAATCGAACCATGAAATTTGTACAGTAAATGACAACCGATGTATTTGTAATTACCCCACCGGAATTTCGTAAATCGGACACTCGATGAATTTTTAATAAATTGTTTCGTGGACTGTGTTCAGAAATACATAAATCTGAGTTCGGTCCCGAATATGAATTTTTATAAAATATTGGTGATAAACCGGACCCCGATATTTTTACACAATAAAATATGGAACGTTTAAGACATTCTGTAAAAATTTGGGAATTTTTGGAACATGTTAACTATTTTATTAAAATCCCCGAAAACAGCCCAGTTTCGAGTATAAAAGCTGAAACGACATAAGTAGTGATTTGCGTGTCTAAATGTCGAGTATGCTATCTGTGACAACCCTCAAATTTATATGTAACCGTACAATTTATTTTTGATAATTAAAGTGTTTGACGACTGTGTGGAATCACTTAACTGCTTTCTGATATCTGTGTTATATATACATGCGCCTGTTAACACACTAGTAATGTACAGAAAAGTCATTAAATAGTCCGTTATATTTTCCTAAGTGTTAGAAAGTAAAAACGTTACAAAAGATATAAATAGGACGCCTTACGAATTAATTAAGCACTTTAATGGAACAGTATCCAACCGTACAACCGGACTTTACCCGGAACATAAAAATATTAACAATGACATTGCTTATACTTTTCTGAGCTAGTTAGGGTCCCCGAACACCCTAACACACTATATATTTTATAGCACACAATAAACCACTAACCTAATATTGGAATCTAACTAGTTAGTAATTAATTACCATTACATTTTAACCAAACCAAACCCCTCCCCCATGCGACGGTTACAAAGGGGTAGGACACCACTTTGTTTTTTTTGAATATCTTATTTGCTATGTTGGAGATTTGGAGACATTTTACATGTTGGACAAAACTAGGACATGAATTATAAATTAACACCCAAGGTAACCACTTTTTTTTCACCAACACTCACCACCAACAAGCTTTTCTTTTCCCTCCATCACCACTTGAGGCCGAACACCACCCCCACCATATCAACATCTTCAACTTTCTTCCTTGCCATTTTCCATACATACTAAGGTGCAAGGGATCATATAACGAAGCTTGGTGCTCTCGGAAGTGGAAGGACCTCTCTACATCGCTATTAACCACCCATTTTTCGTCTAGAATCTTCCCTAGCCTCGAGCTAGTAGTAAGTGACTCTAAACCTCTTCTTGATCTTGTCTAGAGTGGTTAATAAGAGTTTCGTCGGTTAAAAATTACGAACATATAAGATCAAAGTCTAAAAGTTTACTAAAGTGATGTACAAGGTGGTTAATGGATGAATATTAGTGTAAATCATGTAGATCTTGTGTGATTATGATTATTGGTTGATTATTTGATGATTTGCTGATTAATATTAATGTGTCATGTTGTTGTGGTCACTAAACTTGTTAAAGGAATCGATCGAACACAATTTAGAAGGTTAAACACTTTAAATCAGAATCTGTCTAACTTTTACAGCCCACTTCTGTTGGCTGTAAACAGGTCTTAACCTCAACGAAAAATCGATATTTTGAATCTAAAATATGTTATTATGAAATACGGTTCTAATGGCACCGGAATCGTAATTTTTGGACTCCGTTTACTATTTTTAAAGTGTTAATTTGTAACAGCTACTTAAGCTGAATTTTGACAGCAATAAATGGGTGTCGTACTTTCAGTCATAACCTGAGTTTTGTGATAAATCGGACCATGAAAATTTTACTGTAGATGATAACTGAAGTATTTGTAATTACGCCACTGGAATTTCGCAAATCGGACTTACGATGAATTTTTAATAAATTGTTTCGTGGACTGTGGTCAGAAATACATAAATCTGAGTTCAGTCCCGAATATGAATTTTTATAAAATATTGGTGATGAACCGGACCCCGATATTTTTACACAATAAAATATGGAACGTTTAAGACATTTTGTAAAAATTTGGGAATTTTTGGAACATGTTAACTATTTTATTAAAATCCCCGAAAACAGCCCAGTTTCGAGTATAAAAGCTGAAACGACATAAGTAGTGATTTGCGTGTCTAAATGTCGAGTATGCTATCTGTGAATGATCTAACATGTTATAGGTGTTATATGCATTATTATATGTTTGCTTATGAGTGGGGAATGGATGGGAAGTATATATGGGCGTAAATCGTTAAAGTGTGTGCCTGTTATGTGGTAGAAGTAATGTGCAAATAAACCGTACGTAGGATACGTGTTATGCATGAGAAACTGATTGTTATCCGTACCTTATTAGGACGCGATTGACCGACCTTGACTGTTAACTATATTGAGAATCTAACCGAGCAAACCGAGGTGAGTTCACACACTTTCTAAGGCATGGGATTCCCGGTGGTTTGGGAATGGGTTAAAGAATTAAAACTAAATCTACATATCCTCCTTGGGTAGGATATGTACGGCCATCCTCCATAGAGCGGATGCCATTATTAATCCTACGAATTCTCCTGGTGCAGAATACGTACGTTCGTCCTCCTGGTGCAGGACAACAACCTTAAAACTAGCTAGACAAAACTCTATCATGAAGTCCCTCAATTTATATCGACTTAATCGCCGAGGCCAATGGCGAGCGGGTCATTAGTTAATAGCGCTATTAGGTTTAACAAACCTCACACCGTGCCAGTCGGACGGGCGTGTACTAATGGACTATGGCAGACTGTCAGTGATGATAGACACTGATATAGGGCACAACTTATTTGCGTAGCAGTCGATATCATTCCGTCTAGTAGTTCAAACGGGGAAAACCCCCACTGATCATGGTTATGGATCGGGTAAAGAAAAAGAGAAATGGTTAAACATACTTTCAACTACGGGGTAACCCCCACGGCAAATAAGCCAACGAAAGTCAAACCACGTTTTCAGAAACAACTTAAAACTAAACAACCAAACGTGAACTCACTCAACTTTGTTGTTGACTCGTTGTTACATGCCTTACAGGTCGCTAAATGCTTGGAGCTTGCACGGGGAAGGAGTCGTTGTGGTGTACGGACTGTTATGTTCCGTGCTTAATGTTTAAATCCTTATGAACTTACTAAACTTGCGTTTTGAAACTTTAACTTATGAACTATGGACTCATGCTTTTGAACTCACGTTTATGCTTCCGCTGTTTAAACCAAAGAAGGTTAACTAGCTTTGGTCACCAATCGTATTATGTATGGTTTTATTTACTTAATTGAGTTGTTCAATATGATTGGTGGCTCGATCCTGGTACGTCACGCCTCCAAGCGGTGGTACTCCGCATGGTGGATTTTGGGGGTGTGACAGATTGGTATCAGAGCCATTGGTTATAGAGAACTTGGTTTTAATAAGGGAAAAGTTTTCATTAAAACCAGACTATAACCTGTACAGTGCTCAACGATCCACAACGACGCTTCGCTCCACGTGCAAGACTCGACACCATAAGTGGTATGATTTATGTTATATTATCGGTTAGATAGTTCTCACTGTGCATTAGATAATGTGGTAATTGCTATTTGAACCTTGTGTGCATACTCTCTAATGTCGTCCCACACTTACACACTTTCGCGACACTTTCCTCACTTACGTTGCTTCATTATGAAGATCATGAGCGGACGCGAAGGACGTATCAACCTCACTCAAGCCCAGTTGACGGCTTTGATCAACGAACGAGTTGCGGAGGCACTCGCAGCTAACCCTGCAGGAGGTATAACCTGCCATACCAACTCACCTTAGGACATTTAGATCCTACCTTCGCAAACCAACCCTCGTGCTTAATCTTGTCTTTTATTCTCGCGCAACAGGTCAACATGCTCAACCTCCTGTGTGCACGTTCAAGACGTTCATGGACTGTCGACCTACCACTTTCAGTGGCACCGAAGGAGCAGTGGGCCTTCTTCACTGGTTTGAAAAGCTTGAGACAGTTTTCGAGATGTGCGAATGCCCCGAAGACCGTAGGGTGAAATATGCTACCGGAACACTTGAAGGAGCTGCGTTAACCTGGTGGAAGGCACAGGTTCAACTACTAGGGCTGGCAGTTGCTAATGCCACGCCCTGGAATGGTTTCAAAGAGCTGATCAAAGAGGAGTACTGTAGTCGGGATGACATCCACAAGCTAGAAGTGGAATTTTACAATCTGAAGATGACAGGATCTGAGATTGAGGCGTATACCAAGAGGTCGAATGAACTGGCCATCCTGTGCCCAACTATGGTGGACCCTCCCATCAAACGTATTGAGCTTTACCTCAAGGGCCTTGCACCAGCGATTCAAAGTCACGTAACTTCAGCCAACCTGGGTACCATTCAGCAAATTATCAAGTTGGCTCATCGTCTCACCGACCAGGCGGTGGAGCAAAACAGGCTACCCAAACGTATCAGTGCCACAGCTACTTCTGATGCACCTACCGACAACAAGCGAAAATGGGATGGGAACTCCGGAAGGGGGTCTACTTCAGTTCAGTCTCAACAGCGAAAGAGTGATGACTACCAGAGTCCCGGTCAGCAATCTTCTGGTAATCAAGGACAGGGTGGATACCGAGGAAACCACCCCAAGTGCAACCGGTGCAACAAGCATCACAGTGGGCAGTGCAACAAAGGTCGATGTCAGAGATGTCACAGGCTGGGCCATGAAGCCAAAGATTGCAGGAGCCCACGTCCTGCGAATCAGAATCGCCAACAACAACAACAAGCCCCACAGAACCACCAGCAACAGCATCAGCAGGGAAATAAAGGATGTTTTCAGTGTGGCGCTGAAGGCCACTTTAAGAGGAACTGCCCCCAGTTAAACCAAAACCATAACAATAACCAAGGAAATGGGAACCACAATGGGAACAACAATGGAGGCGGAAATGGGGGAGACAACAATGGCAACAGGGCAAGGGGTCGTGTGTTCGTGATTGGTCAGGGAGAAGCAAGGAACGATCCCAACGTTGTGATGGGTAAGTTTCTTCTTGACGACTTCTTCGTTACTGTTTTATTCGATTCGGGTGCCGATACTAGTTATGTGTCCGTAAAAGTTAGCCAAATTCTTAAGCGCACCCCAACACTCCTGAACACCAAACACACGGTAGAACTAGCTAACGGTAAAAGTCTTGAAGCCACACACGTAGTTAAAGGTTGTAACCTCGTCTTAGCTGGTCAGACTTTCCCTATCGATCTTGTTCCTATCACACTTGGTAGTTTCGACGTCGTTATTGGGATGGATTGGCTATCTCATCATCAAGCGGAGATTGTTTGCAAGGAGAAAATCATCCGCATTCCTCGTTCTGATAAAGAACCCCTCGTGATTCGTGGCGACAAGAGTGGTGCTGTCGAAGGCATCATCTCTTTCCTTAAGGCCCAGAAGTGTTTGCGAAAGGGCCACACTGCCATTTTAGCACTCGTTACCGACACATCCACGGAAGAGAAGAGAATTGAAGACATCCCTATTGTGCGCGAATTTCCCGAGGTATTTCCTGAGGAATTACCTGGTCTTCCTCCTCATCGCCAAGTTGAGTTTCAAATCGAGCTAGCTCCTGGAGCAGCGCCAGTAGCTCGAGCACCATATCGTCTAGCCCCATCAGAACTCGAAGAACTGTCCACACAACTACAAGAACTCTTGGAAAAGGGTTTTATACGTCCTAGCTCTTCGCCCTGGGGAGCTCCAGTACTATTCGTGAAGAAGAAAGACGGTACCTTCAGGATGTGTATTGACTATCGTGAACTTAACAAGGTGACTGTGAAGAATCGTTATCCTCTTCCACGTATTGACGACTTGTTTGACCAGTTGCAAGGGTCGAGCTATTACTCCAAGATTGATTTGAGATCGGGATACCATCAGCTGAGAGTCCGAGATGAGGACGTCTCCAAAACAGCATTCAGAACTCGTTACGGCCATTACGAGTTTCTGGTTATGCCATTCGGGCTGACGAATGCACCGGCAGTCTTCATGGATCTCATGAACCGAGTGTGCAAGCCTTACCTGGATAAGTTCGTTATTGTGTTCATCGATGATATCCTGATCTATTCTAAGAGTCAGGAGGAACACGAGCAGCATCTACGACTTATGCTGGAACTTCTTCGAAAAGAACGGTTGTATGCCAAGTTTTCGAAATGTGATTTCTGGCTTCGCGAAGTCCACTTTCTAGGCCACGTGGTAAACAAGGATGGAATTCATGTGGATCCATCTAAGGTTGAATCGATCAAGAACTGGCCCGCACCCCGCACACCAACAGAAATCCGCCAATTCTTGGGTTTGGCCGGATATTACAGAAGGTTTATAAAAGATTTCTCCAAGATTGCGCAACCTCTCACTTCACTGACTCAGAAGGGCGTCATCTATCGTTGGGGTGATGCACAGGAGTCCGCGTTTCAACATCTAAAGGATAGACTTTGTAGCGCGCCTATCCTCTCATTGCCAGAAGGCACCGATGATTTCGTGGTTTATTGCGACGCTTCCATCCAAGGACTTGGTTGCGTATTGATGCAACGTGACAAGGTCATTGCATACGCATCGCGCCAACTTAAAGTTCACGAAAGAAACTACACTACTCACGATCTGGAGCTGGGAGCAGTTGTATTCGCACTTAAGATATGGAGACATTACCTGTACGGTACAAAGTGCACCATTTACACCGACCACAGGAGTCTCGAACATATCTTCAAGCAAAAAGAGTTAAACATGCGACAACGCCGATGGGTCGAACTCTTGAATGATTACGAATGCGCTATCAAGTATCATCCGGGCAAAGCCAATGTTGTGGCTGACGCCCTCAGTCGAAAGGATACTTTACCTAAGCGTGTACGAGCATTACAGCTTACCATCCAATCCAACCTTCCCGCTCAGATTCGAGATGCCCAGGTCGAAGCATTGAAAGCAGAAAACATCAGGGCTGAGTCCCTACGAGGATCGAGGCAGCGGCTAGAACAAAAGGAAGACGGTGCCTACTATGTTAACGGACGCATCTGGGTTCCATTTTATGGAAACTTACGCGAGCTTGTGATGGACGAAGCGCACAAGTCTCGTTATTCGGTACATCCTGGTTCGGATAAAATGTACCACGACCTCAAGACTACGTATTGGTGGCCTGGCATGAAAGCCCACATAGCAACCTACGTCAGTAAGTGCTTGACTTGTGCGAGAGTCAAGTCTGAATATCAGAAGCCATCAGGCCTACTTCAACAACCGGAGATCCCGAAATGGAAATGGGAGCAAATTTCCATGGATTTCGTTACCGGCCTGCCCAGATCTCAACGCGGAAACGATACCATTTGGGTGATCGTAGATCGATTAACCAAGTCTGCACATTTTCTGGCCATCAAAGAAACGGATAAGTTTTCTACTCTTGCAGACATTTATCTAAAGGAAGTAGTATCAAGGCACGGAGTGCCAACCTCTATTATATCTGATCGTGACGCACGTTTTACTTCTGAACTGTGGCAAGCAATGCACAAGTCCTTTGGCTCACGTTTAGATATGAGCACCGCTTATCAACCGCAGACGGATGGGCAATCTGAACGCACCATCCAAACCCTTGAAGACATGCTTAGGGCATGTGTAATCGATTTTGGTAACGGCTGGGAAAAGCACCTCCCGCTAGTGGAGTTCTCATATAACAACAGCTACCACACCAGCATCCAAGCCGCTCCGTTTGAGGCATTGTACGGACGCAAATGCCGATCGCCTCTCTGTTGGGCAGAAGTTGGTGACAGCCAAATCACTAGCCCAGAACATGTGGTAGATACCACCGAGAAAATTGCTCAGATACGACAGCGAATGGCGGCAGCTCGTGACCGTCAAAAAAGCTATGCTGATAAGGGAAGAAAACCACTCGAGCTCCAGGTTGGGGATCGAGCGCTACTCAAAGTCTCACCTTGGAAAGGTGTAGTCCGCTTTGGCAAACGAGGCAAACTCAATCCGCGTTATGTCGGACCGTTCAAAGTCATTGAGAAAATTGGCCAAGTCGCCTACAGGTTGGATCTACCTGAAGAACTCAGCGGAGTTCACAACGTATTCCACGTATCAAATCTGAAGAAGTGTCTGTCAGATGAGCCCTTCATAGTTCCTCTCAAGGAACTCACAATCGACGACCAGCTGCGATTCGTCGAGGAACCAGTAGAGATTACAGATCAAGATGTTAAGATTCTCAAGCACACAAGAATACCTCTCGTTCGAGTTCGTTGGAATGCTCGTCGTGGCCCAGAGTATACCTGGGAACGCGAAGACCAAATGAAACTCAAGTACCCCCAGCTGTTTAAGAAAAACGCAACCACTACTGAGGCTGAAGCTACCGCAGAATTTCGGGACGAAATTCCAAATCAACGGGGGGATGATGTGACACCCCAGGAAAATCAGGAAAACAACGCAACTTAACTAGCTTCCTCAGTAACCACACGCTAAATTTCGGGACGAAATTCTCTTAACAAGGGGAGAATGTGACAACCCTCAAATTTATATGTAACCGTACAATTTATTTTTGATAATTAAAGTGTTTGACGACTGTGTGGAATCACTTAACTGCTTTCTGATATCTGTGTTATATATACATGCGCCTGTTAACACACTAGTAATGTACAGAAAAGTCATTAAATAGTCCGTTATATTTTCCTAAGTGTTAGAAAGTAAAAACGTTACAAAAGATATAAATAGGACGCCTTACGAATTAATTAAGCACTTTAATGGAACAGTATCCAACCGTACAACCGGACTTTACCCGGAACATAAAAATATTAACAATGACATTGCTTATACTTTTCTGAGCTAGTTAGGGTCCCCGAACACCCTAACACACTATATATTTTATAGCACACAATAAACCACTAACCTAATATTGGAATCTAACTAGTTAGTAATTAATTACCATTACATTTTAACCAAACCAAACCCCTCCCCCATGCGACGGTTACAAAGGGGTAGGACACCACTTTGTTTTTTTTGAATATCTTATTTGCTATGTTGGAGATTTGGAGACATTTTACATGTTGGACAAAACTAGGACATGAATTATAAATTAACACCCAAGGTAACCACTTTTTTTTCACCAACACTCACCACCAACAAGCTTTTCTTTTCCCTCCATCACCACTTGAGGCCGAACACCACCCCCACCATATCAACATCTTCAACTTTCTTCCTTGCCATTTTCCATACATACTAAGGTGCAAGGGATCATATAACGAAGCTTGGTGCTCTCGGAAGTGGAAGGACCTCTCTACATCGCTATTAACCACCCATTTTTCGTCTAGAATCTTCCCTAGCCTCGAGCTAGTAGTAAGTGACTCTAAACCTCTTCTTGATCTTGTCTAGAGTGGTTAATAAGAGTTTCGTCGGTTAAAAATTACGAACATATAAGATCAAAGTCTAAAAGTTTACTAAAGTGATGTACAAGGTGGTTAATGGATGAATATTAGTGTAAATCATGTAGATCTTGTGTGATTATGATTATTGGTTGATTATTTGATGATTTTGCTGATTAATATTAATGTGTCATGTTGTTGTGGTCACTAAACTTGTTAAAGGAATCGATCGAACACAATTTAGAAGGTTAAACACTTTAAATCAGAATCTGTCTAACTTTTACAGCCCACTTCTGTTGGCTGTAAACAGGTCTTAACCTCAACGAAAAATAGATATTTTGAATCTAAAATATGTTATTATGAAATACGGTTCTAATGGCACCGGAATCGTAATTTTTGGACTCCGTTTACTATTTTTAAAGTGTTAATTTGTAACAGCTACTTAAGCTGAATTTTGACAGCAATAAATGGGTGTCGTACTTTCAGTCATAACCTGAGTTTTGTGATAAATCGGACCATGAAAATTTTACTGTAGATGATAACTGAAGTATTTGTAATTACCCCACTGGAATTTCGCAAATCGGACTTACGATGAATTTTTAATAAATTGTTTCGTGGACTGTGGTCAGAAATACATAAATCTGAGTTCAGTCCCGAATATGAATTTTTATAAAATATTGGTGATGAACCGGACCCCGATATTTTTACACAATAAAATATGGAACGTTTAAGACATTCTGTAAAAATTTGGGAATTTTTGGAACATGTTAACTATTTTATTAAAATCCCCGAAAACAGCCCAGTTTCGAGTATAAAAGCTGAAACGACATAAGTAGTGATTTGCGTGTCTAAATGTCGAGTATGCTATCTGTGAATGATCTAACATGTTATAGGTGTTATATGCATTATTATATGTTTGCTTATGAGTGGGGAATGGATGGGAAGTATATATGGGCGTAAATCGTTAAAGTGTGTGCCTGTTATGTGGTAGAAGTAATGTGCAAATAAACCGTACGTAGGATACGTGTTATGCATGAGAAACTGATTGTTATCCGTACCTTATTAGGACGCGATTGACCGACCTTGACTGTTAACTATATTGAGAATCTAACCGAGCAAACCGAGGTGAGTTCACACACTTTCTAAGGCATGGGATTCCCGGTGGTTTGGGAATGGGTTAAAGAATTAAAACTAAATCTACATATCCTCCTTGGGTAGGATATGTACGGCCATCCTCCATAGAGCGGATGCCATTATTAATCCTACGAATTCTCCTGGTGCAGAATACGTACGTTCGTCCTCCTGGTGCAGGACAACAACCTTAAAACTAGCTAGACAAAACTCTATCATGAAGTCCCTCAATTTATATCGACTTAATCGCCGAGGCCAATGGCGAGCGGGTCATTAGTTAATAGCGCTATTAGGTTTAACAAACCTCACACCGTGCCAGTCGGACGGGCGTGTACTAATGGACTATGGCAGACTGTCAGTGATGATAGACACTGATATAGGGCACAACTTATTTGCGTAGCAGTCGATATCATTCCGTCTAGTAGTTCAAACGGGGAAAACCCCCACTGATCATGGTTATGGATCGGGTAAAGAAAAAGAGAAATGGTTAAACATACTTTCAACTACGGGGTAACCCCCACGGCAAATAAGCCAACGAAAGTCAAACCACGTTTTCAGAAACAACTTAAAACTAAACAACCAAACGTGAACTCACTCAACTTTGTTGTTGACTCGTTGTTACATGCCTTACAGGTCGCTAAATGCTTGGAGCTTGCACGGGGAAGGAGTCGTTGTGGTGTACGGACTGTTATGTTCCGTGCTTAATGTTTAAATCCTTATGAACTTACTAAACTTGCGTTTTGAAACTTTAACTTATGAACTATGGACTCATGCTTTTGAACTCACGTTTATGCTTCCGCTGTTTAAACCAAAGAAGGTTAACTAGCTTTGGTCACCAATCGTATTATGTATGGTTTTATTTACTTAATTGAGTTGTTCAATATGATTGGTGGCTCGATCCTGGTACGTCACGCCTCCAAGCGGTGGTACTCCGCATGGTGGATTTTGGGGGTGTGACACTATCTGTGAATGATTTGACATGTTATATATGTTATGTGCATTATCGTATGTTTGATTTTGAGTGGGGAATGGACGGGAAACTTAGATGGGCATAAACCGTTACAGTGATGCATGTTATGTGATAGATACGTGTAGGAACTTTGTGTTCTATTTGAAAGCCACTAAATGACTAACTGGTAAATCATACTAGGACGTGATTGACCGACCTTGACTGTTAGATATATTGAGAATCTAACCGAGCAAACTGAGGTGAGTTCACACACTTTCTAAGGCATGGGATTCCCGGTGGTTTGGGAATGGGTTAAAGAATTAAAACTAAATCTACATATCCTCCTTGGGTAGGATATGTACGGCCATCCTCCATAGAGCGGATGCCATTATTAATCCTACGAATTCTCCTGGTGCAGAATACGTACGTTCGTCCTCCTGGTGCAGGACAACAACCTTAAAACTAGCTAGACAAAACTCTATCATGAAGTCCCTCAATTTATATCGACTTAATCGCCGAGGCCAATGGCGAGCGGGTCATTAGTTAATAGCGCTATTAGGTTTAACAAACCTCACACCGTGCCAGTCGGACGGGCGTGTACTAATGGACTATGGCAGACTGTCAGTGATGATAGACACTGATATAGGGCACAACTTATTTGCGTAGCAGTCGATATCATTCCGTCTAGTAGTTCAAACGGGGAAAACCCCCACTGATCATGGTTATGGATCGGGTAAAGAAAAAGAGAAATGGTTAAACATACTTTCAACTACGGGGTAACCCCCACGGCAAATAAGCCAACGAAAGTCAAACCACGTTTTCAGAAACAACTTAAAACTAAACAACCAAACGTGAACTCACTCAACTTTGTTGTTGACTCGTTGTTACATGCCTTACAGGTCGCTAAATGCTTGGAGCTTGCACGGGGAAGGAGTCGTTGTGGTGTACGGACTGTTATGTTCCATGCTTAATATTTAAATCCTTATGAACTTACTAAACTTGCGTTTTGAAACTTTAAAACTATGGACTTATGCTTTTGAACTCACGTTTATGCTTCCGCTGTTTAAACCAAACAAGGTTAACTAGCTTTGGTCACCAATCGTATTATGTTTGGTTTTATTTACTTAATTGTGTTGTTCAATATGATTGGTGGCTCGATCCTGGTCATGTCACGCCTCCAAGCGGTGATACTCCGCATGGTGGATTTTGGGGGTGTGACATAGCTCATGGTTTCTTCTTATGATTCCTTAATCAATGTGCCGCGTATGCAATGTTGTGGTCTCGTTGCATCGACGTACAATCGAGACTTTGTTGAGAAGCATCACATAATTGCAACTCTAGCTCCTTAGCTCTCGGTTTCAGGGTTGGCATGAATTTCGTTCTTATCCACCATGTATCTTAAAGTTCTCACTTCACGAATTCGAAATCCGCTTTTTGTCATCATAGCATATAACTGTTCTTTTTTTTAAGAGTTGCAAGGTAAATTGCAGCTGTTGCTCACGACCTCCCTTGGTCGTTGGCCATATAAGAATGTAGTCAATAAATGTAATCATGATCTATCCAGGTATGGCTTACACGTTCGATTCATGAGGTCCATGAATATTGTCGATGCATGTGTTAAGCCCAATGGTACGACAAGGAACTCGTAATGCTCTAAGCGAGTCCTAAAGGTCGTTTTAGGGATATTTCCTTCTTGTATTCACAGTTGAGGACATCCTGTCCTCAAGTTGATCCTTGAGTGGTAACTAGGATCTGACGATTGGTCAGTTCATGGCATCAATCTTTGGCAAAAGATACCAATCCTTGATATCCAATTCTCTGGAATATATGCAAAATGGAAACTGTCAACTTTCTCCTTGTGTCCTTAACTAAGGATGTCATGTTCTTAATTTCCTCTGTCTAGCAGCTCTTGCAGTTATATCGGAGGTTCATGCTTCGCGGACGAAGCTAGTCGGTATGGCGTCATTCGGTACTGGTGCCGCTCTTGGCACGAGGTTCCTCTTGTCGCTTGTGGATGTATTCCTGGCAAGTCCTCAGAAAAAGGCTTCAAGAATTTCTTCCATAACGGGGATGTTTTCAGGCTTTATACTTGGATATCCAATTCGTACTGACTATCATATCATGACTTCTCAAGTTAATGGTAACAGAAGGTTCCGGCCTTCTGAGTTCCTAGAATATAATTCCTTACTTGCTTCGTCTGCTTAAACTAGTCTTCTATATGCCCATCTCTAAAGAATACGGGACGTCTATTTTACTCAAAACTAGGCCAAGCAGTTTCTTATGTTCTAAGCATGCAAGGTTAAAGTTGATGCCAGTATTAATTAAAAGTAGATGCATTAGGTTGGTTAATAGGGAACGTACCCGTAACTGCATCTGAATCCTGGCGTGCTTCACGAGTTTCGATCGTGAAAACCCTTCCTTGCTTGTTTCTTCCCAGGACAATCTTTCCTAAAGTGCCCTGCTTCACCACATCTGTAGCAACCTGGTATTCTCTTATTTCTTCCATCTAGGTCCTTCGCCCAACAGGCTTCCTTGATGTGCCCTTCTTTTCCACACTTCCCGCACTTAGGCCTCAGACATCGACCTTCATGGTGAAAATTGCATTCCCCGCACCTTGGCTTAGTCCCCGAGTAGACTTTACCACCGGTCTTATCAGTGGCTCCATCAGCTTTCCTGCCATGCGGCGGGTTCACTTTCTTCCTTTTGTTTGCTTTAGAGCTTCCATAGCTGACTTGGGTGCTTATCTTTAGGTTCGAAGACTTCCTTTTCTTATTGCCTGATGACTCCACATGAGTCTCTTTCTTGTTATTCTCAAATTCCGAAAATTTTCTCGCACGTAGAGCTTCTTCAGTAAGCGTAACGCTTAAATCGATAGCCTCTGCGATGGTTGGAGGCGTTGAGGTAGTAACCAAGATCCTAATTTGAGGTGCAAGTCCCCAAATGAATCGTTCAATCCTTTTGAATTCTGGTTTGACTAAGGAGGGGACGACCCTAGACAAGTCGTGAAATCGCTGGACATATTCAGGAATCTTCGGTCCGTCCATTTTCAAATTCCAGAACTCCACCTCAAGCTTCTGGGTTTCAGCTCTAGAACAGTATTTCTTTTCCATCATTTCCTTGAGCTCGTCCCAGCTCAGTGCATAAGCAGCATCTGCACCAAGGGTCTGAACCTGAAGGTTCCACCAGGAGAGTGCGCCGTCTAAGAATAACCCTGAGATATAGGTAACACTCTGTTGGGATGAACAGTTACTCATTCTTAGAATGGAGTCAGTCTTTTCTGTCCAATGAACAAATGCAACGGCACCTCCTGTTCCATCAAAATTCAGTGGCTTGCAGTCCAGAAATTATTTATAAGTGCAGCCAGTTGGAGGGTTATTTCCGGTAGTGCCACCGCTGTGTTCGGAGTGGAGGGCTTCATGTCGAGCAATTGCCTG
The DNA here is from genome assembly GCA_030545235.1 of Helianthus tuberosus. Classification (NCBI taxonomy): domain Eukaryota; kingdom Viridiplantae; phylum Streptophyta; class Magnoliopsida; order Asterales; family Asteraceae; genus Helianthus; species Helianthus tuberosus. Next base: position 88,761,638 of record CM060356.1, on the reverse strand, counting down.
TGAGATTCACTCTTGAAGCTCAGCTTCTGTTCTTAGTAAAGTACTGGTGTTTGTGTCTCGTCTGGGTGGCATTCTCTTCTGACAAAAGGTATGAAGTAAGTTAGACAATATTCCAGAATGTGTCTATGAGGTACATGACACCATAAGCCATCACGTAATCACCCAATTTCACATGTATATATAATCAATGTATGAGCGAGGAAACAATCACTGAGCCTTCACATAGGCTTGCTAACTTTGCTTATTTTTTGTAATGGAAAAATGAATTCGAGGCTACATCGCCTTGGTCATTCAAGTTTTAGTTATTTCCTGCTATATTGATGTGTATATTTTCCCATAGATGGGGTCGTTCGTGTAGGGGTGATAGAGAGCGTAACGTCGCTGAATCTTTTTGAATGTTATCCATCTTTACTTGCTTAATTATCGTTTCTCGATCGTCTCGTACACGGGTAGAAGTGTCAGACACGAAGTAGGCAAGACAAGTTTCCTACTTTGTAAAGTGCTAAAGCACTGATCTATGTATTGTTCTACCAGATGAAGGTGTGAACACCTATAGATTAATTTTGTGTAGTTTTCATTAGCTCGACCTGCAGAGTCCACCAGGATTTCTGTGCACTACAAGTCGTTATTACGTGGGCCCTCGTAATAATAAATTGTCTTGCACAGTTACCCCAATTTCCTCTCGTCCAAGCAGATGATCATTCAAGGAGGGGACACTACTGTCCTTATACCTCTATCATGGAAAAGACCATTGTGGCGGTCCATGCGCTAACACTCGTTATCGTTACGCGCGAATAGGCACGATGATTAAATGAAATAGGAATAAAGAGAATTCCTAGTAGTTGGAGGGGCACCTTCAAGATGAATACTTCATCTTCCTTTTCTGGTCAAGTATGTCGTCAATCTTGCTTCACATAAGCCGCAGGGATCTCGTCTCATTGATTAAGAATTCGTTCAAGGTTGCCGCCTCTGCCTCGTCATCATCACCGTAGTCAGGCACCTTCACGATCGAGAGAGAAGAGCAGCCATTTCTTACGGAAGCAAGCTCAGAATCTTGTTTGATAATCGCTCCAGTCATGAGCCTTGCAATGAACGCGAGGTCGATAGCTTCATCGTGCGAGTTACGTACAGTAATAGGAGTCGGTGTCGAAAGTATCTTATTCACGTCAATAATCATTCCGTACACTCATTCGTATGTATTCACGTCAATATTTATTCCGTACACTTATTCGTATATATGTATATCAATAGAAAATATGCTACTTAGCATAAACAAGCAATTTGATGCATTATATCACGTATAACTCTCATTTGGGGGGGGGGGGGTCATTTTTCTAGTTGTTGATTTACGACAAAACACTACTTGGTACTAGTGGTCACCAAGAGTGTAATTTATCTTTGGCAAGTCTAACTTGTGTAGACTATGCCTTAATTGACACCTTATCTTGAGGGTATTCCCTACTAATGTCCTTGCCTTGTCTCTTTTTGAAAAGTGTTTGACTCGTGGATCTTGGCGCTTACGTGAATGCAATGAAAACCTTTTTGTAAAAATGTTTTCGTGAGAGAACCCTAGTGATTGTAGTCCAGACTCGAGAAGGAATCCTAGTTCACTACAATCGAAGCTCTGATACCAAACTGTCACACCCGGTCTTTTGCAGAAGCGTATGATGTGTGACTGGTTTAATATCATTGCATTCAATCGTAATAAACAACTACATGATCAAAACGATGTTCATCCATTCATAAAATTTAAGTATTACAAACACTTGTTATTTAAGTTTTAAAACACAACTTCCGTCTAGGTTACAAATCAACAAAAGTGGATGATATCTAAACTTGGAGTTTACTTCTAGTTACGACACTTGCGCCCAAGATCCATCCTATTACTTGAAATACATGTAATTTTGAAAAACATCAACATAAAGTTGAGCGAGTTCATGCGTCTTGTTTGCAAATCGTAATTCTTGTAAATATTTGAGAGACTCCTTTGAAAACAGGTATGAAAAGTGTGTATGAACATGAATGTTTTACAAGGACTTTAAGGCATGTGAGGACATGGGGAGTACTTGTTATGACTCCTTGTCGGAATATTCATTCTGATTCCTTGTCGGAATACTCGTTCTGATTCCTTGTCTGAAGGGGTATGGTCCCAAAAAAGCCGCGCAAACCTCCGTCAAGGTTGCGCCGTCAAGGTTGCGCGCGGAACCATACTCCTTATTCAACAAACTTCCTACCACGATCCTTGCGCGAGTTACATCATTTTCTATTTTACGACGCGCAAGACCTAGACGACAAGAAGCTACGATAGCAGCACTTTGCATACTGAAGGAGCACTCAGTCACCCAAACCCCGCGCGGGTTGGTTACGTGCCCAGCAAGAATCGCACAGGGAAGCAGCGCAAGGCTGCTCCAGATAGAACACAAGGTACAAGCGGCAGAAGAAAAGAGCCAATCAGCGTCCTTCTAGCTCTGCTCAATCGTGCTCCACGATCATCTGACATGGAGGAGACAAAAAGTACTTAAGGACACCTACATGGCACCAATCATAGGGCAGAGACAACTGCCCCACGATCTCCACTTACCTGCTGATGGCAGAAGGGCGGCCAGGCCGACAACAAGGACACGTGGCTCCAATCACATTGCGCCAGCTCCAGAAAGCTCCCAGAAGCCACTAACGGTCGACACCAGTGAGACAAGGAGCATATCCTCCATGTTGTCGCCTTCCGGCCCAAGGCCCATCAGCCCACATCCTCTTACACCTCTCCGGCTATAAATAGAGACCTCACTTCACAGGTTAAACATTCCATTCCCTCTACTCTCACACTTAATACTTAATTTATCTCCCCAAAGCAGTCGCTTATTCTCACGCCGGAGCCCGGTTAAGAGGGAAACCCCCACATTCCCCTCTTAACGAGTAACGGTGTTCTGTTTTGCAGATAATTCAGTCATTAAGGAGCTCAGGAAACCACAAAGAAGATTAACCATCATGGTAGAAACATAAACCAAACTGATTAGTCCCGTAATTAGTTCTGTGTTTCTTCATTGGCGCCCACCGGTTTTCTACAAACCACTTTCATCTTCTTCTTTCCTGAGTTTTTCATGTTTTTTCCTTCCTTCGATCATGGCTAGTCAAGGAATCATTCCCGAGTTTGTTGGTTTCGGTGAAAACCCTAATGCAGCGTTGGGGGAGGGTAATCCAAATGCCCAACCTCAACACATCGAAGAAATTGGTGAAGTCGAAGTAACCAATACGGGGGGACCGCGCGGGAGCATCACCCGCATCACTCAAGCGGTAACCCCAGGAAACAATGGCGCTGGACCTTCAAACCCAGCTCCACCTCAGAATATCTCGGCGCTACTAGGGCTACCAGAGGGCGAAACCCCAGCCTCATGGTACGCCAAGCAACTTGCCACCATTAACGAGGCATATCAATCCTTGAGCGCGCAACAAGCAGTCTTAACGGCAGAAACGTCCTTGGTTACACCAAACGGCCCTAGTCACGGGCCACGCCAGAGGCCACCACCGCGAAATATCCAAGGAAGAGCTAACAGACTTCCCCCTACCCGAAGACTAAGTGTGCAAGACACGCGAGATACACGGGAAGAAACAGAAAGCTACTATGACGATCCGTCAAACGTCCAAAGAGGCCCAGTTCATAGCCGGCTCACGCCGCGCAACATGAACAATGAATGGGAAGATACTGACCCAAATGATCCAACTTGGGAGAACGATGAAGAATCTTCGGTCTTCAATCGTTTACAAAGAAATCACGAATACTACAAACCAAGGCAGCACGTGGGGTACACCGAAGAGGCAGAGCAAGACTTCTGCCTCGCCTATCGACCAGCTGAAGCTGTAGAGCATTCCAAGTTCATTCCAAAAATCACTCTTGCGCCACTCAAGAGAGAAAAGTTACCTCCGACAGTCGGAAAGTTTAATGGATTGACTGATCCCGATGATCACGTCAGAGTTTTAACAAGCGTGGGCTGCATGGGAGGATGGAATATGCCCATGTGGTGCCATCTGTTTATCCAAACGCTTACGGGGGCTGCTCGTACCTGGTTCGACAGCCTTCCTCCGGGAAAGATAAAATCATGGGTGGATTTCAGGACTCAGCTTTTGAGTCACTTCAGTCAACAAAGACGATACCAGCGCGACACAACCGAGGTTGAAGACATCTGGCGCAGAGATAACGAGGGTTTGGAAGATTTTATCACTCGCTTTAACAAAGAGTGTTTGGAAATCGGTGGCGTAAGCGAACAACTCATGCGCTGCCATTTCAAGAAAGCCATCCGCTGTTATAGCCTAATTAGAACCATCATTGGGAAAGATGGAATGCCCAAGGAATGGGATAAGCTCATGGAAGCCGCGAAGATAGTCGCGCAAACTGAAGAGTCACTCGCCAGAAACAACAGTTATCGTTCTGAAGATCGATTTTCTAAAGGGGGTCACTCGCGCGACGACAACAGACGAAACAAAGGCAAAAACCCTGGGTGGAAGGCCAATCACTCCAGTGGTTATAGTGAACGACCTCGTTATGAAGAACGGTCCCGCTACAAAGAAGACGCGCGAGATACTATTGACCGCATCGGCCATCGAAAGGCAGTCAGAGATGATACTCAAGAAAAGCATTGGACTCCGCTCATAAAAACACCAAAAGAGGTGCTAATGACGGAGAACCATGATTTTAAGGCTCCAAGGCCTATGACGAACAAAAAGGGGCAGGACCCCAACCTGTATTGTGATTTCCACAAGGATACAGGCCACTTAATAGATGATTGTTACAGCTTACGTCAAGAGATCGAGAGAGCGCTGAAGAGTGGAAAGCTGAGCCACTTGGTGAAAAACGTGAGCAAAGAAACTCGACAGCTCCATCGCCACGATGAGGGAAATCACAAGAAAGTCCGACGCTTAGAGACCCACATGGTCAACGGACCAAGGTATAGCGCGAGAGAAAAAGGCAAGAGACGTTATGAGCCTTCATGGCAAGAACAGCAGGTTATTTTCCCGGTGGTGCGCGGGGGTCCTCGAGCCACACGACCCATCGTCATCACCGGTATCATCGGCCATTATGAAACTGAATACGTCTTCATTGACCCAGGGAGTACAGCAGACATCATCTATGAGCAGTGCTTTAACCAATTCGACGATGAAGACAAAGCGAGACTTGAACCAGTTGATTATCCACTGTCTGGATTCTACAATGAAATGGTCTTCCCGCTAGGCCAGATCAGCTTCCCTGTCACTCTCTGACGGGAAGCATTCAAGAACAACGAACGTTAACTTCATGGTGATGCCTGTTAAGTCAAGACATGATGTGCTGATCGGGAGAGAGACGCAAGGTGAGCTAAACATGATAACTTCCACCCCCCACTCAGCGATTGGTTTCCCAACCAAGACGGGGGTGGCAATCGTTTATGCAAAGAAAGAAGTGATGTCAACAGAAGAGATGCGCCCAACAAAAGCGGCGAAGGTTTCAACAACCGAGCCCGAAAAATGGGTTTTAAATCGCAAGTACCCGGAGCAAACGGTGACGATAGGCCACGTAATCTCACCAAACATCAGAACTCGTCTCAAGCAGCTCCTGTTCAAGAACATGGACATCTTCGCCTGGACCCCGGCTGACATGACCGGAGTCCCGCGTGACATTACCGAGCACTGTTTAAACACCTACCCCTCTGTTGAACCGAAAGTCCAAAGAAGGCGCAGGTTAGGGGCAGACAAAACAAAAGCAATGAATGAGCAAGTATGCGAGTTACTTAAAGCCGGCATCCTGCGAGAAGTACGTTATCAAAGTTGGGTTGCGAACCCCGTGATGGTAGAGAAGTCTAGTGGAGGATGGCGAATGTGTGTTGACTGTACCGATCTCAACAAGGCATGCCCTAAAGATTGCTACTCTTTGCCTGAGATCGACAAAAAGATAGACTCTCTCGCACCATACAGATGGAAATGCTTCTTGGATTGCTACAAGGGATACCATCAAGTTCAAATGAAGCTCGAAGATGAAGATAAGACAGCTTTTCGTACTGATCTCGGGATTTTTTGCTATACAAAGATGCCATTCGGCTTCAAAAACGCTGGCGCCACATACCAGCGCTTGATAGATAAGACCTTCGCGGGAGACATCGGAAAGCATATTGAAGTTTACATCGATGATCCTGTGGTCAAAAGTCCCGTAGAGGACCAAATGTTGAAGGACATCGAAAAAAACGTTCAATTCATTGTGCAGCGTAAATATGAAGTTGAATCCAGCCAAGTGTTCTTTTGGCATGGAAGAAGGGAAGTTTTTAGGCTTCATAGTCACAAACGGCGGCTTTAAAGTGAATCCGGAAAAATTCCAGGCAATAGAGCGAATGCCATCGGCGCGAACAATCAAAGAGATGCAACGGTTGGCCGGCCGCCTGGCCGCGCTTAACCGCTTTCTATCAAATCATGCCGCGAAGTCGTACCCTTTTATCAGCACTCTGCGCAACTGTGTGAAGAAACAAGAGTTCAGATGGACCCCCGAAGCAGAGAAAGCTTTTTAGCAAATGAAAGAGTGTTTGATTGAGCTCCCTACCCTGAGTGCACCATTTGAAAAAGAGCCACTCATACTGTACTTATCTTCTTCGGATAAGGCAGTAGGGTCGGTATTACTGGTGGAGAGAAATGGAGTTCAAACTCCAATTTATTACGTCAGCCGGGTACTCACTGACCCGGAAACGAGATATTCCACGATGGAAAAATTAGTGCTTGCGCTGCTACACGCCTCCCGAAGGCTGCGTAGATATTTTACAGGGCATGTGATCACCGTACTTACAAATTTCCACATCGGCACGATATTGCAAAAACCAGAAACATCCGGGCGGTTAGCAAAATGGGCCATCGAGCTGGGGGGGCACAACATTTTGTACAGGTTGCGCCCAGCCATCAAGGGCTAAGTCCTAGCTGACTTCATTACAGAAGTCCCAATTGATAAAATCAAAGATTGTGAGCTGGTGGAGACTCCCGAAAAAGACACGACAAATGAGACTTGGATGCTTTATACTGATGGGGCCTCAAATGAGGACGGCGCGGGAGCTGGATTGCGCCTAGTGAGCCCTGAAAACCATGAATTCACTTACGCCATCAAGTTGGATTTTAAAAACACCAACAACGAGGCGGAATACGAGGCATTTCTGGCAGGCTTGTGCCTCGCCATCAAAATGGGAGCTAAGAATTTACAAGCACACGTTGATTCACTCTTGATAGCCAGCCAAATCAACGGTATATACGATGCAAGGGGCGAAGTTATGGCCCTATATTTGGATCAGGCTAAAGAGTTGCTCCAAAAATTCAAGTCCTACAAGGTGGTACACATCAACCGCTCTGAGAACAAACCAGCAGACGCTTTAAGCAAACTGGCTTCAACCTCCTTCCAACATCTCGCAAAAGATGTAAGGATTGAAGTACTCAAGAATCCATCAGTTTTGCTACGGCAAGTCAACGTGATCTAGATAGGGCAGCCATCCTGGATGAACCCTATAATTCAGTATTTGCAAGAAGGAGTACTCCCTGAGAGCAAGGAAGAGGCAAGGAAGATTCAGAACAAGGCCCTGCATTATGAAATGAATGGTGGTATCTTCTACCGCAAGTCCTTCTTGGGGCCATTACTGCGTTGCGTGGACCACCAAGATGCAAATTACTTGATCAGGGAGATCCACGAAGGGATCTGCGACATCCATGCAGGACCACGCATGGTCGTCATGAAGATTATGAACGCCGGATATTATTGGCCAGGGATGCACGTCGACGCCTTGAAGGAGTTGCGCAAATGAGACTCCTGTCAACGACATTCTCCAAAAACCCTGCGCCCAAAAAACGATCTTATTCCCGTATCCACTGTGTGGCCCTTTCAGCAGTGGGGAATTGATATGGTGGGACCTTTCCCAGAGGCCCCTGTCGCCGTCAAGTTTATAATAGTGGTCGTCGATTACTTCACGAAATGGGTGGAGGCCAAAGCCCTCGCTTCAACTACAGCCATGATGGTGCGCAAGTTCATTTGGGAACACATCATCTGCAGATTTGGCCTACCACTCAAGATCGTAACTGACAACGGCACCAACTTTGCGTCTGAAGATCTTCAAAATTGGATGAAGGAAATGAAAATCGAGCATACCTTCTCCTCCGTTGCGCACCCCCAGGGCAACGGTCAAGTGGAAAGCGTTAACAAAAGTATTATCGAGGGGATAAAAGCCCGACTGGGCACAAAAAGACGAGGCTGGGTAGATGAGCTCCCGAGCATCCTGTGGGCCCATCGAACCATGCCGAAGACAAGCACCGGCGAGACTCCTTTCAGCCTAGTATACGGCTCGGAGGCAGTTATCCCGGCAGAAGTGGGTCTCCCCTCACCGCGCTTGACAGCTGTCAACGCAATCGACAACGAGGCAGAGCGTCGTCTTGACTTGGATTTGCTAGAAGAAAGGCGCGAAATCGCGCGAATTAGAGAAGCCAAGTACAAAACACAACTGGAAAGGTACTACAATGCGAGAGTCCGCATCTGTACCTTCACTCCAGGAGAATACGTCTTCCGAGACAACGAAGCGTCAAATGCTGAACGCCCAGGAAAACTAGCACCCAAATGGGAAGGCCCATACTTGGTTCACGAAGTGCTAGGAAAAGGGGCTTACAAGTTGCGCACCCTGGATGGTCACATCATCCCGCGAACGTGGAATGCGCAACAACTGCGCAAATGCTATATGTAATTAGTCTCGGCCCTGTGCCATTACCCACTGAGGTTGGCCTTGCGCTTTTTACTTTCCTATGTCGGCTACACGCCCTTTACGTTACAAGCAATGTATGTTGGCCTAAGCGCCTGTTTCCAAGTCAATGAAAGCATACGACATGTTTTCTATTACTTCTTTCGTTACAAATGCATGTTAAACAACACTGCAATAATTGTAACGGGAAAGAACAAATAGCATTCATTCAGTCTAAAACAAGCGCGACCGCGCAAGAGCTTACATCAAAACAAACAAAAAAAATTACAAGGCTCAAAGCCTGTAGACAGCCTATTCAAATTCATCATTCCCACTACCATCGTGTTGATCGCCTTCATCACCATCATCACCACCAGGCTTACCGTCATCACCATCGTTTCCACCGTCATCACCAGCTGGCTCCTTTCCATCTGATAGTTCAACAGTTATCGGTGGGTCGAGAATGGCCTTGAGGCGCTGACACCAGTCATCATTCTCTAGAGCCTTCGCGACTAAGTCCATCACAGGCAGTGATAAATGATCATAAGCATTTTCAGCACGTGTCAACTCGGCACTAGCCTGGTTAGTCACCGAGAAATGACTAACGTCAAACTCCTGTCCAAATACCTCTTCAACGTGTTGCGCACATTCCAGATACCCTCCTCGATGACCAACTGCGCGCGCGGCATCTGTCAAAGCAGCAACAGCGTGATCTAGTTCTCCAGCGTTAAGGACAGAGTTGGCAACCTATAACGAAAACTGCATATTAAAAACAGCTCCTAACAAATAAAACTTCCAAAGGAAAAAAGAATAGCATACCAGCACTACTTCGCGGCCGCGCATCCACTCAGCCTCAGAGACAAGAGTATCAACAATGCCCTGAGCCTCAGAATAGTTAGTCTGCGCTACATTGAGGGTTGCGGTACTAACGTCATGCGCTTCTTCAGCAGTCGCGGCCTTAACTTTCTCCGCCTCAAGGTCGATTTCCAAGGACTCGCACTTATCAACCTGCTCATTCAGGCGGCGTTTCAGTTCAGCGATCTCGACATCCTTGGCCTTAAGATCCTTGTCTCTGCTCGACAACTGCAACTTCACATCAGCCAACTCAACCTAAAAAGCGACAAAGGACTTAGGCTATTTTGCAAACAAAGCACAGAAGGAAAGGGTATACGTTTTACAAACCTCAATATGCTCCTTAGCAGCCTGTGCAGCTCGCGCATCCTCGACCTTCGCGGTCAACTCAACAACCTTGGCTTCAAGGTCGACAATCTTGTTACGAGCCACGAACGCGCGCTCATTGTCTTTCTCACATATGCGCTTGAACTCGGCTTTCTCCTTAGCCAACTGTTGTTCAGTAGCTTGAAGTTTATTTTTCAGGCCCTCGTGCCCCCATTCCTCCGCTTTCTTGTCAGCTTCAAACTTTGCCTTCTCTTCGTCAAAGGCGGCTTTCGACTTCTCGAACTCGCTAACACGCTTCAACATTCGCTCGCGGTAGCTCTCCCAATCTGACCGCTCCCTAACCATTGTCCGCCACTCATGAACTATTTGATGGTTAGCAGAGCGAGTGTTGGCCTCCCCGATCACATAAGTGCGATATAGCCCTTCATGAGTCTTCGCCCTCTGCCGGATAACCTCACCAGGAGTAAAGGAATTTAAGAACCAGTCGCGGCAAGGTCCGAACTCTTGAAAGGTGTCCCTTTGCTTCAAACCCTAAGGAGCCTGGTGGGGGGCATTACCACGTTCCTCTTCAGGATAACTTTTATAGTAAATGTCACCAAGGGTATCCTTCGCCCCGATAGCTTGTGGGTTATAACCCCCGGCGCCACCAGAGCTCGCGCCACAAGAAACATACGGGCCCGATCCCCTGGTAGAAGTTACCATGGAGCGATGGGGGACCTCAGTATGCGTGGGGCGGGTAGGTTTCTCAACCTCAGGCTCCTTTCTCCTCTCTTGATGGGGCTTCTCAGGCCCCGTGGTGCTCACAAACTCCGGACCCTGCGCTTTCTCTTGAGTAGCGATAGCAGCGGCACCGGTATATCTCAAGGCATCATCAATAGGCTTTTCAACAGCCTTTTCCCTCTCCTTCTCCTTCTCTATATCAGAGGCTTTCTTCCTCTTCGCCTCCTCAGCCTTTCTATCTTCCTCAGTTTTCCTCTTCTTCTCTTCCTCCGCTTTCTTCCTTTGGTCCTCATCAACCTTCTTCCTACGCTCCTCATCAACCTTTCTCTTCTCTTCGGCAGCCTTCGCTTTATCCCCCTCAGCAACATGTTTATCCTTGGCAGACTCAGCCCCAGCAGTCTTGGAAGATTTAATAGTAATCTTTGGCCTCTTTGGCTCTGGCTCGGTAAACGTAACACCCTTCTCAGGGGTCTTCTTCTTGGTCTCTGCAGAAACCAAGTGATTAAGAAGAGAAAGTAACAAAAGGAAGAGAAATTAAGAACTTACCAGGAGAGAATTTGTAAAGAGAGCGCAAGTTGCTCGTTTTCCCGATCAAGGGAATCGCACCAGCTATCGACGCAGCAGCCACACCAGTTGTGGTCTCGCTTCTAGTCCTTTTCCTGCTAATCAACTTCTCAGCAGCCGTCTCTTCTTCTTCCTCCTCTTCCTCCTGCGCAACAGAGGAGGGAGTAGCACCAGCATCCGGGTTGCGAGAACACGCGCTACCTTCACTTCTTGAGCCACCTGCTCCAGTTTTCTTCTCGCCTACGCGCGACAATCCTTCAAGTGAGTCACTAATTATCACATAATCTTTCAAGTCACTCTGACGAAGCCGAAGAGTACCTTTATCAACAGCACCAGCAGCTGTGCGGCTACTCCCGCCTTTCTTGCTTATCACCTCAGGCTCAAGGTTGACCACCTTCTTCTTCCTGGAGGGTTTCTTCTTCTTCTCTTCGGGGTTGATACCCAGGTCGCGCAACACACCTGCAAAGACGTTAGACCACGAACTTAGCTCCCCGTTCGAAGACCCTACAGACTCCTCGCTGGAAAGATAGACAACCTCTTTCCCAGCAGAGGTCACAGAGCGCAAAGGACGAGGTTTAGGTATGTGCGCACCTTCGGTTCCAGTAGGCGGCGAGGCGAACGCATCTGCAACCGGGTACATGAAATTAACCCTAATCTGCTCATACCAATACTCCTCTCCAGCCTGGAGTGGGCGTACACTCATAGAACCACCAAAGGTGGAGAATGCAGCTTGATATAGTTGCGCCTCTACACAACAAATTACGTAAATAAGAGTTACGAAACAAGAAATCAAAGAGGCTAAGTAAATTACTAACCTCTATCGTTGAACATCAGAACCGGAACGTCCTTGCTATCAGCCGGCCATTGGTCACTCATGCGCGCCGCCACCAAGACATTTTCTCCAAACACTCGGTTTGGAGTAGAGGTAAGCTTCTTGTACCAAGCGTTATTCTTAGGGATCGCCAAATCCTCCTTCAAAATTGGTTCGGACCACGCGCGGAAAGTCATGGCGATCGGTATCACCTCCTCACGAATATAAAAGAACTTCGGTTTCCACTCATGAAAACTCTTAGGGGGGTTCAGAAGTATCTTTTTTGCAGCACCCCGACTGGCGAATGAATAGAAGCCCATGTTTTTTATTAGCTGATAGAATACCCTAAACTTCTCAACCGTCGGCTCAATACCATGAGACCAACACAAGAACTCAAAGTGACGAACCCGGACCATCCCGGGAGGGCTCATCTGCGATATATGAAACCCATAAAACTGCAGAATATGGGCCATAAAGTTCGTCGCCGGCAGCCGGAAATTACCTTGATGAAAGAAATCTTCGAACAACGTGATGTACCCCGGTGGTGCATCAGCGGCCGTCTGATTTTGACCGGGGTACTTAGCGTCCCATTCCGGTGGAAACCGGAAACTCCTCGTGATCTGCTCAAAAAGACCCGGATCCCACCGGAGAACGGGAACAAGGCCTTCCTCACCGGGAATATCCTCTTGATGTTCTTCAGCCATAGTAAATAAAGATTCAAGTTTTCTTGAAGAACTTGAAGATACGAAGAAAGATCTTGAAGATCTGCTACAAAGCTTGAAGATTTGAAGAGATAAAGGATACGAATGGAAAGAAAGATAGCAATAGAAGAGAAAAGTGATGACCTCCCACATCTCTTCAGATATATATACCCATCGCATTTAATGCGATGGGTAAATGTGCCGAGATCGCCGCGCACGTGACCAATCAGAAGATGACACGTAAGGCGGGAATCCCGGAACGACGGTTATCACGCGCGCGTGGGACTCACTCTCCTGACCGAATGACCAACCGTCAGAGACAACTTGATGACAGCCGTGTAACAGGTCAACTCAAACGTCACCATCAATGACGTTTCTCACCAACTTGTCAGAGTTCAAATTTCGAAGGTTTTCCCGCCATAAATTACAACAGGCTTCATGCAAAAGCTACTAAGGCCGCGCAGTGTTAGCAATGCCTTAATAACCCTGCGCGCCTACACAGAAAGGCAATAACCCACCTGGAACCAAACCTGGTAGTCGCGCCGTTGTAACCAATAAAAGTTTACACGCGCCACGTCTACCAAAATCAAGGAAGCATTTTCTTCAACTTTATTTTTTCTAAGTCCAGAGCTCCAACCACTAGCCTCGCGCACGGTGCAGCACTGCACTGGGGGGACTTGAAGGGGTATGGTCCCAAAAAAGCCGCGCAAACCTCCGTCAAGGTTGCGCACGGAACCATACTCCTTATTCAACAAACTTCCTACCACGATCCTTGCGCGAGTTACATCATTTTCAATTTTACGACGCGCAAGACCTAGAAGACAAGAAGCTCCTATAGCAGCACTTAGCATACTGAAGGAGCACTCAGTCACCCAAACCCCGCGCGGGTTGGTTACTTGCCCAGCAAGAATCGCACAGGGAAGCAGCGCAAGGCTGCTTCAGATAGTACACAAGGTACAAGTGGTAGAAGAAAAGAGCCAATCAGCGTCCTTCTGGCTCTGCTCAATCGTTCTCCACGATCATCTGACATGCAGGAGACAAAAAGTACTTAAGGACGCCTACATGGCACCAATCATAGGGCAGAGACAACTGCCCCACGATCTCCACTTACCTGCTGATGGCAGAAGGGCGGCCAGGCCGACAACAGTGACACGTGGCTCCAATCACATTGCGCCAGCTCCAGAAAGCTCCCAGAAGCCACTAACGGTCGACACCAGTGAGACAAGGAGCATATCCTCCATGTTATCGCCTTACGGCCCAAGGCCCATCAGCCCACATCCTCTTACACCTCTCCGGCTATAAATAGAGACCTCACTTCACAGGTTAAACATTCCATTCCCTCTACTCTCACACTTAATACTTAATTTATCTCCCCAAAGCAGTCGCTTATTCTCACGCCGGAGCCCGGTTAAGAGGGAAACCCCCACATTCCCCTCTTAACGAGTAACGGTGTTCTGTTTTGCAGATAATTCAGTCATTAAGGAGCTTAGGAAACCACAAAGAAGATTAACCATCATGGTAGAAACATAAACCAAACTGATTAGTCCCGTAATTAGTTCTGTGTTTCTTCATTGTCGGAGTACTCGTTCTGACTCCTTGACTGTGTCGATTACCCTCGACTGTGTCGATTTCCCTCGACTGTGTCGATTACCCTCGACTGTGTCGATTAACCTCGACTAGGACTCCGAAGCACTACTAGGTACTAGTTGTGACCATGAGTGGGGTTCGGCCGTACCCGTTAGATCTAACCCTCGTCCCTAATTAATGAATGTTTTTAATGGCTTGGTACTAGTTTTCACCAAGAGTTTATGGCATTTTTAGTATTAAGTCTATGCTCACATGATCTAGTATTTCATAGGCATTTCATACCGTTTAAGTATTTGTACATGTATTTCACCCCCGAGAGTTATAAAACCAAAAACAGTTAAGAGAAAAGGGGGAGCATGAACTCACAACTTTGTGTTCCTGCGTCGTAAACTTCACCGGTTTTTGCTTATCTAGCGTCGTGACCTAAACGTGATTTATTAACGTTAGTCACTAGACTTGTATCGCACAAGTACAAGTCACTATCTTTGGTACGTGTGTTTTTGTGTTAAAAATAATTTATATTTTTAACTATGTGTCTTACTTATATTATTTTCTCAAAAAAAATAAATATAAGTATCTTGTATTTGTCTAAGTATGTTGTATGTGTATTTTTGTCTTTTCATTCCTTAGGAGTATATTTAGTGTATTTTCAAGTCCTAATACACTATCACGTATAATACATACTTCATACACTTAGCACAAAATTTAGTGATCGATAAATATATATATATTTTTCTCAAAAATATACATACTTAGTATCAATTTTATTCTTGAAGAAATCATCATTTCTTAACACAAAAATTACGGAAACCTTGGTAAACATTTTTAGATACATTTTTAGGGAATAAGTTTCTCAAAAACTTATATTTTTCTAAGTGTCAAAATTTGTAGAAATTTTGACAGAGTTTCCCCTAAAAATGAAGGTTTCCCATGTTTTCAAAATATGTGTTTATTTTCTTTTAAAGTCATCATCAACATCAACAACTCATTCAAGTCTTACTACAAGCCAAAATCCTGTAAATCACACTCTATCATGAACTTGAAGTTTTTGTAAAAACTTGTTGTAACTTACCATGTTATTTATTAGGTTTAGTTACCCTTAAAAACAGGGTTATTTGTTTGTAAATAACTTTACTAAAAGATTTAGTCATTTACAACTTGTAAGATGATTTCTCTAAAAATATTTCTTTTGTATTTTTGTTGTTTCATAAGTGTTCATACACTCGTTTTTCTAATAAAAATAGTGTAGTTTTATGTAAAAACCAAGATCTTCTAAAAATCATACTTTAAACTTGGTTCTTTTAGAAAAACCACTCATGAAACTTAGATTCACAAGATTACTAGCTTGTTTTGTTTAATATTTTTCCAAGAAATCATTCATTCTTCAAGTTCATGTCTTAACAAGAAGATGATTATTTTAGGATGTTACATAATCATCCCCCTACTTGCTAGATTAAGTGTTTAAATATCACCTAGCAAGATTCATGTGATGATTAATCATCATCATCTCAAATAAACAACAACAAACATCACACATAATCAAAACATCACTATTTCATCAAGATTCATCATATATATAAGCTTTATGTTCAAGTTTCATGTTCATATTCTTTAAAGTTCTTAAGATTTTCAACATAACAAGTCTTTTAACCACTAAAAATAGAAGTAAATGAGAGTGTTTAAGATGCTTACAACTAGCTTAAAGCTAGGGAAGAACAATGATGAAGATTGAGTGGATAAAAGCACACGGAAGAGGTTCTTGATAATCCGCAAGCTCCAAGCTTCGTTAGTGACCTTCTTACACCTCAAGACAACCTTGGAATGGATAGATGATGATTAAAAGATGGTGGTAGTATGGTGGTGGGTTGAGGCCGTAGGTGGGGAGAGACGGGAGGAAAGAAGATGGTGTGAAGATGATGAATGAATCTCATGTTATCTATATAATATTTCACAAGATCTTCCAAATCTAATGAAATCTTACCAAAATCTAGATCAAATCCAAGGAATATCAAATTGTATCTTGTAGGATTTGGCAAATAATTTGGTGGGGTCACCCCCTTTGAACCGTAGACAACAAGGGGGGGGGGGGGGCTAAGTGTAAATTTCATTTTCTAAATATATAAATAAATAAGCTTTCAAGTGTAAGGTTTAGAGATTTAGTGTGTTGTTATGTTATAAGGGGTTTTATGGTGTTCGGGGACCATAACTAGTTCAAAAACATTAAAACAATGCTTCTAATAATATTTTGATGTTCCGGGTTATGTCCGGTTGCTCGGTTATATACCGGTTCGTTAAAGTGCTAAATTGCACCGTTTAGTGTCCTTTATGTATCCTTTTGTAATCCTTTCAATTCCCAACACTTGGGAAAGTATTCTGGATAATAAAACGTAATTTCTACATGATATTTATATGTTTAAAAGCTGATTATAGCTGAATTTAATAAAATTCTGCACTTAAGGTGCGTTTCGGGTGCTTTTTAGTGCGTATTTTAGTCTTCGGAAAGTCTATATGTTAACCCTTGTTTGTACTCTTGGGTTTTAATGTATTCTTGTCATTGGACCTACACCTAGGCTCCAATTCTATTGTCTGACTGCTTTCTGCAGAGTTGTTGGCATATTGTGTCTTACCGGTGAGTTTACTAGTATTTCTGACGCAACGCTGTATAAAGTAATTCTTGTAGTGTAGAACGTGCATGAATTCACTTGCATGGAAATCAGAAATTTATTTTTCTGGTAACGGTGCCAATTCTGTTCTGTGTATCGTTAGAACTATCTCGTGTTGCATGTAGCAACGTATAAAGTCTTGTTATCATGAAATGCCATTGTATGTATATAACAGTAGTCAAAAATTCATTTGTCTTGTAAACTAGATCATGCACAATTATTTAAGCACAGATTACTGTTCAATTAGTGTACGAAATGTACGGAAAAGTGACGGTTGTCACAGCAGTCTTCAACATACTTTTCCTTAAAGAACCTATAAACCTCCTTTTTGACCAACGAAGGCTTAGACACCCACGTACCATCGATATCCAAACCGTGCAGCGAATTCGAAGCTTTCCTACAATTTATCATAGCGTGAAAATATTTCGAATTTTCGTCGCCATCCTTCGCCCATTTAACCCTTGATCTTTGTCTGAAATCGCAACTTTTCTGCTCTTCTTCCTCTTTCAAAACTTTCTTACCTTCGAGGAGAGTCCACTCCTCCTCTTCTGTCAGATCCCTAACCTCCATAGCAGCCTGAATGATCTCGAGATCTGCTTGAGCCAAAGACACCTCCTCCGAACCTTTATTAAGCATATCATCCCTCCAGACTTTAAGATCAGCTCTAAGAATGCTCAACTTTCGCATAAGGCGAACATTTGGGGGGCAAAGACACCCGGGATCCTTACCCATAGCCGATACCACTGCCTCGTTAAAACCCGGCCTATCAAACCAAGAATCAAATAACCGAAAAGGCCTGGGCCCAAAGTTCACTAAAACGGTCTTTAAGATGATCGGGCAATGGTCGGACAAGAACGATGGCACCGCATCGACACTCGCATCTGGCCAGCCATTGAAAAAACCCATATTGACCAAGAATCTATCCAGTTTACTCTGTTTTTTCCCGTCGGATGAAGCAAAAGTGAACTTCCTTCCTCTCATATTGTACTCTAGTAAACCAGCATCATAGATAAAACTATTGAAATTGTTAGCACAAGACTGTTTGAAACCACAATTCCTCTTTTCCTCACGACATCGAACCGCATTAAAGTCCCCAGTAACCACCCAAAACCCATCTGAATCCGAAATAACCTGATTTAGCTCATCCCACAACAGTTTTTTGGCGGAAACGCTTTGGGGGGCGTAAACATTGAGAAGGTTAAGGACCGAACCACACCCCACCAGTTTTCCCCTGATGCACAGATAATTCCTGCTCTTCCTAACAGTTAACATATGGAAGACGGACAAATCCCAGATGCAAATTAACCCACCCGAAAGGCCAACCGAACCAACGCTTTCGAAACCAAACTTCTTATCTCCCCAAAAGCCCATCACATCTTCAGCTTTAACAAAATCTTTTTTAGATTCTTGAAATGTCATAAAACTTATTCCATTTTTAGACTTCAAATCCTTCACCCACATCTGCTTATCTAAACCCCCTAGACCACGTAAATTAAAAGAAAGAAAATTCATACTTCCACTTCATTAATACCTGAAGATCCAAGAATTTTGATGACCTGATCTGACTTCTGACCGAACTCCACACTCACTTGACCACCGATCTCAATTGTCGCGTCAATTTCTTCCTCAATAACTGACTCCTGGTTCCGATGTTGTGGACAGTTCCGATTATCCAGAGCGAAGGCATCTTCTGGCAAGTTATCCGAAGTCTGGGCAAAAACGTTCAGATCTAAAGGAATGCTCGGGGAAGAAGTGAATTCCACAAAGCCGAAACCGGGTTCTTCCTCCTCTTCTGAATTTCTGGACCTTTTTTGGGCCTCATATCCCCCGCTGAAGTCACTTTAGAACCATTGGGCTGGGATTGGGCCTTAGAGGATTTTCGGCCCATCATTAACCTCCTATTTGGCCTTCTGCTTCTCTTTCCTGACCCAATGTTAAAACCCCCATAACCCTCTGGCCCCACCACCGCAGATCCTAACCGACAAACCTCAGCATTAATTGACTTTTCCTCAGAATCCTTAAAAAAAGCGGCGCCCATATTTTCTCTTTCCACATGCGTTGGAGAACAATCCTTTTGGGGAAGAGAGCTGAAATGATTCGGTGACTCCTCAGCTACCCCACCAATCTCCGACGATTGAGGCTCCTCCTTTTCCCCGGAGCCGGAGACCTGCATATCAACTACCGGAGAAACCTCCGACGACGGAGCATCCACCGAAACTGAATCATCATCTCTGTCCTGACAATCCGGGACCCAGACGGCTGGGTCCTCCTCCACCCAAATTCTGAACGATCTATCCTTCCATTTCAGAGAAACCTCCTCGATGATCCTACCCGAGAAGCCAACGAGAACTCCCACCCTCACAATAGACAGATCCAAATCCTCCTTATAAAGCTTAGGCACGTGCAGAATTTTTCCGAACGATTCACCGACCAGGCCCAAGACAATCGGGTCTAACAAATGGAGGGGGATACCACACAGTTTCAACCAAGCAACCCTCTCGAGGGGAAGCGATTGACCAGACCATAAATCTAACTTAGAGAACCAAGGGCCCCAAATCTCCTTTGCATCCAAGAATAACTTTGCCGAAGCCTCATCATGAAAAGAAAGAAGCAGCGACAAACCCCCTAGACACTGAACATTCGCAACAGAACACTTGGCTATCATGAGTAGCTTATCAAAGTCGACCAAAGTCTCGAGATCCACCGTTCTACCCACTAACGCCATCCCAACCAAGTTTCCGAACGCCCCCGTTCTATCTGGCACCACAATCGATTTCTCTGTCACCCTCGAGCCCGTCTCCTTCGAAACGACATGAACTGAGTTGGGACCACCCGCAGCTTTGGACGTCCCCACCACCTCCCTGTAACTTCTCACATCCCTGAGGTTAGAGGCACTTCCAAGAACCTGATTGCCGGCGGCCCTAACATTGTGCAACTTATCCGTCTGACCGCCAGAGACACCCGAGTTCTCCACTGCAAACCTGGCCACATTAATCTTCAGCCTGAAGTCGCCCATCTTAACCCCCCCCCCCCCCCCCCGAGACTCTTCATTAACTCATGCCTATCCCTGACATCTTTGAAGGACACGAACCCAAATCTACTACCGTGTTTATCCCTCTTCTTTGCAACGTACGTCCCCGCTATATCTCCAAAGACTTCTAAACACTTTCTAAGATCCCACGGAGTACAGCCGTCGGGAAGATTGGTGACGAACAGCTTGAGGATGTTGCCAACCTGCTGCCCGGAACCAGCCATTATCCGAACCACAAGAGAGAACGACACAAACAGGCACTCCGACCGGCACCTACTCGAAGAAGTGTTAACGGGATTCGAATCGGGCTCGCCAAAACAGAAAATGCATCCGATATCAAACCCGCTAAGCCAACCAAAGAAGTACCGACCAGGAATGCAACACGGAGCAGGAAGAGGAGCTGAGACCCGGTCCCGGAAGCGAATGGAAGTGCAGCGCGTAGAGTTAGGATGGCAGGTCAAGCCGAACGGAGTGGCGACCTCGCACACTAACCCAGTCACACAGCCTTATATATATTTTTTTTCCGTACGACCTTCTATCTTTACCATAGTTGAAGCACCTAAAAAGGTGTGTTTTGGGAAATATTAACTTAGTTTCATAAGTTGCTATGTATTTTCTTTAATTTATAGATAGTTTAACATTTTGTCTCTTTTATTACATAGTTAATTATACACAATTTTTTTATAACTTTTGTTAGAAACTATTTTTTTCCACTGGAAAAAGTAACTGAATTTATTCCATGTACTTAAATATGACGAAAATAAATGTATTTTTTTTATAATGTATATATATAATTCCAAATAAATCTAAATATTTATAAGTAGAAGATTCTTTAGTCTGGTCATAACCCTCATAATCACCATGATCATCTACGTCAGTGTCATGTCAGTCACCTCTAATCCACCATTCAAAACCACTACTCTAAGGGTGTGGTCATGACCCCCCCCCCCCCCCACCCCTGAACTTTTCGCTCAGTAGTGTTATGTATGTACGTTTCGTATATAATTTTTTAGGTATATTCGTTTTCGACCCCCAGTTCTGGTGACTTCCGACCACCGGGTGTAAATTTTCAAATTTTCTCACAAAATCAGATTTTAGATATTCAGTTACCTTCTTAATAAATTTTCCAATTAAAAAAGGTTTCCAATATCACTTTAAAAATATTCAAATTTGCTCAATGAGACCTTTTGTAACGCCTTAAGAGATTGCCATACATTAAATGCATTTTATTTCTTACCATTTAACCACGTTTAATCCCCCTTATAAAAACCCTTCACCATAAACCTTACAACACATCAAAAATTACATTATACACAAATTTTCCCTTTTCTTAATTTCTGATTTTGAAGAAAAATGGCTCTAAGCATGATCCGGCTTAGTTTGATTTTGATCGCCATGGTTTTGTTGTCGAAACATCATGTAAGCGCGCAAGTGGACTGTGGTAATGTGATAGTAAAGTTGATCAATTGCGAGTCTTTCTTGTTTGGATACTCGAACCAGCCTAGTCCGCAGTGCTGTGCTAGTGCACAAGACTTGGCGCAAGCGGCTAATGCTTCAAAAGATGTCCTAAAGGCTATGTGTCGGTGTCTCAAGAACGCGGTTCAGACATTCCCCGTTAACTTGTCTAATGCGGCCCGAATCACTCCATTGTGTCATCTTAATCTGGACATCCCCATTAGTCCCTCGGTTGACTGCGACTCCTTATGAAGTAGTTTGTTTGAATTTTGAAATTTAGTAATACGTTATATAATGCAGTTTCAGTCATAATAATGATATTATTATTTAATTGAAAATCATGGCTTTATTGTAGGGAAAGTTGTCATACCTTCCTATATAATTTATAGTGTGGAAACTTACCGTATAGTCGGTACAAAATAGATAAAAATACATATTGTCATATCTAATTCACTCATTAACTCTAGTTTGAACACATCTTTAACTTGTAGCCAAACTCATAACATAGGAAACATGTCATCAAATTTATTATAATACTTCTCATATAGTAATACACTATTTTCCTTCAAAAGGTGGTAAGATATCAAAATTTCAACTAAATTTTCTTACACTTAATTGTTTCACAATTTTCTTATTTAAACCTTGTTTTCAAAACGGTTCTTTTTAAGTTTAAGAAATATGTTACAGTTATTCCATATATCAGTGTGTGCTATTACTTTTGAAAAATTATTTTTATCCAAGTGTGCACCTTTAATTACAAATGCTATTAATTTTGAAATTTTATTTTTATCCATCTTATTGCAAATAGTAGAAAAAATGTATGAAAATAACACAATGTTTTTTTAACGGCGATAATGTTTAACTGGTTGTGAGAAATATCTCACACCTTCCTAAAGAGAGGGTTCTAACACTACTCTGACCAGACTATGTTGTTTTAACCTGGTCCACGCTTGCGTCAGAGTTTGGCTAACGGCATTCCACGGGAAACCATACAACCACTGCCAATGACAGGGGCTTGCGCAGCCACAAGAGAGAATCTCTTTGGCGTAACGCACGGTGGACTAAAACACGGGGTGGCTCGGGCACGAACTCTTGACCTAGGGTTTGGGAGAACTAGCCTTCATTGCCTTTATCCACCAAATATGGCACTAGTGGGGATTGAACTTGGGTCTTCAAGGAGAACCCAAGTCTTTCCAACCGCTAGACCACAAGTGATGGATAAAATAACACAATGTTAATGACCAGTTTTTGAATGTATAAAGTAAATTTAAAATTATGTTTTCTAAATTATAGCAGTCATGATATACAACCGTTTTATTTTAGGTAAATATTAACCAAATTTCATAAGACCATGTGTAGTGGTTTCATCAAATAATGCCCCATCATAGGGCGTTTTGCGCCACGTGTAATCCTAGTCATCAAAGAGTCGTTATTCACAAAGGGGCGTAGTGGTGATAACGCCCAATAATGCCCCGTCAATCATTACACAATTATTAAATTTTTTAATTAAAACTAATAAAATTTCATTAAATAAAAAACATTACATTCTTAAAAAAAATTCAAAAGTTAAGCTTATAAAAAAACAATACATATATAAAAGTTGATAAACAAAAATGTCCTCTTTGGAAGTTTATAAAGTTGAAAAGTTAGTTTTTGAAAGTTTAAAAATCATTTAAAACCATATCTAAATCACAAGGACCAAAGTTGTCAAAACTCAAAACTTTTAAAAACATTTCTGCACTTCATCTTCTTCGTATTTTCGACCGACTTTTCCAGCGGGAATTCGGCAATGCAAAACGACCAAACTGGTCATTCATAACGGTCAAATCTTGAAAAAACCGCCGGGCAACAGCGTTTTTTTACAACGCCAAACAACAAAATTTCAAAAAAACGCCCCGGGGGCCGAGTCTGGGCGTGTTTGGACGTTTTCGGGCAAAAAAAAAGCCCCAAAATGAAACCACTACGCACGGTCTAAGTAATCCCTTGCTATGTATTTTAGGGAAAAAAAAATTTGAAGGTGTATTTTGGGAAATATTAACTAAATTTTCTATAATAGGGGAGCAGATGCAAGTTTTTTTTTTCAATAGCCGCTCAAATGACTACAGGATATCTACTCTACCTCAATTCATCATTTCGAACCTTATATAGAAAGTTTTTCCGTACCAGCTTCTTCTATCTTTACCGCAGTTGAAGCACTGTTTTAGGTGTGTTTTGCTTAATATTAACTAACTTTCATAAGTAATCCCTTGCCATGTATTTTCTTTAATTCTTAGATAGTTTAATCCACTTTGTCTCTTTTATTACATACTTAATTATACACAATTTTTTTTATAACTTTTGTTACAAACTATTTTTTCCACTCGAAAAACTAACTGAATTTATTCCATGTACTTAAGTATGAAGAAAATAAATGTATTTCTTTTTATAATGAGTTAAATGTCATTTTAGTCGTTGTGGTTTGTGTCATTTTGCTAGTTTAGTTTAAAGGTTTCATTTTTTGTTTGTGGATCCAAAAAGGTTTGACTGTTGTTATTTTAGTCCACTGGGTTAACTTCATCTATTATTTTTGTTAACGAGAAGGGTGATTCAGTCATTTTATATGACCGAATTGTCTTTCTAGTTAACAGAATTACATATAAAATGACCGAATTGTTCTTCTGGTTAACAGAAAAAATTGATGAAGTTAATCTAGTTGATTAAAATGGCAACGGTGAAACCATTTTGGACCCACAGGAGAAAAATGAAACACTTGGACTAAACTGGTAAAATGGTCCAAAACACAGGGCCTAAAATGGCATTTTCTCCCCCCACTCTTCGTGGCGTCATCTTCTCCAGAATGTTTCCCCCCACTCATACACACATATATATACATACATATGTATGTATAATTGAAGGGGTTATATAGCCCCCCTTACCACTACACCCTCTTTTGATATAACGCTCCATAAAGTCTCCCTCTTACGTATTTCGCTATTTGTTGCGTGACGCTCGCAAAAGACTTTACTACACATGGTCTAAGTAGAAGATTTTTTAGGTCTCACCTGTTCCAAATATATGTATGCGAAAATAAATGTATTAAGAAGCTAGGGTGTACTAAGTGGTACTAAGTGGAGGTTTCTTATTTCTCTCATAAAATCAGATTTTATATATTCAGTTACCTTCTTAATAAGTTTTCCAATTAAAAAAGGTTTCCAATATCACTTTAAAAATATTCGAATTTGCTGAATGAGACCTTTTGTAACGCCTTAAGAGATTGCCATACATTAAATGCATTTTATTTCTTACCATTTAACCACATTTAATCCCCCTTAGGCTAGAGGGTATGGTGATGGTCCTTCAAGGGAGGATGATCCGCTACGTAGGCGCCACGTCATAGTCCTCCCAAGGATGATCCATCCCACAAAACTAGAGGGTATGGAGGATGATCCTAGATGATTCTACCCCGCCACTTTTATGTTTTTTATTTTTTTTAAGCTTCTACTTTTTTTTAACATTTAACAAATAAACTAACAAAATATTTTCATTAATCTGACATCTAAATCATAGCTCCAACTTAAAATAAAAATAAAAATAAAAAAAAAACCTATTAATTAACATTATAAAAACTAAAGTTTTTAAAACATAAACCACAATTATATAATTCTTTTAAATTATATATTTACTATCAAACAAGTACTAATATGATATGATATTAACAAATATTAAAATAATCCATTAGATATCTCTATATTTTTTCTTAAAACCGTGTACTGGTTTATGAAAACCATTATCCTTTACTACCTTTTCTGCCATCCTCGAATACCTAATTCATTCAAACCAAGAGAGAGAGAGAGAGTAGAAGGTAGAAAGAGAGACAAATCACAAATGAGAGATGCTGTCGTGCTCCGTCATACCCAACTTTCACGCCGGCCAAATCAGTGACGGTGAAGGAGCTTGTGATGAGATCGCTTGGCCAAATCAGTGACAATGCTGGTGCAACCTGATCAGAAGCGGTCATGGGTTTTCAAGAAATCTTCCCATTTTAAACTCTATATTTTCTTGCAAACAATTGTATGCATTAGTGGGTTGTACCTTACGCTCAAAAATATTGCAACCCACATGAACAAGATGCAAACTTTTCATCTAATATTTGTTCTGCTATGCTCTGTTTTTGTTTTGGGTCATGGGTTTTCAAGAAATCATCCCATTTGATCTTTTGATGAAGGCTACTCACACTTGTTAAGAGGGCCCACCAATTTAGGATCGTCGCCAACGTCCAGCACAAGACGCTGAGGACGGGACAGAGCTCGACGGGGGTGGGGACGGGATGGGTTGGGTTGGGTTGCCGGCGTCACCGGAGCTCGACGGGGGTGGGGACGAACCCCATACCCTCTAGCCTTATAAAAACCCTTCACCATAAACCTTACAACACATCAAAAATTACATTACACACAAATTTTCCCTTTTCTTAATTTCTGATTTTGAAGAAAAAATGGCTCTAAGCATGATCCGGCGTAGTTTGATTTTGATCGTCATGGTTTTGTTGTCGAAACATCATGTAAACGCGCAAGTGGACTGTGGTAATGTGATAGTAAAGTTGATCAATTGCGAGTCTTTCTTGTTTGGATACTCGAACCAGCCTAGCCCATAGTGTTGGATCAGTTTTGTTCTAAACATAATGGAAAACTTGAAAACATACATGTCACCGCAGACAGTCCAGTGGAGAATCCAGTGATGGAAGAAGCCATGGAGTTCGACATCTTTGTCAAGGTGATCTGGTTCCTCCTTAGGGTGCTGACTGATGATGGTGATGACTAAACCGAAAAGGGTATCGGCTATGGAGAAGAGGTCGATGATAATGATGTTATGATTATAGGGTATGTCTAAGTGTGTAACTGTGTAACCCCTTAACCTCTACATAATTCTCCTTATATAAGCACCCAAGAGGAAACCTAATTAGTTAATAAGGGTAATATGGTCCATCAACAATTACCAACTAATTATTTAATCGGTTATTATATATTTTGATCTATATAATGTAAATGATTATAATGGCTACTAGATTAAATATTAAACATGATATATTTAATCTTACATTCTCTCACTTAGCCGAGTAATCATTTACTATGAGTATTAGATAAGCATGATCAGGAGTGAACACTCATTTTAGCCTTAAACAAGTACTATAGCAGAGAAATACAGTCGTTGAATCATTATGCGACTCGGGACCCCCATTAGTCATACTATAGCCTTAATTTAAAACCTAATCGTCATGATCAAAATATGCATAAGCCCTTTGTTTGATTTGTAACTTTATTTGTCTATATGCCATTATACCGGTTGAACATATTCTAAGAGACATACAAAATCAAACTGAGGAAAGTTCATTAATCATAAAACATAAGCTAGTACAATATGCTTAAATAAGGTCTTTACTAAATCCCATATTCCGAACATGTTCTTCGTAAACCTTAGGAGGGAGACCTTTAGTCATCGGATCCGCAAGCATATATTTAGTACTAATATACTCGATACAAAGATTATTTTCCTCAACTCGTTCACGTACGAACATATATTTTGTATCGAGATATAAACCAGCTCCAGTCGAACTGTTACTGTTCGAGAAACTAACGGCAGCTGAATTATCACAGTAAAGCTTCAATGGTCTAGAAATGGAATTAACAATTTTGAGTCCAGTGATCAGATTTCTAAGCAACATTCCATGACAGGTTGCATTATAAACAACAATGTACTCTGCCATCATTGTGGAAGTTGTGGTCAACTGTTGTTTATGACTCTTCTAAGAGATAGGGTTGCCTAGAAGATATAGACCGAAGTGGATTTCTTGTCATCTTTGCATTTGGAAAAGTCAGAATCATAATACCCCACCACTTCTAAATGATCACTTCTTCTATAGGTCAGTTTATAGTATTTCGTCCCTTGCAGATATCGAAGTACCTTCTTAGCTGCTTTCCAGTGATCTGGGCTAGAATTAGTCTGATAATGGCCTAGCATTCCAGCAATATAAGCGATATCTGGGCGAGTACAGACTTGAGCATACATCAAGCTCCCGACTACTGACGCGTAAGGTATCTGGCTCATTTCCTCCTTTTCAACCTCTGTTGTCGGACACTGGAATGAACCGAAAACATCTCCTTTAACTACTGGAGCGACGGAGGGTTTGCACTGTTGCATGTTATAACGTGTAAGGACACGATCTATGTAAGCCTTTTGAGACAATCCTAAGATCCCTTTGTGTCTATCTCGGTGAATTTCGATGCCAATGACGTAAGAAGCATCTCCGAGATCCTTCATGTCAAAGTTATGCGAGAGTAACCGCTTCGACTCATGCAACATGTCTAAACTATTACTTGCCAATAGAATATCATCTACGTAAAGGACAAGTATAGTAAAGTTGCTCCCACTCATCTTGAGGTAGGTGCATTGATCCACTTGATTCTTCATAAAACCTTGTTTCTTCATGACTTCATCAAACTTAAGGTACCACTGTCGTGATGCTTGTTTTAACCCGTAAATGGATTTCTTCAACTTACAAACTAGATGCTCCTGACCTTCTGGTTTAAAGCCTTCAGGTTGTTTCATGTAAACATCTTCGTCTAAGTCTCCGTTAAGGAAAGCGGTTTTAACGTCCATCTGATGCAGCTCTAAATCGAAATGAGCTACTAGGGCCATGATGATCCTTAATGAATCTTTACGAGAGACAGGTGAAAACGTCTCTTGATAATCAATTCCCTCTTTCTGAGTGTAGCCATTTGCAACAAATCTCGCTTTGTAGCGTTCAACGTTCCCATTCGGATCCAGTTTTGTTTTGAACACCCATTTACATCCTACAGGTTTGACACCGTTAGGTAATTCTACCAAATCCCAAACGTCATTTTTCTTCATGGATTCAAGCTCATCAATCATTGCTTTATTCCATTCAGAAGACTGATCACTGCTAATGGCTTCATTGTAAGAGATAGGATCATTGAGCTTTCCGTTATCCATTTCAGTCAGGTAGGTAACATAATCATCCCAATTAGTAGGCCTTCTTTGCCTAGATGACCTCCTGAGTGGATTATCGGGTTCAGCGTTGTCTTGGTTTTGAGCGTTTGATGTGCCTTCGTCATGAGGTATAATGGGTTCTGATTGTAGAGGTAGATTTTGTCACACCCCCAAAATACCACATGCGGAAAACCCCCGCAGGGCATGTGACGTACCAGGATCTAGCCACCAATCACATTGAACTCGTAATTATAAATAAATAAAACTTTCATTTATTATTGATAGAAGTGTTACAAAACATTATTTAACATTCAGCGGAAGCATAATACATTAATTAAGAAATTCATAAACCAAGTGTGTGAAAGCCATTAGATTCATCTCGCGTTTCCATGTATCTCGACCCATGACCACTCCAGCATCCCAGACAACAAGTTCCAACAATATGCACCTAAAGGCCTGCAAGGCATGTAACAACGAGTCAACAACAAAGTTGAGCGAGTTCACAGTTGGTGTTCATTTTAAAGTTGTTCAAACCATGAGTTCGTTTGTAAACCATAAGTTAATCCGTTTCCTTGTTTCCCAAACCATGTCCATAACCAGTGGGGGCTTCCCCATGTGAACCACTAGACCGTTACCATATCGACAACTGACTAAAGTAAGTTGGTGCCATGACGTCAATGTCTATCATCATTGACTAGTGCCCAGATCCATTAGTTCACGCCCGTCCTCTGCGGCACGGTGTGAGGCTTGTCAAACCTAAATAGCGCTATCTAACTAATGATCCGCTCACCATTGGCCCGGCGATTAAGTCGATATAAAAGGAGGGACTTCATGATAGAGATTTTGGTCTCGTATCCGTGTTGTCACCCTTCAATAAAGAGGGTGTGTACGAAATCCCCAAACCAGGAGATTACGCATGTTCCAATTATATCCTTATCACGAGTTGTCACCCTTCAATAAAGAGGGTGTGTACATGTTCCAAACCTAGAGATCACGCAGTTTCAGTTTAAATCCTTTACCCATTCCCAACCCTTGGGAATCCCATGCCTTGTGGAAAGTGTGAACTCACCTTGGTTTGCTCGGTAGAACTCTTAAAATAGCTAAAGGTCAGGGTTGGTCAATCACGTCCTATTATTGTTATTATAACTAGTTAGATTCGCATTTAATTAACGTCACGTATTCATGTATTTAGCGCGTAGCACATAAGCACATGTATATATATATATATCAATCATAATGGCATAAACATATACACACACTAAATTACTCGTGATCATGCACATAAAATCATGCACATATACACAACAGACTCATCCTAAAAAGCCATAATACCACTATTGTTTCCACAAATCAGCATCATTTGGTTCATGACAATATACACGTAATCACTTCATGGCATGACATCATCTACCAACTTAACATATTACTCGATTATTTTCAAAGATTTTCAGTTGTTAGACATTCAGCATGTACCTCCTTAGTTTGCCGCCTTATTTAACATTTAAATCAGATACATCATTCATGCCACTATGGCACAAAAAGGAATGTAAACCATTCTAACTCAAAACAACCTTCACATAAGTATGACAACACCCATAACAATTTTAATCACAGTCAATACTCATATAACTTATAAATACTACTGCCATTAAACAACTTTGGTTCAAAACCAAAGAATCACACACTGATAAGAATATCAACGACATCACATAAAGAAAACAACATGCATGATAGTATACGAGTTCGTGCTTTAAACGGAGTCGAGTCGGAACTCCTATATACTCAGTCCTATGCTCGAACTTCCCAATCATGATCTAATATCCCTACCAATCTAATATGCAACATCATATACTTCACTGTTTACACCTAATCGCATCTAATATTTTGACAACTTTCATGCGCAAAATCATACTCTACCTATCCTCTACAAACATAAGTACATATATATCATCGTACAGGTTATTCTTCATCAACAACATGTGCAAGAATAATCACCTATCATCTACACATACAAGTACATAACGAAAAACAGACATAAAACGATGCTAACATCGAACCGAAACCGCGACGAGTCCATTAACTAGAACTACGGACGAGAAAGATCTTACCGGTGTTCGTCGAAGGCTGAACTTGCCGGAGAAGAAGATGATAGCGGCTGGTTTGATGCGGGGTTCCGAGTAAAGGGGCGGTGAGGAAAACAGCGGGTAGGGTTTTTCCTTTAGTTTCATTATTCCTCTAATATGCTTTCATGCACAATATATATATATATATATATATATATATATAAATATATATATATATATATCAAGTTTGGCGGTTAGATGTTGCTTGGGCCGAAAGACAAAAGTTTTGGGCCAGGAAGGTTGGGCCGAGAATGCAGGTGTTGAACCGGGATTTAAATTTGATTGGCTGGGCTGCCATCTCAATGAGAGGGGGAGAAGAGTCACTTGGGATGGTAACATATGGTATGGTGTTACCTATATATTCGATTATTATTATTATTATTATTATTATTATTATTATTATTATTATTTATTTATTTATTATTTTTTTACTAACAACTAATATTAGTATATTAGTGTAAGATATATAATATACACGTTACGGTTTGGACCTCAAAGGTTTCGGGTTAAGCGAGTAGGTTAGGTCGACTAGCGAGACATGGCTACCGTTCAAACAGTAATAAGTATAAGGTCCGATTAATAGATACGAAAATGAACGGTTTATACCTTGAAGTTACGGGTTGTCACATCATCCCCAACTTGAAAGAAATTTCGTCCCGAAATTTAGCACGTGGTTACTGAGGAAACTAGTTAAGTTGCGTGGTTTCCTGGTTTTCCCGGGGTGTCACATCATTCCCCCGTTGGTTTGGAATTTCGTCCCGAAATTCCATAGTAGCTTCAGCCTCAGTAGTGGTCATGGTTGTAAAACAAGGTTTCCAAGGCCGAGTACTCCCCGAGTAGTCGCTACAAGGTAGGTTGCCGAGGCGACTTTCTTCGACTCCGCCTAATTACTCGGAGTCGGTCAAATGCGGTCAACCTCGACCAAAATTGGATCTAGTAGGTCAACTCAGGCCTAGTTTGACTTAAATAATAATAAAACATAATTTCTATGCCTATCATACTAAAGAATGAATATCATTTTCACGTATTTTTTTTATAAATATTAGTAAATTTATGTTATTTGACTTATATTTAGTATCCAAAAAGTAATTTCTTTATATTTTAACATGTCCGAGTACTCTCCGAGTACTCTCCGCCTAGACCGAGTACTCTCAACTCCCCGGTCGACCGACTAGAGAGCGCCTAGCGACTTTTGCAACCATGGTAGTGGTTTCACGTTTCTCGAACAACTGGTGATACTTGTGTTTCATTCAGTCTTCTCGTTCCCAGGTAAACTCTGGGCTACGATGGGAGTTCCAACGAACTCGAACAAGAGGTATTCTGGTATGCTTGAGAATCTTAACATCTCGGTCAGTAATCTCTACTTGTTCCTCGACGAATCGCAGCTGATCGTCGATAGTGAGCTCCTTAAGAGGAATTATGAGGGTCTCATCTGACAGACACTTCTTCAGATTTGACACGTGGAAAACGTTGTGAACTCCACTGAGTTCTTCGGGTAGGTTCAGTTTGTAGGCCACCTTGCCTATTTTCTCGATGATTTCAAAAGGTCCGACGCATCGCGGGTTGAGTTTGCCTCGTTTACCAAAAACAACTACACCTTTCCAAGGTGAGACTTTAAGTAGTACTCGATCCCCAACCTGGAACTCGAGTGGTTTCCTTCGCTTATCAGCGTAGCTTTTCTGACGGTCACGAGCTGCCGCCATTTGTTGTCGTATCTGAGCAATCTTCTCTGTTGTGTCTATGACGAGTTCTGGGCCAGTGACTTGGCTGTCTCCAACTTCTGCCCACAAATAGGTGGTCGGCACTTCTGCCCGTACAATGCCTCGAACAGAGCAGCCTGGATGCTGATGTGGTAACTGTTATCATACGAAAATTCCACCAAAAGTAGGTGCCGCTCCCGGCCATTACCAGAGTCGATTACACATGCCCGAAGCATGTCTTCAAGGGGTTTGGATGTTGCGTTCAGTCTGCCCATCCGTCCGTGGATGACATGCTGTGCTCATGTCTAGACGTGAGCCGAAGCATTTGTGCATCGCTTGCCACAAATCAGATGCAAATCGTGGGTCGCGATCAGAGATAATGGAGGTTGGCACCTCGTGCCTAGCAACCACTTCTTTCAGGTAGATGATTGTGAGTGTAGAAGACTTATCCGTTTCCTTGGTGGCTAAAAAGCGTGCTGGTTACGTGAGACAATCAACGATCATCCAAGTCATATTGTTTCCGTTTCGAGTTGTAAGTAGACTAGCGACCAAATCCATGGCAGTCTGTTTTCGCTTTCCATATTGGTGTTTCTGGTTGCTAACACCTCACCTTGACTTTCCTACAAGTCAAACATCATTCCCATACCTAGCTAGGTGGGCCTTCATTCCCGATGACCAGTACAAGGTTTATAAATCCTAATGTCTCTCATCAAAACCCAGACGACTAAAATATCGAAGCCGGTGTGCCTTGCTCAACACGAGTTCCCTACAGTAGCCGTATAATGAGACCCACATTCGTTCCATGAGGTAACGGGTATTGTCCGACCGGTCACAGGTTGCTTCTCCATGCCCCGCATGGGTTCCACTTGAACATCCTCTTCCTTTAGCTCTCCAGTTTGAACAGAGCGAGTCTGATCAAGTAAGTTAGAGTCGATAGCGAGCTGCAGAGCTTGTATATGTTTAGGTTTCACAGTCGTTCCATCCAGCGATGTCATTATATGCTTCAGCTCTTTCAAACAGTGATACACAGGAGGCCCTTGTGATCGGTCTAGGTAACGCATTCGGTACCGTCCAAGTAATGCCTCCAAGTAAATCCAAAGACCACGGTTTCCACCACCGGTTGTGTCGTGCAGTTCCTCTTGTAACTCCATTACGTAAGTCATCACCCTCTTGTGTTGCGTCGACGTGTAACTGGGACTCTGATTCGAACCATAAGGATATACCACTAAATCACCCGTACCCACGGGTAAAGACGATGCTCAGAGCATTGCAGAGTCGGGATTCGAAAGCTGAAAAGACGTCCTCCTGTTTTGTCTTTCACGAACACAGCACCCTGCTGTGCTAGAGAGATTTAAGTTGCGCGACCTTCGAAAATCCTGCGATAGTATCTAGCGAAACCAAGGAATTGCTGCATCCTTGAAGAAATCTTTGGTGTCGATCAGTTTCTAACAAAAGTATCTCAGCGAGATCCACGTGCATTCCCACTCTGTTGGCTACATGATCAAAATGCATCTCTCGAATGTGACATTTAACAAGACTTCACACGTAATGGCTCCTCCCACAGAAGCGCTGAGTTCCTACCTAACAGTTGTAGAGATGATCCTGGAAGTTCCTCGGGTGGCATATGGAGGGTAATCACGAACAACTGGTGGATCCTCGATCCTCTTTTTACTAACCTACGCTAATAACAGTTGCTAACATAGCGGGGTAATCCCTCCGTAGACACTCCTGGCTTTCGTTGCTGAAATGACGCTAACCGTTGAGTCATTCTGACGCGTTAGAACAGAATACAGTCCTCCACGAAGGAGAGAGATACGTAGGATTATCTCCTCATAGGGTACATCTTTCAAGAACAACAGAAGAATGGTCGATGTCGAACACTTGTCCCACAAGGTCGAGTTTGCATCCCAACGATCATATGAGGTTTCCATTGTCTTGCCATCAGCCGATCCACAACAGGTTGGGTTTCAAGAAGCATCAGGGTTATAGAGAATAGAGACGAAGTGATTCGTTACCAAGAACGTGTATGCCACCATGTTATTACAATCCTGGCGCCGCCCACGCCAATCCTGGATGCCCTTCCACAAGCACCACTACTAGTGTGGTTACGATCACGTGGATTTCCCAATACTATTATCATTCCCTTAGTTGTTGACATTTTGACTTAACGACAGTCGATCCTTGTCGAGGTCACCCCTGTTTCCATACTGTAGGCTACGATTACGAGTACGTTGATGTCGCCGCGACTGTTTCCTCTCATACCGTTACTTGAAATGGAGACAGGGTCCATCTTGTCACATGTCCGTGCCACGTCCTAAGGCGCTACTCCTTGTGTTGGCAGTTACACATTCCACACCATGGTCAGTTGTCATCGTTTATGTTCCGATTATTCCGTAGGAGTGGACTCCCATGAGTCGCTGCAAGTTGTTTGAGTAATACACAGTATGTTGCGGGAGTGTTGCAGAAGTGATCACACTTCGGGATTTAAGACGTCAATAAATGAGTTCCAGCAAACGAAGAGGAGTAAGAAAGGTATCGATCAATCATTCGACGCTGCGACCTCCAACTCAGGGACGTTCGTATAGGCACCTAACATTCTACACAGTTCGCTAGGCGTTTAGATGGGTGTTCAGGTAATACTCGATAGCATCGCGATTCGAAAGGATCCAAAGATGAATGAAAAGTTCACGTTCGAGTAGGGGGCAATCACTGCCATGACCCCTATAGGTTTGCTATGTTTCACATCAAACAAATAACAGAACGGAACCCCCTTTTCCACTTGTTAAGCCTCACTGGGACTCACATGCACCCCACATTATTATTGTGTGTGCACCCACAATAATATTGCGATTTGCATGCTCATCTCAGTTCCTCCTAACTC
This sequence comes from Helianthus tuberosus, assembly GCA_030545235.1. Taxonomy (NCBI): domain Eukaryota; kingdom Viridiplantae; phylum Streptophyta; class Magnoliopsida; order Asterales; family Asteraceae; genus Helianthus; species Helianthus tuberosus. The sequence continues at coordinate 88,726,522 of CM060356.1, read as the reverse complement.
ATGTCAAATGGTTCCTCAAACTCAGATGTCAAATGGAGGTCGTCAAAGTAATAGGATCACAAAAATCCAAGGACTATGGTATATTATCAACGCATCATAAGGTAAGCAAGCAATCAATGACATCACGCTATAGTGACGAGTGTATGTTCGTATGTTTCGTCGTAAACAAATGTGTGCTAGTCGCGTAATGTATGCAACAAGTAAGAAAGACAAACCTTGCAATCTGGAGCTGAGTGTCATAGTAGTATCCTTGTTTTCAGAACTGTTCGGTTATAGTCTGGTTTTATAAAAACGTTTTCCCCTTTTTAAAACCAAGTTCACTATAACCAATGGCACTGATACCAATCTGTCACACCCCCAAAATACCACATGCAGAAAACCCCCGCAGGGCGTGTGACGTACCAGGATCTAGCCACCAATCACATTGAACTCGTAATTATAAATAAATAAAACTTTCATTTATTATTGAAAGAAGTGTTACAAAACATTATTTAACATTCAGTGGAAGCATAATACATTAATTAAGAAATTCATAAACCAAGTGTGTGAAAGCCATTAGATTCATCTCGCGTTTCCATGTATCTCGACCCATGACCACTCCAGCATCCCAGACAACAAGTTCCAACAATATGCACCTAAAGGCCTGCAAGGCATGTAACAACGAGTCAACAACAAATTTGAGCGAGTTCACAGTTGGTGTTCATTTTAAAGTTGTTCAAACCATGAGTTCGTTTGTAAACCATAAGTTAATCCGTTTCCTTGTTTCCCAGACCATGTCCATAACCAGTGGGGGCTTCCCCATGTGAACCACTAGACCGTTACCATATCGACCACTGACTAAAGTAAGTTGGTGCCCTGACGTCAATGTCTATCGTCATTGACTAGTGCCCAGATCCATTAGTTCACGCCCGTCCTCTGCGGCACGGTGTGAGGCTTGTCAAACCTAAATAGCGCTATCTAACTAATGACCCGCTCGTCATTGGCCCAGCGATTAAGTCGATATAAAAGGAGGGACTTCATGATAGAGATTTTGGTCTAGTATCCGTGTTGTCACCCTTCAATAAAGAGGGTGTGTACGAAATCCCCAAACCAGGAGATTACGCATGTTCCAATTATATCCTTATCACGAGTTATCTCCCTTCAATAAAGAGGGTGTGTACGTGTTCCAAACCTGGAGATCACGCAGTTCCAGTTTAAATCCTTTACCCATTCCCAACCCTTGGGAATCCCATGCCTTGTGGAAAGTGTGAACTCACCTTGGTTTGCTCGGTAGAACTCTTAAAATAGCTAAAGGTCAGGGTTGGTCAATCACGTCCTATTATTGTTATTATAACTAGTTAGATTGGCATTTAATTAACGTCACGTATTCATGTATTTAGCGCGTAGCACATAGGGGTGCAAATGAGCCGAGCCGGCTCGCGAGCTACTCGAGATCGGCTCGAGAAAAAGCTCGAAACGAGCCGAGCTTTATCGAGCCCGAGCCGAGCTTGAGCCTCAAAACAAAGCTCGTTTGTTTATCGAGCCCGAGCTCGAGCCTTGCATGTGAAGCTCGTTAGGCTCGTCGAGCCTTATCGAGCTTTAGTGTAAACGAGCCGAGTCGAGCCGAGCTTATTTAAACTTGTTTACAAGCCGACCTCGAACCTAAAAATAAGCTTATTTAGTAAACGAGCCCGAGCTTCACTTATCGAGCTCACGAGCCTAAAAAGTCTATTATTTATATTATTTTTATTTAATATAAAAATTAATAGATAATAAACGAGCCGAGCCCGAGCCGAGCCTGAGCTTGAGAAAATACAAACGAGCCGAGCTCGAGCCTTGAAAACAAAGCTCGAATCGAGCTCGAGCTCGAGCCCGAGCTCACATAAAGTTAATCGAGCTCGAGTCGAGCCTGGTCAAGCTCGGGCTCGGCTCGGCTCGTTTGCACCCCTAGTAGCACATAAGCACATGTATATATATATCAATCATAATGGCATAAACATATACACACACTAAATTACTCGTGATCATGCACATAAAATTTCGCATAAGACTTTCGTCGATTTTTAAACAAGTTGGATCATTATCAATTATTTATTTCTAATATTTTCATATCATTCAAACCATTCCTCATTTAGGGTGTTTAACATTTCACAACAGACTCATCCTAAAAAGCCATAATACCACTATTGTTTCAACAAATCAGCATCATTTGGTTCATGACAATATACACGTAATCACTTCATGGCATGACATCATCTACCAACTTAACATATTACTCGATTATTTTCAAAGATTTTCAGTTGTTAGGCATTCAGCATGTACCTCCTTAGTTTGCCGCCTTATTTAACATTTAAATCAAATCCATCATTCATGCCACTATGGCACAAAAAGGAATGTAAACCATTCTAACTCAAAACAACCTTCACATAAGTATGACAACACCCAAAACAATTTTAATCACAGTCAATACTCATATAACTTATAAATACTACTGCCATTAAACAACTTTGGTTCAAAACCAAAGAATCACACACAGATAAGAATATCAACGACATCACATAAAGAAAACAACATGCATGATAGTATACGAGTTCGTGCTTTAAACGGAGTCGAGTCGGAACTCCTATATACTCAGTCCTATGCTCGAACTTCCCAATCATGATCTAATATCCCTACCAATCTAATATGCAACATCATATATGATGCGTGTGAAGTGTCGTATATTTTAGGTGTATATTTTAAGCCCTTTTTAACACTTATTTTAGCCAAGTTTTAAATTTATAAAACACGATATTTCACTAACACTAAACACACATATGGGCAAGTGCACCCATCGTTGAGTGTAGTATAGCGTTGGTAAGATACCGAGGTCGTCCAAGGACACAAGAGCTTTTAGTACCGGTTTATCCTCAACGTCTAACCAAAATAAAAGTTTAGAAAAATGTTTTAAACTAAGAAAAATAAAAACTAACTAAAATGCTGAAAATAAAAATAAAAACAGATAGACAAGATGAATCACTTGGTTCCGACTCGTATCTAGTATAACCTTTGATTATTTCCGCACTTTTGCACATAATTAAGAGATTATCTTAGTTATTGTAGTAGGCCCCTCTTTTGAAGGTGACGTTACCCTCACCCCAGTAGTTTGAGTCAGCAGGGATACAATCCTAAAGGGGTGGATTATTGGAAGATAATGAATTAAGTTATTAATGCAGTATTGTGGTAGGCCCCGCTTTTGGCGGTGACGTTACCCTCGACTAAGTAGTCTGAGTCAGCAGGGATACAGTCCTAAATAGCCGGGTTATAGTATTAATAGTAGTTAACTTATGAGGGGATCAAAGAGTTTGGACCCCCGCCATCCAATACCGTGAAGTATTGAAGGAGGTCCTACTAAATTTGACCCAGGTCCATTGCAGGACCTCTAAACGCTGAACAATGGCAAGACCTTTACCAAACCGTTCCCTTAACCCCCGACCAGGTAGCCAACATACCTCCATATAGACCGTGGAGATATGAATGGTGAAAATCCTTTATTTTATATAGACAGTAAAATAATGCCAAGACACCACGGACAAACGATAAGGAAAGATCACCTTCAACATAAGTAACTAGTTATTAAAGTCATTAATACAAAACCAAATAAAAAGTGCAAAAGATTAGAAATAAAAAGTATTATACTAGACACTTTGTCTTCACCAAGTGATGTAAGAGACTTAGGCAAACATGGCCTTGATTGTCAAGAACTCTTACGATCAATCTTGGATCCCGAGACGACTCACACACTCTATGATGGACAATGGATGATGGTGGTGGATGATGGTGTTGTGATGGTGGTGGGTGGTGGATGAAGTGTGAGAGAGGTGGTGTGCCAAGGGATAGTTTGAGCTTGAGCCAAGCACTCCTATTTATAGCCTGTACAGAAGCCTGGACACGGCCCCGTGTCCGCTGGACACGGCCCCGTGTCCACCCTTTTCTCTTTCTTCATTAATACAGTTTGTCTTTATTAGCTCCACACGCCCCCGTGTCCGCTGGGCACGGCCCCGTGTCCGTCTGACACTCTCTCTCTTCATTAATTGTAATTCGCAATTACAATTAATGCGCCTGCTGTACTTTCGCCACGCCCCCGTGTCCGCTGGGCACGGCCCCGTGGTGGGCAATAGAAGCTTCTACAGGTTTGTCTTTTGTGCCAGGGCTGACCATTCTGGACACGGCCCCGTGTTCGCTGAGCACGACCCCGTGTTGAGCTGGACACGCCCCGTGTCGGGCTGGGCACGCCCCGTGTCGGGCTGGGCACAGCCCCATGCTCAGCTGGGCACAGCCCCATGCTCAGCTTTTCTTCTTGTTTTTGCTTTGGGAGTTGTTGTCGAGGGGTCGGGCATGCCACGTTTCTTCCTTTTCTTTGTATTTATGTCGGTTTTGGCTGTATTTTTGTTCCTTTTGTTCGTTTAAGCTCATTTGATCCTGTAAATTCAAAAGGAAGACAAAAACATACTTTTTCCAACATTAGTACTAAAAAAGGGTTAGTTTTATGCCTTATTTGATGTAATTTATATGTTGCATTTTACACACATCAAATACCCCCACACTTGAATCTTTGCTTGTCCTCAAGCAAAACTCTTTATAATGTGGCTTTACACTCCCAAATGGAATTGGTAGAAGAGAAGGTTTTTGGGCTTGTCATAGAGTGCCGGGAATCCAAGATTCTTTATTAGGCTTTATTTTTATGTATTTACAATCCTATTCGTCATGATTTATTTAAAACTTTTCATAAGATAAATTACTTATTAGGGCATAACATGCCTTTGTAAAATTATATTTATATACAAGTTCACATACCTCACGGGGATCACTCAACACTCGGCCGAAAATGTATTTTTGTGGATCACTCGAGAGCGGCATGGAACTTACTCCTACCATAGGCTTGCCAAGCAATCAATCCTTCTCCTTTTTAACTTATATACCTTTGTAAATATCAAGAGGACTTTGTGGGTTAAGGGTTAGGCTTGGTTTAAAGGTAGGTGGTTGGGTTAGTGGTTAGTAAAAGGGCGAAAGGCGTAAAAAGCATCGGTTTTCGTAAGACCTCTTTTTATTTTTTATTTTTTTTATTTTTTTTATTTTTTTTTTTGAAGCCACTATTCAAACAAAGTTATTTTTGATAAACTTGTTTGTTTATTTCTCTTTTGCTTCATCATCATCATCATCTTTTTTTTTTTTTTTTTTTTTTTTTGAAAGTCATAAGAAAAACCGAGCTTGTTACTAAAACAAAGGGTTAGAAATAAAAAGGTTTTGGTGGGTGAAAGGGTTTTTGTTTTGGGTTATGAAATAAAAAGGTTTAGGCTCAAAGGGGTTAACTAGGGGGATTTTGGGTAGGTGGTAAGAAAAAAAAAAGAAAAATAATGGTGTAGAAATAAAAAGGGTTAGTCCTAATGCCTCCATCATTTACTTACTCGGGTTTAAGTTGGTAAGGACCGGGAATGTATTGTCATGGCAAGTTCTAGAGTCGTAAGAACCAAGCGGCTATTCACACAAGAAACGAAAGATGAGCATTTAATTTAAAGGTATATATTTGTATGCTCAATAAAGGCTCAAAACTCACTTTTGTGGGAATGGGTTTTTATGTGATCAAGTATATATAATTAAATTTTAACTAAGCTTGTCATGCCTTTTCATAAATTTCTTATGTTGGTTCTTTTTATCACGACGCTATCGGTTGTAAATTTGTAAAAATATAACCTTTTTAGAATTTTGAAATTCCCAAATTAAACCTAGACAAGTAAAAAAAATGAAATTTTTTGAAAAAATTTGGGGTGATTAGCGATTCCAATAGAGTTTTGTGTAAGGCTTGTATTTAGGACTTGCAAGATTCAAGGTTTTAGCATCCCCCCCACACTTAAATTACACATTGTCCTCAATGTGTCCCAAAAATAAGTTTTTAGGCTGATTAAATGTGTAAAAATGGGTTAAAAACAAGATTTTATGGTACTGGGTAGCTGAACACGGGGTGGTGTTGGCTGAGCACGGCCCAGTGTCCAGACTGCCAGTACCAAAAGTAATCAGAAGGCTGGGCACGGGGGCGTGTTCAGTGAGCACGGCCCCGTGTCCAGGTACCTGAACTGGGCATTTTCTATAGAACCTTGGGCACGGGGCGTGTTGGGGTGAGCACGGCCCCGTGCTGAACTTGCTGTAATGAAGAAAAATCATCGGGAGGCTCTGTTTTTGTGTATGGGGTGTTGGTTCAAGCTTCCCTTATCATCCTTCACCATCCCGAGTGTGTTTTATTCCTGAAAATTAAAAACTAAACTAGAAAACATAAAGGTTAATCTAAACTAAACTACGGATAGTTCCGCGGAATGCCTCCGTGGTGCGCCACGTTTATAAGGGTCCTTGGCTAGACCCACCTTATCGGGTGGTTCCGGCTCATCTTCAATTTGGGGATCGTCATTGCCGAATGGATATTTCATTGATCGCTCAAGATCGACACTTCTTTTAAATGCCCCTAATTGAAGAGGTAGATTGTTGAACTTCCGGTTTTTCAAAGCTTCGTGAGTTTTTACAAATGGTCGTCCCAACACTAGAGGAGCGTCATCGAGGATGACAAAATCGGTCGGGATTACCATTTGATTTGTTTGAACCAAGACATCTTCAACTATACCGATTGATTTTATTACTTTCCGATTGGATAGAAAAATGGGTATTTGAAGTGGAGAAAAATCACTAATACTTAATTTTTCGAAAATGTAGTTAGGCATTATGTTAACACAAAGATCTTTATCGATTGTGACATTACTAATAAACGAATTTTGAAAGAAACATGGAACCGGTGTAATGTTAATTTCAAATGGGTCTTCTTTTATTAGTGACGTTTGATCATTAGTTAACTTAACACTTACCGTTTCGTCAATTTTAGTGTTAGTGTTTAACTCTTTTAAAAACTTAGCATGAGTGGGTACTAAACAATGATTTTCGAAAGAAGGTGTCAAGAGATTAATTTCTTCAAAATTAGACTCTTCTTGGATTTTAACGTTGTCGGACTCACCTTTTTCGTTGTTTAACTCATGTGTCGGTTTTTCACTTATTTGTTCTTCCATTTTTACATTTTCAGTTATCTCTTCTTTTTTTAATTCTTCTCTTGCGCGGGACTCCTCTTCCCTTGCGCGAGCTTCTTTTATACATCGATCGATAACTCTAATGTGTTCTAATATCCTATCGGTCACTTCGGTTATAGAAAAAGAATCGATATTTTCTAAGCTTGAATCCGGTTGTTCGATCCTTTGTTCCTCATAATACCCATATGAAGTAGATGGTTCGCACCATTGTTCTTCATTATAAGTATATGACGGATAAGGTTCGTAATTTTGTTCTTCATAATACTCATATGAGGTGGGTTGTTCACGCCAAGGTTCCTCATAATAAGCATATGAAGGTGGTGGCTCATATCTTGGTTCCTCAAAGTATGAGTAAGAAGGCTCATACCTTGGTTCATCAAAATATGAGTATGAGGGAGGAGGTTCATACCTTTGGTCTTCATAGGATGTGTATGAAGTTGATGGCTCGTACCTGGGCTCCTCATAGTAAGTGTATGAATTGGATGGTTGATACGAGTGATTATTTTGAATCGAACGTGTATTACGACAATTTGTGCAATAATTACCCCTATAATCATCCTCATCATAGGTGTAGTTGTAACCTCCTGAGTATTGATCCATAAGAATCACTCAGCAGACCACAACCGAGTCTCGAGATCAGAAAACAAAAATAAAAACGGAAACAGAGGCTGGACACGGCCCCGTGTTCAGTGGACACGGCCCCGTGTTCAGGATCTGTATCTGGGCGTTTTAATTAAATTTACTGATCTAGTTGAGCACGGGGCGTGTTCAGTGAGCACGGCCCGTGTTCAACCTACTGTAAATGCAAAACTAAACTAAAATGCAGAAAAATGTGGGCCCGTTTTGAAAAGGTTTTGAAAAACTGATTAGGCCGTCGATTTTAAGCATTCCTAAAATCCTTGTGTCCCCGGCAACGGCGCCAAAAACTTGATGCGTGTGAAGTGTCGTATATTTTAGGTGTATATTTTAAGCCCTTTTTAACACTTATTTTAGCCAAGTTTTAAATTTATAAAACACGATATTTCACTAACACTAAACACACATATGGGCAAGTGCACCCATCGTTGAGTGTAGTATAGCGTTGGTAAGATACCGAGGTCGTCCAAGGACACAAGAGCTTTTAGTACCGGTTTATCCTCAACGTCTAACCAAAATAAAAGTTTAGAAAAATGTTTTAAACTAAGAAAAATAAAAACTAACTAAAATGCTGAAAATAAAAATAAAAACAGATAGACAAGATGAATCACTTGGTTCCGACTCGTATCTAGTATAACCTTTGATTATTTCCGCACTTTTGCACATAATTAAGAGATTATCTTAGTTATTGTAGTAGGCCCCTCTTTTGAAGGTGACGTTACCCTCACCCCAGTAGTTTGAGTCAGCAGGGATACAATCCTAAAGGGGTGGATTATTGGAAGATAATGAATTAAGTTATTAATGCAGTATTGTGGTAGGCCCCGCTTTTGGCGGTGACGTTACCCTCGACTAAGTAGTCTGAGTCAGCAGGGATACAGTCCTAAATAGCCGGGTTATAGTATTAATAGTAGTTAACTTATGAGGGGATCAAAGAGTTTGGACCCCCGCCATCCAATACCGTGAAGTATTGAAGGAGGTCCTACTAAATTTGACCCAGGTCCATTGCAGGACCTCTAAACGCTGAACAATGGCAAGACCTTTACCAAACCGTTCCCTTAACCCCCGACCAGGTAGCCAACATACCTCCATATAGACCGTGGAGATATGAATGGTGAAAATCCTTTATTTTATATAGACAGTAAAATAATGCCAAGACACCACGGACAAACGATAAGGAAAGATCACCTTCAACATAAGTAACTAGTTATTAAAGTCATTAATACAAAACCAAATAAAAAGTGCAAAAGATTAGAAATAAAAAGTATTATACTAGACACTTTGTCTTCACCAAGTGATGTAAGAGACTTAGGCAAACATGGCCTTGATTGTCAAGAACTCTTACGATCAATCTTGGATCCCGAGACGACTCACACACTCTATGATGGACAATGGATGATGGTGGTGGATGATGGTGTTGTGATGGTGGTGGGTGGTGGATGAAGTGTGAGAGAGGTGGTGTGCCAAGGGATAGTTTGAGCTTGAGCCAAGCACTCCTATTTATAGCCTGTACAGAAGCCTGGACACGGCCCCGTGTCCGCTGGACACGGCCCCGTGTCCACCCTTTTCTCTTTCTTCATTAATACAGTTTGTCTTTATTAGCTCCACACGCCCCCGTGTCCGCTGGGCACGGCCCCGTGTCCGTCTGACACTCTCTCTCTTCATTAATTGTAATTCGCAATTACAATTAATGCGCCTGCTGTACTTTCGCCACGCCCCCGTGTCCGCTGGGCACGGCCCCGTGGTGGGCAATAGAAGCTTCTACAGGTTTGTCTTTTGTGCCAGGGCTGACCATTCTGGACACGGCCCCGTGTTCGCTGAGCACGACCCCGTGTTGAGCTGGACACGCCCCGTGTCGGGCTGGGCACGCCCCGTGTCGGGCTGGGCACAGCCCCATGCTCAGCTGGGCACAGCCCCATGCTCAGCTTTTCTTCTTGTTTTTGCTTTGGGAGTTGTTGTCGAGGGGTCGGGCATGCCACGTTTCTTCCTTTTCTTTGTATTTATGTTGGTTTTGGCTGTATTTTTGTTCCTTTTGTTCGTTTAAGCTCATTTGATCCTGTAAATTCAAAAGGAAGACAAAAACATACTTTTTCCAACATTAGTACTAAAAAAGGGTTAGTTTTATGCCTTATTTGATGTAACTTATATGTTGCATTTTACACACATCAATATACTTCACTGTTTACACCTAATCGCATCTAATATTTTGACAACTTTCATGCGCAAAATCATACTCTACCTATCCTCTACAAACATAAGTACATATATATCATCGTACAGGTTATTCTTCATCAACAACATGTGCAAGAATAATCACCTATCATCTACACAGACAAGTACATAACGAAAAACAGACATAAAACGATGCTAACATCGAACCGAAACCGCGACGAGTCCATTAACTAGAACTACGGACGAGAAAGATCTTACCGGTGTTCGTCGAAGGCTGAACTTGCCGGAGAAGAAGATGATAGCGGCTGGTTTGATGCGGGGTTCCGAGTAAAGGGGCGGTGAGGAAAACAGCGGGTAGGGTTTTTCCTTTAGTTTCATTATTCCTCTAATATGCTTTCATGCACAATATATATATATATATATATATATATATATATATATATCAAGTTTGGCGGTTAGATGTTGCTTGGGCCGAAAGACAAAAGTTTTGGGCAGGAAGGTTGGGCCGAGAATGCAGGTGTTGAACCGGGATTTAAATTTGATTGGCTGGGCTGCCATCTCAATGAGAGGGGGAGAAGAGTCACTTGGGATGGTAACATATGGTATGGTGTTACCTATATATTCGATTATTATTATTATTATTATTATTATTATTATTATTTATTTATTATTTTTTTTACTAACAACTAATATTAGTATATTAGTGTAAGATATATAATATACACGTTACGGATGGTAACATATGGTATGGGTTACGCGAGTAGGTTAGGTCGACTAGCGAGACATGGCTACGGTTCAAACAGTAATAAGTATAAGGTCCGATTAATAGATACGAAAATGAACGGTTTATACCTTGAAGTTACGGGTTGTCACAGATTTGGAGTTGGTGCAGTAGCTTCAGGTGCAGTAGTTGCATTGGGTACAAGATGAGTAATCGGAGTTATGGTAAGCGACGAGTCTCTCCCCCCCGCGTCTTGTACTTCTTGCAATTCTTCGTAAGGGTTGGTACTGCTCCCACTGACCTTGAAATCCTCTAGGAACGCAGCACACTTGGTTTCAACAATACGGGTGACATGAGAAGGACAATAGAAACGATAACCCTTTGAATTATCAGGATACCCGATAAAGAAACTGGTAACTATTTTAGGGTCAAGTTTCCTTAGGAAAGGGTTGTAAAGTTTTGCTTCAGCAATGCAGCCCCATACTTTCATATATTTAAGACTCGGTTTCCTTCCTGTCCAAAGTTCATAAGGAGTTTTAGGGACAGACTTAGAAGGAACTCTATTGAGTATATGAACAACTGCTTTTAATGCTTCAGTCCAGAGGAATAATGGTAAATTAGTGTTGGCTAACATACTGCGCACCATGTTCATAAGGGTACGGTTTCTTCTTTCAGCGACACCGTTTTGCTGAGGTGTACCAGGCATGGTGTATTGGTTCACAATCCCCTGGCCCTTACAAAACTCATAAAATGGACCAGGAGCTTGACCCACATCAGTATGTCTTCCATAATATTCATCGCCTCTATCTGATCTCACAACTTTAATCTGACGATCTAATTGCTTTTCAACTTCAGCCTTATAATCTTTAAAAGTTGTAATAGATTCAGACTTTTCCTTAATTAGATACAAGTACATGTAACGAGAATAATCATCCATGAAAGTGATAAATGAAGTATGTCCTGTTATGCCAACGATTTGGTAGGGACCACTAATGTCAGTACGAATGAGTTCTAATAAATTAGAGCTCCTAGTGGCACCTTTCTTATTCGCTAATGTCATTTTACCTTTAAGACATTTGATAAATGTTCCAAAATCAGAGATATCAAGAGGAGATAAGACTTCATCCTTTACGAGACGATTTAATCGTTCTCTTGAGATGTGGCCTAAACATTGATGCCACAACATTGATGAAGTTTCTAAGTCTCGTTTCTCTTTCATCTTTGTGAGTGATTCATTAATGTTATATGACAACAAAGATTTGGAAAAATTATCATCTAGTTCTAATCTATAGAGACCACCATCCAGAATACCAGTACCATAAAGAACAGAATCATAGAGGATAGAGAGTTTGCGATGACCATGAGAAACAATAAAACCGTCCATGTCTAACTTTGGTCCTGATACAAGGTTCCGAGTTACCTCGGGAACATATAAGGTATCATAAAGTTTAATACATAAACCAGTTTTCATAAATAATTGTAATGTTCCAATGGCCTTCACTTCTAATTCTCGATCATCCCCAACCTTAAGCGTTCTTTGGTTTCTTTCCAGCTTCCGGATTGTAAGGAATCCCTGAGTTGAATTGGTAACATGAACCATAGAACCAGAATCAAACCACCAAGAATTAGCAGGAACACTTAAATTATAGGACTCAAGTATCATAAAATAATCGTTACCTTTCTTAGTCAGCCACTCCTTAAAATCAGGGCATTCCTTTTGCATATGTCCTGTCTTTTTTACAGAACTTGCAGTGGATTCTGCCTAAGGAGTTCTTACAGCTGGAAGGTGCACTTGTATTAAGATTAGGCCTTTGGACTTTAGAAGCATCCTTCCTCTGATGATTGTTCTTCCTCTTCTTAGAGTTGGAGGTGGTGAAGTTAGCAACATCAGTAGTGCGATCCATCCTCATACGCTCTTCCTCCTGTACACACATAGCAACCAGCTCACTCATTGTCCATTTGTCCTTCTGAGTGTTGTTGGTGCATGCGTTTGTCGACTTCGTCTTATATCGAGTCTTGTTTGTATATTGTTAGATCAGGGCACATTATACGAGAAAAATGTCAAATATAGGATGAGTGGCAGTTTCACACGGAATTAGAACTGGTAATTCCACTTGAAATCAACATGTAATTTCACACGAAATTACAGGTTGTAATTCCGCATGAAGTCTTCAAGTCAAGTTCAAACGAAATCCCTGATTTCGCTTGAAATGTGATCTCGCTTGGACTGGTTCAAGTGGAATTAGCATGTCTATAAATAGAGGTGATGTAATTTCGTTTGGATGATTGGTGTATGTGTGATTCCGGAGCCGAAGTGCTGCTGAAGTGTCGTTTCGCTGTAAAACGTTGTTATATCAATCAAATAGACATTTAAAGTGAATTGCAAGCTGTTTCGAACTCGATACGTTAGTTTCCGCCTCTCGTATTGAGAAGAACGCTTCTGAACGACTCGTTTCGGGTCTAAAAACGATCCTACAAGTGGTATCAAAGCCAGGTTGAGGAGTTCTTACTGATTCAGTTCAAAATTCTGATTTCTACACCTTCTTTTTAAAAATTAACAACTTTTCACGGTTAAAATCGGCTAATTTTCTCTCATATTGTGCAAAACAGTGTTTTAATGAATCCTTGAGAGATTTGGACCATAATTCGATTTAAAATTGGTAAACTTTGTATTTCCGCTTGAAAAACAGCTCGAGAATGATAACGTCAGCGGTATTTCGCCCGGAATTAGACCTTAATTTCGTTCAAAACCAGTATTCCGCTTGAGTGATTCCGTTTGAAATCACTATTCCGCTCCAACTTGTTATTTCGCTTGAAATATTTCAAACGAAATCAGTAATTTCGTTTGAAAAAGAGTATTCTGTTTGGGAGTGATTCCGTTTGAAAAGCATTTCCGTGTGAGTTGGTATTTCGTTTGAAATTGTAGTGCTGTGATTTCGCTTCAACTGTGATTCCGTTTGAAAGTGTCTGTTTTGTGAAAAAGTTTATTGAATCATGGAAGAGGAATTCTATAATGCGTTTGCTACATCCCCGACTACTCCAGCTACCATTACTCAGAGTATGAACATGGAAAATGAAACTGGAACTTTGCAAAAACCCCCAAAGCTCATGGGCATTGAAGAGTATTATGGTTGGAAAGATAGGTTTGAGAACTGGGTTCAAGCTAATCATTTGAGATCTTGGGAATGTGTTGAGAAAAAGTATGTACTACCACGTACAGACTTGGGAATTGAAAAGAAAATTTATGAATTTACAGATAAAGAACGAGACATGTACAAAGCAGAAAAGATGATGATCAGTCTACTCCAGCAAGCTATTAAAGAAGACATATTTGTATTGCTTCAACATGATAAGACTTCACGTTCAATTTGGGAAGCACTTCGAATTAAGTTTGCCGGGAGAAGACACAAGGAAATTGATGATAAAGAGTAAAAAATCATTGTTGAAGAAAGAATTTGATTTATTTTCAAGTTTGCCGGGAGAAGACACAAGGAAATTGATTGAAAGATATTGTCACTTGGTAAGATCAATGTCATTGTTAAATCTCAACAAAGATCGCGAGGAATGGGTTGACAAATTAGCTGATGCATTGCCTCAGAAAGAGTGGGGAACATACTTGATGATTTTGAAAAATACTGGAGAATATGATGGTTTGACAATTTCTCAGTTCATTAAAAAGATTGAAGGACAAGATCTTGAGCAGCAAAAAATCGCTAGGATGAACAATCCAAGTGCACAACAAGATGTTAAGATGTACTTCAAAGGGAGTGTTCAAAATGTTGAAGCTAGTCCGAAAGTCCAAACTGCTTTCAGTGCAGAAAATTCATCTAGATCTGTTAATCAAAGTTCTAGCAGCAGCAGTGGATTCTCTTCATATCCAAGTGTGAATCCAAAGAATTCAACATCAAATCATCAGTTTCAAAGCTCAAATAGAAGTAATGGTCAAGTTTTAAATTGCAACATCGCGTTGCATCTTCAGAATGGCCAAAATTTTTCTGAAGAGGTCGTTAAAGGTCACATGTCATTACTTGCTACAGTGTTAGAGTCATATGAAGGGTTAGTTACTAGAAGGATCGGAAATCCTATACTGACGAAAGAGGATTACGATCAAATAGATGCAGAAGAGATGGAGCTTATGGATATTAAATGGTTTTTAGCTAGTGTTTTGAGGAGAGCTGAAAAGTTTAAGATGATTACAGGAAGAGATGATTTCAGAGATGCTAATGTTTCTACTTTAGGTTTTGATAAATCTAAAGTTACTTGTTTTAGATGCAGGGAGAAAGGACATTTCAAGAGGGAATGTAAAAATCGAGAAGCAAGTGGAGCACAGAATCCGTTCGGTGAAAATGATTACTATCGGAAAGCAATTTATCAACAGGTTGCTCATCAGCCGTATCAACAAAAAGAACCACAAACTGCTCATGCTAAAATGATTTTAGAAGCGAATAAGAAAGCTTATTATGGTATAATTGATCAAGATGATGAGAAAGTAGCTGAAGGTTTCAGTTGGGATAAATACATTCCACCTGATTCCAAAAAGACAGCCCTCATTGCACAAATAGTTCAAAAGCCAGATTTGATGACAGAATGGATGAAAACGTTTGTCAGTAATGAGAAAAATCAAGATGATGAATCTAGTTCTTCAGATGCTGGTTCAGAACAAACACAAGTGTTTGATCAATCATCAACTGATGACAGTGATGATGAGGAAGAAATACATATTAATATTGCAAAAACTCATTTATCTTCTGAAAGTTTTCAATTTTATTTTGCAGATAGAGTGGAGAAGCTGAAAGAAAAACAAGCAGCAAAAGAACAGAGGAAGATGAAAGATGAAAGTGTTGCTCAAAAAGAGATTTCTGAACAAAGTGAAGAAGTCAAAGAAACTGAGCTGGTGGTTGAAGTTGAAAAGAAAGTTGATGATGAGAAGATAGCAGAAGCTGAAAAGGTGTTTGAAGCTGAGAAAGTGGTTGAAGTTGAAAAGATTATTGAAGTGGAAAAGATTGTTGAAATTACTAAACCTTGTTTAAAGTGTTTAGAGTCATGTAAGCAGTGTGAAGAAAAAGATAAGAAATTGAGAGAGCAAGATAAGATGAAAGAAACATTATTGTTCAATCTCAATTATGTAAAAGAATCATACGATGTGCTGAACAGAACGGTGACTGGTTTACAAAAGACAAATTCTGAAAGAGAAGATGCGTTAACCATGATGAATGCAGTGATGATGACTAAGCAGAAGGCCATTAATCATTACATTGAAGAATGTGCCAAGTTGAAGCAGGAGTTGGAAACATAAAAGATAGAAAATGAAAGAATCAGGCGTTTATTGCAAAGTTATTCAAGTTCTGATTATCTGATTGATAGAATTTATCCAACTGTTGCAGGTATGGAAGCCTTTCAAGACAAAAAGACTGAAGAAAAGGATACTGGTAAGAAACAAAGTGCAAATTATAACAAGTGTCCGCCTCCGATCTGGGAAGGTTATTCTCCCAGAAAACCGAATGAGGAGCAAGTCAAAAAAGCTGTCAATATAGAGTTAAAATCCGAAACAACTGACGAGTTACCAGAAAATATTGACGTCACATTCACATCGTCTGACACTGATCATGAGTTTGAGTTAATAAAAAAGATGTTCGATCAGGTGTTGGATAAAGATGAGGAGTCGGAGTCAAAGTCTGAGTCAGGGAGTTCTAGTTCAGTTGACAATAGTTCAAAGTCGTCAGTTAAACGGGTTTACAATAAAGAATTCCTGTTGTCAAAATCTAATTTGTATAATGAACCAATCAAAGTGGCATATACTTTGAATGATTCAGACAAATTATATTCTGATGAGGAATTTCCATTAAGAGGTGTTAAACAAGAAATGATCAAAAAGGTTTTCAAACTAACAGAATTTAATATTTCTGAAATAAAAGATGTAAATCTTCCTGAAAAACCTAAACCTTACACTTCAAGAATTCAACAACGTTTAAACAAGAAAAAAGGTTACAGTTCTGGTTCTGGTTTTCAAAAGAAACCAAACCACAACGATAATTACAAAAAGAAAGGTCTCGGTTTTATTCCACCGAAAAATTATAAAAATGAGAAAAATTATAAAAATGAGAAAATTTATAAAACAAAAACTGTATTTGTTTCAGGGACAAGTTCGGATGAAGAACAAAAGAGCTCATTCTGGAAGCAAACAAACAAAGAGTTCTTTGCAGAAAAACAAAAGTTTGTGAAGAATGGAGTCTACCAGAGAAAGGAAACAAGAACCTGTTACAGATGTCAAGAAATTGGACACATTGCCTGGAATTGTCCGAAGGCTACCAACATCAAACAGGAAGTTGTTTCTAAACTAAAAGAAAAGATTGTTGAGAAAAATGAACCGCCAACTGAAAAATTCAAAGTTTTTAAAAAATCAACATTTGAAGTTGGTGAATGTTCAAAGAAAAGATTTTACAAGAGAAAAGTGAATTTTGACAACCAAAAGTGGGTTGTTAAGAAATTTGATGTGAAATTTGGCGATGAATCTGATTCCACAAAGTCAGAGGAGCCACAAATTGTGTTAAAACTGGAAACTTCAGTACCGCCAATGGATGATGTCAATTTTCCACCATTGCGGGCTGAAAATTTTAAACAAAAAGTTGGAAATGTTGAGATTTCGAATCAATTTTATTCTGAGAAGAAAGAATTTGATGTCGAAAGGTTTTTAATGGAAATGTGAAAAAGATTTTTGGGAAAATGGTTGAAGGAAAAGTCACAGGAGTTAAAGAGTTTTATGAAACTAAGAAGGCTACTTATAACCCAAGTGAAGTTGAGGAGGAAACATCCAAGTTTGGTGAAGCTTGGATGTCTGTTTTTCATATGTGATAAGTATGACTTGCCGGAGCTTCCAGGTTGGTAAGTGTGAAGCAGGTATCGGCATCTTTCTTGAGAAATTCACGAAAGTGATTTCGACTTTCAAGTGGTAAATCAGGGACATTAATTTATACTTGATTTTCTACAAGTGATATTTGGTGTTTGAACTTAAAATTGTTACATTTTTCAAGAGGTTGATAGTACAAAGTGATGAATTGAACCCCAACTTTACAAATGGTAAAATCAACAAAACTAATTTTCTGGAAAAACCGTTTGATTAAAACAAACTTAAGTGTTTTGAAATCATAATGGGAAAATAGTTTGTTGTAAGGGGGAGCTCTGATTGTTTATGCCAAGTGGATGGCGATTTGAAGTGATTCGATATCAGTTGTCATTTTATTTGTACAGTTTGTTTTTCAAATTTCCTTTAAATGATTTTGCATTTTAGGGGGAGTAAGAATTTTCATAAAATCCAAAAACATTTGAAAATGTGAAAAAGAAAAAACATGATAAAATCAAAAATGAGTTTGTTGTGAAAATGAGGAAATGATAGTACATCAGTAGACAGTTACAGTATGCTAAAGAAATGTAATGATTAAATAGCATTAAACGGTCTCACTGATAATATGCCGATAGGTTTTTACACATTTAGTAAGCTTTTTCGGGGATATAAACTTAAATTCAAACTTGCTTATTTCGTGGGGAACACTACTTGGATATATAGGTAACCCCTGAAATTTCGTTTGAAGGATCCCTCTTTCTGAGATACTAGGTCTTTATGCTCAGTGATATCTGGGGTATTATCCCGGGACTTCTGATTTTGCGGAAGCAATGGCCTAGTCCCCGTATAATACTTTACACTTGCTTGAAATAAAAGCCTGCCCTCAGTACAAAAAATGATGAAACATTGAAAAATGCTAATCATGTGCTGTTATAAAAAAAGATCCTCTAAAGGGGACCCACCAAAAGTCGAAGCCGTCATCTCTCTGCTGAACGGAAGTTCTGACCTGAGCTCTCACGGCCCTCGCATTTAATTCCTTACAGATATCATCTGTGGTATACTCACATGTAAGACTAAATATTGGGATCTGGATACGGGAGTTTATTCAAGAGGTGGGACACATGAATGAGTTTAAGTTCTTAATACACCTAATTCATATCCTGAATCAGTTGAAATGTGTGTGAGAATTTAAGTGGATCAGTATATCGACAATCTAAGTAAACTGTTTAATTCTTAATGTGTAACTAAGCTCAACGGTCTTGTGACTTGTCAAAAACTGATATGATCCTCTTACACAAACTCACAAAAATATTTTATATAAATATTTCTTTACTGTCTTCTTATTCTATTTCAAAACTCCAAAAAGATTTTCAGTGTGTTTTAGCATAATTTTTGAAAAATTCAAAAAGATTTTCGACAACTGATGTTGAAAAGCTGATTTTCAAAATTTCCGAGTGCTAAACATGACGAACAGGTTTGGGGTGTGAGTGGTTAGAAAATTGATATACATACAAGTGGTCATCAGAAATTAAAATTATTATTTCTATGATTGATGTTTTGAATTGATTTAATCAATTGTTTAACAGAGTTTCAAATTGTCAAATTTTTATATTTGTGAAATTTATTTCTGGGTTAAGAATGTGCAAGTTATGGCTATAAGAGAGCCAGGTTGCGATTCTTGAACCTGTGAAAGCCAGACTACAATCCCAAGCATACTATAAAGGGGGGTCAGTTAGAACAGAGGAGACTGTTGATGTAGAGGCTTAAGGAATCAAGAGATCTGATCAAGAGGATGTAAGAGCCAGCTTCAGATCCTGAAGATAGAAGATGAGAGAAGTTTGATGGATGCTTATTATGTCAGATATTTTGAAGAAAGCCCAAAGGCTGATTGTTGATACAACAAATACAAGACCAAAGCCTGTAGCGATATCTCCGGGGTAAAAGGGTTCAAGGTTTCGATTAGCCTAACGCAGGTCATGGGGTCCCCCCACGTTTGTAGCACGTGGAGGCGGATCACTTTGTTATTATTCACTTTGAATTCTGGATTGAAGGGTTCAACCCAGAATGTCTATGTTAAGTGAGATAATATTGTAGTGAGCCGAGAATAGAACAAGCATGGAGCAAGTTCTAGAGAGGAGAAGTAAGATCAGAGATCAAGGGTGATCTGAGTTGATCTGGAATGGATGGAATGGATGGCAAGAGGCTGTTACTTATAGGGAAAGAATCTTCTATAAGAGGAAGCCTTTGACCAGTGATCCGTGGCTACAGTGAGGGACTTGCCCATTTGGGGGTTGAAGGGTTTAGACCTGCGGACAAAAGGGTGTTCTCTGTGCACATGTTCTGTCTGTGCAGAAATGGTTCAGACGTTAAGTGTTGATGTGACCGGACACTGTGCTTGTCCTTTTTACTGTTCTCCTGAGTTTGCGCGTATTGAACCTCTCAACCTTTTAACCTTTTAAGCTGTTATGTATATTAGTCATTTTATTGAGATTTGGGCTACCCCCGTCATCAGCCCCCCAAGTCAGAGGTGTTTGGGATGTAAGCTCAAATGCTTCTGACTTTTACACATTAATTTTTATTGCTTAAAGGCTTCAAGGCTTTAAGGCGTTTGAGTTTTGAGATTTGGATTTCAGAATGATAGTAGATGTGATAGGCTTTAAGGCTTGAAGGCTTAAAGGCTTCAACTTGTCTCACTCAAGAGGAAGTTGAGGCTTTTTGTAAAGAATGGGGGATCGATCTAAAGTTTAATCTGGTGGCTCTGGGTTTTGGCAAATCGATCGATTAGTGTCCCGTTGGTTCGATTGCTCTTTATTGCTGAGTTTTCCAACTTGCTTCATCCGTTTTCGGTCTTTGTTCTGAATGTTTTAGAGTATTATCGTGTGTCGTTTGGTCATTTACACCCTTAAGGTCTTGCTAGGGTTTTACACTTTGATGTTTTGTGTCCAGCGATAGGGTATGACCCATCGTTGTTGTTGTTTCGCTATTTCTTCCAGTTAGCCAAGAACGGCGATTGTTTTACCTTTGAAACATCTCAGGTTGATGTGTGTTTAATTTCGTCTATGGTTACTACCCTTGGTTTTTGGAAGGACCGATTTTCCTGGATTTCTGAGTCCATTGTTCCTTTCAGGCTTGTTTGGAGGCACCCTTATGCTGTTTTGAATGAGCTTGAACCTTTCAAACAGGAGATAGATGGTTATTGAAGTTTATTAGGGGGTGTCCTTCCAGGCTTTGTCCCTTTTCCAAACATCTTTTAGTGCTGATGGATGTTAGCAAGTTGTGGGACAAGCCGGGTCGTGACCCTGTGCTCGTGAGAGATGATCAAGGTATGATATTTTGTATTTTCTGCTTATGTTATATTTTATTTGTTGCAGTTATGTTTGCCTTAGACTTTATCAAGAGCGATGACACATCTGATGTTGTGTTTGGAGATGCCGAGGCTACATCCAGCGAAGATGTTGTTGTTAGGGGCACTAAACATAGGTTCGAGGGTTCAGGCTATGTGAACGTTCCCAATGTCAAGGGTTTCACCAAAGTTGTTGCTTCCAAAGTCTCTACTCGTCGTTCGAGCTGTTGTTTGATAAAGACTGCTGACCAACCATCGGCTTCTGAGCCGGTGGAACTAAGTAATGACATAGAGGCTTCAGATGATTTAGAAGTTGGGGTTGGGGAAAATCAAAAAAGGACAAGGGACGGCCCTTGGTGGTTTGGCGGGTAAAAAGGCTGTGAGGTTGAAGGGTTCCGGGAAGGGTGGTGAAGGTTCTACCAATGTTAATCCATGGAAGGTTTATGTGCCGGATTGGAAGGTCACAGTTGGTGACAACTTCAAGCCTTCATCCGTTTGTGAGGATGTTCTTATCCACTTTGATTCTCCTGTTGTTCGAGGTTCTTGCTCATCTATGGATGATGACCTGATGATTTCGAAAAATGGTAATGGGTGCTTGTAACCTTGTTGCCTTGCTTCCAGAGGGTGTATCCCGATTTCGCAAGAGGATGCGAGAATATGATGTCTTCTCGAAGAGGAGGGATGAGATGAAGGCTTCACTAGCTACTCTAAAGAAGGAGGCAGAGTGTTATGCTGGGAGGGAGAAAAGCTGATGTTGAGGATTGATGAGCTTTCTTCCCAGCATAAGACTGAAATGCTTAGAAGCTGACAGGGTTCAAGTCAGGGTTGATAGGGCTGCTTTGGAGGTTCAGAAGTAGGCTTTCTTGGAAGAGAAAGATAGGTTGAAAGCTTCACTAGCCCATGCGACTAGTGATAACAAATGGTTAATTGAACATGGATTCCAGCAAGTGGTTACATACCTTCTTCATTCATCGGAGTTCAATAGTTCCTTGGGTGATTCGTACAGCCAGCTTCTTGCTCAAGGTTTATTTGCTGGTTTTAAGGCATGTGAATCCGGGTAGACTCGGTAAAAGTCTTTTCTTTTTCAACCCAAGGCCTTTGACGTCTTCAAAGAAACTGTTTTGAAGATGGAACACTTGACTTACCCTTATGTGGGTGAGGTTTCCAAGTGTTTTGGTAAGCCTCTTTCTGTCTTGCAGGAGTTGTAACCTACTGGCCTTAATGAGGCTGTGTGTGGTAAAGTGTTGAACTCTCTTTCTAAGAAGCGCTCATACTCTGATGATAGTGAAGAGACGTTCTCTGATGGTGGTGAAGGCTTGAAGGATACAAGCCTTGAAGCTTCTGAGGTAGTAGGTAAAGGTGGGGTGAAAAAGAAGAACGCCAAAAAGTCTAAGTGTGGTTAAGCGGGTGCAACAAAGACTGTCGTTTCTGATGCTGCTAGCTAAAAACACTTTGACTTTATTTGTAGCTTTCTTAGCACCTTAAACAATGTTATGTGATGTGTTGTGCACAAGTAGGTTTTAGGGGAACCCTTAAGGTTTCCTTTTGTAGTTGGTAGCCTTCAAGGCTTTTGATCAATATGTTAAGTTTATAGCCCTTAAGGCCTTGTGTTTAAAACCGATGTGTTTAGTGCTTTATTCCACTCTTTCCTTATGTGTTGATGATTTTTTAATCTTGCTGTATGTTTTTGTAAGACGGCTTGGTTAGATACTTGTATCTTAAAGCCTTCGAGGCTTCCGGTTGTCGTTTGCTGTTTGTGACTTGGTGTTTTGCTTTGTACTTTGGTCACCAAGTTGCATACAACCTTGTATTGTTGTGTTTATGTCTAGGGGGAGTCTGTTGGTGCATGCGTCTGTCGACTTCGTCTTATATCAAGTCTTGTTTGTATATTGTTAGATCAGGGCACGTTATACGATAAAAATGTCAAATATAGGATGAGTGGCAGTTTCACACGGAATTAGAACTGGTAATTCCACTTGAAATCAACATGTAATTTCACACGAAATTACAGGTTGTAATTCCGCATGAAGTCTTCAAGTCAAGTTCAAACGAAATCCCTGATTTCGCTTGAAATGTGATCTCGCTTGGACTGGTTCAAGCGGAATTAGCATGTCTATAAATAGAGGTGATGTAATTTCGTTTGGATGATTGGTGTATGTGTGATTCCGGAGCCGAAGTGCTGCCGAAGTGTCGTTTCGCTGTAAAACGTTGTTATATCAATCAAATAGACATTTAAAATGAATTGCAAGCTGTTTCGAACTCGATACGTTAGTTTCCGCCTCTCGTATTGAGAAGAACACCTCTGAACGACTCGTTTCGGGTCTGAAAACGATCCTACAAGTGTTGTAATTGATCTTGAATGCTTCAAAGGATGAAGGAAGCGAAGTAATGATGAAATGAACGAGGAAACCATCACTGATTTCCATTTCCAGCCCCTTCAGCTTATTGGCCATGTCATTCATCATCATGATGTGCTCGCGAATGCCGCTCCTCCCATCATACTTAGTTGTCACCAGCTTGAGGATAAGGGTACTAGCGTGTGCTTTAGACGTCCCCTTGAATTGCGACTCCACAGAAGCCAAGTAGGTTTTAGCATCTTCAGAATCAGGAATGGCTCCGATGATTGCATTGCTTATGGACTGCTTCATGAACATGAGAGATATGCGGTTACACCTAGTCCACTTTTCATGATTCAACTGCTCAGCAGCAGTGCTTTGAGTAGTAAGGTCCGCTTGCTTATTCTCTCTTAAGGCATAATCGAAATCCAGCAACCCAAGAGTAAGCATGAGAGCATCCTTCCATGCAACAAAGTTATCACCAGTCAAAGGTGGAATCCGGCAATTGGGCGCTGATAGTGGAAATAAGATGAGCAAGTTATGATACTAGGGAAGAAGTCCTAATGTGATCTAAGGGCATGTTAAACTAAGGCAGGCATGAATAATGACCATTTTACGTTATGAAGCTGTGATATTGTCTATTACTAACATCAAAATAATAGACTTAGTTAAAATTCTACTTAAACAAAGACAAATCAGCTTTGGCCAGAAGTGTAATCATTTAAGCATGCGTGCAAAGTGATTGTAACAAAACAGCTTTGGCCAGAAATTGAGACAAACACTTTAGTTATGCACTTGTTAAGTATGCCATCTATGAAGGAATTAAATCAGCTTTGGCCAGATATTAAGACATTCATGTTTATGATGCACACTTAACATAGCTTTCGTAATACTTGAATGATAAGTAGATGTATCAAATCAGCTTTGGCCAGAAATGATACATTAGAAGCTCATTCAAGTTAAGCTATTTTGGTTTTGTAAAACATTATCTGATTCTGATTAATTAACTAAGTAATTACAAAAACCAATTATTTAATAACAAACCACCTGTTAGCGCTAAATTTTAGTTCACATTAAACAGCTTAAAATAATGAGGTTTCGAGTGAGATCTCGACTCAGTTATGAGGTCTCGAGTGAGATCTCGAGTCAAGTCTCGACTTATCTCGCAAAATTATGAGGTCTCGACTCATTAAGGTCTCGAGTCGCAACCTCAGTGTCTCGAGTCATAATCATGGTCTCGACTGCTGTGTTTTATGAGATCTCGTCTCCTTGATGAGGTCTCGAGTCGTAACCATGGTCTCGAGTCGTGAAGATTTAAGCCCTTAGTCGAAACCTTAGTGGTCTCGAGTCGAAACCTTATGGTCTCGAGTCAAAATCGTTGTCTCGAGTTGTAAAGATTTGAGAACACTTATGATTCTGAGTCGAGACCTTGTGGTCTCGAGTCGAGACCTTGTGGTCTCGAGTCGAGACCTTGTGGTCTCGAGTCGAGACCTTGTGGTCTCGAGTCGAGACCTTGTGGTCTCGAGTCGAGACCTTGTGGTCTCGAGTCGAGACCTTGTGGTCTCGAGTCGAGACCTTGTGGTCTCGAGTCGAGACCTTGTGGTCTCGAGTCGAGACCTTGTGGTCTCGAGTCGAGACCTTGTGGTCTCGAGTCCACTGTTAACAGCTGTTATTGTGATAATAACTGAAAACTCGAAATTTAAGGGATTGTGTGATAGTGTTTCCTGTTTTATTGTTGATCTAAACTTATCAAAAGATTTCGAAAATTATAAATGATTATCTTTTAACAGTTTTCGAAGATTTTAATAGATAAAATTTAGATCAAAACGGTAAAAACACCCACTAATCCAGATTTCATTCCAAAACTTAAGGAATTTTCGAGTTTTTCTTAGAACATGTGATGAACCCTAAAAAATAAAACATAATTCTGGAACCCGAAACCTGAATTTTTAAGACTTTTAAACAGATTTCGGTCATAAACATAACCCAGTTGATTTCGAGTAAACATATAATCAATCTTTATCCGAAAACAGTGATTTCGACTGGACCATTATGACTCGAAACCGGTTGTTAGTTGTATTAAGTTATCAAAATTACGTTTTCCAGATTTCTATCCCAGAATTGGTGGATATGAAAACAGAACCGACTAATCAACATATGCTCTGATACCCCATGTTGGATCAGTTATGTTCTAAACATAATGGAAAACATGAAAACATACATGTCACCGCAGACAGTCCAGTGGAGAATCCAGTGATGGAAGAAGCCATGGAGTTCGACATCTTTGTCAAGGTGATCTGGTTCCTCCTTAGGGTGCTGACTGATGATGGTGATGACTAAACCGAAAAGGGTATCAGCTATGGAGAAGAGGTCGATGATAATGATGTTATGATTATAGGGTATGTCTAAGTGTGTAACTGTGTAACCCCTTAACCTCTACATAATTCTTCTTATATAAGCACCCAAGAGGAAACCTAATTAGTTAATAAGGGTAATATGTGACAACTGCCAAAAATACAGGAATCCGTACAATTAATTAACCATGATTAGTACCTAATGACTGTGCTGAATTACAATTAACTATTTTCTGATTACTGCATCATACTTACATGTGCATCTCATATTGCATAATGTCACATCATTATTACATGCAAACCATATTGACATAAATGATGCACAAAGCACAGTTAGCGGATAACTCAGAAAAAATGCTGACGAAGTTCAGTACATAGACAGACAGTGTTTTGAGACCCAGTATGGGCCAGAGGCTAAGTACTACACTAGTATGGTGTGTAGGGAAGTAAGGACCACAAAACTGCATTCCTAAGTGATAGTTTAAGTGGCGAAAAGTGCCTAAAACTCACCCAAAGTGCTGAATTCAGCATAAATCAGCAAAAATCAGCTTTTTAACAAGCTAGTAACATGCAAAAATATGACTAAATGGTCCTGAATGCTTTCCTAAGTGTCGGGAATTAAAAGTGTCACAAAAAGGGTACATAAAGAACACTAAACAATATAGTTTAGCACTTTAACGAACCAGTATCTAACCAAACAACCGGACACTACCCGAAACATCAAAATTATACTAGAAGCATTGTTTTAATATTTCCAAGCTAGTTATGATCCCCGAACATCATAACACCCATTAAAAATACCTAGTAACTAAAACATCTAATATTGCACTTGAAATCTAACTAGATTGCTTAACCACCATTGAAACCCAACTAAACACCCCTTACTTACGGTTACAAGGTGGGCCACCCCACCTTGATTTTCTTGATTTGTTTTGTACTTTGGGAACACTTTATACAATTGTTAACACCTAAACATGGATTATAAGTATAACTTGAAGATCATGAACTCATTATCTTACACACACTCAACACACACTTACTCTCTCCCTCCTTCTCCCTCCCTTACGGCCGTGAGCCACCACTCACACCACCATCACTTCCATCTCATTTTCATACATTCCAAGCTCATCACAAGATGTTAGAAGCAAGTTTGAGAAGCTTGGAGCTCTTGGAGATTGAAGGACCACTCCATTTGCTTTTATCCATCACATTTACCATCTTCATCTTCTTTGATTCTTCCCTAGCCCTTGTGCTAGTAGTAAGCCTCTTGTCACTTCAATTTACGTCTTATTTAGTTGGTTAAAAGATGATGTATGATGCAAATCATGAAGAACACTAATGAACAAGAAGATGAACCTTCACAAAAAGCTAAATAACATAAGAATACATATTGTTTAGTGTTGTTTTGCTTCTTGATGATTGATTATTTGTGTTTATGATGTTAGACATCATATGAAACTTACTAGATTATGATTAAACACATGATCTAGTAAGTTGAGGTGATGATCTTGTGAAAGATCAAGATGATCATCCTTATGTGTAAACATGAACTTGAAATATGAAGTGTTTTCTTGAATGATGAAGTATGTAACATGTTATTGGCCATAAACATGGATGATTTCAAAACTAGTTTTCTCAAGAAACTAAGTTAAATCACAAGATTTACAAAATCATGGATTTTAAAGAAACTAACCATGTTTTTAGTGGCGAATCAAGTATAGAAATACATTGTTAACAAGAAAAATACAAGAAGATTGATTTTTGAAAAATCATCATACAAGTTGTAAAAGACTAAGTTTTACAAGAATAAGATTTACAAACAAATAACCATATTTTTAAGGGTAACAAGGCTTACTTAACAACATAGTAAGTTACTACAAGTTTTTATAAAAGTTCAAGTTCATGTTGTTGTATAAATTGCATGATCTTGGCACTTGGTAAGTGTTGACTCAATTGTTGATTGTTTGGGATTATTTTAAAAAGAAAAGAAAATGATATGCTTTGAAAGCATGGGAACCTCCATTTTTAGGGGAAACTATGGCAAAATTCTCTAAAAATGTAAACACTTTGGAAAATACTTTTATAAGTATATTTTTGGTAAATAATATTTTGGGCACAAGAAATGAAAATATGATTTTTATGAATATCCCAAAGTTATATCATATTTTTGACAAGGAGAAAATATATTATTTTTGGGAAGTAAAAATATATTTTCTTGGAATATTTAGAAGATATATGATTGTTTTTGGAAAAATATATATTTTCTTGGATAAGCTTGAAATACATTATTAAAAAAAAGAGTAAAATGCACGGATAGTCCCTGTGGTTTTGCAAAGTTTCAGCTATAGTCCCCAGCTTTTGGAAATTACACTCATAGTCCCTGTGGTTTGACCAGTTGTTACTCGGATAGTCCCTGAAGTGGATGGGGGTTAGTTTTCTCAGTTAATTAGATGTGAAATTACCAAACTACCCTTCTCATTAAAATATCAAATTCTAAGAGGCCCCACCATCCAACCCCACCCCACCCCAACCCTATCACTACCAACATCTGCAAGTCCAAACTTCCAACTATATACAACATTAGGTACAACAATCTTTTCAAAAAATACTCTGAAACTGACGATTGCTATTTCAAGCAGAACGTGATTTCGACAGATTTGAAGGAGATAATCGCACAGGTATCTCAAATTACTCAACTACTATTACTGTATATTGTTCATCTTGGGCACAAATTCGAAATATTTAGTGTTAGATCTGCCAAAATGTTAGTTAGGTTTAATCTTAGCTAGTTATTCTGATTTTGATCTTCAATTAGTATAAAATTCATCGTTTTTATCAACAAACAGTTGTAACTTGTGAATAGAAGTGTTCCGGCTTCTTTATCGAGGAGCCAGACATCAGAACCGGCAACCGCCGCCAGTTGAGCTATGCCGGAGCCTATCTGGCCGGCGCCGATCACTCCGACAACCTTGAATTCCGCCGTACAGTCAATGTTGAATACCGATTTTATCACTTAGCACACGATTGTCTATTTATTTTTGGAAGATGGCGTTAAAGTCACCGATTAGTTAGGAATTGTACACTAGAACTTAAGGGGGTGGTGGGCTGAAGGTGACGGTAGAGGTGGTGGTTGTGGGTTTAAGGTGGAGGTGATGATAGATTTTAGAGAGAGAGAGAGTGTGGGGAAGAAGATGAGGGGGCCACCAATCTTTATATCTTTCTTAGTTTTTTTAATTAGTTAGGGGTAGTTTAGTCATTTCGCACACATTTAACAAAGAAAACTAACCCCCATCCACACTAGGGACCATCCGAGTAACAACTGGTCAAACCACATGGACTATGAGTGTAATTTCCAAAAGCTGGGGACTATAGCTGAAACTTTGCAAAACCACAGGGACTATCCATGCATTTTACTCTAAAAAAAATAAGTTTATATATATTTTCTAAAGTTAGACTTGAAAATATATTATTTTGGAACTACAAATATTTTTGCCAAAAGGAAAAATTATGAATAGTTTTTCTAAGTAATAATTCCTAAATATATATTCTGGGAAATATATATATTAGTGGACTTTTATTAGAAATAATATTCCGGAAAGTTTAACACAAAAATTAAGTATAAGAATACTTAACAATTACAAGAAAATACATATTTTCGTACATATAAACACACACCGGAATACGACCCCAAAATATGACAAAATACACATGTATAAGATATACCAATCCTTGGGAAGGAAGTACAAGAATAAATACTTGAGAAGTATTGTTACAGAAATATTGTTTTAACAATTATTCTAGAAACTAATTTAAGTTAAAATATTAATTATTTTAACAAATAAGTTATATAACTTGGAATAATATTGAAGTCAATAAAAGAGACGTAACTCAAAAACATTAATACTAAGACAAGGCACGACCCGTCCGTCTAATAGACGTTAGTACATTGTAGGTAGTCGTGTTTGCCGAATGTTCGTGAGTTACGAGTACTGAAGACGCAAGACTGTGAGTTCATGTCCCCCTTTTCTTTTAACTGTTTTCAGTTTTATAACTTCGGGGGTGAAATACATGTTACAATTGTTTACAAACATTTTATACATGGTATGGTTAGCTAAGAAGGTTACTGCTTGATCATGTGAGTGGTGGGTACAACACTTAAGGCCATTAATCCTCGTCGTAGGACTGAGGGACATGAGTGATAGATTTATTTGGGTGTAGCGAGCCCACACCCATGAGGACCAGGGTGGCCCATGTGGTGACTATGTCCACATACTGAAGCTGTGGCAAAATCCGCTAGGTTTGAGTTTTCCTTCATCACTTCACACATACCATTGGCCTTGCAAACCATTGGTGATCTGTTTTTTTCCTTATTGCTTTCATACCAGGACTTACATACATACAGACATACTTTAAAGGTTACTCATATACACATACAAACACATGAACTCGCTCAACTTTTGTTGATGTTTTCAAATTACATGTATTTCAGGGAATTAAGTGGATCTGGCGGTGTTTGCATGTTCCCAAGCTGCGTTATGAATAAAAAGATGTCATCTGAAGTCATTGGGGTTTAGGAGATGTATCTTAATCCTGGACGAGATACATGGTTCTAAACTCGGTTTTTTTAAGGACTTTTGTGGAGTCTTCGTGAACTCTTTAAAACATGTTGTGGTTTGTAACTTAAATTTGGAGTCTACGTTTCAGACAATTATGTTGTGGTATTTTCAAACTTAATTAAGGATGAACATCTCTGGTTTTAATCATATAGTGTTGTTATGATTGTATGCAATGGTATTAAGAAGTCACACCATAATCACGCTTCCGCAATTATTCAGGGTGTGACAGCTTGGTATCAGAGCTTCGATCGTAGCGAACTAGGATTCTTTCGAGTCTAGACTACGATCATTAGTGCTCTCACGAAAATGTTTTCATAACATACTTTCATTGCATACACGAAACGCCCAGATCCAGGAAACAAACATTTTTACAAACAAAAGACACGAAACACATTTCAAGGAATTCATTTATAGTTCAGTCTGAGAGACTGGGTAGTCTGAGAGACTAGTTGGGACAGTCTGAGAGACTGGGGAGTTTAGTCTGGGAGACTAAGTAGTTCAGTCTGAGAGGCTGGGTGGGATAGTCTGGGAAGACTAGGATGAATAAGTGCTTACATTGTTATTACTTTCATGCTTATTGATGATTGTTGATACATGTGCATATGTTGTGAATGTTTTGTTACAGACACTATGTCCTCATCTAAGAGTGGACTGTCAGATACTGTCGATCCTATGGCCATTGTTTCGGACGATGAGATTGTCCCAGACCCTGAGATTTTTACCTCCGACACTGAGAGTGATGATGATGATGATTTCCAGCCTTTTGCATTACCTGACTTTGGCGACGATGTACCGTATGCTGATGGTTTACTCGACGACGATCCCTTTCTTATTCCTATTCCTGACCAGGACCATCTCATCCTCGGACATCCCGATGATGAGCATGTCGTGGTTCCGATCCTCGCCCCTTTACCTCTTGCTGCTTTTCCTCTCGAGGATTTGCCTTTTGATGACTTGTTTGATGATGATGTTGATCTTTTCATTGATGGTCCCCCTGATGCTGCTCAGGGAGATGGAGTTTTAGCTGATGATGTCATTATTGTTCCATTCGTTGAGATTCCTATCATTGAGATTTCATCCGATCATTCTGGTCCGGATTCTTTCGGGTCTGTGTCATCCACTACTTTGCATGCACTGGGATTGCAGCGTTACCCCACTGATTCTGATTCTAACACAGCCATGTCTGTTGCACCTGTTATTCCACACGACTTTGATCATGATATTGAGCATGGACATGAGATTGACTTTGTTCCCGACGATCAGCCTTTTGATGCACCCGCTGATCTTGAGCCGATACCAGCTGATCCTGAACCGATGCCAGCACCCGAGCCTATACCTGCTCCTGATGCTTTGCCTGACCATGACCCTGTACCTGTTGGCATACCTGTTGTTGCACCACTTGTACCCGATCCGATCCCTGCACCTGCTGACCTGCTGCTTTTGCTGATCAGATAGACCCCAGATACGCATTCACCAGCAATGGGTGGATAGAGGATGATGATATGCCCCCTATTTTCGAGCCTGATACTCCCCCACCTGCACCTACACATGCACCTGTTGATGTTGCCCCATTTCACCCGATTATATCCGATGTTCACCGCGCTGACCTGCCGATCACATTCTTGCAGGATATCCCTCCACCCCATCCAGGGGAAGGTCCGTCCAGCTAGCAGCCTGGCCATGTTCCACACATGTCAGCCGCATTTCCACAGTTTACACCTGCTACTCATTTTACTTCTGCACCATCAGGCGAGCCACTCATATGGTTTCCGCCTAACACTATGCCAGTTTCTGATCCATACCATCCCTCCCACTTTATTGGCTACACGAGGGATGATTTACTCCTGTCATTGCAGCTTCAGCAAAAGATCTTGTGTCGTAGAGTCATGGAGCTAGAGAGGATTCCACGTCCTCCACCTTGTTCATGTCAGTCACCTTTTGCGACTCCACCTGCTCCACTTTTTCCTTATCCATATTTTGACGTTCGATTTCTTACCATGGAGCAGTAGATTAGTTACCTGCTGCATCGCGTTCATGCTCTTGAGGAGGAGTTAGCGCATGTACGCAGTTTACTTTTCGTTCCTCCACCTCTTCCTCCTCCACCATCAGCATAGCCGATTTTTGGTTTTATGCAGGTAGCCAGTTTTCGATGAGAGTGTCGCTATTAAGCCTAGCTTACGAAGCCTTTTGAAGACCGCATTTTGATTATTATGACTGTTGTAGATTGGTAGACACTTTTGGACAAGGGTAGTGTGCAAGTGTGCGCCAGAGCACCAAGTCACCTACCTCTCTGGATTGTTCTTAGATGGAGCGCTATCATGGTGGAATCTCCAAGT
Organism: Helianthus tuberosus; assembly: GCA_030545235.1. Lineage (NCBI taxonomy): Eukaryota > Viridiplantae > Streptophyta > Magnoliopsida > Asterales > Asteraceae > Helianthus > Helianthus tuberosus. The sequence continues at coordinate 88,694,085 of CM060356.1, read as the reverse complement.
TCAGACCATGGGAGAAGAGGCTGCTTATGCTTTGATATGGGATGAAATGAAGGAACTCATACGCAAGAAATATTATTCAAGGGCTGAGATTCAAAAACTGGAAACTGAATTCTGGAACCTCAAGATGGATGGCCCAAAGATTGTTGAATACGTGCAGAGATTTCATGACTTATCTCGCATCGTTCCTTACATGGTTGATCTGGAATTCAAGCGCATTGAGCGTTTTATTAGGGGATTGGCACCCCAAATCATGAGCATGGTGACGACGTCAAAGCCTGCCACGATCACTGAGGCTATTGATCTGAGTGTGGCACTAACTGAAGAGGTGATCAGGTTGAACAAATTTTCAATCTCTGACAAGAAGAAGAAGGAGACTCACGTTGAGTCGTCAGGTGAGAACAAAAGGAAGTTCTCAAATTTCAAGAAAGGTACCAGCAGTGCTAACAAGAAGAAGGATGTGAACCCACCAGCTGAAGTCAAGACTGGTGTTGAAAACAAAGGAAAAGGGTATATGGGCACTCTGCCCAAATGTGATGTGTGCCAATACCGTCATGCCGGCCAGTGCAGGGTTAGGAAATGTGAGACTTGTGGAAAGAAAGGACATTCGAAAGAGACGTGCTAGGCTGGTACTGGTCGTGGTAGTGTTGGTCAGAGAGGTTATGTCAGCGAGAAAGGAAACAATAATCGTGGTGGAAATGGGTATGGAAACCGCAATCAAGGAGGAAATGGCGGTAATGGAAATCGTGGTGGTTTTGGAAACCAAGATGGAAGTGGAAACCGCAACCAAAACAACAACCAGGGTGGAAATGGTGATGTGTGTAAAATGCAACATATAAATTACATCAAATGAGGCATAAAACTAACCCTTTTTAAGTACTAATGTTGGAAAAAGAGTGTTTTTGTCTTACTTTTGTATTTTCAGGATTAAATGAGCTCAAATTCACAAAAGAAGCAAAAAGACAGCTAAATCTAACATAAATACAAGGAAAGGAACATAAGTGGACTGCCTGACCCCTCAACGGCATCTTCCCAAGCAAAATAGGGAAGGCAGAAGACTGAACACGCCCTGTGCTCAGCCAGCACGGGGCCGTGCCCAAGAAGCAGCAGAAAAGACAAACCTATAGAAGCTTCTATTGCCCACCACGGGGCCGTGTCCAATGAGCACGGGGGCGTGGCGAAAGTACTGCAGGCGCATTAATTGTAATTGCGAATTACAATTAATGAAGAGAGAGAGTGTCAGACAGGCACGGGGCCGTGCCCAGCGGACACGGGGCCGTGCCCAGCCTTCTGTTCAGCCTATAAATAGGAGTGCTTGGTTTCATTTCAACTCATCCCTTGGCACACCACCTCTCTCACACTTCATCCACCACCCACCACCACCATAACACCATCATCCACCACCATCATCCATTGTCCATCGTAGAGTGTGTGAGTCGTCTCGGGATCCAAGATTGATCGTAAGAGTTCTTGACAATTAAGGCCATGTTTGCCTAAGTCTCTTACATCACTTGGTGAAGACAAAGTGTCTAGTATAATACTTTTTATTTCTAATCTTTTGCACTTTTTATTTGGTTTTGTATTAATGACTTTAATAACTAGTTACTTATGTTGAAGGTGATCTTTCCTTATCGTTTGTCCGTGGTGTCTTGGCATTATTTTACTGTCTATATAAAATAAAAGATTTTCACCATTCATATCTCCACGGTCTATATGGAGGTATGTTGGCTACCTGGTCGGGGGTTAAGGGAACGGTTTGGTAAAGGTCTTGCCATTGTTCAGCGTTTAGAGGTCCTGCAATGGACCTGGGTCAAATTTAGTAGGACCTCCTTCAATACTTCACGGTATTGGATGGCGGGGGTCCAAACTCTTTGATCCCCTCATAAGTTAACTACTATTAATACTATAACCCGGCTACTTAGGACTGTATCCCTGCTGACTCAGACTACTTAGCCGAGGGTAACGTCACCGCCAAAAGCGGGGCCTACCACAATACTGCATTAATAACTTAATTCATTATCTTCCAATAATCCACCCTTTTAGGATTGTATCCTTGCTGACTCAAACTACTGGGGTGAGGGTAACGTCACCTTCAAAAGAGGGGCCTACTACAATAACTAAGATAATCTCTTAATTATGTGCAAAAGTGCGGAAGTAATCAAAGGTTATACTAGATACGAGTCGGAACCAAGTGATTCATCTTGTCTATCTGTTTTTATTTTATTTTTTAGCATTTTAGTTAGTTTTTATTTTTCTTAGCTTAAAACATTTTTCTAAACTTTTTATTTTGGTTCGACGTTGAGGATAAACCGGTATTAAAAGCTCTTATGTCCTTGGACGACCTCGGTATCTTACCAACGCTATACTACGCTCACGATGGGTGCACTTGCCCATATATGTGTTTAGTGTTAGTAAAATATCGTGTTTTATAAATTTAAAACTTGGCTAAAATAAGTGTTAAAGGGGCTTAAAATATACACCTAATATATATAACACTTCACACGCATCAAATGGAAATGGAAATGGTCGGGGACCAGATTGCTTTAACTGTGGAGACGTTGGGCATTTCAAGCGTGATTGCCCAAGAAACAACCCAGCTCAGGGAAGGGTTTTCAACATTGGAGCGAGGGAAGCTCACCAAGATCCGAACGTAGTCACGGGTACGTTCCCTATCAACCAACGCTTTGTATCTGTATTATTTGATATTGGTGCCGATTATAGCTTTGTATCCCTAGAGTTTAAGAATATGCTTGGGTTAGTAGCTAGTAAGCTAGATATTCCGTACTCGATAGAGCTAGCTAATGGAAAGCTAGTAGAAGCAAATGAAGTAATTAGAAGCTGTGTAATAGAACTCGGGGAGCATGAGTTTACGCTTGATATTCTGCCAGTCAAGCTGGGAAGCTTTGACGTGGTGGTTGGAATGGATTGGTTATCAAGTAACCGAGCGGAGATCGTATGCCACGAGAAGATCATTCGCGTTCCGATGGCGAATGGAGAAACAATTGTGGTGCATGGAGAGAAGCATGATACGCCTTTAAGGATCATCAGTTGTATGAAAGCCTGAAGATGTTTGCAGAAAGGAAGTGTTGCCTTCTTGGCACACTTTGTGGACAAGGAAGCCTCTGAGCCAAAGCTGGAAGATATCCCAATTGTAAAGGAATATCCTGAAGTCTTTCCCGAAGACTTGCCAGGATTGCCGCCTCAACGACAAGTCGAATTCTATATTGACTTGGTTCCAGGCGCCGCACCTGTAGCCAAGGCACCTTATCGACTTGCGCCTTTCGAGATGCAAGAGTTGTCAACGCAACTCCAGGAACTTTTGGACAAGGGATTCATAAGACCAAGCTTCTCGCCTTGGGGAGCTCCAGTTTTGTTCGTCAAGAAGAAGGACGGTAGTTTCCGTATGTGCATCGACTACCGCGAGCTAAACAAGTTGACCATTAAGAATCGGTATCCTCTGCCGAGGATTGATGACATGTTTGATCAACTAAAAGGTTCGAGTTTCTACTCCAAGATCGATCTTCGATCAGGTTATCACCAGTTGCGGATTCAAGAAGAAAGCATACCAAAGACTGCCTTCAGAACTCGTTATGGACATTACGAGTTTCTGGTAATGCCGTTTGGGTTGACAAACGTGCCAGCAGTATTTATGGATTTGATTAATAGAGTCTGCAAGCCATATCTCGATAAATTTGTGATTGTGTTTATCGACGATATTTTGATCTATTCAAAGATGAAGGAAGAGCATGAGCAACACCTAAGAGCTATTTTAGAGCTGCTCAAGAAAGAGAAATTATACGCAAAGTTCTCAAAGTGCGAGTTCTGGTTGCGCGAGGTTCAGTCCCTTGGTCACGTGGTAAACGAAGATGGAATCCATGTGGATCCCACAAAGATAGAAGAGATTAAGAACTGGGAGACTCCGAAGACGCCAACTGAGATCCGACAGTTCCTAGGTTTAGTTGGTTATTACCGCATATTCATTGAGGATTTTTTTGAAAATCGCTCAACCATTGACCTCCCTTACTCAGAAGGATAAGAAGTACGAATGGGGAGATAAACAAGAAGAAGCTTTTCAGTTGCTAAAGAACAAGCTTTGTGATGCACCAATTCTATCCCTACCCGAAGGCACTGACGACTTCGTGGTATATTGTGATGCCTCGCGTCAAGGATTGGGATGTGTACTGATGCAGCGACAGAAGGTCATCGCTTATGCTTCGCGCCAGTTGAAGGTTCATGAGAAGAACTACACTACGCATGATTTGGAATTAGGCGCAGTGGTGTTTGCATTAAAGATCTGGCGACATTACTTGTATGGTACGCGATGCATGATCTTTACTGATCACAAGAGCTTACAGCATATATTTGATCAAAAGGAGCTTAATATGAGACAGCGCCGATGGGTGGAGCTGTTAAACGATTATGATTGTGAAATCAAGTATCACCCAGGGAAGGCGAATGTCGTAGCAGACACCTTGAGTCGGAAAGAAAGAATTAAGCCCATAAGGGTTAGGGCTTTGGAAATGATTATACAAACGGACCTCTCATTGCGCATCCGTGCTGCACAGAGAGAAGCTCTTAAGAAGGAGAATCTTGAGGATGAATATCTCCGTGGGATGGAGAAGCAGTTGATACCCAATGAGGAAGGAACGTTGTGTTTCATGAAACGAATTTGGGTTCCCCTCTTTGGTGGTCTTAGAGACGTTATTTTTGATGAAGCTCATAAATCAAGGTACTCGATCCATCCCGGAGCATATAAGATGTACCAGGACTTGAAGGATTTCTACTGGTAGCTGAGATTGAAAGGTGATGTTGCAACGTATGTTGTCAAATGTTTGACTTGTGCCAAGGTAAAGGCCGAATATCAGAAGCCTTCAGGTCTTCTGCAGCAACCTGAAATACCCATGTGGAAATGGGAGCAGATTTCAATGGATTTTATAACAAAGTTGCCAAGGACACCCAGAGGTCATGACACGATTTGGGTAATCGTAGACCGTCTGACAAAATCTGCACACTTTCTGCCGATCAGGGAAAAGGATAACACTAGTAATCTTGCTGAGCTGTACCTCAGAGAGATAGTTGCACAACATGGAGTGCCTATCTCAATTATTTCTGATAAAGACGGAAGACTTGTGTCAAGGATTTGGCAATCCTTCCAAGAAGCTTTTGGTTCTCAGTTGAATCTGAGTACTGCATTTCACCCACAGACAGATGGCCAGAGCGAACGAACGATTCAAACGCTAGAAGATATGTTGCGAGCTTGCGTAATGGACTTGGGTGGTAGTTGGGACACTCACCTACCTTTGGTAGAATTCTCATATAACAACAGCTACCATGCAATCATTCAAGCTGCACCGTTTGAAGCCCTCTACGGACGCAAGTGTCGATCACCGCTATGCTAGGCAGATGCGGGTGATAGACATCTTGTTGGTCCATAATTAGTTCAAGAGACAACAGATAAGATTATACAGATCCGAGAACGCATCAAGGCGGCTCGTGATCGACAAAAGAGTTATGCGGACCCACGAAGGAAACCTTTGGAGTTTGAAGTGGGATACATGGTTTTACTAAAAGTCTCACCTTGTAAAGGCGTGGCACGCTTTGGGAAGCGTGGAAAGTTGAACCCACGATATATTGGACCGTTCAAAATCCTAGAGAGGATTGGTCTTGTAGCTTACAAGTTGGATCTACCCGCGGAAATGAATGGAGTTCATGATACATTTCATGTATCTAATCTGAAAAAGAGTCCAACTCAAGAAACAGTTTTCATTCCTGCCAAGGAAGTTCACATTGACGACACACTCCACTTTACCGAAGAACCTATTGAGGTTACTGATTGGAAGGTTAACAAGACTCGTAGGAGTAGTGTTAAACTCCTCGAGGTTCGATGGAACGCGCAACACAGCCCAGAGTTCACTTGGGAGCGTGAGGACCGCATGAAAGCGAAATATCCACACTTGTTCCCCAACTCCCCTACAGCTAGTAGCAGAGCTTAAATTTAGGGACGAAATTTTCTTAACAGGGGGAGAATGTGACAACTGCCAAAAATACAGGTATCCGTACAATTAATTAACCATGATTAGTGTCTAATGACTGTGCTGAATTACAATTAACTATTTTATGATTACTGCATCATACTTACATGTGCATCACATATTGCATAATGTCACATCATTATTACATGCAAACCATATTGACATAAATGCTGCACAAAGCACAGTTAGCACAGTTTGCGGATAACTCAGAAAAAATGATGACGAAGTTCAGTACATAGACAGACAGTGTTTTGAGACCCAGTATAGGCCAGAGGCTAAGTACTACACTAGTATGGTGTGTAGGGAAGTAAGGACCACAAAACTGCATTCCTAAGTGATAGTTTAAGTGGCGAAAAGTGGCTAAAACTCACCTAAAGTGCTGAATTCAACATAAATCAGCAAAAATCAGCTTTTTAACAAGCTAGTAACATGCAAAAATATGACTAAATGGTCCTGAATGCTTTCCTAAGTGTCGGGAATTAAAAGTGTCACAAAAAGGGTACATAAAGAACACTAAACAATATAGTTTAGCACTTTAACGAACCAGTATCTAACCAAACAACCGGACACTACCCGAAACATCAAAATTATACTAGAAGCATTGTTTTAATATTTCCAAGCTAGTTATGATCCCCGAACATCATAACACCCATTAAAAATACCTAGTAACTAAAACATCTAATATTGTACTTGAAATCTAACTAGATTGCTTAACCACCATTGAAACCCAACTAAACACCCCCTACTTACGGTTACAAGGTGGGCCACCCCACCTTGATTTTCTTGATTTGTTTTGTACTTTGGGAACACTTTATACAATTGTTAACACCTAAACATGGATTATAAGTATAACTTGAAGATCATGAACTCATTATCTTACACACACTCAACACACACTTACTCTCTCCCTCCTTCTCCCTCCCTTACGGCCGTGAGCCACCACTCACACCACCATCACTTCCATCTCATTTTCATACATTCCAAGCTCATCACAAGGTATTAGAAGCAAGATTGAGAAGCTTGGAGCTCTTGGAGATTGAAGGACCACTTCCATTTGCCTTTATCCATCACATTTACCATCTTCATCTTCTTTGATTCTTCCCTAGCCCTTGTGCTAGTAGTAAGCCTCTTGTCACTTGAATTTACTTCTTATTTAGTTGATTAAAAGATGATGTATGATGCAAATCATGAAGAACACTAATGAACAAGAAGATGAGCCTTCACGTAAAGCTTAATAACATAAGAATACATATTGTTTAGTGTTGTTTTGCTTCTTGATGATTGATTATTTGTGTTTATGATGTTAGACATCATATGAAACTTACTAGATTATGATTAAACACATGATCTAGTAAGTTGAGGTGATGATCTTGTGAAAGATCAAGATGATCATCCTTATGTGTAAACATGAACTTGAAATATGAAGTGTTTTCTTGAATGATGAAGTATGTAACATGTTATTGGCCATAAACATGGATGATTTCAAAACTAGTTTTCTCAAGAAACTAAGTTAAATCACAAGATTTACAAAATCATGGATTTTAAAGAAACTAACCATGTTTTTAGTGGTGAATCAAGTATAGAAATACATTGTTAACAAGAAAAATACAAGAAGATTGATTTTTGAAAAATCATCATACAAGTTGTAAAAGACTAAGTTTTACAAGTATAAGATTTACAAACAAATAACCATATTTTTAAGGGTAACAGGGCTTACTTAACAACATAGTAAGTTACTACAAGTTTTTATAAAAGTTCAAGTTCATGTTGTTGTATAAATTGCATGATTTTGGCACTTGGTAAGTGTTGATTCAATTGTTGATTGTTTGGGATGATTTCAAAAAGAAAAGAAAATGATATGCTTTGAAAGCATGGGAACCTCCATTTTTAGGGGAAACTATGACAAAATTCTCTAAAAATATAAACACTTAGAAAAATATTTTCAAACAAATATTTTCAAGTATATTTTAGCCATGAGTTTCCATATAAACTTTGCCATAATTTTTTATACAAAAATACAAATATTGGAGGTTGGTTTTTATAAATACAAATGGATAAATATATATATAAAGACACACATGTGTGATTATTTGTATACTTTGTGTGTTAGTTATATTATTTAGGACTTGAATTAATATAACTTAACAAAATACCAAGAAATTACAATCCAAAATAATACCAAAAATCGCAAGGGATAAATATATAAGTTACACACATAACATTGTGAAACCGAACGAAAGAATGTAATTTACAAAATATTCCGGAAAATACTATTATAAGTATATTTTTGGTAAATAATATTTTGGGCACAAGAAATGAAAATATGATTTTTATGAATATCCCAAACAAGGAGAAAATATATTATTTTTGGGAAGTAAAAATATATTTTCTTGGAATATTTAGAAGATATATGATTGTTTTTGGAAAAATATATATTTACTTGGATAAGCTTGAAATACATTATTTAAAAATAATAAGTTTATATATCTTTTCTAAAGTTAGACTTGAAAATATATTATTTTGTAACTACAGATATTTTTTCCTAAAGGAAAAATTATGAATAATTTTTCTAAGTAATAATTCCTAAATATATATTCTGGGAAATATATATATTAGTGGACTTTTATTTGAAATAATATTCCTGAAAGTTTAACACAAAAATTAAGTATAAGAATACTTAACAATTACAAGAAAATACGTATTTTCGTACGTATAAACACACACCTGAATACGACCCCAAAATATGACAAAATACACATGTATAAGATATACCCATCGTTGGAAGGAAGTACAAGAATAAATACTTGAGAAGTATTATTACAGAAATATTGTTTTAACAATTATTCCAGAAACTAATTTAAGTTAAAATATTAATTATTTTAACAAATAAGTTATATAACTTGGAATAATTTTGAAGTCAATAAAAGAGACGTAACTCAAAAACATTAATACTAAGACAAGGCACGACCCGTCCGTCTAATAGACGTTAGTACATTGTAGGTAGTCGTGTTTGCCGAAGGAACGTGATATACGAGTACTGAAGACGCAAGACTGTGAGTTCATGTCCCCCTTTTCTTTTAATTGTTTTCAGTTTTATAACTTCGAGGGTGAAATACATGTTACAATTGTTTACAAACATTTTATACATGGTATGGTTAGCTAAGGAAGGTTACTGCTTGATCATGTGAGTGGTGGGTACAACACTTAAGGCCATTAATCCTCGTCGTAGGACCGATGGACATGAGTGATAGATCTATTTGGGTGTAGCGAGCCCACACCCATGAGGACCAGGGTGGCCCATGTGGTGACTCTGCCCACATACTGAAGCCGTGGCAAAATCCGCTAGGTTTGAGTTTTCCTGCATCACTTCACACATACCATTGGCCTTGCAAACCATTGGTGATCTGTTTTTTCCTTATTGCTTTCATACCAGGACTTACATACATACAGACATACTTTAAAGGTTACTCATATACACAGACAAACACATGAACTCGCTCAACTTTTGTAATCTATGTTTCTTATAAAGGAAAGTATGACACTTCCCCTACAATAAAGCCATGATTTTCAATAAAATAATAATATCATTATTATGACTGAAACTGCAATAATTGTCATGTGTTTGTCTGTGTATATGAGTAACCTTAAAAGTACTTACATACATACAGACATACTTTAAAGGTTACTCACATAATTGTATTGTTATGTTTCTTGTAATCTATTTTGTAGCCAAAATCATGACAATTATCATATCTAATTCACTCATTAACTCTAGTTTGAACACATCTTTAACTTGTAGCCAAACTCATAACATAGGAAACAAGTCATCAATTTATTATAATATTTATCATATAGGTGGTAAGATATCAAAATTTCAACTAAATTTTCTAACACTTCTTATACATCCATGAGGTATACAGACATATGCACAAAACAATTAATAAAATACGACCGCTCACAACAGCATACGAGATATCTTTATTACTAATGACACGTCAGATCACTCCACCAATCATAGAATGCACCAGATAAGCCACGTGGCAATAAAGACAGCAGAATCTTGATTACTGAGTGACCAACAACACGATTCCAAGTGGCGCTACGGCAATAATGATTTTACAAGTTGATCTCTATCAAGCTAACATTACACAAGTAGAGAAACACACCACACTCACATTTTGAAATTAGGCATTTTTCTCGAGCCGATCTTGATCAACAAACTAATTTGTATTGGGCTGAAATGGATCGTGTTCATGAGAAACCGATTGTTTTGTTAAGCAACCAAAGCGTGAGTGACATTTCGATTGCAAAGATGGTGTGCAGTGATGTTCTATCCAACATGAATCCAAAGACAGTGATCCCGGCTCGGTTGTTCTCAAAATAACTCACTGCAAGAAACCAAAAGATAAGATTCTTAATAGGGTTCGGTCAAAATGGATCGCGTTGGGTCATGCCCACCTGCAAAACTTTTCCCAATTTCTGAAATTTACTTTGATAAAAAAACCAGATTTATATAACAATAATCAATTTATTTTCTAAGAAAGTGTTTTAAGCAGTTGCAATTCAAAACACTTCAAATGACTTTCGACGCATTTGACCGTAACATAAATCAAATCAACCCATATATAGGTAAATGAGTCAAAATTCCCAACTTCAGTTTGAAGTTATTATTGCAATTTGCAACTTACCTAAGGCTTGTCTCTTCTGGTATGAGATTGTATCCCTATAAATTGGAACCATTTTTGTATTATCTATTTCGTCTTCTTCTCCTTCATCCATGTCTGAATCCATATGCGCATTGAAGTTGTAATTAGCCCGATCGGAGATGTTAGCCACTGGGGTGTCTTCAGTGGGACCCACATCATCGAATGAGTCAATGGTGGCACATGTATGCCATTTGGCTGCTAAACTTGTCACAGATTGAGCTTTATGAGTGATCTTTGCAGCGCTACGTAAGCATATGAATAAACCACTCACGAGTGTCACGGAGCACAGCTGCAAGATAATCATAAAGTTCTGTCACAATAAGAACCAGTTTTTTTCATTCTTTTTTAAGTATAAAGTTACAATGATTGTATATATATTTTTAAAGTAACCATTTTACATGGAATTATAAATAACCATTGTTTTACAATCTGATTCATTGGCTTGGTTTTAAAAAGTGCGCCTAGGCGCAAGGCGCAACAAGGCGCAGGGCTTGGGGCTTTTTTGCTTCTCGCCTTGTGTAATTACAGGAAGCGACCAAAAAGCGCATTTTTTGATGTTTTTTGTGGGCTTTTTGTCCTGAGGCGCGCGCCTCATGTACCTTATGTGTTTTACTGCATAAAAATGTTGTACCTTGGGTTTTTTGACTTGTACATGTAATTAAAATGGTATAAAAGCCTTACTTATAGCTATATTTTGGTTAAAGGAAGCTAAAAACCTATGGGATATGTATGGGATATATAAAAAAAATTATATAAACATCTTGCGCCTTGGGTACGAAAAGCCCACCGCTTTTGCGCTTGGCGCTTCGCGCCTCAATTTTAGACCTCGTCGCTTTTGTGCGCCTCTCGCTTTTTAAAACCAAGTTCATTGGACATAAAGTAATACACGAATCGATCCGTTTAACCCACAAACGGGTCAAAGTGGCAACTTCTAGTTCTAAGTATCAACACCAAATGCAAATATTATGGTAAGATTATCGCAAGTTTTCCAGTAGTAGAAATATTTGCTTCTAAACAAAACAATTTTACGTGGAATTAGACGTTTTGTATATAACACGTATGGCATTCGACCCGTTCATAACCCCCCAGTTTTACCAAATTTTTAAAATTATGATCCATACACAAGTCAACCTGTTTACCCACAAACGGGTCGAAGTTACCACCACTCGTTCCAAGTATCAACACCAAATGCAAATACTAAAGTAAGATTACCGCAAGTTCTCCCGCAGTGGAAAGATTGACAAGTGAGCCTGTCTCCGTTGTAACAAGCAGAGACGCAAACTGACTGACAGTAACCAGAATCAAAGTAGACAAAATAAAAGCACGAAACCTATGGCTAATAATACGAAGAGTTCTTCTAATAGCAAGGTGTTCCATCAATATCAAACCGACATCTGCTTTTCTTTCAAACACTTTAGCAAAATCATCTAACCTAAGTATTTGCAGAGAACAGGTGAGTTTGAACAAAACACACACAAGATAGAAGAGTGATGTTCTGTATAACCAAGAAGACAAAAGCAGAGTACACGCCAACGTGTGGCTTATGTAAATGTTATAAATGTATGGTATTTGGTTTCCACCAGAACTGAACCACCATATCTTGTATGCACTGTCGGCGAGAAAGCATGGAATGATGAATGAACACAGTAGCTTCATTGATCTCTGCATAGTGATAACAAGTCATGTGGTCAACGTGTTAGTTTGACCAGCATTAAAACAATAATCATGGGTTTATCTCTCTAATCAAATTCTTGTTGTCTGGTTACATAAAGTTATGTTTTACATTTTATAAACTTTAGTGTCATTTACTCATTTTGTTTGCTTTTACACTGCACGGGTTATCTAGAAGATTCAAAAAGAGAGAAATACAGATGTCTCAATCTCATGAGTCATGGGTCAAATTCAACATGTCTGTAAAAAAGGTAACCCATTACCATATTTGTCATCAATGAATCCCATCAAATACTGCTTTAAATTTGAATCTGAACAGAACCAAAATTAAAATAATAGGCCATTTGTGGTCCAAATATATGTAATTAATCACTTTGAACAGAAATCATTCCAGTTATAAATTTAATTTTGATTCAAAAAAGTATTTTGATCAACAAAAGTAGCAAATTAGGAAAGGCAACATCTGGACCCTACGAAAACGATGCCTTCGTCCCAAAACAAATACATGTTCATCACGCAATCCAAAAAATCATAGAAATTATGGACCAAACTTCAAATCAATCAATTCACAACCTGCTTTCATAATCATGAATCTATTATTGTACTACACGTATATTCAGTTTTGACAAATCTAAAACAAATCCCCAACTTTGGAAGCAAAATCATTAGGTCAAAATTACTCCATCGTTGATAAAATGATCCAACGTATTAATAATAAAAATTACAAATCACACTAAATAAACAATATAAAGAGTATAATGCTGAGATTAGGTGAAATTGTGTTCTGTTTTTATACTTTTTTATCAGAATCATTAGGTCAAATTCAGTAATCAACGTTGATAAAAACATCCAACTTAATAAAACGTTTTGAAAACATTCAAACGATGAAATTAGCTGAAATAATTTGACCTAAATTGAACTCAAATGCAAAATCATTAGGTCAAATTTACTAATAATCGTTAATAAAAGCATTAAAATGATAAGATTAAGCCAGATGATGCTTCTAATAACTAAAAATCAAGCTAAAAGCAAGCACAAACACGTACATGAAGCTGATGAGAATATGCATCACGAACTTTGAGGCTAACATCCGACAACTTATCGAGAAAGAGGAAGCGGCGGAGGCCGTATTTGCGAGCAAAGGCCGATAAACTGATGAAGGAAAGAGTAGAACAGATGGATAGCGACAACTGGACGATCAAATCGAAGGGTCTACGGTGACTGTAATCGCATGTGTTGCACTGGTAAACGATGTGTGCGAGAATCGGAACGCAGATGGAGAAGATGAAGAAGATTAGCCATGACAGAGCAGATTTCCAAGGGTTTGATTGATCGATTAATATCCATGAGAAGCTTCTTGATTCGAGTGTGTTGATGATCCAGTAGTTTGACTTTGACTTTCCATTGCTGATTGTCACGAGTGTTTCAGTTTCTCTGTCGTCAGCCATTGATGAATGGAAGAATGAATGTTCTTGTGATTTGCAGGTGGGCCAATTATTTATACACTTTTCTTTTGTTTTTGGAAAAGTACGCAACGTACCTTCAAGTTTGGCTTTTTTTTCAAACTAGTATTAAGCACCCGCGCTTTGCTACAGGGCCTATAACTGTACTAAATAGCATCAATGTCACACCGCCGCGATCGACCACCAACACTGAATTTGCGGCGTGTTAATGCTAAGAAATTAGATCGTAACGTAAAACACATAAGATAATAACTAAGTCGATCTAGGACCTGCATATTTTGACCAACCCGTCAAACGGGAAAAAATAGACAACGTAAAAACGTTGAACAACACACGCACGTTGCATTATATTAACTCACAAAACTTAGAACGAAGCATAAAACAAAACGTAAAAACGTTTAACCACACACGCACGTTGTGCCGTGCTAACTCGCAAAATTTAGAACGAAGCGTAAAGCGAAAAAAATTGCGAAAGATGAAATGTATATGGGACCAAAGTTGAAAGTAAAAAAGTTGTGAGGTTAAATTTGTAAAGATGAAAAGTTTTGGGTTAAAAGAAGAAATTAAAATAGTTTTGGGTTATAAGTAATTTTTCAAATACTTTTGGACTAAAACTAAAAAATCCATTTTTTTTTTTTTTGAAAAATCCCCAAGCATTAGTTACAACACCAAGATTCATATATAAGTTGCTAATTTATGGTATTTAAATTTAAATACTCGGGAGAACGAACCCGAACCCTACAATACCTCTTAATGGTTCAGACTGTTTGTTTCGCGAGCAACCTCTGAATGGTTAAGCAATATACTAAGTCTGAATGGTTAAGACCTCTAATCTGAATTAGTCAGACATTTGCCTCAAAACGACTAAGCATTATACTGTCTCTTAATGGTTCAGACCTCTTACTGATTCAACACTTAATGGTTCAGACCTCTTATTGGTTCAGCACTTAATCATTCAGAAGTTGCCAAACAGCCAGTGACAGATCTAGAAAACCCTTATAGGGGCAACGTTTCAAAAGAAAGGGGTAACAAAATTGAAAAAAAACGTCAAAATTTTTCAAAACTTACACTATCGTCGAAGCGTCAAGGGGCAATGTAGTTTAACTCTTATTAAAAGGTACATCCGCCCCTGCATTAAGGACATGCATTAGTTTAAAAAAAATGGCATTTTCGTGTATGAGGTTTGACACTTTTGTCCTTAAGGTGTCATTTTCATTCAAAAAGTTTGAAATCTTGCAATTTTCATCCCTGGAGGTCAAATTTTGGAGGGACGAAAGTCGTAATAAATTGTCAAACTTAAGGATGAAAATAGCAATAAAACGCAAACATGAAGGACTCAACGCAGAAGTCAAACTTCGCGACTTTCGGTTGCGAACCGACCCTAAAACTGGAACTGACGAGCCGAACAAGTTTACACATGTTCTAATAATTATTATTAAGTTGTTTATGTGACAACCCGTACTTTTGAGGTTAGCATCCTTCATTTTCGCGACTGTAATTTTATGTTTCGATAACAAATTATTTTTGTACGACATATGCCGAGCATGGTTTAACATATTAATTCTTTTACGAAGCAAATTGTATGTATATATATAATTCTGTTACGAGACAATTAACCCGATAATGTGAACCGACCCGAACCGTTGAGCCATAACTTGATTGTTATATGTATGTATATGTATATTATATTGGTGGGTGATTATTAGCTCCTAATATTAGTTGATTGTGTTAAAAAAAAATATTAATAACACATATGTAAGGTTCATAATAGGCCCACACCCCAAATACCTTGGTGCGTTTTACAACTCCCACCTTCTCACCATGTTCACATTTTATGTACGTAGATGTATGCATGCTTAGGACATATCACGTCCATTAATTGCTATCATCAAAGATCATATTTCCCTTTAGATGTCAGCCTAAATCGACACCTTCATGTAAATGTGCTTAAGCCCAGTTCGGCTAGGAAACCCCAACCGCCCCCACACCCTTGTACTATACGTATGCATGTTGTGTGTTAAGATCTCAAACCCAAAACCCTAATTTACATACATCAGCCGCACCCCTCACCCCTGCCTCCTCCCTCTACCTCCGGCGACCGGAACTATCTTTCCGGTGATCCCTTCGCCGGCGCTGATCCTCCAAGCAGACGAAACCTACACCCCTTCTTCCTATACTCACATAACCCACAACCTCACTTTTGATTTCACCATTCTTGGTACACTCCCCAACAGTTTTAAGGCGAGAAAGAGGGCGATGAGTGAGAGAGAGAGAGAGAGAAAGAGAGAGAGAGAGATGACGGAGCCGTCTCTAACGACCTCCATGTTTTCCCGGTGACCAGATAGACCGCGACGGCAGCAGCGCCAACGACGGCAGCTGCACTGAAGACGAAGCTTCGGCGACAAAGAAAGTGACGGTCGAACTCCGACAAGCACCGAGACGGAGGGCCACGGCAGCGGCATTTTGGCTTCGGGATAGTGCCCGGTTTGTACAATAGGATCAGATGGTGTTTTGGTTCGAGCATGTGGCATTGGTGGTTATGTTGGTGGCTCTCTTCGGGTTCGAGTTCTGGTACGAGAAGGAGCCGCGGTGGTGGGTTTCCATCGGGTTCGAGTTTTTGGATTTCGGGTCTCAGTTCAGGAGCGAAACATGGGCAGCACGTACACACACACCTGATTCTTCATAACTTCTCGGTAATTTACGTGTTGCCTTTAATATTGATGTTTATCATGAAACCTGTTTGTATAATTGTTAATGACTGTTTTCTTAGATATGAAGGTTGTTTTGAAAGAATAGTTTAATATTGTTATTTGAGTACACTGGTTACTTTTGACCGATTGTTCTCTTGAATTCTCTGTGATTTCTGAGTTGTAATGAAAAGAATACATATGTGGATAATAACTCAAATAATGGTATGATAAACTGCTAAATAAATCTGAACTGATTGTTATTTCGGATTTCTTGTGGTTATATGCAAATTGTAGGATAGTTAGTGTAAATAAAATTTACAAGTATGTTATATATGGCTTTGCATTCTTATAGTTATCCGTTATCATACTTGTTAATTGTCCGTGGTAGAAATAAGAAGTAAAGTCTGATTTATTGATGAGTTGGTCTTGATGGTATGTTAGGATAGCAGGTGATGTGTAAAATGCTAGGTGTTGAATATGAAATGTGCTTGTTTTCGTTGGTGGTTTGATTGTATTAATTAGGGGAAATATTGGTGCTAGACGTATGTTTATTAGTTTTGCTAGACACCAAATAAGCCCAAATAACTTTTAAGCCGCACACTTCAAACTTGGGCTCCGCCTTGGTGGCCGCACACTATGAGAAGTCCATACCCCTATATGGGTCGCACACTGCTATTGTCCACTTTCATACATGTTTAACTGTTACTGTTAGGATGCTATGAGTACATATTCAGTATAACTAATTATTGGTAGGCCATTACTCGATTTAAATACATGTATTCATACATGATTAAGGTATTATAGTTGATACTTGTACACTATTTGATGATTACGTGTTAGATACGTGTAATTAATACGTGATTACTTGTATAGTGTCCTAATAAGTGGTAACCATAATAGGACGTGGTTGACCAACTTAGGACAAAACACTTTATCTACCGAGCAAAGTAACGGTGAGTTCACACTTTCTACGAGGCATGGGATTCCCGGTGGTTTGGGAATGGGTTAATGATTAAAAAGGAAACCTGCGTATTCTCTTTGGGTAGAATACGTACTACACCCTCTTAACTGAAGGGTGACAACATTGGAACCTGCGTGATCTCCTTAATGGGACACGTACCTCCACCCTCTTAACTGAAGGGTGACAACATTAATTCTAGACCAAAAACTCTATCATTAAGTCCCTCATTTTTATATCGACTTAATCGTCGGGCCAATGGCGAACGGGTCATTAGTTAAATAGCGTTATTAGGTTTGACAAGCCTCACACCGTGCCGCAGAGGACGGGAGTGGACTAATGGATCTGGGCACGTCAATGATGATAGACATTGACTTAGGGCACCCAACTTTCACAGTCAGTAGTCGATATGGTAACGGGTCTAGTGGGATATTCATGGGGTAACCCCCACGGCTGGGAGCCAGAGTTAAAAGGAAAGGGTTAATCATGTTTTTCAACTATGGGGTAACCCCCACAGCAAGTAAGCCAGCTAAAGGAAACTTATGTTTTTGAAACAACTTAAAACGAACATCCAACTGTGAACTCGCTCAACTTTGTTGTTGATTCGTTACTATATGCCTTGCAGGTCGTTAGGTGCTTAGATGGAGCTTGCACAGGAGGACAGGGTCGTTGTGGGACATGGACTGTTGAGTTCCATGTTAAACATTTGAATTTTTAAACTTATATTTTGGTTTTTAAACTTTATGCTTCCGCTGATAACTTGAACTTAGTTAATTTGTTTTGAACACCAATTATATTGTGGTTGGTTTTATATTTACTTTAATACATTGTTCAATATAATTGGTGGCTTGATCCTGGTCATGTCACGCCTCCTGCGGTGATACTCCGCTTGTGGAATTTGGGGGTGTGGCAGATTGGTATCAGAGCCATTGGTTATAGTGAACTTGGTTTTAAAAAGGGGAAAATCTTTTTGACAAAAAAAACCAGACTATAACCTGATCAGTGCTCAACGATCCACAACGACACTTCGCTCCAAGTGCAAGGCTCAACACTTTAGGTGGTATGATTTATGTTTATATTGCCTACTTGCTAGTATACTTCTGCATGATGTGTTGCTTATGGTATGCTTAGTTAGAGTAGCAGCATGTTATCTATTAGCCCGAATGTGCTCTTTATGACACCCAACTATTTACTTGAAATTTGACGTGTGGTGATCAAATTATTTTCCTGTTTTCTCCTCACCCCACTACGACAACTGTTTTATGTGTTCTATCTATTCATATGATTGTCTCGACATGACGTCGCCGTTACAGCTAGAATTCAGATCTGACCCTCCGTACATTCGGTTTGCACGACAACATTCACGTGGACCAGAACCGGCCCAAACAAACTCGGAGTTAGGAGAACAATATACCCATGCGTCCATGTTGACGAACCTTATCATCTCCACCAGTCGTCGTCACCAGAAATGAAGTAGTCACAGTTACACGCGTTGTCGTTGTGCAATTCGAAACCCTGTCATCCTAACTCTGTTTTGGACAAATGTACTCACGTGCCCATGATGCAACGAACTTTCTTATCGTGTCGTTGCCACCATCCACCATTACTGGAACTGCCTCTGGAGTAGGGCTGTCCAAACTGCTCGACGATCGAGGATCGCTCGACGATCGCTCGAAAATTGCTCGAAAAATGATCGTTCGATTCACGCTCAATTTGTAAATGAGCCGCTCGGATCGGTTCGATTTGAAAACGATCCAAGCATGAGCATAGGTCCAATCGCTCGTCGATCGATCGGTTTCGCTCGAATTATTTTTATTAAATAATTAATATATATATTTATTTAATATAAGTATAAGAATAACTAGCCCAATCATACTTAGCCCATTCCTTAACCCATAAAAATAACTAGCCCAGCCCATTCCTTACCCTATTCTAATCATACGCAGCCACAAAACACTTAGATGCTCAGTTGAAGTGTTTTACACACTCAAGCAGTCACGCAGGTCGCAGACACGCTCGTTGCACACCCCGCCCTAGCTCCGGTACTTCACATCGATATATCATCTAACGATTTCCATCTGCAGGTACTTCACATCTTCACGATATGATCAAATTCGTCTCAAATCCATTTTCGTGGACTTCTTATATTCGTCTCATATAAACCCTTATATTTCGGATCTGTTAGATCGACCCCGTAATAATCACCGCACATCTTGGTCGTGAAATCCATCAACTTCGGTATACGTGATTTCAGGTATACTCCGACTCTTATCTATCTATTAACTCCGGCGTTAATCATTTGATGTTTGGTGTTAAGGGTGTTCAATTGACTACTCCGTCGATGTATAAGTGTTGAGAAAAACCGATCGAAACCGAGCGAAAACGATCCGATCGATTTAAATTCGAACCGATCATGAGCACAACTTTTATGCTCGGTTTCCAAATTCGAACCGAACCGATCCGATCGGTTGTAATTCGATCCGATCTCGAGCAGACCCACGATCGGATCGGATCGGATCGTGAACACCCCTACTCTGGAGAACAGAATAGTTTACGGAATTCTTTGGTTATTTGTTAGATTTTGTTTTCGCTTAATTCTTTGTATAAACATCACCAACCTCATGTTTCTTTGATCCGCAACCGATATAACGAAACGCTAACAACCATACCACAATTTCCACCGATCACAAGATTACCCCCTATTACCCTTTTGGGTGGTTAATTCTTATTCTAACTTGATTTAGACCTTCGTATACCCAACTTAACCAATAGATGCCCCCCTAATGAGGGGATAGTCTTTGGTACATTTGAGGACGGAGACACGGATTACTTAACCTACAGACTAACACGATGATCTACACATTTACCTTACCCCCTTACACTACAAGAGTCGCATTTTGAGTCTATGATAGTTTATCTTGATTATGTGAAACCTTTTCACTAGCCTTTTATACCGACCTATTCTTGTTGACTAATGCCATGTCTAATTTCTACTATTGACTTAGACAAAACCATCATTCCTTTACCACAGTGACACTACGACCTCGCTTCTTCATGCAGAGACACTAATATGAACTCACTATAGTTTTGAGAATTTGGAAGGCTCGACGTTCGATCATTGGTGATCACTTCATGAAACCCTGAGAATGGAGATGTGTTGTTGATACGATCATACCCTCTTGAACATGTTTTCGCGTCCTTTCTTTGTAACCTCTTGACTACAGAGGCATATTTCAGATTCATTCACATGACCTAAGGAAACTCCTCCGAATTTGGTTGCTTACCAACTCGATAAATCGCAAACTCACATAAGTTCATGGATTAGGGTGAATTATTCCCCTTTGCGTGTGGGTGAGCCCGACAACTTAGACGGAAGTTTCAGTGCACTACAAAATCGTGCAACAACCATTCTTCTATGGTAAATTCTTGTTATGATTGATATACCAATGTGACACCTCCATTCAGCAAATGACGTTCTTCATTTTAACCTTATGCAACTTGTGTACGACCTGCTATACCCTCGACAACAGGTAAACCCCTGCTACGGATTCTTAAACGCCTACGCATCGATTGCGACTACCTTTTTGCATGTTTCCACATCCATTCACGATATGCTTCTCGAATCCTACGACCCTTATCCTAACAACATTCCTCGCGAACTCTCGCTTAGAAGAATTACTCTCTACGAACGTTACTCGAGGAGCAATGAGCCATGAATATCACAGATATGATGATATCACAAGCACTGTCCTTGGAACTATGTACGACTGATATAGATACTCAATCACGGCATTCGAATTTAGCTTACCTTGACGGATATGCCACTTGTTTTCTTTGACGACATCCGAATCTACTCCAAGAACCGGTAGGAATCCGAACGATACCTACACCTCACCATGGAGCTCCTACAACACAAACAACCTTATGTCAAGTTTCTAGCGTGCAACTTTTGACGTTACGAAGCCCGCTTCTCTTGATCGTATGCACAAACCCTCGCAACTCTAACTCGAAAGATTGCTCAGGGATCCGCGTTCCAACAATTGAAGGTGAAACCTTGTAGCACCCTCATTTCTTTCATTACCTGAAGGCCAATAAGACGTTGTTGTGTATTGTGACGCGTCAATCCAAAGACTTAGTTGTGTGTTGATGCAACGTGAGAAAGCATTGCTTAAGCATCACGCCAACTCAAGGCTCACGAAAAGAACTACACTACCCACGATTTGGAGTTGGGAGCTGTAGTGTTTGCACTCAAAATATGGATACATTACTTGTACGGTACCAAGTGCACCATCTACACCGATCACAAGCGTCTCCAGCATATGTTGGATCAGAAGGAGTTGAACATGCAACAGCTTCGATAGGTCGAACTCCTTAACGACTACGAATGCGCAATCAAGTATAATCCAGGCCAAGCCAACGTTGTGGCTGATGCCCTCTACTCCAGATTTCCTACCCAGACTCGTGACGCTCAGATTGAAGCATTGAAGGAAGAGAGCCTCAAGCAGAATCCCTACGGGACATGAAAAAAAAACTAGAATGAAAGGAAGACGACACTTATTAATTCATGGAACGTGGATGGGTTCCATCTTACGGAAACCTACGAGAGCGTGTGATGGACGAAGCACACAAGTCTGGTTACTCAGTACATCCTAGTTTTGACAAGATGTACCAAGATCACAAGACTCTGTACTGGTGGCCCGAAGCCATCAGGACTACTCCAACCCCCCCCCCCCCCCAGAGATCTCAACATGGAAATGGGAGCAAATTTAGATGGATTTCATCACTGGCTCGCCTAGATCTCAGCGGGGAAACGACACCATCTGGGTGATCGTGGATCGACTAACCAAGTCTGCACACTTTCTGGCAATCAAGGAACTGATAAGTTTTCTGCACTCGCAGACATCTATTTGAAGGAAGCAATCGCTAGGCACGGAGTGCCAACTTCTATCATTTCTAATCGAGACCCACGCTTTGCATCTGATTTGTGGCAAGCGATGCACAAATCCTTTGTCTCACGTCGAGACATGAGCATAGCTTATTACCCTCAAACGGATGGGCAGACTGAAATTATAATGCTCCGGGTTCGTTAAAAGGTCACTCAGAGGTGTAATTAAACATGTTGACGCTTTTAACCCTTCGCTGCGCAAACTTTTAATTAATTACATAAACGGTTCCTTTTGAATACATGCTTCGGGCATGTGTAATCGAATTTGGTAACGGCTGGGAAAGACACCTACCTTTGGTGGAGTTTTCGTATAACAACAGTTACCACACCAGCATCAAGGTTGCTCCGTTCGAGGCTTGTTATGGACGGAAATGCCGATCACCTCTATGCTGAGCAGAAGTTGGCGACAGCCAAATCACTGGCCAAAAACTAGTTCTCGACACAACGGAAAAGATTGCACAAATTCGACAATGAATGGCGGCAGCTCGTGATCGTTAGAAAAGCTACGCTGATAAGCGTAGGAAACCTCTCGAGTTCCAGGTTGGGGATCGAGTGCAACTCAAAGTCTCACCTTGGAAAGGTGTGGTTCGCTTTGGCAAACGGGGCAAGCTTAATCCTCGTTATGTCGGACCCTTTGAAATCACTGAGAAAATCGGCAAGGTGGCTTACAGACTGAATTTGCCCGAAGAACTCAGTGGTGTTCACAACGTCTTTCACGTGTCGAATCTGAAGAAGTGTCTTTCAGATGAGACCCTCATTATTCCTTTCAAGAAACTCACTATCGACGACCAGTTGCGCTTCGTCGAGGAACTGGTGGAAATTATGGATCGGGAAATTAAAACTCTCAAAGGAAGTAAAATACCTATTGTTCGAGTTCGTTGGAACTCCCGTCGTGGCCCAGAGTCTACCTGGGAACGAGAAGACCAAATGAAACGCAAGTGCCCCCGGTTGTTTAAGAAAGGTGAGTCCAGTACTGAAGCTACTTCTGAATTTCGGGACGAAATTCCAGACCAAGGGGGGATGATGTGATACCCCAAGAAAACACACAACACAACTAGCTTCCTCAGTGACTGTGTGCTAAATTTCGGGACGAAATTTCTTTCAACTTGGGGATGATGTGACAACCCGTACTTTTGAGGTTAGCATCCTTCATTTTCGCGCCTGTAATTTTATGTTTCGATAACAAATTATTTTTGTACGACATATGCCGAGCATGGTTTAACATATTAATTCTTTTACGAAGCAAATTGTATGTATATATATAATTCTGTTACGAGACAATTAACCCGATAATGTGAACCGAGCCGAACCGTTGAGCCATAACTTGATTGTTATATGTATATATATATTATATTGGTGGGTGATTATCAACTCCTAATATTAGTTGATTGTGTTAAAAAAATATTAATAACACATATGTAAGGTTCATAATAGGCCCACACCCCAAATACCTTGGTGTGTTTTACAACTCCCACCTCCTCACCATGTTCACATTTTATGTACTTAGATGTATGCATGCTTGGGACATATCACTTCCATTAATTGCTATCATCAAAGATCATATTTCCCTTTAGAAGTCAGCCTAAATCGACAACTTCATGTAAATGGGCTTAAGCCCAGTTCGGCTAGGAAACCCCAACCACCCCACACCCTTGTACTATACGTATGCATGTTGTGTGTTAAGATCTCAAACCCAAAACCCTAATTTACATACATCAGCCGCACCCCTCACCCCTGCCTCCTCCCTCTACCTCCGGCAACCGGAACTATCTTTCCGGTGATCCCTTTGCCGGCGCCAATCCTCCAAGCAGACGAAACCTACACCCCTTCTTCCTATACTCACCTAACCCACAACCTCACTTTTGATTTCACCATTCTTGGTACACTCCCGATCCGTTTTAAGGCGAGAAAGAGGGTGATGAGAGAGTGAGAGAGAGAGAGAGAGATGACGGAGCCGTCTCTAACGACCTCCATGTTTTCTCGGTGACCAGATAGACCGCGGCGGTAGCGGTGCCGACGATGGCAGCTGCACTGAAGACGGAGCTCCGGCGACAAAGAAAGTGACGGTCGAACTCTGACAAGCACCGAGACGGAGGGCCACGGCAGCGGAATTCTGGCTTCGGGATAGGGCCCGATTTGTACAACATGATCAGATGGTGTTTTGGTTCGAGCATGTGGCGTTGGTGGTTATGTTGGTGGCTCTCTTCGGGTTCGAGTTCTGGTACGAGAAGGAGCCGCGGTGGTGGGTTTCCATCGGGTTCAAGTTTTTGGATTTCGGGTCTCAGTTCAGGAGCGAAACATGGGCAGCACGTACACACACACCTGATTCTTCATAACTTCTCGGTAATTTACGTGTTGCCTTTAATATTGATGTTTATCATGAAACCTGATTGTATAATTGTTACTGACTGTTTGCTTAGATATGAAGGTTGTTTTGAAAGAATAGTTTAATATT
The DNA here is from genome assembly GCA_030545235.1 of Helianthus tuberosus. NCBI lineage: Eukaryota > Viridiplantae > Streptophyta > Magnoliopsida > Asterales > Asteraceae > Helianthus > Helianthus tuberosus. The sequence continues at coordinate 88,669,168 of CM060356.1, read as the reverse complement.
GCTATTTGAGTACATTGGTTACTTTTGACCGATTGTTCTCTTAAATTCTCTGTGATTTCTGAGTTTTTTTTTTTTTTTTGGGGTAAAAGGTTTTACCCCGGTGATTATATTACGAGACCAAAAAAACAAGTGGAGTAGAAAAACCTACACCAGTTCTCTTATGTGACATGCCACCATAAGAGTAAATACAAGCACAAAGCAAAACCACCTAGCAACTAGGACAAAAACAATACATCTTAGTTATCTATGTATGCTTCCAACGGGTACAACTTCCAATCTTCCATGATACTTCTAACATTAGGCTTATCCTTGTACTTGAAAGTTTGAAGCTTCATCCTCACCGTGCTTATAATAACGCTTGTAATTTGTTCCGGTGGTCGAAGCTGATTATTAAAGAATCTAGAGTTTCTCTCCTGCCAAATAAAGTAAGCTGTCGCCTTAATAGTAAGTTTTGCAATTACCGAATTCAGTGATTTTGAAGTAGCTCTCGGTATTAACCAGCTCATAATATCTTCCCATTTGCCTTGCACATTTTTAATACATGTTGTCTCCTTTATGGCATCCCAAACCTGAGTAGAGTATGCACATTCGAAAAACAAATGATCATGCGAATCCATCCCCTTCTGGCACAACAAACAACACATCATATTCATTGAACATGAAGTACTACAATTCCATCTTCTAATTTTGTCTTGCGTCCAAAGTTTCCTTCGAAAAATCAACCAGCAATGAAAGGAGTGTCTAGGAATGTTACATCCGGACCAGACCACTTTAGACCAAACAACATCAGCTCCTCGAGAACGAGTAGTCTCCCACACTACCTTTGAAGTAAACGACATTAACTTTCCTGCGTTGTTTCTCCATAAGGTCACATCTTGTTTGTTCGGGATCAAATTAAGCGTATGAAGATTGAATAATACCGGAAACAAATCTCGCCAGGCATCCGGCCATTGCCAAGCACCCTCTCTAAAAACATCAGCTACTTTGGAAAAATAGAGAATCCTTGTTGCGACATAATCCTCGGCGAGACGTACTGACTCGACGGACATTCGTTACACCAGGTATCATGCCAAACGGATGTATTTTCGCCATTCCCAATCCGTTTCCAAAAGAACTTCCGAACCGAGTTCCTGTATGACAACAATTTCCTCCACCCCCAAGTAGAGTTCTGCGGCACTTTAACATCCCAAAAACTTCTACCCTTGAGCCTATGCTCATGAATCCAATCCACCCAAAGAGATTTTCTACTTGAGACGATGCTGTTAATATGAAAAACCATTAGTGATTTGTTCACCTCGGAGACCTTTCTAATACCCAACCCACCTTCCGATTTGGGAATGCATACATCTTCCCATGCAACCTTCGCTTTACCCGACGCTAAGGACCCTTGAGACCATAAAAAACCTTTCATGACCCTCTTGATTTCCTTGGTGATGCTGGAAGGAAGACCAAACACAGCAGCCCAATACGTATACATTGAAGATATCACAGAATTAATCAATTGTAATCTCCCTGCAAAAGAAAGAAATTTCGTTTTCCAATCCGTAAGCCTCTTGGTAATTCTTTCGACCAAAATCTTACAATCCCCTTTGAGCAATCTAGAGGCAATAAGAGGAACACCTAGATATTTTATAGGCAAAGAACCTTCAGAAAAAGGCACGATGGATAAAATCGAATCCCTAACTCGAGAAGGAACATTACCGAAAAAAATTGTGCTTTTACTCAAGCTAGGAACTAAGCCCGACATATCTTTAAACTTATTCAGAGCATCCATAATCAGTTTTGCTGAATTCGAATCTCCCCTAGCAAATAAAAACAGATCATCCGCAAAACACAAGTTGACAATCTTTTGCTTCTTGCAGTTATTATGAAAACGAAAGACTGCACTATTGTTGACGGCTTGCTGGAGAATAGAAGTTAACACTTCCATAACAAGGGTGAATAAATACGGGGAGATGGGATCTCCTTGTCTCAAGCCCCGTTGGCCTTTAAAATAGCCATGAATATCACCATTTATACTTATCGAATACGATGCAGATGTCACACATGTCATAACCCATTCAACCAGTTGATGGTGAAACCCAAATCCCATGAGTGTCGCACGGAGAAAGTCCCAATCAACTGTGTCATACGCTTTTTGTATGTCAACTTTGAAAGCACACCTAGGAGGCCCTGTATTCCTATGATAGTTATGAAGCAATTCCTGAGTTAACAGGATATTATCCGAAATTCTACGACCAGGGACAAAAGCCGATTGATTAGAGCTTACAACATCATTAATCCCCTCAAGAATCCTATTAGTAAGGATCTTACTAATAGCTTTGTAAATGACGTTACAACAGGAAATAGGGCGATAATCAGTTACATACGTGGGAGTGTTTACCTTAGGAATCAAAGCGAGAAAGGGATGATTAATTTCTTTTAGGAGCCGGCCACTAATAAAGAAGTCCTTAACAGCAAGACATATCTTGTCACCAATAACCTGCCAAGAGTTTTTAAAGAACGCCGCTGAGTATCCATCAGGACCCGGTGCTTTGTCATCTCCAATATCAAAGAAAACCGCCTTTACTTCCTCATTTGTCACTTCTCTGATCATCCTCTCAGCTATGTTTTCAGGAACACGATTAGGAAAGTACTCAGGAGTTAACAAGTTGGACACATTACCTTTGATCCCTAAGAACGTTTTATAATGCTCCACCAACACATTAGCCACCTCTATTCCTTCAAACACATTATCATTTGCATCCTTGATAGTTTGTATTTGAGAAATATGATTTCTGCTCTTAACCATATTGTGAAAAAACTTAGTGTTCGCATCTCCCACTTGCAACCTTTTTTGCTTGGCTTTTTGCTTTAAGAAACTCTCTTCATCTAGACTAGCTTCATTGAACTTCTTCAGACAATCTGCCACCAAGTTTTTGAGAGACACATTCGTCGGATCCTTGTCCACCCTACTCTGAATTTCATCCAGGTCTTTTCTCATTTGAGTAACACGATCATGAAGGTTCCCTTGCTTTCGAAGTAAGTTTCTCAACGGGTTCTTTAAAGCTCTTAATTTTTTAACCACTCTAAACATGGGCACCCCTTCAATAGACGAAACCCATCCATCCTTGACGACATCAATAAATTCAGGTTTAAGCGTTAAGAAGTTTGGGAATTTGAACGGCTTTGGTTTACTCCTCATAACCCCCGACAACTTTAACACACATGGCGAGTGATCCGATACACGGTGTGGCAGGAAGACAGCAAACGAGTTTGGAAAAGCATCCGTGAAATGACTATTAACCATAATCCTGTCAATCTTTTTCATAATTCCCATTCCTTGCTTTGGTTTTTGATTCCACGTAAATTGGATGCCCGAGCAGTTAACATCTAACACCTCAATGTTTGCAATACAATCTTGGAAATCCATCATACTAGCCGAAATACCAGAAGCTCCCATGTAGCTATCTCCCAAATTAAGAGCCAAGTTAAAATCGCCCATAATGACCCAAGGATTATCGTTAACAAAGAGCTTGTGAACTTTCAGCGACTTCCACAAATCCCTCCTCTCCTTAAAATCATTACTCGCATACACCATGGAACAATACATAGCTTTACTTTCACCCTTAAATATAACCTGAATATGCATCACTTGCATCGTAGCCGATAATAGCATGACATCTACATCTTTCGGGTTCCAGCCAATAACAATTCTCGTCCCTTTGTTACACATACTACCATTAGAGATCCACTCCCATCCCTTACAAATTCTTCTACACACATCATTCACCTTTGAGACAGGCACATGGGATTCTAAAATAGCACAAACCTTGAGATTATTTTTGTCAATTACATGCTGAACCTCTTTTTGTTTCAGAGGATGGTTCAACCCCCTAACATTCCAGCTGGCAATGCTATCCATTGGAAACCTCAACAGCAGGAGTGCTTGCCCCTGTATGAAGACCGTCATCCTTCTTCGAGTTTTCCATAAACCTTGTCGTTTCATTCTCTGGCTCTCTAACCTCATCCTGATCAGAGTCATATTCATCCATAACATTACTTGCGGAACCCAAAACATTAAACGAATTACTGGTGTGAACCGTATTAGATTTATTTAAAACCTTGGGGTCATTTTTTGTCGATTTTTGCGCATTTTCATTCCTCACTGGCCTATAAACAAACCTTTGCTTACCCTTCACCACTGGCTTCCCTATCTTCTTTTTAACCACTACCTGATAGCCTTGATCATCCACCTGATTCTTAACATTAGGGACCTGTTTTTCAATCGGTTTGACGACCTTTGGGCATGTTTCCAAAGTATGACCAAAAATATGACAATCGGAACATCTAGGAGGCGTCCATTCGTATTCAATTTTGATCGAGCTCGTTAGAAATCCTCCATCCTCCATATTCGGGATTGCCACCGAGACCGAGTCCTTCAGATCTTTAACAGCATCAACTTCTACAATAGCTCTAGCGAAACTACTACGGCCCCAAGAGTCAGAGCACATTCTAGCAGTCTCGTTATCTAACAACTTTGGAACTCCCACTTTGGATGCAATAAGGCTCAATCCATCCTCAGTATAAGCCGCAAGAGGCACATCATGAAGCTTAATCCAAACCGGGATCTTTTGTAATTCCTCTTTTTTCAGCTCAGTACTAGTTGACCAGTACTTCAAAAAAATAGGAATATTTCTGATAAGCCAAGGGCCATCCTGCATCACCTGTTCCATCCCCTCCTTGGAATTAAACTTGAAGAAAAAGAAACCTTTTCCATTCATCATGCATTTTTTAAGCCCATATTTCTCCCATCTTTTAGTAGCAAAATACTCCACAACTGGGAATGCCAATCCCTTTCCCAGAAAGTAGCCAAACAACACATTTGTGAACCTCTCCTGGACTTTTTTTACTGACTCAATAGGAATAGCAACATCAGCATTTTCTACCGTTTCCTTAGTCTCTAGAAATCGGAAATTCACCTTCAGTTTACTACTACCAGATTTAAGCTTAGAAGCATATGAACCTTGAGCCTGAAAGTTACCTTTTGGCATATTAGTATTCTCCATACCCTCCGTCCCAAACAACCAGTCAGCATCATTGATTCCCATAGTCTCTTGTTTCCCACTGCTGTTGGCCTAATCCTCTGGTTTTTTACCCAGATTAACAGGTTTCGAAATAGCAGCTAGTCTATCAATAATCGATGGGTTGTTAGTAGCATATAATCCCCGTCTAGGCATGAGAGGATTACCTTCAATGTTAGTAACTCGGAGTCCAATCCCTCGTATCGGAGCCGTGCCCGGAGTATTTTCCGAATCATCAAGCACCATCTCAGGCTGTAAACTATGAATATTGGGGTATACAACCCCACCTGGATCTGAACTACTCTCCATTAGTGCAACGTATACTCAACCATGCAAAAAAAACACAACGTGAACCCAAGAACCAAAACAGCCGTCATACATGCAAAACCCTTAAACCCTAGGATCGACCTTCAACCCTTAACTGATTAAACAAGCGTATCAATCTAGCTAAATTAAACTCAGTTAACCGCAATCAATAACAACTAGTTTAATAAATCAGGGTTTCATGCAAATCACTAGGGCGGCGATTGAAAGAATGAAAAAAGTAAACCCTAATTCTCAATCGATCACAACTGCTAACGAGTTCGTTATAGTAGTTTGATGAATCAAACCACTAATCACATACTGTTATACAGAAGATTACAAAGAAGATCTAGGGTTTCTAAATGGAAGAAAATCGCCTAGGGAAGAGAGTCAGCAAAACCTGTGTGATTTCTGAGTTGTAATGAAAAGAATACATATGTGGATAATAACTCAAATAATGGTATGATAAACTGCTAAATAAATCTGATAGGTTTTCTTGTGACTGATTGTTATTTCGGATTTCTTGTGGTTATATGCAAATTGTAGGATCGTTAGTGTAAATAAAATTTACAAGTATGTTATATATGGCTTTGCATTCTTATAGTTATCCGTTATCATACTTGTTAATTGTCTGTGGTAGAAATAAGAAGTAAAGTCTGATTTATTGATGAGTTGGTCTTGATGGTATGTTAGGATAGTCGGGTGATGTGTAAAATGCTAGGTGTTGAATATGAAATGTGCTTGTTTTCGTTAGTGGTTTGATTGTATTAATTAGGGGAAATATTGGTGCTAGACGTATGTTTATTAGTTTTGCTAGGAATTAGTGTTGGAGTGGAAGATAAGTGATAGGTTGGATTTACTTGACTAGATGAGCTTAAAATATAAATTGTTGTTATCATGATAATTATGATTTGTTACCACTTAAGTAGCATAACGTACAAGTCTATAGAACACACCTGACACTTTATCTTGAACCACATTTAATGCACGATGTACAACTTCCTTTTGCATAACCGCACACTACCCAGCAGTGCACTGGGTAGTGGGCCGCACAGTCCCTTTTGGGCCAAACCTAGTGTTGGGCTTAGCATAACGGACCGCACACCAAATAAGCCCAAATAACTTTTAAGCCACACACTTCAAACTTGGGCTCCGCCTTGGTGGCCGCACACTATGAAAAGTCCATACCCCTATATGGGCCGCACACTTCTATTGTCCACTTTCATACATGTTTAACTGTTACTGTTAGGATGCTATGAGTACATATTCAGTATAACTAATTATTGGTAGTCCATTACTCGATTTAAATACATGTATTCATACATGATTAAGGTATTATACAATAGTTGATACTTGTACACTATTTGATGATTACGTGTTAGATACGTGTAATTAATACATGATTACTTGTATACTGTCCCAATAAGTGGTAACCATAATAGGACGTGGTTGACCAACTTAGGACAAAACGCTTTATCTACCGATCAAAGCAACGGTGAGTTCACACTTTTTACGAGGCATGGGATTCCCGGTGGTTTGGGAATGGGTTAATGATTAAAAAGGAAACCTGCGTATTCTCTTTGGGTAGAATACGTACTACACCCTCTTAACTGAAGGGTGACAACATTGGAACCTGCGTGATCTCCTTAATGGGACACGTACCTCCACCCTCTTAACTGAAGGGTGGCAACATTAATGCTAGACCAAAAACTCTATCATTAAGTCCCTCATTTTTATATCGACTTAATCGTCGGGCCAATGGCGAACGGGTCATTAGTTAAATAGCGCTATTAGGTTTGACAAGTCTCACACCGTGCCGCAGAGGACGGGAGTGGACTAATGGATCTGGGCACGTCAATGATGATAGACATTGACTTAGGGCACCCAACTTTCTCAGTCAGTAGTCGATATGGTAACGGGTCTAGTGGGATATTCATGGGATAGCCCCCACGGCTGGGAGCCAGAGTTAAAAGGAAAGGGTTAATCATGTTTTTCAACTATGGGGTAACCCCCACAGCAAGTAAGCCAGCTAAAGGAAACTTATGTTTTTGAAACAACTTAAAATGAACACCCAACTGTGAACTCGCTCAACTTTGTTGTTGATTCGTTACTATATGCCTTGCAGGTCGTTAGGTGCTTAGATAGAGCTTGCACAGGAGGACAGGGTCGTTGTGGGACATGGACTGTTGAGTTCCATGTTAAACATTTGAATTTTTAAACTTATATTTTGGTTTTTAAACTTTATGCTTCCGCTGATAACTTGAACTTAGTTAATTTGTTTTGGACACCAATTATATTGTGGTTGGTTTTATATTTACTTTAATACATTGTTCAATATGCTTGGTGGCTTGATCCTGGTCATGTCACGCTTCCTGCGGTGATACTCCGCTTGTGGAATTTGGGGGTGTGACAGTTTAAGTGATAAAACATATTTTAGAACACTCTTAAACTCATATCGCAATTATTTTAAAATCTGGCCCGTTGACTTTATAAAATGTCAATTCGTTGACTCATCAATTGACCAAGCAAACATGATTCTTAGGTGGTGCCATTTTGAGGGATTAACACCTATCTAATTACGATCACGTAGCCATGTTCGTTGCGAACAATGGCTTGACCGTTTAAGGTCTAACTAAAAGTCAAAGCGTTCATCGTAAACGCTTGACTTTTTGTCTTTAAAAGCAAAATAAAATAACTAGTCACGAAAGGAACACTCACAAGTGGTCTTAGGGACTGAAAAGAACTCAGAGGTATGCTCCCAATTACTCAGGAGCTCCCGTAAGAGAAGGATAGAAGAGTTTATGAGAATGGTGCAAGTTTTCAAGTGAAACAAAGCACCTATTTATAGTGTTTGAGGGATTGCTAGGATGATGCCAAGTGTTGTGGGGCTCTCTAGGATCATTCCAAATGTTATGGCAGGTGTTAAAACCATTAGAGAGTCCCTAGATTTGAGTTTAAGTGATTGGTGGTATGTTTGGAGGCCAAGGAAGAAGAAACCTGCAGCTGTCAAAAGAATTCTGTCGAAAACAGGCGTCGCGTCGACGCTACCACCCAAATAAGTTTCAGAAGTTGTCAATTTTGACCCCTGGTCCTCCAAAACCTTTATACACTTCCATTTTTGACATATTTAACCCCTCTAAGGCACTTTAAAGTATAAATTTGGTACAATTGATCTTTAAGATGGGTTATAATTATTCCCGGGAGTGTAATCGAATATCGTTAAGCTCCAGGTTTCGTTAAAAGGTCACTCAGAGGTTAAATTGAACATGTTGACGCATTTAACGCTACTTCTTGAAATTTTGTATAACTGTCACATAACGGTACCGAAACCTCGTGAATTCATCATCAAGTATTTTCAAGAGTATAATTGAACATTACGAAGCCCCGGGTTCGTTAAAAGGTCACTCAGAGGTAAGAATTAACACGTTGACACGTTTAACCCCTTTGTCTTGTAATCTTTCGATTTCTTTCACAAACGGCTTCTCATTTTCAATAATTTACTCGTTTGAGATTACGAACATCGTGTGATGTCAATCAGAGGCATAAGTTTAGCATGTTGACACTTTTAGTCCCTCCGCATACATCTTTTCACCGTTTGCCAACTTTAGTCCTTCAAAATAAATCTTTTACACGTTTAGGGTTTAGAACACGTGTCTTCACATAAATTGGACACGATTTTACGAGGTGTTACACTACACAATAAAAATTACCTGTTAATTGGATAGCTATAGATTTACCCCTTCACATTAAATGACGACCCGTTCGATTTTTGGTTCAAAAGATGGAAGACGACCCGTTTGATTTTGAGTTGGATATCCTACTAGCTACTTCACCTGTTGTCACCCCAAAGCGAAAGTAACAAAAACTTAACCCTTCGCCCTTAACCCTCCCGATTCTTGTTTCAGCAGCCATCAGCCCATTGCCCATCTCAGGGTACATCATCAAACAACATTAAATACATTCATGAACTTTCTAAATTTAACATCACAAGTTGTTTTTGGGCATTACAGGAGATTCCATCATGGGCTGGAATGAAATCAATCGCTCAAGCAAAGTCAACAATTGGTGACACTCATAAAGGTAGGCCCCAAAGGGTGCCAGTATCATTAACAAACCCACAACTGCTATCATTGCTACTTAACAAGAAAGCTACAAGTGTTCTCATCTTTGAATTCAAAGCTAAAGCCGGTGACACTCATCTTGGCGATGAGGATTTTGACAACATAATGGTTAACCAATGAAGTTTCAAGTTTTCATTTAAATATTTGTATATTTTGTGTTTCATATGCTTGATATTTTGACACTTTGACAATTATTAGAAATTTGTTTGTAAACATTTGCAATGTTTGGAAAATGATTCAACTTTTAATCGAAGTGATATGTTATGATTTCTATATTATACATTTATATTTGTATTGTAAATTAATTAAAATTAATATAATAACGTCAGTAGTGACATTTAATTTAATGTGATTATTGTGACATAAATTATGTGCCGTTAAAAGTCTAAAAGTTTGTAGTGGCAGACAAAAAAGTGTCACTAAAAGCCTAAAAGCTTTGTGCGGCAGATAAAAAAAGTGCCACTAAAAGGCTTTAGTGTCAGCGCTTCTAGTGGCACTTTTTTTGTGTGCCGCCAATTCCTATAAAGGTCTTTAGTGACACTTTTTTTGTTTTTTTATGACACTTTTTGTATGTCACTAAATGACATTGAACGGCTTACGTACGTTGTGGGATTTTAACTCGACAAATTCAAACCAAAATTTAAAATGCAATCTTTCTTGAAATAATAGAAAAAGTATGACAAAAAATTATATAAGTAATAAACTAATCAAATATCTTAACATGTAAGAAACACAATAGTGCAGAGTTAAATTTACAGTAAAATGTAAAATAAGAGAAAGAATGGGCAGTAAAGCTGGTACAAAAAATAAGAAGGTGTGGACCAATCAAAACAAACTAAATATATGTTTTTTTTTTGGAACGACAGCTATTTTATATAAAACATAAAATAGAACAAGGGGCTAGCAAGAAACTGGAGGACCCGAAAACAAAAAACAAAAAACAGAAAATTACAAGATGATATCACGGATATTGAAATCTCTCTATCTCTCCCATTTGATATCGCTGAACCGCGTTCTATTTTTAAGCCAAACGAATGATTCTTCTTTTATCTCTTCCATGACCTTAGAGACAGTAAAAGGCCTATTTTCGAAAAGTAAGTCGTTCCTAGCCTTCCATATTTTCCATAAAGCTACAGCAAAAACCATCTCCATAACTTGTTTCCAGATTGACGAACCTTTCATGTTATGTAATCCTTCCAGCAAGTCTTGGAAAGACGAGGCATGCGTGTTGACCAGTGTCTTCGTCCAGACGCTTATATGCCACCAAATTGATCTCACAAAAACACAAGAGGCTGCGATGTGATATACAGTCTCCTCACCATACCCAGAGAGCTTACATGATAAATCGGTAATCAGGATTCCTCGCGAGGCCAAGGATGCCTTAGAAGCAATACAACACAAGGACAATTTCCAAACAAAATAGCCCCCTTATGAGGGACCCATTTGTTCCATTTTACTTTGCCCAGCTCCACTTTCTCCCTAATTCTCTGAACTACTTCCCCTCTGAATTGTGCAACTGAGAAAGTGTTGTTTTTTTCGTCGAGCCCCAGCAATTCGGGGTTATTAATCCCAACTTTGCGAAGGTCTTTTGCCACAAAAACAATATATGTCCAAGCCCCTAAACCGATTTTTAGAGGGACCTGGTCCACCTCCCCATGATCCCATGGATGGTCGTAACGACTCCGGCCCAAAATTGATTTTGATCACTTTTAAACCTCCATCTCCATTTCATTAGTAAAGCCCAATTCAAACTTCTTATCTCTCCCAACCCCAAGCCGCCAAATCTTCTAGGAGCTTGAATTTTGTTTCATGCGACCCAACTAAATATATGTGTTTTTCATAGAATAGAATTTGATAATTGATAAAGGGTATAATTGGGGTTTTCCATTTACTCAATCTTTTGACTTCTTTTTGTAGTTTTTTATTTTAAACTAGATTTTTTACCCGCCGCGTTGCAGCGGCGTAAAAACTTAAGTAACTTGACTATTATACAATGAAAACTTTATCGACTTCATTATCTATATATGACCATTCTTGACTTTTGATCATGTTTGCCTTTTAAGTGGTGTTGGCATACATCTGCAGCTGACTATTAATTACTTTTTCCATTTGAATACAACATTTTAAATACAAACTTTGACCAATATCAGCATATCTCCAATTATAACAGTTGACCCAATATCAATAGCAATTAATTAAACTTCTAACCTGACAACTGTGAGTTAAAGCCATTTTATATTGCAACTGAGGACTGAGATATAACCACACATTACCCATATTATACACCTGCTGATATAAACTACTCAATACCACACGTCGCTTTTTTATTGTTCTCGAAAACCAGGTTCCAGTGGCACACCATGAGCTTAGGTAACTGCAGTGGTAGCTCATTTTATGGCATAGTCCAGCCTTATGTTGTCTGAAGAAAGACCATGAGCCATGATCATAATACAACTGTAAACAAACGAAGAGCCCTATAGAAGTAAGCAGATGAGAAAGCAAACAGACCGCCAAGTGTCTCCGAGAAAGACTACGTTAACAATCATAACTACCCCATCCCCTCTTATGCACCAAATCCAACCCATAATCCACACGATCCATCTAAAGCACCATCAATTCTCTGATCAAAGTTTAAGTAGAGCTCTGTTCGGCAACAAAGTGAATATGTTATATTAATGCAAGACTACAGCAGTAAATAATGACGATTTTATCATACTATATCACACAATGAATTCACATTACATGCTCTAAATGTATGATATCAAGTTTGCCACCAAGTTGGCATTTTACCACTTACAGTAATATTTGATTATAATTTCAAAAAATATACTAATAAAGACGTAAGAATCACCTGTTGTCATGGGACCTGATCATAGTCACAGGAAACGCTAAAATGCCCTTGTATTTCGTACCAGATTCGCCGTACCGAATCGGGGTACAGAGTCGTCCCAATCGCTAATTTGGACCGTTCCCGACCGTTCCCGATTGTGTACCATAATAGCGTTCCAATCGCGTTTCCGTTTGTGGTGTACGGCGTTCCGGCGTTCCAAAAGTCAGATTCCGATACAACCAGGTCCTGAATAGTTTTTCCCTCCATTAACTTTTTCCCGCTTTTTATAGGTAACTGGAGAGTTTTTTTCCCACCAATAACTTTTTCCCATGTTAACTATAAATACATGTTGTAACAATCAATCTAGCACACAGAAAATAGTTTTTGATTATGTTCTTGAAAATTTAATGAAAGATCTATTTTATACTTTTTTATATATATGATATGTGTACCAAACTACGGTGATACACCGTACCATGTACCGAATTAGCGTTCCCAAATGAACCTACCCCCCAACGTACCGATTTTTAGAAAGGCCCGAATTGCGTACCCGTTTTCGTACCACGTACCGGAGCGTACCGCGTTCCATGTGACTATGGACCTGATTCTGATGGCTTCTTGGTTGCTTCGACGTCCATTGCCATAACATCGTGGACGTCAGCATCCACCTCTGTCATAATTCCATCCTTGTTTGCTGCCATTGCCACGGGCGGGGCTCCATTCTCCATTACAACATCAGATAACAACTGCGGATTTGGGTTTGACTCCTCGGTTGCTTTGTTTGTTGCATTTTCATGAGTTTGTTTTCAACAAAAAACTATAGCAATTAAATCCCCAACATCATGCAACAACGTTAGAATATACCCTTAGATTTTACTCATTTATAAAGCATAGTTTATCATCAAAATATCATCAAGAATGATACAATGCTTACCTTTTGGTGGTCGAAAATCAAACTTGTACCCTTGCTTATAATACTCGCAATAAAGGTGATTCTCGCATGAACGCTACCCTATAAGAATAATAATAATAATAACAATTATAAAAATTACCATAAAAATTTATACACCTAAAACTATGAGGCTCACAAGTGACATTAACTGAAAGAAATATATCAAAAAGATGTGTAGAACAGTTGATATATAGTATAAAGACAAATTATTTAAAAGATGTGTAGAACAGTCAACATATAGTATACAGACAAATTATAATAAAAGATAGGAATTTAGTAATGACTTCATTACTTTTAGTATCAAAACTTTGTGCAAAGGATATCATACTTAAGTTTGAGCATAAAAGAGTTGGAGCATAAAGCAACTCCTCCGAGAGTTGCTTGTTTGAGGAAGTGGTGGGGAGTCATTTCATCAAAGCAAAAGATATTCTCATGAGTTTCTACAGTGGCGGTTCTAGAAAATCCGCATAGGGGTAACGTTTCAATAGAAATGGGTAACGAAATCAAAAAAACGTCAAATTTTTCCAAAATTTAAACTATCGTCGGAGCGTCAAGGGGCAACGGAGGTTACCCCTTCTATCACTCTAGGTCCGCCCTTGTTTCTAGTTATAGAAATCTACTACCATATATGTAAAACTTTTTATTGGGTATTTTTCAATTATGTTCTGGTTCCCAGGTAAATTGGTAAATGTCACTACAACATACATACTTGCAAAATAAAGGTATTAAATATTTTTTTTCTTCATGTCCTATTAATTAATTAGACTTAGACACTTATATTTCAACAAATGTTAGTTCTACTTAAAGTCTTAAATTAAGCAACAGGCTAACATGGATCACTCTTGAAACATTTGTTACCGTAAGATGACTCCAAATGGATAAGCAACGCCTAAGGCCATTGTTTCTCGTTACCACCACCTAATGGTCCCTCTTGCCACTGACGTAACAACCAACACTGTCACCATCACCAGTGCCACCACCGCCTTAACCGACACCACTATTGGCACCAACACCACCGTCGTTACTTCATCCTTGACCTGCAATATATTTTTCATAAAATGTTCGATTTTGTATTCAGTATAGGTCTGCAATATATTTTTCCTAAAAAGTTCGATTTTATATTCAGTATAAGTATATATACCACCTATGACCCAAATCACAGCCAATCCACAAATCAAAGTAAAAACCCACATCAATTTCTCAGAAAAATGGTAACCAAATCATCAAAAACCCTGGACGCACCAGAAAAACCTAAAAGACGTACCTGGTCTTTGAGAATTGAGATGGTGAAGCTCAGTTGTAGCTCATAATCGAAACCCTATACGCCGGAAAACCAATTCCGATTCCACTCTCTCTCTTCTTTTTGCTTTTTTGCGGAACCTCAAATCAGTGCCGAACCCTCAAATCCCTTCTTGCCGTTGCCACTGTTGGGGTTGAAACGTTGACGGTGACTGTGACACTGACACCAGCGCGGTGTCGAAGCAGTGGAAGGGTGGAGCTGGGGGTTTACTATGGCATGTCTCCGTTTCTATCATCTATGGCCGGAAGGCGGAATGGTCGCCAGAAGTAGCTCCGGTGATCGGTCAAGTGGGAAAAGGGGGAAGAGTGGGTGTGCGGCTGTGCATATAGGGTTTTTGTTTTAATAAAAGGTTGCTAACGGCGTTACCGTTAAAAGACTATTGCTCAGTTATGTTATGAATTGATAATATATATAAACTAGTTGTTCACATCCGCGCTTCGCGGCGGAGCGGGTTGATTTTAAACAAAACGTCAATAATGGAAACGTGTAGGCAATGTTAAAAATGACATTAAACTGCCGCACAATTTCGAAGTATTCGTTGACAATAATATTATAATTAATTTATACCGATAATACAACCTTAGAGTAAAGAATTTATTCGAAGGATGATTATACAGAGCGACTCACGTTACCGAGTAAGGTTTGTAAACACATCAGTCACTCATATTGTTCAAGACCCTCTCGTTTGACCCAATATAAAATTAAGAGTGAATTTTCAAATTTTGTCCTTTATCTTTATAGTGAATTTCAGGCGGTGTCCTTTATCTTTCAAATTGACGAGTTTTGTACTTAATGTTTTAAAATTTTGCACGTTATGTACTTTAGTCCTAACCTAGTTGGATTTTTCTGTTAAATCAGGTCATGTGACTTGCACACGAGGGTATTATTGTCATTTCACTTTTATCAAAATCAATTTAATACTTCTCTCTCTCTCGAGATCTCGATATTTTTTGGTATTATATCCTTTTCTCACTCTTCAAAAATAGGCCCAGATTATCTAGAACAGAACAACACAACCCTTGCGGTTCCCATTCTTTCTTTCCCTTTCATTTACCAATTTTTCATGGATTCATGACTCCAATCTCTATTCCTCAGATGGGTTTTGTTCTTTAACCTTAAAGCTCACACCTTTATTCAAAATCTTGCTTTCTTGTTGTTTATGTCTACTGAAATGGCTGCAGCTGTTCAATTGGAGATTTGGGTACTTTTGATTCTTGTTCTGGTCTCTATTCAAGATACAGTTTTTGTGGTCTCACAGAATCTGACATGCAATTCAAATGATCTTACAGGATTAAGAGGCTTCATGAGTGGGTTAAAAATCACTTTTAGTAAACGTTCTGTACTTTTTTTAATTTGTAGAAATAAAAATTAACAAAGGTATGGTTAGCATCTTGGCCTTTGAGGCATGTCTACCTTATCAAAGCAAAACACAAAACTACAGCCTGCAATGTGAAATTTGTTCACACTATTATTCTATTTGCACTCATACACAATTTTAATCTACACAAAGAGAGATATGTATGTGAGAGAGAGTGAGAGTGGGGGATTCCGGCGGCCACCAATGGCCGCTCATGCGACGGTGGCTCCGGTGTTGCAGCCTCCTAACAATGGTGGTGGTAGTGCTCGGGTCATCCGACAACGACGGTTGAGGGTGTGCTGCTCATAATTGACGATCTGAGCTGCTATGGAGGAGAGTTCGGTTTTCCGGTGACGCGAGTAGTGACGACGGTGGTTTTCTTGCAGTTCAACACATCGGTGGTGGCTTTTCTGAGGGTAACACCACAACTTCGACGACGGCGCTAGGGTTCCCCGTGATCTCAGATGGCGTCAACGGTAACAAAGGGTGTTCAGATGTAGATGTAGGGTTTTGAAGGTTGGATGAAAGATACAAGGATCTTGGTTGAAGGGATCTTTTTGGTGGTCTCTTTTTCTTCCTTGGATAGAACTCTCATTTCTCTTTGTTGATTGTGCACTATCATGAAGTTAGGAACTTACGTGCTCATATGTAAAAACCTAGAATCTTCACTGGCGCAAACCCCTTTTATGAATTGATATATATAATAATAAGGGAAAGGAACAATTTTGGTTAACTTTGTAGAAATAGGGTCCATAGTCAGACAACTCAAATTTTAGTCGTTAGTTGGAGATGGTGGTTGGTGTAGTCAATTGTGGTGATAGAGTGGAGTGGTAGCACTGGCGGTGTGGCGGTGGTAGAAGTGTAGTGGGGTTTAAATGTGTTATGGTTGCAAGATTACTAAAATTTCTTTTTTATTTGACAATCAAATAAATTGATAGAGGGACTCAGATTAACTATTATAAATTAGCAACATCAGTTGTGCTTTAGAGTTTGTACTTTGTGTTTAATCAAATGTACTTTGAAAACCAGTTTTAGAAACCATGGTTTGGTTTTGTCTTTTGATTGACACGCCAGGTGGATGGTGATGCTTAGTCACCTAGGTGAAGAAGTGTGACTCCCCGGATTATTTCTTTGCCTAAAAAACAAGAAAGTCTCACAAAAGCAGCCCCAGATGCAATTCCTCACCACACTACTTTTGATAAGAAGAAAGAGTTTACGGTGTAGAAGAGAGAGAGACAGAGGCGGTGGCGGAGACACGCCGACCTTCCTCAAGTTGCTAGGGTTTCGTCACAGTGTTAAAATCCCTCGTGACAGTTATTGCTTTAACATGTTCTCCGCCTTTTAGAACGGTTGGTGGTTCGCGGTGGTTCACGACGGAGCTTAGGGTACCGGCAATCGTCTCTATTCGACCGTAAACAAAACCAAAGACGACCAGGTATCGTTAATAGGTAGATCTACAACTCCGATTGTTGTTATGTCATGTATTTGATCATTTTTATTGTTTGTATTTATGATTAATGTATTCGATTTGTATTCAAGTCCCGGTTATAGACGGCAGCGGCTATATAGCCGGAATTGCAAGGTATTTATGCATATTTCATAGTTTTGGTGGTAATTTGTGCCAGCAGTGGTGGCTGCCGCAGGCTGAGCAAACCGACAACCATGGAACAGTAGTGGCTACAGCAGTTTGACAAAAAGAATCGACGGTATGTGGTCTTTTGTTACTTCATATTACCTTTAACGATTAACTGTGTATAATAAGAGATAATAGATGGTGCTGTTGTGATGTATGTTCATTTATGTATGCATGCTCTTTGGTGGATTTAGGTAAAGACAATATGTGAGAAGCCAAAAGAGACGTTGATGAATGAATGAAAGCGATGCTCAGGTATATGACCATATAAAAATTCTTTCTTTCGGCCAGTTAAATATTGTAGGCGTTTAATTCTTTTTAGGCTTTCGTTTGTTGCTCAGATCCTGCAAGTTTGCAACTTTAGATCTTATCATACATAGTTGAGAAATGGACCCATTTCAGTTATTACTCCTTCGAGTTGGGCTGTAAAAAATATTTGGTACTTATACAACAATTGATTGTAAGGCAAACGGGTCATCACATGGATATTACGCTAACAAAGTGTTTGGATGTTTGGTTCTTCTGCAGCCTGTAAAGAGCCATGTGACTATTAATTGTGATGATAATGATGGGCAATTTCATGATGTTGCTGAACTTTTTGGGACAGTAACTGTTTAAGTGGCTCCAATAGAATATAGAATGATTGTTTTTTTTTGTCATCAGTCATATAATTATTAAAAATCTTCTTAAACAACTCATATTAAATTTGTTTCGCTTACTGTAAGTAAGCGAATGTAGGAGGACAATTTTAAATATGAAAGGCAATTTTAAATACGAAGGACAATTCTAAAATATGAAGGAAGTTTTTATTTTATAACATTTTTATCAGGTTGTTAAAACAAATTTAGATATACTGGTGTGTTGTAGTAAACTTGGAATTAGAGCAAAAAAGGTAAGGGTAAATCTTTGACCAAGAGTCAAAAGTGTTGTGGTGGGAATGGCATTACTAAAGTGCCTTTTGTTTAATATAAGTATAGAATTATATTACATACATTTGATGAGGAGATATAGAGTTTGTATCTTGTATAGAATTATATTACACACATAGCGAGTAGGAGATATACAATTTGTATCTTGTAGCACAAGCGTGTATGAGGCTTTGCTTATGGATTGTGTGAGAAATCTTGAGGTTAATTAAGTTGGTTGTATATATTGGAGAATATAACCTCATCTGCAAATGGCTCGGTTAGCGTTCATTCATTAGACACTAATAAAATCATGAATACTTTTTATTTACTTTGTTTCGGTTGCGGTGTAGGTAATTCGATACGGGTTCTTGCTATGGAAAGGAAAAGAACAGTTTAACGCCTGTCCTGAAGTCCCTTTTGAAGTTTATGGAAGAGAGATAGGCTTATTTAAAAGCTATGGGCCACTTAACTTCCTCACGGCTGCACTAGAGATGTTAAAGAGGCGAACCAAGGGCTAACATAAAGGAAGTACAATGGACTCCAAGAGCTCGCTCAAAGGAATTGTAAGGCTAACATAATAACCCTTTTACACGATCAGTGTTATTAGATAGCGATTATAATTTGTTTGTATAAATTGCGCCTTGATTTGTAAGGCCCCCCGGCCGCAACGTGGCGGGGCTTTAAATCTAGTTGTTAATAAAAAACCACAAGAGACATAGGGAGCAAAATTTTTAAAGGAGAGATTCATATTGATCCCGCCCCTAAATCACAAAAACACAAATTGTACTTTACTCAAAAACTAAATATGAAGGTTTTTTTTTTCTATAATATTCCAATATAAATTTAACTAAAAATTAGTTGTAGGGGGGGGGGGGGACTAGCTGAATTTACCCGCGCGGTGCAGCGGGAGTTCGGTGGGGATCTGTTGGGTTCGTTACACAGGGGAATTCGGTCGGTATATCGGTTTGGTTTGTTACGATATTAGTATGGTACCAACACTCCATTTAAAGTTATGATATATCCAAAAGGTTGTATTTGACATTGAAATCTATGAGAATGAATACCGGTGACGCTTCCGGTAATAATTATATTGGTTATGTTTTTGGTATCAACTCAATTCGTCGTGGTACTATTTTGAAAAATATACTCTTTTGTCAACAACTTTTTGCAGGAGCAGCAAGAAAAAAATTATTAACAAAGTCGGTATTCAACTTTATAAAAAATGATAATGAACGCGAGTTATCAAACGAAAATCAAATTAATTGAACTAAATGGTTACCTATACCGGTATGGTCATTGTTCAGTCGGCACCGGTTCTATTCGTCATAGTACCGCTATGACACCAACACTTGATCTAGCCTAGGATACAATATAAAGATTCTATTTCAAACATAACCCTAATTTCATTCAAATTTATACAGGAACGTCGAAAAAAAAACAACCAAACACAGCTATGTATTTAGTGTTTTTAAGTCAACAAACGCAAGTAATCGAAGAGAAACCATATTAGTAAAACAATTAAATATATTAAATGTGTATATCATATATACTACAGGGATAAAATGAATTTATTTATAACATACAATAATAAAATAATATTATATTAAAATATCTATTATATATACCTATTCTTCATAAAGACTTGGTATTATTTATATAAATATATTTACTTACTACTGTTCATGAGGAGTTCCTATTAATATGTATAACTAGTGAAATTCTCCCGCGCTTCGCGGCAGGAATTCAGTCAGTATCAGTTCAGATGGTTATGGTAACAACACTCACTATAATAATCGAAAGAGAAAACATTACATCGATCGAATGCAATAAAAACGAATATTGATATTTTTACCATTGTTGTTCAGTTGACGATATCAGGTTTGTTTGCATTCTATGTTTATTTTATTTCAACATTCAGATATTTATTTATTTATTTTATTTTTTTTGAAAATGGAGAGTGTGCAAGCTATCGTACAAAACCGAATCGAAATCGATCGAATAACATCTATATGGATACCAATATTTATTTTTATTGTTCTTTCTTTGGATAAACTGATACCGTATCGCTACCATACTATATCGAGCTGAACCGAACAACATCAATATTGGTATGCATTCATTTTTATGGTTTATTGTTTGATAACGGATACTTAATCGCATCTTAAAAGTTGTATTAGAAAAGAAATATTTTAAAATCAATTAAAGTGCTAAAACAACAAAATAATAAAATGTTAGAAAAAAAAAAACAATATTAAAAAAACACTTAAACTACTATTCATAGGCACTTTCTATTAATAAGTATAATATAATATAATAAAATTATGTTTTACATCATATTTTTATTGAACAAAATCGTTTTCTCCTTAATAACATTAGTACTAGTAACACTATCGACTTCAACAGTTTTTTTTTTTTCAAACTGATATACTTAACAAGAAACATTTGAATTAACCTATTTAATAATAACTAGTTGATTTTTCGCCCGCGCGTTGCGGCGGGAACCTAATGCCTGCAAAACGCGTGTCGGTGATGGCAAGCAGATACCGAATATCAAAACATAAATAAAAATGAAAGTGGTGACGATAGTTACTTCGTCCAAAAAAAAAAAACGATTTTAAATAATCTAATATATAATAATAGGACCCACACGTCCTACACGTTGGAAATTCGGTTGTTTTCAGTTTAGCTATTATGGTGCTAACACGTTAAAATATGGATGAGCTCGGTACCGGTAACGGCACCGAAAGTATCGATCCGGAAAATCATCGAAATTAGGTACCGGCACCGAAAATACTCGGTATCATACAATATGGTATTTGAAGGTAAAACTCAGTAAATACAGGTATGGTGCTAGACCGGTGTCGAACCGAAAGTAACGATTCTGAAAACGCCAAAAGGTAGGTACCAAATTGGTACCGAAAAATAATTGGTATAGTAAATTTGGTACTGATACGATACCGGTTTGATTACAGGATTTCATATGATTTGCTCATCAATAATCTAAATATCCAAGTTAATTTTACATGTTACAATTCATTTATTATAGAAAAAGACAAAAAAGAAAACAAAATAAGTTGTTGTGTATATAAAACCTTATTCAAACGAAATACAGTTTACTTACAATGTGTATGAAAAGTAATCTAAACGGTGCAATTACTTGCGTTGCTACGTTGCTACATGATTTGATGAGCTCGGTACCAACCGGTACCGAAAATACCGTTACCGAAAATCCCCAAAAGTGGCTACCGGTACCGAATATACCTGGTACAGTACGGTTCGGTACCAGTAGGTACAGGTACGGTACCGGTATTTGAGGGTAAAAACCGGTGAATACCGGTGACGAACCGATACCGAAAATGTCAAAAGTCGGTACCAATTCGGTACCTAAAATATACCCGGTTTGGTAAATTTGATACCAGTACCAGTACCCGATACCATTTGCTCATCCCCTTGATGATGTTACTATTCATTGGGTTGTGTATGAAAAGTAATCTAAAAGGTGCAATTACTTGCGTTGCTACAGGATTTGATGAGCTCGGACCGTAAATCCCTAAGAGTGGGTACCAGTACCGAATATACCTGGCACGATACTGGTACGATACCAGCATTTGAGGGTAAAAACCAGTGAATACCGGTGCCTAACCGATACCGAAAATGTCAAAGTCGGTACCGATTCGGTACCTAAAATACACTCTTGATTAATTTTAATATATAATAAAGAAATCGTAACTGTTCATTTCGTTTGATTTTTAATATAAGGATAATTAGGTTATATTAGACATTTGGCACCATTATCCTTCCTTAACCGGGGCGTTAATGTTTAGGTGGCCTCGGTTATTCGTGCTGGAGGAGGATAAAACTTGTTGGGTATGTGATAGGCTGACTAATGGTGTCGAGGTGGATTAGTGGCAGTGGAGGTGGTCAAGATCGCCAGTTTCGACTGATGAAAATGAGGAGTGGGCTAAGTGCATTGATGCCCTTTCGAAGGTAAGGATTACGGCCAGTGGCGGATCTAGAAAATCCGCCAAACCGTAACGTTTTATAAATAAGCCGTAACGAAATCGAAAAAACCTCAATTTTTTCCAAAATTTACACTAATTTTTCCAAATTTTTCCGCGCCAAGCCGTAGCGGGCGTTGCCCCCGGCATAAGGTAGCTCCGCCCCTGATTACGGCCCAAAACGGTAGATGGGTCTGGACTAGTGGTGCACAAATCAGGTTTTTTGAATACCCGGTTCCGGGTATGGAACCGGGTTCGGGTACGATCGGTTCTACAAAATCGGGTATTGACAATACCCGGGTCGGGTCCGGGTCCGGGTTTTATATAAAAAATGTATACCCTATATACCCGGGTTCGGATAGGGTTCGGGTCGGGTTTTCTAATACCCGGGTATTATAATACCCTATTTTCGGGTTCGGGTATGGATCGGGTTGGGTTCGGGTTTGGTTCGGGTATGCCCCGGGTATTCATTTTTTTTGGATAAATCATAGAAATATAAAATGCAAAACCTTTTTATTTCATAAAACATAGAAATACATGACACATAAATAATCATTGAACCGGATCGAATAAGATGATGAACATAGATAGCTTCGAATAACTTGATCGTCTTCGTTTATTGTTCGTCATCAAAGACCCATTTTATAGGGTATAGAGATACAATGTAAACCAAACAAATGATCATACTACACTTTCTAACGGCTATATAGCCGTTACCAAGGTACAAAACTCGAAAAAACACAAAAAAACGAAAAAACCTAAACAGGGTATTGGGAAACCCGGACCGGGTATTGAAAAAACCCGGTTCCGGGTTCGGGTTGAAACCGGGTACTCGTAAAACCCGGGTTGAAAACGGGTATAAAAAACCCGGTTCCGGGTTCGGGTTTTATAACAGAAATGCATACCCAACCCCTACCCTATGGGTAGGGTCGGTTCCGGGTTTTATTTTCGGGTCCAGGTCCGGGTTTTGGTTTTTTGTGCACCACTAGTCTGGACTATGAATGATTCAGGCATATTCTCTACAACATCGGTTAAAAAATTGTTCATTGGTAACATGGACGTGAGTCAGAATTAAATTGATGTGTACTCACGAAATACACCCTATGCATTCCAATCTTTGCATTTAGTTTTTCAATAGAATAGGTCTTTACTTTTAATTAATTGCATGTTTATTGTTTTAGTCACATGGTTTTACCTAGTCCGTAGGTTGAGGATTGTGAGGGAAAATAGGTAGTAGTGGGGAATATGCACCCATGATCCCATGTTCTTAATTAGTGTTTGTAATCCTTATTTAAAGATACCTTATTTTGTCAATCGATGAGGAATGAAAAGTTAAAAGAGTTTATCTCAAAGTCTTGTGCTTCTAGCTATTTTCTTTAGAGATTGACCTACTCAACGGGTTATTATTTATCTAAATCTGACTGGTACACATCATATATATGCAAATGGGTTTAAACAAAGTGTTGGATTTTTGTGTGGAGGACGGTTTTGGATAGGATTCCCACAAGACAAGAAGAAGGATGCGCCATTCGTGGACAGGTTCAGGAATCTGTGGAACAAGTTTTCATAAGACCATGTGTAGTGGTAATGTGTTATAATGCCCCCACCATGGGGCATTATCCGACACGTGACGTCCTAGTCAGCGATGGGGCATTATAGCAAAAGTGGCGTAGTGGGGCATTATGCCAATAACCCCCATGCAATCATTTCACTTTTTTTTTTTAATTTAAAACATATGATATTAAATTAAAAAGTGCCATATGAAGACAAACTCACATGTGCTAGCTCAGATGTTGTCAGACATGGGGCATTAGTGATTGGTGGGTCAAAATGGTCAAGATGTACAAAGCGCGTTTTAATTAAAACGCCAATATCATTTTTTTTTCAAAAAAAAAAACGCTGGATAACGCCCCATGTAATGGGGGTGGTGGCGTTTTGGGGCGTTATTTTGCAATTTTTTTTAAAAATCACGCCCCACTACTGATGGTCTAAGTTGTAGAGTTGCTCTTCGGGTATGCCACAAGCCAAGTACATGGGCTAATCTGCCTACTATGAATGCTTTTTCCTTGAAGATTTCATGGAATTTTACAAGGTGTGTGGAAACAGATATAAGTAAACAGATTTGATGGAATTTTCATGGGGTTATTATCCTTGTGTGTTGGTGCATTTGGAGAGTGATCATATAATTTAGGGATATACAGGTCCAAACAAAAGTATATAATTTGTAAAGAGTAGTGTAAAAATCCACTGCATATAATGTGAAAGTTAACGTGCAAAAAAAACATTTAAGTAATTCAACACAAATGAAATATTTGTAATTGGTGTTTTTTTAATTTAAGTTTATTCATATCTTAGTGCAAATCAACGAACTTTTTTAACATGAACTTGAGTTGATATATTAAAAGAGAACAAGTGAAACAAGTAAGAGTTAATTAAAAGATCAAAAGGAAACATAATTTCCAAAAGTGCTAATATATTTCTTATATCTAAATCTTGCTTTTATAATATAAATGAAACCTAAATCAAATTAGTAGACAACCCAACTTTTTAAATGGATCTTGCTCAACCTAGTCATTAACGGACAACAGAATCAATTACGAGCACTCTCGGGGCACCCACAGAAGAAACGAAATACTCTGAGAGTAACCATAGTCCACCACCAATTCCGAAAAAAACTCAGTAACCCACCCGCCCGTAGGCACGTCAGTGAAATCACCAATAAAACTCGTTTGGCTCAAGAGATCCAACCCAGGTTTCCCTGGATCTCCACTAGTGCCTCACTCTACACTAGGTGACAGTTAAACCTACATCTCAAAAGAGAAATACAACTCTTCACCGTTTGATCTAGAGATCATTGGCACCTAGTCAACTTTTTAAAAAGGCATGTATTTTTAAATAATGTAACTAACAACTTTTAATAATTATTGTATTGATCCACAACTTAGTGTGTGTTTGGGATTCCTTATTTCCCATCAACTTCTACTTATTTACTTGATAAAAAGTCCTTTTCTCAAAAATAGTGTTTGGCAAAAACAAAAGTACTTCTAAAATGACTTATAAATTGCACTTGTTAAAAGGAACTTTGAGAAGTAAGAAATTGTTACTTCTGAAATCCTAAAAGTCCTTTTGGGGAGAATTTCCCATTCAACCCCTCAACCCCTGCTGCCATCTCCATTTATCGCCCAGCTGCCATCTTGCCCAACTGCCATCCACATCGCTCATCATCATCAATTCTCCACCCAACTGCCACTCCTCGCCATTAATCGCCCAGCTGCAACCAGCGTCACTGTCATCAACCATGTTCATTAATCGCCCTCATCTTCCAACTTCATTAATCCTCCAACTACCTTCATCTGCCCCCTTTATTTTTTATATATAACCAAACGATTCTTCTTGGTTTCTTCTCGATTTCGATCGTCTCTTCTGCTGATTCTGGAAGCTTCCTGATTCAAAGTTTCTGTAACTGCTGTTCATTTTTTCGATTATAAGGTCTCTGTGTATAATCTGCTGATTTCAGTTTTGTAGCTTGTTTTGTTTATCCGATTAGCTAGGGTTTAATATGTATCGGTTCGATCGGTTGCATATGTGGATGATTGAATTTTGTTTATCCGATTAATAGGAGCTTCTCAGCCGTTGATTTTTCACTGAATTTCTACAAATAATTTCTCTCTTTTTTTAAATAACTGTTTTTTTTTCCAATAACTGGAGATGCTATGGTCTTGATTTTTATTTCGAGAAGGTGCTTTTTTTTTTTTGATGATAATTTAATCGTTAGGTTCCAAAAGTATAAGGAATATGCTATTTTCCAGCGAACATGACAGGAATACAATGTGGGTTAAACCAGACGCCCCTGATATTTTAGGAAGGATCAAACTATCAATAACTGTTGTTCATTTTTTTGATTATAACTGCTGTTCATTTTTTCGATTATAGCTAGGGTTTAATATGTATCGGTTGATCGTATAATTTCAGTTCGTGTTGTTTATCCGATTAACTGCTGTTCATTTTTTTGTTATTTGGATTCTAGATTAAGGTGCCTGTTATTTTTTCGATTAAGGTGCCTGTTATTTTGTTTATCCGATGCTGTTCATTTTTTCGATTATAACTGTCAGTGATGCTTGTTTATCCGATGCTGTTCATTTTTGTCATCTACAAGTTATGAATCCTTGGTTATTCTGATTCGCATTTAGAGTATTGTTAGCTATTTGACTATTTTACAGTTTTCGCATTCAGAAAATGGATGAAAACCATCCAAATGTTGTTTGTTGTGAAACACCACCTAACAAGGTTAGATCAAAATTTAAGTGGGATGATATTACGTTCAAGGAGTTTATCAATGCATGCGTGCTTGAAGTTGAAAGAGGGAATAAACCCACTACGTCCTTTAGTAAGGCTGGGTGGGCGAATATACTACAAACTATGAACGAAAAAACAGGTAAAACCCTTGATAAAAAACAAATGACAAACAAATGGGATAGCATGAAAAAAGAATGGAAGATTTATGACCGCCTGATGAGACTTGAAACTGGGATTGGTGGGACGAGAAGCTTCGTCGACGCATCGCCCGAGTGGTGGGATGAGAAAATAAAGGTAAGTTATAATAAACTTATAATCAAAGACATAATGCAAGGCTACTCTAAGTTATATTTTGTGTTTTTGTTGTAGGAAGATAAAGACTTTGCCAAATTTAGGGGTGCAGATTTGAGCATCTTTGAGTCGGATTATGCTACTTTGTTTCGGGATTCGGTTGCCACCGGAGAAAACGCTATGACTCCGTTACAATTTCAAAACGATAGCAATGTGAGCGGTGTTCGAAGTGAAGAAAATATTGAGGGCAAAGGAGATAGTGATGAAATAAGTTTAGGTGATGATGATACTTTGTTTCCTAGTTTCGTCGAAGGTAGTTCGAGTAAAAGGAAGAAATCTAAGAATGTTACTGTAACGCCCCAAAAAAATACGATATACATTTATGCCACTTTAAGTGTCTAATTTATAAATTAGATAAAAACTTAATTAACCAAGTTAAGAAAATGAGATGTTAATTTAAAAATAATGAAAGTTAAGGTGAGAAATATCAACACTTGTAACTATAGGGGCTGAACTTGTTTAATGTGATATAAGTTCCACTAAATTAGAGAAATCACAAAAAATAAACACACTGATGTGTGTTGTAGTCGACCAGAAGCAAGACCAAAGGGGGGAAAACCCTAACTTTCAGAAATCTCAAGATTGGGAAGATAATAAGAGCCCAAATCAGTGCATGTACTCGAATTTTCAACCATCTAAGCTTGTTCATCAAAAGGTAAATCGAAAATTCTGTCTTTAATGAATAGTGGAAAGTGGGTTTTAACCCAAACATGAAATTAGGTGGAAACCTTGTGAAATTGTAAGTTAGGAATTCATATTAGACTGAGAATTTCATTGATTTCGATTTTTTAGTGGGTTAGGGTTTAAACCCACTTGTTGTAAGATTTTAGATGAACATGATGATGTCTATAATATGCTTATAATTGTGAATAAATGCATGGTCTTGTATGTGATAAAGAAATTAGACAAAATTATCATAAGATGAAGGAAAGATAGGAATTTAACCCATTCTTGTCAAACTAGAAAGTTAATCAAGTAAAAATCCATGCTATGAATACTTGTACATTATGCTTGTAAATACAATGCCCACCAAGTGTTTGATAAAATGCTTAAGAGAGGGTTATATATGTAGTATGAGAAGAAAATGATGGAATGACTTGATTTAACTAAGTAAACGAATGATGCAATGTAGGCGTGAAGGAAGAAAGCTCGAACACTAGCAAAGCGGGAGGTGTACAAGATCGAGGTATGTTTCGTTGCATACAAATATCTTATTTATAATCTTGTTATAACATCATATTAGATATTATTAAAATGTAACGGTGATTAGTAACTAACTAGCAAACCCTTGCGGGTTTGGCTATTATGAGGATTGTGATAAGTTATGCAAGTCGACCGGTTCTAGTGAACAAGTCGATCATGAATAAGCTTCCATCCGTTTTGAACGGGTGGTATTGTATGCTATGTTAAATGCTAGAAGCTTAATCCGTTGTACGGATAGAATGAAGAATTTTATGTGAAAGCAATCAACCCGGTTAAACGGGTTGGATATGTATGCTTAACTCTCATTGAGAGTGTTTATGCCAAACCCAAGTATTTGGGTAGTTTTATGTATGCTTAACTCTCATTGAGAGTGTTTATGCAAAACCCAAGTATTTGGGTAGTCTAATGCGTAAGAAAGATGGATGTTCATAAATGGATTGAATTAAAACGAAAGGGTTATATATAACTAGTATGATGACTAACTTTTAAAATCCTTGTTGTTGAATGTAGGTAAAACCTCACTATAGGCGATCCGGAGCTTGGAACGAGCACATGTCTATGCCTTGTTATACCGAACGCTTCCGCTAATTAAAATGCATACTTTTGGGTCTATGTCTTGTTATTTGGTTCTATCTTGTTAGAAGTCTTAAACTTAAAAACTTGTTGTTTTTGTTTTGGGTAGTTTAATGTAACTAGGGTCGTTGATGGATGATGTTTTATTATATGTAAAAACAGGGGGTATGCTTGTTTTACAAACGGGTCATGCCCAAATTTTGTTAAAAAAGTTTATAAACAATGTTAATTACAAGGTCTAGATTTTGATAAGTGGTTGTTTTTAGTAATATGAATAAGCGGTCGTAACAGTTACTCAAAAACGTTCAACCAAGAGCAAAACTTCATCTTTCGAGGACAAGCTTGATGTAGTATTAGATGCCTTATTAACAAAAAGCACACAAACTTTTCCACCAAATGATGCCTCCCTAACAATTGCAGATTGCATGAACATTGTCATCACTTTTCCCGGTTTCGAAGAAGATTCACAAGATTATACACGTGCATTGCGTGTTTTAATCAAAGAATCTTTTAATCATTCTGGAGAAACCATTCATAGACATTTCCATAAAGTTATGGCGGCCGTGCTAAAGATGAGTGCTAACATCATCAAGCCATCCGCAAACTATAATGATGATGTACCTGCTCATATATTAAATAATCCTCGGTATTATCCAATATTCAAGGATTGCATTGGGGCTATTGATGGGACTCACGTGAGGGCATCAGTTCGATCGAAGGACCAACCGAAATACATTGGTCGAAAAGGATATGCGACACAAAATATAATGGCTGTTTGTGATTTTAACATGTGCTTTACATTCGTATGGGCTGGATGGGAAGGTAGTGCACATGACACCCGAATCTTCAATCAAGCCTTACGGAGTCCGAAGCTTAATTTCCCACATCCAATGGGTGGTTAGTATAATGCAATTTTTATGTTTTTAATACTTGTTTGAAATGACAAACAACTGTTTTTTATATTTGTAGACAAATATTACGTTGTTGATGCCGGATACCCAAATACTAAAGGGTATCTTGCTCCATACAAAGGTCAAAGCATTCGTTATCATATTCCGGATTTTCGACGTGGACAGAGTAGTGCTATGCGTGCTCCTCGCGGACCAAAAGAGACATTTAACTATCGCCACTCGTCATTGCGGAATATCATTGAGCGGACCTTTGGAGTGTGGAAAGCTAGGTGGGCGTTATTGAGAGATATGCATGTTAATTACACATACGAGCACCAAGTGAGTATTGTGATAGCATCGATGGCGGTCCATAACTTTATTAGAAAGACCAGTAGGTTTGATGAAGCATTTAACACGGCCCAACAAGAATCTTACATTCCTCGTGGTACTAGTAATGCACTTCATGAAGAAGTTCCGTCTACAAATCGTACGGATGATGTTTGTTTGTATATGCAAGCGAGAAGAGATTGTATTGCGCTAGATATAATGGAATCACGGACATGAGCATAGTATGATATTAGTGTCATTTATGTGGATTTTTATGTTTTTTTAGGAATCGGAATGTAATATTATTATGGTCTAATCAAGAAATTATAAAATATGTAAACGAATTTTATGTTACATGTTTCGTAAAATGTTTTTCAATAACCTAGAGCGTTAAAAAAAAAAATTAAATAAGCTAAACCAAACAATTTTTAAAGGGATGCCCTTTTTGGTCATTTTACATGAATAAGCTAAACCAAACACTTTTTAAAAAAGCTACTTATTAACTTATTGGCTTACAAGCTAACCCGAACACTTTTTTAGAAATTCCTTCTAACAAAAGTCCTTTTAACAAAAGTCCTTTTTCTCCAAAATAAGCTAACCCAAACACACCCTTATTTGATATTTGTATCCTGTTTCAAGTAGTGATGTATCCCAACCATATGGAGCTTCAACGTTAGATCCCCAATTCATTCATTCATTAACTATAGATAATGCAACTAAAAACTATAATCTATATGCATTTTATCCTGGTTTATTATCAACGCTTCTCAAATACGAGTTCTTTTAACAATCATTCAATAAAAACACATTAATCATGAAATCGATTTAACCTAATTGTCAGGGATTAAGACGCTCCGCCATCATTTTTTTTTTTTTGCTCAACGCATAACTAATTATCCAAAAACAAAAGAGAACATAAAATCAAACACTATAAGAAGAAGCAGTAAATTTAGAGAAATTCGTTAAAAAGAAATTGTGGACGAGCAACAATCAGAGCGTCAATGGGAAATATGACGACTGAAACGATATCTCGCCAGCTTTACTTTATCCTCCTGTTTTCAAATTGATGAGACAATCCGTAAATGTCTATCAAATATTTATGTATGAACAGAGGAATACAACTTTACTTGATTTGCTCAAGACTTAGAAGAAATAAGAGAATCGCAAGATGAAATTACGAAGAATTTGAAGCATTTAAAATGGAGGTTTTAAGGAGGAGCGAACTCCGTCGGAAGGCGAGAGAGGCTGTATGTAATGAAGAAGATGGGGCTGCTGGTAAGTATGTATTTATAGAGGGTTTGTGAAAACCCTAGATGGATATTTAGGTTCTTACCCCTCATTACTATTTTTACTATGAGATGGCATTAAACTCTTGTGGCTAAAGTAGAAAAACTGATCAAGATTCCTGGCGCAAACCTATGTTGAAAATTGATATATATAATAATATAGGGATTTTCACGCACTTTATTACGGGCGTTTGGTCATTATTGATTTGGTTCATTAGAATACGTCATACGAGTCTGATATTGGCATTTGGCTTAACAATTGTTGATAATCGACACGTGTTTTACATCGATTTAAAACGATAAAAACGAATACCTGTATTGGTACCGGTGTTGTTCGGTCGGTATTAGTCCATTACGATTAGGGATGTAAACAAGTCGAGCCGTACTGAACCTGGGTGGGCTCAGGATCGGTTCGTTTAAAGAACGAATCGAGTTGGGCCAACTCATTTTTCTTAATGAGCTGGAAAGTTGGGCTTGGGCTCGGCTCGTCGAAAGCTCGAGCCAACTCGGGTTTAAAAAGTTTATATTTTTATATTTTTTATACACATAATGATATACATATAACCAAAATAAATAAATAACACATTATTTAGGCTAATAGATTAGTACTTTTGAGAAAACTATAAATAAAATGAGCAAGAAAATTTTTTATGTTACTTACCTTAATATATATATTTTTAAATCAATATTACTAATTAAGACTATAGCTTAACAATCTATTTATTTTGATAAAAAAAAAACTAGCCATGTTACTTACTGGTATAAATATATTATATTATGTGGTTATCAACTCCATAAATAGATTAGATTGTTCTTCAAGATTTCATCTCTTATGTATATTCTTTGTAATTCTTCGTTAAAGACATATCTATCAATGAAATATCAGTCTCTTTCCCCTTACACTATAACGCCCCGCGTTTTCCTACTTTCTATATTTAGAAATCATCGTTCGTAAAACTATTTTTGGAAACTTCGTAGTCTTGTAATCGTTCTTTCATTAAAAGCGATGTAAAATCCGAGACTTGGATTATGAATAAAACTCGTATTTTGTTAATTACATGATACATATACTTTATATAGGCTCATACATTCAATTTCGTGGAACAATTGATACTTATTCGTAATTCTTGGAAACAATGTGCTAAACTTGTAAATAGATGAAACTTACGCATAAAACGGGTTTTGAACGTAAACGGCACTTGATTTTGATGCTTATACGCTTAATTATACTTGGTTTATATTCCTCATACTTAAATTTATCTTAAACTATGTCTTGTGGCATTTATAGTCCTTAAAAGACCTAAAAGCATCAAATAAACAACTCTAGGGGCCAAATTGTAACATTTTGAAACTTGTTTCCGGATCAGTAAGTCCGGGCGGCCCGCGTGGACTTACCTTGATCCCCTACGCGGCCCGCATGGGCATCAGATTCGCAGAAAACACTTTCAGCTGCATTTTGACGCGAATTGGCACAAAATCCCAACATCTAAACTCACCCAATCACCTCTAATCACCTCTAACCTCTTCCACTATAAATACAACTCTTCTCCAAGCATTTCTACACTTTCACAACCCTCAAATCTCTCTCAAACACTCTCAAGTTCATGCAAATTTCAGAAATTCGGACAGATTCATACACATTTACAAAAGTGAGCATAACTTGCTCATTTCTCAACGAAATTACTCGATTCTTCTTCCTACTTGCTTGGATAGTCATGGAGTTTGATTCCTTGACTTCTCCTGGGAGAAATCAGACCTGGAATTGCTCCGAAATTGTCCACAAACTTTCTGTTTTGTTTCAAGTTCTTCAAAAGTTGTTTAACTCATCCAACTTGTGTCTAACACATCTCACACCTATGTCCTAATGCTTACAACCTCTCTTATGGTTGGTTAAGCTTAAAAACAAGGTTGAGACACTATAAATCAGAGGTTAAAACCTCAAATACTTTCTGTTTTGTTAGGGTATTTAACCCACAAATCATGTCAAGCTTAGATCTTGATGGATGAGTGATTATGGAACAACTTGGGTTGTCCTACATACAATCCTCACATGATTTGATGATTTCTCTTTAGTTAGGTTGTTTATATTATTGTGTTAATCCTAGTTCGTGACCCTCCTTGGTTGTTTTTACATCAAGTGAAGTGGTGAACATTCACGGGGTTCCTAAATGGAAGCATGTTCTTCCTACCCCATACATGACATCTATGATAACTCGAGGTGCCTAAATGAAGACCCTAATCTTCTACCTCCTACTTGAATTATTGGACTAAATAATATGTAATACTTAGCCTAAATATATATATACACTCATTCGAACCTTTAATGCTGAACTTGTGTTTATATGTTAAAGTAGTAGAAGATCCTCTAAGACCTAAACCTTGTTGTGATTCTTATGGGTGTTCAACTCATAAAAACATTATCATAACCCTTGAGGTTACCAAGTGTCATACAAGTGTTATGTGTTGAAAGTTGTCATTTTCACATGTTATTCTCATAATTTATTTTTATGTTGTTTTAAATACCGAATCTCGACTCTAAGCATACTTGAACATTAACCCTTACACATTCAACCTTTTAACCTCATCGAACTCGTCAATAATTGGATAATTGGAAAGCATATGCAAACTTTGTGAGTATACTCGTATTCCCCTTTTTACTTTTACCACTTTTGGGGTGTAACATGTTTACTTATCAAAAACTTACACATGAATTATAAACTTATGGACTTTTCATAGCAACGAAATGATGACATGTGCTATGAAGAGGGCCTTTTGCATAAACACATGAACATTCCTATAACATGCTTGTATACGTGATTGCTTGATACTTTAAACTTGGGTGAAACTTATGTGTTGAACTTATCATTAACTTCGTACGAGCCTAACCGTGACATATGTAGCGCTATAGGATTGACGACCCGCCCGTAGACTTGTGGTTATGTCATGAGCATCTTGCGTCTCTTTTGGGTTGATATGTTAGACACATGCCAAATTTATTGTTCATCTTGAATCACATGCTTGCTATGTGGAAATGTTTAAAACTTATCTTTTGTTATGTACGTATCAAACTTGTATACTCGCATTTGCTTTTGTATTGAACTCTATTTTAAAACATGTTACAGGTTGAGGATGATGATGCTATGAAATGAAGTAGCGTTGATGCCTAGATACACATATAGACGTTTAGGTCAAATACATTGTATAAATGTCATGTTTGTTGTCATATTGTTTTTCTTGTATTTAACATGTTGTATTTCAAATTTCATGTATTGTAACATTTATTTATGGAAGAAAACAATTTATCTTTAATTCTATTGTCACAATTAGCGTTATGTGTGATGAGCAATCTTTCTTCGTCTCTCTCTGATGTTTCCGCCATCGGTTGGGGTGTGACAGATTGGTATCAGAGCCATAACTATAGGGAATTAGGAAAAGTAGGAATGCTTTTACCTAGTCTATAGTTTTAGAGTCTTATTCGTATATTTTGCTCGAACTACTACATGATACTTTATTTGTTTCTTAGTTATGCTATTTTAAACATGTACATCACTCGTGAGTAATATTCGACATGATATTCTTATGCAATAATGCTTGTCTTATTATGTGTTAATACTTGTTCCATTGTTCGATTCTTTATGTGTTACTCTAAACATATTTCTCTATGTGTTAATACATGTTTATCATTTCGTTATCCAAGCACCATTCTTGATATGCTTTCTTATGTGTTTATACTTGTTTATGTATTTCCTTTGACATACACTTCCCTCATGCATTTTACTCGATTATTCTAAATCCGACAACACTCATATTACAAAAATGAGACGACCTCACCAAAATAGGCGTGAAACCCACAATTTGGTGAATGACTCTCGATCCTTCTACTTTTCTTTTCTTACACGAAATTCACCACCAAGTTAGGAGTGAAATCCTTACCTTGATGGAGAAATTCAAATTTTAAATTCTAGTGGACCCTCGTCAAAGTGTTGAAATATAATTTTGACCTGACGGGTACCAACCACACTTGGGATACTAAATCGCCAAGTTAGGGGTGAAACCCGCACCTTGTCGACTAGTTCCATTCTTTGATTTTCATTAATCCCGCCAAGTCTCGAAATTTCAATTGAATTGGGGACATGTAGTAACTGGAAGGGTAAATACCGTTAACCGACTTGTCGGCAAGAGTATTTCACCTATTAGGCCAAAGCATGCTCCTTAAATTCGAAAGACTTTTTCGACCACTTTGGTTAGTCAACGTTCCGTTTTGGAACCATCTCAATTTTAATCAAACATACGTTATATTATTTACTTTATTAGATGCAATCTTTCAAATTCGAATTTACTTTCGATATTTTCTTCTCACACACGCATCATACTAAATCTTTTTCATACACTTATACATATGCATGATTTCATATAATTTAAATTCATATTTCTTGTAACGAAAGGTGGAGACGTATCATCGAGATAGGAGTGATTTCCTTACCTTGACGATTAACTCCACTTCCCTTTTCCTTAAAACGACCTCACCAACAAGTTCGGGGTGGTTCCCTTACCTAGGTGATCGTTACCAAGATGCCTCTTCAAAATATCTTATTATGCAAACTCGATCATGTTTTATATCTAAATTGTTGATCATTATTCAAAATACATACGTGTACGATTTCAAAATATATTGCTTTATCAAGCGTATTTTCTATCCTACAACCTATTTTCACCTAACTCATACACATGAGATTCTTAAACATATCTTAAACGTTTTACTACACAAATTTCCAAACCTTACGAAATGCTACCTATCAATTTAATCGGTCCAATGAATCTCTTGTACATGAACTTCATATTCGACTTAATTACTAAAACGCACTCATGATATATATCACCAAACTAAAGACTTTCATTCTCAATCGGAGGATCAAACCAACCTTTCTTTTATACCTATAAGATCTTATGGATGTTATATGATCATTTTACCAAAGACTCTTTTCAGCATCAACAAACCATTTGTTAGAACTTTTAACAATCACTAAGTCCTTTTGCTAAAATTCTTTTCTAAGAATCCTCGTTTTCACGAGAACCTCCTAAATTCATAACTTCTTGTTTAATGAAACGAACGCACTTTTGATTGAAAACCTTTTCCTACACCAATTTACAAAACACGTGGACAAGAAGACTTCTTGGAGACCGACCATCCTTGGATTACGTAAACCCTTTTAAAACAAAAGTAGCATTTCCATTCCTTACAAAATGCATTATGCTTAACCAATGAGTACCTTATATCCTTTACATATGCAACTATACTCTACATTTCAAACCAAGCTCAATCTAATTTTGATACGATAAACTCAACGTTTCGTTTAAACAACCCTACACACGTTCCATCCTACACGTTTTAGTCATTTTGACGCGACAATTCATTTATAATCATTCGTATTTACATACTTAACCTTTTGGACGATCTTACACACCTAAATCCGTGATGTCCCAACATACACTATATACGTAAATTTAAATATTCATACCTACACTTACATTCATACGTTTTATGCCTATACTTATAATCGTATTCATACTTATACTCTTACGTTTCATGTTTTTACTTATACTCATACGTTGCATACTTATACGTATACACGTACTACTGGTACGTGTTATGTTGATACACATACTTGCGTGCATATTCATACTTGAACTTATACTTATGCCCATACTTTCATTCATACATTCATACCCGTACGCAAGCGTAATCCGAAGGATTTGCTTACATGGGTCCTATACATACTTAAGCATGGACTTGCGTACAAATTATATTCTTATACGCACACATTCTTATTTTTAAAGTATGCCTACCCAAATTCATACACAACTAGTACAAGTTATGCGGATCATGCGACGATCAATATAATCACGGGTGAACACGGGATTATAGTGATAGGCGTATGAGAACCATAGAGTGTACTACTGTGTATGGTAAGACACGGAACGTAACATGACACCGGATACGGAACGGACGTAATGTGGTCAAAACATGGTGGATATGCCGCTGGTACTTCCTATATATAAGTGTTTTCACCATGTTACCAAACTCTCGTAAAACGTACCATGAGAAATTCAGTGCTTTACAGACCTATTTAGACCTACTACAAACTTTATACAACTCACAAACGCATTATATCCGATTATCCATGACGAGACTTCATCCTTAACACACTGCGTTCATCTATCCAACACGTATGCTATTCTTATACCTGCACTCTTTAAGATTCCTTCATTCATTCTACACTCGTATCATTCTCCTTATCATTTTAGTTCATACAAACCTCGTTCGCAATCAAGCTTGTTTAAACATTCGAGTCCTAACTTACCTCGTTACCTATAAAATAGTCTTCCTATTCCGGATTCTTGTGTAACTGTACTTAGTATACCTTTAAGGCTTTATCTAAAGTGCCAAACCTCCTCGTTTCACTCAATAAACAATCTTCTACAAATGTGATTTGGTTACCACGTCCCATCAAGATACAAGCCGTTTCTCAATATCTTCTTTCTTAATACGTCACTTTTTATTATTACGTCACCTTTTTAAATACGTCTCCAATTTAAGTTATTCGAACTTGCTTAGACTCACTGCACCTATATACGCACCTGCATGTTTTCAACTATGTTAGATACCTCAAATTATTTTAAACAATGAACTCACTCACAAATTTACCTTGTCACTCTCCAAAGTTTTGTGCCTTTCAAAATGTTTCAAAATTTTCAAGTCTCAAATTTTTACTAAAACTCTTCAAGTCTACCTCTTGAATAAATTTCGGGACGAAATTTCCTAAAGGAGGGGAGATTGTAACGCCCCGCGTTTTCCTACTTTCTATATTTAGAAACCATCGTTCGTAAAACTATTTTTGGAAACTTCGTAGTCTTGTAATCGTTCTTTCATTAAAAGCGATGTAAAATCCGAGACTTGGATTATGAATAAAACTCGTATTTTGTTAATTACATGACACATATACTTTATATAGGCTCATACATTCAATTTCGTGGAACAATTGATAATTATTCGTAATTCTTGGAAACAATGTGCTAAACTTGTAAATACATGAAACTTACGCATAAAACAGGTTTTGAATGTAAACGGCACTTGATTTTGATGCTTATACGCTTAATTATACTTGGTTTATATTCCTCATACTTAAATTTATCTTAAACTATGTTTTGTGGCATTTATAGTCCTTAAAAGACCTAAAAGCATCAAATAAACAACTCTAGGGGCCAA
Source organism: Helianthus tuberosus (assembly GCA_030545235.1). NCBI lineage: Eukaryota > Viridiplantae > Streptophyta > Magnoliopsida > Asterales > Asteraceae > Helianthus > Helianthus tuberosus. Next base: position 88,630,510 of record CM060356.1, on the reverse strand, counting down.
ATTGTAACATTTTGAAACTTGTTTCCGAATCAGTAAGTCCGGGCGGCCCGTGTGGACTTACCTTGATCCCCTACGCGGCCCGCATGGGCATCAGATTCGCAGAAAACACTTTCAGCTGCATTTTGACGCGAATTGGCACAAAATCCCAACATCTAAACTCCTCTAATCCACCTCTAATCACCTCCAATCACCTCTAACCTCTTCCACTATAAATACAACTCTTCTCCAAGAATTTCTACACTTTCACAACCCTCAAATCTCTCTCAAACACTCTCAAGTTCTTGCAAATTTCAGAAATTCGGACAGATTCATACACCTTTACAAAAGTGAGCATAACTTGCTCATTTCTCAACGAAATTACTCGATTCTTCTTCCTACTTGCTTGGATAATCATGGAGTTTGATTCCTTGACTTCTCCTGGAAGAAATCAGACCTGGAATTGCTCCGAAATTGTCCACAAACTTTCTGTTTTGTTTCAAGTTCTTCAAAAGTTGTTTAAACTCATCCAACTTGTGTCTAACACATCTCACACCTATGTCCTAATGCTTACAACCTCTCTTATGGTTGGTTAAGCTTAAAAACAAGGTTGAGACACTATAAATCAGAGGTTAAAACCTCAAATACTTTCTGTTTTGTTAGGGTATTTAACCCACAAATCATGTCAAGCTTAGATCTTGATGGATGAGTGATTATGGAATAACTTGGGTTGTCCTACATACAATCCTCACATGATTTGATGATTTATCTTTACTTAGGTTGTTTATATTATTGTGTTAATCCTAGTTCGTGACCCTCCTTGGTTGTTTTTACATCAAGTGAAGTGGTGAACATTCAAGGGGTTCCTAAATGGAAGCATGTTCTTCCTACCCCATACATGACATCTATGATAACTCGAGGTGCCTAAATGAAGACCCTAATCTTCTACCTCCTACTTGAATTATTGGACTAAATAATATGTAATACTTAGCCTAAATATATATATATATACACTCATTCGAACCTTTAATGCTGAACTTGTGTTTATATGTTAAAGTAGTAGAAGATCCTCTAAGACCTAAACCTTGTTGTGATTCTTATGGGTGTTCAACTCATGAAAACATTATCATAACCCTTGAGGTTACCAAGTGTCATACAAGTGTTATGTGTTGAAAGTGGTCATTTTCACATGTTATTCTCATAATTTATTTTTATGTTGTTTTAAATACCGAATCTCGACTCTAAGCATACTTGAACATTAACCCTTACACATTCAACCTTTTAACCTCATCGAACTCGTCAATAATTGGATAATTGGAAAGCATATGCAAACTTTATGAGTATACTCGTATTCCCCTTTTTACTTTTACCACTTTTGGGGTGTAACATGTTTACTTATCAAAAACTTACACATGAATTATAAACTTATGGACTTTTCATAGCAACGAAATGATGACATGTGCTATGAAGAGGGCCTTTTGCGTAAACACATGAACATTCCTATAACATGCTTGTATACGTGATTGCTTGATACTTTAAACTTGGGTGAAACTTATGTGTTGAACTTATCATTAACTTCGTACGAGCCTAACCGTGACATATGTAGCGCTATAGGATTGACGACCCGCCCGTAGACTTGTGGTTATGTCATGAGCATCTTGCGTCTCTTTTGGGTTGATATGTTAGACACATGCCAAATTTATTGTTCATCTTGAATCACATGCTTGCTATGTGGAAATGTTTAAAACTTATCTTTTGTTATGTACGTACCAAACTTGTATACTCGACTTTGCTTTTGCATTGAACTCTATTTTAAAACATGTTACAGGTTGAGGATGATGATGCTATGAAATGAAGTAGCGTTGATGCCTAGATACACATATAGACGTTTAGGTCAAATACATTGTATAAATGTCAAGTTTGTTGTCATATTGTTTTTCTTGTATTTAACATGTTGTATTTCAAATTTCATGTATTGTAACATTTATTTATGGAAGAAAACAATTTATCTTTAATTCTATTGTCACAATTAGCGTTATATGTGATGAGCAATCTTTCTTCGTCTCACTCTGATGTTTCCGCCATCGGTTGGGGTGTGACATACACCTCTTTCTTTTATTGTTTGTTGTTAGGCTAGTTTCACAACACGTTATCAGCAAGAAGTGCTCTCTTACGATAATGAGTACCTCCAACCTCTTCTTCCTCTATGTTTTCTGATTTCGTCTTTGAGGATGTTGGCTGTGTGGATGAGATGGGCTCATCGGAGACGGACTCAATTCATGTGACATTTGTGCTTGTAATCATTATATAAACCTTAAACATTTCAGTTATCAATAAAACAATATCATTTGACCCCAATTTTTGTTTATTTATGTTTGACATTTTGCATGTTTTGATTTTTATTCAATTTCAAACTCTATATCGCTTTCTTGAGAGTTATACGCAAACCGATGCGTAAACGTAATCAGTTTAACGCGAAAAACACTCCGGAACATCAATTTATGCTTAACATACCTTAAATAACCTTTACATAACTTAGAAATAAGTTTGAAGGCTTTGGTATGGCAAAATCAAGTTTATTCGCTTACAGGGACTAATTTCGACAAACTGCGAAAGTATGCTGATTCGTACTGTAACGAACCTTCCGGAACTTGATCATAAGTTAAACATACCCTAAATATCCTTTACATAACTTAGAAATAGGCTTTGAGGGGTTCGGTGTGCTAAGATAAACTTTTAGATCAAACAGGGATTAAAAGCGTCAAAAAATGCACAAGTTTGCATTTTCACGCATAACGTACGTTCTGAATACATCCGAACATCCAAAAATTTATGTAATCATTAAAATATTTTATTTTAGTGATTGGCATGATAAAATTTCATTCGTCGCGTAATTTGGATCGTTTTTCACGTCCGTTCGTGTTTCGTCGTAATTAACCGAATAACGTGTTCGTACGACCAAACGAACCGACATCTGACATATTTTCAAGCATTTTTCATGTCCCCTATACTTAGGCATCATTGTAGAGCCTTGAAAATGGCTTAATGGGCCTTAAATGCATCGAAAATGGCCTTAAAAGCATGCAGGGACTGAAACTGCCATTTTTGAAAATGTTTCTGAATCACCCGGAGGTCGCGGGCCATGTAGGATCTGCCTTGGCTCTTAAACGGGGCGCGAGCGACCTGCAGATCAGCTGAAAGTTGTTTCCAATTTGTTCCAGCTGTTCCCCTCACTCGCACATGGTTTTGAACATTCTATGGGCTCATTTAGGGGCACCCATGGTATTCTAAAACCATGGGCACACTTGTACAGCTCAGATCAAAGAACGTTTATCGATGAACTATGTCACACCCCCAAAATACCACATGCGGAATTCCCTGCGAGGCGTGTGTCGTACCAGGATCTTGCCACCAATCACATTGAACTCATAACAATAATTCAATTAAACTTTCATTTATTAGAATAAGCATTTTAAAACATTATTTATTAATCAGCGGAAGCATAATACAATAGTCAACAATTTCGTAACTCAAGTGTATAAAAGCCATTAAACTTGTCTTGTGATTCCTTGTAACTTGACACATGACCACTCCAGCATCCCAGACAGCAAGTTCCAACAACCTGTAACTAAAGGCCTGCAAGCATGCAGAAAAAGTGTATCAGACAACGCTGGTGAGTTCACTGATTTGTTAAACCATTCGTTACCGATTTCTGATTCAAGTTATGTTATGATGTGTTATGTTGATAATAACTCGATACCGCAGACGACCCTTTTTGCCCTTCTCCAATGCTCTATCAAACATTGGTCATGATTTAAAGTTATAAGTTCACGCCCGTCCTCTCCAGGTACGTCGTGAGGGTGCCAAACCTAATAGCGCTATCAACTAATAACTCTGTTACCCTACAAGCAACAACCCGGTAGTATGATGGGACTTAAGTGATAGAGAGTGAGTGTATTATCCAACATCAACATTTACTGAAAACCGTTGCATATCCCCTGCAAGGATATGCGTTTGTGAAATCCGCCTCACATCCCCTGCATGGATGTGGGTATTTGAAAACCGCTTCATATCCCCTACAAGGATATGGGTTTACGAAAATCCGTTTACAAGTTGTGTCTGTTTGATTGTCCCCACCGGATCCATGCTTGTTTTGAGTGAAGTGAACTCATGTAACACCTCGTAAATTTATGTCCAATAATATATCGACACGTGTCATGAACTTTAAACGTGTAAAGAATTGCTTTAGAGGGACTAAAGTTGACAAACAGAGAAACTATGTGAATAAAAGGGTTCAAAGTGTCAACAATGGATAAATATACTTCACAGTAGTCCTACATGATGTTTATACCCTTAAACAAATAAATCATGGATCATACAAAGCTAATTGTGAAAGAAAGTGAGAGATTACAAACTACAGGGGTTAAATGTGTCAACATGTTTAAAGTATACCTCTGAGTGACCTTTTAGCAAACCCGAAGCTTTGTAACGATAAATTATGCTCACTGGAATATGATAAAAAATTCACAAGGTTTCGATAAAGTATGAGAAAGTTATGATAATATTCGTATACGAGGGGTTAAAAGCGTCAACGTTGAAATTTAAGGCTTTACGGGTGATCACAAAGTTAACCAAGGACTTAACAAAGTTTGGTTAGGTCTTGGAGCCCTTAAAAGTCAATTTAGAGGGTTAAATATGCAACATTTGAAGTTAAAACCACGTTTGGAAGGACCAGGGACCTAAAATGCAAATATGGGAAACTTGTTGACCGGAGCCAACCTTGACACGGGCCGCGTAAGATCCCTATGGATCCTTACGCGGGCCGCCTGAGCATGCCAGCATCAGAAAAACTTGGCAGATGTCTGTTTCAGCAAGTTACACCGACTTTAAAGCATGGTTTTCGATTCTAGGGGCTTGTTTGATGGTTTAAAAGGGCCTAGGGACACTTGGGATGATCAGGAATCATCCCATAGACTTATTTGTTATGATCTTGTGCAATCAAAGCTCCTATATAAGAACCCACTTATTGCACCATTTGAGCACTTCACTTGAACAATGATCTTATTTATCTTTTGATCCGCCTGTTGATCTGTTTCAACTATTTTGTGATACGTAATATTACAATTTATTCAGTTGAAATAAATCTATCTTTTGCTTCCGCTGTGCATTTAAATTTGTGTTGTTTGACTATGATGATATCAACTACGTCACGATACTCCCCACCGGGCCCACCAGTAATACGTGGAAATATCGGGGTGTGACAGGTTGTTATTAGAGCCAACACTGAGTGAATTAAACACTAGCCTTTTGTGTTTAATCTCAGTTACACAATTGCACGTTCCTCGATTCTCGAGTCTAGACAAAGAACTTAGGACTAATCCTAATTCGTTTTATTTTGTCCTTTATTTGTTTCCTTGTTATTTTCTGATTAGCCCCTGCATGGGCAAGTCATTTCAGTTAAAAGTCCCGTCTAGGGCAACCATGTACTTGTTTAAATTTTAGTGGAACGGTTAGATTTAAAATATCATTCCTTTTATAAGATCTACCATTATAATAAAATGGCAAAATCTAAAAAGGACAATACCTAGCTCACGTGTCATCTTAAGACGGGGCTAGTTTCTCAATTAGATTCAGATCCTTGTTAACATCTCAATTTAGGATTGTTCTGCGTTAAATATTAAAAAGAATCTTAAAGGAAAAACCTAGTCTATATGTCGTTGCAGACATGGCCAAGATGGTAAAACCTATTCAAAGATTCAAATCTTTGTTAACATCTGTAAACATGTTAACACTCTTGGCAAAAATGTGATTCGATAAAATCACATAAGTCATTCTTAAATTGGGTTATTCCAATCTCCCTTAATTATATAATCATCCCTTAAGGATAAAGTGCCTACGGGCTATAATTAACGTCCTTTGGGACTAAAGACAGTGGTGGCCTACAACTCCCTGTCAAGAAAAGGTGATGAACTTTGATTCAAACCTTAATACCTCGATTCTGTAAAATCCTGGTTTATAAATTAAATTTGTCCATGTGACTAGGCTTTAGTGCTATTATTAAATTATAATTAGGGATTATAATAAAAATCCTAAATATATGCATGCTTAACAAATTAACCGAAATAGTTATTAAAGACCATGGTTAATAAATCGTCAAGAATGATAAGTACTGTATAGGCTTCTAAATAAAACCTTGTCATTAAATTTCTTTTATGTAGCAATTCAAGCTACATGGCTAGGTCGGAAGAAGTAAACAGTCATCCCCTGGAGAATAATGAGAATACTAGGATTAATATAACCAGGGAAGAGCTCCGTACACTGATTGATACAGCTGTATCTAAAGCTTTGGATAGGCAATTCAGGGAGTCTAGTGGGACGCACAGTAGGACCTCATCTGTACCCCACACTAACTCTGTCCCTAAGACTCATTCAGAGGCTCATAGCAAGCCACTCTCTAAGAAAGATGAACCAAAGAAGGAGGATGTTCAACACTCCTCAAATCAACACAGTGTTCCATCTAAGAGGATAGTATTTGACAGGGAACCACGTACCAAGTCCTGTACTTATAAATACTTTGTTTCTTGCAAACCCCGGGATTTCACTGGGGAGAAAGGAACGGTTGATTGTATGACCTGGTTGGATGAAATGGACACCGTGGTTGATATCAACGGTTGTGCTGAAAGAGATGTAGTGAAGTATGTATCCCAATCGTTCAAGGGAGAGGCACTAGCATGGTGGAAGTCTCTCATTCAAGCTGCTGGAAATATCCCACTTTACAATCTGACATGGGATCAGTTTGTTGCTCTCATTAAGGAGAATTACTACCCTCAACACGAGGTTGAGAGGATTGAATCAGACTTTTTATCATTGGTAACGAAGAATTTAGATTGTCAAGCTTACCTCACCAGTTTCAATACCCTCTCTCGACTGGTTCCGTATTTGATAACACCAGAACCCAAACGAATAGATCGCTTCATTGGGGGTTTAGCCCCAGAGATAAAGGCCAGTGTTAAGGCATCTAGACCTGCTACCTTTAGGTCAACAGCTGATCTATCTCTGTCTCTTACTTTAGATGCGGTCAGGCTGAGATCGCTAAAGAATTTGGAAGAAGGTAAGAGAAAGCGTGAGGATGATAACTCACGACGATCTGAGAAGAAGCATAAGGGTTACACGGACCACAAGAAGGAGTCTGGGTCCAACAAAGGTAATCAGCAGACAGAGGAAAAGCCAAAGCGCAAGACTTGCCAAAAATGAAACTTTGGAAAATGCAGGCTTGAGACCAAGTCTCAGTCAGGACCACCTGCATGTGGGTTATGCAATTCTAAGGAGCACAAGACAGTAGACTGCAAAAAGATTAAGGATGCTACGTGCTACAATTGCAATGAAAAAGGGCACATTAAGACCATCTGCCCTAAATACGCTAAAAAGCCCGAGGAAGCCAAGAAGACCAATGCAAGGGTCTTCCGTATGGATGCACGAGAAGCTGTTCAGGACGGTAATGTGATCATAGGTACCTTCCTTATAAATGATGTTTATGCAAGAGTTCTATTTGATTCAGGAGCTGATAAGTCATTTGTAGATAATAAGTTTTGTAAGTTGCTGAACTTACCTGTTTGAACCCTAAGTGTGAAATATGAGGTGGAATTAGCCGATGGCACCATAGAAACCGCGTCAACCATGTTAGAAGGATGTTTCATATCCATTAGGAACCACTCTTTTCCTTTGTCCTTACTTCCTTTGAAGTTAGCCGGTTTCGACATAGTAATAGGCATGGATTGGTTATCCCATAACCAAGCTCAGATCGTGTGTGACAAGAAGCAAATGGTGATCAAGACTCCGTATGGTGAGCCACTTACCATACAAGGAGATACCCAGTATGGACTGCCTGAGCAAGTGTCTATGCTCAAGGTATCTAGGTGTTTGAAGAAGGGTTGTGTCATTTATATGGCACAAGTAACTATTGATGAGCAGAAGCCCAAGGTTGAAGATATTCCCGTCATATCTGAGTACCCTAAAGTTTTCCCTGAAGAACTACCTGGTTTACCACCAGATAGGCAAGTAGAATTCAGAATTGATATCATCCCCGGAGCAGCGCCTGTCGCAAGAGCGCCTTATAGGTTGGCACCAACAGAGATGAAGGAGTTGAGGACACAACTAGATGATTTACTAGCCAAAGGTTTTATTAGACCTAGTTCGTCTCCTTGGGGAGCGCCAATCTTGTTTGTGAAAAAGAAGGATGGATCGATGCATTTATGTATCGATTATCGCGAGCTTAACAAGGTCACTATCAAGAATATGTATCCTTTGCCCAGGATCGACGATCTGTTCGATCAACTGCAAGGAGCAAGTTATTTCTCCAAGATCGATTTGAGGTCAGGCTACCATCAGTTGAAGGTTAGAGATGAAGATGTGCACAAGAATGTGTTTAGGACTCATTATGGTCATTACGAGTTCCTAGTGATGCCTTTTGGGCTCACTAATGCACCAGCAGCGTTCATGGATCTCATGAATCGTGTATGCAAACCATACTTGGACAAATTTGTTATCGTCTTCATTGAAGACATTCTAATTTATTCAAAGAATCAAGCTAACCACGAGAAGCACCTTCGATGTATTCTGGAACTGCTTCAACAGGAAAAGCTCTATGCCAAGTTTTCAAAGTGTGAATTCTGGCTTCGTGAAGTCCAATTCCTTGGACATGTTGTTAGTGAGCGTGGTATCCAAGTAGACCCCGCTAAGGTGGAAGCTGTCATGAATTGGCAAGAGCCAAAGACGCCCACAGAGATTCGTAGCTTTTTGGGTTTGGCAGGATACTATAGGCGTTTTATTGAAAACTTCTTGAGAATTGCAGCACCCCTAACTTCACTAACCTGTAAGAATATCAAGTTTAATTGGGGACCTAAGCAGCAAGAATCCTTCGACATTCTCAAGCAGAAGTTGAGCAATGCACCTGTGTTGACATTACCTGAAGGAATCGAAGAATTTGTAGTTTATTGTGATGCATCGCACACAGGTATGGGATGTGTGCTTATGCAGAAGGGCAAGGTTATTGCCTATGCTTCTCGACAATTAAAAGTGCATGAGAAGAATTACACCACCCATGACTTGGAGTTAGGTGCCGTTGTATTTGCACTGAAACTATGGAGGCATTACTTGTGTGGAACCAAGTGTGTGATCTATTCTGATCACAAGAGCCTTCAACATCTGTTTAATCAGAAGGATTTAAATATGAGGCAGCGACGATGGATGGAAACTTTAAATGATTATGACTGTGAGATAAGATACCATCCAGGTAAGGCAGATGTGGTTGACGATGCCTTAAGTAGGAAGGAAAGGGTTAAGCCCATAAGAATCAATGCCAAGAGCATTGAATTAAAGAACAGTTTGAATGAAAGATTGTTAGCGGCGCAGAAGGAAGCTGTACTAGACGCTAACTATCCTGATGAGAAGCTAGGAGTAACTAAAGAGCAGTTATCCTATGGCAAGGACGGAATCCTGAGATTAAATGGACGAATATGGGTTCCAGTTGATGGAGGACTTCTGGATGTTATCCTCCAGGAAGCCCACAGTTCTAAATATTTCGTTCATCCTGGAGCTGATAAAATGTACCAGGATCTGAAGGAAAACTATTGGTGGATAGGCTTGAAGAAGTCTATAGCTACCAATGTAGCCAAATGTTTGATGTGCGCACAAGTTAAAGCTGAACACCAGAAGCCGTCAGGTTTGCTGCAACAACCTGAACTTCCCACCTGGAAGTGGGAAATGGTGACAATGGATTTTATCACCAAGTTGCCTAAGACAAAGAAAGGAAATGATACTATTTGGGTGATAGTGGATAGATTGACTAAGTCAGCCCATTTCCTACCTATTAAGGAAACACACAGCTCAGATAAGTTAGCTCAGCTGTACGTGGATGAGATTGTATCTCTCCACGGGGTGCCAGTGTCTATTATTTCTGACAGGGATACAAGGTATACATCCCATTTCTGGAAGAGCTTTCAGCAATCCCTAGGCACTCGATTGAACTTCAGCACAACATATCATCCTCAGACGGATGGTCAAAGCGAGCGAACAATTCAGACACTGGAAGATATGTTAAGAGCTTGTGTTATTGATTTAGGTGGAAGTTGGGATGATCATCTTCCATTAATTGAGTTTTCATACAATAACAGCTATCACTCAAGTATCCAAGCTGCACCATTTGAAGCCTTGTATGGAAGGAAGTGCAGAACGCCCGTTTGTTGGGCAGAAGTTGGAGATGTCCAACTAACAGGACCTGATATAGTCCTGGAGAAGACCGATAAGATCGTGCAGATAAGAGATCGTCTCAAAGCTGCCAGGGATAGGCAGAAAAGCTACGCAGACAAAAGGCGTAAACCTCTAAAGTTCGAGGTAGGGGATAAGGTTTTGCTTAAAGTATCACTCTGGAAGGGAGTGATGCGATTTGGTAAGAAAGGTAAGTTAAGCCCAAGGTATATAGGTCCATTCGAGATCATCAAATGTGTCGGATCAATGGCTTATAAGTTAAACTTGCCTGAAGAGCTCAGTGGTATTCATAATGTATTCCACATCTGCAATTTGAAGAAGTGTCTGGCTGATGAATCACTAGTCATGTCACATAAGGATGTGCATATAGATGAGAGCTTGAAATTTGTGGAAAAACCTTTGTCAATTGAGGATCGACAGGTTAAGAAGCTTCGAAGGAAGCAAGTTCCAATTGTGAAAGTTAAATGGGATGCCCGCAGAGGTCCCGAGTATACGTGGGAGGTAGAGTCCACAATGGAAGAGAAGTACCCTCATTTGTTTAAGTAAATCTCGAGGTCGAGATTTCTTTTAAGGGGGTGAGGATGTAACACCTCGTAAATTTATGTCCAATAATATATCGACACGTGTCATGAACTTTAAACGTGTAAAGAATTGCTTTAGAGGGACTAAAGTTGACAAACATAGAAAGTATGTGAATAAAATGGTTCAAAGTGTCAAAAATGGATAAATATACTTCACAATAGCCCTACATGATGCTTATAGCCATAAACGAATAAATCATGGATCATACGAAGCTAATTGTGACAGAAAGTGAGAGATTACAAACTACAGGGGTTAAATGTGTCAACATGTTTAAAGTATACCTCTGAGTGACCTTTAAGCAAACCCGAAGCTTTGTAACGATAAATTATGCTCACTAGAATATGTGATAAAAATTTCACAAGGTTTCGATAAAGTATGAGAAAGTTATGACAATATTCGTATACTAGGGGTTAAAAGCATCAATGTTGAAATTTAAGGCTTTACGGGTGATCACAAAGTTAACCAAGGACTTAACAAAGTTTGGTTAGGTCATGGAGCCCTTAAAAGTCAATTTAGAGGGTTAAATATGCAAAATTTGAAGTTAAAACTATGTTTGGAAGGACCAGGGACCTAAAATGCAAATATGGGAAACTTGTTGACCGGAGCCAACCTTGACACGGGCCGCGTAAGATCCCTATGGATCCTTACGCGGGCCGCCTGAGCATGCCAGCATCAGAACAACTTGGCAGATGTCTGTTTCAGCAAGTTACACCGACTTTAAAGCATGGTTTTCGATTCTAGGGGCTTGTTTGATGGTTTAAAAAGGCCTAGGGACACTTGGGATGATCAGGAATCATCCCATAGACTTATTTGTCATGATCTTGTGCAATCAAAGCTCCTATATAAGAACCCACTTATTGCACCATTTGAGCACTTCACTTGAAAACTTCACAACTCATTTTCTGGAGGTTCCTGGAGCTCAAGACCCATTCCTAGTGATCTCTAGTCGTGCTTAGGACCTTTGTAAGTGTCCTTAACCTTCCTTAATTCAGTTTTGCTTAGTTAATTAGCCTAAAGTCAAACTGTCGTAATTAAGATTTGACTTCGTCATTAACCTTAATTTGTCCAGTCAAATTTCAAATTGAAAGTACCTATGAGTTGGTAATTATGTGGGCAATAAACCCATAAAAGGGCACCCTCTGATTCCCACTCTAACTAGGTCAATTGTCGGGGCAAAGTTAATCTTAAAAAGTCAACAGAAAGCTAATTTTCAAATAAATGCATAATTAGCAATGTTGAAGCTATGCAACCTGTTTTGTTATTAATATAACTTGGTAATTAATGTAAGAACATGTCTAAACATGTTCAAACTCGACAATTTTCAGTTTAAGCTCGGTTCGGAACCGAAATTCGCATAAGTAGACTTTTGTTTTGACTTTCAGTTCTGACACATTGGAGCATAGTTTAGAAATGTCTTAGAGCCTTATTAGGACCAGGTTTCATATAAGTATAACCCTCTGTGATTATACAACTTGGTTCACTAGTTATCCGATTCTTATGCATGTTTCCGTTAAATGCTTAAATGTTGACTATTATGCCCATATGACCTTAAAACATGAATTTTGAAAATGTAAAAGATTAGAAACCTTAGTTACTGATTTATAAACTTGTACCTAAAATTTGACATCAGTTTGAGGTCTAGATTAACAGTTACGCTCAATAGCGTAATTAGAAAGCTTTTTAGTATTAAATGGCGTAATTAGCATATAGCCTATCTAAACCCAAATTTTGACACCAAACTTTTTACCCATTGATATAAAATAATATTTTGGGATTTTTGGAGATTTTTATTTATTTTTAGGCTAAGCATAACATAGAGTTCTAAGCTTAATTCGGTAATTGTCGGTTTTGCCCTTTTAGGCTATAAAATGAGTTTTACCAATTCTTTTGATACCAAACCTTTTTCTACTGATCCAATATGATAAATAGAATATTTTAAGACTTCTGGAATAATAAAAATATCAGCTTTTCTTATAAAACCCAGAAATCGCCTAAAACCGCCATTTTACGCGTTTTAAACGCATAGTATGTATTAAAACCATTTTAGATATGTAAGACTTGATACCTACTGATGTTTTAAGTAAAATTTTATACTTTAATAGTAAGAAAAAAGTTTTAAACTCAGATTTCCAGATTTGACCTTTAAACCTTAGGTGAAATTACCAAAATGCCCTTTCAGTGCATAGTTTAGTTATAAAGGATAAATTTCACATATAGGTAATACCCTACTGATAAAACTTAGTAAATTAAGTATTTTTACTGATCACATCAGACCCGAAACTCAGATTTATATTTAAACCCTTTTATAACCTTTTAAATGACCAAAATACCCTTACGGGGCATAATTTGAGTTTAAATTCATTTGGGGCATAATAGAAGATATCTTACTGATGTCACAACATATTTAAAGCATATTAACTTAGGAAACCTGTATATGACTCTTTTGGTTACCAGTTACACACTTTTCGCGTTCGGATCGGCTTATGTAACTAGTTTGCATATATTAGCCGAAATGGGTCCAACCATATCATTTTCATCTCAAAATCCAGAATGTGTCTAGTTTACCCATATTAAACAAGTATCCAAGCTTGTCGGGTCTAAACCACATTCTAATCCGGTCTTCGCTTAATCATGCGTTTTGGACCGTATCCTCTTTTAAAACTAACCGGTCTAAGCTTAGGCTTAATTAAAGACCCGTTAGAATTCTAATAGGTTATTAAAAACCTTCGTTCCAGATTAGGAGCCCGGTAAAAGCTACGTGCACTTGCTGTTTTTGATTTATACTTTGCTCAGGTAAATACTCTTAACTTATTTTCCCTATATGGGCTTGGGATACGGTATTATAATAATACCGCTTGGTCGAGTATGTAGTCATTTAAATCGGATTGTGATTAATGCATTTACATATCTCGTTTAATCTGTATTATTTGGTGTATGGCCCTTGGGGGTTAAATGACCATGTCCTGGATATCCTTGGCATCATTCAAAGAAATGGCCACGACCTAAGCACGGGGTGTAGGCGTACACCTGACAGTTGCATTATGTAAAAACTGGTAATCCACTAAAGGAATCAACCTTGTGGGCATTATACATGTGGCGTGTCAGTTAATCTTGATCGGCTCTACCAACCGGCCCTGACGGACGACAAATAAGTAAAACTGTATACAAGATTATTTTTAATAATTGTCCCAAGTTATAAAAATATTTTTTGCCATGTGCATTCAAATCAATTTTCTAAAACATTTTCAAAATGAGTCAGTTAATTGTATTTACCAGTGTAAACTGACGTATTTTTTCCAAAAAGACTAAGTGCAGGTACTAGACGAAATAGGCTGGCTACTCCTGGCATCATTAATTAAGTCTCGCAAGCTCTAAATGCTAAAGTCTGTTGAACAATGATCTTATTTATCTTTTGATCCGCCTGTAGATCTGTTTCAACTATTTTGTGATACGTAATATTACAATTTATTCAGTTGAAATAAATCTATCTTTTGCTTCCGCTGTGCATTTAAATTTGTGTTGTTTGACTATGATGATATCAACTACGTCACGATACTCCCCACCGGGCCCACCGGTAATACGTGGAAATATCGGGGTGTGACAACTCACCTTGGTTTCCTTGGTATGACTAGCTACTTGTTCATACATAATCAGTCAAAGCGTATGATGTTCATGTACACAAAATCAGTTTACGTTCACGTATGTTCATAGTGTGTATTCGTAGCAAGGATCATCGCATAGATAACAATCATTCATAACACACGTAACAGATACGTTCACTATTCACATGCATGATTCGTAATAGCACTTAACAGTTAAATGAGTTATTCATCATAAGCAAGTCATGTTTCCAACAATGGTTACCATTATCGATTAGTTTAATAACCATAAATCGCGTATTCTCTATTTATATTACACAAGTATCACCACATAATAACATGCACGGCTTAACATTTGTTCATGCTATACAACAACCAAAACACGCATCATAATGTCATACAGTGGGCGGTTGAATTCCATTCTATTCGTTTACCGGTCAATTCCAAATATGGGTTGAAAATTATTACATTCCTCCTACTAGTATGAGTTCATATTATTTCAAGACCCATGCGATTATATAAACAATAGTGTGTGAGGAGCCCAATAGAAAGTTCAGCCCATGCCCAATAGCAGCCCAGCCGACGAAATACCATATTTCGTCAAGAGAACCAGTCGACGAAATACCATATTTCATCGGGAATCTTTCATCGAAGCTCTGATCTTTCGTCAACACATGCTTTGACGAAATACTATTTTTCGTCGGGTTGGAGTGTGTGACGAAATACTATGTTTCGTCGGAATCAAATATGACGAAGAAACTTAAGTTTCGTCGAACAAAAACTGTTACAGATCCAAATCAGTTACCATTTCACGTTCTTCCTAGAACCCTAATCTTATACGATGCTATTGATTCATACAATCTAACACACAATCCTTTCATGTATATGGTTTTGATCCAATAACTAACAGTCCTACATCATCAATCCAATACTCATACAATTATGAATCAATTCTCATAGTTTACTAACACAAATTCCTTCATCTAGGGTTTCCCTAATCATGGTATACCAAGCACGTAACATCACGTAGAAACATATTCGATCATAAAACTATTGTATCACACATAACAATCATTGATTTAGCAGTATTAAACAATGGTATAACACTAACCGGATCGGATGGTGAACATAATTGCTTGGCACGAATAGGGAGTTTCGTGAGAGAGAGAGAGAGAGTAGGTTGCCGTCAATGTAGATGGGAGGATCTAGGGTTTGCATAATGGTCAAATATGCGACATACAATGACCCTCTATGCAATATGTATTCTTTAAAAAGGATTGGGCCGTAACTACTTGGGCCGAAGTGTTGGAGTCTGTATGCCCAAGACACATATTAGATTGATGTGGCTAGTACGTTATGATCCAAGTCGAGTCATACCCAAATACAAGCTAGACAAACACTTATATTATTTATTTGTGATATGATCAAACAAATAAATATTAACACTTATAATATTTAGAAATTGGTTTTCTAAATAATTACACTTGAGAAAATAATAAATTATATGGATAATTTATTTTGAGAGAATAATTTATTTTG
This sequence comes from Helianthus tuberosus, assembly GCA_030545235.1. NCBI lineage: Eukaryota > Viridiplantae > Streptophyta > Magnoliopsida > Asterales > Asteraceae > Helianthus > Helianthus tuberosus. The sequence goes on along the minus strand of CM060356.1, from coordinate 88,614,548 downwards.
TTATTTAATGAGTTAAATAACATAATAAAAATAGTATAAGTCTTATAACATGTGATGTTATAATTTTATAAAAGTTATAAAGTTAATCAAGACTTAAATTATTTTATAAAAGAAATTACTTTTTTTTTAAAATAAAAGGGTGGGCCGCCCCCTGGTGTTCTTCCCAAACATTTTTGTCCAATCACTTTACATGCAATTTGCATGGTTAGAAGGGTCTTGATTGGGTGGTCTTCTCAAGACCATTTTGGTCCAATAAGCTCTCATGCACTTGCATGTGTAAGAAGCATGGTTATTGGCCAAAAAGGAGGTGCACATCTCTCATGGGTTTAAAAGGATTAAGATGGCAAAAATAAAAAAAGTAGAAGAGTTGTTCTTGCTCTCTAAAAATCGACCATCATAAGGGTATCTCAAGTGTTCGGGTTTTGATATTTTTAGTGTTAAAAATCCTAGCTAATCTCGTGGTGTTTGTTGGAAGCTTGGGGTATACAAGCTTGAGGCCTTCTACTCTTGAAGGCAACCATTCTTGAAGTATCATCCGTTTCAAGTTCTTTACTCCAAGAAGGTAGTTTTCTAAACATCTTATGGTTGTGTATGATAGTATGCATGTTCATATATGGATCCGGGTTTTGGGATTTTTCATATAAATGGAATTTATATTTTGAAAGGTAACATGTTTTAAATATTTTTCTTCTGCGTTTTTATTTAATATGGATGAAATTGCTTTGATAAACATGTTAAAATCCCATCACGAAGGCTTTATACGACGAAAGACCTCCTGGCGAAACATATGTTTCGTCGGGTTTGGGCATGTGACGAAAGCCCCATATTTCATCGAAGCCCATATGCCATAACATGTTTCCATTACCCATAAACATTTTAGTGATACTAACTATACTTAGTCAATCAATTACACAAAACATTACATAGACCAATTGTAATCCAAACAGGATTATAAAACAAGTGGTTCATAGAAAAGGACCTTGAAATCTCGAGTTATCACATCATCCCCAACTTGAAAGATATTTCGTCCCGAAATTTGACAAGTAATCCCGAGGCGATAAGGTGTTAAATCAGGATGACTGTGGATTTTCCGCGGGTACCACATCATCCCCAACTTGAAATGGAATTTCGTCCCGAAATTCGTCAATGACATCCAAGATTGAAACAACCGTTTGAACAACTGGGAAATACCAGAACTTCATCCGATCATTGCGTTTCCATGTGGATTCCAGTCCACATCTTGAGTTCCAACGAACTCCCACGATTGAAATTCGACTGTGTTAACGAACCTGGACTCCCTCGTCCACGCTTTCGACAGACCCCTTGACAACTGCAACTTGGCTAATGAAGGTATCATAAATGTTTCCTCGGCAAACGCCTCTATAGATTAGCGAACACCGTGAACGTTACCCAATTTGTCAGGTAACTCGGGTTTGTGAGCCATGTCACCGATTCGTTCCAGAAATCCAAATGTCCCAACGTATCGTAAACTAAGCTTGCCACGTTTTCCATAGTGTACTGCGCCCTCTCAAAGTGAGACTTTCGATTATGGTACGATCACCTACAACGATCTTCCAGCGTTTCCTATGCTTATCAGCCTTCCTGAAGGTTACGCGTTGCCGCCCAACGGTTCCTGATCCAAACAATCTTCCCAAGAGTTTCGAGTACAAGTCCTGGACCCGTGTTTAGGTTGTCATCCACCCCAGTCCACAAGGAGGTTGGCATTATCATCCATGCAATGCCTCCAGCAGAGTTGTATGCATACTAATGCGGCAATGGCTGCAGTAGAACTCACTCAAAGATAAGTGTCCTTCCGATCTTCACTAAAGACAATCATACACATACTAGTAACACGCCTTCGAGTGTCAGGATGGTTCGTTTACTCTGTCCGTTTTTCCAACTGTGATAAGCAATGCTCATGTCTAGACGTGAGCCTCGAATGTTGCGTATTGCCTGTCATAAATCAAGTATAGATCAAACCTGAGGTAACAGGAGTTGGCACCTCGTGCCTAAAGCCGCGTATCTTAAAGGAACACTCACAGCTTGTGAAGACTCGTCAGTTTCCCTGATTGCAAGAAAGTGTGCTGGTTACGTGAGACAATCAACGATCACCCAGGTGATACTGTTTTCGTTCTGAGTTTTAAGTAGATCAGTGACAAAACCCATGGCATTCTATTCCAATCCTCCAAATGGGTGCTTCTGATTACTGACACAAACCAGAAGGTTTCAGATGTTCCACCTTGGCTTTCGCTATGCTTCGCTGTGTAGGCCTTCAAGCCTAGTTGCCAGTACAAGATCCTTATATACTAACATATTCCATTAAAAATCCAGATGACTAGAATATCGAGGCTGGTGTGCTTTGCTCAACACAAGTTCCCTTGGATTGTTGTACAGTGGAGTCCGTAGTCGTTCCATGGAGTAGCGAATATCGTCCAACTTGTTAGAAGTTGCTTCTCCATGCCCCGCATGGGTTTAACCTGAAAATTCTCTTCCTTCAGTACTCCAGTTTGAACAGAGCGAGTCTGATCAGGTAAGTTAGAGTCGATAGTGACCTGCAAAGCTCGAGCTCGTTCAGGTTTCACAGTCGTAATCATTCAAAAGTTCCATCCAGCTATGCCATTACATGTTTTAGCTCTTTCGAAATAAAGGTACACGGGGGGGCTCTTGTGATCGGTCTAAGCAGTGTATTCGGTACCGTCCAAGTAATGCCTCCAACCTAAATCCAAGACCACGTCTTCCACCCCAGGTTGTGAGTCGTGCAATTCTTCTAGTTAATCCACCACGTAAGCCATCACCCTCTCGTGTTGCATTGGAATGTAACTAAGACCCTGATTCGGACCATTATGGTGTACCGCTAGATCACCTGCACCCTCAGGTAATGACAGTACTCAGTGCATTGTTGGCTTGGGTTTCAAAAGCTGAAAAGATGTCCTCCTGTTTTGTCTCCTACGAATACACAGCACCTTTCTGTATTAAAGGGTTTAGAGCTGCGCAATCTTCAAAAATCCCTCGATGAATCTGCGATAGTATCCAACGTGACTAAGAAATTATTATATCCCCGAAGGACTCTTTGGTGCCGATCAAGTTCTAATAAAATGGATCTTAGCAAAATCCGGGTGTATTCCCAATTTGTTGACTACGTGACCAAGAAAGTGTACTTCTCGAAGCCTGAAGTCACACTTTGGCATACTTCGCGTGGAGTTACTCCTCCCCTAGGAGCCCTAAGATAAGATACAAGTGTCGTTCATGTGTTCCTTTCTCCTGGAAGTGATTCCAAGCGTCATCAATAAACACGGCGGACAGCTTGAGGAGATGAGGTTTACACATAATGTTCATGTGGTCCATAAAGTTGCTGGTGTATGGAATAACTTGAATGTCGTACACAGAAAATCGTAATAGCCATACTGCGTTTGAAATGCCGTCTTAGGAACATCCTTCTCCTGGATTTCCATCTGATGATTGCCCAATCTCAAGTCGGTTTCCGAGTAGATGATTGACCCTTGCAGCTGGTCAAGCAGGTCGTCTATGCGAGACAGGGGTGATGGTCTATGATAGCCACCTTGTGGTAGTCTGTACACGTATGAAAGGACTCGTCCTTCGTTTTCACAATAGAGCGCGTTTCCCAAAACGAGGAGCTAGATCTATAAACTCCCCTCCTGTAGTTTCCTGAAGTTGATTGGACAGATCTTGCAACTTTCCAGGCGCCAGACGATAAGGAGTGCAAATAATCAAGGCTGCCTCGGGTCATGTGATCAATCTAAGGCTCTACCTAATCAGTTGTGGAAGTAAACCTGAAAGTTCCTCAAGTAGCACGCTGAGTGGAATCATGAACAATTGGTGGATCCTCGATCCTCTTTCCTTAGCCTAAACATTAGTAACGGTTGCCAACATAGTGGGGTAGTCCCTTCGTAGAAGCTCCTGGCTTTCATTGCTGAAATGATACTAACCTTCACACCACACTGATGCTTCAGGACAGACGACGATTCTCCACTAGAGAGAGGGACACTCAAAATTTTCTCCTCACAAGGTATGCATGCGCGTTATCTGGATAACCAACCCACACTAACTACTACAACAAACTATTAAGGGTAGGTGTCGAACACTTGTCCCACAAGGTCGAGTTTGCATCCTAACGAGCATAGGAGGTTTCCATTGACTTGTCACCAGTCGGTTCCACAACAGGTTTGGTTTCCAGAAGTATCAGGGTTAAACAGAACAGAGACGGAGCGATTAGTTACTCAAAACATACAAGCGACCATGTTGCCGTTACACCTGGCGTTTCCTACGCCAATCCTAGATACCCTTCCATGAGTATCGTTTCTAATATTGTTGTTTTCGTTATGAGAATTCTCAATACTGTCGTCGTTCCCTGGTTCGTTGTCGTCTTGACTTAACCACTGCCAATCCATGTCGTAGGCACCTCCATTTCCATACTGTAGGCTATGATCACGAGTACCTTGATGTCGTCGTGACTGTTGCCTCTGATGTCGTTGCTTGAAACGGAGCCTGACGATCTTTCACCAACTAAGTCCATCTTTTCACATTCTGTGCCACGTCCTATCGCGCTACTCATTGTGCTGGTAGTCACACTTTCCACACTATAATCAGTTGTCAAAGCTTATGCCCCGATTGATTCGTAAGAGTTGACTCCCATGAGTCGCTGACTAGGGTTAAGGATTCAATTGAAGTCAATTTGCTGGTGTTCGTTGCCGGTAATCAGGGTTGTCAGAATACTGGGACCGGTAAAGTACTACGCTCATCCTCTTGTCCATCGATCTAACAGGTTAATTGAGTATTACATGGTATGTTTCCAGAGTGTTGCAGAAGTGATCGCACTTTGGGGTCTAAGACATCAGTACATTGAGTTCCTGCAACAAAGAGGTGTGAGAGAGGTATAGACCAATCATTGACGCTGGAACATCCAACTCAGGGATGTTCGTACAAGCACCTAACTTTCTACCCGGTTCACTAGGCGTTCAGATGGGTTTTCAGGTAATACTCGATAGCATCGAGGTTCGAAAGGATTCAGAGAGGAGTGAAAAGATCGCGTTCGAGTATGAGACAATCACTGCTATGACTCCTATAGACTGTTGTGTTTCACATCGATCAAATAACGGAACGGGACCCCTTTTTTCACTTGTTAAGCCTCTCTGGGACTCACATGCACCCCCACATTATTATTATGTGTGCACCCACAATAATATTGTGATTTGCATGCTCATCTCAGTTCCTCCTAACTCGTGTCAAATGGTTCCTCAAACTCAAATGTCAAACGGAGGTTGTCAAAGTAATAAGATCATACAAGTCCATGGACTATGGTATACTATCAACGTATCATAAAGTAAGCAAGCAATCCATGCCATCATGTTATAGTGACAAGTGTATGTTCGCATGTTACGTAATAAACAAATGTGTACTAGTCATGTAATGTATGCAACAAGTGAGAAAGACGAACCTTGCAATCTGGAGCTGAGTGTCATGGTCGTATTCACATTTTCAGAACTGTTCGGTTATAATCTGGTTTTATAAAAAACGTTTTAAAACCAAGTTCACTATAACCAGTGGCTCTGATACCAAACTGTCACACCCCCAAAATACCACATGCGGAATTCCCCGTGAGGCGTGTGACGTACCAGGATCTAGCCACCAATCACATTGAACTCATAACAACAATTCAATTAAACTTTCATTTATTAGAATAAGCATTTTAAAACATTATTTATTAATCAGCGGAAGCATAATACAATAGTCAACAATTTCGTAACTCAAGTGTATAAAAGCCATTAAACTTGTCTTGCGATTCCTTGTAACTTGACCCATGACCACTCCAGCATCCCAGACAGCAAGTTCCAAGAACCTGTACCTAAATGCCTGCAAGCATGCAGAAAAAGTGTATCAGACAACGCTGGTGAGTTCACTTATTTGTTAAACCGTTCGTTACCGATTTCTGATTCATGTTATGTTATGTTGATAATAACTCGATACCGCAGACGACCCTTTTTGCCCTTCTCCAATGCTCTATCAAACATTGGTCATGATTTAAAGTTATTAGTTCACGCCCGTCCTCTCCAGGTACGTCGTGAGGGTGCCAAACCTAATAGCGCTATCAACTAATAACTCCGTTTCCTTACAAGCAACAACCGGTAGTATGATGGGACTTAAATGATAGAGAGTAAGTGTATTATCCAACATCAACATTTATTGGAAACCATTGCATATCCCCTGCAAGGATATGCGTTTGTGAAATCCGCCTCACATCCCCTGCAAGGATGTGGGTATTTGAAAACCGCCTAATATCCCCTACAAGGATATAGGGTTACGAAAATCCGTTTACAAGTTTTGTCTGTTTAATTGTCCCCACCGGACGCAAGCTTATTTTGAGAGAAGTGAACTCACCTTGGTTTGCTCGGTATGACTAGCTACTTGTTCATACATAATCAGTCAAAGCCTATGATGTTCATGCACACAAAATTAGTTTACGTTCACGTTGTTCACGTATGTTCATAGTGTGTATTCGTAGCAAGGATCATCACATAGATAACAATCATTCATAACACTCGTAACAGATACGTTCACTATTCACATGCATGATTCATAATAGCACTTAACAGTTAAATGAGCTATTCATCATAAGCAAGTCATGTTTCCAACAATGGTTACCATTATCGATTAGTTTAATAACCATAAATCACGTATTCTCTATTTATATTACACAAGTATCACCACAAAATAACATGCATGACTTAACACTTGTTCCTGCAATACAACAACTAAAACACGCATCATAATGTCATATAGTGGGTGGTTGTATTCCATACTGTTCGTTTACCGGTCAATTCCAAATATGGGTTGAAAATTATTACATGCCTCCTACTAGTATGAGTTCACATTATTTCAAGACCCAGCCGATTATATAAACAATAGTGTGTGAGGAGCCCAACAGAAAGTTCAGCCCAGGCCCAATAGCAGCCCAGCCGACGAAATACCATATTGCGTCAAGAGAACCAGTCGACGAAATACCATATTTCGCCGGGAATCTTTCATCGAAGCTCTGATCTTTCGTCAACACATGCTTTGACGAAATACTATTTTTCGTTGGGTTGGAGTGTGTGACGAAACACTATGTTTCGTCGGAATCAAATATGACAAAGAAACCTAAGTTTCGTCGAACAAAAACTGTTACAGATCCAAATCAATTACCATTTCATGTTTTTCCTAGAACCCTAATCTTATACGATGCTATTAACTCATACAATCTAACACACAATCCTTTCATGTATATGGTTTTGATCCAATAACTAACAGTCCTACATCATCAATCCAATACTCATACAATTATGGATCAATTCTCACAGTTTACTAACACAAATTCCTTCATCTAGGGTTTCCCTAATCGTGGTATACCAAGCACGTAACGTCACGTAGAAACATATTCGATCATAAAACTATTGTATCACACATAACAATCATTGATTTAGCAGTATTAAACAATGGTATAACACTAACCGGATCGGATGGTGAACATAATTGCTTGGCACAAACAGGGAGTTTCGTGAGAGAGAAAGTAGGTTGCCGTCAATGTAGATGGGAGGATCTAGGGTTTGCATAATGGTCAAATATGCGACATACAAGGACCCTCTACGCAATATGTATTCTTTCAAAAGGATTGGGCCATAACTACTTGGGCGAAGGCCTTATACGACGAAAGACCTCCTGGCGAAACATATGTTTCATCGGGTTTGGGCCTGTGATGAAAGCCCCATATTTCGTCGAAGCCCATATGCCATAACATGTTTCCATTACCCCATAAACATTTTAGTGATACTAACTATACTTAGTCAATCAATTACACAAAACATTACATAGACCAATTGTAATCCAAACAGGATTATAAAACAAGTGGATCGTAGAAAAGGACCTTGAAATCTCGAGTTGTCACCTCATCCCCAACTTGAAAGAAATTTCGTCCCGAAATTTGACAAGTAATCCCGAGGCGATAAGGTGTTAAATCATGATGACTGTGGATTTTCCGCGGGTACCACAAACGATCCTAACGGTTACCCGAAAACTATAAATACCCCCCAAGTTTTTCAATCCAATCTCACACTTTGATCTGATTTCTCTAAGTTGAAGGATAAAACCTTCATACCTAAGACTTCTAAGATCAAATCTTCCTCGCTTGGACCTCTTGTAAGCTTCTTTCATTCTTTCATGCGTTTTTAAGCGTGAAAGTCAAACAGTGTTTGACTTTCTGCTAGACCAGTCAATGGTCAACACGAAGTTCGTTTGAACTTCGCAACGTGAGCGTAATCATGATGGTCATAGTCATTGGTGACTATACCTACTGATTACCACGTTATTTAGGTATAGTGACAAGTCATAGTTTCGGTCAAAATGCGCGTTTATGCGTATTTTGTAACCAAACTATTCTTGGGTGTCAAAACACTTTGTTTTGATATCAAACTTGTTTTCTAAATTCTTTAAACATGTTTTAACATCTTTAGCTCGTCACTTTAGGTTTAGTGCTTATATAGGGTCGTAAGATAAGCGGTCTAAACAACCGCTTAGACTTTCGAACCCGACCTGTTTGGTCAATCATTAGGATCCGACCAAACACATTAGGTGACCATAGTTGTATAAGGAATAACCTTCCGAGGTTATACCTTATGGTCACATCGTTTAGTTAGTTGTATGATAGGTAGTTTATATGCCTTAGGAAAATGACCAAAATGCCCTTTTGCGCATAAATTCATTTTAAGCATATGTAACTTAATTTTTGACATCTAAACTGATTAGGCGACATTATTAGACATGTTAAGGCATATATTACTTGTCATAGGACTAGTTAGGCAGTCCGAACACGTTTTACGCGAACGACGCGTTAAAGTAGCGTAAGCTACCTAAACGAGTCGTAATGGGTCGTAAGCACTTAGGATAGGTTCTGATTTAGAATGTAGGCTATGTTAAACCATATTACATGAGTTCCTATACTCATTTGGTTAACGAAACCACATTTTATCCGATCCTCTGATTTAGGTCCGGTTTATTAACGTAGTTACCTATATTAGGTGCCGATTGATTCCGTGATCTTTCTAGCATTGCTTTGTTGTTATCCAAAGACTATTGAGCAATCTCAAGTGAGTACATAGTCCCCTCTTTTACTGTTTTCAAATATTTTGAGGTGAAACACATATGCCTACTTGTTATTTTCGTGCTTTTTCATGATTTCATATCTTATACTTACTATGTTCATTAGTACATGTATAGTACATGATTTTATCCATGTTTTTGCTATGTATGTTGAATTATTGCATACTTAGTACATTGTTTTACATCACATGCTATGTATGTTCATTTATTGCATACTTAGTACATTGTTTTACATCACATGCTATGTATGTTTATTTATTGCATACTTAGTACATTGTTTTACATCACATGCTATGTATGATTCATTTATTGCATACTTAGTACATTGTTTTACATCACATGCTATGTATGTTCATTTAGTGCTTACTTAGTACATTGTTTTCAAATAACATGCTTACATTTTGGTATGACATTTGGTTTGTTTAAATGGGACAAAAATACATTCATTAACATTGATCACGCCGCTTGGTAGTAAGTAATGGTACCATAGGAATTGATAACTCCCATTCCTGAAATCCTAGGTTTGTTTGGGTGGAAGGAGTGACTGAATCCAATATACATAATTCAGATAAATCTTTAATTTGTTTAAGGGTTTGTCGCCACAGTCGCAAGGCTTGAATGTATGCATTTTAACAATACCGCATAGATGTTTGTATCAGTATAGCATGCAGTTATTTTACAAAACATAACTTTGATTTAAACTATGCTTTATTTCAATACCTTGTTTTGTGCATTTTACCTATGGTTTAGTTGATATATTTCACTTGCCATACATGACATTTGATTACACATTACATGATTTACATTGGACAATAGACATTGTTTACACATAATCATCTTGACATTTGGTTACACATTACATGATTTACATTGGACAATAGACATTGTTTACACATAAACATTTTTGACATTGGTTTAAACATTACATTTTGGTGGTTTGTTTGGGTAAGTGATTTAAATAACGAGGCGTGTGTAATATGATAAAAACATGGTGGATACGCCGCTGGTACTTCCTATATATAAGTGTTGTTATAATATTACATATCATGGCATTATTTAAACCATTTCAGTTATAGACATATTACATTATACTCAAATAACATATCTTCACAAAGACATTGTTTTACAAACAGTTTATTTTATACAACCCATTTTACTTGGTTATTTAATTAACCATACACCTTTCTTTTATATAATCTGATTTCTTATCAAATTTTCGTATGATTTATAAAAGAAAACACTTAACAAGATTCATGACTAACTTTTATCAAACATTTCTTTAAACTTAAGTCATGAATCCTATTTTAACAAAACATATGTATCTCACAGGCATTTTTATGCTGACGTACCTATTTTCACATGTGTTTCTGGAGCTGTTGCATAGGGATGATCAAGTTACACTTAGGCGGACCTGTGCCTTAGTGACATAAAAAGAAGTTAGACTAGTTTAATTATGTTATGTACTCTTGTTTTCTTTTTTTTAAGACGATGTAACTCCCCTTTTTTATAAATAAAACAAAACTTTAATTACCATGGTTGTGAAACAATAATTCTGTTGCAACACTCCCCGACGTTTCCGCCGCGGTTTGATGTTTTACGCGGTCGGGGTGTGACAATTCAGAACGTGAAAATTTTAAAAGAATATGAGGTAAACTATCTGCTTTTATTGTAGGTATTTTATTGATGCCCACGACAAGTTAAATAAAATGTCCATGTGAATCATATAAATGCAGACAATCTTAAAAACCTATTTGTACATTCTCTAATCGCGTCAAATACATATTATAGTGTCTGCATATAATTAATATTGATTTGCTAGTTTAGGCATTTTAGAGATATTTAAATATATTTTAAAGCATAACAATGCTCTTAATTAATATTAAATTGTGCTTGGCTTAAAGTGATGTTTAAAAATGTTAAGAAAGCATTGATAAACAAAAGTATATGATTTCTGTAAGTTAAATCATTCGTTTGGCTGCGTCAATAATGACATTCTTTTACTTCTCTTTGAAATATTAGTTCTTTTCTCCCTATAATTCTTCTCATATTCATGTGTTAATAAGCTAGTTTCACAACACGTTATCAACACGATAGCAACCACTGACTTATTCAAGTTGCACTCTTTTTCCCTTGACTAAGTTTTGTCCCATTGAGTTTTCTTAGTAAGGTTTTTAATGAGACAACATACCTGATCCAAAAGTATCAGGGGGGGGGGGGAGAGAAAATGTTTGCTGCACTTTTTTTTCCCTTAGTTGAGGTTTTGTCCCATTGGGTTTTCCTAGCAAGGTTTTTAATGAGTTAGCATCTCAAAGCGTATTAAGCTGATAACCAAGGAGGAGTGTTATAAATATATTATATTATGTGGTTATCAACTCTATAAATAGATTGGCTTGTTCTCCAAGATTTCATCTCTTATATATATATATATTCATTGTAATTCTTTGTTAAAGACATATCTATCAATGAAATAACAGACTCTTTCCCCCTACATCTCTTTCTCTTATTGTTTGCTATTAGGCTAGTTTCACAACAGTTACTAACTAAATAACATTTCTTAAATATATCATAATATACACGCGCACACACACATCTATAATTTAGGGTTTAATTTAAACGTGCCAAATGAGTGAGCCGCGAATCGAACCTACCTTGGCAACAAGCCGAGCCAGAGCCAGCTCGTTTAAAACCGAGCTAACTTAGAACTAAGCTTTTTTCGAACTTTTTTCGAGCGAACTTCGAGCGAGCCCCGAGCCACAAACTTTTTGAACGGCCCTAGTTACGATACTGGTAATACTTGATATAGCTTACGATACCAAAAAATATTTTATTGCGAATATAATTTTGTGTTCAATGAATTTTATACCGCCACATTCATAACTCTTAGTTGAATACTTGCTTTTATATAGAAACATGTGCCATATCATTTACCTTACTAATTCATTAAGGCCATTCGTATTAAAAGAAAGCAAATTAATACTTATAAAAGATTTTATGTCACACCCTGCTAGTAGCGGAAGCGTATTGTGTGTGACTTAAGAAAGGTAAGCATTGCATCCAATCATGTAAACAATATAAACCAACAACGATGCCATAGATATATTGATTTCATCCAAAGTTTACAAGTTGCCAACATGGTTTCAAGTTTCAACAACATTCACAACGTTATCCAACACATAGATATTAATTTATTTTACACATCACAAAAGATTGTTTTTGACATAAAACATATTGAGGTTTTGTCCCCTATATACCCATACGAAGTTGGGATATAAAAGACAAATCCTCCAAAAGCGGCAATCGTTGTCATTGTCATTCCCGTTTCCCGTAGTGAATCACCGGCTCAAGACTTGTTTCCTGAGATACATGTAGTTTTAAAAAGTCAACAAAAGTTGAGCGAGTTCATGCAGTTATTGTTATCATATGAAATCTCATGTTTGTAATCTTGTAATGAAATCATGGTATGTTATTAGTATTCATGGAGTTTTAAGGATCTATTAGTGTGCCGCGAACACCCTGACATATGTACCATAAGTAAGTAACCAAACCGAGACAACTTTGACATCATTGGGATCACAAAAGCACTCCTAAGGTACAAACCAAGAGTGGAGTGCGTCTCAAGCTCTATAGATCTATCTCTTTTGCACCTTGGTCACTAAGTGCTTAATGGTTACTATTGTCATCATCCTACTTACGCCCATTGTGATTTTAAAACACTTAAGTTTGTTTTAATCAAATGGTTTTTCCGGAAAATAAGTTTTGTTGATTGATTTTACCACTTGTAGGTTAGGGGTTCATCACATTGTTTTTCAAAATACCACTTGTAAGATAGGTCCAATCAAGTTCAACCTAATGACCTTGATTAACCTATTTATAAAATCACAACCTCTTTTTCAACCATATGGCTTACCAACCAATACCACTTGTAGGTTGAATTCTCAAGATGCCGATTCCTACTCCTCACTTACCAACCTGGGAGTTCCGGCAAGTCATACTAGTGAACAATTTTCAATTTTTCAAAAACAATATAAGAATGATGCCAATTTATGCTCCACGATTACCAACTTGGGAGCTCCGGCAAGTCCAGATTTTTACTGATCATAATAAGTTCCATCCCAGTCACAAACCTGGGACGAAACACACTTACCTGGTTTCTTCATTTTTTTCTCATAAAACTGCTTCACCCCTTTGACCTTCCCGTCAACCATCTTTCCAAAAATGTGTTTCACTTTAGAGTTAAAGGCCTTTTCAACATCAAATTCTTTCTTTTCTGAGAAAAATTGATTTGAAATCTCAATTTTACCAATTTTTTTGTTTAAAATTTCCAGCCCTCAATGGTGGAAAATTTGCATCATCCATTGGAGGAACTGAATTCTCACTTTTAACCCCAATTTGTGGCTCTTCTGACTTTGTGGAGTCAGATTCATCGCCAGACAATAACTCCTCTGATTTTGACGAATCAGAATCATTATTAGAACTGTCATCAGATTTCTTAACAACCCACTTTTGGTTGTCAAGATTTGCCATTCTCTTGTAAAACCTGTTTGAACATTCACCAATTTCAAATTTTGAATTTTTGAAAAGTTTAGTTCTCTCAATTGGTGGTTCAAACTCAATCACTTTCTCTTTCAGTTTAGAAACTCCCTATTTGATTTGTTTTTCCTGTGAACAGTTCATGGCAATATGACCACTTTTTCCACATTTAAAACAGGTTCGAGTTTCCTTCTTCTGATCAACAGTCTGCATTTCTTCTTGCTTCTTCGCAAGGAAATCTTTGTTTGACTGATTTCTGAATAGATTTTCTTTCTCTTCTTCAGATGATGTTCCTGAAACAAATATCATTTTTGATTTAAAATCTCGAACATATTTTTCATTTTTATGATTTTCTGGTGGAATAAATCCTAATCCTTTCTTTTTGAAATTACCGTTATGGTTTGGTTTCTTTCGATAACCAGAACCAGAACTGTAACGTTTTTTCTTGTTTTCTCTTTGTTGAACTCTTGAGGTGTATTTTTTAGGTTTTTTTCGAAAGATTTACATCTTTTATTTCAGAAATATTAATTTCTGTAAGTTTGAAAACCTTTTTTATCATTTCTGTTTTGACACCTCTTATTGGAAATTCCTCATCAGAATATAATTTGTCAGAGTCATTCAATGTATATGCAACTTTGAATGTTTCGTCATTCAAATTAGATTTTGATAGAAGGAATTCTTTATTGTAAACTCTTTTGCCCTGTTTGACGGTTTGACTTGGAGTGCTGGACTCAGACTTTGACTCTGACATAGACTCCGACTTTGACTCCTCAGTTTCATCATTATCTAACACATGATCCACGACTTTCTTCATCAATTGAGATTGTTGATCAGTGTCAGACGATGTAAACGTAACATCAATATTTTCTGGCAGGTTAACTGAAGACTCCGACTCCCACTGTAAATTTGTTGCCTTTTTTACTCTTTCTGAATTTGGATTTCATGGAGAATATCCATTTTCAAGCGGGGGTGGACACTTTTTCTAACTGGCACTTTGTTTATTACCAGATGTCTTCACTTCAGTATCCTTCTTCTTTTCTTTCTTCTTTTCAGGAGTCTTTTCATCAGATACCTTTTGTTCTTCAGTTACTTCATCATCTTCAAAAGCCTTCATGCCTTCAACAGTTGGATAAATCCTGTCAATGACATAAGAAGTACATGAGTAACTTTTTAACAAACGATTAACTCTCTCAGTTTCAATCCTTTGAGTTTCCAGTTTTTGTTCCAGAGCAGCACACTTCTTGATATAATTGTTCACAATTTTCTGTTTTATCATGAACGCTCCTTGAAGTGTCTTCATTGCTGTTGCCTGTTCTTCACTTGTTTCATTGTACATATTCATGGCTTTGTTCAGAACATCATATGATTCTTTCAACCTGTTCATGTTGTTAATCAATTCGCTATTTTTCTTTTTTATGATCTTACATGTTTCACAATTCACTGGAATCTCTTTTGCATCAGCTTCTTCATCAATTTTGAAAGCTGGAACTTCTTTTACTTTCCTTTTGATCACTGGAACATCTTCATCATCACTGCTAACTGGTGTTTTGACCTTTTTCTTTTTAGCTTTTTCATCTTCACTATCACTTTCTGCCATCATTTTTAAATGAGCTGCCATTCTTTTTGCATAATAATCATTATCATCATCCCTATCTTCTTCAACTCGAGCAACAAACGCTTTGTGATTTGAAGTTTTATTTGGATCATAATCATCCCAATTGAAATTTGCCCAACTAAAACCTTCTGGCAACTTTTCATCATCTTGATTGATTAGGCATGCTTTGTTGTCGGCTGAAATATATTTGTCCCAGCTGAAATTTTCTTGATTCACCAAACATGCTCTCTTAGATGATTCTTCAATCTCCTTCCTGCCATGAGCAGTTTGTGGCTGTTGACCAACTTGATGATAAATTGATTTCTGATAGTAATCATTGTTATTGAACGGATTTTGAGCTCCACTTGCTTCGCGATTAGTGCACTCCCTCTTGAAGTGTCCTTTTCCCTGCAACGAAAACAAGTAACTTTAGATTTATCAAAACCTAAATTAGAAACATATGCATCACGGAAGTCATCTCTTCCTGTGATCTGTTTGAATTTCTCAGCTCGTCTCAACACACTAGCCAGACACCATTTTATATCCATCAATTCCATCTCTTCAGCATCAATCTGATCGTAATCCTCTTTTGTCAACATTGGATTCCCGATCCTTCCTGCTACTAAACTTCCATAAGACTCCAACACAGTCCCTAACAAAGACATGTGACTTTTTACAACTTCTTCATAATAATCCTGATCATTTTCAAGATTCAATACAATGTTGCATTGTAGCTTCTTGCCATTCTTGGTTGCTGAAATGTTCAGATCAAAAAATGGATATGATGAAAAACTTGTGTTGCTGTTTGATCCTTTGGACTTCCTGGAGAACTCTTTGCATTGAATGCAGTCTCAACCTTTGGTGACATGTTGGAAGATTTATCATTCAACCCTGCTTTGTAATAAAGCCCAATGTCTTATTCACCATCAAAATCTTTCATTCTTAAGACCTTTCTTTGTTCCATCTCCTGAGCCTCAATCTTTTCAATGAACTTACTCAGTGTTAGAGTGCTAAACCCTTTCTTGTTCCTTAACATCATGAGATATGTGCCCCAAGTCTCGTGTGGCAATGCATCAGCTAGTTTTTCAATCAACTCTTCATTCTCTTTGGTGATGCTCAATCTCTTCATGTTTGCTAACAGATTGCAATATCTTTCAATAATTTGCTTTGTGCTTTCACCTTTCAAACCACGAAACAGATCAAACTCTTTCTTCAGAAGTGACTTTTTGTTTTTAACCATCTCTTGACTTCCAACAAACTTTGATTTTAAAGCTTTCCAAATCGAATAAGCACTTCCATTATGTTGCAATAAAACCAAGATATCTTCTTTCACGGCTTGTTGTAGTAGACTTAACATCATTTTCTCATTTTTGTATTTCTTTTTATCATCAGCACTCATATCTTTAATTGCAATAATCTCTTCTTCATCATTCGTCGGTCTAACATATTTCATTTCAACACATTCCCAAGCATCCAAATAATTTGCTTGTACCCAGTTCTCAAAACGTCCTTCCCAACCTTTATACTCCTCAATGTTCATAAGCTTTGGTGGTTTTTGCATAGTCCCCGTTTCATTTTCCAACATTGTGTTCTGTGCAATAGTAATCGGGGTAACCGGAGTAGCAAATGCGTTGTAAAATTCCTCTTCCTTGATTCGGTTTTTCAAAGTTCAGAAACAGTCTTTCAAACGGAATTATATTCTCAAACGAAATTACTTGTTCAAACGGAATCAACTAGAAGACAACTTCAAGCGAAATCCCTACTTCAAACGGAATAACCTTTGGAGCGAAATCAACACTTTCAAATGGAATATCTAATATCGTTTGAACTAATACCCTTTCAAACGGAATCACTAATTCGTTTGAAATTTTCAAACGAAATTACAAGTTGAAGCGGAATAGCTGTTTTCAAACGAGATTGCCCAAGCGGAATAACAGATTCAAACGAAATCAACCAAAATTTCAAATGGAATACCGGTTTCAAGCGGAATTAAGGACTAATTCCGTATGAAAAGCTGCTGACGTCATCATACTCGAGCTGTTGTTCAAACGAAATTACAAAATTTTATCAATTTTAGATCGAATTAAGGTCTAATTCTTTCAAGGCTTTGTTAAAACAGTATTGCGCACATTCTGTGAGAAATTTAGCCGATTTTAACCGTGAAAAGTTGTTAATTTTGAAAAAGAAAGTGTAGGAATCAGAAATTGCAGCTGAATTGGTATGAACTCTTCCTGCTGAGCTCTGATACCACTTGTAGGATCGTTTTCGGACCCGAACGAGTCGATCAGAAGAGTTTTTCTCAATACGAAAGGCAGAAACAGACGTATTGAGTTCAATTCAGCAAGATATACTCATTAATTGTCGATATTATTGATTTGATAACAATTTACAGCGAGTCGACACTTCGGCAGCAGTTCGGTACTGAAACCGGAATCGTTACAAATGATTTCGTTTGAGGAGGTATTTATAGGAGAGCTAATTCTGTTTGAGACTGCTTCAAACGAAATCAGATTCCGCATGAAACACTTCAAACAGAATTAACATGTTTGATTTCGTTTGAAATGACATGTGTCATTTCAAACGGAATTACCCATAAACACACTTTCCCGAACAACGTGCCCTGATCTAACATTCTTAGTACAAGACTCGATACAAGACGAAGTCGACAGACGCATGCACCAACAAGCCCAAGAGATGCCACCTTGGGAGGAGCTGGACCGCCAACTAGCAAATAGCGACCTCATCGGACCTGCTGATGAGACTCTCTTCAATTACCCAGCTGAAGCCCAACTTCCAGTCAATCTGGAACCTGCTATTCCAGATCCCCTTGTTAACTCTCGACCTCTAGGAGAGCTGGAAGAATGGTGGACCACTAACTGGCAGTTTCAGAATCTCCTGAATAACCCTTATACCTTTTTCCCTCAGTTTGACCCTGAGCCTCCACTACACCCACCTATGAGCTCAGAAAACTTAGCTGAACTCCGCCACTATGGCGAGGAGCTGGTGGACGCAGGGAATAGAATCCGGGAAGTAGGGGAGAGGATATCCTGGAAATACGACGAGAGGGAACGTCGTTTCTGAAATGCCAGCTGACGGGATCGTGTGTGGTTGTGGGAATGTGTGTTTAATAATAATATAATAATAAAAAAAATATAATGTAAAATAACTTAAAAATAAAACTTTTGTAAGATAACTGGTGTGTACGGATGCATATTAAAATATATAAAATATGGAAGTCGAAAAATCGACAATTTTGGCTATACGTGTTGATGTAATTATATGCGATTGTTTTATTATGTTTGGTTATTATTATTATTTTGTGCTAATCACTTATATAAATTAATTACCAGATGGAACACGCTGGTAATGAACCAGTTAACGAAGTTAATCAATCTGAGCAAAACAATGGAGACCAATTTCTGAATAGACAATATATAGAGAATATTGTTGCCCAAGGAATAGCCAATGCTATTCCAGCAATCCTTGCTGCTGCCCGAAATCCAGTTGAACCTCAACCAATTATTCCTAGCAAACGTACTCACGGCGAAAATTTCAGTAATAGTGTAAATGGAGGCGGCAACACTAATAATAACGATAATGATGGGATGTAAGCCCCATTCCTTAAGAAAATGAAAGCTGCAACGCCTGATTGCACTTACAAGGAATTTATTGCCTGTAAACCGGTTGAATTTGCAGGCAACGAGGGGGTAACTGCCGCACTGCGTTGGTTGGAAAAAACCGAGGCGGTAATTAAAATAAGTAAATGTGCCGAGGAAGACAAGGTCATATACGCGTCACATCTTTTTAAAGAAGGGGCACTAGAATGGTGGAATACGGTATTACAAGCCAAGGGAAGTGACATGGCCTATGCCATGAGTTGGGAAGAATTTAAGCGGCTGGTGGAAAGAAAATTCTGTCCCGAATATGAGAAAGAGCAAATGGCGAATAAATTCTTGAACCACCGGATGGTGGATGTAGACTGTCGAGGGTATACTTCGACATTCTTCGAGTATGCTAGAGTGGTACCAACCCTAGCTTCGCTAGAACCGGTACTTATTTCTCACTATATTTGGGGTTTGATTGGCGAGATTCCTGATATCGTTAATGCTGCGAGACCCCGCACTATTGACGATGCTGTGGAGTTAGCCAACACCCTAACTGACGGGCTGGTAGGCACAAGAGAAGAAAACCGGAAAAAGGAAGTGGCCCAAAAGATTACCCAAGGATTCCGTGTGGGTAACAGTAGTAATTTCAAGAAAAAGGGAACAGGGCAATCTTCCACTGCTCCATTCCGCGGTACCTGTAAAAGAAAGCATTTTGGAAGATGCAAAGGGTATTGCAATTTCTATAAAATTCCAGGGCATCAAGAAGAAGATTGCAGGAGGAAGAAGTCAACAATCTGCTATAACTGTGGAGAAGCAGGACATTTTAGGCCAGACTGCTCGAAACTGGTCAAACCAGCTGACAACAAAGCCAAACCTGCAGACGGAACTACCAAAAAGAATGCAAGAGCATTCCAGTTGACTACCCAAGAAGCGGAACTCATTCCAGATGTGATAGCTGGTACGTTCATGACGTTTATGCAAAAGTATTATTTGACTCTGGTGCAAACCAAAGTTTTATAAATACTTCATTATGCCTAGCTCATAACCTACCCTTAACCAAACTTAAGCAAATTTTTACGGTAGAAACAGCAGATGGGAATTCTGTTAAAATAGATAAGGTTTTGCGAGAAGGAAAGATAGAACTCTTGGGCCATAAATTTTCTGCAAACTTGTTACCTATGGATTTAGCCGGATTTGACGTTGTGTTAGGAATGGATTGGTTAGTAGCCAACCATGCTTGAATTCTTTGTGATAAGAATTCCATAGAAATTCATGTACCCACAGGAGAAGTAGTGGTAATTACAGGAGATAAGCCCTATAAACCACTGAAATTCATTTCATTGATGAAAGTGGCCAGTTATTCAAGAAAACAAGGAATAACATATATGGTTTCGGTAATTGTTAATACCAAAGATAAAGAACTCAAGGATATTCCAGTAGTATCAGAATACCCGGATGTATTTCCGGAAGAACTACCTGGAATACCACCCGATAAGGAAGTAGAATTTAGAATTCATCTAATTCCTCGAACTACACCAATAGCCAAGGCACCTTATCGGTTAGCACCAACCGAAATGCTAGAATTGAAAAAGCAGTTAGATGAATTATTAAGTAAAGGATTCATACAACCTAGTTCATCCCCTTGGGGAGCGACTGTATTGTTTGTGAAAAAGAAAGATGATTCGATGCGATTGTGTATCGATTATAGGGAATTGAATAAGGTTACAATTAAGAATCGATACCCATTACCTAGGATTGACGATCTTTTTTATCAACTTCAGGGAGCTAGATATTTTTCTAAGATAGATTTACGCTCCGGATACCATCAGTTGAAAGTACAAGAAGAAGACATACCTAAAACTGCTTTCAGAACTAGGTATGGTTATTACGAGTTTACAGTCATGCCCTTTGGACTAACAAATGCTCCTGCAGCATTCATGGACATGATGAATAGAATCTGTAACCCGTATTTGGATAAATTTGTAATTTTCTTCATCGACGATATACTCATTTATTCCAAAAGTCAGGACGAGCATTGTGAACACTTGCATGCACTCTTAACCTTGTTAAGAAAGGAGAAGCTTTACACCAAATTCTCGAAGTGTGAATTTTGGCTACAAGAGGTACAATTTTTAGGACACATGGTGAATCACGAAGGTATTCACGTAGATCCCTCCAAAATAGAAGCGATCACCAAATGGAAAGTCCCGCAGTCAGCTATGGAAGTTAGAAGATTTCTAGGGTTAGCTGGATACTATAGACGATTCATTAAGGATTTTTCCAAGATAGCTGTGCCATTAACTAAGCTAACCTGTAAAGCAGTGAAGTTTGAATGGGGACCTAGACAAGAGGAAGCTTTTAAGATTTTAAAGCAAAGATTAACAAAAGCCCCAATTCTTGCCTTACCTGAAGGGACAGAATATTTTGAAGTTTATTGTGATGCTTCTAAGCTAGGATTAGGATGTGTGCTAATGCAACACAAGAAGGTAATTGCGTATGCCTCAAGGCAATTGAAAAAGCACGAGGAAAATTATACGACGCATGACGTAGAGTTAGGAGCCATAATTTTTGCCTTTAAGATTTGGAGACACTATCTGTATGGAAGCAAGTTTACTGTCTATACAGACCATAAGAGTTTAAAATATATATTTGGGAAAAAAGAATTAAACATGAGGCAAAGAAGATGGATGGAAATTTTAAGTGACTACGACTGTGATATTCAATATCACGAAGGAAAAGCAAACGTAGTTGCTGATGCCTTAAGTCGTAAGTATCATGAAAGGCAAAAGCGAGTTCGTGCTCTTAGAAAAAGTCTACAATTAGACTTAATGGAACAACTGAAGAATATTCAGGAAACATCAATAAAGGATGATGCTAAAGAAATGAAAGGAATAATAAAAGACTTGGAACAAGGAGCTGATGGAATTTGGAGATTCCACAAGAAAAGGATTTGGGTACCTAAGCAAGGAAAAGTTAAGAAAAAAGATTTTAGAGGAAGCCCATAAATCTAGATATACCATGCATCCTGGTAACAATAAAAATGTACAAAGATTTAAGAAATAACTTCTGGTGGATAGGAATGAAAAAAGACATAGCTAGATATGTTTCTAAGTGTCTTACTTGTTCACAAGTTAATGCAGAACACCAGAAACCCTCAGGTCTACTACAACAATTAGAAATGCCGGTATGGAAATGGGAACTCATAACCATGGACTTTGTTACTAAGTTGCCCAAAACCAGAAAAGGTAACGATGCAATTTGGGTAATTGTGGATCGATTAACCAAATCAGCTCATTTTCTACCCATGAAAGAAACATTTAGCATGGAAAGGTTAGCCAAATTATATGTAGACGAGGTAGTATCCTTACATGGAGTTCCACTCTCCATTGTATCGGATAGGGATAGTCGTTTCACTTCCCATTTCTGGACCAGTTTCCAGGAAGCAATGAGAACCCGACTGAATTTAAGCAATGCATACCATCCTCAAACAGACAGACAAAGTGAAAGGACGATCCAAACCCTGGAGGACATGCTTAGGGCATGTGTGATAGATTTTGGTGGAAACTGGGATGACCACCTACCCTTAATCGAATTCTCCTATAATAATAGTTATCATTCAAGCATAGAAGCTGCCCCATTCGAAGCACTGTATGGACGAAAGTGTAGAACCCCATTTTGTTGGGCAGAAATAGGAGAAAGTCAATTATCAGGTCCTGAAATCGTACAAGAAACCACCGACAAAATAACTCAAATCAAAGAAAGACTGAAAACGGCTCGAGATCGCCAGAAGAGTTATGCCGATAATCGACGCAAGCCACTAGAATTTCAAGTTGGAGACATGGTACTCTTGAAAGTTTCTCCTTGTAAAGGAATAGTTCGGTTCGGTAAGAAGGGAAAGCTAAGTCCAAGATACGTAGGACCATTCCCAGTAATCCAGTGGATAGGACCAGTTGCCTATAGTTTACTACTACCAGAAGAGCTAGCTGGGGTACATGACGTCTTTCATGTATCCAACCTCAAGAAATGTTTATTTGACGAATCCCTAGTAGTACCTCTTCCAGACATAGAGGTAAATGAAAAATTAAAGTTCATAGAGAAACCTCTTCAGATAGAAGACAGAAAGATTAAATCCCTCAAGAATAAAAGATTGGTACTGGTCAAAGTCAAATGGGTTTCAAAAAGAGGATCGGAATACACCTGGGAGCTGGAAGCGGAGATGAAGCGAAAGTATCCTCACTTATTTCAGTAAATCTCGAGGACGAGATTTTAAATAAGGTAGGGAAGATGTAAGGATTTGCAAAAAATGCCCCAAAACGACCCGTAAGTGAAAGCCCGGACCCCTGAAACCCTAATGTACATGAAAAACCAAGAAAACAAGAAAATTGAGTTTCAGGCGGGCCGCGTAAATGTTAAGCATAGCCTTACGCTGGCCGCGTCAACTCAAGGTTGACCGGATAAGCGATACAGGCCACGTGGCAGACCTACCAGTGACACGGATGTCCTAGTCGTAGACTAGGTGGCTCTCGCGGGCCGCGTAAAAGCCTGTTAAGGCTTACGCGGGCCGCGTAAAACTGAAAATTTTGCTATAAGTAGCCTGTGCATGGGGCTTTCAACTGTGTTTGAAAACTTTTCTCAAAAACGAAGTATACTGCTTAAATTCGAAGTTTTAAGGTATCAAGGCGCTGCTACGATACAGGGTATTAACTCGATCGCTGCTACGATTCAATGTCCGATCGATTGAAACCAATCCGATGGATGTTTAAGTGCTGCCCAACTTAGGGCTATACTTTGTCATTCGTCGTGAGGGTTTTAATCTCGTGAGTTGTCGTAAATGTTGTATTAAGTTACTGACCTAGTTCGTATGCATTGTCATTTAATTTAGGTTACAAGGCTTATCAGTAGGCTAAACTCTGCCCGGTTAAACTTGCAATGTGAGTCATTCTCTTTTTATCAACAATGTTTTACAATACTCAAATTATTTTCAAAAGTTATAATTACAGGGATTAAGTCGTGGTTATCTTGAATCACTGGCTAGTGGGGTATTGTGCACATTACTAATCTCTCACAGTTAGGTTCATCAACCTAACAGTGATAATCATCACTACTTGGGTGAAAGGACCCAATAGTGGTATGACCATCGTCACCAGGAGGTGACACGGCGCCAGATAAAAATAAGATAATAGCCATTGTAATCGCTCTTATGCTGTAATTTATAATTATGTGTCATTTTATCAAATTTGAATGACTCACCAGTATTTCCCCGCTGATAAAAATATTTTTTTAAACATGTTTCAGGTGACCTACTGTGAAGCAAGGAAAAGGGCTACGGAGCACTAACAAGCTTGAAGTAGTGGCTCAGTCAAATAAATAAACATGTTTTGTAAAATTTGGGAATTTCTTGTGAAATTCCTCTATTGTAAATTACGGGGTTTATCCCAAATTATGAAATAAAATAATTGGGCATTTTCAAGTTTTAAAAGATCCTGTTAAACTTCCGATGTCAACTCAAATAATAAAAACCACGAGTTTCTGCCCCGCGGCTCCTGGACAGGGTAAAACCGGGACGGAGGCCGTGACAGTTTTCGGCTGAAAAGGGTTAAAGAATGGTTTGGGTTGGTGAAAAGTAGATATGTGTCATAAGTTGGTTCCCTAAAAGGTGGTTTCTAGTTTGGTTACAATGTAATGGCCAATTATACCAAGTTAGGCTCCAATTAGGGCTAATAACTTACCAGACATTGTTAATTAGCTAAATACACATAGTTTGGTGAAATTAATAACTAGTGGTCTTAATTTGTGACAAAATTAATAATAACACGCGAAAACTGGAAAAAATACAACATTAACATATCCACATATAGTTTTTATCAATTTCTCACACCAAAACACATACTAATGCTATCGGTTTAATCTTCCAGACATATTGGAATAATTCCAGTTACTAAAAGTTTACCGGATAATCACAAATGTTCGTTTCGTACAATTTACCGTTATGTGATATGAGGATATCTAACAGTTGCTAAATGTAAACCTATGCATTTACCCAGACTTTATAGACTCAATCAAGAATGATTAACTCTAAATGCACACAATTAACATAAACACATATGATTAGAATGTACGGATTAACCTAGAAATTCAAATTCCTAAGTACGGATGCAAGTCACTTGTTTTATCCACGTTTTGAACCTGTCACAGAGCAAGGCTAATGTAATTCTCTCTCGTTTATTTTTTAATACATTTCCCATAATATGAAAGATGGAAAATAGATAAAGGACTAGTTATGCAATAACAATAATCCAAGTTATGGAGCCCCAACCATGTTGTGGAAAGCCAATATACAAAACAAGTCGGCCCTCCTCACTCCACTTGATAAAATAAAAATAAAACCCCCTCCCCTCCCCTGCTATCTAGGGTTTCGAATTTAAGCAGATAAAAATCTCTAAAACCCCCAAATTTCAACTCTCAATTTCCTTCAAGCGTTCTCAAATCCTTCAATCGGCTCGCAACTGTGTGCGCGTAATCCATACGCAGGTAAATCCACCTCTAATTTCATCAATTAATTAATTTGTCACCCATCGTTCTTCAAATCGAGCAGTTTGTAGTTTCTGTTCGATTTTAGGTTAAAGTTTGTTGCTTTAGTTAGAATTCATGGGGAAATCTGGTGGTAGGAAGAAGAAGAGTGGGGGTGGGGGTAGTCAAAATCAAAGTCAAAACCCTAGTCAAACTGGTGGTCATGTGTCAGGAGTAAACCCTAAACATGTATCAACTATGGCTAATGGCGGTGGTGTTGGTGTTGATTTGGATTCAACTGTTTTCTTGAAGAGGGCTAATGAGCTTAAAGAAGAGGGGAATAAGAGGTTTCAGGCTCGGGATTTTGTCGGTGCGCTTGAACAGTATGAGAATGCGCTTAAACTTACTCCTAAAAACCACCCGGACCGAGCGATTTACCATAGTAACCGGGCTGCTTGTTTGATGCAAATGAAGCCCATTGATTACAAGATGGTGGTGTCTGAGTGCTCGATGGCGCTTCAGGTTCAGCCTGGGTATGTGCGTGCGTTATTGCGTAGGGCGCGGGCTTTTGAGGCGGTGGGGAAGTATGAAATGGCTATGTTGGATGTGCAGACGCTGTTGGCTGCTGACCCGAGTCATCGAGATGCTTTGGAGATAGCTCGGAGGTTACGTGGTCCAATTATTGGGGCCCGTCAGGAGGCACAACAGGATCTTCAGAGTCGCCCTTCACCTGCGGCTTTAGGGGCTTCCGCTATCCGTGGGGCTCCCATTGCTGGGCTTGGACCTTGTTTGCCGGCTCGTCCTGTTCCGAAGAAGACCGGGCCTTCTGGTTCGGTTGGTGTTGGTAATAATAAGGTAGATAAGACGTATCCGGTCCCACCTGTTGAAGTTGACCCGGAGGTTAAAACCACTCAAATGCCAAAGCTTGTTTTGAAGCCTTCCAGTGGTTCTAATAAATCTAGTGCTAATGGTGATAAGGATAAGCAGAATGAAAAGACCATATCTTTGAAACTGCCTGCTACAGAGGTTGCGATTCAGTGGAGATCTTTGAAACTTGTGTATGATCATGACATACGTCTTGCGCAAATGCCAGTGAACTGCAGCTTTAAAGTGTTGAGAGAGATTGTTAGCAAAAGGTTTCCGTCTTCAAATTCGGTCCTGATTAAATACAAGGATGACGATGGGGATTTAGTAACTATAACCTGTACCCATGAGCTCAGATTGGCTGAATCCATTGCAGATGGACCCGCTCTTCCAGATAAAGAAGCCGATATTGAGAAATCTGACCTATACAGGATGCTGAAATTGCATGTTGTTGAGGTTAGTCCAGAGCAAGAGCCACCATTGTTAGAAGAAGTAGAGGTAGAAGAAGAGAAACCCGTTGAGATCGAGCCAGTTGAAGTAGACAATAGTGGGTCCCAATCTAATCCCGAGACCGATCAAAAGACAGAAAAAGAAGCCGATAAACCAGCTTCATCTGAAGATCCCGAGTTGAAAGAAGTGGAAATGGATGACTGGCTGTTTGAATTTGCTCAGCTGTTCCGTACACATGTCGGGATTGACCCCGACGCGCATATCGATTTACACGAGCTTGGAATGGAAATGTGCTCTGAAGCCCTTGAAGAAACAGTTACTAGTGAAGAAGCCCAAGTTCTATTTGACAAAGCTGCTTCAAAGTTCCAGGAAGTGGCGGCTTTGGCTTTCTTCAACTGGGGAAATGTCCACATGTGTGCGGCGCGTAAACGGATCCCGATAGACGACTCGGGTGATCAAGAAATGGTTGCGACTCGGCTTCAAGCGGCATACGATTGGGTGAAAGAGAAATACACGTTAGCAAGAGAGAAGTACGAAGAAGCATTATCAATAAAGCCCGACTTTTACGAAGGGTTACTCGCTTTAGGCCAACAGCAGTTCGAAATGGCGAAACTTTATTGGTCGTTTGTTGTTGCCAAGAAAGATGATCTGTCAAAGTGGGACCCTACAGAAACGATTCAGCTTTTCGACAGTGCTGAAGAAAAGATGAAATCCGCAACAGAAATGTGGGAAAAACTTGAGGAACAAAGAGCTAAAGAAGCTAAAGATCCAAATGTCAGCAAGAAAGAAGAACAATTGAAGAAAAAGTCAAAGGTCAACGAAGTTTCAGGCGATGAAGCAGCAGAACAAGCAGCTGTTATGAAATCTCAGATACATCTTTTCTGGGGTAATATGCTTTTTGAAAGATCACAAGTTGAGTGTAAGTTGGGTTTGACCGGATGGGAAAATAACTTGGACACAGCGGTTGAGCGGTTCAAGCTTGCGGGTGCGTCAGAGGTTGATATTGCAACGGTTTTGAAGAACCATTGTTCTAATGCAGAAGCGGTTGAAGGCGGGGACAAAAAGGTACAAGATTCAACTTAAGGCTTAGGCTTGATGAACAAAGACGATGATCGCGAACAATCTTGAAAGGTTATGTTTTTTTTTTTTCCTTTTCTGCAATGGAATATTGTGTTTGTGTTTTTAGATTTGAGGAAGGGTTTGTTAAAGAACAATTTGGTGCCAAACTTAATTTATTGTTTGGATCATGAGTTTTATGTGATGCAAATTTTTATTTAAGATAATACTTCTTATAGTGACAAGATGCTAAGGTTTGGATGGCATGAGTGTTGTTATCTGTCTCATTGTCTGTTGTCTTTTTGTATATCGTCTCGGATTTAGGGTTTCGGATACCTTATGGACTTAAGCCTAACATGGCCCATGTTTTTGACATTTGTTTGTTCTTGGTATTAGGCTAAAGGGTGTGGTGTGGGGTCATGGTTGCGACATGATTCGCCACGCAGGAACATGAATGGAAGACTACATCACCTCCTTCCCTAGTCCACCATGGTTTGTATGGATTAAACTATGGCAACCATGGTCCTCCTTTTCATTTTTCAAGTAATCATTTCCTTTTTCTTTAGACAAATATAAATTAAAATAAGGGGATAGTGGTTTGGGTCATGACCACACCCTTAGGGTAGTGGTTTTGGATTGTGAATTAGAGGTGTGTGACATGGAACTGACGTGAAGGGTCATGGTGGTCACGAGGGTCATGACCACACCCTATAGCCTTATGCACCCAATTAACTAACGTATTATTTGTTTGTTGTCATGTCATTTTATATACCGTCTGTGTCAAGAGTTTTTGGGCTTTTGGCTGTCATAGTGTCATGTCATGGCTTATGTAATTAGAGGGGGGCAACAAAACTAGTCACGGAACCGAACCCGACCAAAATAACTGAAACCAAACCCGAACTTACATGAATGGTATATAGGGTACACATTTTGAGGCTTGAGCTCAATACCCTACCCGGAACTATACCCAATCAATACCCGAAAAATATCCGTACCTGGTTATTATCAACACCCGAACCCGTTTATATTTATATATATGTATTCGAATTCAGGTCTTCTGAACACTGATACGGTATGCATGGGGTTTTAATGTTTTACTTCACATTCATTGCAAATTAAAAAAAATAGATATTGTTAGGTAAGTAATTTTTACTTAAATGTATTAATGTTATTGCTGTTTATTGTAATGCAAATAGATACCTTATGGACTTGAGCCTAACATGGCCCGGCCGGGTGTATAGGGTTTGTTTTTTTCCCTCAATACCCGTGCCCAAACTCTACCCGGTTTATCTGAATATCCGATTTCTCAATATCTTACCATATAACCGAACTCGGTTTCTAATCCAGAACTGGGTGTTAGATTAAATATTATTTATTTAGTATTTAATCTTGTAGCCTATATAATCATTTATATTATATTAGATCAAAATATATTAATAACCTATTATAATTAGTTGGTAATTGTTGATGGACCATATTACCCTTATTTAACTAATTAGGTTTCCTCTTGGGTATATAAATAAGGGGCTTATTAGAGAGTTAAAGGGTTAGACACTTTACACAATCATACAACCCTCACTAACATCAATTTCGTGACTCTCTCTCCCATAACCGATTCTACCCTAGTCTCGGTTCATCACCATCATAACTTTACACCCTAAGGAGGAACCGGATCATCCTGACAAAGATGTCGAACACTCTGACTGGATTCTCTACTGCTTTGAATAGTATAACAGGTATGTGTTTCATGTTTTCCTTTTAGTTTAAACAGAACTGATCAACATGTGGTATCAGAGCATATGTTGATAAACAGTTCTGTTTTTCGTATCCATTATTCTCGGATCAAAATCTGGAAAACGGAAGTTTTAAAGACTTAAAATCAGAACTGTTTTCGGGTTTCATTGTAGCCGAAATCCCTGTTTTCGGAAACTGTTATTTGAATAATTGACTCGGAATCATAAAGGATTAAACTTATTGTCACGAAATCCATTACAAAACCATTAAATCAGGTTTCGGATTTCCAGATTATGTTCTTATTTTCTTAGGGTTCATCAACTGTTCTAAATAAAAACTCGAAAATTCCATTAGTTTGGAATCTAATTTGGATTGATGGGTGTTTTTTTAATGCTTTGATCTTAATTTTATCTATTAGAAATTTCGAAAACTGTTAAAGATATTCAGTTATTATTTTCGAAATATTGTGATAAGTTTAGATCAGAAATAAAACAGGAAACATTATCTCCACAATCCCTTAAATTTCGAGTGTCAGTTTTTATCACAATCAGCAGCTGTTAACAGACGACTAGAGACCATCAGATCTCGACTAGAGACCACAAGGTCTCGACTAGAGACCACAAGGTCTCGACTCGAAATCATAAAGGTCATCAGAAGTCTATAACTCGAGATCAGAAGTCTATAACAAGGTCTCGACTCGAGACCATAAGGGCTTAAAACTTCACAACTCGAGACAACGGTCTCGACTCGAGATCAATGCGTTTTCGACTAAAGGCACTCGAGACCATGTTTGCGACTAGAGATCTCATTATGGAGTCGAGATCTCATAAAACATACTGACTCGAGACCTGACTCGAGACCCAACTCGAGACCTCATTATTTAAGCTGTTTAATGTGACCTAAAAATTTTTTCGGGGCTCCCGCCCCGAACCCCGGGCGGGGGCGCGCTGCCCCCCGCACCCCCCAGACATACTTGGTTCGATCCGCGCTAACAGGTGGTTTGCTATTAAATACTTGGTTTTGTTAACACTTACTTACTTAATTAATCAGAATCAGATAATTTTTGCAAAACCAAAATACCTTAACTTGAATGAGCTTCTAATGTATTAATTCTGGCCAAAGCTGATTTAATACATCTATTTATTGTTCAAGTATTATTAAAAGCTATATTAAGTATGCATTACAAACCTGAAATGTCTTAATTCTGGCCAAAGCTGATTTAATTCATTTATGTTTAGCATGACTTGACAAGTGCATAACTAAAGTGATTGTCTCATTTCTGCCCAAAGCTGATTTGTCTTCATTTAAATAGAATTTTACTAAGTCTATTATTTTGATGTTAGTAATAGACATTATCACAGCTTCATAATTATAATGGTCATTATTTATGCTTGCCTTAGTATAACATGCCCTTTAG
This sequence comes from Helianthus tuberosus, assembly GCA_030545235.1. Lineage (NCBI taxonomy): Eukaryota > Viridiplantae > Streptophyta > Magnoliopsida > Asterales > Asteraceae > Helianthus > Helianthus tuberosus. The sequence goes on along the minus strand of CM060356.1, from coordinate 88,583,638 downwards.
ATCACATTAAGACTTCTTTCTTTGTATCATAACTTGCTCATCTTATTTCCACTATCAGCACCCAATCAAGGGATTCCACCTTTGACTGGTGATAACTATGCTGCATGGAAGGATGCCCTCATGCTTACACTTGGAGTGTTGGACTTTGATTATGCTCTAAGAGAGGATAAGCCGGCGGACCTTACTCCACAGAGTACTGCTCCTCAGTAGTTACTTCATGATAAGTGGACTAGAAGTAACCGCATGTCTTTCATGTTCATGAAGCAGTCCATTCATCACTCTATCAGAGGAGCTATTCCTGATTCTGACGATGCTAAAACCTATTTGGCTTCTGTGGAGGATCAATTCAAGGGAACATCAAAAGCACATGCTAGCACTCTTATCCTCAAGCTGGTGACGACTAAGTATGATGGGAGGAGCGGCATTCGCGAACACATCATGTGTGACAACCCTCAAAATTTCAGGTACTGTACAATTAATTAATCTTAATTACGTGCCTAATGACTGTGCTTGATTACTACTGATAACGTAAACTGCTTTCTGATTCCTGTAACTTACATACATGTGCATCACATTTCATACTGCCACTCCACTCATTACATACAAACTTTAGTGACAAACTTGATGCACAAAGCACAGCTAACACAGTTAGTGGATAACTCAGAAATATACTGACAAGTGGCAACACATAGACAAACAATAGGTTGAGGGACCTATTTGACATTCTTTGAAACTTGCTTGAAGTTATTACTTTTAATTTCGAGGACTAAAACCGTCATTATTTGAAAGTACAAAGTTTAGGGACTAAATTGTCATTTCTGAAACTATATAAATACGAGGGTTAAAGTGCAATTACTTCAAACTATAAGTTTTGGGTTCTTTTTGTAAGTTTTGGAAACTTATTTTATAAAGAAATAAATATATAGTTTTGAAATAAAAGTTCAAGGTTCATTTGGTCATTCTTTCAAACATAAACTCTAGGGACTAAAATTGGCTTTCTTAAACTCATTTTAACTAAAGATCCTAACCTGGTTAACTTTCATATAAGGATTTCTTCTTTAAAGCTTAACTCAGTTAACTCTTTTAACTAAAATAGGTTAACTAAGTTAGTTCCTATATAATAAATCCTTCTTTAAACACTAACCTAGTCAGTCAAACTAACTGACTATAACAGGGACCAATTGTGTCATTTTTTCGAAACTTCAGGGACCAAACTTGTATTTTGTACCAAAGTTGAGGGGCTGTTACTGTAATTTTTTGAAAGTTTAGGGACCAGTTTTGTAAAAAAAATGAAACTACAGGGACCTAAGTGTAATATTTTGAAATTAATTAGAAAAATAGGTTGAACCGGTCACATATGGGACTCGAACCCGCGCCCCTTCGCACAACACACACAAGCACAACCAGCTGGTCTACCAGCTTGGTTGTTAATAATTCTAGTTCATTAAATATATATGTAGACTTTAAAATCAAAGCTGAATATTTATTCAGTTCTGCCAGCTACGGGTTTGAACAAAAAAATCCACCAAAATCGATTTTTATTCATCCTTCTTACCTGTAAAGCTTACCCACATGTTTCCTAACCGATTTCCCACTCATTTAATCATTCAATCGACACATCTTAGTGCCCTTACGGCTATAATTGAACTTTTTATTTAAAAATTAAAAGTGGATTAAGAACACTACGATTTGTCGGATTTGAGATCAAATTGATGGGCTATATAAGTTCATTAACTCCATACGAACCTCCTACACCTCTCTCATTGCTCAAACACTTCGAATTATATCGGAAATCAAACCTGCAAATCTCGCCGGAGTCAAGCTCGCCGGAATTTAGTCGATACGTCGTTCCAGACGTAACCGGAGCAATTTTATTCGTCTAATCGGTTAGTTCATGTTATTACAATGTTCCTGTCAATTTAATTTGAATATGATCCTAGTTTGAATCGAAATCGGAGCTGTTTGACTTCTGTTGACCGATTTGGGGAAGAAGATGATGAATAGTGTTATTGTTTATGTTATTAAAACTGTTATTCTTTAAAAATTCGTAATAATTCTGATATAATTAGTTAAAGTCCGAAAATTTTTAACATGTATACTTTAATTTCTGATTCATTTATTAAAAATATTATGTTAGTCAAAATGTTTATAAAACTATTTTTATAAATTAAAAATAGTTTAATCTTTACAAAATTATAATAATTCGAATTTAATGAATTAATTATTGAAATTTTTATAGTAATTATTTTACATGTTGGACTTTACAAAAATAATACTGTTGCTCGTATTTTATATAAATTTGATATTTATATAAATAAATCAGTATTTATACTTATTTATATAGTTTAATTTAATGTAATTAAATTATATAACTATATGATTTTGATCCAAAATTATTCTTATGACAAAAGATACATTATTCTGAGTTTATATAATTTTAGAATCTGAATTTTTATTATGTTTAATTATTTGGATAATTAAACTTATATAAACTTACTTATTGTTATTATAATCATTTTAATTCATTTAAAATGATTCCAAGGCCATAATAATTATTTTAAATCAGTTATATTCAAGTTCAATAATTAAAAAGGTAATTTTTAATTATTCAGATTTAATATAATTATTTTGATAATTAATCATATAATCATCATATTTATTCTTTTAAACAAAACATTTATTATTTAACAAATAATATATATTTTAATCATCTAGATTAATTTATAATTTTTTTTATAAATTAATCACTTGTACAATATTTTGCCAATAATCACTATATTTAATTATGTTATTTAATTATACTAATTAAATATATTTGATTTATTATTACAAATGTTTATATTAAATCATTTGTACAATTTTTCCAATCTTATTATTTATGAGAAATAAATATTTTTCATAAATAATTCCGTTACCTCATATTCATTTTCCGAGTTCTCTATTAGGTTATCCAAACCTTATAGTCACCATTTAAACAAAACACTACCGAATCCTATAGATTTAGGATTTCCAATAAAACATTATTGTTGATACATATTCCATATTGTTGCATGTTCAATCAATTAGAGTGACGTGGAATCTTATTTCCAAGAACTCTCACATTAGCATATTTATTTGGACTTACTCAAAATCAAGGTGAGTTCATGTCCCCCTTTTCTTTTACTGTTTTCAGTTTTATACTTCGGGGGTGGAATACATGTTACAAATGTTACAATGTTTACAAATGATATAATAACAAGAAACACTCTTGGTGAGAACGAGTACCAAGTATGTTACAACTATTACAGACATTTTCATACACTGTATGGTTAGCTTAAGGAGGGTTAGGACGTACAGATCATGTGAGTGGGTAGGTGGAACTTAAGGCCATTAATCCTCGTTGTAGGACCGAGGGTCATGAGCGGTAGATCTATTTGGGTGTAGCGAGCCCAGCTCCTGAGTCCACAGTACGGACCATGGGGTGACTTTGAGCCCGACGCACAAATTTGCTAGGTTTGAGTCTTCCTGCATCACTTCACACATATCATTGGCTTTGCAACCCAATGGTGATCTCTTTTTCCTTATTGCTACATACCAGGGATGTTTATTCATACTTTGAAGGTTTATACATACTCACTTTTACATGAACTCGCTCAACTTTTGTTGATTTTTTTTAAAATACATGTATTTCAGGAAATTAATGGATCTGGGAAGTATGCTATTGTGTCAAGCTGCGTAATGAATAACGATGTCATCCGGGTTTAGGAGGTGTAACCCTTACCTGGACGGTTACATGTCTTTAAACCACGTATTACTTAAGTCTTTTGTTGTGTCATGTGAAAACGCTTTAATCTTGTCTTGGTTGTAACTTGTTTTGTGTGTCGATATTTTAGACAATGACGTTGTGGTGTCTTTAAGTTTAATGAATGGATGAACATCATGTGTTTTACTTTCATATAGCATTGTTATGATTGTTGCTATGGTATTAAGAAGTCACACCAAATAAACCCACGCTTCCGCAAAAGCCAGGGTGTGACATCATGATGATGCATGACATGGCCAATAAGTTGAAGGGCCTAGAGATGGAGATCAGTGATGGTTTTCTTGTTCACTTCATCATCACTTCGCTTCCTTCGTCCTATGAAGCATTCAAGATCAATTACAACACTCAGAAGGACAAATGGACGATGAGTGAGCTGATCGCCATGTGCGTGCAGGAGGAAGAGCGTATGAAGATGGATCGCCATACTGATGTTGCTAACTTCACCACCTCCAGCTCAAAGAAGAGGAAGAACAATTATCCAAGAAAGGATGCTTCTAAGGTTCACAAGCCAAATCCAAATCCTAATACAAGTGCACCTTCCAGCTCTAAGAACTCCTTAGGCAAACCCTACTGCAAGTTCTGTAAGAAAACAGGACATAAGCAAAAGGAATGCCCTGACTTCAAGGAGTGGCTGGCTAAGAAAGGTAACGATTTTTTCATGATACTTGAGTCCTTTAATTTAAATGTTCCTGCAAATTCTTGGTGGTTTGATTCTGGTTCTATGGTTCATGTTACCAATTCACTACAGGGATTCCTTACAATCCAGAAGCTGGGAAGAAACCAAAGAACACTTAAAGTTGGGGATGATCGGGAATTAGAAGTGAAGGCCATAGGAACATTACAATTATTTTTGAAAACTGGTTTATGTATTAAACTTTATGATACCTTATATGTTCCTGAGGTAACTCGGAACCTTGTATCAGGACCAAAGTTAGACATGGACGGTTTTGTCGTTTCTCATGGTCATCGCAAACTCTCTATTCTCTATGATTCCGTTGTTTATGGTACTGGCATTCTGGATGGTGGTCTCTATAGATTAGAACTAGATGATAAATTTTCTAAATCTTTGTTGTCATATAATATTAATGAATCACTCACAAAGATAGAAAAGAAACAAATTCGAGACTTAGAGACTTCATCTATGTTGTGGCATCAACGTTTAGGCCACATCTCAAGAGAACGATTAAATCGTCTCGTAAAGGATGAAGTCTTACCTCCTCTTGATTTCACCGATTTTGGAACATGTGTCAAATGTCTTAAAGGCAAAATGACATTAGCAAATAAGAAAGGAGGCACTAGGAGCTCTAATTTATTAGAACTCATTCACACTGACATTAGTGGTCCTTATCAAATTGCTGGTATAACAGGACATACTTCATTTATCACATTCATTAATGATTATTCTCGTTACATGTACTTGTATCTTATAAAGGAAAAATCTGAATCTCTAACAACTTTTAAAGATTATAAAGCTGAAGTTGAAAAGCAATTAGATCGTCAGATTAAAGTTGTGAGATCAGATATAGGCGGTGAATATTATGGAAGACATACTGATGTGGGTCAAGCTCCTGGTCCATTTTATGAGTTTTGTAAGGGCCAGGGGATTGTGAACCAATACACCATGCCTGGTACACCTCAGCAGAATGGTGTAGCTGAAAGAAGAAATCGTACCCTTATGAACATGGTGCGCAGTATGTTAGCCAACACTAATTTACCATTATTCCTCTGGACTGAAGCGTTAAAAGCAGCTGTTCATATACTCAATAGAGTTCCTTCTAAGTCTGTCCCTAAAACTCCTTATGAACTTTGGACAGGAAGGAAACCGAGTCTTAAATATATGAAAGTATGGGGCTGCATTGCTGAAGCAAAACTTTACAATCCTTTCCTAAGGAAACTTGACCCTAAAACAGTTACCTGCTTCTTTATTGGGTATCCTGATCACTCGAAGGGTTATCGTTTCTATTGTCCTTCCCATGTCACCCGTATTGTTGAAACCAAGCGTGCTGCGTTCCTGGAGGATTTCAAGGTCAGTGGGAGCAGTACCAACCCTTACGAAGAATTGCAAGAAGTACAAGACGCGGGGGGGAGAGACTCGTCGCTTACCATTACTCCGTTTACTCCTCTTGTACCCCATGCAACTGCACCTGAAGTCACTGCACAAAATCCATCTCCACAATCAGAACCCATTATACCTCATAACGAAGGCACATCAAACGCTCAGAACCAAGACACCGCTGAACCCAATAATCAACTCAGGAGGTCATCTAGGCAAAGAAGGCCTACTAATTGGGATGATTATGTTACCTACCTGACTGAAATGGATGCTGGAAAGCTCAATGATCCTATCTCTTATAACGAAGCCATTAGCAGTGATCAGTCTTCTGAATGGAATAAAGCAATGATTGATGAGCTTGAATCCATGAAGAAAAATGACGTTTGGGATTTAGTCGAATTACCCAATGGTGCCAAACCTGTAGGTTGTAAATGGGTGTTCAAAACAAAACTGGATCCGAATGGGAACGTTGAACGCTACAAAGCGAGATTGGTTGCAAAGGGCTACACTCAGAAAGAGGGAATTGATTATCAAGAGACGTTTTCACCTGTCTCTCGTAAAGATTCATTAAGGATCGCTATGGCCCTAGTAGCTCATTTTGATTTAGAGCTGCATCAGATGGACGTCAAAACTGCTTTCCTTAACGGAGACTTAGACGAAGATGTTTACATGAAACAACCTGAAGGCTTTAAACCTGAAGGTCAGGAGCATCTAGTCTGTAAGTTGAAGAAATCCATTTATGGGTTAAAACAAGCATCACGCCAATGGTACCTAAAGTTTGATGAAGTCATGAAGAGGCAATGTTTTATGAAGAATCAAGTGGATCAATGCACCTACCTCAAAATGAGTGGGAGTAACTTTACTATACTTGTCCTTTACGTAGATGACATTCTATTGGCAAGTAATAGTTTAGACATGTTGCATGAGTCGAAGCGTTTACTCTCGCATAACTTCGACATGAAGGATCTCGGAGATGCTTCTTACGTCATTGGCATCGAAATTCACCGAGATAGACACAAAGGGATCTTAGGATTGTCTCAAAAGACTTACATAGATCGTGTCCTCACACGTTACAACATGCAACAGTGCAAACCCTCCGTCGCTCCAGTAGTTAAGGGAGATGTTTTCGGTTCATTCCAGTGTCCGACAACAGAGGTAGAAAAGGAGCAAATGAGCCAGATACCTTACGCGTCAGTAGTCGGGAGCCTGATGTATGCTCAAGTCTGTACTCGCCCAGATATCGCTTACATTGCTGGAATGCTAGGTCGTTATCAGACTAATCCTGGCCTAGATCACTGGAAAGCAGCTAAGAAGGTCCTTAGATATCTGCAAGGGACGAAAGACTATAAACTGACTTATAGAAGAAGTGATCATTTAGAAGTGGTAGGTTATTCTGATTCTGACTTTGCCAAATGCAAAGTTGACAAGAAATCCACTTCGGGCTACATCTTTATGTTAGCAGGCGGACCTATCTCATGGAAGAGTCATAAACAACAGTTAACTACAACTTCCACAATGATGGCAGAGTACATTGCTGTTTACAACGCAACCTGTCATGGAATGTTGCTTAGAAATCTGATCACTGGACTCAAAATCGTTAATTCCATTTCTAGACCATTGAAGCTTTACTGTGATAATTCAGCTGCCGTTAGTTTCTCGAACAGTAACAGTTCGACTGGAGCTGGTTTATATCTTGATACGAAGTACTTGTTCGTACGTGAACGAGTTGAGGAAAATAATCTTTGTATTGAGTATATTAGTACTAAAGATATGCTTGCGGATCCGATGACTAAAGGTCTCCTACCTAAAGTTTTCGAAGAACATGTATCGAATATGGGACTTACTAAAGACCTTATTTAATGGCATATTGTACTAGCTTATGTTTTAATTAATAAAATTTCCTCAGTTTGATTTTGTATGTCTCTAACATATGTTCTGCCGGTGTAATGACATATAGACAAATATAAATACAAATCAGACGCTAAAGGGCTGCGTATTTTGATCGTAACTGTTAGGTTTTAAATTGAGGCTATAGTATGACTAATGGGGGTCCTGAGTCGCATGATGATTCAACGGCTGTATTTCTCTGCTATAGTTCTTAGTTTAAGGCTAAAATGAGTGTTAACTCCTGGCCAGGCTTACCTAATACTCATGATAAATGATTACTTGGCTAAGTGGGAGAATGTTAGATTAAATATTATTTATTTAGTATTTAATCTTGTAGCCTATATAATCATTTATATTATATTAGATCAAAATATATTAATAACCTATTATAATTAGTTGGTAATTGTTGATGAACCATATTACCCTTATTTAACTAATTAGGTTTCCTCTTGGGTATATAAATAAGGGGCTTATTAGAGAGTTAAAGGGTTAGACACTTTACACAATCATACAACCCTCACTAACATCAATTTCGTGACTCTCTCTCCCATAACCGATTCTACCCTAGTCTCGGTTCATCACCATCATAACTTTACACCCTAAGGAGGAACCGGATCATCCTGACAAAGATGTCGAACACTCTGACTGGATTCTCTACTGCTTTGAATAGTATAACAGGTATGTGTTTCATGTTTTCCTTTTAGTTTAAACAGAACTGATCAACACTGGGTGTTTAGAAAACCCAATATGTGCACCTGACTACTACATGCAATTTGTTCTCGGTTTTAAGAGTCCAGTTAATTAACATGTTATCTGGTATTTTGCTACTTTATGGGCCTAAGCCTGTTATGGCCCATGCATTGGTTTTTCCTTTTTTAGCAGTCTTGGATGTGAGGGACTAGGTTTAAATCTTACGTGAGGTACAATTTTATAAACTTAGTTGATAATAAAAAAAATGAAAGTAAAAAATTAAATAATTGATTTATAGTAATTTAAATTAAAGCTTCGCTTCCCTTTTCGCTACATATTAGTTATATGTTGGTAGTAGTTACGAGTTAAATAGATAAAATTCAAAAAAATGGCTAAATATAACCGATCAAAAGATTTGGAAATGTATCTTAATGCTTATAAGTTATAACATTTTAAGTTGTTTTTATTTTATCAACTTAACATCTATGATCATTAACAAAGAATATTAGTAGTCTTTACTGGCACTTACAATACAAGAACAAATTTGAACAAACCTCATGAAAAACCTCAAGTATAACACTATGAAATTCCTCAGAATTCATCGATATATAACAATTTAAAAGCCGACGAAGATCTTTAGGGTCGGAAATCCTGTTTGCAGTGATCATCTCCACCATGGAGTCGCGAAAATCTTGTCTAAGATTATAAGACGATTTCTCCATGGCCACCATCACAAACAACCTATTACCCTCTTCTCTTACCCTTCTCCTCCTCTCTTCATATTTTCTTTCTTGTCTTTCTCTAATTATTTGGTCTAATCGTTCTTGAACCATCGCGTGTGCAAGGCTTGAGACGGTTGGAAATCGGTCTGATTTCCTGCTGTCGGTTTCTTCTTCAGAAGAAGATGAAACACTAAGCCTACAATTGCAACATAATGTCTTGCATCCTTTATATGGAAGCTTTTGCTTCTTGAGATGACCTCTAGAGGTTTGCATTGTGATTGAGGGGGTGTGTGAGTAAAAAAGATATATTTATGGCCAGTGAGATTAAAAGCAAAAAGAAAAAGGTGGTCAAGTAGGAGATTTCATGATTGTGTCACTAAGAGTAGTACACTGAATCAGCCAATCAATGAATTATCTTGTATCCCCATTTAAGTTGGAGTTGGTAGACAATGGGGAATATGGAGCTTCAGTTGCGGAGCTTGACCAAAAGTTTCGAGGGGGCGTAAAGTGATGGGACCCAAATTTTTTCCTTATCATTATGTTTTGGGTCAGGTCGGGTTGGTTATTCGATTCAAGTTGGGTCAAATTATAATAGTTCCAAATAAAACAAAGTGTATATTTACCAAACTACCCATCATTTATATACAAAGTTTATAAATATTTAGGATATACAATTTAGGAAAAATAATGGGGGGGGGGGGGATCGTATATAATTTTAAAATTTTCGGACGAAAAATCGAAACTTATACACTTCTAACCGAAACATTGGGGTGGGCGGGTGCACCCCCCGGCACCCACAATACTTCGCCACTGTGGAGCTTAATATGATAAAGAGGGCGTTTGGATGCATGTTTAAATGCGTGTACCGAAGTGTGTTAAATGAGTCGTGTTTATAGGTTAACCAATTGAACTTGACACGGACCTGAACAAGACTTGAACTCAAACATTATATGAACCCAAATATCATGGATTCATGTCCGACACATGAATCCGAATATGACCCAGTCATATGAACATGACCCATTTAACATGGATTTTATTTTCACACTAATACTATAAAATCACAAATATATAACGAAAAACCCAAATGTACATAAAGCAATTACGTTTAAGTTATAAACATAATGCCCAGTTTTCTTTTATCTTTTAAACTTTGTCATAAAAATCCAATCAATTTCAGTTATGACATAAACATACATACACACATATATATATATATATACATACATACATACATACATACATACATACATACATACATACATATATATATATATATATATATATAGGGTCAGGATCATTTCAGAACCATAAATATTTACAGAACTCGCAGAACTTATATATATATAGGGCTAGGATCATTTCATAACCATAAATATTTACAGAACTCTCAGAACTCCTAATAAACAATCTTTTTATTTATATATTTTTATGTTTAGGATAATTTTATCATTTATTATATATATATATATATATATATATATATATATATACAGAGAGAGAGAGAGAGAGAGAGAGGAAGGTTAACGTACATCACGTACGACAGGTAATTACGCACGTTCATTTTAAAATCACGCACGTTATAACTCAAAAATCCAAAATCACGCATGTTGAAACACAATAATTACGCATATTGAAAACATTAATCACGCATGTTATATAACAAATCACGCACGTTGTTGTACGTGATGTATGTTAAACAGTAATGTACGATATACTTTTTCTATATATATATATATATATATTAAATTATAAAAACAAATAGGTTGGGTCAACCCGCGAACCCACAAGGTTGACCCATTTAACTAAGTGTTCATAGGTTAACCAGAAACTGGCCCCCCAATTGGCAATTGGGCCGGTGTCCTCTTATAGAGGCGCTGGTTCGATTCCAGCTTGTGGCAAAGGGACTGGACCAGGCTATGATGGTAAGAACTTGTGAGCCATTGGTGCGCAAGTTTGAGCTTGAGCCGGCCCCGGTTTTAATCCGGCCGTTACTCCAGCGGGGTCTCCCGTGTGGAGGCGTGTACGGTTTCCGGGCGAGAGCCGCTAACAGTCCCCACTACACCAGCGTGGACCCGGTTCAGACAACATAGTCTGGGTACGTGGTGGATCAGGGCTCGTCAAGAGACGGGTGTGATCGACTCTTGAAAAATTGAAAGTCACCTCTAAAAAAAAAGAAACTGGCCCGAATCGTTAAAACTAAACTCTCATCTATGAATTTCATGTTATACCTATATTATAACTAGGTACATATGGCACATGACTATTGCCTGTCATTAGACAAAGCCTAAGTTAACACACACCACATGGCTTCATCATTGAGAAGAGTCCTTTTTCACTTCAAAACATAACACTACCAACTTATTATCCATCTCAACTCTGCCAAACCACCACTTTTGATCAATTTTTAATTACATTTTAGTATTTTGAGAATTGCCAACATGTTTGGTGAACTGCTTAAATGGCAGCAGCAGCATCACTCCTTAAAAAAAGTTTATATACAACTTTGCAGGGTTCTTTACTTTTCTTATTCTCACCTACTGAATTATGGGTGCATAATGATTATGAATAGGTCACTTTAATCAACACATTATATATAATATTATCTCCATTAAGGGTTAATTAACCTCGAAAAAATCGATTTTTGTCGGGTTTAGGATAAAAGCAAGATTATTATGTGCTGTTTTTAGGTAGGTCCCAAATTCCTCTCACTCTTGCTTGCTTGCTTGATCCTGAGTCCCTAATTATGTTAAGAATCACAAGAGGATTGTACAACTAGATAGAATCTTCTCTTTAGTGATTTCTTATTTATCTTAGCTAATCTTATTGCTCAGTACAACATAATAGAAGAAATATAGGGTGTCTTTTAAAGTATGTACTTGGTGCTTAGGCCATCCGTAGTCATAAAGCCCCTTGTGGGGCGTTATGCGACACGTGTCGTGCCACGTCACACAGGGGCTTTATGGGGCGTTATATCACTTGAGCCCGTAGTCATAACGCCCCTACCCATCATTACCTAATTATTAATTTTCATTTTTATTAATTATTTATAAAAACCCATGCTTTATTTTCATTGGTCAAAGGTTGAAAAGCTTCCCCCATAACGCCGTGAAAAATATCGCGCCTGCCCCCCCTTTTTCCCCATAACGCCGCCCGTCGCGGTGTGCGGGGCGCTATGGGGGCGCTATCTTTCTTTTGGGCGGTATATGGAGCCCCACTACAGGCAGTCTTATAATGATATATATTTTTGTTGGGGAAACGTGTCTCCCAAGCAACCACACAAGAACAACTGTGTGACAAACTCAAAGTGCTGCTGGAACGATTTAAAGAACACTAGTTCAGTCGATTGGTGTGATCGGGTTATGCCAATGATCGAACTAGAGATATATTATTATTATCAACTGAAAAGGTTTAAAAACGGGAGTTTTTTTTGTTGGAAATTTGGTGAATGATAGTATATAAACTCTTTATGTGGTGTATCGATGACAACTCTTGAGTCTTGAGTAGAGTTTCTTTTATGTCAATTGATTAGAGATTTTATGGCAAAATTAAGTCTCTAACTATGTTGGACTTTTCACCACCCATGGCTCTTGCATACTTAGTAGGCTATGTGCCTCTTTTGATGGGGTTAGAGGAAAGAAAAAAAATAAGTAAAAAGATACAAGAAAGAGAGATGTATATATGAAGAGTCCTTGGAGAAAAAGTACTTGATCATATGTTGGGAACATATAGAGATAAGTTTCTCTATATGATTTAACTACATTTCTATGTAAGATTCAATATATTATGATGTAATATTTAATCTAGTAGTCATTATAATCATTTACATTATATAGATCAAAATATATAATGACCTATTAAATAATTAGTTGGTAATTGTTGATAGACCATATTACCCTTATTAACTAATTAGGTTTACTCTTGGGTGCATATATAAAGAGACTAACGTAGAGGTTAGGTTACACAATTTACACAACCTAATTACTCTCATAACATCAATCGACCTCCTCTCCATAGCCGATTACCCTTTATCGGTTTTCATCATTACCGTCATTAGATTGCACCCTAAGAAGGAACCAGATAATCTTGACAAGCATGTCGACTTCGATAGCTGCATCACTTACTGGATTCTCTGCTGACCTGTCTGCAATCATGGGTATGTTTTCATGTTTTCCATTATACTTAAAACAGAACTGATCAACATGTGGTATCAGAGCATTTGTTCATTAATCAGTTATGTTTTCGTATCCATTATTCTGGGATTGAAATTTGGAAAACAGAAACTTTTGAAAGCCTAATAAGATTCACAACATGGTTTCGAGTTCTTTAAAGTCACCGAAAACACCGTTTCGATAAACTGAATTGGTAAGTCATGTGACTCGAAATCGAATGGGTTAATTTTTTATGTCTGGAATCTGTTTAGAAGCCTTAATTTTCAGTTTTCGGGTTCTAGAATCATGTTTTTATTTTTTAGGGTTCATCATGTGTTCTTAGGAAAATTCGAAATCCCTTTATGTTTTGGAATATAATTTGGATTATTGGATGTTTCTCCCTGTTTTGATCTGTTTTATCTCTTAAAAATTTTAGAAAACTGTTATTAGATCAACAGATAAAATTTTTGAAATATTTTGATAAAATTAGATCATCACTAAAACACTAAACCATATCTCGAAATCCCTAAAAATTCGAATTTTTAGTTTTATCTCCTCTAACAGCTGTTGATAAGAAAATTTCGAGACTTGGAGAATAAGCTTCGAGATCAGGTGGTTTCGACTAAGGTTCCAACTGAGATTTCTACTCGAAATCTCACTAAAATACGAGGACAATGAGATTGCGACTGAGATTTCGACTCGCAATCAGGTGGTTGCGACTCGAAACCCAATAATGAAGTCGAAATCTCATTAAGGCGTCAATCTTCATTACTCGAAACCAAGGTTTCGAGTGAGGTTGCGATTGCCATTAATGACTCGCAATCAGGTTGTTGCGACTCATGGCATTAGTTTGATTCGCGCTAACAGGTGGTTTGCTATTAAAGAATTAGTTTTGTAAATACTTAGTTAATTAATCAGAATCAGATAATGTTTTACAAAACCAAAATGGCTTAACTTGAATGGGCTTCTAATGTCTCATTTTTTGCCAAAACTGATTTGATACATCTATTTGTCGTTCAAGTATTACGAAAGCTATGTTAAGAGTGCATTACAAACGTGAATGTCTTAATATATGGCCAAACCTGATTTAATTCATTCATGTATAGCATGCTTAACAAGTGCATAACTAAAGTGATTGTCTCATTTCTGGTCAAAGCTGATTTGTCACCATCACTTTGCACACACGCTTAAATGATTACACTTCTGGCCAAAGCTGATTTGTCTTCGTTTAAGTAGAATTTTAACTAAGTCGATTATTTTGATGTTAGTAATACACAATATCACAGCTTCATAATTAAAATGGTCATTATTTATGCCTGCCTTAGTATAACATGCCCTTAGATCACATTAGGACTTCTTGATTAGTATCATAATTCACTCATCTTATTTCCACTATCAGCACCAAATTGCGGGATTCCACCTTTGACTGGTGATAACTTTGCTGCATGGAAGGACTCTCTCATGCTTACGCTTGGATTGCTCGACTTCGATTATGCTCTGAGAGAGAATAAGCCAGCATACCTTACTCCTCAAAGTACTGCTGCTGAGCAGTTGACTCATGAAAAGTGGACTAGGTTTAACCGCATGTCTCTCATGTTTATAAAGTAGTCCATAAGCAATGCAATCAGAGGAGCCATTCCTGATTCTGAAGATGCTAAAACCTACCTGGCTTCTGTGGAGGCGCAATTCAAGGGGACATCTACAGCACATGCTAGTACTCTTATCCTCAAGCTAGTGACAACTAAGTATGATGAGAGGAGTGGCATTCGCGAACACATCATCATGATGAATGACATGTCCAATAAGCTGAAGGGGCTAGAAATGGAAATCAGTGATGGTTTCCTCGTTCATTTCATCATTACTTCGCTTCCTTAGTCCTTTGAAGCATTCAAGATCAATTACAACACTCAGAAGGACAAATGAACGATGAGTGAGTTGGTCGCTATGTGCGTCTAGGAGGAAGAGCGTATGAAGATGGATCGCACTACTGATGTTGCTAACTTCACCACCTTTAACTCTAAGAAGAGGAAGAACAATTATCAAAGAAAGGATGCTTCCAAGGTCCAAAGGCCCAATCCTAATACAAGTGCACCTTCCAGCTCTAAGAACTCCTTAGGCAAAATCCACTGCAAGTTCTGTAAAAAGACATGACATATGTAGAAGGAATGCCCTGACTTTAAGGAGTGGCTGGCTACGAAAAGTAAAGATTATTTTATGATACTTGAGTCCTATAATTTAAATGTTCCTGCTAATTCTTGGTGGTTTGATTTTGGTTCTATGGTTCATGTTACCAATTCTACTCAGGGATTCCTTTCAATCCGGAAGCTGGGAAGAAACCAAAGAACACTTAAGGTTGAGGATGATCGAGAATTAGAAGTGAAGGCCATAGGAACATTACAATCATTTATGAAAACTTGTTTATGTATTAAACTTTGTGATACCTTATATGTTCCTGAGGTAACTTGGAACCTTGTATCAGGACCAAAGTTAGACATGGACGATTTTATTGTTTCCCATGGTCATCGCAAACTCTCTATCCTCTATGATTCCGTTCTTTTTGGTACTGGCATTCTGGATGGTGGCCTCTATAGATTAGAACTAGATGACGATTTTTCAAAATCTTTGTTGTCATATAATATTAATGAATCACTCACAAAGATGAAAGAGAAACGAGACTTAGAGACTTCATCCATGTTATGGCATCAACGTTTAAGCCACATCTCAAGAGAACAATTAAATCATCTCGTAAAGGATGAAGTCTTACCTCCTCTCGATTTCTCTGTTTGGAACATGTGTCAAATGTCTTAAAGGTAAAAATGACATTAGCGAATACGAAAGGTGCCACTAGGAGCTCTAATTTATTAGAACTCATTCACACTGACATTAGTGGTCCTTACCAAATCGCTGGCATAACTGGACATACTTCATTTATCACTTTCATTGATGATTATTATCGTTACACGTACTTGTATCTTACTAAGGAAAAGTCTGAATCTTTTTCGTCCCAGCTGGACTTAAAAAACTTCTTTTCACGTAATATGGCAAGTGATTTCAAGAAGTATGAAAATAGTGTGCGGAAATAGAAATCAGACTTTCAAGAAACAAGACCTACAAAATTTTCAAGTTTATATCACTTTGAAACAAAATGGTTTACAAGGTTATTATCTATTACAAACGAATACTTATGTAATTCTGAGGTGAAAGGACAATGGAGTTTTTGTTGTATGTATTGAATGCTTGGCTTAACTCTTCGTCCTTTGCTTGGTGAGCTTTCTATTTATAGAAAGCCCAGAGGCATGAATAAACATTTGTTTATTCATGCATATTGTAACAACCCGCACGTTCGTTCGTTGCTACTACTCGATACACTCGTTACGCCTAGCACCAGAGATTCAGATCATAATGTAGCTATATCGCATACATCGCTATATCACAATATTTTCGCATATTACGCATACTTTATCGATATGACACATCGCATCACACACACTAACGCTCACGATGACGTTGAGTGAGGACCTATTCTACCCTCCTCGATGGCCGTGATGCGTCGCAGAGTAACACATATTCGAAACGAAACCCGGTTATTGTATCGCAACTTTGAAAAGTGGATATTTATACGACCCTATGTGACTAATTATACTAAATATATGAATGTGCGTATGAAAATGTGTAACCAAATTATCGCAAAGCGTAACGAACAAAACGAAACCTCGAAACGCAGCACGCCGGAGACCACCGATCGAGTGGCCACCCGATCGGATTACCACCCGACCGGACAACCACCCGATCAGACTGCCATCTGATCCGTTGCACTTCATCCCCTTCAGTCCACATCACTTATAAATAGCACTTGTCACATCACTTGAACAGCGATGTGACAGCCCTCGTTCGACCAGCGCACTTTTGGACTTCTTCCTCTCGATTTCTCGCAATTCTTGTAAGTTTCTACCTCAAATCTTGTACTTATATGATCTACACACACTTCTCCATCATTCTCTCTTTCAAATCTTAACTTTTAACCGTGAAATCACTGGATTTAAGGTGTTCTAGGATGATGTCATCATGGTGTTCATATGAACACCATGTTTTGGCTTCAATCCACCAAGAATGACTTAGATCTGAACGATTTCCACATAAATAAACAAAGAACTTGCATAGATCTGAACATATCCAAGGAGAAAAGGATTGAAAGATGGCTTTCTAACTTTCTTTCAACTCTTTTACACTCAATGCACTAAAAACCGATAGAATCGGAGCTTGTACCGACCTTGTACTCATTCTTAATGTCGTGTTGGTTCAAGATCTGGTTTCTATCAAAGAGACAACCGATTTCAGGTTAACCAAGAACGACCGTCACGAACTAGTAAATCGGTCAGATTTGGGTGATTCCTGTCCGATCGGGTCCCTTGGTTCAAGATGGGGTTTCTATTGTTTAGCACGTCACAACACCGTCACAAGCAAAATCACCAAAAACCTTCAAAATAATCAAGTGCCAAGGACGACTAGATCATTTGGATGAATAGTCGTCCGATCGGACAGTCATCCGATCGGGCAGGACAGTCATCCGAATGGACAGGACAGTCATCCGATCGGACTGCCATCCGATCGGATTGCACCTTGGGTCCTACACTTGACTTTTCAACAATTTGGAGTTTGAACATTGAACGGACTGTTGTCCGATCGGATTGTCACCCGATCGGACTACCACCCGACCATGTGGTGTTTAGACTTCAACACTTAAACAATTTTCAACATATTCAATATAAACGGATTGTTACCCGATCGGACTACACTCCGATCGAGTGACAAACTGCTGTGAACTTGTTCTCACTAAAGTATCCACCAATCGGATTGTCGCCCGATCGGACAGCCGTCCGATCGACCGACCTGAAAGGTAGAGATACTTCTCTGTTTTCAAAATGCTACAACGAAAACTTCAAAAGGCAAACCATCATACACAAACACGTCCATACCAAACGAGGTGACAATCCAATCGAATGGCCATCTGATCGGATGACCATCCGAACGAATTGCCATCCGATCGACTGGTCGTCCGATCGGATTGCCATCCGATCGGGTTGCCATTCGACACTCAGTCGCATCTCATCGTTTAAACGCATTGTTCGACGCTTACGCTAGCAATCTGTGATCAGGTTAATCTCAGACGTGCTCCTTTCAATCCAACCAAGTTGTGTTTACTTGCTGAACACCAACTGTGAGTATACTCGAACCCTTTTTATCGCATTTTGGGTGTAACATACGTTCCTATTAAATCAAATTCATCAAAATGAATTATTCAATCAAACTGTTTACCACATGCGAATAACTGTTATGCATATTTACACGTGATGCTAGTTACATATGTGTTAGGACTTATACTCGCGAGGTCCCGCCTTAACTAGTATAGTACTATAGAACCCGGTCTAGTTAGGATGAATAGTAATCGCAATTGCAGCTCGAGTGACTTAACTGGTAGTATCTGTCTTATATGCATGTATGTTGAGGTATCTCGTTTATGTATTTGGTAATTCGCAGCGCTTCTTATCTATTTTACGCTACACTATCAAAACTTGTATACTCGCTAATACATTTGTATTGACGTTGTTTTAACGTATGTTGCAGGTTTTGTCGCAGTCTACATCAAATAAAGTTAGGAAGTCTAGAAACACACCTATAATCTAGGTTGTCGGAGTTGTATTGTTTGAGAGAACATGAAAATTTGTGACAGCTTATGTGATTGTACTTGTTTATTAGTATGGGATAATGAACGCATTAAAAACTGTCGCAATTTAGTTGTTATGGATTCTCTTGAGCAATCTGATTCGCCTAGTGTCGCGCCCCGATGATTCCGCCATCGGTTGGGGTGTGACATATTGGTATCAGAGCCATAACTATAGGGAATTATGAAAGACACGACCTAGTCTGGGTTTGTTGTCTTAGAAAAGACCTAGTCTATAGTCTAAGTACCAACGGGCCGACTCGTGCGAATCCAGTAGGGTTTGCACGGGCCTACTTGATACTCTCATTCGAATTCGCTAAAAGCTGCTACTTCGCGCGAACACCGCATACCACAATTTCACGCGAAGAGCCTTTCCTAAGGCTAGAATATTACTTAGCCTTTCCTAAGGCCAACACAATACACACGTTTTCGAAAATACTCGTGTAACACAACCGAGTGATCCAGTCGAGATCAGGCGTGAAAACCAAGAACTCTCGATAAGATCGCTCACTCAGCGCATTTTTCTAGCACGAGAACTTTTCGTCGAGCTAGGAGTGACATCCATAACTCAACGAAGGTCTCCATTTCAAAATCCAGTGGAACTCCTGAATTTATTCGGATAGCACAACCACAGATAGGAGCGAAGTTATTAAGTCAGGGGTGAAACCCGTATCTTAATAAACTGTTCCGCTCTCTATAAAATGGTTTTCAAAAGCTCTCACCAAGGACTCGGCTATAACGATAACTCGAGCCACGCGATAACCAGGAAGACGAATGCCATGAGCTGCATCCCAGTGGAAGCATAAGCCTTCTAGGGCAACGCGTGTATACGAGCTTGTTGGGTATAGTTGGGTTACCTTGGGCAGTCGACGCCAAAACACCCGAGGCACTCTATCTATTTTCTAGCATACGACTTGCCGATTTTACGCTTTACTGAACTATTTATGCTATGTGTTTACAATTTAAAACTTTACGCTTTATCGATTTCTCGACTTAACGATTTTCGGTCCCTTCTTTTGCAACCGCACCACTCGCACAGCCATCGCAATCAAAAACTGAATGTCCGCAACAAAACTAAAGCCTAATTACTCGTTTTCGCCCTCGCTCTCTACCTCTTCATCGCGTCCTCGCGCATTCTACACCGATATGTATGTGTGTAAGCATAAACTACAACTAATTATATATATATATATATGCAACAAATCAATTGTGTGGGAATTTAGGAATCTCGTGTCTCCTATGTGAAATCTACTATATTACTCACTACAAGTTTTGATCACGCTCAATCGCATCGCAAAACTCAAAAATCATTATGATCGAATCTCACTCCAAATCTCTCTCTGTCTAGATGTCTTCCAACGACGCTACCTCGAGGCAAACAGCTAGGAGAAGAGCCAAACGAAGCGCCGAGAAGAGGATTTCCTCGCTTGTGGCTAAGGAAGTGGCCAAGGTCATTCCTCAAATTATCGCTCAAGTGCACTCTCTCAGCAACCCTCGAACCTCGGAAGACTCCAAGACGGAAGCGCCACAATCTGCTTTCCTCTACAAATACTTCAAAGCCTGTGGCCCGATGGAGTTCACGGGTGAAAGAGGTGTGTCCCAACTACTCCAGTGGTTCGATTCTATCGACGTTACCCTTCGTCAGAGTGAGTGTCCCAATAATTTCCGTACTACTTGCGCAACCGGAGTATTTCAATCGCGAGCACTCGAATGGTGTACTGCCGAACGTAACAAACGTGGGATCTCCACAGCTTATGCCCTCTCTTGGGGTGAGTTGAAGGAACTCATGAAGAAAGAGTACTGCCCTGCTCACGAAGTTCAGAAGCTAGAAGATGAATTTTGGGAAATCAAGCAAGTCGAAGGTGACAATACTGGCTACACCGCAAGGTTCAAACAGCTTAGCATAATCTGCCCCAGTCAAGTCAACACTTCAGAAAAATCCATCACGAAGTACATTCGCGGCTTGCCTGAATGTGTGGGCGATTTTGTCGAAGCTGCAAGACCTGCTACCATCGAAGAAACCTACCGCTTGGCTGCAGAAATCAACGACAAACGAGTCTTGGACGAATTCTTCTCCAAGAATCCTGTCAAACAAGCTCATCAAGCAATCGTCATCGATTCATCCGGCGATTCTTCCAATGATTCTACCGATGATTCTTCTGAAGATTCCTCCGACGATGCCTCCAGCGAATCATCAGACGAATCCGCCGACGACACTGCATCATCTCAGGAAGCTTAGCCCAGCCGTAAACGAAAGACCATGAGCTCAGACTCTTCAACAACTGGACTGTCGCAACCAGAACCTCTCCGAGCAGCTCCAGTTCACTTGAAATGTACCTACAACGGAACTCATCCCCTGTGTTACACGTGTACGTATCATCACCCGCCAGAAGCTAACTGTCGCTATTGTGCTAATTGCAACTGGTATGGTCATCTTAAACAACACTGTCGCACAGGACCGCAGCCTTGAGGATTTTCAGCCACAACCGCAGTCTCCGCAGAAGTTCTCCACAGCAACGTTATTTTGCTTTTAATGTTGTTGTTGTAATAATACGACTCATCGCCGTCAATCTCTTTTATGTGTGGAAGCTTATTCTATCTCTCGATGCATGTGGATTCTATTTCGCTCTTATACTCGCGCACAATCTAAATGCTAGCACTATGTACT
Source organism: Helianthus tuberosus (assembly GCA_030545235.1). Classification (NCBI taxonomy): domain Eukaryota; kingdom Viridiplantae; phylum Streptophyta; class Magnoliopsida; order Asterales; family Asteraceae; genus Helianthus; species Helianthus tuberosus. Next base: position 88,561,943 of record CM060356.1, on the reverse strand, counting down.
AAATAATGTATTTTACCCCTACTATGCGTTCTTGAGATAAGGTACGATAAACATGCAAGAATCAAATTAATTACGGGTGCACACTGGATTATTTTGGTTAGTGCACGGAGATCGTAATGAGTTTCAATGATGCCTTAACGATCAGGGCATGGTTAAGCATGGTGGATACGCCGCTGGCACTTCCTATATATAAGCGTCTTGACCATGTCTGACGAAGTGTGACACCTATTCACGGAACGAAGGCGTATGGTTGAAACATGACGGTGTTTCGCCATGCTAACCGAAGTTTTGTGAAGAAAGTTCCATGTGGAGTTGGAACGTAGACCTATTATACTATTGTGGTTATTTTCGACACATTACACTACATCGTAAGGCGTAACAATCTCAATCGTAACTCAAAGCGTGTAATCGCAAGACTCTTCGTAAGTCAACACGCTCGCAATCGCATTATCGCTGGAATCTATCTCGCAATCTCAATCACTTATTGTGTGTTCGCTCAATCGCTTATTATGTGTATCGCGCTATCGCTTATCGTGTGTATCGCTCTAACACTTGTGTATTGCTCTATCGCTCATGGTGTATCGCTTAACGCTTATCGTCATCGCTATCGTTTACCGTTATGTATGTTATCTGTGTTATATTAGCACACATAACCTCGCTTCACGGGACAAAACTCATATGGTTAAAGCATGGTGGATACGCCGCTGGTACTTCCTATATATAAGTGCTTTAGCCATATCAGCAGACTTTTATGGAAAAAGGCCATGTGGGGTCTAATGCTAGTTAAAATTTGTGGTGTTGTTCAAATCAAATCAAATCGCATGTTTCCATCACTTGCAACGCATCGACCATCGCTTATCGCTCGATGGTTGTCGCTATCGCTCGTCGCTTACCGCTTATCGCTTTTCGCTTGTCGCCGCCGTCTTCGCTTATTATGTCTGTTTTGTGCTATCAATTATTGTGTACCGCTTATCATTTATCGCACTCGCTCGTGTCACTAAACTGAGTTTGAAAACGACTTCATCGCTCAGTTTGCTCAATCCTTCTCTCACACTTGGTCCGACCTTCTTTCGCTTGGACCAAGGGAATCGAAATCTAACAGTACTATGTCGACACGCATGACACCGCCTCAAGGGACAGAATCTATATGGCTAAAACATGGTGTATACGCCGCTGGTACTTCCTATATATAAGTGTTTTAGCCATATTGTCGAACTTTCGTGGGAAAGTGCTATGCGGGGCCGACTTTAAATTGAAATTTTGATATTATCAAAACCTTTGTGAAAACAAAGTTTTCTTACAAAACTTTTTCTAAAATCTGATCAAAACCTTTGTACAAACGAGATTATCTTGCAATGATGGTGTGACAATCAACTCAAGTTATTGCCGCGTGACGAGAAAATTTCACAAAACGAGTTTTAAACACCCTAAAATCTTTTAGTAACCTGATAAAATCCCACTCATAGCGTTGGTGTGAACATCGAAACAGTTTAACACCGCATTGTGGGAAGATTTTTCATAAACAATTCAAACCTTTTCGAATTAATCAGCTTTTCAAAAAAAAAATTAAAACGCTTTGTAATCGCTTTTTGTGTGTGTTACCGTCTTCTGTTATACGAATCGCCTTACTCGCTGTCATCGCCAGTCATCGCGACACTCTCCCTCGTCGAATTTCAATGGATCGCTCGCTTATTTTGACGCTTTTAAATCGCTACTCCCACTCGCATCAATCCTCGCAACCCTTCTTATGGATTAATTTCGGGAAGAAATTTCCTAAAGCAGGGGAGACTGTAACAACCTGCACGTTCGTGCGTTGCTCTTACTCGTTACACTCGTTACGCCTAGCACCAGAGATTTGGATCATAATGTAGCTATATCGCATACATCGCTATATCGCAGTATTTTCGCATATTACACATGCTTTATCGATATGACACATCGCATCACACACACTAACGATCACGATGACATAGAGTGATGACCTATTCTACCCTCCTCGATGGTCGTGATGCGTCGCAGAGTAACGCATATTCGAAACGAAACCCAATTATTGTATCGAAACTTTGAAAAGTGGATATTTATACGACCCTATGTGACTAATTATACTAAATATATGAATGTGGGTATGAAAATGTGTAACCAAATTATCGCAAAACGTAACGAACAAAACAAAACCTCGAAACGCAGCACGTCGGAGACCACCGATCGAGTGACTGATCGATCGAGTGGCCACCCGATCGGATTACCACCCGATCGGACTGCCATCCGATCCATTGCACTTCATCCCCTTCACTCCACTTCACCTATAAATAGCACTTGTCACATCACTCAAGTGATGTGACAACCCTCGTTCGACCAGCGCACTTTTGGACCTCTTCCTCTCTATTTCTCGCGATTCTTGTAAGTTTCTACCTCAAATCTTGTACTTCTTTGATCTACACACACTTCTCCATCATTCTCTCTTTCAAATCTTAACTTTTAACCTTGAAATCACTGGATTTAAGGTGTTCTAGGATGATGTCATCATGGTGTTCATATGAACATCATGTTTTGGCTTCAATCCACCAAGAATGACTTAGATCTGAAAGATTTCCACATAAATAAACAAAGATCTTGCAAAGATCTGAACATATCCAAGGAGAAAAGGATTGAAAGATGGTTTTCTAACTTTCTTTCAACTCTTTTACACTCAATGCACTCAAAACTGATAGAATCGGAGCTTGTACCGACCTTCTACTCATTCTTAGTGTCGTGTTGGTTCAAGATCTGGTTTCTATCAAAGAGACAACCGATTTCGGGTTAACCAAGAACGACCGTTACGAACCAGTAAACCGGTCAGATATGGGTGATTCCTGTCCGATCGGGTCCCTTGGTTCAAGATGGGGTTTCTATTGTTTAGCACGTCACAACACCGTCTCAAGCAAAACCGCCAAAAACCTTCAAAATAATCAAGTGACAAGGACGACTAGATCATTTGGATGAATAGCCATCCGACAGGACAGTCATCCGATCGGATAGGACAGTCATCCGAACGGACAGGACAGTCATCCGATCGGACTGCCATCCGATCGGATTGTACCTTGTGCCCCACACTTTACTTTTCAACAATTTGGAGTTTGAACATTGAACGGACTGTTGTCCGATCGGATTGTCACCCAATCGGACTACCACCCGACCATGTGGTGTTTAGACTTCAACACTTAAACAATTTTCAACATATTCAATACAAACGGATTATCACCCGATTGGACTACACTCCGATCGAGTGACAAACTGCTGTGAACTTGTTCTCACTAAAGTATCCACCAATCAGATTGTCGCCCGATTGGGCAGCCGTCCGATCGACCGACCTGAAAGGTAGAGATACTTCTCTATTTTCAAAATGCTACAAAGAAAAGCTTCAAAAGGCAAACCATCATACACAAACACGTCCATACCAAACGAGGTGACAATCCAATCGAATGGCCATCCGATCGGATGACCATCCGAACGGATTGCCACCCGATCGACTGGCCGTCCTATCGGATTGCCATTCGACACTCATTCGTATCTCATCGTTTAAACGCACTGTTCGATGCTTACGCTAGCAATCTGTAATCAGGTTAATCTCAGACGCGCTCCTTTCAATCCAACCAAGTTGTGTTTACTTGCTGAACACCGACTGTGAGTATACTCGAACCCTTTTTATCGCATTTTGGGTGTAACATACGTTCCTATTAAATCAAATTCATCAAAACGAATTATTCAATCAAACTGTCTACCACATGCGAATAACTGTTATGCATATTTACACGTGATGCTAGTTACATATGTGTTAGGACTTATACTCGCAAGGTCCCGCCTTAACTAGTATAGTACTATAGAACCCGACAGGGTCTAGTTAGGATGAATAGCAATCGCAATCACAGCTCGAGTGACTTTGCTGGTAGTATCTGTCTTATATGCATGTATGTTGAGGTATCTCGTTTATATATTGGTAATTCGCAACGCTTTTTATCTATTTTACGCTACACTATCAAAACTTGTATACTCGCCAATACATTTGTATTGACGTTGTTTTAACGTATGTTGCAGGTTTTGTCGCAGTCTACATCAAATAAAGCTAGGAAGTCTAGAAACACACCTAAAATCTAGGTTGTCGGAGTTGTATTGTTTGAGAGAACATGAAAATTCATGACAGCTTATGTGGTTGTACTTGTTTATTAGTATGGGACAATGAACGCATTAAATACTGTCGCAATTTAGTTGTTATAGATTCTCTTGAGCAATCTGATTCGCCTAGTGCCGCGCCCCCATGATTCCGCCATCGGTTGGGGTGTGACACATTTGTCCTGCAAAAAGTAGCTTTTTAACATATTCATTGAGTCCAATTATCAAGTTTCCTGAGTCATCATAAGATCCAATAATGTCAAGTTGCTTCGGTTATTGTGGTAGTGTAGAACTCGTTCAGACAAGTGGGGTTTATCAGAATTTTTGATAACCACTTCATCAGAAATTCTGGTGAACAAATTATCAGAAAGTCTGATGATCAGATTTGCCAGAAACTGATGATATTTCATCAGAAATATCATCAGATCCATCAGAATGGCCTTTTCTGATAATCTTCTCTTGTTCTTGATCAGCTTCTGTTACTTTGAAGAAGATGTGCTGTTCTTTTCAATCGTCCTATCTTGTTTCTTCTTGTTGTTTGATCTTCAGGACTTTATCTTCTTCTTTAGATCAGGCTGAATTGGTTTTTCTTCAATAACAGTTTCCCCCTAAGTATTGTAAGAAAAACAACTATCTATATCAAACATAAATAAATTTCAACCAAACTTAAAAATAGAATTCAAACAACCAAATTCATAAAAATACCAACAAGTTCAAAAACAAAAAATAATGTTTCCCAAACAGATTATAAATTCATGAAATTATCAATTAATCTTCAGCCCACTTTTGTAATTGTCTCCTGGCTTCAACCTTTTCTTGTAATCAATCTTTTTGTTAGTTGTTTTGTATAGATCTTTATACCAACCTCTTGTTTCCTTCCACCTTTCAATGATGTCTTCAATTGTCTTTCTTAGCTGTTCATTATCCTTCCCTTTCTTCTTGAGCTGCTTTTGTTTCTAATTCATGCAGTTCTTGATATAGTTCAGGGTCTCATTTGAATACCTATTTATTTCACTGATTCTGAACAGAGCTTTCTCATCATTAGCATCTTTGAAAACCACTGACATTTCTGGTTTTTCAAAGATAGCTCCAGTTCTTGCTTTTGAGGATGGAATTTCAGCTGGAATGGTATTGTCAGGAGGAGGTGTTTGTACTTTGCTGCTGTACTCAAAGTTGATGCATAGGTCAAAATCTGCCAGTGCAGCTCTTTGATATATTTTCTTTCCTGCATTCTTGATGCTTTCAAGGGCTCTTCTGATGTGTACTATGTTGCCCTTTTCTTGATCAATGAGTTGTTTCATTTTTATTAGGCTCAGTGGATGAATATCATCAGCCAGATCTCCATCAGTAACAGTTGTTGGAGTTCCATCTGCCCTGACCAATGTATATTTGTTCTGCTCACAAGTTCCCATGGCTCTACCTTGATAACTCACAGTGCTAATCTTCTCAATAACAACCACTGGATTTGTAACAGGATTGTGCATGAGTTTCCAACTTCTCTGATTTCTGAGTTGAATGATTCTTGAGCTTACTTGAGAGAGTTGCCCTTCCTGTTTATCCTCATTATCATTCCAGTAGTAGTGCTTCAAGTGTTCTTCAGGGTACTTATTGTATGTAGATCAGCTTGCATGAGTGTGAATTCCTTTGGTTTTCCATCTGGACATTCTCTGATCACTGTCCTTGGTCTTGTTGAGGATGTCACTTCATCTTCCCTTTTTATTTTCTCTGCTGCATTAAATTGTCTGCTAAATTCTATTTCATTAGTCAGAGCTATGGAAGATGATTCAACTGGAATTGCTGCTTGTGTTAGTAACTTTAATATGTCTGGATTTGGTATGTTTGGTGGAGGACCCATGGGTTTTGGTACATTTGGTGGAGGACCCATGGGTTGCTTCTGCTTTTGTGGTGTTGATTGTAACACCTGTGCCTTCACGGCCATCAAACAAATACCAAACCAATGAAATACTATATTTCATACTTGGGATTTGTAAAAATATGTGTATCATTTGTACATATCAATTCTTGTTCAATTTCAAACTCTAAATCACTTTCTGGAAGGTTATACGCGCACCGATGCGTAAATATAACCAGTTTAATGCAACAAACACTACGGAATAGTGACATAGGCTTAACATACCTTAAATAACCTTTACTTAACTTAGAAATAAGTTTTGAAGGCTTTGGTATGGCAAAATCAAGTTAAATCGCTTACAGGGACTAAAGTTGACAAACTGCGAAAGTATGCCAATTTGAACTGTAACAGACCTTCCGGAGCATGACCATAAGTTAAACATACCATAAATATCCTTCACAAAGCTTAGAAATAGGCTTTGAGGTGTTCGGTATGCTAAAATAAACTTTTGTGTCATTCAGGGACTAAAAGTGTCAAAAAGTGCACAAGTTTGCATTTTCGCGCATAACTTACGTTCTGAATACATCCGGACATCCAAAAATTTATGTAAGCACTAAAATATTTTATTTTGGTGTTCGCCTTAAGAAAAATCCATTCGTTGCGTCATTTGGATCGTTTTTCGCGCTTATGCGCATTCCGTCGTAATTAAGCGAACATCGCGTTCGTACGACCAAACGAACCATCATCCGACATATTTTTGAACATGTTTCATGTCCACAATGTTTAGGTAACATTTTAGGGCCTTAAAGTTGGCTTTACGGGCCTTAGAAGTGTCGGAAATGGCCTTAAACACGTGCAGGGACCTAAACTGTCATTTTTGAAAGTTGTTTCTGATCTGACATGCTCAGGCGGCCTGCATTGTGTTTGGCTGATCCTAAAGCGGGCCGCTTCCCACCTTCTGACCAGATTAAATGTTTCTAATCACAAGTTGCAGCCATTTGATCCTCCACCACATGTTCTAACTTGCTTAGTCACTAGATAAGGATGGAATTTAGCTTCCATAACCTTTCAACAAGTGTACGGGCTTGATCGTTTCCCCTTTTCCAAGAAATAATCTTAACGGTTACCCGAATACTATAAATACCCCATACCCCCCATTGCTATTTCTTACAAGAATTCTGATTTTGAGAGCTCTAAGTTGAAACCATTGTTTCATACCTGAGTTCTTGAAGTCGGGATTAGCATTCGGGGACCCTGGGTAAGTATTCTTTCGTTCTTTTCCTTATTTTATTGCTTTTAGAGTCAGAAAGTCAAACTTTGTTTGACTTTCAGCGTTGACCAGTAATGGTCAATGCGAAGTTCGTTTGAACTTCGCAACGTGAGTGTAATCACGTTGGTCATAGTCCCTTGGGACTATGCCCACTGATTACCACGTTGTCTAGAGTCGTAGGGTAGGCGATCTAATAAATCGCCTATACCTTCGAACTCGACCCATTTGGTCGATCATTAGGATCCGACCAAATAAATTAGGTGACCATAGTAGGTAGGGAATAACCTTCCGAGGTTATACCCTATGGTCACATCGTTTAAGTAGTTGTATGATAGGTAGTTTATATGCCTTAGGTAAATTACCAGAATACCCTTTTCATGTATAATTGGTAATTAAGCATATGTAACCTAAACTTTTGTCACATAACTAATTATGTAACATGTTTAGGCATATAACACTTGTCATAGGACTAGTTAGGCGGTCCGAACGCGTTTCACGCGAACGACGCGTTAAAGTAGCATAAGCTACCTAAACGGGTCGTAATGGGCCGCGATGGGTCGATAGCACTTAGGTTTGGTTTCATTGTAGTATGTAGGTCTTGTTAAACCATATCATATGAGTTCCAAAACTCGTTTGGTTTACCAAGCCTCATCCTATCCGATCTCCCGATTTAGGTCCGGTTTATTTATATAGTTTTAGATTGCCGATTGATTCCGTGCTCCCTCAAGCTTTGTTTGGTTGTTGTTCAAGACCTCCAAGCATTCTCAGGCGAGTACATTCTTCCCCTATTTTACTGTTTTCAATTGTTTTGGGGTGACTCATATGTGCTAAATGTTTTCAATGTTATAACGATGGTTTCGAAAAAACAATTAAGGCGATTTATACAAAACTAATAACGATTTCATAAAGTGAACAAACTTGTTGGTTGTAGTTACATAACAAATGACATTCATTAGCAATGATCAAGCCGACCAGTATTAGGTTATGGTACCATAGGATCTGACAAATCCCGTTATTTACTGCACCCGTGGTTATGTGTGGGTGTTGTGGGTAGCGACTGAATCTGTAAGTGTTAACTTACCCTATGGAGGTTTGTTAATGCGAATACGAGAAGCGACGAAATCGAGAAGCGACGAAATCGAGAAGCGACGAAATCGAGAAGCGACGAAAGTCAAGAAGGTTTGAATGTTATTAGCGAGACGACCACATAAGTAGTTTCACGACCTAAAACGAATTAAACGATTAACGATTGGGTTTTCACACAATGTTTTAACGATTGGGTAACGATTGGGTAACGATTGGGTTTTCACACGATGTTTTAAACAATTATTTTGGTGGTTTGGTTTGGATTAAATGATTAAGTAACAATGCGTGTGGAATATGATACAAGCATGGTGGATACGCCGCTGGTACTTCCTATATATAAGTGTTTGTATGGTATTACATATTGTAGTGTTATTTGAATCATTTCAGCTCGAGACATAGAACATTTTATACAAGTAACATACTTTTCACAAGACATTTATTTACAAACAACTTATCTTATACAAACTCATTTTTTTACATGGTTATTCATTTAATCATGCATTATTCTTTTAGTTATACATATCACTTGAACTTATCATTTTTTTTCCAAATAATTTACTAAAACAAATGTTTTTGGGTTAAGAGTCATGGCTACGAGGTTTTACAAATTATAACCCGCTTGATTTGAGTTGGTTAATTAAGTTGCAATATTATACTCTTTTCAAAACAAGGTTTTTAAATAAAGTATTGCAACATCTAAACTAGCCATGATTTCGACACTCCTACAAAACCTATGTACTCGCCAGCATTTCTTTGCTGACCTCGTTTTCACATATGTTTCAGGTATTGTTGAATGATATCGATTGATAAGATGCATGCTCACATAGGACTGGACAAGGCCTTAGTGACTAAATAACAATGATAGACTATGTTTAAATAGTGTATTTAGATTTCCAAATGATGTAATTATTCAATGTTTAATAAAACGAAACACTTTTGATATCCATGGTTATGAAACATTAATTCTGTTACAACACGCCCCGATGTTTCCGCCGCGATTTGTTGTTTTACGCGGTCGGGGTGTGACAGAAAAGATGGTATCAGAGCCAATGGTTATAGGGAATTAGGTTATTAGTAATTAGTAATGCTTTGACCTAGTCTATAACCTTCTTAGGACCCTAACGCGAGTTTACTTGCGTTTAGTCATAAAACAATACCGTCGCCTATCCTTAGGCGACAACCACAACAAGAACATAAATTTCAAAACCGCTTGAAAACTAATCATCTGTTCTAGGATGATTGATTACTAGGTTTTGAACTCTCTATTATATGGTTTTGAACCTCTTTGAGTTTTCAAAACTTCGTCAAGGTTTTGGGTTTTAAATAATGTGAACACGTGCAAACTGGAAGGGTGAATGCCTGTATTCTGGGTTTTCTGTCTAGGCAAGCACTTCGTATACATCTCATCAGACGCGAGACCAGTTGTGCTTACCTGGGAATTCTTGGGATGAGTGTTCACTTATAGGCGAGCATGTCTTCGCGATACATTATTTTTGACCCATTTACTTTGATAGTCACCGTCTCATTTGTTTGCCTTAGGTAACAAACAAATGATCACAATTTTCATGCGTTATCATTCTGTTTTGATTATCCAAAAACCTTTCACCTATTTCTCCCTATGCCTTTCTTTTTCTTCGAGAATGTCTCTTCATCACGATGACGCTCAGATATCTGAGCAAGCAGCCAAATTCGCTCAGCGAATAGGCGATGTATCATCTCCAGGATAAAGCCACTCAAGAATCACCAAGACAGGCAGGACCTAGTCAGGTGATAGCACCACCAGACAAGAAACCAATCGAGGAATCAAAGACCATGGATGAACGATTCCCTAAGAAGTCAAAGGAGCGAAAGGCTTCTCAGAAGTTCGCTGTGGTCACTCACAATGGTCGAACCGTTCCCAACCAACCAACTCAACCCCCTGCTAGGTGTGTATGGTTTTTCCTATGATACCTACATCAAGGAACTATGTACCTTACAAACTACTCTTGTGATTTCTCTCTTTCAAATGATTGCTCATGATTCCCTCGAAATTTTAAGTACTCATTTCACTCTAAGAAACAAAGTACAGAAAAATTAAGTGACATTATGAGTAATCGTGCTCTTCGCACATCTGTGCCTTTGAATCCTTGGTTAGATAACTAAGGATATTTTCAAATCTCATACCCATTACGTTTTGATTTTTCAAACATACACAGTACCAGTATTTCAAAACAATCTTCATGATCTCAAAACATTTCATATAGTTTGAAAACAATTTTTCTAGATGCATTGTCTATGTTATTTCAAAAACATTGGCCATGTTATCAAAACCAACCTTTCTAATTTCAAAATATTTCATATAGTCTGAAGACAATATTAACACAATACATTTTCTTATCAAGTGCATGATTTCGAAAAGCATCATTCATATTTTCAAAAACCTTATACATAATTTCAAAATTCATCTCGCATGATTTTAAAATATTTTTGTAAAAATATCTATCTAATACACCTACTTTATGATTTCAAAAAGTATTATATATAAGGTTTCAAAAACGTTAAACACATTTTTCTTAAAAGAACCCCATGCACAGTTTTCAAAAATATTTTCCTTGTACATTTACATAACCTTCAAATTCTGCTTCATATGTCGCCTTGACATATCTAGCATTTCAACTTCATGTTTTGACTTAAGCACATCCCGTGCAAGATTTCAAAACATCTTCAACTTCTAAAATTCATATGGGATCTTTTTATCTTTACAATTAGATCCTTGTGGATAATCATCATTCAAATCAGAGTCCTTAATTGGATTCTTTATGTACCTTAATTCGAACACTTCGGTTCCTAATAATCGAAATCGAATTTTCTTTTTGAATCTTTCTATCTTTATAGTTAGATTCTTGAAAATATTTAAAGTACCAAATGAAATCCACGGATTGGATTCCTAGTATGCTTTAAATACCCATGTCCAAAGATAACAAATTAAACGATTATACGAATAAGCGATTATGCGACTATGTGGTTAAGTGTTATGTGTTTTCCTCTATGTTTTTGTGTGATCCGATTTTCAAATCCTCATAGAATCTTTCATATCTTCATATAAGGGATTCATAGTAGGATTTTCAAAAAGGTACTACCTTAAATCCTTATGGGCTTCTACTTAGTAGTTAAGACCCTTGGGTTATATAGTACCACTCCATGATTCATGAGAGACCCTCTTAGTGGTCTAGTCAAAAAGATTGATTCGCAATCTGGTTAAAGAATGACATCTAGTGATGTAGCTGAACAGACTCCTTGATAGTCTATTTAGATCATTTATTGATTTAATATAAAGGACTCTATGGCGGTCTAGTCACACTCATCACAGGATTTTTCATTTGGTTTTCCCCTACACATTATAAAATAGACTGTGTGAACTATGCAAGGAATTGTCTAATTATGGAAGCGCACATAATTATGAGATTCAGTGCACGGTAAACCCAGTAAGATTTATTATGTGTAAGAACCGATAGTGACAACAATAACGAAATGAGAACGATGTAATGGAGGTACGGTGGACGCACCAACGACGCTTTATATACCTATATATAAGTATCCCTCTTACATTGCAATTATGATGTTATTAAAGTTACTAGAAGTTCAGAACCCTAACCAATGTTGTTTGATCTTTTCAACTTCATATTTTCAAGCTCTCACAAGTTTCCTCTAAATAAATTTCGGGACGAAATTTCCTAAAGTAGGGGAGACTGTAACACCTGTGCCTTCACGGCCATCAAACAAATACCAAACCAATGAAATACTATATTTCATACTTGGGATTTGTAAAAATATGTGTATCATTTGTACATATCAATTCTTGTTCAATTTCAAACTCTAAATCACTTTCTGGAAGGTTATACGCGCACCGATGCGTAAATATAACCAGTTTAATGCAACAAACACTACGGAATAGTGACATAGGCTTAACATACCTTAAATAACCTTTACTTAACTTAGAAATAAGTTTTGAAGGCTTTGGTATGGCAAAATCAAGTTAAATCGCTTACAGGGACTAAAGTTGACAAACTGCGAAAGTATGCCAATTTGAACTGTAACAGACCTTCCGGAGCATGACCATAAGTTAAACATACCATAAATATCCTTCACAAAGCTTAGAAATAGGCTTTGAGGTGTTCGGTATGCTAAAATAAACTTTTGTGTCATTCAGGGACTAAAAGTGTCAAAAAGTGCACAAGTTTGCATTTTCGCGCATAACTTACGTTCTGAATACATCCGGACATCCAAAAATTTATGTAAGCACTAAAATATTTTATTTTGGTGTTCGCCTTAAGAAAAATCCATTCGTTGCGTCATTTGGATCGTTTTTCGCGCTTATGCGCATTCCGTCGTAATTAAGCGAACATCGCGTTCGTATGACCAAACGAACCATCATCCGACATATTTTTGAACATGTTTCATGTCCACAATGTTTAGGTAACATTTTAGGGCCTTAAAGTTGGCTTTACGGGCCTTAGAAGTGTCGGAAATGGCCTTAAACACGTGCAGGGACCTAAACTGTCATTTTTGAAAGTTGTTTCTGATCTGACATGCTCAGGCGGCCCGCATTGTGTTTGGCTGATCCTAAAGCGGGCCGCTTCCCACCTTCTGACCAGATTAAATGTTTCTAATCACAAGTTGCAGCCATTTGATCCTCCACCACATGTTCTAACTTGCTTAGTCACTAGATAAGGATGGAATTTAGCTTCCATAACCTTTCAACAAGTGTACGGGCTTGATCGTTTCCCCTTTTCCAAGAAATAATCTTAACGGTTACCCGAATACTATAAATACCCCATACCCCCCATTGCTATTTCTTACAAGAATTCTGATTTTGAGAGCTCTAAGTTGAAACCATTGTTTCATACCTGAGTTCTTGAAGTCGGGATTAGCATTCGGGGACCCTGGGTAAGTATTCTTTCGTTCTTTTCCTTATTTTATTGCTTTTAGAGTCAGAAAGTCAAACTTTGTTTGACTTTCAGCGTTGACCAGTAATGGTCAATGCGAAGTTCGTTTGAACTTCGCAACGTGAGTGTAATCACGTTGGTCATAGTCCCTTGGGACTATGCCCACTGATTACCACGTTGTCTAGAGTCGTAGGGTAGGCGATCTAATAAATCGCCTATACCTTCGAACTCGACCCATTTGGTCGATCATTAGGATCCGACCAAATAAATTAGGTGACCATAGTAGGTAGGGAATAACCTTCCGAGGTTATACCCTATGGTCACATCGTTTAAGTAGTTGTATGATAGGTAGTTTATATGCCTTAGGTAAATTACCAGAATACCCTTTTCATGTATAATTGGTAATTAAGCATATGTAACCTAAACTTTTGTCACATAACTAATTATGTAACATGTTTAGGCATATAACACTTGTCATAGGACTAGTTAGGCGGTCCGAACGCGTTTCACGCGAACGACGCGTTAAAGTAGCATAAGCTACCTAAACGGGTCGTAATGGGCCGCGATGGGTCGATAGCACTTAGGTTTGGTTTCATTGTAGTATGTAGGTCTTGTTAAACCATATCATATGAGTTCCAAAACTCGTTTGGTTTACCAAGCCTCATCCTATCCGATCTCCCGATTTAGGTCCGGTTTATTTATATAGTTTTAGATTGCCGATTGATTCCGTGCTCCCTCAAGCTTTGTTTGGTTGTTGTTCAAGACCTCCAAGCATTCTCAGGCGAGTACATTCTTCCCCTATTTTACTGTTTTCAATTGTTTTGGGGTGACTCATATGTGCTAAATGTTTTCAATGTTATAACGATGGTTTCGAAAAAACAATTAAGGCGATTTATACAAAACTAATAACGATTTCATAAAGTGAACAAACTTGTTGGTTGTAGTTACATAACAAATGACATTCATTAGCAATGATCAAGCCGACCAGTATTAGGTTATGGTACCATAGGATCTGACAAATCCCGTTATTTACTGCACCCGTGGTTATGTGTGGGTGTTGTGGGTAGCGACTGAATCTGTAAGTGTTAACTTACCCTATGGAGGTTTGTTAATGCGAATACGAGAAGCGACGAAATCGAGAAGCGACGAAATCGAGAAGCGACGAAATCGAGAAGCGACGAAAGTCAAGAAGGTTTGAATGTTATTAGCGAGACGACCACATAAGTAGTTTCACGACCTAAAACGAATTAAACGATTAACGATTGGGTTTTCACACAATGTTTTAACGATTGGGTAACGATTGGGTAACGATTGGGTTTTCACACGATGTTTTAAACAATTATTTTGGTGGTTTGGTTTGGATTAAATGATTAAGTAACAATGCGTGTGGAATATGATACAAGCATGGTGGATACGCCGCTGGTACTTCCTATATATAAGTGTTTGTATGGTATTACATATTGTAGTGTTATTTGAATCATTTCAGCTCGAGACATAGAACATTTTATACAAGTAACATACTTTTCACAAGACATTTATTTACAAACAACTTATCTTATACAAACTCATTTTTTTACATGGTTATTCATTTAATCATGCATTATTCTTTTAGTTATACATATCACTTGAACTTATCATTTTTTTTCCAAATAATTTACTAAAACAAATGTTTTTGGGTTAAGAGTCATGGCTACGAGGTTTTACAAATTATAACCCGCTTGATTTGAGTTGGTTAATTAAGTTGCAATATTATACTCTTTTCAAAACAAGGTTTTTAAATAAAGTATTGCAACATCTAAACTAGCCATGATTTCGACACTCCTACAAAACCTATGTACTCGCCAGCATTTCTTTGCTGACCTCGTTTTCACATATGTTTCAGGTATTGTTGAATGATATCGATTGATAAGATGCATGCTCACATAGGACTGGACAAGGCCTTAGTGACTAAATAACAATGATAGACTATGTTTAAATAGTGTATTTAGATTTCCAAATGATGTAATTATTCAATGTTTAATAAAACGAAACACTTTTGATATCCATGGTTATGAAACATTAATTCTGTTACAACACGCCCCGATGTTTCCGCCGCGATTTGTTGTTTTACGCGGTCGGGGTGTGACATTGATGTTTCTGGTTGTTTGGGTGGTTCTTGTTGAGAGATTTCTGGTTGCTTGGACTGTTGTTTAGAAATTTCTGGTCCTCTTGTTGGTTCATCTTGTGGAATTGGAGCTTTCAGGTTATGCAAATCAATATTTTCCAGTTTGCCAACATTCTACCACAACCTCTTTACTAACCATTGAACATTAGTAAGAGTTTGAGCATTTGTTTCTTCTTGTTTCTGCATTTTCTGAAACTCCAGTTTGTCTTGATTCTTCTGTGTAGACCATTCCACCATCAGTTTTTCAAGAGCCTCAGCTATGCTGCTGCTGTTAGCTCTTAGAACTTGAATTTCTTCTAAAATTCTCCCAGCACTTGAGCTTTCTTTACACTTGCCACTTTTGCCATCTTTATCTTGATTTCTTGAAGTTCTTTGAGAGCTTTCTCAAATTCTGATGACTTTTCTCTGCTTTCTGATGACTGCTGAAGTTTGCTGAGAGCTGCAGTGTTATCTTCTCTTTGTTTCTTCACAGTTTTAACAGTTTCAGATAAAGCTTTAATATCAGATCTTTGGTTCTGATCTCTTCCAGTATTAGATTAAGCTTTTCTTATGTTGCTGTCTTCCCAGTACAGACAACTGTGATGTCATCAAGCTCCTTGTGAAGTTATTTTGTTGACATAATTTGTTGTTGTTGTTGGGTAACAGGAGGAACAATAGATGTTCCACCTCTAACACCAGCAGAAGACACACTTGCTGCTGTTTTAAGGTTAGGAGGTTGGAAGTATTCCCAATCCTCCATACCCTTACCAGAATATTGAAACTTATTCACATCCGGGTTTTCCTCATATCCTTGAACCTTTTCAGGTTTTTTTTTGGGTAAAGGGTTACCCCGGTGATTTTATATCATATCATCAAAAAATACAAGTAGAAAGGCAAAAATACCCTCTAGTTATCTCTAATGGCATACCACTAGAGATTTAACAAGAACACAGCCAAGTACACAACCAAAAACACAAAAGAACCAAGAGTTAAAGAACGCCTTTAGTCTTCGCCAAAGCTCTCCACTCCATCAAGCTTCCATTCCTCCAAGTACTTAATAACTCTAGCACTCCGCTTATACTTGAACGGCAATAGTTTCGCACGCACTTTTGCTACAATCAGATCTGAGATTTGTTCTGGAGGTCTTAATTGGTTATTAAAAAACCTAGCATTTCGCTCCCTCCAAATGAAATAAGCCGAAGCAGCCACCAGAAGTATGCTGATGACTGAAGCAATCGATCTTGAAGATGATCTAGGAACCAACCAGTTGACAACATCTTCCCATTTCTCTCGGATCGAGCCCATACCTCCCTTGTTACGTATTAAATGCCACACTGCTTTTGAGTAATCACACTCAAAAAATAAATGGTCATGTGTATCTATAACTGAATAACAAAGCAAACAACACATTAGATTCATGGAGCCCGTGACTGTTCTGTTCCATTGAAGAATCCGATCTTGCGTCCACAACTTTCTCTTGAAAATCAACCAGGTCACAAAGGCATGTTTAGGAATATTAAGAGCTGACCAAACTGTTTTCGCCCATCCCACAGGCTGCCCTCGGACTCTCACGGCATCCCAGACTTCTTTAGTTGAAAAATCAACAATATTGCCATCGGTTTTCTGCCACATGATCCCATCCTGATTAGCTTCATTAAGACTAATATTCTGAAGTTGAAATAGAACCGAGTACAGGTCCCTCCAAGCTTCAGGCCAGTTCCAATTACCATCCACAATGATATCCGCCATTTTGGACGTGATATTAAAACCATGTTGAGCCATACGTCGTGGAGTTACATACTGCGCCAAAGGACATATATTGCACCATCTATCAAACCAAAGAAAAGTGTTTTCTCCATTATCTACTTTAGACAAAAAGAACTGCCTCACCGATTGCCCACACTTTAGAAGTTTTCTCCATCCCCAAGGAGTGTTGTGTTGAAGAGGGGTATCCCATAGGCTTCGTTGCTTAAGCCTATGAATCTTGACCCAAGTTGTCCATAGCGACTTTCGAGCCACCAAGATGCTATATATATGATGAGTCATGAGCGACTTATTAACATCAGCAATCCGCCTAATGCCCAGCCCACCTTTCTATTTAGGAAGACAAACCTCTTTCCAAGCCACCTTTGCTCTCCCCTTAGTGACTATGCCATGACCCCATAAAAACCATTTCATCTTATTTTCCAGCTCTTTAATTATAGTTCCCGGTAATATGAACACCGACGCCCAATAAACATGAATAGCTGAAAGAACCAAAGCCACCAACTGAATCCTGCCAGTAAAGGAGAGAAACTTGTTTTTCCAATCCGTAATTCGTTTATTCATTCTCTCTACTAACACCTTGCAATCCTTTGCCAATAATCTTGACGCTAATAATGGGACTCCCAAGTACTTGACTGGAAGCTTTCCTTCTTCAAAGGGGACAATCTCCAAAATCTTCTCTTTGACTCGATTCAGAACATTACCAAAGAACACAGTGCTTTTGGAGGTGCTAGGCGTAAGACCAGACATGCTTTTGAACTCCTTCATGGACTGCATGATAACTTTACTCGATTGAACATAACCTCTAGAGAATATAAATAAATCATCAGCAAATCATAGGTTTATAATCATTTGCTTCTCACATTTATTGTGGAATCTGAATGATGGGTCCAACTGAGCCGCCTTATTAAGGATCCGAGTCAACACTTCCATAACAATCGTAAACAGATAAGGGGACATAGGGTCCCCTTGCCTTAGACCTCTCTTCCCTCTAAAGTAACCATGTATATTACCATTGATACTCAAGGAGAAAGATGTAGTTGTCACGCATTCCATAATCCAATGAATGAATGTGTCCGTAAACCCAAAGCCAACCAACACATCATGAAGAAAATTCCAGTCCACTGTATCGTACGCTTTTTGTATGTCAACTTTAAGGGCACATCTTGGAGGACCTACCTGCCTGTGATAATTGTGCATGAGTTCTTGTGTTAGCATAATATTGTCCGAAATCCTTCTGCCAGGAACAAATGCCGATTGATTATCACTAATAATAGTATTCAAGCCTTCTAGAATTCTATTGGTAATAATTTTTCTAATTCCCTTGTAAACAACATTGCAGCAAGAGATAGGACGAAAATCTGTAACTAACCCCGGAGTCTCGATTTTTGGAATCAAAGCAATAAAGGTATGATTCAGCTCCTGAAGCATTCTGCCAGTTTCGAAAAAATCCATCACCGCTGCGGTAATGTCATTACCGATAATATCCCATGCTCGTTTAAAAAACGCAGAGGTATAGCCATCGGGACCCAGAGCTTTATTCTCATTGATGGAAAAGATAGCATCTTTGACCTCTTGTTGAGTAACATGACGACTCATAGATTCAGCCACCCGACTATCAAGTCTAGAAGAAAACAAATCCGGAGCTGGTTTAGAGACTACTCCCTCTTTGTTCCCAAGAAACATTTTAAAATTCTCTACTAGTGCATTGACGGCACCCTCCCCCTCATGCAAATCCCCATAAGTATCTTTAATAGCATGGATCTTATTGAAATGGTTTCTACTTTTGACCACATTATGAAAATAAGCAGTATTTGAGTCACCAACCTCTAACCAATTTTGTTTAGCTTTTTGCTTAAGAAACCTCTCCTCGTCAAGCAAAGCATCAAGATACTTTCGACTACAAATAGCCTCAGCTTCCTGATTATCCTTGTTATGAGGACTAACATCTAATTTCCTTTGCAAACTATCCAGCTCTTCCTTCAAATCCAAAACTCTTTTATGCAAGTTGCATTGTTTGTGTAATAAGGACCGAAAAGGATGTTTTAAGTGTTTCAACTTCTTGACAATTCGAAACATAGGGACCCCTTCCACTTGAACACCCCAACCTTTTTGAACAACCTCAAGAAACTCCTTTTTATGAACCAGCAAGTTTGTAAACTTAAATGGTTTCGGCTTGTTTGGAACCATGACATGCATTTTCAGAATACACGGGCAATGATCCGACATACCATTAGGAAAATACGATGCAAACGCCCCATGATAGTTATCCACAAATTGCATATTAATCATAATCCTATCCAGCTTTTTCCTCATACCGGTTCCATTCTTAGGTCTCTTGTTCCACGTAAAGTGCATGCCATTAGCATTAATGTCAAAGACCTCGAGTCTATCTACACATTCTTTAAAGTCTTTCATAGCAACAGAAATACTAGAAGAACCCATACATGTGTCATCTAAATTTAAAGCAACATTGAAGTCACCCATAATCACCCAAGGATCATTTTTGACAAAACGATTATGCATAACCAAAGAGTCCCATGTCAGCCTTCTCTCTTTATAACAATTACTCGCATAGACAAACGAAGCATATATCATCCTTTTATCCCCTTTAGAAACAAGTTGAGTATGTATCACCTGGTCCGTGGCAGCTAGGACCATAACATCCATAATATTGCTATTCCAGCCTAGGATGATCCGAGTACCTTTGGAACATAAACTCCCATTAGAAGTCCACTCCCAATTCCTAAACACCCTTTTACGAATGTCACTCAAATTAGCAATTTGAACATGAGACTCCAGAACCGCTACCCCTTGCAAGCCATTATCCTTCACCAGTTTTTGAACCTCCTTTTGCTTTAGAGGGCGGTTCAACCCCCTAACATTCCATGAAGCTAAACTAATCATGGGTCCCCCCTTCAGCAGGTGTGCTTGCACCTGTGTTACCCTCATTCCGTTCCTGCTTATCATTCATAAAATGAGTCGCCTCATCTTCATTGTCCAGCCTGACTTCATCATGATCAGAATCCAATCTATCTTCAGCGTCACTTAAGACACTAAATGTATTTTAATGTTGTTACTCTTAGATGAACTGGGCTTATTCAGATCCCCATTAGCCGAACCCTTCTTTGGTCTATAGATCATTCTGTGCTTCTCTCTAACCGGAATCTGTGCTCTAGCCGGTTTCTTTCTGTTATTCCCGCTCTTAAACCCTTGTTCATCGACCTTTTCCTTCCCTTTATCCCCTCGTTCACTATCTTTGATAGAGTTTTTTGGACAATTCTCATAAGAATGCCCAAAAACATTACACTCATGGCATCTCGGTGGCTTCCATTCGTATTCAACCTTGATATTGCTCTTTAGAAAACCCCCTTCCTCAACATTAGGAATAGCAACTATAACATTCCCTTTAAACTCTTTTTTAGCGTCAAGCTCAATTATAGCTCTAGCAAACCCACTACGCCCCCAAGAATCAACACACATCCTAGTTGTTTCATTGTCCAGAACTTTCGGCATCCCTATCTTCGAGGCAATAAGACTTAATCCATCTTCAGTGTATGCGACCAGCGGAACATCATGCATTTTAACCCATACCGTAATCTTTTTTAGTTCTTCCTTTTTAAGCTCAGTGTTAGGAGACCAATACTTCAGGAACATTGGAATGTTTCTAATTAGCCATGGCCCATCTTGCATAACTTGATCCATACCCTCTTTCGTATTGAACTTAAAGAAGAAAAAACCCTTACCGTTCATCATACACTTTTGCAGCCCATAATTCTTCCATCTATTCCTTACATAATACCCAACCACTGGGAACACCAGTCTTTTTCCTAAGAAGTAGCCAAATAAAACATTTGCAAACCGATCCTGAACCTTTTTCACCGAATCCACAAGAATAGTAACATCAACATTCTCAACTACTTTTGTGCTTTCAATAAACCTAAAATTTACCTTATGTTTAGGCTGATTGATAGAGACTTTATCTGCATATGACTGGCTCTTATTAGTCTGATCCTCCACTGAAGTAGACTTTGCATAATTACCATTCAGATTATGCATGTGAGCAATATTACCTGGTGAACTCCCAGCCGAACCCTTCTGGCCATACTTATTCAGATTTAGACTAGCAAAGGTAGGTGCCTTAACCGGTGACTCCCCTACAGGTTTTGAAATCTTTGACAAACCATCCAAGATCGAGGTACCCGAAGTAGGATACAACCCCCTCCTTGGCATCATCGGATTACCTTCAATATTGGTTACGCGTAATCCAATTCCACGCACAGGTGCTGTTCCATGGGTTGTTTCCGTATCATCATACTCTAACAGATTGCGTACTCCATCCGAGGTATTCATATTTTCACCAACATTACTGAAGATAGGATATCCATCCACGTCAGAATAATCAACTCTCTCATTCATCACGTAAACCAAATAACCATGCACTAGAATCAACGACAAAGGCAACAAGAAGAAAAACAAGAAAACCCTAATTTAGCATAAACCCTATCCCATGACTCAATTAAAATCGAATAGAGTTCTTGTTAAGTCTAGGTTTCTGCCTAACCAGAAGGACCGACAAAACAATAGAGCTATCCCACCAAATCAACTACACAGGTTCGGGCTGCGATTAAGAAAACGAACAAAAACCCTAGATTCAAAAGCAATCCCTTTGCTAACTAGTTCGAATTAGAAGTATTGAGGAATCAACACTCTAATAATCAGACTGTTATACAAAGATCAAGCAGAAAAATCGAAGGTTGCAGGGAGAGCCAAAATCGCCATGCTAGAGAGAGAAATTAGGGTTACCTTTTCAGGTTCTCCATGAGTTGTTGAGAAACTCTTTTTTTTCTCATCCAGGTTTCCTTGATCAGTAGACTGGTCTCCACTTGTTGCCACCTCAATCTCCTCCTTATTTTCTGATTCAGAGAATGGGTCTTTGGATTCACTCACAACTTGTTTTTCAGAAACAGTAGCTCTATGTTCTATAATGTAATCTCCATTAATTGATTCATCAGAATCATTATCAGAATTTTGAACAACATTAAATTTAGAGTGTTGTGCACCTGTTTCTCCCATGTGTGAGGTTTCTGCATGATGCTCTTCTGCCAAAGGACTCATGTGTACATCTTCATCATCTTGTTGAGGTTCTGGCTGAGCCTCCTGCTCTGTTTGTGGTGCACTTGATTCTTGGGCATCATGCTCCATTTTGGACACACTGTCAAAAACTTCTTTATTCTCTGGTTTTCTGTTCAACATCTTTAGATATTCTGCTCTGTAGGGTGAATCCTCTGGTAACAAATAACACTTTCTGATAGAGCAGGCACATCAAAATCTGATTTCCAGGAGCCCAAAGCAAACCATGGTCTCATCATCTCAGTACTCCATATATTTTTTGATGCAGGAATTTCCATTTTCCTTTCAGAAAATGCATCAGAAATCATGATTGATAAAAATCTGGGAAAAGGTTTATGTGAAACTATCCCTCCAGTGTTGGTCAATATTGATCTCCTGATCAGAGTAAATATTTCTGCTCCAAAATCAATGTTCATCCCTTTTATGAGGCTGATAATGATTGTCAGAGCATTCCTATTTATCTGATCTGTTCCCCCAATTTTTGATGATAAGCATTTGTTCAGAATCTCCATTAGCACTTGCTAGAAGGCAGGCAACTTGTTTCTTTTAAATTCATCAATCTTTGAGATCTTTACCATGTATCCCATCCCATCACAGCATCAAGCTATGCAAACATATCATCTTTTGTTGGTGCTTCATCATAATTTTGGCTTATGGGTAACTCCTGATATTCCATTATCTTCTCCTGTGTAATTGCAATGAAGACACACGTGTGTTGTAAGCTCGTTTGGATTTGAGAGTTCGAGTGTCTTTACCACTTGTTGTATAAGCTTTTCCGGTACATCTCTGGTCTTTATTAGGGCTTGAGCAATAGGACACCTTGTCAGAAATTCGATCAAAATTTGGCACTTCGTGTCGTATTCTTCTATGTTGGTGTTCATAGCTTCATTGTTGCTTTTCAAGGGTAGGAATTCTGCTTCGGTGATGAATTGAACAGAGTGTTTAACTGGTGGCATGTTTATGTTGATTGCAGCCATGGTGATTTAGTTTTTGCTTTGAAAAGGGGTTTTTAGGGTTTTTGCTTTTGAGGAAGGAAGTTGGAGGTGGAACTCTCTGCCTTTGAAAGATGTATTTATAGTGCTTTGAGATAGAGATCTTTGAGTGTTTTTCGTGGGTTGTTTGTATTTAAGGTGGTTTATGACACCTTAATGATGTTTTAATTCGTTTTGGAAACAACCGTTTTACAAAACCCTTGGTATATTTCCTAAAATTTTAATACAAATCTTTTAT
This sequence comes from Helianthus tuberosus, assembly GCA_030545235.1. NCBI lineage: Eukaryota > Viridiplantae > Streptophyta > Magnoliopsida > Asterales > Asteraceae > Helianthus > Helianthus tuberosus. Next base: position 88,538,391 of record CM060356.1, on the reverse strand, counting down.
TGAAAATCAGAGATTTCAAGGATTTAAGAGATAAACAATAATATCCAACTTGCACATTTTCTTCTTGTGGGACCTTTTTATTGTAAAAAGGTCCAATAAAACCCCTTTTTGAAACTGACTTGGTTCCCAACTAGTCCTTGTGATGATGTGTATCAGAAAATCCTCAAATAAAATTTTTGAATGTTGGATTTTCTCTATACTTCATCAGAAATCATTGGATTCAAATTAAGAGGTTGAATCATAGATTTTTTTTTTGAGATAAGAGGGAATAAGTAGAGTTTTGAAGACATTACTTACATAGCTTTTCTGATCCTCACATCTTTGCTTTGATCTTCAAGAAGTGTTGCTGTAAAAAAGTTTTCTCATTACTTCAACATCACTTTTGTTTCATTCTTTTGAAGATAGATTATCCAAAAAAATCTCCAATTTTGATAGAAACTATGAATCTTTTTCAACTTTGTTACAAGTTTCTTTGTCATTGTTTTAAATCTGGTTTTGAGCAATGTTATCTCATTTTTCTGTTGATTTATCAGTCATTCTGGTTATTTTGAAGCTTTTCTGATGATTTATCAGATTTTCTGATGTTTTATCAGAATTTCTGATAAGTTTATCAGATTCATCAGATTTTCTGATTTTTACCAGATTTCTTTGAACCTCATCAGATTTTTCTTGATTTTATCAGATATGCCATTTTACATCCCCCTAGATCTATTGTGATGTTTTTGAAAACAAAGCAAATATATACTATTTAAACAACAAAAAACAACAACTATTCATTATAGAAACTCTTAACATATAACCATAAATAGGTTCTGTGTCCACTATGATTAGGTGATGGAACTAGGGATGGGACATTCAAGTTTTCTTGTAAGACAACCTGGGCCCTTGGGTACCAGTTTCTTACTCCTCCGAAGTCCAGATGGCTTGTTATCACCTTGGTCACAAAACGAGGAAAGATCAGAAAAGATTGACGAGTGTGCATGTTTGCTTCCAAATCTCTCATGAGAAACTTGGAGAAGTTGTAAGGTTTCTCTTGTACAACTGCATGTACCACCTCCATCATCCTGTAAGACAGCTCATTGAAGTGTCCAATCTTCTTTGAGAAGCAGACACTGAGTTGTTGTAACGCCCAGCGTCCCTAAACTTTAGGATCTTGTCAAGATTAGTCTCTGAAGTTTAGTCTATTGTCATCTTTGGTCCTTGTGGTTATGTGATGTTGATACTTTGGCAATTGTGGTGTGAATCTTATTGACACTTGATGCTTAACACTATGATGCTTGATTCTGTGAATCTTATTGACACTTGATGCTTAACCCTATGATGCTTGATTCTTTATTCAGATGCTTGATTCTAGATGCTTAAACTATGACACTTGATACTTAATCTAGATACTTGACTCTTGATGCTTGACTCTCGATGCTTAATCTAGATACTTGATTCTTATGGTTAAACTAGATACTTGATTCTTGATACTATGGAAGCTAGATTCTTTATGATAATTCTTGATACTAGATACTTGATTCTTGATGCTATGATTCTTGACTCTTGAAACTTATTTGGTGCTTGACTCCTTGGACTCGTAAGACTTGATTCTTGGTCGAACGAGAGACTGGAGCCTTGTCACTGGCGGAATCTATGAAACTTGGAAACTTTTGGGTTAAGATGTAATCTAGATACTATACCTAAACTATACGCAATGCAACGCTTAATCGAACTCGCAAAACGAATCAAAGATGGGAACGCGGAAAGATTGGATTAGCCAGAATGGCAATCCGATCGGACAGCCATCCGACCCATGAGCACACTTACCTCCTTCACATTCTCACCCTATAAATAGACCTGTCACATCACCATTTTCAGTGATGTGACAGCTCTGCTCGACCAAGCACGCTATTCTTCTTCTTTCTTCACTTTCTTGCTAATTTCGGTATGTTTTGCACTAGATCTTTGTACTTTCTCGCTCTACACATCATCCTTTACGTGATCCCCACTTGAAATCACACTTTTCAACGTGAAATACCTCAGATCTGAGTTCTTGAGGGTGATGTCATCATAGGGGTTTGTACAAACTGCCATGTGATGTCATTCTGAGCAAGATCTAGCTCAGATCTAAGCTATTTCATGCGTTTTCACACTAAATCTAAGCTAAATCTAGGCTTTTTCCTATAAAACTTGAACTTTCTCATTCCTTCTTCAAATCTTTCACTTTATACGGTGAAAACCGGGTCTAAGTGGGCTGTTGTCACACCTCGACCACGGAAAACAACAAATCGTGTCGGAAACGTCGGGGAGTGTTGTAACAAAATCATTGTTTCATAATACATGGATTGAAGTTCTGTTTTATTAAATTAAATGTATTACATTACATTGAAATTAGAAACAAAACATGAACAAATATACTTTCATTGTTATTTAAGTCACTAAGGCCTTGTCTGTTCCTATGTGAGCATGCGTCAATATCATTATCAAATATCACCAACTATGGTACCTGAAACACATGTGAAAATACGTCAGCATAAAATGTAGGCGAGTACATAGGATTTTATGAGAGTGTCAGATTCATGGCTCGTTTATGTTTTGAAAATATAACTTAAACACCCTTGTAAATTGATAATTAGAAAACCAAGTTTTGTAAAATGTTTGTAATGTAAATTGAAATAAGTAAGTCAAAATAGGTTTGTTTTATAAAACCTCGATACCATGAATCTTAACTCCAAAACATTTGTTCATATAAACCCAAATTGTAAATCGTTTTTGAAATAAAACTCGAATGTTTTATATTGTTAGAAAAGCCTTGTAATATAACTTTATTTTAATAAACTTGCCCAAGTGATCTAGATAACGCAACGATATATAATGTATTAAAAGCACTTATATATAGGAAGTACCAGCGGCGTATCCACCATGCTTTTAACACATTACACCCGCCCCGTTACGTAATCACTTCCCTAACCCAACGATTCAAACAATACCAAACGGTTCACACAATCAAACAGTTACAAACGGTTCATATAAATCAAACAGTTACAAATGGTTCATATAAATCAAACAGTTACAAACGGTTCACATAATCAAACAGTTACAAACGGTTCACATAATCAAACAGTTACTAACGGTTCACATAAATCAATAGTTCCAACGGTTCAAAATGTAAAACAATGTGTCCATATGCTGAGTGAACATATGCAACAAAATGTAATAAAAATCAATGTGCTAGCATGTTAAGTGAACATACATAGCAAAACATAATGAAATCATGTACTATATATGTACTAATGAACATAACAAGCATATGATATGAAAACATGAAAAACATGAAAGTAACAAGTAGGCACATGTGTTTCACCCCAAAATGTTTGAAAAACAGTAAAAGAGGGGACTATGTACTCACTTGAGAATGCTTAGAAGTTTTGAATAACAACCAAGCAAAGCTAGAGGGATCACGGAAATCAAACGGCACCTAATATAGGTAACTATGTTAATAAACCGGACCTAAATAGGAGGGTCGGATAAAATGAGGTTTTTTAAACCAAATGAGTGTAGGGACTCATGTAATATGGTTTAACAAAGCCTACATTCTAAAACGAAACCTAACCTAAGTGCTTACGACCCATTACGACTCGTTAAGGTAGCTTACGCCACTTTAACGTGTCGTTCGCGTAAAACGCGTTCGGACCGCCTAATTAGTCCCATGACAAGTATTATATACCTTAACATGTCTAATAATGTTGCCTGATCAATTTAGATGCCAAAATTTATGTTACATATGCTTAAAATGAATTTATGCATAAAAAGGGCATTTTGGTCATTTTCCTAAGGCATATAAATTACCTATCATACAACTACTTAAACGAAGTGACCATAAGGTATAACCTCGAAAGGTTATTCCCTATATAACCATGGTCACAATAAATGCTTGGTCGGATCCTAATGATTGACCAAACGGGTCGGGTTCGAAAGTCTAAGCGGTTGTTTAGATCGCTTATCTTACAACCCTATATAAGCACTAAACTAAAAGTGACGAGTTAAACATGTTAAAACATGTTTAACGAAGTTAGAAAACAATTTTGATATCAAAACAAAAGGTTTTGATACCTAAGAATAGTTTGGTTGCAAAATACGCATGAATACGCATTTTGACCGAAACTATGACTCGTCACTACACCTAATCAACGTGGTAATCAGTAGGTATAGTCACAAGGGACTATAACCATCGTGATTACGCTCACGTTGAAAAGTTCAAACAAACTTTGTGTTGACCATAACCTGGTCAAAGCGGAAAGTCAAACACAGTTTGACTTTCGTGCTTAAAAACGCATAAAAGCATGAAAGAAACTTACAAAGGGTCCAAGCTAGGAAGAACTTGATCTAAATACTCAGGTATGAAGCATAAAGCTTCAACTTAGAGCATAAAATCAGATCAAGGTGTGAGGAAAATAGAATGAGAGCTTGGTATTTATAGATTTCGGAGAACCGTTAGGATTGTTTCTCGCATTTCGTGCCTTGATCTTGACCCTCCATGTGGGCACATGGTATTGCAATACAAGGGGACATGAAATACCATCAAATTTTAGCACTTAGAATGCAAAATAGGGGTTAAAAACTATCAAAACATCAAAATTTGACTAGATACAATGAATCTGGTCATTTGGGCACTTTTTGACGCTTTTAGTTCCTGTTGATCAATAAGTTTATTTTTGCGCACCAAAACACCTCAAAGCCTATTTCTAAGCTATGTAAAGTATATTTAGGTCATGTTTAAATTATGATCAAGTTCCGGAACATTCGTTACTATACAAATCAGTATAGTTTCGCAGTTTGACGCAAATAGTCCCTGTGATCGAACAAACTTGATTTCGACACACCAAACCATCCAAAACTTATTTCTAAGTTATGTAAAGGTTATGTTGGACCATTGTACGACCTCTAAAAGTCAGTTAAGGCGTTCATCTTTGAATACAAAGGCGGAATCAATGTATACAAAGTCATAACAGCTTTGTTCTCTTTAATTTTCCTTCTATTAATTCCTTCTGAGTCTTTACAATGATTTTCTAACAAAAATTCAGCAGCACCTCGACTCACATACACTCACAACTCTCTTTTTCGCTTCAAATGACCTGAACACCTATATATAGAGTGCATGATTTCGCTTGAGGCTTGTTCAAGCGAAATCTCTTATGCTGATTTCGCTTCAAGAAAACATAAACCCACTCAAGCGAAATCTCATGTGTTTAAACATAAAAAACCCTAACTTAAACCCTATTGTGTGATCATTCAAACAAACCTAGACACAAGACTTGATAATGACGTAATCAGCAGACATTTAGTGCACCAACAGACTCCCCCTTGGATGTTGATGAAGTCTTTGGCTTCAAGTCTTTGTCTTTAACAATCTTCAAACATTGTAAAAACTCTCATCAATCTCTATCTTCAAGCTTTAAACTTTAAACTTCAATCTTCCCTTTGACCGTTGATCCAGACTCCCCCTTTCACAGACTCCCCCTCTCGATATGCTAGAATCTGAGAAATCTGATTCAAGCTTTGACAATTAGCTTCCATGGGAATAATGAAGTCCAATCCTGTTACTCAACCAACAAACATAACCATTCCATCTTTTCAACAATAAAACACAAACTCAATCAGCTTTAATAATCCACTTAAGTATTCAGGTCCAAGTTAATGACCCTGATTACTCAATTAATCTACCAAGTCCAAATTAATGACCTTGGTTGATCTTTTGACGAATCAAAACTGATTTTAAAAACAACATTTTCAAACATTTTCTGAAAATAACAAGTATCAATTTAATGAACTTGTTTTTGACTTTTCAAACAAGTCAAACTTCTTCAAAGTAAGCTCTCCTCATTCTTCAGTCCAGAATTTCCTGCATCTGCTTCAAACATTTGAGAATCCAACAATCAACTTTCCACTTTGGTTTGTCGGAAAATAAAACAGAAATAAAATCTTTTTGGATTTTATCAAAGTATTCTAAACTAAGAAATGAAATACAGAAAACTTAAATTGCAGAAATTAAACAAAGTAAACTATTTACAAACATATTTTTGGTGAGCGTGTCAGAGAATCAAATCAGCTTTTCAGACAAATCACAAGTACCGTTAAGCTACATTACATACTCAGACTTAAACAATTTACCTCGATTGTCGATATACTGATCCATCTTAAATTCTCACACAAATTTCAATTTACTCAGGATACAATTTAGATGAATTAAGAACTTAGATCATTCATGTGTCCCACCTCTTGAATATACTCCCGTATCCAGAATCCCAATAATCAGTCTTACAGGTGAGAATACTACAATGATATCTGTATATAATTTAGGTATGCGATGGCCGAGGGATCTCAGATCGATACTTCCGTATACGCAGAGAGATATCAGCTTCGACTTTTCGGTGTGTCCCCTTTAGAGGATCTTTTTGCATACAACAGCAACATATATCAATTTTATTGTTTCAGCATGCTGAGGGTTTAATGCTGTGTTTCAAGCATTGAAGCAAGTATTAGCCAGGGACTAGGTCAGAACTACCGTTCAGCAGAAGTCCCAGAATAATACCCCAGACATCATTGAGTATAAAGACCTAGTATATCAGATTAAGAGACCTTTCAAACGAGATTTCAGGGGTTACCTATATATCCAAGTAGTGTTCCCCACGAATTCACCAGTTTGAATTTTACGTTTATATCCCGAATAAATCTACTAAATGTGTGAAAACCTATCGACACATCATCAGTAAGATTGTTTAACTCTTTTATACTTTTCAAATCTTTAGCATACTGTGATCGTCTAGCTGATGTACTATCATTTTCCCTATATACACAAGCTCTTTTTCAGACTTTATCATGTTTTTGTATTTTTTTTATTTTTTTTTACTGTTTTTGTATTTTCTGAAAATAAACTATGTACAAACATCTACTCCCCCTAAATACCAAAACAAGTAAAAATTCGACAAACCATTGCAGATTGTTTCTCGTCTTCATCCGCAACAGTACTTTCATCAACGGCAAATATGCCATCCGACACCGACAGAAGCTTCATACCGTTCAGTTTTAACAAATATGTAAACCGATTTTTATCAAAAGCTTTGGTATGTAAATCTTCATCATCCTCTGATTCTTCTCTCATGTCAAACGAATCCCAAAGTTTGTCATAATGATAACGCCATGAATCACCAGGATTCTGCGGCGGCATAGTATAACCTTGACATTCAACATTTGCAGCTTCAATAATCCGCTTTTCACTTGGAACGAAGACACGTCGCAATGGATTTGAATAACCAACAAATATTCCCTCAATGCACTTCGGACCAAACTTTCCAAAAGGCTCTATAACCGTACAAGGTGACCCGAACGGTTCTAGATACTTCAAATTCGGTTTGCGATTATTGATTAGCTCAAAGCATGTTTTGTTGAACTTCTTGACAGTGAGAACCCTGTTGAGCGTATAGCATGCGGCAGAAACAGCTTCAGCCCAAAAATTAATCGGTAACTTTGAATCTGCGAGCATAGTTCTAGCCGTCTCAATTAGTGTCCGGTTTTTGCGTTCTGCGACTCCATTCTGCTGCGGAGTGTACGGAGCACTAAACTCATGCAAAATACCTCTTTCATCACAAAATTCTTCCATCTTGCTGTTCTTGAATTCAGTACCATTATCACTTCGAATTTTCTTGATACGCCTTTAGTACAAATTCTCAATCTTCCTGAACAGACCCATCAAACTGTCAAATGTTTCATCTTTCGTCTTCAAGAAAGAAACCCATGAAAATCTGGAATATTCATCAGTAACAACCAAACAATAGTAATCTCCTGTAATACTTTTGACATTCACCGGACCAAACAAATCCATGTGAAGTCTTTCCAGAGGTCTCGAAACTGAATTGACTTTCTTTGTAGGGTGTGACTTTTTCTTCTGCTTGCCTTTGACACAGCTAATGCACTCCCCTTTCAGATGAAAACCATTGATATTAACACCCAATACCAAATCATTGTGCACCAAGTGATTCATTTTTCTAAGATGTATATGCCCCATCTTTCGGTGCCACAATCTGGATTCTTTCTCAGTTGCTCTAGACACGAAACAATGTGCTTGACCAATAGTTGTAGTTGCTACAGACATGTCTAACACATATAAATCATTTACTCTAGGTGCCCTCATAATAATCCATTCTTCAGGAACAACAAAACCAGGTTTCAAGATCAAACACTCTTTATCAGTGAAGTGAGTAGTATACTGATTGTCACAAATCTGCGAGATACTAAGCAGATTGTTCTCCAGCTCAGTGATGTAGTTAACTCTCTCAAATGTCACAATCCCATTGGACAACGTTCCTTCACCAACAATTCGACCTCCTTCATGACCTGCAAATCCCACATAACCACCATTGATATTCTTCACATCATACAGTAATGCAGTTTTTCCTGTCATATGTCGAGATGCGCCTCTATCCATGATCCATCTTGAAATGGCTCTTGGAAGATCCTGCACATACCACAAGTTGTTTTTAAAACATTTCAATAAAGATGCCGATTCATGCTTCGCGATCCAGGAAGCTCCGGCATTTCAAACTGCTTATTCAAACATGGTGTCCACCCAGGCCTCATCAGCCTTAGGTGTAACCTTGACTCTAGCAATTTGAATTTTGAAATTTTCAGCCTTCAAAAGTGGAAAATTTGCATTATAATCAACCGAAATTGATTCTTCAGCCTTTTTCACTTCAGAAGTTGAAATTTTCATTTCAGTTTTTGGTTTCCAAATTTGTTCAGTTAATGCAACCCGTTTATAAAACTTGTCATTTTGAGTTACCAACTTCTTTACCGGTTCAATTTTTTCTTTTACATTGTTGATTTTAATGTTTTGCTTCTCAACCACTTTCTTCTCAACATACATTGGTGCTTTACCCTTCACATCAACCTTCTTTTGTTGAACCTTCACAGCTTCAGTCCTAGGCTTCACATATGTACACTTTCGTGCAATATGACCAACTTGTTCACATCTAAAACAAATACGAGTATCAACTACTCGACTCGTGCCTTCAGACTGATACTGTGAAGCTCTTTTCTCAAAGAACTCTTCATTCGATTTTGAAAAGATTTCATTTTTCTCATCAGAAAGTGAACTTGAACCATTCACAAACACCTTCTTTTCTGTAAACCTCTTGTTTTGAAAACTCTTTTTCTAATAACTATTACCACCTCGATAACCACCCAACCAATTGTTTCGATTGTTATTATAAAACCTTGGTGGATAAACAGTTTTCTTGTTATAAACCCTGTCTTTCTTTTGACTCAGATTATTCACAGCTGACAACTCGACTTCAACAAGTTTGAAAACATTTGTCAATTTGTTCATGTTAACATTCTCAATGGGAAATTCAGAATCCGAAAACAACTTATCAGATCCAGCCATCTTATACATTACAAGACCCGGTTCATCACTTAAGTTGTTTTTGGACTTTGATTTCTGAATGTATTTGTCCAAGAAACCCCCATCCTCCTCAGAAGTGTCACAATCCGGTTTAAGCACTTTGTCTATCACACTTTTCACCACATCACTTTGGACACCCTCGTCATTGGAAGATGTGAACGTGACATCAATGTTTTCAGGAAGTTTAACTTCACTTTCTTCCTCAATTTCCACCAAACTAGACTGCTTTTTCGTGTAGTTGTCTAAAATTGGCGGTGGAACTTTGTGAAAACCTACACCCGTTCCATCAGAAAACACATCCTCGCCATCTTTGTTTTTCCCTATAGGTTTAGGAACAATATGCTGCAAAACAAAGCTTGCCGATTTATAGCTGTTAAGCTTCAACTGGATTCGTTCATTCTCAATTTCAGCTTCTTGAACTTTAAGTTTCAGTTTAGCAATTTGATCCAGTTGTTCATTAATCGATTCTTCTTTTAATCTCAAAACAGCTCTTAGATGTTCATTTTCTTTAAATGTTCATTTTCTTTAAATGTTTTGCCATTACGATCATCACTATCTTTGACAATGCTTTTCAATTTCTCAAACTTTTCAGAAATTTGACGGTTTTCAAGAATTAACTTTTCATTTTCAGATTTTATTTTCTCATTTTCAGTTTTATCATTTTCAATTTGAGCCGTTAATTCTTTAATCCGTTCAGTTGAAGCTCTTACAGTTTTGTCACGATCGAGAATCTGATCTTCAACATTTCTAACCTTTTTTGTCAGATTCTGAATTTTTTCATTGTTAAGATACGTGACAGTACTACAAAAATTGCATTGTTTGATGCAATTTTTGCAGTCAGCATTCCCATCAATCTTGTTACCTGACGCATTCGTTGACACACTTTGACTGACTGATCCCTTTGACTCAGTAACAGAATTAGGATCTACCTCAAGTGCCTTTGCAGCTAGCACTTTGTCAGCCATCACTCCCAGGTTCTCAGCTGTCAACTCTTGCGTAGTATCAATTATGCCTGTATCAACTTGCTTTTCTTTCTTCTCTTTCTCCTCTTTCTCCTTTCTCTCTTTTTCTTTCTCTCTTTTTCTTTCTCTTCTTCAATCATTTTCGAAGTTGGTGTTCCCCACCACTTGTGTTGCCAATACTCATCATCTTCTTTGTACTCCTTGATGATGGCTTCGATATCTAGCGTTTTGTCATCAATTGCAATGTTGCCATACCTATCAAGATAGCACTCTCTATCTGGATCCCATCTGTTTGCTCTTCTAGCTTCCAGAAAGACACTAGAAAGTCTGATAATCTTGTTTTCAGCAATCATCTTCCGGTATTGATACTTCTGTTCCTCAGTACGATCATCTTTCCATTTAACGGGTTCATCATTGCTTTCCATGAATGCGTAACCCACCGCATCTTCTTCCGGTAGAACTTCCTTACTCCAATCATACCCCTCATCATCATAAATCACAGCCAGAGCCCTTGATTTGTCTCTGTTATCTTCAGACTGTTTCAATCTAGGCGGCTCGGATTTATTCTGATGGTAGATTGCCTTTTTGTAATAATCATCTCGAAACGGATTCTCTGACTCATCAGCATATGCATTCCTGCATTCCCGTTTGAAATGACCCTTCTGCTTACACTTAAAACATGTAACTTTTGACTTGTCAAACCCCAGTTTTGTAGATGGACCACCGATCGTTTTTCTTCCTGTAATCTCCATGAAGCGTTGTGCATGTCAAACTGCACTTGCCATTGCCCAACGAATGTCGATCAGCTCCATTTCTTCAGGGTCTATCTGATCGTAGTCTTCTTTCGTCAGATTTGTATTCCCAATTTTTCCAGCCACCAACCCTTCATAGGATTCCAGAACAGATGCTAGAAAGACCATTTGTTGCTTGGCCAACTCCTCATCAAAATTCTGTGCATTCTTCAGATCTATTGCGATATTGCAAGAAAACTTCGCATCAGAATGATTTGCAGAAGATGTAGATCCACTGTGATAACCACTATGGCCTCCACTGCTTGAATTGCTTTGAATTTCTTTGCTTGCTGGAGAAACATTCTCAGCAGAAAATGCAGTCTTTGGAGAAGTAGCTTTCGGCATCATACTCTTTGGATAGTATAAATCCAGATTCTGCTGATAAGATGAGTGATTAATTTTGTATGTCTTCTTCAACTCTAGCTCATGACTCTCGAGTTTTTCAATCAGCAAATCTAATGTCAGATTTTCTGGTTCTTTGATGGTATTCTTCAGCATCAGCGCATAATATCTCCAATCCATCTCGTCAGGCAACAAATCGAACAATTTGTCGATAAGATCTTCTTCAGGAATGTCAATCTCATGTCTTACTAATTCCAGCTTAAGATGACCAAACCGTTCTATCATTTTACACACTGACTCGTTCTTTATACAACCAAACAAATCAAATTCTTTTCTAAGAAGTTTCTTTTTGTTTTTCTTAATTTCTTGACTACCGACACATTTCTTTTCCAACTTTGCCCAAAGATCTTTAGCATTGGAGTAATCTATCAGTGAAATGATGTCTTCACGCACCGATTGAAACAATAATGCCACACATTTTTGCTCGGCCACAAAACTGTCAATCTCTTCAACTGATCTTAATGCTTCACCATTCTTCTTTCCTTGAGCATAACCATTCTTCATACTCTTCCAGCAAGGGAAAGCAAATTCCATCAACCAATCTTCGAACTTTGTTGCCCACCTGCTATAATCTTCTATAGCCATCAGCTTAGGAGGTTTGTTAAACGTTCCAAATGCGCTTTCGGACTCCCAAGCTTCCTTCTTTCTTTCTTTAGGTGGACTTTTGTTTGCATCACTTGAAGAAGTATCGTTGTTTCCTGAACTGCCCGTGAATGCGTACATATCGCTGAAAGGATTCATGAAAATATCATCCATTTTTATCGTACCTGAAAAATCAATTAAACACTTAGAAAATTTTTAGGTTTCGAAAATAGAACAGTTCAAGCGAAATACTTGAAGTTATCTGCTTCAAGCGAAATCAGTAAAATAATACTGTTCAAGCGAAATCATTCAGCAAGACTGATTCAAGCGAAATCTGCTATTTCGCTTCAACACTACAATCGAAATCCAAAACTGTTTCAAGCGAAACTAACTATTTCGCTTCAAAGGTTTTTCAAGCGAAATCCAGTAACAACTATTTCGCTTCAGAAGAACTCAAGCGAAAACCAAGAACACAACACTATTTCGCTTCAAAGGTTCAAGCGAAATAGTCCAAATAGTCTGATTTGAAGCGAAATCAACTAAAACCTTCGAACACTTTTCAAGCGAAACCCTGTATTATGTCAATTTTAATGAGTTTTAATCTGAATTTAAGTCCGAAACTTTGTAGGCTTTGTTAATACTACGTTTTACACGTTATACTCGAAAATCAGACCATTTCGACCGTTGGAACTTGTTCAGATCTGAAAAAATGTAAAAAGAAATGAGTAGAAAGAAGATAATCCGCTGCTATGGTATGAACTCCTCGTCCTGAGCTCTGATACCACTTGTTGGACCGTTGTACGACCTCTAAAAGTCAGTTAAGGCGTTCATCTTTGAATACAAAGGCGGAATCAATGTATACAAAGTCATAACAACTTTGTTCTCTTTAATTTTCCTTCTATTAATTCCTTCTGAGTCTTTACAATGATTTTCTAACAAAAATTCAGCAGCACCTCGACTCACATACACTCACAACTCTCTTTTTCGCTTCAAATGACCTGAACACCTATATATAGAGTGCATGATTTCGCTTGAGGCTTGTTCAAGCGAAATCTCTTATGCTGATTTCGCTTCAAGAAAACATAAACCCACTCAAGCGAAATCTCATGTGTTTAAACATAAAAAAACCCTAACTTAAACCCTATTGTGTGATCATTCAAACAAACCTAGACACAAGACTTGATAATGACGTAATCAGCAGACATTTAGTGCACCAACAGGTTATTTAAGGTATGTTTAGCCTATGTCACTATCGCGGAGTGTTTGTCGCATTAAACTGGTTATATTTACACATCAGTTTGCGTATAACCTTCCAGAAAGCGATTTAAAGCTCGAAATCGAACATGAATTGATATGTGCACATGATACACATATTTACACAAATACCAAGTATGAAACACAATATCTCATTGATTTGGTATTTTTTTGATGGTCGCTGAGGCACAGGTGTCACAGTCTCCCCTACTTTAGGAAATTTCGTCCCGAAATTTATTCGTAGGAGTCTGTCTATGACTTTGTGTTAAGTAACCACCAAAGATATGCAAGGCATAATCCTGTCATTTCCTCAACGGACATTCTTCAGAAACGAAAATGAACGGACAGAGTCATTTTTTTTAACGGGTGCTTCCTCAGAAATGGAAATGAAGGAATAATCAAAAGGATATTCATTTCCTCAACGGACATTCTTAAGAAACGAAAATGAACGGATGGAGTCATTTTCAACAGGTGTTTCAGCAGAAATGGAAATGAATAGAATTAACTCAAAAAGATATTCATTTCCCTCAACGGACATTCTTTAGAAACGAAAATGAACGGACAGAGTCATTTTCAACAGGTGCTTCATCAGAAATGGAAATGAATAGAATTAACTCAAAAGGATATTCATTTCCCTCAACGGACATTCTTTAGAAACGAAAATGAACGGACGGAGTCATTTTCAACAGGTGCTTCATCAGAAAAGGAAACGAATAGAGTTAACACTAGACACATGACAAAACTTGCTGTGGTTTCTGTGCACTAAATTCCATAATTATGTATGCATCCATAATTACGTAATTCATTGCACAGTCCGCACAGTGCATTTCATAATGTGTAGGGGAAGAAAAATCAAACCTGTGATGAGTGTGACTAGACTACCATAGGGTCCTTTTAATTAGATCGACAAATGATCTCTTTAAATAGACCATCAAGGAGTCTTTTCAGCTATATCATCACATGACATTCCTAACCAGATTTTTGGATCAATCTGTTTAACTAGACCACTCAAGGGGTCTAATTATGGAATAGTACTTATAATCCAAGGGTCTTAACTATTACGTAGAAGCCCATTAAGGATTTGAGGTAGTACCTTTGGATATCCTACTATGAATCCCTTATACGAAGATATAGAAGATTCTACGAGGATTTGGATAACGAAAAATTTGGATCACGCAAAAACATAAAAGAGAACACATAAGCACATAATCACATAATTGTTTAACTTGACCTTTAATTTGATATCTTTGGACATGGATATTTAAAGCATACCAGGAATCCAATCCGTGGATTTCATTTGGCACTTTAATCATTTTTAAGAATCTATCTATGAAGATAGGATGATCTTCCAAACATTCAATTTTTGATTACAAGGAATCATAACATTCGAATTAAGGTACACAACAATTAAGGACTTACGGAAATACCCTTAGGTACCCTATCAAGGATTGGGTATTCGTCCAGAGTTGTAACTTGCGCCTTGTACTTCATTTCCTTGGAAGAAACGAGTACTTAGGATTTTCGTGGAAAACGCAAGAGATCATAAAATGGAAGAATTTTGGGAGTAGTCTGTTCTTCAAGGAATATGATTCCTTGATTGTCGGTATTGTAGTGGATATGTTGTTTATACATGCAACCACATAAATACATTGCAATGTAAATAAAAGATTTATTTATAAACAACATCAACAATTATTTCTTAGACCTTGACAACAAAAGAAACTAATACATAAAGCTTGATTATTTCTAAACAACGTTGTCTTCCAATCGGTCAGATGCTCATCCCTGCGCTGGATTTGCATTAGCAAGCTTTAGGCAATCCCTTCGAAAATGGCCCATCTCGCCACAGTTGAAGCAAGAACCTGGTAGAAAACGAGCTTGAGTCGGATTGTTGCCAGCTTGATTTGGTGCAGCTACAGTTGGGCAAACTCTTGCTGTATGACCAATAAGTCCACAAATTTTGCATTTTCGACACTTCACACTAGCATGATGATGAAGGCAACATTGGTTGCACAAGGGTGCAGTTCCGTTGCATGGCTTCCTATTGTGAGCAATCACGGCGAAGTTCTGGGAAGCCTTTCACTTCTTTGACTTCTTGGAGGATTCAGTCTGCTCATCCTTGGGTTTCGATTCCTCGATCGGTTTCTTGTCACCCTTTCGGAAAAGCTTACCTTTCCTGATCTGAGATTCAGTCAAGGTAGCGGATAGCTCAATGGCCTGTCTAACTATAGTGGGATTACTACCAGTAACAATATCTTGAACCGAGTCAGGGAGGCCATCAATGTACTTTTCGATTGCCTTATCCAAAGGCGTGACCATGTTTGGGCATAACAGGCTTAACTCCTCATAACGGTCCGTGTAAGCTCGTTGCTCACCGCTATCTTGCTTAAGATTGTCGAATTCCCTTTCCAATGCCCTAATCTCATGACGAGGACAGAATTCCCTCATCATAGAGCTCGAAGCTCTTCCCATGTTTGAGCCAGTGCCACATCGGCACCCCTATCTCTCATCACACCATTCCATCATGTCAAAGCTCGTTTCTCAAAGACGCTGGATGCGAACTCTACCTTTCGCTCGTTCGGACACTGAACATGTCTGAAGGTGCTCTCTAGACTCTCAAACCATTGCAGAAGTGCAGTTGCTCCTTGGGACCCAGAAAACTTTGATGGCTTGGCAGAGTTGAATGTCTTGAAGTTGCATGGGCCATTATTGTTGTTGAGGGCTAGGTTACATTGAGCAATGATGTTTGGGATTGCAGCAGCCATCTGCTGCGTAATGATAGCTGCCAGTTCTACATTGGGTACCTGATTGTCGCGTCATGGAGGCATTCTAAAAGGGGAAACAAGAGAGAAAACAAATGAAATGGCATTGAGTAAGGATGTTACAATTTCCGACCAAAAGGCATGGGTTATGGTCATTTGTTCGAACCACGAAGCAAACAAACGACACACAAAAGCTGAATCAAAGTAAATAGGTCCTCATAATGTATCGCGAAGACATGCTCTCCTATAAGTGGACACTCACCCAAGAGTTCCTAGGTAAGAGTGACTGGTCCGATACTGCAGATTTGTACGAACGCTCTAGCCTTAGACAGAAGACTCAGGGTACAGGCACCCACCCTTCCAGTTTGCACGTTTTCACATTATTTAGACCCAAACTTTGACGAGATTTTGAAAACTTTGAAGGTTCAAAACCTTATAATAAATCATCCTAGAACAGATGACTAGTTTTCAAAGCGGATTCGAAATTTATGTTCTCATTGTGGTTGTCACCTAAAGATACGCGACGGTATTGTTTTATGACTAAACGCAAGTAAACTCACGTTAGGGTCATAGGAAGGTTATAGACTAGGTCAAAGTATTACTAATAACATAATTCCCTATAACCATAAGCTCTGATACTAACTTTTCTGTCACACCCTGACCATGAAAAACAACAAATCGTGGTGGAAACGTCGGGGAATGTTGTAACAGAATCATTGTTTCATAACACATGGATTGAAGTACTGTTTTATTAAATTAAATGTATTACATTACATTGAAATTAGAAACAAAACATGAACAAATAGACTTTTCATTGTTATTTAAGTCACTAAGGCCTTGTCCATTCCTATGTGAGCATGCATCAATATCATCATCAAATATCACCAACTATGGTAACTGAAACACATGTGAAAATACGTCAGCATAAAATGCCGGCGAGTACATAGGATTTTATGAGAGTGTCAGATTCATGGCTCGTTTATGTTTTGAAAATATAACTTAAACACCCTTGTAAATTGATAATTGGAAAACCAAGTTTTGTAAAATGTTTGTAATGTAAATTGAAATAACTAAGTCAAAACAGATTTGTTTTATAAAACCTCGATACCATGAATCTTAACTCCAAAACATTTGTTCATATAAACCCAAATTGTAAATCGTTTTTGAAATAAAACTCGAATGTTTTATATTGTTAGAAAAGACTTGTAATATAACTTTATTTTAATAAACTTGCCCAAGTGATCTAGATAACGCAACGATATATATTGTATTAAAAGCACTTATATATAGGAAGTACCAGCGGCGTATCCACCATGCTTTTAACACATTACACCCACCCCGTTACCTAATCACTTCCCTAACCCAACGGTTCAAACAATACTAAACGGTTCACACAATCAAACAGTTACAAACGGTTCATATAAATCAAACAGTTACAAATGGTTCATATAAATTAAACAGTTACAAACGGTTCATAAAATCAAACAGTTACAAACGGTTCACATAATCAAACAATTACTAACGGTTCACATAAATCAAACAGTTCCAACGGTTCAAAATGTAAAACAATGTGTCCATATGCTGAGTGAACATATGCAACAAAATGTAATAAAAATCAATGTGCTAGCATGTTAAGTGAACATACATAGCCTAATATAGGTAACTATGTTAATAAACCGGACCTAAATAGGAGGGTCGGATAAAATGAGGTTTTGTAAACCAAATGAGTGTAGGGACTCATGTAATATGGTTTAACAAAGCCTACATTCTAAAACGAAACCTAACCTAAGTGCTTACGACCCATTACGACTCGTTAAGGTAGCTTACGCCACTTTAATGTGTCGTTCGCGTAAAATGCGTTCGGACCGCCTAATTAGTCCCATGACAAGTATTATATGCCTTAACATGTCTAATAATGTTGCCTAATCAATTTAGATGCCAAAATTTATGTTACATATGCTTAAAATGAATTTATGCATAAAAAGGGCATTTTGGTCATTTTCCTAAGGCATATAAATTACCTATCATACAACTACTTAAACGAAGTGACCATAAGGTATAATCTCGAAAGGTTATTCCCTATATAACCATGGTCACAATAAATGCTTGGTCGGATCCTAATGATTGACCAAACGGGTCGGGTTCGAAAGTCTAAGCGGTTGTTTAGATCGCTTATCTTACAACCCTATATAAGCACTAAACTAAAAGTGACGAGTTAAACATGTTAAAACATGTTTAACGAAGTTAGAAAACAAGTTTGATATCAAAACAAAAGGTTTTGATACCTAAGAATAGTTTGGTTGCAAAATACGCATGAATACGCATTTTGACCGAAACTATGACCCGTCACTACACCTAATCAACGTGGTAATCAGTAGGTATAGTCACAAAGGACTATAACCATCGTGATTACACTCACGTTGCAAAGTTCAAACGAACTTTGTGTTGACCATAACATGGTCAAAGCAGAAAGTCAAACACAGTTTTACTTTCGTGCTTAAAAACACATAAAAGCATGAAAGAAACTTATAAAGGGTCCAAGCTAGAAAGAACTTGATCTAAATAATAAGGTATGAAGCATAAAGCTTCAACTTAGAGCATAAAATCAGATCAAGGTGTGAGGAAAATGGAATGAGAGCTTGGGTATTTATAGATTTTGGAGAACCGTTAGGATCGTTTCTCGCATTTCGTGCTTTGATCTTGACCCTCCATGTGGGCACACGGTATTGCAATACAAGGGGACATGAAATACCATAAAATTTTAGCCCATAGAATGCAAAACTAGGGGTTAAAAACCATCAATACAACAAAATTGGACTAGATACAATGAATCTGGTCATTTGGGCACTTTTTGACGCTTTAGTCCCTGTTGATCAATAAGTTTATTTTTGTGCACCAAAACACCTCAAAGCCTATTTCTAAGCTATGTAAAGTATATTTAGGGCATGTTTAACTTATGATCAAGTTCCGAAATGTTCGTTACTATACAAATCGGTATAGTTTCGCAGTTTGACTCAAATAGTCCCTGCGATCAAACAAACTTGATTTCGACACACCAAACCCTCCAAAACTTATTTCTAAGTTATGTAAAGGTTATTTAAGGTATGTTGAGACTATGTCACTATCCTGGAGTGTTTTTCGCATTAAACTGGTTATATTTACGCATCAGTTTGCGTATAACCTTCCAGAAAGCAATTTAAAGCTCGAAATCGAACATGAATTGATATGTGCACATGATACACATATTTATAAAAATCCCAAGTATGAAACACAATATTTCATTGATTTGGTATTTTTTTGATGGCCGCAGAGGCACAGGTGTCACAGCTGTGGACTTGATGAATAGTCTAAAGTCGGCTTGGATCTAAGTTATTACCGATAAAGACGAGCATGGCAACGGATTCCGACATAAACCGTTAGAAACAGATGATTGATAGAATTGGGGTGATTCCCACCCGATCAGAGTTTCTGTGTACTGAGGGGTTTTACCGTTGTCTCAATACGTGTCGTGTCGTCACCACTAAACTAGAAACTTAGAAACTTTTTACAAAAATGATGAACAAGAACAAGGGTTGCCCGATCGAGCGGCAATCCAATCGGACAGCCGTCTGATCGGATAACCACCCTATCAGGTGACACTTGCCTTTGTCTTGAAACTTTCAAACACTTGGTAAACCATCAAAACTTGGAAGTCTGATCGAGTGGCAACCCGATCGGACAGCCGTCCGATCGAGTAGCCATTCGATTGGGGGACCAGGATGCCTACACTCGGATCGAGTGGCAATTCGATCGGATTACCATCCGATCAGACAGCCACCCTAATCCCCTCTTATGAAATTCAACTCAAGTGGCAACCCAATCGGATGGCCATCCGATCGGGCAGCCATCTGTCTACTCTAATACAAGTGCCATCCGATCGATCGGTAATCCGATCGGACAACCGTCCAAACGGAGAACCATCCGATCCAATGACCACTTTGACACTTTGAGCAATCTCGTTATTTTGCCCGACTCTTATCCTATCGTAATCTAATCAGGTTAATTCTAAAAAGATCCCCCTTTGATCCAATAACAGTTGCGACTGTTAAGCAATCACTGTGAGTATACTCGATCCCCTTTTACTTTAAACTTTTGGGGTGCAACATGTAATCTATGAAACTTAAACTTGATTCTTTGGGAAATTTATGATTCTTGAATCTTGACTCTTTGTGCTATGTGACGTTTAATCCAGAGTGTGTAGTTCCGCCTTAACAATAGTAGAGCTATAGGAGTAATGCACCTCCCCGTTAGTCTTTAGGGTATTGTTAGGAGGAGACATATAACCTCCCGTTAAACTTTGGGAAAGGCACTTAACGCATTGGAAACTTGGGCTATCACTGCGTGGACTGTGACACTAGCACGGCTGAAACTATTTTATTGCTTACACTATGGATATGAGTTGTTTTAAGATATTATTCTATTATCAAACTTGTATACTCGCCAATACTTTATGTATTGATATTTTAATACATGTTGCAGGCTGATAGGATGCTTGGGAATGCATGGAATCCAGCTAGGAAATGCTTAGAAATGTCACCTAGTTAACTTAGAATCTTTTGAACAATTTGAACAATATTCGTTTTGGTCTGTATTTGATACTTGTGTTGGTTGTGTTTGCTTTTAGACAATGTTATGATGAATTTGATCTAAATGTCTATTGAAACAAATAGTGTTATGGAATCTCATGAGCAATCTGAACGCTTAGTGCTCGCACCCCGATGTTTCAGCCATCGGTTGGGGTGTGACAGATTGGTATCAGAGCCATAACTATAGGGAATTAGGATAAGTAGGAATACTTGCCCTAGTCTATAGTTCTAAGAAACTTGATTCTTATTAGTTGTTTAAGACTTATGCATTCTACCGTATCTGCTTCCTAGCAGTTCATATTCCTGTTAAACATACATGCCTTTCCTAAGGCTGACACAATACACACTTTATACTATTAAGACACTATTACACAGTGTTTATATTTTGCACGAGATTTTCCCACAGGATAGGAGTGATATCCGGACCTTGGAAGGAAATCTCCATATTATTCTAAGTAGGCCTTATCTGCGGATAAGTGTCAATGCTATTTAGGGTACGATGTTGTCAAGTTAGAGGTGAAACTCAGACCTTGATAACTAGTCCCACTCCTCGATGATTATTTATGTCTCGCCAAAGTCTCGTTACTACCGATCAATTGAGTACGTGAAATGACCAAAAGGACGAATATCGTAGGCCTAACATCGATGACGTATTTTTCTAAGTAAGTCAAGACACGCTACCTCAATTCGAAAGGGGTTCGAATCACTTTGGTTAGTCGCCGTTCCTCTACCCTGAACAATCCTGTGTTTTATGAGCCTATCTTGCTTTTATGGTATTACGATTTCTTATGTGGTTTTAAACTCGATTCTTCGTTCATTTTGGTTTACTTTTACGCGAATCACACGTTGTCCGTAATCTAAAACATTAATTCTAAGCTCAGATCAAACTAAATTTATGAAGCTTTATTACATGTGAAATCTATGTGGGAATCTTGATTGAATATTGTGTTTGTAATGAGTTGTTGGGGGTATGAAACACTAGGATGACATGGAAGTACGAGACAAAAGTGGCATGTCCGAAGCATGGTGGATACGCCGTTGGTACTTCCTATATATAAGTGCTTCCAGCATGTTACCAACTTTCGTACCAAGTGCCATACGAGATTAGTGTTTGCAGATCAGTATGGGAAGCCTATGTAATCTATGGAAACTCTACTTGTGTAATCTATGGGGAATCTATGTGATCTACGTTGACTCTAAAGCTTTGCATGTAATCTATGAGGGGTCCACGTGTGAACTATGTGTACTCTAGCATGATCAAATGTTAATCTATTACGTTAATCTATTGAGTTAATCTATGTTAAACTATTGGGTTACTCTATGAGCTAATCTATGTCGATCTATCGAGTAAACTATGAATTAACTGTGTGAATCTATTTGAGTAATCCATGTGAAACTATTTGAGTAATCTATGATGATGATGATGATGATGGGTAAATTGTTATGTTGGTAATTGCGACACGTAGCATGACACTGACTACGAGGCAAGGCAATGTGTCCGAAGCGTGGTGGATACGCCGCTGGTACTTCCTATATATAAGCGTTTTTGGCGTGTTAACCAAACTTCGTACAACGTACCATGTGAAGGTCATGAGTTTTGTGGTGATGCAATCTAGATTCTTAAATCTATCATGTGTGTGTAATCTATATTGTGAGATCTCGTGAATTTAGACTCATACGATCCTTTTGTTGGATCTTTAGGATGTCTTCTCGAAAGCTATCCGACACTCTCAGGAAATCCAGGGAGAAGTCTCAGAAAAAGATGATGTCATTCATGGCCGACCAGATTGCTCGAGTCGTGCCAAAGATCGTCTATGAGCTCCAGGGATCAAACACTCCTCCCTCCTCTGTGGACTCTAAAGTAGAGAAGCCGACATCTACCAAGTTCAACTACAAACACTTCATCTCCTGCAACCCCAAACCGTTTACGGGCAGTGAAGGGGTGACAGCTATGCTCGAGTGGTTTGACAGCATAGAGGTCACTTTCATTAACAGTGAATGCCCCGAATATTTGAAGACCAGGAGTGCTACTGGAGTGTTTCAAGGTATGCCTTTGGAATGGTGGTCCAATGAAAGGAACATCCGTACTAATGAAGTAGCTTATGCTCTTCCATGGGCTGTGGTGCATGAATTGATGATGCTTGAATTCTGCCCTCCCCATGAACAACTCAAGCTCGAGGAAGAATTTTGGCATTTGAAACAAGTCGGTGATGACAACCTGGCGTATACTACCCGATTTAAGCAGCTAAGTTTTATCGTTCCTCACCTGGTTTCAACTCCTAAGAGGATGATAACCAAGTATATCAATGGTCTACCTCCGGCGATGCGCGATTCTATTGAAACAGCCCAACTCGACACGATTGAGGAAGTCTATCGTTTGGCAGCAAGTTTGAACAACAATCATGTGCGTGATAAGCAGTTTGCTACTCCTGCACCTTCAAAGTCTGCTAACCAAGTTACCCAGCAGCCTAGCGGCAGGAAGAACAAGAAACATAAGTCTCAGGGTTCTGGATGTAATGCTATTACTCCTGCTGCAAACCCTGCTACAAAACCTGCTCCTGCTGCTGCTAACCCTGCTGCCCCCGAAGCTAAGAAACAGTACACCGGTGCTCACCCAAAGTGTACCACTTGCAACTACCATCATCCGGCAAACTCTGCATGTCGTTTGTGCACCAACAGTAACCGCTATGGTCACACGACCCCGTATTGCCGTCAGGCTAACCCTGCTCCAGTCCAGCAAGTCCCAGTTCAAGTAGCTCAAGCAGCGCTTCCAGCTCCTCCCCAGAACCCGGGACCAGCCAATGTCGTTCGTGCGTGCTTTCAGTGTGGGGATACTACTCATTTCCGAAATCGTTGCCCCCAGCTGAACCAAGATCAACAGGCAGCCGCTCGTGGGCGAGCGTTTAATCTCAACACTAACCAGGTTCGCAACAACAACGACGTGTTGAATGGTATGTTCCTCATTAATAACCTCTATGCTTCGATTCTATTTGACACTGGTGCCGATAAAAGTTTTGTGTCCGTGGAATTTGAGTCTTTGATAAATTGTACACGCTCTAAGTTACCTGAGTCGTTCTCTGTTGAGGTCGCCAATGGTAAGTCGATTCTTGTGAATTCTATTGTGCGTGATTGTTCCTTGATTCTTAACGAACACGTATTCTCTATTGATCTTATACCCATGCGGTTGGGTAGTTTTGATGTTATCATCGCCATGGATTGGTTGCGTAAGAACCATAGCGAAATTGTGTGTCACGAGAAGCTTGTTCGTCTCCCTCTTCCGTCTGGCGATCTTTTGCATGTCTATGGAGACCGACCTTCGAAGGGACTAAGGCTAATGTCATGCACACAAGCGAGCAGAAGTTTACGTAAACAGAACCCTACCTTCTTGGCCCACATGGTGGAACAAAAAGGCAAGGGAAAGAACATAAACGATGTCCCGGTTGTGTGTGATTTTCCTGATGTCTTTCCTGAGGATCTACCCGGTCTTCCTCCTCCTAGATCTGTTGATTTTCATATTGATCTCGTACCTGGTGCGACTCCTGTCGCCAGGGCTCCTTACCGTCTTGCACCGTCCGAGATGCAAGAGTTATCCAGTCAGTTACAAGAATTACTCGATAAGGGTTTTATTCCTCCAAGTACCTCTCCGTGGGGTGCTCCCATTTTATTTTTCAACAAGAAGGATGGTACGTTTCCTATGTGTATCGACTATCGTGAGCTTAATAAGTTGACTATTAAGAATTGTTATCCGTTACCTCGTATTGATGATTTGTTTGACCAACTACAAGGCACGTCATGTTTTTCGAAGATTGACCTACGTTCTGGATATCATCAACTACGTGTCCTCGAAGATGATCTTCCTAAAACGGCGTCTCGTACTCGATATGGGCACTACGAGTTCGTAGTCATGCCTTTTGGCTTGACCAACGCACCTGCAGTGTTCATGGACCTTATGAACCGTGTTTGTAAACCTTACTCGGATCGTTTTGTTATAGTCTTTATCGATGATATTCTTATTTATTCTAAGTCTAAAGCTGATCATGCTCGCCATCTACGTCTTATGCTTGAACTTTTATGTGGTGAACATCTGTATGCTAAATTTTCTAAGTGTAAGTTCTGGATTGATGAAGTGCAGTTTCTTGGTCATATTGTTAGTAGTCAGGGTATTCATGTTGATCCTTCGAAAATCGAGGCAGTGAAGAATTGGTGTACACCTAAATCCGTGTCTGAGATTCATTCTTTTCTAGGATTGGCGGGGTATTACCGCCGATTCATCGCGGATTTTTCTAAAATCGTTGTTCCTCTTACTACTCTAACTCAAAAGGAGAAACCTTTTGTTTGGGGTCCCGAATAAGAGGAGTCCTTTCTGACTCTTAAGAATCTTTTGTGCAATGCTCCTATTATGACTCTACCTGATGGTAACGACGACTTTGTGGTATACTGTGATGCCTCAAACCGTGGATTGGGCTGTGTGCTCATGCAGCGGGACAAGGTCATTGCCTATGCCTCTCGTCATCTCAAAGTGCATGAGAAAAACTATACTACTCACGACCTGGAGCTTGGTGCGGTTGTTTTTGCGTTAAAGATCTGGCGACACTACCTTTATGGTACTAAGTGTGTGGTTTTCACCGACCATAGGAGCCTTCAGCATATCTTTGACCAAAAAGAACTGAACATGCGACAATGGTGTTGGGTGGAATTGCTTAACGACTACGACTGCGAAATTCGATACCACCCTGGTAAGGCGAACGTAGTGGCCGACGCTCTTAGTCCTAAGACTCATGTCAAGGCTATTCGTATATCTAGTGATTTGCATGCTTGTATCCGTGAAGCTCAGTATTCGTCTGCTAATGAAGGAAGTCTATCTGTGGAAGTTCTTGGTGCTAACGTCAATCAACTCGAAACTAAATCTGATGGTCTTCAGTACTATCTTAATCGCATCTGGGTGCCAGATCGCGATAACCTCCGTAGCTCATCATGAACGAGGCTCACAAATCTCGTTATTCTATCCATCCAGGCGCCGATAAGATGTACCAGGATCTGCGTATGACCTACTGGTGGCCTGGCATGAAAAGGGACATTACTGTGTATGTTTCTAAATGCCTCACCTGTTTGAAGGTGAAAGCTGAACATCAACGTCCTTCCAGACTCTTAGAGCAACCAAAAATCCCCATTTGGAAGTGGGATAGTCTTGCTATAGACTTTATTACTAAGTTACCCCGTACTCCTGCCGGTCATGACAGTATTTGGGTGATTATTGTCCGTTTGACTAAATCAGGCCACTTTCTTCCTATTCGTGAAGATTATAAAGTGGAGAAGCTTACTAGAATCTATACTGATGAGATTATAAGCCGTCATGGCGTACCATTAGACATAATCTCCGACCGTGATGGTCGCTTTACTTCGCGTCTTTGGCAAACATTTCAGTCCGCTATGGGTTCGCACTTGAGTTTTAGCACGACCTTTCATCCTCAGACGGATGGACAGACCGATCGTACTATTCAAACCCTAGAGGACATGCTCCATTCTTGTGTCATCGACTTTGGTGGTAACTGGGATGTACATTTACCATTGATAGAATTCTCGTACAACAATAGCTATCATTCCAGTATTCAGATGGCTCCTTTCGAAGCTTTGTATGGACGAAAATGTCGATCTCCTCTTAGCTGGCATGAGGTTGGGGAAAAGCAGTTCACTGGCCCTGAGATTATTCAAGAGACAATGGATAAGATCCTTCAGATCCGTGATAACTTGATCAAGGCTAGGAGTAGACAAAAGAGCTATGCTGATAAAAGGCGCAAGCCTCTGGAGTTTGCTTTTGGTGACTGAGTTCTTCTCAAGGTGTCTCCCTGGAAGGGAGTAGTTCACTTTGGTAAAAAGGGGAAGCTCGCTCCTCGCTATGTGGGTCCTTTCGTGATACTTTAGAGGATTGGTAAGGTGGCGTACAAACTCGATTTGCCACAGGAACTAAACAACGTACACCTAGTGTTCCACGTATCTAATCTACGAAAATGTCTAGCCGACGAGGAACTGCGAGTTCCTCTGGAAGACTTGCAAATAAATGAAGCTGTTCAATTTGTGGAGAAACCGATCGAGATCATGGATCAAGCTGTCAAGCGTCTGAGGCGTAGCAAAATTCCCATTGTTAAGGTTCGATGGGAAGGAAAGCGTGGTGCCAAATTCACTTGGGAGTTGAAAAGTGATATGAAGGCCAAGTACCCGCATCTCTTCGAGCAGTCTTCTTCTAAGATTTCGGGGACGAAATCTCCTAAAGGAGGGGAGACTGTAACACCCAACGTCCCTAAACTTTAGGATCATGTCAAGATTAGTCTCAGAAGTTTAGTCTGTTTTCACCTTTGGTCCTTGTGGTTATGTGATTTTGATACTTTGGCAATTGTGGTGTGAATCTTATTGACACTTGATGCTTAACACTATGATGATTGATTCTTTATTCAAATGCTTGATTCTAGATGCTTAAACTATGACACTTGATACTTAATCTAGATACTTGACTCTTGATGCTTGACTCTCGATGCTTAATCTAGATACTTGATTCTTATGGTTAAACTAGATACTTGATTCTTGATACTATGGAAGCTAGATTCTTTATGATAATTCTTGATACTTGATTCTTGATGCTATGATTCTTGACTCTTGAAACTTATTTGGTGCTTGACTCCTTGGACTCGTAAGACTTGATTCTTGGTCGAACGAGAGACTGGAGCCTTGTCACTGGCGGAATCTATGAAACTTGGAAACTTTTGGGTTGAGATGTAATCTAGATACTATACCTAAACTATACGCAACGCAACGCTTAATCGAACTCGCAAAACGAATCAAAGACGGGAACGCGGAAAGATTAGATTGGCCAGAATGGCAATCCGATCAGATTGTCACCCTATCGGATGACCATCCGATCGCCATCCGACCCGTGAGCACATTTACCTCCTTCACATTCTCACCCTATAAATAGACCTGTCACATCACCATTTTCAGTGATGTGACAGCTCTGCTCGACCAAGCACGCTATTCTCCTTCTTTCTTCACTTTCTTGCTAATTTCGGTACGTTTTGCACTAGATCTTTGTACTTTCTCGCTCTACACATCATCCTTTACGTGATCCTCACTTGAAATCACACTTTTCACCATGAAATCCCTCGGATCTGAGTTCTTGAGGGTGATGTCATCATAGGGGTTTGTACAAACTGCCATGTGATGTCATTCTGAGCAAGATCTAGCTCAGATCTAAGCTATTTCATGTGTTTTCACACTAAATCTAGACTTTTTTCCTATAAAACTTGAACTTTCTCATCCCTTCTTCAAATCTTTCACTTTATACGGTGAAAACCGGGTCTAAGTGGGTTGTGGACTTGATGAATAGTCTAAAGTCGGCTTGGATCTAAGTTATTACCAGTAAAGATGAGCATGGCAACGGATTCCGACATAAACCGTTAGAAACATACGATTGATAGAACAGGGGTGATTCCCACCCGATCGGAGTTTCTGTGTACTGAGGGGTTTTACCGTTGTCTCAATACGTGTCGTGTCGTCACCACTAAACTAGAAACTTAGAAACTTTTTACAAAAATGATGAACAAGAACAAGGGTTGCCCGATCGAGCGGCAATCCGATCGGACAGCCACCCTATCAGGTGACACTTGCCTTTGTCTTGAAACTTTCAAACACTTGGTAAACCATCAAAACTTGGAAGTCTGATGTCCGATCGGGCAGCCATCCGATTGGGGGGACCAGGATGCCTACACTCGGATCGAGTGGCAATCCGATCGGACAGCCACCCTAATCCCCTCTTATGAAATTTAACTCAAGTGGCAACCCGATCGGATGGCCATCCGATCAGGCAGCCATCTGTCTACTCTAATACGAGTGCCATCCGATCGACCGGTAATCCGATCAGACAACCGTCCGAATGGACATCCATCCGATCTAATGACCACTTTGACACTTTGAGCAATCTCGTTATTTTGCCTGACTCTTATCCTATCATAATCTAATCAGGTTAATTCTTAAAAGAGCTCCCTTTGATCCAATAACAGTTGCGACTGTTAAGCAATCACTGTGAGTATACTATATCTCCCTTTACTTTAAACTTTTGGGGTGCAACATGTATTCTATGAAACTTAAACTTGATTCTTTGGGAAACTTATACTTTATCCTATGTGTTCGTGAAACTTGTGATTCTTGAATCTTGACTCTTTGTGCTATGTGACGTTTAATCCAGAGTGTGTAGTTCCGCCTTAACAATAGTAGCACTATAGGAGTAATGCACCTCCCCGTTAGTCTTTAGGTATTGTTAGGAGGAGACATATAACCCCCCGTTAAACTTTGGGAAAGGCACTTAATGTGACATCTGTGTTTTTTAACCCTTGTACTGTTCCGCACAACTTTGTGTTTAATGAAATATGAAATATATGAGAGGGATGCCACTTCTTTCTTTCAATTTGTCACTTGTTGGCTTTATGACACAAAATCCTCCATAAATCTTCCATATCTCTAACATATCTTCCATATCTTCCATATCCTTCTTTATATCTTTATATAATCTTTCAAAGATCACAAGATCACTCAACCTCCTCCTTCTCTCCTCCCCCATAACCGTAACCATCACCACCACCTTCATTCCCAACCTTTTAACTTTGTTCTTGAAGAACAAGCTCCATTCCAAGCTAGATTCAAGTTGGTGTGAAGATCCAAAGGAGTTTCCAAGGTGCTTTCAAGTGATTTCAAGCTCCATATCATCAAAATCCCATCAAAAAACTTACTTGAATCTTGAAGGTATAAAGTTTATGTTTAAATCATACACTTGATTCTTGGTTGTTCTTGATGATGAGAAGTTTCTCTTGAATCTTGGAATTTTTCACAAACTTTAAATCTAAAAAGAAATGGGTCTTGATACAAAATAAAAATGGTGATATATATGTGTGTATAAAACCGTATATATATATATATAGAGAGAGAAAGGTTAACATACAAAAAGCCTTATCATACATCATGTAGGAGACAATAGTAACCGTTGGATCAGGGGTATAATCACGCATGGGACCACATAATCACGCATGGGACCACATGGGACCACATAATCACGCATAGGACTATAATCACGCACGTTCTATGATAATAACGCACGTTATATATTTTGTCATGTATGTTAATGTAGGTTAAGCCCTGAAGTACATTATACTTTCTCTCTCTCTCTCTCTATATATATATATATATATATATATATATGTATGTGTTTGAGATTTGAGCTTGATCTTTGGTAAATACTTGTTTAAGATGTTTGCTTGCATGAACAAGGTTATATGCAAATATGTAGAGATATAAAGGAATGATTGAATCATGAGTTGTAAATTTGAAGTAATGTTAGTATTTTGACATGTAAATGGCTAAAAATTTATTAGACATAATTGGGAATTTTTAAGTTGTTGCTTGTTCTTGAATGATAGTTAAAATGTAAGTGTTGGATGATTTGTGTATGATATGATAAATGTTCAAATACATCAGAAAATAAACATGAATAAATCACATGTTTGATGCATCTAAACTCATATGATGATGCTATGATAGTGTGCTTTAGACACTTGTACATGAGAATACCTGTTGATTTAAAGCTCAAGAAATGATAAAAACATGATTTATGACAAAAATGTTTTAGAACAGGTTATAAACACTAAAAATAACATTATTTGGTATATTATAATGGCATGAAACTTTGTCATAGGTTTGATAGCTTTGCATGTTGTACATATAGCTTAGAAAGTGGTAAAATATGTGAAATTTGCATGATTTATGTGCTTTATGTGAGACCTGCACTATCATGAGTATAACCACTATTTTATTCCTTAAATAACATGGTTTATGTTAAAATATCAAGTCGATACGATTTGGGATGGTTAGGGTAACGTTTGATGCAAAACTATGCGGTAAAACGGTTAGAAATCGGCTTTTCGGATGATTTTTATAAAACTGTTTTAGATCAGTAAGTAAACTGATATTTTTGATATAAAAATAAGTATTTTAACTTATATTAAGTTTACTTGGTGTTTGGTTAGTCATACGTGACTTCCGGCGCCCAAAAACGTTACCGAATCGCAAAAATACATGTTTTTCAACATACACTATAATGGGTTGTTCATGGGTAAATTTTATGTGTTACAGTGTGTTATGTGTTTTATAATATGTGTATGATGACATGTTAATACTTGACAAGATTATGTGTATTACGTTATTATTAGTATGTTACATTTGAGTATATATATTACGACGCGCAAATCGTAGATATATTGCTTATAACATGATAAGGGTCACCAATAAAATCATTCAGGTCGCAAAGTTTTTAAAATATACATATGTGAATATATATATAAATATATATACACACACCAATATAATAAAAAATAATAACTTTTCGAGAAATCTCAAAGTTATGTGAAAATTCTAAGTATCAGAGAAACTTATGTATTTTTGTGGGTTTTTTATTATTAAATCGTTCTTATTTAATTTA
The DNA here is from genome assembly GCA_030545235.1 of Helianthus tuberosus. Lineage (NCBI taxonomy): Eukaryota > Viridiplantae > Streptophyta > Magnoliopsida > Asterales > Asteraceae > Helianthus > Helianthus tuberosus. The sequence goes on along the minus strand of CM060356.1, from coordinate 88,507,052 downwards.
GGACGAATAAACAATTTGAGGGATTGTGTTAACATTTAAAAACGCACCCAAAGGTGAGTACATAGTCCCCTCTTTTACTGTTTTTAAATGTTTTGGGGTGAAACATGTGTGCTTAGTTGTTATTTTCATGATTTCAAAGTATAAATTGATTATACATGCTAGTACTTATCTTTTGACAAACTGAATGATTATCTATGATTTAAACACTAATTCTAAAAGATTATAAAATTTATTATTGGGTTGTACTTATTTTATACATTCACCAAACCGATTGGTAGTATGATATAGCGCTATAGGACTAGACACCCCATTCATGTTGTATGGAATGTCAGAAACCGAATTTTATCCAAATAGAAATTGCCTTTGTGGTATTTCTATAGTCTCTAAGGTGTAGTTTGATACACTAAGGTTTGAATGAATTCTAAATCACATTTTCTTTTGTATATTTTGATATACTTCCAAAGTATAGTTTGATATGCTCTCATATGTGATAATATTTACCAAAGTATAATTTGATATACTATGTACAAATCCAACATATATTTTGTTATTTACTAAAACATAGTTGATATGTTATTTACAAAACCAAAGTATACTTATAATATACTACCGAAAACTATTATTTTAACAACTAAAGTATATTTGATATACTATCTGTTTAACTGTTTTGAAACTAAAATATATTTTAATATATAACTTATCCGACTTTCTTAAAACCAAGGTATATTTTTATATATGCTACAAACTCATTTTTAGTTGGTTATTCATTTCATTATTGCATTATTCTTTTATATCATCTGATTTCTTATCACTTTTTGTATGAAATATAAAAGAAAATATTTTAAGGCTCATGACTACTTTTGTTAAACATTTCATTTAAACTTACAAGTCATGAATCCTGTTTAAATAAAACCTATGTATCTCACAGGCATTTTTATGCTGACGTACCTATTTTCACATGTGTTACAGGTGCTGCTATGTGATGATTATTTGATGCATGCTATACATAAGATGGACTCGTGCCTTAGCGACTTTAACATTTGAAAGACAATATTTGTATTTATCTGATTTGTAATAAAACAATGAGTTCAATAATTCAATAAAACGAAACTATTTAATCCATGGTTGTGAAACAATGATTCTGTTACAACACTCCCCGACGTTTCCGCCATGATTTGTTGTTTTGCGTGGTCGGGGTGTGACAGAAAAGTTGGTATCAGAGCTCATGGTTATAGGGAATTAGGTTATTAGTAAAATTTTGACGTAGACTATAACCTTCCTAGGACCCTAACACAAGTTACCTTGTGTTTAGATCTTAAAACAATACTATCACCTATCCTTAGGTGATTACCAAAACAAGTACACAAATCTCAATTCCATTTGAAAATTGATCATTTATCCTTAGATGATTAGTTTTTGGGCTTTACGCCTTTAAAATTTTCAAATCTCGTCAAAGTTTGAGTCTTAATAATGTGAACACATGCAATCCGGAAGGGTGGGTGCCTGTACCCTGAGTTTTCTGTCTAAGGCTAGAGCGTTCGTACAAATCCACATAATCGGACCAGTCACTCTTACCTGGGAACTCTTGGGGTGAGTGTCCACTTATAGGCTAAAGCATGTCTTCATTATACATTATGTAGACCTATTTACTTTGATTGGTCACTGTGTTGTTTGTTTGTTTTAAGTAACGAACAAATGACCACATTCCTTTGTTTTGTCGATGTTTTCAATACTCCTTTTGATTGTTCTATGTCAATCTCACACATTTCCTTGTGTTCCTTTTCTTTTAGATGCCTCCTCGACGTGATCAAACTCAAGAAGCCGCAATGGCAGCCTTGATCACTCAGCAAATCGCTGCTGTACTCCCGAACCTAGTTACCCAGTTAAACCAAGTAAACAACAACAACAACGCACCTGTTCCGTGCAACTTTAAGACATTCAACTCTGCTAAACCTTTGAAGTTTTCTGGGACTCAAGGAGCAACCGCGCTCCTGCAATGGTTTGAAAGTCTGGAGAGCACATTCAGACATGTGCAGTGTCCGAATGAGCGTAAGGTTGAGTTTGCATCTGTCACACCCCCAAATTCCACCTGCGGAGTACCGTCCGCTTGAGGGCGTGACCGACCAGGATCCAGCCACCAATTATACTGAATAATTGAATTAATAACCAAAGTAATACTTACTAACCATACGATTAGCAAATATCAAGTTCAGAGTTTAAAGTTTTAAGTTCAAATAGTAGTAAGTAGCGGAAGCATAAGTAAAACAGTCACACATAGCATGCATTCATACAAACACTTGGGTTATTGGGCCTGCCCTAACATTCCACAAACAAACAGTACAGATACATATGCAGTCCAGTCAACAGATAGTCCAACAAGCTTTTGGCCCAATAACACTTAGGCAGCCCAGTCGAGACAAGGGCGGTTTCGACTCGAGAACACACGGTTGCGAGTCGCAACCGGATGTTTCGACTTGTCATGCTCTGGTTGCGAGTCGTAACCGGATGTTTCGACTTGTCATGTTTCGGTTGCGAGTCGTAACTGGATGTTTCGACTTGTCATGTTTCGGTTGCGAGTCGTAACTGGATGTTTCGACTTGTCATGTTTCGGTTGCGAGTCGTAACTGGATGTTTCGGCTTGTCATTTTCCGGTTGCGAGTCGTAACTGGATGTTTCGGCTTGTCATGTTCCGGTTGCGAGTCGCAACCTTGGATACGTGCACAAGAATCCTTCTAGAACCTCTGGTGTACTAACCAATGGAATTTTGTTTTCATGATAATGTGTACTAACCAATAGAATTTCTTAAACATGTTTTATTGTCTAATTTCCAAACAATTCAGATCAAACACCAACAATTTCAAATATTTTCAATGATCTTCAAATAGTTCATCAAGCACATTCATCACATATTCATCATTATGCAACATGATTATTCAAACAATCCTAATTCTAGCACATACTCAAATCAGCATTATCGATTCCTGAATCTAACATACATTCCTCGGATTACAAACATACACATACACATACTCTTATGGCCCTATCAACCTTGTATTTTAACCAACAATTTCCTATCAAAGCATGAACATGTCTAGCATATCATCCCATTATCACTATAACACAATAACACAAAGATCTATCAACAACTTAGTCATCTTAACCCATTTATCTTCATAGCACATGTGTACAATCCAACAAGCATGCATCTTTGCTAATCTATAACATGTTCTATCATCTAACCGAGATAGGATACCAACCAGAACTTGTTTTGGTTGTGAGTGAGCGTATGAGACGATGAAAGAAGTGTCCAATGCGATGATCACGAGCTGATCCGGACACCTTGATGCCTCCGGTTTGAATCCGAGAGAGAAGAGGTGATTCTTGTGAGGGTTTTCTAGAGAGGGAGTGAGAGAGAGAGGATGAGGTGAGAGTGTAAAGGGGGGTGTGTGTGAGGGTTTTGGGTTTAAATAGGAGGTAATGCACCGAATAGTGGGTTTTAGGGTGGTTTCGAGTGGGGGGTTTCGGGTGGGCTAAGGTTACGGCCCAACCGGCCCGTTGTTACACCGTTTACTCGAGACCGGGTGGTCTCGAGTCATGGTTTCGGTTCACAAGTATCCTTACACACACACATATATATATATATATTACATACACGTTATCGACATATAGCACAGAGGAATAATAACTTCCATTTAATAATAATATACATATACGCTAAGTGATTACAAGGTGTTTGCTCGGAAAACCTAGAATGTCACATTATCCCCAAGTTTTAAGAACTTTCGTCCCGAAAGTTAAGGCAGCCACTGACAAGCTAGTGTAAATACGAACGTTTCAACGGGATGTCACATCATCCCCCCGTTAGTTTGGAATTTCGTCCCGAAATTCAGTTGTAGCTTCAGTGCTGGGGGTTTCATTTGGGAACAGCTGGGGATACTTGCGCTTCATCTGGTCTTCCCGCTCCCAGGTAAACTCTGGGCCACGGCGTGAGTTCCAACGAACTCGTACGAGGGGTATCTGGCTACGTTTGAGGGTTTTGATCTCACGATCCGTGATCTCAACCGGTTCCTCAGTAAAGTGTAGCTGTTCGTCAATAGTAAGTTCCTTGTAAGGAATGACGAGTGTTTCATCTGACAGGCACTTTTTCAAATTAGACACGTGGAAGACGTTGTGCACAGCACTCAGTTCTTCAGGCAGATTCAACCTGTAAGCGGCCGTGCCGATCTTCTCGATAACTTCAAAGGGTCCGACATATCTTGGATTAAGCTTGCCCCGTTTTCCAAAACGAACTACACCCTTCCAGGGTGAGACTTTAAGTAGGGCCCGTTCACCAACCTGGAACTCTTGCGGTTTCCTATCTTTATCAGCGTAGTACTTTTGACGGTCACGGGCTGCCGCCATGCGTTGCCTAATCTGGGCAATCTTTTCTGTGGTGTCGACTACATGTTCCGGGCCTGTGATCTGGCTGTCACCAACCTCAGCCCAGCAGAGAGGCGATCGACATTTACGGCCGTACAATGCCTCAAATGGTGCTGCCTGAATGCTGGTGTGGTAGCTGTTGTTGTAGGAGAATTCCACCAACGGTAGGTGCTTCTCCCAATTCTTGCCAAAATCGATCACACATGCCCTGAGCATGTCTTCGAGGGTTTGGATGGTGCGTTCAGACTGCCCATCCGTTTGCGGGTGATAAGCGGTGCTCATGTCTAGACGTGAGCCAAAATATTTGTGCATGGCTTGCCACAACTCAGAAGTAAAACGCGCGTCTCGATCAGAAATAATAGAGGTAGGCACCCCGTGCTTCGAAACCACTTCTTTTAAGTATACCTCTGCTAGGGTAGAGAACTTGTCTGTTTCTTTGATAGCCAAAAAGTGTGCAGACTTAGTTAAGCGATCCACTATTACCCAAATGGTGTCATTTCCTCGTTGAGACCTAGGCAGGCCAGTAACAAAATCCATGGAAATCTGCTCCCATTTCCATTGCGGGATCTCTGGCTGTTGGAGTAGGCCTGATGGTTTCTGATACTCAGCCTTGACTCTTGCACAAGTTAAACATTTTCTGACATAGGTTGCTATGTGGGCTTTCATGCCAGGCCACCAATAGATAGCCCTCAAGTCGTGGTACATCTTATCTGAACCCGGATGTACTTAGTAACGGGACTTGTGAGCTTCATCCATCACAAGGTCACGTAAATTTCCATAAAGCGGAACCCATATGCGTCCGGCTACGTAGTAAGCACCGTCTTCTTTTTGTTCCAATCGTTGTCTCGATCCTCGTAGGGACTCAGCCCTGATGTTCTCGGCCTTCAATGCTTCAACCTGAGCATTCCGAATTTGATTAGGGAGGTTCGAGTGGATAGTGAGCTGTAAGGCACGAACACGCTTGGGTTTGGTCTCCTTTCTGCTGAGGGCATCGGCTACCACATTAGCCTTGCCTAGGTGATATTTGATTGCACACTCGTAGTCATTTAGGAGTTCGACCCATCGGCGTTGCCGCATGTTCAACTCCTTTTGTCCCATTATGTGCTGGAGACTCTTGTGATCAGTGTAAATTGTGCACTTGGTGCCGTACAAGTAGTGTCTCTAAAGCTTGAGCGCGAAGACCACAGCTCCAAATTCTAAGTCATGCGTCGTATAGTTCCGTTCGTGGACCTTGAGTTGTCGCAAGGCGTAAGCAATAACTTTCTCGCGTTGCATCAATACGCAGCCTAGTCCTTGAACAGAAGCGTCGCACTAGACGATGAAGTCGTCGGTACCTTCGGGTAAGGAGAGGATAGGGGCACTACAAAGGTTCTTCTTTAGTTCCTGGAAGGCAGATTCCTGAGCATTACTCCATTTGTAAGCAACACCCTTCTGAGTGAGTGTCGTAAGTGGTTGAGCGATCTTAGAGAATCCCTTGATAAATCTTCGATAGTATCCCGCCAATCCCAAGAATTGGCGAACTTCGGTCGGAGTCTTAGGCACAGGCCAATTCTTAATGGACTCAATCTTAGCGGGGTCAACATGAATCCCTTCCTGATTGACGATGTGTCCAAGGAAATGGACCTCTCTAAGCCAGAAATCACATTTCGAAAATTTGGCGTACAGTTGCTCATTGCGAAGAAGTTCGAGAATAAGACGTAGGTGTTGTTCATGCTCCCCTTGGCTCTTCGAGTAGATTAGGATGTCGTCGATGAATACGATCACGAACTTGTCGAGGTAGGGTTTGCATACTCGGTTCATGAGATCCATGAAGATTGCAGGTGCGTTGGTCATTCCGAAAGGCATAACAAGGAATTCGTAGTGACCATAGCGGGTTCTGAAAGCAGTCTTAGAGATGTCCTCATCGCGGACTCTCAGCTGGTGATAACCCGATCGCAGATCGATCTTGGAATAATAGCTCGACCCTTGCAGCTGGTCGAACAAGTCGTCGATACGGGGAAGTGGATAACGGTTCTTGATGGTAACCTTGTTAAGTTCGCGGTAGTCAATGCACATTCGGTATGAGCCATCTTTCTTTTTGACGAAGAGCACTGGGGCTCCCCAGGGTGATGAACTAGGACGGATAAAACCTTTGTCCAAAAGTTCTTGTAGCTGAGTAGAGAGTTCCTTGAGTTCTGCAGGGGCTAGGCGATAAGGTGCACGAGCTATAGGCGCTGCTCCGGGAGCTAGCTCGATTTGAAATTCGACCTGACGGTGAGGAGGGAGTCCAGGTAGTTCCTCCGGGAATACCTCAGGATAGTCGCGTACAACTGGAAAATCTTCAATCCTGTTTTCCCTTTTCTGTGTATCGGTAATGAGTGCTAAGATAGCGGTGTGCCCTTTCCGTAGACATTTCTGGGCCTTTAAGAATGAAATGATGCCTGTGACTTCTCCGCTCTTGTCGCCTTGAACTATAAGAGGTTTGCCAGGGGGACGGGGAATACGAATAGCTTTCTCCTGGCAGAGGATTTCAGCTCGATGTTTGGATAACCAATCCATACCAATGATGACGTCGAAGCTTCCAAGAACGATGGGGAAAAGATCGATACGGAAGGTTTGACCAGACAACTCTAATTTGCAGTCACGAATTATGTGTGAGGCCTCGAGGTTTCTACCATTAGCTATTTCAACGGTGTGCTTAGAGCTTAGCGGCGTAAGCGGGAGCTTAAGTTTCTTTCTAATACGTAGGGATACATAACTAGCATCTGCTCCGGAATCAAATAGCATGGAAACATAACGATCATTAAGTAGGAACTTACCCGCCACAACGTTGGGGTCATTCCTCGCTTCCCCAGCTCCAATCACAAAAGCTTTTCCTCTAGCACCATTTCCAGCATTGTTGTTATTGTTCCCAGCACCCTGATTGTTGTTGTTTCGATTCAGTTCAGGGCAATCCTTTCGTATGTGCCCCGTTGCTCCACACTTGAAGCATCCACGGTTGTTTCCTTGTTGCTGCTGCTGCTGTGGTTGTTGCTGATTCTGCCTAGCTGGGAACTGGCTTCGGCAGTCTTTGGCTTCGTGCCCCATCTTGTTGCATCGCTGACACTGACCTTTTCCACATGGCCCACTGTGATGTCGGTCACATTTGTTACACTTAGGGTGGTTTCCTCGATAGCCACCCTGTTGCTGAGGGCCCTTGTTGCTTTCAGTCTTCCTTTGTTGAACTGGGGCCTGAGTGGGGTTAACATCCTTTCCCTGACTTCCATCCCACTTTCGCTTGTTATCGCCAGAAGTTCCAGCAGTAGCACCGATCCTCTTGGGCAGCTTGCCCTCTTCCACAGCCTGATTGGTGAGTTTGTGAGCAAGACGAACCACAGGCTGTATGGTATTGAGGTTGGCTGAGGTCACATGACTTCTGATTTCTGGGACCAAGCCTTTGATGTACAATTCGATCCTTCGATACATAGGTTGGGACATGTTTGGGCAAAGTGCAGCATAGTCGTTGGACTGCTTGGTGTAGGTCTCAATCTCTGATCCAACCATCTTGAGCGCATAGTACTCGTTCTCGAGCTTGTGGATGTCATCCCTGTGACAGTATTCCTCTTTGATCATGTCCTTGAAGTCTTCCCATGCAGTAGCATTAGCAGTTTCCAGACCAAGCATCTGGATCTGTGCTTTCCACCATGAAAGCGCGTTTCCTTCAAGCGTACCAGTTGCGTACTTAACCCAGTTAGCAGGGGGACACTCGCAGACAGCAAAGACAGCTTCGGCCTTTTCAATCCAATGCAGAAGGCCTATGGCACCCTCAGTGCCGTTGAAAGGGAGAGGCTTGCCATCCATGAAGGTTTTGAAAGTACAAACACGTGGTTGCGCAGGCGCAGGCTGACCTGTTGTGAGAAATGGAGCGAATAGGTTTTAGAGGTGAAAAGACGATGTGGGGGGGGGTAGGATCTAAACATCCTATAGCAACGAGTTTACCTCCAGGGTGAGCTGCGAAAGCTGCAGCCACCGTGTTGAGCAAGTTAGCGAATTGAGCCTGAGTCATGTTAACGCTTCCTCTTCCGCGTCCACTCATTGTCTTCATAGCCAGAAAACACAGTATGAGTGTAATGTCGTAACGTAGCGAGAATGAGGTAGAAGAGAAATGTGTATCTATCTACTTGGGCAAACTAGTACGTATAGTAGAGCAGTCAATATAAGATAAATAAGCATGTAGGCACAAGTCCGAGCTATGAGGTCAGATAAGTCGAGCCTTGCACTTGGAGTGTAGTGTCGTCACGAGTCACGGGTTATAGTCTGGTTTTTCTCAAAAAGACTCTTCTTTTTAAAACCAAATTCACTATAACCAATGGCTCTGATACCAATCTGTCACACCCCCAAATTCCACCTGCGGAGTACCGTCCGCTTGAGGGCGTGACCGACCAGGATCCAGCCACCAATTATACTGAATAATTGAATTAATAACCAAAGTAATACTTACTAACCATACGATTAGCAAATATCAAGTTCAGAGTTTAAAGTTTTAAGTTCAAATAGTAGTAAGTAGCGGAAGCATAAGTAAAACAGTCACACATAGCATGCATTCATACAAACACTTGGGTTATTGGGCCTGCCCTAACATTCCACAAACAAACAGTACAGATACATATGCAGTCCAGTCAACAGATAGTCCAACAAGCTTTTGGCCCAATAACACTTAGGCAGCCCAGTCGAGACAAGGGCGGTTTCGACTCGAGAACACACGGTTGCGAGTCGCAACCGGATGTTTCGACTTGTCATGCTCTGGTTACGAGTGGGGGGTTTCGGGTGGGCTAAGGTTACGGCCCAACCGGCCCGTTGTTACACCGTTTACTCGAGACCGGGTGGTCTCGAGTCATGGTTTCGGTTCACAAGTATCCTTACACACACACATATATATATTACATACACGTTATCGACATATAGCACAGAGGAATAATAACTTCCATTTAATAATAATATACATATACGCTAAGTGATTACAAGGTGTTTGCTCGGAAAACCTAGAATGTCACATTATCCCCAAGTTTTAAGAACTTTCGTCCCGAAAGTTAAGGCAGCCACTGACAAGCTAGTGTAAATACGAACGTTTCAACGGGATGTCACAGCATCCAGTGTGTTTGAGAAGCGTGCTCTTACATGGTGGAACGGGGTGATGCGTGATAGAGGTGCTGATGTGGCACTAGCTCAAACTTGGGAGGAGCTTCGAGCTCTAATGATGAAGGAGTTCTGTCCTCGTCATGAGCTTAGAGCGTTGGAAAGAGAATTCGATTATTTGAAGCAAGACAGTGGTGAACATCGAGCCTACACTGACCGTTATGAGGAACTGAGCCTGTTATGTCCTTCCATGGTTACGCCTATGGATAAGGTGATTGAAAAGTACATTGATGGTCTTCTAGACCTAGTTCAGGATATCGTTACTGGTAGCAATCCTACTACCGTCAGACAGGCCATTGAATTGTGTAGGTCCGGCTAGGGGAGGATCTAGTCGCCTAATCCTTGTATACTAACCACTCCGGTTGTGCGGAATCCAACCGAAATAGCAAACCGAGATAGAACACGCAATAACACGACACGCAAAGTTCAACGATTAACACCACTTGTATTAAACGTATGAAAGGTCCGGTTACAGCTCAATGTTTACAAATCAGTCTTGCAAACTCTCTCTAGTGTGTGTGTGTTCTCTATCTGTCATCTACCGAAATGAACACAACACACGGGTATTTATACCCAAACACAGCAGGTCTGGTCGAAGGATCATGCATACCGGTCGAAAGATCATCTTTCGACCCGGAACAGCTCGAACGATCAACATGTACCACGAAGGATGTGATCTTTCGTGGTCCATCTCTCGAAGGTCCATCTTTCGAGCTTATCATCATCGAAGGATATAAGTGATCCTTCGATGACCATCCTTCGAACCAAACACATTACAAACATAATGTTGACTGTTTGGCCAAGTCAAACCAGGAGGATGGTTGACTTGGTCAAACTTACAGACTAACAAAGACATCGTTTTACATTGTGACCGAATACAGACAAAGTGCAGACATAAGTGCACCAACAAACTCCCCCTTGGCTGTAGCTTTGTCTGGTTTATCAACAATCAGCTGTTGCTTTGTCTCGATCTTCATTCTTGTAAGTTCTCGTGTCTTCAAGTCTTTGACTTCTATTCAAGTCTTCAATGTCGGAGGATCTTCAAAGTCTTCACGTCTTGAAAGCAGAAAGTGTATCAACAAACTCCCCGTTTCATGTAGGAAGTGTGTTGACAAACTCCCCCTTAACATAAGCTCCCCCTTGAGTTATGCTCGTGAAAGTCTTTATCTTTATGAAGTGAGATCCTTGTGGTGTTGATGATGGTCAGCGGCAACTCGATCATCTTCATCATTTGAGTGCCTTCACGTCGTGTCTTCATTCCGAAGCTTGTCATCGACCATGTTCTCCTAGCCTTTAGAATCTGCACATGCAAGAAATCTAAACGCGTAATGAGAACAACCGCCTGGAATATCATAAGCAAACGACACACATGTGACCATTGTTTTAAACAAACACCGTCCGACAGTTTGAAAGTTTAACAAATTTTATCAATTTCAATTTTAACTTTCAACACTTGCAAATTTCGACCGTTTATGAAGATTTAGTCGTTTTCGGTTTTCGTTCAGGTTTCAGGTAACGAAGACTTGAGTTCCAACATCGTACGATCGAAAATAACATAGAAATAAAATCTTTTTGGCTTTTATAAAGTTTATATTAAAACACACCTAAAATCTTTTTGGTATTTTTGAATATTTCAAATGTAAAGACTGAAAGCAGTAAATAAATATATACAAAGATGCAGAAACTGAAAGCATTAAATAAATATTTACAGACATTCTTTTTGCGAGTTTCGAGGGTAAGAGAATCATATCAGTGTACGGTCAGGCCAAAACGCTCTTGTTGTTCAGTTAATTAACATTAAGATAAGCATCCTATAACAATTATCGGTATTGTTGTCCACTTAAGCTCAACTTATCAGATGTAATCATGGCGAGGGGATACGTTAAGGTATGATTTATACTTACCGACCGGTGTTCATCCACATCACGACACATTCCCGTATCAAGGTATGCACGAGGGTTCATCTTACCGGTGAGTATACCGATTATCATCTGTTTGACCGTATATGATGTGAGATTCTCACTTATTTTGATTTGAAAACAAGCCCTATGTGATATAATCACTTATTGATGAGGAACTTGGTTTTCGATGCATGAGGGCACAGGAGCAAGTCCGTGAACAGGTCAGTACTTTCGTACAGCAGAGAGACGAACTTGACTCCCGGAAAGAATTTGTGATATTTTATCACTTATTTTGATTGGACATGTGATTGTTGATCACTTATTGAGGTCGTATGCAATATGTACACGTATGTATGGTATCATGGAAGATCTAGACTTGCGTCCCCGTTATTTTTCGGTAAAAGATACAACCATGATACCCAGATGATAAGCAGCATAAAGACCGAATATCTCAGAACCTCGGCAATCTCTCAAACGAAATTTCGGTACTAAGACCATATGCCAATGAATGGTTCCCACCTGGTCTTCAGTCGGTTTAAGATTTATATCACCCTGCACACTTTAAAATGATTGTGAGCCTACCGATACATTTTATATAGAGCTGCTTATCGTTTTTCATTTAAAGTTTAAAGAGGTTTGGACAGACCACTGATGTACTATCATTTTCTCTTTTGCTCGCCAGGAAACTCATTTTTGTTTTTCTATTGTTTTTGTGTTTTTGAAATTTTTCGATGTTTTTGGATTTTCAAATTTGGATTTACTCCCCCTAAAATCAATAAACTAAGACAAATTTAAAACACAAAGGTATTTACAAAAATGATTTTCCGATGTTGGTTTTACTCTTGCTTGACCTTAATGCCGTTTACCAATAAAAGATAGTCAAATCTTGATTTGTCAAAAGCTTTGGTAAAAAGGTCGGCACGTTGGTCATCGGTGTGGACGTAAGCAACATCGATTAGCCTTTTCTCAAAGCAATCACGTATGAAGTGATACTTAATTTCGATGTGCTTAGTCTTTGAATGCTGCACAGGATTTCTAGTGATCTGTAATGCAGCAGAATTATCAACGTAAATAGGAGTAGTTAGGAATTCAAAACCGTAATCACGCATTTGTTGTTGTATCCACAGGACTTGGGAGCAACAACTTGAGGCAGCAATGTATTCAGCTTCGCATGTTGATGTAGCGACGCACGTCTGCTTCTTGCACTGCCATGTGACTAGGCGATTTCCCAAAAACTGACATCCAGCCGTTGTGGATTTGCCGTCGATTTTGCATCCGCCAAAATCAGAATCACTGAATGCGATCAAGTCAAAGTTATTATCCCTAGGGTACCACAGACCGGTGTCAGGGCAACCCTTCAAATAACGAAAAATCCTTTTTACAGCTGCAAGATGTGAGGCCTTTGGGTTCACTTGATATCTGGCAAGCAGGCACGTTGGGTACATTATATCTGGTCTTGATGCTGTGAGGTACATAAGGGATCCTATCATCGCGCGGTAGTGTGAGGGGCTAACATCTTGACCCTTCAAGTCTGGAGTAATTCCGTGATTTTGTGGCAATGGGGTACCGATGGGCGTTGCATCAGACATCTGGAACCGGCTCAAGATGTCACCAACATATTTAGTCTGATGGATGAATATCCCAGACTCGGTTTGTTGTACTTGAAGGCCCAAAAAGAAGGTCATTTCCCCCATAGCACTCATCTCGAATTTATCCTGCATAACACGCTCGAAATCCCTACACAAAACATCATTAGTAGAACCAAATATAATATCGTCAACGTATACCTGTACCAGTAGAAGATCTCCATCTTGTTCTTTGATGAAAAGAGTGCAATCGATAAGACCTCTGCGAAAACCGTTATCCAGCAGATAATTAGATAAGGTTGCGTACCAAGCTCGCGGTGCTTGATGTAGACCATATAGAGCTTTGTTGAGCAACCAAACCCGATCGGGATGGATAGGATCTTCAAAACCTGGAGGCTGCTCGACGTACACCTCTTCTTCCACCACACCATGTAAGAAAGCACTCTTCACGTCCATCTGGTATACCTTGAAACCTTTGAATGAGGCATAAGCCAGAAAGATCCGAATGGCTTCTAGACGTGCAACAGGTGCATATACTTCGTTGTAGTCGATTCCTTCAATCTGACGAAAACCTTGAACGACTAATCGTGCTTTGTTCCGAATAACAATTCTACGGTCATCCTTCTTGCATTTAAACACCCAACGGGTACCAATCTTCTTGTAACCAGCAGGTTTCTCTACGAGTTTCCAGACACCAAGCTTCTGGAATTGTTGTAGTTCTTCCTGCATCGCTTCAACCCATGAGCTATCCTTCAATGCATCTTTCCAAGTTCTTGGCTCTTCCTGTGAGACATAACACGCGAAAGACCAATCATTCTGTTGACCAGATTCTCGGATAGTTGCATACAAGCCTGCATTGTTGTTGTTCCGCAACATGTTTCTTGTTTGAACGCCACTTTGTACATTTCCTATGATGTTTTGTTGAGGATGGGCATTATGAATCCTTGTTTCTGGATTATCTTGAACTGGAATATTTGTACCCAAATTGTTGAGATTGAGATCAGCAATCAATTCAAGTCCCGGAATTGACGAAGAGGATGATGCAGAAGTTTCAGCTGTTCTAGGGACATCCACTGGAGGTGTACCCTCTGAAGTACCATGTACTGCTGCTGATGGTCCTTGGTCTGCATCTAGAAATTCATCATCCTCTGAAGATTCGTTCAATTCGGTAGCATCTTGAAAATCCTCATTGTCGAGAGCATTATTGTTCACTGAAGATGGTTCTTGATTGACTATAATGGGACGAACCAACGGTGAATCTGTTGCATTGTCGCTCTCGAAAAACATCCTTGCCGCAGCACTTTCTTCAACGGCTTCAACATTGATCGAATTGAAAAAGTCATCGTACTCAAACATCCAAGGCTGACCAGGATTTCTGACTGGTAAAGTGTGCCTTTGTACTTTGACTTCAGACCATTCCTCGACCCTTTTAGTCTCTAGATTCCAGACTCTTAAGTTTGGGGTGGAATACCCAAGAAAGTATCCCTCGATAGATCTTGTCCCAAACTTTCCATGAGGATCGATAATTGTGCAAGGAGCTCCAAACGGTTCAAGATAAGACAAGTCTGGTTTCCGTTTGTTGATAAGCTCAAAGCAGGTCTTGTTGTGCCTTTTGACTGTAAGGACTCGGTTCAAAGTATAGCATGCAGAGGATACAGCTTCAGTCCAGAATGGAATGGGCAGCTGCGACTCTACCAACATAGTCCTAGCAGTCTCGATCAATGTGCGGTTCTTACGTTCAGCGACGCCATTTTGTTGAGGAGTATAAGCTGCACTAAATTCGTGAAGAATACCCTTTGAAGTGCAAAACTCCGCCATGGCATGATTTTTGAATTCAGTACCATTGTCGCTACGTATCCGCCTAACCTTCAAGTTGTAAAGATTCTCAATCTGAATGATCAAGTTTTTAATAATACCGAAGGTTTCACTCTTGTGTGCCATGAACGCCACCCAAGAAAATCTTGAATAATCATCAGTAATCACGAGGCAATACTGATCATTCCTAATGCTTTTGTGTTTGACAGGACCGAACAAATCCATGTGCAAACGTTCAAGAGGAACAGCCACCGTGTTGACTTTCTTTGTAGGGTGCCGCTTCTTCGTTTGTTTTCCTTTTTGGCACGAGACACAGACGTCTTGAAGATGGAAATTTTTAAGAGGAACACCATTCACCAATTCATTTGACACCAAATGATTCATTTTGCGTAAGTGAATGTGACCCATTCGTCTGTGCCAAGAGATTGTGTCTTTTTCTGTGGCTTTTGAAACGAAACATGTTGCTTGTGCAGACGTTGTGATAGCTTGGCTCATATCAAGGACATACAGATCATTTATCCTTGGAGCCGACAAGAGAATCCATTCTTTTGGAATTTTGAAGCCGGGTTTCAGCACATAACATCCATTAGCATCAAAGTGTACTGAGAACTCCTTATCACAAATTTGAGAAACACTAAGAAGATTGTGATCAAGTTGTTGCACAAAGTTGATCTTGTCAAAGCTAACAACCCCGTTGGAAATCATTCCTTCTCCCGTTATATATCCGCCCTTATCTCCAGCAAAAGCAACATAACCTCCTCTAATAGATTTGACGTCGTAGAGAAGCTTCATGTCGCCTGTCATGTGCCTGGATGCCCCACTATCAACAATCCAATGACTACTGATAGTTCCTCCTGGAACACCCTGCACATGAACTCAAATGATTAGTTGGAGATGGGGACCCAAGCCATTGTGGTCTTGGGTCTTCCATTCTTATCAACAACAATAACTTCCACCTTTTGATGATTCGGAAATTTTGATGGTCCCCCTGATTCAGTAACCGTTTTCGGTTTCCAGGTCTGTTGAGTTTTACCAGTTTGATTGTTTGAAGTTTTTGAAAACTTTGAATTATCTGGTTTAACTGAGACAGATGGTTTGTGGACCACATCGGTTTTAATTTCTTTTTCAAGTTTCTTGACCTGTTGGCGTTTCTGTTTCTTTTCCCTTTCTCTTATGAGTCGGGGATCTTGCTTTACAGAAACAGATTGCCTGCGGTCAGTTGGGCCACGGGGATCATCATCTTTTCCTTTTAACTTATGAAGATACGGGCAATTTCGAATGATATGCCCAATTGTACCACATTCAAAACATGATCTTCGTTCAACAAACCCCGAAGTATCATGTGGTCGTCTTGCCGATGATGAACTTTGTGAACCCGAGGTACTAGGTTTTGAACTACTTGGTTCATTCCTTTTCATCACTGTTGCCTTTTGGACAAAATTTAGGTTAGATTGATTTGCAAACTTTTCAATTTTGTCCGTTCCCTTCGATTTCACAAAGTTCACATTCTTCTTCTTCTTCTGATTCGGCTTCTTTCGATCTTGAGCCGGTGTCTTACCATTTGTTTTGGTATGGTTTTGCTGTTTTGGCACTGTTGGCAATTTCTTGTTCCCAAACTGTTTTCTAACTTCAGCCTTTGGGATAGGAGGACACTGTGTGACTGTAACATGTGGTCCTGTCTTTCCCAAAAACTTACTTGTTGAATTTTCAAAGACTTTACTTATTAAAGATTGATTAACATTCTTAATAGGAAAATCTTTGTCTGAGTAAATTTTATCATCACCAACAAGAGTGTACAGTAAATCCACACTCTCCGATTCTTTTGCTGATGTGGACTCGGTTGGAACAGTCTTAGCAGGTTTTGTGGGAGGATCACATAGGATATGATTCTCAAGAGGTATGTCCTCTTCTTTGATCACTGCATCAGACTTTTCCGAATCAGTATCATCAGACTCATCATCAGAAGAATCAACATCCTCAACCACCACTGGAGGATCCTGATTCTGTTCAGCAGTTACAAATGTATCTGCTGACACATCTGAATCTGACGATACTTCTTTCTTGTATCCGAGCCCTGCTGCAAATTCCTCAACATCCAAAGGAACCGATAGCTCAAAATGAGTCCTATACTCCTCATCAGGCAAAGCATCAAAGTTGTTTCTCACGGGCGGTGGACATTTCTTGTACCCTATGCATGTGACATCCTTTTTCTCTTTTTGAACATCAATGATGTGATCCAACACATAGCTAGAACTCAAATAACTGTCTAACTTGAGTCGGATCGCCTCACTTTCTGTTTTAACACAAGCCATTTCTTTTTGCATCACCTCAAGACGAGTGATATACAAATTAATGTCAGTTTGTTTTCTGGAAACCATTTTAGTCAGCTCTGTTTTATCTTTCTTCAATGTTTCAATCATTGATTTATAATTCTTTTCATGGTTTTCATAAAACATATTGGCTTCAGTGCACTTTGAAATATCAACTGTCAATTTCTGATTATGAATAAATGTCACATCATATTTCTCTTGCAAAGACTCATGCTTGCTTTGCAATTCACACCACCTATCATTCACAGAAACATGTTTGTCTTGCAATTCAAACAAACTAGCTTGTAAAGCATCGTGTTTGCCTTGCAACTCAGACATGTTTGCATCCAAATCAGCACATCTAGCAAGCAATCTATCACAATTATCACAGCTAACAGAAGTGGGTTCATCGACACATACCTGACTTGATGAACTGTCGACATTCGCCATAAAGGCTGAATGGAGAGAAGACGAAGAATAAGCAGCTTGATCCACCAAGATAGATCTTCTTTGAATTCCTGCTGCAGTTTCTTCCAACAGCTCATCAATATTTGCATCGATTGACGCATTTGATGTCTCATCCACATGATCATCACCTGAGCTCGAGGATTCTTCATCCGAACTTCTGCTGTAACCAGAAGAGTCTTCATCCTCAGAGGAGTCACCACCATTGGCGGAAGATTCTCCACCACTGGTGTGGTTAAGATCCTTGACAATCTCAGCAAAACACGCCGTTCCATCCGGAGCATCATTTCCCAACTGTAGTGACCAGTCACAACCTTCATCTATCTGAACCACAAGTGCCTGATTGGCATTTGATGGTCCTGCCTGAGTCTGATTGTTGACAGGCACCATTGTGCGAACATTGTTCCTGTTCTGGTTCTGCTGGTTGCCTTGACCTCTGAAGGGATTCTGGTTCCCATGTTGAGATGGCCTTGTACATTCACGCTTGAAATGGCCACGTTCACCACAGTTGAAGCATTTAACCGCTTGTTTATCGAACCCATACTTGGTGTCTTTCTTGCTTTCCAAGCTGGTTCGGCCAGTTCTCTCCATGAAATCCTTTGCTCGCCTAACAGCACTGGCAAAGGCCCACTTAATATCCATCATCTCCATCTCTTCCTTGTCTATCTGCTGATAGTCTTCTTGAGTCAGATTAATGTTGCCAATCTGACCTTCTACTAAACCACAGTATGCGCTCACCACAGTGTTTAGCAGCTCCATGTGTTCCTTGGCTACTTCCACACTGACTTTAGAAAGGCTTGAGGTGTCGAGCCGTACTGTATTCGGCTTTGATTGCTGACCAGCAGATGATGTGCTTCCATAACATGCTTGCTGTTGAGGAAGTGGATTCCCGTACATGTCTGTTGGTACGGTAGGTTGAACAGGAGGAGGAGGAAGTGGATTCCCATACATATCTGTTGTTGGTAAAGGATTTCCGAACATATCAGTTGGTCTGAGAGGTCGTTGCTGTTGTGGTGCTGATTGTGGGACTGGTTCCAGCAGATTTCCATACATGTCTGTCTTTGGAGGAACCGGCACTTGAATAGTATTACCATACATATCTGTGCTAGTCACAAAGGCCGTTTGAATTGGAGCATGCGAAGAAGGTTTTGAAGAAGTGCTAGCGGCTCCAAAATACATTTCAGGATTTTGAGGCACGGGAATTCTTTTTGCCTTCAGAGTCTCTTCCTGATTCTTGTTTTCTAGAATTTGAACGAAGTCGTTGAAACTCGTTGTGGCTAAAGTACCATTGTACTTCATGATTTCCAAGAACGTATTCCACTGAGGCGGCAACGCATCTGCAAACCTTTTCACAATCTCTACAGGAGTTGTAGCTACCCCAAAGTTTGTCAATTCAGTCAACAAGTGATTAAATCGACTTGTCAAATCACCCAACGACTCATTCTCCATACAGGTAAAGCCATCAAACTCTTTCTTTAGCAACTCTTTTCTCAATTGACGTGTTGCTTCATTTCCCACGCCCCTTGTCTTCAACGCGTCCCACAACCTTTTTGTAGTCTTATAACTGACAAACTGATGATAGATATCTTTACTTAAGGCCTGAGTGAGAATTGCGTATGCCTTCTTTTCTAGATCATAGACTTTCTTCTGATCTTCCGAGAGATCTCCAAACGTAGCAGCAGATGATGCGGCAACCTCTATTGTTTGATCGAAATCTGTGATGAACCGCAACCACAATTCTGTATTTTGACCAAGAACGTATGTATGAAATCTATCAATCCATCCTGGATATTCATATAAATGCATCAACTTTGGAGGTCTATTCAAACTTCCCGTTTCACTCTCGCTTAAGAGAATGCTTTGAACACTTGGGACTTGATTTGATACAAATGCCCATTGACCGGTAGAAACTGCATTAGCTTGAGAAGATGCCGGTGCGGAAGATGACGGAGTACCAAAATACATATCTGTATTTACCAAAGTATTCCACCTTGGATTCATTTTTGATTAGCCGAAGGATACCTGTCGAAAGACACTTGAAAAACACAAACTGTTAAGAACAAACAGACTGATGATCGAAAGATCCACACCTGTTCGAAGGATCAACAGGGTTCGAAAGATCTCTGTTGAGTTTCGAGCAATGTTTTCGAAGGATTCTCCAACCGAAAGATCCTTATCCTTCGAAAAAGTACTGTAGACCGAAAGATACACACGAAAGATGACTTCGAAAGACTCCCCAGTCGAAGGATCCTAGTCTTTCGAAAATGAGCAGTGGACCGAAAGATATATGTTTCGAAAATATTCCTTGGACCGAAAGATAAATCTCACACTTCGAAGGATGCTCGAAGGATGACTATCTGTCGAACCTCCTTTGGTCGAAAGATGATCTTTCGACTTCGAAGGATATCTTTCGAACTAGCTCTGACACAGTTGACAAATCGGACAGTTTGGTGAAAAGTTGACGGGTTGGTGAGAACTTTCGGCAGAAAGTATGTTCAGACCATATCTTTCAGGTCTGAACATGCAGGTTTTTCACCAAACAAGTAATGATCAAATATTTTAATCAGTTTACAACTTCCAACACACAAACACTTCTCAAAATTCAATTTTAAGATCAAAAGTGTAGTTTTTATGAAGAACACTATGAAGATTTCAAGAACACTTATAAATTTTCGGTGAAATATAAAATTCCAAACACAAGATTTTGCTAAAATGTTTAATGAAAAACAAAAACAACAAGGTTTTCAACAAAACACCAAGCAAAAACAGTCCGGTTTTCCAGAAAATATAAACTTTAAAACCCGAGAAACAGTCCGAAAACACCTCGGTTTTAACAAGGATAAGAGCCAAGGCTCTGATACCACTTGTAGGTCCGGCTAGGGGAGGATCTAGTCGCCTAATCCTTGTATACTAACCACTCCGGTTGTGCGGAATCCAACCGAAATAGCAAACCGAGATAGAACACGCAATAACACGACACGCAAAGTTCAACGATTAACACCACTTGTATTAAACGTATGAAAGGTCCGGTTACAGCTCAATGTTTACAAATCAGTCTTGCAAACTCTCTCTAGTGTGTGTGTGTTCTCTATCTGTCATCTACCGAAATGAACACAACACACGGGTATTTATACCCAAACACAGCAGGTCTGGTCGAAGGATCATGCATACCGGTCGAAAGATCATCTTTCGACCCGGAACAGCTCGAACGATCAACATGTACCACGAAGGATGTGATCTTTCGTGGTCCATCTCTCGAAGGTCCATCTTTCGAGCTTATCATCATCGAAGGATATAAGTGATCCTTCGATGACCATCCTTCGAACCAAACACATTACAAACATAATGTTGACTGTTTGGCCAAGTCAAACCAGGAGGATGGTTGACTTGGTCAAACTTACAGACTAACAAAGACATCGTTTTACATTGTGACCGAATACAGACAAAGTGCAGACATAAGTGCACCAACAAATTGTCTGCTACCCTGACTGAATCCCAGATCAGGAAAGGTAAGCTTGTTCGAAAGGGCGATCCGAAACCATCTGACAAGTCTGCACAAGAAGAACCAAAGGACAGACAGGCCGAGACATCCAAGAAGAAGAAGCGCAAGGCTTCACAAAACTGCGCAATAACTGCTCAGAACAACCAGGTTGCAACAAATCAGCCAGCACAACCTCGTACAAGGAAAAACTATGTTGGTACCGCACCTTTGTGCAACAAATGCAACCGTCATCATCTGGAGCAAGTGCAGCGTCACAAATGTACCCACTGCGGGTGATTGGGACATTTGGTCAATACCTGCCGTTATGCTAACCAAGCTGCTGCAAATCCTGTTGCTGCTCAAGCACAGTTCCCCCTGGATCGTGTTATAACGGTGGTGACCTTACTCACTACCGAAACAATTGCCCAAGACTTGTTAATGTAAATCCAGCGCGTGGACGAGTGTTCAACATAAACGAGGCAAACGTGAACGACAATGCAGCAGTGAACAATTAGTCTTTTGTATTTCTTTTTTTGTTATCCTTTGACGTTTGGAACAATTCAGCTGTTATATATAAATAAAATTTGTTGTTTCAATTTTATCTTACGAAACTGTTACGTTTGTGTGTATGACCCTATGATGCCGACACCAAGGAACTGTGTTCCTTATAAACAAACCCCTCGTGTAGTTCTTTCATTTCTATGATCACTTATGATCTCCCCGAAAATATTAAGCACTTGTTTCTTTTAAGAAACAAAGCCGAATTCCTATTAAGATATTCCTATCTTCATAGTTAGGTTCCTAAAGATGTTTAAAGTGCCAAATGAAATCCATGAATTGGATTCCTGGTATGCTTTAAATGCATGTGCACAAATCAACAACAAATTAACAAAATCAAGTTAAACAATTATGTGATTATATGCTTATGTGCTTTCTTATATGTTTTGTGTTATTGTGTGATTTGGATATTCATTATCCAAATCCTCATAGAATCTTCCATATCTTCATATGAGGGATTCATAGTAGGATATCCAAAGGTATGACTTTAAATCCTTAATGGGCTTCTACGTAATAGTTAAGACCCATGGATTATGAAGTACTACTCTATAATTGGACCCCTTGAGTGGTCTAGTTAAAACGATTGATTCAAAATTCTGGTTAGAAATATCATGTGATGATATAGCTGAAAAGATCCCTTAAGTGGTCTATTTAAGGGGATCGTACGACGGTCTAGTTAAGGAGATCATGTGTTGATCTAGTTAAAAAGATCGTCCGTTGATCTAGTTAAAAAGATCCTCTGGTGGTCTAGTCAAGTCACTTCATGTTTATTCGATTGACTTTTCCCTACGCATTATGAAATGAATTGTGCGGACCGTGCAAGGAATTACGTAATTATGGATGCATACATAATTATGGAATTCAGTGCATAGAAACCACAACAAGTTTTATCATGTGTTAAGACCTATAGTGATGAGAATAACGAAACGGGAACAATGTAGAAAGGAGCATGGTGGATACGATGCTAGTACTTCCTATATATAAGTGTTCCTTATTACATTGCGAACGTAGCGTTATTTAAGTTACTAGAAGTCCTGGACCTTGACCAATGTTATTTTATCTTACACTCTCCGACTCTGTTTTCAAGCACACACAAGTTTCCTATAATAGTCTTCATGGGAAACGTTCTTCCATCAGTTGTTCGAAACTCCAAAGTTCACACTCTTTTCGAGTTATTTTACAACAACGAATGCCACTATGGCATTTACATGACTCTCTTGAGGCTCGGTACCATCTTACATCTGTCGATTGGAGTGAAGTTTTAATCTTCTGATCTGAACTCATTCCTATAGACAACAGATGAGTACTGATAACAAAATTTCGCTGGTAATCCAAACATGGTCAGAGTTTTACTCAGGAAACGAAGGATATATTTAAAAGTGAAACATCCGCACCTTTCCCACAAGTTTCCTCTAATTAAATTTCGGGATGAAATTTCCAAAAGTAGGGGAGACTGTGACATCTGTGTATTTTAACCCTTGTACTGTTCCGCACAACTTTGTGTTTAATGAAATATGATGTTTTAATTTCAATATTTGTTTAATTATTTGTGACATTAGTACATTTTCAATCATTGTTCAATTCCGAACTCTCAAACCTGTTCCGGAAGTGAAATCATAAATCGTTACGTAAACATAATCAGTTTAACGCGACGTACACTCCGGAACTGTGACTTAAGCCAAACATACCCTAAATACCTTTTACATAACTTAGAAATAAGTTTCGAAGAATTCGGTATGGCAAAAACATGTTTATTCGAACTTTAGAACTATTTGCGACAAAACTGTGTGTGACAACTAGCAAATAACTGGTAATTCCGTACAATCTAATCACTATTTATATTTCTTAATCTCATGCATTTAGCGTAATTTAATTACGTGACTGTGTCGTATACTGGATAACAGTGTTAGGACAAGAAAACAAAGCTAAAACATATGTTGGTTTTTGTCGTAATGCGAAACCAAACAAACAATGTCCTAAAAGTGTTGGTAGAAAGTGCTGCGTGCACTATTCACGGTTACACTATTCATGCCAGCAAACCGTGAAATCAGACCGAAAGACCTAGTGTCTAATGAGATTAGTACACATGTAGGTTATTGACACGTATGGACGCTCACTTCGATTTCATACTATACGGAACGCAAATTTGTGAGTTCATGTCCCTCCTTTCACTGTTTTCAATGTTTTGTTTTAAAAAACATCGAGGGGAAATACACGCTAAAACTATTGGTATGTTAGTTACGGAGTAGTAGATAACATGATCAATGTGCATAAGTAGGGAGATAACATTAGTAACCATTAATCACATAGTGACCAAGGTGCAAAAGGTGTAGATCTATTGGGCATGAGGCACGCCCCACTCCTGGTTGGTATACCCTGGAGTGCTTTTGTGATCCCAAATGATGACAAAGTGTTCTCGGTTTGGTTATTTGTTTATGGTATATTATGTCAGGGGGCTCGCTACCCACTGATAGATCCTTAACAGACTCCATGAATGAATCAGAACATACCAGGATTACAAGATAACATTTACGAGATTTCATATGATAACAAATACTGCATGAACTCGCTCAACTTTTGTTGATGTTTTAAAACTACATGTATTTCAGGAAACAGGTCTTGAACCGGTGATTCACTATGGGATTCGGGAAAACAAATGACAACGATTGCCACTTTTGAAGGGTTTGTCTTCTATATCCCAACTTCGTATGGGTATATAGGAAACAAAACGTTACTAAGTTTTATGTTAAAAATATCTTTTGTGATGTGTAAAACAATCCGATAACTAAGTTATGTCTAATGTTATGAACATGTATGGTACTTGAAACTACTTTTGGGAAAATATGTAAATATTCGTTGGAATCGATATAACTATGGCATTCGTTGTTGGTTCATGTTGTTAAATACATTTGGATGCAATGATTACCTTTCTTACGTCACACACAATACGCTTCCGCTACTAGCAGGGTGTGACAGATTGGTATCAGAGCTCCGATTGTAGTGAACCGGGGAAAAACTTTTATTAAAGTTTGGTCTACAATCACCAAAGGGCTCTCACATGAAAACAAAATTGATAACATTACAAAAGTGTTTTCAAAAGTATGACAAAAATGACAAAAGGTTTTCATTGTGTCACTATAACATGAGGATCTATCACGCGGGCTCAATCTTATGTAACGAATAAGAATCAATGCATGGGTAGTCTATAAGGAATAGACATGAAAACATTAGGAAGTACATGTGAAACACGAGAACAAAAACAGCATGAGATTTAGTGATTATATATATAATGTAATTATATATGTGTTGTATGGAATATTTTGCCATGAACGAAAATACCTTCGACTATGAATTCTATTATTACACTTGACTCACGCGATGAGAATGACGACCTCGTGTCTATTACGAAGCTTATGGCGGGTGTGGTCCCTGAGAGAGACCCTAAAGCACTGATCCCATGGAAGATGGTTATTTTCCCTCGGATGGTATGTGTCCGACTTTGGTAGTGACGACGAGGCGGAGGTGACGGCCTTGGACAACAACCCTACTAGTGGGACGAGGTCCATGAGGCTCATACTAATCGTGATTGATGACACTCTCGTCTAGACAATGAAGATGAAGTACTTTTCTTAAAGGTGCCCCTCCAGTTATTATTGTTACGGATTGTTTTTATTCCTATTTCGGCTAACATTGTGCCCTTTCACGAATAATGACAATGGGCGTTAGCATGTGGACCATCACGAAGGTCCCTTCTGTGTTGAAAGTATATAGACAATAGTGTCCTCTCTTTGACTGATTGACTGCTTGAACGAGAGAATGCTAGGGTGACCATACAAGACAATTTATTATTACGGGGGCCCACGTAATAACAACTTGTAGTGTATAGGAATCCTAGTGAGCTCTGCGGGTCAAGCTAATGATCACTAGCCATAAGAAATTCCTAAGTTGTTCAAGTTTCTATCTAGTGGAACACTAACTGGAACGGTTACTATAACACTCTACGATACAGGAAGACTACACGTATTGCTTGCACTTAACATTCGATTTATAACACGAGTCGTTTGAGACAAGTCATCGAAAGCAAACAAAACTCGTTAGTCACTCGCGGAGGATTTTTCCCCAACATTCTCGAAATTCTTGTACATGGGCTGGTTCTTTGGTGTCTATGACACCTTACCTTATCTTAGTTATCGGAAATGATTACATTAAACTCTGTCGTTTGACATTTGTCTTATTCCAAGGGATACTATGGCATGAGCCAAGCTACAACCCCTTCATCGTATTATTCGACATCTATGGAAATTATAACAATTTTGTCGAAGCTCGTGGAGCTCAAGGAGTATCAACGTATTCGTCACACGGGCTAGTGCGGCGAAGGATTTTTCCTACTTTGGGCGATCGAGATCCAGGAAGTATGGGATACACGTTGTAAAAATTGGAGACGACCGTTTGGTTTCTCCTCCTCAACGAATTACTTATTTTCCCATTTAGGCACATGGCTAATACACTCAAGAGGTACTATGCATTTTGGAATGCATTTATTCATGAATATCATTGTTCAAACATACCGGAGCAATGTTGTCTTGAGGTTTCCATGACCAATCACATTCTTAATTCTTAGGCGCAGGATAGGCTATATATGTCCAAATAAAAGCCTAGACCCAATGATACTATGTATCGGAAACAACGTGGCGTCGACAAGAAAATCTACGCCTAGAAGAGGGTCAGTTAATCAGCGCCCTACTATTAAAGTTGAACTAGATGTCATATGGAACAACATGAGGTTGTCGAGTCGACACTAGTGATGGTACTGATGGTACCGGTAGTTCAAGTGGTTCAAATCCTGATGGGACGAGAATGAGTGGAAATGCCACACTTAGAGATGCAATCACACCAGATTTTAATCCTAAGGCTTTTCCGGATTATAAGCCGCGAGACCTCATTGATACGGAAGGTGCGGTGAGTTCTATCCGCTAGATAAAGACAAGGAAGTCAGTTAACCTTACTAATAAATGTACTCCTAAGTAAACGTTTTGGTAAACGAATAGCCTTCTGTTGAATGAGGCGTTAACTTGGTGGAATCTCCAAGTGCAAACTATAGGGAGTAATACAACAAAGAGGTTATTGTGGGAAGAACTCAAGAATCTTAAGCGAGAAGAGTATTGCTCGCTAGTGGAAAAATTCCAAGTTTGGGAACCGAGCTCTAGAACTTGATCATGATTAGAACTTGTCACACCCCGACCACGTAAAACAACAAAACGTGGCGGAAACGTCGGGGAGTGTTGTAACAGAATTATTGTTTCACAACCATGAAATAAATAATTTCGTTTTATTTAATAAATGAACTCATTGTTTTAATACAATCAGATAAGTACAACTATTATCTTTCAAGTTTTAAAGTCGCTAAGGCATGAGTCCATCCTAAGTGTAGCATCAGTCATCACAAAGCAGCATCTGAAACATGTGTAAAAATAGGTACGTCAGCATAAAAATGCCTGTGAGATATATAGGTTTTAATTGTAATTAGGATTCATGACTTATGAGTTTAAAGAAAATGTTTTAATGAGAGTAGTCATGATCCTTGAAAAAGGTTTTCTTTTATAAATCATTTATAAGAAATCAGATGGTATAAAATAATAACACATAGGAAATTAAATAAGTAAGTGAAATGAGTTTGTATAAAGTATATTGTTTGAACAACAATATTTTGATAAAAAGGTTTATAGTATATATAGGAATATACTTTGGTTTTAAGAAAGTCGAATAGGCAATAAGTCAAAATATATTTCGGTTCAAAAATCGTTAAACAGATAGTATATTAAATATACTTTGGTTGTCAAAATAATCGATTTTGATAGTATATCAAAATTATACTTTGGATTTATGAGTAACATATTAAACTATGTTTTGGTTGAATAAATAACATATTTAAAATATGTTTTGGTAGTTAATAACATATCAAAATACGTTTTGGCTTGTTAACAAAATATATATGTTGGTTTTGTACAATACCACACATGAGAGTATATCAAACTATACTTTTGGGAGTATATCAAAATATACAATAAAAGTGTGATTTAAGAATTCATTCAGACCTAGTGCATCAAACTACACCTTTGAGACTATAGGAATACCATGAAGGCAATCCCTATTTGGATGGAGAAACAAATTGGTTTCAGACATTCCATGACAACAGGAATAGGGTGTCTAATCCTATAGCGCTATATCATACTACCAACCGGTCCGGTGAACAAAATAAGTACTATTCCAAACGTTTATTTCATAATCTTAGAAAATCAGTGTTTAAACCATAAATAATCATTCAGTTTGTCAAAAGATAAGTACAAATAGGTATAATCAATTACAAATACATCAGTTTCCATTTACCGTACAAATTTCATGAGCTGATTCATCATAGATTTCCAGTTATCACAAAAAACATATCACATATTTTCAGCAGCAAAAAATGCAGCTTGAGCTGCTGTTACAAAATGACCCTTTAAAAATAGTAAACGACCTCGAAAAATTACGATTCCAGTGCCATTTGATCAGTTTTTCGAAAATACACAATTTAGGCTTCAGAAAATCAGTTTTCGACTTATTAGGGTCTGTTTACTGCCTGTTGAAGTCGGCTGGAAATGTACATCAGCATGATAATTTTTAGTTTAGACACTACTGAATCGTATCAACGAATGTTCTAACAACGGATTTTTCAAGAAATCAACAATCAATCATCATGCATGTTTTTAACCAACCCTAAACCAACAACATTTCCGCTTCATGTTTCATTCTTATATAAACATTATGTAACTTTTATGTTTACGTTTTAGTGTTCTTGTATTTTTGTTGTAAACATAAACATCATACTACAATGTTAGCCATAAAATAAGATGAACAAAAGTTTACAAGAACTTACTACTAGCACTAGGCTAGGGTAGAATTCAAGTGCAAAGATGATGAGAAAAAGATGATGAAGAAGACTAGAATAAAGCTCCTTTGAAAGCCCTTCAACTTGCAACTTCCATGTATGAACTTCAAGCTTGTATGGAACTTGAATGTATGAAGAAGAAGGTGTGAAGAGAGAGGGAGGTGGGTTCGGTTTAGGGGGAACCGAAATGAGAGAAAGAGAGTGGGAGTTTGAGTGTGTAAGATAGGTTGAGTGTACTTATAGCAAACCAAACAATCTAAATAAAATCAAAAGAAATCCAAAGCAATCCAAGCAACATCCATTTAAATCTTGGCAAATCTTGACAAAATATATTGGTGGGGGCTACTTACATGTGACCAAAATTTGAAAGGGGGGAGGGGGGTGAAGTGTAATTTTGATGGTATACTAAATAGAAGTAGGTGTTTAATCGGGTACCAGGTATTTTATCTAACGTTTTAACCTCAGTTTATGGCGTTCTAAATTATTTTCATTATTCTATAAAATTAAACTCGCCAAAATATTACTGAAAATAAATTTCAGTTGCCAAGACTGGCTGTGTTGTCCGCGTTTTGCAGTAGAAGCACTGTGTTGCGCAGAAACACGCGGTACGCGCTTAAACTTGGAAAAATAACGTTTTTAGGCATTTTAATTTATTTTTCAACACGAACCTGATTAAAAATAAAATTTTAATCATAACAGAATATTTTTGGGATTTAAAATATTATCCGGGCGGTCACCAGTGTTAGTTTCGCAGTTTTGTCGTAATTAGCTCTTTAGTCCAAATAAACATGTTTTTGCCATACCGAATCCTTTGAAACTTATTTCTAAGTTATGTAAAGGATATTTATTGTATGTTTGTCTCACGTCACAGTTCCGGAGTGTATGTCGCGTTAAACTGATTGCGTTTATGCACCAGTTTTGCGTATAACCTTCCAGAAAGTGATTTAAAGCCCGAAATCGAAAAAGAATTGATATGTGCAAACGATACACATTTTTATACAAATCCCAACTATGAAATACAATATCTCATTGGTTTGGTTATTTGTTTGATGGTTGAAGTGACACAGGTGTCACAGAACTAATGTTGTTAGTTACCCCGACGCCTCTACAATCTGTCAAGGATTGATTGCATATTGGATAACACTCGAATCCAAACGCACTGAGCGCTACATTTGG
Source organism: Helianthus tuberosus (assembly GCA_030545235.1). Classification (NCBI taxonomy): domain Eukaryota; kingdom Viridiplantae; phylum Streptophyta; class Magnoliopsida; order Asterales; family Asteraceae; genus Helianthus; species Helianthus tuberosus. The sequence goes on along the minus strand of CM060356.1, from coordinate 88,477,260 downwards.
GGTTTAGCCCTGAGATCCGAATCATGATCACATCATGTCACCCTACCTAGATTTATTTTCAAGTAACTCTCTCAGTTAGTCTCACCAAGGATGTGGTAAGGATGGGGGATTGCCCAAGGAGGGTGTTAAGAGAAAGAGAAGTCCCGTGACAAGCAAAGCGAAGGCAATTACTGCCATAATCGATGCTCGCATTAAGAAGTATGCTAATAACTTGTCAAAATTCAGAATGATATAGGTGAAACTTTCATCATGAGGGCACTTGCAAAAGTGACAAGAGTAGCAGTGTGGAGAGACTGGGCACAAAACAGAAACTAATGAGTTAGTTATATTTAAGAGTGAACGAGGTGGTTTTTACTGTGGCGAGGAGGTCACTACGAGCATGGATGGCTAAGGATGAATCAAGCTAGTGAATAAGCAAGTCTAGGGGTATGCTCTACCCTACAACCATCATGTATCAATTCTTTGGATACCAACGTTTGCTTAACTTAGTGTCTTTAGATACTAAGCATATACACGAATTAGAGTCATGTAGGTTAAACATGTCTTACTCTATCAAGTTAGCTAATGAGGAATTAGTGAAGTCATGTGAAGTCATTAAGGGTCACCGATACGTTCCTATCAACCGACCCGTTGCATCCGTGTTGTTTAACACCGGTGTCGGTATTAGCTTCACCCCCATAAAATTCAAAGTATGCTTGGCCGAGTCAAGTAAACAAGACGTCCTCCCATTCAATAGGGTTGACCAATGGTAAATTAGTCAAGTCAGGAAAGACATCAAAGGATGCACACTCGAACTTGGAGCACGAAAATTCAGTAACGACTTTTCACTCATTCAATTAGGTTGTTACGACTTAACTTCTAGCATAGACTGGTTGGCCGACAACCGAGCAGAAGTAGTTGTGCTGCGAAAACTATTATTCTTTTTTCCCCCTGTCTGACGAGAGAACATCTTTTGGTGCACGGAGAGAAACACGACACACGGCTGCTGATCAATAACTGTATGAAGGCTTGGAAGAGTCTGAGAACAGGATGCATCGCCTCTCTTGCCCATGTGGTCGATAAGAAGGCCGAGTAGCGAAAGGTGGATGACATCCATGTGGTAAGGGAATACCCTGAAGTCTTTCCAGAAGACTTGCCGGGTCTACCTCCACAGCGACAAGTCGAATTCAGTATAGATCTTGTGCCAGGAGCTGCACCGGTGGCGAAAGCTTCATATAGACTCGCACCCTCGAAGATGCAGGAAATTTCTACTCAGCTTCAGGAATTGTTTGACAAAGGATTCAATAGACCGAGTTTCTCACCTTGGGGAGCTCCAGTGCTATTTGTCAAGAAGAAAGACGGAACCTTTCGGATGTGTATAGATTACCGAGAACTGAACAAGTTAACCATAAAGAACCGGTATCCTTTACCAAGGATCAACGATTCGTTCGATCAGTTGCAAGATTCCAGCTTCTATTCCAAGATCGATCTAAGATCTAGATACCATCAACTAAGAATTCAAGAGGAAAGCATTCCTAAGACACCGTTTAGGACTCGCTATGGGCATTACGAGTTCCTTGTTATGCCTTTCGGCTTAACAAACGCTCCCGCCGTATTCATGGACTTGACGAATCGGGTATGTAAACCATACCGTGATCGTATTCATTGATGACATTTTAATATACCCATGAATAGAGACGAAACACGAACAACACTTGAGAACTATTCTGGAGTTGCTTAAGAAAGAACAATTGTATGCCAAGTTCTCAAAATGCGAATTTTGGATTCGTGAAGTACAATTTCTCGATCACGTGGTGAACGAGAACGGAATACATGTTGATCCAGCTAAGATAGAGGCCATAAAGAACTGGAACAATCCAAAGACCCCAACGGAAGTAAGACAATTTCTGGGTTTAGCGGGATACTATCAAAGATTCATTGAGAATTTTTATAAAATTTCTTAACCGCTAACCTCACTCACTCAAAAGGATAAAACGTTTGATTGGGGAGAAAAGCAAGAAATGACATTCCAAACGCTCAAAGATAAACTATGCCAAGCGCCAATCCTATCACTCCCTGACGGCACCGATGACTTCGTGGTGTACTGTGATGCATCGCGTCAAGGCTTAGGTTGCGTGTTAATGTAACGTGAAAAAGTCATCGCGTACACATCGCGGTAGTTAAAAGTTCATGAAAAGAACTATACCACTTATGACCTGGAACTAGGTGCAGTGGTATTCGCTTTAAAAAAAAATTGGCGCCATTATCTTTATGGTACTAAGTACACAATATTCACAGACCATAAAAGGCTTCAACATATATTCAATCAAAAAGAATTAAACATGCGCCAGCGGCGATGGGTAGAATTGTTGAATGACTATGACTGTGAAATTAAGTACCATCCGGGCAACGCAAATGTTGTGGCGGATGCTTTGAGCCGGAAAGAGCGAGTCAAAACTTTACGAGTACGAGCTTTAGAGTTAATCATTCAAACGAACTTCACTACTCGTGTGCACGATGCACAACTAGAAGCTCTAAAGCCGGAGAACATCCAAGCAGAATCCTTGCGAGGATTAGAGAAACAAATAGAAGAGAACAAAGATGGCACAAGGTACTTCATGGGAAGAATCTGGATTCCTTACTTTGGCGGATTGCGAGACTTAGTGTTGGATGAAGCACATAAGTCAAAATATTCAATACATCCCGGATCTGATAAGATGTATCAGGATGTAAAGGAATATTACTGGTGGCCTAATCTCAAAGGAGATATTGCGACCTACATTGGGAAATGCCTAACTTGTGCAAAGGTCAAGGCCGAGTATCAAAAGCCATCTGTACTATTACAACAACCCGAGATTCCCGTTTGGAAATGGGAACAGATATCAATGGATTTCATTACAGGACTCCCACGGACCTCTCGGGGTCATGACATGATTTGGGTTATCGTCGATCGATTAACCAAGTCAGCTCACTTCTTGCCAATTCGCAAGAAAGACAGTACAGAGAAGTTAGCTGAGCTTTATCACAAAGAGATAATAGCACGTCATGGAGTGCCTATTTCAATAATCTCGGATCGTGATGGTCGCTTTGTGTCAAGGATTTGGCAATCCTTTCAAGCCTCGTTTGGATCTCGTTTGGATCTAAGCATGGCATTCCATCCGCAAACCGATGGCCAAGGCGAACGAACCATCCAAACATTGGAAGACATGCTTCGTGCATGTGTGATGGATTTAGGCGGTAACTGGGATACTCATTTGCCTCTGGTAGAGTTCTCGTATAATAACAGTTATCACACAAGCATCAAATCCGCCCCATACGAAGCATTATACGGACGGAAGTGCCGATCACCGCTGTGCTGGGCGGAAGTCAGAGACAAAAAACTCATTGGCCCTGAACTGGTCCAAGAGACTACTGACAAGATAGCAAAGATACGAGACCGTATCAAGGCGGCTTGTAATAGACAAAAGAGCTACGCGGACAAAAGACGTAAACCACAATCCTTCGAGGTTGGAGACAAAGTCTTACTAAAAGTCTCGCCTTGGAAAGGCGTAGCTAGATTCGGGAAACGCGGAAAACTAAACCCGAGATACATTGGGCCATTTGAGATTCTAGAAAAGATCGGTACCGTCGCGTACAAGTTGAAACTGCCAGAAGAACTCAGTAACGTACAAGACACATTTCATGTGTCGAATCTCAAGAAAAGTCTGACCGTTGATACAGTTATCATCCCAGCGGATGAAATTCATGTAGACGACACGCTCTAGTTTACCGAAGAACCCGTCGAGGTTATGGACAGGAAAGTCCACAAGACAAGGAGAAGTCGTATCGAACTAGTCAAGGTCCGCTGGAATTCACGTCACGGACCCCAGCACACATGGGAACGTGAAGATCAGATTAAGGCAAAATATCCCCACCTGTTCAAGAAGACTCCTGCAAAGGATGGCTCAACTTGAATTTCGGGACAAAATTCTTTTTAACAGGGGGAGAATGTGACAACTGGCAAATAACTGGTAATTCCGTACAATCTAATCACTATTTATATTTCTTAATCTCATGCATTTAGCGTAATTTAATTACGTGACTGTGTCGTATACTGGGTAACAGTGTTAGGACAAGAAAACAAAGCTAAAACATATGTTGGTTTTCGTCGTAATGCGAAACCAAACAAACAATGTACTAAAAGTGTTGGTAGAAAGTGTTGCGTGCACTATTCACGGTTACACTATTCATGCCAGGAAACCGTGAAATCAGACCAAAACACTGAAAAACGACACTCGGATAACATAACTGAGTCCATTTATATAAGAAAACATTATTATGAAAACACATCTTGCAAAGAAACAAGACTTTCCGGTATAACGCCCTAATCTCAAAAATGTCCGTTTCGGCTTAAAATATAGTATTTTTAACTCGTCCGAACCTATAACAAAGCATTTCCGGGACTTCAGAATAATGTCAATTGATGAAAAACATACTACAACAATAAGATGATATCAACGGAATGTTCATAATCACAAGTTTCCGGTGTTACGTCGCTATACACTAAACTAGTCCGTTAGCTACCCGACGAACTAGTAGGCGACATTTTTGGTCACGAAACAAGCAAACAAAGAATCTAGTGAGCTAGTTAAGCTAAATTTGGGACTTGGAATCAATTCATACAACTTTTGGACGCAAGAAAACAACTCGTGGAAATATTCGTCGGTGCGGCATAAAAGCGTCGTAAACACGCCGTCAACGAAACGAAAAGCATCCTAAGTATCAAAACATGATTTTTACTAGTTTAGTGAACCAGTTAATAATAATTTTGGTTCCGAAACACTAATTACCCCTTAACGACGTGATTAAACCCCTAATCACCCTACACCTCTTAATGGTCAAAATATCTATGTTTTTATCATCTTCTTATAAAATATTTACATATAACCCCCCCCCCCATCATCATGACCGAAATCAAGAGGGCCCCACCCCTTGATTTTGCTTGGATTTGTGAAAGATTTGAGCACGGTCTAGAGATATGAAGCGTGATATGAAGATTATATGGAAATATTTGCAATTAAACTACCATTCCATCCATTACATATCACCACTTCAAGTTGCAAAGAAACCCACTCCCTCACCCACTTAGCTCACGGCTCCCATAACCCACACAAGACCCACCATAAATCACTCCTAAACACCCTAAATTACTCATTTTCTAAGCATTTCAAGACCTTCTAAGAACACCTCAATATGGAGTAAACATGGAGCTATACTAGGAGTCTTCTTGGAGCTTATTTTCTTCTATTCTTATTGTTTAATCACTTGCAAGATTGTGAGTCTTCTAAACATAATATTTATGCTTTATTTTACTAGTTAATCATAGATGTACAAGTTGTTGTTCTTGAAATTTAAGATAAACATAATCAAAAACCCTAAACATAAACATAAAGATCACTAAATATAACTATTATTATGTGTTTACTTGTTATATTTATGTTGATTGTTCATGAAATTTATAATGATCATGTTGTTTATGCTAGAACAAGTTCATAGAAAAATGAAGACATGATGATCTTGAAGCTTGTAAGTTGTAGTAACTTACAAGCATGATAATAATAGTATGATGAACATAAATATGTGATTTAAACATGGTTATGTTTAAACCAAGAAAGATCATCATACTCGTTTCATGAACTACTCATATAATTTTTGGATTTCATAAAGAAACAAGTGTTTAAATGGGTTTAAAGCTTAATCTTGGGAAGTTTAGTGAACTTTGTTTTACAAGATAAATTAAACAACTTGTTTATTATGAAAATTTCCTTAAAAAGGTCTAACTTTTTATGTATAAAAAGTGTATTATGAAAGTTCACGAAATATGGAGGTTATGTTAACATATAAACATGTATAAAAAAGTTGATACATTGAAAATTGATTGGAGAATTGATCATGATTATGGTTTAAACGCGTTTTTATAACATGGGAAACGTCATAGTTTAGGGGAAACTATGGAGAATTTTTCTAAAAAAATCTAATCGCGATTAAAGAAGGGATTAAAGGGTGATTAACAATGTTAAACGCGATTAGTGGTCTTAAACGTCATTATGGAAACTTTGATGAGAATATTTAAGGTTTAAATATTCAAGAAGTTCTTATGAACTTAAACTTATATTTTTACAAAAATAAATGGGTAAAAATATAACAATGTGTAAATATAATTTTTGGTAAGAAAAATTATATATTTTTGGAAACTTGCTAAGTGCATGTGATGTGTGCTATATATGTGTATGTATTAGATACCTATAGGGTGATCAAAATAAATATACATACATGTTCCTACACGGTCCAAGAAATGCTAGTAAAATCGGACAATTAAATAGAATGGTCGAAACGGAAATACATAACACTTGTTGACGACAAATTGGGCGTATCGACATCGCGAACAAGTTGCTACAAGGTTGAGTCTAAAATAACATTAAAACATGGGTTAGATACGATAACATAGATGACATGGGCTCGGCGAAATGATATGGGCTCGGCCCAATGATATGGGCTCGGCCCAATGACATGAGGAAAGGCACAATGGCATGAGTGCACTGAACGACGACGTGTGAAAAACGAAGCCGATCACACATAAGTCAATACACATAGAAACATGAATACGCTTATGAATTCAATACGAATAGAATACATGTATACACATAACAATCGAGCGAGTAAACTATCAACGCTCTAAAATACAAAGTTGTTCAAAAAATAACAAACGAGAACATAATAAAGAATTCAAGATGAACAACTTGTACGAGGTCCGAAAGACCTAGTGTCTAACTAGATTAGTACACATGTAGGTTATTGACACGTACGTACGGACGCTCACTTCGATTTCATATTATACGGAACGCAAATTTGTGAGTTCATGTCCCTCCTTTCACTGTTTTCAATGTTTTGTTTTCAAAAACATCGAGGGGAAATACATGCTAAAACTATTGGTATGTTAGTTACAGAGTAGTAGATAACATGATCAATGTGCATAAGTAGGGAGATAACATTAGTAACCATTAATCACATAGTGACCAAGGTGCAAAAGGTGTAGATCTATTGGGCTTGAGGCACGCCCCACTCCTGGTTGGTATACCCTGGAGTGCTTTTGTGATCCCAAATGATGATAAAGTGTTCTCGGTTTGGTTATTTGCTTATGGTACATTATGCCAGGGGGCTCGCTACCCACTGATAGATCCTTAACAGACTCCATGAATGAATCAGAACATACCAAGATTACAAGATAACATTTACGAGATTTCATATGATAACAAATACTGCATGAACTCGCTCAACTTTTGTTGACTTTTTAAAACTACATGTATTTCAGAAAACAGGTCTTGAGCCGTTGATTCACTACGGGATTCGGGAAAACAAATGACAACGATTGCCACTTTTAAAGGGTTTGTCTTCTATATCCCAACTTCCTATGGGTATATCGGAAACAAAACCTTACTAAGTTTTATGGTAAACCTATCTTTTGTGATGTGTAAAACAATCTGATAACTAAGTTATGTCTAATGTTGTGAACATGTATGGTACTTGAAACTACTTTTGGGAAAATATGTAAATATTCGTTGGAATTGATATAACTATGGCATTCATTGTTGGTTCATGTTGTTAAATACATTTGGATGCAATGATTACCTTTCTTACGTCACACACAATACGCTTCCGCTACTAGCAGGGTGTGACATTTGGTGACCGCCCGGATAATATTTAAATCCTGAAAATATTCTGTTATGATTAAAATTTTATTTTTAATCATGTTCGTATTGAAAAATAAATTAAAACGCTTAAAAACGTTATTTTTCAAGTTTAAGCGCGTACTGCGTGTTACTGCGTAACACAGTGCTTCTACCGCAAAACGCAGACAACGCAGCCAGTCTCGGCAACTGGAATTTATTTCAGTAATATTTTGGCGAGTTTATTTTTATAGAATAATAAAAATAATTTAGAACGCCATAAACCGGGATTTAAACGCTAGATAAAATACCTGGTATCCAGTTAAACACTTGTTTTTAACCTACATATATCATTTATGAGTATTTTATGCAAATATATATGTATGTGTCGTGTATATATGAGAGGGATGCCCCTTCTTTCTTTCAATTTGCCACTTGTTGGCTTTATGACACAAAATCCTCCATAAATCTTCCATATCTCTAACATATCTTCCATATCCTTCTTTATATCTTTATATAATCTTTCAAAGATCACAATATCACTCAACCTCCTCCTTCTCTCCTCCCCCATAACAGTAACCATCACCACCACCTTCATTCCCAACCTTTCAACTTTGTTCTTGAAGATCAAGTTCCATTCCAAGCTAGATTCAAGTTGGTGTGGAGATCCAAAGGAGTTTCCAAGGTGCTTTCAAGTGATTTCAAGCTCCATATCATCAAAATCCCATCCAAAAACTTACTTGAATCTTGAAGGTATAAAGTTTATGTTTAAATCATACACTTGATTCTTGGTTGTTCTTGATGATTAGAAGTTTCTCTTGAATCTTGGAATTTTTCACAAACTTGAAATCTAAAAAGAAATGGGTCTTGATACAAAATAAAAATGGTGATATATATGTGTGTATAAAACCGTGTATATATATATATATGTATGTGTTTGAGATTTGAGCTTGATCTTTGGTAAATACTTGTTTAAGATGTTTGCTTGCATGAACAAGATTATATGCAAATATTCTTGGTGCATTCATTTGTCGACTTCGTCTTATATCGAGTCTTGGATTTGTTGCGGATCTGAGCAAGAATGTGACATCATACAGATGACAACAATCTTACATCATTCAAGTGACATCATGCTAGTGCATCATAACATGAAATAGAATGCATATATGAATCAGATTTATAATTTCGCATGAAAGGTTGTTGTATAATTCCGTACGGAATTACTAAATGTAATTCCGCATGAACCGTCAAGTGTGTCTTTCGTGAGGAATTAGAAGGTTATAAATAGGTGGTTCATGATTGTCATTTGTAACGGAATTAGAGATTGATACCGAGGTGCTGCCGGTTTGCCTACTGATTTTAAACAGTGTTATATCAATATACAAGGCGTTTAAAGTGTGAATCAAGCTGTTTCTATGTCTATACGTCTGTTTCCGCCTTTCGTATAGATACGAACTCTTCTGATCGACTCATTTGGGTCACAAATCGATCCTTCAAGTGGTATCAGAGCCCAGGAGGAGGAGTTCTTCCATTTTCAGCTGGATTTCATCTTATTTTCTTACTTCTACACATTCTTTTCAAAATTAACCGTTAAAACTTGGTTAAAAAGTTCTGAATTTCACACATCTTAATCGGAATCATGTTTTAACAAAGCCTTGAGAGATTTAGACCATAATTCAATCAAAAACTTACAAAATCTTTAATTCCGTGTGAAAATATTTTCGAACATGGTGATATCAGCGTAATTTCGCTTGAAAATATTCTTTAATCTCGCACGGAATCAACACATTTGGTTAATCTCATTTGGAAGCACAACTAATTCCGCACGGAATTAGTATTTCCGTTGGAAGTCATTCAAATGAAATTATAATTTCTTTTCAAGTTCTTAATTTCGTGTGAAACTGTATAATTCCGCACGGAATTACTTGATTTTGTTTGAAAGTTTTAATCTCGTTTGAAAGTGTATTGTGCAGGTAATCTCGTTTGGAATATAATTTCGTTTGAAAATGTCTGACGAAGAATTTTACAACGCATTCGCTACCCCGGTTACCCCGATTAATCTTGCACAGAACAAGATGTTGGAAAACGAAATGGGAACTATGCAAAAAACGCCTAAACTCACGAACATCGAGGAGTATAAAGGTTGGGAAGGACGATTCGAAAACTGGGTGCAAGCAAATTATCTGGATGCTTGGGAATGTGACGAGACAAAATACATTAGATTGATGAATGATGACGAAGAGATTGTTCCAATCAAATATCTAAGTGCAGATGCTAGAAAGAAATACAAAGATGAAAAAATGATGCTAAGTCTTCTACAACAAGCTGTGAAAGAAGATATTTTGGTGTTATTGCAACATAATGGAACTTCATATTCAATTTGGAAAGCATTAAGATCGAAGTTTCATGGAAGCGAAGAAATGGTTAAAAACAAGAAGTCACTTCCGAAGAAAGAGTTTGATCTGTTTCGTGGATTGAAGAATGAAAGTACAAAGCAAATCATTGAACAATACTGCAATTTGTTAGCCAACATGAAGAGATTTAGCATCGAGAAAACTATTGAAGAATTGATCGAAAAACTAGATGATGCATTGCCATATGAGTCTTGGGGCACATATCTCATGATGTTGAGGAACAAGAAAGGTTTTAACAATCTGACAATAAGCAAGTTCATGGAAAAGATTGAAGCTCAGGAGATGGAATAGAGAAAGATTTCAAGAATGAAAGATTTTGACGGTGAACAAGACATCGGATTTATTACAAAGGTGGGGTCAGTGATAAATCCACCAACATGTCACCGAAGATTCAAACTGCTTTCAATGCAAAAGATTCATCTGCTAGTTCATCCAAAGGATCAAACAGCAACACAAGTTTATCATCATATCCATCATTTGATCCGAACATTTCAACAACAAAGAATGGCAAGAAGTTACAGTGCAATATTGTACTGAATCTGGAAAATGATGAAGATTATTCAGCAGAAATAGCTAAGAGTCACATGTCTTTGTTGGGAACTGTGTTGGAATCATATGGTAGCTTTGTTGCAGGTCGAATCGGGAATCCAATGCTTACAAAAGAGGAATATGATCAGATCGATGCTGAAGAGATGGAACTGATGGATATTAAATGGTGTTTAGCAAGTGTGTTAAGACGAGCTGAGAAATTTAAACAGATTACAGGAAGAGATGATTTACGTGAAGCTAATGTTTCTACTTTGGGTTTTGATAAATCTAAAGTCACTTGTTTTCGTTGCAGAGAAAAAGGACACTTCAAGAGGGAGTGCAAAAACCGCGAAGCAAGTGGAGCTCAAAATCCGTTCAACAACAACAATGATTACTATCGGAAGGCTATCTATCATCAAGTTGCTCAACAACAACTAGAACCGCAAGTGGCACATGGTAGAAAAGTGATTGAAGAATCTTCAAAGAGTGCTTGTATGGTGAATCAGGATGACACAGAGCCAACAAAAGGTTTCAAGTGGGACAAATATATTTCAGCTGATAACAAAGCATGCCTGATAAACCAAGATGATGAAAAGTTTCCTGAAGGTTTTAGCTGGGCAAAATTCAACTGGGATGATTAACAAAGATTCAAATCAAAAAGCGTATGTTACTCGAGTTGGAGAAGATAGTGATGATGATAGAGAGTATCATGCAAGAAGCTTGGCAGCTCATTTTAAAATGATGGCAGAAAGTGATAGTGAAGATGAAAAAGACAAAAAGAAAAAAGATCAAAACACCGGTCAGCAGTGATGATGAAGCTGTTCCAGTGATAAGGCAAAAGGTAAAAGACGTTCCAAAGTTCAAAGTTGATGAAGAAGTTGATGCTAAGAAGATTCCTGTGAAGTGTGACACTTGTGAACCTATAAAGAAGCAGAACAGCACATTGATTTATAACTTGAACAGTTTGAAGGAATCTAATGATGTCCTGAACAAAGCTATGAATCAATACAATCAAACAAGTGAAGAACAGGCAGCAGCAATGAAGACACTTCAAGGAGCGTTTATGATAAAACAGAGAAGTGTGAACAGTTACATTGAAAAATGTGCTGTACTGGAACAAAAATTGGAGACACAAAGAATTGAAACAAAAAGAGTTAATCGTTTATTGAAAAGTTACTCATGTAATTCTTATGTCACTGACAGGATTTATCCAACAGTAGAAGGCACGAAGGCATTTGAAGATGACGAAGTAACTAAAGAACAAAAAGTTTCTGAAGAAAAGACTCCTGTGAAGAAAGAAAAGAAGAAGGATAATAAAGAAAAGACATCTGGTAAGAAACAAGGTGCAAATTACAACAAGTGTCCAACCCCGCTTGAAAATGGATATTCTCTGAGAAATCCAAATTCAGAAAGAGTAAAAAAGGCAACAAATTTACAGTGGGAGTCGGAGTCTTCAGTTAACTTGCCAGAAAATATTGATGTTACGTTTACATCGTCTGACACTGATCATGAGTCCGAGTTAATAAAGAAAGTGGTCGATCAGGTGTTGGATAAAGATGAATCCGAGGAGTCAAATTCGGAGTCTATGTCGGAGTCAAAGTCTGAGTCGAGCACTCCGAGTCAAACCGACAAACAGGGCAAAAGGGTTTACAACAAAGAATTCCTGTTATCAAAGTCTAATTTGAATGACGAAACATTCAAAGTGGCATATACTTTGAATGATTCCAACAAATGATTAAAAAGGTTTTCAAACTAACAGAAATTAATATTTCTGAAATAAAAGATGTAAGTCTTAACGATAAACCTAAACCTTACACCTCAAGAGTTCAACAAAGGTTAAACAAGAAAAAGGGTTACAGTTCTGGTTCTGGTTTTCAAAAGAAACCAAACCATAACGGTAATTTCAAAAAGAAAGGTCTTGGATTTATTCCACCAAGAAATTATAAAAATGAAAAATATGTTCGTGATTTTAATTCAAAAATGACATTTGTTTCAGGTAAAACTTCTGAAGAGGAAAAAGAAAATCTATTCAGAAATCAGTCGAACAAAGAATTCCTTGCGAAGAAGCAAGAAGAGATGAAGATGGCTGACCAGATGAAAGAAACGAGAACCTGTTTTCAATGCAACACTGTTGGTCATATTGCCAAGAATTGTCCCAAGGCAATACAATCAAAACAGGGAGTTTCTCGTAATCTGAAAGAAAAGGAAGTTGTGTTTGAACCACCAATTGACCGAAACAAACTTTTCAAAAATTCAAAATTTGAGATTGGTGAAAGTTCAAACAGATTTTACAAGAGATGGGTGAATTCTGACAACCAAAAATGGGTTGTTAAGAAATCGGTTGATTGTTTTAGCAATGATTCTGATTCATCAAAATCAGAGGAGCTATCTTCTGGCGATGAATCTGACTCCACAAAGTCAGAGGAGCCACAAGTTGAGGTAAAAGGTGAAAACTCAGTGCCGATTGTGGATGATGTGAATTTTCCACCACTTCGGGCTGAACATTTTAAGAAGAAAATTGGTAAAGTTGAGATTTTAAATCAATTCTTTTCTGAAAAGAAAGAATTTGATGTTGAAAAAGCATTTAACTCGAAAGTCCATAACATTTTTGGTAAAATGGTTGACAGGAAGGTCAAAGGAGTCAAGGAGTTTTATGAGAAGAAGACGAAGAAAGAAAAAGTTGAACCATCCCTGGTTTGTGACTGGGATGGTACTTATTATGAACAGTAAGTCTCTAGACTTGCCGGAGCTCCCAGGTTGGTAAGAGTGAAGCAGGAATCGGCATCTATCTTTCTTGGTTGGTAATCATACAAGTGGTACAGTTGGTAAAGTACAGGTGATATTTTAAATTGTTAGTTTTCTACAAGAGGTTGGTGAATGAACCTACTAGTGATTAAAGAGGTTTATTTTTACAAGTGGTAAAATCAAGGACATTAAGTTGTACTTGTTTTTCCTACAAGTGGTTAATCAAGGTCATTAGGTTGAACTTGATTGGACCATACTTACAAGTGGTATTTGATGACAATGTGATGAACCAAACCCCTAACTTTACAAGTGGTAAAATCAATCAAACTTATTTTCCGGAAAAACCATTTGATTAAAACAAACTTAAGTGTTTTGAAATCACAATGGGAAAATAGTTTGTTGTAAGAGGGAGTTCTGATTGTTTATGCCAAGTGGATGGCGAATTGAAGTAATTTGATATCGGTTGTCATTTTATTGTACAGTTTATTTTCAAATTTCCTAAAATGGGTTTGCATTTTAGGGGGAGTAAAAATTTCAGAAGAAAATCCAAAAAACATTTGAAAATTTTAAAAAGCCAAAAACAGGATAAAATTCAAAATGAGTTTTGTGTCAAAGAAGAGGAAATGATAGTACATCAGTGGACTATCACAACATGCTAAAGAAATGGAAGTTAAAATGTGATAAACGGTCTCACTGATGATATGCCAGTAGGTTTTTACACATTTAGTAGATTGTGACGAGATATAAACCTAATTTCAAACTTGCTTATATCATGGGGAAACATCTCTCGGATATATGGGTAACCCCCAAAATCTTGTTTGAAAGATCCCTGTTTCTGAGATACTAGGTCTTTATGCTCAGTGATATCTGGGGTATTATCCCGGGACTTCTGATTTTGCGGAAGCAATGGCCTAGTCCCCGGAGAATACTTTCTGATTGCTTGAAATATAGCGCCGCCCTCAGCAAAAATGATGAAACAATAAAATTGATAATCATTGCTGTTGTAAAAAAGATCCTCTAAAGGGGACCCACCCAAGTTGAACTGTCATCTATCTGCTGAACGGAAGTTCTGACCTGAGCTCTCACGGTTTCGTACTGATTCATAATTTATTCCCTTACAGATATCATATGTGGTATACTCACCTGTAAGACTGAATATTGGGATCTGGATACGGGAGTATATTCTGAGGTGGGACACGCGATTAAGTTTAAGTATCTTAAGACATTAATCTTGTATCCCGAAACAGTTGAACTTTGTGTGAAAATTTAAGTAGACCAGTATACTGACAATCTAAGTGAATCATTTAGATCTTAAAATGTTTAAAGCTTAACGGTGTTGGTGATTTGTCTCAAAAACCGATATGATCCTCTTACACAAACTCACCAAAAATTGTATGTAAATATTTCTTTACTGCATTTCATTCCATTCAAAAATCCAAAAAGATTTTCGGTGTGTTTTAGCATAAATTTTGAAAAATTCAAAAAGATTTTAGACAACTGATGTTGAAAAGTTGATTTTCAAAATTTCAAGTGCTAAACATGTCGAACAAGGTTTGGGAAAGTTTGTTTGAAGAGTGTTTGAAGAGAAAATTGATATACATTCAAGTGGTTCATCAGAAATTATTTATGTTAAATCATTTTGAGATTGTGTTTTCAGATGGTTAGCAGAAAGTAAATTTGTCAAAATGTTAAAATTGAGAAATTTATTGTGAGGTAGAGTTTGTGCAGGTTATTTGAATGATAGAGAGCCAGGTTCCGATACCTGAGGACTCTGTGGTTTTTACGAGCCAGACTGCGATCCTAGCAAATTGAAAGGGAGAGTCTGAAGACATTCGAGTAGAGATTGTTCGTGGGGAATCCGTTGATGCTGAAGAGGAGAAGGAGATAAAGTTTGAGGATGCTTACACTGTGAGATATTTCAGAGAATGTTAGACTAATTAAGACTGAAGACGTTGAAGACTCGACACTTAAGACTCGTCAACATCTGAGGGGGAGTCTGTTGGTGCATTCATCTGTCGACTTCGTCTTATATCGAGTCTTGGATTTGTTGCGGATCTGAGCAAGAATGTGACATCATACGGATGACAACAATCTTACATCATTCAAGTGACATCATGCTAGTGCATCATAACATGAAATAGAATGCATATATGAATCAGATAAAAAATTTCGCATGAAAGGTTGTTGTATAATTCCGTACGGAATTACTAAATGTAATTCCGCATGAACCTTCAAGTGTGTCTTTCGTGCGGAATTAGAAGGTTATAAATAGGTGGTTCATGATTGTCATTTGTAACGGAATTAGAGATTGATACCGAGGTGCTGCCGGTTTGCCTACTGATTGTAAACAGTGTTATATCAATATACAAGGCGTTTAAAGTGTGAATCAAGCTGTTTCTATGTCTATACGTCTGTTTCCGCCTTTCGTATAGATACGAACTCTTCTGATCGACTCATTTGGGTCACAAATCGATCCTTCAAATATGTAGAGATATAAAGGAATGATTGAATCATGAGTTGTAAATTTGAAGTAATGTTAGTATTTTGACATGTAAATGGCTAAAAATTTATTAGACATATTTGGGAATTTTTAAGTTGTTGCTTGTTCTTGAATGATAGTTAAAATGCAAGTGTTGGAGGATTTGTGTATGATATGATAAATGTTCAAATACATCAGAAAATAAACATGAATAAATCACATGTTTGATGCATCTAAACTCATATGATGATGATGATATGATAGTGTGCTTTAGACACTTATACATGAGAATACATGTTGATTTAAAGCTCAAGAAATGATAAAAAAAATGATTTTATGACAAAAATGTTTTAGAACAGGTTATAAACACTAAAAATAACATTATTTGGTATATTATAATGGCATGAAACTTTTTCATAGGTTTGATAGCTTTGGATGTTGTACATATTGCTTAGAAAGTGGTAAAATATGTGAAATTTGCATGATTTATGTGCTTTATGTGAGACCTGCACTATCATGAGTATAACCACTATTTTATTCAGTAAATAACATGGGTTATGTTAAAATATCAAGTCGATACGATTTGGGATGGTTAGGGTAACGTTTGATGCAAAACTATGCGGTAAAATGGTTAGAAATCGGCTTTTCGGATGATTTTTATAAAACTGTTTTAGATCAGTAAGTAAACTGATATTTTTGATATAAAAATAAGTATTTTAACTTATATTAAGTTTACTTGGTGTTTGGTTAGTCATACGTGACTTCCGGCGCCCAAAAACGTTACCGAATCGCTAAAATCCGTGTTTTTCAACATACACTATAATGGGTTGTTCATGGGTAAATTTTATGTGTTACATTGTGTTATGTGTTTTATAATACGTGTATGATGACATGTTAATACTTGACAAGATTATGTGTATTACGTTATTATTAGTATGTTACATTTGAGTATATATATTACGACGCGCAAATCGTAGATATATTGCTTATAACATGATAAGGGTCACCAATAAAATCGTTCAGGTCGCAAAGTTTTTAAAATATACATATGCTCACACATATATATATATATACACCAATATAATAAAAAATAATAACTTTTCGAGAAATCTCAAAGTTTTGTGAAAATTCTAAGTATCGGAGAAACTTATGTATTTTTGTGGGTTTTTTTATTATTAAATCGTTCTTATTTAATTTAGGACGAATAAACAATTTGAGGGATTGTGTTAACATATAAAAATGCACCCAAAGGTGGGTACATAGTCCCCTCTTTTACTGTTTTCAAATTTTGGGGTGAAACATGTGTGCTTAGTTGTTATTTTCATGATTTCAAAGTATAAATTGATTATACATGCTAGTACTTATCTTTTGACAAACTGAATGATTATCTATGATTTAAACACTAATTCTATAAGATTATAAAATTTATTGTTGGGTTGTACTTATTTTATACATTCACCAAACCGATTGGTAGTATGATATAGCGCTATAGGACTAGACACCCCATTCATGTTGTATGGAATGTCAGAAACCGAATTTTATCCAAATAGAAATTGCCTTTGTGGTATTTCTATAGTCTCTAAGGTGTAGTTTGATACACTAAGGTTTGAATGAATTCTAAAGCACATTTTCTTTTGTATATTTTGATATACTTCCAAAGTATAGTTTGATATGCTCTCATATGTGATAATATTTACCAAAGTATAATTTGATATACTAGGTACAAATCCAACATATATTTTGTTATTTACTAAAACATAGTTGATATGTTATTTACAAAACCAAAGTATACTTATGATATACTACCGAAAACTATTATTTTAACAACTAAAGTATATTTGATATACTATCTGTTTAACTGTTTTGAAACTAAAATATATTTTAATATATAACTTATCCGACTTTCTTAAAACCAAGGTATATTTTTATATATGCTACAAACTCATTTTTAGTTGGTTATTCATTTCATTATTGCATTATTCTTTTATATCATCTGATTTCTTATCACTTTTTGTATGAAATATAAAAGAAAATATTTTAAGGCTCATGACTACTTTTGTTAAACATTTCATTTAAACTTACAAGTCATGAATCCTGTTTAAATAAAACATATGTATCTCACAGGCATTTTTATGCTGACGTACCTATTTTCACATGTGTTACAAGTGCTGCTATGTGATGATTATTTTATGCATGTTATACATAGGATGGACTCGTGCCTTAGCGACTTTAAAATTTGAAAGACAATATTTGTATTATCTGCTTTGTAATAAAACAATGTGTTATTGTTGGATCTGAGTTTGTTTCTGATTGTATTTTGTGTTTGTAATTAAGATGAATGTGGATGAGTGTGCAGCGGAATTATGATGAAAACAAACTTTGCATACAATCAAACGAGAGTAATACTTTGATCAAACATCTTTTCACAATGAATCGAAAGATTGAATTTATTTCAATAACGATTACAATGATTGATGAATGAATGCAAACTCCCCCTCAGCCAGAGCTCAGTAGTTTGTTCGTGCAAAGAAGACGATATTGCAAAAGAGCTAATAGAACAGTACAAAGTACTGAACTATTTATAGGCACTTGCAAACCACTGAGCATCTTAGCTGACATCACCATGAAAGTGACATCTAACCTCCTAACAAACTCTAACCTCTGATCTATACAAACACTGATGTACTAACTACTGCTATTACATTTCATTACATAAAAGACACTTAAACAGCTGTTGCATCCTTCCACTGCTGTGAACCCAGCAGTGCTTGTCCGGATCAGCAGTACTAGACTCAAGGCAGTAGATTGAATTAGCAGAGCTTTGGTCTTCCATCAGTCTTTGACATTAGGCAGTAGATGCAAGGCAACAGTTGCAGGTCAGCACATTGCAAGATCAGTAGATAGGAGGTCAGCAGATATGAGATCACTTTCAAGGGGAGAGATTTGTATGTAAACATCTGCTTCTTTTGGATCCACTGCTCTGATCCAGTTTTGGCTTTAATTATCTGTTCCTCTGATAGGGTTCAATCCCAACAATCTCCCCCTGGAACAGATAATGCCAAAACTCTTCATTATTGTGGAAATCTTTATTGCCTCATCAACAGTTCCCTTATCTGACCTTTAAATTGTAGTTCAAAGTCTAGGGCATCTGTATCTTCATCATCCCTGCTAAGTGGAAGATCAAGGAGATCCTGCATATCTTCAAGACTCAGGCCAAGAGCTTGTTCCCTTGATATTTTCTCCACTTCTCCACCAGACCTGAGCAAAGTCAATACGCAGGTCTGTTTGTCAGATTCCCACTTTTGTATTTTTGAGCCTGGTTGGTTTCTTGGGAGATGTTTATTTGCAGAGGTATTTGGTGAGGCTGGCCTATTCATAACTGGCTGAGCAGTATTTGTAGTTTGATCCAAACCAAGAGATTCTATGATCATTTTCTTTATGCCTTCTTTTACAAGTTCATCTCCTTTTATCATCTCTTGGATGGTTTCACCTCCCAACTGTTTGTGTGACCTTCTTTTATAGATGGCAGCACCAGTTGGAGCAGTGGCTCTCCTGATTTGCAGCTTTGTTGGTCTTTTTGAAACCTCTGCTTCAGGATAGTCAGGCTTTTGAGGAACATTTGGATCTTTCTTTCTTAGTTCCTCCAACCTTTTGTAGGTGATCCTGACCACATCTTCTTTCCATCTAGCAACTTGTCTTTTGTTTCCATATTCAGCAGCAACCAGCTCTTCTTTCATTCTTTTCAGTTCTACCTGTTTGTCAGGTACATTCTTTCTAAACTTTGCCCAGTCAGGAGGAGTGTGAGTGACTTTCCTTTTTATCATGTCTTGAATTCTTGCTGCTTCATTTTCAAGCTCAGGAACAGTCCACTCTTTGTACATGTATTTCTCTCCTTTGTACTTCTTGTGAGCCATTATGCTTTCAATGTAGTCTTTCTTCAAAGTTTCAGCTGCTCTTTCTGAAATTTGTTGACTGGCATTTTTTTGCAAATTGTTCTAGGGATCTGACCTGTGTGAGCAGATATTGATAGTTTCTTGAAATTTCTTTGTCAGATTTCCCTTGTGTGTTTCTTTTTGAGATATCCTCTACTTGCTTGGCCTTGATTTCCAAATATTCATCAACATTTTTAGGCCAGGGATATCCTTTTATTGATGGCAAACTCCTTTTGGCAGGGTCATCCTCATAGTAAAAAGATTTTATTTCTTCTCTAACAGCTGCTAGTTCAAGAGGAAATTGAACACCTGCAGGAGGTAAGGGCTTGTACATTGGAACTGAAGAGAGAGGAACAGGTTTTGGTATTGTGACAAGAGCTGAAGATTTTGAAGATGTTTGTGGTGGTGAAGTGTCATCATCTTTGAGAATTAGCCTTCTCCTCTTTTTTTGAGAAGGGGCTGATGATGTTTTGGATGGAACAGTGGTGGTGGATGTAGTGACAGTGGTTTGTGATTGACTAACAGTTGTTGAAACAACTGTTGTCATTACAGCAGATGTTGTAACAACTACTGTCTTCTGCTTTTTGGCAGGAGGTGATTTTGTTTTTGGTGGTAATGGTGGTAAAGCAGTGGATTTGGTGTATGTTGAAGTGGGAGCAGATGTTGAAACCACTGAAGTACCAACAGTTGTTGATACAACAGGAGTTACAACAGCTGTTTTAGGTGGTGGTTTTGGAGCAGACTTTGAACGTCTGGTTGGAATGGATTTGGGTAGCCTTACTCTTCTTGTAGGCTTCTTCTTTTCATCAATAAGATTTTCATCATCTTTTGATCCTGAAGTACCCTGATCCGGATAATCCACCCTGGCTTTCTTTTTGGCCTCTCTATCCCTTTTTACACTTGCAACTGCTTCTGCCAGTGCATTTGTGGTCACATCAATTTTCTTACTTCCATCTGGCAAAGGGATTTGTTTGGTCATGTTTGCATTTTCTGGTTCAATGTAGAGACCATCCTCTATTCCCTTCTTTTTCCACTCCTTAATTTTCTCCCCTTTTTTGGCATTATCTGGGGGGAAGTTGATAAATGAAGCAAACTTTTGGAGGAGCAGTGCCAGTGGTGTGCAGGATCTGAGTTTTGAGAGCCTTTAGATCAGCCTGAGTGTTCTTGAACCTTGACTCCATTGCATTTCTCAGCTGTTGGACATGTGTTTCATGTTGCTGATCTGCTAATTGTGCTTGTTGATGGAGAAAAGGTTGAAACAAATTCCAGAGCTCATTTGTAGCAGGTGCTATTTGTGGAGCAGGTGCTTGAGGTGGAACAGCAGTTGATTGTACCTTTTGTACTTGTAACACCTGTTGTAGCATATCTTTGAGTTCTGCAACAGAGTTATCAAGCTTTTCAATACGTTCCGTCAATTTCTGGTACTTTAAACCATCACCCAAGTTAATGGGATCATCTGATTTCCCACTAGCAGTGGTTTTATCAGTAGTTGATGTAGGGAGTGTACTCCAAACATTAACCACTGATGCCCCTTTTTCTTGGTACTGGGGTCTTCTTCCTTCAACACTTGACAACCTTTTGATGTTGCCAGTAGGATAAATAAATCCACTGGTGGTTGGCAGAGGTGCTATGTAAGGAATTGCCTCCAAGGAAGTCTTATTAATGTAACCACTGTCCAGCTGTAAACCAATGGGTTCAACAATTGTAGTGGCTGCTTCACTTGGACTACCACCAAGAGTTACTTGTAACTCAAGGGGGGTAACCTCCTCAGGTTGTGTTGGTGGGTTAGCAAAGATTGATACATCAGTCCCAGTCAGTTGTTGAGGTATATTTTCATTGATAGGTGAGTCAGAAGGACTTGTTAGTGCCTGGTTCAAATCAATTGCATCCAACAGCAGTTTAGTTGGTGGGGGAATTGTGGATGTGATGGGTGGTGTAGAAAGTGGATTTGCCCTGGGTATTGAGCTGTGGATGATAGAAACAAGTGTTTCCAGAGCATCATGATGTGGAGACCCTATTTGTACAACCTGTTCTTTTTGTGAAGAAGCAGGAGGAGTTTCAGTTATTGGTTGAGATATTTGTACCAACTGCTGTGAAGAAGAAGCAGCAGTGGTTTCTTGTGACTTTTGTGTTGGCACAGGCATTTGCTCTGGTATCTCATCCTCCAGAGTTGCCTTTTTGATTGGTTTGGGGGGTTTTTGAGTTTTTCTTTTTGTAGGCTTTTTGGTGATTGTAGGTGTGGGTTTCAAAACAGTTGGTCGGCTGCTTTGATCACCTTGAGCAGTGGGCTCAGCAGCAGATACCTGAGGAGCAGTTGTAACTGCTAAAATCTGCTCAGGCACCTCTGCTTGTGTTTTGCAAGGTGCTAACATTCTTGAAAAAGTTTCAGTTGTTAAACTGTTTATTTGAGTAGAATCACCTTGGTTTATTGCAGCTAAATCATTCTTACTGAATTTCTTTTCAAAATAGTAACTTAAAAACCTTGGAAACAGTAAGAATGATTTTGTTTCAACATTATTAACCAAATCTTTAAAAATTTCCCGAGAATAGTTAAGATTTTCTTCTTGAAGAATTGCATATCCCAGATTTTGAATCTTTAAAGGAATTTCATTGAAAGAAGTGGTTTTATTTGAAACACATAGTAGGAGGGTATGAAATAAAAATCTGGTTGCAGAAGGAAAATAACCTTTTTCTAAGGTAAGTTTCTTCATCATTGTGGCTTCATACCCTCTTTCAATGAAGTCAGTTTGCAACTCGTTTTTAGTGAAAGAAATTTTACCTTCTTGATCATCGAGTTGAAAGACCTCTGAAATGGATTGGGGCGTGATTTGGACAGCTTTACCCTTTATAGAAGAGTGTATGGTGGTTGCAATGTCTCCTTGTTTTTCAAGGGTTGCATTCTTCCAAAACTCCCTTTGGGTCGCCAAATAGATTGGTGCATCGAAGGTGAACAAAGTTTTGTACTTTGATTTTGCCATGGTGTCAATGATGGAATCGAAAACATTGGTGGTTCCTGGTTTAGTGAGAAGACCCAGGAGATTGTGGGATGGTTTATATGGAATTTCAGTGGAGATTGCCTTTTAAGAGGCTGTTTTCGATGAAGATTTGGATGAGGGTTTTGAAGATGACTTCGATTTTGTCATTTTGAAGATGATGATCGAAGAAATTTGTGAAGAAATGAGATGAAAAACTGCTTTGAGAAGAGAACTTTTAAGAATTCAATTCGATAGTAAAACCCTGTTTTGGTGGTGAGTGGGGGATTTTATAGGGAAGAAAGTGAATGCTGACGTGGCAGCCGTTACAAAAGGTCTGACCAATATGTACTGCCCACGTGACAAACCCTGGTGAAAGTGAAGGACAGTACTTTTATGAAAGTGACTGATGAAGGCAGTGGTATGAAAGCAGTGGATGATTTTCACTATCAGTGGATAAGACACTGCTTTTGAACAACAGAGTTTATCAAAGGAATGAGAGAACAGGGGTTGACTTTCAGCAGTGGACAGGCTTTTGAAGTAGAGCAGACTTTTGAACAATCAGTGGTTAATGGCAGACTTTTAAGGATTTTAATGAAAATTTCATTTTTAGCTATTTTTAAGGATGGATTTTGATTTTCTGAAAACATTTTGATGCTTTTATGCATAGAAAAACAAGATTTTGCTTGTTATTCCATGTTTAGCATCCCAATTCTAGAGACCAAGCTTTCAAAAGTGGTTGTATCAAGTGCTTTTGTGAGCACATCTGCCAACTGGTCTTTAGTTGGGACATGATGCAGAGAAATCAAACCTTTTTCATAGCAATCCCTCACAAAGTGATGTCTGATGTCGATATGTTTGGTGGTTGAATGGGAAACTGGATTTTTGATGATATTTTTTGCTGCCTGGCTGTCCAACATGAGTGGTGTCTTTAAGGCAGTGATACCAAAATCCAGTAACTGATTTTGAAGCCACATGAGTTGGGCTGTACAGCTTGCAGCAACAATGTATTCAGCCTCAGCAGTGGATGTTGAAACTGCTGCTTGCTTTTTGCTTTGCCAAGAAACCAAGCAATCACCTAGAAACTGGCACCCTCCTGATGTGGACTTCCTTGTGGTGTTACATCCAGCAAAGTCATTGTCTGAAAAGCCTGAAAGCTTGATATTCCCATTAGCTGGATACCAGATACCAAGTGTGGGAGCACCTTTTATGTATTTGAAGATCCTTTTTACAGCAATGAGATTTGATTTTCTGGGAGCTGATTGACTTCTTGCACAGACAAATGTTGCAAACATGATGTCTGGTCTAGATGCAGTTAGGTACAATAAAGACCCAATCATGCTTCTATAAAGTGTTTGGTCAATCAGCTCATCCTTTTCATCAGACATGACCAGCTTATTTGTTGCCATGGGTGTGCTGCATAGTTTACAATCATTCATATCAAATTTGGTCAAAAGTTCTTTAGCATATTTGCTTTGATGAATGAAAGTTCCATTTTGCATTTGCTGAACTTGGGGACCAAGAAAGCATTGCAGCTCACACATTGAGTTACATATGCTTCCAAAAATAATGTCATCCACATAAATCTGGACAATCATTAAATCCTTCCCTCTCCATTTTAAAAACAGTGTTTTATCAATGGTACCTCTTTTGAAACCATTTGAGAGTAGAAAGTTGGAAAGAGTTTCATACCAGGCCCTTGGTGCTTGTTTCAAGCCATACAAGGCTTTGTTTAGCCTGTAGACATGATCTGGATAAAATGGATCCTCAAAACCTGGAGGTTGACAAACATACACCTCTTCTTGAATTGTACCATAGAGGAAAGCACTTTTGATATCCATTTGAAACACCTTCATATTGTGGTTGACAGCAAAAGCCAGGAACAGTCTAATGGCTTCCAATCTTGCAACAGGGGCAAATGTTTCATCATAATCAATCCCCTCTTCCTGTCTGTAACCTTGAACCACAAGCCTGGCTTTATTTTTGACAACATTACCCCTTTCATCAGTTTTGTTCTTGAAGACCCACTTTGTGCCAATAGGACTAACCTCATCTGGAAGTGGTACAAGCTCCCATACTTGTTATCTTTTAAACTGTTGGAGTTCCTCTTGCATGGCTTCTACCCAGCTGTTGTCTTTCAGTGCATCTTGGTACTTGGCTGGCTGATGGAGTGATAGAAAACCAGCAAAAAGACAAATGTTTTGGGTTTGGCTTCTTGTGAGCACCCCTTCATTTATGTTACCAATGATTTGATCAGGTGGATGAGATCTCAAGAAGATTAAATCTCCTTGGTATGGTATGATGGCATTTGTTGGTGAAGGCTGCAAATGTGTATCATCTGAGCTAACCACTGCTGGGGACTTTGATGATCCAGCAGTGGCTTCAAAAGGTGGTGGAATAGGAGGTAATGAAGTGGACATCTGCTGACTTTTATCCACTGTTTGAGGACTTTTGTCAGCGGTGTTTGAGGATGTGGAAGCAGTGGTAGATGGGCTACTTTGGTCAACAACTGTTGAGGTAGCAGTGGTTGAGCTTTGACAACTGTTTTGAACAGCTGATGCTTTTCCCTTTATGGCAGACCTTTGAGGAATAATGATTTCATACCCATAGTCTGGTGTTGTATCCTCTGATGGACCTGCACTGTTAGTCTTGAC
Source organism: Helianthus tuberosus (assembly GCA_030545235.1). Lineage (NCBI taxonomy): Eukaryota > Viridiplantae > Streptophyta > Magnoliopsida > Asterales > Asteraceae > Helianthus > Helianthus tuberosus. Next base: position 88,451,851 of record CM060356.1, on the reverse strand, counting down.
AGCAGTATTTTCAAAAGTAAATTTTTCAAGATCAAACAGATCTGCAGGGTTTGCTAGGATTTTCATTGATGAAAGTTCATTGAACTTAACATTCAAAGTCTCCTCCACTGCCTTGGTCCGTGTATTGAACACTTTGTAGGCCTTGGCAGTGGTTGAGTATCCCAGATGATAACCACAATCAATTTTGGCTGCAAATTTTGAAATAGAATCTTTTAAGTTCAAAATAAAGCATGGGCAGCCAAACACTTTGAAATATGAGATCAGTGGTTTGATTTTATACAGAATTTCATAAGCAGTCTTTTTGTGACTGGGGTTTATTAAAACTCTGTTCTGAACATAACAAGCAGTGTTTACTACCTCTGCCCAGAAAGTTAATGGCAAACCTGAATCTGCAAGCATGGTTCTGGCAGCCTCAATCAAAGTTCTGTTCTTCCTTTCCACTACCCCATTCTGCTCTGGTGTTCTAGGGATGCTGTACTGCCTTACAATCCCTTTTTTCACACAGAAGGCATCCAACTCCTTATTTTTGAATTCTGTGCCATTGTCACTCCTGAAGCTTTTCACTGGAAGGTCAAATTGCTTTTCAACCTGTGTCGCAAAGTCTTGCAAAATGCCTGCAGTCTCATCTTTTGAGTGTAAAAAGAAAGTCCATGTAAACCTAGAAAAGTCATCAACAATAACCAAACAATATCTTTTCTTCTTGAGGCTCATGACTTGAACTGGGCCAAACAAATCCATGTGAAGCATTTGCAAACACTGGATTGTTTTGGACTCTTCAATGGACTTGTAAGAACTTTTATGTTGTTTTCCTTTTAAACAGGAAATGCAATGTTCAGGACATGAAAACAATTTTTGTGGTAGGCCTCTCACCAAACCATTTTTTGAAATTTCAGTGATTGTCTTAAGATTTGTGTGCCCCAGCCTTCTGTGCCAAAGTTCTGTCTCTTTGTTAGAGGCAGCTGAGAACAGACAGGCATCAGCTCTGGGACACTCTTTTGACATGTCAACAACATAAACATTGCCACTTCTTTGAGCAACAAGTTTTGTTTGACCAGTTTTGATTATTGCTTCAATCTTTTTGACCATTTCTGGTCCAACAATCCTACAACAATCTTTTGTGAAGAATGACCCAAATCCCTTGTCACTCATTTGGGACACACTCAGAAGGTTGAATTTTAGATTGTCTATCAGATTGACATTTTCAAATTTTACATTTCCAGATTGCACTGTACCAGACCCCAGAACTTTCCCTTTACTATTATTTCCAAAGGATATATCACCCCCTCCATGGATTTTAAAGTCTTTGAGGAGGGCTTTACATCCTGTCATGTGCCTGGAGCCTCCACTATCTACATACCAAAGACTATCAAAGCATGCAGAAGCTCCCTGCACATGAAGTAAAAGGATTAGTTCATTAAGGTCTCCAAAGCCAGCAGGGCTTTGGATGGGGTCTCAACAGTGTCTGGGATGGATGTAGAATGATGGACAGTGGTTAGCTCAGGGGTTTGGACTGTTTTAGGACAGTGTTTCTCTAACCACTGTTGTGGGTCCTGACCAATCACCTGCTGGTAACCAAAAGGATGCCTGTTCACTCTGGGTTTAGAGGGCCTTTTGTAGGCCTCATAAACGTGTGGAATCCTTTGGTAAGACTGTTTTCCTTGCCTTTTCTGAACTGATTGGCAGGGGGTGCATCAGTAACCTGAACATCTCTTTTGACAGATGTTTGGTTCAACTGTTTTGTGACAGCTGTTTCAACTGGCACAAACAGTGGTTGTTTCTTGGTGAATTTGACAGATGTTGATGATGATGATGGACTCAAGGATGTTTTAGCAATGTACTCATTCTTTTTCACATCAAAGTTTTTGAGATACACACAAGCTTGAGTTTTGTGATTTGTTTTACCACAAACAATGCAATTTTCAGCTGAAACAATGACACTTGTTCTGTTTAAATCATAGGCTTTTAAGTGGAAACAATCTTTTGTTAGATGATTCCTTTTCTCACAGAATTCACAAAACAAGTTATCAATTTTTTCTTTCTTCTTTCTCTTTTCAGACTCCTTTACAGCAGAGGTTTTAACCACTGCTGGGATGTCCTTGAGAGGTATGACTTTAGCTTTTGGAGCTTTAACACCATCAGTTGATGTAAAGTCCATTGGCTTGAAATTTTCAAGAATATCACACTCATCAGACCATTTTGGTTTAAACTGATAGTCTTCAAGTTCCTCAAAAGTAGAGGATCCCATTGGTCTGTCAAGTGTGATTTTGTTACCAAGTTTGTCAGTGATTTTCACTTCTTGGCCATTCTTGTTTATAGGTATGAACTCAGTGGTTACATCAGTGGTTTGAACAGATTTTGCAAAAGCAGTGGTTTCATCATCATGTTTTCTATAACCAACACCAAATTTCACATTGCTTTTTATCTGTTTTTCAAGCATAACCTCATACCCTTTGCATGATTCCACCCATCTTTCACATGTGATCTGGGTGGACTCTAACTCCTTTTTGCAAACTTGGTATTTTTCTACCATAGTTTGGAGTTGAGTTTTGGTTATGCTTTGTTCTTCTTTTAAACTGCTGATCTCTTTTTCCTTTTCAGTCAATTTGTTTTTAAGTTCTTTTAAAGATCTTTCAAATTTGACTTCATCAGTTAAGATTTTATCCCGAAGGTTTGCATTCACCTCTTTGATGTTAGTAAAAGCAATAATGCAATTGTCAGAACATAGTTTTTCTAGAACTTGAGGAGATACCTTGGCAGCAGGCATCATTGCACAATCACATTGATGATTCTCTTCATCATCAGCTATCACCTTCTTTTCACCAGCCTTTTCTTCCTTCTTTTCTTCTTTGTCCTCTTCGGACCATGGGTCTGTCAGTGGTTCAATCAGGGTACCTGAACTTTCTCCCAACAGTAGTTCACCAGCCACAGCAGTAACCACTGCTTCAGTCACCTCATCCACTGTTTCAATACTCAGCTGTTCCTCCTCAGTTTCAACCCCCTCCTGTATTGACTCTAATGCCATCAAACAAAACTCATTATGATAAGAATCATTAGAAGCATAGAGTGCAAAATTTTCATCACTAAGGTCTTCAGGCATACTGCTCCAGTCAACAAACCCTTGAGTGAAAAAACTTTGTTGATCTGGTTATACTGCTGCTGGAGCAGTGGTTTGAGGTGCAAGCTGCACTTGTGCCTGGGGAACAGGGGTTTGAACATATTGGATCTGTGGAACAGTAGTTTGGACATAGTGCACTGGCACAGGGGCAGCAGCATAGTGAGCTGTGTTCACTTGAGCTGCTGGGGCATACTGGGCATAGTGCACAGTGCTTTGGTTTTGAGGTCTAGGATTTGAGCTAGGATGAGTAATTATGGGACCAGTAGTTTGACTCCTACATTCCCTAGCGAAATGTCCCAACCTATTACACTTGTAGCACTTGATTTTCGATTTATCCAACCCAACCCTTAGATTCCCATGCAAACCTGGGAATTTTCGCCCTGTTCTTTTGTAAAATTTGCTAGTTCTAACACTTAGCAAAGCCAATTGGTGCAGGATGTCCATTTCCTCTAAGTCAGTGGGATCAAAATGTTGCAAATCATTGAGTTCAAAGCATAAATTGTCTGACATCTGGTTTTCGTTTGCAGTGAATGCATAACTAGCAGAGTGAGGATCAGGGTTGTTAAAATTTGCACCAGCAGTTATGTCAATGAAGTGATCATAACCCTGATCCTTACCACTGCTCCCAGATTCTTCTTGACCCAGAAGAGCAGTGTTACCGAAAGTGTAATCATCAGTAACTTTTCCTGACTCTTGTAACCTCCTTTTCTGGTTCAACTCCCTTTCGTAGGTCAGGAGTCGACCGTGAAGTTGGGTCAAGGCCAGATCCTTGAACTCAGGTGAGTTTCGGGTGACAAAAGCTATGGTGTCCCATTTTTCTGGCAGTGACCTGAGGAACCTGCTATTTTGAGTTGAGTTTGTAAAAGTGGTGTTAACAAGCCTCAGTTCACTGATGAGACAACTGAAACGCTCAAATTGTTGCGTTAGTGATTCACCTTTAACGTAACAAAATGTTTCATACTGTTGGTTCAGGATTTCCCTATTGTTTTCTATGACTTCTTCGGTTCCCCCAAACTGTTCCTTAAGTGCGTCCCATAACTCTTTGGCACTGTTACAGTATAACAGTCCAGCATATATCTCATTGGGCAGCGCTGATGCTATGATGCTAAATGCTTTAGCATCTAGTTCGAACTTTTGATAGTCGGTTTCGGTATAATTTTCAACTGGTTTTGGAACGAACTTTTTAGCATCTTCAGCGCTTGGCACTGTGGGAACGTGGGGACCATAGATGACAGACCTCCAACAACCTGTGCTTTGTTGAGCGAGGATGTGACCCATCCTCCTCTGCCAGATGTTGTACTCATTTCTTTTTAGCATAGGTGGTTTAAAAAGAGAGCCAATGTTGTTTTTATCATCCTGAGATTGTGACGTCATTCTTGTTGTTTTACAGACACTGATAAATCAACTTTAATGGTGATTAATCCTTGCTCTGTTTTTCAACGAACGAACAAACGATCAGTATCAACTGTTATGAGCCGAACTATTTATGTCAAAATGATTGTTAAATCAAATTTGACTGTCCAGGCTCTGATACCAATTGTTATTGTTGGATCTGAGTTTGTTTCTGATTGTATTTTGTGTTTGTAATTAAGATGAATGTGGATGAGTGTGCAGCGGAATTATGATGAAAACAAACTTTGCATACAATCAAACGAGAGTAATACTTTGATCAAACATCTTTTCACAATGAATCAAAAGATTGAATTTATTTCAATAACGATTACAATGATTGATGAATGAATGCAAACTCCCCCTCAGCCAGAGCTCAGTAGTTTGTTCGTGCAAAGAAGACGATATTGCAAAAGAGCTAATAGAACAGTACAAAGTACTGAACTATTTATAGGCACTTGCAAACCACTGAGCATCTTAGCTGACGTCACCATGAAAGTGACATCTAACCTCCTAACAAACTCTAACCTCTGATCTATACAAACACTGATGTACTAACTACTGCTATTACATTTCATTACATAAAAGATACTTAAACAGCTGCTGCATCCTTCCACAGCTGTGAACCCAGCAGTGCTTGTCCGGATCAGCAGTACTAGACTCAAGGCAGTAGATTGAATCAGCAGAGCTTTGGTCTTCCATCAGTCTTTGACATTAGGCAGTAGATGCAAGGCAGCAGTTGTAGGTCAGCACTTTGCAAGATCAGCAGATAGGAGGTCAGCAGATATGAGATCACTTTCAAGGGGAGAGATTTGTATGTAAACATCTGTTTATTCTGGATCCATTGCTCTGATCCAGTTTTGGCTTTAATTATCTGTTCCTCTGATAGGGTTCAATCCAAACACAATGAGTTCAATAATTCAATAAAACGAAACTATTTAATCCATGGTTGTGAAACAATAATTCTGTTACAACACTCCCCGACGTTTCTGCCACGATTTGTTGTTTTACGTGGTCGGGGTGTGACACTTAACGCATTGGAAACTTGGGCTATCACTGCGTGGACTGCGACACTAGCACGGCTGAAACAATTTTATTGCTTACACTATGGATATGAGTTATTTTAATCTATTATTCTATTATCAAACTTGTATACTCGCCAATACTTTCTGTATTGATATTTTAATACATGTTGCGGGCTGATAGGATGCTTGGGAATGCACGGAATCCAGCTAGGAGATGCTTAGAAACGTCACCTAGTTAACTTAGAATCTTTTGAACAATTTAAACAATATTCGTTTTGGTCTTTATTTGATACTTGTGTTGGTTGTGTTTGCTTTTAGACAATGTTATGATGAATTTGATCTAAATGTCTATTGAAACAAATAGTGTTATGGAATCTCATGAGCAATCTGAACGCTTAGTGCTCGCACCCCGATGTTTCCGCCATCGGTTGGGATGTGACAGTTGTGTTACCAAGTACTGGAACGGTTGAATGAAACTAGATTTGCTGATCTACCTCGAAATGTTTGGTGTGCGATAACCCATATCCTTTAGGGTTTCTTCCAGCATTTCCCTTGGGAAGAAGGTGGTGTCTGGGTCATCAGTCAACTGTAGGGCATCTCTAAGAGTTTCCTCCTTTAGAATGATTGTCCTATCCATCACCTTGCTTTGTATCCACATGTTGGTGCCTCTGTAGACGGTTTCTGCATTCCACCCTAACTCTTGAAGGAGTGCAGGGTAGATTGTGACATGTGTTGATATAGCATGGCCCAAAGAACTTTGCTTTAACATGTTGTATACAATCTGGCAATCCTTCCATGCAGGACCTTCCAGTTTTGACCTTAGTCTAAGGTCGTGTGTGGTGTGAAGAATGAGAGTAAAGTGCTCGGTTCTGATTTCTTTTGCCATTTGAGAGTTTTGAAAGTGAAATTTTCTGAAAAAGTTTTGAAGTGAAGGTTGTTGTGATGAAGAAAGTCTTAAAGAGTTGTTAATATTTATAGATGAAAGTGATAGTTATGCCATAAATGGTATTAACAACTAAAGATTTTCTTTTCCTTTTCTTTCTCTTCATTTAATACAATATCTGGTTCAGAGACTATATGGCAGAGTTTGAAGCCCCCATTTGTGAGTAGCATTAAATAACTAGGCGGCTACTTTTATATCCCCTAATCATTTTTATGCCCCCGTGTGTCTCTATACTCTTATGAAAGATGACGTTGCATGCTTTGGAAGTAGAAGAGAAATCAAGTTTTGCAAAAAAAATTACCTGTGACAGTTGATTTTCCCTATGGTGGCTTTGAATTTATCTTAATGCACGTGACTTTCCCCCTTTTTGATTTTTTTTAATTTAATTTAAACTATGCAAAGAAAAAAAATCAAAAACAGAATTATCTACAGTTATGTGTTTATACAAATATGAGATATGAATAAAGATGGTAAAATCATAAATTTTTTTGATAATCAGTGGTGATTCTGATGTTTTAACAGATTTTTTGATGTTTTATCAGAATTTCTGATGATTCATCAGATTTTCTGATAAATCAATAGATTTTCTAGTAAATTATCAGATTATTGGTAATTTATCAGTTTTTTTTTATATTTCACCAGATTGATGGATTTCTTTATCAGAAATCAGTTGCTTCATTCTTTGATAATCAAAATTTGCACCCTGATTATCATCAGGTTGGTTTTCAGTTTGTGACTTATTGTTTTCTGAAACATCTTCATCTTTTATGTTAACCATGTCAAGTATGCTGATTAGAAAATCATGTCTCTTTAAATCAAGAGGTTTTGTAAAAATGTCAGCAATTTGGTTTTCTGTTGGAACAAATTACATCTCTATGTTACCTTTTTCAACATGATCCTTTATAAAGTGATATCTGACATCTATGTGCTTGGTTCTAGAGTGATGAACTGGATTCTCTGTAATTGCAATTGCACTCTTTGAGTCACATAGAATGGGTATCTTTGTCAGATTTACTCCAAAATCCTTCAGCTGAGTTTGCATCCACAACACTTGTGAACAGCAACTTGCTGCTGCTACATATTCAGATTTAGCTGCTTATGTTGCAACACAGTTTTGTTTCTTACTTGCCCAACATACCAACTTTTCTCCCAAGATTTGACATGCACCAGATGTGCTCTTTCTGTCAATCTTGTATCCTGCATAATCTGCATCTGTGTATGCAATTAGTTCAAGATTTGTATCCTTAGGATACCAGAGACCGAGTTCTAATGTGCCCTTTAGATATTTAAAAACCCTTTTGACTGCTTTTAAGGGAGATTCTTTAGGATTAAATTGATATCTTGCCAGAAAACATGTAGCAAACATAATATTTGGTCTACTTGCAGTTAAGTATAACAATGATCCTATCATCCCCCTATAGGTTTAATATCCACACATGTTCCTTCTTTATCAGAATCAAGTTTGTTCCCTGTTGCCATGGAGTTTTTTAAATTGAGCAATTTTCAAATGAGTATTTGTTCAAAATTGTTTTCACATACTTAGATTGACTCAGAAATATTCAATCACTTCTTTGTTTGACTTGTACCAAAGAAAAAAGTTAACTCACCCATCATGCTCATCTCAAAGTGGATGGTCATTAATTTTTGAAACTTTTTGCAAAACTTTTCATTTGTTGATCCAAATATAATGTCATTAACATAAATTTGGACTAACAAAGTGTGACAACCCGAGTTTTCAGGGTTTTCCCTCGACACGTCACTTGGTTGCCATTCAGTTTTCGTAATTTGTTTGCGTTACAACATGTGTGTGATTTGCTGCATGATTAAGGTTGTGATTGTTAATAAAATTGTGTTATATGTAATTGTTAAAATAACTTAGGACTAGTTTATGTCGTATGTCCGTGGCCAACTTGTCACACCCCGACCGCGTAAAACAACAAACCGCGGCGGAAACGTCGGGGAGTCGTGTGGCAGAATTATTGTTTCAAAACACATGATAATTAAAGTTAAGTTTTACAAGCTTAAATTATTACATTGTCTTAGGTCAAACAAAACACATAACATAAAAGATGATAACTTTCTTGATTTTAGATTGCTAAGGCCCAAGTCGCCCTAAGTGAAGCTAACTCACATCAAACATTCGCTCCTGAAACATATATGAAAGTAAATACGTCAGCATAAAAATGCCTGTGAGTAACATAGGTTTAGTGTTGAAGATTCATGACTTTGAATGTTAAAAGAAATGTTTAACGAAAAGTAGTCATGAACCTTTTAAAATATTTTCTTGTATAAAATCATATGAAAATCAAATGATATAAAAGAATGATGTATGGTTAAGTAAATAACCAAATGAAAATAATATGTATAAAATATGTCATGTCTTGTCTTTGTTGAAGTGGTTTAGATAATGCCACGATATTCAATATAATAAAAGCACTTATATATAGGAAGTACCAGCGGTGTATCCACCATGCTTTTATCATATTATACACGTCTCGTTATTTAAATCACTTATTAATAACCATGAAATAATGTCTTGTTTAAATGTCAATGTCATGTGTAACCAATGTCCAATGTCAAATGTCCAGTATAAACCATGTCATGTATGGCGAATAAATAGTATTTACTTAAGCCAAATGCATAATGTCATGTATAAATAAATGTCTTATGTAATCAAATGTCATGTACAAAACAAAGTCTTTGAATAAACAAAAGTTTAAAACAAAATTTTTGTTTTGAAAACCATTGCTTTTATCAATATGAACATTTATACGGTTTGTCTATTGCATACGCTCAAGCCTTGAGACTGTCGGATAAACCCTTATCAGGATCAAGGTTTATCAAAAATGTATTCGGATTCTGCCATTCCTCTTCCGAAATTCCTAGAAAGCGGGAACGGGATTTGTCAAGTCCTATAGCGCTATTATGTAGGATCGTTGTGCGACCTGAATGAGTCGTTCAGAGGAGTTTTGGATCTGAATCAAAGGCGGAATCAATGAAATGGACGCTTGATTCAATTATAATGTCTCTTGTATTGATATAATAGTCTTACAGCACCTGGAGACAGTTCGGCAGCACTTCGTTACCGAATCACAAGATCTAATTCCGTATCAAATGACACACCTATGCTCACCTATATATAGTGTTGTAATTCCGTTTGAAATGGCCATTGGCAGTTTCAAGCGGAATTAGCTCCAAACACATAAAAATCAGTTTCTAGTAACCCGAGCACTGGTTTATCCTATCCTATACATGACTTGATACAAGACAAAGTCCATAGACATAGTGCACTAACAGACTCCCCCTTGGATGTTGACGAAGTCTTCAGTGTCGAGTCTTTATCATGACACATCTTCAGTCTTGATCAATCTTCATGCTCTTTCCAAATTGTCTAACACTGTAAGCATCCTTCAATCTTTATCTTCTTTGATCAACTTCTATCTTGAATGTTGTACCAGAATCTGTCTCTGGCTCTAACATTAACAGCTTCTTCAGGCTCCCCCTTTCGTCAAGCTTCCGTGCTTTAGGGATCGACACCTTGCTTTCAGGTTACCAGCTCCCCCTTGCTTTGAGCTCGTCTTCAGACTCCCCCTTAGACTCAGATGTCGGGATCGTAGTCTGGAATCTCATCTGCAATCACTCAGACATTTATAAGTATAGACATTTTAAGTTTTCAATTATCCAGAAATAGTGACCTGGCTCATTAACACTTTATAATCTAACACTCTTTAATAAATTTCAGAATCGGAAACCGATTCTATTTCATAGATTTTATCAATATAAGCATCCAAATCCCTCACAGTTAATCAGCCAAGTCCAAACTAATGACCTTGGAGATATCACAAACTGTTTTAAATTTTTATTTAAAAACTTCAAGTTTCAAATTAATGAGCTTGTTTTATTTTTCAGAAACACAATCAGCTTACTTAGATTTTGAAACTCAACACTCAAACATCGGTTGTCGAAAATAAAATAGAATCAAAAATCTTTTTGTATTTTTCTAAAACATAAAATAGTAAAGAAATATTTACAAACATATTTACAGATAATATTTTTGTTTGAGTTTGCATCAGAGAATCATATCAGATTTTGACAAGTCACAAGTACCGTTGAGCTTAGTTACACATTAAGAATTAAACAATTCACTTAGATTGTCGATATACTGATCCACTTAAATTTTCACACAAATTTCAACTGATTCAGGATACGAGTTAGATGTATTAAGAACTTAAACTCATTCATGTGTCCCACCTCTTGAATATACTCCCGTATCCATATCCCAATATTCAGTCTTACAGGTGAGTATACCTAGATGATATCTGTAAGAGGTTAAATTGCGAGGGCCGTGAGAGCTCAGGTCAGAACTTCCGTTCAGCAGAGAGATGACGGCTTCGACTTTTGGTGTGTCCCCTTTAGAGGATCTTTTCTTCAACAGCACATGATTAACATTTTTCAATGTTTCATCATTTTTATGCTGAGGGCGAGCTATATTTCAAGCAAGTAGAAAGTATTATACGGGGACTAGGTCATTGCTTCCGCAAAATCAGAAGTCCCGGGATAATACCCTAGATATCACTAAGAATAAAGACCTAGTATCTCAGAAAGAGGGGTCATTCAAACGAGATTTCAGGGGTTACCTATATATCCAAGTAGTGTTCCCCACGAAATAAGCAAGTTTGAATTTAAGTTTATATCCCGAACAAGTTTACTAAATGTATAAAAACCTATCGGCATATCATCAGTGAGACCGTTTAACGCTATATAATCATTACATTTCTTTAGCATACTGTAACTGTCTACTGATGTACTATCATTTCCTCTTTTTACACAAAAACTCAATTTTTGAATTTTTATCATGTTTTTGGCTTTTTCAAATTTTCAAATGTTTTTGGATTTTCTGACAATATTACTCCCCCTAAAATGCAAAATCATTTAAAGAAAATTTGACAACCCGATACTGATAGCTTTGTCTCGCCATCCATTTTCTGCTTCTCATGTACTGATTTGCAGAAAATCTAACATACCCCCATGATTTACAACACATTGTTATTTACAGTTTGAAAACCGTTTTTCAATCTTGTGAAATTAATCATGTTTGTTCTGCCGTGAGGGTTTCGGCATATTCAATCAACATCTTTTTGTAATTTTTGATTTTTCAAAATTTTGACAAAACAAAAACATAGTTTTGGTTTTTAAAATTTTCAATTTTTAGGGTTTTTGAAATATTGTTTATTTATGTACAGAAAACAAACAAACTCCCTGTTTCAACCAACACAGGGTTTAGCAGCCTCCTCTTCTTGTGTCAGGCTGCTCCGACATTCCTCTTCTTGACATTCAAATTTCTTCGGAAGCACCTGCGCATTCAGACTACTCAATTACTTGAACAATTTAGCCCAGGTCTGTTGGACCTTAGGCATTTCAACACAATATGCATCATTTAACTTTGGAAAATCTTTGTCATTCTGAACAAAGACTTTTTCAACTTTAACTTCAACTTTCTCATCTTTTACAGAGGTCATTTGTTTCTTAACATTCCATGTTTGACCTTTCGGAGTACCTCTTTTGTAAAAATGTGACTCTTTTTGAACATTTTGATTTTGAACAACAACTTTTGGTTTCCAAAACTCTTGGGGTTTTGTCATATCAACTGATGTTTTCCAACTTTGAGTTGTTCTGAATCTGGGTGTGTGAGAATTCCAGGTCTGTCTTGAATCGAACCTATTCGGGTTTGATTTCCAAGTTTGGTTCGAAACAAACTTGTTTGTGTTGTAACTCCAAGTTTGTTTTGAATCAAATCTGTTTGATCTTTGTTTCACATCCTCATATTTATGTTTCTCAACATTATCAGACTTCTTTTTGTCAACATCAACAGGCTTCAGATTTGGACACTTGCGTGCAAGATGCCCTATTTGATCACATTTGAAACATGTTCTCTTGGACACATCTTTGACATGTGGTTGTTGCTTTTTCTTTTGAGCATACAACTCTTCATTAGACTGACGTCTAAATTGGAGTTCTTTCTCTTCTTCTAAACTTGTTCCATGAACAAAATTCATCTTTGTCTGATAACTTGGCGGTTCATTTTTATTTCGACTTTATTTCTTTTTATAACCCAACCCAGCCTTCATGTTTTTCTTCTTGTAACCAGGTTTGTTATAAAAAGTTTTGTGACCTTTTCCAGCAAACTTTGGAATCTTAGATTTTTCAATCTCATCCATCTTGAAAACTTTGTCAATCTTGTCTGAAATCACATTCTGAATCGGGAATACAATATCTAAGAATAATTTGTCTGATCCAATCATGGTATAAACCAATCCTTTTGAATCATCATTCAAATTTTTCTCGGATTTTGAGTTTTTCAGATATCCATCATGAAAATTACCTTCATTTTCATCCTGTGATTCAGATTTACCTGTATCAACTGACTCTTCTTTCAACACACTTTCAACGACCTTACCTACCACCTCTGAATCACTAGAATCATCAGATTTGGAATAGGTTATATCAATGTTATCTGGCAATTGATCTACCATGTTGAAAGCTTTTTCGACCTTTTCATCATCATAAAATGCAAACTTTTCCGGTGGTGGAACTTGATGAAACTCTGAGCCAATGCCTTTCTTGTTTTGCTCAGACTCACCATCTCCCGGTTTTATATTGAAAATACGTTCAAGCACATATGATGACGCATGATAACTTTTTAACTTGTTATTTTCCTGTTCTAAATCAGCAATCTGACATTTTAGCTTAGCAACATCCTCAATGTAAGAATTTACAACTTGTTGCTTTATTTCATAATTTCGCTTAAACTCCTTAGTTGTTTCAGAACAGTAATTCAATCGTGATTGAACAAATTTCATTTCACTTTTCACCTTTTCATATGACTCTTTTGTAATGTGATAAGCCAATTTTATTGAATCATATTCTTTTTTCATTTCTTGATAAACAATTTCTTTTTTATCACATTCTTCTGTCATTTTCAAAATATTTTCTTTCAAACCTTCATTTTCTTTTTCTAACTTTTTACATTTTTCTAAAAGTTTTTCATCATTATCTTTTAAAACTTTTTCTTTTTCTAACATTTCTTTGCATTTATTTTTGAAAACTTCTTCTATTTTTTGTGAATTCAATATCTCTTGTTCTGAACCTTTCATCTTTTTCAGTACAAGCACTGCACGTTTCCATGCATTTCTTGCACTGTTCAACGATTTTGATTTGAGTTTCAGAATCAGGATTTACCTCAGTGATTGGCACTTTGGTGTTTGCTGTAACTTCTGTCTGATCAGCATCTTTCTGCTTTCCTTCAACACCAACCTCATCACCAGCATCACTAGCAACCTCCAAAATCTCATTCTTCACTTCAGCCAAACTTTCAATTTTCTTCTGAGTTTCTTCAACCTGCAGTTTTTCAGTAACTGCTTCTTTCACAACTTCTTCTTCTACCTTCTCTTCCTCAGCAATCTTCACATTTTCAACTTTCACAGCTTCGACTTGGACTTCCTTAGCTACCTTCTTCAAATCATCAACCAAATTCTCAATATTCTTCTCCATTCTTTCTTCATCCCTCTTCCTCAAGCACGATGTCATGACATATCTTATGTCTTTTTCATGCCTTTTCGCATATGATTTATCTTTTTCAACATTTGTGTAATATTCAACTGATCGAGGAATTATGAGAAGAATATCTTCAAAAATTATGTCTTTCTTCAGAACAACCGGTTCACCCATTCTGTTGACATAGCACTCTCGTTTTTTATCCCATCTTTTATTTATCACGGCACTTTCATACTCCTCTTGCATTTCATCCATCCTGTTCCAAGCAATGTTTCTTTCTCTGTAAGTTTTCTCACTCAGAATCTCATCTCTGGTTTTCTCTTTGACCTCAGCAACAACATTTTCTTCTTTGTTTTCCTCTTTTATTTCAGCAACAAAAACATAATGATTGCTCTTTGATGGTTTTCTGCCATGAGCTGTACTTCGAATATCCATATGATCTTCTTCTGAAAGAATCTGACTCCAATCATATCCTTCATCATCATGGATTACAGCACAAGCTCTTGACTTATCTCGAGGTTTATCTTCTATCATTTTCGGCTCTTCTTTGCTTCGGTGGTAAATTACCTTTTGGTAATAATCATCATTGAATGGATGTTCATTTCCATCAACCGCAGAATTGTTGCATTCTCTTTTGAAATGACCTTTTTGCTTACATTTGAAGCAGGTCACTTTGGACTTATCAAATCCAAGTTTTGTTGAAGCACCGCCTAATGATTGTTTCCCAGTAATTTCCATATATCTCTGAGCTCTGCAGATGCAACTTGCCAAACACCAGCGAATATCGATAAGTTCTATCTCTTCCGGATCAATCTGGTCATAGTCTTCTTTAGTTAACTCCGAGTTACCAATTTTTCCTGCAACTAGACCTTCATACGATTCCAGAACAGATGCAAGAAAACTCATTTGTTGCTTGGCTGCATTAATGCTCATTGTCGGGGAATTCTTCAATTTGAGAGCAATGTTGCACAGTACCTCCTCTGATTCTTCAGAAATAGCTTTTGACGATGAATGATAACCCGGATCGTAACTTGATGAGCTTTTCTGAGGTTCTTTTGTCCTCTCACCATTGAATGCTGTCTTTGGTGATTCTCCAACTTTCACCGAAGGTAAATTACCTTTGTAGTAGAGACCAACATTCTGTTGATGTGAAGAACTGCTCATCTTGTTCTGCTTTTGCAATTCAAGCTCATGACTTTCTATCTTTTCTATCAAGACATCAAGAGAAATTGTATCATATAAAGCATCATTTTTCAATATGAATACAAACGTTTGCCACTGATCAGCTCGTGGTAACGCTTCTATGATCTTATAAGTTATTTCTTCTCTAGTTTTAACAATACCAAACTGATCAAGTTCAAATTTTAAATGACCAAATCTCTCTATCATTTGTCTAACTGATTCATCTTTCAAACTATCAAACAAATCAAATTCTTTCTTTAATAATGCAATTTTATTTTTCTTGATTTGTTTACCCCCCTCAGCTTTTACCCGTAACGCTTCCCAGACAGATTTTGATGACCCGTCATGTTGCAATAAAGCAAACATATCATTTCTGATTGAAGATTGAATTAACGCAATCATTCTCTGTTCAGCTGAGAATTCTCTTTTGTCATCTGCTGATAAATTTTTGAGCGGGGTTTCTTATCCTTTATCATTGGTCGGCCTTTTATAACCAAACTCCAAACAGAACCAGCTTTCATGAGCATAAGCTTTTGCCCAGTTGATGAACCGATCTTTCCACCAAGTGTAATCTTCAATGCTTTCAAGAGTTGGTGGTTTTGAATGTGTGCCATAAAAGTTATCATGTTTAATGTTCTCATTGATCGCTTTTGTAAGGGTTTTTGGTGTGATAGTTGAGATTTCAGAAGACTCAGATGTAAATGCGTTGTAGAACGTATTGTAGAACTCTTCAGCCATGATGTGAAATTCTTGAATTACCTGGAGACAGAAACAATCAAACAAACACAATCAGTTTAAACAATATCAAACAACTTGAAATAAACTGACACTCAGTTGACGTGAAATGATCTTGACGCGGAATATCCACTTTCAAACCGAATAGTGATCTCAAGCGGAATCACTTTGGTGCGGAATAACCCTGTTCAAACGGAATCACCTGACTGACAACTTCAAACGAAATCAATACTTGAAGCGAAATCAGAACTTCAAACGGAATCAGGACTTTCAAACGAAATCACTTGTTTCAAACGAAATCTTCAAGCGGAATTACAATTTTCAAACGGAATTACCCTTTTCAAGCGGAATAAGATGTAATTCAAACGAAATTAGTAATTTTAGTAATTTCGTATGAAATTGCCTCAATTTTTCAAGCGAAATCAGTATGCTCGTTCAAACATAGTGCACTAACATAGTGCACTAACATATTACATACTCCCGAGCACTGGTTTATCCTATCCTATACATGACTTGATACAAGACGAAGTCCACAAACATAGTGCACTAACATATTACATACTACCGAGCGGCGTGATCAATGTTAATGAATGTACTACTAACCCGTTAAACATACCAAATGTCCTTTTCAATGTAAGCATGTCATGAAAATGTCTTTGTAAAACCATGTAATAGATATACTAAGTCAATATGCCAATAAAATGTCTTGAAAATTTGTATTATGTGTACAATGTAACAAAATATGTATAAAGTCATGAAAACGGAAAGTAAAGTTATGCACATATGCTTCATCCCAAAACATTTGAAAAACGTAAAATAGGGGAACTATGTGCTCACCTTTGGGTGCGTTTTTATATGTTAACACAATCCCTCAAATTGTTTATTCGTCCTAAATTAAATAAGAACGATTTAATAATCAAAATTTCATAAAATACCTAAGTTTCTCTGATACTTAGAATTTTCACATAACTTTGAGATTTTCTCAAAAACTTATTATTTTTTATTATGTTGGTGAATTTATATATATATGAGTTCATATATATATTTTAAGAACTTTGCGACTTGAACGATTTTATTGGTGACCCTCATCACGTAATAAGCAATATATCTATGATTTGCGCGTCGTAATATATATACTCAAACGTGACATACAAATAATAACGTAATACACATAATCTTGTCAAGTATTAACATGTAATCATACACATATTAAAAAACACATAACACATTGTAACACATAAAATTTACACATGAACAACCCATTCTAGTGTACATTGAAAAACGCGTATTTTAGCGATTCGGTAACGTGTTTGGGCGTCGGAAGTCATGTATGACTAACCAAACACCAAGTAAACTTAATATAAGTTAAAATACTTATTTTTATATCAAAAATATCATTTTGGTTACTGATCTAAAACAGTTTTATAAAAATCCTTCAAAAAGCTGATTTTTAACCGTTTTACCGCATAGTTTTGCATCAAACGTTACCATAACCATCCCAAATCGTAACGACTTGATATTTAACATAACCCATGTTATTTACTGAATAAAATAGTGGTTATACTCATGATAGTGCAGGTCTCACATAAACCACATAAATCATACAAATTTCACATATTTTACAACTTTCTAAGCTATATGTACAACATGCAAAGCTACCAAACCTATGACAAAGTTTCATGCAATTATAATATATCAAATAATGTTATTTTTAGTGTTTATAATCTGTTTTAAAATATTTTTGTCATACAATCATTTTTTATCATTTCTTGAGCTTTAAATCAACATGCATGCTTATGTACAAGTATCTAAAGCACACTTATCATATTATCATTTCATATGAATTTAAATGCATCAAACATGTAATTTATTCATGTTTACTTACTGATTTGATTGAACATTCATCACATCATGCACAAATCATCAAACACTTGCATTTTAACTATCATTCAAGAACATGCAACAACTTAAAAATTCTCAAACGTGTCTGATAAATTTTCGGCCATTTACATGTCAATATACTAACATTATTTCAAATTATAACTCATGATTCAACCATTTCTTTATATCTCTAACATATTTGCACAAAATCTTGTTCATGCAAGCAAACACCCTAAACAAATATGTATCAAAAAAATCAAACTAAATCTCAAATACATACCCACATACATACATACAGTTATATATATACACACATATACTTCCATTTTCATTTTGTGTAAAAACCCATTTCTTTTTAGTTTCAAGTTAGTGAATAATTCAAGAACCTTGAGAAACTTCTATCATCATTAACAACACCAAAAATCAAGAATAAGGATTTCAAAATAAATTTTACACCTTCAAGATTTTTGATGGGTTTTTGACAAAATGTGATGATATGGAGCTTGGTTCTTGCTTGGAATCACTTGAAAACACCTTAGGATCTTCAAAAGTGCAAGGAAACACCTTGGAAGAGACTTGGATCTTGATTTGATAAAAATTTCGAAAATGAGTGTGTGTATGTGTGTGTTATGGTTTGGGGGAGAGAGAGAGGAGTGATTTTTTTGAATTCATGGTTAAAGGGAGATTATGTCTTGGAATGAGAAGATATGGAGGATTCAAGGCTTTGCATGTGTAACACTTGTCAAAGGAAGGAAAAAAGTGGCACTTCTTTCATGTATGTACATGACAACACACACATACATATGCCTTTTTTTTAAAATGAATCATATGTAGGCTAAAAACTTGTATTTAACTGGATACCGAGTATTTTATCTAGCGTTTTATTCCCGGTTTATGGCGTTTTAAATTATTTTTATAATTCTATAAAATAAACTCACCAAATTATTACTGAAATAAATATCGGTTGCCGAGACTGGCTGCGTTGTCTGCGTTTCGCAGTATACGCACTGTGTTGCGCAGTAACACGCGGTACGTGCTTAATCTTGAAAAATAACGTTTTTAAGCGTTTTGATTTATTTTTCAACATGGAAATGATTAAAAATAAAATTTTAATCATAACATAATATTTTTTGGATTTAAATATTATCCGGGCGGTCACCAACGTTCGTTTCGCAGTTTTGTCGCAATTAGTTCTTAAGTTCGAATAAACATGTTTTTGACATACCAGATCCTTTAAAACTTATTTCTAAGTTATGTGAAGGGTATTTAGGGTATGTTTGGCTTATGTCACTGTTCCAGAGTGTACGTCACGTTAAACTGATTACGTTTACGTAACAGTTTACGATTTCAGTTCCAGAACAGGTTTGAGAGTTCAAAATTGAACAATGATTGAAAACGTGTAAATGTCACAAATAATTAAACAAGTATTGAAATTAAAACACCATTTTCATTAAATACAAAGTTGTTCGGAACAGTTCAAGGATTAAAATACACAGATGTCACACAACTCCATCTCGACGAAACCCCATCCGACGAAACACTGGAGTTTTGTCGCCACCCCCTTGACGAAAGATACTCTTTCACCGTAGTTGGCTTCGGCCCAGATCCAAGCACGGCCCAACTCCCTCTGTACATATATTTAGGAATCTTTAGCGAACCCTAGCACTATCTTTTTCCCCTCTCCCATTGATCGGCGGCAGCCCTCTAGACCGAATAATTTTCCTCGTGAAACTCGGTTAGTATGTTTACCATATGTTATTAAGATTTCTAGTAAACAAGATTCTATGTGTGGTGCCTTGATTGTTAGAATAAATTAATGGTTGTGATTTTAATCATATGTGTTGCAAACTGAGTTGTGATTTGATTTAACAAGTGCACATGATGCTTTTAGGAGCCTTGATTTACTTGATTATATGATTGCTTGATGATGTTGACTATGATCAGAATTAGTTGAGATCATGTTGTTGTTCGATATGTTGTTAACCCACTTTAGGAACTGTTATGTAAATGAATGAATTACTACATGTGAATGATGAATGTTTGAGGTTGACATTGTATGATTGATTAGGATAGAGTATGCTTCTGTGCTAATATTAGATGATGAAATTGCTGGTTTGCGATTAGGGATTTGCAGGAAACTGTTAGAATCCAGGTTCACCACGACGAAACATAGGAGAGTTTCGCCGGCTGGATTCCGACGAAACGTATGGGAGTTTCGCTGGCTGGATTTCCGACGAAACATATGGGAGTTTCGCCGTCAGCTTAGACCCGACGAAAGTTGATCTTCCGTCACCTGGATGTTTCGTCGTGTAAGGATACTAGCTGGACAGTAGGCACCGATAGTATTGACTTTGGACGTGGTTGTAGGATGTAGAGTTTTGAGTTGTTTATGACGCTTGTGATGTGAATATCTGGTTACATGGTTTCGGTTACTGCATGACAACAACACCAATTAAAACAAGGAAGTTGTTATTTATTAATGAGAATAACCAACTCACTGTTGAATGCTAATATGTGATATGTATGCTATGTGTGTATAGTACGATGACTTTGTGAATAAGAACATGTGAAACATGTATCATTGATGCAAACCTGTGTGTGTGACTTGAACACCTGTTGGGTGACAACCATAAACTATTATACATGACGATGAGTATTTAGATTCATGAAACACTGCTGTAAGTAGAGCACTTTTATGTTAACCACTGTTAAGTGATTGAGTTGCATGTGAAGCCCGTGCACTTGTTATATGACTTCATGATAAAGGTTATAGATCAACGGATTGTATATTTAAACGGTTACGATGCGTATAAGAATGTGTGTCTTCCTTGTCTGCTACTTGTGTAACGTGTACTTTAGATACGTGATATGTGTGAACACTATACTGATTGTCTTTGGTAACCATGGTAGGGTTTGGTTGACTGACTTGGAATGGGTAAACTAACTTGTTAAATACCGAGCAAATCTAAGGTGAGTTCACTGCTCTTTTTCCAAGCATACGTCCCGGGGAGGGATATCTGGTAATTGTTCCGGGGAGGAACGCCGGGTTGTTGGATGTTGGTTATTACACTCATTTCTATCATATAAGACCCCTTACATCTACCGATAGTTACTGGGGAGGCAACGAGGTATTTAGTTGATAGCGCTATTAGGTTTGGCACCCTCACACCGTACCGGGGAGGACGGGCGTGAACTAATTACCTTAAATCATGACCAATGTTTTGATAGAGACATTGGGGTTGGGAAAATAAATCTTGTAGCCATCTACGGTAATCGAGTTAATAACAACATCAAATCAAATCATTGAACTGTTTTATACACATATCTGGTAACTAAACGCGTTAACAAAACTTTGAACTCACCAGCGTCGTCTGACACACTTGTCTGAATGCTTGCAGGATTGTAGGTTTCATTGGTGCTTGTTGTCTGGGATGCTGGAGTGGTCATGGGTCGAGATACATGGAATCTCAATACAAGTTTAATGGTTTATGTACACATGGTTTACAAAACACTTAACAAATGAGTTATGCTTCCGCTATATACAATGAATGATATGTAACGTTTGTAACACTTTTTGTTAATGAATGAAAGTTTTATTTAAATATATTTATGAGTTCAATGTGATTGGTGGCTTGGATCCTGGTACGTCACACGCCTCGCGGGGGTTTCCGCATGTGGTATTTTGGGGGTGTGACACAAAGTGTGGCCCTTTTGTGTTTTAAGAAAAAGAGTTGTATCAATAGTACCTTTTGTGAAGCCAGAATTGAGTAAGAAGTTTGAAAGTGTTTTATACCATGCTCTAGGAGCTTGCTTCAAACCATACAAGGCTTTGTTTAATTTATAAACATGGTTTTGAAATTTAGGATCAACAAAGCCTTCAGGTTGATGCACATAAACTTCTTCCTCAATCTTACCATTTAGGAATGCAGACTTTACATCCATTTGATATACTTTGAAGTCTTTAGATGCAACATAAGCAAGAAAGATTCTTAATACTTCTAATCTGGCCACTGGTGCAAAGGTTTCATCATAGTCAATACCTTCTTGTTGACAATAACCTTTAACCACTAACCTTGCCTTATTCCTTGTTATTATGTCATTTTCATCTGATTTGTTTCTAAATACCTATTTTGAGCCTATGACAGATTTGTCATTTGGCTTTGGCACCAGATCCCATACCTTACTCTTTTCAAACTGATCAAGCTCTTCTTGCATTGCTTGAATCCAGTCTGAGTCATTAAGAGCTTCTTTGACAGACTTAGATTCTATCTTGCTTAAGAACCCAACAAAAGCATACTCATGTGCTGTGGCAGATCTTGTTCTCACACCATCTTCTGGATTACCAATGATTTCAGTTTGAACATATCCTTTTATCCATCTCAACTTGTTGTGAAAAGTTGTTGGTTCTGATGGATTTGAAGTTTCCCCCTGAACATTTGCCTCATTAGTATTTAATGTATCAAAATTTTGATTGTTAGATGTATTTTCATTGTTCTGATTCAAGGTTTCTGATACATTTTTCATTTGTTCTGCAGGGTTAGCACATGAATTTTCTATAGATTTATCTGTGAGATTTTGATCATGTCCTATAAATTCTTCTGTTACTATTTCAAAAAGATCTTCAAGTTTTTCTTCTTTATCAGAAAAGTTTATTTCCTTCATATATTCATCACAAACTTCTGTTTCTGATGAATCATCAAAAGATACATATAAACTTTCTCTGATTGTCGTTGTATTTAAGATAAAAATTCTATATGCTTTTGAGTACATTGAATAACCAAGAAAAATACCCTTCTTTGCTTTTCTATCAAAATTTTCAAGACTTTCAAAATCATTGAAAACAAAACATATACAACCAAATGTGTGCAAAAAATTTACACTTGGTATTCTACCATTTATAATGTTGTAGGGTGTTTTATTATGTATTTTGTTGATTATGGATCTGTTTTGGGTAAAACAAGCATTTGCTATTGCCTCTACCCAAAAGTGAGTGGGCAGTTTTGCATGAGCAAGCATTGTTCTGGCTGCTTCCACTAAGGTTCTGTTCCTCCTTTCTACCACTCAATTTTGTTGAGGTGATCTTGGAGCAGAATAATCATGAGAGATTCCTTTCCTTACAAGGAAGTTCTCAACTTTTGAGTTCTTAAATTCTGTTCCATTATCTATTCTGATCCTTCTGGCTGACAATTTTAAAAGATTATCAATTTTCTGATATAATTTATGATCAGATCTGGAGTTTCACTTTTTCTTTCTTAAGAACTCAACCCATGTGTATCTGGAAAAATCATCTACTATGACAAGTATGTACTTCTTTCCAGAAAAGATTTCAGTGCTTATGGGTCCACAAAGATCCATATGCAAAAGTTCAAAATTTTGTGTTATAGAAGATTCAGAAATTGTTTTGTGTGAACTTCTTTTAGATTTACCCATTTCACAAGCTTCACAAATTTTATCCATCTTTGAGGATATGAAAGGTAATCCTTTTACTAGTCCTTTGTTTGCTAATTTGCTTAAATTTTTAAAGTTTAAGTGGGCTAATCTTTTGTGCCATAGCCAACTACTACCTTTGATTTTTGCTGAAAATAAACATAATTTTGGATGTTCATTTTCCTCTTTAAAATCAAAATAGTAGATTGACTGTCTTATTCTTTTTCCACTTAAATAGGTCTTATTATCATCCATACCAATTAGCAAACATTTTTCTGGTAAGAAGGTTACCTTAAAACCTTTGTCACAAAATTGACCACAACTCCGCAGATTGTACTTTAAGCCTTCCACATAGACTACTTTTTCGATGGTCAAACATCCATACTTTATACATCCATACCCCAAAATCCTCCCTTTCACTCCATTCCCAAAATTAACCAATTTACCCAGTTTTGAAACAAAATTACTGAGTAAGCTCATGTCCCTAGTCTTGTGCTTGGAGCTTCCAGAATCGCAGTAGCAGATCTGCTGCACATGATGGTCCTGAAATGGTAAAGCTAGAGGTTTTTGGTACCCAGACTTGCTTGGGTACTTTTTCTGATGAAGTTTTAATTAGATTGTCTTCTTTTGATGAACTTTCATCAGAATATCTGTTGCATGCTGAGCCATGAACATATTTTTTAATTTTTGTTTGGAGTTGGTGTTGAACCAGCTTCAGAATGTCAACACACATACAAGTTTCTTTATCAGAAGTTTCTGATTTCTCTACTTGTGATGGAACTGTTGGATATTTTTGAAATTTTGAGTGAATCACTTCTGGAGTTTTTAAACACTTTTGTTTGGATTCACTCCTTTTTGCTTTTAAGTTGAGTTTTGAGATATCAAAAGAGTTCTCAGAACTTATTGATCTGCATGATTCTGAATCAGATTCTGATGTAAATTTATTAGAAATCTGATGTGTTGCTTTCACAAAGGTAGTGGGTTTGATTTCATTTGTTTTTACATACCCTAAACCCTTACCTCTGTTCTTTGATGTAGTTTCAATAAAGTTAATGAATTCATTTGCTTGTTGAAAACCCTTTACATTTATTTCTTTATCATGAATTTTCTTGTATAGATATTTCCTTTCTTTTTCATAAAATTCATTTTTTGCTCTGTGATCTAAGCTCTCTTATATCAGTAACTGGTTTTCAATTATAACTTTATTCAGGGTTCTTTGCA
Organism: Helianthus tuberosus; assembly: GCA_030545235.1. Taxonomy (NCBI): domain Eukaryota; kingdom Viridiplantae; phylum Streptophyta; class Magnoliopsida; order Asterales; family Asteraceae; genus Helianthus; species Helianthus tuberosus. The sequence continues at coordinate 88,427,379 of CM060356.1, read as the reverse complement.
ACTCATCAGATTTTTTTACTTTCTGATTTCTGTTTATCTTGTAAACTTAGAAAATCTAACATGAGTTTGTTTAGTTTTTGTTCAAGGTCAAGATTATCTAGATTTACCTTATGTTTTGATGTTTCAGGCAGTTCACCAGAAAGTGCCATGAGATAGAAGTTAGCCATTTCTTCTTCTTCATCAGAAGAGTCATCAGTCAGCCATGTATCTGTCCCTGCTATCAAATTGACTTGTTGTTGCTTCTTTGTTTCTTCTTGCTTCTTCTCATAGTATGCAACATCCTTTAGTTTCTTAGTTTTGCACTCTGATGCATAGTGACCCTTTTATTTACATTTGTAACACACAACTTCTGTTTTTCCCTTTTCCTTTGATCTTGCTTCATCCCTAGATCTTCCTTCCATTCTTCCTTAATCACTTTTCTGGTATCTTTGGCCACCTCCCCTTAACCTATGCTCAAAAGTTTTGGTGAGCAGTGCAATTGCTTCAGCTAAAGCAGAAAAATCTGATGATGTATCAGAATTTTCAATATTTTGGCAGTTTGAGGTTTATGGATCATTGATGGGTGTTCTTTGTGAGTTTGAGATTAAAGCTAAAGATCCCCCTCTCTGATTTGATTCTTCATATATCTCTTCTTCTCTGGGGACCAGAATGCTATATAAGTCATGAAGACTCATATTACCTAGTTCTAAAGTGGAGGACAAAGTCATAGTTAGACTTCTCCATTCTCTAGGCAAAGCATCCAGAAATTTTATATTCCTTTCATCAATTGATATTATAATGCCAAATTTCTTTAGCTCATTCAAAAGTTTAGCAAATCTATGATAAGTTTCATAAAGTTTTTCATTTGGTAAACTTTTAAATCTTTCATAGGAGGAAACACAGTTTGTTCTTTTGTTTCTTTTCATCCTTTCCCCTCCTTCACAAAGATTTTCTAATTGATCCCATATCTCTTTAGCTGATGCACATGCATCAATTTGAGAGAATATGTCATTAGGAAGAGCCATTATTAAAAGTGATTTTGCCCTTTCATCTGCAGCCATCAGGTCCTTGTCTTCTTGGCTCCAAAGACTTTCACTTTTGGGAGCCAAGTAGGCAGGGACTCCTGGTGATTGATCTGTTGGTGGAATAGCTGGTATTTCAGTCGTTGGTACATATGGACCCCTTACAATGGATTGAAACAGAGTTTGGTCACGTCCATTAAGAAAGTTGACCATCCTAATTTTTCCATTGTGGATATTCCTCTCTGGCCAAGGTCGGAGGTTTAGACATTGAACCAATGTTGAAAGAATTATTCCACGTTTGAAAGTTTTCCATATTTAGAGAAAAAGAGATGAGCAATTGATCGTTTGAAAATGATTTATTCAATGTGCTCTGATACCAATTGTTGGTCCCAGTTGGACTTAAAAAACTTCCTTTCACATAATATGGCAAGTGATTTCAACAAGTATGAAAATAGTGTGCGAAAATAGAAATCAGATTTTCAAGAAACAAGACCTACAGAATTTTCAAGTTTATATCACTTTGAAACAAAATGGTTTACAAAGTGATTGTGAGGTTATTATCTATTGCAAACGAATACTTATGTAATTCTGAGGTGAAAGGACAATGGAGTTTTTGTTGTATGTATTGAATGCTTGGCTTAACTCATCGTCCTTTGCTTGATGAGCTTTCAATTTATAGAAAGCACAGAGGCATGAATAAACATTTGGTTATTCATGCATATGTCCTGCACAAAGTAGCTTCTTAACATATTCATTGGATCCAATTATCAAGTTGCCTTAGTCATCATGAGATCCAATAATGTCAAGTTGCTTCGGTTATTGTGGCAGGGTAGAACTCATTCAAACAACTGGGGTTTATCAGAATTTCTGATAACCACTTCATCAGAAATTCTGGTGAACAAATCATCAGAAAGTCTGATGATCAGATTTGCCAAAAACTGATGATATTTCATTAGAAATATCATCAGATCCATCAGAATGACCTTTTCTGATAATCTTCTCTTATTCTTGATCAGCTTCTAATACTTTGAAGAAGATGTGTTGTTCTTTTCAATCATCCTATCTTGTTTCTTCTTATTGTTTGATCTTCAGGACTTTATCTTCTTCTTTAGATCAGGCTGAATTGGTTTTTTTTTCAATACTTACAAATAAAGTTTCCTAACAAATCTCTTACAAGTTTAAAAGATTATAAGGCTGAAAAGCAATTAGATCGTCAGATTAAAGTTGTGAGATCAGATAGAGGCGGTGAATATTATGGAAGACTTACTGATGTGGGTCAAGCTCCTGGTCCATTTTATGAGTTTTGTAAGGGCCAGGGGATTGTGAACCAATACACCATTCTTGGTACACCATAGTAGAATGGTGTCGCTGAACGAAGAAACCGTACTCTTATGAACATGGTGCGTAGTATGTTAGCCAACACTAATTTACCATTATTCCTCTGGACTGAAGCATTAAAAGCAGTGGTTGATATACTTAATAGAGTTCTTTCTAAGTCTGTCCCTAAAACTCCTTATGAACTTTGGACAGGAACGAAACCGATTCTGTATAGGGCTTCATTGCTGAAGAAAAACTTTATAATATTTTCCTGAGGAAACTTGACCCTAAAACAGTTACCTGTTTCTTTATCGGGTATCCCGATCACTCATATAACAACCCTCCTAAAATAATTCCAACACCCCTAAAATATTTAGAACACCCCTATACATCCTAAAATACATCTCGTATACGAAAACTGGTCCTAAATACCTTTGATTTTACAAAAATAAAATAAAATCGAAATTCTTGTGGCATTCGCGGGCCGCGAAGACTCAGTCTTCGGCTTACGCGGGGCGCGACAGCTGGCCACCTGCCCGCACCCCCTGATGCCACGTGTCAGGTGGTGTGTCAAAGCTATGTGTATGACCGGACAAAGCTAGGCCCTACACACCCTACGTCGCGGGGCGCGAAGACCCCTTATGTATCCTTCGCGGGCCGCGAGGAAGTCAAGGTCAGACCCTATAAATAGGATCGATCAACTTCAGTTGCAACTTGCTCATTCACGCAATTCTCTCTCTAATTTCTGAATAGTAGGCATAATACCCGGGCATTATACCCACTAAATTAGCGAAGCTCTGCCTCGTTGTAAGTATTTTAACCCCCGGTTACGTATTAGATACGCTGCCCGATTGATCTAGTGCTCCGTAACGGTTGTCGAGGTTCTGCCCGACGTAGTTGTTGGAGTTCTGTCTCGGGGAGGGTATAACTAATGTAAATATTGGGTTATTATACTAACACGTGTGCATTGTTTAATTTATTATATTATAACCAGGAAACCACAGGGAAAAATCTAAAATAACAATGTGAGTAATCTCCTTTTTGTAAACCTTTTTGCAAACTGTTTTTACGAAACCTCAATGTTTTAAATTATATTTCACAGTGATTGAGTATTTGTAATTCTACAATTATCATCGGTATGTTGGGGTTTTGTATACAAAATTTGTTACTACACTGTGAGTAGTAGCATGACCACAAGTCGGGTTGACAGTACCGTGGGTGGTAATTAAAGTAGAATGGTAAAAAAATGTAAATGTTGGATTGCCCTCAATACTATACCAGGATAAAACCTGTTTTGATTAAATTGGGATTCACTCACCAGTATTTCCCACTGATAAAATGTTTTAAACGCATTTCAGGTAACAAAATGTGAAAGCCAATTAAAAGCCAGCTGGACAGCACTGAAGGCTTGGAAAAATGTGGCTATAAAAGTTACCTAAATAAAGAAAGATGTTTTATTCAATAAATTAGGGTTTATCCCTATAAACATGTTGTAATGAAAACTTGGGAATTTCCCATGTGCTTACTATTATGAAAATGTGGTATTTTACTCTGATAAAATATTTCCTAACTACGGTCCTGATAAAATTACCGCTGCCAAACTAATAAACACCGATACCACCATCTCTGAGTAGGCCGCGACCGCTCGCCTCCCCATGCAGAGGTCGGGGGTTGAGACAGAAGGTGGTATCAGAGCCACAGCCACTAATTTCAGCCACAGAAGTGTTCTGCTGACACCAAAATTTTATCTGTTATGTTAGGAAATTATCTACGGGATTATGTGCGTATATTATCGTTTTGTGTTATTTGACAATTTGTTAGTTTACAGTATGAGTGATCAATGACCCTCGGACGCTTACCGTTAACTGTCTAGTTCACCTAAGGACGAAGGAACTTCTTCCCAGCCTACCCCCTCGGGGTATTCAGCTGACATAGAAGAAGGGATCTTTGTATTTAAGGCACAGTTCGAAGAATCATTCCCTCCCAAGAAGAAAGGATGGTTCAGTCGGGGAACGCACGAGCGTAGAAAAAGAATGAGAAAGTTACAGCAACAGCGGGCCTTAGCAGCGGTGAATAGAGAAAAGAATGCTCAAACCCAGGATATACTCAATAGGAGATTAGCTAATTTTCATATATTAGCTACCACAGCTGCTGACCTAAATCTAGAACAACTTATTGCACCTCAGCCATTACCATTGTTTCCCACACAACCCATGGAAATTGAACCAGACCCAGTATAACAGCCTCTAGTTCCTGCTTTTGACCCAGCCGAAATCCTTAGAGTCCCAGCACCCCATCCTCCAGATTATGACCCATGGTTTGACGACCATAGGGATCCAACAACTTTACCCAATAGAGGAACCCATGCAAAACCCAGTAGCACCTTATCCCAACCTGGACCATCTAGACCCATATTTTGATAATGACCAATATATCAGGGAGATCCTAGAGAACCCATACCCACGGGAGGAACCGATGCCCGAGTACCCTGAACCGATACCAGCACCCACACCACCCATGAGTACTGAGAACATACAGGAACTCCGAACGTTTGGTGGGGAGTTGTTAGATGAAAGTGAAAGGATAAGACAAATAGGTGAGAGGCTCGTTTGGAAGTATGACGAGCGCAATATGCAGTATTGGATGGACCCCCACTAAGTAGTAATAATAATAATAATAATATAAATATATATATATATGTGTGTGATTGAATATATATATATATATATATAATAGATAATCATATAGCTACTGATGCCTACTAGTATTGTATTTTAAATTCCAGTTATGGTTTGTACTAGACGCATATATATAAAATAGAGTAAAGGTCGCAATGTACGACGATTTTGACCAATCTGTTTGTGTTGTGAGATTGTTTGCATTTAATATTGTTTTGCGATATTAATACTTGGTAAATGTTTATAATCCAGATGGACAACGCATCAAATCAGGAAAACCAGAATAATGAAAATCAAATAAATAACAGTGCAATTCGACACATAGTAACCCAAGGATTTAGAGATGCTATGCCATATATCATCCAAAATGTTAAAAAAGCGTAAAATAATAACAGTAATGGTGGAAGTAAACGAACACATGCTGAACCTAGTCACAGCGTGAACAATGGACCATTACTTCAAGTGCCAATTCCAAAAAGAAGAAAAACCATGTCTTATGGTTGTTTTTATAAAGAATTCTGGTCTTGCAAACCAATAGAATTCTCTGGCAATGAAGGGGCCATTGCAGCTCTACGCTGGATAGAAAAGACTGAGGCAGTCTTAAAAATAAGCAAGTGCGCAGAAGAAGATAAAATCATGTTTGCTTCCAATTTATTTAAGAATGCAGCTCTAGAATGGTGGAACACTATTCTCCAATCTAAGGGAAGTGACAGGGTCTATAATATGGAATGGAATGAGTTTAAGAACATGGTGGAACGAAAATTATGTCCTCCCAATGAAAAGGAACAGATAACTAATAAATTCTTAAACTTTAGAATGACTGGAGTAGACAGCAAGGGTTACCCCACTACATTCTTTGAATATGCTAGAATAGTGCCAACCCTAGCATCACCAGAACCGGTGTTAATCTCCCATTACATCTGGGGATTAATTAGTGAAATTAGACACGTAGTCAAGGCAGCTAGACCACAAACTATAGAAGAAGCTGTAGAGCTAGCAAATACCTTGACTGATGAATTAGTACGTACCCAAGAAGAAAACCAAAGAAAGAACCTAGCTCAAAGGCTTACCCAGGAATTTCGCTACAGTAATTCCAACCGTGGGAAAAATATAGGTTCTACCTCTACACCTTACTATAAAGCCTGTAAGAAGAAGCATTCAGGAAAATGCTCCACCTACTGCAACTACTGCAAAATACCAGGACACAAGGAAGAAGATTGTAGGAAGAAACCCAGTAATGGAGTATGCTTCAACTGTGGAGAAAAAGGGCATATCAAGCCGAATTGTCTGAAACTAGCTCCAGCCAAGAACAACAAAACTACTAAGAATGCTAGATCATTTGTTCTGGCAGCCGAAGAAGCAAAGATGATTCCGGACGTGATCGCCGGTACGTTTTTAGTTAATGATGTTTTTGCCAAAGTATTATTTGACTCTGGTGCGAACCAAGGTTTTATTAATACTTCATTTTGCAAACTTCTCAATCAACCATTAACTAAACTCCAGCAAGAATGTTTAGTAGAAACAGCAAATGGAGAATCCATTAAGATTACTGAAATCTTGTAGGGAGCAAGAATAGAATTTTTAAATCAAAAGTTTATTGCAAATCTTTACCCAATGAATCTGGCAGGATTTAATATTGTACTAGGAATGGATTGGTTAATAGCCAATAAAGCCAGTATTCTATGTGATCAAAAGTCAATACAAGTAAATTCACCAAAAGGTGAAAAGATCACAATTAAAGGAGATAAGCCAACTAGATCCACGAAATTAATCTCTGTGATGAAAACTGCAAGTTGTGCAAGAAAAGGATCACTAGTGTATATGATTTCCATAGTCATTCAAACTAAAGGAAAGGAATTGAAAGATATCCTCGTAGTATCTAAATTTTCAGATGTATTTACAGAAGAACTACCAGGACTACCGCCAGATAGAGAAGTCGAATTCAGAATTCATCTGCTACCAGGAACAGCACCAATTGCCAAGGCACCCTACCGTTTGGCACCCGCAGAAATGCAAAAGCTAAAGAGGTAGTTAGACGAACTATTGGAGAAGGGATTCATACAGCCAAGCTCATCGCCATGGGGAGCACCAATCTTATTCGTCAAAAAGAAAGACGGATCAATGCGTATGTGCATTGATTACCGAGAATTGAACAAAGTCACGATTAAAAATCGGTACCCATTACCAAGAATCGATGATTTGTTTGATCAGTTACAAGGAGCTCGATTTTTTTCTAAAATCGATTTACGCTCAGGATATCATCAATTAAAGGGTACAGGAAGAGGACATTCCTAAGACCGCTTTCAGAACAAGGTATGGCCATTATGAATTTACTGTCATGCCATTTGGTTTAACCAATGCCCCAGCCGCATTTATGGACATGGTAAACCGAATATGTAAGTCATATTTGGATAAATTCATAATTGTCTTTATAGATGATATTCTCATTTACTCTAAAAGTAAAGAGGAACATGCAGCGCATTTGCATGCACTCCTAAATTTACTGAGAAAAGAAAAGCTTTATGCTAAATTTTCGAAATGCGAATTCTGGTTAGAAGAAGTGCAAATTCTTGGACATTTAGTTAATCATGAAGTAATTCATGTGGATCCCATAAAGATCAAGGCAATTACTAAATGGAAAGTCCCTGAATCACCAACGGAGGTTAGAAGCGTCCTAGGATTGGCTGGTTATTATAGAAGGTTTATCCGAGATTTTTCTAGGATAGTCATTCCCTTAACAAAACTAACCTGTAAGTCTGTTAAGTTTTAATGGGGACCAAAACAAGAAGAAGCCTTTAGAATTCTTAAGCAAAGACTAACCAACGCACCCATACTAGTGTTACCAAAAGGAACTGAAGATTTTGTAGTCTATTGTGATGCTTCTAAGTTAGGTTATGGATGTGTGTTAATGCAACGTCAAAAGGTTATAGCCTATGCCTCTAGACAACTTAAGAATCATGAAGAGAATTATACAACTCATGATTTAGAATTAGGAGCCATAATTTTTGCCTTGAATATTTGGAGACATTATCTTTACGGTAGTAAGTTTACAATTTTCATCGATCATAAGAGTTTAAGATATGTTTTCGGGCAAAAGGAATTGAATATGAGACAAAGACGCTGGATGGAAATTCTTAGTGATTATGATTGTAGTATCCAGTATCATGCAGGAAAAGCTAATGTAGTAGCTGATGCTTTAAGTCGAAAATATCACGAAAAGCCAAAAAGAGTACGTTCTCTTAAATTAAATCTGCAGATAGATTTAAACAAGCAAATTAGAGAAGTACAAGAATCAGGAATCAAGGATGATACTGAAAAATTGAAAGGAATGATTAAGGAATTAGAACAAGGAACAAATGGAATTTGGAGATTCCATAATAAAAGGATGTGGATACCTAAACTAGGAAACCTACGTCACCGAATATTAGAAGAAGCCCATAAGTCTAAGTATACAATACATCCTGGAAGTGATAAAATGTATCAAGACTTAAGAAAAAATTTCTGGTGGATAGGAATGAAAAAGGATATAGCAGCATATGTTGCCAAGTGTCTAACCTGTTCACAAGTCAAAGCCGAACACCAGAAACCCCCAGGATTGTTGCAGCAATTAGAAATGCCTGTATGGAAATGGGAATTGATAACAATGGATTTTGTTACCAAATTACCCAATACACGTGTAACGCCCCAAAAATCTGAATGTTAATATTTGTCATGTGTTCTTATGTGACACGTCATGAAATAAATAACTAGGCTATTTAACCTAGTTAAAGGTATAGTCAAAAGTATTAAATGATGAAGGTAGTGTTAGTTATGTTTTAAAAGCAAACCCGAGGGGCTAAAGTGGAACAAATGAAAGTTCATTTGTCTAATTAAAAGGGTCAACACACACACACAAACACACATACGTGTGTGTTCGTGAAGCTTCAGGAGCTCTCAAGAGCTCCAAACCCTAGCTCACTTAAATCACCAAATTGAAGGGTGAATCGAGGCCCAAATTCAAGAAGAAACACGTGTTAATGATCACCTTCGCGAGGGGATCATAAGGTATGTTGAATTTTTATGATTAATGAAGTTGAGAAATCTTGGTAATCATCACTAGTGGTGATTTAGGTATGAATCATGAAGGTTATGGCCACATTAGTGATGTATGCATGTTTAGGAACAAACCCTATGCGAAGACTCTGAATAAATTGCTAGAATTTAGGTGTTTGGATCAATTACCACAATTAGTTAAGTGGGTTTATGTTTAATCCATGAAATGGTATGAACTTGATTAGGAATATGTGTATATGTGATGTGTATTTGTATATAGAGTGATTATGGTATGTAATTTGTATGATGCTTACTTGAGATGATAAATGAAAGTGATAATTAGGAAGAAACACATGAAATACTTGTACATCATGCTTAGAAAGCAGTACGCACACCAAGTGTTTGATGAAATGTCTAAATGACAGTAATATGTGAAATTGTATGCAATTAATGGGTAAACATGTATAGAGTGTGGTAATAATGAAATTGATAGTAAACTAACATGAGGAATGCATTTTAAATATAGTTCATGAGAAGGTTATGTTAGGTCGATGTTGAGTGTGCTTCATGCTTGTTTGAATTGACTAATGAAAGTCATACATGATATATGAATTTGAGATGATCGTTCATACGTACTATCATGTATGCTAACAAGAATGTGAATGTAATGACATGTACGGATAGGAGTCATGTCAACGCGGACATAAGCATGGAAGGGCAACGGGTCAAGGATAAACACGGAAGCTATGCTTGAACTCGGACGCACAAGGTAAGTGATTTCTGCAATCACTTCTTATGTTTGATTAAGTTATAAGACGTTTTAATTAACTAAGCATGATGGTTGAAGTCAATAATGTGTCGTAGTCTTTCGTCGTAAAGGATGGGATTAAAGTTGACCAAAATGCCCTTGATGGGTATTTTGGGCAAATGATCTTAATAAGTGGTTTAAGAACAAGTTATACGATTAGTTTAATGTTTTGGACAAGGATGGAAATGGGAAGTATGGTTTTGTTGTCATAAACCGTTTAATGCGCAAAATACCCATAACGGGTCAAATATTTAGAAAATGATAATAAGCCGATAGGGCGTAAGATAAGAATTTCATTAATCCGGATGTGGGATTTTAAGTTCATATGATAAATTGTGAATTTACAAGTATGTGGGAAGAGACGGGAGGTTAAACGGGTATACGGGTTGAAAGTTATGCAAGTTTTAGCGCGTTCGGACGTTAAAACGGATCTGCAGGCAAGAATCCCACCTTAGGTTCCATTTAGGAACCTTAAAGCGGGATCCCATACCCCAGGAAAGAATCCCACCTTAGGTTCCATTTAGGAACCTTAAAGCGGGATCCCATACCCCAGGCAAGAATCCCACCTTAGGTTCCATTTAGGAACCTTAAAGCGGGATCCGTACCCCAGGTGAGAATTATTAATTTAATTCTCATTGGCAATCGCCCCTATGTGAATAAGTACGTGAGTGTATATAGGTATGTGTATGGAGAATAGGCATGTACGAGTTTGGTATACTGTAATCAGGCAAGTATGTATGTAGGTATGTGAATGTGTGATGTCATGACTGTACGTAACAAGGTAGGTATGTGTGTATGTAGATACTTATAGAAGGATTTAAGTGTATATATATGTAAGGATGCATGTAGGTTAGTACTTGTGTGTGTACGTATGTATGTCGGGAGATAATGTGTATGAAGTTTAAGTATGAACATAATTCTTTCGGTACGATTATGTGTTTATGTTGTTTAATTCGTGTACATGGAGTTATAAGTGTGATGCAGGAATAGCAAAGGAGTCTCACCCAGAATTATATGACAGGATGGAAAAGCTGGATATGTATGTATGTATGTATGCATGCATGTATGTATGTATGCATGTAAGTATGTATGTATGCGTGTAGGTATGCATGTAGGTATGTAAGTACAATGGTATAATTGTAGGGGTGTATGCAGGTTGTTAATATGATTGACTATTAATGTTATTAATGATGTACCTTGAGTATAAAATATAATGCAGGCATAGGTCGATATATCACCAGAAATTGATGGTCAGATGGAATGTTTGAAAGTAAAGAGATAATGGAACGAAAAATGTATAAGGATAAATCTTGTCTTTATTTCTGATATGTACTAATGATACGACCATTTATGATGAGTGCAGGTTGTACAAGACATGGGGAATCATCGAAGAGCGGGGATCGAAGATCAAGTCACTTAACGGATTGTACGGAAGTTTATGAGGGTGTTGTTAATAAGTATAAATTATGTTTTCTTATTGAAGATGAGTGTAATAAACGTATTTAAATAAAAAGGTTTAACCTTAGAATTGACTTCAAGCGCGTCAAGGTGTTGTAATGCAAAGAAAATTTTATGGTACGAATTTCCGCTGCGACTTTAGTCATATTTGAATTAGGGTCTTACAAGTTGGTATCAGAGCCCTGGTTTGAGGGAATCAAGTACGAAAAGGTAAGTACTTGAACTCAAACTTGTGTGCTCTTGAGATAAGAAACCCGTACAATCTAAGACTCGATCAAGATCGAAAGGTAAAAGCTAATGTAATTATGTACTTATGTATACGTATAAAGAAACTGACTGTTTTGTATGTGCAAGGTAGGCATAAGTGTTTGAAGTGGATGATATGTGAATGCAGTTTAGGATGAATACTAAGCAGGCAAAGAGGTAATAAGCCAAAGTTGAATCCAGGTACGTAAATTCGTTATGTGGGTATATGTAATAGTAAAATTCATTAAGAGAAGGAAAATGTTAAATGAAGGATAATGATAGTATAGTAAAGAAGTACTGAAAGGGATACACGCGCCGAAACCTAAGTCTACGGACATAAGGTGACAATTTCATGAAGGCACGAAACTACTATGTGGATTGTGTACCTGGCCAGTACACGAGAAACGTATGACTTTCGTGAGATCATGATAATTATTACAGGTATGTCCGGTAGAGTTGGGTAGCAGGCGGGCGTGTGGGTGAGATGGGAAGTAAGACTCTCGGGAAATTGAGAGTACGATGTAAGAATGAAAAACATGCCTGATAAAAATAAAGAATGTTGAATCTGTAATTAAGTACGGATCAACAAGATATGAACAATATGTTTGAATCCGGGAGACGGATTCAGGGAATGAAAAGTATGAATGCAATGTTTGAATCCGTGAGACGGATTCAAGGATGAAAGACATGGATGATATGTTTGAATCCGTGACTCACGGATTCAAGGGATGAAAAGCATGAATGGAATGTTTGAATCCGTAAAACGGATTCAAGAAAATGAAATGTAGAAATGATATGTCTGAATCTGCGAAACAGATTCAACACATGTAAGGAATGAAAGATGTGAATGATATGATTGAAATCCGTTAGATGGATTCGATCATAGAAGGAAGAAAAGGTATAAATGGTATGTTTGGACCGCTAGACGGATTCGAAACCTAGAAGTAATGAAAGGTATGAACGTTACGTTTGAATCCGCAAGACGGATTTAAAATAATAAAAAGGATGGAATTAGTCCACATCAGAACATGTTGATAGTTTAACCGTGGTTGTGTCAAACGAGTCATATGGGTAAATGTAAAGTAAATAAACAAAAGAATGATTGTAATAAGCATGCGAAACCTAAGTTGTGAGAGGAAAGAAAGGAGTTTTGAACCAGTTAGGTGTTAAATGTGCTAGTAATAGACCCTTAGAAGTCATAATAAATGACGGGCTACGACCCGGACAATAAATTAAGTACGAGCAGAAATGATAAGTTTTGCTAACAATACCGAAATGATGTAATGAATGTTTATGCATGTAAGCATGAATGGAAAGAAGTACGGACGTGTGCCTCAGTACTTATACAATGATTAAGAAATGTCAGTTAAGCCTTGAAGAGTCAAATGAAGGTTGGCGAAATGATGAATAGAATGAAAGGATTGCATGTAAGAAATAGAATGTGTGGTACGTTGTAGTAGGTATGTAGGAAATGTTAGAAGGATTATAAGTGGGCAATTCCCTAATACAATGAATGTTTAAATGAAATATGCTAACCGCCAAATTTTTTTTTATGAAAATGTTAGAATAATTGATGTGATGGAACCAATCGTATTGGTAAGAGAATGTGCACGAGCGGAAGCTCATTATAAGGATAAATGAAACCTGGTCTGTTATGGCTAGTAATTGAGAAGAAGATGTTCGATCGGGGTTACGGATCGTCGCTTAGTGAAATGAAAAAAAAAAGTTAGTAAGATGTTTAACTTATGCTGGATAGATATAAACTAGTATGACGCACATGTATATATGTAAATCAAGAAATGTATGAAGTGAAAAATAATAGTGATGTAAAATGGACAAAATGATTTAAAGGTAACGTAAAGGTATGTAGGGTACAAGTAGTTGTAGAAAACGTAGAAGGATGTTCACATTAAAGTTAAAGTACGTATATATGACTATGAAATGGTAGTTTTGTGTGGTAACAAAACAATAACTAAATGTTAAATAATATATGCATAGAATGAAATCTTAAGAGATAAGATGAATCTGGTAGATCCGTTATGAACAGATCATATGAATGGATGTATGATTACAGATTGAGGAAGTATGTGTATTGACCCGTTGTTGACATGTTAAGGAAATGAAAATGATATGCGAAGGTATGATAAGGAAAGAATGGAATGGTTATGAAGAAGTCAATTATATGAACAGTTATGAATTGAGAATGTATAGCTACTCATTACTATGATGTATTAGTTAAAGTTAAACATATCTGAGTATATACAAATTTCGATGCAAGATCGTATAGTTGATAAAAACATTATGAATGAGAAATAAACAAATGAGAATGTTAGTAATGGAATGTTGGAACGGTTGCAAGTAAGTAAGAAGGTATATAATGCATATGATATACGAGTGTTAGAATGATGAATGAACAATTAGCTATGAAGGCTGTTAGGAATTAGCGTATTAGTGAAAGCGACACCAATAAGAACTCCGGAGCGGGTTCTTTAAGAAAGAAGATAGTCGTTGTGATGGGCTAGCCATAGAGAAGAATTAATTAGTGTTAAATAAGAAGTAAGAAAGGTTTCGGGGACGAAACCTCATTTAAGGGTGGTAGACTTGTAACGCCCCAAAAATCTGAATGTTAATATTTGTCATGTGTTCTTATGTGACACGTCATGAAATAAATAACTAGGCTATTTAACCTAGTTAAAGGTATAGTCAAAAGTATTAAATGATGAAGGTAGTGTTAGTTATGTTTTAAAAGCAAACCCGAGGGGCTAAAGTGGAACAAATGAAAGTTCATTTGTCTAATTAAAAGGGTCAACACACACACACACAAACACACATACGTGTGTGTTCGTGAAGCTTCAGGAGCTCTCAAGAGCTCCAAACCCTAGCTCACTTAAATCACCAAATTGAAGGGTGAATCGAGGCCCAAATTCAAGAAGAAACACGTGTTAATGATCACCTTCGCGAGGGGATCATAAGGTATGTTGAATTTTTATGATTAATGAAGTTGAGAAATCTTGGTAATCATCACTAGTGGTGATTTAGGTATGAATCATGAAGGTTATGGCCACATTAGTGATGTATGCATGTTTAGGAACAAACCCTATGCGAAGACTCTGAATAAATTGCTAGAATTTAGGTGTTTGGATCAATTACCACAATTAGTTAAGTGGGTTTATGTTTAATCCATGAAATGGTATGAACTTGATTAGGAATATGTGTATATGTGATGTGTATTTGTATATAGAGTGATTATGGTATGTAATTTGTATGATGCTTACTTGAGATGATAAATGAAAGTGATAATTAGGAAGAAACACATGAAATACTTGTACATCATGCTTAGAAAGCAGTACGCACACCAAGTGTTTGATGAAATGTCTAAATGACAGTAATATGTGAAATTGTATGCAATTAATGGGTAAACATGTATAGAGTGTGGTAATAATGAAATTGATAGTAAACTAACATGAGGAATGCATTTTAAATATAGTTCATGAGAAGGTTATGTTAGGTCGATGTTGAGTGTGCTTCATGCTTGTTTGAATTGACTAATGAAAGTCATACATGAGATATGAATTTGAGATGATCGTTCATACGTACTATCATGTATGCTAACAAGAATGTGAATGTAATGACATGTACGGATAGGAGTCATGTCAACGCGGACATAAGCATGGAAGGGCAACGGGTCAAGGATAAACACGGAAGCTATGCTTGAACTCGGACGCACAAGGTAAGTGATTTCTGCAATCACTTCTTATGTTTGATTAAGTTATAAGACGTTTTAATTAACTAAGCATGATGGTTGAAGTCAATAATGTGTCGTAGTCTTTCGTCGTAAAGGATGGGATTAAAGTTGACCAAAATGCCCTTGATGGGTATTTTGGGCAAATGATCTTAATAAGTGGTTTAAGAACAAGTTATACGATTAGTTTAATGTTTTGGACAAGGATGGAAATGGGAAGTATGGTTTTGTTGTCATAAACCGTTTAATGCGCAAAATACCCATAACGGGTCAAATATTTAGAAAATGATAATAAGCCGATAGGGCGTAAGATAAGAATTTCATTAATCCGGATGTGGGATTATAAGTTCATATGATAAATTGTGAATTTACAAGTATGTGGGAAGAGACGGGAGGTTAAACGGGTATACGGGTTGAAAGTTATGCAAGTTTTAGCGCGTTCGGACGTTAAAACGGATCTGCAGGCAAGAATCCCACCTTAGGTTCCATTTAGGAACCTTAAAGCGGGATCCCATACCCCAGGCAAGAATCCCACCTTAGGTTCCATTTAGGAACCTTAAAGCGGGATCCGTACCCCAGGTGAGAATTATTAATTTAATTCTCATTGGCAATCGCCCCTATGTGAATAAGTACGTGAGTGTATATAGGTATGTGTATGGAGAATAGGCATGTACGAGTTTGGTATACTGTAATCAGGCAAGTATGTATGTAGGTATGTGAATGTGTGATGTCATGACTGTACGTAACAAGGTAGGTATGTGTGTATGTAGATACTTATAGAAGGATTTAAGTGTATATATATGTAAGGATGCATGTAGGTTAGTACTTGTGTGTGTACGTATGTATGCCGGGAGATAATGTGTATGAAGTTTAAGTATGAACATAATTCTTTCGGTACGATTATGTGTTTATGTTGTTTAATTCGTGTACATGGAGTTATAAGTGTGATGCAGGAATAGCAAAGGAGTCTCACCCAGAATTATATGACAGGATGGAAAAGCTGGATATGTATGTATGTATGTATGCATGCATGTATGTATGTATGTATGCATGTATGTATGTATGTATGTATGCGTGTAGGTATGCATGTAGGTATGTAAGTACAATGGTATAATTGTAGGGGTATATGCAGGTTGTTAATATGATTGACTATTAATGTTATTAATGATGTACCTTGAGTATAAAATATAATGCAGGCATAGGTCGATATATCACCAGAAATTGATGGTCAGATGGAATGTTTGAAAGTAAAGAGATAATGGAACGAAAAATGTATAAGGATAAATCTTGTCTTTATTTCTGATATGTACTAATGATACGACCATTTATGATGAGTGCAGGTTGTACAAGACATGGGGAATCATCGAAGAGCGGGGATCGAAGATCAAGTCACTTAACGGATTGTACGGAAGTTTATGAGGGTGTTGTTAATAAGTATAAATTATGTTTTCTTATTGAAGATGAGTGTAATAAACGTATTTAAATAAAAAGGTTTAACCTTAGAATTGACTTCAAGCGCGTCAAGGTGCTGTAATGCAAAGAAAATTTTATGGTACGAATTTCCGCTGCGACTTTAGTCATATTTGAATTAGGGTCTTACAACACGAAAAGGTAATGATACAATCTGGGTGATTGTAGATAGGTTAACTAAATCTGCTCACTTCCTACCAATGAAGGAAACTTTCAGTATGGAACAACTAGCCAAGTTGTATGTAAATGAAATAGTTTCATTACATGGAATTCCTTTATCTATTGTGTCTGATAGAAATAGTCGTTTTACTTCTCATTTTTGGACAAGTTTCCAAACAGCAATGGAAACCAAGCTAAATCTAAGCACCACTTATCATCCTCACACGGATGGACAAAGGGAAAGGACGATTCAGACAATGGAAGATATGCTTAGAGCTTGCGTAATTTATTGCGGAGGAAATTGGGACGATCATCTACCATTAATAGAGTTTTCTTATAACAACAGCTATCATACCAGTATCAATGTTGCACTATTCGAAGCACTTTATGGACGGAAGTGCCGAACCCCAGTCTGTTGGGCAGAAATTGGAGAAAAGCAATTATCTGGACCAGAGATAGTGCAAGAGACGACAAACAAGATTATTCAAGTCAAGGAACGACTAAAAGCAGCACGCGATCGACAAAAGAGTTATGCTAATAACAGGCGAAAGCCACTGGAATTTCAAGTAGGAGACAAGATATTATTAAAGGTTTCTCCTTGGAAAGGAGTGGTGAGATTCATCAAAAGAGGAAAGCTAAGCCCTAGGTATGTTGGACCCTTTGAGATTATTAAAAGAATAGGACCAGTAGCTTATCAGCTACAACTGCCAAAGGAAATGGCAGGAATACATGATGTATTTCATGTATGTAATCTCAAAAAGTGTTTAGCCGATGAATCATTAGTAGTACCTCTTAAAGACATAGAGGTAAATGAAAAGCTTAAGTTCGTAGAGAAGCCACTATAGATTGAAGACAGGAAAGTCAAGAATCTCAAACACAAGAGATTAGTTCTAGTCAAAGTAAAATGGGATTCCAGGAGAGGACCAGAATACACTTGGGAGCTTGAAACAGAGATGCAGAGGAAATATCCACACCTGTTCCAGTAGACCTCGAGGACAAGTTCTAAAACAAGGTGGGGAGGATATAACAGCCCTCCTAAAATATTCCCGACACCCCTAAAATATTTAGAACACCCTTATACGTCCTAAAATACATCCTGTATACGAAAACCGGTCCCAAATACCTTTGATTTTACAAAAATAAAATAAAATCCAAATTCTTGTGGCGCTCGCGGGCTGCGAAGACTCAGTCTTCGGCTTACGCGGGGCGCGACAGCTGGCCACCCGCCCGTACCCCCTGATGCCACGTGTCAGGTGGTGTGTCGAACCTATGTGTATGACCGGCCAAAGCTAGGCCCTACACACCCTACGTCGTGTGGCGTGAAGACCCCTTATGTATCCTTCGAGGGCCGCGAGGAAATCAAGATCAGACCCTATAAATAGGATCGATCGACTTCAGTTGCAACTCGCTCATTCACACAATTCTCTCTCTAATTTCTGAATAGTAGGCATAATACCCGGGCATTATACTCACTAAATTAGCGAAGCTCTGCCTCATTGTAAGTATTTTAACCCCTGGTAACGTATTAGATACGCTGCCCGATTGATCTAGTGCTCCGTAACGGCTGTCGAGGTTCTGCCCGACGTAGTCGTTGGAGTTCTGTCTCGGGGAGGGTATAACTAATGTAAATATTGGGTTAATATACTAACGCATGTGCATTGTTTAATTTATTAGAGTATAACCAGGAAACCACAGGGAAAAATCTAAAATAGCAATGTGAGTAATCTCCTTTTTGCAAACTGTTTTTACAAAACCTCAATGTTTTAAATTATATTTCACAGTGATCGAGTATTTGTAATTCTACAATTATCGTCGGTATGTTGGGGTTTTGTATACAAAATTTGTTACTAAACTGTGAGTAGTAACATGACCACAAGTCGGGTTGACAGTACCGTGGGTGGTAATTAAAGTAGAATGGTAAACAAATGTAATTGTTGGATTGCCCTCAATACTGTACCAGGATAAAACCTGTTTTGATTAAATTGGGATTCACTCACCAGTATTTCCCACTGACAAAATGTTTTAAACGTGATTCAGGTAACAAAATGTGAAAGCCAATTAGAAGCCAGCTGGACAGCACTGAAGGCTTGGAAAAATGTGGCTATAAAAGTTACCTAAATAAAGAAAGATGTTTTATTCAATAAATTAGGGTTTATCCCTATAAACATGTTGTAATGAAAACTTGGGAATTTCCCACGTGCTTACTATTATGAAAATGTGGTATTTTACTCTGATAAAATATTTCCAAACTACGGTCCTGATGAAATTTCCGTTGCCAAACTAATAAACACCGATACCACCATTCTCTGAGTAGGTCGCGACCGCCAGCCTCCCGAGGAAGGGGTCGGGGGTTGCGACAACTCAAAGGGTTATCATTTCTATTGTCCTTCCCACGTCACCCGTATTGTTAAAACCAAGCGTGCCACGTTCCTAGTGGATTTCAAGGTCAGTGGGAGCAGTACCAACCCTTACGAAGAATTGCAAGAAGTATAAGACGCGGGGGGAAAGACTCGTCGCTTACCATTACTCCGTTTACTCCTCTTGTACCCAATGCAACCGCACCTGAAACTACTTCACCAACTCCAAATTTACCTCCACAATCAGAACCCATTATACCTCATAACCAAGGCACATCAAACGCTCAAAACCAAGATAATGTTGGACCCGATAATCAACTCAGGAGGTCATCTAGGCCCAGAAGGAACTAATTGGGATGATGATGTTACCTACCTGACTGAAATGGATCCTGGAAAGCTCAATGATTCTATCCCGGAAAGCTCAATGATTAGTCTTCTAAATGGAATAATGCAATGATTGATGAGCTTGAATCCATGAAGAAAAAATGATGTTTGGGATTTGGTAGAATTACCCAACGGTGTCAAACCTGTAGGAAGTAAATGGGTGTTCAAAACAAAACTGGATCTAAATGGGAACGTTGAACGCTACAAAACGAGATTGGTTGCAAAGGGCTACACTTAGAAAGAGGGAATTGATTATCAAGAGACGTTTTTACCTGTCTCTCGTAAAGATTCATTAAGGACTGTCATGGTCCTAGTAGCTCATTTTGACTTAGAGCCGCATCAGATGGACGTTAAAACAGTTTTTCTTAATGGAGACTTAGACGGAGATGTTTACATGAAACAACCTGAAGGTCAGGAGCATCTAGTCTGTAAGTTGAAGAAATCCATTTATGGGTTAAAACAAGCATCACGTCAATGGTACCTCAAGTTTAATGATGTCATGAAGAAAAAGGTTTTGTAAAGAATCAAGTGGATCAATGCACCTACCTCAAGATGAGTGGGAGCAACTTTACTGTACTTGTCCTTTATGTAGATGATATTCTATTGGCAAGTAATAGTTTAGACATGTTGCATGAGTCGAAGCGGTTACTCTCGCATAACTTCGACATGAAGGATCTCGGAGATTCTTCTTACGCCATTGGCATCGAAATTCACCGAGATAGATACAAAGGGATCTTAGGATTGTCGGGGGGGATAGTGCACGGTCCTCCCAACCGCCGGAGTGATCTCACTCCGGTAGCCGCTACCCGACCAAGCTAGCTCCGCGGTGACTTCCCCATGCCGAGTTCTTACCCAGGGCGACATATGCCACTCCCAAGACTCGAACCCGGTACCTCTAGGAAGAGGTGGGTGTTGGTGGCCAACTGGGCTACCCCAGTTGGTTTACATAGATCGTGTCCTTACATGTTATAACATGCAACAGTGCAAACCCTCAATCACTCCAGTGGTTAAGGGAAATGTTTTCGGTTCATTCCAGTGTCCGACAACAAAGGTAGAAAAGGTGCAAATGAGCCAGATACCTTATATGTCAGTAGTCTGGAGCCTAATGTATGCTCAAGTCTGTACTCGCCCAGATATCACTTATATTGCTGGAATGCTAGGCCGTTATCAGACTAATCTTGGTCTAGATCATTGGAAAGAAGCTAAGAAGGTACTACAATATCTGCAAGGGATGAAAGACTATAAACTGACTTATAGAAGAAGTGATCATTTGGAAGTGGTAGGCTATTCTGATTCTGACTTTGCCAAATGCAAAGATGACAAGAAATCCACTTCGGGCTATATCTTTATGTTAGCAGGCGGACGTATCTCATGGAAGAGTTATAAACAACAGTTGACCACAACTTCCACGATGATGGCAGAGTACATTGTTGTTTATAACGCAACATATCATGGAATGTTGCTTAGAAATCTGATCACTGGACTCAAAATTGTTAATTCCATTTCTAGAACATTGAAGCTTTATTGTGATAACTCAGCTGCCATTAGTTTCTCGAACAGTAACAGTTCAACTAGAGCTGGTTTATATCTCGATACAAAATATATGTTCGTACGTGAACGAGTTGAGGAAAATAATCTTTGTATTGAGTATATTAGTACTAAAGATATGCTTGCGGATCTGATGACTAAAGGTCTCCCTCCTAAAGTTTATGAAGAACATGTTCGGAAAATGGGATTTATTAAAGACCGTATTTAGCATATTGTACTAGCTTATGTTTTAATGAAATTTCCTCAGTTTGATTTTGTATGTCTCTAAGAATATGTTTAACAGGTATAATGGCATATAGACAAATAAAGTTACAAATCAAACAAAAGGGCTTATGGGTATTTTGATCATAACGATTAGGTTTTAAATTGAGGCTATAGAATGACTAATGGGGGTCCTGAGTCAAATGACGATTCAACTGTTGTATTTCTCTGCTATAGTTCTTGGTTTAAGGCTAAAATGAGTGCTAACTCCTGATCAGGCTTATCTAATACTCATAGTAAATGATTACTCTGCCCGTGGCCAATGTACTTGTTGTACTATCTCAGATTCTGCGAATCACAGAGTTAACCACGCCTCGTGTTTCCTTAGCACGGCCCCGTGTTGGTTGTCTGTTTTGTCCTTTGCTGTTGTCTTTTCTTTGCAGAGAATCCAGTCTTGGACACGCCCCGTTTCTGGTGGGCACGGCCCCGTGTCAGGTCTTCTGGTCTTGCTATTTTCTTGGTTTGGATGTGGATGGGGGCATGACGAATTGCGTCAATCCTCCTTCTTTGTATTTACGTTGGTTTTTGTTGTTATTTTGCTCCTTTTGTGCGATTAAGGTCTTTTGACCCTGTAAATTAAAAGGAACAAAGAAACAAGCTTTTTCCAACATTAGTCCTGAAAAAATGGTTGATTTTACGCCGTATTTGATACAATTTATATGTTGTATTTTATGTAAAGGAGTTTCTTCACTAGTCACGGTCAATAAAAAGAAAAAAGAGATGTAACTTATAAGTATGAATATAATCATGTATTTATTTATATTAAATCTAATATATAATATAGATATTTAAATATTGTAAGTTAAAATATATATAAAAAGAGTAAAATATGTTATCAAAATATTACAGTCCGTTACAATTTTATACGGACGATTTTTGCTATAAACAGAAAACCAAACGTTCACTATGGCTTGAAAATTTTGAAGCCGACTATCTGAAAGTTAAAATAAAAAATTGATCGCGAAACCAAACCAAACCAATGACCAGTTTGAGCAATTTTATGGTTTGAAACCGAACTGTGAACATTCCTAGTATAAATCCTGAGCCTTGGGGTGTTTAGAATTCGTTTCGAATTCGAAAAATTCAAAACTCGATTAACAAGAATTCGATTCGATTATGAAGAATTCTTTCGATTATAAGAATTCAGATTCGAATTCGATTTAATTCGAGTCAAGTAAATCGAATACGAATTTATAATTTCAAATTCAATTTGAAATTCGCATAAAAATTATACATTTTTATTTTTTTATATATAATACATATATAACTTTTATTGGGCTATACTATAAATTATTTTCAAAATTTATTCCATGTATTAAAATTACCCATTACCAAACCCACTACATGACCCATAAGTAATGAATCTATCAATAGATATTTGACCTAAAAATATTAACTTGTAATGTGGAGTGGTTATTCCCAACTTCTCGTTTTGATTTAGACTTATGGTACTTTATTTGGAACTTTTTAATTTGATATCGTGCTTCATGACTCCTTTAAAATGTATGTTTCATTTTGATAGTTTTTTACCTTTTCTATAAGAATCTGAATCAAATCGAATTTATTCGAATTCGATTCGAATTCAAATTTTTAATCGAATATGAATTGAATTTTTTATTCGAATACGAATTCGAATCGAATTTGGTAGGTTTTAGTCAAACCGAATTCGAATTCAAGGGAACAAAATATTCGAATAATTAAAAAATTCGATATTCGATTCGATGAACACCCCCATCCCCATAAAACATTGCAATTGCCCCCTTGAACTCTAAAATCGACATCCATGAAATTTGGAAACCAACCCTATGAAAAATCATTTTAGGAATTTATAAAATTTTCAACTATAAATAATAACTTTCAAATAAACACTAAATCTATACTATATAATTAATCCCAATTTCATCTCTAACATATGTTAGTTTAAAGGTTAAGTCCATGTTTAACTTTTTAAGGGCTTAACTCTAGGCCAAATTTCCAAATACTTAGGCTTTAGCTCATGTTTTAAACCTTATCAAAAGAAACGGGCGAGCGGCAAACACAGAAGTAGAATGCGGAACTGACTGCCATTCCGATCGCCCTTGAGATTGCCAATGAATTACCCGTCATAACCGTTGAAATATGTTTTTCGGCAATGAAATACGTGAAGTTCAATTTACAAAATTGGTGATGAGAATATAAAAGATAGTTGTATTTGTTATATTGAGAAATATTTGCTTAGGAATATCTCTCTAGATAATGTTATGGTTAGATTTCAAAAAATAAAAACTCGTATTGAATAACTTTAGATATATTGTAGTTTCATTTTGCATTTATAATGACGTTTGGTATATTTTGTTGGTAATATGAAAGATAGTTAATCTTTTCTTAACATGAGCTGACCCGATCCAACATGAACCGAACCGAAAAAACTATTACATAACGATAGACAAACAACTAGTTGACCCCTAAAAAAATTTCACCCTCATGAAAAAATTTCCTGAGTCCGCCACCGGCTATACTAAACCATAATATATTATACTCTACTATACTATATGTTTATACAAGTCGTATAGACCTATCTTACTCATGTAGGTTTGTCCTTACGTGACTCATATAGGTTCATACAAGTCGCATAGCCAAAAATTTTGTACATAATACCCAAAAAGACCAGATCAATTATTTGTAAGAAACCTATACTATTCGTATAGGTCTATACTAGTTGTGTAGTATCATAAAACATTTTTTTAAAAGGCAAATTTGGATCACATTGCGAAACCACCCGCTCATATAACCCGTTAAATCTAGAAAAAAAACCACTTATAGGAATTGAACCCAAGATTTCAGCGGACTATAAGGCCACCCGTAGTGGGGCGGTATACCGCGGCTAAAGGCACCATAGCGCCCGCCCACACCGCTACAGCCGGTGCTATGGGTTGATGATTTTGTTTTCTTGCGAAGGTGATAACAGGGTGAAACTGTCACACCCGCTCATAGCGGAAACGCAAGGTGTGATCTGTCTGGTTTTCATTGCATAAATATCGATGTACATGAACAAACTATATGAATAAAACATACTCCATTGCCATTACATAGTGTTTCAAAAGGTTACAACATAAGTTTAGTGTGTCGGTTACAAACCATTAACATGAAAATAAAGCGTTATTGTTTCATACATTAACTTGAAATAAACTACAAAGGTTTAAACCATCATATTTCCGCAAAGAGGCGGAATATAATAGTTAACCCTTCAAAAGATGGCATGGAGTTCCTGTACTTGTTATCTTGACTGGGAAATCCGACATGGTCCTTTAATTCCCTGAAATACATGTTAAGTTTGGAAAACATCAACAAAAGTTGGTGAATTCATGCAATTTAGTTGTAAACGATGTATGAAAAATGTGAGTTGTAGTATGTAAAGCGTCAATGAAATCGTTGATCATTAATGTTTTGCAAGGACATTAATATGTGTGACGAACTAGGAAGCAAACCAACCCTAGACGATTTTATGCCGATTCCTATCGACTGGGACACAAACGCACTCTTCCGTAGGGATCCATGACCAAGAGTGGGGCTCGCCAAAACCCATTAGATCTAGTCCTTTGTTCCTTGGTCCAAACTGGATTAATGGTGCTTATAGTATGGCCCTAATTCGCACATGATCTAAGGTGTTTCATTACCTAACTTTAACATACTTTGAACATGTATCTTCCCCGATAGTTGTAAAGTTGTAAAACATTTAAATGAATAGGGGAACATGAACTCACAGTATAGCGTCCTGAAAATAGATGAAAATAAGATCTCACGTGCGGTCGTCCTGAATAGCGTGGCGACCTACAAACGTTCTTATTTTTGTTAGACACTTCGGTCTTTGAAAAGAACTTGAGTACAAGTCTTGTGTCTTGAGTATATGTAAGACTTGTATGTCTTTACTGTTCGTTAACTGTGTATTCGATGTATGAGTTGTTCAAATGTTCGTTAACTGTGTATTCGATGAATGAGTTGTTCAACTGTTCGTTAACTGTGTATTCGATGAATGAGTTGTTCAAATGCTCGTTAACTGTGTATTCGATGAATGAGTTGTATAGTCGGATCTCGTCCGCTGAATCTCGTGTCTTGTATGTATCACTTGTATAGTTGTGTTTCCAATAATAGTATCATTGGGCCAAGCCCATGTTTTCAAGTTATTGGGCTCAAATAGTGCTGGGCCTCAAATAGTGTTGGGCCTCAAATAGTGTTGGGCCTCAAATAGTGTTGGGCCTCAATAGTGTTGGGCTTGAATAGTGTTGGGCTTGAATAGTGTTGGGCTTGAATAGTGTTGGGCTTGAATAGTGTTGGGCTTTGGCCCATATGTTTGGTGTTTGGGCTTAGCCCATTAATTTATGTTAAGCCCATTATGAAAAATAAGCCCATTTATAAAACAATAGCCCATTACTTAAACTAGCCCATTTGTTTATAAAAATAGCCCATTAAGTATAATAAGCCCATTTGTAGAAAAATAGCCCACTAATACATGTAAGCCTTTCATTTTTATAAAAACCCTTTTTATAAAAATTAACTAAGTATAGATGTTAGTAATAAAAACATACTAGTTTTTATAAGTTTCTAAACATCCGAAAATTTGTTATCGATAGTATATTTATATTTCGTGTCGAAAGATCGTCTAACGTCGTAGTAACTCCCCGGATTGGCAATTAGCTTAAGTAGTCGTCCGTCGTTCATTTTGACCATATTTGGTGTCCGATTATTAGAATCGTCCGTAACTCGTTTTAAGGCGTTATTATGTGAAGTCTCGTAGGACTTTTGTTATAACGTGTTTTGAGTTTAAAGTTGACATGAGATTCAAGTTCCTACAATGATATATATAACTAATACACCAAGTAATATATCACACAAAAATTGTTTAAAGTAACCAAATATATATTTTCTAAAAAAAATATATATTTTCCTTGTCTTTTATTTTATAAATCCTTCTTTAATAACCTTTATAAATCTTGTATAGATTTACCCAAAAATGTTGTTATTTTATAAAATAAAGTTTTTATAAAAATTGGCCATATAACCTTTGCATTTTTATCTTAACCATGTTTCATTAAACATATCTTTTTCTTTATTAAATCATCAACAATTTACTCATCATCTTAACTAAACATTATAAGACTTTTATAACATCAAATCATCAAGATGATAAGCAAATCATGTAGGGTTTTAAACATGATCCTTTCATATGTTAACTAGTTCAAAAACCAAGTTAAATTCTAGTTTTAACAACTTTCATAAAAATCTTTAGTTGTATGTTAATTTTTATAATCTTGTGAAAGTCTTGTTTTTAAACATAAACCCTAAATACTTTCACAAGATCACTAGATATGATCATTCTTTTAATCCTTTATGTTAAAACCCTTTAACATAAACATGTATAATTTTTAGATCATATCTATCAACATCTTCTAACACTTTATTTGTAGCATAATCATCATAACAAGATCTAATAAGCATATAACAAGTCTAAGATCACAATATAAACAAACATAATTATATCATGATTTTTATCTTTGCTTCATTGTATTTTTCTTGTTCATTATGTATGATTATATAGTTATTATTAGTTATAATAACAATCATAAACATAATATGTATAAAAAAAAATAAAGAAGCTTACTTCTAGCACAAGGCTAGGGATGATTGTTGGACCGTTCTATGACCCTTAAACGTCAGTCAAGGCAATTCATCTCAGTTTACAGAGGCGGAATCAAAGTAAACTAAGTCATAACAGCTCTAATCCTTTTAATCTTTCTTTTCTAATTAATATGAGTGCTTGTACAAGGTTTTCTGATACAAATCCGTCAGCACTTCGTCACACGTACAATGACAATTCTATTTCTTCAAATGACCAACACACCTATATATAGAGCAGCATGATTTCGCTTGAGGTTGTCTGAAGCGAAATCTGTTATGTTGATTTCGCTTCAAGCATCCACATATCCTTTCAAGCGAAATCATGTGTGTTCAACATAAAAACCCTAACTTAAAACCTAATGTGTAATCATTCAAACAATCCTAGACACAAGACTTGATAATGACGTAATCAGCAGACATTTAGTGCACCAACAGACTCCCCCTTGGATGTTGATGAAGTCTTTGGCTTCAAGTCTTTGTCTTTAACAATCTTCAAACATTGTAAAAACTCTCATCAATCTCTATCTTCAAGCTTTAAACTTTAAACTTCAATCTTCCCTTTGACTGTTGATCCAGACTCCCCCTTTCACAGACTCCCCCTCTGGATATGCTAGAATCTGAGAAATCTGGTTCAAGCTTTAACATTTAACTTCCGTTGGGAATAATAAAGATCAAACCTGTTACTCAACCAACAAACATAACCATTCTATCTTTTCAACAATAAAACACAAACTCAATCAGTTTTAACAATCCACTCAAGTATTCAGGTCCAAGTTAATGACCCTGATTACTTAATTAATCTACCAAGTCCAAATTAATGACCTTGATTGATCTTTTGACGAAACAGTACTGATTTTAAAACAACATTTTCAAATATTTTCTGAAAATAACAAGTATCAAGTTAATGAACTTGTTTTTGTCATTTCAAACAATTCAAACTTCTTCAAAGTAAGCTCTCCTCATTCTTCAGTCCAGAATCTCCTGCATCTGCTTCAAACATCTGAGAATCCAACAATCAACTCTCCACTTTGGTTTGTCGGAAAATAAAGCAGAAATAAAATCTTTTTGGATTTTATCAAAGTGTTCTAAACTAAGAAATGAAATACAGAAAACTTAAATTGCAGAAAGTAAACAAAGTAAACTATTTACAACCATATTTTTTGTAAGCGTGTCAGGGAATCATATCAGCTTTTTAGACAAATCACAAGTACCGTTAAGCTACATTTCATACTTTAGACTTAAACAATTTACCTTGATTGTCGATATACTGATCCATCTTAAATTCTCACACAAATTTCAACTTATTCAGGATACGATTTAGATGAATTAAGAACTTAGATCATTCATGTGTCCCACCTCTTGAATATACTCCCGTATCCAGAATCTCAATAATCAGTCTTACAGGTGAGAATACTACAATGATATCTGTATATAATTTAGGTATGCGAGGGCCGAGGGATCTCAGATCGATACTTCCGTATACGCAGAGAGATATCAGCTTCGACTTTTCGGTGTGTCCCCTTTTAGAGGATCTTTTTGCTTACAACAGCAGCATATATCAATTTTATTGTTTCAGCATGCTGAGGGTGTAATGCTGTGTTTCAAGCATTTAAGCAAGTATTAGCCAGGGACTAGGTCAGAACTACCGTTCAGCAGAAGTCCCGGAATAATACCCCAGACATCATAGAGTATAAAGACCTAGTATATCAGATTACGAGACCTTTCAAACGAGATTTCAGGGATTACCTATATATCCAAGTAGTGTTCCCCACGAATTCACAAGTTTGAATTTAAGTTTATATCCCGAATAAATCTACTAAATGTATGAAAACCTATCGACACATCATCAGTAAGATTGTTTAACTCTTTTAAACTATTCAAATCTTTAGCATACTATAATCGTCTAGCTGATGTACTATCATTTTCCCTATATACACAAGCTCTTTTTCAGATTTTATCATGTTTTTGTATTTTTGCATTTTTTACTGTTTTTGTATTTTCTGAAAATAAACTATGTACAACTATCTACTCCCCCTAAATACCAAAACAAGTAAAAATTCGACAAACCATTGCAGATTGTTTCTCGTCTTCATCCGCAACAGTACCCTCATCAACGCCAATTACGCCATCCGACACCGACAAAAGCTTCATACCATTCAGTTTTAACAAATATGTAAACCGATTTTTATCAAAAGCTTTGGTATGTAAATCAGCTTTCTGTTCGTCAGTATGGATTTTCTCAATTCGTATCAACTGTTTCTCAAAACAATCACGAATAAAGTGATGACGAATTTCTATGTGTTTAGTTTTAGCGTGATGTACTGGATTTTTTGTTATATTTATAGCTGCCTCATTATCAACAAAAAGAGGTGTGTTAAGAAACTGCAAACCGTAGTCGCGCATCTGTTGCTGTATCCACAAGATCTGAGAGCAGCAACTGCTAGCAGAAACATACTCCGCTTCACAAGTAGATAACGCCACAGACGTTTGTTTCTTACACTGCCAGGTAACCAATCTAGAACCAAAGAACTGGCATCCTGCAGTTGTTGATTTTGAATTAACTTTGCAGCATCCGAAATCCGAATCGGAATACCCTTCGAGCGTAAAATCGCCTTTTCTAGGATACCACAACCCCAATGAAGGAGTTCCTTTCAGGTAGCGCAATATCCTCTTCACAATTATCATGTGCGATGCTCTCGGGTTAGACTGAAATCTTGCTGCGAGGCACGTTGGGTACATGATATCAGGACGTGAAGCAGTTAGGTACATTAAAGAACCTATCATGGATCGGTAAAACGTTTCATCAGCCCTGTCTCCGGTGAGATCTGGGTGAATCCCATGATTTGTTGCAAGTGGGGTAGCAGCTGGAGTAGAACTTGACATCCCAAATTTCTCTAGAATATCATGAACGTACTTTGACTGATGAATGAAAATTCCCTCAGGAAGTTGTTCAACTTGTAAACCCAGAAAGAATTTCATCTCCCCCATTGATGACATTTCAAACTTCTGCTTCATCACTGATTCAAAATCTTTGCATAGATTTTCATTTGTTGACCCAAAGATTATATCGTCCACATAAATCTGTACCATCAGAAGATGACCATCAACGACTTTAGTGAAGAGAGTGGCATCCACTTTTCCACGAATGAACTTGTTAGCGAGTAGGTGTTGAGACAAAGTCTCGTACCAGGCTCTCGGGGCCTGGTGTAAACCATACAGCGCTTTGTCCAATAAGTAGACTTTGTTTTTGTGGATTGGATCGGTAAAGCCCGGTGGCTGACCAACATAAACCTCCTCTTTAACCTTCCCGTAAAGAAACGCCGATTTAACATCCAACTGATAAACTTTGAAGTTCTTCCAAGACGCAAATGCTAGGAAAATTCGGATAGCCTCTAGTCGTGCTACAGGAGCATAGACTTCGGTAAAATCAATTCCCTCCTGTTGACTAAATCCCTGAACAACGAGTCGAGCTTTGTTCCTTACGACAACTCCTCTAGCGTCTCTCTTACACTTAAACACCCACTTAGTGTTAATTTTCCTATGACCATCCGGCAAATCAACTAATTTCCACACTCCTAATTTCTCGAATTGACTAAGTTCCTCTTGCATAGCATTGACCCAAGAGTCTTCAGTAAGCGCCTCTTTGTAAGTTCTTGGTTCAATCTGCGAGATAAAACAACTTAATGAGAATTCAGTTTGCAAAGGAGCAACTTTTGTATAAAAACATGTAAGCCCTTTATCAATCTGATTTCGAGTGCGAACTCCTGCTTGTAATTCTCCTAAGATCAACTCCTCTGGATGATATGAAAAAGTTCTCGGCATCACTTCACTTGGAACCTCTACATTTCCCTCCAGATTAGTAACATTCTGCTCTGCATCTTGTTCACCAACTTGGTTTGTTTGACCTGAAATCTGAATCTGCTCCCCCTCAAAATTTGAATCTGAATCACCATGATCAAAAACTGGCATGTTTTCAGCTTCTAGATTATCATTCTGAGCCGACTGATTATCTTGAGCAACTTCATTCTGTTGGACATCATCTTGTTCACCAGCATTACTCGGACCTGCTTCATCATCATTTGAAATTTCCCATGGTCTTCTCGAATACTCAGCTGGGAATCTTAGCTGCGACTCATATTCACGCAAAATATCCAACTCATCAAAGAAATCTTCTTCATCCTCTGATTCTTCTCTCATGTCAAACGAATCCCAAAGTTTGTCATAATGATAACGCCATGAATCACCAGGATTCTGTGGCGGCATAGTATAACCTTGACATTCAACATTTGCAGCTTCAATAATCCGCTTCTCACTTGGAACGAAGACACGTCTTAATGGATTTGAATAACCAACAAATATTCCCTCAATGCACTTCGGACCAAACTTTCCAAAAGGTTCTATAACCGTACAAGGTGACCCGAACGGTTCTAGATACTTCAAATTCGGTTTGCGATTATTGATTAGCTCAAAGCATGTTTTGTTGAACTTCTTAACAGTTAGAACCCTGTTGAGCGTATAGCATGCGGCGGAAACAGCTTCAGCCCAAAAATTAATTGGTAACTTTGAATCTGCGAGCATAGTTCTAGCCGTCTCGATTAGTGTCCGGTTTGTGCGTTCTGCGACTCCATTCTGCTGCGGAGTGTACGGAGCACTAAACTCATGCAAAATACCTCTTTCATCACAAAATTCTTCCATCTTACTGTTCTTGAATTCGGTACCATTATCACTTCGAATTCTCTTGATACGCCTTTGGTACAAATTCTCAATCTTTCTGAACAGACCCATCAAACTGTCAAATGTTTCATCTTTTGTCTTCAAGAAAGATACCCACGAAAATCTGGAATAATCATCAGTAACGACCAAACAATAGTAATCTCCTGTAATGCTCTTGACATTCACTGGACCAAACAAATCCATGTGAAGTCTTTCCAGAGGTCTCGAAACTGAATTTACTTGCTTTGTAGGGTGTGACTTCTTCTTCTGCTTGCCTTTAACACAGCTAATGCACTCCCCTTCCAGATGAAAACCTTTGATATTAACTCCCAATACCAAATCATTGTGCACCAAGTGATTCATCTTCCTAAGGTGAATATGCCCCATCTTGCGGTGCCACAATCTTGATTCTTTCTCAGTTGCTCTAGACACGAAGCAATGTGCTTGACCAGTAGTTCTAGTTGCTACAGACATGTCTAACACATATAAATCATTCACTCTAGGTGCCCTCATAATAATCCATTCTTCAGGAATAACAAAACCAGGTTTCAAAATCAAACATTCCTTATCAGTGAAGTGAGTAGTATACTGATTGTCACAAATCTGCGAGATACTAAGCAGATTGTTTTCCAGCTCAGTGATGTAGTTAACTCTCACAAACGTCACAATCCCATTGGATAACGTTCCTTCACCAACAATTCTACCACCTTCATGACCAGCAAATCCCACATAACCACCATTAATGTTCCTTACATCATACAGTAATGCAGTTTTTCCTGTCATATGTCGAGATGCACCACTATCCATAATCCATCTGGATATCAGTTGTGGAAGATCCTGTACAAAACAAACTACTACTTAAACAACTTCAAGAAAGATGCCGATTCATGCTTCGCAACTCAGGAAGCTCCGGCAATTCAAACTGCTTATTCGAACATGGTGTCCACCCAGGCTTCATCAGCCTTAGGTGTAACCTTGACTCTAGCA
The DNA here is from genome assembly GCA_030545235.1 of Helianthus tuberosus. Taxonomy (NCBI): domain Eukaryota; kingdom Viridiplantae; phylum Streptophyta; class Magnoliopsida; order Asterales; family Asteraceae; genus Helianthus; species Helianthus tuberosus. The sequence continues at coordinate 88,394,563 of CM060356.1, read as the reverse complement.
ACTTGAATTTTGAAATTTTCAGCCTTCAAAGATGGAAAACTTGCATCATAATCAACCAAAATTGATTCGTCAGCCTTTTTCACTTCAGAAGTTGAAATTTTCATTTCAGTTTTTGGTTTCCAAACTTGTTGAGATAAAGCAACCCTCTTGTAAAATTTGTCATTTGTAGTTACCACTTTTTTAACGGATTCATTTTTCAATTTAATGTTGTCATTTTTCACATTCTTTTTCTCAACAATGATTGGTGCTTTACCCTTCACATCAACTTTCTTCTGTTGAAACTTCACATTTTCAGTCTTAGGCTTGGAGTTGGTGCAATTTCTTGCAATGTGGCCAACTTTGTTACATCTAAAACAAATACGAGTATCAACTACTCGACTCGTGCCTTCAGACTGATACTGTGAAACTCTTTTCTCAAAGAACTCTTCATTCGATTTTGAAAAAATCTTTTTCCCTTCATCAGCAAGTGAACTTGAACTGTTTACAAACACCTTCTTTTCAGCAAACCTCTTGTTTTGAAAACTCTTTTTCTGATAACTCTTACCATCCCGATAACCACCCGACCAATTGTTTCGATTGTTATTATAAAAACGTGGTGGAACAATAGACTTTTTGTAATAAGCTTTATCTTTCTCAAAATTCATTTGCCTTTTTGTTTGACTCAAACTGTTCACCTCTGTCAATTCAACTTCAACTAACTTGAAAACATTTGTCAGCTTGTTCATGTTAACATTCTCAATGGGAAACTCAGAATCCGAATACAACTTATCAGATCCAGCCATCTTGTACATCACAAGACCCGGTTCATCACTTAAGTTGTTTTTGGACTTTGATTTCTGAATGTATTTGTCCAAGAAACCCCCATCCTCCTCAGAAGTGTCACAATCCGGTTTAAGCACTTTGTCTATCACACTTTTCACCACATCACTTTGGACACCCTCGTCATTGGAAGATGTGAACGTGACATCAATGTTTTCAGGAAGTTTATGTCACACCCCGACTTTCCACGTGTCACCGGTGGGCCCGGTGGGGGAGTATCGTGACGTAGTTGGCAACATCATGGTCAAACAACACAATATAATAATGCACAGCGGAAGCAAAAGATAATTATATTACAATCCGAATATAAAGTAATATCCAAGTATTACAACGGAAAGTAAAGGATCCACAGGCGGATCTTCAAACATTATCATTGTTCAACAGACTTTAGACGTCTAGAACTTGCAAGATTCCTTAGTAACGTCCTGAGCCGCTTCCAGCCTATTACGTACGTGTACCTGTCACTTAGACTTTTGAAAATACGTCAGTTTTCACTGGTAAATACACTCAACCGACTCATTTGAAAAGAGTTTATGAAAATTTGTTTAGGTGCACAAGACACATAAATATTTCGACACTTGGATTAAAATGCACAGAGGCAATATTAATCTTTTATACTTTGTATACTTGATTACTTGGGACAAACTATATTTCATGTTATCAGTTTTACATAACTTGCTCTACATACGGGGCCCGGTTCTATGCCGGTTCAAGATTAACCGACACACCACTATTCCCTTATTGGGAATCCCTTATTGGGTATAATTAATTAATAAACATATGGCATCTGTCAGGTGTATGCCTACACCCCGTGCTTAGGTCGTGGCCATTGGAATTTAATGAGTCAAGGATATCCAGGACACGGTCAAATTAATCCCCAATGTTTCAGTCAAACAATACGAATTAAAACAGGTTATTTGGATTTCCCGACTCATTGGTCTTTGAATCCCATACCTGAACATGCGGTATTTATATTACCGTATCCCAAGCCCGTAATAGGGAAAATAAGTTAAGAGTATTTACCTGAGCTAGCTCCTGTCTTAAATAGCAAGGATTATAATAACTCAGCCGTATTCACTTAAGTAAGCGTAGGTACAATTTACCGGAATGCTCTAGTCTGGAAATGATGGTATAAATAATCAATTAGAATGCTAACGGGTCTTTAATTAAGCCTAAGCTTAGACCGGTTAGTCTTATGGAAATATACGGTTCGTACGCACGATCAAGCGAAGACCGGATAGAATGTGATTTAGACCCGAAAAGTTTGAAGACTTGCTTAATATGGGTATATGATACACATTCTGGATTTTGAGATAAAACTGGTAAGGTTTGACCCGTTTCGGCTAATTTATGTAAACTAGTTACATAAACCGAACCGAACGCGCAAGAGGCGTAACGGGTAACCATAAGAGTCCTAAACAGGTTTCCTAAGTTAACATGCCTTAAATATGTCATGATATCAGTAGGATACCTTCCGTTATGCCCAAAACGAGTTTAACCTATAAATAAGCCCCGTAGGGGTATTTTGGTCATTTTAAAGGTTATAAAAGGAATTAATTTATCTTCTGTGATCCGGGTCTGATTACATCAGTAAAATAGTTTATTTTAACAGGTTATAACATTTGGTAATAAGTCTTATATACTAAAATAGTTTTAAACCCAAACTATGCGTTAAATACGCGTATAAAGTCGTTTTAAGCGATGTACGGGTTAAAATACGATTCTGAGTTTTCTGATCAAATAAACAGGCTCAAAATACTCCATTTATTATTTAAAATCAGTAGCAATTGGATTGGCGTTAAAAGGATTTGTAAAACTCATTTTATGGCCTAAAAGGGCATATTTGGTATTTACCGAATTAAGGCGCTAATCCAAGCTTATGATCAGTTTAAAAATAATTAAAAATCTTCAAAAATCCCAAAATATTATTTAACATCAGTGGGGAAAAGTTTTGGTGCCGAAAACCGGGTTTAGATAGGCTATGCGCTAATCGTGCCGATTAATTAATAAAAAGCTTATTATTTACGCTAATGCGCATATCTCCTAATCTAGACCTCCGATTGACGTGAAAATTTACAGACATGATTAATAATCAGTAACTAAGATTATTTTATTTTCATATCTCCAAAAATCTCGTTTTATGTTCGTAAGGGCATTACGGTCAATATTTAGGCGTTTAACGGAAACATCGGACGATTAGGGATTCGAGTGGTATAAACGCAGAGGCTTATACACACATGCCACTAGGTCCTAATGGAACTTTAAGGCATGTCTAAACCTATATGAATCGGGTCAGAACTGAGGTCAAAGCAAAAGTCAAACTTTTGCGTCTCTCGGTTCCGAATCGGTTCAAAACATAAAGTTGTCGAATCAAACTAGCGTAGACAAGTTTTTATACTTATTTTCAAGTTGTATGACTGATAAAACAGGTTACACGCCTTCCGTATCGTTAAATATGCGATTAAGGTTTCTGTTGACTTTTTCGGACAACCTTTGACTCGATAAACGACCTAGTTAGGATTCGAATCAGTGAGTGACCTTTTAGGGGTTTAATACCCATATGAATACCAACTTATAATGGCTTTCGATTCGACAAATCTCTGGACCGATTGTGATTTATCACAAAGTCAAACCGTAGTTACGACGGTTTGATTTCTAGGCCATAAACGAAACATAAATGAATTTAGAAGGATCAAAGGCACTTACACACGACTAAGGGATGTTTTGGAATGCTTGTGGCCTGCTTGTATGCTCTGGAAATGCTCAGGAGTTGATGAGAATGATGAATGCATAATGTTGCATAATGTGGTCTTTATATATATCTTCAAACACTCTTAGATGATCAACACATAAGTCTAGGATGGAACAATAACATCCACAAGTATCCTACATGCTAAAAACCATCTTAGGGCAGCCCAAGGTATGCCAAACATGAGTTTAAGTCGGTTAAAAATCATGCAGGACACCTGCACAAAGTTTCTGTCCAGACAAGGCAGTCGCGTAGCGCGACTGCCGGGGGTCTCATGCTCGCGCTACGCTAGCGTGTAGATGACCAGCATAACATGTTTCCATTATTTGCATTTCAGTCCCTGGTCCTTCTAAACATCGCTTTCTCGTTGTTTCTTGCATTAAGGGGCTTTGATATTTATATATAGGGGCTTTAATACTTATACCCACTTTGTCAAGTCCTCGGGTAACTTTGTGATCACCCGAAAAGCCCTAAATTTCAATGTTGACGATTCTAACCCTTACACACGAATTCTATCATAACTTTCTCATACTGTAACGAATCTTGGTGAAATTTTTATGGTGCATTCTTGTGAGCATAATTAATCGTTACAAAGCTTCGGGCTTGTCAAAAGGTCACTCAGAGGTATAAGTTAAACATGTTGACACATTTAACCCCTGTAGTTTGTAATCTCTCACTTTCTTTCAAAATTCTCATCGTATGATCCATGATCCATTCGCTTAAGGTTATAAACATCAGGTAGGGTTATTATAAAGTCTAATTATTCATTGTTGACGTTTTGAACCCTTATATTTACACAGTTTCATTGTTTGTCAACTTTAGTCCTTCAATAACATTCTTTTACATGTTCAAACCTATGACACGTGTCAACACATTATAGGACGTAAATTTTCGGGGTGTTACAGTTTAACTTCACTTTCTTCCTCAATTTCAACCAACCCAGATTGCTTTTTCGTGTAATTATCAAGAACAGGTGGTGGAACTTGATGAAAACCCACCCCAGTTCCATCACAATACACATCTTCACCTGCTTTGTCTTTCCCAATAGGTTTGGGAACAATATGCTGCAAAACAAAGCTTGCCGATTTATAGCTGTTAAGCTTCAACTGGATTCGTTCATTCTCAATTTCAGCTTCTTGAACTTTAAGTTTCAATTTAGCAATTTGATTCAGTTGTTCATTAATCGATTCTTCTTTTAATCTCAAAACAGCTCTTAGATGTTCATTTTCTTTAAAAGTTTTACCATTACGATCATCACAATCTTTCAATGTGCTTTTGAGTTTTTCAAATTTTTCAGAAATCTGACGGTTTTCAAGAATCAACTTTTCATTTTCCTTTTTAATTTTCTCATGATCAATTTTATCATTTTCCATCTGTTTAGTTAATTCTTTTATCCGTTCAGTTGAAGCTCTAGCCGTTTTGTCACGATCAAGAATCTGATTCTCAACATTTCTGACCTTTGATGTCAGATCTTCAACTTTCTTAATGTTGAGATACGTGACTGTGCTACAAAATTTGCACTCTTTGTTGCAATTTTTGCAATCAGCATTTCCTTCGATCTTTTTACCTGACGCATTTGTTGACATATCTGAACTGACCTGGCTTTTTGACTCAGACACGGAGTTAGAGTCTACCTCAAGTGCTTTGGCAGCTAGCACTTTGTCAGCCATCTTTCCCAGATTCTCTGCAGTCAACTCTTGCGTAGTATCGATAACTCCAGTATCAATCTTCTTGGATTCTTTTCCTTCGATTTCTTCTTTCTCCTTTCTTTCTTTCTCCTCTTCAATCATTTTCGAAGTTGGAGTTCCCCACCATTTGTGTTGCCAATACTCATCATTTTCTTTCATTTCCTTGATTAAGACTTCTATATCAAGAGTTTTGTGATCAACTGCAATATTTCCATACTCATCAAGATAACACTCTCTGTCTGGATCCCATCTTTTTGCTCTTTTTGCGTCCAAATAAATTCTAGAAAGTCTAGTAATTTTATTTTCTGAAATCATCTTTCTGTATTTATACTTCTGCTCTTCAGTTCTCTCATCTTTCCATGGAATAGGTTCATTTTTCGCCATGAATGCGTAACCAACTGCATCTTCTTCAGGTAGAACCTCTTGACTCCAATCATATCCTTCATCATCATAAATCACTGCAAGAGCTCTAGATTTCTCTCTGTTGTCTTCAACCTGCTTCAATCTCGGTGGCTCGGATTTATTCTGGTGATAAATCGCCTTCTTGTAGTAATCATCTCTGAAAGGGTTCTCTGATTCATCAGCATAAGTGTTTCGACATTCTCTCTTGAAATGACCCTTCTGCTTACACTTGAAGCAAGTCACCTTCGATTTATCGAATCCTAGCTTAGTAGAAGCACCACCAATTGTTTTTCTGCCAGTGATTTCCATGAATCTTTGTGCACGACGAACAGCACTTGCCATAGCCCAACGAATATCGATCAGTTCCATTTCCTCTGGATCAATCTGATCGTAATCTTCTTTCGTCAGATTTGTATTGCCAATCTTCCCAGCTACCAATCCTTCATACGATTCCAACACCGATGCTAGAAAGATCATTTGCTGCTTTGCCGACTCTTCGTCAAAATTTTGAGCATTCTTCAAGTCTATTGCAATATTGCATTGAAAACGATTCTTTGCATCAGCATTTCCAGAAAATGAAGATCCACTGTGAAAACCACTGTGACTTCCACTGCTTTGATCACTTTGACTTTCTTTGCCGGCTGTCGACACATTTTCAGCAGAAAAAGCAGTTTTTGGAGAATTAGCTTTCGGCATCATGCTCTTTGGATAGTATAGATCCAAATTTTGCTGATAAGATGAATGATTAACTTTATACGTCTTCTTCAACTCTAGCTCATGACTTTCAAGTTTCTCAATCACCAAATCTGGTTTCAGCAATGCTGAAGGAATAGTGTTCTTAAGCATGAGAGCATAATATCTCCACTCCATCTCGTCTGGCAACGAATCGAACAACTTGTCTACTTGCTCATCATCAGAATATCTGATATCATGTCTTGCTAATTCCAGCTTCAGATGACCGAACCTTTCAATCATTTTACACACTGACTCATTCTTAAGACAACTAAACATATCAAATTCTTTCCTAAGAAGTTTCTTTTTGTTTTTCACTATATCAGTACTTCCTAAACATTTCTTTTCTAACTTTGCCCAGAGGTCTTTAGCGTTTGAATAATCGATCAATGAAATGATATCCTCCCGAACAGACTGAAATAACAATGCCACACACTTTTGTTCGGCTACGAATGATTCAATCTCATCAGATCCTGTTAAAACTTCCCCATTCTTGTTTCCTTGGTCATAACCATTTTTTAGACTTTTCCAGCTTGGAAACGCGAATGCCATCATCCAGTCTTCAAACTTTCTGGACCATCGACTGTACTCCTCAATAGCCATAAGTTTTGGAGGTTTATTGAACGTTCCGAAAGCCCTTTCTGATTCCCAAGCTTCCTTTTTCTTCTCTTTTCGCGAGTTATCATCCACATTACTTGATGAAGTATCATCGTTTCCGGAATTTCCTGCAAACGCGTACATATTGCTAAATGGGTTCATGAAAATATCGTCCATCGTGAATGTTCCTGCAAAATCACCAAACTATTAGAAAAATTTTAAGTTTTTGAAAATTCAGCAACTTCAAGCGAAATCAGTTTAATAAAACTGTTCAAGCGAAATCTGATCCAATCACTTTTCAAGCGAAAACTACTATTTCGCTTCAGCTAATCAGAAGCTTCAAGCGAAATCACAACAGATCAGATTTAACACTTTCAAGCGAAAACTAGATGAACTATTTCGCTTCAAATGATCTCAAGCGAAATCAGAAACAACAAGTCTACTATTCAAGCGAAATCCTTAACAACTTAATTTCGCTTGAACTACTCAAGCGAAATAGTCCAAAAACCAAGTGAAATATGTCTGATTTTCAAGCGAAATCTATCTTATCCTACGAACTCTTTCAAGCGAAACCCTGTTTTAGGTCTTTTTTATCATGTTTTAATCTGAATTTTAGTCCGAAACTTTGTAGGCTTTGTTAAAACTTCGTTTTACACGTTATACTCGAAAATTAGACCATTTTGACCATTGGAACTAGTTCAGATCAGAAAAGTAAGAGAAAAAGTGAGTAGAAATAAGAAAATCCGGCAGAATCAAGCTGCTATGGTATGAACTCCTCGTCCTGAGCTCTGATACCACTTGTTGGACCGTTCTATGACCCTTAAACGTCAGTCAAGGCAATTCATCTCAGTTTACAGAGGCGGAATCAAAGTAAACTAAGTCATAACAGCTCTAATCCTTTTAATCTTTCTTTTCTAATTAATATGAGTGCTTGTACAAGGTTTTCTGATACAAATCCGTCAGCACTTCGTCACACGTACAATGACAATTCTATTTCTTCAAATGACCAACACACCTATATATAGAGCAGCATGATTTCGCTTGAGGTTGTCTGAAGCGAAATCTGTTATGTTGATTTCGCTTCAAGCATCCACATATCCTTTCAAGCGAAATCATGTGTGTTCAACATAAAAACCCTAACTTAAAACCTAATGTGTAATCATTCAAACAATCCTAGACACAAGACTTGATAATGACGTAATCAGCAGACATTTAGTGCACCAACAATGATCTTAGAGATTATGAAGGACTAAGAAGATGATGATCTTGATGTTAGAACACTTGTGTATGAATAAAAATCCTTCCTTTCACTTCCAAGAGCTTTAGATCACTTCATGTGACTTGGAAATCCATGTTGATCATGAAGAAGATGATAAAAATAATTGGGTTTATGAAAGTGTTCTTGATATAAGATGAAGATGGTGAGAGAGTTTTCTTAAGTGTGTGTAAGATAGGGTGTGAAATGAAAGATGAAAGTGATGAAGTGTAGTAACTTAGTGACTAAGTGTAGAAAATAATCATCCAATCTAATCCACTTGCATGTAAACATAATATCTAGATATTATGTAACATAAACAAGGGGTGTGGGACCCCTTGTTCACGGCCTCAATATGGGGGGGGGGGGTCTTGCATGGTGAAAAGTGTTAGTTATTTTTCAAGACTTAAAAATGAATTATAAAGATGTAAATATTAAGGTGTTTAGGGTTTGCAATTTTCCGAGATGTTTCGCGACTTGAAATAACCATAAACTAGTTTTACAAGACCAAAAATAATGATCACTAGTTCGCTACTTGTGCCAAAATGTAGTTCGGATAATTGTTTAGTGCTCGTTTCACTAATAATTGTTCAGCACTCTAGTTCACTAGGCGCTACTCTAGTTGTTTCGGTGAATTGTTTGCACTATAACAAATGTACCCAATAAAAATGAATCATGTGTAATAACCAATGAATATTCCATGAGTTTTCTAAGATGTATACCATGTAATCATGCAGTCAGAATATTCAAAACACATGCTTGTATAATGTAAATCACTGTTTTAAATGTAAGTAAATTACCCGAAAGTGGCAGTTGTCACATTCTCCCCTTGTTATTTAGAATTTCGTCCCGAAATTCTAGCTTTGTTATTCTTTGCAGGAGTCTTTGGAAATAGGTGGGGATATTTTGCCTTCATTCGGTCTTCACGTTCCCAAGTATACTCGGGCCCATGACGAGAGTTCCATCGAACCTTTACTAACTTGATACGACTTCTCCGTGTTTTATTGACCTTCCAGTCTGTGACCTCAACAGGTTCTTCAGTAAAATGGAGTTTGTCGTCAATGTGAATTTCATCCACAGGAATGGCAACGGTTACTTGTATTGGACTCTTTTTAAGATTTGACACATGAAACGTGTGGTGTACACTGCTAAGTTCATCTGGTAACTTCAACTTGTAAGCAACAGTGCCAATCTTTTCCAAGATTTCAAATGGTCCAATGTAACGCGGGTTAAGCTTTCCACGTTTACCGAACCTCACTACGCCTTTCCAAGGTGAGACTTTTAACAAAACTTTTTCTCCAACCTCGAAAGATGCTTGTTTTCGTTTTCCATCTGCGTAGAGCTTGTGTCGATCGCGAGCCGCCTTGATACGGTCTCGGATCCGAAAAATTTTATCCGTAGTATCTTGGACTAGTTCCGGACCAATTAATTGACTATCGCCTGTTTCCGCCCAACATAGCGGAGAGCGACACTTTCGACCATAAAGAGCTTCGAACGGTGCAGCTTGTATACTTGTATGATAACTATTATTGTAGGAAAACTCAACTAGAGGTAGATGATTATCCCAATTGCCGCCTAAATCCATAACACATGCACGAAGCATATCTTCGAGTGTTTGGATTGTCCGCTCGCTCTGGCCGTCAGTTTGTGGATGAAAGGCCGTACTTAGATTCAATTGAGATCCAAAGGCCTGTTGAAATGATTTCCATATTCTTGACACAAAACGACCGTCTCGGTCTGAAATGATTGAAATAGGCACTCCATGACGAGCCACTATTTCTTTGAGATATATTTCCGCTAGTTTCTCAGTACTATCCTTCTCCCGAATCGGTAAGAAGTGTGCGGACTTTGTCAATCTATCGACGATTACCCATATCATGTCATGACCTTTCGAGGTCCTGGGTAACTTCGTAATGAAGTCCATCGATATTTGTTCCCATTTCCAAGCGGGAATCTCAGGTTGTTGTAGTAAACCTGATGGTTTTTGATACTCTGCCTTGACCTTCGCGCAGGTCAAGCAATTTCTAACATAGTTAGCAATATCCTTTTTGAGGTTAGGCCACCAATAGTACTCTTTTAAGTCTTGGTACATCTTATCTGATCCAGGATGGATCGAGTACTTTGACCTATGTGCTTCCTCAAAAATGAGATCTCGGAGACCTCCAAAGAATGGAACCCAAATTCTACCCGCAAAGTACAAAGTTCCATCCTCCTTTGGTACTAACTATTTTTCCATGCCTCGAAGTGATTCTTCAAGAATATGTTCTTCCTTGAGCGCTTCTTGTTGTGCATTTTGAATTCGTGCGGTAAGATCTGTGTGAATCGTCATCTCTAGTGCTCGCACTCTTAGTGTTTTAACTCGTTCCTTGCGGCTCAAGGCGTCTGCTACAACGTTCGCCTTGCCCGGATGGTACTTGATTTCACAATCATAGTCGTTTAATAATTCAACCCAACGTCGCTGACGCATATTTAATTCTTTTTGGTTGAATATGTGTTGTAGACTCCTATGATCTGTGAAAATAGTGCACTGTGTACCATATAAGTAATGCCGCCAAATTTTCAAAGCAAATACCACCGCGCCTAGCTCTAGGTCGTGAGTGGTATAGTTCTTCTCGTGAACTTTCAGTTGGCGGGACGCGTACGCGATAACCTTTTTACGTTGCATGAGTACACAACCCAAACCTTGATGCGAAGCATCACAGTATACCACAAAGTCATCGGTACCGTCGGGTAATGATAGGACTGGTGCAATGCACAACTTGTCTTTAAGATGTTGAAATGCTGCTTCTTGATTCTCTCCCCAATCGAATTTCCTGTCTTTCTGTGTAAGAGAAGTTAGCGGTTGAGCAATCTTTGAGAAATTCTCAATGAATCTCCGGTAATATCCTGCTAAGCCCAAAAATTGTCGCACTTCAGTAGGAGTCTTGGGCGCTTCCCAATTCTTAATCGATTCAATCTTCGACGGGTCTACTTGAATCCCTTTCTCGTTCACTATATGCCCGAGAAATTGTACTTCACGAATCCAAAACTCACATTTGGAAAACTTCGCGTATAAATTCTCCTTTTTGAGTAATTCTAAGATGGTTCTCAAATGTTGTTCATGCTCGGCTGCCGATCGTGAGTATATCAAAATGTCGTCAATGAACACTATGACGAATTTGTCGAGATAAGGCTTGCACACGCGGTTCATTAAATCCATGAAGACCGCCGGTGCGTTAGTTAAACCAAAAGGCATAACGAGAAACTCGTAATGACCGTAACGAGTCCGAAAAGCCGTTTTCGGTATGCTTTCTTCTTGAACCCGTAACTGATGATACCCCGATCGTAAGTCTATCTTTGAATAAAAACTCGACCCTTGAAGTTGATCGAATAAGTCGTCAATCCTCGGTAATGGATACCGATTCTTGATGGTGAGTTTATTCAACTCTCTGTAGTCGATACACATTCTGAATGTCCCGTCCTTCTTTTTCACAAAAAGAACTGGAGCTCCCCAAGGCGAGAAACTCGGTCTAATGAATCCCTTATCCATCAACTCTTGAAGTTGTGTGGACAATTCCTGCATTTCAGAAGGTGCTAATCGATATGGAGATCTGGCTACAGGTGCGGCTCCTGGTACCAAGTCGATGTGAAATTCGACTTGTCGATAAGGCGGTAGTCCTGGCAAGTCTTCAGGAAAGACTTCAGGAAATTCTTTTACTACCGGAATATCTGTCAACTTCGGCCCATCGGCCTTCTTGTCTACTACATGCGCTAGAAAGGCAATATAACCTTTCCGTAAGTATTTCTGTGCTTTCATACAATTGATGATCCGCAATGGGGTGTCACGCTTCTCTCCATGTATAACAAGGGTCTCTTTGTTCGGTAGTGGTAGGCGAATGATCTTCTCGTGGCAAACGACTTCGGCTCGATTGTTGGATAGCCAATCCATGCCAACCACTACGTCGAAACTACCCAATTCAACGGGTAAGAGATCGATATTGAATTTTTGTTCACCAAGTTCTAAGGTACACTCCTTAACAACTTCTCCCGTCTCTATTAGTCTACTGTTAGCCAATTCTATAGAATATGGAACATCTAGTTTATGTGACAACTGGCCCAAACCGGTAATTTCCGTACACATTAATTATTGCTTAATGACTGCAATTATGAGTTTAATTGTCAGCAATGTCTGAACATATGATTAAACAAGTGAATTCATGCATGTTGTATACTACAAATATTGCTTTATGCATAAACATGAGCGTTGCGTCAAAAATACTAAGTAAACTCACCGGTAAGACACACTGTGTCAACAGAACTGCAGAAAGCAGTCAGACAATAAAATTGGAGCCTAGGTGTAGGTTCGACAACAAGAATGCATTAAAACCCAAGAGTACATACAAGGGTTTAATATATAGACATTACGGAAGCAAAAATACGCACTAAAAAGCACCCGAAACGCACTTTAAGTGCAGAATTTTATATAATTCAGCAATAATCAGCAATATGGCACTGAAATATTATGCAGAAACTACGTTTTATTACCCAAAATATTTCGCTAAGTGTTGGGAATTGAAAGGGTACAAGAAGGGTACTTAAATGACACTAAAAAGTGTAATTTAGCACTTTAACGGATTAATATCCAACCGAACAACCGAACTATACCCGGAACATAAAAATATTGTCATTGACATTATTTTTCTTTTTCTGAGCCAGTTAGGGTCCCCGAATACCCTAACACCCGTTATAAATTATAGCACACAACACACTAGAAATTAATATTAAATATCTAACTAACTAGTGTAACCAACCTTGGTTGAAATCGAACCAAATAGCCCCACCACCATTCGGTTCCCCCATAAGGGACACCACCACACAACTTTGGAATATTTTAATTGGGGATGCTAGTAGGGGAACTGATCGTCATCTAACCACGCTAGGTCATGTTCTTGGAACATGAACTAGCGCTATGTTAGTAAAAAAAGAAAAAAAACTAGATGACGAACCCTTTCAAACATAAACATGAACTTGTGTAAAAACGATTTTCTTATAAAATGGAGTTCTAAACTAATAGATCTAAAGATCTACAAGTGGTTTTTCGGAAGAACCAAGCAAAAATATTAGTGTTGTTAAAACCCGAATATTATCCGAACTAAAAGCGTTTTTAGTAAATAAACAAGTGTGTGGACACTTGTGTCACAAGAAAAATTTAACAAAGAAATATTTTTGCGAATCTCGACTAGAAGTTGTGAGACTTTATATTCTTTAAAAATAAAGTTTTTAAGAAACTAAAATTATTTTTAAAGATAACGAGACTTACTAAATGTGCTAGTAAGTTACTACACATTTTTGTAAATATTCAAGTTCATGAAATGGAGAAATTAGTGATTATTGTTGATGAGTATTGTTGATAATTGTTGTTGATGATTGTTGACGATTTAAAAGAAAATAAACACATGTTTTGGAAACATGGGAAACCTCCATTTTTAGGGGAAACTCTGTCAAAATTTTTATAAATTTTGACACTTAGAAAAATATAAGTTTTTGAGAAACTTATTCCCTAAGGATGTATTTAAAAGTATTACCAAGGTTTCCCTAATTTTTGGTGATAAGAAATGGTGATTTTTCGAGAATAAAAATGGATATTAAGTATATATTTTTGAAAGAAAAATATATATTATTTGATCACCAACTTTTATGCTAAGTGCTTATAGTATGTGTTATACGTGTTAGTGTATTAAGACTTAAAAATACACTAAATACTCACGAGGAGTATAAACATAAAAATACACATACAACTTACAAGATACATAATTCGGGTGCAAAGTGCAAAACATAAAAGACTTATATTTATTTTTGGAGAAAATAATATAAGTAAGATACGTAGTTAAAAATATAGAATATTTTTAACACAAGAATATATACAAAAGAGAGTGACTGTACTTGTGCGACGCAAGTCTAGTGACTAACGTTAAGAAAACGCGTATAGGTTACGACGTTATTTAAGCAAATCCGGTGAAGTTTACGACGCTAGGAACGCAAAGTTGTGAGTTCATGCTCCCCCTTTTCTCTTTAACTGTTTTCAGTTTTATAACTTCGGGGGTGAAATACATGTACAAATGTACAATATTTATAAATGGTATGATATAAATACAAGAAGTACACTTGGTGAGAACGAGAACCAAGTGTGACGAAAAATAAGAATATGAGAAGCGCACTTGGTGAGAACGAGAACCAAGTATGAGGCGCTATGAGAAATGATAACAAGAAACGCGCTTGGTGAGGACGAGAACCAAGTAGGATGCGTTATGAGAAATAGTGTCACGAATAGGGTACAGAAGCACCATTAATCAACGTATACATTCAGACCGCAGAACAAAAGGTTAGATCTAACGGGTGCCTGGCAGCCACACTCCCGGTCGGGGCGAGAACCGAGGAGTGCTTTTGTGTCTCAGAATATACCAATTAAATGCCTTAGGTTTGGTGACTTCCTATGACGTGTCACATGTTAATGGCTTTGCAACCCATTAACAATCTTGATATTTACAGGAATATTTTAATTACATGAAATTCATACCATACTAAAAATTGATGAATACTTGAGTACGTGGGGTACTCAAGAAAAGATTGAGTTATACTTGAAGTACGTGGGGTACTCAAGAAGAAATTGAATTATACAGGTGTACGTGGTGTACACATGAAACTGGATTTATATATGAAAACTTGATTTACTCACAAACTATGTTTTCATACAAAGTATACAAACATGAAATACAAAACTGCATGAATTCACACCAACTTTATGTTGACGTTTTTCCAAAAACTCACATGTATTTCAGGTAACTAGGATGGATGTGCGCGTGGTCTTGCTTATGCTCGTGGATGTCGCTTGTGTTTAACTTTAAATAAAGTTGTAAACTTTTAAGACAATGTTTTATGCTGTCTAGCGATATAAACGCTAAACTTATGTTTTCAAATTATGGTATTTGATGTTATTTTACGAGCATGTAGCATGTTTACTCTTCGTATGCGATGAGAACCTTTCATGATCACACCTCGTGCTTCCGCCGTAGAAAGGGGTGTGACAGATTGGTATCAGAGCTGCGATTGTAGTGAACCAGGATTCCTTCTCGAGTCTAGTCTACAATCTCTAGGATCCTTTCACGAAAACAATTTTCAAAGAGTTTTCATTGCATAAAACGTCCCGCGACATCCACTACCTGAAACTAGTTACATGAGTCTAGAAAAGACACAACGAGACTTAGAGTGCACTTGAGTAGCACTTGTCGTTGACTAGAAACTACTTGCAATTATGTGTGATAATTAGCATGTACTAGAAGTAGAATGTCACAAGTATATGTGACTTTACCTGAAAGCGATGGCCTATCTGAAGGAAGAGATACGAGGATGAAACGAACTGTGCGGACTGTGCAAGGAGTTACGTAATTATGGATGCATACATAATTATGGAATTCAGTGCACAGAAACCACAGCAAGTCTTGTCACGTGTAGATTCCCTCAGTGCAAGCCTACCAAGTACTCTTCTAGAGTAATAATTGTTTGATGTCACTTATGTGGTATATATACCTGTGAATATATATGATACCACTGTCCAGTGTGACGATATCAAACAAATGACTAACCCTGTTGTGTTATGTTCTGTCAGAACATGGCACCCAGGAAAGCTGTGAATGCTCGCAATGACGATCAACCTCCTCCTCCCCTACTGCCAAGAACTGCTGAGGAGCTGAACGCCCTACTGGAAGAAAGGATCTCCGCTGCTATCGCCCAGTACGAGGCGAACCGAACTCAAGACAGTGGAGGACCAAGCAACGCTAGGCGTAATGGGAATGGAGATTCGTCTGGAGGAAACGCAGCTCAAGGCTGCACTTTCAAGCAGTTCCTCGACTGCAAGCCGATGAACTATGACGGCACAGGAGGTGCAGTAGCATTCGTACGCTGGACGGAGAAGACTGAAGCTACTTTCCGCATGAGCAAGTGTACTGCGGATCAACAAGTCACCTTTGCTACTGGGTTGTTTGTCGATGAAGCTCTGACTTGGTGGAACCTGCAAGCCCAAACCTTGGGTGACGATGCTGCTTATGGCTTAACTTGGGATGAACTAAAGGAAAGAATGAGAGAGAAGTACTGCTCTCGTGCGGAACTCCAAAGGCTGGAAACAGAGTTCTGGCACTTGACTATGGAAGGTGTTGACATCAATGGTTACACTCGAAGGTTCCACGATCTGTCAAGAGTGCTTCCCTACATGGTGACTCCTGAATTTAAGTGTGTGGAACGCTACATTTGGGGACTGGCCTCAGAGTTTCGTGGCATGGTGACGTCGGCCAAACCACAAACAATCACCGAGGCTGTAACTCTGGGTGTCAGCCTTACTGAAGATTGTGTTCGTATGAAGAAGCTATCACTGAACCCAACAGAAAAGACCGAGACACATGCTGAGTCGTCCGGTGACAAAAAGAGAAAGCATACAAGTTTGAACCAAGCAACTCGCAACAACAAGGGTTTCAGCAAGAAGCGCGACACTAATCCGCCTCAGGAGACGAAAACCCATGCAACCAAAGCATACCAAGGCTCCATGCCTAGATGCCAAAAATGTAAGTATCATCATGATGGGGCTTGTCGCATTCCAAGGTGCGACAAATGTGGTAAATTGGGTCATCAAACAGAAGACTGTTGGGGAAAAGGAAAGAACCGAAGTGGAAACGGTGTTGGTAACAAGAATGGTAACGGGAAAGGGCAGAACCAAGGATGCTTCAAGTGTGGAAGCAATGATCATTTCATGAAAAACTGCCCAGAGAGAAACAACGCTCCGGCTCGAGCATTTGTGATTGGAGCAAGAGACGCACGCGAGGACCCTAACGTGGTCACCGGTACGTTTCTCATTAACAATCACTTTGCATCCATATTATTCGAAACTGGCGCCGATTATAGCTTCATGTCTGTGGAATTTAAACGCATACTCGGAATAGAATCTAGTAGATTAGAAATTCCTTATTCCATAGAACTAGCCAATGGTAAACTTGTTGAATCGGGCGAAGTTGTTAGAGGCTGCACGCTAGAACTTGGTGAACGAAGATTTAGCATCGACCTCCTACCTATTCAATTAGGTAGCTTCGATGTAGTGGTCGGAATGGACTGGTTGTCCAAGAACAAAGCGGAAGTCATTTGTCATGAGAAAATCATTCGCATCCCACTGGCGAATGATGAAACTCTCATAGTACATGGAGAAAGACGAAACGCGCCTCTACGAATCATCAGTTGTATGAAGGCACAGAAGTGCTTAAAGAAAGGATGTGTTGCTTTCCTAGCACACGTTATAGACAAGAAGGCTGAGGAGCCGAAACTCGAAGACATTCCTGTGGTGAAGGAATTTACTGATGTGTTCCCGGAAGATCTGCCAGGACTACCTCCGCAACAACAAGTCGAATTCCGTATAGACTTGGTTCCAGGAGCTGCTCCTGTAGCCAAGGCACCCTATCGACTTGCGCCATCCGAGATGCAAGAGTTATCTACACAACTCCAGGAGTTGTTGGATAAAGGATTCATAAGGCCAAGCTTCTCACCCTGGGGAGCTCCAGTATTATTCGTGAAGAAGAAGGATGGAAAACTGCGGATGTGTATCGATTACAGGGAACTGAACAAGCTCACTATCAAGAATCGGTATCCACTACCGAGGATTGATGACTTATTTGATCAACTGCAAGGATCAAGCTACTATTCCAAGATCGACCTTCGATCTGGATACCATCAGCTGAGAATCCAAGATGAAAGCGTACCAAAGACTGCATTCAGAACGCGATATGGGCACTACGAATTTCTTGTGATGCCATTTGGATTGACGAACGCGCCAGCGGTCTTTATGGACCTAATGAACCGCGTATGCAAACCATATCTCGATAAATTCGTGATTGTATTTATCGATGATATCCTGATTTACTCGCGAACGAAAGAAGAACATGAGCAACATCTCAGAACCATCTTGGAGCTACTGAAGAAAGAGAAACTTTATGCAAAGTTCTCGAAATGCGAATTCTGGATTCGCGAAGTACAATTTCTTGGTCACGTGGTGAATGAGAAGGGCATTCATGTAGACCCGTCCAAGATTGAAGCAATAAAGAATTGGGAAGCTCCCAAGATCCCAACTGAAGTTCGACAATTTTTGGGCTTAGCGGGCTACTATCGGCGATTCATTGAGAATTTCTCGAGGATAGCTCAACCGCTAACGACCCTTACTCAGAAAGACAAGAAATACGACTGGGGTCACAAACAGGAAGAAGCCTTTCAGCTACTTAAGAACAAGCTCTGCGATGCACCGATACTATCATTACCCGAAGGCACTGAAGACTTCGTGGTATACTGCGACGCCTCACGACAAGGCTTGGGTTGTGTGCTTATGCAACGCCAAAAAGTCATTGCTTACGCTTCAAGACAGCTGAAGGTTCACGAGAGAAATTATACCACTCACGACCTGGAGCTGGGCGCAGTGGTATTCGCCTTAAAGATTTGGCGACATTATTTATATGGTACTCGATGTACAATCTTCACAGATCACAAAAGCTTACAACACATATTTGATCAGAAGGAATTGAATATGCGCCAGCGACGTTGGGTCGAGCTGCTGAATGATTATGACTGTGAGATTAAGTACCATCCTGGAAAGGCAAACGTTGTAGCAGACGCGTTGAGCCGAAAAGAAAGGGTTAAGACCCTAAGGGTTCGAGCATTGGAAATGACGATTCGAACGAACCTCACTGCACGCATTCGAGATGCACAACAAGAAGCTCTTAAAGAAGAGAACAGTAAAGCTGAATACCTCCGGGGTGCATTGAAGTACATGGCGCCAAATGAAGAGGGAGCCTTATACTTTAAAAAGCGCATTTGGGTTCCGCTCTATGGTGGCCTACGAGGAGTCATCCTTGATGAAGCGCACAAGTCAAGGAACTCGATCCACCCAGGGTCAGACAAGATGTATCAAGACTTGAAAGAATATTATTGGTGGCCGAGACTCAAAAGCGACGTTGCTGTCTATGTTGGAAAATGCCTAACCTGTGCTAAGGTTAAGGCAGAATATCAGAAACCGTCCGGCCTACTACAACAACCAGAGATTCCCGTATGGAAGTGGGAACAAATCTCGATGGACTTCATAACAAAATTACCCAGGACCCCGAGAGGGCACGATATGATATGGGTAATCGTTGATCGATTGACGAAGTCTGCGCATTTCCTACCAATCCGAGAAAAGGATAGCACTGGAAAGCTTGCAGAGATATACTTAAGAGAAATTGTGGCACGTCATGGAGTGCCAATCTCAATCATTTCAGACAGAGATGGACGCTTTGTCTCAAGAATCTGGCAATCATTTCAGGAAGCCTTTGGATCTCAGTTAGATCTGAGCACGGCATTCCATCCGCAAACGGACGGCCAGAGCGAACGGACTATACAAACGTTAGAAGATATGCTTCGCGCATGTGTCATGGATCTAGGCGGCAGCTGGGATACTCATCTACCTTTAGTTGAGTTTTCCTACAATAACAGTTATCATACGAGCATAAAAGCCGAGCCGTTCGAAGCTCTGTATGGCCGCAAATGCCGATCGCCCTTATGTTGGGCAGACGCTGGAGATAAGCGTATGGTTGGTCCTGAGCTTGTACAAGAGACCACCGACAAGATTGCGCAGATCCGAGAACGCATTAAGGCGGCTCGAGAGCGACAAAAGAGCTACGCGGATCCAAATAGAAAATCGGTAGATTACAAGGTGGGAGACAAAGTGTTGTTAAAAGTCTCACCATGGAAGGGCGTAGTCAGGTTTGGAAAGCGTGGAAAGCTGAATCCACGATACATCGGACCATTCAGAATTTTGAAGAGAATTGGTACCGTGGCATACAAGTTGGAGTTACCGGAAGAACTTAATGGAGTACATGATACGTTTCATGTATCCAACCTGAAGAAGAGTCCAACACAAGAAAACGTGATCATCCCGATGGATGAAGTGCATATTGATGAAGCCCTCCGATTTACAGAGCAACCCGTTGAGGTTACTGACTGGAAAGTCAACAAGACCAGGAGGAGCAGTGTGAAGCTTGTCAAAGTACGTTGGAGCTCTAAGCACGGACCCGAGTACACATGGGAACGTGAAGACCAGTTCAAGAAAAAGTACCCCCACCTATTCAAGAAGACTCCAGCAAGAGTGAGTCCAGCCTGAATTTCGGGACGAAATTCTTTTAACGGGGGGAGACTGTGACAACTGGCCCAAACCGGTAATTTCCGTACACATTAATTATTGCTTAATGACTGCAATTATGAGTTTAATTGTCAGCAATGTCTGAACATATGATTAAACAAGTGAATTCATGCATGTTGTATACTACAAATATTGCTTTATGCATAAACATGAGCGTTGCGTCAAAAATACTAAGTAAACTCACCGGTAAGACACACTGTGTCAACAGAACTGCAGAAAGCAGTCAGACAATAAAATTGGAGCCTAGGTGTAGGTTCGACAACAAGAATGCATTAAAACCCAAGAGTACATACAATGGTTTAATATATAGACATTACGGAAGCAAAAATACGCACTAAAAAGCACCCGAAACGCACTTTAAGTGCAGAATTTTATATAATTCAGCAATAATCAGCAATATGGCACTGAAATATTATGCAGAAACTACGTTTTATTACCCAAAATATTTCGCTAAGTGTTGGGAATTGAAAGGGTACAAGAAGGGTACTTAAATGACACTAAAAAGTGTAATTTAGCACTTTAACGGATTAATATCCAACCGAACAACCGAACTATACCCGGAACATAAAAATATTGTCATTGACATTATTTTTCTTTTTCTGAGCCAGTTAGGGTCCCCGAATACCCTAACACCCGTTATAAATTATAGCACACAACACACTAGAAATTAATATTAAATATCTAACTAACTAGTGTAACCAACCTTGGTTGAAATCGAACCAAATAGCCCCACCACCATTCGGTTCCCCCATAGGGGACACCACCACACAACTTTGGAATATTTTAATTGGGGATGCTAGTAGGGGAACTGATCGTCATCTAACCACGCTAGGTCATGTTCTTGGAACATGAACTAGCGCTATGTTAGTAAAAAAAAAAAAAAAAACTAGATGACGAACCCTTTCAAACATAAACATGAACTTGTGTAAAAACGATTTTCTTATAAAATGGAGTTCTAAACTAATAGATCTAAAGATCTACAAGTGGTTTTTCGGAAGAACCAAGCAAAAATATTAGTGTTGTTAAAACCCGAATATTATCCGAACTAAAAGCGTTTTTAGTAAATAAACAAGTGTGTGGACACTTGTGTCACAAGAAAAATTTAACAAAGAAATATTTTTGCGAATCTCGACTAGAAGTTGTGAGACTTTATATTCTTTAAAAATAAAGTTTTTAAGAAACTAAAATTATTTTTAAAGATAACGAGACTTACTAAATGTGCTAGTAAGTTACTACACATTTTTGTAAATATTCAAGTTCATGAAATGGAGAAATTAGTGATTATTGTTGATGAGTATTGTTGATAATTGTTGTTGATGATTGTTGACGATTTAAAAGAAAATAAACACATGTTTTGGAAACATGGGAAACCTCCATTTTTAGGGGAAACTCTGTCAAAATTTTTATAAATTTTGACACTTAGAAAAATATAAGTTTTTGAGAAACTTATTCCCTAAGGATGTATTTAAAAGTATTACCAAGGTTTCCCTAATTTTTGGTGATAAGAAATGGTGATTTTTCGAGAATAAAAATGGATATTAAGTATATATTTTTGAAAGAAAAATATATATTATTTGATCACCAACTTTTATGCTAAGTGCTTATAGTATGTGTTATACGTGTTAGTGTATTAAGACTTAAAAATACACTAAATACTCACGAGGAGTATAAACATAAAAATACACATACAACTTACAAGATACATAATTCGGGTGCAAAGTGCAAAACATAAAAGACTTATATTTATTTTTGGAGAAAATAATATAAGTAAGATACGTAGTTAAAAATATAGAATATTTTTAACACAAGAATATATACAAAAGAGAGTGACTGTACTTGTGCGACGCAAGTCTAGTGACTAACGTTAAGAAAACGCGTATAGGTTACGACGTTATTTAAGCAAATCCGGTGAAGTTTACGACGCTAGGAACGCAAAGTTGTGAGTTCATGCTCCCCCTTTTCTCTTTAACTGTTTTCAGTTTTATAACTTCGGGGGTGAAATACATGTACAAATGTACAATATTTATAAATGGTATGATATAAATACAAGAAGTACACTTGGTGAGAACGAGAACCAAGTGTGACGAAAAATAAGAATATGAGAAGCGCACTTGGTGAGAACGAGAACCAAGTATGAGGCGCTATGAGAAATGATAACAAGAAACGCGCTTGGTGAGGACGAGAACCAAGTAGGATGCGTTATGAGAAATAGTGTCACGAATAGGGTACAGAAGCACCATTAATCAACGTATACATTCAGACCGCAGAACAAAAGGTTAGATCTAACGGGTGCCTGGCAGCCACACTCCCGGTCGGGGCGAGAACCGAGGAGTGCTTTTGTGTCTCAGAATATACCAATTAAATGCCTTAGGTTTGGTGACTTCCTATGACGTGTCACATGTTAATGGCTTTGCAACCCATTAACAATCCTGATATTTACAGGAATATTTTAATTACATGAAATTCATACCATACTAAAAATTGATGAATACTTGAGTACGTGGGGTACTCAAGAAAAGATTGAGTTATACTTGAAGTACGTGGGGTACTCAAGAAGAAATTGAATTATACAGGTGTACGTGGTGTACACATGAAACTGGATTTATATATGAAAACTTGATTTACTCACAAACTATGTTTTCATACAAAGTATACAAACATGAAATACAAAACTGCATGAATTCACACCAACTTTATGTTGACGTTTTTCCAAAAACTCACATGTATTTCAGGTAACTAGGATGGATGTGCGCGTGGTCTTGCTTATGCTCGTGGATGTCGCTTGTGTTTAACTTTAAATAAAGTTGTAAACTTTTAAGACAATGTTTTATGCTGTCTAGCGATATAAACGCTAAACTTATGTTTTCAAATTATGGTATTTGATGTTATTTTACGAGCATGTAGCATGTTTACTCTTCGTATGCGATGAGAACCTTTCATGATCACACCTCGTGCTTCCGCCGTAGAAAGGGGTGTGACAGTTTACTAGGTTCCAAGCGCAAAATATTTTTAAATTCTATAGAGATAAAACTAAAATCGGCTCCGGTATCAAATAATATGGATGCGAAATGATCATTGAGGAGAAACGTACCAGTGACCACATTAGGGTCTTGGCGCGCATCCTTGGCTCCAATCACAAAAGATCGACCACGAGCTTGAATTTCTTTAGGACAGTCTTTCTTGTAGTGATCTTTGCTTCCGCATCCAAAACATCCTTGATTACGACCATTCCCGTTTCCATTCTTGTTACCAAATCCACTTCCCGATCCTGTATTATTTCCCGTTCCCCAACATGACTCGGTTCGGTGGCCAAGCTTGCCACACTTGTCACACTTGACAAGCCGACAATCACCCACGTGATAAAACTTGCATCGCTCACACTTAGGTAAAGTACCAGCGTACTTCTTAGGACCAGTGTCGTTTGTGGCTACAAACATCCTTGCATCCTTTTGCTGGTTATTCTGTCGCCTGTTGTTGTTGTTGTTGTTGTTGTTGTTGGGGTTATTGTTATTGTTGTTGTAGTTGTTGTTACTGTTGTTGTTATTACCACGGGTTCCCTTCTTGAAATTCGAGTAATTCCTCTTCCCACGGTTGGAAGACTCAACATGTGTTTCCTTCTTGTCATCACCTTTCTCAGTGAATATCTTCATCCTGACCCCGTCTTCAGTAAGACTCACGGCTATAGTCACAGCCTGAGTAATGGTCGTGGGTTTAGCTGCAGTAACCAGACTTCGAATCTTGTCAGAAAGTCCCCAGATGTAGCGTTCGATACGCTTGTACTCTGGTGTTACAAGATAAGGAATTACACGGGACAGATCGTGAAATCTTTGAGTATATCCCGTGATATCAGCTCCGACCATGGTGAGGTTCCAAAACTCGTTCTCCAACTTCTGGAGTTCAGCACGAGAACAGTATTTATCCCTCATACGTTCCTTCAATTCATCCCACGTTAACGCATAAGCAGCGTTTTCACCCAAAGTTTGCACTTGTAGGTTCCACCATGTAAGAGCCTCGTTGAGAAACAATCCAGTAACGAAAGTGACTTGCTGATTAGCGGAACATCTGCTCATTCTTATAGTGGAATCCGTTTTCTCCGTCCATCTCACATAAGCCACAGCACCGCCTGTGCCATCATAGTTAAGCGGCTTGCAGTCTAGAAACTGCTTGAATGTGCACCCTGAAATTGGACAACGGATTTTGAATGAGCAAACAGTGAATCGTACGAATAGATTTAGAAAGAAATTTGATAAGTCGTAACAAAATAGCTAAATGTTACCCGTATTATTTGTTCCACCTGAAGGACCGCTTGGACCTTGGCCTCCCGATCCGCCGGTACCTCCACTTTGTTCGACACGGGATGCTTCATACAGTGCGATAGCTTGAGCGATTCTCTGTTCTATAAGTGCATTCAGTTCCGCCTCTGTCGTAGGCATTGGTGGAGGTGGGGGTGGATTAGTCCGTGAACGTAAGACTCTCCTCGGTGGCATGATTCTTCCAAAGGAGAAATAGGATAAGATTAAACGTTGATTTGGTTTGTTAAAAAGAAATATTCATAACATTAATAGCAATATCACCACCAAACATATAATGCGAGTAAATAAGTTAACATAAACAATAAGATATGTCCAACCAGACCACTCAGATGCATTTAATATATAACACCAAGTTTTATATATATATATAGTCAACCGGTTACATAATCGTTTGAAAGGAACAAAAATAGACTCGGGCTACATAACCCGGTCATACTATTCTAGTACAACAAAAGAGATAACAACATCTTCCTTCCAACTGTGTGACCCGCTGTATGTTGGTTGTCTTCAAACTTGGTGAAACATCAATATGTACACAAAACGGATATAGATACCCGTCCCAAAAGCACGATACCTGCAAACATAGTCTATGGTGGGGGGAATACCGGTGGTGGAATAGGGAATAATAACCTGCGAACATCAGAAACCCTACCCTCCAAATCAAGCACCAAATGGTGAAGGAACACACTCTGCTGCTCGAGCGCCAGAACACGGGCAGGTAGATCCACTGGTGGCATATCCACTGGTGGCATATCCACTGGTGGCATCTCCACTGGTGGCATCTGCGGTGGTAGTGGGGGTAAAGGTGGTGATCCTGGTGGTAGTGGTGGAGCATGAAGTACCATACCAATGAGGTGAGTAAGCTCATCCTCGAGTTCGCTAACTCGCCGTATAACAAAGTCTATCTGATGCTCAAGTGTCTGAACACGAGCACATAACTCAATAGTAGCAGCTGGGTGGTGCACTGAGTGATATGGATCTGTAAGGGGCATAACATGTGGGTATAAATCCATGTCCCCGGGTGGTACATGGGCATGTCCTGAGGGTCCTGCCTCGTCAGTATGGTCTACATGTGGTAGAATAGGAACAACATGATCATGTGCAGGGGCAACTGGCTCATCTGGTAAGACATCATCCAGCTCAATGTCTCCATTGCGCTGTAGGCCAATGGCCTGCAGTGCGGATGAAGTAACAGATGCGTAAGAAGAAGCATCTGAATCAGTATCGGAATCAGAAGAGATAATAATAATCGGAACCACCGGTGCAGCGACCTCCAAAATGACCAAGTCATGAACATCCCCGTCTCCCAACTCGTCATCCAAATGCTCCACGGGAATCACAGGAACTACAGCGCCGTCCTCCTCGTCGAGGTCGTCGATGAAATGCATAATGGCAAGAGGAAGGACATCCAAGGGTATAACCTCTATCACATGTTCACCCGCTGGGTGACCTATGATAACAATCTCGTTGAGTAGAGGGGGCACATCTAGCACATCATCATCAATGATGTCTCCTAACATGTAAGCGTCCATAATGTCACCACCAATTGCGAACGGCTGAAAGTCATCCAAATCATCGTCAGAAGTAGAGTCGCTATCAGATAAGATGACCTGTACCTCTGGCACAACGTCATCGTCAGACACAATCTCCATGGGGTCTACATCGTCGTATATGTTGCTTCCTTCAGAGGAAGACATGATATCCTGAGAAATAAGTTGTTCGACATGTATGAGCATTTGTTATTTTACATATATACACGAAATGTATTTTTCACATAAGGTTCATTTTAAGTTATCCTACTTGAGTTGTGTGGATTAACTTAAAGTTGCATGTCTACCATTTAGATGACTAAGACACTAATGTCCTTGCTTGATTTGTATTAGATGAATTCTTATTGAAAATGGACCATGAAAAATGTTTATGCAAATGAAAACATGTGTTTGTGTTTAGATGGTTTTCATGAGAGATCCCTAGTGATTCTAGACTTAGACTCAATAAAGAATCCTGGTTCACTACAATCGATGCTCTGATACCAAGCTGTCACACCCGCTCATAGCGGAAACGCAAGGTGTGATCTGTCTGGTTTTCATTGCATAAATATCGATGTACATGAACAAACTATATGAATAAAACATACTCCATTGCCATTACATAGTGTTTCAAAAGGTTACAACATAAGTTTAGTGTGTCGGTTACAAACCATTAACATGAAAATAAAGCGTTATTGTTTCATACATTAACTTGAAATAAACTACAAAGGTTTAAACCATCATATTTCCACAAAGAGGCGGAATATAATAGTTAACCCTTCAAAAGATGGCATGGAGTTCCTGTACTTGTTATCTTGACTGGGAAATCCGACATGGTCCTTTAATTCCCTGAAATACATGTTAAGTTTGGAAAACATCAACAAAAGTTGGTGAATTCATGCAATTTAGTTGTAAACGATGTATGAAAAATGTGAGTTGTAGTATGTAAAGCGTCAATGAAATCGTTGATCATTAATGTTTTGCAAGGACATTAATATGTGTGACGAACTAGGAAGCAAACCAACCCTAGACGATTTTATGCCGATTCCTATCGACTGGGACACAAACGCACTCTTCCGTAGGGGTCCATGACCAAGAGTGGGGCTCGCCAAAACCCATTAGATCTAGTCATTTGTTCCTTGGTCCAAACTGGATTAATGGTGCTTATAGTATGGCCCTAATTCGCACATGATCTAAGGTGTTTCATTACCTAACTTTAACATACTTTGAACATGTATCTTCCCCGATAGTTGTAAAGTTGTAAAACATTTAAATGAATAGGGGAACATGAACTCACAGTATAGCGTCCTGAAAATAGATGAAAATAAGATCTCACGTGCGGTCGTCCTGAATAGCGTGGCGACCTACAAACGTTCTTATTTTTGTTAGACACTTCGGTCTTTGAAAAGAACTTGAGTACAAGTCTTGTGTCTTGAGTATATGTAAGACTTGTATGTCTTTACTGTTCGTTAACTGTGTATTCGATGTATGAGTTGTTCAAATGTTCGTTAACTGTGTATTCGATGAATGAGTTGTTCAACTGTTCGTTAACTGTGTATTCGATGAATGAGTTGTTCAAATGCTCGTTAACTGTGTCTTTGATGAATGAGTTGTATAGTCGGATCTCGTCCGCTGAATCTCGTGTCTTGTATGTATCACTTGTAGAGTTGTGTTTCCAATAATAGTATCATTGGGCCAAGCCCATGTTTTCAAGTTATTGGGCCTCAAATAGTGCTGGGCCTCAAATAGTGTTGGGCCTCAAATAGTGTTGGGCCTCAAATAGTGTTGGGCCTCAATAGTGTTGGGCTTGAATAGTGTTGGGCTTGAATAGTGTTGGGCTTGAATAGTGTTGGGCTTGAATAGTGTTGGGCTTGAATAGTGTTGGCTTGAATAGTGTTGGGCTTGAATAGTGTTGGGCTTGAATAGTGTTGGGCTTTGGCCCATATGTTTGGTGTTTGGGCTTAGCCCATTAATTTATGTTAAGCCCATTATGAAAAATAAGCCCATTTATAAAACAATAGCCCATTACTTAAACTAGCCCATTTGTTTATAAAAATAGCCCATTAAGTATAATAAGCCCATTTGTAGAAAAATAGCCCACTAATACATGTAAGCCTTTCATTTTTATAAAAACCCTTTTTATAAAAATTAACTAAGTATAGATGTTAGTAATAAAAACATACTAGTTTTTATAAGTTTCTAAACATCCGAAAATTTGTTATCGATAGTATATTTATATTTCGTGTCGAAAGATCGTCTAACGTCGTAGTAACTCCCCGGATTGGCAATTAGCTTAAGTAGTCGTCCGTCGTTCATTTTGACCATATTTGGTGTCCGATTATTAGAATCGTCCGTAACTCGTTTTAAGGCGTTATTATGTGAAGTCTCGTAGGACTTTTGTTATAACGTGTTTTGAGTTTAAAGTTGACATGAGATTCAAGTTCCTACAATGATATATATAACTAATACACCAAGTAATATATCACACAAAAATTGTTTAAAGTAACCAAATATATATTTTCTAAAAAAATATATATTTTCCTTGTCTTTTATTTTATAAATCCTTCTTTAATAACCTTTATAAATCTTGTATAGATTTACCCAAAAATGTTGTTATTTTATAAAATAAAGTTTTTATAAAAATTGGCCATATAACCTTTGCATTTTTATCTTAACCATGTTTCATTAAACATATCTTTTTCTTTATTAAATCATCAACAATTTACTCATCATCTTAACTAAACATTATAAGACTTTTATAACATCAAATCATCAAGATGATAAGCAAATCATGTAGGGTTTTAAACATGATCCTTTCATATATTAACTAGTTCAAAAACCAAGTTAAATTCTAGTTTTAACAACTTTCATAAAAATCTTTAGTTGTATGTTAATTTTTATAATCTTGTGAAAGTCTTGTTTTTAAACATAAACCCTAAATACTTTCACAAGATCACTAGATATGATCATTCTTTTAATCCTTTATGTTAAAACCCTTTAACATAAACATGTATAATTTTTAGATCATATCTATCAACATCTTCTAACACTTTATTTGTAGCATAATCATCATAACAAGATCTAATAAGCATATAACAAGTCTAAGATCACAATATAAACAAACATAATTATATCATGATTTTTATCTTTGCTTCATTGTATTTTTCTTGTTCATTATGTATGATTATATAGTTATTATTAGTTATAATAACAATCATAAACATAATATGTATAAAAAAAAAAGAAGAAGCTTACTTCTAGCACAAGGCTAGGGATGATCTTAGAGATTATGAAGGACTAAGAAGATGATGATCTTGATGTTAGAACACTTGTGTATGAATAAAAATCCTTCCTTTCACTTCCAAGAGCTTTAGATCACTTCATGTGACTTGGAAATCCATGTTGATCATGAAGAAGATGATAAAAATAATTGGGTTTATGAAAGTGTTCTTGATATAAGATGAAGATGGTGAGAGAGTTTTCTTAAGTGTGTGTAAGATAGGGTGTGAAATGAAAGATGAAAGTGATGAAGTGTAGTAACTTAGTGACTAAGTGTAGAAAATAATCATCCAATCTAATCCACTTGCATGTAAACATAATATCTAGATATTATGTAACATAAACAAGGGGTGTGGGACCCCTTGTTCACGGCCTCAATATGGGGGGGGGGGGTCTTGCATGGTGAAAAGTGTTAGTTATTTTTCAAGACTTAAAAATGAATTATAAAGATGTAAATATTAAGGTGTTTAGGGTTTGCAATTTTCCGAGATGTTTCGCGACTTGAAATGACCATAAACTAGTTTTACAAGACCAAAAATAATGATCACTAGTTCGCTACTTGTGCCAAAATGTAGTTCGGATAATTGTTTAGTGCTCGTTTCACTAATAAATGGTCGAAACGTTCTCTTATGGAAGTTGTAGGGAAAATTTCCGTTATGTGTGAAATTGATATTCCATAAGTATTTTTATATAAAATTGGTGCCTAAACATCAATTTTTGCATCTTGTATTAAAAATACAATTGCTGAATTTTGCGGAAAATTGGTGAAATGGTCATTTTTAGCGTATTTCGGACAGTTTTTAGTGCTACCGGCCATTGGTAGAATATTAACCAAACTCTTGTATTCCCATATAGGGTTTAGTATATAATTGATATTGGACTCTCATCCGAGTCCTAAAGATGTCATTTTTGATGTTTTCTGCGGATCCGGAGTTTTCGTCAGCACTCTAGTTCACTAGGCGCTACTCTAGTTGTTTCGGTGAATTGTTTGCACTATAACAAATGTACCCAATAAAAATGAATCATGTGTAATAACCAATGAATATTCCATGAGTTTTCTAAGATGTATACCATGTAATCATGCAGTCAGAATATTCAAAACACATGCTTGTATAATGTAAATCACTGTTTTAAATGTAAGTAAATTACCCGAAAGTGGCAGTTGTCACAGAAACTTTGAGGATTTCAAAAATAAGACCGTTGAACGGTCATATATATTAAAAATTCTTTTACCTAATATATATATATATGGTCAGGATTTAGAGAAAACGGTGGAAAGTGTGAGAACGGAGAGAACGCTTATGGATTGTCAGATCAAAACAATCTATGGACTAGATGACGCGGTGGCGTTTTCATAAATAACATCACTTTTATTAGTGTGGCGCGCTTCATTAAGGGTAAAATGGTCTTTTGACTTCTCTACACAAAACGCCAAACTCACAAATAAAACGCTATTAAAATCCCCCCTTAACACACATAGCACACTTCATCCTAATCTAAACGACATTAGATATAAAACACCAAACTTTGTTTTTAACCGATAAAGCTGAACAAACAGTACTAAAACGACGGAACTTAATTACTAGCATTTACTATAATAAAAACCGCTCCTAAAATACGCGCCAAAAACTTCCTATATAAACAACCTCTCAGACCTACTAAAATCCACACCAAAACCCCAAACGCCATATTTTCCTCTATATCATTCATCTTAGAAACGCCAAAAAACCCAAATATCAAAGATTGCAATCCATGTTTCTTTGATATACACTATTTCCTCAATATAAACGTCAAAACATACAAAAACCACAAAAATTCAAAAACGCCATTTCATGGAGATTCAGTTTTGTTCTCAATAAAGTTTAGCTAAATGGGATGGACAACATTGTTAGACATCTTTCTTGACTGAGGATTAACAATGTTGTCCATCACGTTCAGCAAAACATTATTGAGTTTAGCATGACCAAAATTAGAGGTTTTTGGTAGTTTTATTTAGTGGCGTTGTTTTTTTTTTTTTTGCGTTTGATTTGCTTGACCGATCTTATATTGTTTGTTACGTAACTTCGAAGTAGCATGTTATGAACAAATAGGTCGGAAAAAAGGATGGAAAAAAATGATGTATAAAAATGATGTAAAACGCCAAACTGAGATCTGTCTGTGTTCTATAGGAATGAAATATACAAAACGCCAAACTACTCTACACTGGCTCTCGAAGACCATATGTGTGTGTTCTGTAAGAATGAAAAATACAAAATGCCAAACTACTCTTCACTAGCTCTCGGAGACCTTGTCAATCTTCTTTTAATTACAGCCTGTTTGCATGTCGATGCGTAGTGTCCATATCCTTTGCAGTTCTGACACTGTCTTTCTTTGGCCCCAGGTTTCGACTTTGATTTCTTTTTCTCGATTGCTATCTCTTGTTTAGATTTCAGGCGCTTCCGAGAACCAGAACCTTTGCATTTATACCCAACAAGGACTCTTATTGGATTCTTGTCATTTTTATATTGACCGATTTTCTCGACAAATCTATCCCTAGTACTAGCGGGAGGAGCAACAATCTGCATATCTTGAACCTTCTTCATATAAGATTGAACATGATCCTTGTATAAGGATAGCTCCTCTTTATTACCAGATAAACGGTTCAAAGTATATTCCGTTGAAAAAATAATATCTAGCATCATACTTTGCACATCGGGATCAAGCTCGGTCATATATTCATGACTAATTGAGTATTCGGGAGAGCAATTTGGGGAAGCCTCTTTGCGCCATCTATTCAGAATGTACTGTTTTGGAAATTCCCTAATGTCCATAATTCTCAAAACATATAATATATGTCTACATAGCAAACCAAACTGTTCAAAACGCCTGCATGAGCAACTGCATGTGCAATCAGACTTACGGAACCTTACCTGAAAAACGCCAAAAACAATATCTCTATAACGCCATGCAGAGAATGTTTGTCTAAAAAAATTAGAAAAACACATTGGATATGATAAAACGCCATTAACAGAAAACGCCATATAAAAACAAAATTCCATTGTTTACCTCAAATAAGGATGTACAAGGTTGTTGGAAGTCATTTATGTGAAACTTAACAAACCCATCGGACTCATCTTCGTAACGTTGATTTATGCAATCCGCAATTCCAATTAGCTCAGCTTGAACGTCACAAAAAATACTTTTTGTGTATATGTCAACAGCTTGGCCTTACAACAATTGGTAATTACTCTTCAACTGGGGTCGTTTGTATCGAGATTCATGATCATTTTCCGGTGTGTGTGACGTTGTGCTTCTATTGCAGTTTCATAATAAGTCATGAACTCAACAAGAGTAGCTTTCGAATTGCATACTTGACCAAAAAAATGATTCTCACTCTTCGACCTCGATGTCATTCGCATAAGACCCGACATCTCTTCCATTCTATAGTATGCAGGGATCCAAGATTCCCTGAGTGCAAAAATATCAGATAGCCAGTCATTATCTGCAAAATTGAACTTTGCAATAACCGCTTCCCATTCTGATTCAAACTCTTCAGGTGTGAGAATATCCGTCCACACAACACCACAAATACGTTCTTTAAAATTGGTGGAATTGCATAACCTAACACTAATCTATGTATAACACGAAAACGCCATGCATAAAAAAACATATAAAATTACACAAAGATAAAACTTAATTAAAAAACATTAACAAGGTACAAAACGCCATGTATTTCAAAACGAAGTGTATCCTAAAACGCCAAAGGTAAAAACAAGTATACCAACCTTCAGAGAAAGTTTATGCATCACATGCCACATGCATAACCGATGCCTCGTGTCAACAAATACAACAGAAATAGCCTTCTACATTGCTGGATCTTGATCAGTGACAACAACTTTTGGTTGAGAACCAACAACTTTTAGAAAAACTCTCAACAACCAAATACACGTATCAGCAGTTTCCGACGCCAATAATGCTGCACCAAATGTAACATTACAGTGATAATTGTCTATACCAGTGAACGGTACAAACACCATAGAGTATCTGCATATGAAAACGCCATGAGAACTGAAACAATAATAAAAACGCCATTGCATGTAAACTAATAAAACGCCATTGCATGTAAACTAATAAAACGCCGTATCATGTAAACTAATAAAAACGCCATTGCATGTAAACTCATAAAACGCCAAAAAACAGAAGTTGAATAATAAAACATTACTTGTTGGAACGATACGTGGCATCAAACGATATCACATCACCAAACACGTGGTAATTTCGTTTGGCTTGATCGTCACACCAAAAAAGTCCCTTCAAACGATTCTCTTCGTTTGTGAAGTAATCATACGAGAAATTAGGCTGGGAATGTTTTTTCATTCAAATGTCTCACAACCATATCGGCGTCATATTCCCCTATAAACAAGTTAATTTGCCTCTTATAGTTCTTAAATTCAACTTTACTTGCACCCACATCTTCAAAACCGTCAAAACAAGTCTTCATAACATTAAACGCGTTGAAGAGATCCAAATTTAGCTTAGACATGTTGTGTATAACATGCTTCTGGAGCTGAGCGAGGTGTCGTTCAGTTGGAAGAAAATGCTTATCAAGACGTTCAACAAGATCATGGTTGTGCTCCTCGACAAACATATACACCTTCCATGACCCATCCTCAAAAGTTACACCTAACAATGCACCACAATCCACAATCTGTCCTCTTTGAAAAGTTGGATCGCACTAATCGCTCCTTTTGATTGGGGTCCAACGTATCAACCTTCTTGTCCTTGTATAACCCAGATCTCGTACACAAGTAATACTTAATATGTAACACACCTTTAGAGTTTGTCTTTGTAGTCCCTTTCCTGACTGAAAACCCACACTCCTTGGCATACTTAACATACATTGAATAACAATCATCGAGGCTTGAGAATACCATGCCATTTGTGGGCTTTATTTCTTCACTAACGTTAGGAATGATAAATGGTAATCCAGTTTTGGGGCAAAGCCTTTGACTCGAGGAAGCAACTTCATCTGAGAAAACACAGTGAGGAACAAAAAAATTAGAAAAACACCATTAAAAATAGAAATGTCTCGTAATAACATTACAGATTAAAACGCCATTAATTGAATAATAAACAAGACATAATAAACA
Organism: Helianthus tuberosus; assembly: GCA_030545235.1. Classification (NCBI taxonomy): domain Eukaryota; kingdom Viridiplantae; phylum Streptophyta; class Magnoliopsida; order Asterales; family Asteraceae; genus Helianthus; species Helianthus tuberosus. Next base: position 88,359,830 of record CM060356.1, on the reverse strand, counting down.
CATAATTTAAAAACGACATGATGAAAACGCCATGAGATGAATAATTAAAAACACTTAACAACATAAATAATTAACAAAATATAACTTCATAATGAGAATGCCATAATTAACAAAACTGATGTTTACACAAATTAACAAATAGTAATAACTGATGTTTACAAATACTACTAAATAACATTCAAAACTAATCAAATAGATGTAAAACGCCAATGATCGTAAAAACATAAGAAATATACTACATCGTAAATGACAATTAAAATTAATATTGAAAACTCCAATTATCAGTTCTTAGTAATTGTTTAAATAGCAATTAAAATTGCATAATTGAATAACACCATTGAAAATCATACAACACATTATAAAATACTAATATAAAAAAACAATGAAACAAGCATAAAAGAACAAAACGCCATATCTGTTGCATGATTTGCTGTAACAAAAATAGAAAACGCCAACGAATTTTACTTTGTCGAACAGAATCCACGTTAGACGCTAAAGATCTGAGAAAACTTGCAAAGGAGTTAACAGCTAACAAGAAATCTTTGGAGTTTTAATTTGAAAGAGATTTATAATGCGAATAAGGAGGAAACATATAAAAGGACAATCGTACCCCGCATAACAATTAGCGCCCCCTGCCACGTGTTGGGCCAGGATCCGTTCTCACCATTCTCACAATTTTTACCGTTCTCTCCTGATCCCGTTTCTACATATATATATATATATATATATATATATATCCACTAAGCTTTCACATTACACTCAACCAAACCTCAAAACACCCTTTAATCCCACATTTTTTTCAAAATAACACTCCCACTTTCTTATAAAAAAATAATGGGCTCGTCATCAGAAGATTCTTTCACTGAAATTTACCGAAGATTTTTTTTTCACCCGAAGAAATTACGGAGGATACAAGTGCATGTGCCCTCGCGATTCAAGCCAGTAACACATTAGGCGTTCTCCTCCACGTCCCATTTTGAGGCGCACTTTTATCTTGCGAGACCATGAAGCCGCAAACCAGTGTTTGATTAAAGATTATTTTGATCCAACACCGGTTCACGACCTCGATGTTTTTAGGCGGCGGTTTAGGATGAGTCAAAGGTTATTTTTGCGCATTAATGATGATTTGGAAGCTAAGTATGACTACTTCAAGCAAAGAATGGATACGAGAGGATATCTAGGATTCACCTCAATTCAAAAGGTAACTTCCGCCTTACGTATACTCGCCTACGGAAACACTTACGACATCAACGAGGAGCATTTGAAGATGGGGGAGAAAAACAACACGTGATAGCATGGAACATTTATGCTTAGGTATATTTTTACTCACTTTTATATATTTATTTTTATTTTAAAGTACAATACAAATAAAATATGGTTATATGAAATTTTTAGGTATATGCCAGTTATATGGAAAACATTACTTGAGAAATCCGACTTGGAATGACCTTCAACAAATATACGAGATGCATTTAGAAAAACATAGAATACCCGGCATGATTGGTAGTTTGGATTGTCGTCAATGGCGTCGGTATAATTGTCCAACTGCATGGCGAGGTCAACATACACGCGGTGACCAGAAAGGACCAACATTGGTTTTACAAGCGGTTGTGTCATACGACTTTTGGGTTTGGTCGGCTTTCTTTGGTGTAGCCTGGTGCATGAACGACATTAATACCTTCGAGTGTTCACAATTGTTAGAGGTTTACATTTCTGGCACGATACCGAAAGCCGGTTTTCATGCAAACAGGAATGACTACGAGCATAGATACTATTTGAGCGATGATATATACACGGAGTATTTGAATATTGTGAAAACGTTTTCTGAAATGCTCGATGTGAAAAGACAATATTTTAAAAAACTACAAGAGTCTCAGCGAAAGGACATCGAGATGTGTTTCAGGGTTATTCAACAACGTTGGCAATTTATTATAAATCGTTGTCGTATGTGGGATAAGGAAAAAATTCGAATGATCATGTATGCTTGCATTATAATGCATAATATGATTATAGAATACGATGGAAAAGCAATATGCCAAAACTATTTTCCAGAAGATGTCGTTGAAGGAACACAAGCAACAATGGAAGAGAGAATCTTAAATTGTCAACTATTGCGATCTAAGGAAATACATAACGCGTTAAAGGCAGATTTGGTCGAGCATGCTTGGGCGATTCACCCAATTCGACACGACGCGACATCGAACAAGACTACGAGGAAGAAGAAGTAGAAGAATTCAAAGCTAGGAACTTTGCAGACGGAGGTTTGGATGTTGGATAAAACGAAGAGGCAAAAGGAGAGAACGACGATGAATACGAAGATTAAATGTATTTTTTTATCGTAATGTTTTTATTAAATATTGTAATGTTTTTTTTTAATTTAATAAAAGTGTTTTTTAAATAAATTGGAGATTAAATGAAAAAAATAGAAAATTAATAATTAAGTAATGATAGGAGACCTAGGGAAACCTGAGTTTAATCCTTGAGCCAAACGGGTTTTACCGGTAATTTCACCGTCGTGCCTACGGGCGGGTGGGTTACCGGGTTTTCCCCGGAATTGGTGGTGGACTCAGGTTACTCTCAGAGTACTCCGTTTGTCCAGTGGGTGCCCCGAGAGCGCTCGAGATTGAGTTTGTTGGCCGTTCAAAAAAAAAAAAATGATGGGTATGGGAATTTATGACTACACCCTTTTGTGATATAAAGTCTCATAAAACCCCTCTTTTACCCGTTTCATCACTTATCGCATAATGTCCCAAAAAAGGCTTTATCACTACACATATTATAAAGAGTTAATTACTGTTTTCGTCCCTGTGGTTTGTCAAAAATCACTATTTCAGTCCATTAGTTTAAAATTTGCGATTTCAGTCCCCGTGGTTTCACTTTCGTAACCATTTCAGTCCACCTCATAACCATTTCAGTCCCTGTACTTAACAGAATAATAGATTGAAATAGTTACGAAAGTGAAATCACAGGGACTGAAATGGTTACGAAAGTGAAACAACAAGGACTGAAATCACAATTTTTAAACTAATGGACTGAAATAGTTATTTTTAACAAAACACAGGGACAAAAACAGTAATTAACTCTATTATAAAACTAGTAAAGAGTTGGTTATAAGAAAAGTAGCAAAAACTTGATTGGGTGTCCGGTAACGCAAGCATCTGCTAAAATATCATATGATTGGGTGTCCGGTAACGCAAGCATCTGCTAAAATATCATAAAGTTTTATTCGTTGATTTTAGACCATTAAAGACAAGAAATCAAAAAGTAATTTACTTGATATTTTCTCCGATGACTAGCCGTTTGACTTCCGTCTACAGTGAAGTTCAGAACAGCCGTCTCGATCATCCTCTTGCTCTCCCTTCCATTTTCAGAAACCCTTTCAAAGTCGTCGAGGGTCCTGCTAGCTCTGCTGCTGGAAATCCAGGTTATTCACTGATTTCAAATTTCCCTTTTTTTTTTTTTTTTTGTGTGTGAAAGCGAATTGTGATTCTACTACAGTGTATGTGTTTCATTGGTTGATGAAACTAGAGTTCGATTGTTTAGTTATTTAGGTTGATTGTTTTTAGATGTTGATGATTAAGGCAACAGGGTATGGTGATGGTCCTCCCTTCACGTAAGCGCCACGTAGGATGGGTATGGGTATGGGGATGGGGCAAAGAGGATGGAGGTATGGAAATGGGGATGATCCTAAAATATATATTATATATTGTATGTATATATATATGTCTGTGAGGAACATTTGTCCTCGTTTGGACCGTCCTGAACGGCAAGAAGAAGACGGAGAGGACGTGACGGAGGGGGGCGAGATGGAGGATCGAACGGCGCCGGGCCGGGCCGGGACAGTGGAGGACGAACCTCCATACCGTCCAGCCTAAGTATAAACATCTCAAGTCATCTTATCTTTGTAGGGCTAAGCGAGCCTACGCTCGGGCTTGGCTTGGCTTGTTACAACCCAATCATCTTAACAAGTTGAGCTCAAGCCAGACTCATAAACGCTCGACCCAACTTATTTTTTAAAATTTTCTTTTATATTTTCACATATCAGTATAATGAACTTATCAACAACAACAACCACGCTATTGGTAGGGTCTGGGAGGGTGGGATGCAGGCACACCTTACCTCTACCCTGGGGATAGAGAGGCTGCTTCCGGTGACCCTCTGCTCCAAAACATCTAACAAATATATAAATAGCACATGCGGTGTGTGTGCGCGTGGTATGAAGCTACCAATATAGCATGAGTGGTGAAGGAGTACATGGTAAAACAAGACAAATATAACATCACCAACAACCTATACACATAGATAAAAGATTAGAATGAACTTATCAACAAAATAATTTATTTTTTATATATAAAAAATTAGTGGTATATATGTATGTGTGTGTATAAATTTGGGCTTTAGTTTAAATGAGGCTATGAGTCGAGCATACCTCGGCTCGGGCTCGTTTACAAACCGACCTGGCTTGGCCTGTTTATTTAAAACGAGCCGGAATGTTGAGCTCAAGCCAACTCATTTATTTTTTAAAAATGTATTTTTAAACACACACACATACACATATATATAAACAAAAATAATATTTTTAGCCTACACATAGTGTAGAATTTTCAAACAAAAGATTTGTAATTTACATATAATTAATTTAAACGCCAAACGCGCAAGCAAATGAGTCAAGCCTACTCGCCTCGGCTTGGCTGATTTACAAACGAGCCAATTTCGAGTGAGCTTTTTCGAGGGAGGTTTGAGCTAGCTGCGAGCTTTTTAAACAGCCCTAATTGATGGCTTATACATAGTTATAGTTAAATAACCCTTTTAAGTTTTAACACATTGAGTTGAACTATTAAAGTTCATTTACTCATATTTACATTATATGCCCTTGATCAATTACAATTTAACTTATTTGCCCAAACTCAATATTACTATATAACATAAGCTTGCTGAAACATGAGAGATTCTGCTATTTTAAGTTGCCATATAAGGATTTCAAACTCAAATTTTGTTTGTTTTAATGTTTTAGATGAAATTGCAAAACTTTTTCCATCACTATTTGGGCAACCATCAGCAATGTTGGTACCTGGTGAATCTAATGAACCAGGAACACCTTTGAAGATAGGAGTTGTTTTGTCCGGCGGGCAAGCTCCAGGAGGACACAATGTTATATCTGGGATTTTCGGTTCGACTTTCATACTTTCATTGCCTATTGTTTATTTAGTTGAATTATGTGTATTATTTATTTCTGTATCTAATAATTTTTTTCTTGTTCTCGGGGTAGATTACTTGCAGGAACGGTGCAAAGGAAGCACAGTGTATGGATTCAGAGGTGGGCCAGCTGGCATCATGAAGGGAAAATATGTAGTCTTGGCTCCAGAGTATATATACCCTTACAGAAATCAGGTAGAATATTGATAAATTACTCATCTGAATTGTATGGATTTTTTGTTAAATTTGTTGATTTGTTTAATTTACTGCATCAATCAGGGAGGTTTTGATATGATTTGTAGTGGAAGAGACAAGATTGAGACTCCAGAACAGGTGTCAGTCATTGAACCATGCCTTATATGATTCAGATTTTACAGTTATTAATATCCATGTAAACACAATCAGTTTTATTAATGAAGTGAAACATAGTTATTAAAGGCGCACCCAAGGCGCATAGGCCTCGCATGGGGCCTAGGTGCAAGGCGCAAAAAAGCGTGGGCCTGAGAAAAAAAAAAGCGCACAACAAAAAAAAATTAAAATATTTTTGTATGAGAGAAAATTAGTACTATTCTTCAAATAAAATAAACTAAAGCTATTATATAACATTTAATATCGTCTATTTAGTACCAAAAGTTATAAAATGCTAGTTTATTAGTGTATAAAAGTAGTTTCGTTAGATAAAAGTAGAAATCTGGCTGTAATCTTGCCGGAATTTAGAAAATTTGGCCGGAATCTGCGCATGAACCGTCACATGGAGAATTAAAGCGCAATTGCCTTGACTTAAGGCGCAATTGCCTCGCCTCACTAAGAAATTGGGCCTAGGCGCAAGAGGCGATGGCTTTTAACAACTATGAAGTGAAAGTAGAAAATTTGGGTACTGGTTGCAGTTTAAACAAGCTGAAGACATAGCATTGAAGCTTGATTTGGATGGGCTTGTAATTATAGGTGGTGATGATTCAAATACAAATGCTTGTCTTCTTGCTGAATACTTCAGGTAAGTTATTTACCGTTAATATAATTATTTACCGTGAAAGTTTTTATTTTATAGTTTTATAGCTGGTCCTTGCTACATCGTTTGATTGTTGTATCCTACAGGAGTAAAAAGTTGAAGACCCGAGTGATGGGATGTCCAAAGACTATCGACGGTGACTTGAAATGCAAAGAGGTTCCTACAAGTTTTGGATTTGACACTGCATGTAAGGTAATTCCAGTTATGGTACACGGATTAGGATCAAATACAAAGGATCCTAATTGTAAGAAGTGTAAGAAGGATTTATAAAGTGACAAGTGTCTAATAACCTAAAAAAACCCACTACAAAAAAAAAAAAAACTTAAACATCCACCACCACCACCACCAAAAACCAAAACCCCCACGGTTTAGGTTTTTGGGTGGTGGTGGGGGTGGGTGTTTAGTTTTTTTTAGATTTTTTTTAGGTTTTTGGGGGGTGGGGGTATAGTTTTTTTTTTTTGTTTTTCTTTGCCGCGGAGGGGGGGGGGGGGGTAGGTTTTTGGGTGGTGGTGGGGTGGGGGTGGGTGTTTAGGTTTTGGGTGGTGATGTAGTGGGTTTAATTTTATGTTATTGGACACTTGTCACTCTATAAATCCTTCTTACACTTCTTACAATTAGAAGCCTTTGTAGAATAACTTGACCCTATGGTACACTACTTCGTCTTTCCACGTGAAGTACTGATGCGTTCATTTTAGTCTGGTCAGTACCAAAGCTTGATTTATATGCACACACATAGATACACATGTGTGTATGTGTGTGTGTGTGTGTGAGAGAGAGAGAGAGGGTAGCTTCTCTCAGAATCATAATATAAGCTGGCCCTCAGTTTTATAATGCTAAAGTTTCTTGGTTTTCGGCAGACAAGTTACAAGGAGAGTGATCGCATCTTGTTTTAGACTTTCAATATATACATACATCAAACCTTTTGTATGTAGTAATACATTTTCTTATTGAGAATTTTTTATACTTAGGTCTTCCATAACCTTTTAATAGAGGTGTCAGTTTCAACCCATTTACTTTTGATCAAGTCAATTTCTGTTATGTTTTCATTTCTAACGGGTCAAATAGGCAAAACAAAAACAAGGGTAAAAAGGAAAAGTGTCAGAAGGGTTGAACAAGTCAAAAGTCAACAAAGTGTAATTTTAAGTTTTAACACATACCAACCTGCTAGACTGCCATATTGAAAAAGTTAGATTGTTACATATAGGTTTAATCATATTTAACACGAACTCCTTATACAAAAAAAGTATTCCCTTTTGGCACCTGCCCACACTCCCAGTGTTACTCTAGTTTTGGATCATCATCATTATCATACTCAGTAAATCCCACCAATAGCAAAGCTAAGGTAGGGTCTGAGGAGGGTAAGATGTAGATAGCGTTACCTCTACCCCGTAGGAATAGAGAGGCTGCTTCCAGTGAGACCCCCGGCTCGATGGTAGTTTTGTATCAAGCCTTGGACATAAGTATTAGCAGTGTATTATTATTGTGTATTATTATATTGTATTTATTGCATTCATATTAGGATTATCCCCTTTCCTTGTATAGTGGGGATATAGTTATGATTGATTCCTTTTCCATGTTTATCTCTTGTATTCTCCCCTATATAATGGGGCTTTCATTTTTCAATAACACACAGAGAATTATATTGATAACCATAGCTTTTATGGTATCAGAGCTACGGTTCTGATTACCTAGCTCTTTTTTTGCCTTCAATCGATCATCAGGCTTCGGCCGCATTCTGTTTTCTGCTTCCTTCTTGTCTGCCGTGCCACAGCAACCACCACCATAAACCCTAAACCCGATTCCCTTGTCTGATACATCTCCACCATAGCCACCATGACCAAATCTGATCAAGAATCCTCAAAACCCCCTGCCCTCCACCCTGCGTATTCTGTCACGAACATCCAGTCCAAGATCCGGACCCTGGATGGTTCCACCGTGACTTATTCTTCCTGGGTGAAGATGTTTAATCTTCATGTCACCGCATACAAAGCTGCCAATCATATTGATGGCACTCCACCCCCTGATCTGGTTGCCCCTGAATATGAATCCTGGAAGGAGCTTGACGCGCTCGTTCTGCAATGGATCATAAACACTGTTTCTGACAAATACCTTGACCGCATCCTTGATAAACCCACAACCGCTAGAGACGCTTGGGTGCAGCTTGAGAAAATCTTTCTCAGCAACAAGAAAGCTCGGGCTGCTACCCTTGAAACCCGTTTCTGTAACCTAACTTTGGCTGCCTGCACGTCCCTAGATGACTATTGTCAACAATTAAAAACCTTGGCCAACCAACTTGCGGATGTAGATCATCCCGTGAGCGAATCCAGGCTAGTCCTTCAACTAGTTCGTGGTCTCCCAACCGAGTATAACACCACCGCCTCCTTTATCAACAACCGCGATGCGGACTGGGATTTGGCCCTTAGCTTACTTCATGACGAAGAGATTCGGATTGAAGCGCAAAAGGGTTCCTCATCTTCGGTTCTTGTCGCTACCACCACACCACATAACCCGTCCCCTCAACCATCAACCCCATCTGACCCACCACAAACCTACACCAACCAATCCTACCCTAACCGTACAGGACGTGGCAGGGGCCGCGGCAACCGTTCCCGTGGACGCGGCAGTGGCAGCAGTGGCAGAAACTACTTCGCGGGCCCTCAAACTGGCTACGGTCAGCCTGCTGTTTACCCCAACTGGGCCTGGTGGGCCCCGCCTCCATGCCCGTATCCAACCCAGCCCAGTTGGCGGCCCACCAACAATTCTGCTCAGCCCAATCAGCAGCCTTCACAGACCCATTTCACAGGCTTTTCTGGACCAGCTTCATACGGTTCCTATGGGTCTCCTCAATTTGGGTATGATGCTCTTAGCCCCACTGACTTGAGTGCCGCCTTTGCTAATATGCAGGTTAATCAACAAACTGGCTCGTGGAATCAAGACATTATGGATACCGGGGCTGAATCACATGTCTCACGAGATCGAGGTAAAATTATTATTCCTAACTCACATCCTTTAAATATGTCAATTCTTGTCGGTAGTGGTCATTGTGTCCCAATTCAAGGATCTGGCACGGGCTTTCACACCCTACCAAACCGAACCTATATATTACCCAATGTCCTATATAGCCCCCATGTCATTAGAAACCTTATTTCTGTGAGACGCTTTACTCGTGATAATAATGTATCTGTCGAATTTGACCCTTTTGGCTTTTCTTTGAAGGATCTCATCACTAAGCAGACTCTCTCACGCCACAATAGCACCAGGGATCTCTACCCTTTCACACCTCCTCAACTTCCTCCTCAAGCCTGTTTCATCACATCCACTTCTCTACCCTGGCACGAGCGTCTTGGTCACCCGGGAGCTCAAGTTTTAAATGTCTTAAGTCGTAATTTTCATTTCTCTTGTAATAAAGACAACTTGTCTACTCTTTGCAATTCATGTCAACTTGCTAATAGTAAACGCTTACCATTTTATGATTCCAATTCTTTTACTTTTGCACCATTTGACATTATTCATTGTGACCTTTGGACCTCACCCGTACCCAGTAAATCCGGGTTTAAATATTACATGGTCCTCATTGATAACTTTTCCAATTTTGTTTGGGTTTACCCACTAAAATACAAATCAGAAGCCTTCCCCACCTTTTCTAAATTTCACAAATTAATAGAAACCCAATTTCATAGAAAAATTAAAACTTTCCAATGTGACCTCGGGGGCGAGTTTGATAACCACGCGTTTAAAAGCTTTGCCTCCCATCATGGCCTCGTATTTCGTTTTTCGTGTCCTCAAACATCACCTCAAAATGGTCGTGCGGAACGCATGATTCACCGACTTAATGATATCATTCGTGCCCTTCTTATACATGCTAACCTACCACCATCCTTTTGGGTGGAGGCATTACACACTGCCACCTACCTTCACAACATTTTACCCACCAAACGTCTAAATTTTTACACCCCTACCTATGTCCTTTATTTACGCCACCCTGACTACACTCATCTCCGAGTATTCGGGTGCGCGTGCTACCCGAACACCTCCGCCACTTCCCCACACAGACTTCATCCCCGGGCTATTCGTTGCATTTTCCTCGGGTATCCCCCGGACTTCCGAGGATACCGGTGCTTAGATCCTACCACCGGCAGAGTCCACATCTCTCGACATGTCATGTTTGATGAACATGTCTTTCCTTACACCATCCCACACCCGCCCATCTCATACAATTTCCTTGATGACCCACCCTCCATTAACTTACCATTTCAATTTCCCAGTCCCCGGACCTCCCCTACTACCCCATACCCCATAACCTATTCACGACGGCCTAAACCCACACACCCGAAACAACAAGCCCCGCCCGTCCACTCACATCAGCCCACACATCCGCAACACCCAGCCCAGCCTGTAAACTTACATCAGCCCACGGCCCAACACCCTCAAACCTCCACTGCCCCACATCCGGACCCACCACAGCGTCCGCCTAGGCCCAATCAGCCCACTCACCAACCGCTGACTCCCTCTCAGCCCACTTCGGACTTGTCCGCCCCGCCACCTCCCACCAACCAACACCCCATGACCACCCGTTCTAAATCCCGCTCCACTAAACCGGCCGCTACCTACACTACTACTAACATTTCTCCTGTCCCCACCACCTATGCCAAAGCCCTTGCCGATCCAAATTGGGCACGTGCCATGCAGGCAGAATTTTCAGCTTTATTGGAGAATGAGACTTGGGAACTCGTTCCTCGCCCTACAGATCGCCCAGTCATTCGGTGTATGTGGTTGTTCCGCCATAAGTTTCATGCGGATGGGTCATTAGAACGGTATAAAGCTCGTTTGGTAGTTAATGGAAATTCACAGACGGTTGGTATTGATTGTGATGAGACTTTTAGTCCGGTTGTAAAACCAGCCACCATTCGTACTGTTTTGTCTCTTGCTGTTTCCAGGTCATGGCCCATTCACCAATTAGATGTAAAGAATGCATTTTTGCACGGAGATTTAAAAGAGACTGTTTTCATGCATCAGCCGCCGGGCTTTGTTGATCGACGCTTCCCGCACTTGGTATGTCAACTGAAGAAGTCGTTATACGGGCTTAAACAAGCCCCTAGGGCATGGTATACTCGGTTCGCGAATTATATTACTTCACACGGCTTTCGAGCCAGTGCCTGTGATCATTCATTGTTTATTTATAGGCGTGACCCCGCGAACGTGGCCTACTTATTGCTTTATGTTGATGATATTGTCCTGACAGCTTCTAATGATGCTCTCTTACGAGATATTATTGGCACACTCTCACGAGAGTTTGCTATGACTGATCTTGGGCGATTACATCACTTTCTGGGTATTCAGGTCGATCACCAGAAAAATGGCATTTTTCTTTCACAGCAACAATATGCCAAGGATATTATCTCGCGTGCTGGTATGACCTCCTGTAAACCGTGCACGACCCCAGTTGATCTTTCCTCAAAACTTAGTGCTACGGATGGTTCTCCTTTTTCAGATCCTACGTTATATCGTAGTTTGGCTGGTGCGTTGCAGTATTTGACCTTCACTAGACCTGACATCACTTATGCCGTACAGCAGGTCTGTTTATTCATGCATGACCCTCGGGACACTCATTTTGCATTTATGAAACGCATCATTAGATATATACAGGGCACTACTGATTATGGCATCCGTATGGTCAAGTCATCTACTACTTCTTTAGTCGCGTATTCTGACGCGGATTGGGGTGGGTGTCCTGACTCGAGACGTTCTACTAGTGGTTATTGTGTATTTTTGGGTGACAATCTTTTATCTTGGTCTTCTAAACGTCAGCCAACGGTCTCACGATCTAGTGCCGAGGCTGAGTACCGTGGAGTGGCAAACGCTGTGGCTGAAGCTGCTTGGTTACGCAATTTATTATTAGAGTTACACACTCCACTTCGGCAAGCCACCATAGTCTATTGTGATAACGTCTCAGCAGTCTATTTGTCGGACAACCCCGTGCAACACCAACGCACAAAGCATATTGAAATTGATATTCACTTTGTCAGAGAAAAGGTTCGTGTGGGCGACATTCGTGTTCTTCATGTACCATCAGCCTTACAGTATGCCGACATATTTACCAAAGGGCTCTCCAAGCAACTGTTCCAATCTTTTCGATCTAGTTTGAGCGTTTGTCCTACACCCGTTCAAACTACCGGGGAGTATTAGCAGTGTATTATTATTGTGTATTATTATTGTGTATTATTATATTGTATTTATTGCATTCATATTAGGATTATCCCCTTTCCTTGTATAGTGGGGATATAGTTATGATTGATTCCTTTTCCATGTTTATCTCTTGTATTCTCCCCTATATAATGGGGCTTTCATTTTTCAATAACACACAGAGAATTATATTGATAACCATAGCTTTTAATAAGGCACATAACACTCGGCAATTAAGACAAAGGCCAATTAGTGCATGTACTCCCTTGTCTTTCGGCTATCAACGCCACCACATGATGCATAATTAACCATCCCCCTCTTTTAACATTATTTTCACGAAATTAGTAAAATAACGTTAAAATTAGTGCACTTTCACTTTTGCCCACCGAGCACCCACACATATATACTTTATATGCGCATACCGCAAGCGGGGCGTATTACTCTAGTTTTGGATGCGTTTGCTAATATGAGTGTTACACTATCCATCACAAATCACAATATTTCTTTGCTGGGTGATCAAACCATCATATCACTTTATGTTCACGTTATCTTTTATTTCTTTATGATCAATGATTTCCTCGTATATTGATTATACAGATCTATGCTGAACAAATTGGAAATGTCATGGTTGATTCTCGTTCTACAGGAAAATATTATCATTGTGAGATCCTTAACCTTCACTTTCACTTGGAAGAATTTTGTATGTTTTTTATCAAGTTCTTTCAACTTTTCTTTTTCACAGTTGTACGACTTATGGGACGTGCTGCTTCTCACATTACATTAGAGTGCGCTTTGCAAACTCATCCAAACATTACTCTGATTGGGGAGGAGGTACCGAAACATAACATACATGTTCTTTAACCATGAAAATTTGCATATAATTAAAAAAGTTTTATTAAATCATCTTACATTGCAGGTTGCTTCCAAGAAGCTGACTTTGAAAAATGTTACAGATTACATAGCGGACGTAATTTGTAAACGTGCAGATCGTGGTTATAATTATGGTGTTATACTGATACCCGAAGGGCTTATTGATTTCATTCCCGAGGTTAAAAGCTTAAAAATATCATATGCCTGGTCTAAGTTAACATCTGTATTAATACTCATATATATATTTTTTTACAAATTAATATAATGTTGGTTTTCAGGTGCAACAACTTATTGCTGAATTAAATGAAATTCTGGCCCGTGAAACTGTAGATGATAATGGTCTGTGGAAACAAAAACTTACTCCTCAGTCTCTGCAGCTTTTCGAGATTCTTCCGTATGCAATTCAAGATCAGTTGATGCTTGAAAGGGACCCACATGGCAATGTCCAGGTATTTTTTATTTAATATTTTTTTCTCAGTTTTATTTTTATGTTTTTGGTTAAAGTACACGGATGGTCCTTATGGTTTACCAAAATTTTGGATTTGGTCCCTATGGATGGTCCCTGCGGTTTGCACTTTGTAACGCATTTAGTCCTCGTCCAACAAATTTAAAGGTTTTAGCACGTCCAAATTAGGAACTAAATGCGTTACAAGGTGCAAACCACAGGGACCATCCATGTACTTTTGGAAAAAAGCTGGGGGCTAAATGCGATACAAAATGCAAACCACAGGTACCATCCATGTACTTTTGGAAAGTTAGGGACTAAATCCAAAATTTTGGTAAACCGCGGGGACCATCCATGTACTTTACTCTACTTTTTTTATGGGAAAGTTTGATGTTTTTGTTATCTTGTTTATACATTAGGTTGCCAAAATAGAAACAGAGAAAATGCTTATTCAAATGGTTGAAAGTGAATTAGAGAAGCGAAAGCAAGTCGGTCAATATACTTACCAATTTAAAGGGCAATCACACTTCTTCGGGTACTTTGACACCCTTCTATTATTTGTGTTACAAGTTTTAAATTTAGTTCCGAGTCGTGTGCTGTGGGCCCCACTTTTCTTATTTTAAACTTGTACCTGTTAGGTATGAAGGACGGTGTGGTTTGCCCTCAAACTTCGACTCTTCTTACTGTTATGCATTGGGTTATTGTGCTGGAGCTTTACTCGAGAGTGGAAAATCCGGATTAATATCTTCGGTACGTATGTCAACTTTTTTAAGCTCCTAATATCATCTTTTTTTTTAAGTAGAGGTGGGAAATATACCGGTTCTCTAAAATTGGGTCAATTATTGTTGTATTTTAATTTCAGAAGGGTAGCAACAAAAAACAGGCTACATTATTACTTTTATATTGTAAAACGATTATTACAAATTTTATTATTTTATCTCCTCAGGTTGGAAATTTGGCTGCACCAGTTGAAGAATGGACTGTTGGTGGAACTGCATTGACTTCTTTAATGGACGTTGAAAGGAGACACGGTAAGCTGAGGGTTTGACTTTCATTGACTTTGGTTTGACTTTCAGTCAAATATTTTAAATGTCACTAGACAACAAATAAAACTGAGGAATCTTGTCCGCTACCTTTAAATTGGCAGGTAAATTCAAGCCGGTGATAAAGAGGGCAATGGTTGAGCTTGATGGTGAGCGTCATTCAAATTCTTTTAGTTAGCAATACTTGTTTGACTTAAAATAGTCAAAGCTATACGCACATACTTGTTTTTTTCCCCTTCAACTCAACCATTTCTAATTTTACTATGCTGATGTTTTCAGGTGCTCCATTTAAGAAATTTGCTTCAAAGAGAGATGAGTGGGCCCTACAAAACAGATATATAAGTCCTGGTATGCACTTGGCTTCATAAACTTGGTATCCCATTTTCAAACCTAACATGTCAAAACGGGGCTGTTAGAAAATAGTTGCGCCCAAAGCGAAGAAAGTCGACCGTCTAGGATCCAGACAGTTTGCTTTTTGCGGTTTGACGGTTTAATGGGTCGGTCTAGTTTGAAACTTGGAACTGGCCGTTTAACCCTTTTTATCTGTGTATATATCTGTGGATCATCTTTTATCATTTTAGAAATTTTAGTACGAACTTATGATTTATCATGTAAAACATCAAGATCAAACCGCCAAACCACCAAAACCGAACCGGTAAAACTGGCCAATCCACCCAACCCGGCTGGTTTGGTTTGTCGTCTTCCAAAACCATAGTTATCGATTCACCCCCATAATATTCATCAAAACCATCCGAGCCGGACCTTGAACATTCCTAGAAACTCTTGTTAGGAATCAAACCGGGCCGAATTGGGTTGCAGCACTACCGTGTCCAGGTTTTTTTATATCTTTGTTAAAACTTAACTAACAAATTTGTTATGCAGGTCCGATTCAACTTGTTGGAGTAGAAGCTGATAGAGCCAACCACACCTTGTTGCTGGAGCTTGGAGTCGAGGCCTAGGTTCATCCTCTGCTCATTTGCATCGCGGTATGTTTGGCTAATTACATGATCCCTTCTATGAAACAAAACATGTTATATATATTTATTACAACCAGAATCCACTCATTCTGTGTTTTTTCTGGTTTAGAACTTCAAACATTATTCCAGAATTAATGAGCCGAATGGGTATAGGATTTGCTGGTTGTTGCATCGAGATTACATAATGTATATATTGTTTGTAGATAAATAAACTAAATAAATAATGATCAGGATGAAATAATACCTCGATATGAATGTTTGGAAACATTCAGTTAAAGCCTTAGAAGCGGGTACTTATGTATATACCTCTAATTGTTTTAGAGGCGTTAATCCAGTGTGTTACAATTATCGGGTATTACAGGTTAGTTTTTAGACATTATTTGAACAAAATTACCTAAATGATCAATGATGTGACGAATATGTTATTTGGGTTAATCAGTTGAAGGGTTATTTTGGGTTAATTTTTTTTTTGAAAAATCAATTTCATTCACGCCAACCCGGTAAAGTCCTCAAAGAGAGTACCGCCGAAAAAACATTACATTATATACAACGGGTACTTGATCCAACTATCTCATGACAACTCCTTATACTTCGATCTATGTTATAACCAAAAAAACGACAACTTTTTGATATTTCCAATAATTACTCTTCCCGAAGTAAACCTCATCTTGAAAGATCTTCTCATTCCTTGCTAACCAAATGCACCAACACGAAACTATGATAATACCGTGGATAATATTTCTCCCCCATTTGCTGCCTTCGATATCTTTGTAAATTTCCAAAAGATCTTTCACCCCAAAAGTCAGAAAAGGACTTAAGCGACACCGGTGACTTACCACATTCCAAACTTGAACTGCCAAAGAACACCCTGTGAACAGGTGTTCCGAAGATTCATCAGACCAGTCACAAAACGGAGACGCCAAGGATCTCACATGGACATTTCTTTTAGCTAATTCTGTTTTCACCGGCAACCGACCCGTTTCCGCCTGCCAAACCAATGGGGACCCAACTAACCCACTTTAAAACAAAATCTCTTTTTATATCATGGTTCCGCTGCAGCAGTTGTTTCACAACTTTGATACTGAATTTGTTGTTACCTTCTGCCGACCAGCGCCATGAATCAGTACGAACAAGACAGCACTCGACACCGACCACTTCTTGTTCAAGGTCTAATAACTCTTTGCCAGATATCCAAAGGACCAAGAAAAAATTGTCTATTAATACGCCAAGTCTGATTAGAGCGATCTGATACGTGAATGTTAGAGAGAGAAACAAGAATTAACCGAAACAACTAACTGCCTCTCTGTTATTCAACTAACCCTATAAGTACAACCGCCAATTAACAGAACTAAACAACGACCCACACATAAACCCTCACACTATTACAACTTTACACTACAGGCCCCTGTACAATTATTCTTGTAACAATACCCTTCCCATATAACAATTTTGACCCCAAAATTCAAGACTTCACCCAGCATCATCAACACCCAAAATCAAAATCTGGAAATCGCGCCTTCATATCCTCAGCACTCCCCAAGATGCTTCAGTCACAGGTAAATCTTTCCACTTTACTAAAACATCCACGCCAGCTCTATTTCCTCGTTTAACCATTCTCCGATCGATGATTGCAGCCGGATAAAATATGAACCTTGATTGCGTTGGTAGAGGAAAAACTGTATAATGATCTCCCTTAGCCAGCTTCAATAACGACACATGGGAAGTGAAATGCATCTGGGCCTCCTCAAGTAAGTCCAATCTGTACGCGACTTTACCAATTTTCTCCAATTCCAAAAAGGGTCCAAAGTATTTAGGGCTGAGTTTGTTATTCTTATGGCCCCTCAATGATTGTTGCCTGTAATCCTGTAACTTCAGATAAACCCACTGGCCCACCTCATACTCTCGTTCAGTTCGTTTACCATCCGCATCCTGTTTCATTTGATTCTCAGCAACTAACAGAGCTTGCCTTAACTGTTTGACTGTTTTTTCCTTTTCTATACACAGCTGATCCACAGCTTCAATAGAACAATCATTAGGTATATAGGGAACAAATATTGGAGGTGGGTATCCATATAAAGCTTGAAAAGGTGTAGTCTTTATCGATGAGTAGTAATTAGTCTTATACCACCATTGAGCTAGACTTAACCACTTAATCCAAGGTATGTTAGTACTGAGTCTCATGCTCCGCAAATAAGCTTCTATACACCTGTTAACCACTTCAGTCTGGCCATCAGACTGAGGATGATAAGCAGTAGACATGACCAACTGAATGCCCTGCATCTTAGTGAACTCCTTCCAAAAATTACTTGGGAATATCGGATCCCTATCTGAAACAAATGTTTGAGGCCAGCCATGGAGCTTAAAGAGATTATCCATGAAAGCCTGAGCTACCACCACAGCAGAATAAGGATGACCCAAGGGTATAAAATGAGCAAACTTAGTTAGTCTATCCACTACCACCATAATAGAATCCTTTCCATTTACTTTAGGCAACCCCCAATAAAATCCATTGATATATCAGAGAATATGTGCTTTGGTACAGGTAGAGGTTGCAAAAGCCCCGGATATGCCACATTCTCTGATTTAATTCTCTGGCAGATGTCACAAGTTCTGATAAAATGTCTCACCTGCTTATGTAGACCCTTCCATTTAAACATTCCTTTGATTCGTTGAGTAGTAGCATTCAGACCCGAATGCCCCCCCCCCCCCCTGGTAGAGCCATGACACAACTTAATAATGTCCTCCTGTAATTGTGTATCTTGTCCTACTACTACCCTGTTGCCCTTCATGAACACTAGGTTAGAACCTCGTGTATTACACGGGTTAAATAAATATAATTTTATATACTAAGTAATAAAATAGTTACATCTTTTAAAAATTCGTGTATTGCACGATTTGAATAAACACATGTCTTACATGAATAATATAATCCGTTAACACATTTAGTTATCAAGATGTGTTTTCTAACAAAATGAACTTTGGTGTACTATTTACTTATTGTAACATCTCACTTTATTTTTTATTAGGTTAGAGAGTTGTGTATTACATGGTTTATAACATTTTACTTTGTTTTTTTATTTATTACTAGGATTAAGACCCGCCTGCGTTGCGGCGCGGGTACATCGTAAACATTGAATGGGTTAGTCCAAACGTTATATGATGCATTAACCATATGAAACCACGTATTTCGACATATCCAGTTGAACTCAATGTAACTTGTATAAGAATTGTGATTGGATCAAACGGAAAGTAAATCAAATTAATATCGAACAATCATAACGTATTATGTGTGACCCAACTCATACATAAAAAAACGTAACAGGTATAAAGGAAAATCTGACACATGTAATCGAAAGGGATTAATTAGAGCTTTCGAATAAAAGGGAAAAAAAGAAACCATAATTTGACTCCACTCGGTTCGAAACAAACTTTACGAAACATACATAAAATAAACACATAAACATATTATATTTGACCTGAATCATTTCCCAAAAAAGTTTACGTCGAAACGTAGAACAACTTAAATTTATACCGAAATGTACATAAGAATATGCACGTAAAAATGGTTTATTTAAACGAAAACGTATTATATTTGACCTAGAGTTGTTTATAAAAAAAGTTTACGTCGAAATGTATAACAAATCATATTTATACCTACCTGTACATAAAATATGCACGTAAGAAATAGTTTTTAAGTAAAGAAAGTATAAGGGTAAACCGAAACAAAATATTAGTAAAAAATTTAATAGGTTAAAAATGTTCGTAAAACCATGCCAAGTAGCACCAATGCCACACCGACATCGACTCCCAAAATCGGAAAAACTCGTAAAAATAAAATAGATAAAATGGAAAAAATTACACCGAACAAAAAGTAGACTTAAAATCGTTGAACCACGCACACCTGTTACAGTGTGTTAATGCAGAAAAATTAAACATAAACGTAAAACGTAGAAAATAATAACTTAGTCGATCAAGGACCCGCCCGTTGAGGCGAACTTGTCAAAAGGGGATAAATGGACAGGTTGCGACGGGCCTATCAAATTCGAAGAAATAGAGCAAAAAACATTGAACCTCACATCCACGCTACGACATGTTAACTCACAAAATTTAGAACGAAACGTAAAACGAAAAACTTGCGAAAGATAAAAAGTACGAGGGACCAAACTTGTATATAATAAAGTGTTGGGTTAAATTATAAAAGATGCAAAACTTTGTGTTAAAAGTAAAAAAAATTAAAAGGGGTTAAAATACAAAATATGAAAATACTTGGGTTAAAAGTGAAAAATCAAATTTTTTTTTGAAACACACCCTAAGCTAGGAGTACACCTCCTAATGCACAAAATAGTTGCTAATTTATATTGTATAAATTAGGTTAGAGAAACTTACGTATTACCTGGTTTATAACATTTTACTTTGTTTTTTATTTATTATTAGGTTAGAGAAACTTACGTATTACCTGATGTTGGATAATCAGCAAAAAAAAAAAAAAAAAAAAAGAAACGAAATATTTTAGTAAAAAAATATTAAATATACAAGAGATAAGCTGGATATTATGATTTAATATTATCATTTCATTAGAATGTAAAACGGGATAATGAGATCCTTTATTAGAAGTAGCATTCTAAATATACCACATGTATCAAAAATATATATGTTCTATATGTATTGAATAAATCCTTTTAATGAAACGGTTAATTAAAATAAATAATTTTATTTTAATATGTGATTATCAGTTATCATTGTCCTTGTCAAAATATAAAAACAATTAGAGTAAATTACGTTTTTGGCCCTTGTGGTTATATCATTTTTACTATATTAGACCAAAATAAGAATTTTTAACTTATCTGCCCCCATGGTCTCTATAACTAACCATTTTGGCCCCTAAGTCTAGAGATCATGTGTCACACCCCGACCACGTATAACATACAAAACGTGGCGGAAAACGCCGGGGAGTGTTGTAACAGAATTATTGTTTCACAACCATGGCATACAAAGTTATATTTTATTTATTAAACAAGAGTGTTACATTGTCTTAAACAGGAATCAAAGAGTTCATGACATAATTAAACTAGTCTATCTTCATTTTTATTCTCTAAGGCACAGGTCTGCCCTAATGTCACGATCATTATCCTACGCAAAAGCTCCTGAAAACACATGTGAAAATAGGTACGTCAGCATAAAAATGCCTGTGAGATACATAAGATTTGTGAAAATAGGATTCATGACTTATAAGTTTAGGAAAAGTTGTTTAACAAAAGTCAGTCATGAACCTTGTAAGTTGTTTTGTAAATCATTCAAAAAGCGATGATATGTATAATTAAGATAATAATGTAAGGTTAAATGAATAACCAAGTAAAATGAGTTTGTATAAGATAAGTTGTTTTTTAAATTCAATGTCTTGTGAAAATAAGTTGTTTATGTAAAACGTAATATGTCAAATATTGAAATGATTTAAGTAACGCTACGACATGTAATATCATACAAACACTTGTTTATAGGAAGTACCAGCGGCGTATTCACCATGCTTGTATCATATTACACACGCCTCGTTACTCAAATCACTTACTTAAACCAATCACCAATGTAAATTGTTTATGTATAAATGAATTGTCATGTGTTAATGTGTAAACCATATCGAAATGTCTATGTTCAATGTAAACCACTAAATGTGTATATCAATGTCAAAATGTTTATGTTTAATGTAGATCATGTAATATGTACCCAAGAGTATCATGTATGGTAAGTGAAATATATCAACTAAACCATATGTAAAATGCACAAAAACAAGGTATTGAAGTAAAACATGGTTTAAATCAAAGTTATGTTTTGTGGAACAAATGCATGCTATACTGATACAAACATTTATACGGTATTGTGAAAATGCATACATCCAAGCCTTGAGACTGTGGCGATAAACCCTTAAACAAATTAAAGGTTTATCTAAGTTATGTGTATCGAATTCGGTCATTCTTCCAATCCAAACAAACCCAGGATTTCAGGAACGGGAGTTGTCAATTCCTATGGTACCAATACCTACTAACGAACGGCGTAGCTAATGTTAATGAATGTATTGTTCCATTGTAAACAACCCAAATGTCATACCAAAATGTAAGCATGTGATGAAAACAACTGTACTAAGTATGTAACAATTGTGACAACCCGCACTAAACCAGGTATCCGTACAACTTAATTAATGATTAATTACTACTTGATTACTGTGCTTGTTTGAACTAGCTGATAAACTGCTACCTGCATACTGATACATGCACTTACTTGCATCATACTTTATTTGCTGTCACTACATTATTTACATACTGGACCCTAGTGACAAACATGATGCACAAAAAGCACAGTAGCACTAAACGGATACACAGTGAACATGCTGATATAACCAGCATCAGGCAGACACTGCCTCTAAGGCCTGTTAAGAGCCTCATATATTTTGGCTACACTGGTAGTGAGTGTAGGGATATAAGGGTTGTGGTACCGCGTCTCTAGGGATAAGATACACTGATTCGGATGTGCCAAAAACGTACTTTAAGTACCAAACACAGCACTTTAATAATTAATCCAGCTTCTAGCTGACTAGTAAAGTGCCAGAAAATGAGAAAATAACACTAGACACTTTCTAAAGTGTCGGGGAAAACAAATTGTGTCACTAGAAATGTTAATAACGACACTTTAAAGCTTTTGTAACGCTTTAACGGATTACTATCCAACCGGACACCCGGACTTTACCCGGAGCATGAAAATATTAGTATTTTCACTATTTATATTTTTCTGAGCCAGTTAGGGTCTCTGATTACCCTAACACCCGTCATAACGCATAACATACAACTAACTAAGTTAAATACTTAGTTAACCTATTTAACATAACTAACCTCCCTAACTATCTAGTTTAAATCGAACCAACCCCCCCCCCCATCATAACCGTCCCCTAACCTTGGGGAGACACACATGGTACTTGTGATTTGGTTAATCTAGATTTGTCTAATATCTTTAAGACATATTAACCATTGGTTAATAACACCTAATATTGTCTATAAAATGCAAGAATTATCTAACATAATTATCACTAAACATCACCAACTCACTCACTCACCCTCTTGCTCTCTACCTCTCGGCCGAACCCCCTTACAAGCACCCACCCATTTTCGGTTCTTGTTCACCCCATTCCAAGATCATACAAGCTCTAAGGGTTGCGTATTAGGAGCTTTGGTGCACTCGGAACGCGAAGGACCTCTACCGTTAGCTTTTATCCACCTCTTTTTCGCCAAAGATCTTCCCTAGCCTTGAGCTAGAGGTATAACACTTAAAACTTGTTCTTGAACATATCTAAGGTGGTTAAAAGGAACATTGTCGGTTAAATATCGTTAACTTACATTTTGAAGCATAAAAGTCTAGTAAAAATACTAAAAGTGGTGGTTAATAGCTCATAACTTGAGTAAAAGTTGTAGTATTTGGAATTTGTGTTTATCTAGACCCGATCTATGATGTGGTAGCTCGGATCTCCGTTTAACCCGACTTTGTAAGATCACGGATCTTCACATAAGCTCGTTTTTGGTAACCACAAGGGTTAAAAGGCGAAACTCTATCACACAAGATACATGAACTTGTGTAAAAATATTTTACTTGTGTAAAAGTAATTTAACTTGTACAACGGAGTTTAAAACTAGCAGATCTACGTATCTGCAAGTGGTATTTTTGAAGGACCACACATTTAAGAAATCATGTATTTTAAAGAAAGGATCTTACACTAACAAACATGATTTTATAAACCACAAGTGTGTAGACACTTGTGAAATGAAAAGATCCGACAAATAACTATTTTTGGGGAAAAATGACTAGAAGTTGTAAAGACGGATTTCTCTAAACACGAGGTTTTTACAAGATTAAAGTTACTTTATATAAAGATCTACATATATAAAGGGGATTTACACTATAGATTCGGAAAAACTGCAAGTTCATGCGATTATGCGATTTACATACTTGTCGACTAGTTTGATGTGTCGGAAATTGTTTGATTGATTAAAGAAGTTGTTGAATTGATTTGTTAAAAGAAAATGATACGCTTGAAAGCGTGGCCACCTCCAGTTACAGAGGAAACTCTGGCGAAATTTTCTAAAAACCTAACACTTAGAATTATTCACACAACAAGTGTTAGAACTATTTTTGGACATATTTTCGAAACATAAATTTCGCCAGCACTATATTTTTCTAAATATTCGGAGGTGGGACTTTCACAAAGATTAACGTGATAAATATATTCTGTCACAACACTGTTTATGATTATTTTGTGAAATACATAAATATTATTTTAGAGTGAAAATAATATTTACAAGCGTTAATGATTCCAAAACTTTACGAACGCTTCCACAAACATATAAGTTACACCGGTAATTACATTACCACAAGATTGATAAAACGTAACTTACGCACATGTATTGTATCCCCCATCCTTGGGAAGAAGAATAACTACCAAGTGTATACGGAACATAAACACGAAATAGTTGTCTAACTATTTCCCAAAGACATAAACTGTAAAGCTAAGGCACGGCCGTCCGTCTAATAGAATTAGCACTTGTAGGTCGTTGCACAGCTTACTGTATTGGAGACACTTGGTAGAGACGCGCATTCACTGTGAGTTCATGTCCCCCTTTTCTCTAACTGTTTTCAGTTTACTTAACTGTGGGGGTGAAATACATGTTACTATGATTTACGAGTACTTTACAACGGTATGTTTAACGTAAGGAGGTGTTATACGATCATGTGAGTGGATAGGAACAACATGGGGCCATTAGTCCTCATGGAGGGACCGAGGGACAGGAGCGGTAGATCTATCTGGGTGTAGCGAGCCCAGCCCCCGGCCAAACTAGAAACGGACCGTGGGGTGACTTTGTCCACATACTTTGCCGTGGCGAAATCTGCTAGGTTTGAGTCTCCCTATTTGCACTTCACATATGTCAGTGGCCTTGCAAACCATTGGTGATCACAAGTCCTCTTACACTACTACATACCACAACTATTTTTATACTCACAAGTGTTTTACATACTCACTTACACATGAACTCGCTCAACATTATTGTTGATTTTTCAACTCACATGTATTTCAGGAAATTAAAACGGATCTGGCACGGTATGGAACGTTTTCCGCTGCACTTGTCATGGAGTCATCAGGGTTTAGGGGATGTGTCTCTTTCCTGGACAAGACACAGTCCTTAAACCACGTTTATGTTATGTTATAAGTTGTAATGTCTACTGAACAAGGTTATGGTTGTATGTTAAAACAATGGTAATGTGTTTGATTTTCAAAACTTAATGGATGACTTGCATGGTTTTTAAATTCATATAGCTTGTTATGGTTAAGCTATGGTATTAAGAAGTCACACCAAAGTTAACCACGCTTCCGCAAAGCCAGGGTGTGACAACAATAGACATACATAGCATGTGACGTGAAACAACTGTACTAAGTATGCAACAAATGGACATATATAGCATGTGAACTGTACTAAGTATGCAACAATAGACATACATAGCATGTGACGTGAAACAACTGTACTAAGTATGCAACAAATGGACATACATAGTATGAAATGTAATGTAAAACAATGTACTAAGCATGCACACAATGGGCACACATAGCATAAAATGTAATGTAAAACAATGTACTATAAGTGTACTATTGAACATAGCATGTATATGATGTGAAAACAGGAAAGCATGAAAGTAACAAGTAGGAACATGTGTTTCACCCCAAAACAGTTTGGAAAACAGTAAAAGAGGGGTCTATGTACTCACTTGAGATTGCTCAGAAGTCCTAGGATAACCACCAAGCAAAGCTAGAGATCTCGGAATCAAACGGCACCTAATATAGGTAACTATGTTAATAAACCGGACCTAAGTCGGAGGATCGGATAGAATGAGGGTTCGTAAACCAAACGAGTATGGAGACTCGTGTAATATGGTTTAACAAAGCCTACATACTAAATGAAACCTAACATAAGTGCTTACAACCCATTACGACCCGTTTAGGTAGCTTATGCTACTTTAACGCGTCGTTCGCGTGAAACGCGTTCGGACCGCCTAACTAGTCCTATGACAAGTAGAATATGCCTTAACATGCCTAATATTGTCGCCAAATCAGTTTAGATGTCAAAAGTTATGTCACATATGTTTATAATGAATTTTGGCATCAAAGGGGTATTTTGGTAATTTACCTAAGGCATATAAACTACCTATCATACAACTACTTAAACGTCGTGACCATAAGGTATAACCTCGGAAGGTTATTCCCTACCTACTATGGTCACCTAATGTATTTGGTCGGATCCTAATGATCGACCAAATGGGTCGGGTTCGAAGGTATAAGCGATTTATTAGATCGCTTACCCTTACGACCCTAGACAACGTGGTAATCAGTAGGCATAGTCCCAAGGGACTATAACCATCGTGATTACAATCACGTTGCGAAGTTCAAACGGACTTCGCATTGACCATAAACTGGTCAACGCAGAAAGTCAAACAAAGTTTGACTTTCGGACTCGAAAAGCAATAAAAGAATGAAGGAATACTTACGAAGGGTCCCGAATGCTAATCTCGATCCAAGTAACTCAGGTATGAAACAATGGTTTCAACTTAGAGTTTCTCAAATAAAAATTCTTGTGGGTTTTGCAAATGAAGGCATGGGGTATTTATAGGATTTCCCGAACCGTTAGGATCGTTTCTTGGAAAACGTGCTTCAATCTTGGCCATACACTTGCACCCATGGTATTGTAATACCATGTCACATCAAAACCAGCCTATAGATTCCCCAAAACCATGTGCAACAAGTGGAACGGACCAGATTCGATGTTTCTGCACATTCTGCTGTCTGGGACCCTGACGCGGGCCGCGTAAGGATACACCAGGATTTGACGCGGGCCGCATGGCCAGTCTGATCAGTCAACAACTTTCAGAAATGACAGTTTTGGTCCCTGTTGCGTTTTAAGGCCATTTCCGACACGTTTAAGGCCCGTTAACCCCATTTCAAAGCTCTAAAATGAAGTTAAAGTATAGGGAACTTAAAATGTGCTAAAAAATATCTCAGATGTCGGTTCGTTTGGTCGTATGATCGCGATGTTCGCTTAATTACGACGAAATGCGCATAAGCGCGAAAAACGATCCAAATGACGCGACGAATGGATTTTTCTCAAGCCAAACACTAAAATAAAATATTTTAGTGCTTACATAAATTTTTGGATGTCCGAATGTATTCAGAACGTAAGTTATGCGCGAAAATGCAAACTTATGCACTTTTTGACGCTTTTAGTCCCTGAATGACCCAAAAGTTTATTTTAGCACACCGAACCTCTCAAAGCCTATTTATAAGCTATATAAAGGATATTTAAGGTGTGTTTAACTTATGTTCATGTTTCGGAATGTTCGTTACTGTTCAAATTGGCATACTTTCGCAGTTTGTCAAGTTTAGTCCCTGTAAGCGAATTAACTTGTTTTTGCCATACCAAAGCCTTCAAAACTTATTTCTAAGTTATGTAAAGGTTATTTAAGGTATGTTAAGTATATGTTGATGTTCCGGAGTATTTTTCACGTTAAACTAAGTACGTTTACGCACCAGTTTGCGTATAACTCTCCAGAAAGCGATATATAGTTTGGAATTGAATAAAAGTCAAAACATGAAAAATGTAAAACACAACCAAACAAACATTGGGATCAAATAACATCGTTTTTTTGATAATTGAACTGTTCACAATGATAACAAGCATAGATGTTACAGTCTCCCCTACTTGTGGAAATTTCGTCCCGAAATTTATTTAGAGGAAACTCGTGGGAAAAGATGTGGATACTTCGCCTTCATTTGATCTTCGCGTTCCCAAGTAAACTCGGGTCCACGTTTAGCTTCCCAGCGAACTTTGACCAAAGGAATGCGCTTGCGTTTAAGCCACTTAACTTCACGTTCCATGATTTCCACAGGCTTCTCAACAAATTTCAGTGTTTTATCAACACGAATTTTGCCAAGCGGTATGTGGAGGTTCTCATCAGCTAAACACCTCTTGAGATTGGACACGTGAAAAGTTGGATGAACATTTCCAAGTTCAGGAGGTAACTCAAGTCTATAGGCTACCTTTCCGATTCTTTCGACGATCTTGAATGGTCCAACGTATCTAGGTGCAAGTTTTCCTTTCTTTCCAAATCTGATCACACCTTTCCAAGGTGAGACCTTAAGTAATACTCGATCACCGACTTGAAATTCCAAGGGTTTGCGTTTTGGGTCCGCGTAACTCTTTTGACGGCTTCTAGCTGTCTGAAGGTTATCACGAACTTTCTTAATCTTGTCAGTTGTCTCTAAAATGAGGGCAGGTCCAGTAAGCTGAGCCTCGCCGATCTCATTCCAGCAGACTGGTGAACGACATTTCCGACCATAGAGAGCCTCGAAATGAGCCATTTTGATGCTGGTGTGATAACTGTTGTTGTAGGAGAATTCAATTAACGGAAGATGTGAATCCCAACTACCACCAAAGTCGATCACACAAGCTCTAAGCATATCCTCCAGAGTTTGGATTGTTCTTTCAGATTGACCATCCGTTTGCGGATGATAAGCTGTGCTCAGGTTAAGTTGGGTCCCCATAGCAGATGCATGGTTCTCCAAAAATGAGAAGTGAAACGAGCATCTCTGTCAGAAATGATGTTCAAAGGAACACCATGTCGAGCTACAATTTCATCCACATAGATTTTTGCAAGTCTGTCAGCAGGAAAGTCCTCACGGATTGGCAAGAAATGTGCTGACTTAGTAAGACGATCAACGACTACCCAGAAGGCATCATGACCTTTCTTTGTGCGTGGAAGTTTGGTAACAAGATGCATAGTAATGTTTTCCCATTTCCAAACTGGGATCTCTGGTTGCACCAATAAACCAGAAGGACGCTGATGTTCAGCCTTAACCTTAAGACAAGTAAGGCATTTTGATACGTATAAGGCAATGTCTTTCTTCATACCAGGCCACCAATAATGAATACGAAGATCCTTATACATCTTATCTGAGCCAGGATGAATAGAATAACGAGACTTATGGGCTTCATCCATAAGCAAGGTGCGAAGGTTATCTTGGCTTGGGACCCACAAACGGTCCATGAAGTAATAGGATCCATTGTCCTTCAGTTCCAAATCAGGTGTTATGTGATAGGGAAATTCCTTATCCATCAAACCTTGTGAAACACAAGATTGTTGAGCCTGAGAAATGCGTGCCTGGATATCAGATCGAGCTTGAATAACAGATTGAACACGTACATAATGAAGCTTAGTATGTTCCTTACGACTCATTGCATCGGCTACGACATTCGCCTTACCAGGATGGAAGCGAATTTCGCAGTCATAGTCGTTTAGTAGCTCAACCCAACGTCGTTGCCTTATGTTGAGTTCTTTCTGATTGAAGATATGTTGAAGACTTCTGTGGTCAGTGAAAACCACACATTTTGTTCCGTACAAATAGTGTCTCCAGATCTTGAGAGCAAAAACAACTGCACCTAACTCAAGATCATGAGTGGTGTAGTTTTTCTCATGTATCTTCAACTGCCTCGATGCATATGCTATGACTTTGTTCCTTTGCATTAGAACACAGCCAAGACCCAGTTTCGATGCATCACAATACACGACAAAATCATCATCACCCTCAGGCAATGATAGAACAGGCGCATCGCAAAGCTTCTGCTTCAAGTATTGAAAAGCTTCCTCTTGTTTGTATCCCCAATCAAAGGGTTTGTTCTTCTGAGTTAGAGCAGTTAGAGGAACTGCAATCTTCGAGAAGTTTTCTATGAAGCGGCGATAATAACCCGCTAGACCAAGAAAAGAACGAACCTCGGTAGGAGTAGTAGGCGTATCCCAATCCTTAATCGCACTGATCTTGGAGGGATCTACATGAATACCTTGTTCGTTGATAATATGTCCTAAGAATTGAACTTCTTTAAGCCAAAATTCGCACTTGGAGAATTTGGCAAAAAGTTGCTCTTTCTTTAGGAGTTCCAGAGTAAGACGAAGATGTTGCTCGTGATCAGCTCGCGTCTTAGAATAAATCAAGATGTCGTCAATAAAAACAATGACGAACTGATCTAAATAAGGCTTGCAGACCCTATTCATTAAGTCCATGAAAACCGCAGGAGCATTAGTCAAACCGAATGGCATGACTGTGAACTCATAATGCCCATAACGAGTGCGGAAAGCTGTCTTGGGAATATCTTCTTCATGCACACGAAGTTGATGATATCCAGATCGCAGATCAATCTTTGAAAAATAAGAAGCGCCCTGTAACTGATCAAAGAGATCATCGATGCGCGGTAGGGGATATCGATTCTTGATGGTAAGCTTGTTAAGCTCACGATAATCGATACACATCCTAAATGATCCATCCTTCTTCTTAACAAAAAGAACGGGAGCACCCCAAGGTGAAAAGCTAGGACGGATAAAACCTTTGTCAGAGAGCTCCTAAAGCTGCTTAGATAACTCTTGCATCTCAGACGGTGCAAGACGATATGGAGCTCTGGAAATGGGATTTGCACCAGGTACGAGATCAATGCGGAACTCGACTTGGCGTGCTGGAGGTAGACCAGGTAAATCTTCAGGGAATACTTCAGAATAATCCCGAACGACAGGAATATCTGAAATAGACTTACCATTGCCTTTATCTGCTGTAACATGTGCTAAGAAGGCCACATAATTCTTTCGCAGATACTTCCGAGCTTTAAAACATGACATGAGCTTGAGACCACCAGACGGTTTCTCACCTTGAACCTGTAGGATCTCGCCTGTCGAAAGCGGCATACGAATGATCTTCTCGAAACAAACTACTTCTGTGTGATGCTTGGATAACCAATCCATACCCACAATGACGTCGAAGCTTCCAAGTTGCATAGGCGTGAGGTTGATAGGAAAAAGATGGTCGTTAAGGTTCAACTGGCAGTTGCGTAGAACAGAATCAAGAACAATGGGTTCACCACTAGCAACTTCTACTGTCAAGGGTTTTCCTAGTTTCGTTCTAGACACGCGAAGCATTGGCTCAAAAGACAATGACACAAAACTCTTGTCGGCACCCGAATCAAGAAGAACAGATGCAGGCTGATTATTAATAAAGAACGTACCGTTCACCACGTTATTGTCCGCCTGTGCCTCTTGGGCATTCAAGTTAAAAGCTCGCCCTCGAGCCTGAGCCTGATTCTGGTTTGGATTCTGATTCTGGTTGGCTAGCCTTGGGCACCGGTTCCTGTAGTGAGTCAGATCCCCACAATTGTAGCACGAACCAGGAGGAAAATGAGGTCGTGCAGCTTGACCTTGTTGCTGAGCAAGAGGTTGAGCAATCTGTTGGGCTTGGTTCTGAACTGCCTGGTTCTGGTTAACAGGAATACGACAAGTAACGGCAAGATGACCCGACTTCCCACAGTTATTACAGAAACGGCACGGATGTTGCGGCTGATGGTGACTGTTGCATCTATTGCACAAAGGTGCATTCCCTGAATAGGGTTTCTTCGATGGAGGCTGTGCGGGTTGGTTGGGAGCTGCCTGGTTAGCTTGGGCAGTGACAGCAAAATTTTGGGAAGCCTTACGCTTCCTTGACCCTCTTGAAGAACCAGAATTCTTTCCATTCTTGTTTTGACCTTTCATGCTATCCTCTTTGTCCGACGATTGTTTCTTGCCCTTGTCACCCTTCCTGTGTAACTTATTCTTCCGAATCTATGACTCAGTCAATGTCGCTGCTAACTCGATAGCCTGAAGGAGTGTGGCAGGGTTACTACCAGTAATGATGTCTTGTACTGAGTCAGGTAGACCATCGATGTATCTTTCGATAGCCTTGTCGAGTGGGGTGACCATCGTTGGGCATAGTAAACTCAGCTCCTCAAACCTATCAGTATATGCCCTGTGCTCGCCACTGTCTTGTTTCAAGTCATCAAACTCTTTATCCAAAGCTCGCTGTTCATGACGAGGACATAATTCCCTCATCATAAGAGCCCTAAGTTCAGCCCATGTCTGTGCTAGAGCAACTTCTGCACCACGGTCTCTCATAACCCCGTTCCACCATGTGAGAGCCCTCTTCTGAAACACACTCGAAGAAAACTCGACCTTACGATTGTCAGGACACTGCACGTGGCGAAAAGTATTCTCAATGCTCTCGAACCATTGAAGAAGCCCATCGCTCCTTCAGAACCACTAAACTTGAGTGGTTTAGCCGAGTTAAAATCCTTGTATTTGCATGGAGCATTGTTATTGTTGTCGGCTTGGTTCCATTGAGCAAAGAGGTTTGGGAATTGAGCAGCCATCTGCTGCGCAATGATTTCTGCCAGTTCGGCAGTCGCTATCTGGTTTTCGCGTCGAGGAGGCATTCTAAAAGAGGAAAACATGAAAGGAAATGAGTGAGATGATTGGGTGAAAAGAATGAGATGAAACAAAAATTGACAACAGCAAAGATGGTGGTCATTTGTTTGTTACCATAAGGCAAACAAACAACACACAGTGACTAATCAAGGTAAATGGGTCAAAAATAATGTATCGCGAAGACATGCTCGCCTATAAGTGAACACTCACCCCAAGAGTTCCCAGGTAAGAGTGACTGGTCCGATTATGTGGATTTATACGAACACTCTAGCCTTAGACAGAAAACTCAGGGTACATGCATTCACTCTTCCAGTTTGCACGTGTTCACACTATTTAGAACCCAAAACTTTGACGAGATTTTGAAAATTTGAAGGCATAAGGCCAAAAACCAAACTGGAAGGGTTCAAAATCATATAACAGAGGGTTCAAAACCTTACAATAGAGGGTTCAAAACCTTGTAATAAATCATCCAAAAACAGATGATTGTTTTTCAAAAATCGTTTCGGAAAAAATTTGGTTTTTGTTTTGATAATCACCTAAGGATAGGTGATATGCATGTTTTAAGATCTAAACACAAGATAATTTGTGTTAGGGTCCTAGAAAGGTTATAGTCTAGGTCAAAGAATTACTAATAACCTAATTCACTATAACCATTGGCTCTGATACCAACTCTTCTGGACACCCCGACCACGTATAACATACAAAACGTGGCGGAAAACATCGGGGAGTGTTGTAACAGAATTATTGTTTCACAACCATGGCATACAAAGTTATATTTTATTTATTAAACAAGAGTGTTACATTGTCTTAAACAGGAATCAAAGAGTTCATGACATAATTAAACTAGTCTATCTTCATTTTTATTCTCTAAGGCACAGGTCCGCCCTAGTGTCACGATCATCATCCTACGCAAAAGCTCCTGAAAACACATGTGAAAATAGGTACGTCAGCATAAAAATGCCTGTGAGATACATAGGATTTGTGAAAATAGGATTCATGACTTATAAGTTTAGGAAAAGTTGTTTAACAAAAGTCAGTCATGAACCTTGTAAGTTGTTTTGTTTTGTAAATCATTCAAAAAGCGATGATATGTATAATTAAGAGAATAATGTAAGGTTAAATGAATAACCAAGTAAAATGAGTTTGTATAAGATAAGTTGTTTTGTAAATTCAATGTCTTGTGAAAATAAGTTGTTTATGTAAAACGTAATATGTCAAATATTGAAATGATTTAAGTAACGCTACGACATGTAATATCATACAAACACTTGTTTATAGGAAGTACCAGCGGCGTATCCACCATGCTTGTATCATATTACACACGCCTCGTTACTCAAATCACTTACTCAAACCAATCACCAATGTAAATTGTTTATGTATAAATGAATTGTCATGTGTTAATGTGTAAACCATATCTAAATGTCTATGTTCAATGTAAACCACTAAATGTGTATATCAATGTCAAAATGTTTATGTTTAATGTAGATCATGTAATGTGTACCCAAGAGTATCATGTATGGTAAGTGAAATATATCAACTAAACTATATGTAAAATGCACAAAAACAAGGTATTGAAGTAAAACATGGTTTAAATCAAAGTTATGTTTTGTGGAACAAATGCATGCTATACTGATACAAACATTTATACGGTATTGTGAAAATGCATACATCCAAGCCTTGAGTCTGTGGCGATAAACCCTTAAACAAATTAAAGGTTTATCTAAGTTATGTGTATCGAATTCGGTCATTCCTTCCAATCCAAACAAACCCAGGATTTCAGGAACGGGAGTTGTCAATTCCTATGGTACCACTACCTACTAACGAACGGCGTAGCTAATGTTAATGAATGTATTGTTCCATTGTAAACAACCCAAATGTCATACCAAAATGTAAGCATGTGATGAAAACAACTGTACTAAGTATGTAACAATAGACATACATAGCATGTGACGTGAAACAACTGTACTAAGTATGCAACAAATGGACATACATAGCATGTGAACTGTACTAAGTATGCAACAATAGACATACATAGCATGTGACGTGAAACAACTGTACTAAGTATGCAACAAATGGACATACATAGTATGAAATGTAATGTAAAACAATATACTAAGTATGCACACAATGGTCATACATAGCATAAAATGTAATGTAAAACAATGTACTAAGTATGCACACAATGGGCACACATAGCATAAAATGTAATGTAAAACAATGTACTATAAGTGTACTATTGAACATAGCATGTATATGATGTGAAAACAGGAAAGCATGAAAGTAACAAGTAGGAACATGTGTTTCACCCCAAAACAGTTTGGAAAACAGTAAAAGAGGGGTCTATGTACTCACTTGAGATTGCTCAGAAGTCCTAGGATAACCACCAAGCAAAGCTAGAGATCTCGGAATCAAACGGCACCTAATATAGGTAACTATGTTAATAAACCGGACCTAAGTCGGAGGATCGGATAGAATGAGGGTTCGTAAACCAAACGAGTATGGAGACTCGTGTAATATGGTTTAACAAAGCCTACATACTAAATGAAACCTAACATAAGTGCTTACGACCCATTACGACCCGTTTAGGTAGCTTATGCTACTTTAACGCGTCGTTCGCGTGAAACGCGTTCGGACCGCCTAACTAGTCCTATGACATGTAGAATATGCCTTAACATGCCTAATATTGTCGCCAAATCAGTTTAGATGTCAAAAGTTATGTCACATATGTTTATAATGAATTTTAGCATCAAAGGGGTATTTTGGTAATTTACCAAAGGCATATAAACTACCTATCATACAATTACTTAAACGTCGTGACCATAAGGTATAACCTCGGAAGGTTATTCCCTACCTACTATGGTCACCTAATGTATTTGGTCGGATCCTAATGATCGACCAAATGGGTCGGGTTCGAAGGTATAAGCGATTTATTAGATCGCTTACCCTTACGACCCTAGACAACGTGGTAATCAGTAGGCATAGTCCCAAGGGACTATAACCATCGTGATTACAATCACGTTGCGAAGTTCAAACGAACTTCACATTGACCATAAACTGGTCAACGCAGAAAGTCAAACAAAGTTTGACTTTCGGACTCGAAAAGCAATAAAAGAATGAAGGAATACTTACGAAGGGTCCCCGAATGCTAATCTCGATCCAAGTAACTCAGGTATGAACCAATGGTTTCAACTTAGAGTTTCTCAAATCAAAATTCTTGTGGGTTTTGCAAATGAAGGCATGGGGTATTTATAGGATTTCCCGAACCGTTAGGATCGTTTCTTGGAAAACGTGCTTCAATCTTGGCCATACACTTGCACCCATGGTATTGTAATACCATGTGCACATCAAAACCAGCCCATAGATTCCCCAAAACCATGTGCAACAAGTGGAATGGACCAGATTCGATGTTTCTGCACATTCTGCTGTCTGGGACCCTGACGCGGGCCGCATGGCCAGTCTGATCAGTCAACAACTTTCAGGAATGACAGTTTTGGTCCATGTTGCGTTTTACGGCCATTTCCGACACATTTAAGGCCCGTTAACCCCATTTCAAAGCTCTAAAATGAAGTTAAAGTATAGGGAACTTAAAATGTGCTCAAAAATATCTCAGATGTCGGTTCGTTTGGTCGTATGATCGCGATGTTCGCTTAATTACGACGAAATGCGCATAAGCGCGAAAAACGATCCAAATGACGCGAAGAATGGTTTTTTCTCAAACCAAACACTAAAATAAAATATTTTAGTGCTTACATAAATTTTTGGATGTCCGGATGTATTCAGAACGTAGGTTATGCGCGAAAATGCAAACTTATGCACTTTTTGACGCTTTTAGTCCCTGAATGACCCAAAAGTTTATTTTAGCACACCGAACCCCTCAAAGCCTATTTCTAAGCTATATAAAGGATATTTAAGGTGTGTTTAACTTATGGTCATGTTCCGGAATGTTCGTTACTGTTCAAATTGGCATACTTTCGCAGTTTGTCAAGTTTAGTCCCAGTAAGCAAATTAACTTGTTTTTGCCATACCAAAGCCTTCAAAACTTATTTCTAAGTTATGTAAAGGTTATTTAAGGTATGTTAAGTATATGTTGATGTTCCGGAGTATTTTTCGCGTTAAACTAAGTACGTTTACGCACCAGTTTGTGTATAACTCTCCAGAAAGCGATATAGAGTTTGAAATTGAATAAAAGTCAAAACATGAAAAATGTAAAACACAACCAAACAAACATTGGGATCAAATAACATCGTTTTATTGATAATTGAACTGTTCACAATGATAACAAGCATAGATGTTACATCATGGGGGCCAAAATGGTTAGTTATAGAGACCATCTGAGCCAAAATGGTTAAACTTAGGGGCCAAAATGGTTAGTTATAGAGATCATGGGGGCAAATATGTTAAATTCTTATTTTGGGCTAATATAGTAAAAGTGATATAACCACAAGGGCCAAAAACATGATTAATATATTATAACTACAAATTAAATAAAATCTTTATCTTTATAAATATTTAAAACGCTAATATTTTTTTGAGATTTTAATAATTAATATATGATTATAATAATAATTAATATATTATTATCAGTTATCTTTGTCTTTATTATTAAAATCTCTTCTACTAATTTTAAATTTTAAATTTAATATTATCAATAATTGACTTTGCATAATAAATATTTAGAAGAAGAGTAAATTACAAGTTTTGTCCTTTATGTATGTCCAAAATTGCAGGCGCTGTCCTTTGTCTTTAAAATTGATGAGTTTTGTCCTTAATGTTTGCAAATCTTGCACGTTATGTCCTTTAGGCCAAACTCAGTTAAATTTTTTGGTTAAAACTGATCATGTGCAAGGCACATGAGGGCATTTTAGTCATTTTACATACCCAAGGACTATTGAGCAAATCACTTAATATAAAGGACTAATGTGCAAAAATCATTTATATAAACTGATGAAGACCAAATATTCAGAAACAATATGGAGACCAAATCTTCACCGGTCACCACCATGTGCCACCACCACCACCACCATATGCCGCCGTCTTCACCACCGCCGTCTTCACCACCGCCTTCGTGACGGGGATTCGAAAGTGAGGAGGAGGTACAGGTCTAGGGTTTTGAGATTGGGGAAGACTGATTGTATAATTTTCACCACCGCCGTCTTCACCACCACCGCCGTCGTCTTCACCACATCCCAGATGAAAGATTAAACGCAACAACGAGTGTTTCCGGCAAAAGAGAAAGGGGTTGTTGGCCTACTTCCGGCGAACTCCGATCAACGATTGCAATCCCATATCGAAGATTCCGGCGAATTCTTCATTTCTGCTTGCTCTCGATCTACTGCGGCCTCCTGTGACGCCATTAAATTCTGGTATATTCATGGAATTGAAATTTAATTTGTTCTTTTTGTCTCACATAATACAAAATTCAAATCATGCAATTGATGGGTGTGATTCATTTGTTTTTATGTGGTTTGTTCTGTAAATTATAAAAGTCTGATTCAAGTTGAAAATCCATGTACATAAACGAATCTGGGATTGCAAATATCATCATTATCACTATGCAGGCAAGATATTCGATGAAATGTCTCAAAGGGTTTACATTTATGGAAATTGGTTGTAAACTGTGATGATAAATTTAAATATGTTTTTATGGATTATTGAACTTGTTTAAGATTTTGATTAGTTACTGTCTGGAGTATCTTGTGATCTTTTGGCGATTAGTGAATTTATTTACATTTTGCTAACTCGTGGTTGTGCCGTTAGAGGCGGTGGTGGGGGTGGATTTATGCGAGGTTGCAGGTCGGTGGCGTGTTTGTGGTGTTAGGGGCAGATGGGGGTGGGAGGTGGCGGTAGGTGTGAGAGAGAGATAAGAGAGAGAGAGTGCTGAGTTTTTTTTTTAATATTTTTTTTATATTTTACACAATAGTCCCTTGATATAAGTTGTGTTAAACAATAGTCCCTGGGGAGGTGAAAAGACAAGAAAGCCCTCATGTGCCTTGCACATGACCAGATTTAACCAAAAAAATTAACTGGGTTTGGCCTAAAGGACATAACGTGCAAGATTTGCAAACATTAAGGACAAAACTCGTCAATTTTAAAGACAAATGACAGCGCCTGCAATTTGGGACATACATAAAGGACAAAACTTGTAATTTACTCTTAGAAAAATAATTAAGACCGCCTCATAGAGCGCCATGTGTCCTTCACATGGTTTCTTTTATTATATAGTAAAGATTTCTCCATTCCACTTATAATCAACTACAACTTCCCCCTTTTCTAATCTCTCCATCTTTCCTTTAATTCCCTCGTCCAATAACCAAGACTTCTTAATTCTTTCCCATAAGCTCTCATCCAATGTAGATAAGGTAATGGAAAACAAGGTTGGACCTTGTACCCTGGACAAAGCATCAGCCACAAGATTTGCTACCCCTTTCTTGTACATTATTTCATAAT
This sequence comes from Helianthus tuberosus, assembly GCA_030545235.1. NCBI lineage: Eukaryota > Viridiplantae > Streptophyta > Magnoliopsida > Asterales > Asteraceae > Helianthus > Helianthus tuberosus. The sequence continues at coordinate 88,321,304 of CM060356.1, read as the reverse complement.
CATAGGCCAGAAGTTTGGAAAGCGAAGCATGCTGTAGAGGAGTAGTTAACTTTTGTTCCAGTAAGTACTTTAAGCTCTTCTGATCAGTTTTGATAACAAAATGACTGACAGATAAGTAATGATGCCAGTACTTCACAGCACATATAATAGCTAAGAGCTCTTTCTCATACACTGAATAAGCTTGCTGCCGAGGAGATAAAGCTTTACTTATGAAGGCTAAAGGATGATTTTCTTGCATCAATACAACTCCAATTCCCAATACAGATGCATCAGTCTCTAAAATAAAAGGTTTGGAAAAATCAGGCAATGCTAAAACAGGAGGTGAGCACACTGCATCTTTCAGTCTTTCAAATGTTGTTGTAGCCTCATTAGTCCACACAAAATTATCTTTTTTAAGAAGAGAAGTCAATGGTTTGGCCAAAATACCACATGACTGTATAAATCTTCTACAATATCCTAATAATCCCAGGAATCCCCTCAACTGTTTAACGTTTGTTGGTACAGGCCATTGTCTATCTTCTTTGGGTCAGTAGCCACACCCTCTTTTGAGATAATGTGACCCAAGTACTCAACAGTTGATCCCCCAAACGCACATTTAGATAATCTTGCATACAACTTGGCCTGCCTTAAAATATTCATCACCTCTCTTAGATGCCCCACATGTTGTTCCAATGATTCACTATAGACTAATATATCATCAAAGAATACTAGTACTGACTTCCTTAAAAGAGGTTTGAACGTGTGATTCATTAAGGACTGAAATGTGGCGGGAGCATTGGTTAGGCCGAATGGCATTACCAAAAACTCATAGTGACCCTCATGAGTTCTAAATGCTGTTTTATGGACATCATTAGGAAACATTCTAATTTGATGGAATCCAGACCTCAAATCCAGTTTGGAAAATATGGCAGCCCCCCTAATTCATCCAGTAACTCTTCAATAAAAGGAATTGGATAGCCATTTTTTACAGTTGCATCATTAAGTTTCCTATAGTCTATGCACATTCGCCACGACCCATATTTTTTCTTAACTAACACCACAGGAGCTGCAAAAGGGCTGGAACTTCCCCGTATAACCCCCGTATCCATCAGTTCTTTGGTCATCTTTTCAATTACATCCTTTTGGGCAGCCTGATATCGATAAGGTTTTTGATTAATAACCATGGACTCATCTTCAAGAACGATTCTATGGTCATATGCTCTGGAAGGTGGTAAACTGTTAGGAGTAGCAAAAAGATCCTCATATTCCTGTAATAAAGCTTGAATAACACTATGAGTTACCTCAGTAGGAACTACAGTCTTGTGTTGGAACTGATCCTTCCCTTCCTCTTTTTGTAGACTGAATAACTGAGACTGAACAACTTGTTTGCATTGTGTTTGTTGGGATTGAACCCTACCAAAGGGACAGATAATTAAAGCCAAAAACTGGACCAGAGCAGTGGATCCAGAATAAGCAGATGTTATGTATACAACTCTCTCCCCTTGAAAGTGGTTTCAACATCTGCTGACCTCCTATCTACTGATCGTACAAACTGCTGACCTACAAACTGCTGATCAAGTAAAAGACTGATGGAAGACTAAAGCCCTGCTGTTCAATCTACTGCCTTGAGTAAAGATCTGCTGATCATGACAAGTACTGCTGGGTTCACATCAGTGGAAGGATGCGGCAGTAGTTTAGATGTCTTTATGTAATGAAATGTAATAACAGTAGTTAGCATAGCAGAGGTTGTATAGATCAGAGGTTAGAGTTTGTTAGGAGGTTAGATGTCACTTTCATGGTGACGTCAGCTTAGATGCTTCAGTGGTTCGCTCGTGCCTATAAATAGAACAGTGCTCTGTACTGTTCTATTAGCTCTTTCACTATCTTCTTCCTGCACGAACAAATACTGAGTTTGTTGCATACTTGCAAATTGTAATCGTTGTTGAAATTAAATTCAATCATTCGGTTCAATGTTAAACTTGTATGTTAAAAGCAATTCTCCTATTTGATTGTGAAAAGTTTGCTTCCATCTTAATTCCGCTGCACAACTCATTCATCTTCATCTTAATTCAAACGTAAAACACAATCAAAACCAAACTCAGATCCTAACAATTGGTATCAGAGCTTGGACAGTCAAATTTGATTTAACAATCATTTTGACATAAATAGTTCAGCTCATAATCGTTGATACTGATAGTTTGTTCGTTTTGTTGAAAAATAGAGCAAGGTTTAATCACCATCAAAGTTGAATAATCGGTGCCTGTAAAACAACCAGGATGACGTCACAATCACAAGATGATAAGAATAACATTGGCTCTCTTTTCAAACCACCCATGCTTAAACGTAATGATTACAACATCTGGCAGAGAAGGATGTGTCACATCCTTGCTCAACATAACACTGGATGTTGGAGGTCTCTTATTTTTGGTCCCCATGTTCCTATGGTGCCAAGTGCTGAAGATGCAAAGAAGTTCGTACCTAAACCATCTGAAAACTATACTGAAACTGGTTTTCAAAAGTTCGAACTCGATGCCAAATCATTTAGCATCATAGCATCTGCATTACCCAATGAAATCTATGCTGGACTGTTACATTGTAACAGTGCCAAAGAGCTATGGGATGCATTAAAGGAACAGTTTGGGGGAACAGAAGAAGTTATTGAAAACAATAGGGAAATTCTGAATCAGCAGTATGAAACATTTTGTCACATTAAGGGTGAATCATTGACCCAACAGTTTGAACGTTTCAGTTGTCTCATCAGTGAGCTAAGACTTGTTAAAGTTAAAATTCCAAAATCAACACAAAATAGTAGGTTTCTTAGATCACTACCTGATAAATGGGACACAATTGCATTTGTGACTAGAAACTCTACTGAGTTCAAAGATCTGACCCTGACCCAACTTCATGGTAGACTCCTGACCTATGAAAGGGAGTTAAACCAGAAAAAGAAGTTGCAAGAGTCTGGCAAAGTTGCTGATGATTATTCATTTGGCAGCACAACTCTGTTTGGTCAGGAAGAATCTGGTAGTAGTAGTAAGGATCAGGGTTATGATCACTTTATTGATATAACTGCTGGTGGTAATTTCAACAACCCTGATTCTCACTCTGCAAATTATGCTTTTACTGCAAATTGTGAAAACCAGATGTCAGATAACTTGTGCTTTGAACTCAATGATTTGCAACACTTTGATCACACTGACTTAGAAGAGATGGACATTTTGCATCAATTGGCTTTACTGAGTGTAAGAACAAGCAAATTCTACAAAAGAACAGGGAGAAAATTCCCAGGGTTACATGGAAATTTAAAAGTGGGGTTGGATAAATCGAAAATCAAGTGCTATAAGTGCAATAGGCTAGGTCATTTTGATAGGGAATGCATGAGTCAAACCACTGGTCCAATAATTACTCATCCCAGCTCAAACCCTAGACCACAACATCAAAGCACTATGCACTATACCCAATATACCCCTGCTGCCCATGTTAACACTGCTCACTATGCTACAACCCCTGTGCCTGTGCATTATGTTCAAACAACTGTTCCACAAATTCAATATGTTCAAACCCCTGTCCCTCAGGCACAAGTGCAACCTGTTGCACCTCAACCAGCTGCTCCAACAGTAACACAACCAGACCAGCAAAGCTTTTTCACTCAAGGCTTTGTTGACTGGAGCAGCATGCCTGATGAGCTTGGTGATGAAAATTTTGCACTCAATGCTTTTAATGATCCTTCTAATGATGAATTTTGTTTGATGGCATTAGAGTCAATACCAGAAGGGGTAGAAACTGAAGGTGAACAGCTAAGTGTTGAAACAGTGGATAAAGTGGCTCAAGCAGTGGTTACTGCAGTTGCTGGTGAACTACTGCTGGGAGAAAATTCAGAAACCCTAATTGAACCACTGACTGACCCCTGGTCCGAAGAAGACAAGGAAGAAAAGAAAGCATGTGAGAAAGAAGAGAGAGTTGATGAAGAAGGTGATCATCAATGTGACTGTGCCATGATGGCTGCTGCTAAGGTAACACCTCAAGTTCTTGAAAAACTGTGTTCAGACGAATGCATTATTGCATTTGCTAACATCAAAGAGGTAAATGAAAACCTTAGGGATAAAATCTTAACTGATGAAGTCAAATTTGAAAAGTTGTCAGAAGAACTTAGAAACAAATTGGCTGAAAAAGACAAAGAAATCAGAAGTCTCAAAGAAGAGCAAAGCATAACCAAGACTCAACTCCAAACTATGGCAGAGAAATACCAAGTTTGCAAAAAGGAGTTGGAGTCCACCCAGATCACTTGTGAAAGATGGGTGGAATCTTGCAAAGGGTATGAGGTTATGCTTGAGAAACAGCTTGAAAGCAATGTTAAGTTTGGTATAGGATATAGAAAATATGATGATCTTGAAAACACAGCTGGAAAACAAGCTGGTTCATCTGAATTATACCAACCAACAAGAATGGCCAAGAGGTTAAAATAACCGACAAACTTGGTATCAAAATCACTTTGGAAAGATCTGTGGGATCCTCAACTTTTGAGGAAATTGAGAAATACCAATTTAAACCCACATGGTCTGATGAGTGTGACATTCTTGAAAATTTCAAGCCCATGGACTTTACAACCACTGATGGTGTCACAGCTCCAAAAGCAAAGGTCATTCCTATCAAAGACATCCCAACAGTGGTTCAAAAATCTGTTGCAAAGGAGTCTGAGAAAAGGAAGAAAAGAGAAAAGGTCAAAAATTTGTTTTGTGAAAAGAGAAACCATCTAACAAAAGACTGTTTTCATCTAAAAGCATATGATCTAAACAAAACAAGTGTCATTGTTCCTGCTGAAAGCTGCACCATCTGTGGTAAAACAAACCACAAAACTCAAGCATGTGTGTATCTCAAAAACTTTGATGTGAAAAAGAATGAGTACACTGCTAAAACATCCTTGAGTCCATCAACATCATCTGTCAAATTCACCAAGAATCAACCACTGTTTGTGCCAGTCCAAACAGCTGTTACAAAACCGCTGAATCAAACATCTGTCCAAAGAGATGTTCAAGTGACTGATGCACCCCCTGCCAACCAATTCAGAAAAGGCAAGGGACAATCATCTTACCAAAGGATTCCACACGTTTATGAGACCTACAAAAGGCCCTCTAAACCAAGAGTGAACAGGCATCCTTTTGGGTATCAACAGGTGATTGGTCAAAACCCACAACAGTGGTTAGAAAGAAACAGTCCTAAAACTGTCCAAACCCCTGACCTAACCACTGTCCATCAATCTGCATCCATCCCAGACACTGTTGAGACCCCATCCAAAGCCTTATTGGCTTTGGAAACCCTAATGAACTAATCCTTTTACTTCATGTGCAGGGAGCTTCTGCATGCTTAGATAGCCTTTGTTATGTAGATAGTCGAGGCTCCAGGCACATGACAGGATGTAAAGCCCTACTCAAATATTTCAAAATCCATGGAGGGGGTGATATATCCTTTGGGAATAATAGTAAAGGGAAAGTTCTGGGGTCTGGTACAGTACAGTCTGGAAATGTAAAATTTGAAAATGTCAATCTTATAGACAATCTTAAATTCAACCTCCTAAGTGTTTCACAAATGAGTGATAAGGGGTATGGGTCATTCTTCACAAAGGAGTGTTGTAGGATTGTTGGACCAGAAATGGTTGAAAAGATTGAAGCAATAATCAAAACTGGAAAAACAAAACTTGTTGCTCAAAGAAGTGGCAATGTTTATGTTGTTGATATGTCAAAAGAGAGTCCCAGAACTGATGCCTGTCTATTCTCAGCTGCCTCTAACAAAGAGACAGAACTTTGGCACAGAAGATTGGGGCACACAAATCTCAAGACAATCACTGAAATTTCAAAAAAATGGCTTGGTAAGAGGCTTACCACAAAAATTGTTTTCATGTCCTGAGCATTGTATTTCCTGTTTAAAAGGAAAACAACATAAAAGCTCTTTTAAGTCTATTGAAGAGTAAAAAACAACCCAGTGTTTGCAAATGCTGCACATGGATTTGTTTGGCCCAGTTCAAGTCATGAATCTCAAAAAGAAGAGATATTGTTTGGTTATTATTGATGACTTCTCTAGGTTTACATGGACTTTCTTTTTACACTCAAAAGATGAGGCTGCAGGCATTTTGCAAGACTTTGTGACACAGGTTGAAAAGCAATTTGACCTTCCAGTAAAAGTCTTCAGGAGTGACAATGGCACATAATTCAAAAATAAGGAGTTGGATGCTTTCTGTGTGAAGAAAGAGATTGTAAGGTAGTACAGCATCCCTAGAACACCAGAGCAAAATGGGGTAGTTGAAAGAAAGAACAGAACTTTGATTGAGGCTGCCAGAACCATGCTTGCTGATTCAGGTTTGCCATTAACTTTTTGGGCAGAGTAAGTAAACACTGCTTGCTATGTCCAAAACAGAGTTTTAATAAACCCCAGGCACAAAAAGACTGATTATGAAATTTTGTATAAAATCAAACCACTGATCTCATATTTTAAAGTATTTGGCTGCCCATGCTTTATTTTAAATTTAAAAGATTCCATCTCAAAATTTGCAGCCAAAGTAGATTGTGGTTATCACCTGGGATACTCAACCACTGCCAAGGCCTAAAAAGTGTTTAATACACGGACCAAAGCAGTGGAGGAGACCTTGAATGTAAAGTTCAATGAACTTTCATCAATGAAAATCCCAGCAAATCCTGCATATTTATTTGATCTTGATAAATTCACTTTTGAAAACACTGCTGTCAAGACTAACAGTGCAGGTCCATCAGAGGATTCAACCCCAGACTATGGATATGAAATCATCATTCCACAAAAGTCTATCAGAATGGGAAGAGCAGCAGATGTTCAAAACAACTGTCAAAGCTCAACCACTGCTACCTCAACAGTTGTTGACCAAAGTAGCCCCTTAACCACTGCTTCCACATCATCAAGCATTGTTGATAAAAGTCCTCAAACAGTGGATCAAAGTCAGCATGTGTCCACACCTTTGCCTCCTATTCCACCACCTTTTGAAGCCACTGCTGGATTATCAAAGTCACCAGCAATGGTTAGCTCAGATGATACACATTTGCAGCCTTCACCAACAAATGTCATCATACCATACCAAGGAGATTTAATCTTCTTGAGATCTCATCCACCTGACCAAATCATTGGCAACATAAATGAAGGAGTGCTCACAAGAAGCCAAACCCAAAACATTTGTCTTTCTGCTGGTTTTCTATCACTCCATCAGCCAGTCAAGTACCAAGAGGCACTGAAAGACAACAGCTGGGTAGAAACCATGCAAGAGGAGCTCCAACAGTTTAAAAGACAACAAGTATGGGAGCTTGTACCACTGCCAAAAGATGTAAGCCCCATCGGCACAAAGCGGGTCTTCAAAAACAAAACTGATGAAAGGGGCATTGTTGTCAAGAATAAAGCTAGGCTTGTGGTTCAAGGTTACAGACAGGAAGAGGGGATAGACTATGATGAAACTTTTGCCCCTGTAGCAAGATTGGAAGCTATAAGACTGTTCCTAGCCTTTGCTGTCAACCACAAAATGAAGGTGTTCCAAATGGATATAAAAAGTGCTTTCCTCTATGGTACAATTCAAGAAGAGGTGTATGTTTGTCAACCTTCAGCTTTTGAGGATCCATTTTATCCAGATCATGTCTACAGGTTAAACAAAGCCTTATATGGCCTGAAACAAGCACCTAGGGCCTGGTATGAAACTCTTTCCACCTTTCTACTCTCAAATGGTTTCAAAAGAGGTACCATTGATAAAACACTGTTTCTAAAATGGAGAGGAAAGGATTTAATGATTGTCCAAATTTATGTGGATGACATTATTTTTGGAAGCACATGTAATAAAACGTGTGAAAAGTTCAGGCAACTCATGACAGCTGAGTTTGAAATGAGTGCAATGGGTGAGCTGCAATGCTTTCTTGGTCTCCAAGTTCAGCAAATGCAAAATGGAACCTTCATTCATCAAAGCAAATATGCTAAAAAACTTTTAAACAAATTTGATATGAATGATTGTAAACCATGCAGCACACCCATGGCAACAAATAAGCTAGTCATGTCTGATGAAAAGGATGAGCTGATTGACCAAACTCTATATAGAAGCATGATTGGGTCTTTGTTGTACCTAACTGAATCTAGGCCAGACATCATGTTTGCAACATGTGTTTGTGCAAGAAGTCAATCAGCCCCTAGAAAATCCAACCTTATTGCTGTAAAAAGGATATTCAGATACATAAAAAGTGCTCCCACACTTGGTATCTGGTATCCAGCTAATGGGAATATCAAGCTTTCAGGATTTTCAGACAGTGACTTTGCTGGATGTAACACCACAAGGAAGTCCACATCAGGAGGGTGCCAGTTTCTAGGTGATTGCTTAGTTTCATGGCAAAGCAAAAAGCAAGCAGCTGTTTCAACATCCACTGCTGAAGCTGAATACATTGCTGCTGCAAGCTGTACAGCCCAACTCCTGTGGCTTCAAAATCAGTTGCTGGATTTTGGTATCACTGCCTTAAAGACACCACTCATGTTGGATAGCCATTCAACCACCAAGCACATCGACATCAGACATCACTTTGTGAGAGATTGCTATGAAAAAGGTTTGATTTCTCTGCATCATGTTCCAACTAAAGACCAGCTGGTAGATATGCTCACAAAAGCATTAGATACATCCACCTTTGAAAGCTTGGTCTCTAGGATTGGCATACTAAACATGGAATAACAAGCAAAATCTTGTTTTCCATGAATAAAAGCATTAAAATGTTTTCAGAAAATCAAAAATCCATCCTTAAAAATAGCCGAAAATGAAGTTTTCATTAAAATCCTTAAAAGTCTGCCATAACCACTGATTATTCAAAAGTCTGCTCTACTACAAAGTCTGTCCACTGCTGAAAGTCAACCCCTGTTCTCTCATTTTCCTGATAAGCACTGATGCTCAAAATCAGTGTTTTATCCACTGATGTGCTATCTACTGATAGTGAAAATCACCCACTGTTTCCATTTGTTACCGTTGTAACCACTGCCTTTCATCAGTAGTTTTCATAAAAGTATTGTCCTTCATTTCATCAAGGGTTGGCACGTGGACAGTACATAGCGGTCAGAACTTTTGTAACCGCTGCCACGTCAGCATTCACTTTTTCCTCCATAAAACCCCTTTCAAAACCCCAAACAGGGTTTTACTGTCGAATTGAATTCTTAAAAATTCATTTCTCAAAGCAGTTTTCATCCTATTCCCACAAATTCCTTCACAACTTTCTTCGATCATCATCTCCAAAATGACAAAATCGAAGCCATCTGCAAAACCCACTTCCAAATCATCCTCAAAAGAGGCCTCTCAAAAGGCCAAACCTATCGAAATCCCACACAAACCTGCTCACAACCTTCTGGGCCTTCTCACAAAACCCGGCACCACCGATGCTTTTGATTCCATCATTGATCTCATGTTTGCGTCAAAGTACAAAACTTTGCTTATAACAGATGCACCCATTTACTTGGCGACCCAACGGGAGTTTTGGAAAAATGTAACCCTTGACAAACAAGACGAGACTGTCGTAGCCATTAACTCTTCTCTAAAGGGTAAAGCTATCAAAATCACACCACAATCCATCTCGGAAGTCTTTGAACTCAATGATCAACAAGGTAAAACTTCTTTTGGTAAAAATGAGTTAAAAATTGATTTCCTTGAAAGGGGTTATGCAGAGCAAATAAAAAGGGATACCTTACAAAACGGTAATTTTCCACCTGCAACAAGATTTTTGTTTCATACTCTGCTTATGTGTGTTTCAAACAAAACCACCTCTTTTAATGAAATACCATTAAAGATTCAAAATCTGGGATACGCTATTCTTCAAGATGAAGATTTCAATTACTCCCAGGAAATCTTTAATGATCTGGTTAGAAATGTTGATAAAAAGCCATTCTTACTTTTTCCAAGATTTTGAAGTTACTACTTTGAAAAGAAACTTGGTAAGAATGATGCTGCTGCAATAAAACAAGGTGAATCTTTTCAAATAAACAGCTTAACTGCTGAAACTTTTACAAGAATGTCAACACCTTGCAAAACACAAGCAGAGGTGCCTGAGCAGAATTTAGCAGCTACCACTGCTCCTCAGGTATCTGCTGCTGAGCCCACTGCTCAAGGTGATCAAAGTAGCAAAACAACTGCTTTGAAACCCACACCTATAATCACTAAAAAGCCAAAGAAAAAGAAAACTCAAAAACCCCCCAAACCTATCAAAAAAGGCAACTCTGGAGGATGAGATACCAGAGCAACTGCCAGTGACAGCACAAAAGTCACCAGAAACCACTGCTGCTTCTTCCTCACACTAGTTGGTACAAATATCTCAACCCATAACCGAAACTCCTCATGTTTCTTCTAAAAAAGAACAGGTTGTACATATAGGGACACCACAATATGATGTTCTGGAATCACTTGCTTCCATCATCCATAGCCCAATGCCCGGGGCAAATTCTCTTTCTACACCAAACATCACATCCACAATTCCCCCTCCAACTAAAATTTTGTTGGATGCTATTGATTTGAACCAGGCACAAACCAGTCCTTCTCAATCACCTGTCAATAAGAATATACTTCAACCAATGACTGGGTCTGATGTATCAATCATAGTTAACCCACCAACAATGCCTGAGGAGGTTATACCCCTTGAGTTACAAGTAACTCTTGGTGGTAATCCAAGTGAAGCAGCCACTACATGTGTTGAACCCACTGGTTTGCACTTGGACAGTGGTTACATCAATAAGACTTCCTTGGAGGCAATTCCTTCCATAGCACCTCTGACATCCACCAGTGAATTTGTTTTGACCACTGGCAACATCAAAAGGTTGTCAAATGTTGAAGGAAGAAGACCCCAGTACCAAGAAAAAGGGGCATCAGTGGTTAATGTTTGGAGTACACTCCCTACCTCAACCACTGATAAAACCACTGCTAGTGGGAAATCAGATAATCCCATTAAATTGGGTGATGGTTTAAGGTACCTTGAATTGACGGAACGTGTTGAAAAACTGGATACTTCGGTTGCAGAAATCAAAGAAATGCTGCAACATTTGTTGAAAGTACAAAAGGTGTAATCCACCGTTGTTCCACCTCAAGCACCTGCTCCACCACAAGCACCTGCTGCAAATGAGCTCTGGAATCTATTTCAACCTTTTCTCCAACAACAAAAACAAATGGCTGATCAACAACATGCAATACATGTACAAGAGCTGAGAAACACAATGGAGTCTAGGTTCAAGAACACACAAGCAGACATCAAGGCTCTCAAGGCCCACATATTGAAAACCACTGGCACTGCTCCTCCAACTGTTCTCTTTATTGATCAATTACCCCCAGATAATGCCAAAAAGGGGGAGAAAATTCAGGAGTGGAAGAAGAAGGGAATAGATGATGGTCTTTACATTGAATCTGAAAAGGATGCCATGACTAGAAAGATTCCCTTGCCTGATGGTAGCAAAATGGTTAATGTTACCCAAAATGCACTTGATGAAGCTATAGCAAGTGTAAAAAGGGACAGAGAGGCAAAGGAGATGTCAACATGGAATGAGGAGAAAAGAGCTTACATGGAGCTGAAGGTGCAGGGTTGTTCTGATGTAGGATCGTGTGATGACCCAAATGAGTCGTTCAGAGAAGTTCTAATCTGTTTCAGATGCGGAAACTAAGAAACAGACTTCGACACAGCTTGCAAATCACTTTAAACACCTTGTAGATTGATATAACACTGAATACAATCATAATTCAAACCGGCAGCACTTCGGTATGAATTTCAGGAACTGTTACAAATGAATTCGCTTGAAGCCTATATATAGGAGATGGAGTCTCGCTTGAAAGTGTACAGAATCAGTTCAAGCGAAATAGTATATGTTGATTTCGCTTGAAACTGACAAAGGTCATTTCAAGCGAAATGGCTTCCTTCAAGCGAAATACCCATAAACACATCCTATTTTCATCTATTTTCTCGAACAACGTGCCCTGATCTAACATATCTAGTACAAGAATCGATACAAGACGAAGTCGACAGATGTATGCACTAACAGACTCCCCCTCAGATGTTGACGAGTCGTAAAGTGTCGAGTCTTCGCATCTTCAGTCTTTATCAGTCTTTGGGCTTTCTTCCAGGATCTCCACCTGGCTCTTGTTTCAAATCAAAACCTTCTTCAGCTAAACTCCCCCTCGAATGTTGAAAATCTTCAGGATCTGAGACTGACTCTCGAGCTTTCAAATTCTCTTGATCAGATCTCTTGATTCCTGTTCATCAGCATCAGCAGTTCCAAGAACACGATCTTGCTCACACTTTCCACAGGTTTAGGATCGAAACCTGGCTCTCTTAACATTCAGAGTCCTTAAGTATCGAAACCTGGCTAAACCTGCATATTCTCTACCCAAAAGCAATTTTTTCTTAAAATGATTTAACCTTTAGATTCTGATGAACCACTTGCAGAAATGATGTTTTCTTTTCAAAATTAATTTTCTCATTTAAACATTGACTCCCCCTCTCAAAATGCTTAACCTTTTCAAACACTCTTTCCCAAACCTGTTCGTCATGTTTAGCACTTAAAATTTTGAAAATCAGCTTTCCAACACCAGTTGTCTAAAATATTTTTGGGTTTTTCGAAAATTTATGCTAAAACACACTGAAAATCTTTTTGGATTTTTGAATGTAAATGAAATGCAGTAAAGAAATATTTACAGACAATATTTTTTGTGAGTTTGTGCAAGAGGATCATATCAGTTTTTGACAAGTCACCAGTACCGTTGAGCTTAGTTACACATTAAGAATTAAACAATTCACTTAGATTGTCGATATACTGATCCACTTAAATTTTCACACAAATTTCAACTGATTCAGGATATGAGTTAGGTGTTTTAAGGACTTAAACTTATTCATGTGTCCCACCTCTTGAATATACTCCCGTATCCAGATCCCGATATTCAGTCTTACAAGTGAGTATGCCACAGATGATATCTGTAAGGGTTATAAATTATGAAGAATCATGAGAGCTCAGGTCAGAACTACCGTTCAGCAGAGAGATCATGACTCTACTTTTGGGTGTGTCCCCTTTAGAGGATCTTTTTTACAACAACATTGATTAGCAATTTTATTGTCTTATCATTTATGCTGAGGGTGGCGCTATTTTTCAAGCATGCGGAAAGTATTATTCGAGGACTAGGTCAGAACTTCCATTCAGCAGAAGTCCCGGAATAATACCCCAGATATCACTGAGCATAAAGACCTAGTATCTCAGAAAGAGGGACCTTTCAAACGAAATTTCAGGGGTTACCTATATATCCAAGTAGTGTTCCCCACGCAATAAGCAAGTTTGAATTTAAGTTTATATCCCGAACAAGTTTACTAAATGTGTAAAAACCTATCGGCATATCATCAGTGAGACCATTTAATGCTATTTAAACATTACATTTCTTTAGCATACTGTAACTGTCTACTGATGTACTATCATTTCCTCTTCTTTGACACCAAAACTCAATTTTGATTTTATCATGTTTTTGACTTTTTCAAATTTTCTAATGTTTTTGGATTTTCAGAAATTTTGAAAACAAACTATACAAAAACTTGACAACCGATATCGAATCGCATCAATTCGCCATCCTCTTGGCATAAAAAATCAGAACTCCCCCTTTCACAAAAATATTTTCTCATTATGATTTCAAAACACTTAATTTTGTATTAACCAAAATGATTTTTCCGGAAAATAAGTTTTGTTGATTGAGTTTACCATTTGTAGGTTAGGGGATTGATTCATCATATTGTCCATTGTTAACCACATGTATGAGAATTACCTCAAGTTCAAATTAATGACCTTGAGTAATTAATTTGTCAAAACAAACCTCTGTACCAGTTGTAGGGATAAAACGTCTACACAAATTCATTTTACCAACAAAAATGCCGATTCCTGCTTCACACTTACCAACCTGGAAGCTCCGACAATTCACACTTATCCTGTAAAAATTCAACTATTTTTAAGATTCAATTACACAATCAATTACAAAGAAAGATGCCGATTCCTGATCCACGATTACAAACTTGGGATCTCCGGCAAGTCAGATTTTTCAAGGGAAAAGAATTTCCACCCAAGTCTTACCAACCTTGGGTGTTTTTAACTCTTGTTCAGTAGGGTTATATGTTGCTTTCTTTGTCGCATAAAAATCTTTAACCCCTTTTACTTTCCCATCAATCATCTTCCCAAAAATTTTCTTAACATTTCCATTGAAAACTTTTTCAACATCAAATACCTTTTTATCAGAAAAGAATTGATTTGAGATCTCAACCTTACCAACCTTTTGCTTAATTTTTTCAAACGTCAAAGATGGAATTTTAACATCATCTTTAACTTGTGGCTCTACTGATTTTGTGGACTCAGTTTCATAGCCGACTTTTACATCACCCTTCTTGACAACCCACATTTGGTTATCTTTTGCTTTCTTTTTGTAAAAATTTTTCTTTGAACTCTCACCAACTTCATAAATCGAATTTTCAAAAATTTTGAATCTTTCAGTTGGTGGTTCAACATCAACAACTTTTTCTTTCAGTTTTCAGATACTCCCTGTTTTCGTTTTGCCGTTTGAGAACAAACTGATGCAATATGACCAGCTTCATTGCATTTGAAACAGGTTCGAGTATCCTTCCTGTGAAAAACTCCAGTTCCTTTTCTCTTTTGTTCAGCCAGAAATTCCTGGTTTGATTGTCTCCAGAATGGTTTCTTCTGCATTTCCACCTGAAACAAATTTTGTACTAATTTTAGAAATTTTATCATTGTTGTAATTTTTAGGTGGAATAAAACCCAATCCTTTCTTTTTGTAGCTACCATTATAGTTTGGTTTCTTTTGAAAACCAGAACCAGAATTGTAACCCTTTTTCTTGTTTAATCGCTGTTGAACTCTTGAAGTGTATTTTTTAGGTTTTTCAATAAGATTTACATCTTTTATTTCAGAAATATTAATTTCTGTCATTATGAAAACCTTTTTAATCATTTCAATTCTAACACTTCTTATTGGAAACTCTTTGTCAGAATATAATTTGTCAGAATCATTCAAAGTATATGCTACTTCGAATGTTTCATCATTCAAATTTGATTTTGATAACAAAAACTCTTTACTGTAAGCCCTTTTAACTGACGATTTTGAACTGTTGACTGACGAACTTGACCCTCCAGACTCAGACTTTGATTCAGACTCCTCATCAGTATCCAACACCTGATCGACCACCTTTTTTGTTAACTCAGACTCATGATCAGTATCAGATGAGGTGAACGTGACGTCAATGTTTTCTGGTAATTCATCAGTTGATTCGGTTTTTAAATTTATATTGACTGCTTTTTCGACTTGCTCCTCATTTGGTTTTTTAGGAGAATAACATTCCCAGATCGGAGGCAGACACTTGTTATAGCTAACACTCGGTTTCTTACCAGTATCCTTCTTCTTTGGCTTTTCATCATCTTTAAAGGCTTCAAAACCTGCAACAGTTGGATAAATTCGATCAATAAGATAATCAGAACTAGAATAACTTAGTAATAATCGTCTGATCCTCTCATTTTCAATTTTCTCGGTCTCCAACTCTTGCTTCCACTTTGCACTTTCTTCGATGTTGAAATTAATAGCTTTCTGTTTTGTCATCATCGTTGCATTCATCATTGTCAAAACCTTTTCTCTTTCAGAGTTTGTCTTTTGAAGACTAGTTACTGTTCTGTTCAAAACATCATAAGACTCCTTTACATAGTTGAGATTGAACAGTAAATGTTCCTTCATCTTCTCAAACTCAGCTAGCTTCTCTTCTTTTGCTGCACATTCCTTGCATGGTTCCAAACACTTTGAACAAGGCTTGATAATTTCCACAATCTTTTCTACTTCAATTGTTTTCACCACCTCAACCACTTTTTCTGCTTCAGTTATCTTTTCTGTTTCAACAACCTCCTCAGCAACAATTTTAACTTCTTCTTTTTGAAATATCTCAACCTTTTCACTTTCAGACTTCATTTGCTTTTGTTCTTTTGCTGCTCGTTTCTCCTTCAGCTTTTCCAAGCGGTCTGCAAAATAAAAATGAAAACTTTCAGGAGAAAGATAAGATTTTGCAATATTAATATGTTTTTCTTCTTCATCATCACTACTGTCATCAGCTGGTGATTGATCAAACTCTACTGATTTGTTAGAATTATCATCCGAAGAACCAGAATCAGATGATGTTTGATCAAATACAATTTCTCTTTCTGAACTCTCATCTGATCTTTCTGAGCTTTCATCTGATGAAACAGATTTTTCATCTTCATTCTTCACACTAACACCAATAGATTTCATCCATGTGGTAAACATATCTGGTTCTTTCACAAGTTTAGCGATGAAAGCTTTAAAATTCCCATTCTCATCCGCAAACATATCCCAGCTGAATCCTTCAGGTAATTTTTCATCATCTTGATTGATTAAGCATGCTTTGCTATTTGATGAAATGTATTTGTTCCAGCTAAAATCTTCTTGATTCACTAAACATGCTCTCTTTGAATCCTCTATCACTTTTCTACCATGAGCCACTTGTGGTTCTTGTTGTTGTTGTTGACCAACTTGTTGATAGATGGCTTTCCAGTAATAGTCATCTTTTCCGAACGGATTCTTTTCATCATTTGCCTCTCTATTCTTGCATTCCCTCTTGAAATGACCTTTCTCCCTGCACAGAAAACAAATAACTTTAGATTTATCAAAACCCAAAGTTGAAACATGTGCATCAAGAAAGTCATTTCTTCCGGTAATCAGTTTGAACTTTTATGCTCTTCTTAAGACACTAGCTAGACACCATTTAATGTCCATGAGCTCCATTTCTTCAGCGTCTATCTGATCGTAATCCTCTTTTGTTAGCATAGGATTCCCGATCCGTCCTGCAACCAAACCTTCATAGGATAGTAGTACGGAACCAAGTAATGCCATATGATCTTTCACTACATCTTCAGAAAAACTTTGACCATCAGGAAGATTTAGAGCAATATTGCATTGTATCACACAACCATTTCCAGTTTTTGAACTTTGATGCTGAAAACTTGATGTTGTTTCTTTTGGATTAACACTCGGGTATGAAGAGAAACCACTGCTACTGTTTGGACTTGGATCAACATTTTCAGACGAATTTCCAGCACTAAAAGCAGTTTGAATCTTCGGGCTTCTTTCAATTTCTGGAATACTTCCTTTGTAGTGCATTTTCACGTCTTGTTGACTACTTGGATTGTTCATCCTAGCAATCTTCCGCTGTTCCAGATCTTGACTTTCTATCTTCTCAATGAACTGAGAAATTGTCAACCCATCATAAACGCCAGTATTCTTCAGAATCATCAAGTAAGTTCCCCACTCCTTTTGTGGTAAAGCATCAACTAACTTGTCGACCCATTCTTCACGATCTTTTTTTATGCTCAGCATTGACATGGATCGCACTAAGTGACAATATCGTTCAATTAGCTTCTTTGTATCTTCCCCGGGCAAACTAGTGAATAAATCAAATTCTTTCTTAAGCAGTGCCTTTTTACTCTTAATCATATTCTCACTACCCTCAAACTTGACTTTAAGAGCATCCCAGATTGACTTTGAGGTCTTATCATGTTGAAGCAAGATAAAGATGTCTTCTTTAATGGCTTGCTGAAGCAAACTTATCATCATCTTTTTAGCTCGGTACATTTCCCGTTCTTGGTCATTAAATTCTGAGATTTGTTTTTCAGTTTGCAATTCAGTACGAGGTAGTACATATCTCTTCAGAATACACTCCCATGATCTAAGATGATTGGCTTGAACCCAGTTTTCAAAGCGATCTTTCCATCCGTAATATTCTTCAATGTTCATTAGCTTCGGGGGTTTTTGAGTAGTTCCGGTCTCATTTTCTAAGTTCATGTTCTGAGCAATGGAAGCCGGAGTAGTCAGAGATGTTGCAAACGCGTTGTAAAATTCTTCACTCATGATTTCGTAAAATTTTTCACAAAACAGACAATTTCAAGCGAGATACTATCTTCAAGCGAAATAACTGCAAACATCTTCAAGCGAGATAAGTCTTTCAAGAGAAATATGATTTTTCAAGCGATACCTTATATTTCAAGCGAAATGACTTAGTTCGCTTGAGATTAACACAATTTTTTCAAGGGAAATCTGATGGTATGTTCAAGCCAAACCACTTCGAAGGTCAATTTTACCCATTTTTAGTCTGAATTTTAATGTGAAACTCTCAAGGGTTTGTTAAAATGCACTTTTACACATTCTGTGAAAAATTTGTCCTATTTTAACCGTTAAATCTTGAAATTTTGAAAGAAGGTGTAGAAAAACAGAAATTTTCAAGCTGAATCGTATAGAACTCCTCCTCCTGAGCTCTGATACCAATTGTAGGATCGTGTGATGACCCAAACGAGTCGTTCAGAGAAGTTCTAATCTGTTTCAGATGCGGAAACTAAGAAACAGACTTCGACACAGCTTGCAAATCACTTTAAACACCTTGTAGATTGATATAACACTGAATACAATCAGAATTCAAACCGGCAGCACTTCGGTATGAATTTCAGGAACAAAGGTCATTTCAAGCGAAATGGCTTCCTTCAAGCGAAATACCCATAAACACATCCTATTTTCATCTATTTTCTCGAACAACGTGCCCTGGTCTAACATATCTAGTACAAGACTCGATACAAGACGAAGTCGACAGATGTATGCACTAACATCTGAGCCAAAGGATGTTAAAAATCCTATGCCAAAAAGAAATCCCACTAGAAAAGTGAGGGAACCCAAATCCATACCATCCAGACTCACAAAGCATACTCCAAAACCACCATCCAAAAGCCCCCAACATCATACCTCCACCCAAACAGTTGTTGTAACTCCTGCTGTATCAACATCTGCTGGTACTCCAGTTGTTTCAACATCTTCCATCACTTCAACACACACTACAACCACTGCCTTACCACCACCACCATCACCACCAAAAACAACATCACCACCATCGCCTCCTGCCAAAAAGCAGAAGACAGCAGATGTTACAACATCTGTTGTAATGACAACAGTGGTTGAAACACCAGTTGTTTCAACAGTTGTTAGTCAATCACAAACCACTGCCATAAAAAACACCACCACTGATCCATCCAAAGCATCATCAGCCTCTCCTATAATAAAAAGGAGAAGGATTTTCATACCTGATGATGATTCTCCATCACCACCACCAACATCTTCAGAATCTCAATCACTTGTTACAATACGAAAGCCTGTTCCTCTCTCATCAGCTCAAATTCAAAAATCCATTAGCTCCTGTAGGTGTTCAATTTCCTCTTGAACTCATAGCAGTCAGAGAAGAAATAAAGTCTTTCTACTATGAAGATGATCCTGCTAAAAGGAGTTTGCCATCTGTTGAAGGATATCCAAGGCCAAATAATATTGAAGAATATCTGAAAGTCAAAGATAAACAAGCAGAGGATATCTCAAAAAGAAATTCACAAGGGAAATCTGATAGAGAAATTCAGCAGAACTATCAATACTTGCTCACACAAGTCAGATCTTTGGAACAATTTGCAAAGAATGTGTGCCAGCAAGTATCAGAAAAGGCAGATGAATCCCTGAGAAAAGATTAGGTTGAAAACATCATGGCCCACAATAAATACAAAGGAGAAAAACACATGTATAAAGACTGGACCATTCCTGAGCTGGAAAGTGAAGCAGCCAGGATTCAAGACATGATCAAGAATAAAGTGAAACATACTCCTCCAGAGTGGGCAAAGTTCAAAAAGAATGTACCTGATAAAAAGGTAGAGCTGAGGAGAATGAAAGAGGAATTAGCTGCTGCTGATTATGGGTCTTTAAATCAAGTATTGAGATGGAAAGAAGATAAAGTCAGGGCTACCTACAAAAGTTTGGAGAAATTGAGAAAGACAGATCCTAATGCTCCACAAAAGCCTGACTATCCTGAAGCAGAGGTTTCAAAAAGACCACCAAAGCTGCAAATCCGGAGATCCACTGCTCCAGCTGGTGCAACCATCTTTAAAAGAAGGTCACAAAAACAGTTGGGTGCTGAAACAATCCAAGAGCTAATAGAAGGTGATGACATTGTAAAAGAATGCATAAAGAAAATGATTATAGAAACTCTTGGTTTGGATCAACCTGCAAGTGCTGCTCAGACAGTCATCAATAGGCCAGCATCTCCAAACACCTCTTCAAATAAAAATCTCCCAAGAAACCCACATGACTTAAAGGTACTAAAGTGGAAAACTGACAAACAGACCCATGTACTGACAGTGTTCAAGTCTAGTGGAGAAGTGAAGAAAATAACAAGGGAACAAGCACTTGGCCTAAGTCTTGAAGATTTGCAGGATCTCCTTGATCTTCCACTTAGCAGGGATGATGATGACACAGATGCCTTAGCCTTTGAGTTACAACTCAAAGGGCAAATAAGGGAACTGCTGATGAGGCAATAAAGATCTATTAATAATGAAGAGTTTTGGCATTATCTGTTCCAGGGGGAGATTGTTGGGATTGAACCCTACCAAAGGAACATATAATTAAAGCCAAAAACTGGATCAGAGTAGTGGATCCAGAATAAGCAGATGTTATGTATACAAGTCTCTCCCCTTGAAAGTGGTTTCAACATCTGTTGACCTCCTATCTACTTATCGTACAAACTGCTGACCTACAAACTGCTGATCAAGTAAAAGACTGATGGAAGACTAAAGCCCTGCTGTTCAATCTACTGCCTTGAGTCAAGCTCTGCTGATCATGACAAGTACTGCTGGGTTCACATCAGTGGAATGATGCAGCAGTAGTTTAGATGTCTTTATGTAATGAAATGTAATAACAGTAGTTAGCATAGCAGAGGTTGTATAGATCAGAGGTTAGAGTTTGTTAGGAGGTTAGATGTCACTTTCATGGTGACGTCAGCTTAGATGCTTCAGTGGTTTGCTCGTGCCTATAAATAGAACAGTGCTCTGTACTGTTCTATTAGCTCTTTCACTATCTTCTTCCGGCACGAACAAATACTGTGAGCTCAGGCTGAGGGGGAGTTTGTTGCATACTTGCAAATTGTAATCGTTGTTGAAATTAAATTCAATCATTCGGTTCAATGTTAAACTTGTATGTTAAAAGCAATTCTCCTGTTTGATTGTGAAAAGTTTGCTTCCATCTTAATTCCGTTGCACAACTCACTCATCTTCATCTTAATTCAAACATAAAACACAATCAAAACCAAACTCAGATCCTAACAGTGTTGACAACAAATGACTCATCAACTCATTATAGCACAATGACACCCTGTTTGTATTACTTCCTTTCAGCTGATATACCTTATCATCCACTTTAAACTGCGTTGTAAGGTCTTGGAAGTTCCACACAATATCCCCTAATGAAGATAACCATTGTACCCCTAGTACCATGTCATAACTAGCCAATGGTAGAACTAAAACATCAGCTTTCATCCAGAGACCCTGCATTTGCCACTGAAACCCTGGACAAACCTTGGCACACATCAATTGAGTCCCATTAGCTACCCCTACCTTCATACCCTCAATGTCCTTCATAACACAATTCAACTTGATAGCCAACTTTTCATCTATGAAATTATGAGTGGAACCCGAATCTATCAAGATTTGTAAATGTTTGGTACCTATATTTCCTACTACTTGCATGGTAGAAAAGAAGGAATACCAATTAAAGCATGAATAGAGATGAGAGGATCAGGCAAACTAGTATCAACCACTGATTCTTGAACAATATTAACAAAAGACTCATCAAGTGATTCCTGTTGTATCTCATCATCCTCACCCACAACTTCTAGCACAAACAACTGTTTATTAGGACACTTATGAGTAGGGGTAAATTTTTCAATGCACCAAAAACACTCCCCTTTTGATCTTTTGATTTCAATTTCTTTGCTAGTGAGTCTTCTAGTGTTACTCAACTTTTGATGTGCAGCAGGGTTGGGTAATAGTGGTAAGTGAGATGTATTGACTCGTAGTTTGAAGGTTGAAATTGGTTTAGGATTAAGAGTAGGAGTAGATGATATAGGTTTATGATTAAATGATGGTTTAAACTGATTCCTAATCTTGTCATTAGCAATCTTTTGTTTCCTGGCCAACATGTAAGCCTCTTTCATGGTCTTAGGGTCAAACATGCTAACAGGACCCCCCAACTCAGGTTTAAGACCCTTAATGAAAAGACTAATTGCATACTCTTCTGCAATTTTAACCCTTAACAAATTCTCATCAAACTCATCACAATATGCCTCTAATTCCCCATTTTGGACAGTAGATGATAACAAACCCGTATCATGCTTAAACAATTGAGTAGAAAATCTATCTACTATGGTTCTAGCATATTCTGCCCAAGATATACTAGCAATAGGTCTAGTTCTAGCAAAATTATTGTGCCATTTCATAGCCTTACCTTCCAGATTGATGACTGCATAGCGAACTTTGTAGGCTTCTGGTGTATCATCCACATAAAAAAATGCTCACATGTACACATCTATTCCTCCACATCTCCTGACCCATTATACTTCGGAATTCAGTCTTTCCCAGCCTGAACAACCGATCAGTAGACTTACTGATCATTTCTTGATTAGTTGAAGTACCAGTATCATTTGAATTGGTTTGATTGGTCAATTTCTCTAACAACTTCTTAATGTCAGAGAAAGTATGCTCTGTTTTTTCCATGAAAGCATCAAATTTAAGTATGATCTTTCAACGTTTTTTTCAATTTCAGCTTGACTCCGAGTCGTCATTTCAAATTTGTCAACTGATTATCGAATTGATGAAATCTAAACGGAATTTGAATTAGAATTGATCGAACAATGAACAATCCTGAATTGAAATGAACTGAATCAATCGAACAATGACTGATTCTGATGAATTGAATGGACAAATCAATTGAACAACTGATTGATTTCAACGAATTGAATGCACCAGTCAATCGATAATGGAGCTTCCGAGGATAGGAGAGCTCTGATACCAATTGATGCGTGAATGTTAGAGAGAGAATGGAGTTAGAGAGAGAAACAATAATTAACCGAAACAACTAACTGCCTCTCTGTTATTCAACTAACCCTATAAGTACAACCGCTAATTAATAGAACTAAACAACGACCCACACATAAACCCTCACACTATTACAACTTTACACTACAGGCCCCTATATAATTATTCTTGTAACACGATCCAACCTATCCGAAACAAGACAACTTGTTTTTTTCTTTCTCGAATAACCGCGAGTACTTTATGTTTAAAGGCGCATCCCCTAACCAAGGACCGAAACACCATCGCCAATAACAACCTTTATGTTGTAATAAATGGGTCGAGTATTGCAGCATAAAGAGTCAACAGTCTTTACAATCGTCTTCCACATTTTGCTAATTTGCTTATTAACAGGCAGAAAATAGAATCTGTTTCGTGTATTATGGCAGCTAGTAATAATCCTCTTCCACAAAGAACCCGCATCTCTCTGAAACCTATAACCCCATTTGAACAACAATGCCTCATTAACCTCTTTCAATCATGGGACACCTAAACTACCCTCTTTTTTGCTAAGCGTGACCCGATCCCAAGCCACCCAATGAATTTTATGGCCTTCCATATTCCCCGACCAAAGAAAATGCTTCATAACTTTTTCCCATATATCAACAATGGTACTCGACGCTTTATAGAGGGAAAGATTATATATTGGGAGACTAACCAAGACCGACTTGATGATGGTAATCCTACCTCCAATCGACAATGTCTTCTCCTTCCAACCCGATAGCCGCTTCTCAAAAACATCAACAATATTGCTCCGATTATTACATCGATTCATGTTATTGCCCACCCTGATTCCCAAGTAATCAAACGGGATCGCCCCTCGCCTACATCCCAGAGCCATAGTGGTTTTTGTAATATCTTGTTCATCTTGGCCGATTCCAAAAAAGTTGGATTTGTTTAAGTTTATCTTAAGACCCGAACATACATAGAAACATCTAAGGATCCTCGCCAAGTTCTCCACATTTTCATCATCTCCTTTGCCCACGATCATAGCATCATTGGCGTAAAATAAGTGTGTTAATTCCAAATCTTCATCTTTAAACTTTATGCCTTGAAAATCTCCCGACACACACACCTTATCTATCATACACGAAAGCGCTTTCATGACAATTAAAAATAAAAACGGGGAGAGAGGGTCACCTTTGTGACACCTGGGTCACTGCGACCATCAAACAAATGCCAAGCCAATAAAATATTTTATTTCATACTTGGGACCTGTATAAATATGTGTATCTTTTGCACATATCAATTCTTGTTCAATTTCAAACTCTATATCGCTTTCTGGAGAGTTATACGCAAACTGGTGCGTAAACGTAACCAGTTTAATACGAAAAATACTCCGGAACATCAACATATACTTAACATACCTTAAATAACCTTTACATAACTTAGAATTAAGTTTTGAAGGCTTTGGTATGGCAAAAACAAGTTAATTCGCTCACAGGGACTAAATTTGACAAACTGCGAAAGTATGCCAATTTGAACTATAACGAACATTCCGGAACATGACCATAAGTTAAACACACCTTAAATATCCTTTATATAGCTTAGAAATAGGCTTTGAGGAGTTCGGTGTGCTAAAATAAACTTTTGGGTCATTCAGGGACTAAAAGCGTCAAAAAGTGCACAAGTTTGCATTTTCGCGCATAACTTACGTTCTGAATACATCCGGACATCCAAAAATTTATGTAAGCACTAAAATATTTTATTTTAGTGTTTGGCATAAGAAAAATCCATTCGTCGCGCAATTTGGATCGTTTTTCACGCTTATGCGCATTCCGTCGTAATTAAGCGAACATCGCGATCGTACGACCAAACGAACCAACATCCGGCATATTTTTGAGCATGTTTCATGCCCACAATGTTTAGGCATCCTTGTGGAGCCTTGAAATTTTTTTTAACGAGCCTTAAACATGTCGGAAATGGCCTGAATACGCAACGGGGACTGAAAGATGAACATTTGAAAGTGTTTACTGATCAGGGGGACCCTAGCGTGACACCTAGCCCCCTTGGCGTCATGCTAGGCCTCTTCTGATCAGAAAAGGTCATTTAAACACATGTTAACAGCCCCTAACACCCTCCAAAGGTCAAGTGCCACATGTTAATCTCTTATGGTGGCCAAAATTAGTTACCACAACATTCCAACAAGTATAGGGATGTGATCATTCCCTCTTCTCCAAGAAATGATCCTAACGGTGAACCGAAAACTATAAATACCCACCTCCACCTTTCACTTTTCCTCACAAGAATCTGATCTAATGTGCTCTAAGTTGAAACATTTGTTTCATACCTGAGCTATTTCGATCTAGATTAGCATTCGGGGACACTTTGTAAGTGTTCCTTCGTTCTTTTATTGCTTTTCGAGTCCGAAAGTCAAACTTTGTTTGACTTTCTGCATTGACCAGTTTATGGTCAATGCGAAGTTCGTTTGAACTTCGCAACGTGAGCGTAATCACGATGGTTATAGTCCCTTATGACTATGCCTACTGATTACCACGTTGTCTAGGGTCGTAAGGGTAAGCGATCTAATAAATCGCTTATACATTCGAACCCGACCCATTTGGTCGATCATTAGGATCCGACCAAACACATTAGGTGACCATAGTATATAGGGAATAACCTTCCGAGGTTATACCTTATGGTCGCTTCGTTTAAGTAGTTGTATGATAGGTAGTTTATATGCCTTAGGTAAATTACCAAAATACCCCTTTGATGCCAAAATTCATTTTAAACATATGTAACATAACTTTTGACATCTAAACTGATTTAACAACAATATTAGACATGTTAAGGCATATTTTACTTATCATAGGGCTAGTTAGGCGTTCCGAACGCGTTTCACGCGAACGACGCGTTAAAGTAGCTTAAGCTACCTAAACGGGTCGTAATGGGTCGTAAGCACTTATGTTAGGTTTCATTTAGTATGTAGGATTTGTTAAACCATATTACACGAGTCTCCATACTCGTTTGGTTTACGAACCCTCATTCTATCCGATCCTCCGAGATAGGTCCGGTTTATTAACATAGTTACCTATATTAGGTGTCGTTTGATTCCGTGATCTCTAGCATTGCTTGGTGGTTATCTTAGGACTTCTGAGCAATCTCAAGTGAGTACATAGACCCCTCTTTTACTGTTTTCCAAACATTTTGGGGTGGAACACATGTGCCTACTTGTTACTTTCATGTTTTCCTGTTTTCACATCATATACTTGTTATGTTCATTAGTACACTATTAGTATATGATTTACATTACATTTCTGCTATGTATGTTGACTGATAGCATGCTAGCACATTGATTTACATGACTTTTCTGCTTTGTATGTTAACTTAGCATACTTAGTACATCACTTTACAATACATTTCATGCTATGTACGCCCATTGTGCGCATACTTAGTACATCACTTTACAATACATTTCATGCTATGTACGCCCATTGTGCGCATACTTAGTACATCACTTTGCATTACACTTATGCTATGTATGTCCATTGTGTGCATACTTAGTACATTGTTTTACATTGCATTTTTGTTGCATATGCTCATCCAGCATATGAACACATTATACTACACTTTGAACCGTTGTAACCATTTGACTATGTAAACCGTCGTAACCATTTGATTATATGAACTGTTTGTAACTGTTGAACCGTGTGAACCGTTTGTATCTGTTGACAAGATTTACATTTAACAATAGACATTTGACTATACATAAACATTTCTACAATTGTTAAACATTACATCTTGGTGGTTTGGTTTGAGTAAGTGATTTAAGTAACGAGGCGTGTGTAATATGATACAAGCATGGTGGATACGCCGCTGGTACTTCCTATATATAAGTGTTTGTATGGTATCACATATCGTAGCGTTATTTGAATCATTGCAATTTGAAGACATATAACATTTTATACAAATAACATACTTTTCACAAGACATTGATTTACAAACAACTTATCTTATACAAACTCATTTTTACATGGTTATTCATTTAACCATAACATTATTCTCTTATTTATACATATCATCTGATCTTATCATTTTTCAAATGATTTACAAGACAAAGCAAATTACAAGGTTCATGACTAAACATTTTCTCAAACATAAGTCATGAATTCTGTTTTCACAAAACCTATGTATCTCACAGGCATTTTTATGCTGACGTACTTATTTTCACATGTGTTTTCAGGAGATGATGCATAGGACTTATCAAGACATACTTAGGCGGACCTGTGCCTTAGTGACTTAAAACGAGGCAAGAACTAGTTAACTTATGTTATGTACTCTTTGGTTCTTGTTTAAAACAATGTAAACTCTCTTGTTTGATTAATAAAACGAAACTTTAATTGCCATGGATTTGAAACAATTAATTCTGTTACAACACTCCCCGATGTTTCCGCCACGTTTTGTATGCCTTACGTGGTCGGGGTGTGACAGAAAAGTTGGTATCAGAGCCAATGGTTATAGGGAATTAGGTTATTAGTAATGCTTTGACCTAGACTATAACCTTCCTAGGACCCTAACGCGAGTTTACTTGTGTTTAGTCATAAAACAATAGCGTCACCTATCCTTAGGCGACGACCACAACAAGAACATAAATTTCAAAACCGCTTTGAAAACTAATCATATGTTCTAGGATGATTGATTACTAGGTTTTGAACCCTCTATTGTAAGGTTTTGAACCCTCTGTTATAAGGTTTTGAACCCCTTTGAGTTTTCAAAACCTCGTCAAAGTTTTGGGTCCAAAATAGTGTGAACACGTGCAAACTGGAAGAGTGAATGTCTGTACCCTGAGTTTTCTGTCTAAGGCTAGAGTGTTCGTACAAATCCACATAATCGGACCAGTCACTCTTACCTGGGAACTCTTGAGGTGAGTGTCCACTTATAGGCGAGCATGTCTTCGCGATACACTATAAGGATCTATTTGCTTTGATTCAGCCTTTGTGTTGTTTGTTTGATTCGTGGTTCAAACAAATGACCATCAACCATGATTTTGGTCGGTAATTGTAACATCCTATTCTTACCCAATGCCATTTCATTTGTTTTCTTTCTTGTTTCTCTTTTAGAATGCCTCCTCGACGCGAAAACCAGATAGCGACTGCCGAACTGGCAGAAATCATTGCGCAGCAAACGGCTGCTCAATTCCCAAACCTCTTTGCTCAATGGAACCAAGCCAACAACAACAACAATGGTCCATGCAATTTCAAGAGTTTTAACTCGGCTAAGCCACTCAAGTTTAGTGGTTCTGAGGGAGCGACTGGGCTTCTTCAATGGTTCGAGAGCATTGAGAATACTTTCCGCCACGTGCAGTGTCCTGACAATCGCAAGGTCGAGTTTTCTTCGAGTGTGTTCCAGAAGAGGGCCCTTACATGGTGGAACGGGGTTATGAGAGATCGTGGTGCAGAAGTTACTCTAGCACAGACATGGGCTGAACTTAGGACCCTCATGATGAAGGAGTTTTGTCCTCGTCACGAAATCAGGGCCTTGGAAAGGGAATTCGACAATTTGAAGCAAGATAGCGGTAAGCATCGAGCCTACACGGACCGTTATGAGGAGTTAAGTCTGTTATGCCCAAACATGGTCACGCCTTTGGATATGGCAATCGAAAAGTACATTGATGGCCTCCCTGACTCAATACAAGACATTGTGACTGGTAGCAACCCTACTACAGTTAGATAGGCCATTGAGCTATCTGCAACCTTGACTGAATCAAAGATCAGGAAAGGTAAACTTTTCCGAAAAGGTGACAAGAAACCGGTCGAAGAATCGAACCCAATCGAGGAATCAAAGACCATGGATGAACAGGCTGGATCCTCTAAGAAGTCAAAGAAGCGAAAGGTTTCTCAGAACTTCGCCGTGGTCGCTCACAATGATCAAGCCGTCCCCAACCAACCAGCTCAACCCCCTGCCAGGAAACCCTACAACGGAACTGCACCCTTGTGCAACCAATGTGGTCTACATCATCATGCTGGTGTGAAGTGCCGCACATGCCAAGTTTGCGGACTTATAGGTCATACAGCGAGGGTTTGCCCAACAGCAGCTGCACCAAATCAAGTTAACAACAATCCTGCTCAAGCTCGTTTTCCACCGGGGTCTTGCTACAACTGTGGCGAGATGGGCCATTTTCGTAGGAATTGCCCAAAGCTTGCTAATGCAAATCCAGCACAAGGATGAGTATCTGACCGACAGAAGATAACGTTGTTTAGAAAATAATTGAGCCTTGTGTATTATTTTCTTTTGTTATCACGATCTATGAAACAGTTGTTGTTATTGTTGTTATAAATAAATCTTTCATTTACATTTTAATATGTTTATGTGGTTGCATGTATAAACATATCCTCTACAATACCAACAATCAAGGAACAATATTCCTTGAAGAACAGACTACCCCCAAATTTCTTCCATTGTATGATCTCTTGCGTTTTCCACGAAAATCCTAAGTACCCGTTTCTTCCAAGGGAAACGAAGTACGAGGTGCCAAGTTAATAGCAATCAATAACAAGATAATAACAATTAAACAATTATGTGATTATGTGCTTATGTGTTCCCTTTTATGTGTCATGTGATCCAAATTATGTTATCCAAATCCTCGTAGAATCTTACATATCTTTGTACAAGAGATTCATAGTAGGATACCCAAAGGTACTACCTAAAATCCTTAATGGACTTCTACGCTGTAGTTAAGTCCCTTGGATTATAAAGTACTACTTCATAATTAGACCCCTTTAGTGGTCTAGTTAAACTGATCGATCCAAAAATCTGGTGAGGAATATCATGTGATGATATAGATGAAAGGACTCCTTGGAGGCCTAATTAAGAAGATCCTCTGTCGATCTAATTAAAAGGACCCTATGGTAGTCTAGTCACCCTCATCACAAGTTTGATATCCTTCCCCCACAACATTAAAAAATGAACTGTGCGGACTGTGCAAGGAATTACGTAATTATGGATGCATACATAATTATGGAATTTAGTGCACAGAAATCACAGCAAGTTCTATCATGTATCTAAGTTAACCCAATTCATTTCCAATTCTGATGAAGCATCCGTTGAGGAAAAATGAACTAGCTATTCATTTTTCACTTCTGAGGAATATCCGTTGAGGAAATGAATATCCGTTTATCCTTCATTTCCAACTCTGAGGAAGCAACCGTTGAAAATGACTCCGTTAGTTCATTTTCATTTCTGAAGATTATCCGTTGAGGAAATGAATATCCGTTTATCCTTCATTTCCAACTCTGAGGAAGCAACCATTGAAAATGACTCCGTTAGTTCATTTTCGTTTCTGAAGATTATCCGTTGAGGAAATGAATATCCGTTGATTATTCCTTCATTTCAAATTTTGAAGAATAACCGTTGAGGAAAATGACCCCATTTGTTCATTTTCGTTCTGAAGAATATCCATTGAGAGAAATGAATATCCGTGGATTATTCCTTCATTCCTGTTTCTGACGAAGGACCCGTTGAGGAAGATTGAATCATCCATTCGTTTTCACTTCTGAAGAATATCCGTTGAGGGAAATGTATATCCGTTTAGTTAAAAATCCTTTATTTTTCATTTCCGAAGAACCCGTTGAAGAAAATGACTCCGTTCGTTCATTTTCGCTTCTGAAAAATATCCGTTGAGGAAAATAACAAAATTATGCTTTACATATCTTTGATGGCTATTTAACACAAAGTCACAGACAGACTTCTACGAATAAATTTCGGGACGAAATTTCCTTAAGTAGGGGAGACTGTGACACCTGGGTCACTACGACCATCAAACAAATGCCAAGCCAATGAAATATTGTATTTCATACTTGGGACCTGTATAAATATGTGTATCTTTTGCACATATCAATTCTTGTTCAATTTCAAACTCTATATCGCTTTCTGGAGAGTTATACGCAAACTGGTGCGTAAACGTAACCAGTTTAATGCGACAAATACTCCGGAACATCAACATATACTTAACATACCTTAAATAACCTTTACATAACTTAGAAATAAGTTTTGAAGGCTTTGGTATGGCAAAAACAAGTTAATTCGCTCACAGGGACTAAATTTGACAAACTGCGAAAGTATGCCAATTTGAACTATAACGAACATTCCGGAACATGACCATAAGTTAAACACACCTTAAATATCCTTTATATAGCTTAGAAATAGGCTTTGAGGGGTTCGGTGTGCTAAAATAAACTTTTGGGTCATTCAGGGACTAAAAGCGTCAAAAAGTGCACAAGTTTGCATTTTCGCGCATAACTTACGTTCTGAATACATCCGGACATCCAAAAATTTATGTAAGCAGTAAAATATTTTATTTTAGTGTTTGGCATAAGAAAAATCCATTCGTCACGCAATTTGGATCGTTTTTCACGCTTATGGGCATTCCGTCGTAATTAAGCGAACATCGCGATCGTACGACCAAACGAACCAACATCCGGCATATTTTTGAGCATGTTTCATGCCCACAATGTTTAGGTATCCTTGTGGAGCCTTGAAATTTTTTTTAACGAGCCTTAAACATGTCGGAAATGGCCTGAATACGCAACGGGGACTGAAAGATGAACATTTGAAAGTGTTTGTTGATCAGGGGGACCCTAGCGTGACACCTAGCCCCCTTGGCGTCACGCTAGGCCTCTTCTGATCAGCAAAGGTCATTTAAACACAAGTTAACAGCCCCTAACACCCTCCAAAGGTCAAGTGCCACATGTTAATCTCTTATGGTGGCCAAAATCAGTTACCACAACATTCCAACAAGTGTAGGGATGTGATCATTCCCTCTTCTCCAAGAAATGATACTAACGGTGAACCAAAAACTATAAATACCCACCTCCACCCTTCACTTTTCCTCACAAGAATCTGATCTAATGTGCTCTAAGTTGAAACCTTTGTTTCATACCTGAGCTATTTCGATCTAGATTAGCATTCGGGGACCCTTTGTAAGTGTTCCTTCGTTCTTTTATTGCTTTTCGAGTCCGAAAGTCAAACTTTGTTTGACTTTCTGCATTGACCAGTTTATGGTCAATGCGAAGTTCATTTGAACTTCGCAACGTGAGCATAATCACGATGGTTATAGTCCCTTGTGACTATGCCTACTGATTACCACGTTGTCTAGGGTCGTAAGGGTAAGCGACCCATTTGGTCGATCATTAGGATCCGACCAAACACATTAGGTGACCATAGTATATAGGGAATAACCTTCCGAGGTTCTACCTTATGGTCGCTTCGTTTAAATAGTTGTATGATAGGTAGTTTATATGCCTTAGGTAAATTACCAAAATAACCCTTTGATGCCAAAATTCATTTTAAACATATGTAACATAACTTTTGACATCTAAACTGATTTAACAACAATATTATACATGTTAAGGCATATTTTACTTATCATAGGGCTAGTTAGGCGTTCCGAACGCGTTTCACGTGAACGACGCGTTAAAGTAGCATAAGCTACCTAAACGGGTCGTAATGAGTCGTAAGCACTTATGTTAGGTTTCATTTAGTATGTAGGCTTTGTTAAACCATATTACACGAGTCTCCATACTCGTTTGGTTTACAAACCCTCATTTAGGTCCGGTTTATTAACATAGTTACCTATATTAGGTGCCGTTTGATTCCGTGATCTCTAGCATTGCTTGGTGGTTATCTTAGGACTTCTGAGCAATCTCAAGTGAGTACATAGACCCCTCTTTTACTGTTTTCCAAACATTTTGGGGTGGAACACATGTGCCTACTTGCTACTTTCATGCTTTCCTGTTTTCACATCATATACTTGTTATGTTCATTAGTACATTATTAGTACATGATTTACATTACATTTCTGCTATGTATGTTGACTGATAGCATGCTAGCACATTGATTTACATGACTTTTCTGCTTTGTATGTTAACTTAGCATACTTAGTACATCACTTTACAATACATTTCATGCTATGTACGCCCATTGTGCGCATACTTAGTACATCACTTTACAATACATTTCATGCTATGTACGCCCATTTTGCGCATACTTAGTACATCACTTTACATTACACTTATGCTATGTATGTCCATTGTGTGCATACTTAGTACATTGTTTTACATTGCATTTTTGTTGCATATGCTCATCCAGCATATGAACACATTATACTACACTTTGAACCGTTGTAACCATTTGACTATGTAAATCGTCGTAACCATTTGATTATATGAACTGTTTGTAACTGTTGAACCGTGTGAACCGTTTGTATCTGTTGACAAGATTTACATTTAACAATAGACATTTGACTATACATAAACATTTCTACAATTGTTAAACATTACATCTTGGTGGTTTGGTTTGAGTAAGTGATTTAAGTAACGAGGCGTGTGTAATATGATACAAGCATGGTGGATACGCCGCTGGTACTTCCTATATATAAGTGTTTGTATGGTATCACATATCGTAGTGTTATTTGAATCATTTCAATTTGAAGACATATAACATTTTATACAAATAACATACTTTTCACAAGACATTGATTTACAAACAACTTATCTTATACAAACTCATTTTTACATGGTTATTCATTTAACCATAACATTATTCTCT
This sequence comes from Helianthus tuberosus, assembly GCA_030545235.1. NCBI lineage: Eukaryota > Viridiplantae > Streptophyta > Magnoliopsida > Asterales > Asteraceae > Helianthus > Helianthus tuberosus. Next base: position 88,287,752 of record CM060356.1, on the reverse strand, counting down.
TATTTATATATATCATCTGATCTTATCGTTTTTCAAATGATTTACAAGACAAAGCAAATTACAAGGTTCATGACTAAACATTTTCTCAAACATAAGTCATGAATTCTGTTTTCACAAAACCTATGTATCTCACATGCATTTTTATGCTGACGTACCTATTTTCACATGTGTTTTCAGGAGATGATGCATAGGACTTATCAAGACATACTTAGGCGGACCTGTGCCTTAGTGACTTAAAACGAGAAAAGAACTAGTTAACTTATGTTATGTACTCTTTGGTTTTTGTTTAAAACAATGTAAACTCTCTTGTTTGATTAATAAAACGAAACTTTAATTGCCATGGATTTGAAAAAATTAATTCTGTTACAACACTCCCCGATGTTTCCGCCACGTTTTGTATGCCTTACGTGGTCGGGGTGTGACAACCTTGACGAAGACCCTTTTGGGCATTAAACTTAAAAGTAGGCGTACTATTCACTAAAACCACCGATCTAGAGGATTTTAAAACACCTCTAATCCAAACTCTCATTTTTTGGGAAACCCATTTGCCCCATAATAGACAATAAGAAAAGCCAATTAACACTGTCATAAGCTTTTTCGAAGTCTATTTTGAAAAGAAAAGCTTTACATTTTTTTCTTCTTTAACCAACGAGAACCTCGTTTATTACCAAGGAGTCGTCAAGAATGAACCTATCTTTCAAAAATGCCAATCAGGTTTCCGAAATAACCATATGCAACACCTTTTTAATTCGTTCCGCCAAAACTTTCGAAATAACTTTACTAATAATTCCTATAAGTGTAATGGGTCGATAATCCTTAAGAAGAACCAGATTGTCAACCTTAGGAATTAAAGTAATAAACGCCGAACTGCAACCGTTACTTATCTCTCCAGTTTCATAAAAATTGGCTAATATATCTAGAAAATCTTCCTCCAACAAATGCCAATAGTGTTTAACAAAGCGAAAATTAAAACCATCTGGGCACGAGGATTTGTCAGAACCGCATTAAAAAACAACATTCTTTATCTCTTCTTTAGGGAACCTATTCGAAATCGCTTCCGCAGCTTCAACATAAATCTTTTAAATGTTGTCACACAAAAGATACGGCCTCCGTTGTTTCTCAGACTAGTGATCTCTAAAATGGCGAAAAATTTCCTTCTTCACGAGAGAAGGCCTAGAAACCCATATCCCATCAATAAGGAGCCCAGGGATCCTATTCTTTGCCTTCCTCCCATTAATAAAACCGTGGTAGAAAGCAGTATTATCGTCACCAAACATGGCCCAATTAACCCTCGACTTTCGTCTTAGGTCTTGCAACTTATTTTGCTCAATAATCTCCACATGTTAAATGAGCTTGAATGTAAAATAAGTATGTTTAACAAATGAGCTAGGTTATGATATTCGAACTTGTAAATCCCTTTTTGATGTTGATTAGTTTGATAGATCTACTATGATAGTTCTAAAGGATTTTTGGATTTTCAGTTACTAGAATTAAATACAATTTAGATTGTTAATTGGTTTGTGTGTAATTATGAAATTATATTAGTTATAAACATAAAATTAGAGTAATTATCTTGAGATGTATAATAATTATTGTATAAGCAAAGTAATAAAAGATTAGAGTAATTATTGTATAAACATGGTAATTATGTAATTACATTGCTTGTATTGCTGGTGGTATCCTCAGTTGTGGTCTTACTCATATGGCTGTTACTCCTCTTGATCATGTGAACGTGATGAGGTCGAAAAAACAATGACGGAGTAGTGTATTATTTTGATAAGAAAGTAATACTTAGTTATTTATAGTATAGAGTAATTATGTTTTAAACTAACTAGAATAAATAGAATCAAGTTGAGTAATAATCAGAGGAAATAAAAACTTTGTACTCGTGTTCAACACGCCAAATTAAAAACAACATTCATTGATCCAACCATATCCAAACTTCTAACATTTATACAAATCAGATCCAAACACCTAACATTAGTTCAAAAGATTATAAATTACTAACATGATTAATTGATTCAAACAAGCATTGATTGCCTTAGTTTGATCTTATCTTTCAACTCCTTCTTCAGTTCAATCTTTTCTTGTTCTTCTATATCTTAAAATTTCAGTGTATTCGTTAAAGATCATTTCGCGCTTTGTTGATTTCTGGCAACAAGAGTTTTGACAAGAATGTATTCCTCAACTCATTAAGTTGTACTTGTTGAATATCTTCTTTTATTGAGAAACTGCAATCCCATGCATCAACCCCGTATAAGTTTCCATTTGGTGCATTGCATAAATGCCATGTTCGATTTTGTTTTCTGTTGTCCATGGCATTTTCAATGTTTTGATGCCTGCCTCTCTTAGTTTCTTATCGACGATTCTGAATTTCTCATGCTTCATGTAATCTCACAATGTAGTTCTCTACAGTATTTGCAAAGATACATTAGTTTTTGAAAATTCTAAAAATGGTAAAGTAAATAATATGTCATTAATATTACCAACATTTCGGAGTAATGGTAAGCGACGAGTCTCTCCCCCCCGCTTCTTGTACTTCTTGCAATTCTTCGTAAGGGTTGGTACTGCTCCCACTGACCTTGAAATCCTCCAGGAACGCAGCACGCTTGGTTTCAACAATACGGGTGACATGGGAAGGACAATAGAAACGATAACCCTTAGAGTTATCAGGATACCCGATAAAGAAACAGGTAACTGTTTTAGGGTCAAGTTTCCTTAGGAAAGGATGGTAAAGTTTTGCTTCAGCAATGCAGCCCCATACTTTCATATATTTAAGACTCGGTTTCCTTCCTGTCCATAGTTCATAAGGAGTTTTAGGGACAGACTTAGAAGGAACTCTATTGAGTATATGAACAACTGCTTTTAGCGCTTCAGTCCAGAGGAATAATGGTAAATTAGTGTTGGCTAACATACTGCGCACCATGTTCATAAGGGTACGATTTCTTCTTTCAGCGACACCATTCTGCTGAGGTGTACCAGGCATGGTGTATTGGTTCACAATCCCCTGGCCCTTGCAAAACTCATAAAATGGACCAGGAGCTTGACCCACAACAGTATGTCTTCCATAATATTCACCTCCTCTATCTGATCTCACAACTTTAATCTGACGATCTAATTGCTTTTCAACTTCAGCCTTATAATCTTTAAAAGTTGTAAGAGATTCAGACTTTTCCTTAATAAGATACAAGTACATGTAACGAGAATAACCGTCAATGAACGTGATAAATGAAGTATGTCCTGTTATGCCAGCGATTTGGTAGGGACCACTAATGTCAGTATGAATGAGTTCTAATAAATTAGAGCTCCTAGTGGCACCTTTCTTATTCGCTAATGTCATTTTACCTTTAAGACATTTGACACATGTTCCAAAATCAGAGAAATCGAGAGGAGGTAAGACTTCATCCTTTACGAGACGATTTAATCGTTCTCTTGAGATGTGGCCTAAACGTTGATGCCACAACATGGACGAAGTTTCTAAGTCTCGTTTCTCTTCCATCTTTGTGAGTGATTCATTAATGTTATATGACAACAAAGATTTGGAAAAGTTATCTTCTAGTTCTAATCTATAGAGACCACCATCCAGAATACCAGTACCATAAAGAACAGAATCATAGAGGATAGAGAGTTTGCGATGACCATGGGAAACAATAAAACCGTCCATGTCTAACTTTGGTCCTGATACAAGGTTCCGAGTTACCTCAGGAACATATAAGGTATCATAAAGTTTAATACATAAACCAGTTTTCATAACTAATTGTAATGTTCCAATGGCCTTCACTTCTAATTCTCGATCATCCCCAACCTTAAGCGTTCTTTGGTTTCTTTCCAGCTTCCGGATTGAAAGGAATCCCTGATTTGAATTGGTAACATGAACCATAGAACCAGAATCAAACCACCAAGAATTAGCAGGAACACTTAAATTATAGGACTCAAGTATCATAAAATAATTGTTACCTTTCTTAGCCAGCCACTCCTTAAAGTCAGGGCATTCCTTCTGCATGTGTCCTGTCTTTTTACAGAATTTGCAGCGGATACTGCCTAAGGAGTTCTTAGAGCTGGAAGGTGCACTTGTATTAGGATTAGGCCTTTGGACTTTTGAAGCATCCTTCCTCTGATAATTGTTCTTCCTCTTCTTAGGATTGGAGGTGGTGAAGTTTGCAACATCAGTAGTGCGATCCATCCGCATACGCTCTTCCTCCTGTACGCACATGGCGACCAGCTCACTCATCATCCATTTGTCCTTCTGAGTGTTGTAATTGATCTTGAATGCTTCAAAGGACGAAGGAAGCGAAGTAATGATGAAATGAACAAGAAAACCATCACTGATTTCCATTTCCAGCCCCTTCAGCTTATTGGCCATGTCATTCATCATCATGATGTGCTCGCGAATGCCGCTCCTCCCATCATACTTAGTTTTCACCAGCTTGAGAATAAGAGTACTAGCGTGTGCTTTAGACGTCCCTTTGAATTGCGCCTCCACATGTTCCAAGTAGGTTTTAGCATCTTCAGAATCAGGAATGGCTCCCCTAATTGCATTGCTTATGGACTGCTTCATAAACATGAGAGACATGCGGTTACACCTAGTCCACTTATCATGAGGCAACTGCTCAGCAGCAGTACTTTGAGTGGTAAGATCCGCTGGCTTATTCTCTCTTAGAGCATAATCAAAGTCCAGCAGCCCAAGAGTAAGCATGAGAGCATCCTTACATGCAGCAAAGTTATCACCAGTCAAAGGTGGAATCTCGCAATTGGGTGCTGATAGTGGAAATAAGATGAGCAAGTTATGATACTAAGGAAGAAGTCCTAATGTGATCTAAGGGCACGTTAAACTAAGGCAGGCATAAATAATGACCATTTTACATTATGAAGCTGTGATATTGTCTATTACTAACATCAAAATAATAGACTTAGCTAAAAATTCAACTTAAACGAAGACAAAACAGCTTTGGCCAGAAGTGTAATGATTTAAGCATATGTGCAAAGTGGTTGTAACAAATCAGCTTTGGCCAGAAATTGAAACAATCACTTTAGTTATGCACTTGTTGAGTATGCCATCTATGAATGAATTAAATCAACTTTGGCCAGAAATTAAGACATTCATGCTTATGATGCACCCACAACATAGCTTTCGTAATACTTGAATGATAAGTAGATGTATCAAGTCAGCTTTGGCCAGAAATGATATATCAAAAGCTCATTCAAGTTAAGCCATTTTGGTTTTGTAAAACATTATCTGATTCTGATTAATTAACTAAGTAATTACAAAACCAATTATTTAATAGCAAACCACCCGTTAGCGCGGATCGAACTACTATATCTTATGAGATCTAGTAATGAGGTTTCGAGTCACAACCTTGTTGTCTCGAGTCGGAACCATGGTCTCGACTACTATATCTTATGAGATCTCGAGTCATGATGAGGTCTCGAGTCGCAACCACGGTCTCGAGTTATGACCTTATGGTCTCGAGTCGAGACCTTTGTCTCGAGTTGTAAACTTTTGAGCCCTTATGATTTCGAGTCGAGACCTTATGGTCTCGAGTCGAGATCTTATGGTCTCGAGTTGTGAAGGTTTAAGGACCTGATGATTTCGAGTCGAGACCTTATGGTCTCGAGTCGAGACTGATGGTCTCGAGTCGTAATCTGATGGTCTCGAGCCCACTGTTGATAGCTGTTTATTGTGATAACATAACTGAAAATTCGAATTCTAAGGGATTATGAGATATGGTTTCCTATTCTAATGCTAATCTGATTTTGTCAAATATCTCGAAAAATTATAATCTGTTTATCTAATAACAGTTTTCGAAAAAACTTTAGAGGACAAAATCAGATCAAAAATAGGAAAACACTCAATAATCCGGATCATATTCCAAATCATATAGCAATTTTCGAATTTTCTAAGAACATGTGATAAACCCTAAACATAAGAATAAAATTCTGGAACCCGAAACCTGAATTTTAATAGTTTTTCTAAACAGATTTCGGTTAAAAGATTACCCATATTGGTTTCGAGTGAACATATAATTAATCCTTTTCTGAAAATAGGGATTTCGAGTGGATTTTTGTGACTCGAAACGGCTGTGATATTCATTAAGTTATAAAAATTCCGTTTTCCAGATTTCTATCCCAGAATTAATGGATACGAAAACAGAACTGACTAATCAACATATGCTCTGATACCACATGTTGGTTCAGTTCTGTTTATACATGAGGGAAAACATGAAAAGCATACCTGTTACAGCAGACAGTGCAGTGGAGAATCCAGTAATGGAGTTCGACATGCTTGTCATCGTGATCTGGTTCCTCCTTAGGGTGCTGACTAATGATGGGGACTTAGAAAACCGAAAAGGGATATCGGCTTAGGAGAGGGAGGTCGAATGTGATGTTATGCTTATGGGGTGTTTCTAATGTGTAATTGTCTAACCCCTTAACCTCCACATAATTCTCCTTATATAAGCACTCGGGAGGAAACCTAATTAGTTAATAAGGGTAATATGGTCCATCAACAATTACCAACTACTTGTTTAATAGGTTATTATATATTTTGATCTATATTATGTAAATGATTATAATGGCTATAGATTAAATATTAATACATAATATATTTACTCTTACATGCCTCTCTTAGTTTCTTATCGACGATTCTGAATTTCTCATGCTTCATGTAATCTCACAATGTAGTTCTCTACAGTATTTGCAAAGATACATTAGTTTTTGAAAATTCTAAAAATGGTAAAGTAAATAATATGTCATTAATATTACCAACATTTCAGGGATCCCATTAAATATGTCATCAAAATTCTACCCCATTTTGTTGGTTGTCGATCAATACAACTTTTTCAGTTTTTAGATTGAAACACAAGACGTAGTAATGTTCTAAAACTATAATGGGAAAAAAACAGGAGGTCAATCTCTCTTAATGTTTTGACATTAAATTTTTTAAGCCATTGATCCATGTTTTGTGTGAACACCTCAAGTCGAGTTTCATCTGTGACTTCCTGTTGATAATGTTTTTCAAGCTATAATCTAACAATACCAACAATAGTTCAATTGGTAGAGTAATTGTATCTAGGGTGGGGTTCAGCTACAAAGTCCATTTTTCCTATAAAGTGTGCAAAGGTATAAAACACCACAATTTCAGTCATAAAACACACTTAAAACCCACAAATAACACAATGAAGATCACTAAAACACAATATCCAAACCCTAACAGTCTATAAAAACTTCAAACACACCATTGTAGAACTATAAATATAAAACACAATATGATAATCAACATAAAACACACTAATGTTAGTCATTCGCTAATCAAAGTCTTATCATCCAAAACACAACACAAAACCCACAAATATGATGTTTTAGTAATCTTGACTTTGTTATTTGTGGGTTTTGAGTGTATTTAATGGTTGACATGATGGTGTTTTATGACTTTTTACACTTTGTAGGAAAAATGGACTTTGTAGCCAACTCTCACCTATTGTAACTATATTTAAAGTAATTATTTGTTATTGCTCTTCTAATTTTACTATAGAGCAAAACTATAAATACTAGTATAATATTGTACAAGTAGAGTAGTTATTTTCATAATAAGACATTTAAAAATATGCTATGCTAATTTTACTTTAGAGTAATTATATAAAGTTAAATTTTGTATTAACACTTGTGACTTCCTACTTAACACAAGCTGATAATACTGTATAAGTAGAGTAGTTATTTTCATAATACGACATTTAAAAATATGTTATGCTAATTTTACTTTAGAGTAATTATATAAAATTTAATCGTGTATTAACGCTTGTGACTTCCTGCTTATCAGAAGCTGAAATTTATCACAAGCTGAAATATAATGATATCAACAGTTGATCTATCAGTAGAGTAATAGAGTTTTTTTTTTTTTTTTTTTTTCTGTATGCATAGTAACTAATAGTGAATACTATTCTAATTTTAGTGTGGAGTAATTATATAAATACTAGTCTAATCTTGTATAAGTAGATCTATTAGTAGAGTAAATACTATCTAATTTTACTGTAGAGCAATTATAACTATACGTAAAATAGTTTTACATGTAAATACTATTCTAATTTTATTGTAGAGTAATTATATAAATATACTAGTTTAATAGAGTAATTATTTACATGATTAGACATTTAAAAAAATGTTGTAATAGATTTCTAAGTTAAATTCTGAATACATATCAATATGAGGTTTGTCACAACTTTATACCTTCACACATTCCTTCAAACACCAACTTACCCATACAGTGATTTGTAGTGAAAATTGTTGTGGTTTTACAAAGTTAGATAAATTAATACAATAAAAAAACAAAATCTACAAATGACTAAAGCGGTACTCATAATCTATGAAGCGCGAGGACGGCTTGGAAGGAACATTGAGTACCCGTGTCGTGGACGGTTTGGGGACGGAAACGCCATGGGGACGTCCCCCAAACGTTTCTGGGAAATTGGGGACGGCAGCCAGCCAGACGATTACGGGACAGTGGGGATGACAGTTTGACGTTTCGGGGACGTTCCAGTTTATCATTCAATCGTAACATCATCGATAAAGAGAAATATAATAGGGATGAAGATGAATATAAAGGTCTGCAATAAAAATGGAGATGAGATGAACCTGCGAAAGAGATGGGAGGAAGAAACCTGGATGGAGAAGGAGACGATGGAAAGAAAAAGTGATGGCAGTTTATTTTTAGGGTTTTCCAATATAAATCCTATTATATTTTATATTTAATTTTTTAACTAAATAAAATTTTAACCCTTAATGTTATAGTTTTGGTCACATTTGACCCTAAATATTTTCTAATTTGTTAATGATCGGATTTTAATTCATTCTGTTTGTTAGTAATTCCTTTTGTGATATTGTTGTTCGTGATTATATGGAAACTATGCGAATTTAACTATTAACTATATCGATTTAGAATTGTTTATGATTTTGTAGTAAGGAGTTAGTGTATTTTTATTTTTTTATATTTTTTTGTCGTACCTTTGTCATACCCGTGTCTTAGATTTTTGAGTTTTGTTGTTCCCCGTACTCTAGTCCCGTGCCCGTTCCCTAGTCCCGTGCCCGTTCCTGTACTACATGGCTTATAATTCATCAATTGGAGTAAATATGCATCCTACTATCAATTGTTCGTCATCGGTCAACTTTGGTCCAACTACAACTTTCCGGTTAACATAAGGTGATTTATATGTAGAAGTCACCTTTAATTCTCTCTTTTCTCTTTGTTGTTCAATGGTAGTATGTGTTTCAACTTCTGATGAAACAGTGGTTAACTGAGAGGTTAGTTCACTAGTCTCGTCGAGTAGGGTTAATCACTTCTTTCCTTAATCAATGGCCGGGTCGTCCTCTAATCCGTCTCCTACACAAGGAAACACATCGTGACTCGTAACAAGGAGGATGGGGTGGGGTGGCTCCTTGTTACCACTCTCCGACGTGAGAATAAGTATTTGCTTGTAAGCAAGATAAGTATTTAAGTAGAATGTGTGAGATAGCAGATTAGCGTTACCTCAAGCTAGGTTCGGGATGGATATTTATAACCGAAGAGTGAAGGAGAAGGGCCATAGGGCCGCTAGATGGGCCTAGGGTTTGACTGACAACGTGTAGCCTTTTTGTAGGTATGTCAGGAGTGCAGGTCACGGTAGTGTTGGACACACCTGGAGGTGTTGCCACGTCCTGCTGGTGTTGTCAGTCTGGCTACCAGCTTTTATGCATGTAGGCTGGGCGGTTGCGCATTGGGCGAGATTAGCGTTACCTCAAACCTGGTTTGGGGTGGCTATTTATAGCCGAAACGTGAAGGAGAAGGGCCACAGGGCCGTTAGATGGGCCTAGGGTCCGACTGACAATGTGTAGCCTTTTTGTAGATGTGTCAAGAGCGCAGGTCACGGGAGTGTTGGACACACCCGGAGGTGCTGCCACGTCCTGCTGGTGTTGTCAGTCTGGCTACCAGCTTTTATGCATGTGGCCTCGGCGGTTGCGCATTGGGCGAGATTAGAGTTACCTCAAACCTGGTTCGGGATGAATATTTGTAGCCGAACAGTGAAGGAGAAGGGCCACAGGGCCGCTAGATGGGCCTAGGATCCGACTGACAACATGTAGTCTTTTATTAGGTGTGTCAGGAGCGCAAGTCACGGGAGTGTTGGACACACCCGGAGGTGCTGCCACGTCCTGCTGGTGTTGTCAGTCTGGCTACCAGCTTTTATGCCTGTGGGCTGGGCGGTTGCGCATTGGACGGTCAGCTGACCGCTGATGTCAGTGCCCGAGCAGACCACTTGCTGGTTTGGTTGCTGAAGTCAAAGTGTCAGTTCCACTTGTATTGACAATAGGATGCGGTTTTGGACCGCATCGCTATGTGCGGTAACCATTGTTTAAAAAGGCGGTCTGAGGCGCGCCTCGAGGCAGTGGAAAAACGCCTTAGAGGCTTAGCCTCATAGTGGTCATTCGAAACCTAAGCCTCAGTCATCCGAGGTGGTTCGAGGCGGTGAGGCGGTGAGGCGAGGCGGGCTTAAGCCTCACCAGACTTGTGAAAATTGAAAGATTTTGGGTTTTCTGGACTTTATTTTTGACTCATTTAATGTCTATTGGGCTTAATTGATGGTCCAGCCCAAGAGTTCACTTAAAAAACATATCTATTAGGTTAAAAAACCCTAATAGAAGATCAGAATCTCCACGCAGTCAACCTCCAAGCACGCATAATATATTTTGATTCTTCTCCAAGCACGCAAATTTCAGACCGAATTCAAGTTCATTCTCGCTAACACAGTACACAGAAGTTCATTTGTTTTTTTAATTAGGTTTTTCTTACTTCTTTTTGTTATGTTTTCTTAATTTTTTGTTATGTTGTTTTAATTCCAATAATTAGTATGGCTGGTAAGGGGTCACGACCATGAAAAGATCCAGCTTGGAAATATGGTGTTGAACATGAAGTTCCACAAGAAGGGGAAAAAAACGGTTACAAATACCTAAAATGCAAGTTTTGTAATAAAGTTATTACCGGTGGCGTTTCAAGGATGAAATCACATCTTGGTGGCATGAACAAAAATGTTGCACCGTGTCCTCAAGTGCCAGAGGAAGTGAAGATGAGATTAGAGAATATGTTAAAACAGTTTGAAACAGCAAAATTCCGATACCAACGGGATTTTGAAGAGAGAATTGATGCTAGAGCATACTTTGTAAGTAGTACTGGTGGAACTGGAAGTGGAAGTGTTGAATCTTCTGCACGTGTTCAAAAGGGTGCAACGCAACAAAGTATGTTTAGATTTTTGAATCCCGAAGTAGACAATGAGGAAGGACCAAAGGTGGAAGAAAAGATGACACCAGCTGTTGCTAAAGAGCAACTCAACAAAGTTTGTTTAGACATTGGAAGATTTTTTTATGAGAACGGAATCCCTTTTAATGTTGCAACAAGTACTTCATTCTCTAGCATGCTCTGATCAGTTGGTAACTATGGTCGAGGATTAAAACCTCCAACCATGTACGAGTTGAGGACTTGGATACTGCAAGAAGAAGTAAATACAACAAAAGCACTTGTGGTAGGCATAAGAGATACATGGAAGAGTACTGGAGTGTCGTTCTTATCAGATGGTTGGTCTGATATGAGAAATAGAAGTCTCATTAACGTTTTGGTGAACAATCCACATGGTACAGTTTTCTTGAAGACAGTTGACGCATCCGATTGTATCAAGAATGCCGACAAATTATTTGAGTTGCTTGATGCGGTGATTGAAGAAATTGGTGAAGACATTGTTGTTCAAGTCGTGACTGATAATGCAAGTGCATACAAAAAGGCTGGAGAGTTGTTGATGGAGAAGAGGAAATCTTTGTATTGGACCCCATGTGCTGCTCATTGCATTGACTTAATGCTTGAGAAAATTGCGGAGTTGACACAACTAAAAAGAGCTTTGATTAAAGAAAAAAAATTAGCAACTTCATTTATAACCATCAGTGGGTATTAAGTTTAGCTAGAAAGTTTTTAAAGAAAGATCTTCTTCGACCCGCCACCACTAGATTTGCCACCGCTTTTTTGACTTTAGAAAGCGTATATGAATTGAAAGAACCACTACAACAAATGTTTTTTTTCCAACCGAATGGAATAGTTGTGCTTGGGCAAAGAAAGCTGATGGAATTGAGGTAAAAAAGATAATCATAGACGAGAAAACGTTTTGGCCTAGTGTGGTTTATTCTCTTAAAATCACAAAGCCACTTGTCAAGGTTTTGAGGATTGTTGATGGGGAGCAGTCACCGGCTATGGTTTTTATTTATGGTGCGATGGATGAATGCAAGGAAAAAATTGCAAGTAACTTTGATAATCAAGAGGCTTCTTATAAAGAGATTTGGGATATCATTGATGAAAAATGGGAAAACCAAATGCATCGTGACTTACATGCGAACGCCTACTACTTGAATCCTCGATTTAGATGGAGTCCCAACGTTTCCCAACACCCGGAAATTAAATTGGGATTGTACAGATGCATGGATAGACTTGTTAAAAATGAGGAAGTCTATATGAAGATCGAATCTCAACTTGATGATTACAAAAACAAGAGAGGATTGTTTGGACATAGAGCTTCACTCCACTCATATATGGATCGTGTACCAAGTAATTAAATTATAAATTCTGATTATTTACTCCTATTATTTATTTAATTATTCTCTAATTTATTTTTTCCTTAAATGATATAGTTACATGGTGGGACCATTATGGAGATGAAGCTCCGGAACTAAAAGCCTTCGCGATGAAGATATTGGGTCTTACTTGTTCAGCTTCGGCTTGTAAACGTAATTGGAGTACGTTCAATCAAGTTCATACAAAAAGAAGAAATTGGTTGGGCACATATAGGATGAACAAGTTGGTGGACGTTATGTACAATAGTAGATTGAAGCAAAAGTTTATAAAGAAGTCGAATCTAAAAAATGATGAAGACCCGATAGTTGCCGATGAGGTTTTGTCAGATGATGAGCGGATAGCCAACCCGAGTGGGTATGAAGATGGCATGGTTGGAGTTGGCGGGTCAAATGAGGAAGAAGGTTAGAGTTCATCTAGGAAGAAAAGGAAAAAAGTTATTAATTTGGTTGATGAAGATGACGATGACGATCTAAATACGCCAAATGAAAACTTTGAGGATGATGATGATGATGATGCGGAGTGGAACGAGTATTATGATATTTAGATGTCAATTTAAGCTATTTGAACTATTTTATGGTGTTTGTTTTATGTTAAACCTTGTTTGTTGAATAATTTTCTATTTATGATATTTGTTTTATGTTAATTTGTGATTTTTATGAGAGATATCTATATTTTTTTAATTTTTTTTAATAATGTTTCGAGGCTTACGCCTCGTGAGGCTAAGGGAAAACGCCTCGATACCCATTTTAGAGTTTTTAAACCTTGGCGGTAACCGCAGTGATTACCTCAGCCTTTGTAGACGAAAACAACCATTTTCATACACAAGGTGAGTCTTCTCATCTTTCCCCGAGTGGGAAAGCAAACCGGGTTCGCGCGTGTCTGCACGAACGTGGATGAATCCTTGGCAGTAGGGGTAATGAGCTAGGTAATGGTCACTCACGCCCAAGCCTGGTGCGGGATTTGGGACCATACCCCTTCAAGTCCCCCAGTCCAGTGTTGCTTCCATGCGCAAGTTGCAAGTGGGTGGAATACTGGACTAATGGTCGAAAGGGTGTCTCTTGAAATTAGTTTGGAGAAGATACTACGCTGAGGCCTTTGCTCCTGTTTGATGTAAATCAATCGGTCGATTGATCGTTAATTCTGGAACTAGTTGAGTAGAGCCTTTTCGACTGCGTAGAACCGGTGAGTAAGTTCAGGCTGATGCTGGAGCATCTCTTCGTTGTTGCGGTTCAGTGGTGGCCTGGTGATGTGGTCTACCTTTTTTTGATATCATCAAACATGATCGCTGTTTTTGTCAAAAATCAAGCAATGATAATGCAACCAAACTTTCTGTTGTGAGGTATGATGCTTGAATTGATGAACAACAATAAGGATCACTCAGAAATGTAATGAACAAGTGACACAAAGATTTATACGAGGAAAAAGCCCTTGATCAATGAATGATCTCCGGCATAAAAAACCTCGGGTGATGGAAACTACCGATCACCAACTCAGATTAAACAAGAAATGTATTACAACTTCGGATGATAGCGAGCTAATTACAAGGATCACTATAGTGTATTGTGTAAAAAAGTGTGTAATTGCCAAGTGAATTATCGATAGCTGGTGAGAGCAGTTGTAAGAGTGTGTGTCAGCCAAAAATAGCCAAGTGTTTCTATATAGCTCGCTACCCCGTTTAAAAATGGAAAAATATCTAAGCTAACAAACATTCCGCATTTCAAGCAAGTCCTCCACGAACTCCATAACGTCCACTTTAGTTAAGCACGTGCGGAATAAACCATGGAATATGCTCCAGGAATATCGCCAAGACCAAGTCCAAGCTTGTACTCCGGCAAAACAATACCATATTCAAAGTAGACAATCGTTAGTATAAGGATCCTTAAGATGATCCATGATCCTGATCCTGCATTACTTCTGAGGATCACCAATTCAAACAGAAGTAAGGATCACTAAACCCAACAGTAATTGAGGATCACTGATCATTGGGAAATCCTCCCCTAACAATTGCCCCCAAAATATAAGGAGTAATTATGTAAATAAACGAGTTGTATTTTGTTCTTATCCATAACAAATCAACGGATAACTAGCCGTTGGAGTCGGACTAGCCGTTACGAGCATGACGTCATTGAGGTGACTATCCTGCAAAACCATCATTATAAATTGAAGTTATGGATAGGGATAAATTCACATTTAAATTCAAGAGAAACTCCCTTTAAATCCACATTCGAAGATCAAGCAGGTATCTCTCTTCCTCTTCTCCCTTTACGTTTTCTTTCTCTGTTCATCTTCTTCTCTACCCTCATGACCAAGATGATGCTAAGATCATCTCCGGCTAAGGATCACACTAAAGACAGTCCTCTTAAGAGCCAGGGGATCATCAAAGATTCGGCGAAAGAAAGATGCTGCTTCACTGACCCACAAATAGACAGGATCCGACATTGCTTTCCGGCGAACACCGATTTCAAACCGTTTGATCCCACCGTTCTAAGTGATTACGTTTCTGAAACTTGGGTAGCTTTCCCGGTCACTCCTTTCACAATAGGATACTCGTATCCTTTCCCTGAATTCACCCAGTCTTTCTTCTCCCTCACCGGCATCTCCTACATTCAAGCTATGCCAATGATCTGGAGGGTCTTATATACCCTTGAGAGGATCATTGAGCAAGAAGGAATTGCTCTAGGAATGTCGGAATTGGCAGAGATGTATGACCTCACAACATTTGGATCCCACTGATATCTATTCAAGCGTAAACCCGGTGAAGAACACCCCATCTTCAAAGACACTAAGAATGATACCAACTGGAAACGGCGATTCTTCTTTGTCAGAAGGGATTCTATCCCGAATGGAAAGGATCTGCCAAGGAAGTGGACCACCCATGGTAGGATAGAGGATCCTGAGAAGGATCACCAGATAACCTTGTTTTTGTATAAGGATCACTAACACCCTTTTGTTTCTGTTGTACAGCTATCTCTGTTTCGCACCTTATACCATCACCTGCCACCAAGGAAAGGCTTGCTGCTTTCAGAAAACTTGATCCTGCAACAAGATCATTCAAAACAAACACCCAGGATTCTCAAGAAGTATCCTCAGGTTCTGTCACTATTTTTTGTATAGTTAAATGTTTAAATAAATAGTTAAATAGAAATAGGATAAGGATAGTTATCTGTTTTGGGTGTGTTGGCGCTGGGAAATCCTCAAAATCTGCCTCCAAATTCAATGTCACTGGTCTTGACACTGTCAGATCCTCAAAGAAAAAGTCTGTTGCTAGCCCCTCCGTCGTAATCCCCAAGGCAACCACTTCAAAGGGAAGAGGTGGAAAGAAAAGGAAGACCTCTGAAGCTGACAACCTACAAGGCTTGCCCCTGATCCGCCATCAGTTCCTCGAGTATTTTGCAGATGTAAGGATCACTGACTTAGCTTAGTTATCCTGCCCACTTGAGGATCACTTGACTCTAATCTTTGCATTATCTTCTTTGTAGAAATTTGCTGAGATCGAGGACTATGTTGGGAATGTTGAAGAGCTTGAGGAGAAATATTCTGACCTCCAAAAAGTGGCGGTGCTCAAGGATCACAAGATTGCTTCCCTTGAAAAGGATCTCAATGATGCCAAAACTCAGATAGTTGCAACTCAGATCAATGCTGATTATGAGAAGCACGAGATCACAGAGGATGCTAAGGTCTCCGCTGCCATTGCCATGTACAAGACCAAGCTACAGATGGCCCAAGAAGCTCAGGATCCTGCCTTTGACAGGAGCAACTGGGACATGGAGGGTTGGAAGGCTAGGTTGGCTGAGTTGGAGGATGATGAAGATGAGGCTGGCGAGGTTCTGGCAATCGAAGCTGGTGGTAGTGGCAAGGATCAGGTGAAGGATATGGGAGCTGGAGGAAATGGTGATGCAGCGAAGGCATAGGCTGCATGAATGGGCAATGAAGGACATTTCTAGACGTAGCCGGAGCCCATTTTTTTAGAGTTTGATAGTTTATGGTGTTTTCTTGTTGAACAATGATGGGTTGTATTTGAACAATAGTAATTAGGGCTAAATATCATGGATCCTTTGAACAATAGGTAGGATTACAAATGGTGGAGGGATCCTCTGTTTGGGGGATGAAGCCATTGTGATCCTGCCGTCTTTTGATTCCTGCACTTTCCAGACCTATGAACAATGGACACCCTTTGCCAACCCATGTGGACGGGCCACGTTTTGCTGGTAGAAACGTGGGTTGGCAATTTTGACAACCTTAAAGGGTTTAATCTTTTGTGAATAAAATAACTTTAACTTTAACTTTTTTGGCTATCTCCCGTGTTACTATCCTTGTTAGTATTTTACTTTTCAATTATTGTGATGCTCATTTTGTTTAAATTTATCAAATAAAGAAACATTTAATAAATATCTTCAAAAATTTTAGAATATGATCAAGGATCACATATCCTATAGTCGATAAGTTTTGAAAAGTAATATAGTTTAAGGATCACAAGTTCAGTTGTCAAAGGATAAGGGTTATTCAAATGAATAATGAATAAAATCAAAATAGTTAAGGATCATACCTGAGAATCCAAGTTAGGATCCCAACCTTTACCTCTTATTATCAGGATAACCCAAAAGACAAACCTTAGTAGAAGGTAAGGATCAAGGATCCTTGGTCACTTATCTCCAAAAACCTGAAATAGGATACAACTTGGGACTAAGCCAATATAAGATATGAGTTAGCAACTGGGGACAAGCCCAACAATTCTGGGGACAAGCCCAAAGGATAACTGGGGACGAGCCCAAAGGATAACTGGGGATGAGCCCAAAGGATAACTGGGGACGAGCCCAAAGGATAACTGGGGACAAGCCCAAAGGATAACTGGGGACAAGCCTAAAGGATCGTGTGTAAACTGGAGTATGGCCCTCACTGGCGACTATCCAAACTTAGTGACATGAAAATGCCAAAACCTTAGCTAACGTGAAAACGTTAGAAACCTTAGGAACGGATGTATGGTACGTCTACCATTATACGTAGGATCCTGAATATAGCCAGTACAATGAAATTGTCAGCCCCTAAAGCGAGTACTGGTCCCATTGCCATGAACTATACCAGGATCATCGTGCGCTACTGGCGAAACTGGGGACAGGCCCAAATAACTGGGGTCAAGCCCAAATAACTGGGGTCAAGCCCAAATAGCTGGATACTTCTGTGGTTACTCAATCCTTAGTTAAGGATACCTGAACCTTCAAAACTCAGAATCAAGTGAAAAGAGGATAAAGGATGCAGGCTCCTTATCCTTATATAGGATAATTAAAAAATGAAATAGTTAGAGATCAGAATATTACCAGAATGAGGATCATCTGTCCTGTAAGGATCCTTTAAGGATACTGGTCAGGTAAGGATCACGGATCCTTGTTACATGAAGTATTTCTTTAAGTGGACAGCATTCCAAGCTCTTGGTAGCAAATCACCTTCCATTGTTAGCAATCGATATGCCCCCTTTCCTGCTTCAGCTTCAATCAAGTAGGGGCCTTCCCATTTTGGTGCCAACTTTCCATCAGCAGGATTGGTGGTATTCTGAAATGCTTTCCTTAATACCATATCACCAACTTGGAATTTCCTGATCCTGACATTTTTGTTGTAGGCTCCAGCCATCCTTTGTTGATAACTAGCTATCCTTATCCTTGCCAAATCCCTGATTTCTTCTATAGTATCCAAGTCTTGAACCAAGTTTTCAGCGTTCTCTTCAGGATCACGAATGCTTGTTCTTGCAGTTGGAACCACCATCTCTGTAGGGATCACTGATTCTGCCCCAAATACCAAAGAAAATGGAGTTTGGCCTGTGGCATTCTTGGGAGTTGTCCTATCAGCCCATAGTACATAAGGTAGTTCTTCTTCCCATTTTCCTTTCTTGGATCCAAGCTTCTTCTTCAAATTGTTGATGATGATCTTGTTGGATGATTCTGCCTGACCATTAGCTTGTGGGTGGACTGGTGTTGATGTTATCATCTTAATCCCCCAGCTGTCACAAAAGTTAGTAGTTCTATTCCCAATAAATTGGGATCCATTATCACAAATAATCTCAGAAGGGATACCAAATCTAGTAATAATGTTTCTTTTAATAAAGGATATAACTTCCTTTTCTCTGACTTGAGCAAAGGCTTCAGCCTCTATCCACTTAGAGAAGTAATCAGTCATAGCAAGCATGAATACTTTTCCACCAGGTGCCTTAGGAAGCTTTCCAACTATATCCATTCCCCATCTCATGAATGGCCAGGAAGAGGATATAGGATGCAAGAGCTCTGCTGGTTGGTGAAGGATATTACTATGCCTCTGGCAAGGATCACACTTCTTGGCATACTCCACAGCATCCTTCTTCATAGTGGGCCAATAGTATCCTGTCCTCAGGATCCTTGAGAATAATGCCCTGCCCCCAGTGTGGTTTCCACAATCTCCTTCATGGAAATCCTTTAGGACTTCTTGGATTTCAGGATCCTCAATGCATCTTAGATATGGTCCTGCAAGAGATCGTTTATACAACATATTATTTAATATTGTAAATTGAGATACCTTAACTTTGAAAGCCTTTGAGTTTTCTCCTGTAGGAATCTCTCCATGTTGTATATATCTCATGATTGGAAGGATCCATGATCCTGAATGAGGTTGAGTATCACCACTAGGGATGATTGCGGAATCTTGTCCTATCTCCATAGCTACATGATCCTCGATAGCAGGGGTCAGGATATGGATAATAGGGATCCTTATATCCTCAGGAATCTTCAAAGATGATCCTAGATTGGCTAATGCATCAGCCTCTGCATTCTCTTCCCTTGGTACCTGTGTCAAACTAAAGGAAACAAAAGAGAGTGCCAATTCTTTGACTATCTCCAAATATTTGATTAGCTTTTCACCTTTAACAGCATAGGATCCATTAAAGTGGTTAGTGATTAATAATGAATCTACATGTACCTCAAGATACCTGATCCTCATATGCTTAGCAATTTGCAAACCAGCTATCAAGGCTTCATACTCAGCCTCATTGTTGGTAGTTTGAAATTCACAAGCTATGGAGTGGGGTATTATGTCCCCCTGTGGCGATTTTAGTAGTATTCCAAGCCCTGTTCCTTTTACATTAGAGGCTCCATCAGTGAAGAGTATCCAAGGATGCTTAGTTTATTCAAGTTGTTGGACTTCTAACTCAGCTTCCTTTTGCAAATCACTACTAAAATCTGCCACAAAGTCAGCTAAGGCTTGGGATTTGATGGCAGTCCTAGGCTCATATCTTATATCATATGCACTTAGCTTCACTGCCCACTTAGCCATCCTTCCTGACATTTCAGGTTTCCTGAGAACATTCTTAATAGGAAAATTAGTCTTAACAATAATGGCATGAGTCTCAAAATAATGTCTTAATTTAGTAGATGCCATTATTAATGCAAGGATAATTTTTTCCAAATGTGAATACCTGGATTTAGCATCAAGCAAACTCTTACTTACATAATAGACAGGATGTTGTGTACCTTCGTGATCCTTAACAAGGACCGCACTTACTGCTTTTGAGGATACTGCTAAGTATAAGGATAATATATCCCCTTTTCTGGTTTCATCAAGGCCGGGGCTGAGGATAGGTAATCCTTAAGAGCTTTGAGGGCACTTTCATGCTTCTCAGTCCATTCAAATTTCTTGTTCTTCCTTAGGATGTCATAGAATTCCTTGCACTTTTCCGAGGATTTGGATATGAATCTGTTCATGGCTGCGATCCTGCCTGTCAATCTTTGCACATCCTTAGCATTGGCAGGAGATTTGATATTCACTATAGCCTTGATTTGCTCTGGACTTTCTTCAATGCCCCTCTTTGTCACCATATAGCCTAAGAATTTACCTGCCTTAACACCAAAATGGCACTTGGAAGGATTTAGTTTCATATTAAATTTATCAAGGATATTGAATGCTTCCTCCAAGTCTTTGAGGTGATCCTCAGCTTTCTTGGATTTAACCACCATGTTATCAATATAGACTTCCATAGTGTGTTCAATTTGTGCCTTGAACATCATATTGACTAGCCTTTGATAAGTAGCACCTGCATTCCTTAGTCCAAATGGCATAGCAATATAACAATATATACCAGTTGGGGTCATAAAGGCTGTATCCTCTTGATCAGATGGTTCCATCTGAATTTGTTGAAATCCAGATGAAGCATCCATAAAAGTCAACAACTCATGACCCGCGGTAGCATCCACCATGGAGTCAATGTGGGGTAATGGGAAAGAATCCTTGGGACATGCCTTGTTTAAATAAGTAAAATCGACACATACCCTCCACTTTCCATTTTTCTTTTGAACAACAACCACATTGGCTAACCATCTTGGATACTTAACCTCTCTTATCATACCTGCCCGAAGTAGTTTGTCTACCTCTTCCTGGATAATAGCATTCCTTTCAGGTGCAAACTTCCTCCTCTTTTGATGAATTGGCTTGAATGACCTGTCAATGCCAAGTTTATGAGTAATTATATCCTTAGATATACCTGTCATGTCTTCATGTTTCCAGGCAAAGGTGGATTTCCTCCTCTTAAGGAAGGATATTAGATTCTGCTCGATGTCGCTAAGGATCCCTGATCCTATGAAGATTTTGGATTCAGGATCATCAGCATCCATGAGGATTTCTTTCAAATCCTGTTCTCTTACCTCCAAGACATCTCTTGAAGGATTATTTAATTGCTATTGCTCCCTTGGTCTTGAGGCTGGCTTCATTGAGGATGTATAATAATTCTTAGCCTCTTGTTGATCACTCTCAATTTTCACCACTCCCCATGGACTTGGAAGCTTTACACACTGATGATAGGTGGATGGGACTGCCTTCATGTCATGTATCCACGGCCTGCCAAGGATAACATTACAACATGATAAGCAATCTATAACACAAAACTTTTGATAAGAATGCAATCCTTCAATATAGATTGGGAGTTTGATGTCCCCCAATGTATTCTTAGTTTCTCCACTGAATCCCACAAGTACTGAGGATCTTGAGATAATATCAGACTCCGGGATATTCATCTTCTTGAGGACATCAAGCTGAATGATGTTCACAGAGCTTCCTCCATCTATAAGGATCCTGCGAACAAAGTGGTTAGAAATAAATAATGTAATTACAAGACCATCATGATGAGGATCCTGGACATCAACACGATCATCCTCATCAAAAGTTATGACTTTATCATGGGTGACAACGGAGGTCCGGACGGGTCTGCCTCCATTATCCATCTTGGTTTCCTTAGCGTGTCTTTTTGCTGCTGAAAAGGAGGTACCACAAATGTCTGATCCTCCGGATATGAAGTTTATGAATTGTGCATCTGCTGGAGGAGCAGGAGCCCTTTTCGGGATCCTTTCAGGATCCTGGATCCTTGACTTCTTTCGTCCCAAAAGCTCCTTCAAATGCCTCTTGATCAACAAGTAACCAATTTCCTTTCTCAGTGCAATACACTCTTCAGTGAGATGCCCAAAATCCTCATGATATGCACACCACTTGGACTTATCCTTTGTAGCAGCTGGTTTATCACTCTTCCTTGGCCACCTAGCTTTCTCACCAAGATTCTGCATTGCAAGGATTAGTTCATTGTTATCAACAGAAAAACAGTATTCAGAAATAGGAGGATAATCCTCATCATCCTCTTCTTGTTCCACTGCATGCACGTTCTGGTTATCAGATCTGTTGTAGGACTTGGATTTGTTGTTCCTAAAGTAGGATCCTTTGTGACAACCCGCACTAAACCAGGTATCTGTACAACTTAATTAATGATTAATTACTACTTGATTACTGTGCTTGTTTGAACTAGCTGATAAACTGCTACCTGCATACTGATACATGCACTTACTTGCATCATACTTTATTTGCTGTCACTACATTAATTACATACTGAACCCTAGTGACAAACATGATGCACAAAAAGCACAGTAGCACTAAACGGATACACGGCGAACATGCTGATATGACCAGCATCAGGCAGACACTGCCTCTAAGGCCTGTTAAGAGCCTCATATATTTTGGCTACACTGGTAGTGAGTGTAGGGATATAAGGGTTGTGGTACCGCGTCTCTAGGGATAAGATACACTGATTCGGATGTGCCAAAAACGTACTTTAAGTACCAAACACAGCACTTTAATAATTAATCCAGCTTCTAGCTGACTAGTAAAGTGCCAGAACATGAGAAAATAACACTAGACACTTTCTAAAGTGTCGGGAAAACAAATTGTGTCACTAAAAGTAACAATAACGACACTTTAAAGCTTTTGTAACGCTTTAACGGATTACTATCCAACCGGACACCCGGACTTTACCCGGAACACGAAAATATTAATATTTTCACTATTTATATTTTTCTGAGCCAGTTAGGGTCTCTGATTACCCTAACACCCGTTAAAACACACTACATACTACTAACTAAGTTAAACACCTATATTACTTAACTTAACTAATCACTCCCTAACCACCTAGTTAAAATCGAACCAAGGGACCCCTCCCCCCAACCGAATCGGTCACCTAGGGGACACCCCCATGTACTTGTTGATTGAGCAAATCATCTTGGTTTAGTATCTAGGTGACATATTGTCCAATGGATAATCACGTCCTAAAATGTCTATAAGTTAACACTAATCACTCAAGAACATTATCACTAAACCACAACACAAGATCAACTCTCTCTTGCTCCCTCCTATTCTCGGCCGAACACCCCACCACCCACCACCATACCTTCGGCTCTTGATCACTACATTCCATCATCATACACACTTCACAAGTCGCATATTAGGAGCCTCGGAGCAAGCGGAACACGAAGGACCTCTACCGTTAGCTTTTATCCACGCATTTTTCATCAAAGATCTTCCCTAGCCTTGAGCTAGAGGTATAACATTTAAAACTTGTTTTTACACTCATCTAAAGTGGTTAAAAGGAATATTGTCGGTTAAATATCGTTAACTTATGTTTTGATGCATTAAAGTCTAGTAAAAACATCAAAAAATGGTGGTTAATAGCTTGTAACTTGTGTAAAAGTTGTAGGACTTGAAATATGTGGTTATTGAGACCCGATCTATGATGTGGTAGCTCGGATCGCCGTTTAACCCGACTTTGTAAGATCATGGATCTTCACATAAGCTCGTTTTTGTTTAACACGAGGGTTAAAAAGTGAAACTCTACCACACAAGATACATGAACTTGTGTAAAAATATGTTACTTGTGTAAAAGTGATTTAACCGGTACAATGGTGTTTAAAACTAGCGGATCTACGTATCTGCAAGTGGTATTTTTGAAGAACCACACATTTAAGAAACCATGTATTTTAAAGAAAGGATCTTACACTAACAAACATGATTTTATAAACCACAAGTGTGTAGACACTTGTGAAATGAAAAGATCCGACAAATAACTATTTTTGGGAAAAATGACTAGAAGTTGTAAAGACGGATTTCTCTAGTCACAAGGTTTTTACGAGATCAAAGTTACTTTATATAAAGATCTACATATATAAAGGGGATTTACACTATAGATTCGGAAAAACTGCAAGTTCATGCGATTATGCGATTTACATACTTGTCGACTAGTTTGATGTGTCGGAAATTGTTTGGTTGAATAAAGAAGTTGTTGAATTGATTTGTTAAAAGAAAATGATACGCTTGAAAGCGTGGCCACCTCCAGTTACAGAGGAAACTCTAGCGAAATTTTCCAAAAACCTAACACTTAGAATTATTTACACAACAAGTGTTAGAACTATTTTTGGACATATTTTCAAAACATAAATTTCGCCGGCACTATATTCTACTAAACATTCGGAGGTGGGGTTTTCACAAAGATTAACGTGATAAATATATTTGTCACAACACTGTTTATGATTATTTTGTGAAATACATAAATATTATTTTAGAGTAAAAATAATATTTACAAGCGTTAATGATTCCAAAACTTTACGAACGCTTCCACAAACATATAAGTTACACCGGTAATTACATTACCACAAGATTGATAAAACGTAACTTACGCACATGTATTGTATCCCCCATCCTTGGGAAGAAGAATAACTACCAAGTGTATACGAAACATAAACACAAAATAGTTGTCTAACTATTTCCCAAAGACATAAACTGTAAAGCTAAGGCACGGCCGTCCGTCTAATAGAATTAGCACTTGTAGGTCGTTGCACAGCTTACTGTATTGGAGACACTTGGTAGAGACGCGCATTCACTGTGAGTTCATGTCCCCCTTTTCTCTAACTGTCTTCAGTTTACTTAACTGCGGGGGTGAAATACATGTTACTATGATTTACGAGTACTTTACAACGGTATGTTTAACGTAAGGAGGTGTTATACGATCATGTGAGTGGATAGGAACAACATGGGGCCATTAGTCCTCATGGAGGGACCGAGGGACAGGAGCGGTAGATCTATCTGGGTGTAGCGAGCCCAGCCCCCGGCCAAACTAGAAACGGACCGTGGGGTGACTTTGTCCACATACTTTGCCGTGGCGAAATCTGCTAGGTTTGAGTCTCCCTATTTGCACTTCACATATGTCAGTGGCCTTGCAAACCATTGGTGATCACAAGTCCTCTTACACTGCTACATACCACAACTATTTTTATACTCACAAGTGTTTTACATACTCACTTACACATGAACTCGCTCAACATTATTGTTGATTTTTCAACTCACATGTATTTCAGGAAATTAAAACGGATCTGGCACGGTATGGAACGTTTTCCGCTGCACTTGTCATGAAGTCATCAGGGTTTAGGGGATGTGTCTCTTTCCTGGACAAGACACAGTCCTTAAACCACGTTTATGCTATGTTATAAGTTGTAATGTCTACTGAACAAGGTTATGGTTGTATGTTAAAACAATGGTAATGTGTTTGATTTTCAAAGCTTAATGGATGACTTGCATGGTTTTTAAATTCATATAGCTTGTTATGGTTAAGCTATGGTATTAAGAAGTCACACCAAAATTAACCACGCTTCCGCAAAGCCAGGGTGTGACAGCTTGGTATCAGAGCTCTGATCATAGCGAACTAGGATTCTTTCTCGAGTCTAGACTATGATCACTAGGGCTCTCACGAAAACATTTTTCTGCATACCACTTAAGTCCAGATCCACAACTTTTTACAAACAAATGTTGAGCACATTTTATTAATTATAGGCTCAGCTTGGAGGGCTGAGGATCGGTCTGGAGGATCGAGGTGATTAAGGTAGTTGAGCACGTTGGTTTGTTATAGGATCGATCTGGAGGATCGAGGCTCGGTCTAGGTGACTGAGGTAGTGGGCTAGCAAGGCTAGGAAGAAAAGGCTCAGCTTGGAGGGCTGAGGATCGATCTGGAGGATCGAGGTTTGGTTTAAGTGAAGGATAGAGCAGTCTTGTAGACTGGATGATATTGGCTAGTAAGACTAGGAGGATTATGTGATGCCTTACTTGATGACTTATGTGATTACTTGATTTATGATTGACTATTTGTGCATGTTTGTGTATATGTTACAGACACATGGATTCTGCAGACACTGGTGGTTCAGGCACCACAGGCCCGAGGCCTATCGTTTCAGACGGCGTTGAGTCATCGGAGCACGAGGTTTATACGTCCGACTTCACTAGCACAGATGAGGACGATTTCCAGCCTTTTGCACTACCTGACGGTGCTGGCGAGCTCGCAGATGGTCCTATCGCAGGGGATCTACCACTGGCACTGATCCCTGCTCCTATACCGCTGGCTGCGTACCCAGCTTACGATTTACCCATCGAAGATGAGGAGGATGATATCGATATATTTGACGAGGAGCCTTTCGAGGATGATGCTCAGGGCGAGGCCCTTCCTGCTGCCGATCCCTTATTGATCGCAGACGCACCCGTCGCGGAGTCACCTGTTCACTCCCCAGTCGCGGACTCCTTTGAGTCTGTAGCTTCTGTACCCTCACATGTTCAGAGTGCACAGCACTTCTCTTATGGATCAGATCCTGATCAGGCATCTTCTGTTGCCCCTATCCCCAGTTTCGCTTTTGACCATGATGATGAGGGGGATTCCGATCCTATGTTTCCCCCAGGGTTCGACCCAGATCGTGACTTAGAGTTTGTTCCCATGGACCAGTTTATGGAGGATCCGGCAGACCCTGTTGACCTATTTGATCCTATTGACCCAGATTTTGAGTTTGAGATGGCTTTTGATGACTTCGAGCCTGCCGTTGCCCCTGAGCAGGCAGCCGCTCTAGACCCTATACCAGAGCATGACCTAGTACATGCTGATATCCCTTTTGAGCCTGTTATTGCTGATCTCCCTGTAGATGTTCCTGTGATTGAGGGCGATCATGTTGCTGTTGATCCCATTGTTCCCTTACCCGTTGGTGATGTACCTATTGACCACCCTATAGAGCACTTTGCACCCGTTCACCCTGTTGTTGCTCCCTTATTTGATCCCGCCCCACTAGAGCCCGGACATGCACTGTTCGCGGCACATATGGATCCACCGGATGAGTCCGCACAGCACGGTTGGATACCGGCTGACGAGGATGTTCCATCTTTTCCTCCACAGATTCCTGTTGCACCACATGTTGACTTTTCATTTCAGGTTCCTATGTTTATACCTCCAGCAGGGCCTGGAGAGGGTTCTTCAGCACACCCTGATGGGCATGTACCGATGCCTATCCCTTTTATGCCTCAGACGTCATTTGTTCCACCCGCTGTTGCACCGCTTCACGTGGCACCTTTCGACCCCACTAGCGAGCCATTTCTTTGGGCACCTGGCTCCGGTATGCCACCCACTGACCCCTACCATGCTTTTCACAGGGGACACACTATTGAGGACGTCTTGATGTCCTTTGTCGCACAGCATGAGTCCCACACACAGCGTATCCAGGAGCTCGAGAGAGCTCGGTTGTCACCTTGTCAGAGTCATGGTCAGACACACTCTCCCCTACAGCCGTTTCGACCATTACCTCCAGATATTGCTGCTCGTCTCTTTACACTGGAGCAGCAGGTTGCTTCCATTATTCGTACACAGCGAGCCCAGGAGGAGGACTGGCTCCAGTTACGCCGGTTGTTTTATACTCACTTTCCCCCTCCTCCACCACCATCTGCATAGAGCTCACCAGTTACTGATTAGATAGACAAGGATGAGAAGACGGCGATTGTTGGTTTGCACAGCATTTTGGAGACCACTTTTTGATTTTGACTTTTGACATGTACTTGATGTTGTATTTGACACTGATCTGTTATGATTTTTGGACAGGGGTGATGTAGCCCCTAGTTGATGGATGATTGTATGACACTATGATGTACTGATACACTTACTCTGTGGTCTTGATGTATGGCAATCGCAGTATTCTCATCATATCTGTTTCGCTTGATTACTTATTTGCATTGTTATGGTATGAGATGTGGATGATTGATATATGTGATGTATTGATGACATGAGATATTACGTGCTATTACTATTACTATATACGTACTTTTCGCTATGGCCTGACCAACGTAAACCATCATTTAGAAAATGCCGCCAAGACGCGAACCAAACATGCCAACTAATGAGGCAGAACTCCAGCAGATTATTGCTGCTGCCATAGCACAGTACGCAGCATCTCAGCCAGGAGCAAGCGGAAGTGTTAACCAAGGCAATAACAATCCACCTCACGGTAATACCACGCCATTCGGACCTACCATGAACTAGTTGGAGATTTTAGCGGTGATGCTAATGCCAAACACATGTTATAACATACGTGCAGGATGCACCTACAAGCAGTTCTTAGACTGCAAACCAGTTAACTTCGATGGCACAGGAGGTGCAGTTGCCTTTACCCGCTGGGCTGAGAAAACCGATTCTGTCTTACGCATGAGCAAGTGTGCAGAGGATCAGCAAGTCACATACATTTCAGGGCTGTTTCTAGAAGGAGCCCTATCCTGGTGGAACCTACAGGTACAAACACTAGGCGAAGCTGCCGCCTACGCCCTGACTTGGGCCGAATTGAAAGAACTAATGCGCAAAAAGTACTGTTCACGCGCAGAAATTCAAAGGTTGGAGACTGAATTTTGGCACCTAAAGATGGATGGACCAAAGATTGCAGAATACGTCCAGAGGTTTCACGACTTATCTCAAGTGGTTCCTTACATGGTTACGCCAGAATACAAGCGAATCGAGCGCTTCATTTGGGGTTTGGCTCCCCAAATAATAAGCATGGTAACCTCCTCCAAACCAGCAACTATCACTGAAGCCATCGATTTGAGCGTGGCTCTCACCGAGGAGGCGATTCGTCTAAACAAGTTTGATGAAGTTAAGGCAAAGAAGACAGAGACTCACGTTGAGTCCTCAGGAGATAACAAAAGGAAGTTTTCAAACTTCAAACAAGGCGTCAGTATGGCAGTAAAGAAAGGAAAATCAGCTGGCAGTACCAAGAGAGGAAAAGGGTACCAGGGCACCCAGCCCAAATGCAACAACTGCCAACGCCACCATACTGGCCATTGTAACATGAGAGTTTGTGAATCTTGTGGAAAACCGGGCCACTCAAAGGAATCATGTTGGGCTAGTGCGAGCCGCGGAGGCCAGGGAGGATATGGAAATAGGAATGATAACCGTGGTGGAAATGGAAACCGCCTACAAGGAAATTTTGGAGGAAACAGAAACCGAGGCAACAATGCAAATCAGGCTGGCAATGCCAACCAGAACAACACCCCAGCTGGAAATGGGGATGGAAACGGGCAGAGACTCGGATGCTATAACTGCGGGGAAATCGGGCATTTCAAGAAGAACTGCCCAACGTTGAATCAGGCCCGCGGTAGAGTATTCCAACTCGAAGCTAGGGAAGCACGCCAAGATCCAAATGTTGTTACGGGTACGTTCCCTATCAATCAACGCTATGCATCCGTTTTATTTGATACTGGTGCCGATTATAGCTTCGTATCGTTAGAATTTAAGAATATGCTTGGGTTAGCTGCTAATAAGTTAGACATTCCCTACTCGATCGAATTAGCTAATGGAAAGTTAGTTGGAGCCGACGAAGTAATCAGAGGTTGTGTGATAGAATTTGGAGAACGCGAGTTTACTCTGGATCTACTACCAGTCCAATTAGGAAGCTTCGACGTGGTGGTAGGAATGGATTGGTTATCCGGGAACAAGGCTGAGATAGTATGTCACGAGAAAGTTGTTCGTATCCCAACTGATGATGGTGAGACAATTGTGGTTCACGGAGAGAAGCGTGACACGCCGCTAAGATTTATCAGCTGCTTGAAAGCAAGGAAGTGTTTACAGAAAGGATGTGTTGCTTTTCTGGCACACATCGTAGATAAGAAGGCTGCTGAGCCAACAATCGAAGACATCCCTGTCGTAAGGGAGTATCCAGAAGTCTTCCCAGAAGTCTTACCCGGACTGCCACCTCAGAGGCAAGTGGAGTTTCACATTGACTTAGTTCCAGGCGTCGCGCCTGTGGCTAAGGCACCATACAGACTTGCTCCGTCTGAGATGCAGGAATTGTCGACACAACTTCAAGAGTTGTTAGACAAGGGTTTTATCCGACCAAGCTTCTCGCCTTGGGGAGCTCCGGTCCTGTTTGTCAAGAAGAAGGACGGAAGTTTCCGCATGTGTATTGACTACAGAGAATTGAACAAGCTGACGATCAAGAACAGGTATCCTCTGCCAAGAATCGATGATCTGTTCGACCAACTTCAAGGTTCAAGCTGTTACTCAAAGATCGATCTTCGATCTGGATACCATCAACTAAGGATACAGGAGGAAAGTATCCCGAAAACAGCCTTCCGAACTCGTTATGGACACTACGAGTTCCTCGTTATGCCATTTGGTTTGACAAACGCGCCTGCGGTATTCATGGATCTAATGAATAGGGTTTGCAAGCCATACCTGGACAAGTTCGTGATTGTATTCATCGACGACATCTTGATTTACTCAAAGACGAAGGCTGCACACGAACAACATCTTAGAACCATACTGGAGCTGCTAAAGAAGGAACAGCTGTACGCCAAATTCTCCAAGTGCGAGTTTTGGCTACGCGAAGTCCAGTTTCTTGGACATGTGGTTAATGGGGATGGAATTCATGTTGATCCCGCAAAGATCGAGGCAATCAAAAATTGGGAAACGCCTACAACGCCAACCGAGATTCGACAATTCTTGGGGTTGGCTGGCTACTATCGAAGGTTCATCGAGGATTTCTCGAAAATCGCTCAACCTTTGACGCTCCTCACGCAGAAGGACAAGACGTTTGATTGGGGAATCAAACAGGATGAAGCGTTTCAGATATTGAAGGATAAGCTTTGTAACGCGCCAATCTTAGCTCTACCAGAAGGTACCGACGATTTTGTGGTATACTGCGACGCATCGCGTCAAGGATTGGGCTGTGTGTTGATGCAACTCCAAAAGGTCATTGCTTACGCATCACGCCAACTGAAAGTGCACGAAAAGAATTATACCACACACGATTTAGAGCTTGGCGCAGTGGTTTTTGCTTTAAAGATCTGGAGACACTACCTGTATGGTACGAAGTGCACAATCTTCACAGATCACAAAAGCCTACAGCATATATTCAACCAGAAGGAGTTGAATATGAGGCAAAGACGATGGGTTGAGTTGCTAAACGACTACGACTGCGAGATAAAGTATCACCCAGGGAAGGCGAATGTGGTCGCCGATGCCCTCAGTCGTAAAGAAAGAATCAAGCCCATAAGGGTTAGAGCTTTGGAAATGATTATACGAACCGATCTTCCCTCGCGCATTCGTTCTGTACAAAAGGAAGCTCTCAAGGAGGGAAACCTTGAGGGAGAATATCTCCGTGGAATGGAGAAGCTTTTGGTACCAAACGAGGAAGGAACATTATGTTTTGAGAAAAGGATTTGGGTTCCTCTGTTTGGTGGATTAAGGGAAGTTATTTTCGACGAAGCGCACAAGTCACGGTACTCTATCCACCCTGGATCGGATAAGATGTACCAGGATCTCAAGGATTACTATTGGTGGCCTAGGATGAAAGGCGACGTTGCTGTTTACGTGAGCAAATGTTTAACGTGCGCTAAGGTCAAGGCGGAATACCAGAAGCCTTCGGGACTTCTGCAACAACCTGAGATTCCCAAGTGGAAATGGGAACAAATCTCAATGGATTTTGTTACAAAACTGCCAAGAACGCCAAGAGGCCATGATATGATTTGGGTGATTGTTGACCGCCTAACAAAGTCCGCACACTTTCTGCCAGTCAAGGAGAAAGACAGTACTAGTAAACTTGCGGAAATTTACTTGAGAGAGATCGTAGCACGTCATGGAGTACCTCTCTCGATCATCTCTGATAGAGACGGAAGGTTTGTGTCAAGAATATGGCAATCCTTCCAAGAATCTTTTGGCTCACAATTGAATCTGAGCACTGCGTTCCATCCGCAAACTGACGGCCAGAGCGAGCGAACGATACAAACTTTGGAAGACATGCTGAGGGCATGTGTTATGGATTTGGGCGGTAGCTGGGATAAACACTTACCTTTGGTCGAATTTTCATACAACAACAGCTACCACACCAGTATTGGTGTCGCGCCATTTGAGGCCCTATACGGACGCAAGTGCCGATCACCACTATGTTGGTCTGATGCAGGTGATAGGCAGCTTGCTGGTCCCGAGATCGTCCAAGAGACGACAG
Organism: Helianthus tuberosus; assembly: GCA_030545235.1. Taxonomy (NCBI): domain Eukaryota; kingdom Viridiplantae; phylum Streptophyta; class Magnoliopsida; order Asterales; family Asteraceae; genus Helianthus; species Helianthus tuberosus. The sequence goes on along the minus strand of CM060356.1, from coordinate 88,255,499 downwards.
ACAAGATCGCGCAAATACTTAAACGCATCGAAGCAGCTCGCCACAGACAAAAGGCCTACGCGGATCCAAACCGGAAGCATGTGGATTTTCAAGTTGGAGAAATGGTTTTACTGAAGGTATCACCCTGGAAAGGGGTGGCACGCTTTGGAAAGCGTGGGAAGTTAAATCCGCGCTACATTGGTCCTTTCAGAATTCTGGAAAGAATTGGGACAGTAGCATACAAGTTGGAACTACCTGCTGAACTGAATGGTGTTCACGATACATTTCATGTATCCAATCTGAAGAAAAGTCCAACTCAAGTTGACGTTCCCATTCCTATCGACGAGATTCATATTGACGACACGCTCCACTTCGTTGAAGAACCTGTTGAGGTCACGGATTGGAAAGTTAACAAGACCCGCCGGAGCAGTGTCAAACTCGTCAAAGTACGTTGGAATGCCAGACATGGTCCTGAATTTACCTGGGAACGTGAGGACCGGATGAAAGAGAAATACCCCCACTTATTTCCTAAGAACTCTGCATCTACAAGCAGGACTTAAATTTCGGGACGAAATTTATTTAACGGGGGGAGAATGTGACAACCCGCACTAAACCAGGTATCCGTACAACTTAATTAATGATTAATTACTACTTGATTACTGTGCTTGTTTGAACTAGCTGATGTGACAACTGGCACAAACCGGTAATTTCCGTACACTATAATTATTGCTTAATGACTGCAATTATGAGTTTAATTGTCAGCAATGTCTGAACACATGATTAAACAAGTGAATTCATGCATGTTGTATACTACAAAATATTGCTTTATGCAAAAACGAGAGCGTTGCGTCAGAATAATAGTAAACTCACCGGTAAGACACAATGTGTCAACAGAACTGCAGAAAGCAGTCAGACGTTAGAATTGAGGCCTAGGTGTAGGTCCGACAACAAGAATGCATTAAAACCCAAGAGTACATACAAGGGTTAATGTATATACAATACGAAAGCAAAAATAAGCACTAAAAAGCACCCGAAACGCACTTTAAGTGCAGAATTTATACAAATCAGCAATAATTCAGCATTTAGACATATAAATATTATGCAGAAATGTCGTTTTATTATCCAGAATATTTCCCTAAGTGTTGGGAATTGAAAGAGTACAAGAAAGGTACTTAAACGACACTAAAAAGTGTAATCTAACACTTTAACGAATCGGTATGTAACCGAACAACCGGATATTACCCGGAACACCAAAATAATGCTAGAAGCATTGTTTTTATTTTTCTGAGCCAGTTAGGGTCCCTGAATACCCTAACACCCATTGTAACGCACGACACACCACTAACCGGGTTAACTACACTTAACCTAACTAATAAACCTAACTATTAGTTAGAAATGAACCAAGACCCCCCCCCCCCCCTCTTTGCAAACCGTCCCCAAGTGGGGGGACACACTTGTACTTCATTGATTTTGTTTAATCTTGTATGCCTAGTATCAAGAAGACATAATTTCCATTGGGTAAACATGTGGAAAATTACCTATAAGTTTAACACTAAACCCACTTGATCATTCACTTAACACACACCACCACAAAACTCTCTCTTCCTCTCTCAAAGGCTACGGCCAAGCACCACCCACCTTACATCCACCATTTTCGATTTTGTTCATCATATTCCAAGTATCTACAAGTGATAAGGATCACGTATTAGGAGCCTTGGAGCAAACGGAACGCGAAGGACCTCCTTCTCTAGCTTTTATCCACCTCTTTTGCGCATAGATTCTTCCCTAGCCTCGAGCTAGAGGTATAATGTTTAAAACTCGTATTTGAACTATTTTAGAGTGGTTAAAAGGATTTGTATCGGTTAAATCTCGTTAAAATACAAATTGATGGACAAAAGTCTACTAAAAACACTTAAAGTGGTGGTTAATAGCACATATGTTGTGTAAATGTTGTAGTATTTGAGATTTGTGTTTATCTAGACCCGATCTATGATGTGGTAGCTCAGATCTTCGTTTAACCCGACTTTGTAAGATCATGGATCTTCACATAAGCTCGTTTTTGGTTACTACAAGGGTTAAAAGGCGAAACTCTACCACACTAGAGACATGAACTTGTGTAGAAATATTTTACTTGTGTAAAAGTAATTTAACTTGTACAATGGAGTTTAAAACTAGCAGATCTACGTATCTGCAAGTGGTATTTTTGAAGAACCACACTTTAAAGAAATCACATGTTCTAAACCGGGTCTTACACAAACAAAAGTGGTTTTTGGTGAACAAACAAGTGTATGGATACTTGTGTAACAAGGGTTTTAACAAAGAAATAATTTTCGTAAAAACCGCCTAGAAGTTGTAAAACTTCATACTCTTTAAAAATAAAGTTTTTAAGAAGTTAAACTTATTTTTAAAGATAACAAGACTTACTAAATGTGCTAGTAAGTTACTACACATTTTTGTAAATATTCAAGTTCATGAAATTAGTGATTATTGTTGACGGATATTGTTGATTATTGTTGATGATGATTGTTGGTAATTGTTGTTGATGATTGATAATGATTTAAAAGAAAATAAACACACGTTTTGAAAACGTGGGAAACCTCCATTTTTAGGGGAAACTCTGTCAAAATTTTTATAAATTTTGACACTTAGAAAAATATGAGTTTTGAGAAACTTATCCCCTAAAAATATACCTCAAAACATTAACAAGGTTTCCCTAATTTTTGATGATAAGAAATGGTGATTTCTTGAAGAATAAAAATGGATATTATGTATATATATTTTTGAGAGAAAAATATATATTATTTTATCACCAAATTTTGTGCTAAGTGTATATAGTATGTGTTATACGTGCTAGTGTATTAAGGCTTAAAAATACACTAAATGCTCATGAGGAGTATATACATAAAAATGCACATACAAAATACAAGATACATAATTCGGGTGCAAAGTGCAAAACACAAAAGACTTATATTTATTTTTGGAGAAAATAATATAAGTAAAACACGTAGTTAAAAATGTAGAACATTTTTAACACAAGAATATATACAAAAGAGAGTGACTGTACTTGTGCGACGCAAGTCTAGTGACTAACGTTAAGAAAACGCGTATAGGTTACGACGTTAATTAAGCAAATCCGGTGGAGTTTACGACGCTAGGAACGCAAAGTTGTGAGTTCATGCTCCCCCTTTTCTCTTTAACTGTTTTCAGTTTTTATAACTTCGGGGGTGAAATACATGTACAAAAGTACAATATTTATAAATGGTATGATATAAATACAAGAAGTACACTTGGTGAGAACGAGAACCAAGTGTGACGAAATATAAAATACAAGAAGTACACTTGGTGAGAACGAGAACCAAGTATAAGAGTATGAAAAGCGCATTTGGTGAGACAAGAACCAAGTATAAGGCGCAATGAGAAATGATAACAAGAAACGCGCTTGGTGAGAACGAGAACCAAGTAGGAGGCGTTACGAGAAATAGTGTCACGAATAGGGTTCAGAAGCACCATTAATCAACGTATACATTCAGACCGCAGAACAAAAGGTTAGATCTAACAGGTGCCTGGCAGCCTCACACTCGGTCGGGGCGAGAATCGAGTGGTGCTTTTGTGTCTCAGAATATACCAATTAAATGCCTTAGGTTTGGTAGCTTCCTATGTCGTGCCACATGTTAATGGCTTTGCAACCCATTAACAATCTGATAATTACAGAAATACTGTATTTACATAAAATTCATACCATACAAGAATTGATAAATAACTTGAAGTACGTGGGGTACTCAAGAGAATGAGAATTAAACTTGAGTACGTGGGGTACTCAAGAAGAAATTGAATTATACAGATGTACGTGGTGTACACATGAAACTGAATTTATGAAAACTTGATTTACTCACAAACTATGTTTTCATACAAAGTATACAAACATGAAATACAAAACTGCATGAATTCACACCAACTTTATGTTGACGTTTTTCCAAAAACTCACATGTATTTCAGGTAACTAGGATGGATGTGCGCGTGGTCTAGCTTATGCTCGTGGATGTCGCTTGTGTTTAACTTTGAATAAAGTTGTAAACTTTTAAGACAATGTTTTATGCGACTTAGCGATGTAAACGCTAACGTATGTTTTCAAATTATGGTATTTGAATGTTATTTTACGAGCATGTAGCATGTTTACTCTTCGTATGCAATGAGAACCTTTCATGATCACACCTCGTGCTTCCGCCGCAGAAAGGGGTGTGACAGATTGGTATCAGAGCTGCGATTGTAGTGAACCAGGATTCCTTCTCGAGTCTAGTCTACAATCTCTAGGATCCATTCACGAAAACAATTTTCAAAGAGTTTTCATTGCATAAAACGTCCCGCGACATCCACTACCTGAAACTGTCTACATGAGTCTAGAAAAGACACTACGAGACTTAGAGTGCACTTGAGTAGCACTTGTCATTGACTAGAAATTACTTGCAATTATGTGTGATAATTAGCATGTACTAGAAGTAGAATGTCACAAGTATATGTGACTTTACCTGAAAACAATGGCCTACCTGAAGGAAGAAATACGAGGATGAAACGAACTGTGTGGACTGTGCAAGGAGTTACGTAATTATGGATGCATACATAATTATGGAATTCAGTGCACAAAAATCACAGCAAGTCTTGTCACGTATAGATTCCCTCAGTGCAAGCCTACTAAGTACTCTGCTAGAGTAATAATTGTTTGACGTCACTTATGTGGTATATGCCTGTGTATATATATACTACTACGGCCTAGTATGACGATATCAAACAAATGCCTAAACCTATTGTGTTATGTTCTGTCAGAACATGGCACCCAGGAAAGCTGTGAATGCTTGCAATGACGATCAACCTCCTCCTCCCCCACTGCCAAGAACTGCTGAAGAGCTGAACGCTCTACTGGAGGAAAGGATCTCCGCTGCTATCGCCCAGTACGAGGCGAACCGAACTCAAGACAGTGGAGGACCAAGCAACGCTAGGCGTAATGGGAATGGAGATTCGTCTGGAGGCAATGCAACCCAAGGCTGCACTTTCAAGCAGTTCCTCGACTGCAAGCCGATAAATTATGACGGCACAGGAGGTGCAGTAGCATTTGTGCGCTGGACGGAGAAAACTGAAGCTACGTTCCGCATGAGCAAGTGTACCGCGGATCAACAAGTCACTTTTGCTACTGGGTTATTCGTCGATGAAGCTCTGACTTGGTGGAACCTGCAAGCCCAAACTTTGGGTGATGACGCCGCTTATGGCCTCACTTGGGAGGAACTGAAGGAAAGGATGAGAGAGAAGTACTGCTCTCGTGCTGAACTCCAAAGGCTGGAGACGGAGTTCTGGCACCTGACCATGGAAGGTGCTGACATAAATGGTTACACTCGAAGGTTCCACGATCTGTCTAGAGTACTTCCCTACATGGTGACTCCCGAATTCAAGCGTGTTGAACGCTACATTTGGGGACTGGCCTCAGAGTTTCGTGGCATGGTGACGTCGGCCAAACCACAAACAATCACCGAGGCTGTAACTCTGGCTGTCAGCCTGACTGAAGATTGTGTTCGTATGAAGAAGCTCTCACTAAACCCAACAGAAAATGCCGAGACGCATGCTGAGTCGTCTGGCAACAAGAAAAGGAAACATGCAAACTTGAATCAAGCAACTCGCAACAACAAGGGTTCCAGCAAGAAGCGTGACGCTAACACGTCCCAGGAGGCGAAAACCCATGCAACCAAAGCATACCAAGGCTCCATGCCTAGATGCCAAAAGTGTAAGTATCATCATGATGGAGCTTGTCGCATTCCAAGGTGCGACAAATGTGGTAAATTGGGTCATCAAACGGAAGACTGTTGGGGAAAAGGAAAGAACCGAAGTGGAAACGGTGCTGGTAACAAAAATGGTAACGGGAAAGGGCAGAACCAAGGATGCTTCAAGTGTGGAAGCAATGATCATTTCATGAAGAACTGCCCAGAGAGAAACAACGCTCCGGCTCGAGCCTTTGTGATTGGAGCAAGAGACGCACGCGAGGACCCTAACGTGGTCACCGGTACGTTTCTCATTAACAATCACTTTGCATCCATATTATTCGACACTGGAGCCGATTATAGCTTCATGTATGTGGAATTTAAACGCATACTCGGAATAGAATCTAGTAGATTAGAAATTCCTTATTCCATAGAACTAGCCAATGGTAAACTTGTTGAATCAAGCGAAGTTGTTAGAGGCTGCACGCTAGAACTTGGTGAACGAAAATTTAGCATCGACCTCTTACCTATTCAATTAGGTAGCTTCGATGTAGTGGTCGGAATGGACTGGTTGTCCAAGAACAAAGCGGAAGTCATTTGTCATGAGAAAATCATTCGCATCCCACTGGCGAATGATGAAACCCTCATAGTACATGGAGAAAGACGAAACGCGCCTCTACGAATCATCAGTTGTATGAAGGCACAGAAGTGCTTGAGGAAAGGATGTGTTGCTTTCCTAGCACACGTTATAGACAAGAAGGCTGAGGAGCCGAAACTCGAAGACATTCCTGTGGTGAAGGAATTTACTGATGTGTTCCCGGAAGACCTGCCAGGACTACCTCCGCAACGACAAGTCGAATTCCGTATAGACTTGGTTCCAGGAGCTGCTCCTGTAGCCAAGGCACCCTATCGACTTGCGCCATCCGAGATGCAAGAGTTAACTACACAACTCCAGGAGTTGTTGGATAAAGGATTCATAAGGCCAAGCTTCTCACCCTGGGGAGCTCCGGTATTATTCGTGAAGAAGAAGGATGGAACACTGCGGATGTGTATCGATTATAGGGAACTGAACAAGCTCACGATCAAGAATCGGTATCCACTACCGAGGATTGATGACTTATTTGATCAACTGCAAGGATCAAGCTACTAGTCCAAGATCGACCTTCGATCTGGATACCATCAGCTGAGAATCCAAGATGAAAGCGTGCCAAAGACTGCATTTAGAACACGCTATGGGCACTACGAATTTCTTGTGATGCCGTTTGGACTGACGAATGCACCAGCGGTCTTTATGGATCTAATGAACCGCGTGTGCAAACCATATCTCGATAAATTCGTGATTGTATTTATCGATGATATCCTGATTTACTCGCGAACGAAAGAAGAACATGAGCAACATCTCAGAACCATCTTGGAGCTACTGAAGAAAGAGAAACTTTATGCAAAGTTCTCGAAATGCGAATTCTGGATTCGCGAAGTACAATTTCTTGGTCACGTGGTGAATGAGAAAGGCATTCATGTAGACCCGTCCAAGATAGAAGCAATAAAGAATTGGGAAGCTCCCAAGACCCCAACTGAAGTTCGTCAATTTTTGGGTTTAGCGGGCTATTACCGGCGATTCATCGAGAATTTCCCAAAAATAGCTCAACCGCTAATGACCCTTACACAGAAGGACATGAAATACGACTGGGGTCACAAACAAGAAGAAGCCTTCCAGTTACTTAAGAGCAAGCTATGCGATGCACCGATACTATCATTACCCGAAGGCACTGAAGGCTTCGTGGTATACTGCGACGCCTCACGACAAGGCTTGGGTTGCGTGCTCATGCAACGCCAAAAAGTCATCGCTTATGCTTCAAGACAACTGAAGGTTCACGAGAGAAATTATACCACTCACGACCTGGAGCTGGGTGCAGTGGTATTCGCCTTGAAGATTTGGCGACATTATCTATATGGTACTCGATGTACAATCTTCACAGATCACAAAAGCTTACAACACATATTTGATCAGAAGGAATTGAATATGCGCCAGCGACGTTGGGTCGAGCTGCTGAATGATTATGACTGTGAGATTAAGTACCATCCTGGAAAGGCGAACGTTGTAGCAGACGCGTTGAGCCGAAAAGAAAGGGTTAAGACCCTAAGGGTTCGAGCATTGGAAATGACGATTCGAACGAACCTCACCGCACGCATTCGAGATGCACAACAAGAAGCTCTTAAAGAAGAGAACCGTAAAGCTGAATACCTACGGGGTATGCTGAAATACATGGTGCCAAATGAAGAGGGAGCCTTATACTTTAAGAAGCGCATTTGGGTTCCACTCTATGGTGGCCTACGAGAAGTCATCCTTGATGAAGCGCATAAATCGAGATACTCGATCCATCCAGGATCAGACAAAATGTATCAAGATTTGAAAGGATATTATTGGTGGCCGAGACTCAAAAGCGACGTTGCTGTGTATGTTGGAAAATGCCTAACCTGTGCCAAGGTTAAGGCAGAATATCAGAAACCGTCTGGCCTCCTACAACAACCAGAAATTCCCGTATGGAAGTGGGAACAAATCTCGATGGACTTCATAACGAAATTACCCAGGACCCCGAGAGGGCACGATATGATATGGGTAATAGTTGATCGATTGACGAAGTCTGCGCACTTCCTACCGATCCGAGAAAAAGACAGCACTGGAAAGCTTGCTGAGATATACCTAAGAGAAATTGTGGCACGTCATGGAGTGCCAATCTCAATCATTTCAGACAGAGATGGACGCTTTGTCTCAAGAATCTGGCAATCATTTCAGGAAGCCTTTGGATCTCAGTTAGATCTAAGCACGGCATTCCATCCACAAACAGACGGCCAGAGCGAACGGACTATACAAACATTAGAAGATATGCTTCGCGCATGTGTCATGGATCTAGGCGGCAGCTGGGATACTCATCTACCTTTAGTTGAGTTTTCCTACAATAACAGCTATCATACAAGCATAAAAGCCGCACCGTTCGAAGCTCTGTATGGCCGCAAATGCCGATCGCCCTTATGTTGGGCAGATGCCGGAGATAAACGTATGGTTGGTCCGGAACTTGTACAAGAGACAACCGACAAGATTGCGCAGATCCGAGAACGCATTAAGGCGGCTCGAGAGCGACAAAAGAGCTACGCGGATCCAAATAGAAAATCGGTAGATTTCAAGGTGGGAGACAAAGTGTTGTTAAAAGTCTCACCATGGAAGGGCGTAGTCAGATTTGGAAAGCGTGGAAAGTTGAATCCACGATACATCGGACCATTCAGGATATTGAGAAGAATTGGTACCGTGGCATACAAGTTGGAGTTACCGGCAGAACTTAATGGAGTACATGATACGTTTCATGTATCCAACCTGAAGAAGAGTCCAACGCAAGAAAACGTGACCATCCCGTTGGATGAAGTACATATTGATGAAGCCCTCCGATTTACAGAACAACCCGTTGAGGTTACTGACTGGAAAGTCAACAAGACCAGGAGGAGCAGTGTGAAACTTGTCAAAGTACGTTGGAGCTCTAAGCACGGACCCGAGTACACATGGGAACGTGAAGACCAGTTCAAGAAAAAGTATCCCCACCTATTAAAGAAGACTCCAGCGAGAGTTAGTTCAGTCTGAATTTCGGGACGAAATTCTTTTAACGGGGGGAGACTGTGACAACTGGCACAAACCGGTAATTTCCGTACACTATAATTATTGCTTAATGACTGCAATTATGAGTTTAATTGTCAGCAATGTCTGAACACATGATTAAACAAGTGAATTCATGCATGTTGTATACTACAAAATATTGCTTTATGCAAAAACGAGAGCGTTGCGTCAGAATAATAGTAAACTCACCGGTAAGACACAATGTGTCAACAGAACTGCAGAAAGCAGTCAGACGTTAGAATTGAGGCCTAGGTGTAGGTCCGACAACAAGAATGCATTAAAACCCAAGAGTGCATACAAGGGTTAATGTATATACAATACGAAAGCAAAAATAAGCACTAAAAAGCACCCGAAACGCACTTTAAGTGCAGAATTTATACAAATCAGCAATAATTCAGCATTTAGACATATAAATATTATGCAGAAATGTCGTTTTATTATCCAGAATATTTCCCTAAGTGTTGGGAATTGAAAGAGTACAAGAAAGGTACTTAAACGACACTAAAAAGTGTAATCTAACACTTTAACGAATCGGTATGTAACCGAACAACCGGATATTACCCGGAACACCAAAATAATGCTAGAAGCATTGTTTTTATTTTTCTGAGCCAGTTAGGGTCCCTGAATACCCTAACACCCATTGTAACGCACGACACACCACTAACCGGGTTAACTACACTTAACCTAACTAATAAACCTAACTATTAGTTAGAAATGAACCAAGACCCCCCCCCCCTCTTTGCAAACCGTCCCCAAGTGGGGGGACACACTTGTACTTCATTGATTTTGTTTAATCTTGTATGCCTAGTATCAAGAAGACATAATTTCCATTGGGTAAACATGTGGAAAATTACCTATAAGTTTAACACTAAACCCACTTGATCATTCACTTAACACACACCACCACAAAACTCTCTCTTCCTCTCTCAAAGGCTACGGCCAAGCACCACCCACCTTACATCCACCATTTTCGATTTTGTTCATCATATTCCAAGTATCTACAAGTGATAAGGATCACGTATTAGGAGCCTTGGAGCAAACGGAACGCGAAGGACCTCCTTCTCTAGCTTTTATCCACCTCTTTTGCGCATAGATTCTTCCCTAGCCTCGAGCTAGAGGTATAATGTTTAAAACTCGTATTTGAACTATTTTAGAGTGGTTAAAAGGATTTGTATCGGTTAAATCTCGTTAAAATACAAATTGATGGACAAAAGTCTACTAAAAACACTTAAAGTGGTGGTTAATAGCACATATGTTGTGTAAATGTTGTAGTATTTGAGATTTGTGTTTATCTAGACCCGATCTATGATGTGGTAGCTCAGATCTTCGTTTAACCCGACTTTGTAAGATCATGGATCTTCACATAAGCTCGTTTTTGGTTACTACAAGGGTTAAAAGGCGAAACTCTACCACACTAGAGACATGAACTTGTGTAGAAATATTTTACTTGTGTAAAAGTAATTTAACTTGTACAATGGAGTTTAAAACTAGCAGATCTACGTATCTGCAAGTGGTATTTTTGAAGAACCACACTTTAAAGAAATCACATGTTCTAAACCGGGTCTTACACAAACAAAAGTGGTTTTTGGTGAACAAACAAGTGTATGGATACTTGTGTAACAAGGGTTTTAACAAAGAAATAATTTTCGTAAAAACCGCCTAGAAGTTGTAAAACTTCATACTCTTTAAAAATAAAGTTTTTAAGAAGTTAAACTTATTTTTAAAGATAACAAGACTTACTAAATGTGCTAGTAAGTTACTACACATTTTTGTAAATATTCAAGTTCATGAAATTAGTGATTATTGTTGACGGATATTGTTGATTATTGTTGATGATGATTGTTGGTAATTGTTGTTGATGATTGATAATGATTTAAAAGAAAATAAACACACGTTTTGAAAACGTGGGAAACCTCCATTTTTAGGGGAAACTCTGTCAAAATTTTTATAAATTTTGACACTTAGAAAAATATGAGTTTTGAGAAACTTATCCCCTAAAAATATACCTCAAAACATTAACAAGGTTTCCCTAATTTTTGATGATAAGAAATGGTGATTTCTTGAAGAATAAAAATGGATATTATGTATATATATTTTTGAGAGAAAAATATATATTATTTTATCACCAAATTTTGTGCTAAGTGTATATAGTATGTGTTATACGTGCTAGTGTATTAAGGCTTAAAAATACACTAAATGCTCATGAGGAGTATATACATAAAAATGCACATACAAAATACAAGATACATAATTCGGGTGCAAAGTGCAAAACACAAAAGACTTATATTTATTTTTGGAGAAAATAATATAAGTAAAACACGTAGTTAAAAATGTAGAACATTTTTAACACAAGAATATATACAAAAGAGAGTGACTGTACTTGTGCGACGCAAGTCTAGTGACTAACGTTAAGAAAACGCGTATAGGTTACGACGTTAATTAAGCAAATCCGGTGGAGTTTACGACGCTAGGAACGCAAAGTTGTGAGTTCATGCTCCCCCTTTTCTCTTTAACTGTTTTCAGTTTTTATAACTTCGGGGGTGAAATACATGTACAAAAGTACAATATTTATAAATGGTATGATATAAATACAAGAAGTACACTTGGTGAGAACGAGAACCAAGTGTGACGAAATATAAAATACAAGAAGTACACTTGGTGAGAACGAGAACCAAGTATAAGAGTATGAAAAGCGCATTTGGTGAGACAAGAACCAAGTATAAGGCGCAATGAGAAATGATAACAAGAAACGCGCTTGGTGAGAACGAGAACCAAGTAGGAGGCGTTACGAGAAATAGTGTCACGAATAGGGTTCAGAAGCACCATTAATCAACGTATACATTCAGACCGCAGAACAAAAGGTTAGATCTAACAGGTGCCTGGCAGCCTCACACTCGGTCGGGGCGAGAATCGAGTGGTGCTTTTGTGTCTCAGAATATACCAATTAAATGCCTTAGGTTTGGTAGCTTCCTATGTCGTGCCACATGTTAATGGCTTTGCAACCCATTAACAATCTGATAATTACAGAAATACTGTATTTACATAAAATTCATACCATACAAGAATTGATAAATAACTTGAAGTACGTGGGGTACTCAAGAGAATGAGAATTAAACTTGAGTACGTGGGGTACTCAAGAAGAAATTGAATTATACAGATGTACGTGGTGTACACATGAAACTGAATTTATGAAAACTTGATTTACTCACAAACTATGTTTTCATACAAAGTATACAAACATGAAATACAAAACTGCATGAATTCACACCAACTTTATGTTGACGTTTTTCCAAAAACTCACATGTATTTCAGGTAACTAGGATGGATGTGCGCGTGGTCTAGCTTATGCTCGTGGATGTCGCTTGTGTTTAACTTTGAATAAAGTTGTAAACTTTTAAGACAATGTTTTATGCGACTTAGCGATGTAAACGCTAACGTATGTTTTCAAATTATGGTATTTGAATGTTATTTTACGAGCATGTAGCATGTTTACTCTTCGTATGCAATGAGAACCTTTCATGATCACACCTCGTGCTTCCGCCGCAGAAAGGGGTGTGACAGCTGATAAACTGCTACCTGCATACTGATACATGCACTTACTTGCATCATACTTTATTTGCTGTCACTACATTAATTACATACTGAACCCTAGTGACAAACATGATGCACAAAAAGCACAGTAGCACTAAACGGATACACGGCGAACATGCTGATATGACCAGCATCAGGCAGACACTGCCTCTAAGGCCTGTTAAGAGCCTCATATATTTTGGCTACAGTGGTAGTGAGTGTAGGGATATAAGGGTTGTGGTACCGCGTCTCTAGGGATAAGATACACTGATTCGGATGTGCCAAAAACGTACTTTAAGTACCAAACACAGCACTTTAATAATTAATCCAGCTTCTAGCTGACTAGTAAAGTGCCAGAACATGAGAAAATAACACTAGACACTTTCTAAAGTGTCGGGAAAACAAATTGTGTCACTAAAAGTAACAATAACGACACTTTAAAGCTTTTGTAACGCTTTAACGGATTACTATCCAACCGGACACCCGGACTTTACCCGGAACACGAAAATATTAATATTTTCACTATTTATATTTTTCTGAGCCAGTTAGGGTCTCTGATTACCCTAACACCCGTTAAAACACACTACATACTACTAACTAAGTTAAACACCTATATTACTTAACTTAACTAATCACTCCCTAACCACCTAGTTAAAATCGAACCAAGGGACCCCTCCCCCCAACCGAATCGGTCACCTAGGGGACACCCCCATGTACTTGTTGATTGAGCAAATCATCTTGGTTTAGTATCTAGGTGACATATTGTCCAATGGATAATCACATCCTAAAATGTCTATAAGTTAACACTAATCACTCAAGAACATTATCACTAAACCACAACACAAGATCAACTCTCTCTTGCTCCCTCCTATTCTCGGCCGAACACCCCACCACCCACCACCATACCTTCGGCTCTTGATCACTACATTCCATCATCATACACACTTCACAAGTCGCATATTAGGAGCCTCGGAGCAAGCGGAACATGAAGGACCTCTACCGTTAGCTTTTATCCACGCATTTTTCATCAAAGATCTTCCCTAGCCTTGAGCTAGAGGTATAACATTTAAAACTTGTTTTTACACTCATCTAAAGTGGTTAAAAGGAATATTGTCGGTTAAATATCGTTAACTTATGTTTTGATGCATTAAAGTCTAGTAAAAACATCAAAAATGGTGGTTAATAGCTTGTAACTTGTGTAAAAGTTGTAGGACTTGAAATATGTGGTTATTGAGACCCGATCTATGATGTGGTAGCTCGGATCGCCGTTTAACCCGACTTTGTAAGATCATGGATCTTCACATAAGCTCGTTTTTGTTTAACACGAGGGTTAAAAAGTGAAACTCTACCACACAAGATACATGAACTTGTGTAAAAATATGTTACTTGTGTAAAAGTGATTTAACCGGTACAATGGTGTTTAAAACTAGCGGATCTACGTATCTGCAAGTGGTATTTTTGAAGAACCACACATTTAAGAAACCATGTATTTTAAAGAAAGGATCTTACACTAACAAACATGATTTTATAAACCACAAGTGTGTAGACACTTGTGAAATGAAAAGATCCGACAAATAACTATTTTTGGGAAAAATGACTAGAAGTTGTAAAGACGGATTTCTCTAAACACGAGGTTTTTACAAGATTAAAGTTACTTTATATAAAGATCTACATATATAAAGGGGATTTACACTATAGATTCGGAAAAACTGCAAGTTCATGCGATTATGCGATTTACATACTTGTCGACTAGTTTGATGTGTCGGAAATTGTTTGATTGATTAAAGAAGTTGTTGAATTGATTTGTTAAAAGAAAATGATACGCTTGAAAGCGTGGCCACCTCCAGTTACAGAGGAAACTCTGGCGAAATTTTCTAAAAACCTAACACTTAGAATTATTCACACAACAAGTGTTAGAACTATTTTTGGACATATTTTCGAAACATAAATTTCGCCAGCACTATATTTTTCTAAATATTCGGAGGTGGGACTTTCACAAAGATTAACGTGATAAATATATTCTGTCACAACACTGTTTATGATTATTTTGTGAAATACATAAATATTATTTTAGAGTGAAAATAATATTTACAAGCGTTAATGATTCCAAAACTTTACGAACGCTTCCACAAACATATAAGTTACACCGGTAATTACATTACCACAAGATTGATAAAACGTAACTTACGCACATGTATTGTATCCCCCATCCTTGGGAAGAAGAATAACTACCAAGTGTATACGGAACATAAACACGAAATAGTTGTCTAACTATTTCCCAAAGACATAAACTGTAAAGCTAAGGCACGGCCGTCCGTCTAATAGAATTAGCACTTGTAGGTCGTTGCACAGCTTACTGTATTGGAGACACTTGGTAGAGACGCGCATTCACTGTGAGTTCATGTCCCCCTTTTCTCTAACTGTTTTCAGTTTACTTAACTGTGGGGGTGAAATACATGTTACTATGATTTACGAGTACTTTACAACGGTATGTTTAACGTAAGGAGGTGTTATACGATCATGTGAGTGGATAGGAACAACATGGGGCCATTAGTCCTCATGGAGGGACCGAGGGACAGGAGCGGTAGATCTATCTGGGTGTAGCGAGCCCAGCCCCCGGCCAAACTAGAAACGGACCGTGGGGTGACTTTGTCCACATACTTTGCCGTGGCGAAATCTGCTAGGTTTGAGTCTCCCTATTTGCACTTCACATATGTCAGTGGCCTTGCAAACCATTGGTGATCACAAGTCCTCTTACACTGCTACATACCACAACTATTTTTATACTCACAAGTGTTTTACATACTCACTTACACATGAACTCGCTCAACATTATTGTTGATTTTTCAACTCACATGTATTTCAGGAAATTAAAACGGATCTGGCACGGTATGGAACGTTTTCCGCTGCACTTGTCATGAAGTCATCAGGGTTTAGGGGATGTGTCTCTTTCCTGGACAAGACACAGTCCTTAAACCACGTTTATGCTATGTTATAAGTTGTAATGTCTACTGAACAAGGTTATGGTTGTATGTTAAAACAATGGTAATGTGTTTGATTTTCAAAGCTTAATGGATGACTTGCATGGTTTTTAAATTCATATAGCTTGTTATGGTTAAGCTATGGTATTAAGAAGTCACACCAAAATTAACCACGCTTCCGCAAAGCCAGGGTGTGACATCCTTGTTTATCCTGTTTTGAGGATCCTGTTAATCTATCCTGGATCCTCTTGTCATCCTCTAGGCGGATGAACCTAAGGGCCCTGGTTCTTACTTCATCAAGATTCCTGCAAGGGGTCATAACAAGATCATCATAGAATAATGAATCCCTAAGCAATCCTATTTTAAAGGCTTCTACAGCCGTAGCAATATCCAAGTTAGGAATGTCCAAGGATTCTTTACTAAACTTAGTGATGTAATCTCTAAGTGATTCATTTTGACCTTGAGTTACCCTATATAAATCACTAGTCAATCGTTCAAATTTTCTACTACAAGAGAATTGACTATTGAACAAGTTAACTAGATTAGCAAATGAAGTAATAGAGTAAGGGGGAAGACTTAGCAGCCATTTAAGAGCAGATCCTGTGAGTGTGGATCCAAATCCCTTGCATAGACATGCTTCTTTTAACCTTTCAGGAATTGGATTGATCTCCATCCTCTCCCTGTATTGAGCTACATGCTCCTCTGGATCCGTTGAACCATCATACAGTTTCATGGATGGTATTTGGAATCTTTTGGGTATCTCAGCATCACATAAGGGTGGTGCAAAACGAGATATCCTATGGCTACCGTCTGCAATTTCAGGAATGGGTTTAACCACTCCTGGAACACTGGATATCATATCCTTGAGCTTCTGTAACTCCCTGGCCATAGCCTGATTGATACATGTATCCTGCATTAAGCCATGGTTAGTGTTGTATGAATTATTAAACGTGTTACCTCCCACAGGATTCGTGTTTGGAATTCCAGATGTGTATCCATATTGGCGGGATTCTGGTATGATCGAAGGACCAGATGAAGCAATGGTTTGCATTGGTATGAAGTCTCCTTGATGAACATCCGAGCTCTGAGGCTGCATACTTCTCAAGAATCCTTGATCCTGAAAGATGTTGGATCCTTGAGACTGAGAGGATCCTTGAATCTTAAAGGATCCTGGGACCTGGGAGGATCCTTGGACTTGGGAGGATCCTTGGACCTGGGAGGATCCTTGGACTGCATGCATTCCCAAATATCCTCCTGAGCTGAAGGATCCTTGATGCTGAATAGAGGATCCCGATGGCTGAAAATAGGATCCCTGAGGCTGGTAGTGAGAGCCAAATGCCTGACTCATTGTTGTTGTTCCATGACGTCTTCCTGGTAATTCACCCAAGTATTGCACATCCGGAGCTGCTGAGTGCTGGGAAGTTATGACTGGAGTGTCGAAGTTCAGCGACCTTGGCATCAGAGGAGAGTGATCCTCCACTGATTTCTTCTGTTTCTTGATCTCAGCGATCTCCCGGAGGATCCTTTCGTTGGTTTGTCCTGCTCTTGTGCGTGATTCCTCATCTGCAAAATCAGAGCATAAAGATCATTAGTAGTAGGATTAGTTGAAACAGAAGAAGTTGGTGGTTTTTGGAAAATGGGGGTTTGTTTCTTCGCAGCATTCTCCGCATTCTTCTGGGCTCCAGAAGGTGGTGGAGACAAAGAAGGAACGTCTTGTGAATAACTGAATGAGGGCATTAAGCTTGAAGCGTTCTTCACTGAGGAAGCCATCTGCTTCGTTGTAATGAACCGAAATGACCAGAAAAGTATGAATTTTCTTAGGAATGAAGCACCAATTGCCCCACGGTGGGCGCCAAACTGTTTTGGTCAAAAATCAAGCAATGATAATGCAACCAAACTTTCTGTTGTGAGGTATGATGCTTGAATTGATGAACAACAATAAGGATCACTCAGAAATGTAATGAACAAGTGACACAAAGATTTATACGAGGAAAAAGCCCTTGATCAATGAATGATCTCCGGCATAAAAAACCTCGGGTGATGGAAACTACCGATCACCAACTCAGATTAAACAAGAAATGTATTACAACTTCGGATGATAGCGAGCTAATTACAAGGATCACTATAGTGTATTGTGTAAAAAAGTGTGTAATTGCCAAGTGAATTATCGAGAGCTGGTGAGAGCAGTTGTAAGAGTGTGTGTCAGCCAAAAATAGCCAAGTGTTTCTATATAGCTCGCTACCCCGTTTAAAAATGGAAAAATATCTAAGCTAACAAACATTCCGCATTTCAAGCAAGTCCTCCACGAACTCCATAACGTCCACTTTAGTTAAGCACGTGCGGAATAAGCCATGGAATATGCTCCAGGAATATCGCCAAGACCAAGTCCAAGCTTGTACTCCTGCAAAACAATACCATATTCAAAGTAGACAATCGTTAGTATAAGGATCCTTAAGATGATCCATGATCCTGATCCTGCATTACTTATGAGGATCACCAATTCAAACAGAAGTAAGGATCACTAAACCCAACAGTAATTGAGGATCACTGATCATTGGGAAATCCTCCCCTAACAATCGCCACCTGCTAGTGCTTTCGAACCAACCTTTGAGACAGTAGCGGAAGATGAGTATGAACTCGTCATTACCCGCAATCTGATTAGAAACATTGCGGCTGTCAGTGCAATTGTATTTGGAACCTTGCTGGTGCTTTATGTTCATCAATTGGACATGAAATGATAATCCCTCTCTTGTAGGGTGGTTCATGTTCGTTAATTGGACATCTATTTTCAAGGTTTTAAGCTTTGTTCTACGGTTACCCTTTTGATGTTGATGTCCTAGTTTGAGTGCTTGGTTCAAGCTTCTTTGTGATAGTACAAGTCGCGCATCTCAAAAAATGTAAGGTCTTGTTGTGAATACTATGGGTAGATAAACAAGATCATAAGTAGACTTGTTATCCCTAGTGTCGATCGTGTGAACACACTGGGCAGATAAACAAAGTCCTAAGCAGACTTGTTACCACCATTGTTGGGCTTGCTGTTCTCAAGTTCACAATGATTATCAAGAGTCTGCATGAACAGCTTCGGAGACTTGGGTTCAAGCTGCTTCATGTTCATGAACTAGTCGTTCGTTTGAGTGTTCATTTAAATAAATGGGATTTATTTAAAAGTAAAAAGAAGACTGAAACCAGTTGTTCTTGATTAGCAGCCTACGAGTCGTTGCCGGGCGCATTTGGGTCGGCGCGGATATGTGGTCCACCACTTTTCGTGTGGTCGAAGTGGAACTTTGTGTGGACCGCGCGGTGTTCGTTACTTAAAAAACGGGATTTATTTAAAAGTAAAGAACACTGAAATGGGTTCATCTTGCTGTATGGGACCGTGATGCGCCTGCCGGCGCAGTTGGTCCTATTGTAGCGTTGTGGTCCACCATCTTGTATGTTGTACAAGCAAGGCTATTGGTGTGGTCCGTGGATGAAGTTGGTGATGGTTTATATTTCTCATAGCCACTGTTTCGATAGTTAAAATCCGGTCGCGACTTCGCACGCGGTTGGAATTTCCCATAGCCACCATTCCCGTAAGTATAAATCGATCATGGCTGCGGCTACGTTTCCCGGTTCCTAAAACGACATGCGGTCGTGCTTGCGGTATGTGTTACCATGGAAACCGCACGACACAGGTTTTGAGAAATCTTGGTTATTTTGT
This sequence comes from Helianthus tuberosus, assembly GCA_030545235.1. NCBI lineage: Eukaryota > Viridiplantae > Streptophyta > Magnoliopsida > Asterales > Asteraceae > Helianthus > Helianthus tuberosus. The sequence goes on along the minus strand of CM060356.1, from coordinate 88,235,858 downwards.
CGTTTAGCGTGGACGTAGGTAATCGCAGGCAGAAGTTGGTGGAAGTTGGTAGGATTTAGCTGGCGAAAAGCTGATACGACGGCGACTGCTGCATTGCCTGAGGCATTAAATGCACTGTAGCAACGGTTCTGTTGTGTCAGGCGCGTGAGTTGCTACGCGCGCGTGGTAACCGTCATAGAACCGTCGCCTGCCAGTTGGCGGTCTATGATTCGCGCAGAAACCGCACCTTTCTGCGGTGACGTCGGCGCCAATGATTAAACAGTGGTTAATCGAGAGGTTAGTTCACTAGTCTCGTCGAGTAGGTTTAATCTCTTCTTTCCTCGATCAATGGTCGGTTCGTCCTCTAATCCGTCTCCTACACAAGGAAACACACCGTGACTCGTGACAAGCAGGATGGGGTGGGGGTGGCTCCCTGTTACCACTCTCCGGCGTGAGAATAAGTATTTGCTTGTGAGCAAGATAAGTATTTAAGTTGTATGTGTGAGAGAGCAGATTAGCATTACCTCAAATCTGGTTCGGGATGGGGATTTATAGCCGAAGAGTGAAGGAGAAGGGCCACAGGGCCGCTAGATGGGCCTAGGGCCCGACTGACAACGCGTAGCCTTTTTGTAGGTGTGTCAGGAGTGCAGTTCACGGGAGTGTTGGACACATCCGGAGGTGCTGCCACGTCCTGCTAGTGTTGTCAGTTTGGCTACCAGCTTTTATGCATGTGGGCTGGGCGGCTGCGCATTGGGCGTTCAACTGACCGCTGCTGTCAGTGCCCGAGCAGACCACTTGTTGGTTTGGTTACTGAAGTCAAAGTGTCAGTTCCACTTGTATTGACAATAGGATGCGGTTTTGGACCGAATCGCTATGTGCGGTTACCGTAGTGATTACCGCAGCCCTTGTAGATGAAAATAACCATTTTCATACACAAGGTGAATCTTCTCATCTTTCCCCGAGTGGGAAAGCAAACCGGGTCCGCGCGTGTCCGCACGAACGTGGATGAATCCTTGTCAGTAGGGGTAATGAGCCGGGTAATGGTTACTCGCGCCCAAGCCTGGTGCTGGATTTGGGACCACACCCCTTCAAGTTCTTGGTTGGTTGTAGATTGAAGCATTGGTAATATTATTTTAATTGATGATATGTCGGCTTCAACTTCTTTAACTGAGTCATCTTGAACATGTGTTCCATCACAATCAACTTTTAATATTGTTACAGTATAAGACTAGAGCAATTAAATTTAGTAGCAACATTGTTATAGTATAAGACTATAAGGCTAGAGCAATTAAATTTATCAGCAACAAATTAAACTACATGCAAATTTTAAAGTAAATATTACATTCTTTGTTCTTTATTGATAACATTTATTGTCCATGCGTTCTTTAGAGCAGAAAACTTATTAAACCCAAAGGTTAGCAACTAGATGTATTTCCACTTCTTGACATTTGATCTCAATTTCTTTTCGTAAAGTCTCACGTGTGTACCCTGTTCAGCTTCATCTTTTTCACTATGCTCAGCAATTGTATCTTCCCTTGTAACATTGTCAAAATATATACTTTTTAGTACTAATAATTAGAGTTAAATGCCCGGATAATCCCTATGGTTTGCCCTTTTTCACCTTTAGTCCCTAGCTTTCTAAAATTACAGTTATAGTCCCTAACTTATGCAATTTCGTTCCCGGATAGTCCCTAGGCCTAACATCAGTTAGTTTTCTTAGATAAGAGGATGTGAAATGACAAAAATACCCTTACTATAAAACAAAATAATTTATGTGGGACCCACCACCTACCCACCCACTTTTTCTTCCCCATTTTTCATCACCACCACTGTTTTGGTCAAAAAATACCGAAGCAATTAAGTGATCAAATTAGTTAAGTGAGATAGTGTGCTAGAAGTATTTGAAAATATATGCTGATTAAGTTGTTAAGAAAAACAGTTTTCAGGATACGGCTCAGGATATCGAGTTGTATCTATGATCAAACAATGAGCGAAAAGGTAAAGGGTGACACGAGATGTACGAGGAAAGCCCTTGATCAATCTAGATCGCCGGCACAAAACCTCGGGAGCTGACAATCGCAGCTGCCTTGTTCTTCTTATTACTTCAAATGTCAGGATACAGTGCAGGATATGATGCGGATGGACTAGGTGTTACAATGTGATTTGAATACAAGTGTAAGTGTATTGTGAGTGATTACAGCTAGAGAGCAAGAGTGTTCGTGAGATTGTGTGTGTTCTTATCTAATCCGATCAATCCTATTTATAGTAAAAGAAAGCTAACTAACTAGCCTATAATCCTGGGATAAAACGAATATTCCCTTTGTGAACGTTGTAGTCCACGTCTTCCGGCTTCAACGTTCCTATTCCAACAGATTAGCCCGAGTCTTAGGGAGAAGAAGTCCACTCGAACGTTATAGACTTGCTTCATTAATCTGCACGTGAATTAATTAGTCACTACCAGGATACTGCATCAGGATGTTACCAATATCCTGATTCGGTATCCTGATCACAACAAAAGGAACATAGTCAGAATATTATTCAGGATATATAAGCGGAAAATCACCCATAACAATTGTCCCCAAAATATATCTGTTGGTATACCAATTCCAACAAATATATTTTAAAACTTATCTCGTGAATCGAGGACATTATGTTGAAGTGACAGTTGAAATGACAAGCCGCAACTTCCAACGCGTTACTTACTCATCACCCCCCCTATGTTTAGCTTATTTTTTATTCAAGCCTTTAACGCCATAATTATTCCATTCCAGGTAGTTCCTTCTTCTTTCCTCTCTATTTTCTTTTGTTTTCATCCATTTCTCAGTTGAAATTCTCCATGGCTTCACGAACAAGATCACACATAAACGAACCAACCCCAACCCTTGAAAGTCAAAATCTTCTTCGAGAACCCGAAAAAGAGATTTGCTCTTTCAATAACGCCGACATTGCCGCCTTAAAAGATTCTGGCACCTTTCATGCCGGGGTAATCATCCGTCCCTTCGACCGGGAAGTCCGATCAGACGCGGTATCAAACGAATGGGTGTGCTTATTAGCCTACCCTTTCTCCTTGGGAGTCCGGTATCCTTTTCCAGCCTTCATTTCCTGCTTTTTCGAACTCACCGACCTAAGTTATGCCCAAACCATGCCAATGGTTTGGCGAGTTTTAATGGTCTTAGACCAAATTAAGTCTCGTCATGTCCCTGATCTTTGTGTCGAAGATCTCCCTATAGCATATCGTCTAAGGTCCCATGGTAATAGCCGTTTTCTTCTCTTCTCTACTTCTAAGAACCCCCTGATCCTCAAGGCCACTAAGAACGAAGATCAATGGCACAGAAAGTTCTTTTTCGTAAAGAGGGATTCCATTGCTAAGGGTTTTGACCTGCCAGTAGAGTGGTTGACTTCGGGTAGGATTTAGGGTTTTAGGATTATCCCCAAATATATCCTGAAACTACATCCTAAACTGATATCCTTATGTTTTTATGCAGCAAACTTCAAGGAATTGGCCCCGCCTACTGAAAAATCCCAAGAAAGAATCAAGAGAATCTATCGACTGCCTGATAGTGATAGGTCTTTTTCATCGCATCTTCCAAGTTCAAGCCAGTACTCATCATCCGAAATGTCTGGTAAGGATCAAAATTTTTCACACACATACATATTTAGTTAAATAAAATACGAGTAGAGGTTTAGATTATCCCTGTTATGCAGCATCGGTCAAGGTTCCAGAGACCTTTGAGCTTGAGGAGCTGGACAACTATTCCACTCCTGTCAATGTCAAGAAGGAAACTCGTGCCACCACCAGTTCCAAGCCGGTCCCGGTTCCTAAGCCCAACCCAAGAACTTGTGCCTCTATTGCTAAGAAGAGGAAAGGTTCCGAGGTCAGTACTCCAGGCTCTGAAGGGTTCTCTTATGAAGAACTCAGCTTTACTGACTCCTTAGAGTCGATGACATCCTTTCTTAACATGGTAATATCCTAGTACCATATCCTGCGTACACATCCTGACAGAATATCCTAGTTAGCAAGTTTTGATTTATACCTGAATTTTGACTTGCAGGGTCTCCAGCATCTGCTCCACCTTTACACCGATGCCTGTAGTACAGCCAAGTTTCAAGAAGCCAGGATCTAGCAGCTTGAGACTACTGTTGCTGATCCGGGCGCTATTGCTGAAACCAAGTCCCGGCACTACTAGGATAAATTGAAGAAGGTTACTCAGGACGCCGAAGTAAAGCTGGCAGCCGTCCAAGTCGGACATGAACAGGCCATGGTATCCTTCCGGGAAGGAATCAAAAAGTCGGCTGTTGTCTCCCTGCTACAAGCTCGCATCAATATGGCTTATGAGGCCAATGAGACAGGTCTTGAATGCCCATCCTGGCCGGTTGATTCTTGGGTGGCAAAGCTGAAGGAGCTTGGAGGCAAACCTGTGCCATATCCTGCTAAAGCTGGGGCTGGTGAAACTTCTAAGTCAGCAGAGGTGGCAGACAAGGCTGGAGAGAAGGAGGATGCTGGGATGGATGCTGGAGCTGAGAAGACAGAGAAGGCTGGTGATGATGCAGCTGTGTGAGGGCATTCGAGTGGGCGATGATGGATATTAATGCCTAGGCCGGAGCCTACTTTTTAAATTTGAATGTTGGTCTGTAATCCCAAAACAATTTACTTTTCCTGCACTTTACTTTTCCTGCACTCGAACAATTTATATTTCCTGCATGCTTTTTGAACAATATAACAGTTGGAGGTGGATGGGTCTCGGTTTGAGATTAAACCTTCAACTGTTATGTAAATATGACTAGGAACTTATTGTACTTTTGGTGGATGGATCTCGGTTTGAGATGAAACCAAAAGCACAAACTTTTGCTATATTAATAATATAACCTTTTTATGACCTTACCTATCGTTGTCCTTTTTCAATTCTTGTTATGCATTGCTTAGTTTGAATACGATTTCAATGTACCAAACTTAGTGTAATATTTCAAATGTCAAATATCCTGAAAATATCTTGATCAGGATACTCGCAAATATCCTATTAAGACTTTTTTCAAATAGGGTTCTTAAACAATTTAGATAAAGTTTTCAAAGAAAAAGGATAGTTCATTTTAATGTTGCAAAGCTTGTTTTGATAACTGTTGTTTGATTTGAACATAGTTTCAATTTTCAATCTAAGTGTCATATCTCAAACATTCCAACTGAATATTGTTATGGGTGAAATTCTGAGCCCGTATCCTGCCAATATATCTTGATTTAATGTTGGCTGTTTATGATCAGGATACCGGACCAGGATATTGGTAACATCCTGGGGCAGTATCGATCAGGATATCAGACCAGGATATTGGTAACATCCTGGGGCAGTATCCTGGCAGTTATTAACAATTTTCTTTTGTAGCAAGGTACCAACGTTAAAAGACTTGATCTACCTGAAGATTCGCTCAAGGTGGTTGAAAAATGGACGTTGATGGTGGAAGAATGGGTCTTGTAACGGTCAGAAAGGCATATTCCGCGAGAATATCGGATGTTGGTTAATGTTGTTGACATTGTAACGGTTATATGAGCTGAAGACCCGGTTTTGTAGTCAATAAGCACGTGGAAAACGAGTAGAAGCAGCCCCCAACGTTCAGAATGGAATATTCCCAGCATCTCAGAATAATAGGAGAGTTAGTTTGTTATCTGTAACTATAAATAGGAGGCCAGATCAATAGGAACACACACTTCACTCTCTACACTCGAACTCACACTTCTTTTTTCTTTCTATTACGCACAAACACTCAACACTTTCAATCGTTGTACCACTTATCATTGATCTGAGCCATATCCTGCACTGTATCCTGTTATTCAAGCAATAAGAAGAACAAGGCAGCCGACGATTGTCAGCTCCCGAGGTTTTATGCCTGAGATCTAGATTGATCAAGGGCTTTCCTCGTATATCTCGTGTCAACCTTTACTTTTTTGCTCATTGTTTGATCATAGATACAGCTCTATATCCTGAGCCGTATCCTGAAACTGTTTTTGCAAGTAATTTGATTAACATATTTTCGACACTCATTTCTAGCACACTACCTCACTTAACTAATTTGATCACTTAATTGCTTCGGTAATTTTTGACCAAAACAATTTGGCGCCCACCGTGGGGCAAGTGGTGCTCTCTTTACTAAATTTTTTTGTGAAATCGTTAATCGGTTTTTTGTTTTCAAAACTTTTTGCCACATCATTTACAATGGCCTCTAGATCAAACATGAGCTCTTCCACCGTGTCGGCTACAACTTCCGCAACTATTGGCTCGGTGCTTCCACCACCCCCTCCAAGGATTCCAGCTTCTTCATTTACTCAAGATGTTATCCCTACTCGGAGTGTTCAGGAATCTGCTCCCATTTTAGTTTCTAATGATGAAATTCTAACCTTGTTTGGAAGTGTGCAGGAACAAATGAGGCAGCAACAGGAAACAAACCAAATGCTGTTGAAGGAAATACAACTCCTGAAGTCTGGCTCGAGCAGATCTGCTGAGGATATCGTCACTCCCTTACAACCCAGAACTTTGAACTTCAGTTCGGTTGTGTATACTGAAGATAATAGGGGAAATATTGTGCCTAACCATTCCCAGAATCATACTCCTGAAATACCCTCCTCGATCAGGATGTCAACTGTGAGGAGCTCAGGATATGCTTCAGGATATGGCCAGAATCCTCAGACGGGTAACATGTCAAATAATAATATTCATGCTACTAATAATGGTAGATCTTTGTAGGATGCAGGTATGACGTCAACATTTACTAGGGAGCTTCAGAAATTGAAGGACATGATATCTAGTGTACATGGAGTGGTCCAGCCAATTCCGGAAGTGTCCCAAGACAACCACAGGATATGTCATTTCGCACATCCTATCTGTGATGCTGAGATCCCTAAGAGATTTCAAACCCCTAACATGAGGCTGTGTGATGGGACGACGGATCCTGAGGAGCATATTGCCCAGTATAGGGAGACTCTACAGCCCGGGATGCTGAACTTTACTTCAGCAACATTTACCGAGGATAATCAAGGCAACATGATACCAAGTCAGTCCCGGAGCGACATGCTGGAGATACCATCGTCCGCCAGGATATCGACCGTGACGGATCCGGGATAAGATCAAGGATATGGTCCAGGATATGGCCCAGGATATGGCAAAAGTCAACAGGCTGGTAACATGTTTGCCAATATCAGTATCCCTGCTACTAATAATTATGATTCTTTGCTGGATATAGGTGTAACACCAGCATTGACCAGGGAACTTCAAAAATTGAAGGATATGATATCAAGCGTTCCTAGAGTAGTGCAGCCTATACCGGAAGTATCTCAGGATAGTCACAGGATATCCTGATTTGCTCATCCAATTTGTGATGCTGAAATTCCAAAAAGATTCCAGACTCCCAGCATGAAGTTGTGTGATGGGATGACAGATCCTGAGGAGCATATTGCCCAAAATAGGGATAGTATGGAAATAAATCCAATCCTACCAGAACTTAAGAAAGCATGCTTATACAAAGGCTTCGGTTCAAATTTAACAGGATCGGCCTTAAAATGGCTTTTAAATGTTCCACCTTATTCAATTACATCATTTTCTCATTTAGTTAATTTCTTTATCAGTCAATTTTCTTGTAGCAAGGGCTTTGAGATACTAACAAGTGATCTTTACAGGATAACACAAGGATCACAAAAATCCCTAAGGGATTATGTTAACAAATTTAGTAGAGAATCCCTGGATATCCCGAACCTTGATATTGCTACGGCAGTACAAGCGTTCAAAATGGGGTTACAGAAGGATTGTCAATTTTATCAGGATCTTGTAATGAATCCTTGCAGGAATTTAGATGAAGCTCGGAATAGGGCTTTGAGATACATAAGGCTTGAAGATGATAAGAAAATGCATGAGAGGATGAACACATCTTCAACATATGAATTGACAAATAGGAAGTCGGAATCTTCCTACAAACAGTACTGTTCAAAGCCATATGCTAAGAACGATAATAAGAAAGTGAATGCTGTTGAAGACGAGGATCCCGAAGAATATCCTGAAATCCCAGAGTATTGTTTTTCTGTAAATGTTCCTGAGTTAATGTATGCTATGCAGGGACTGGGGGACAAAGCTAGGTGGCCGAAAAAGAATCCAAGGAATACAGGTTGGAAGGATAAATCTAAATGATGTGCCTTCCATGAAGACTTCGGGCATATAACAGATGATTCCATTGCCCTGAAGAAAGAAATAAGCTATCTGCTGAGCAAAGGATATCTGAAGGATCTCCTGGGAAGAAAGAAAAATAAGGGTCAGGATACTGGGAAGGATCCTGAACGAGCAGCATCACCTCCTGCAGATACCAAGATAATTAACTTTATTTCAGGAGGATCCGATATCTGTGGGACCTCTTATTCTGCAGCAAAAAAGACATGCAAAAGAGGCTAAGGCAGAAAGGGGAGATAAGCCAACCAGGATGTCAACCCTTACAACTGATAAAGTGATCACGTTCGGCAGTGATGACAGGGATACTGTCCAGGATCCTCACCATGATGCTTTGGTAATAACTTTATATGTTGCTAATGATTTTGTGCGCAGGATACTGGTGGATAATGGCAGCTCCGTCAACATAATTCAGCTGGAAACACTGCGGAGGATAAATGTATCCCCGATGGATATTACTTCGAAATCCACTATGCTTATTGGGTTCAGTGGAGAAGCCAGGAGTACCGTGGGAGAAATAAAGTTGCATGTGTATGTTGAAGGGGTCAACTCAATGCAACGCTTCTGTGTCATGGACTCCTTATCCCGCTACAATATTATATTGGGTAGGCCATGGATCCATGACATGAAGGCTGTGCCATCGACTTATCATCAGTGCATCAAGATCCCTACCCCTTGGGGGGTTATCAAAGTTGATAGTGATCAGCAGGAGGCGAAGGAGTGTTACTCATCCTCGATGAAATCCTCAACCAAGCCCAATGCAGCATAGCAATTATAGATACGAGCCCAGGATATCACGGAGTGTTCAGAGCAGGATGTTGAGAAAATTATCCTGGACCAGGATAATCCAGATATCTTGGTGGAACCAATATCCCTCAGAATATTGAGGAACAACTTACTAACTTTTTGAAATGCAGGATATCCACGTTTTCTTGAAAACACGAAGACATGACAGGATTCCAGCATATCCAAATGGAACCTTCGGGCCAGGAGGATGCTGCTTTCATGACACCAACAGGTATTTATTGTTATACTGCTATGCCTTTTTGGTTTAAAAAATGCAGGTGCAACATACCAGAGATCAGTAAACACGATGTTCAAAGATAAGCTGGGGGACACCATGGAGGTATATATTGATGATATGGTGGTAAAATCTAAGAAGGCTGAGGATCACCTCCAGGATATCAAGGGAGCATTTGATATCCTGGATCAGTATAACATGAAGCTGAGTCCTGCCAAATGCCATTTTGGAATGGGGACAGAAAAGTTTCTAGGATATATGGTGACTAAAAGAGGGATAGAAGCAAGCCCAGAACAGATCAAAGCCATCTTGGACGTCAAATCACCTTCCAACATGAAAGATATACAAAGATTGATAGGCCGAGTGGCAGCATTGAACATATTCATCTCAAGATCCTCCGAGAAATGCAAAGAATTTTATGATATCCTGAAGAAAAACAAGAAGTTCGAATGGGGAGAGAAGCATGAAGCAGCCCTGCAGGATTTGAAGCAGTATCTTTCAACTGCACCTCTATTGATGAAGCTTGAGAATGGTGAACCACTGTCCCTATACCTCGCAGTATCGGGGAACGCTGTAAGTGTCGTCCTTATAAAGGATCATGAAGGTCAGCAATATCCTGTCTATTATGTTAGCAAAAGTTTATTAGATGCTGAAACTAGATATTCTCATTAGCCTTAGTGATGGCATCGACAAAGCTTAGACATTACTTTGAAACACATAGGATTCATGTTAAAACCAATTATCCTGTTAAAAATATGCTTAGGAAACCTGAGATGTCGGGTAGAATGGCTAAATGATCAGTAAACTTAAGTGCATATGATCTAATATATGAACCTAGAAATGCCATCAAATCACAGGCTCTAGCTGACTTTGTGGCTGATTTTAGTAGTGACATTCAGGATGAGGTAGATCTAGAAGTACAACAATTAGGAGAATCCTCAGGATCCTGGACATTATATACTTATGGTGCATCTAATGTGAGAGGTGTAGGATTAGGTATACTACTAAAATCGCCACAGGGGGACATACTACCCCAGGCTATTAAATGTGAATTTTTTTGCTACCAATAATGAAGCTAAGTATGAAGCTCTGATAGCAGGATTAGAAATAGCTAAAAGTATGAATATCAAGAATTTGCAAGTATATGTTGACTCCTTGTTAATTACTAATCATTTTAATGGATCCTATGCAGTTAAGGGTGAGAAGTTAATCGAATACCTCGATATTCTCAAAAAATTAGCAGGATATTTCGATGTTTTTACACTTGAACAGGTACCAAGGGAAGATAATACTGAAGCAGATTCCCTAGCAAACCTGGGATCATCGATCAGGATACCAGAAGGAACCCAAATACCAATATTGCATATCTTGTATCCTGCAACGAATCTTCAGGATAAAGAAGTAGTAAGTATCCAGGATCCTGTTGCTGAGTATCCTGAATCCTGGATGGCTCCAATCATAAGATATCTCAAGGAAGGACATATCCCTAAAGACGAAAATCCTAAGGCATTTAGGATGAAGGTATCACGATTCACCATTATAAATAATATTTTGTATAAGAAATCCCTTGCAGCTCCGTACCTAAGGTACTTGGAAGATCCTGAAACCAAGGAGGTACTTCAGGATATACACGAAGGAGATTGTGGCAACCATACTGGGGGCAGATCTCTGTTCTCGAAGGTGTTGAGAACAGGATATTACTGGCCGACCATGAGAAAAGACGCCGCAGAATATGCTCGAAGATCTACCCTACGGGATCCTGAACAGAATCCTGAAGCCTTGAGTCAGGATTTGGATACTATAGATGAAAAAAGGGATGCAGCTAGGCTAAGGATGGCAGCACATCAACAAAGAATATCCAGAGCATATAACAAGAATATTAGGACCAGAAGATTTAAGGTTGGAGATTGGGTGTTAAGAAAGGCTTTTCAGAATACTACTAATCCTGCCGATGGCAAGCTTGCTCCAAAATGGGAAGGACCATATGAAGTTGAATCAGAAGCAGGGAAAGGAGCATATAGACTCAAGAATATGGAAGGGGATATGCTACCGAGATCTTGGAATGCTATACACCTTAAGCTTTATTTCAAGTGAGTTTAGAATTTAATTTCTAACTCAGGATGGTATGAATTCTATCTTTTTTAAATATGTTTGGTTTAATTTATTCTTTGAAACCCAATACTAACTTAAGCATCGGAGGGGTGTTAGCCAAGCTAACACCCACCTTAGTTTAAGGATGTTTTGCAGTATATGCTCCAGGATATAGCTCCAGGATGCTCACTCAAGATACTTCAGAAGATTAGAGGATTGGCCCCCTCTCTCACGTATAAGGGATCCCGATCCCTTCACAGGTTTAAAGGTATTCACCTTTCTCACGAATTGGGTTTAAACACCCCGCCTGGAGCGCAAGTTATCCAGGGATAGTTCAAGGTGGCGAGACCAGTTCATGTAAAAGTGGCTGACAATTTCATTATTGTTGGCTATACCCTGGATCCTAAAGGTATATGAGGATTGATCACCCTCTCTCACGAAAGGGTATTTTCATACTCTCTAAGGTTTAAAGGTTTTCACCTTTCTAAGTCTTGGAGTTTATACACTCCCGCCTGTAGCGCATGAAAATTTGGGATTTTCCCCAGGATTAAAGGTTTTCACCTTTCTAAGTTTTGGGGTTTCCACACCCTCGCCTGTAGCGCACGAAACGTGGGTAAAATCCCCAGTAAAACTCAAAGACTTAAAGGTTTTCACCTTTTCAAGTCTTGAGGTTCTTATACTCCGGCTTAAATGCCTGGAAAATGGGTTTAGTCCCAATAAAATACAAAGTTTTTGGATAATCCCAAAGTATATTTTCAAAAAACATAATCATTTACAAGTCTACATAAATTTTTGAAAAAAGATTACTAAGTTTAAACAACTGGTTGAAGAATTGCTAAAGGATCATATCCTGGTACAACATACTGGTCCTGCACAGACAGGGGACATCCGTGATAGAACATGACATATGCTGATATTATATCCTACTGGGGACATTTATGCTGGAGTAAGAAGGAAACCTATGCCAATACTATATCCCACTAAGGCATTGTAAGGAACTCAAAGGATCAAGTTTGGGCATGATTCGCCAAGTATCCTGGACTGGGGACACCTTCGTTGGAAAAGTTGCAAAAGGATTGAAGTTTGAGAATAGGGTTACACTCTATTCCTGGTATGATCTTTCCTTTGTAAACGATATTTAAATAACTTGAGTTTTTGAAACTATGTTTGACCAAAGCTTAAGTATCCTGATTAGGATATATTCTCGGGATATATTCTCAAAATGTATTTTCAAAATATATTTCAGGATATTTGATTGGAATATTTGGGACATGATGCTTGGGTTAAAAACTGAAACTGTGTTCTACTCAAATAAGTGTTCTCAAAACCAACTTTGTAAAATAAAAATGAACTATCCTCTTTCTCTGAAAACTTTATCTGAATTGTTTGAGTTATAAAAACCCTATTTGACGGAAGTCTTAATAGGATATTTGCGAGTATACTGATCAAGAGATTTTCATAAAAAGTAATAATTGCACTAAGTTTGGAACATTGGAATTTAGACTAAGCAATGCATAACACATAGCAACATGTAAGGCTAAAAGGCTAGTTTATTATTAATTGTATTCTTGGTTTCATCTGAAAAAGAGACCCATCCACCAAAAACACAATTAAGTTTTTAAAGCATATTTACATAAACAGTTGAAGGCTTCGTCCTAAAAACACGAGAACCCATTCGCCTTCAACTGTTATATTGTTCAAAATAAACCATACTGATTGATGACCAAAGGCTTCATCCTGAAGCTCAGGACCCATCCACCTTTGGCCATCGTATTGTCTTAAGTGCAGGAAATATAAATTGTTCTAAGTACAGGACGACCAGATGATTCGGACCCTACAAAGGAAAATGCAGGTATCATTAGAGACAAACTAACCAGGATACAGGTTCAGTATATGTGTACGGGATGCCGGATTTGGATATTTACCTTATTAAGGAAGGAGTTCATGGGCTCGATGGATTCCATGAAGCCAAGGTCATGATAGCAGAAACATTCAGCAGCAACATCGAAGGGTTTAGAGCTGGTGCCAACAGATGGTTCCTTTTTACCAAGACAGACTTGGGGTAACTGTCAAGCTCCTCAAGATCGAAGACAACAGGGACCTTAGCAGAGTCCACAAAAAAGGGAGTAGTTTCAATCTTATCATATTATGTGCTGACTAACCAAACATATGCAGGAATGTTCAAAACAGATATCCTTACCGGACGTATTGGAATGACTGAAAAATATATCTGTTGGAATTAGGATATCCAACAGTTATATTTTTGGGGACAATTGTTATGGGTGAAATTCTGAGCCCGTATCCTGCCAATATATCTTGATTTAATGTTGGCTGTTTATGATCAGGATACCGGATCAGGATATTGGTAACATCCTGGGGCAGTATCGATCAGGATATCAGACCAGGATATTGGTAACATCCTGGGGCAGTATCCTGGCAGTTATTAACAATTTTCTTTTGTAGCAAGGTACCAACGTTAAAAGACTTGATCTACCTGAAGATTCGCTCAAGGTGGTTGAAAAATGGACGTTGATGGTGGAAGAATGGGTCTTGTAACGGTCAGAAAGGCATATTCCGCGAGAATATCGGATGTTGGTTAATGTTGTTGACATTGTAACGGTTATATGAGCTGAAGACCCGGTTTTGTAGTCAATAAGCACGTGGAAAACGAGTAGAAGCAGCCCCCAACGTTCAGAATGGAATATTCCCAGCATCTCAGAATAATAGGAGAGTTAGTTTGTTATCTGTAACTATAAATAGGAGGCCAGATCAATAGGAACACACACTTCACTCTCTACACTCGAACTCACACTTCTTTTTTCTTTCTATTACGCACAAACACTCAACACTTTCAATCGTTGTACCACTTAGCATTGATCTGAGCCATATCCTGCACTGTATCCTGTTATTCAAGCAATAAGAAGAACAAGGCAGCCGACGATTGTCAGCTCCCGAGGTTTTATGCCGGAGATCTAGATTGATCAAGGGCTTTCCTCGTATATCTCGTGTCAACCTTTACTTTTTTGCTCATTGTTTGATCATAGATACAGCTCTATATCCTGAGCCGTATCCTGAAACTGTTTTTGCAAGTAATTTGATTAACATATTTTCGACACTCATTTCTAGCACACTACCTCACTTAACTAATTTGATCACTTAATTGCTTCGGTAATTTTTGACCAAAACAAATATCCTGAAGTATATCCTGAGAATATATCTGGAGAACATATCCTGATCAGGATACTCATAAATATTATATTCAAGGTTTTGTTAAACGCAGTTTCAAAAATTTAGACAATTTAGATAAGGTTAAAAGGAAAAAGGAAATATCATACCAGAAATAGAGTACAACCCTATTCTTAAACTTTAATCCTCTTACAACCTTTCCTCCGAAGATGTCCCCAGTCTGGGATGCTTTGTGAACTAAGCCCAAGCTTGATCCTCTGAGCTTTTCACTATGCCTTAGTAGGAATGTCCCATGTGTATGATATCTTTAAATACTTAGAAAATTTTCTGGACATCAGTTGCAACAGTTTGTATAACTTTCGTATTACAGGGGATAAACCCTAAAGTATCCTGGAGATAAATCCTTAAAACTCTGGGGATAAACCCATAGGTATTCTGGGGATAAACCCTTGAGTATCCTGGGGAAAATCCCAAATTTTCGTGCGCTACAGGCGGGAGTGTATAAACTCCAAGACTTGGAAAGGTGAAAACCTTTAAAGCTTAGAGAGTATGAAAATACCCTTTCACGATAGAGGGTGATCAATCCTCATATACCTTTAGGATCCAGGATATAGCCAACAATAACGAAATTGTCAGCCACTTTTACATGGACTGGTCCCGCTATCTTGAACTATCCCTGGATAACTTGCGCTCCAGGCGGGGTGTCTAAACCCAATTCGAGAGAAAGGTGAATACCTTTAAACTTGTGAAGGGATCAGAATCCCTTAATCGTGAGAGAGGGGCCAATCCTCTAATCTTTCGAACTATCCTGTGTGCATATCCTGGAGGTATATCCTGAAGCATATTCTGCAAAACAACCTTAAACTAAGGTGGGTGTTAGCCTGGCTAACACCCCTCCGACGCTTTAGTCAGTATTGGGTTCAAAATAAAAAAGAATTATATTTAAAAGAGATAGAATTCATACCATCTTGAGTTAGAAATTAATTTCTAAACTCACTTGAAATAGGCTTTGAGGTGTATAGCGTTCCAGAATCTTGGTAGTATATCCCCCTCCATATCCTTAAGCCGGTATGCTCCTTTCCCAGATTCTGATTCAATCTCATAGGGTCCTTCCCATTTCAGAGCTAATTTTCCATCAGCAGGATTAATAGTATTCTGAAAAGCCTTCCTTAATACCCAATCTCCAACTTGAAACCTCCTAGTCCTTATATTCTTGTTATATGCTCTGGATATCCTCTGTTGATATGCTGACATCCTTAGTTTTGCCGCATCTCTTGCCTCATCAATAGTATCCAATTCTTGACACAGGGCTTCAGGATTCCTCTCAGGATCTTGAAGGTTGGATCTTGCTGTAGGTATCACCATTTCTGTCGGGATTACTGCCTCTGCTCCAAATACTAAGGAAAATGGGGTTTGCCCAGCTGCACTTTTCACTGTTGTTCTATCGGCCCATAAAACAAAGGGTAATTCTTCTGCCCATCTTCCTTTCTTAGCTCCTAGCCTTTTCTTCAAATTGTTGACAATTATCTTATTCGAGGATTCTGCTTGCCCATTTGCTTGAGGATGTACCGGGGTAGATGTAATCATCTTGATTCCCCAACTTTTGCAAAAATCAGTGGTCCTTTTATTGATAAACTGAGAGCCATTGTCACAAATTATCTCAGCTAGTATCTCAAACCTAGTCAGGATATTTCTTTTTATGAATGATACCACTTCTTGCTCTCTGACTTGAAGAAATGCTTCAACTTCAACCCATTTAGAGAAATAATTAGTCATTGCCAGCATAAAGACTTTTCCTCCTGGAGCCTTTGGCAATTTTCCTACTATATCCATTCCCCACTTCATGAATGGCCAAGGGGAAGCAATAGGATATAGTGGTTCATCAGGTTGATGCAGTATATTACTATGCCTTTAACATGCATCACATCTTCGAGCATATTCTGCAACATCTTTCCTCATCGTCGGCCAATAGTATCATGTTCTTAATACCTTTGAGAATAACGATCTGCCCCCAGTATGGTTACCACAATCCCCTTCGTGTATATCCTAAAGCACTTCTTTAGTTTCGGGATCCTCCAAGCACCTCAGGTACGGTCCTGCAAGGGATTTCTTATATAGAATATTGTTTATAATAGTGAATCAGGATACCTTCATCCTAAAAGCCTTAGGATTCTCATCCTTTGGAATATGTCCTTCGTTGAGATATCTCACAATTGGAGCCGTCCAGGACTTAGGATCCTCTTCAGGATACCCGTCATCAGGATCCTGAATACTTGCTACCTCCACATCCTGAGACTTGAAAAGATCCAGTGCAGGATAATATGTAGTATTGGTATCCGAGTTCCCTCTGGTATCCTGACGGATGATCCTAGATTTGGCAAAGCATCTGCTTCAGCATTATCCTCCCTCGGTACCTGTTCAAGTGTAAAAACATCGAAATATCCTGCAAATTTTTTCAGAATTTCGAGATATTTGATTAACTTCTCACCTTTAATTGCATAGGATCCATTAAAATGATTAGTAATTAACAAGGAATCAACAAATACTTGTAAGCTTTTAATATTCATACTCCTGGCCAATTCTAATCCTACTATCAAAGCTTCATATTCTGCTTCATTATTAGTGTTTTGGTCAAAAATCAAGCAAAGATAATGCAACCAAACTTTCTGTTGTGAGGTGTGATGCTTGAATCAATGAACAATATTAAGGATCACTTAGAAACGTAATGAACAAGTGACACAATGATTTATACGAGGAAAAAGCCCTTGATCAAGAGTTGATCTCTGGCATAAAAAACCTCGGGTGATGGAAACTACCGATCACCAACTCAGATTAAACAGAAAATATATTACAACTTTGGATGATAGCGAGCTTGTTACAAGGATCACTAGAGTGTTATGTGCAAAAAAGTGTGTAATCGCCAAGTAAACTGTTGAGAGCTGATGAGAGCAGTTACGAGTGTGTGTGTTTAGCCAAAAATAGCCAAGTGTTCTAATTTAGCTCGCTATCCCCTTATAAATTTGGAAAATATCTAAGCTAACTAACTATCCGCATTTCATGCAAGTCTTCCACGACCTCCATAACGTTCATATTAGTCAAGCACGTGCGGAATAAAAAGAGAATATGCTCCAGGAATATCGCCAAGACCAAGTCCAAGCACGTACTCCTGCAAAACAACATCATATTCAAAGCAGAAAATTGTTAGTGTAAGGATCACTACGATGATCCTGGATCCTGATCCTACAATACTCTCTAAGGATCACTAATTCAAAGAGAATTGAGGATCCTAAGCCCGACAGTAATTGAGGATCACTGATCTTTGGAAAATCCTCCCCTAACAATTGCCCTCAAAATATAAGGAGTAATGTGTAAATGAATGAGTTATATTTTCTCATTCTTATCCGTAACAAACCAACGGATATATAGCCGTTACTTTCTGACTAGCCGTTGCCAATCTGACGTCATTGAAGTGACTATCCTGCAAAATCATGATTATAAATTGAAGTTAGAGATAAGGGCTAGGAGGCATTTAAATTCGTGCGTTTCATCCTTTAAATCCTCATTCGAAGATCTGATCAGGTACTTCTCTTTCCTTTCTCTTTTCATATTCTCATTCAGTTTCATCTTCTTCACCATCATCATGACTAAGATGATGCTGAGATCTTCACCGGCTAAGGATCACAAAAAGGACAGTCCCTTGAAGAGCCAAGGGATCATCGAAGGCTCTACGAAAGAAATATGTTGCTTTACTGATCCACAGATAGACATGATCCGCCATTGTTTCCCGACGAACACCGTTTTTAAAGCTTTTGACCCCACCGTCCTAAGCGACTTTGTTTCTGAAACCTGGGTAGCTTTTCCGGTCATCCCATTTACGATAGGATACTCGTATCCTTTTCCTGATTTCACCCAATCTTTCTTCTCTCTCACTGGCATCTCCTACATCCAAGCAATGCCAATGATATGGAGGGTCTTGTATACCCTTGAAAGAATCATTGTGCATGAAGGTATTGATCTGGGAATGTCGGAGTTAGCAGAAATGTACGACCTTGTGAGCCATGGATCTCATCGATATCTATTCAAACATAAACCCGGTGAAGAACACCCCATCTTCAAAGCCACTAAGAATGACACCAACTGGAAACGGCGATTCTTCTTTGTCAGAAGGGATTCTATCCCTGATGGAAAGGATCTGCCTAAAAAATGGACCATTCATAGTAGGATAGAGGATCCTGAGAAGGATCACAGGATAACCTTGTTTCTGCTGAGGATCACTAACATCCTTTTGTTTCTATTTTGCAGCTATTACTGTTTGACACCTTATTACAACACCTGCAACGAAGGAAAGGCTTGCTGCTTTCCGGAGGCTTGATCCTGCATTAAGATCATTTCAAGCAAATACCAAGCATTCTCAAGAAGTATCATCAGGCTCTGTCACAATGTCAAGTAAGTATCCATGTTTGTATATAATTAAATGTTTAAATTAAAATGAAATAAGGATACTTATCTATTTTGGATGTGTAGGTGCTAGAAAATCATCGAAGTCTGCTACCCGTTTCAGTGTCACTGACCTTGACGCTGTCCGATCCTCAAAGAAGAAGCCTGCTGCTAGTCCATCCGTTACAATTGTCACACCCCGACCACGTAAAACAACAAAACGTGGCGAAAACGTCGGGGAGTGTTGTAACAGAATCATTGTTTCATAACACATGGAAATTGAAATATTGTTTTATTAAATAAAAGAGTTACATTGTCTTGACAATCAAAGAAACATAACATAAATAACTAGTCTTGCATCTTTTATTGTCACTAAGGCCCAAGTCCGCCTAAGTGTATCTTGATAAATCCTATGCATCATATCCTGAAACACATGTGAAAATAGGTACGTCAGCATAAAAATGCCTGTGAGATACATAGGTTTTGTGAAAATAGGATTCATGACTTGTAAGTTTAGAAAAATGTTTAGTCATGAACCTTGTAAATTGATTTGTTTTGTAAATCGTATGAAAAACAATAAGTTCAGATGATATGTATAAATAAGAGAATAATGTATGGTTAAATGAATAACCAAGTAAAATGAGTTTGTGTAAGATAAGTTGTTTGTAAAACAATGTCTTGTGAAAAGTATGTTATTTGTATAAAATGTTATATGTCTCAAATTGAAATGATTCAAATAACGCTACGATATGTAATACCATACAAACACTTATATATAGGAAGTACCAGCGGCGTATCCACCATGCTTGTATCATATTACACACGCCTCGTTACTTAAATCACTTACTCAAACCAAACCACCAAAGTAAAATGTTTATGTATAATCAAATGTCTAATGTCTATGTCTAATGTTAGTCATGAATTGTGTATGTAAATGTCAAAATGTTTATGTATGGTAAGTGAAATATATCAACTAAACCATATGTAAAATGCACAAAAACAAGGTATTGAAGTAAAACATGGTTTAAATCAAAGTTATGTTTTGTGTAATAAATGCATGCTATACTGATATAAACATTTATGCGGTATTGTGAAAATTCATACATCCAAGCCTTGCGACAGTCGGATAACCCTTTCAGTCAAGGTTATCAAAAAACGTATTCGGATTCGGTCATTCCTTCCATCCAAACAAACCCGAGATTACAGGAATGGGATTTGTCAAGTCCTATGGTACCACTACCTACTACCGAGCGGCATGATCGGTGTTAATGAATGTACATTGTCTCATTTAAACAAACCAAATGTCATACCAAAATGTAAGCATGTGATGAATAAAATAATGTACTAAGTACGCACACAATGGGCATACATAGCATAGAATGTAATGTAAAGTAATGTACTAAGTACGCACACAATGGGCATACATAGCATAGAATGTAATGTAAAATAATGTACTAAGTACGCACACAATGGGCATACATAGCATAAAATGTAATGTAAAGTAATGTACTAAGTACGCACACAATGGGCATACATAGCATAGAATGTAATGTAAAATAATGTACTAAGTACGCACACAATGGGCATACATAGCATAAAATGTATTGTAAAGTGATGTACTAAGTATGCTAAGTTAACATACAAAGCAGAAAAGTCATGTAAATCAATGTGCTAGCATGCTATCAGTCAACATACATAGCAAAAATGTAAAGTAATGTAAATCATGTACTAATAGTGTACTAATGAACATAACAAGTATATGATGTGAAAACAGGAAAGCACGAAAGTAACAAGTAGGCACATGTGTTCCACCCCAAAATGTTTGGAAAACAGTAAAAGAGGGGTCTATATACTCACTTGAGATTGCTCAGAAGTCCTAAGATAACCACCAAGCAATGCTAGAGATCACGGAATCAAACGACACCTAATATAGGTAACTATGTTAATAAACCGGACCTATCTCGGAGGATCGGATAGAATGAGGGTTCGTAAACCAAACGAGTATGGAGACTCGTGTAATACGGTTTAACAAAGCCTACATACTAAATGAAACCTAACATAGTGCTTACGACCCGTTTAGGTAGCTTATGCTACTTTAACGCGTCGTTCGCGTGAAACGCGTTCGGACCGCCTAACTAGTCCTATGAAAAGTAACATATGCCTTAACATGTCTAATATTGTTGTCAAATCAGTTTAGATGTCAAAAGTTATGTTACATATGTTTAAAATGAATTTTGGCATCAAAGGGGTATTTTGGTAATTTACCTAAGGCATATAAACTACCTATCATACAACTACTTAAACGAAGCGACCATAAGGTATAACCTCGGAAGGTTATTCCCTATATACTATGGTCACCTAATGTGTTTGGTCGGATCCTAATGATCGACCAAATGGGTCGGGTTCGAAGGTATAAGCGATTTATTAGATCGCTTACCCTTACGACCCTAGACAACGTGGTAATCAATAGGCATAGTCACAAGGGACTATATCCATCGTGATTACGCTCACGTTGCGAAGTTCAAACGAACTTCGCATTGACCATAAACTGGTCAATGCAGAAAGTCAAACAAAGTTTGACTTTCGGACTCGAAAAGCAATAAAAGAACGAAGGAACACTTACAAAGGGTCCCCGAATGCTAATCTAGATCAGAATAGCTCAGGTATGAAACAAAGGTTTCAACTTAGAGCACATTAGTTCAGATTCTAGTGAGTTTGAAGCAAATGGGGGTGGGGTATTTATAGTTTTTCCCGAACCGTTCAGATCGTTTCTTGGAAAACGTGATCGAATCTCGTGCGTGCACTTGTTGGAAAGTTGTGGTAACTAAAAATGGCTCCTCATGGACTGAAAGGGCAAGTGTGGGTGTGTGGTTGTGAGTTAAACAGTTGTAATCTGCTGACTAATCGATCTTATCTGATCTGGGACACTGACACGGGCCGCGTAAAGGATAGGCCTGGTTTTACGCGGGCCGCCTGAAGGTCCTGATCAGACAACAGCTTTGCAAAATGAGAGTTTCAGTCCCTGTTGGTGTTTAAGGTCATTCCCGACACTTCCAAGGCCCGTAAAGCCAACTTTAAGGCCCTAAAATGATGCCTAAACATTGTGGACATGAAACATGCTTAAAAATATGTCGGATGTTGGTTCGTTTGGTCGTACGATCGCGATGTTTGCTTAATTACGACGGAATGCGCACAAGCGCGAAAAACGATCCAAATGACGCGACGAATGGATTTTTCTTATGCCAAACACTAAAATAAAATATTTTAGTGCTTACATAAATTTTTAGATGTCCGGATGTATTCAGAACGTAAGTTATGCGCGAAAATGCAAACTTGTGCACTTTTTGACGCTTTTAGTCCCTGAATGAGCCAAAAGTTTATTTTAGCACACCGAACCCCTCAAAGCCTATTTCTAAGCTATATAAAGGATATTTAAGGCGTGTTTAACTTATGGTCATGTTCCGGAATGTTCGTTACATTTCAAATTGGCATACTTTCGCAGTTTGTCAAATTTAGTCCCTGTAGGCGAATTAACTTGTTTTTTTTGACATACCAAAGCCTTCAAAACTTATTTCTAAGTTATGTAAAGGTTATTTAAGGTATGTTAAGTATATGTTGATGTTTTGGAGTATTTTTCGCATTAAACTGATTACGTTTACGCATCAGTTTGCGTATAACTCTCTAGAAAGTGATGTAGAGTTTGAAATTGAGCAAAAGTCAAAACATGAAAAATGTAAAACACAACCAAACAAACATTAGGATCAAATAACATTGTTTCATTGATGATAGAACTGTTCACAATGATTATAAGCACAGATGTTACAGTCTCCCCTACTTGTGGATATTTCGTCCCGAAATTTTATTTAGAGGAAACTTGTGAGAGTTTAAAACATGAAGTTGAAAAGATCGAACAACACTGGTCAGAGTTCTTGAACTTCTAGTAACTTTAATAACATCATGCTTGCAATGTAAGACGGATACTTATATACAAGTATATGAAGCGTCATTGGTGCGTCCACCATACCTCCTGTACATTGTCCACATTTCGTTATTGTTGCCACTATCGGTTCTTACACATAATAAATCTTACTGTGGTTTCCGTGCACCGAATTTCATAATTATGTACGCGTCCATAATTAGACAATTCCTTGCATAGTTCACACAGTCTATTTTATAATGTGTAGGGTAAGACCAAATGAACAAATCTCGTGATGAATGTGACTAGACCACCATAGGGTCCCTTTTATTAAATCATTAAATGATTTTAATAGACAACCAAGGAGTCTTTTCAGCTTATATCATCACATGTCATTCTTAACCAGATTTTTGAATCAATCTTTTTTTACTAGACCCCTAAAAGGGTCTCTTATGAATCATGGAGTGGTACTATCTAATCCAAAGGTCTTATCTATTACATAGAAGCCCATTAAGGATTTAAGGTAGTACCTTTTTGAATATCCTACTACGAATCCCTCATATGAAGATATGAAAGATTCTACGAGGATTTGGATAACGAATATCCAGAGTATACAAAAACACAAAATGCATAATAGAAAACACAAGATGCATAAACACATAGTCATATAACCACAAAGATTGTTTATTTGTTAATTTGTTTTGTTGATTGTGTACATGTATTTAAAGCACACTAGGAATCCATCTCGTGGATTTCATTTGGTACTTTAAACATTATCAAGAATCTAACTATAAAGATAGAAAGATTTTTAAAAGAAAAATTCGATTTCGATTATAAGGAACCGAAATGTTAGAATTTAGGTACATAAGGAATCCAATTAAGGACTCTGATTTGAATGATAATCATCCACAAGGGTCTAATTGTGAAGATAAAAAGATCCCATATTGATTTTAGAAGTTGAAGATGTTTTGAAACCTTGCACTTGATGTGCTTAGGTCAAAACATGTAGTAAAATGCTTATGAAGTTGAGATTCCAGATATGCCAAGGTGACATATGAAGCGAAATTTGAAGGTGAAGTCAATGTATGAAGAAAAATATTTTTGGAAAACTATGCATGGGGTTCTAAAAATGCGTTCAATGTTTTTGAAACCTTATATATAATACCTTTGAAATCATAGAGTAGGTGTATTAGGTAGGTATATATTTTTAAAATTTTGTTTTAAAATCATGCGAGATAAATTTTGAAATTATGTACAAGGTTTTTGAAAGACATGAATGATGCTTTTCGAAATCATGCACTTGATAAGAAAATGTACTGTGTTAATATTGTTTTCAGGCTATATGAAACATTTTGAAATTATGAAGGTTGTTTTTGAAAATATGCTGAAATCCAAGATTACGTAGGGAGTATTGCAGAAATTTGCTGAAATCCAAGATTACGTAGGGAGTATTGAAGAGGTTGAGCAAAAGTGTGTGGACCTCCAAAAGATCATGCTGGCCAAGGATAAGAAGATTGCCTCCCTCGAAAACGATGTCAATCTGGTGAAGATGGAACTTGTCCTGGCTCATATCACTGCTGATCAGGAGAAGGCTGAAATCACAAATGATGCCAAAGTCTCTGCTGCCATTGCTATGTACAAAACCAAGTTGCAGATGGCCCAAGAAGCTCAGGATCCTAACTTTGACAAGAGCAACTGGGACATAGAGGGCTGGACGGCTAGGTTAGCTGAGCTGGATGACGAAGAAGAGGCTGGTGAAGTCCTAGCAATCGAGGCTGGCAGCAGTGGGGTTAAGGATCATGTGGGTGATGCCGGAGCTGGAGGAGCTGGTGAAGATGATGGTGATGCAGCAAAGGTGTAGGCTGCTGAAATGGGCGATGATGGATATTTCTAGACGTGGCCGGAGCCCATTTTTTTATAGTTTGGTAATGGTTTTTGTTTTGATGATGTTTTTCTGAATAATGCTGGTCTGTAATAACTTAGACAATAGTTTCTAGGGTTGAGGATCATGGATCCTTGGATAATAGGTAGGATAATGGGTGGTGGATGGATCCTCTGTTTGGGGGATGAAGCCACTCGTTATCCTTCCGTCTTTATTTCCTGCACTCTTAAGACCCGTTAACAATGGACACCCTTTGCCAACCCATGTGGACGGGCCACTTTTTGCTGGTAGAAATGTGGGTTGGCAATTTTGACAACCTTGAAGGGTTTAACGTTTTGTGAATAAATAAAATCTTAACTTTTTGGCTATTTCCCGTGTTGTTATCCTTGTGAATACTTTACTTTTCAATTGTTGTGATATATATTTTGTCTGAATTTATTAAGTAAAAAATTTAATAAATATCCTCAAAAAGTTTAGGATATGATCAAGGATCACATATCCTATAGTCTACAAGTTCTGAAAAGTAGTGTAGTTTAAGGATCATAAGTTCAGTTGTCAAAGGATAAGGGTCACTCATGTAAATAATAAATAAAATCAAAGTAATTAAGGATCATACCTGAGAATCCAAGTTAGGATCCTAACCTTTAACACTTATAATAGGATAACCAAAAGACAAACCTTAGTATAAGGTAAGGATCAAGGATCCTTGGTCATTTAGCTTCAAAAACCTGAAATAGGATACAACTTGGGACTAAGCCAATATAAGATAAAAGTTAGTAACTGGGGACAAGCCCAACAATTTTGGGGACAAGCCCAAAGGATAACTGGGGACAAGCCCAAAGGATAACTGGGGACAAGCCCAAAGGATCGTGTGTAAACTGGAGTATGGCCCTCACTGGCGACTATCCAAACTTAGTGACATGAAAATGCCAAAACCTTAGCTAACGTGAAAACGTTAGAAACCTTAGGAACGGATGTATGGTATGTCTACCCTTATACGTAGGATCCTGAATACAGCCAGTACAATGAAATTGTCAGCCCCTAAAGCGAGTACTGGTCCCATTGCCATGAATTGTACCAGGATCATCGTGCGCTACTGGCGAAACTGGGGACAGGCCCAAACTGGGGTCAAGCCCAAATAACTTGGGTCAAGCCCAAATAATTGGATACTTCTGTGGATACTCAATCCTTTGATATGGATACCTGAACCTTCAAAACTCATAATCAAGTGAAAGGAGGATAAAGGATGCAGGATCCTTATCCTTATATAAGATAATTAAAGAATGAAACAGTTTGAGATTAGAATATTACCAAAATGAGGATCATCTATCCTGTAAGGATCCTTCAAGGATACTTGTCAGGTAAGGATCATGGATCCTTATTACATGAAGTATTTCTTCAAATGGACAGCGTTCCAAGCTCTTGGTAGCAAATCACCTTCCATTGTTAGCAATCGATATGCCCCCTTTCCTGCCTCAGCTTCGATCAAGTAAGGGCCTTCCCACTTTGGTTCCAACTTTCCATCAGCAGGATTGGTGGTATTCTGAAATGCTTTCCTTAACACCATATCACCAACTTGGAATTTCCTAATCCTGACATTTTTTTTGTAGGTTCTAGCCATCCTTTGTTGATAACTGGCCATCCTTATCCTTGCCAAATCCCTGAGTTCTTCTATAGTATCCAAATCTTGAACCAAGTTTTCAGCATTTTCTTCAGGATCACGAATGCTTGTTCTTGCAGTAGGAACCACCATCTCTGTAGGGATCACTGATTCTGTCCCAAATACCAAAGAAAATGGAGTTTGGCCAGTGGCATTCTTGGGAGTTGTCCTATCAGCCCATAGTACATAAGGTAGTTCTTCTGCCCACTTTCCTTTCTTGGATCCAAGCTTTTTCTTCAAATTGTTGATGATGATCTTGTTGGATGATTCTACCTGACCGTTAGCTTGTGGGTGGACTGGTGTTGATGTTATCATCTTAATCCCCCAGTTGTCACAAAAGTTAGTAGTTCTACTCCCAATAAATTGGGATCCATTATCACAAACAATTTCAGAAGGGATACCAAATCTAGTAATAATGTTTCTCTTAATAAAGGATATCACTTCCTTTTCTCTGACTTGAGCAAAGGCTTCAGCCTCTATCCACTTGGAGAACTAATCAGTCATAGCAAGCATGAATACTTTTCCACCAGGTGCTTTAGGAAGCTTACCAACTATATCCATTCCCCATCTCATAAATAGCCAAGAAGAGGATATAGGATGCAAAAGTTCTGCTGGTTGGTGAAGGATATTACTGTGTCTCTGACAAGGATCACATCTCTTGGCATATTCCACAGAATCCTTCTTCATAGTAGGCCAATAGTATCCTGTCCTCAGGATCCTTGAGAGCAATGCTCTGCCCCCAGTGTGGTTTCCACAATCTCCTTCATGGAAATCCTTTAGGACTTCTTGGATTTCAGGATCCTCAATGCATCTTAGATATGGACCTGCAAGAGATCGTATATATAACATGTTATTCAATATTGTAAATTGAGATACCTTGATCTTGAAAGCCCTGGGGTTTTCTCCTGTAGGAATCTCTCCATGTTGTATGTATCTCATGATTGGAAGGATCCATGATCCTGAATGAGATTGAGTATCATCACTAGGGATGATTGCATAATCCTCTCCTATCTCCATGGCTACATGATCCTCGATAGCAGGGGTCAGGATGTGGATAATAGGGATCTTGATATTCTCCGGGATCTTCAAGGATGATCCTAGATTGGCTAATGCATCAGCCTCTGCATTCTCTTCCCTTGGTTCCTGTGTCAAACTAAAGGAAACAAAAGAGAGTGCCAATTCTTTGACTATCTCTAAATATTTGATTAGCTTTCCACCTTTAACAGCATAGGATCCATTAAAGTGATTAGTAATCAGCAACAAATCCACATGTACCTCAAGATACCTCATCCTCATATGCTTAGCAATTTGCAAACCAGCTATCAAGGCTTCATACTCAGCCTCATTGTTGGTAGTTTGAAATTCACAAGCTATGGAGTGGGGTATTATGTCCCCCTGTGGCGATTTTAGTAGTATTCCAAGCCATGTTCCTTTGACATTAGAAGCACCATCAGTGAAGAGTATCCAAGGATCCTTAGTTTCTTCCAGTTGTTGGACTTCTAACTCAGCTTCCTTTTGCAAGTCACTACTAAAATCTGCCACAAAGTCAGCTAAGGCTTGAGATTTGATGGCAGTCCTTGGTTCATATCTTATATCATAAGCACTAAGCTTCACTGCCCACTTAGCCATCCTTCCTGACATTTCAGGTTTCCTGAGAACATTCTTAATTGGAAAATTAGTCTTAACAACGATGGCATGAGTTTCAAAATAATGTCTTAATTTAGTAGATGTCATAATTAGTGTGAGGATAAGTTTCTCTAAGTGTGAGTACCTGGATTCAGCATCAAGTAAACTCTTACTTACATAATAAACAGGATGTTGTATACCTTGGTGATCCTTAACAAGGACCGCACTTACTGCTTTTGAGGATACTGCTAGGTATAAGGATAATATATCCCCCTTTTCTGGTTTCATCAAGGCGGGGGCTGAGGATAGGTAATCCTTAAGAGCTTTGAGGGCACTTTCATGCTTCTCAGACCATTCAAATTTCTTGTTCTTCCTCAGGATGTCATAGAACTCCTTGCACTTTTCTGAGGATTTGGATATGAACCTGTTCAAGGCTGCGATCCTGCCTGTCAACCTTTACACATCCTTGGCATTGGCAGGAGATTTGATATTCACAATAGCCTTAATCTGCTCTGGACTTGCTTCAATGCCCCTTTTTGTCACCATATAGCCTAAGAATTTACCTGCTTTAATACCAAAGTGAAACTTGGAAGGATTTAGTTTCATATTAAATTTATCAAGGATATCGAAGGCTTCCTCCAAGTCTCTGAGGTGATCCTCAGCTTTCTTGGACTTAACCACCATGTCATCTATTTAGTGTGTCCAATTTGTTCCTTGAATGATGTTCATAGAGCTTCCTCCATCGATTAGGATCCTGCGAACAAAGTGGTTAGATATAAATAAGGTAATAACAAGACCATCATGATGAGGATCCTGGACATCAACACGATCATCCTCATCAAAGGTTATGACTTTATCATGGGTAACAATGGACGTCCGGATGGGTCTGTCTCCATTATCCATCTTGGTTTCCTTGGCATGTCTTTTGGCTGCTGAAAAGGAAGTACCACAAATGTCTGATCCATCGGATATGAAGTTTATAACTTGTGCATCTGCTGGAGGAGCAGGAGCCCTTTCCGGGATCCTTTCAGGATCTTGGATCCTTGACTTCTTTCGTCCCAAAAGCTCCTTCAAGTGTCCTTTGCTCAACAAGTAACCAATTTCCTTTCTAAGTGCAATACACTCTTCAGTGAGATGCCCGAAATCCTCATGATATGCACACCACTTGGACTTATCCTTTGTAGCAGCTGGTTTATCACTTTTTCTCGGCCACCTAGCTTTCTCACCTAGATTCTGCATTGCAAGAATTAGTTCATTGTTATCAACAGAGAAACAATATTCAGAAATGGGAGGATAATCCTCATCATCCTCTTCCTGTTCCACTGCATGCACGTTCTGGTTATCAAATTTGTTGTAGGACTTTGATTTGTTGTTCCTGAAGTAGGATCCTTGCTTTTCCTGTTTTGAGGATCCTGTCAGTCTTTCCTGTATCCTTTTATCATCCTCTAATCGGATGAATCTAAGGGCCCTGGTACTTACTTCATCAAGATTCCTGCATGGGGTCATAACAAGATCATCATAGAACAGTGAATCCCTAAGCAAACCCATTTTAAAGGCTTCTACAGCCGTAGCTATATCCAGATTAGGGATATCTAAGGATTCTTTACTAAATTTAGTGATGTAATCTCTAAGTGATTCATTTTGACCTTGTGTTACCCTATATAGATCACTAGTTAATCGTTCAAATTTTCTACTACAAGAGAATTGACTATTAAACAAATTAACTAGATTAGCAAATAAAGTAATAGAGTAAGGGGAAGACTTAGCAGCCATTTAAGAGCAGATCCTGTAAGTGTGGATCCAAAACCCTTGCACAGACATGCTTCTTTTAACCTCTCAGGAATTGGATTGATCTCCATCCTCTCCCTGTATTGAGCTACATGTTCCTCTGGATCCGTTGAACCATCATATAGCTTCATAGTTGGTATTTGGAACCTCTTAGGTATCTCAGCATCACAAATAGGTGGTACAAAGCGAGATATCCTATGGCTACCATCTGCAATTTTAGGAATGGGTTTAACCACTCCTGGTACGCTGGATATCATATCCGTAAGCTTCTGTAACTCCCTGGCCATAGCCTGATTGATACATGTATCCTGCATAGAGCCATGGTTAGTGTTATATGAATTATTAAAAGTGTTACCTCCCAGAGGATTCGTGTTTGGAATTCCAGATGTGAATCCATATTGACGGGACTATGGTATGATTGAAGGACCAGAGGAAGCAATGGTCTGGATTGGTATGAAGTCTCCTTGATGAACATCCGAGCTTGGAGGTTGCATACTTCTTAAGAATCCTCGATCCTGAAAGATGTTGGATCCTTGAGGCAGAGAGGATCCTTGGACCTGAAAGGATCCTGGAACCATAAAGGATCCTTGGACCTGGGAGGATCCTTGGACCTAGGAGGATCCTTAGACCTGGGAGGATCCTTGGACCTGTGAGGATCCTTGGACCTGTGAGGATCCTTGGACCTGTGAGGATTAGGGCTGGCAAATCGTGTCTTAGCAGGTTTAACAGGTATCTGATAACGCGAACAACAAAAATTTTAAACATGAATACGACTCATTTAACTACTTTATATCCAATGTCTATAAGACAGATCTATATTTTATGCACCTAGAAGGAGAAATAATGGATCCTAACTTTCAAATTTTGATTATTTTTAAAAATGTAAAAAATCACATGGTGTACTTTCCTGTTATCGTGTCTTAGCAGGTTACCTACAGGTTACCTATTGCCAGCCCTAGTGAGGATCCTTGGACCTGTGAGGATCCTTGGACCTAGGAGGATCCTTGGACTGTGTGCATTCCCAAATATCCTCCTGAGCTGATGAAGGATCCCTGATGCTGAAAAGAGGATCCTGATGGCTGAAAATAGGATCCCTGAGGCTGGGAGTGAGAGCCAAATGCTTGACTCATAGTTGTTGTTCCATAACGCCTTTCTGATGGACAACTTTGATACTGGATGCCCGGAACTGCCGATTGTAGGGTAGTTACAACTGGAGTGTCAAAATTCAATGACCTTGGTATCAGAGGAGAGTGATCCTCCACTGATTTCTTCTGTTTCTTGATCTCAGCGATCTCTCGGAGGATCCTTTCGTTGGTTTTGTCCTGCTCTTGTGTGTGATCCCTCATCTGCAAAATCAGAGTAAAAAGATCATTAGTAGTAGGATTAGAGGAAACAGAAGAAGTTGGTGGTTTTGGGAAAGTGGGGGTTTGTCTCCTCGCAGCATTTTCAGCATTCTTCTGGGATCCAGAAGGTGGTGGAGGCAAAGGTGGAACGCCTTGTGAAGAACTGATTGCCGGCATTGAACTTGAAGTGTTATTCACTGAGGAAGCCATCCGCTTGGTTGTAACGAACCGAAATGACCACAAAAATATGAATCTTCTTAGGAATGAAGCACCAATTGCCCCATGGTGGGCGCCAAACTGTTTTGGTCAAAAATCAAGCAAAGATAATGCAACCAAACTTTCTGTTGTGAGGTGTGATGCTTGAATCATTGAACAATATTAAGGATCACTTAGAAACGTAATGAACAAGTGACACAATGATTTATACGAGGAAAAAGCCCTTGATCAAGAGTTGATCTCCGGCATAAAAAACCTCGGGTGATGGAAACTACCGATCACCAACTCAGATTAAACAGAAAATATATTACAACTTTGAATGATAGCGAGCTTGTTACAAGGATCACTAGAGTGTTATGTGCAAAAAAGTGTGTAATCGCCAAGTAAACTGTTGAGAGCTGATGAGAGCAGTTACGAGTGTGTGTGTTTAGCCAAAAATAGCCAAGTGTTCTAATTTAGCTCGCTATCCCCTTATAAATTTGGAAAATATCTAAGCTAACTAACTATCCGCATTTCATGCAAGTCTTCCACGACCTCCATAACGTTCATATTAGTCAAGCACGTGCGGAATAAAAAGAGAATATGCTCTAGGAATATCGCCAAGACCAAGTCTAAGCACGTACTCCTGCAAAACAACATCATATTCAAAGCAGAAAATTGTTAGTGTAAGGATCACTACGATGATCCTGGATCCTGATCCTACAATACTCTCTAAGGATCACTAATTCAAACAGAATTGAGGATCCTAAGCCCGACAGTAATTGAGGATCACTGATCTTTGGAAAATCCTCCCCTAACAATTAGTGGCAGGAAATTCACACCTAATAGCCTGGGGTAATATGTCCCCCTGTGGTGATTTTAGTAGTATACCCAATCCTACACCTCTCACATTAGATGCACCATCAGTATATAATATCCAGGATTCTAAGTTCTCTCCCAGCTGTTGTACTTCTAGGTCTACTTCATTTTGAATATCGCTACTGAAATCAGCCACAAAGTCAGCTAGAGCCTGAGACTTTATGGCATTCCTAGGTTCATATACTAGATCAAATGCACTTAACTTTACTGACCACTTAGCCATTCTACCTGACATTTCAGGTTTCCTAAGCACATTTTTAACAGGATAATTAGTTTTAACATGAATCCTATGTGTCTCAAAGTAATATCTAAGCTTCGTTGATGCCATAACTAGAGCCAATATTAATATTTCTAAATGAGAATATCTAGTTTCAGCATCTAATAAACTTTTGCTAACATAATAAACAGGATACTGCTGACCTTCGTGATCCTTTACCAGGACAGCACTTACTGCATTCCCTGATACTGCAAAATACAGGGATAATGGTTCACCATCCTCGGGTTTCATCAATGTTATGGGTGAAATTCTAAGCCCATATCCTGGAAAATATCTTGATTTATATCTTGGCTATACAGTATCTGTTTACATCCGGGATGCTGGTTCAGGATATTGGTAATATCCTGAATGGTATCGTCAGGATTACTAACGGATTACATGCAGGTATGTGGGTTAGAAGCTATCAACGTTCACAAAGACTCATTCCGCGGAAGACTCGGTCCAAGTTGTTCAATGAAAGACGTTAAGCCCGCTTTATTTGGTTCCAAACGGCTATTTATGGAATATTCGGGAGCATCCCATATTTATAGGAATTTTAGTTTCTATGTTGTAACTATAAATAGGTGGGTATACCAGATCAAATAGGACACCACGAAAACACTCGCTACACTCTAACACTCACTCTCTAGCAATTTACACTTTCATACGAAAGCATTGTAACACTTAGCGATCTGGTCTATATCCTGCACTGTATCCTGAAGTTTGAAGCAATAAGAAGAACAAGGCAGCTGTGATTGTCAGCTCCCGAGGTTTTATGCCGGCGATCTAGATTGATCAAGGGCTTTCCTCGTACATCTCGTGTCATTTACTTTACTTTTTACTCATTGTTTGATCGTAGATACAGCTCAATATCCTGAGCCGTATCCTGAATACTGATTTTCCATATAACTTAACCGGCATATGTTCAACACACTTTCTAGCACACTACCTCACTTTACTAATTTGATCACTAAATTGCTTCGGTAATTTTTGACCAAAACAATTTGGCGCCCACCGTGGGGCAAGTGGTGCTCTCTTTGCTAAAAATCTTTGTGAAGTCGTTAATCGGTTTTCTATTTTCAAAATTTTTCACCGCATTGTTTACAATGGCCTCAAGATCAAACATGAGTTCCTCTACTGTGTCTGCTATGACTTCTGCTACTACCGGTTCGGTGCTTCCACTACCTCCTCCAAGGATGCCAGCCTCTTCACGACCTCAGGATATTATCCCTACTCGCAGTGTTCAGGAGTCTGCTCCCGTTTTAGCTTCTAATGATGAAATTCTAACCTTATTTGGTAGTGTGCAGGAACAAATGAGGCAACAATAGGAAACAAACCAAATGTTGTTAAGGGAAATACAACTCCTGAAGTCTGGCTCGAGCAGATCTGCTGAGGATATTGTCACTCCATTACAACCCAGAACTTTGAACTTCAGTTCGGCTGTGTATACTGAGGATAACAGGGGGAATATTGTCCCCAGCCTTCCTCAGAATCATACTCCTGAAATACCCTCCTCGGTCAGGATGTCAACCATGAGGAGCTCAGGATATGCTTCAGGATATGGACAAAATCCTCCGACGGGTAACGTGTCAAATAATAATAATACTCATGCTACTAACAATAGTGGATCTTTGCAGGATACAGGTGTAACATCAGCACTTACTAGGGAACTTCAGAATTTGAAGGACATGATATCTAGTGTGCCTGGAGTGGTCCAGCCGATCCCGAAAGTATCCCAGGACAGCCA
Organism: Helianthus tuberosus; assembly: GCA_030545235.1. NCBI lineage: Eukaryota > Viridiplantae > Streptophyta > Magnoliopsida > Asterales > Asteraceae > Helianthus > Helianthus tuberosus. Next base: position 88,201,654 of record CM060356.1, on the reverse strand, counting down.
CAAGATATCTCGTTTTGCATATCCTATCTGTGATGCTGAGATCCCAAAGAGATTTCAGACCCCCAACATGAAGCTTTACGATGGAACTACGGATACTGTGGAGCATATTGCTCAGTATAGGGAAAGAATGGAGATTAACCCTATCCCTTCGGATCTCAAGGAGGCATGCTTATGCAAGGGCTTTGGTTCTACCTTAACAGGATCAGCCTTGAAATGGCTCTTGAATGTTCCTCCGCATTCGATTACATCTTTTGCTCACTTAGTAAATTTATTTAATAGTCAGTTTTCTTGTAGTAGGAGCTTTGAGAAACTAACAAGTGACCTTTACAGGATAACACAAGGGCATCAAGAACCCCTAAGGGATTATGTGAACAAGTTTAGCCGGGAATCCTTAGACATTCCGCATCTTGATGTTGCAACGGCTGTGCAAGCTTTCAAGATGGGGTTGTAAAAGGATTCACAATTTTACCAAGACCTTGTAATGAACCCATGCAGGAACTTGGATGAAGCTCGGAACAGGGCCCTGAGATATATTCGATTGGAGGATGACAGAAAGATGCAAGAGAGGATGAACTCATCTAACACTTATGAGTCAACTAACAGGAAATCAGAATCCTCATTTAAGCCATATCGCTCTAAGCCATATGGTAGAAATGAAAACAAGAAAGTGAATGCTATTGAAGACGAGGATCCTGATGAATATCCTGAACTATCTGAATATTGCTTTTCTGTTAACATTCCTGAATTAATGTATGCCATGCAGGGTTTAGGAGACAAGGCTAGGTGGCCTCGAAAGAATCAACAAAAGGCCGATTGGAAAGATAAGTCAAAATGGTGTGCTTTCCACGAAGATTTCGGACATGTAACTGAGGATTGCATTTCTCTAAGGAAAGAAATAAGCTATCTTCTAAGCAAGGGATATCTGAAGGATCTCTTAGGAAGAAAGAAGAATAAGGGTCAGGATACTGAGAAGGATCCTGAGCGAGCAGCATCACCTCCCGCGGATGCCAAGATAATTAACTTCATTTCGGGAGGATCTGACATTTGTGGGACTTCGTATTCGGCGGCAAAGAGACATGCAAAAGAAGCTAAGGCCGAAAGGGGAGACAGACCTGTCAGGATGACTACGCTTACAACTGACAAAGTGATCACATTTGATGCTGATGACAGGGATACTGTCTAGGATCCTCACCATGATACTCTGGTAATAACATTATATGTGGCTAACCATTTTGTACGCAGGATATTGGTTGATAATGGCAGCTCCGTCAACATAATCCAACTGGAGACTCTCAAAAGAATGAATGTATCTCCAATGGATATCACTTCGAAATCTACAGTGCTTGTTGGATTCAATGGAGAGGCTAGAAACACAGTAGGAGAGATAAAGTTGCCAGTATATGTTGAAGGAGTCAACTCAATACAACGTTTCTGTGTGATGGATTCCCTATCCTGCTATAATACCATACTAGGAAGACCATGGATTCACGATATGAAGGTTGTGCCATCGACGTATCACCAATGCATCAAGATCCCTACCCCTTGGGGAGTGGTCAAGGTCGAAAGCGATCAGCAGGAGGTGAAAGAATGCTACTCATCCTCGATGAAATCCTCAACCAAGCCTAGTGCAGCATAGCAATTAAAGACGCGGGCCCAGGATATCGTGGAGGATCCGGAGCAGGATGTGAAGAAAATTATCCTGGACCAGGATAATCCCGATATTTCGGTGCTCGTAGGAACCAATATCCCTCAGGATATTGAAGAACAATTAATTAACTTTTTGAAATGCAGGATGTCAACGTTTGCATGGAAGCATGAGGATATGACAGTCATATCCAAAGACATTATCACTCATAAGCTTGGAATTGATAAATCATTCAAGCCTGTTCAGCAAAAAAGAAGGAAGTTTGCTCCTGAGCGGAATACGATTATCCAGGAGGAAGTTGAGAGATTATTGAAGTCCAGGATGATCAGAGAGGTTAAGTTCCCAAGGTGGCTAGCGAACGTGGTTGTGGAACAGAAGAAAAATGGGAAATGGAGAGTTTGTGTAGACTACACAGACTTAAACAAGGCTTGTCCTAAAGACCCATTTCCTCTTCCCCACATTGATGCAATGGTAGATGCCACTGCTGGGCATGAAATGCTGACCTTCATGGACGCATCCTCAGGATTTCAGCAGATCCAAATGGAACCTTCTGATTAGGAGGATACTGCCTTCATGACACCAACAGGTATTTATTGTTATACCGCTATGCCTTTTGGTTTGAAAAATGCAGGTGCAACATACCAAAGATTGGTAAACATGATGTTCAAAGACAAACTGGGGTACACTATGGAGGTATATATTGATGATATGGTGGTAAAATTAAAGAAAGCTCAGGATCACCTCCAGGATATTAAAGGAGCATTTGATATCCTGGATCAGTATAACATGAAGCTAAATCCTACTAAGTGCCATTTTGGAGTGGGGGCAGGAAACTTTCTAGGATATATGGTAACCAAAAGAGGAATAGAGGCGAGCCCGGAGCAGATTAAAGCCATCTTGGATATCAAATCGCCCTCAAATATGAAGGATGTTCAACGATTAATAGGGCGAGTGGCAGCATTAAACAGGTTTATCTCAAGATCGTCAGAGAAATGCAAAGAGTTTTATGATATCCTGAAGAAGAACAAGAAATTCGAATGGAGTGAGAGGCATGAAGCAGCCTTGCAGGATTTGAAGAAATATCTTTCAACTGCACCATTACTGATGAAGCCTGAGAATGGTGAACCATTATCCCTATACCTCGCAGTATCAGGGAATGCTGTAAGTGCCGTCCTTGTAAAGGACCATGAAGGTCAGCAATATCATGTTTATTATGTTAGCAAAAGCTTATTAAATGCTGAAACTAGATATTCACATTTAGAAAAATTGATACTAGCATTAGTTATGGCATCAACAAAACTTAGACATTACTTTGAGACACATAGGATTCATGTTAAAACAAATTATCCTGTTAAAAATGTACTTAGGAAACCAGAAATGTCAGGCAGGATGGCTAAATGGTCAGTAAAGTTAAGTGCTTATGATTTAGTATATGAACCTAGAAATGCCATAAAGTCTCAGGCTTTAGCTGACTTTGTGGCTGATTTTAGTAGTGACATTCAGGATGAGGTAGACCTAGAAGTTCAACAGTTAGGAGAATCCTCAGGATCCTGGACATTATATACTGATGGTGCATCTAATATAAGAGGAGTAGGATTAGGAATACTGCTAAAATCGCCACAGGGGGACATATTACCCCAGGCTATTAGATGTGAATTTCCTGCTACCAATAATGAAGCAGAGTATGAGGCTTTAATTGCAGGATTAGAGTTGGCTAAGAGTATGAGTATTAAAAATTTACAAGTATATGTTGACTCTTTGTTAATTACTAACCATTTTAATGGATCCTATGCAGTTAAGGGTGAGAAATTAATCGAATACCTCGATATTCTTAAAAAATTAGCAGGATATTTCGATGTTTTTACACTTGAACAAGTACCAAGGGAGGATAATGCTGAAGTGGATGCCTTAGCAAATTTGGGATCATCGATCAGGATACCTGAAGGGACCCAAATACCAATATTACATGTCTTATATCCTGCAACGAATCCTCAGGATAAAGAAGTAGCGGGTATTCGGGATCCTGGAGCGGTATATCCTGAACAGGATCCTAAATCCTGGATGGCTCCAATTGTGAAATATCTCAAAGAAGGACACATCCCCGGAAATGAAAATCCTAAGGCATTTAGGATGAAGGTATCACGATTCACTATTATAAATAATGTTTTATACAAGAAATCTCTTGCAGGACCGTATTTAAGGTGCTTGGAGGATCCTGAAGCCAGAGAAGTACTTCAGGATATACATGAAGGGGATTGTGGTAATCACACTGGGGGCAGAGCATTGTTCTCGAAAGTATTAAGGACATGATATTATTGGCCAACGATCAGGAAAGATGCTGCAGAATATGCTCGAAGATGTGATGCATGTCAAAGGCATAGTAACATACTACATCAACCAGCTGAACCGTTATATCCTGTAGTTTCCCCTTGGCCATTCATGAAATGGGGGATGGATATAGTAGGGAAGTTACCAAAAGCTCCGGGAGGAAAAGTCTTTATGTTAGCGATGATGGATTATTTCTCTAAGTGGGTTGAGACTGAAGCGTTTGTTCAAGTTAGAGATCAAGAGGTAGTATCCTTCATAAAGAGGAATATCCTGACTAGGTTTGGGGTACCAGCTGAGATCATTTGTGATCATGGGTCCCAGTTTATAAGCAAAAGGACTACTGACTTTTGCAAGAGTTGGGGAATCAAAATGATCACATCTACTCCGGTACATCCTCAAGCGAATGGACAAGCTGAATCCTCAAACAAGATAATAGTCAATAACTTAAAGAAGAGGCTTGGAACAAAAAAAAGGAAGATGGGCGGAAGAGTTACCCTTTGTTTTGTGGGCTGATAGGACAACGGTAAAGAATGCAACTGGCCAAACCCCGTTTTCCTTGGTATTTGGAGCAGAAGCAGTGATTCCAACATAAATGACGATACCTACTGCAAGATCTATCCTACAGGATCCTGAACAGAATCCTGAAGCCTTATTTCAAGATTTGGATACTATAGATGAAAAAAGAGACGCAGCAAGACTAAGGATAGCAGCATATCAACAAAGAATATCCAGAGCATATAATAAGAACATAAGGACGAGAAGATTTCGAGTTGGTGATTGGGTGCTAAGAAAGGCTTTTCAAAATACCACTAATCCTGCCGATGGCAAGATAGCTCCTAAATGGGAAGGTCCATATGAAGTCGAGTCAGAAGCAAGGAAAGGAGCATATCGACTCAAGAATATGGAAGGGGATATGCTACCAAGATCCTGGAATGCACTACATTTAAAGTTTTATTTCAAGTAAGAGCAGTATTTAATTTCTGTCTCAGAATGGTATGTATTCTATCTATTTTAACTATATTTGTTTATTATCTTAAACCCAATACTGACTTAAGCATCGGAGGGGTGTTAGCCAAGCTAGCACCCACCTTAGTTTACAATTGTTTTGCAGCATATGTTTCAGGATATAGCTCCATGATATGTACTCAGGATAACTCGAAAGATTAGAGGATTGGCCCCCTCTCTCACGTTTAAGGGATCCTGGTCCCTTCAAAGGTTTAAAGGTATTCACCTTTCTTTCGAATTGGGTTTAAACACCTCGCCTGGAGCGCAAGTTATCTAGGTATAGTTCAAGGTAGCGGGACCAGTTCATGTAAAAGTGGCTGACAATTTCGTTACTGTTGGCTATATCCTGGATCCTGAAGGTATATGAGGATTGATCACCCTCTCTCACGAAAGAGTATTTTCATGCTCTCTAAGGTTTAAAGGTTTTCACCTTTCTAAGAATTGGAGTTTATACACTCTCGCCTGTAGCGCATGAAATTTAGGGTTTATCCCCAGATATTAGGGTTTATCCCCAAGATATTAAGGGTTTATCCCAAGTATGCTAAGGATTCATTTCAGGATATTAGGGGTTTTGCCCTGGGGTATTCGGAATTTATTCAAGTCAAAGTATGAATACATTTGCGTTTCTATATCGAACACAGGGGACACACATTATACTATTCAGAGGATGGATCCAAGTTTATAAGTGTGCACTGGGGACAAACTTATAATGGAGGATTGTAATTGATTCTCTAAGAATCTCTGGTATGATCTCTCCTTTTTATTTGGATAATTAATAGGTTGTATGTCAATATCCTGATCAAGATATCTTTCAGGATATCTTCTAGGATACGTTTACAATATGTTCCTAAAAAAATGTCCAAACAAAACAGTTTTCACAAGTAAAATTTGTATATCAATGACAACAATAATAAAGTCAAAAGAGAAGTTATATTATTAACATACCAAAAGATGTGCTCTTAGTTCACCTCAAAACATGGCCCATCCACTAAGAGCACTAATAGTTCCTTACCATATTTACCCAACAGTTGAAGGTTTCATCTCAAACTGAGACCCATCCACCTTCAACTGTTGTATTGTTCAAAAAAGCATGCAGGAAATGTAAATTGTTCAGGTGCAGAAAAGTAAAGTGCAGAAAAGTAAATTGTTTTGGGACTACAGACCAACATTCAAATTCAAAAAGGTGGGCTCCGGCCTTGGCACGTATATCCATCATCGCCCACCTGAATGCCCTCACACAACGACATCTTCTCCAACCTTCTCAGACTTCTCAGCACCAGCATCCTGAGCAGCATCCTCACCAGTATCCATCCCAGCATCCGCTCCAGCATCCTTCTTGTCTCCAGCCTGGATCACCACCTCTGCTGACTTAGAAGACTCACCAGCTTCAACAGGAAGTGGCACAGCTTTTCCCCGAGCTCCTTTAGCTTGGCCACCCAGGATTCAACTGGCCAAGATGGACAAACAAGGCCCGTCTCCTTGGCCCCGTATGCCATCTTGATGCGTGCTTGTAGCAGGGAGACGATGGCAAAAGCCTTGATTCCCTCCCGGAAATTGACCAAGGCTTGATCATGATCCATTTGAACGATGGAAAGTTTGAGCTCAGTGTCTTGGGTGACCTTCTTCAGCAGGCTTTCGTAGTGCCGGGTCTTCGCTTCGGCAATGGCACCTTGGTCAGCAACGGTGCTTTCAAGCTGTTTGATCCTGGCTTCATGAAGTGCAACAGTACCACAGGCATCATTATACAAGTGGAGCAAATGCTGGAGGCCCTGCACATCAGTTACAGGTATAAGTTAGAATATATATTGACCAGGATATCCTGTCAGGATATCCTATTAGGATATACGTGCAGGATATACGTGCAGGATATACGTGCAGGATATGCGTCAGGATATTACCTTGTTAAGGAAGGATGTCATTGGCTCTAAGGAATCAGAGAAGCTGAGTTCGTCATAGGAGAACCCTTCTGAACCTGGAGCACTGACTTCAAGACCTTTCCTCTTTTTTGCTGTGGAAGCACGAGTCCTTGGATTGGCCTTGGGAGCCGGGAGTGGCTTGGAACTAGTAGCAGCAGGAGTTTCTTTCTTGACTGTGGCTGGAGTTGGGTAGATGTCGAGTTCGTCGAGGTCTAGATAGACTGGAACTTTGCTGGAGTCTGCACATAGGGAGTAAAATTCTAAATCTCTCCTAAAGATATCGAATGAAAACATATGTGTACAGGATATTTTGCAGGATCCTTACCAGACATATTTGCACTTGAAAGAGGACTTGGAGTTAGTGGAGATGGGTTGAAGCTTCTCTCTGCCTCTGAAAGGAGTCTGATGGCGTCTATTCTTTTTTGAGAATCAGCGAGGGGAGGTGCAATCTTCCTGAAATCAGCTGCATACACAACAGAGAAAATAAAATTGGTCAGTTCAGGATATAAAGCAGGATAAGAGGCAGGATCATCTTTAAACCCTAAATCCTACCCTTCTTTAACCATCTCATCGGATAATCCGTTCCACCAGGGATTGAATCCCTTTTTACAAAGAAAAACTTGGATTGCCAACCATCCTCGTTCCTGGTGGCACGAAGTATCAATGGGTCACCGGAAGTAGAATAAAACAGAAACCTACATGATCCATGGCATCTAAGTTTGTAAGCTAAGGGGAGATCATGGACGGAAAGATCAGGAATGTGGTTTCTTTTGATTTGGTCAAGAATAGACAAAACACGCCAGAGCATTGGCATGGTTTGGCTGAAAGAAATTTTTGTGATATTAAAGAATTCGGTGATGAAGTCCGGAAAGGGGAATTGTAGCCCTAGGGTAAAAGGGAAAGCACTGAAGCATATCCACTCGCTGGAGACCATATCCGACCGGATTTCCCGGTCAAACGGTCTAAATACGATTCCTTCCGGGAAGATACCGGAGGATTTTAAGGCCGACAGGTGGGCACTGTCAAAGGTGCATATCCCCTTCTCCAGTTCTTGGAGAAGGTTCTGTTGGATGAATGTGGGAGCCGAGTCACCAGAACTGGACCTTGTTTGCCTTGGCATTTGGTCGCCTGAATTTTTCGCTGGAGAAAGAGGATAAAGATAGATATGAAGATGAGAGAGAGAATGTTACCTTTTCCTTGTCGATTATGATTAAAAAAGAGATGAGGATGAGAAGATATAGGGCATGATGAGTAAATATAGGCTGGGTAGTTGAAAACGGTCACATCATTAGTCTTATCTATTAATTACCTCGGCCACCGTGAAAAATGTAACCGTTAGTGCAGGATAACAAACGGTAAGATTTTTGGGGACAATTGTTATGGGTGAAATTCTAAGCCCATATCCTGGAAAATATCTTGATTTATATCTTGGCTATACAGTATCTGTTTACATCCGGGATGCTGGTTCAGGATATTGGTAATATCCTGAATGGTATCCTCAGGATTACTAACGGATTACGTGCAGGTACGTGGGTTAGAAGCTATCAACGTTCACGAAGACTCATTCCGCGGAAGACTTGGTCCAAGTTGTTCAATGAAAGACGTTAAGCCCGCTTTATTTGGTTCCAAACGGCTATTTATGGAATATTCGGGAGACTCCCATATTTATAGGAATTTTAGTTTCTATTTTGTAACTATAAATAGGTGGGTATACCAGATCAAATAGGACACCACGAAAACACTCGCTACACTCTAACACTCACTGTCTAGCAATTTACACTTTCATACGAAAGCATTGTAACACTTAGCGATCTGGTCTATATCCTGCACTGTATCCTGAAGTTTGAAGCAATAAGAAGAACAAGGCAGCTGCGATTGTCAGCTCCCGAGGTTTTATGCCGGCGATCTAGATTGATCAAGGTCTTTCCTCGTACATCTCGTGTCATTTACTTTACTTTTTACTCATTGTTTGATCGTAGATACAACTCAATATCCTGAGCCGTATCCTGAATACTGATTTTCCATATAACTTAACCGGCATATTTTCAACACACTTTCTAGCACACTACCTCACTTTACTAATTTGATCACTAAATTGCTTCGGTAATTTTTGACCAAAACAATCAACAGGGGTGCAGTTGAGAGATACTGCTTCAATTCCTGCAAGGCTGCTTCATGCTTCTCTCCCCATTCGAATTTCTTATTCTTCTTCAGGATATCGTAGAATTCCTTGTATTTTTTCGATGATCTTGATATAAACCTGTTTAATGCTGCCACTCGCCCTGTTAATCTTTTTACATCTTTCATGTTCGAAGGTGACTTGATATCCAGGATAGCTTTGATCTGTTCCGGGCTTGCTTTGATCCTCCTTTTAGTCATCATATATCCCAAAAACTTTCCTGCCCCCACTCTGAAATGGCATTTGGCAGGATTCAGCTTCATATTATATTGATCCAGGATATCAAATGCCCCTTCAATATCCCGGAGATGATCCTCGGCCTTCTTGGATTTTACCACCATATCATCGATGTATACTTCCATGGTGTCCCCCCAGTTTGTTTTTAAACATCATGTTCACCAGTCTTTGATATGTTGCACCTGCATTTTTCAAACCGAAAGGCATGGCAGTATAACAATAAATACATGTTGGTGTCATGAAAGCGGTATCCTCCTGGTCTGAAGGCTCCATTTGGATCTGCTGGAATCCTGAGGATGCATCCATGAAGGTTAACATTTCGTGACCAGCAGTAGCATCCACCATTGAGTCAATATGAGGCAGAGGGAATGGGTCTTTAGGACATACTTTGTTCAAGTCTGTGTAATCTACACAAACTCTCCATTTCCCATTTTTCTTTTGAACCACAACTACATTTGCTAGCCATTTGGGAAATTTAACTTCCATAATCATCTTGCTCTTCAACAATCTTTCAACCTCTTCCTGAATTATTGCGTTCCGTTCAGGAGCAAAATTCCTTCGTTTCTGCTAGACAGGCTTGAAAGAGTTTGCGTTCCGAGCTTGTGAGCTATAATATCCTTGGAAATACCTGTCATATCCTTATGTTTCCATGCGAATGTTGACATCCTGCATTTCAAAAAGTTAAGTCAATTGATTTTCAATATCCTGAGGGATATTGATTCCTACGAGCACCGAGATATCCGGATTATCCTGATCCAGGATAATTTTCTTAACATCCTGCTCTGTAACCTCCACGATATCCTGGGCTCGCATCTTTAATTGCTATCCTGCTTTGGGCTTCGTTGAGGATTTCGTCGAAGAAGAATAACACTCCTTCGTTTCTTGTTGATCACTTTTCACCTTGACAACCCCCCAAGGGGTAGGGATCTTGATACATTGATGATAGGTCGATGGCACAGCCTTCATATCATGGATCCAAGGCCTACCCAATATAATATTGTAGCAGGATAAGGAATCCATGACACAGAAGCGTTGCATCGAGTTGACCCCTTTAACATATACTGGCAGCTTTATTTCTCCCACAGTATTTTTGGCCTCTCCACTGAACCCGACAAGTACAGTAGACTTTGAAGTGATATCCATCGGAGAAACATTCATCCTTTTCAGTGTTTCTAGCTGAATAATGTTAACAGAGTTGCCATTATCCACCAGTATCCTGCGCACAAAGTGGTTAGCAACATATAAAGTTATTACCAAACCGTCATGATGGGGATCCTGAACAGTATCCATGTCATCACTGTCAAACGTTATCACTTTATCGGTCGTGAGGGTTGTCATCTTGGTTGATTTATCTCCCCTTTCTGCCTTAGCCTCCTTTGCATGTCTTTTTGCTACAGAGTAAGAGGTTCCGCAGATATCGGATCCTCCTGAAATAAAGTTAATTATCTTGGCATCCGCAGGAGGTGATGCTGCTCGTTCAGGATCCTGACCCTTATTCTTCTTTCTTCCCAGAAGATCTTTCAGATATCCTTTGCTCAGGAGATAGCTTATTTCTTTCCTCAGGTCAATGCAATCTTCCGTAACATGCCCAAAATCCTCATGGAAGGCACACCACTTGGATTTATCCTTCCAATCAGCTTTTTGTTGGTTCTTCCTGGGCCACCTTGCTTTGTCTCCTAAGTCCTGCATAGCATACATCAGTTCAGGTATATTAACAGAAAAACAATATTCTGACAACTCAGGATACTCCTCAGGATCCTCGTCTTCAACAACATTCACTTTCTTGCTGTCATTTCTGTCATATGGCTTAGAACGGTATGGCTTGTACGAGGATTCTGACTTCCTATTGGTTGATTCGTAGGATGAAGATGAATTCATCCTCTCTTGCATCTTCTTGTCATCTTCCAGCCGAATATATCTTAAAGCCCTGTTCCGAGCTTCATCCAGGTTCCTGCAGGGATTCATTACAAGATCCTGGTAAAATTGGGAATCCTTTTGCAAACCCATTTTGAATGCTTGCACAGCTGTTGCAACATCAAGGTGTGGGATGTCCAGAGATTCCCTGCTAAACTTGTTCACATAATCTCTCAAGGATTCCTGAGGTCCTTGAGTTATCCGGTAGAGATCACTGGTTAGTTTTTCAAAACTTTGACTGCAAGAAAATTGACTATTAAATAGATTAACTAAGTGAGCAAATGATGTAATCGAATGAGAAGGAACGTTCAAAAGCCATTTTAAGGCCAATCCTGTTAAGGTGGAACCAAAACCCTTGCAGAGGCATGCTTCCTTCAGATCTGGGGGGATAGGATTAATTTCCATCATTTCCCTATACTGAGCAATATGCTCTTCAAGATCCGTAGTTCCGTCATAGAGCTTCATGTTGGGGGTTTGAAATCTTTTTGGGTTTTCAGCATCACAGATAGGATGTGCAAACCGGGATATCCTATGGCTGTCCTGGGACACTTCCGGAATTGGCTGGACCACCCCAGGTACACTGGATATCATGTCCTTCAATTTCTGAAGCTCCCTAGAAAATGTTGATGTCATACCTGCATCCTGCAAAGATCCAAGACCGTTAGTAACAAGAGCATTAGCATTATTAGACACGTTACCAGTCTGAGGATTCTGGCCATATCCTGAAGCGTATCCTGAACTTCTAACAGTTGACACCCTAACTGAAGAGGGTATCTCAGGAGTATGATTCTGGGAATGACTAGGCACAATATTGCCCCTATTATCCTCGGTGTACACTGCTGAACTGAAGTTCAATGCTCTTGGCTGCAGGGGAGTGACAATATCCTCAGCAGGCCTACTTGGACCGGACTTCAAGAGCTGAATTTCTCTTATTAGCATTTGATTTGTTTCTTGTTGCTGCCTCATCTGATCCTGTATACTGCCATACAAAGTCAGAATTTCATCATTAGAAACCAAAATAGGAGTACCCCCGGAGACAGCAGATCCTTGAGCATTCCGAGTGGGGATAACATCCCGAGCCATATGAGTTTCTGTTCCTCTTGAAAGATCCTGAGGCTGTGAAGAGGCTTGCATCCTCGGAGATGGTGGAAGCATCGAACCAATGGTTGCAGAAGTTGTGGCAGACACGGTAGAAGAGCTCATGTTTGATCTTGAGGCCATTGAAAATAGTGTAGCAAAAAGTTTCGAAAATAAAAAACCAAGTAATGATTTTTCAAAAGCTTTTAGTAGAAAGAACACCACTTGCCCCATGGTGGGCGCCAAATTGTTTTGGTCAAAATTTACCAAAGCAATTAAGTGATCAAATTAGTTAAGTGAGGTAGTGTGCTAGATGTATTTGAAAAATATATGCTGATTAAGTTGTTAACAAAAACAGTTTTCAGGATACGACTCAGGATATCGAGTTGTATCTATGATCAAACAATGAGCAAAAAGGTAAAGGGTGACACGAGATGTATGAGGAAAGCCCTTGATCAATCTAGATCGCCGGCATAAAACCTCGGGAGCTGACAATCGCAGCTGCCTTGTTCTTCTTATTACTTCAAATGTCAGGATACAGTGCAGGATATGATGCGGATCGACTAGGTGTTACAATGTGATTTGAATACAAGTGTAAGTATATTGTGAGTGATTGCAGCTAGAGAGCAAGAGTGTTCGAGAGATTGTGCGTGTTCTTATCTGATCCGATCAATCCTTTTTATAGTAAAAGAAAGCTAACTAACTAGCCTATAAGCCCGGGATAAAACGAATATTCCCTTTGTGAACGTTGTAGTCCACGTCTTCCGGCTTCAACGTTCCTATTCCAAAAGATTAGCCCGAGTCTTAGGGAGAAGAAGTCCACTCGAACGTTATAGACTTGCTTCATTAATCTGCACGTGAATTAATTAGTCACTACCAGGATACTGCATCAGGATGTTACCAATATCCTGATCCGGTATCCTGATCACAACAAAAGGAACATAGTCAGAATATTATTCAGGATATATAAGCGAAAAATCACCCATAACAACCACCATCTCCACCTTTCATCATCACCACCACCATCCATCTTTCACCCCCGTACCCCCACCCTTCACTCCGAACTACCGCCACCCCCGTTATTCCGGCGACCACCCCACCTGTATATGTAAAAACATCCACCATAATCCAAAAATTTGCTTTCAAATCGCAACTTCTACGTCTGAAACCTTCTCAAATCTGCTACACTAGTACTAATCTGCAAGGTTTGCTGATCAATTTCCAGAAAATTCACTAACAATTTCCAGAAATTTAATTCGTTCGAAGAGTTTACACACATTATTTGTGATTGTGTTTTTCTGGAAATTACGTTGCTTTTTACGTTGCTTCACATTTGGATCTGTTGTAATTGGATCTGGAAATCACATCTGAAGAGGATCCTGACGTTGTTGAAAGATGCTTGAAAAATCGCCCCGTTCGGGTATGATTTGGTTTCGGTTTCTGTTCATAATTGCATTGTTGTTATGATTTTGATTATGCATTGTTGAAGCAGTGTTAAGATGGTTTAGAATTGTGTGGATGAATGATTTGATTATGTTATGAACTACTACAGCTTTACTATTTGTATATTTGCAGTGTTTTCAGACTGGCTGGCAACCGAACAATAATTGGTTTGGTTGTGTTATTTGAAATAGCCGATTACCGGTGGGGTGGTCACCGGAATAACGGGGGTGGCGACAGTTCGGAGTGAAGCGTGGGGTACGGTGGTGAAAGGTGGATGGTGGTGGTGATGAAAGGTGGTGATGGTGGTGGCGATGAAGAATGGGGAAGATGAAGTGGGTGAGTAGGTGGTAGGTCCCACATAAATTATTTTGTTTTATAGTAAGTGTATTTTTGTCATTTCACATTCTCTTACCTAAGAAAACTAACTGATGTTAGGCCTAGGGACTATCCGGGAACGAAATTGCAAAAGTTGGGGACTATAGCTGTAATTTTAGAAAGTTATGGACTAAAGGTGAAAAAAGGGCAAACCACAGGGACTATCCGGACATTTAACTCATAAAAAAAAAGAACCTGGATACCTGACATGTAACGCCTGCGTCCCTGGACTTTTAGCTTTGTCAATTTTAGCCCCTAAACTATGTGATGCTTGACACTTTTGATGCTTGTGACGCTTGAATCTAGATTCTTGATTCTTAATACTATGATGCTTGATTCTAGAAACTTGATTCTTGATGTTTAACACTATGAGACTTGATTCTTAACACTAGACTCTTGATACTTGAATCTTGATTCTTGATACTTAATGCTATGATTCTATGATTCTTGATTCTTGATACTTGGAAACTATGATTCTTGATACTTAATCTAGATTCTTGACTCTTGATACTTTGATGCTTAACTCTTGAGACTCGTGAAACTTGAGACTTGGTTGAACGAGAGACTGGGTCTTGTCACTAGCGAAAACTATGAAACTTGGAAACTTTTGTGTTAATAATGTAATCTAGTTATGTGATCCTTTTACCCAATAATACGCAACGCAACGCTTAATCTAAATCGCAAAACGAATCAAAGACGGTGAAACAGAAAGGATGGGATTGACCGAATGGCAATCGGATGACCATCCGATCAGATGAGATGACCAACCGATCGGATGGCCATTCGACCGAGCTGCCATCCGATCCGCTGCACACTGCCTTCACTCCTCTCACACACTATAAATAGGACCTGTCACATCATTCCTCACTGATGTGACAGCCTCCTTTGAACCAGACGCACGCACTCCCCTTTTCTTCCATTTCTCGGCGATTTCGGTACGTTTTACACTAGATTCTATTACATCTTTGATCTATACACTATTCTCTACGAAATTCTCCTTTGAAACCTCACTTTTCACCCGGAAATCTCTGAGATTTGAGCTCTTGAGGGTGATGTCATCATGGCGGATTGTACCAAACTGTTGAGTGATGTCATTCCGTTCAAGATCTAGCCCAGATCTAAGGAATTTCATGCGTTTTACACTGAATCTTAACTAAATCTAGACATTTCAGCTAAAACTTATGTTTTCTCTCATCTTTTCTTTAACTATTCACTTAAAATGGTGGAATCCGGATCAGAACGGAATGAAGACTTAATGATTAGTCTTGAGTTAGCTTGGAAATGGATTATTGTCGGAGAAGATGACCGGAGTACGGATTTGACATAAGCACTCCTATAGACAGACACTTAAACGGACTGGGGTGATTCCCGTTTGATCAGGGCGGATGTACATTGATGTGTTTACCCTTGTCTCAATACGTACCATGACATCACCGTGAAACCAGAAACTTAGAAACTTTACAAAGTTATGAACGGGACAAGAACAACACAATCGAATGGCAATCCCATCCGATCGAACTACCATCCGATCAGGGGACACTTGTCTCTTAACCTTTGAAACTTTGAGTCTTTGGTCGTCGAATAGCGATCCGATCATCCGATCGAGCGTCCATCCGATCAAAGTAACAATGTGCCTTGAAATCTTTAAACACTTAGAAACTTTTTCAGAAACTTGAACTCTTGGTAACAATTTGGAATCGTGACACTTGGATCGAATGACCATTCGGTCGAATGGCCATCCGAACGGATGATCATCCGATCGGATGGCAATCCGTCCCTCACTCACAACAGTCACATCAATCGAATGGCAATCCGATCGGATAGCCATCCGATCGAACTGCCATCTGATCCAGTGACTGATCCGACACTTTGCGCAATCTTGTATTTCTGTTCGGCTCTTATCTGTTGTAATCTAATCAGGCTAAACCTAAAGTGCTCCCTTTGATCCAATAACAGATAATCTGTTAAGCAATCACTGTGAGTATACTCGATCCCTTTTTTGTCTTAAACTTTAGGATGCAACATGTATTCTATTAAACTATGATACTTGAAACTTTTGAAATCTAGATTCTATCCTATGTGTATGTGAAACTTGTGATTCTTGATTCTTTGTGCTATGTGAATGTTTAATCCAGAGTGTGTAGTTCCGCCTTAACAATAGTAGCGCTATAGGAGATGCACCTCCCCATTATTCTCGGGGGTATTGTTAGGAGGATTCTAGTTTTCCTTGATTCTTGGGAAAACACTAAAGCATCGGGACACTTGGGCTATCACTTGGACTACGAACACTAGCACAGCTGAAACTATTTTGTTATCATTTACATTGTGGATATGAGTCTTTTAAATTTATTATGCTATATATTAAAACTTGTATACTCGCCGGTACATTTTTGTACTGACTCTATTTTAATACATGTTGCAGGCTGACAGGATGCTAGGATTCTTGGAACAAGCTAGAATGAAGCTTAGAAACTACACTTAGCTAATCTAGAAACTTTTGAAACTATGATGATGTTATGTGATTTTGGATTCATGATGTTTAGACAATTTTACATGGAATCAGTTTAATTACTATTGAAACTATTAGTGTTATGGAAACTCATGAGCAATCTGAACGCTTAGTGCTCGCACCCTGATGTTTCCGCCATCGGTTGGGGTGTGACAGATTGGTATCAGAGCCATAACTATAGGGAATTAGGATAAGTAGGAATAGTTGCCCTAGTCTATAGTTCTAGGAATCTTGATTCTTATCTGTTGTTTAAGACTTATGCATTCTACCGTATTTGCTTCCTACCAACACATTTTCCTGTTAAACTTATGTAACACCTCACAAAATCAAGTCCAATACAGTGGTGACACGTGTCATAAACCCTGATCATGTTAAAAAGATAACTGGATGGACTAAAGTTGTCAAACAGTGTAAAGATGTAAATAGAAGGACCAAAAGCGTCAACATGCCAAACTTTTACCTCTGAATGACCTCATATGATGTTCATATTCATGATTGAATAAATTGACGAACACAAGAAGCCGTTTGTGCTTAAAAATCAAAAGTTACAAAACACAAGGGTTAAAAGTGTCAACATGTTAATTCTTACCTCTGAGTGACCTTTTAACGTTTCTGAAGCTTTGTAATATATTAAAATACCCTCATGTATATCAGGTAAAGATTTATTAAAGTTATGGTTCAATCTTGTGATGTAAATTGAAATTTCCAAGAAAGGGGTCAAAAGTGTAAATATGGCAATTCTTCAATCGAGAGACTTTTTCAATACATCCAAAACTTATGAATGCATGTTTCCACTCCCAAGAACATTTCAGACCTGATTATGTGGACCCATCATGCTAGAAAAGTCAGTTATTTGAGTTCAGAAAGTGTAGGGACTGAACATGCAAACAAACAAACAAACTTTGAAAATGGCTGCCTCGCGTGGCGTGCCAGGATCTCCTCTCCCTGGCGCGTGGCGTGACGGGGGAGGTTTTTCAGCAAAACTGGCAGGTGCCCAACATGCAACCTGCAATCTTGTGAAGATCCTCTACACTCTGAATCGAAACCAGCTGCATGTTGATGGTTTCTAAAAGCCATTTGGACACTTGTGAGCATCATAAAACATCTGGGATACTTGTAATCATCTTGATTCATCCAATTCCCCTATATAAAGGCCTCATTTCTCAAACTTGAACTTGCTCATTCAAAGAAAATCTCAAACAAACTCTCAAGCTGAGTTCTCTGGAGCATCCTAAGCATTAAGGAAGCTCTATTAGTTCAAATCTTGTTGCTAAGGACCTTTGTAAGTGTTCTTAGCTTCTGTAGTTAAGCTTTTATTAATTTAATGACCGAAAGTCAAAGATATCGTAATTACACTTTGACTTTGTGATTAATCACTAACGGTCCAGCCATTATTCGAATTGAAAGTGGCTATGTGTTGGTAATTATGTAGGTGTTAAACCCTTAAAAGGGCACCTCCTAATTATCACATTTACTTGGTCAATTGTCGGGTCAAACTACTTAACAGAAAAGTCAAACGATTCAGTTTTTACAAAATAAATCATAACTGATAATGTAGAAGCTATAAAATACATTTTATCACTTAAATAACTTGGTAAATAATATAAGAACATGTTTAGGCATGTTCAACCCGACAATTCTGAGTTTAGGCTCGGTTCGCAACCGAAAGTCGCAAAAGTAGACTTTTGCTTTGACTTTCAGTTCTGACCTGATTTAGCTTAGTATAGTTATGCCTTAGGATTCCTATGTGACCATATTATATGTTAGTATATCTCTCTGAAGTTATACTACATGGTCCCTTAGAAATCCGAGTTATTTGCATGTTCCGTTATTTTGCTTAAAATTGACTAATATGCCCTTATACTATTAAAACGAGATTTTTTAAAATGTGAAAGGACAAAAAGCTTTATTACTGATATATAAGTATGTCCAAGAAGTTTGACTTCAGTTTCTGGTCTCAAATAAAAGTTATGCAAGATATCGTAAAACAGAACTTTTTGTTAATTAAATAGCATTTTTAGCATAAATCTTATTTAAACCCTATTTTTGGCACCAAATTTATTACCTATTGTTTTTATGTAATTTTTAGGGAATTTTAGAATTTTTGGTCAAATTTTATACTTACCATAACATAGAGTTCTTGCATGGACTCGGTAATTGACGATAATGCCATTTTCACTAATAAAATGAGTTTTACACATCATTTACATGTCAAACCTTTTTCTACTGATTTTATATATTAAATAAAATATTTTAAACAGTTAAGGCTGATCAAAATCTCAGATTTCCTTAAACATCTCAAGTATCGTCAAATATCGACTTTTTTGCGAATTAGGCGCATAGTATGGTTTAAAACCATATTTAGCACCTAAGACTTGTTACCTACTGATTTTAAAAGTAAATTTTAAAACTTTAACAGTAAGTATAAATCTTGAACTCAGACTTTCAAATTTGACCTCAAAAGCATATGTGAAATGACCAAAGTGTCCCTACGGTGCATAGTTTGGCCATAAATGATTAAACACACATATGTATGATATCTTACTGATAGAACAACATAAAACAAATGTTTTTTCAGAATGTTTTAGACCAGAACCTCACTTTGCTATTAAATCTCTTTTATAAACTTTAAAATGACCAAAATACCCTTTCGGGACTTAAATTGGTCTTAAATTCATTTGGGGCATAATTGTTGATATCCTACTGATATCACAACATATTTTAAGCATAATAACTATTGGAACTTGTATATGACTCATCCGGTTACCCGTTATGCATATACGCATTTGGTGCGGTTTATGTAACTAGTTTGAATGAATTAGCCGAAACGGGTCAAACCTTATCATTTTTACTTCAAAATCCAGAATGTATTTAGTTTACCCATTATATACAAGTCTTCATACTTGTCGAGTCTAAATCACAATCCAATCCGGTTACCGCTTAATCTTGCGTTTCGTACCGTAAACTTTCCTTTAAAACTAACTGGTCAAAGTTACAACTTAAATAAGACCCGTTAGGAATCTAATAGGTTATTAAAACCTTCGTTCCAGATTAGGAGCCCAGTAAAAGCTCCCTGCACTTGCTGATTAGAATATCCGACTGAGTATAATTTACATTTAGCTCAGGTAAATACTTTTAACTTATTTTCCCTTATACGGGCTTGGGATACGGTAAATTATTACCGCTTGGTCGGGTATTGAATATTTAATCGATTAGTGGTTAAGTCATTGAGATAAACCGTTTTAATCTGTGTTGTTTGATCTAAGCATTTGGGGGTTAATGACCGTGTCCTGGATATCCTTGGCTCATTCATTTGAAATGGCCACGACTTAAGCACGGGGTGTAGGCATACACCTGACAGTTGCGTATGTAAAATGGTATCTCACTCGTGAGGATAACTTCTTGTGGGCTTATTCTAGTGGTGTGTCTATTAATCTTGTCTCGGCTTCTATCCCGGGCCCTGAACGTACGACAAACATGTGAATCTGCATACAAGATTATTTAAAATAATTGTCCCAAGTTATAAAAGAATATTTGTGCCTTGTGCATTTAAAGCAATTTTCATAAATATTTTCAAAAGAGTCAGTTAATTGTATTTACCAGTGTAAACTGACGTATTTTTCAAAAAGATTAAGTCCAGGTACTACACGAAATCGGCTGGAAGCTCCCGAGTATTAGTTAAAGAGTCTTGCAAGCTCTTAATACTTTAAGTCTGTCGAAACAATAATTATTTTTCTGTATTAGATCCGCCTGTGGATCCATTATCGACCGTTTTGTATAATATTTTATTATACTTTTCAAATTCGGTTTATATTATATTTTTAGACTTTCGGTAATACGTGGAAATATCGGGGTGTGACAACTTACATGCCTTTCCTAAGGCTGACACAATATATACTTGATACTTTGAAAAACGTTGTTAATCAGTGTTTGTATTTTGCACGAAATTTGTCCTCAAGACAGGAGTGACATCCGAACCTTGATGGGAAATTTCCTCATTATGTTCTAATAGGTCTTATCTGTTGATAAGCACCGACGCTGTTAGGGTACGATGTTGTCAAGATAGAGGTGAAACTCAAACCTTGATAACTAGTCCCACTCTTTGATTTTATGTCTCGCCAAAGTCTCGAGATTCCCAATCAATTGGGTACGTGAAAGGACAAAAAGGACGAATATCGTAGGCCTAACATCGATGACGTATTTGTCTAAGTAAGTCAAGACACGTTGCCTCAATTCGAAAGGGGTTCGATTTACTTTGGTTAGTCACTGTTCCTCTACCCGGAACAATCCTATGTTTTATGAGCCTATCTTTTATGTTATCTCGATTTTATGTGTGGTTTTAAACCCGATTCTTCGTTTATTTTGAGGCTTTTTACACGATTCGCACGTATGTCCGCAATCTAAAACGTTAATTCTAATCTCAGGATCAAACTAAATTTATGAGGCTTTATTCATGATGATAATCTATGTGGGAATCTTGATCGACTATGATGTTGTGTGAATCTATCTGATGAATCTATGTGTTATTGTGGTCGTAAAGCACTAAATGTAACATGGCATAGAAATACGAGGGAAAGTGACGTGTCCGAAACATGGTGGATACGCCACTGATACTTCCTATATATAAGTGTTTCCGACATGTTACCAACTTTCGTACTAAGTGCCATGCGAAACTTAGTGTTTTACAGACCGGTGATGAGATTGTTGAAATCTAAGCTATGGGAAACTACACGTGTAAACTATGTGGAATCTAAGTGTGATCTATGTGTAATCTATGCGTAATCTAGCGCAATCTATGTGTAATCTATGTATGTGTTGTGTTGAGTAACAAAATACGAAACGTAGCCTAGCGCAGAAGACGAGGCGAACGTGGCATGTCCGAAACATGGTGGATACGTCGCTGGTACTTCCTATATATAAGTGTTTTTGGCATGTTACCGAACCTTCGTACCACA
The DNA here is from genome assembly GCA_030545235.1 of Helianthus tuberosus. Lineage (NCBI taxonomy): Eukaryota > Viridiplantae > Streptophyta > Magnoliopsida > Asterales > Asteraceae > Helianthus > Helianthus tuberosus. The sequence continues at coordinate 88,180,071 of CM060356.1, read as the reverse complement.
CGCTAAGTGAAGTTCGTAGTGTTGTAGACTCGGGTTGAAGTTGTTGAAATCTATTTGGTTAATCTATGTTGTTGAATCTATTTGGTTAATCTATGTGGAGGTTCTGTGGTGAAATCTAATGTTATAGTTAACGGAGCATGACACCGATGATGAGACGGACGTAGCATGATTGAAGCATGGTGGATACGCCGCTGGTACATCCGTCATGTTGCCAAACTTTCGTAGCACGTGCCATGCGGGATTTCATTGTTTGTGGATTGTTAACGCTAATCTATTGGAATCTATGTGAAACTATTGGAATCTACTGTATTCTATTGGAAGTTATGTGAATCTATCAGGTTAATCTACATGAATCTATCTGGTTAATCTACGTATGCATGATGATGATGATGATGATGATGAGTGTGTCTTGCGATACGTAACATGACACCGAGTATGAGGCGGAAGCGATGTGCCCGAAGTGTGGTGGATACGCCGCTGGTACTTCCTATATATAAGCGTTTCTGACACGTTGCCAAACTTCGTACAACGTGCCATGCGAAGGTCGTGGGTTTGGGGTATTGAATCTATTGGAATCTACGTGATACCTGTTGAATCTTGAGTCTTAATCTATCGTGTGTGAATCTATATTGTGAGGCTTTGTGAATCTAGACTTATGCAATCCTCTTGCTGGATCTTTAGGATGTCTTCTCGAAAGCTATCCGACACTCTCAAGAGATCCAGGGAAAAGTCTCAGAAAAAGATGATGTCCTTCATGGCCGACCAGCTTTCCTGAGTCGTGCCAAAGATCGTCTCTGAGATCCAAGGATCAAACACGCCTCCCTCCTCTGTGGACTCAAAGGCCGAGAAGCTAAAGCCTACAAAGTTCAACTACAAGCATTTCATCTCTTCCAACCCTAAGCCTTTCACGGGCAGTGATGGGGTGACCGCAATGCTCGAGTGGTTCGACAGCATCGAGGTTACCTTCATTAACAGCGAGTGCCCAGATCATCTAAAGACTAGGAGTGCAACGGGAATGTTTCAAGGCAGAGCGTTGGAGTGGTGGTCTAATTAGAGAAACATTCGTTCAAATGAGGAAGCCTATGCTCTTCCATGGACCGAGGTGCGTGAATTAATGATGCTTGAGTTCTGCCCTCCCCATGAACAGTTAAAGCTTGAAGAGGAGTTCTGGCATTTGAAGCAGATTGGTGATGATAATCTGGGTTATACTACTTTATTCAAGCAACTCAGCTTGATCGTTCCTCACTTGGTTTCTACTCCTAAGCGCATGATAACCAAGTATATCAATGGTCTACCTCCTGCTATGCGTGATTCTATTGAAGCAGCTCAACTCGAAACTATTGAGGAAGTTTACTGTCTTGCAGCTAGTCTCAACAACAACCGCATTCGTGATAAGCAGATTGCTAACCCAGCTCCTTCTAAGTCTGCACATCAAGTTACTCAGCAGCCAAGTGGCAACAAGAACAAGAAGAGAAAGTCTCAGGGCTCAGGATGCAATGCTATTGTTCCTGCTGCTAAACCTGCTCCTGCTCTTGCTGCTGTTTAGAACGCTACTGCTCCTGAAATCAAGAGGCAGTACACCGGGCCTCACCCCAAGTGTTGTAACAACCCGCTTTTCGGAAGTCAAAGTCAAAGTCAAGATTGAAGTCAAAGGAAGAAAAGATTTGCTAATTGCGATCTGTCACTCCTTGCTCAACTACTGTTTTGACTTCTTTGACTTGTAATCGAATCTATTATTTATTTACTTTAGCTGTATTATGTGGAGTATCTATTAATAATCTAGATTTAATCGCATAATTTATTACTAATCAACTTATCGCTATCGCATCACAACTCGAATTATGTGTTCTGGATATTGTTTTACGTGTGTGTGCTGATTATGTGTTACTTGTGCATGTTATGTTTATGTTGAGGTGTTAATCGCAATTGCAATCGCAAATCTATCACATCGCAATCAAATCGCAAACGCTAAACGCAAGTTATTTATAGTGATTGTATGTTAAATATAGTAGTTAGGTTTTTTGTGTAACTATTGGGAAATACTATCGCATCGCTCACTCGAATCGCATCGCTCAACACGCAAATCGAAACGGTAAAACTCGTCGCGCCGGACACCTGGATCGAGTGGCCAACAGATCGAGTGGCCATCCGATCGGATTTCCATCCGATCGGATTGTCATCCGATCGAGTTGCCACCCGATCGGACTGCCATCCGATCGGTGACCTGCTCGACACTTCATCACTTTCCTTTTTGGGAAACCCTATAAATACCCTCCTGTCACATCATTTGTGATGTGACAGCTCCTTGTTCGACCAGCCGCACTCAAGCACTCATTTTTCTCGATTCTTGTAAGTTTCCAACCAAAATCTTGTACTTCTATGATCTACACGCACTCCTTCATCTTTTTCACCTTTGAATCTTAACTTTTAACCGTGAAATCACCGGATTTGAGGTGTTCTAGGGTGATGTCATCATGAAGTTCTTATGAACTTCAAAGTCTGACTTCATTCCACCAAGAACAACTTAGATCTGAAGGATTTCCACATGAATAATCAATGTTTTCGCATAGATCTACACATATTCATGGTTAAAAAGATTGAAAGATGGTTTTCTAGCCTTCTTTCAACTCTTTTACACTCAATGCACTCAAACCCAATAGAATCGGAGCTCGTTCTGATCTTCTACTCTTTCTTAGTGATGGGTTGGTTCAAGATCTGAATTCTATCCAAGAGACAACTGATGTCGGGTTAAACATGAACAGCCGTCTCGAACCATGAACTGGTTGGACTAGGATGGTTCCTATTCGGTCGGATCACTTGGGTCAAGATGGAGATTCTGTTGTCTAGCACGATATCACACCGTCTCGATCAAAACTGCAAAACTTTCAAAACAATCAAGTGTCAAAGTCGATCAGGTCGTTGGGACGGATTACCGTCTGATCGGATTGCCATCCGATCGGACAGCCATCCGATCGACTTACACTTGGTTCCACACTTAGATATTTTTCCAAGGTTTCAAGGGACTGGACGTCGAACGGATTGTCGTCCGATCGGATTGCCATCCGATCGAACGACCATCCGATTATATGACGTTTGGGACTTTGGTACTTGATCAATTTCAAAGAACTGTAGTTCCAACGGATTGCTATCTGATAGGATTGCCATCCGATCGAGTGACAATCCTGCTGTGAACTTGTTCTCACTAGGTGTCCTGCCAATCGGATCGCTATCCAATCGGACTGTCGTCCGATCGATCGACCTGAAGGGTAGAGATACTTCTCTATTTTAAAAATGCTACAACGAAAACTTCAAAGCCATCATACACAAACACATCCTTACCAAACAAGGTGTCAATCCAATCGAATGGCCATCCGATCGGATGGCCATCCGATCGGATGACCATCCGAACGGATTGACATCCGATCCACTAGCCATCTGATCGGATTGCCATCCGATACTTGGTCACTTTCACCGTTTAACACGCCGCTTATTGTTTATGCTATCGTTAATTATTCAGGCTAGTCTCTCTCAGGGCTCCCTTCAATCTAAGAGAGTGTTTACTTGTTAAACACAATCTGTGAGTATACTCGATCCCTTTTTGCTTTATGCACTTTTGGGTGTTACATATGTTACTTATTCTAAATCACATCTATCACACAACGCAAACACTATTTATACGCTGACCTCTAATGCATGTTATACGTGACTCGATTAATGCCTGTTTGTTATGTTTACACATTGATTGTTATCTACCTGCCTTAGCAACGATAGTACTATAGTTTGGACTCAACACCTGTTCACTCAGGGGTTGTTAAGGACAATACTTCACGTGTTCGCAGTGGTGAACATGTGATGCGCACTCGCTACTCGCAGTCAAATCGCAGTCATTGGTATTGATAGGATCTTTGTCGATAACTTACATGCTTCACATTATATCAAACTTGTATGCTCACCTTTACACTATGTGTATTGACCTTTATTTTAACGTATGTGACAGGTTTTTAGGATGCTACCTGCTAGGATGCTTGCTATGTGGAATCGAGTTAGGAAGAGTCTAGAAACAAACGAACAACTTATTTGAATCTTAGTTGTCGGAACATGTTTGTTTTGAGAATATATATGTCTATAATAATTAGATTACTTAATGGGTTATGGTATGAGACATAATATTAACTATTTGGTAATTTAGTTGTTATGGAATTTCTCTCGACAATCTGTTTCGCTCAGTGCCATGCCCTGATGTTTCCGTCATCGGTTGGGGTGTGACAAGTGTACCACTTGCAACTTTCATCATCCTGCAGCCTCTGCATGTCGTTTGTGTACCCATTATAATCGCTATGGTCACACGACTCCCTATTGTCGTCAAGCTAATCCTGCTCAGCAAGCCCCAGATCAGGCAGCTTTACCAGCTCTCCCAGCTCCTCAGTAGAACCCAAGGCCAGTCAACGCAGTACGTGCATGCTACAAGTGTGGAGATACTACTCACCTCCGTAATCAGTGTCCTTAGCTGAACCAGGATCAACAGCCAGCCGCTCGTGGACGAACCTTCAATCTCAATGCTAATCAGGCTTGTGAATAACCTTTACGCTTCGATTCTATTTGATACTGGTGCCGATAGAAGCTTTGAGTCCGTTGAATTTGAATCTTTGTTAAATTTTGCACGCTCTATGTTACCTAAGTCATTTTCTGTGGAGATTGCCGATGGGAAGTCTATTCTAGTGGATTCTATTCTTTGTGGTTGTTCTCTGATTCTTAACGACCACGTATTTACTATTGATCTAATACCTAAGCAATTAGGTAGTTTTGATGTCATTATCGGCATGGATTGGTTGCGTAAGAACCATGCCGAGATTTCTTGTCATGAGAAGTTTGTTCGTCTACCGCTTCCGTCCGGTGATATTTTGCATGTCTACGGAGACCAACCTTCGAAAGGACTGAAGTTGATGTCATGCACACAGGCGAACAGATACTTACATAAACAGAACTTTTCCTTCTTGGCCCACGTGGTGGAACAAAAGGGCAAAGGGAAGAACATAAGTGATGTTCCTGTAGTGTGTGAATTCCCTGATGTCTTTCCTGAATATCTTTCTGGTCTTCCTCCTCCTAGATCCGTTGATTTTCGTATTGATCTCATACCTGGTGCGACCCTTGTCGTCAAGGCTCCTTATCTACTTGCACCTTCCAAGATGCAAGAGTTATCTAGTCAGCTTCAAGAACTACTCGACAAAGGATTCATTCGTCCAAGTACCTCTCCTTGGGGTGCTCCTGTGCTATTCGTCAAGAAGAAGGATGGTTCGTTTCGTATGTGTATCGACTACCGTGAACTTAATAAGCTTACCATTAAGAATCGTTATCCTCTTCCTCATATTGATGATCTATTTGACCAACTACAAGGCGCGTCCTGTTTCTCAAAAATCGATCTTCGTTCTGGTTATCATCAGCTTCGTGTACTCGAGGGTGATGTACCCAAAACCACATTTCGTACTCGTTATGGACACTACGAGTTCGTGGTCATGCCTTTTGGATTGACCAACGCACCCGCTGTGTTCATGGATCTTATGAATCGCGTTTGTAAACCTTATTTGGATCGTTTTGTGATAATCTTTATTGATGATATTCTCATTTACTCGAAATCTAAGACTGATCATGCTCGTCATTTACGCTTGATGCTTGAACTGCTACGTGGTGAACGTTTGTATGCTAAATTTTCTAAGTGTGAGTTTTGGATTGATGAAGTGCAATTTCTCGGTCATGTCGTTAGTAAGAAAGGTATTCATGTTAACCCTTCTAAAATCGAAGCTGTGAAGAATTGGAGTACGCCTAAGTCCGCATCTGAGATTCGTTCTTTTCTAGGATTGGTTGGTTATTACCGTCGATTCATCTCGGATTTTCTAAGATCGTAGTTCCTCTCACTTCGTTGATGCAAAAAGAGAAACCTTTTTTCTTGGGGTCCCGAGCAAGAGGAATCTTTTCAGACTCTTAAGGACCTTTTGTGTAACGCTTCTGTTTTTACTCTACCCGATGGGAATGACGACTTCGTAGTATATTGCGATGCCTCGAACCGTGGCTTGGGCTGTGTGCTCATGCAGTGGGACAAGGTTATTACTTATGCCTCTCGTCAACTCAAAGTGCATGAGAAAAACTACACTACTCATGATCTGGAGCTTGGTGCAGTTGTGTTTGTGTTAATGATCTGGCGACACTACCTGTATGGTACTAAGTGTGTGGTTTTCACTAACCATAAGAGCCTTCAACACATCTTTGACCAAAAGGAACTGAACATGCGACGTAGACGTTGGATGGAATTGCTTAACGACTACGACTGCGAAATTCGCTATCATCCTAGCAAGGCGAACGTAGTGGCCGACGCTCTTAGTCGTAAAACTCATGTTAAGGCTATTCGTATCTCTAGTGATCTCCATGCGTGTATTCGTGAAGCTCAGTATTCGTCGGCTAATGAAGGGAATCTATTTGTGGAAATTCATGGTGCCTCTGTAGATCAACTTGAAACTAAGTCTGATGGACTTCAATACTATCTAAATTACATCTGGGTGCTGATGGAGTGTGTGAAAACCGGGTGCTAAAGTGTATTATAACAAGTGTTTTAGTGTTGTGAATTTGATTATATCTGTCGAATGTGATATCTACGAGCGTTTGTGGTGTTACAGGTTAATTGTCTTAATTCGGTGAAGTTAAAGTGCGTGGAAGCGAAGAGGAACGAACAAGGATGTTTATTAAGAGAAATCACGTCATTCGGGATGTGTTCGGGTCTGAAATATAGCTTGGATATATGAAAAATACGAGATATTAATGTCCAGGGGTATGAAGTGTCAATCTATGAAAGTTATATGTGAAATATGGATGACATGTGAGAAACATAAAATAAACAGCAGCTCGACACCGTAGGCAGCCCTCCAAAATGTAGGTTACGGACCAGATACATAATAAGAAACAGAATGATTGAATCGTAGCTTACGGTTTTTAGACAATGGCTTACGATTCAATTTCCGGAAATCGTGCATGTTTGTCTTTTGTGTTTGGGAAATAAAAGAATATTATTATATTAGAAATTGGTGGGCACGTGAAGGTTTGGAGGGAAAGATCACAACCAACATCTTTTGGCAGCCATATACATGTGAGGGGATTATTAAATCATCATCTCAACATCAGTTTGACATGCATGCAACTTTGGATGAAAGCATTAATTGAAAAATCATCATCACAATTTGAGGGGGAGAGATACAAGAAGTCACGTGAGGTTGGCACATGTTGGAGCCGACATAAGGGCTTGAGTGGATTTGACTTTTTATCACATCAACTGAAATTAGAACACATGTATGTATTGTATGGGCCGACAAAAATAAAGGGATTGGGCCGCATAGGACTTCTGTGGATTGTTTTGATTGGGACGAAAGAAAATAATCAATAATCATCACACTTTTGGCGGCATATGTAGGCTGGAGACATTGGGCCGATAACAAGAACAATATCACGTGGGCTTCATATTGGGCGGCAGTCATCATATATCACAAGAAGTCAACAACATTATCATCAATCTCGACGGCAGACAAAGGTTTTACGAAGAGAAGGGAGGACTGAAGCGATTGAAGATCAACAACCTGTCATGAGCAGCTAGTCTTTTATGGTTTCCTCCGGATGGAGGGTTTGTGTAATTAGGTACTATTATGTGTTTTTAATCATTGTAACTTGGTGATCTAAGCATTCGATGTTTTTCACCACGGATTTAATTGACTGATTGTAACTGATTGCATTTATTTAAACCTTAATTTCTAAGCATTCAGTTCCCGAGAGTTCTAGTAATTGGGATATATTTGACATGGGGTTAGGGTTTGTAATTGTAATTGATAACGATTCGATAACCTCCCGTTATGTATTGACCAGAGTACTTAGTCGTTGGTTATCACAATTGATGAATTAAGTTAAACACTTATGTCTATGTGAGTGTTTCGATTAAACACATAGTTGAACTTGTTTGCAAAACCTGAAATCTGGAGGAACCATCTCTTCTCCTATTGATTTAAATCACAATTTTTATTCGTTAATTTAGATAATTCTCATAATCAATCAAACTGATTTTCCAATTCAGTAGTAGTTAATTAATACTTTTCATTGCGACACTTTCCACAATCCTCCTCTGGTTTGATATCCGACTTACTCTATCTACTAGTTTATTTCGGTTTTTGCATGTCACTAATGACAGACATAAAAATGGCGTCGTTGCCGGGGAGGCGTGCGCAAAGTGTTTAGTGTTAGGTTTTAGTAAAAAATAATAATAATAATAATAATAATAAATAAAAAATTAAATTTAAAAATCCCAAAAAGATTTTTCTTTGATGTTCGTGATTTACACTTGGTAGTTGAGTTGTGTTGTGCAGGATGACAGAGCATTACACAGATTTCAGCTTTTCTACGTGTATATTGTGTGGGGGTCCACGTCATCCGTGTATCGGTTGCCACAAGGCCCACTACAGGAGGGCACATGGAAAACCGGTGTCTTATGTTTCACAGCTTCCACCTCCATCATACGATGATGATTATGACCTAGAGATGGAGGATGATTATTACTCGGATGGATATGATCGGGACGAGGATGTTTATTTTGAGCCAAGGACGGATGGACGATGTTTCTGCTGCGGTCATAATCATACTTCTGTTTATGATGATGTGTGCGCGGTGTATTTGGAAAATCCAGAGTATTGGAATAAAAAAATGATGGATGCGTACATCTTAACACCGTATCAGGGATATCGACAGTCTCATCCCGAGGAATATCCTGAGCCCGAGGGTGTGTATGCTTATCAGACCGAGGAGGAGAAAGAGCTTGCTATGTTGGAAGTGACTTTGTCCAAACTCGAGCAGTATTTATTAGCACCCAACCTTTCCGATGAAGATCGAATCAGCTGCTTAGTTTCCAAGTGTCAGAAGTTAAAAATGAAGATAGAAATAGAAGAGCGTCTCTCACCATTACCTGATGATATTAGAGATTATTCTCACATGGAGGAGGAGGTTGTGGAGGATAATACCACACCAATGAATCCTTTATCTGATGAAGAGTCACTGGTGGATCAGATGGTGTGTGAGGATGAGGAGGCAGAGCAGTCTGATGAGATGAATGTGTGTACTGAACCTCTCCCCATATCAATCATTCAAATTAATAAGTGTGGGGAAAAAGGTTTGAGGAAGAAGATGAGAAGGGTGAAGCTACAAGACATCGGTGTATATCTCGTGAAGTGGATCAGCGAAACCCGTATGTGCTTGCTAAACATGCCAATTATACTGACGAATTTATGGAGATGGCATGTAAATTTCCGGGCATTTGTTGGAAATGTTTTGGGTAAGTGTGCACTAAGACCACCGTAGCGGAAATCAGGTACGGTCTGGCTGAAGACCTTTAAACTTAGCGCTCTCGGGAGGCAGCCCGAGGATGTAGAGTTGTGTATTGTTTAGTTTTGTTTTGTTTTGGTGTTGTGTTTATGTTTTGGCAGGTTACTACGTGTAATCTTCACGGATGCAATGATTCAAGTGTGGGGATGTTTGGCAACATCCTCGATGAGATGTCAGAGAATCTAATAGATGTTACGTCCCTGTCCGATCACAGCAGCTGCACCGCTACAGACACTTGTTGATTTACTGATCAGGTCAATGGCAATGTGTCTCTCTATCCTTTATTTTGTTTATTTTTTCGTACTTGGTGGTGTGAAATTTTTGTGTTAGGAATGGTGTTATGTGTTGAGTCGTCTAGGTATTAGCCGTTCATGGTTTGTTAGGATCTCTCGAGTTTAGACTATAAATTGCACCATACATTGGGGACAATGCATCCCAAGTGTGAGGATGCGGTAACTCGAGAGAGGGTTGGTAAGATTGTTGATCTCATTTGCTTGGAAGGGTTGAATTTGCTGGAATTTGAAAATTTTTAAAAATTTTTGTGTCTCGAGTATGCTTGAACTACATGAAAACCAACATTTTCAATTGCTAAAGGGTTCCTACTGATATTAAACTAACTTAGATCCCTAGTCATGGTTGTCCCTTTAAGTTTCATGAGAGTATTTCTGGCAAGTTTTAGAAAATAGTTGAGAAGAGATGCCTAACTAGGGGTAACATGCTTTAGGAATTACACATGCTACGTGTCGGCAACCTATATTCCTTTTATTCGGTGAGAGATTTGAGCCTACTAGATTGTTAGTTGAATTACAATAACTGTTCAATTGCTGAGTGTAGGCCATATGTTGCTTTGTGTTAGAACTTGTGTGGTTTGATACGTGCCGAGACTGTGATTTAACGAATGCATCGATGATACAGGCATTAGGATCCCCTCATTGTTTCATATGTTGATTGTTATCCATCCCACCTTAGTTAACCATGTTGAGCCTTTTACCCTTCGTTTGCTACACCTTGTTTGACCTGTTTGATTACCAACTATGAATGACAAGTATGTTTAGAAGTATGTTATGAAAGAAAAAAATGAAAATGAAAAGAGAAAAAAGAGAGAGAGAAAAAAAAGAGAAAAAAGAATGAAAAAGAAAAAAAAAATTGTTATGTTCGTGTTAAATAAATGGGTTGAAAATAACCCAAAGTGTTAGTATTATTGTGAATAAATTGTCATGGTTTGGTATTCGTTTGTGTTAGCCAATAAACATAAAAATCCAAAAATATATCCCTACCTTTACCTTTAACCCAAAACCCGAAAGTCCTTTTGATATGTGTTACGTTATTTGATACAGTGGAGGTATGATTGCTATACAAGCTTATGATTGCAGAGTAGCATATTTGGTTTTGAGCGAGATATATACTAGCACATTACACGTTAGTCTTGATTGAGCCGAGAGGAGTGATTATTGTGAGGGGCGTGTGGCATGTGTGTAGTATCATAAGCATGTTAGTTTTAGTTAGGCAAGTCTTAATTTTTTTAAATGCGTATAATTTATTTGTCAGATTGTCAATCTCGATTGTGTCAGTCTATGGGACGGGTATGACTTGGGACCTTAAATTGCTAATTCGGTAAGGGATTCAATGGTGATTTGTTAATAAGGTGAGTAATGTTTGTGATGGTTGCTTGTGGACAATCAAAGTTAAGTTTGGGGATGTGATGGAGTGTGTGAAAACCGGGTGCTAAAGTGTATTATAACAAGTGTTTTAGTGTTGTGAATTTGATTATATGTGTCGAATGTGATATCTACGAGCGTTTGTGGTGTTACAGGTTAATTGTCTTAATTCGGTGAAGTTAAAGTGCGTGGAAGCGAAGAGGAACGAACAAGGATGTTTATTAAGAGAAATCACGTCATTCGGGATGTGTTCGGGTCTGAAATATAGCTTGGATATATGAAAAATACGAGATATTAATGTCCAGGGGTATGAAGTGTCAATCTATGAAAGTTATATGTGAAATATGGATGACATGTGAGAAACATAAAATAAACAGCAGCTCGACACCGTAGGCAGCCCTCCAAAATGTAGGTTACGGACCAGATACATAATAAGAAACAGAATGATTGAATCGTAGCTTACGGTTTTTAGACAATGGCTTACGATTCAATTTCCGGAAATCGTGCATGTTTGTCTTTTGTGTTTGGGAAATAAAAGAATATTATTATATTAGAAATTGGTGGGCACGTGAAGGTTTGGAGGGAAAGATCACAACCAACATCTTTTGGCAGCCATATACATGTGAGGGGATTATTAAATCATCATCTCAACATCAGTTTGACATGCATGCAACTTTGGATGAAAGCATTAATTGAAAAATCACCATCACAATTTGAGGGGGAGAGATACAAGAAGTCACGTGAGGTTGGCACATGTTGGAGCCGACATAAGGGCTTGAGTGGATTTGACTTTTTATCACATCAACTGAAATTAGAACACATGTATGTATTGTATGGGCCGACAAAAATAAAGGGATTGGGCCGCATAGGACTTCTGTGGATTGGTTTGATTGGGACGAAAGAAAATAATCAATAATCATCACACTTTTGGCGGCATATGTGGGCTGGAGACATTGGGCCGATAACAAGAACAATATCACGTGGGCTTCATATTGGGCGGCAGTCATCATATATCACAAGAAGTCAACAACATTATCATCAATCTCGACGGCAGACAAAGGTTTTACGAAGAGAAGGGAGGACTGAAGCGATTGAAGATCAACAACCTGTCATGAGCGGCTAGTCTTTTATGGTTTCCTCCGGATGGAGGGTTTGTGTAATTAGGTACTATTATGTGTTTTTAATCATTGTAACTTGGTGATCTAAGCATTCGATGTTTTTCACCACGGATTTAATTGACTGATTGTAACTGATTGCATTTATTTAAACCTTAATTTCTAAGCATTCAGTTCCCGAGAGTTCTAGTAATTGGGATATATTTGACATGGGGTTAGGGTTTGTAATTGTAATTGATAACCATTCGATAACCTCCCGTTATGTATTGACCGGAGTACTTAGTCGTTGGTTATCACAATTGATGAATTAAGTTAAACACTTATGTCTATGTGAGTGTTTCGATTAAACACATAGTTGAACTTGTTTGCAAAACCTGAAATCTGGAGGAACCATCTCTTCTCCTATTGATTTAAATCACAATTTTTATTCGTTAATTTAGATAATTCTCATAATCAATCAAACCGATTTTCCAATTCAGTAGTAGTTAATTAATACTTTTCATTACGACACTTTCCACAATCCTCCTCTGGTTCGATATCCGACTTACTCTATCTACTAGTTTATTTCGGTTTTTGCATGTCATTAATGACAGACATAAGGTGCCAGATCACGATAACCTCTGTGAGCTCATTATGAATGAGGATCACAAGTCTCGCTACTCTATTCACCCTGGCGCTGATAAGATGTACCATGATTTGCGTACGACTTATTGGTGGCCTGGTATGAAGAATGACATTGCTGCATATGTTTCAAAATGCCTTACTTGTACAAAGGTTAAGGCTGAACATCAACGTCCTTCCAGACTCTTAGACCAACCTGAAATCCCAGTTTGGAAATGGGATAGCATCGCTATGGACTTTATTACTAAACTACCCCGTACACCTAATGGTCATGATAGTATCTGGGTGATCGTTGATCGTTTGACCAAATCAGCCCACTTTCTTCCCATTCACGAAGATTATAAAGTGGAGAAACTTGCTCGAATCTATACCGATGAGATTATATGTCGTCAAGGCATACCTCTGACATAATCTCTGACCGTGATGGTCGTTTTACTTCACGTCTTTAGCAAACCTTTCAATCCGCTATGGGTTCTCATTTGAGTCTTAGCACAGCCTTTCATCCTCAAACGGATGGGCAGACTGAGCGTACTATTCAAACCCTAGAGGATATGCTCCGTTCTTGTGTCATCGAATTTGGTGGTAACTGGGATGTACATTTACCATTGATTGAGTTCTCGTATAACAACGGCTATCATTCCAGTATTCATATGGCTTCTTTCGAAGCTCTGTACGGTCGCAAGTGTCGATCTCCTCTCAGCTGGCATGAGGTTGGTGACAAGCAATTTACTGGTCCTGAAATCATTCAAGAGACAACGGATAAGATTCTTCAAATCCGTGATAACTTGATCAAGGCTAGGAGCAGACAAAAGAGCTATGCTGATAAAAGGCGCAAGCCTCTAGAATTTGATGTTGGTGACCGAGTCCTTCTCAAGGTATCTCCCTGGAAGGGAGTGGTTCGTTTTGTAAGAAGGGAAAGCTCGCTTCTCGCTATGTGGGTCCTTTCATGATACTCAAAAGGATTGGCAAGGTAGCGTACAGACTCGACCTACCACAGGAACTAAACAACGTGCATCCAGTGTTCCACGTATCCAACCTACGTAAATGTCTAGCCGACGAGGAACTGCATGTTCCCCTTGAAGACTTGCAAATAAATGAAGCCGTGCACTTTTTGGAGAAACCGGTCGAAATCATGGATCAAGGTGTCAAGCGATTGAGGAGCAGTAAAATTCCCATAGTCAAGGTTCGGTGGGAAGGAAAGCGTGGCGTCGAATTCACTTGGGAACTTAAGAGTGAGATGAAGACCAAGTATCCGCAGCTCTTCGAGCAGTCTTCTTCCTAGATTTCGGGGACGAAATCTCCTAAAGGAGTGGAGACTGTAACGCCTGCGTCCCTATACTTTTAGCTTTTGTCAATTTTAGCCCCTAAACTATGTGATAGTTGACACTTTTGATGCTTGTGACGCTTGAATCTAGATTCTTGATTCTTAATACTATGATGCTTGATTCTTGATTCTAGAAACTTGATTCTTGATGTTTAACACTATGAGACTTGATTCTTAATACTAGACTCTTAATACGTGAATCTTGATTCTTTATACTTAATGCTATGATTCTATGATTCTTGATACTTGATACTTGGAAACTATGATTCTTGATACTTGGAATCCAGATTCTTGACTCTTGATACTTTGATGCTTGACTCTTGAGACTCGTGAAACTTGAGACTTTGTTGAACGAGAGACTGGGGTCTTGTCACTGGCGGAAACTATGAAACTTGGAAACTTTTGTGTTAATAATGTAATCTAGTTATGTGATCCTTTTACCCAATAATACGCAACGCAACACTTAATCTAACTCGCAAAACGAATCAAAGATGGTGAAACGAAAAGGATGGGATTGACCGAATGGCAATCCGATCGGATGACCATCCGATCGGATGGCCATCCGATCGGATGGCCATTCGACCGAGCTGCCATCCGATCCGCTGCACACCGCCTACACTCCTCTCACACACTATAAATAGGACCTGTCACATCATTCCTCACTGATGTGACAGCCTCCTTCGAACCAGATGCCCGCCTACACTCCTCTCACACACTATAAATAGGACCTGTCACATCATTCCTCACTGATGTGACAGCCTCCTTCGAACCAGATGCACGCACTCCCCTTTTCTTCCATTTCTCGGTGATTTCGGTACGATTTATACTAGATTCTTTTACATCTTTGATCTATACACTATTCTCTACGAAATTCTCCTTTGAAACCTCACTTTTCACCGTGAAATCTCTGAGATTTGAGCTCTTGAGGGTGACGTCATCATGGTGGATTGTACCAAACTGTTGAGTGATGTCATTCCGTTCAAGATCTAGCCCAGATCTAAGGAATTTCATGCGTTTTACACTGAATCTTAACTAAATCTAGACTTTTAAGCTAAAACTTATGTTTTCTCTCATCTTTTCTTTAACTATTCACTTAAAATGGTGGAATCCGGATCTGAACGGACTGAAGACTTGATGATTAGTCTTGAGTCAGCTTGGAAATGGATTATTGATGGAGAAGATGACCGGAGTACGGATTCCGACATAAGCACTGCTATGAACAGACACCTGAACGGACCGGGGTGATTCCCGTTCGATCAGGGCGGCTGTACATTGACGTGTTTACCCTTATCTCAATACGTACCATGTCGTCATCGTTAAACCAGAAACTTAGAAACTTTACAAAGCTATGAAAGGGACAAGAACAACACAATCGAATGGCAATCCGATCGGATAGCCATCCGATCGAAATGCCATCCGATCAGGGGACACTTGTCTCTTAACCTTTGAAACTTTGAGTCTTTGGTCGTCGAATGGCGATCTGATCATCCGATCGAGCGGCCATCCGATCGAAGTAACAATGTGCCTTGAAATCCTTAAACACTTAGAAACATTTTCAGAAACTTGAACTCTTGGTAACAATTTGGAATCTTGAAACTTGGATCGAATGACCATTCGGTCGAATGGCCATCCGAACGGATGACCATCCGATCGGATGGCAATCTGTCCCTCACTCACAACAGTCACATCAATCGAATGGAAATCCGATCGGATAGCCATCCGATTGAACTGCCATCCGATCCAGTGACTGATCCGACACTTTGCGCAATCTCATATTTCTGTCTGGCTCTTATCTGTTGTAATCTAATCAGGCTAAACCTAAAGAGCTCCCTTTGATCCAATAACAGTTAATCTGTTAAGCAATCACTGCGAACACTAGCATGGCTGAAACTATTTTGTTATCATTTACATTATGGATATGAGTCTTTTAAATCTATCATGCTATATATTCAAACTTGTATACTCGCCGGTACATTTTTGTACTGACTCTATTTTAATACATGTTGCAGGCTGACAGGATGCTAGGATTCTTGAAACAAGCTAGAATGAAGCTTAGAAACTACACTTAGCTAATCTAGAAACTTTTGAAACTATGATGATGTTTGATGTTATGTGATTTTGGATTCATGACGTTTAGACAATTTTGGATGGAATCAATTTAATTACTGTTGAAACTATTAGTGTTATGGAAACTCGTGAGCAATCTGAAGGCTTAGTGCTCGCACCCCGATGTTTCCGCCGTCGGTTGGGGTGTGACATGACACTCTAAAGCAAGACCCAAAAACTTCTTCTCTACCTAGTCCTTTTGGGTGCGTAAGCAATATTAAAAGAGTTTTGCTCGAGGACAAGCAAAGATTCAAGTGTGGAGTATTTGATATATGCAAAATGCAACATATAAATTATATCAAATAATGTATAAAATCAACCATTTTCTGTACTAATGTTGGGAAAAGTGTGTTTCTTTTTATACTTTTGATTTTCATGATTAAAAGAGCTTAATATACAAAAGAAACAAAGTAACGACAAAAACCAACATAAATAGAAAATAAGATGACTTACTGTTGGCCCATGTAATCAAATCCAGAAGAACAGATGATACTAAAAGCCAAAACTGGTTCTCAACAGTTGATCCACAATAAGCAAATGCATGTTCTAAGTTCCCTCCAATGGCAGTGCTTCTATCAGTTGATTAATCTAATTACTGATCCTCTTAACAATTGCTCAAGAAAGAACTGCTGATTATAAAGACTGAAGACCTAACAACTGCTGATTGTCAAAGACCTGATGAAGACTAAGCACTGATGATTCAAAGGCCTGATCAACCATTGAAGAAAGCACAGATCTGCAATGTAAGTCCCGTTTAATCGGATCTTTCAATGATATCAAACAACCAATTGATTGTGCGGAATCCAATCAATTGGTGATTGAAGAATCAAAACGAAAAACTGAAAATACGAAGAACACGATACCGAATCACTTTCAAACTTGCACACGATTCTATTACTATCAACTAGCAAAACCGTCTGGTACAAGTTCCTACACCATAATCTCCTCTCTCTGGCTTCTTTAGAACTTTTGTAACAATGAGGTTCCTAGAGGTTCAAACCTAAAAACAAGTTAGAAACTTGTTTTTATACTAACTCAAACCCAAGTCCCTACATGGGCTCCCCTTGGGCCTGCTTCGCCCACATGGCCTAAAGCTTGGCCCAAGTGACCTATAAAGGTTCACAACCTAATATAAACTAACTCGGTAAGGCCCAGCTCGTAACCATAACCCATTGTGTTAATTTGATGCGTCAGTCTCACACTTTAGGGCCTAACAATCTCCCCCTAGACTGATGCCATCAAATTGTCTTCATAACATGAAATCAGCAACGTCTTCAACGAAGTCTATGGTTGTCACTATGCTGCAGATGTTGTGGAAGTTCTTGACTTCTGAACTCTCAGCACTGGGTCTCTTTCTTCAGCTCTTGTGGTTAGCTTCATACAGGATCTCGATCAGCATCTGCTTGAAAATCTTGTCAAAAAGAATGTGAGAGGAGGATTCTCAACAAATCTTTTCTTCTTCAATCTTTGTCTTTCAAGCAAGTTCACGGTACTTCTTCAAATGCACTATCACTATCAGACGGCAATTCGTATCTGATTCTTCTGACTCAGGTACTTCTTGTTGTTGTGCTGCTTCAGGCTTCTTCAGCAACTAATAGCATCTCATTCTTCATCAACCCCTGTTCTTGATTGAAATCAAGTTCTGCACATGCTCACAAACTCATTAGCAAACATTTCTTATGCAACAGGGAGAGTACCATATGAACACTAGGTACATCCAAGTACTTATACTCGGATTTCACAATTTAAATTCTTTCAACTTTTGATGATCAGTCAAATCTTCAAGAACGGTTATATTTTTTAATTTTAAGAAAAACAAATAAGCACTCTATTTTTGGATTTTTGATTTTATAGAAAAACAAGACACTATTTTTGTATTTTTGAATTTTTCTATTTTTTTAATTTTTTAAATTTTAAGAGCAAGAAACAAATAAGAACTCAAAATACGTTCTCAGGTAGACTAAGGAACACTTTTTAGTGCGAGCCTAATCAAACTGGTCTATGCGATTGCCAATATATTTGTCCACTTAAACTTTAACGCTCAACTTTCAATTTTTCAACTTCGTGATATGCTTTAGGTAATATTATACTATTATACCCGTGTGTCCCATTCCAAGGCATACCCCCCGTGATCAAGATAAGCACAACGATTCATCATAACAGGTGAGTATATTGATGTCATCCTTTTTGATTTACAACGTTAGACCATTGGTGACAGGTCAGTACTTTCGTACAGCAGAGCGACCAATGATTTTGTCCAACGAGGGCGAGGCAAATACCATTTTTGATACAAATTTGGCTCTTTGAGCATTTGGAATATTCTCATTTTGAGATTTTGATTCCTTAGGGTTTTTGTCCTCTTGGGATCTTTTAAGATATCCTGACTGTGTCTAGGAATTCAAATCACGAGGTTTCAGGCTTGACTTCACTTATCAACACTGATCTTTTACCGAATGATCTAGACGATTGCCAGTATATTTGTCCTCATAAACTCATCTCCCTAGACCTTTTCCATATAACTGCCTGTAACCAATTTTATCATGTTTTGATTTCTTAACAATGAACACCCAAACAAATACTAATCAAATCCCGGAAATATAAACAGCACACTCTATCATGCAAGTAGCTTCCCTACCACATATTTCACAAGTCCAATCCAAATCTCTGAAATCTTAACTGGGAATAGATTGAGAAGAGAACAGAATAGATCTTAAGCAGAGATGGTATAATATACAGATCAAATGAGATTTTCTCAGTTTGATATAGGTTTCTTGGGTTTCTTTTGGGAACTTGAGGGCCTCTTTCGGGGGTTTAATTGATCTACAGCACGACAACGTACAGCTAGGTCAGCATGTATCTGGATGCAGCAGAATCTGACGTTGCCTAGCACCTCCAGGTCTTTGCTTCCGCAAAACAGAGGAGATACACGACTTTTTCAGAGAAGATTTCAGAGTTAGACCAAAATTATGTGTATCGGGACAACATACATACATTCAAATAGAAATGAGCTAATTCCAAGTGACTTTCTTTCCTGAGGTCATGTACTAATTTAGTTCTGAACAGAACAGCCAATGTTTCCAGTCTTTAAGGATAGAGCCTACTAACACATCGTGCTAAAGTCAAACTGTTTCGATACTGGTCATACATGAGTCAGCTCTTCACCATAAAGTGAAAATTCATTTACGGAAGGACAACCAAGATATCCCCGGATGATTCAACAACATAAAGACCCGAAACCTCAGACGTTGGCTATCTATCAACACAAGATTTAAGACCATAAAATCATACGCCGTTGGTATGTTACCCACATGGTACATAGTTCATTATGTTTATATCACTTAGTATCTTTTATCATTTTGAGCGTCAAGCCTATCTACATATCGCAGTAGATCCTAGTCTTTTCAGCTATGGCACCTTACATGTGTTAGTTAAACCCTTTAACACAAACACTTATTTCACTTCCCATATCATGCAATTTTATCTTTTTGGTTTTTTCATTTTTCTAATGTTTTTGTATTTTTCTCATTTTCTCCCCCTAAAACAATACATATTTACAGCAAACTCTTTTTGTATTTTCTGAGTTTTCTCCCCCTAAACTCTATATCTATCTATATGTTCCTCTCCCCCCCCCCCCCTAAATTTGTGCATAAATCTTGTATTTTTGCGCAAATTTACCATTTACTAGAGAAGAGACACTTTATATACAAAATAATAAACTAAGAAAGAGAAAAAAAAATTGCTTAACCGTTCTGTCATCAGATTGAAGGCTAATCAATATTCAAATCAAAGTACTGAATTTAAACGGTACCTTTTGCTGATCTTTTCTTACTTCTCTAATCTCCTCCAAAGGAAACATATCATCTGTAAAAAAAATTTTGAACTTTTTGCAACAGTGAAATGTTACCCGTTTTATCTCTGGAACAACCGCTATCAACATTCCAGAGATTGTCAACAGCTCCTCCTTGGTTGTTCCTGAAAGGTAAGGAGATTAGTAAGACATGGGTACCCAGGCCATCGTGGTCCTGGGATTTCCTGAAGCATCAAAATAAGACACTTCCTTTAAACATAAGTCCCCTTTCGTCTCAAGGATTGGAGACGTTGCTGCTTTGGATTTGAGTTTCCAAATCTGTTTCGGTCAACAAACGCGTTTGTTGCCTTCGGTTGAGCAAGTTTAGCTGTTTCAGGTTTGTTAGTTTTAGAAACACGTTTTTGTTCCTGAACAGCCTTGCGTTTGTTTTTAGCAGTGTTCCAATCCCCATCAGAAGGTTTAACCTTGGGATTCACATTCTTCATTGCCTTAGGTGACGATACCTTCATCGGCTTAGAATGGTAGTTATCCTTTGGTGTAACCCTCTAATTTTGCACATGATAGGGTACATAGGGACGATTTGTGCAGTTCTGAGCAATGTGACCAACAATGCCGTAATTGAAGCATGTTTGTCTCTTTACGTAGAAGGCATTCTGATCATCTTGTGTAGCTCTTGCAGGCCTTGAAGGATGAACTGGTCCTTTTTGTGCTTGTTTTCCTTGCACATTTCTTGCAAACGAGGATGAATTTGGATGTCTGTACTTGTCGTTTGCTGGGGCCTTCTGTGGTGGAGATTTCTTTTGATTCTTCTTGTTTTGTTTAGACTGCAAGTCTTGTTCAGAAATCTCACCAGTCTTTCCGAAAGCTTTGTTAGCACAGTCAAATGCATATTTCTCACATTTGCCATTACTGACTGGCTTAACAAAAGCATTTTTCACATCACGGGTCTTTTGAGGACTATTGCTGCCCGTTGAGGACTGTGGAGAGCCTGATCGTCTGTGATGTTTAGGCTTCTTATTTCCACGTCCTTTACCTACTCGCTTCGGCTCTTGTTGCTTGATCTGAACCTTTTCATCACTAACAGAAGGCTCAGATTGTTCAGCTTGCATACTTGGAGCCTTGTTCACATCAATTTTCACCTCATCAGCTTTGGTAGGATCCGAGACTTCTGGTTTATCAGATGAAACACCATAAACTTCAGCAGAAACTTCAGCAGAATCATTAGACGAGTTATCAGCACATGAACCATTTGTGTTCAAGAATGGTTCACTGGCAGATTTGTTTTTGAAAGAAGTCTCCTGATCCGTTTGAGAGTGTGTTTCAGTGGTCCCACGGGATACATTATCAGGGACATTTACAGAAACAGTTTCAGAAGAATGATCAGAACAATTTTGATCAAAACTTTCACTTTCATTTGTTTGTTTGTTCAGCTTCAGTTGATGTTGAACAAGAAACATCACAGTTATTATTAACTGAAAAAGAACTAAATAATGACTTAAAAAAGTTTTGTCTGAAAACATGTTCAGTATCAGATTCATTTATTGAATTTTCAGAAAAATCAGAGTTTGAATCTGGTTCATCCCCAAGTACATCTTCACCAGTTACTTCAGTCACTTCATCTGCACGGGAAGACGAAACATTAGTATCAATTATACCTTTAGAAACAAATTGTATCGAATGAGTTTCCCACTTTTCAACTGATTTACTGTTGATCGATGACTTATCAGTTTTTTGACCATAAGTCATTTTACTTTCATTCATCAGCTCCTCCTCAGTCATAGGTAAATATGTGTAATTATCATTGTAAGGAGGAGGAGCCTGATTGTAACCCAATCCACACCCTTTCTTTTTCTTATATGCAAGCTGTTGATCACACAAATTCTTAACTAGTTTGCTGGAAGAATCAAATTTCTTAATATTGAGTTCATTTATTTGATATATATCTCTGATATCTTCCAGTTCTTTAGTCACAATGCATAATTTTTCCTGAACATATAAGAGTTGGGCTGTTTTTACACTTACATCATCCTTGAGTTGGATGATGTCTTTTCGCTGAGCTTCAATGTTTTCTTTATAAAGTTTCTCATTTTTTGATAAAGTAAAGGTTTTATTCTTTATATCTTTATATTCTTGAATTAGCTCAGCATTATGTAACCTATATGCCTCATTTCTTTCTCTACACTCAGGAGTGCAAAAGACAGAAAGCATATCTTCAAGTTCTTTGCTCACAGGTTTGTCAAACATAAATGACATAATTTCAGTGGGTGGCTGTTACTTTTGTTCTTTCCCCAAAACACAAACCAAACGAGAACCCGTGTCCTTGCTAACTCAAACCTTTGTAGGCGAATGAACCCACTTTCTGAACCGCACCACAAACCTGTCAAACTTTTCACAACCAAACAAACTTTTTCTCCTTTTTTTATATTTTTTTTTAACAATTTTTATAATTAATGATTATGTTAAAATGACCTAATGATTAATAATTATTTATATTATTATTTATAATAAAACCTAAATGACAAAGAACTGTTTGTCTTCTTCGAGCAAAAACCCAGCAAACCCTATATTAAGACAAAAGGAAATGATGATGGATGTGAACGGAGGCCGACGGTAATACTGGTGATACTCGATGATGGATGATGTCGGAGATACTAATGGTGAACGGAAACCGGAGATCGACGAGCTGAGAACTCAAACGTTGCCGGAGAAGAGATAACCGGAAATGGTGACCGGAGATAGTGAACGATGATTATCGGAAACGATGACAGAAACGGTGATGACGAACGGAGATGATGAAGCTGATGAATGGAAAGCTGATGTATGAAGATGATGACTAGAGATCAGGTTTCGTAATGTTTGAACTCGAAAACGTTCCTTATTTTGAAAACTCTACTGATCTCGTAAAACTGCAAGGTTCTTCAAGTCGAATACACGGAACGGATGAGTCGAGACCTGGTGAAGATGAGTCGAAACCGTGATGAGAGGAATCGAGACCTTTGTGAAGTTAAAAACGTGATTCTTTTGGAGTCGAGACCTTTGTGATGAATGTAACTCGAGACGGTGAAAGTAGTTGAGAGTCGAGACAGTGGTTGCAACTCGAGAAGAGTGACTCGAGACCTTTGATGATTGTGACTCGAAAACAAAGAACACGATGTCGAGTTTTCGTTATAGCGGCGAAGGTGGTGATGTGTATGACAAAGACGATTGCAGGTTGTTCAATACGTTGATCGGAGATGGTGAACAATGATGGACGGTGAACTATCGGAATCAGAGAGATTGACTCGAAACCGTGAAAAGGTGACTCGAGACTGAAAATTGATAACTCGAGACCAATTGTAGAGATGTGAGTCGAGACCTTGAAGCTTTTGTATCGGTTGCGACTCGGAAAGCTTAAACTTTTTGGTGATGAGTCGAGACCGCTGAGTCGAAACCGTGAAGAAGGTTGTTGAAATCGGACTGCGACTCGAGACCGGTGATGAAGGACTCGAAACCGTGAATGATGATAATGATGGAACTCGAGACCAATTGTTGAAACAGTTGACGATGACTCGGAACCGGCAACAAGATTAAATCCCACTCGAGAACTTTGGATAATGATGAGTTGTATTTTATAATAATGTATGGAAAGCTCAATCAACTCAACAACTATCCACCGAAACTTTGGGAATTTCAAAAATCAGGATATTTTCAGAATAAATAAAAAGATTACGCCTAATATTTTAACAACCTTTTCAAACCAAAATATACTGATTTTTTATAAAATTTGGATAAACACAATGAAGAACACGAAGAACACCGAACCAAAAATAACGAAAATCTTGAATCTTTGATATCACACCGAGCCTAGAAATAGGTTCTAATGGCTCTGATACCACCTGTAAGTCCCGTTTAACCGGATCTTTCAATGATATCAAACAACCAATTGATTGTGCGGAATCCAATCAATTGGTGATTCAAGAATCAAAACGAAAAACTGAAAATACGAAGAACACGATACCGAATCACTTTCAAACTTGCACACGATTCTATTACTATCAACTAGCAAAACCGTCTGGTACAAGTTCCTACACCACAATCTCCTCTCTCTGGCTTCTTTAGAGGTGGCAAAATGGATGGGTTGGATTGGATTGGTTGCTGGGTCAGGATGGGTTTGGGTTAGAATGGGTTTGGGTCAAGATGGGTAAAAGAAAGAAGAAGGTCAGGATGGGTTTGGGTCAGGATGAGTTCAGGTCATGATGGTTTTGGGTCAGGATGGGTTGAGAATAAATCAATAATAATAAAAAATTCTAAAAAATGAAAAAAAAATCTAAAAAATTAAAAAAATTAAAAAACGAAAAAAATTAAAAAAAAAATTTTAAAAAACGATCTGCAGTTCTGCACTTTTCCTGCATAACATACCTGATGTTATGATGTACCTTCGATCTCTGTTTGATGAGTCTACTACTATATTTATTTAATGCCAACATACCTGATGTTATGATGTACATTTGCTCACTGCACTTTTCCTGC
The DNA here is from genome assembly GCA_030545235.1 of Helianthus tuberosus. Taxonomy (NCBI): domain Eukaryota; kingdom Viridiplantae; phylum Streptophyta; class Magnoliopsida; order Asterales; family Asteraceae; genus Helianthus; species Helianthus tuberosus. The sequence goes on along the minus strand of CM060356.1, from coordinate 88,155,525 downwards.
ATAACATGTCATATTTTATCCATATGCAAGATACAAAACAGTAATTAAAACCAATTTTTACCCAGTTGTAAGCAACCAAAAAAGAGTTTTTAGAACACATACAAAACATCATATCTTATGCTCCACTGAAAAATCAAAAACCTTCTTACTTTCACAGCATAATACAATCTATAAGCTAAAACCCCACAATAAAACAAAGCAGGACAAACTAACAAATCCTAATGTGATCCCATCATACCAACATAGGGTCAAACCAACGCTCGAACAGTAACTCCATTTTCAACCATCAACAAAAGTTAAAGCTATGGGTGGCAAAGTGGGCAAGTTGGATGGTTTTGGGTAATGGGTCAGGATGGATTTGGGTTAGGATGGGTATATTAAAAAAAGGGTCAGGATAAGTTTGGATCAAGATGGGTTTGGGTCAGGTTGAGTTCGGGTAAAAATGAGTTGATAAAAATATATAAAAAATAAAAAAAATATTAAAAATATTAAAAAAATATATAAAAAAGTAAAAAAAAATAAAAAAAATAAAAATTTTAAAATATATAAAATTATAAAAAAATAATGAAAAATAATAAAAAAAAATAAAAAAATTACAACTTGACTAACACACCTTTCTTTACCCATTTTATCTAACATGATAGGTTCTAAGCAAACTAAAAACTGACTTACTCTGTCACCGTTCTATACCTTAAAATGTAAATATAACCGGCAAACGGGCAAGACAGGTCTGGTCAGGTGGGTTAATGGGCCAAAATGGGTTTGGGTCAGAACTGGCCATTCCGAAAAATGGTCATTTTGGTTCTGCTCATAACGAGTTTTGACTAAATGGGTACCGACAGAAACTAGATCACATGAGCCTTATATTACAAATGAAGCAAAGAATTTCCAAATGCTGCAACAATTTTAATAAACCAAATGTGAGAACTATAGACAGATCTCATGATATGAATTGCTACCTGCATGCATACAGTGAACATGAATAGCTTTGCAACAGATTTCATTTCAATTTCCAAATTTTCATGTTCCATATGAAACACCTAAGTATACATTTTTCTAGAAACAATCCAACATCTACATCGAACCCATTAAACAACGTAGAGGGTAATAGCTTATTATTTTAGCAAAAAGCCATAAGCCACATGATCTTCTTCTTTTTCAACAAACCATTGTTAAATTGAAGCACAAATAACGGAAACCACGTCCTAAAATAACAAAACCCCAAATTTAATATCCCAAAACTTTATAAAGACCAGATGTAAAGAATGTAACATCCTAGAAATTAAAATATAATTGAAGTAACTATATTCTGACTTGTGAGGTCAACTCTTTTAACTAGTAATGTCAAACCCATTGTTGTAAAGTGCAAAACCGTTGGCGAATTTAATCGCCACATGTATCATTCAATCAATGGTAGTGGTTGATCGTTATAAACTTCAACTCCATTCGGAATTTTCGTCAATAATTTAACAAAACAGATCAATTTAAGTCAAAGGAGACCCCTAAACCTGTTTAGCATCAAGAGTAAACAATGTAGCATTTTGCCTAAACAATTTCATAACTATTATAAAGTATAAACACAACATGAACTAAATTAGCATTTTTAGCTAAAGCTTCAATCCATAATAAATAATAAATCAAGTAATCCATGAAAACTTTCAATTATAACACAAAGAATTACAAAACGGGCATGTTTAAGCCTATGTTATCCATTACATGAAACTGAGATGCAGAAAAAAGTAAGAATAAAGCAAACAATGAAAATGATAGAGAAGCCTAACCAAGATCACACGGTAAAATTAATTAACCTCCCATAGGAATTTCATCAAACACATTGTGTGCTTTTCATCACTGTCGTAAGTCCATTAGAAACAATATTTTCCGGTGACCAAAAACAGTCAAGTTTTCCATAAATCGAAACTTTCTTTACACAAACAATCAATCAGTCTAGAATGAAGTTGACCTTCCGGAAAATTTGACCTCCGTTGGATCGGAGAATATTCCGATCAATCACAGTGGTTTCACACACACAATCACGGCTCGACGAGAATCCAGATCGAATGAAGAAGAATAGAGAACGGGAGCCATCGTCTTCACCCAGTAGGTTTTTTAGGGTTACCCATCCTGACCCGTTCAGTTTTATTAAGTTACCCATCTTGACCCATTCATTATATTAAATGAAACTTGATATACCCATTCTGACCCCCTTAAGTTTTTTTGCTAACCCAAAATAGCCCATGACTTTCTTTTTAAAGTCCAAATCAACCCATATTTAAACCAATGGGCCAAAATTGCCGGATTGAATATCTCTGATATCTTCCAGTTCTTTAGTCACAATGCATAATTTTTCCTGAACATATAAGAGTTGGGCTGTTTTTACACTTACATCATCCTTGAGTTGGATGATGTCTTTTCGCTGAGCTTCAATGTTTTCTTTATAAAGTTTCTCATTTTTTGATAAAGTAAAGGTTTTATTCTTTATATCTTTATATTCTTGAATTAGCTCAGCATTATGTAACCTATATGCCTCATTTCTTTCTCTACACTCAGGAGTGCAAAAGACAGAAAGCATATCTTCAAGTTCTTTGCTCACAGGTTTGTCAAACATAAATGACATAATTTCAGTGGGTGGCTGTTACTTTTGTTCTTTCCCCAAAACACAAACCAAACGAGAACCCGTGTCCTTGCTAACTCAAACCTTTGTAGGCGAATGAACCCACTTTCTGAACCGCACCACAAACCTGTCAAACTTTTCACAACCAAACAAACTTTTTCTCCTTTTTTTATATTTTTTTTTAACAATTTTTATAATTAATGATTATGTTAAAATGACCTAATGATTAATAATTATTTATATTATTATTTATAATAAAACCTAAATGACAAAGAACTGTTTGTCTTCTTCGAGCAAAAACCCAGCAAACCCTATATTAAGACAAAAGGAAATGATGATGGATGTGAACGGAGGCCGACGGTAATACTGGTGATACTCGATGATGGATGATGTCGGAGATACTAATGGTGAACGGAAACCGGAGATCGACGAGCTAAGAACTCAAACGTTGCCGGAGAAGAGATAACCGGAAATGGTGACCGGAGATAGTGAACGATGATTATCGGAAACGATGACAGAAACGGTGATGACGAACGGAGATGATGAAGCTGATGAATGGAAAGCTGATGTATGAAGATGATGACTAGAGATCAGGTTTCGTAATGTTTGAACTCGAAAACGTTCCTTATTTTGAAAACTCTACTGATCTCGTAAAACTGCAAGGTTCTTCAAGTCGAATACACGGAACGGATGAGTCGAGACCTGGTGAAGATGAGTCGAAACCGTGATGAGAGGAATCGAGACCTTTGTGAAGTTAAAAACGTGATTCTTTTGGAGTCGAGACCTTTGTGATGAATGTAACTCGAGACGGTGAAAGTAGTTGAGAGTCGAGACAGTGGTTGCAACTCGAGAAGAGTGACTCGAGACCTTTGATGATTGTGACTCGAAAACAAAGAACACGATGTCGAGTTTTCGTTATAGCGGCGAAGGTGGTGATGTGTATGACAAAGACGATTGCAGGTTGTTCAATACGTTGATCGGAGATGGTGAACAATGATGGACGGTGAACTATCGGAATCAGAGAGATTGACTCGAAACCGTGAAAAGGTGACTCGAGACTGAAAATTGATAACTCGAGACCAATTGTAGAGATGTGAGTCGAGACCTTGAAGCTTTTGTATCGGTTGCGACTCGGAAAGCTTAAACTTTTTGGTGATGAGTCGAGACCGCTGAGTCGAAACCGTGAAGAAGGTTGTTGAAATCGGACTGCGACTCGAGACCGGTGATGAAGGACTCGAAACCGTGAATGATGATAATGATGGAACTCGAGACCAATTGTTGAAACAGTTGACGATGACTCGGAACCGGCAACAAGATTAAATCCCACTCGAGAACTTTGGATAATGATGAGTTGTATTTTATAATAATGTATGGAAAGCTCAATCAACTCAACAACTATCCACCGAAACTTTGGGAATTTCAAAAATCAGGATATTTTCAGAATAAATAAAAAGATTACGCCTAATATTTTAACAACCTTTTCAAACCAAAATATACTGATTTTTTATAAAATTTGGATAAACACAATGAAGAACACGAAGAACACCGAACCAAAAATAACGAAAATCTTGAATCTTTGATATCACACCGAGCCTAGAAATAGGTTCTAATGGCTCTGATACCACCTGTAAGTCCCGTTTAACCGGATCTTTCAATGATATCAAACAACCAATTGATTGTGCGGAATCCAATCAATTGGTGATTCAAGAATCAAAACGAAAAACTGAAAATACGAAGAACACGATACCGAATCACTTTCAAACTTGCACACGATTCTATTACTATCAACTAGCAAAACCGTCTGGTACAAGTTCCTACACCACAATCTCCTCTCTCTGGCTTCTTTAGAACTTTTGTAACAATGAGGTTCCTATAGGTTCAAACCTAAAAACAAGTTAGAAACTTGTTTTTATACTAACTCAAGCCCAAGTCCCTACATGGGCTCCCCTTGGGCCTGCTTCGCCCACATGGCCTAAAGCTTGGCCCAAGTGACCTATAAAGGTTCACAACCTAATATAAACTAACTCGGTAAGGCCCAGCTCGTAACCATAACCCATTGTGTTAATTTGATGCGTCAGTCTCACACTTTAGGGCCTAACATGCAACATCAGTGCTTGGGCATCAACAGCGGGTAGGTGTATCAGTGTTTTACTTATCTGTTGTTTAATGTATCAGTGCTTACGTGTATCAGTGTTTATAGGTTGCTAGTCTGTTAGATGTCACTGTGTAGGTGACGTCAACAATAGATGCTCAGTGGTTAGGATTGTACTATAATTAGAACAGTGCCTGTACTGTTCTATTAGCTCTCTTTCACCATTCATCTTGTACGAACTAACTATGAGCTCAGGCTGAGGGGGAGTTTAGTAGTGCATGCATGCATAGTTGAATCATTGTAATTCATATGATCATTTGACTAATGAAATCATGTTTGCCGAAAGCTATTCTTCTTTGATTGTGTTATAAAGTTTATCTTCAATATTTCACTGCAATTCATCTCTATTTTACCTTCTTACATTATTCACTTAATTAAACAACACAATCAAACAAACTCAGATCCTAACACTTATCGACCCTCCAAGCTTCACTCTAAGACCAAAACAACAAGACAGAAGACAAGCACGGGGTTGTGTCCCCAAGGCATGGGTCGTGCCCCCGTCCTAGAGTCTATACAAGTCAAGACAAACAGAAGCAGACAAGAGACACGCACCATGGTTAACTCCCAGATATGCAAAATCTCCTATAATACAGCAAGTACAAGACCACGGGGCCGTGTGTGCATACGGACTGACACAACTCATTAAATGAAGACAGAGAAGAAGAATACACGGGGTCGTGCCCTCCGGGCATGGGGCCATGTGAGGGGCTTGTTTCCAGCTATAAATATGGGTGCTTTGCTCATTCGCAAACCATCCCTTGGTAAACCACTTCTCTCACACCTGCCACCACTCTACCACCACAATACCACCATCATCCTCCACATTCCTCCATCATCCATCTTTAGAGTGTGTGTAGTAGTCTCGGGATCCAAGATTGATCATAAGAGTTTTTGTCAAACAAAGGCCATGGTTGGCTAATCTCTTACATCACTTGACTTTGTGAAGACAAATCTTTTATGTATTACTTTTGATTTCCATGTAACATTTTCGAAATTTCAACCATTGTACACTTTCAATCGCTTGTTATAGTGTTTAATAAAATTTATATTTTATTTACGAAATACGTAATCGTACGATCGAGAAAAACGATATTCACGACATTTCCGGAACAATATTCAAGTTACACATGCCCTAATATCCTTTACATAACCTAAATAATGTGTTAGAAGAGTTAAAAATGAAAAAAAAAATGTGATAATACAAGTCCAGGGGCTGAAACTATAAAAAAACAAACTTATGCCCGCCAGAGGTCCTTGCGGACCGCAAGACCTGAAGCCTTACGGTCAGTAAGGCATGCCTAGACAACAGAATTGAGCTGGCAGCAACCTTTCTCTCCAAGTTTAATACCTTTGCACCCTCTTTGCCACCTTATTTCTGGTTAAGACACATGTATGGGTACTAAGCAACATCACTAACACCTCATCACACACTTGTCAAGCTCTCATGAATCCAAGAACACTATAAATAGCCTTCAATCTTCACATTTTCTTCACACCACTTTAAACACTTCAAAGTCAAAGTGTGAAGTTCTTCTTTCTATCCTTCTTGGAGCTTGCTTCTACATTGAAGCATCCTTCTCTAAGTCTAATCTTCCATTTGAAACACAAGTAAGTGTTTCTCCTAGTTTATTTCATTTCTTTTGGCTAGTTATGAGCCAAAAGTCAAGCAAATTGACTTTTGCTTTGACTTTTAGTTCTGACCATTTTGGTCAAGTCAAAGTTCAAATTGAATTTTGCTACGTGATCGTAATATTGAAGGTGATAATCACTTACGATTACACCTTCTGATCATCACGTTTAGTAGGCGAAATGACGAGTCAAACTTTTACGAAATAAAAGTCATATATGCATAAAATGCATTTTACGATGAATGAGTTTTCGGGTATTAAAACTTAAAGTTTTGACACTAAATCGGTTTTATAACATTATTAGACATGCTTTAACATGTCTAGCTCGTCATTTCTAGTTTAGTGCTTATTCCTTAGTCGAAAGTCGAGCGGTTTGACTTCTTCTTTGACTTTTGAATCTGACCCATTTGCTCAACTTTAGGATCCGACCAAAGTTGGGGTGTATCAATGGGAGTGGAAGTAGGTGTAGGGGTGACTGGTGCTGCTGACATGGCATCATCATCATCTACGGGGTATGCCTCCAGGCCTACAGCCCACAGTGCAGACGAGGTCACTGACTCCCTAGAGTTAGCGTCTGAGTCGAGGTCGGAATTAGAAGAAATGTCGACAACATATACAACAGGCAATGCTACCTCCAAAATAGAGATGTCGAAGACCTCTCCATCACCTAGGTCCTCGTCGGGATGGTCAACGTGAAATACTGGGATCTCGTCGGCGTCGGCGTCTAAGTCGATAATAAACGGCCAATCCTCGGCGGGAATAGCAGCAAGTGAGATGGCATGAATAGGTATGGGCTCAACGACATGCTCTCCATCAGGGTGCCCGATGATGAGCTGATCATGAATGGGTAGGGGTAAAGCAAGAACATCATCCTCTAGGGGAATCTCGTCACCGAAGTCGGGTAGAGCAAATGGCTGAAAGTCATCCAAATCCTCGTCGTCGGACATGGGATCATGATCAGGATCGGAATCAGAATCAGAAGTGAAGATCTCTGGGACAAGAGCAACCTCATCATCGGAGACGATCGCCATGGGATCATGCTCATCTGATAGACCACTGCTCTCGGATTATGACATGTGTACCTGTAACATAAAAGTCATGACATATGTACATATATTAATTATTTTTACTTAATATATATAGTTACACACAATGTTGCAAGTAGTACGTATATTTATTTTAAGTTATCCTATTTGTGTCGTGTGGACTAACTTAAGTTCCTACGTCTACTTTTGTGTGGTTTAAGTCACGTAATCGTCCTTGCTTTGTTTTTTGAAAAATGAATTTTTCGTAGTGGACTTCGCGGAATGTTTTATGCAATGAAAATTATCTTGTTTTTGTAAAAATTGTTTTATGAGAGGATCCTAATGATTGTAGACTAGACTCGAGAAAGAATCCTGGTTCACTACAATCGATGCTCTGATACCAATCTGTCACACCCCTTTCAGAGGCGGAAGCACAAGGAGTGATCGTGATTGATTCTCATTGCATACGATAGGTAAACATACTACATGATATAAAACAAACTCCAATTTTCCATTTAAAGTTTAAACATCCAAAATACAAGTTAAGTTTAGAGTTTACATCCCAACAAAAGACAATTGTTTAAAAAGTTTACAACACCATTTCAAATTAAAGGTCAAGGTTTTGTTTCCTATATCTCCGCAAGGAGGCGGGATATAGCAAACAAATCCATCAAAAGGTGGCAATGGAGCGTCAACGCATAACATCTTGACATAAAACTAACTTCTTTAACAAAAGGGGCCGCGCGCATCCACTAGTTTCCTGAAATACATGTAAGTTTTGAAAACTCGTCAACAAAAACTCGTTGTGAATTCATGCAGTTTGTATGAAATGTAAGAGTTGTAATTGTATAAAACATGGTATGTAACTGAAAAATGTATTGTATAATGTATTCTGTAAATGAAAGGAAATCTAGATCGCTAATGTTTTGCAAGGACATTAACATGTGTGACGACATAGGAAACATCCAAACCTAGGCGACTTTTTACATCGATTACCCTTCGACTGTGACCCAAATCACTCTATGGCAATGTGTGGCCAAGAGAGTGAGACTGCCTGGACCTGCTAGATCTAACCCTTGCTCTTTCGGTCTAACTTAGATTAATGGTGCTTACGTATGTCACACCCCCAAAATCCACCTGCGGAGTACCACCGCTTGGAGGCGTGACTGACCAGGATCCAGCCACCAATCATATTGAACAAGCATATAAGTAGTTATAAAAATCCAACCAATACAATTGGTGTTCAAACAAAACATAGTTAAGTTGCAAGCGGAAGCATAAGTCTTAAAAACAAGGCATAAGTTTAATTGTTTCAAAGTTTAACATGGCACACAGTCGTCCATGTCCCACAACGATCCTCCTCCATGCAAGCTCCAGCTAAGAACCTAAGGACCTGCAAAGCATGTAGTAACGAGTCAACAACAAGTTGAGTGAGTTCACGGTTGGGTGTTAGTTTTAAGTTGTTTCGAAAACAGTTTTCCTTTATCTGGCAATCCTGCCGTGGGGGTTACCCCATAGTTAAAAACGTGTCATGTGTATTCCCGGTTACTCTGGCAATCCAGCCGTGGGGGCTACCCCGTGTTAGTTATCTGGCATTTCGGCCGTGGGGGCTACCCCATGTATCTACTAGACTCGTTACCATATCGACTGCTGACTGTAGTCATGTTTATGTGCCCTGAACTGTCAATGTCTATCATCATTGACGTGCCAGTAGTCCATTAGTTCACGCCCGTCCTCTGCGGCACGGTGTGAGGTTTGTCAAACCTAAATAGCGCTATCTAACTAATGACCCGCTCGCCATTGGCCTCGGCGATTAAGTCGATACAAAGATGAGGGACTTCTTGATAGAGTTTTGGTCTAGTACGAGTTATCTGTCCGTGAGGACGAGGAATTACATTCCTAAACCATTGCTGTCCTACCCAAGGAGGACGAGGAACCTATGTTCCTTAACCCCAATTCCCGACCCCTGGGAATTCCATGCTTTGTAGAGGGTGTGAACTCACCTTGGTTTGCTCGGTAGAAACACAGAAAAGTCAAACAAGCAATGTTGTGGTTACTCGCGTCCTATCATAGTTGTATCATACAAGTCAGGTTCGTAACCAAGTAGCACACGGATGTTTCTAGCATATTGCATTCAAGTATCATCTATGGCAGCCCAAACAATTATTCATGTACATCAGCACGTATAAGGTCCATGTAGTAGGCCCAAAGGTCCGGCCCAATTACTTAAGTCCGAAATGAGGTGCAAGCCCAAACAGCGTGTATCTGCGTATAGTCTCGAGTCGCAACTAGGCGTTTGCGACTCGCAACCTGAGTCGCAATCATGGTCTCGGTTCGTGCTGTTTTGGTCTCGAGTCGCAACCGGACTCGTAACTGTGGTTTCGAGTCATACGGTTTATGTGCTGATCTCGTGTGGTTTCGAGTCGCAACCAGGTGTTTGCGACTCGCAACCGATGTCGCAACCGGGAGATTTCGACTCACCATGCGGTGGTTTCGAGTCGCAACTGGAGGTTTCGGTTGGACATGAGCTGATTCTGCACAGTGTACTATCCAATGGAAATTTGGTTTCATGAAACAGTTTGTACTACCCACTTAAACATGTTTATTTGTCTAGCAATTTACCAAATTGGATCAAACATATCAGATTTCAAATATTCAAGCATGTTCATATCACATTCAAGTTGTTCATCATACATTCAAATAGTTCATCATGATTATTCAAACTTGTTCATCATATTTTAGAGTTTTCGGCATCAATCACGAACATAATCATGAACAACAATCAAACGCTCGAACATACTCATTTAATGGTTTCAAGTCATCAAATAACATCTCCAAATCTACCCTAATCCGATTAACATGATGCTCTCTATACACATATGCAAGCCGGTTTCATGAACATCAATATTCAATGGTTTGAATCACATTTAGACATAAGATATTGTGTGTTCATTATGCAACATATCCGAAATCAAAACATGTTATCCGATTATCAACAACATACATATCCGGTTCACAAACATCATCAAGCATACAACTACCCTAGTTAATTCCTAACATTCATACTATCTCCTAACAACAAACATCATGAAGATACTAACCGGTTGATGGGTTTCAAGGGTGAGTGTGAAGCTTCCAAACGGGTGTGTGTGAGAGACGATCCGAGAGCTCCTTATGGTTGTCGATTGGATCCGAGAATGAAGGAGAAGGATGTTGTAGCTTAGGGTTTTCGTGAGGGAGAGAGGGAGAGTGTGTGTGTGGTTTGTCCAAAGAATGTCAAGATTAGCATCACTAGGGGTTATATAGTTGTTCCACATTGTGCACCCTAATGGGCTTTCGGCTGAAGTGCACGGCCCAACCGGCCCATATGCTAAACTAGTTCACTCGAGGCCACATGGTCTCGAGTCGGGTTCATGATTTTCGGCTCATTTATGCATACATACACACTATACATACAAGCACAACACATAACAATCACATAGTCACATAAGAGGTTCGCTTACCATTAATCACATAAGTTAACTAGTTACACGTTTAAACATGATATGACGGGATACAAGAAAGTTCTAAATTTCGAGTTGTCACATCATCCCCAGGTTGAAAGAAATTTCGTCCCGAAATCTGGTAGGCACTCACTGAGGAAGCTAGTTAAGTTGTATGGTTTTCCCGGTTTTCCTGGGGTGTCACATCCACCCCCCGTTGATCTGGAATTTCGTCCCGAAATTCCGTAGCTTCGGCCTCAGTAGTGGGTGTACTGTTTGCGAACAGTTGGGGATACTTTTGTTTCATCTGATCTTCGCGCTCCCAGGTGAACTCTGGGCCGCGACGTGAGTTCCAACGAACTCGAACGAGAGGTATTCTAGTGCTCTTGAGGACCTTAACATCCCGGTCCGTGATCTCGACTGGTTCCTCGACGAATCGTAACTGCTCGTCGATAGTGAGTTCCTTCAAAGGAACTACGTGGGTCTCATCTGACGGACACTTCTTCAGATTCGACACGTGAAAAACGTTGTGAACTGCACCGAGTTCCGCTGGTAAGTTCAGTCTGTAGGCCACCCTGCCTATTTTCTCAATGACTTCGAAGGGTCCAACGTATCGTGGGTTAAGTTTACCGCGTTTACCAAAACGAACCACACCCTTCCAGGGTAAAACTTTGAGTAGTACCCGCTCCCCAACCTGGAGCTCAAGCGGTTTCCTGCCCATGTCGGCGTAAACTTTCTGACGTTCACGAGCGGCCGTCATGCGTTTTCGTATCTGAGCGATTTGCTCGGTTGTATCTACCACATATTCTGGGCCAGTGATTTGACTATCACCCACCTCTGCCCAGCAAAGAGGTGACCGGCATTTACGTCCGTACAATGCCTCAAATGGAGCAGCTTTAATGCTGGTGTGGTAGCTGTTATTGTACGAGAATTCCACAAGTGGCAGATGCTTTTCCCAGCGGTTGCCAAAGTCGATCACACATGCACGAAGCATGTCTTCTAAGGTTTGAATAGTGCGCTCGGACTGCCCGTCCGTCTGAGGGTGATACGCTGTGCTCATGTCTAATCGTGAGCCGAAGGATTTGTGCATTGCTTCCCACAGTTCTGAAGTAAAACGTGCATCTCGATCCGAGATAATGGAGGTGGGCACCCCGTGCCTCGAGACAACTTCCTTGAGGTAAATTTCTGCGAGCGTAGAGAATTTATCCGTCTCCTTGATAGCCAGGAAGTGTGCAGATTTTGTGAGTCGATCCACGATCACCCAAATAGTATCGTTCCCGCGCTGGGATCTAGGTAGGCCAGTGACAAAATCCATGGAAATTTGCTCCCATTTCCATTGAGGTATCTCTGGTTGTTGGAGTAGGCCTGAGGGTTTCTGGTATTCGGACTTGACTCTCGCACAAGTCAAACACTTGCTAACGTAGGTTGCTATGTGGGCCTTCATGCTAGGCCACCAATACGTAGTTTTGATATCATGATACATCTTATCTGATCCAGGGTGTACCGAGTAGCGAGACTTGTGTGCTTCATCCATCACAAGCTCTCGTAGGTTGCCATAGTGTGGGACCCAAACGCGTCCCGTTACGTAGTAAGCACCGTCTTCCTTCTGTTCTAATCGTTGCCTCGATCCGCGTAGGGCTTCGGCCCTGACGTTTTCTGGTTTCAGTGCTTCTATCTGGGCAGCTCGTATCTGGGAGGGAAGACTAGAATGGATCGTGAGCTGTAAAGCTCGCACGCGCCTTGGTGCAGTGTCCTTTCGACTAAGGGCGTCAGCCACAACATTGGCTTTGCCCGGGTGATATCTGATTGAGCACTCGTAGTCATTCAGTAGTTCGACCCATCGTCGTTGCCGCATATTCAGTTCTTTCTGCTTGAAGATATGCTCGAGGCTCCTGTGGTCGGTGTAGATGGCGCACTTCGTACCATACAGGTAATGCCGCCATAACTTAAGTGCAAAAACAACAGCTCCCAGCTCTAAGTCGTGCGTAGTGTAGTTCTTTTCATGAACCTTGAGTTGGCGTGAGGCGTAAGCTATAACTTTATCTCGTTGCATCAATACACAACCAAGACCTTGAATTGATGCGTCGCAGTAGACCACAAAGTCGTCTGTGCCTTCTGGCAAGGAAAGGATAGGTGCGCTACAAAGCCTATCCTTTAGGTGCTGAAATGCCAACTCCTGTGCGTTTCCCCAGTGATAAACAACGCCCTTCTGCGTTAGTGAGGTGAGAGGCTGTGCAATCTTAGAAAAATCCTTTATGAACCTCCGGTAGTATCCCGCCAAACCCAAGAATTGGCGAATTTCCTTTGGTGTACGAGGTGCAGGCCAGTTCTTAATCGAGTCTATCTTGGATGGATCAACATGAATCCCATCCTTGTTCACCACGTGGCCTAGGAAATGGACTTCTCGAAGCCAGAAGTCGCATTTCGAGAACTTTGCATAAAGCTGTTCTGTTCGAAGGAGTTCCAGAATAAGTCGTAGATGTCGCTCGTGTTCCTCCCGACTCTTGGAATAGATCAGGATGTCGTCGATGAAGACTATAACGAACTTGTCCAGGTAAGGCTTGCACACTCGGTTCATCAAGTCCATGAAAACCGCAGGTGCGTTTGTCATCCCAAAAGGCATGACCAAAAACTCATAGTGCCCGTATCGAGTTCTGAAAGCCGTTTTAGAGACGTCCTCTTCCCGGACTCTCAGCTGGTGATAACCCGATCTCAAATCGATCTTCGAATAGTAGCTCGATCCTTGCAGCTGGTCGAACAAGTCGTCGATACGCGGTAGAGGATAACGATTCTTCACCGTCACCTTGTTGAGTTCTCGGTAGTCGATGCACATCCTGAAGGTACCGTCTTTCTTCTTCACAAATAGCACTGGAGCTCCCCAGGGCGATGAGCTAGGACGAATAAAACCCTTATCCAGGAGCTCTTGTAGTTGCGTAGAGAGTTCTTTCAACTCTGATGGAGCCAATCGATAAGGTGCACGAGCTATAGGCGCAGCTCCAGGAGCTAGTTCAATCTGAAACTCGACTTGGCGATGAGGCGGAAGACCAGGTAATTCCTCAGGAAATACCTCTGGATAATCGCGTACAACTGGAAAATCTTCTATCTTCTTCTCTTTTTCTGAGGTGTCAGTAATGAGAGCCAAAATGGCAGTGTGGCCCTTTCGCAAGCACTTTTGGGCCTTAAGGAGAGAAATGACGTTCTCAACAGCACTCCTCTTGTCGCCATGAATCATGAGAGGTTCACCATCAGGACCTGGAATGCGGACAACCTTCTCGTTGCAAAGAATCTCTGTTCGGTGTTGGGATAACCAATCCATCCCAATGACAACGTCGAAACTACCCAAGACAATAGGAATGAGGTCGATAGAGAAGGTCTGGTCAGCGAGAATAAGTTTACAACCCTTGACTATGTGTGTGGCTTCTAAACTTTTACCATTTGCTAGCTCTACGGTGTGCTTGTTGTTCAAAGGGGTTGGAACATGCTTAAGCATTCGACTAACCTCTAGTGACATGTAGCTAGTATCGGCACCCGAATCAAATAAAACTGAAACATAAAAGTCGTCGAGAAGGAACTTACCCACCACAACATTGGGGTCATTCCTTGCTTCACCTTGGCCAATCACAAACACCCGCCCCCTGGCGCCATTGTTGTTGTTGTTCCCATTGTTACCATTCCCCTGATTGTTGTTATTGTTGTTGTTGTTGTTCTGGTTCCTGTTCAGTTGGGGACAGTCTCTCTTGAAGTGGCCCTCAGCTCCACACTGAAAGCACCCTTTGTTATCACCTTGCTGCTGCTGCTGGCGCTGGTTCTGTTGAGCTTGATGACGATTCTGATTGGCGGGGTATAAGCTCCTGCAATCCTTTGCAGCGTGACCAGGCTTGTTGCACCGATGACAGTTGCCCCTGGTGCATGGCCCGCTGTGGTGCAGGCTGCAGCGATTGCATTTGGGGTGATTTCCTTTGTACCCACCATGACTTTGACCACCAGACGATTGCTGATTTGGGCTCTTGTAGTCATCAGTCTTCCTCTGCTGAGACTGGGACTGAACAGAAGTCGAACCCTTACTTGAAGTTCCATCCCATTTCCGTTTGTTGTCACTAGAGGTACCAGAAGTAGTTGCAGCACCTATGCGTTTTGGTAACTTGTTCTGCTCCACCGCCTGATCCGTGAGACGGTGAGCCAACTGAACAGTTTGCTGGTAGGTGGCGAGGTTCGCTGAAGTCACATGACTTTGGATTTCTGGCACTAAGCCCTGAAGAAATAGTTCGATGCGTTTGATGGGAGGATCCACCATAGTAGGGCATAGAATTGCCAGTTCGTTCGACCTTTTCACATAAGCTTCAATTTCGGACCCCGTCATCTTGAGGTTGAAGAACTCCACCTCTAGTTTGTGAATCTCATCACGACTGCAGTATTCTTCTTTGATCATCTCCTTAAAAGTTTCCCATGGGGTGGCGTTGGCAGCAACCAACCCCAGCATCTGAACCTGAGCGTTCCACCATGTGAGGGCTAAACCCTCGAGAGTACCAGTAGCATACTTCACCCTGCGCGCCTCAGGGCATTCGCACATTTCGAACACAGATTCTAGCTTCTCAAACCAATGTAGGAGACCTACTGCTCCTTCAGTGCCGCTAAAAGTAGTTGGTCGGCAGTCCATGAAAGTCTTAAAAGTGCACACGGGTGGCTGAACATGCTGACCTCCTGCGTGTGCAGCTGCAAGTGCTGCGGCAACTCGTTCGTTGATCAGAGCCGTCAACTGGGCTTGTGTCAGGTTAACGCGTCCAGACATGATCTTCATATCAAGAGTAATACGAGTGAGGGAGGTTCGCGAAAGTACAATGATAGGATAGAGTAAGCACGCACGTGTTCAAGCAACAGTAGTTATACTAACCAAGCATACCATAAGCAATGTACTATGTAACTAACAAGGAGGCAATATATACACAGATCATATCACCTAGAATGTCGAGCCTTGCGTGTGGAGTGAAGCATCGTTGTGGACCGTTGAGCACTGTACAGGTTATAGTCTGGTTTTAACAAAAACGTTTTTCCCTTTATTAAAACCAAGTTCTCTATAACCAATGGCTCTGATACCAATCTGTCACACCCCCAAAATCCACCTGCGGAGTACCACCGCTTGGAGGCGTGACTGACCAGGATCCAGCCACCAATCATATTGAACAAGCATATAAGTAGTTATAAAAATCCAACCAATACAATTGGTGTTCAAACAAAACATAGTTAAGTTGCAAGCGGAAGCATAAGTCTTAAAAACAAGGCATAAGTTTAATTGTTTCAAAGTTTAACATGGCACACAGTCGTCCATGTCCCACAACGATCCTCCTCCATGCAAGCTCCAGCTAAGAACCTAAGGACCTGCAAAGCATGTAGTAACGAGTCAACAACAAGTTGAGTGAGTTCACGGTTGGGTGTTAGTTTTAAGTTGTTTCGAAAACAGTTTTCCTTTATCTGGCAATCCTGCCGTGGGGGTTACCCCATAGTTAAAAACGTGTCATGTGTATTCCCGGTTACTCTGGCAATCCAGCCGTGGGGGCTACCCCGTGTTAGTTATCTGGCATTTCGGCCGTGGGGGCTACCCCATGTATCTACTAGACTCGTTACCATATCGACTGCTGACTGTAGTCATGTTTATGTGCCCTGAACTGTCAATGTCTATCATCATTGACGTGCCAGTAGTCCATTAGTTCACGCCCGTCCTCTGCGGCACGGTGTGAGGTTTGTCAAACCTAAATAGCGCTATCTAACTAATGACCCGCTCGCCATTGGCCTCGGCGATTAAGTCGATACAAAGATGAGGGACTTCTTGATAGAGTTTTGGTCTAGTACGAGTTATCTGTCCGTGAGGACGAGGAATTACATTCCTGAACCATTGCTGTCCTACCCAAGGAGGACGAGGAACCTATGTTCCTTAACCCCAATTCCCGACCCCTGGGAATTCCATGCTTTGTAGAGGGTGTGAACTCACCTTGGTTTGCTCGGTAGAAACACAGAAAAGTCAAACAAGCAATGTTGTGGTTACTCGCGTCCTATCATAGTTGTATCATACAAGTCAGGTTCGTAACCAAGTAGCACACGGATGTTTCTAGCATATTGCATTCAAGTATCATCTATGGCAGCCCAAACAATTATTCATGTACATCAGCACGTATAAGGTCCATGTAGTAGGCCCAAAGGTCCGGCCCAATTACTTAAGTCCGAAATGAGGTGCAAGCCCAAACAGCGTGTATCTGCGTATAGTCTCGAGTCGCAACTAGGCGTTTGCGACTCGCAACCTGAGTCGCAACCATGGTCTCGGTTCGTGCTGTTTTGGTCTCGAGTCGCAACCGGACTCGTAACTGTGGTTTCGAGTCATACGGTTTATGTGCTGATCTCGTGTGGTTTCGAGTCGCAACCAGGTGTTTGCGACTCGCAACCGATGTCGCAACCGGGAGATTTCGACTCACCATGCGGTGGTTTCGAGTCGCAACTGGAGGTTTCGGTTGGACATGAGCTGATTCTGCACAGTGTACTATCCAATGGAAATTTGGTTTCATGAAACAGTTTGTACTACCCACTTAAACATGTTTATTTGTCTAGCAATTTACCAAATTGGATCAAACATATCAGATTTCAAATATTCAAGCATGTTCATATCACATTCAAGTTGTTCATCATACATTCAAATAGTTCATCATGATTATTCAAACTTGTTCATCATATTTTAGAGTTTTCGGCATCAATCACGAACATAATCATGAACAACAATCAAACGCTCGAACATACTCATTTAATGGTTTCAAGTCATCAAATAACATCTCCAAATCTACCCTAATCCGATTAACATGATGCTCTCTATACACATATGCAAGCCGGTTTCATGAACATCAATATTCAATGGTTTGAATCACATTTAGACATAAGATATTGTGTGTTCATTATGCAACATATCCGAAATCAAAACATGTTATCCGATTATCAACCACATACATATCCGGTTCACAAACATCATCAAGCATACAACTACCCTAGTTAATTCCTATCATTCATACTATCTCCTAACAACAAACATCATGAAGATACTAACCGGTTGATGGGTTTCAAGGGTGAGTGTGAAGCTTCCAAACGGGTGTGTGTGAGAGACGATCCGAGAGCTCCTTATGGTTGTCGATTGGATCCGAGAATGAAGGAGAAGGATGTTGTAGCTTAGGGTTTTCGTGAGGGAGAGAGGGAGAGTGTGTGTGTGGTTTGTCCAAAGAATGTCAAGATTAGCATCACTAGGGGTTATATAGTTGTTCCACATTGTGCACCCTAATGGGCTTTCGGCTGAAGTGCACGGCCCAACCGGCCCATATGCTAAACTAGTTCACTCGAGGCCACATGGTCTCGAGTCGGGTTCATGATTTTCGGCTCATTTATGCATACATACACACTATACATACAAGCACAACACATAACAATCACATAGTCACATAAGAGGTTCGCTTACCATTAATCACATAAGTTAACTAGTTACACGTTTAAACATGATATGACGGGATACAAGAAAGTTCTAAATTTCGAGTTGTCACAACGTATACCCTATTCGTGACATGATCTATGTATCATTCCTTTGTTTTAAACATTCCATTGTACATGTATTTTCCCCAAAGTTTCGAAAGCAATAAAAATGTTTGAAAGTGGGGACATGAACTCACTGGTTTGCGTCTTGAGTGTCTAACTTCATCGGTGTCCGCTGCGTAGGTGACGAAACCTATAAACGTTCTACGTGTGTTAATCACCTAAACTTGTAATTATCTAAGTACAAGTTACCATTTTGTTTAATATGTTTGTTGTGTTTTATATGTATATGTTCTTGATTTGTTCATGTATATATGTTTCATAATTTATAGTTTTCTATTTGTCACTTGTAATTATATATTTTTATTCCACAAAAATATATATTTGTATATGTAGGATTTGAAAATGATATATGTTAAAAATAATATATTTCTAACTCGTCCAAATATATGATACTTATATTATTTTTCAACAGAGATATAAGTAGTTTGACAAATAATATTTAAAATATTATTTTTGTATAAGTATACATAGGAAAGTATACTTGTATTTAAGTGTAAATACTTTTGTATTTTACATTAATTGCCCAAAAATCAATTCTTTTGATTTTTAATACTTTCCGGAATTTTTTTTTTTAAATAACATATTTTTAAGGTTTGCTTGTTATATATATATACTTTGTCATACTTGTTAAATATATATATATTTATTTTCATCACTTGTCCCATTTTGTATAATCTTCATTATTTGTAGTGATTATGTATATATGTCCATAAATATATATAATTGTCCAATAATGTCCAAATATTGTCCAAGTCCATGTATTTGTGAGGAATATTTATATTAATATATATTTTTGTAATTGTCCATATACCCATTTATGGGTAATTTTTGTATACATATATTCCTTATGTATTTTTATGTGTATTTTGGTAGTTATACTCCTTTGGAGTATTTAGTGTATTTTCAAGTTCCTAGCATACACTAATATATATATATATTACACATAATATACACTTAGCACATAATTTTTGTGACCACTATATATATATATATATATAGGGGGCCGCTAAAATGAAAACCACCTCTAGTTGAAAGAACCGTGAGAACTACACCGTATGGGGCGAGGTGGACCAAAATTTTTTTTCATAAACGTAGATGCGTGTATTATAAACACATTTGTAAAAAAAAATTCAAAAAAAAATATCGTGTGTGTAATTTTGTTTGTGTTTACGGGTACCGTAAATTTTAAACAAAATTTATGGTACCCGTAAACGCAAACTTGTGGTGCTCAAAACTACACACGACATTTTTTTTTTTGAATTTTTTTTTACAAATGTGTTTATAATACACGCACCTACGTTTATGAAAAATATTGGTCCACCTCGCCCCGTACGGTGTAGTTCTCACGGTTCTTACAACTAGATGTGGTTTTCATTTTAGCGGTCCCATATATATATATATATATATATTTCCTAAAAATATACATACATATATTTGTTTTTATTATTGAAGAAAACCTTATCTTCTTGACTTGTAATTTGGTATAAAAATTAGGAAACCTTTGTTAAATATTTTTTAGTAACTTTTGTAGAAAAAGTTTCACAAAAACTCATATTATTCTAAGTGTCAAAATTTTATAAAAACTTTGACATAGTCTCCCCTAAAAATGGAGGTTTCCCATGTTTTTAAAACATGTGTTTATTTTCTTTATATCATCAAGATTCAAGTTTCAACAAATTTCACAAGTAACAACCACTAAAATCATCATGTTCAACCATATGATGAACTTGAATATTCTTAAAAAATGTGTAGTCTTTCAAATCTATACTTTAAGCACTTAGATCTTTCCAAATCAAGCTTCTTGTTAAACTTTTGTAAACTTTTAATGAAATTTTATTTCACAAAATTAACCATCCACATGTTTAGTGGTTTCAAGACCATGAAAAACATACTTTAAAACCATTTTCATATGTACTTTGAAGACCTTCAAGTTCATCATCAAGTTTCTTCATGGATCTTTCAAGATCCATGCCTAAACTTATTAGATCTAAGCTTCTAACAAGCTTAAACATGATGGATCTAACTAAAAACACAAGATCAACATCAACAACTTCATAACATACATCAAACAACACTAAAATCATTTGTTTTCACTTAGATTATGTTAGATCTTCATGTCTTCATATTTTAAAGTTTAGCTTCTTAGATGGTGTAACTTGTACATAACACTAACATGAAGTAAAGGTGAGTGTGTGAAGCTTACCACTAGTTCTTGTGGCTAGGGAAGTGGCAAAGAACAAGATGAAGAAGAAGATGATCCAAATAAGGTGGTTAAAAGCTCCAAATGATGGTCCTTCAACTTCCTTTGCTTGAAACCTTCTTAGAATACCTTCATACACCTTTGAGTAGCCTTAGATCTTCTTGAATGATGAAGAAAAATATGGATGTGTGTGTGTTTATGGCTGAGAGCACAAGGGGAAAGGAAGATATGAAATTTTTTGAATGTGAAATGATAAGGTTTAGCATCCTTGGGTCCATTCTTATAATTCTCCAACATACAAATAACTAATGGTAATTATGTTTGGTATCTTTCACCAAACAAGGGTTTGGTCAATGGAGAAAGTTGTGGGGCCTCATGGGGGCCAGCCTACATAGGGGGGGTAATGTGCAAGTTTTTGGAAGTTTAGGGGTTAGAAGGTAAGTTAGGGGGGTTTAAGTATGATGTTTATGTGTTTAAGTGTTTTTTATGATTTTTAAGGTGTTCTATCACCATAACTAGCTTTAAAACATCAAAACTATGTTTCTAGTCTATTTTTGGTGTTTTGGGTAGTGTCCGGTTAATCGTTCGGTTGTCGGTTCGTTAAAGTGCTAAGTAGTGAATTTTACAAGGTTTGAAATACCTTTTGTGACAGGTTTTCATTCCTGACACTTTACAAGTTATTCTGGATGCTTAATCATTATTTATGCATGTTA
The DNA here is from genome assembly GCA_030545235.1 of Helianthus tuberosus. Classification (NCBI taxonomy): domain Eukaryota; kingdom Viridiplantae; phylum Streptophyta; class Magnoliopsida; order Asterales; family Asteraceae; genus Helianthus; species Helianthus tuberosus. The sequence goes on along the minus strand of CM060356.1, from coordinate 88,134,088 downwards.
TTTCAATGTTTAAGTGCTGTTTTTTGCTGAAAATGCAGAATTCTGCGTTTAAAGTGCGTTTCGGACAATTTTTAGGGTTTATTTTAGCTTTCGAAAAGTGTTAATGTAAACCCTTGTTCCCCATTTGGGTCTTAATGTATTTTTGATATTGGACCTACCTCTAAGTCCTAAATCTATTGTCTAACTGAATACTGAAGTTGTGCTGACACAGCTTGTCTAACCGGTGAGTTTACTAATCGTTTCAACGCAACGCTTAAAGTATTGTATAATGTGACAAATAAAGTATGAACCATACATGATTTCAAATGTCTAACATGAAAGCATATAATGTTGACGTGTAAACACATAAAAGCAGGAAATAAATAATAAATAAAATAGTATGGAAATGACCGGTTCCGTGCCAGTTGTCACAAAGGTGTGGGAGTGGGAAAGGATCCTTGGGATATGCCTTGTTTAAATCGGTAAAATTGACACATACCCTCCACTTTCCATTTTTCTTTTGTACTACCGCTATATTGGCCAACCATCTTGGATATTTTTAACTCTCTAATCATATCTGCCTTTAAAAGTTTGTCTACCTCTTCTTGGATAATGGCATTTCATTCAGGGGCAAATTTCCTTCTTTTTTAATGGATTGGTCTGAAAGATTTATCTATACCCAATTTATGTGTAATAATATCCAGTGTTGTAGAAGGCGCTAGGCGCTAGTCGGGCGGTGTAGCCTAGGGATTAATCGGGATTAATCGGGATTAATCGGATTGGGATTTTTATATGTTTTTTTTTCAAAATTATATATATATACCCAATAATATAAAAATAATACTTCAAAATTCACATAAATACTTCAAGTTTCAGATAGTATGGTTCGATTTTGACCGATTTTGACTGATTCTGACCAATTTTGACCGCCTAGGACCGCCTGGGACCGCCTGGGACCGATTTTGACCGATTTTAACCGATTAATATAGGCCGATTAATCCGATTTTTGACCGCCTAGGACCGATTTTGACCGACTTTGACCGACTCCGATTAATTGGCCGACTAGCTCAAAATTAGTCAGTAAGTAGCCGCCTAGGCCGATTTTTGAAACACTGATAATATCTTTAAAAATACCTGTCATAGCCTCGTGTTTCCAAGCAAAGGTAGATTTTCTTGTTCTGATGAAGGATATTAGATCCTGTCCTACGTTCCCAAGGATCCCGGATCCTACAAACACCTTAATGTCAGGATCCTCAGGATCTAGAGATACTTCCTTAATGTCTTGTTCCCTTGCCTCCATGACATCTCTTGGAGATTTCTGTAATTGCTATGCGGTCCTTGGCGTTGAAGCTGGTTTCATTGATGAAGTGTAGCAGTATTTATCCTCTTGCTGATCACTGTCTATTTTCACCACTCCCCAAGAGGTCGGTAGCTTGACATTTTGATGAAAGGTTGATGGCACATCCTTCATTTCATGTATCCAAGGCTTTCCAAGAATTACAATGCAACAAGAGAAACTATCAATAACACAAAAATTTTGGATAGAATTAACCCCCTCTATGTATATTGGAAGTTTGATGTCCCTAGTGTGTTCTTTGTTTCACCACTGAATCCTACGAGGACTGAGGATCTTGGTATAATTTGGACTTTAGGATGTTCATCTTCTTTAATACATCATGTTGAATAAATTTTCACAGAGCTTCCTCCTTCTATAAAAATCCTGCGAACAAAATGATTAGCAACAAATAACGTAATAACCAAACTGTCATGATAAGGATCTTGGATTTAAACTCGGTCATCCTCATCGAAGGATATGATTTTCTAATCTGTCAAGGTGGAGGTTCTGATAGGTCTATCTCCACTTTCTAACTTGGTTTCCTTAGCATGTCTTTTTACTGCTAAGAAGGAAGTGCCACAGATATCCGATCCTCTAGAAATGAATTTAGACACTTGAGCTTCTGATGGAGGTGGAGCAGCCCTTTTTGGTGTTTTCTCAGGATCTTGGATCCTTGACCTCTTTCTACTGAGCAGTTCTTTTAAGTGATATTTGCTAAGGAGGTAGCCTATCTCCCTTCTTAATGCAATGCGTTCGTCAGTTAAGTGGCCGAAACCTTCATGGTAGGCACACCATTTGGACTTGTCTTTGAAGAAGGTTGACTTGTCATTTTTCTTCGACCATCTTGCTTTTTCACCTAAATCCTGCATGGCAAGCATTAGTCCACCAATGTCAACATAAAAGCAATATTCAGATATCTTAGGATATTCTTCTTCATCCTCATCTTCTACCACTGCATGGACATTCTGGTTGTCTTATCTCGAGTAAGGTTTGGCTCTTTTGTTTCTGAACAAGGATCTTTGCTTATTGTCATAATGTTCATGTTTTGTAGAAGCACTGACTCCGTCTTGGATCCTTTTATCATCTTCCAACCTGATGAACTTTAACGCTCTATTCCTGACTTCATCTAAATTTCTGCATGGAGTCATCACAAGATCATCGTAAAATGGAGAATTCCTGACTTCATTCTCTACCAAACTTAGTGACATAATCCCTAAGGGATTCACCATGAGCTTGGGTAATTCTATATAAATCACTAGTTAACATTTCAAAAGTTCTACTACAAGAAAACTGATTACTGAAAAGATTAACCAAGTGTGAAAATGAAGTAATAGAGTAAGGAGGAAAACTTAGCAGCCATTTAAGTGCAGATCCTGTAAGTGTGGATCCGAAACCCTTGCATAAGCAAGCTTCGTTGAGTCTATCAGGGATGGGGTTTATCTCCATCCTTTCTCTGTATTGGGCCTCATGTTCCTATGGATCAGTCATGCCATCATATAGCTTCATGTTGGGGGTTTGAAAGCGTTTGGATATCTCTACATCACAAATTGGTGGACCAAATCGAGATACTCTGTGGCTTCCATCTGGGATTTCAGGAATAGGCTTGACTACTCCCAGAACATTGGATATCATATCCTTAAGCTTTTACAATTCCCTTGCCATGGCTTGAATGATTCTCGTGTCCTAAACCATGGTTAGTACCTAAGGATACATTATTGAAAGTCTTACCTCCTTGTTGAGTTAGAGACGATATCCCAGAAGAGAATCTAGGATAGGACATCTCAGTTGTTATGGTAGGGCTAGAGGAAGCAATGGTCTGCATAGGAATGAAGTCTCCCACATGCACTTCGGAAGTTCCCTGTTGTTGCCTTCCTAAGGATCCCGGACTTTGGAAGATGTTGGATCCAAAGAAAGTCTGCGTCGAGGATCTATCTTGATAATCTAAGGATCCTTGAGGTTGAGTGGATGATCCTTGCTGTTGCTGAATTGAGGATTCTGGCCGAAACCTTTCCATGGATCCTTGGTGAGAGGCGGAGGATCCTTGAGGTTGAAATATCTCCATGGATCCCTAAGACACCCCATGGACCCTTGTTGAAGGGTAAAGGATCCTTGCGGCTGAAACGAGGATCCTTTAGATTGCTTAATTGTTGATCCTGGGGCAGTGAAATCTAGCATCCTGGGCATCAGAGGGGATTGATCCTCCACCGGTTTAATTTGTTTCTTGATGTCTTCAATTTCACGAAGGATCTTTTGATTGGTCTTGTTCTGCTGCTCTATGTACCTCTTAATATGCGAATACAAAACAGAAACATCATTGTTAGTATTTATTGAGGATGAAGTAGCAGAGGATTTAGATCCTTGAAAAACAGCAGTTGGCTTCTTTTGAGCAGCATCATTCCTCTTCTGGAATGGTGGGGGAATAGGAGGCAATGGCATGGAGCTTTGGGATAAAGTTGATGATGGCATAACGGTTGAAACAAATTGTCCTTGAGAGGCTATATGGTTATGGTATTGGTAAAAAAAGGTTGAAAATTGATGGGAATTCTTTAGGATTGATGCCCCATTTGCCCCACGGTGGGCGCCAAATTGTTTTGGTCAAAAATCGATTTAAGGATAATGTAACCAAATTTGTAATGTGAGGTAGAGTGCTTAGGTGATCAAGATATTGCAAGGCTTAAGATGTAGATCAACACATAGATTTATACGAGGAAAAGCCCTTGATCTCTAGAAGACCATCGGCATAAAAACCTCGAGTGGTGAAAATTATCAACCACTGACTATTATTAAGCAAGAAAAACGTAATACAACTTCGGAAATCGATCGAGTTTGTGGCAAGAGGTGTGTGTGTGTGCCAAATCTTGAATGATAGTGTAGTGCGTATTGTGTTTGTCTGTTATTAATGTGTGTTTGATCAATCCCTAAAATTAGTAAGTATATCAACTTAACAAAGTATGCAAAAATTATGTCAAGTACACGTCTTCATCCCACGTCCATAACTGAATAAACATATGCAGCCCTTCAACCACTATCAGCGTGATTCTAGCTTGGACCTGATCCACTAGCCGTTACCTGCATATTAACATGACAAAATATTGAGAACAATCATTAATAAACATAGCAATTATTGAGGATCCTTGATCCTCCGAGATTCCGTAATACATATCAAGGATACTTGTTTCAGAATATACATCAAGATAACGGATCCACAACAATAAAAACAGACCCTAACAGTTCTACGTATGTGTTACTTGGTCCATGTTTGATACTTTGAATGCCGGTTGGATGACTCTGATGTAGGACAGTTTTTTTTCGATAGTATAGTAGATATGTACCTGTTATTGGGTCATGATTACTGAGGTAATGTTGTGGATACTTAACAGATAGTTTGGCCAATGCACATATAAATTTGATCATAGTGCTGGCTTATAGTTACATGAGTGACGCACTTTAGAATTTAAAGTAAAAGGACTGATATGTTATAGACAGGATCATGCACCCTGTCCTATTCTTGTAGGATCATATATAAGGCTGGGATGATCATCATGCAAGTTAGTGTTAGGATGATGCACACTAGGCTGCACATTCATATTGTGAGGATGATGGTACAAGACATCATGCACATTAGTCTTAGGATGATGGTACAAGACATTATGCATATTCATATAGTAAGGATCATCATGGTACATTAGTTAGTTATTGTCATGGATTGAGAATTTAGGCTGCATATACAATCATGGACTTGGGACTTTAGATGCACAATAAGATTTAGGATTTTTGTAGATGTTTGAACCTAAGATTAGTTGATTTGTTTGACCAGATCAGATGGTCATACATATGATAATCAAGCTTGAGACTAGTTGATCTGTTTGTGGATGTTTGAACCTTGAACTTGAGATTACTTGATGTGTTTTGTTGATGTATGTGGTGATAGAACAAGAACATGATTTAGGTGGTTAACTTGGTTTGACTATAACTATATTTTGACTAAAAAAGATTGTTAATCATAAAACTCATGTTTCAATTTCGAATTGTAAAATTATTTTGGTGGTTAATTTTGTTTGGCTTTAATTGGTTATTGTACTGTTAGTAACATGATTTTTGATGGTTAATTTCTTGATTTGGTGGTTAATTACAAGATTAGGAAAGAGGTTTAAGTTTGGAGAGAATATATGAATTATAACAGCAGAGACTAAGGGGCTGTTTGGCAACATCTGAATGGTTAAGTGCTGAATCAGTAAGAGGTCTGAACCATTAAGTGCTGAACCAGTAAGAGGTCTGAACCACTAAGAGTCTGTATAATGCTTAACCGTTTAGAGGCAAATGCCTGACCAATTCAGATTAGAAGTCTTAACCAATGTTTTTAAACCCGGACCAGGCCGGCCGGTCGGACCGGTCTGGCCGGGACCTGGAGACAAGAGCGGGCTGGTTCGCTTGTTTAAGCCGCGTCAACATTGGGCCGGCTGTTGGGCGGCAGCCGGCGGGTCATAGCCAGTGGGTCGGGCCGGTCCATGATGAAATCAGCCCTTCTTGTTCACATCTTCTTCATCAGCGACAACCCTTCATGTTCGATTAACCCCTTCTCCATCAGGAGCGGATCTAGTGTGGTGGAAGGGGTAGAGAGACATAATTTTAAAACTAAAAGGAAAGGAGAAGAGAGAAATAACTCAGCCGGCCGAACGAGGAAGATGAAGTGGCTGAATAAAAAATGGGTATTACATCATGCCATGGCTGCAGCGGCTGAACTGAACTAGGATGATAAGAATGAGATTAACCTAATATTTGTTGGGTTGAAGTGGGCTTTCAACAACCCGATATCTATATTTATATTAAGTATAATGTTAGCTTTTGACAGCCCACTATCACATTTTAAATGATTTTTGTTTATTTAGTTTATTAATTAACATTTTAACCTTTCTTTTACACATATATAAAAATGGTGAACATTTTTTTTCATATAGATATGTTCGATATTTTGATAATACATTATTTTTACTTAGCTTCTATATTCACGTTGTTTAATAGTGGCGGATCTAGAACCCTAAAATATATATGAAAAAAACAAATAAAGTTCGCAGTGTTCACACACTTGTATTGTTGTCTACTTTTTATATATTTCGTACTTTTGTATGTTTTTGGATGACTAATGGTTGTGTTTTTAGTTCCTTAACTATTTGGAATTTTATCTATTTTTTCTATATTATATATATATTTTTATATAATTTATGACGTAATCTGGGTCTTAAATCCGGTCGGACCGGTCCGACCTTTGACCCCGTAAGGCGACCGGGTCGACCTCCGGTCCGGTTCTGAAAACATTGGTCTTAACGATTCAGACTCTGTTTAAATCTTAACCATTCAGATGCAAATGTCTGAACCTTCAGCACTTAATGGTTCAGACTGTTTATTTCGTGAGCAGATGTCTGAATGGTTCAGACATTTGCCTCTGAATGGTTAAGACCGCCAATCTGAATTGGTGAGACATCTGCCTCTGAAAACTTAAGCATTATACTGACTTTTAGTGGTTTAGACATTTTACTGGTTCAACATTTAATGACTCAGCACTTAACCATTTAGAAGTTGTCAAGCAGCATAAATAAAGTTTTAGTGGTAATTTAGTCTTTTTACATAAATTTAAACGCCCATTTAATAACAGGATGTTAGACTAGAGGCTATGGGGGACGGCAAAGGCACGGCGAGGCCCGGCGCCGCCCCGGAACACCGCCCCCTGTGGTCCATCCCGTCGTCTCTGTCGCCCAGCAGACGAACTCGCCGGGCCACCTCTTCACACACATACCTATACATACATACATATATATATATATAGGGAGAAGATCATGCGAGAACCACCTCTTATTGCGAGAACCGCGAGAACCAATGTGAACACAACAAAAAATGCCTAAAAATAGCTAAAAATCACACAATTTTTTTTAATATTTTTTATATAAAAATCGCTACTTTTCGAATAAAAAAAAATTAATTTTTTTTTAATTTTTTTTCCACTAAAAAGTAGCGATTTGAGTATAAAAAATATTTAAAAAAAAAATTTAGATTTTTTTTATTTTTTTAGGTTTTTTGGGGGTTTAGTTTTTAGCATTTTAGCTTGGGGGTGGGGGGGGGTTTAGGTTTTTGGGGGGGTGGGGGATGGGGGTTAGGTTTTTTGGGGGTTTTAGTTTTTAGCATTTAGCTTGGGGGGGGTTAGGTTTTTTTTAGCTATTTTAGGTTGTGTTCACATTGGTTCTCGCGGTTCTCGCAATAAGGGTGGTTCTCGCATGAACTCCTCCATATATATATATATATATATATATATATATATAGGTAAAGAGTAAAATACAAATGCGTTTATCGTACGATACGTACGCGATTATCCCAGTCGTTCGATCAGGTGCAGATCTAGTGCGAATTCAATACATATCGCATATGAAAAAATGGTTAGCATGGGGTAGTGTGAAAAATGGCATGGGGTGTGTAGATGGACAAAATCGCATGTGGAAGATTTGAATATCGCATGTGAAAAAATGGCATGGGGTAATGTGAAAAATGGCATGGGGTGTGTAGAATCGCATGTGGAAAATTGAATATCGCATGTGAAAAAATGGCATGGGGTAATGTGAAAAATGGCATGGGGTGTGTAGAATCACATGTGAAAAATTGAATATCGCATGTGAAAAAATGGCTAGCATGGGGTAATGTGAAAAATGGCATGGGGTGTGTAGAATCGCATGTGGAAAATTGAATATCGCATGTGAAAAATCTGTGTGTGTGTTACTGTTCATCTTCTTCCATTGTTGGTCGATCATTGTCAGTCTTCTTCCGTTTGACCCTTACAACTCTCAAATTAGTAGTTCTTACTATCGATATCGCACTAAAAGGAACGAAGGGAGGTTGGGGAAGAAGATTTTCAGGTTTTTGAATTTGATTTAGGGTTTGATTTTGAACCATCATCGGTCAATTACAGAGATTTATGACCTCGCAATGACGTTTTTAACATTCCTGATATGATTTAGATATATTAAAATGATTAATTTAATCATTTAAATTAGTTTCGCCCGCGTTTGATCGATTGAAGATCGTACGGCTGAGGGCATCGCGTACATAATGTATGATAAGAGGTATTGTACGTTAACCGGCCTCTCTCTCTCTCTCTCTCTATATATATATATATATATAGTGTGTGAGGTTCATTGGGGAACACTAAAAAAGTGGGGAACCGGGGAACACTCTTAAAAATTTAACTTAACATGTTAAAAATTATTTTTTTAAACATCTTTTTCGACGCTTCTCCTTATATATACTTGTAGAAGCATTTTTAATAAAAAAAATTAAAAACTAAAAATATTAAAAAAACAATTAAAAAAAGGCTAAAAAATGTTTTTTTTAGAAAAATTATTTTTTTACTCGACTAGTTTCTCCTCCTTTTTATAAAGAAAAGCGCTGAATTTTTTTTAAAAAAAAATTATTTTTAACATGTTAAGTTAATTCTATAAGATATAACTGTTTTTTAAACATTTTTTTTATATTTTTAGTTTTTAATTTTTTTTATCAAAAATGTTTCTACTTGTATTTATAAGAAAAACGCCGAAAAAAAATTAGAAAAATATTTTTTTTAACATGTTAAGTATAATTTTTAAAAGTGTTCCCCCGTTCCCCACTTTTTTAGTGTTCCCCAATGAACCCTCCCATATATATATATATATATAGTCTCATCCTCCACTCCCTTGGTCCATCCCCTTTAAGCCCATCCTCACTCCTGGTGATGTGGCGGGGGACGTGGCGGCCCGTCCTCCCCACTCCATACCTTCCAGTCTTAGGCTGGTGGGTATGGTCCCGTCCTCCACCCCGACGCCGCCACGGTGTCATCGTCCCTCCACGTCGCCCCCCTCCGTCCCGTCCTCTTCATCCGATTTGTGCCGTTTGCGACGGAGCAAACAGGTGGGCCCCCCTCGGCGACACCCATCCTCCCACGCTACCCCTCCCGTCTTCATCCCGTCACCGTCTTCATCCGGCACCATACCGTGTAGCCTTAGTAATCCAAATAGACAACCACATGGGTGCCATCAGATGTAAACACGTGGACGGAAATTGTAACGCTAGGGATCGAAGAATCACCAACTAACACAACACACTGCTCCTATATTTTCGAATCCACCATTACCATCACAAATCTCGCAATCGCAGTCATTTCGACCTCAAATATCTCACTTTTCTGTTGCCAATGGCGAAAACTAGACCAGGCAAGCGAGACTTGGAATCTTACACCATTAGAGGCACCAATAAAGTTGTAAGAGGTAATACACACACTTATTCAACCTGCAATTTCATACAGTTATTGTAATATGTATGTTTTGGTTCGATTATCTTCTCAGATTCTGTTTTAGGGCAGTAGGTGACATGAAAACCCTAGTTTTTGTCAGTCTTTAGGGTCTGAAATTGTTACATTTGCATGCATTTACATCGTTTGTGTGGTGCTAGCAGTGAATTGCAGTGTGTTTCTGTTGGATTGTGAGATTTGTTTTTGATAGATGAACTGTAGTCAAATCTAGAACATGATAAATGAAGTCTGCAGTGAATTGTTTAAAGTTCAGTTAGGGCAAGTAAAAATAGGCCCCAAAATAGAAAGTTATATATAGGCAAATTGGAAAATAATAATCCCATCTTTCTGAAATTGGCCGATAATAATCCCAAGTCAGTTATTAGCCAATAATAATCCGACCTCGTCCAATTTTTTTTGTAAAATAGACCGCCGTTAAAATAAGCTTAACGGAGTTAAGTTTTTTTCCGAATTACAAACCGATGTTTTAGGGCTTTTGATCAGAACGAGGATACGAGTCGATTGATGTAAAACTTACCTCGAAATTGTGTTCGAAATGGCTTGAATTTTGTTAATTGGCTTATTTTACAAAACAAAGTTCGAAATGGAGATAAATGAATTATAACGATAAACAAAACAAAGTTATTGTAGTAGTAAATTGACTTATTTTACATGGTTAAATGAATCGTGAGACCTTTCTAGCATTTTTTGAAGCAAAGTTGTTGATTAGTTCTTCATAATTTTCTATATTTGGACGAACTACGGTGACTTAAGGTTGGTTAAAGGTTGAATAAGGTAATTTGCGCAAGCACACAAAAATGGTCATTTATGTGATAGAATCTGGAAACCGAAACTTTGATTAGGGAAAGAACGATTACATAAATAGCCAAATTCGGGATAGGCTTGATCTCCATTTTTAAGGTAAGAACCCTAATTTGATAATAATACACATCGACTCCTCTCTATTCATACGAATTTCCTATTTCTAGATCAGCCCACTTCTCAAACTACCCACTATCTCTAACTGGGATGGGTCTTTGACTGGTTACTAGGCTGGGGCGATTTTGGGTTAAGGGTCCAGCTGGGCTTATTTGCCTCTCCTGGAACCGTATCACTATGTATTTACTTAAATAGTCATTTGACTGTTACAAATGATTACATGAAAGTGTAAGACATGTATATCAAATGGTGCAGTTTTGGCTATAAAATCAACATTTGCAATGTTTTGAGTTTTAAATCGTAAATGGCACGACCAAGCAACTAGTCAGCTGATGACAAGTCAGTCCTAAACCGAAAATGGTGCTGTTTTTGGCTAAAAAAGCGAAAATGGCGCGGCCATCTTGTGCATCGAGATTATGACACCTATGTTCATAACAATATTTATTTTTGCTTCAGATGTGACCATTTGACCCTCCACCCAATCATGTCAAATGGTTATGTTTTTAAAAGATTGATCAAAATGGCTTTTTACGTAAAAAAAACTTGGGCCAAAATGACCATTTTTGTGCTTTTCTATTGATAAAAACCGCGAACTTTTCAAAATTTTGATTTTAGGTAATCCATATAGGTTACTAAATTTGATCATGCTGACTGTTTTATTATAAATGGGCTCATGAAATATGTGACTTACGGAAAAAGGTTAACTATCACCATAAATCGGTTGATTTAAGTTTGTTACATTTCTATATGAGTAGGAAAATTAGATATTAATTTTCTATTTTCTTATTGTTTGGAAGTTGGGGATTCTGTGCTGATGAGATCCGCCGAGAATGAGAAAAACCCGTATGTGGCTCGTGTTGAGAGCATTGAGGCTGATGTCAAAGGAAATGTGAAGGTTCGAGCTAGATGGTATTATCGTCCTGAAGAATCAATCGGAGGAAGGAGACAGTTTCATGGAATAAAAGAATTATTTCTATCAGATCACTATGATGTTCAAAGTGCTCATACGATTGAAGATAAATGCATTGTTCATACGTTCAAGAATTACACCAAGCTTGACGGTGTGGGACCTGAGGACTACTTTTGTCGGTTTGAGTACAAGGCTGCAACTGGAGGTTTCACGCCTGACCGTGTCGCGGTGTAAGTTTTGAACACTCGGTGGCAATGTCGACCTGTTTGCTTATAATGGGTCGATTTGAAAAACTAAACATTTACTAAAAAAATATAAATTTTGTCAGAATAATTGTTTCAGGTCAACACAACCATACAAAAATGAATTGTTTTGACCAACCCGTTACCCAACCCACCCATTTTGCCCACCATTGGTTTTACACTATCCACCTTTGTTGATTGGTTGAATCACTTTTGCTTTTGAAACTTCCAATTATTGTTTCATGATTCTCTCTTTTGAAGGTATTGCAAATGTGAGATGCCCTATAACCCTGATGACTTGATGGTACAATGTGAAGCCTGCAAAGACTGGTATGACACATATTTTACAAATAATTATATGATATCAAGTCAATTTCATGAATTTTGCATTTGTTCCACAATATTTTGAAGGTAGGTTTGAATGATTAGGCTTTTTTCATCCATATGACGGGTGTAAACGAGTCGAGCCACGTCTGAGCTCGTCTATAAAAGATTTCAATGGTAAAATATTTTCTGATGATCAAATACAATCACAAGAGTCCTTTATATAGGGAACTATACAAAGCAAATCCTACCACTAATTTAGGAAGAGATATATCACATAATTACAGATAAATGTAAACTATGTCTATAATATAAATATAGTCCTTAAAGTATGTCGGCTAAGACTCCCCCGCAGCAAACGAGTCGCTAGACAGACGCTTAAACTGGAACTAAAAGACTAAAATAGCTGCCTGGAGAGTCCCTTGGTAAATATACCAGCGTACTGGAGAGACGAGGGTGCATGAAGCAGGCGGATGTGACCAACTCTAACCTTCTCCCGCACGAAGTGAATGTCAATTTCAATGTGTTCAGTCCAATGATGCTGAATCGGATTATCTGATAAATAGACGACCGACACATTGTCACAGTACACAACCAAATCCTGTCTCAGAGGGATCTGTAGCTCAAGTAATAAATTCTGAATCCAAGTAGCCTCTGCCACTGCATTGGCAACTCCACGATACTCCACTTCGGCACTAGAACGAGAGACCGTTGGCTGCTGTTTTGAAGACCAAGAAATTAAATTATCACCAAGAAAAACACAGTAACCCCTGATCGATCTTCGTGAATCTGGACAACCACCCCAATCTGCATCTGAATAGGCTACCAGCGAATGAGAGGCAGACTTAACAATACGAATCCCATAATCAAGTGTCTGTTGTAAGTACCGTAGGATACGCTTAAGAAAAACGTAATGCAGGTCACGAGGCTCGTGCATGAATAAACATACCTGCTGCACGACATAAAATATATCTGGACGAGTGAATGTGAGGTACTGTAATGCACCAGCTAGACTTCTGTATAAAGTTAGATCCGAGAATAAAGGCCCATCAGTGGCATTCAATTTTGCAGAGAGGTCTACGGGTGTACTGCAGGGTTTACACGCTGACATAGAAGCCCGAGCAATGATGTCCCGTGCTATTGGGTTTGATCCAAGAAAAGCCCACGGGAATTGCAAGTGACCTTAATACCCAGAAAGTGACGTAACTTTCCCAAATCTGTCATAGTAAACTCTCGTGAGCCGTGAGAACAATGTCATCAACATACAGTAATAAGTAAGTTGTGTGAGGACCCATGTTATATATAAAAAGTGAATTATCACAAGCACTGCTTCGAAAACCCTACGATAAAATATATGTGGCAAACCGAGTGTACCATGCACGAGGGGCTGTTTGAGGCCATATAACGACTTCTTTAACCTGCAGACGAACGTTGGATATCGTTTCTCAACGAAACCCGGTGGTTGATGCATAAAAACAGTTTCGTTCAAATTCCCATGTAGAAACGCGTTTTTAACATCAAGCTGGTGAATAGGCCAAGAGCAGGAAACATCAACTGATAACACAGTGCGAATGGTGGCCGATTTAACAACCGGACTAAATGTCTCATCACAGTCAATGCCCACTGTCTCGTTCACAACTGACCGAGCCATATACCTCTCAAGTGAACCATCAGATTTAAATTTGTGGCTAAATAACCACATGTAGCGGATAACTGGTTTGTCAACCGGACGTGGGACCAATTCCCAAGTATCATTAACCTGTAACGCACTAAACTCCGCTTGCATGGCATGCAACCAATGGGGGTCGGTAAAGGCTTTGGAGTAAGAAATAGCGACATGAGAGATATTGGAGGTGAGAAGAGTGTGTTTAGCTTTGGAACGGGTGGTCATGGGATGGGTGTTGGTGTGATAAGGGGCGGTGAGGAACAGGTGGGACCGGGACAGTAGACGTGGCAGCCGTGTGGCTGGCTGCTGAGGCTGACGTTGTGGCAGCCATGTGGCTAACAGACTGACTGGGAACCGGCTGAGCTGGAGAAGCAGGTGCGGGAACAGAGGGACGGCTGGCCTCGGTCGTCGGGTATAGGTAATCGGGGATGTCGAGTGTAGGGTCAGTTTAGGTGGTTTGGGTATAGGCAGGGATGTGGGTCGGGTAAAAGTAAAGCCCGGTGGTAGGTTGTCAAGAAAAATGTAGATGGTAGGAGGTGTAGGAATGGTGTAAGGAAAGGTGGTCTCGTCAAAGGTAACATGACGGGAAATGGTGACTTTGCCCGTGGTGGGATCGAAGCATCGATAGCCTCGAAAATCAGGAGGATATTTGAGAAAGATGCACCAAACGGATCGGGTGTGAAGTTTACGAGGTTGAGTGACCGAGGAATTGGGGTAGCAAGCACACCCGTAGACACGTAAGTGGTCATACGTCGGATGGCGAAGGTATAAAGCAAAGGTAGGTGGGTAGAATATTGTGAAGGTAGGCTGCAGTATGTAAGGCTTCGACCCAAAAACTAGGTGGTAGGTGGGCATGAATGAGCAAAACATGAATGATGTCGTTTAGGCGACGAATCATTCGTGCAGCACGACCATTTTGTGAAGATGTTTGAGGGCAAGAAAAACGAAACAATAGGCAGTGATGGGTTGCAAAGTTTTTAAAGGCATGGTTGTCAAATTCACCCCCCAAATCACATTGGAAGGTTTTGATGTGACGATTGAATTGGGTGGCAATCATTTTGTGAAATTTGGCAAAGGTGGGGAAGGTGTCAGATTTATATTTTAAAGGATAAACCTAGATAAAGTGTGAAAATTATCGATTGATACCATGTAGCATTTATATCCTGTTTTAGTAGGAATTGGGGAAGTCCACAAATCACAATGTATAATGTTGAATGGAGTAAAGGTAAATGAATTTGATTCATAGAATGACAAACGTTTACTATTCGACAAATGACAAGAATTGCAAAAATTAGAACTACGAGTTTTATTACAAGAAAAATTAAAACGACTACTGAGAAGATCTAAAACTTGAGCGCCGGGGTGTCCAAGTCGATCATGCCAAGGTAAAGAAGTGGAGGTGATAGAGCATGCTTGAGGCGGAAGTGTTAGTGGAGTGACTAGATAAAGGTTACCCGTGCTATTGTGGTGGGACAGGAGGCATCCCGTTTTGAGGTCCTTCAAGGAAAAACCAAAAGGGTCAAATTCAATTGAAACATTATTATCATGGGTAAATTTTCGAAGAGATAAAAGCTTTTTAATGATTTGTGGACTATAAAGTATGTCGGGTAAGATATATGTACGGTTGTGAATAGGAAGAAAGCCCATACCAGAACCCTCAATAGGTAAAACATTGCCATTGCCAACAAGTAATTTAGTGTGAACAGGATAAGAACTAGGATGTTTGATCATATCTCAGTTATCAGTGATGTGTTGCTCAGCCTCGATGTCCATATATGAGTTTGGATCTGTATACTGTAGTTGCATAGCATTGAATGCTGCACTAAGAGCTGATGCTTTCAAAGCATCAAAACCTGTGTATTGTGGGCTGCCAAAAGAACCCGGTGGACCGGTAGGCTGCAATCATGTGTAGTTGGCTGACGGGTTGGGGGTTGCCGGATACAGTTGATTGGGGCGCCAGGCTGTTTGGGTCGGGCAGGGGCATGGTGGAGTGTTCCACCATTCCCATTGTGGGTAGGAATTGTTCTGAAAAGCCCAATTAGCAGACCCCGACTGAAAATTCCGGTTCCCCCTGCCACGACCCCCTCCGCGGTGCTGCTGACCCCGTCCCCTACCTCTGCTACGGTACGGCTGCTGGTGCTGGTTGCCATTAGGTGCGTTCAGATCTGGTTGGGGGTGTTGTGGTGGCATCGGGTTGGGAGTAGGGGCGGATGGGGTGACCAGAACCGAAGATGATTGCTGTTTTCTGGCCTCAAGTCGGATTACTTCATCAGCAAGCATGGTTCGGGCCAAGTCTCAGTCGGCATAGTCGGCATTCTGGGAGTTTATAAGAGAGGCAGTGGTATCAAATTCAGGAGACAAACCTCGAACAAGCTGGAGTACGAGACGTTTTTCAGTGACCAGTTGATCGACATAGATTAGTTGGTTGGCAAGTTCCTTAAGTTGCTGACAATAATCATCCACCGAAGTGCAGGCAACAAGCGTAAGATTGACGAAACGGGTCTCAAGGGCAGGGGCTTTTGCTTGCTTTTTTCTTAAGAAAATCTTTTCCAGTTTGAGCCAAGTGGATCGCGCCGTTGCTTCCGTATCAAGAACCCGTGTGAGATCATCAGATATTGTGCTATAGATCCAGTGAGATACGAGAGTGTCCAAATCTTTCCAGGACTCATAGGTTGAATCGGTTTCTTCCGGGGCTCTGGGGTGTCATCAAGGTGATGCGAAACCTTGTTTGCAATGGCGTGGAACTTAAAAAGTTTCACCCAAGAGGAGTAGGTTGCTTTAGATCCGTCTAATGTTCGGCTCTTGGTTTGAATATTGGATACGGAATATGCGGGATGAAGATTTTGGTGTTTGGCAGAAGAAGAGCTGCCATCGGAATCCGCAGGTTTATCATCTGATTTGGCCATGGGATCAGCCAAAATTAGAGGAGGGATAGGGCTGTTGTATCGGGTAGGGTAGGGAAGAAAAGGAGAAAGAAAGGGTAATTAGAACCGTAGCTCTGATACCATAAAAGATTTCAATGGTAAAATATTTTCTGATGATCAAATACAATCACAAGAGCCCTTTATATAAGGAACACTACAAAGCAAACCCTACCACTAATTTAGGAAGAGTTATATCACTTAATTATAGATATATATAAACTATGTCTATAATACAAATATCGTCCCTAAAGTATGTCGGCTAAGAGTCTAAACTCAAGCTCTGCTCGTTTAACTTAGGAGAGCTCGAGCTCGGCTCGTTAATAAATTTTCAAGCTCGGGCTCGGCTCGGGCTTGACTCGTTTATTATTAAATAACTATTTAAATATATTATTGATATACATATATAGTTAATTCATATATATTTGTAAGGAGTGAATTACAAATTTTGTTCTTTATCTATATACCACATTTCAGACGGTGTCCCTTGTCTTTAAAATTGACGAGTTTTGTACTTATTTTTTCAAAATCTTGCACGATATGCTTTTTGGCCCTAACCCAGTTAAATTTTGCTTTTAAAAGACATCACATGCAAGTCACATGAGGGCATATCAATCATTTTCTCTACCCTTTCCATTTTCCCCCAATTAATACCAACCCAAACCCTAGTTCACCACCATTCACCAGCAACTATACAACCACCATAAAAGCACCACCACAAATGTAACCCACCACCTTCACTATTCACCGCCGGAATCACCGTTCACCACCAGCGTCATCACCTTCAATCAAAACCATCATTGTTGTCTCCTTCAACCATGTCGTTATTACCGCTCCACATGGCCACCGTTGTCACCCCATCATTACACCCTCACCA
Organism: Helianthus tuberosus; assembly: GCA_030545235.1. Taxonomy (NCBI): domain Eukaryota; kingdom Viridiplantae; phylum Streptophyta; class Magnoliopsida; order Asterales; family Asteraceae; genus Helianthus; species Helianthus tuberosus. Next base: position 88,116,586 of record CM060356.1, on the reverse strand, counting down.
TCTGTCATCATCTCTGCTGGACACCAATGAAACCAACACCGCCTCACAACCACGCAAACAAACACCACCACGTGGTTCACCATGCCCTAAACCTTCGATCTGCGTTTTGTTCAAGCGCCATGTTGGACAGCCGTCGGCCACCGGAGTTACCCCTCCCTTTCTGCGTTTTTCTCTCTCTAACCTCTCACTTCCATTCTCTCTATCTCTTTAATTCTCCATCTCTAAACTTATCTCTCTCTCCCTCTCTTCTGCCTTCTTTCTCCATCTCACTCTTTCTCTTGGTTTTTAAAAATAAGAAAAGTGTGTGTTTATGGGTATTTGTGGTGGCAGTGGTGGAATTGGAATTTGTAGAAAAGAGGGGTGGTGGTAGGTGGCAGGTGGTGGAGTAATAAAAGAGGGGTGGTTGGTGGTGGTGGTCTGAGTTTGTAGGAGAGAGATAGGGTAGAGAGAGTAGAGATTACAGAGAGATGGAGCAGAGAGTGAAAAAGATTGGTGATAATGAAATTTTGATTTTATTTTAAACAAAAGAAAATTAAATTTGTGAGATTGACAAAATTACCCTCCTGGTCAAATTTAACAATTAAAGTTAACTGGGTTAGGGCCAAAGGACATACCGTGCAAGATTTTAAAACAATAAGTACGAAACTCGTCAATTTTAAAAACAAAAGGACATCGCATAAAATATGGTATATAGATAAAGGACAAAACTTGCAATTCACTCTATTTGTAAGTTTATAAATAATAAAAGATATATTATTTAGATATATTGGTTATAGTGTTACGTGTAATAATATTTATTACGTAGTTATATATTAGTTACATTATATATTAGTTACAAAAAAAATAAAAGTTATTATATTTATATAAATAACAAGCTTGTTTAGGCTCGTGAGTCTAGTTAAGCTTGCTATGTGAAGATAGGGCTCGAGCTCATTTAAGCTTGGCTTGATTTGAGCTTTTAGCTAGTCGATCTCAAGAGCGGCTCGTCTCGTTTATGCCCCTCACATATGACTATACGCCATGTGATTTGGGTATAGGCAATATTCAGTTCTTGATAGGTATATATTATTTTTGGTGTGTCGATTTCAGGTATCATCCTGCTTGTTTAAATATGACTGTTGAACAGACAAAGCAACTAGATAGCTTTACGTGTGACGAGTGCTCATCCTTAGATCGTAAGAGGCCTCCCAGTAGGACTTCTGCATCTGGTCTGCCCAATGGCAAGGTGAATCTTAAGCAGGTAATCAGCAGATTAAGAATACAGGTCAAATACTCCACGACGCTTTTCTATTAGTAATGAAAACACAGGAAAAACTTCTATACAAATACATAGGATTCAATCGCTATTTAAAGAATTAAAGGGACACCTTGCTTGCCCCTCAAGCAAGTTTAAACTATAAAAAAACGAACTATAATTATCTACTAACGGTTTAAACTAAACCGACCTTGACTAATAAGCAAGAATTAATAATTAACCCTCTAACTATCACTTAATGACAAGTTTAGTCCAACGAAGACCGTATTTGCAAATTTTAATCGAATTTATTTCGTATCATTTGTGTTTTGCCGTCCAATTTATTCTTTTGCATGTGTGTTAGATACATGGTTGCATGCTTCACTTGTTTGTTTGGGAATTTGTGGTCTGTGGGTGTGGGTTATGTTTGATTTCTAGTGGGTTAAGCTAAAAGATTTAAAAATTGAGCGGGTCAAAGTGTATAAAAGTCATCCCATATTTATTTCTAGATCAACTTATTGATCGAAAGTTTTTATTATTGTTGTAATAAGTAGTTTTTAATCATGGTAACTCAAAATAAAAAGAAAAAATTAAAAATGTTACTTTGTGATATTTTCCAACCCGACGATATGTACTAAAAATTGTCATATGGAATCAAGTTTAACCCACATCCAACCCAAACAATCCGATTTTTGGCCAGAGAATGCTGGTAAGTTGTCATTTTAATTGTATTTCTTGGATGTTTTCAGGCGGAACACAAGCGCCAAAAGAAGTGATTTAACTGGAACAAGGTTGTACCACGTTTTATGGGAGTTGTACAGTGGAGATAATCTTGTGGTGTTGACAATTAGTGATGAGAAGTCAGTCAGTCGTAGTTTAGTCTGTATTAAATGTCTCGACTCCTTAACTGGTGATTTGAGATTTCTGCTGTTCCAAATTCGGTGGTTTCTTTGTCAGGCTTTCTTGATCATAATGTTTGCTGACCATACCGTGCCCTCGCTCAGGTTTTGTTCACTGTGTTAAGCTGTTTGATTTGAACATGACAAGACCAGTCCAGTCCTTGGTAGATAAGAATATATATATATTATCAACGTATAAGAGATTTTCTAATGGTCTCTTTGACGGGTGGGTGCCACGTTGGAGATTCTTACTGTCTCAGTCTGATCTCTTCCTCGACATTCTTCATATGTGGTCGTTACCAGAAATACAAATTTCTATTTCTATATATCTTAAAAGTAGTTTAAGAACCCGCGAATTTTGCGGGTGGACTAACACAAATATATAACTTCAAATTGTTGAAATAATCCTTTGACAGAAATATATGTTCAAGTACTAATGAAATTAGTAAACTACGATGAATTAAAAAAAAAGGAAGTAATGCAAAAATCACAAGTCATTAAAGACTTCTTTATATATCACATTTGATGTTTTATCTGTAGGCTTCCCATCTTTGTCTAATATTAGTAGTTTAACACCATCTCTTGTTTTAACTCTAGATAACACGACATACAACTGACCATGAGTGAAAACCGGTTGTTTTAGATACAAACCAACCCTAGAAAGTTATTGGCCTTGGCTTTTGTTGATAGTCATGGCAAAACATAAATTAATTCTAGGTATATAGGTGCGAGTGTCAATATTTCCTCCAGATATTATTTCAGCTTCTATTACACGGCTATACAATTTTGTAACCTTTAACCTTGTCCCATTGCACAAACCATTTTGTTGGTCAATGTTACGTAATAACATGACTGGCACACCAACTTTTAGCACTAACTTGTGATTGGGCAAGCCTGGAACAATAAGCCCATTGAGAACATCCGGTGAGTATATTTTTTCTTGTGTTGAATTAACATTTTCAGTGCGTCAAAGACTGTCGAAGTTTAGATATTCTCTTTCTTCACCTGGGAACAGTGCTAACAACCTATGGTTGATCTCGTGAACAACCTCATTCTTAGGCTTTAGCACATTAATCCTAAACAAAATCATAAAAAATAAAAATATTTTAGTCATTGATTTCTCTGCCCATCATGTAAAATAAATGATAAAATTTCAAAATTAAAGAAAACTCGTCTGGACTACAAAATTTCATCAGATATTCAAAATTAATAGTGGGAACTACTTCTCTAGATAAATATAACTAACAATACAATATATATATATATATATATATATATATATAGAGTTAACTGCCATTTTCGTCCCTGTGGTTTGGTCACTTTGGCCATTTCAGTCCATTTCTCAAAAATGCGCCATTTTCGTCCCCCACGTTCTGGAAAGGTGCCATTTCAGTCCAAAAATCATAACCCAGTTAAGTCAGTTTGTTAATAAGGACTGATTGTGTAAATTTGTAACATAAGGGACCATTTAAGTAAAATGTATAAATATTTGAAAAATGGACTGAAATGGCACCACCGCCACACCAGTTCCCACCACCACAGCCACTGCCACCACCACCACCGCCACCACCGCCACCACAGCCACTGCCGCCACCACCGCCACCACTCCGCTGCCACCACAGCCACCACGCCACCACAGCCACTGCCACCACCACCACATCCACCACGCGTCTCCAATTTCCTTTGGCACCCATAACAGAACAAGAACAGATTCACCGTCTTTAAGTGGTAAATTTTCAAGGAAATAAGTTATCTTTTTCAGCACCTCGCCATCAATGGGAGCACGGATATCTGTATGGTTCGAATTATTAGAACAATAAAGCTAGGATCGGAACTGCATATAATTTATACAAAAATTAAAAAAAAAGAAAGAAAGAAAGAGGGCTTTTAGCAGCAGATTCACCAGGTGAGGTTTGCTCAGTGCAGCTGCTGTTCATACTACAACAGGCCATTGTTAACCAATCTGATCTTCTAGTTGAGGAACTGTGTTCATTGTTTGCGTATATACAGTTTTTGTAAGTTAAAACAATACATTAAAAGGACCAACAGATTATTTGAGGGTCCACATTTCTCATATTAAGGGTCCAAATTCAGTACTCTAGATGGATACACAAATTCAGTACCTGTAATATTTACAATTCTTTTACTCAGTATACATCTAGAAGACTAGAACATTTTTTGTTTACAAAAACAATTTAAAAAACTCAAATCTTCATAAGCAATTTATTAATATTTTCAAAATCAGTAATATGAGAAATGTGGTATGACAGAAGCTTGTGTAAAATATCACCAAAATGAAAGGTTCGGATCGAATCATACAAACCAACTTCTATTTTTATTGGCTTCGATGGTATGGTTCTAATATTTTTGCAATTGCTCATTTGACCAGGTCCAACCGTGAACAAAACAAGGGGTTCAATTAGTACTGCACATGATGAAGGTCGATGATGATCGATGATGATGATAACAGATGATGATCGATGATGATGAATAATGATATGAAGATAATGAGTTAGAGGTTTGGACGTGATGAATGAGGTGAGCAGAAGAAGATGACCGGTGTTACAGGATGAATGGGTGGCTGCCGGAGAAGATGACCGGAGGAGAGTTGCAGGTTGTGGTGATGAAGATGAAGATGGTGGCGGTGGTGGTGGCAGTGGTCGGAGGAGATCCGTCGGAGTGATTGAAGAAGACGGGCGGTGATGAAGATGAAGATGGTGGCGGTGGTGGTGGCAGTGGTTGTGGTGGCGGTGGTGGCGGTGGTGGTGGTGGTGGCAGCGGAGTGGTGGTGGTGGCAGGGCTAGTGGTGGTGGTGTTCAAATTTACACAATCAGTCCTTAATGTTACAAATTTACACAATCAGTCCTTATTAACAAACTGACTTAACTGGGTTATGATTTTTGGACTGAAATGGCACATTTCCAGAACGTGGGGGACGAAAATGGCGCATTTTTGAGAAATGGACTGAAATGGCCAAAGTGACCAAACCACAGGGACGAAAATGGCAGTTAACTCATATATATATATATATATATATATATATATATATATATATATATAGGGTAACGTTCATGCGAGAACCACCTTTATTGCGAGAACCGCGAGAACCAATGTGAACACAACCTAAAATAGCTAAAAAAAAACCTAACCCCCAACCCCCCCCCCCCCAAAGCTAAAATGCTAAAAACTAAACCCCCAAAAAACCTAAAAAAAAAAATCTAAATCTTTTTAAATATTTTTTATGTTAAAATCGCTACTTTTAGTAGCCAAATTTTTTTTTAAACAATTTTAAATTTTTTTTTTGCTACTAAAAGTAGCGATTTTTTATAAAAAAATATTAAAAAAAAAATTGTGTGTGTTTTTAGATATTTTTAGACATTTTTGGTTGTGTTCACATTGGTTCTCGCGGTTCTCGCAATAAAGGGTGGTTCCTAACGGATCTTTGTCATATATATATAATAAAAATTCAAAACTCAAGATCAGAAAGTATTACTTGGCCAAAAAGTTGCATGATAAATATTAAATAACTTGGATTCTTTTCTTTTCGCAAGGGTGGGGGGGGGGGGGGGGATATTCCACGGTCCTCCCAACCGCCGAGGTGATCCCACCTCGCAGACCGCCACCCAGCAAGCCTGAGTCTGGGGGTAAATCCGCTACCGTAGGGGCATTGGGACGAGCAAGACTCGAACCCGCCACCTCCGGGTTAGAATGCGGGCTAGTGGCCATTGGGCTGACACCAATGGTTTTCTTTTCGCAAGGGTGAACTGTGAAGCAACTCTATCTCAACTCAACCCATTGCTTACCCCCTGGCAATTGCTCATCCTTCCCATACAAATGTATATACAATCAAAGGGCATGTTTGGATGGGCTTCTCAAAACAACTTATTGGCTTATTGACTTATCAAGAAGCCAATAAGTTGTTTTTGTGTTTGGATAGACTAAAAGGACTTTTGGAAATAGCTTTTTGCAAAGAAGGAAAATGAGATTTTGAAAAGCCAAGATTTCATGACTTTTGGATCCAAAAGTGACTTTTCAAAAATGAAATTACTAAGTTACCCCTTCTTTACCCCCTTATATCTAAAAGAATGCCCATTTTAGTCATTTTACACCAATAAGCTAATCCAAACACTTTTTTTAAAAACTCATTTTCAAAAAGTCCTTTTCCCAAAAGTCCTTTTCCCAAAAGTCCTTTTTAACTCTAATAAGCTTAGCCAAACATGCCCAAAGACAGCCTTTTAAAAACAAAATGTATATACATATATAAAGGCAATTTACCATAACCCTTTTAAAATAAAATTTACCATCATTTACCGTAACCTTTGAACTCTGACTAACACATTTTGGCTTTCTTGAAATGTTTCACAAGGAGATCATAAGTTTGATGCTTCTTGAGATCGAAACCGGTGCAAATGCAGAAAATGATCTAATAAATTGATATATGCCTTTTAATTATTCTATAAAATAGAAAAAAAGAAACACCAAAAGATCGACTAAGATTAAAGCATCTTTCCTCTGGTTGTTTTACCCGCGCTACGCGATGGAGGTAGTAGTTCTAGATCTAAATAATATTAATTAATTAATGTTAACAAACCAACCCGCTTATGCGAATACATGCAAAAAACACTCGGTACAGTAAAAATAGTTAACTAAATGCTATGTTCTACCAAAACACTCAGATTCAGACTGACCAGCCAACTTCTTAAAACAAAAGATTGCAGACGCAACCCAGGATTGGCAACTATTGGGATCAACTCATCATCTTGCTTCTCTTTTGCAGTAGCAATGGCAGCCTTGTAGGCTTCTTGTGGGCATGTTTGTGTAAGCTTTTTGAAACAACTTATTGACTTATTGACTTTTTAAAAAGTTATAAGCTACAAAAAGATGTTTGGCAATGAGGATGTATGTGAGGGAAAAAGTGACTTTTTCAAAAAGTCACTACATCCTGACTTTTCCAAAAAGTCATTAAGGAGTTTCATAAGCTTAGCCAAACACCCCCTGTGTCTCTTCCATTTTCTTTATTTCCAACTCACGCATGTTATGATGCCAGTGTAGGAAGATGCAAGGCCTGAACATTTATTAACAAAAAGAATCATCATCCATAGATAGAAAAAAGAAGCTGAGCTAAATTTTGTATACGATTAATAATAGCGATCAACCCCATTCCAAAAGCCTAATTCACAAACATGCAAATGTAACGAAATCCATCCCTATACCCGCGGGTACGTAACGTATCAAACGAAGTTACAAAACCAACTCAGTTAGTATTTTTTACCAGCCAAAACATGCTTTTATTCACTTAAAGAAGAAAACAAAGATGCAGACTTAGCAAGCAGCTAATGCCTACATAGTACAAAACCCAAAGGGGCCAAAACCAACATAAAGTAAACAAAGAAGGATTATAGACATGGCTTAAAACAGTTGCAAAATATGTTGTCTTTGCAGACAATTCTAGGTCTCCCTCTACATAGTCCCGTTTGTATTCATGTCATTAGGGGTGTCTACACTTTGGTTTAAAACCGTGACAACCTAGATCGATCCACGTCCTTCGTAGGGCTGTAAACGAGCCGAGTCGAGCCGAGCTAGACCCAGCTCGAGCTCGGCTCGAACACGATTCGAGCTGGCTCGGCTCGAGCTCGAAATTCAAATCGAGCTGAGATTTGAGGCTCGAGCTCAACTCGATTAGAATTCGAGCTAGCTCGGCTCGGCTCGATCTAGCTCGAACTAACAAAGAACCGCAAATTTTACTACTTAAAAAGCCCTTAAAAATGAATTTCTTAATAGACTAAGGGCCATAATTGCCATTTAATTTAACCATATGGCTAAATATGCAAGTATAAATAGTTAATTCGCTTTGTATATTATCTTTACCTTCTTTTATAGGGGTGGTACTCCCTTAGTTTTTGTTTTCTAAGCGATGTGGGACAAAAAAAAATGAAGAATGTAAACCTTATCGAGCCAGCTCACGAGCCGAGCCGAGCCAGGCCAAGCTCGAGCTCGGTTCGTTTACCAAACGAGCCGAGCTGAGCTAGCTCGTTTACAACCGAGCCAATTTCGAGCCGAGCTTTCTTCGAGCTTTTTCGAGCGAGTTTCGAGCGAGCTGCGAGCCACGGGTTTTTTGAACACCCCCTAGTCCTTCGATGGACCCTTGTTAATATCTCTAAGATGATAATTTCTACATATATTGCAGCCACATCAGTAAATATCCAACCCTTTTCTGCACCTCAATGTGTAAGCCGCCAAGTCTCATGTTCCCCGATTAAGAATCCTTACCCAATCACGCTCAATGTGATAGTGTATGCCGTATTGCACTCTTTGAACTATTTCTACTATCCATTTTTTATTATGTAATGTACTCCTTGAACCATTTCTACAACCGAATAAATATTGACCGAGTTCATTTAATGATTATTAATATTAATAATATAATAATTCACAATCATAAACTTAATCTCACCACACACACAAAAAAAAAAATTAGAACCGGATATCTTGTAGTGGCTTAAATTTAAAGAGCATTAGTAATAGCGTTTTCATTGTAGGTTGTCCTAGCAAACATCCAGCCTACTAAATACTGCACTTAGTATAAAAATCATGTTTAGATCACCTCAAATAAAAATATAAGAAGAATAAGCAACACCAAAAATCTAGAAATAGGTTTGAGTAAATACCTTTAGTAGACTTTCAAGGTGATTTTGCTTTTATGAATACCAAAAAATTTTAACATGTTCTAGCAAATTTTGTAACACCTTGTATCTTCATATTTCTATTTTAAAATTGTTCGTATCTTTATTCTAATTTTAGAAACCTTACATTCGTATTTTAATTTCAATCTCACAATTCGAGGCGTTAATCATAATAAAATTCATATTTTATACATATTTTTTATTCACACAACCGATCATTTAAATACGTATTTATACGCAAACCGACATAATTATACGTATAAATACTTATACGCACATCCTCAATACTTGAATTATACTTTTATACTTTTTATATACTCAATTACATAATATATACTCAAGAAATAACAAGAAATATACCAATCATCTTTCCATCTCATCAATCCTCTTCCACCTTCTTTAGCCAATCATATTTCACTATTTTCCACTTCCTTTTTCCACCAATCATCTTTTCAATCCTCTTCCACTTTTTTAACCAATCATATTTCACTCTTTTCCACCTTCTCTACCTATAAATACCAACCTCCTTCTACCATTCTCTTCACACCATTCTTCTCTTCATCTCTCTAATTCTCTCAATCTCTCTAAATTAAGAATTCTAAGAATTCTAAAAGGAAACTAGGTGTTCCAACCATTCTTCTCTCAAACTCTCTACTTCTCTCAAATATTCAAAGCAATGAAGAGAACTCTAAGAGTTCTAAAATAAAACACTAAGTGTTTTAAAGAAAGCTTTGAAGCTCCAACCTCCAACTCTTCACGGAATCACCAAAGGAAACTTTGCAAAACTGTGAGTATACTTGAACCCCCTTTTCGTTTACCACCTTTTGGGGTGTAACATGTTAAACTATAAACTTACACTTAAACTTTATTCTTAAATGTACAAACATTCCTTATACATGCTTGTATACTTGTTACTTGATACTTTAAACTTGAGGTTATACGTTTTGTGTTAGACTTATCATTAACTTCGTACGAGCCTATCCTTGACATATATAGCGCTATAGGATTAGCGCACCGCCTGTAAACTTTGGGTTATGTCATGAGCTTATTGCGTTTCATCATGGGTTGATTAGTTAAACACATGCCGATTTTATTGTTTATCTTGTTTCAATACCTTGCCATGTGGAATGTTTAAAACTTATCTTTCTTATGCTATGTATCAAAACTTGTATACTCGCCAATGCTTTTGCATTGACACTTTATTTTAAGCATGTTACAGGTTGATGATGACGATGCTATGAAACTGAAGTAGTGATGATGCCTAGATACACACGTAGACGTTTTAGGTTTTAATATGTTGTACAAATGTCGTATTTGTTTGTTGTATTGTTTTCTTGTATAAAACATATTGTATTTCAAGTTCCATGTATTGTAACATTTCGTTATGAATGAAATCAATTTATTTTTAATTCTATTGTCACAAATAGCGTTATGTGTAATGAGCAATCTTTCTTCGTCTCACTCCGATGTTTCCGCCATCGGTTGGGGTGTGACAAATTTTAATGGCACGAAAAAGCTCTAAAAGAAGAAAAAGAACTGTTTGTAGAGTTTATTGCCACCCTTACCTTAAGATTTTAATTAATGGCACGCCAACCCACCAAATTCACATAAAAATTTTTTAAATGACACGTCATCCACCAGATTCATCGATGAATGAATCGATCCAAGGAGCGAATCCACACAACTCCATAAGACAGAAATAAATGATTACATATATAAAAGTATTTTTAATATCCAAAAAGATGAAAGATGAGAGAGAAAATGAGGAAAGAGAATGGATTTAAATGGATTTGAAAGATGACTTTATATCCATTTCCAAAATTACCCTTTTGCTACTTTTAATTATATTATATTTATAAGTAATCATATTTGAATCTTGAAATGATCACAACGGTAGATTAATACAAATCAAAGGCTATTACACAGTTTTCTGGGTTTCCTTAACTGAAGTGGGTTTTTGATTTATCCTTGCCATATATATATATATAGGGAGAAGATCATGCGAGAACCACCTCTTATTGCGAGAACCGCGAGAACCAATGTGAACACACCAAAAATGCATAAAAATAGCTAAAAATCACACAAAAATTTTTTTAATATTTTTTAGGTTAAAATCGCTACTTTTCGAACCAAAAAAAAAATTTTTTTTTTTTTTTGGCTTCGAAAAGTAGCGATTTTAACATAAAAAATATTAAAAAAATCAAAAAAAAAAATTTTGGATTTTTTTTGGATTTTTTTTAGGTTTTTTTGGGGTTTAGTTTTTAGCATTTTAGCTTGGGGGGGGGGGGGGGGGTGGGGGGGTTTAGGTTTTTGGGGGGTGGGGGGAGGGGGGTTTAGGCTTTTTTTTGGGGGGGGGGGGGGAGGTTAGGTTTTTTTTTTGGGGGGGGGGGGGTGGGGGGTTTAGGTTTTTTGGGTGGGGGGGGGGGGTGGGGGTTAGGTTTTTTAGGGTTTTTTTTAGGTTTTTTTAGCTATTTTAGGTTGTGTTCACATTGGTTCTCATGGTTCTCACAATAAGGGTGGTTCTCGCATGAGCCCCTCCCTATATATATATATATATATAGGGTAAGGTTCATGCGAGAACCACCCTTATTGCGAGAATCGCGAGAACCAATGTGAACACAAAATAAAATCTAAAAAAAATCAAAAAAACACTCAAAATTTTTTTTTATTTTTTTTTAATATTTTTTTAATAAAAATCGCTATATTTCGTTACCATAAAAAAAAAAAAAAAAACTTTTTTTTTCGAGTAACAGTTATCTATGCACATGTGCATATGCATTACTTCAACAAATTCAGTAATACGTTATCAGGAATAGACAATTGCACTTTAATTTACAATACCATTAGTAATACACTACTTTTTACATTACCAATATTCAAAATGCACATGTGCATAATTAGGTATAACCATGATATAACGTGTTTTGTTACAAAAAGTTTGTGATTTTGAATGGAGAAGTAGGCTCATATACATGTTTTTTGGTTAGTTATATCTAGTGGTTGATGGTTTGGTTATAGTTGTCAATTTTTTATGTAATATGTTGATTGGATGGTATAAATGGTGTTTACATACATGTATTAAAGTGAAAATATTGTTAATGGTATTGTATCATGGATGGTAGGAGATAATGGTATTGTATTATGGATGGTAGGAGGTAATGGTAGTGTGTTATGGATGGTATGATAGATGAAAAAGGAAAGTGTATTCAAAGTGGTGTACCAAAACACCTTATTTAATGTTGATACATATAAATGCACATGTGCATTTCTAATATTGGTAATGTAAAAAGTAGTGTATTACATATGGTAGTGTAAATAAAGTGCAATTGTCTAATATGTGTAATGAATTACGGAATTTGTCAAAGAAATGACAAAAATGCACGTGTGCATTCTTGTGTATTATGGATGGAACGATAGATGAAAGAGAAAGTAGTGTACCAAAACACCTTATTTCCTGTTAATACATATAAATGCACATGTGCATTTCTAACATTGTTAACGTAAAAAGTAGTGTATTACACGTGGTAGTGTAAATGAAAGTGCAATTGACTATTATTTGTAATGAATTACGGAATTTGACAAAGAAACGATACATATGCACATGTGCATGGATAACTGTTACTCGAAATTTATTTTTTTTTTTGAAATTTTTTTTTATTTTTTTTATTAACAAAATATTGCGATTTTTTCAAAAAAAAATAGTAAAAAAATATAAAAAAAATTTTTTGGGTGTTTTTTAGATTTTTTTAGGAATTACTGTTTGTGTTCACACTGGTTCTCGCGGTTCTCGCAATAAGGGGTGGTTCCTAACGGATCTTTGTCCTATATATATATATATATATATGATTAGGTTCAAGAGTGAACACTAGTGTATTTGCGAACTAAGTGAACTAATCCTGGCCATACACATGTGTAAATCAATGACCAAGATTTGATGATGAAATACACTTGTGTATTTTACGATTTGATGATTAAATCCTAGCCATACATGTGTGTAAATCATTGGCCAGGATTTGTTCACTCAGTTCGCAAATACACTAGTGTTCACCCTAGAACCCCACCATATATATATATATATATATATATATATATATATATATATATATATATATATACCTCAAAAGTGTACTTAAAGTAAAAAGGGGTCATGCATACTCACAGTTTGCAAGGCTTCCAAAACGTGAGCAGAGAGTCTTGAGAGTTTAGGAAAACGCCGAGATTAACCTACAAGGATGAACGAAGCGTTTGAGTTTATGGAGTTCGATATTGAGTAGGGATTAAGCGTTTAAAGTTGTGAATAAGAATATATATAGCAAGAAAATACATCTTGTCTAAAGCACTCATATGGACACTATTTTGGTCATGTTTTCATGGGTACCGATTCACCCATTAGAATCCATAGTTTGAGAAACTTTAGTCCAAGATGAAAATGACCACAGTACATAACATTCAACCATGAGTTCGGTTGGTGTTATGATTCAGTTCTAATATATAATTATATATATAGGGTTGGGTTCATGCGAGAACCAATGTGAACACAACAAAATAACCTAAAAAACCTAACCCCTCCCCCCCCCCCCCCCAAAGCTAAATGCTAAAAACTAAACCCCCCACCCCCACCCAAGCTAAATGCTAAAAACTAAACCCCCAAAAACCTAAAAAAATCTAAAAAACACACAACTTTTTTTTAATATTTTATGTAAAATTCGCTACTTTTAGTAGCCAAAATTTTTTTTTGAAATTATTTAACGACGAAATACAACGATTTTTAATTAAAAAATATAAAAAAAAATTTGTGTGTTTTTTAGCTATTTTTAGGTATTTTTGGTTGTGTTCACATTGTTTCTCGCGGTTCTCGCAATAAAGGTTGGTTCCTAACGGGAACACAACCAAAAATACCTAAAAGTAGCTAAAAGCCACACAATTTTTTTTAAATATTTTTTATCAAAAAAATCGCTACTTTTAGTAGCAAAAAAAAGAATTTAAAAAAAAAAAATTGGTTACTAAAAGTAGCGATTTTAATGTAAAAAATATTAAAAAAAAATTTGGTGTGTTTTTTTGATTTTTTTGGTGTTTAGTTTTTAGCATTTTAGCTTGGGGTGGGAGGGGGGTTTAGGTTTTTTTTTTTTTTTTTTTTTTTTTTTTTTTGGGGGGGGGGGGGGGGGGTTAGGTTTTTTAGGGGGGTTTAGTTTTTAGCATTTAGCTTAGGGGGGGAGGGTTAGGTTTTTTTATTTTTTTTGGGGGGGGGGGGGGGGTGGGGGTTAGGTTTTTTTTGTTGTGTTTACATTGGTTCTCGCGGTTCTCGCAATAAAGGTGGTTCTCACGGGGTCAGGAGAAAACGCTCAAAAGTGTGAGAACGGTGAGAACGCTTCCTGGCCCAACACGTGTCACGCCGCTTAGAGAAGGGCGGAGGGGCTTTTTTTGTCCTTTCATCTTTCTTTTTTTTAAACCCGTGTCACTTCGGCTTTCCATTTTTTGGCGTTTAATAAATACGTGGCGTTTTTATTGTTTTTAGATCAGAATCATAGTAAATATTTTGGCGTTTTAAGTATTATTTTGGCGTTTTTATTATTTTTTAGATCAGGATGCAGGCCTTTAATGAAAAAAACATCAGTAATTTTCTTGATTTTATTATATCAAGTGTGTTGCCATGTAGAATACAGGCCTATAATGTGACAGGCAATTATGGCGTTTTGAAAAGATAAATAAATTTCAATTTCCCATATAGTAGCATTAATATAACTATAATGTTTGGCAATAATGATACCGTCTCTTTATTTTACTGTTTCTTTCAATTTTCATCTCTCAATTAGTGTTGATTTTTCCAGTAATACTTTGTTTGCGTTTTTTGGCGTTTTAAATAGCAACATCGTGCTTTGCTAGCATTCGTTCTCACAGTTTTTCACACTATCAGGCGTTTTGGTGTTTGTAGTTTTTGGCGTTTTATACTCAATTGTTTTAAAATAGTAGAGAATTAGATGATAAACAACAGACAATTAGATAACAAACAATAGAAAATGAAAAAAAATATAATCTAATTTGTCATCCAAATCTTCACTGTCATCAGCCTCTTCTACTTTTGACCATTTTGGCGTTTTGAACCTGTTTTTGAATATCTTATGTAGATCCTTATTTTCCTACATACCGGCTGTCTTTAGAAGATGCTTATTTTTTGTGGCATCCTTAATTGTTTCTTTCAATTTTCATCTCTCAATTAGTGTTGATTTTTTCAGTAATACTTTGTTTGCGTTTTTTGGCGTTTTAAATAGCAACATCGTGTTTTGCTAGCATTCGTTCTCACAGTTTTTCACACTATCAGGCGTTTTGGTGTTTATAGTTTTTGGCGTTTTATACTCAATTGTTTTAAAATATACTTGTTTGATGACATGTTGAAGACCAATGCCTGCTCTAATGTATTGATCCCTTCATGCCATCAATATATCCATCAAGAACAAAGTGACATGATGTCATATCATTGTCATCAGTCTCTTTATCTTGAATATTTGTCCATCTCATTCAGCAAAAGATTATAGAGATACCCAACTCAGAGAAGAATCCATTTAGTGAAACTTCATTCATATGAATACTCAATATAGCAGTATCGAGGTTCATTTTTTGGCGTTTTTAAAGTTAATGGTTTCTAGGAAATATGGCATTTTGTTTCTGGGGTTGTGATCAGTTGATTGTGTATAGACGTCTCTCTTATAGGATGTTTTTGGCGCGTAGTTTAGGCGGGATTTTATTTATAATATATGATATTAATAAAGTAGTTGTCTTTTCAGTTACTGTGTATTTTTACTATATTAATATATGATATTAATAGACTTTCTATCTCCCAAGTTTGGCGTTTTTGAATGGGTTTAAGTAGTTTTTGGAGTTTTTTTTTCCATTTTTAGCTTTTATTAATTAATACTTCTGCAAATTACTTTCATTATAGTTTGGGAGTTTTTGGCTTTTTTACTCCATTTATGGCGTTTCATATGCATTATGACTGTTTGGCGTTTATTAACATAATGTATTTTTTTATTCTAAGTTGAAAAATACATAGCAAACAACAGAAAAAGAAAATTAAAAAATACAAATAAAACAATTCATTTTCCAAATCTTCACTGTCATCAGTCTCTTTCTTCTTTTGAATCATGTTCGCTGGTGGTTTCGCTTAGTCAAGCTAGTGTTTTTGTGGCCGTTTGGAAAGACAAAATGACATGAGTTTTTTGTTTGAATATGTATCTTCAAACAACTCATTAGTGTCATTCGTCTTTTCATGCCATTAAAATATTCATCAAGAACAAAACACAGAAAATGACATAAGTCTAACCCCAGCATTTTTTTGTTTATGATTTGTCCATCTCATGCAGCAAAATGTTATTTTGAGTCATAGCACCTCAGGGAAGAATGCATTATCCGAAACTTTGGCGTAGAACAATATTTGAATATACAAGAAACGATATTTGGCATTTTTGGCGTTTTACTGAGGAAATGGTGTATCTGAAAGAACCGTAGATTTTTTTGGAAGAGTAAATTGCCATTTTAGTCCCTGAGTTTTGTTCAAATTTGCCACTTTAGTCTAAATAGTTTTTTTTTTTGCATCTGGGTCCCTGACTTTTACATTTTATTGCCATTTTGATCATTTTGTCTAACTCCATCCAAAAACCCAGTTTGTAACAGGGGGTATTTTGTGGATTTCCTTAAAAAATGTTTTCAGTTACCATTTTGATCCAATTCCAAAAATTCAAAAAAATTCCAAAAAATCAAAAAAATTTGAAAAAATCTAAAAATAAAAAAAATTCTAAAAAATAATAAAAATTCTAAAAAATTCAAAAAAATTTAAAAATCAAAAAAATTATAAAAATTCTAGAAAATCAAAAAAAATTCTAAAAAATCCAAAAATCATTAAATGTTTCGGCACGAACCGTTTAGACCCGTACCGTTTCGAACCGAACCGTTTCGACCCGTATCGTTTTGACCCGTATCGTATCGAACCGAACCGTTTCGACGCGAACCGTTTCGAACCGTACCGTTTCGACCCGTACCGTATGGAACCGAACCGTTTCGACGCGAACCGTTTCGAACCGAACCGTTTCGACCCGTACCGTTTCGAACCAGAACCGTTTCGAGCCGAACCGTTTCGACGCGAACCGTTTCGACGCGAACCGTTTTGACGCGAAGCGTTTCGACCCGTACCGTTTCGAACCGTACCATTTCGACGCGAACCGTTTCGAACCGAACCGTTTCGACCCGTACCCTATCGAACCGAACCGTTTCGAGCCGTACCGTTTCGAACCAGAACCGTTTCGAGCCGAACCGTTTCGACGCGAACCGTTTCGAACCGTACCGTTTCGACGCGAACCGTATCGAACCGAACCGTTTCGACGCGAACCGTTTCGAACCCGTACCGTATCGAACCGTACCGTTAAAACGGTTCAGCTCGAAACGGTTCCGGTCGAAACGGTACGGGTCGAAACGGTTAGCGTCGAAACGGTTCAGCTCGAAATGGTTCGGTTCGAAACGGTACGGGTCGAAACGGTTCGCGTCGAAACGGTTCGGCTCGAAACGGTTCGGGTCGAAACGGTACGGGTCAAAACGGTTCGCGTCGAAACGGTTCAGCTCGAAACGGTTCGGTTCGAAACGGTTCAGCTCGAAACGGCACGGTTCGATACGGAACGGTTTGAAACGGTACGGTTCGGAACGGTACGGGTCGAAACGGTTCGGCTTCGAAACGGTACGGGTCGAAACGGTTCAGCTCGAAACGGTTCGGTTCGAAACGGTTCGGTTCGATACGACACGGTTCGGTTCGAAACGGTACGGGTCGAAACGGTTCGGCTTCGAAACGGTACGGCTCGAAACGGTTCGGGTCGAAACGGTACGGCTCGAAACGGTTCAGCTCGAAACGGTTCGGGTTCGAAACGGTTCGCGCCGAAACGGATTTTTTGGATTTTTTAGAATTTTTATGATTTTTTTGAATTTTTATTATTTTTTAGAATTTTTTAGAAATTTTTTGATTTTTTGATTTTTTTTGATTTTTTGGAATTGGATCAAAATGGCAATTGAAAACATTTAAAATGAAAATCCCTAAAATACCCCTGGTTAAAGATGGAGTTTTTGGATGGAGTTAGTGTATGTGATCAAAATGGCAACAAAATGTAAAAGTCAGGGACCCAGATGCAAAAAAAAAAACTATTTGGACTAAAGTGGCAAATTTGGACAAAACTCAGGGACTAAAATGGCAATTTACTCTTTTTGGAATCTTTGATGTTTGAGTGTTTTGGCGTTTTCTAAGATGAATGGTATTAGTATAAAATATGGCGTATTTTGAGTAGTTGTGTTTGATGTTTTGGGGATTTTGGCGTTTGTAAGATGAATGGTATATAGTAAAAAATATGGCGTTTCAGGTTCTGGGGGGTGTGTTTTTATATCTGGGATGTTTTTGTTTATATAGCAATGTGTTTTGGTCCGTAATGACATTTTATTCATCAGTATGGCGTTTTGGTATAGAGGTGTAAAGACCCTTTTACCCTTAATGAGGTGCGTCCACGTAATAAAATTGATGTTATTTACGAAAACGCCACCGCGCCAATCTAGTCCATAGATTGTTTTAATCGGACGATCGATAAGCGTTCTCACCGTTCTCACACTTTCTACCGTTTTCTCCAAATCCCGACCCTATATATATATTTAAGTATATAGTCCAAGTCATATAGTGTCATGCATGGAGGTAGGATAAATTTCATCATAATCTCATTGTATGGATTCACCAAAGCAAAAAATCATCAACTTAGTTGATGATTTTGGTTTGTCACACCCCCAAATTTCCACCTGCGGAGCACCGTCCGCTTGAGGGCGTGACCGACCAGGATCCAGCCACCAATTATACTGAATAATTGAATTAATAATAAAGATGATCACCAACTTAATAGTTCGTAAGCATCAAAGTTTAAAGTTCGAAAGTTAGGTTCAAATAACAGTTTAAGTAAATAGCGGAAGCATAGGCAAAATAGTTTAAACAAAGTTCATAGTTCAAGTTATTTGGAACCCAACACGCGGGTTTAGACGACCACTACACTTCCCAAGCTGCAAGCTCCCGAGTCACTGGTTACCTGCAAAGCATGCAGTAAGGGGTCAACAATAATGCTGAGTGAGTTCACTAGTTGTCCAGTTTTAATTACCAAAAACTTGTTTCACCAGTTAATTTATCCGTTTATACATGCCATGGGGAGCTACCCCAAAAGTTAGCGACTAAACTGTTTTTCCAATACCGAACACTAGGTGACCGTTGCGTATCCGCAGAGTGCCCCGATGTCAATGTTCTATCATCATTGACGGATGCCTGAGTACATTAGTTCACGACCGATCCCATACCTTGGCACGGTGTAAGGTTGGTAAGACCTAAATAGCGCTATCAACTAATAACCCGTTCGCCTGGCCCCGGCGACTAATCGGTATTATGTAGTAGGGACTTTAAGTGATAGAGTTTCGTTTAGTGCCGTTTGTTGCAATCCGTATAAACAGTAATTAACTAAAAGGTTCCCAATAACAAGGGAATAAAAGTAAGTTGTATCCCTCATAAGGGGATAGTGTTGTTTTTAGTTCCGTTTTCCCAAACCACCGGGAATACATGCTTTAGGTTGTGAACTCACCTTGGGTTGCTCGGTAGATTAATTACCCGGTTGATCACGTTGGTCACCACGTCCTAGCATGGTTACCAGTATAGGTCAAGTTGGGGTACAAGTAAACACGTATAATCTACACATAACTAACACATAGCATGCACAACATATAATTACCCAATAAGTCATTGGGCCCGTCTAAGTTCTTTAACAGCAACAGTCAACAGTTAACACGTAGCCCACCTAAACAGTAACAGACATGTACAGTTAACACACTTGGGCCCAATAACTAACAGCCCAGTCGAGACCAGGTGGTCTCGACTCGAGAACACACAGTTGCGAGTCGCAACCGGAGGTCGCGGCTTGTCATGCTTTGGTTGCGAGTCGCAACCAGATGTTTCGACTTGTCATGTCTTGGTTGCGAGTCGCAACCGCCGTAGTCTCGACTTGTCACGTTTTGGTTGCGAGTCGTAACCGGAGGTTTCGATTTGTCATGATTCGGTTGCGAGTCGCAACCGGGGGTTGCGAGTCGCAACCTCGGATACGTGCACAAGAATCCTTCTAGAACCTGTCCGATTGTACTATCCAGTAGAATTGCAATTTCATGTAAATGTGTACTAACCTATCAAATTACACCAACATGTTTTCTTGTCTGCAATGAGATCAAAATAGATCAAACATAACAATTTCAAATATTCATATGATATTCAACCCACATTCATCCAGTTCATCATTTGCAAGCATGTTCACCCAAAACAAAATACCATTTAGTCATCAACATCGGCCCTATATCTAGCACATTATCACCGATTTAGTCATCATCAACATACACTCGATATTTGTGGTTTTGTATATCATTATTCAAGCCAATTCATAGCTAATATTCAAGTAACAAGTCTTAACAAGTTTCATATCAATATGGCAAGAAATATCACCATTTTAAACAACATTTTAAACAACATAACATACAATCATCGGTTAACATATCATGTAAACATATCATGTAAATATTTATTCTAAACATCGAACACCCTATCCTAACCATCATTTATCATTCATATGTCTTATTACTTTGCTATCATGCAAGGGTTCACATTTTTCATTCATCACTTCAATACTTCAAGGCAAATAGCAATGATATACATATAAACACATAGTGATGATCTAAGGTACTAACCGGTTGTGGAAGGACACCGATTACAAGGAAGAAAGTGGGGAAAAGAGGCGTCCGAGTGGTGATGATAAGCTTGACCGAAGCTCCTTGTTGTTGCCGATCGAATCCAAGAGAGGGAGAAGGAGGTGAGCTTGATTGTTAGGGTTTTAGTGAGAGAGGGAGGAGGAGTGTGTGAGATGAGAGAGTGTGAGGGTGATGTTGCAAAATGGTGAAAGTTGTGAGGGTTGGCCATATATATCGAGTGGGTTAGGGGTTTCCGGGTGGGCTAAGGTTACGGCCCAACCGGCCCAAGTGTTTACCGTTCATTCGAGACCGAGGGTGGTCTCGAGTCGGGTCCTTTGGGGTCTCGGCCCACTCATATAACACACATACATATATATAATATACACACATTCATCACACTTAGCACAAGGATCACATAATGCACAACAATAAATAACAAGTTCTCATTTAATATTATATATATATATAAATACATACATTCATTTAAAGACGAAAGTTGGCTCGGGAAAACCCGAAGTGTCACATTATCCCCAAGTTTTAAGAACTTTCGTCCCGAAAGTTAAAGCAGCCACTGACAAGCTAGTAAAAGTGAGAGCGTTTCAACAGGGTGTCACATCATCCCCCCGTTAGTTTGGAATTTCGTCCCGAAATTCAGTTGTAGCTTCAGTGCTGGGGGTTTCATTTGGGAACAGCTGGGGATACTTGCGCTTCATCTGGTCTTCCCGCTCCCAGGTAAACTCTGGGCCACGGCGTGAGTTCCAACGAACTCGTACGAGGGGTATCTGGCTACGTTTGAGGGTTTTGATCTCACGATCCGTGATCTCAACCGGTTCCTCAGTAAAGTGGAACTGTTCGTCAATAGTAAGTTCCTTGTAAGGAATGACGAGTGTTTCATCTGACAGGCACTTCTTCAGATTAGACACATGGAAGACGTTGTGCACAGCACTCAGTTCTTCAGGCAGATTCAATCTGTAAGCGGCCGTGCCGATCTTTTCGGTAACTTCAAAGGGTCCGACATATCTTGGATTAAGCTTGCCCCGTTTTCCAAAACGAACCACACCCTTCCAGGGTGAGACCTTAAGTAGAGCCCGTTCACCAACCTGGAACTCTTGCGGTTTCCTATCTTTGTCAGCGTAGTACTTTTGGCGGTCACGAGCTGCCGCCATGCGTTGCCTAATCTGGGCAATCTTTTCTGTGGTGTCGACTACATGTTCCGGGCCTGTGATCTGGCTGTCACCAACCTCAGCCCAGCAGAGAGGCGATCGACATTTACGGCCGTACAATGCCTCAAAGGGTGCTGCCTGAATGCTGGTGTGGTAGCTGTTGTTGTAGGAGAATTCCACCAACGGTAGGTGCTTCTCCCAATTCTTGCCAAAATCGATCACACATGCCCTAAGCATGTCTTCGAGGGTTTGGATGGTGCGTTCAGACTGCCCATCCGTTTGCGGGTGATAAGCGGTGCTCATGTCTAAACGTGAGCCAAAAGATTTGTGCATGGCTTGCCACAATTCAGAAGTAAAACGCGCATCTCGATCAGAAATAATAGAGGTTGGCACTCCGTGCTTCGAGACCACTTCTTTTAAGTATACCTCTGCTAGGGTAGAGAACTTGTCTGTTTCCTTAATAGCCAAGAAGTGTGCGGACTTAGTTAAGCGATCCACTATTACCCAAATGGTGTCATTTCCGCGCTGAGACCTAGGCAGGCCAGTAACAAAATCCATGGAAATCTGCTCCCATTTCCATTGCGGAATCTCTGGCTGTTGGAGTAGGCCTGATGGTTTCTGATACTCAGCCTTGACTCTTGCACAAGTTAAACATTTTCTGACATAGGTTGCTATGTGGGCTTTCATGCCAGGCCACCAATAGGTAGCCCTCAAGTCGTGGTACATCTTATCTGAACCCGGATGTACTGAGTAACGGGACTTGTGGGCTTCGTCCATCACCAGGTCACGTAAATTCCCATAAAGCGAAACCCATATGCGTCCGGCTACGTAGTAAGCACCGTCTTCTTTTTGTTCCAATCGTTGTCTCGATCCTCGCAGGGACTCAGCCCTGATGTTCTCGGCCTTCAATGCTTCAACCTGAGCATTCCGAATTTGATTAGGGAGGTTCGAGTGGATAGTGAGCTGTAAGGCACGAACACGCTTGGGTTTGGTCTCCTTTCGGCTGAGGGCATCGGCTACCACATTAGCCTTGCCTGGGTGATATTTGATTGCACACTCGTAGTCATTTAGGAGTTCGACCCATCGGCGCTGCCGCATGTTCAACTCCTTTTGTCCCATTATGTGCTGGAGACTCTTGTGATCAGTGTAAATCGTGCACTTGGTGCCATACAAGTAGTGTCTCCAAAGCTTGAGCGCGAAGACCACAGCTCCAAATTCTAAGTCATGCGTCGTATAGTTCCGTTCGTGGACCTTGAGTTGTCGCGAGGCGTAAGCAATAACTTTCTCACGTTGCATCAATACGCAGCCAAGTCCTTGAATAGAAGCGTCCCAGTAAACGACGAAGTCGTCGGTACCTTCGGGTAAGGAGAGGATAGGAGCACTACAAAGGTTCTTCTTTAGTTCCTGGAAGGCAGATTCCTGAGCGTTACTCCATTTGTAAGCAACACCCTTCTGAGTGAGTGTCGTAAGTGGTTGAGCGATCTTAGAGAATCCCTTGATAAATCTTCGATAGTATCCTGCCAATCCCAAGAATTGGCGAACTTCGGTCGGAGTCTTGGGCACAGGCCAATTCTTGATGGATTCAATCTTAGCAGGGTCAACATGAATCCCTTCCTGATTGACGATGTGTCCAAGGAAATGGACTTCTCTAAGCCAGAAATCACATTTCGAGAATTTGGCGTATAGTTGCTCATTGCGAAGAAGTTCGAGAATAAGACGTAGGTGTTGTTCATGCTCCTCTTGGCTCTTCGAGTAGATTAGGATGTCGTCGATGAATACGATCACGAACTTGTCGAGGTAGGGTTTGCATACTCGGTTCATGAGATCCATGAAGATTGCAGGTGCGTTGGTCATTCCGAAAGGCATAACAAGGAATTCGTAGTGACCATAGCGGGTTCTGAAAGCAGTCTTAGAGATGTCCTCATCGCGGACTCTCAGCTGGTGATAACCCGATCGTAGATCGATCTTGGAATAATAGCTCGACCCTTGCAGCTG
The DNA here is from genome assembly GCA_030545235.1 of Helianthus tuberosus. Taxonomy (NCBI): domain Eukaryota; kingdom Viridiplantae; phylum Streptophyta; class Magnoliopsida; order Asterales; family Asteraceae; genus Helianthus; species Helianthus tuberosus. Next base: position 88,092,828 of record CM060356.1, on the reverse strand, counting down.
GTCGAACAGGTCGTCGATACGGGGAAGTGGATAGCGATTCTTGATGGTAACCTTGTTAAGTTCGCGGTAGTCAATGCACATTCGGAATGAGCCATCTTTCTTTTTGACGAAGAGCACTGGGGCTCCCCAGGGTGATGAACTAGGACGGATAAAACCTTTGTCCAAAAGTTCTTGTAGCTGAGTAGAGAGTTCCTTGAGTTCTGCAGGGGCTAGACGATAAGGTGCACGAGCTATAGGCGCTGCTCCGGGAGCTAGCTCGATTTGAAATTCGACCTGACGGTGAGGAGGGAGTCCAGGTAGTTCCTCCGGGAATACCTCAGGATAGTCGCGTACGACTGGAAAGTCTTCAATCTTGTTTTCCCTTTTCTGTGTGTCGGTAATGAGTGCTAAGATAGCGGTGTGCCCTTTTCGTAGATACTTCTGGGCCTTTAAGAATGAAATGATGCCTGTGACTTCTCCGCTCTTGTCGCCTTGAACTATAAGAGGTTTGCCAGGGGGACGGGGAATACGAATAGCTTTCTCCTGGCAGAGGATTTCGGCTCGATGTTTGGATAACCAATCCATACCGATGATGACGTCGAAGCTTCCAAGAACGATGGGGAAAAGATCGATACAGAAGGTCTGACCAGACAACCCTAATTTGCAGTTACGAATTATGTGTGAGGCCTCGAGGTTTCTACCATTAGCTATTTCAACGGTGTGCTTAGAGCTCAGCGGCGTAAGAGTGAGCTTAAGTTTCTTACTAATACGTAGGGATACATAACTAGCATCTGCTCCGGAATCAAATAGCATGGAAACATAACGATCATTAAGTAGGAACTTACCCGCTACAACGTTGGGGTCATTCCTTGCTTCCCCAGCTCCAATCACAAAAGCTTTTCCTCTAGCACCATTTCCAGCATTGTTGTTATTGTTCCCAGCACCCTGATTGTTGTTGTTCTGATTCAGTTCAGGGCAATCCTTTCGCATGTGCCCCATTGCTCCACACTTGAAGCATCCACGGTTGTTTCCCTGTTGCTGCTGTTGCTGTGGTTGTTGCTGATTCTGCCTAGCTGGGAACTGGCTTCGGCAGTCTTTGGCTTCATGCCCCATCTTGTTGGATCGCTGACATTGACCTTTTCCACATGGCCCACTGTGATGTCGGTTACATTTGTTACACTTAGGGTGGTTTCCTCGATAGCCACCCTGTTGCTGAGGGCCCTTGTTGTTTTCAGTCTTCCTTTGTTGAACTGGGGCCTGAGTGGGGTTAGCATCCTTTCCCTGACTTCCATCCCACTTCCGCTTGTTATCGCCAGAAGTTCCAGCAGTATCACCGATCCTCTTGGGCAGCTTGCCCTCTTCCACAGCCTGATTGGTGAGTTTGTGAGCCAGACGAACCACGGGCTGTATGGTATTGAGGTTGGCTGAGGTCACATGACTTCTGATTTCTGGGACCAAGCCTTTGATGTACAATTCGATCCTTCGATACATAGGTTGGGACATGTTTGGGCAAAGTGCAGCATAGTCGTTGGACTGCTTAGTGTAGGTCTCGATCTCTGATCCAACCATCTTGAGCGCATAGTACTCGTTCTCGAGTTTGTGGATGTCATCCCTGTGACAGTATTCCTCTTTGATCATGTCCTTGAAATCTTCCCATGCCGTAGCATTAGCAGTTTCCAGACCAAGCATCTGAATCTGTGCTTTCCACCATGAAAGCGCGTTTCCTTCAAGCGTACCAGTTGCGTACTTAACCCAGTTAGCAGGGGGACACTCGCAGACGGCGAAGACAGCTTCGGCCTTTTCAATCCAATGCAAAAGGCCTATGGCACCCTCAGTGCCGTTGAAAGGGAGAGGCTTGCCATCCATGAAGGTTTTGAAAGTACAAACACGTGGTTGCGCAGGCGCAGGCTGACCTGTTGTGAGAAATGGAGCGAATAGGTTTAGGGGTGAAAAGACGATGTGGGGGTAGGATCTAAACATCCTATAGCAACGAGTTTACCTCCAGGGTTAGCTGCGAAAGCTGTAGCCACCGTGTTGAGCAAGTTGGCGAATTGAGCCTGAGTCATGTTAACGCTTCCTCTTCCGCGTCCACTTATTGTCTTCATAGCCAGAAAACACAGTATGAGTGTAATGTTGTAACGTAGCGAGAATGAGGTAGAAGAGAAATGTGTGTCTATCTAATTAGGCACACTAGTAGGTATAGTAGAGCAGCCAATTATAAGATAAATAAGCATGTAAGCACAAGTCCGAGCTATGAGGTCAGATAAGTCGAGCCTTGCACTTGGAGTGTAGTGTCGTCACGAGTCACGGGTTATAGTCTGGTTTTTCTCAAAAAGACTCTTCTTTTTAAAACCAAGTTCACTATAACCAATGGCTCTGATACCAATCTGTCACACCCCCAAATTTCCACCTGCGGAGCACCGTCCGCTTGAGGGCGTGACCGACCAGGATCCAGCCACCAATTATACTGAATAATTGAATTAATAATAAAGATGATCACCAACTTAATAGTTCGTAAGCATCAAAGTTTAAAGTTCGAAAGTTAGGTTCAAATAACAGTTTAAGTAAATAGCGGAAGCATAGGCAAAATAGTTTAAACAAAGTTCATAGTTCAAGTTATTTGGAACCCAACACGCGGGTTTAGACGACCACTACACTTCCCAAGCTGCAAGCTCCCGAGTCACTGGTTACCTGCAAAGCATGCAGTAAGGGGTCAACAATAATGCTGAGTGAGTTCACTAGTTGTCCAGTTTTAATTACCAAAAACTTGTTTCACCAGTTAATTTATCCGTTTATACATGCCATGGGGAGCTACCCCAAAAGTTAGCGACTAAACTGTTTTTCCAATACCGAACACTAGGTGACCGTTGCGTATCCGCAGAGTGCCCCGATGTCAATGTTCTATCATCATTGACGGATGCCTGAGTACATTAGTTCACGACCGATCCCATACCTTGGCACGGTGTGAGGTTGGTAAGACCTAAATAGCGCTATCAACTAATAACCCGTTCGCCTGGCCCCGGCGACTAATCGGTATTATGTAGTAGGGACTTTAAGTGATAGAGTTTCGTTTAGTGCCGTTTGTTGCAATCCGTATAAACAGTAATTAACTAAAAGGTTCCCAATAACAAGGGAAGAAAAGTAAGTTGTATCCCTCATAAGGGGATAGTGTTGTTTTTAGTTCCGTTTTCCCAAACCACCGGGAATACATGCTTTAGGTTGTGAACTCACCTTGGGTTGCTCGGTAGATTAATTACCCGGTTGATCACGTTGGTCACCACGTCCTAGCATGGTTACCAGTATAGGTCAAGTTGGGGTACAAGTAAACACGTATAATCTACACATAACTAACACATAGCATGCACAGCATATAATTACCCAATAAGTCATTGGGCCCGTCTAAGTTCTTTAACAGCAACAGTCAACAGTTAACACGTAGCCCACCTAAACAGTAACAGGCATGTACAGTTAACACACTTGGGCCCAATAACTAACAGCCCAGTCGAGACCAGGTGGTCTCGACTCGAGAACACACAGTTGCGAGTCGCAACCGGAGGTCGCGGCTTGTCATGCTTTGGTTGCGAGTCGCAACCAGATGTTTCGACTTGTCATGTCTTGGTTGCGAGTCGCAACCGCCGTAGTCTCGACTTGTCACGTTTTGGTTGCGAGTCGTAACCGGAGGTTTCGATTTGTCATGATTCGGTTGCGAGTCGCAACCGGGGGTTGCGAGTCGCAACCTCGGATACGTGCACAAGAATCCTTCTAGAACCTGTCCGATTGTACTATCCAGTAGAATTGCAATTTCATGTAAATGTGTACTAACCTATCAAATTACACCAACATGTTTTCTTGTCTGCAATGAGATCAAAATAGATCAAACATAACAATTTCAAATATTCATATGATATTCAACCCACATTCATCCAGTTCATCATTTGCAAGCATGTTCACCCAAAACAAAATACCATTTAGTCATCAACATCGGCCCTATATCTAGCACATTATCACCGATTTAGTCATCATCAACATACACTCGATATTTGTGGTTTTGTATATCATTATTCAAGCCAATTCATAGCTAATATTCAAGTAACAAGTCTTAACAAGTTTCATATCAATATGGCAAGAAATATCACCATTTTAAACAACATTTTAAACAACATAACATACAATCATCGGTTAACATATCATGTAAACATATCATGTAAATATTTATTCTAAACATCGAACACCCTATCCTAACCATCATTTATCATTCATATGTCTTATTACTTTGCTATCATGCAAGGGTTCACATTTTTCATTCATCACTTCAATACTTCAAGGCAAATAGCAATGATATACATATAAACACATAGTGATGATCTAAGGTACTAACCGGTTGTGGAAGGACACCGATTACAAGGAAGAAAGTGGGGAAAAGAGGCGTCCGAGTGGTGATGATAAGCTTGACCGAAGCTCCTTGTTGTTGCCGATCGAATCCAAGAGAGGGAGAAGGAGGTGAGCTTGATTGTTAGGGTTTTAGTGAGAGAGGGAGGAGGAGTGTGTGAGATGAGAGAGTGTGAGGGTGATGTTGCAAAATGGTGAAAGTTGTGAGGGTTGGCCATATATATCGAGTGGGTTAGGGGTTTCCGGGTGGGCTAAGGTTACGGCCCAACCGGCCCAAGTGTTTACCGTTCATTCGAGACCGAGGGTGGTCTCGAGTCGGGTCCTTTGGGGTCTCGGCCCACTCATATAACACACATACATATATATAATATACACACATTCATCACACTTAGCACAAGGATCACATAATGCACAACAATAAATAACAAGTTCTCATTTAATATTATATATATATATAAATACATACATTCATTTAAAGACGAAAGTTGGCTCGGGAAAACCCGAAGTGTCACATTATCCCCAAGTTTTAAGAACTTTCGTCCCGAAAGTTAAAGCAGCCACTGACAAGCTAGTAAAAGTGAGAGCGTTTCAACAGGGTGTCACATCATCCCCCCGTTAGTTTGGAATTTCGTCCCGAAATTCAGTTGTAGCTTCAGTGCTGGGGGTTTCATTTGGGAACAGCTGGGGATACTTGCGCTTCATCTGGTCTTCCCGCTCCCAGGTAAACTCTGGGCCACGGCGTGAGTTCCAACGAACTCGTACGAGGGGTATCTGGCTACGTTTGAGGGTTTTGATCTCACGATCCGTGATCTCAACCGGTTCCTCAGTAAAGTGGAACTGTTCGTCAATAGTAAGTTCCTTGTAAGGAATGACGAGTGTTTCATCTGACAGGCACTTCTTCAGATTAGACACATGGAAGACGTTGTGCACAGCACTCAGTTCTTCAGGCAGATTCAATCTGTAAGCGGCCGTGCCGATCTTTTCGGTAACTTCAAAGGGTCCGACATATCTTGGATTAAGCTTGCCCCGTTTTCCAAAACGAACCACACCCTTCCAGGGTGAGACCTTAAGTAGAGCCCGTTCACCAACCTGGAACTCTTGCGGTTTCCTATCTTTGTCAGCGTAGTACTTTTGGCGGTCACGAGCTGCCGCCATGCGTTGCCTAATCTGGGCAATCTTTTCTGTGGTGTCGACTACATGTTCCGGGCCTGTGATCTGGCTGTCACCAACCTCAGCCCAGCAGAGAGGCGATCGACATTTACGGCCGTACAATGCCTCAAAGGGTGCTGCCTGAATGCTGGTGTGGTAGCTGTTGTTGTAGGAGAATTCCACCAACGGTAGGTGCTTCTCCCAATTCTTGCCAAAATCGATCACACATGCCCTAAGCATGTCTTCGAGGGTTTGGATGGTGCGTTCAGACTGCCCATCCGTTTGCGGGTGATAAGCGGTGCTCATGTCTAAACGTGAGCCAAAAGATTTGTGCATGGCTTGCCACAATTCAGAAGTAAAACGCGCATCTCGATCAGAAATAATAGAGGTTGGCACTCCGTGCTTCGAGACCACTTCTTTTAAGTATACCTCTGCTAGGGTAGAGAACTTGTCTGTTTCCTTAATAGCCAAGAAGTGTGCGGACTTAGTTAAGCGATCCACTATTACCCAAATGGTGTCATTTCCGCGCTGAGACCTAGGCAGGCCAGTAACAAAATCCATGGAAATCTGCTCCCATTTCCATTGCGGAATCTCTGGCTGTTGGAGTAGGCCTGATGGTTTCTGATACTCAGCCTTGACTCTTGCACAAGTTAAACATTTTCTGACATAGGTTGCTATGTGGGCTTTCATGCCAGGCCACCAATAGGTAGCCCTCAAGTCGTGGTACATCTTATCTGAACCCGGATGTACTGAGTAACGGGACTTGTGGGCTTCGTCCATCACCAGGTCACGTAAATTCCCATAAAGCGAAACCCATATGCGTCCGGCTACGTAGTAAGCACCGTCTTCTTTTTGTTCCAATCGTTGTCTCGATCCTCGCAGGGACTCAGCCCTGATGTTCTCGGCCTTCAATGCTTCAACCTGAGCATTCCGAATTTGATTAGGGAGGTTCGAGTGGATAGTGAGCTGTAAGGCACGAACACGCTTGGGTTTGGTCTCCTTTCGGCTGAGGGCATCGGCTACCACATTAGCCTTGCCTGGGTGATATTTGATTGCACACTCGTAGTCATTTAGGAGTTCGACCCATCGGCGCTGCCGCATGTTCAACTCCTTTTGTCCCATTATGTGCTGGAGACTCTTGTGATCAGTGTAAATCGTGCACTTGGTGCCATACAAGTAGTGTCTCCAAAGCTTGAGCGCGAAGACCACAGCTCCAAATTCTAAGTCATGCGTCGTATAGTTCCGTTCGTGGACCTTGAGTTGTCGCGAGGCGTAAGCAATAACTTTCTCGCGTTGCATCAATACGCAGCCAAGTCCTTGAATAGAAGCGTCGCAGTAAACGACGAAGTCGTCGGTACCTTCGGGTAAGGAGAGGATAGGAGCACTACAAAGGTTCTTCTTTAGTTCCTGGAAGGCAGATTCCTGAGCGTTACTCCATTTGTAAGCAACACCCTTCTGAGTGAGTGTCGTAAGTGGTTGAGCGATCTTAGAGAATCCCTTGATAAATCTTCGATAGTATCCTGCCAATCCCAAGAATTGGCGAACTTCGGTCGGAGTCTTGGGCACAGGCCAATTCTTGATGGATTCAATCTTAGCAGGGTCAACATGAATCCCTTCCTGATTGACGATGTGTCCAAGGAAATGGACTTCTCTAAGCCAGAAATCACATTTCGAGAATTTGGCGTATAGTTGCTCATTGCGAAGAAGTTCGAGAATAAGACGTAGGTGTTGTTCATGCTCCTCTTGGCTCTTCGAGTAGATTAGGATGTCGTCGATGAATACGATCACGAACTTGTCGAGGTAGGGTTTGCATACTCGGTTCATGAGATCCATGAAGATTGCAGGTGTGTTGGTCATTCCGAAAGGCATAACAAGGAATTCGTAGAGACCATAGCGGGTTCTGAAAGCAGTCTTAGAGATGTCCTCATCGCGGACTCTCAGCTGGTGATAACCCGATCGTAGATCGATCTTGGAATAATAGCTCGACCCTTGCAGCTGGTCGAACAGGTCGTCGATACGGGGAAGTGGATAGCGATTCTTGATGGTAACCTTGTTAAGTTCGCGGTAGTCAATGCACATTCGGAATGAGCCATCTTTCTTTTTGACGAAGAGCACTGGGGCTCCCCAGGGTGATGAACTAGGACGGATAAAACCTTTGTCCAAAAGTTCTTGTAGCTGAGTAGAGAGTTCCTTGAGTTCTGCAGGGGCTAGACGATAAGGTGCACGAGCTATAGGCGCTGCTCCGGGAGCTAGCTCGATTTGAAATTCGACCTGACGGTGAGGAGGGAGTCCAGGTAGTTCCTCCGGGAATACCTCAGGATAGTCGCGTACGACTGGAAAGTCTTCAATCTTGTTTTCCCTTTTCTGTGTGTCGGTAATGAGTGCTAAGATAGCGGTGTGCCCTTTTCGTAGATACTTCTGGGCCTTTAAGAATGAAATGATGCCTGTGACTTCTCCGCTCTTGTCGCCTTGAACTATAAGAGGTTTGCCAGGGGGACGGGGAATACGAATAGCTTTCTCCTGGCAGAGGATTTCGGCTCGATGTTTGGATAACCAATCCATACCGATGATGACGTCGAAGCTTCCAAGAACGATGGGGAAAAGATCGATACAGAAGGTCTGACCAGACAACCCTAATTTGCAGTTACGAATTATGTGTGAGGCCTCGAGGTTTCTACCATTAGCTATTTCAACGGTGTGCTTAGAGCTCAGCGGCGTAAGAGTGAGCTTAAGTTTCTTACTAATACGTAGGGATACATAACTAGCATCTGCTCCGGAATCAAATAGCATGGAAACATAACGATCATTAAGTAGGAACTTACCCGCTACAACGTTGGGGTCATTCCTTGCTTCCCCAGCTCCAATCACAAAAGCTTTTCCTCTAGCACCATTTCCAGCATTGTTGTTATTGTTCCCAGCACCCTGATTGTTGTTGTTCTGATTCAGTTCAGGGCAATCCTTTCGCATGTGCCCCATTGCTCCACACTTGAAGCATCCACGGTTGTTTCCCTGTTGCTGCTGTTGCTGTGGTTGTTGCTGATTCTGCCTAGCTGGGAACTGGCTTCGGCAGTCTTTGGCTTCATGCCCCATCTTGTTGGATCGCTGACATTGACCTTTTCCACATGGCCCACTGTGATGTCGGTTACATTTGTTACACTTAGGGTGGTTTCCTCGATAGCCACCCTGTTGCTGAGGGCCCTTGTTGTTTTCAGTCTTCCTTTGTTGAACTGGGGCCTGAGTGGGGTTAGCATCCTTTCCCTGACTTCCATCCCACTTCCGCTTGTTATCGCCAGAAGTTCCAGCAGTATCACCGATCCTCTTGGGCAGCTTGCCCTCTTCCACAGCCTGATTGGTGAGTTTGTGAGCCAGACGAACCACGGGCTGTATGGTATTGAGGTTGGCTGAGGTCACATGACTTCTGATTTCTGGGACCAAGCCTTTGATGTACAATTCGATCCTTCGATACATAGGTTGGGACATGTTTGGGCAAAGTGCAGCATAGTCGTTGGACTGCTTAGTGTAGGTCTCGATCTCTGATCCAACCATCTTGAGCGCATAGTACTCGTTCTCGAGTTTGTGGATGTCATCCCTGTGACAGTATTCCTCTTTGATCATGTCCTTGAAATCTTCCCATGCCGTAGCATTAGCAGTTTCCAGACCAAGCATCTGAATCTGTGCTTTCCACCATGAAAGCGCGTTTCCTTCAAGCGTACCAGTTGCGTACTTAACCCAGTTAGCAGGGGGACACTCGCAGACGGCGAAGACAGCTTCGGCCTTTTCAATCCAATGCAAAAGGCCTATGGCACCCTCAGTGCCGTTGAAAGGGAGAGGCTTGCCATCCATGAAGGTTTTGAAAGTACAAACACGTGGTTGCGCAGGCGCAGGCTGACCTGTTGTGAGAAATGGAGCGAATAGGTTTAGGGGTGAAAAGACGATGTGGGGGTAGGATCTAAACATCCTATAGCAACGAGTTTACCTCCAGGGTGAGCTGCGAAAGCTGTAGCCACCGTGTTGAGCAAGTTGGCGAATTGAGCCTGAGTCATGTTAACGCTTCCTCTTCCGCGTCCACTTATTGTCTTCATAGCCAGAAAACACAGTATGAGTGTAATGTTGTAACGTAGCGAGAATGAGGTAGAAGAGAAATGTGTGTCTATCTAATTAGGCACACTAGTAGGTATAGTAGAGCAGCCAATTATAAGATAAATAAGCATGTAAGCACAAGTCCGAGCTATGAGGTCAGATAAGTCGAGCCTTGCACTTGGAGTGTAGTGTCGTCACGAGTCACGGGTTATAGTCTGGTTTTTCTCAAAAAGACTCTTCTTTTTAAAACCAAGTTCACTATAACCAATGGCTCTGATACCAATCTGTCACACCCCCAAATTTCCACCTGCGGAGCACCGTCCGCTTGAGGGCGTGACCGACCAGGATCCAGCCACCAATTATACTGAATAATTGAATTAATAATAAAGATGATCACCAACTTAATAGTTCGTAAGCATCAAAGTTTAAAGTTCGAAAGTTAGGTTCAAATAACAGTTTAAGTAAATAGCGGAAGCATAGGCAAAATAGTTTAAACAAAGTTCATAGTTCAAGTTATTTGGAACCCAACACGCGGGTTTAGACGACCACTACACTTCCCAAGCTGCAAGCTCCCGAGTCACTGGTTACCTGCAAAGCATGCAGTAAGGGGTCAACAATAATGCTGAGTGAGTTCACTAGTTGTCCAGTTTTAATTACCAAAAACTTGTTTCACCAGTTAATTTATCCGTTTATACATGCCATGGGGAGCTACCCCAAAAGTTAGCGACTAAACTGTTTTTCCAATACCGAACACTAGGTGACCGTTGCGTATCCGCAGAGTGCCCCGATGTCAATGTTCTATCATCATTGACGGATGCCTGAGTACATTAGTTCACGACCGATCCCATACCTTGGCACGGTGTGAGGTTGGTAAGACCTAAATAGCGCTATCAACTAATAACCCGTTCGCCTGGCCCCGGCGACTAATCGGTATTATGTAGTAGGGACTTTAAGTGATAGAGTTTCGTTTAGTGCCGTTTGTTGCAATCCGTATAAACAGTAATTAACTAAAAGGTTCCCAATAACAAGGGAAGAAAAGTAAGTTGTATCCCTCATAAGGGGATAGTGTTGTTTTTAGTTCCGTTTTCCCAAACCACCGGGAATACATGCTTTAGGTTGTGAACTCACCTTGGGTTGCTCGGTAGATTAATTACCCGGTTGATCACGTTGGTCACCACGTCCTAGCATGGTTACCAGTATAGGTCAAGTTGGGGTACAAGTAAACACGTATAATCTACACATAACTAACACATAGCATGCACAGCATATAATTACCCAATAAGTCATTGGGCCCGTCTAAGTTCTTTAACAGCAACAGTCAACAGTTAACACGTAGCCCACCTAAACAGTAACAGGCATGTACAGTTAACACACTTGGGCCCAATAACTAACAGCCCAGTCGAGACCAGGTGGTCTCGACTCGAGAACACACAGTTGCGAGTCGCAACCGGAGGTCGCGGCTTGTCATGCTTTGGTTGCGAGTCGCAACCAGATGTTTCGACTTGTCATGTCTTGGTTGCGAGTCGCAACCGCCGTAGTCTCGACTTGTCACGTTTTGGTTGCGAGTCGTAACCGGAGGTTCAAGAAAGTTCAGATGACATTAGTGTTCCCAGTGATTGAACTTACAAAAGGACTAGACAAATTTTCAAAATCATCACATAGTAACTAGATCTACAACAGGATCTTCAAAACTCATGTGTTCTTGTGTCCTCATGTTTGAAATCAACTGACAAAGAAAATGGTACCAAGCAGTGGTCAAAATGTTTTTAAAAGTATTCTACCACTGCAGTCAAAACACTGACCATTTTCAATAACTTGAGTATGATGAGATTATATGCTTTTTGAAATTATACCAAATCCTTCTGATGCTGTTCTCAGAAAATCCTTTAACCATTTTTTTTTCAAAGGATTTTCTCAAATAACCAGGATATATCATTTATTTTTTTAAGGATATATTTGGAACTTTTGCTTGTTTTTGTTGGCAATAGTTTCAGTTCCTGTCAGGATGTAATACCTTATTTTTGATGGTATTAGTGTCCTCATAATTGGGTCAAAAGGAAATGATACATATGTCATGATCATGTCATACTTAGGTTTGCTCCTAAATTTTCATCTAAAATTGATTGCAAACTATGCTTGAATTACTAAGGTACTCATGTTTTAATTAAATATTAAACGAAAATGAGTTGCTTTAGCAAAAAGTTTTCATCATCTGGGGTACTAAACCACTGTCTTTCAAAATTTGACATGTGGCAAAACCTTGAATGAAAATCTTCAAAACTGTTGCTGAAACACCTGTCCTTCAAGATCTGTACCATTTACCCTAACCACTGATTTGTTCAAATGTCTGATCTCTAAACACTGTCCACTGTTGAATGTTAACCACTGATCCCTCATTCTCTTGAAAAGCACTGATGTTCAAAATCAGTGTCTTATCCACTGATATGCTATCTACTGATAGTAAAAATCATCCACTGCCCACAATTTTTACCGTTGTAACCACTGATACTTGATACGTCAGTGGTTCTTAAAACAACTGTTCTCCATACTTCATCCATTTCATCTGTGCTTGACACGTGGTCAGTTTTTAGCCCTCAGATCGTAATAACCGCTGCCACATCAGCGATCATTTTTTTTTCTAAATAAAACCCTGCCCTAAACCCCAAACAGGGTTTTACACTGTCGAATTGAATTCCAAAATTCTCTTCTCATAGCAGTTTCCAACCCTTCTTCTCAAAAACTTCAAAATCATTCTTCGTTTTTCTCTGCAAAGATGACAAAATCAAAGTCAAAATCAAAACCACAACCAAAACCAAAATCTCCACCATCTTCAAAAGAGGTCGCTCAAACGGCCGAAGAACCCATCGAAATACCTTACAAACAATCTCATAACTATCTGGGTTTACTCACAAAACCTACTGATAATCACACCTTTGACACCATCATTGATACATTATCTGCATCAAAGTACAAAACTTTGTTAACAGCAAATGCTCCCATCTATCTTCAAACCCAGAGAGAGTTTTGGAAAAAGGCGACGCTTGAAAAACAAGACGATAAAGTCATAGCCATTAACTCCTCGTTACAGGGTAAAGTGATTCGAATCACACCACAATCAATCTCCGAAGTCTTTAATCTTGACGATCAGGAAGGTAAAATTTCTTTTGATAAAGCCGAGATGAAAACTGATTTCGTAAAAAAGGGATATGCAGAAGAATCAAAGGTAGATACCTTACAAAAAGGTTATTTCCCTTCTGCACCTAGATTTTTATTTCACACACTTCTGATGTGTGTTTCGAATAAAACAACATCTTTTAACAAAATACCACTGAAAATTCAATACCTAGGTTATGCTAGTTTGAATAATAAGAACTACAACTACTCCCAGGAGATTTTCAATGACATGGTGAAAAACGTTGAAAGTAATGCATTTTTACTTTTTCCAAGATTTTTGAGTTACTATTTTGAACAAAAATTTGAAAAGGAAAATGTAAATTTGCTAAAACAAGGTGTTCATTGTCAAATAAAAGGCTTAACAAAAGAAACATTTTCCAGAATGATGGCACCAATAAAAACAAAAGCAGGGGTACCTGAGCAGATTTTAGCGGTTACAACTGCTCCTCAGGTATCAGCTGCTGAGCCCACTGCTCCAGGTGATCAAAGCAACACAACCATTGCTTTGAAACCCACACCTGCCACCACGAAAAATACCAAAAAGAAAAGATCCAGAAAACCCACCAAACCCAAAACAAAGGCAACTCTGGAAGATGAGATCCCAGAGGAAATGCCTGTGACAACACAAAAGTCACCACAAACCACTGCTGATACTTCCTCACAGCAGTTGGAAGAAAGATCTCAACCCATGCCTGAAACTCCTCCTGCATCCTCACAAAAGGATCAGGTTGTAAGCACAGGGACACCACAATATGAAGCTCTGAATCCACTCGGATCCATCTTCCTCAGTCCTGATCCCAAGGACATGTCTCTTTCAACCCCCATACCCTCACCAATCATAATGCCACAATCCATGCTACCCTTGTTGCATGCAGCTGCTATAGCTCAGACACAAACCAGTTCCTCTCTGTCACCTATCACTGAGAGTATACTCCCACAAGTGACTGGGTCTGATGCTACTACTCCTGCTATCCCAGCAACAATTGAGGAGGTTACACCCCCTGAGTTACAAGTAACTCTCGGTGGTAGTTCAAGTGGAGCAGCAACTACAACTGGTGGATCAACAGATCTTCAGTTGGACAGTTGTTTCATAAGTAAGACTCCCTTGAAGGCAATTTCTTCCATGGCAACCTCGGTAACCACCAGTGAGTTGGATCTAACCACTGGTACAATCAAAGGTTTATCGAATGCTGAAGAAAGAAGTCCCCAGTACCAAGAACAAGGGGCATCAATGGGTGATTTTTGGGACTCAGTTCCTAAGTCAAACATTAATATAACCACTGCTGGTGGGGATTCAGATGATCCCAGTAAAATGGGTGATGATTCAAGATATCAGGAATTGACGGGCAGAGTGGAAAACTTGAAGAATCAGTTTCTGAAATAAAGGAGATGGTGCAAGAGATTTTAAAAGCTCAGAAAGCACAATCCAATGCTGTTCCTGCTCAAGCACCTGCTGCAAATGAGCTTTGGAATATTTTCCAACCCATGCTTGAAAAACAGCAACAAATGGCTGATCAAAAGCACGCTATTCAAGTACAACTGCTGACCAACATGGTGGAATCAAGGTTCAAGGATGCTCAAGCAAATATCAAGGCTATTAAGGCCAGTATCCAAACTACCACTGGAAAGGCTCCTTCAACTTTACTATTCTTTGATGACCCCTTTGCAGATAATGCCAAAAAGGGGGAGATAATGAAGCAAATGAAGAAGAAGGGAATAGAACATGGCCTTCATATTGAGCCTGAAAAAGAAAAAGAAAAAGAAAAGCAGGTCTCAAAACCTGTTAGTCAAACAGCTGATACACCAGTAGTTTCAAAAACTGCTGTCAGTAGCCAAACAGCTGCCATGTCATCAACACACACACTTTCAACACACACCACCACAACTACTGCTCTACCACCATCATCTACAATCACACCATCATCACTGCCTCCTGCCATAAAGCAGAAGACAGCAGATGTTACAACATCTGCTGTAATGACAGCAGTGATTGAAACACCAGTTGTTTCAACCACTGTCAGTCAATCACTATCACAAACCACTGCTATCCAATCTACCACCACTGATCCACCCAAAACATCATCTGCCCCTTCTTCATTAAAAAGGAGAAGGAATCTCATATCAGATGTTGATTCACCACCACCATCACCACCATCAAAAATTATCTCATCACTTCCATCCCCTGCTCAAAAGCAGAAGACAACTGCTGACATATCAGCAGTTGTAATGACAACAGATGTTGAGACACCAGTTGTCTCAACAGCTGTTAGTCAGTCATCCACCACTGCTCTCACCTCTCCTACTTCACAGCCAAAGCTCTTCAACAGAAAAAGAAAGCCAATACCTGCCGAAGAGGTTATACATGATCCTAATGCTGCACAACATCCACTGGAACTTGAAGCTATAAAAAATGAGATGAGGCAATTCTATACAGAAGAAGATCCTTCAAAAAGAAGATTCTCCTCACTCATAGGCTACATGCCACCAGATGATATGGATGATTACCTCAAACTCAAGGCAAGGCAAGCAAGACTAAGAGCTAAAGTTGAGAGTGAAAAAGAAAGGTTAAGCGAAGATGGCATTACTAAAAGACTGGAGTTCTACTTCACAAAAGTAAAGCAGATAGAAGAGTTTGCACAAGATTTAAACAAAGAAAAGGCCGATCAAAAGAAAGAGTTAAGAAAACAATATCTAGCCTACATCATGAAAGAGAAATTCTATCCTGCTGAAGAACAACAGTTCAAAGAATGGCCAGTAGTAGCTCTTAAGCGTGAGGCAGAAAGGATTGAAAAGATTAAGAATGATCCTACGAAGAAGAGGAATGCTCCTAACTGGAGAAAATATGAAAAGCTCATTGCTGGCTTAACTGCTGAATATAAGAGAAAGAAAAAGGAGCTGGTGGATGCAAAAATGGATACTGCTGAAGCCATATCAAAATGGTCTAAACAGCAGACTGATGAAGCCTATGAAAGGCTAAAGAAAAGAAAGATAACTGTTTCAAGTACCTCAAAGAAGCATGAACAAAGAATGAAGCTTGAACAGCAGATAGAAAACCTCAAAACACTGTTCCGGTCTACTTTCGCGACAAACCAAGAAAAGGGAGAACAGCTGACCAATGAAGAGGTAAAAGAAAAAGAAGTTGAGTACTTCAAAGAATCCATCATGAAAATGGGTTTAAAAGAAGAGAGCTCAGAAAAACTTCAAAACCTTTTAAAAGGGAAGTTAACCAAACCTGCTTCATCAGACACTTCAACAGACATGACAGACATTGAAAGACAGGAGCTGATTGAAAGAGAAACTGCAGAAGATATAGCTGCAGCAAATGATGTCATAGAAATGGCTTTCAAAAGAATGTCTGAAAGTCTGCAAGTTTTCACAAGGCCAACATCTCCCAACTCATCATCAAATAAATCTCTCCCAAGAAATCCATTGGGTTCGAAAGTACTAAAGTGGATGTCTGACCAAAAGACCCATGTATTGACTATTGTCAGATCCAATGGAAATGTGAAGTACATATCAAGGAAAGAAGCACTAGGCCTTAGTGTTCGAGATTTGCAGGATCTCCTTGAACTTTCACTGTGTAGGGATGAGGATGACCAGAGTACAAAGGAATTTGAAGCTGATTTCAAAGAACAAGCTAAGGCACTCTTGATGAGTAATAAAGGTCCTGAATAATGAAAGGTTTTGGCATTATCTGTTCCAGGGGGAGATTGTTGGGATTGAACCCTACCAGAGGAACAGATAATGTAAAGCCAAAACCAGGTCACAGCAGAGGATTCACAATAAGCAGCAGTTTACACTTTGCTCTCCCCTTGAAAGTGATTTATAACAACTGATGGTTTTTATCCGCTGTTCAGATACAACTACTGCTGGTCCTTCAACTGCTGATCAAATCCATGTAGTATTCAACAACTGCTGGTCATATCTACTGATGATAAAGCACTGCCCAATCAAGGACTGATCAACCTTGAGGAAAGCACTGACATAAAGGGAGAGCAGTTGTTTAGTGAATTATTTGTTTTATGTATAGTCAGTGGTTAGGTTAGCAGTGTTTGTGTAAGGACAGTAGATACAGGTTGTTAGGCTGTTAGACGTCGCTTTCATGGTGACGTCAGCTGAGATACCTCAGTGGTTTGGTTTGCCTATAAATGTAACAGTACCCTGTACTGTTACATTTGATTGACTGAGCGGGTTCTTCTCCTCATGTCTAATCCTTTCATCTTGTGTGCAACCAACCTTGGGGTATCAGGCTGAGGGGGAGTTTAGTTTGTAAGCATATCTGTAATCTTTTGCTTTGATTTGTAAATCTTTCGAATCTATGAGAAGCAATTGTTTATCAAACTATTTTCACCTTGGATTATGTTTACAAAGTTTGTTTTCATTTCCGATGCACTTTACATGTTCTCATATTCACAAATTGTTCAAAACTTACAAACAAACATAATCATGAGAGCCTCCGATCCCAACAATCTAAATCATCAAGTAACCAAGTGAAACTCAAATTAGACTAGTGCATTCCAATTATGATAAATGTTTGGAGACTTGGTGTAGTTTGGACATTTTGTTACTAGAAAGTTTACTTGATGACTTAGGTTAAAGTAAGCTAAAATTCCTATCATTTCTGTAACAATCATACTCATATTAAAGATAAAAAACAATTGTTATTATAGTGACTTTTAAAAAGATATTATATGAAAAAGTCATGAATGTTTTAAATTAGCGGGAGAATGTAGAGGGAGAGAACCATTAAATGTAAAGATTTTTATATGGCCTTTCACTATTGTTTTTATTTTTGAACGATCGACATAATCAATCCCGAGCACTCTTGGGGCATCCAATGGACCAAACAGAGTACTCCGAGAGTAACCCGAGTCCACCACCAATTTTGGGGAAAACCCGATAACCCACCCGTCCGTAGGCACGACAGTGAAATTACTGAAAAACTCGTTTGGCACAAGGATCTAACCCAAGTTTCTCTGGGTCTTCTATCATTGGTCACCAGTGCCTCACTCTGCACCAAATGGGAGCTGAACTTGCATCTCTCAAGAGAAATGCAAGCCTTACACCACTTAATGATCATTGGCAAAAGGAATTAAATGACCGTAACCGCGTGACGCGGGGATCGAACCCGAGCACCTCACATATACAAACACACATGCACCTCACTATTGTTTCTCAAACTAGAATCCTTTTTTGGGGTAAAGGGTTACCCCGGTGAATTTTATAAATCAACAATAAAAAACATGGTGTGACAAGAAACTGGCACACACTACTAGACTTGGCATACCAAGACTAGGGAATCCGACACAATCAAACAAAGGCAACAGCCCAAAACTACAACTCAAGATAACACAGCCACTACCAAACTAGACACCCCAAGAAACAAATTAAAAAAAACTATTAGCCTGGATCGTTAACTTGATTCTCCATGGAGATATTCCATTTCTCTAGTAATCTTCTGTTCACCGGATTTTTATCGTCTTTAAAACCCATTAATCTTAGTCAAACCGTATGAATAATCACTTGAGCCACCAGATCAGGAGTTCGGCAGTTTTGGGAGAATAAGCGACTGTTCCTCTCTTTCCAAACAAAGTACGAAGACGCCGCAACAAGAAGCTTGCAAATAACATGAACCAGCTTCTTTGAATTAGAGTATTGCTCCATCCATGTCATAATCGAACTCTAAGTATCATTAACATTATCCAGATCCGCCATTTTCTTCACAATGTTCCAAACTTTAGACGCAAAATCACATTGAAAGAAAAGGTGATCACGCGAGTCCCGATTGTACCTACAAAGCAGACAACACATTAGCTTTAAATTTGTTTCGCTTCCTGCTTCCCAAGCCGCTAATCTATCTTGAGTCTTTAGCTTATTCTTGATCACAAGCCACATGTGAAACGAATGCCTCGGAATACATTGAGCAAACCACACCATGTTCGCCCACGATACCACACTATCCCGGTTATGAATAGTATCCCACACTACCCCTGATCCAAAGCTACATGTGTTACCTTCCAAGTCCTTCCAAATCAGCCTATCATTCATATTATGATCCAGAATCGGAATAGATAGGTTAATTAAAACCGGATATATAAGTCATTCCATGCTTGGGGCCATTTCCATTGAGAATTCTCATCAATCAAGTCCGCTACACAAGTTTGGAGATTGAATCCTGCATTTGCAATATGTCTCGGGGTAATAAAGGATCTGAATGGGCTCAAGTCGCACCAATTATCACTCCATGCATTTGTTTGAGACCCACTCCGAATAGAATACCAAATGTGAGGTCGCACAAGACTACGAATAGAGAGGATTTTCCTCCATCCCCAGCTCATGCTACCATGACTCGGAATATCCCAAAAAGAATTTCCTTTCAGCTTATATGAATGAATCCAATCAACCCATAGAGATTTCCTTTTCGTGATAATACTCCAGATATGGTTGGTTATCAGGGCTTTATTCACATCAACAATACTCCGAATGACTAACCCACCTTCATTTTTAGGTAAACAAACGTCTTTCCATGCCACTTTCGCTCGCACTCTACCTTCAGTTCCTGCATTCCACAAGAATCTGCGGATTCTTTTCTCAAGATCACTAATAACATGGGCTGGAATTATAAAGACAGAAGCCCAGTAAATGTGCATTGATGAAAGAACTGAATTTATAAGTTGTAACTGACCCGCAAAAGACAAAGATTTATTCATCCAGCATGATATTTTGTGATCCATACGGTCTATAAGGATCTTGCAATCCTTAAAATTCAGCTTCGTGGTAATAAGAGGCACCCCAAGATACCGAACGGGGAGAACACCTTGTTGGAAAGGCATCACACTAAGGATCTCTTGACGAACCTATTGTGAAATGTTACAAAAGAAAACTGTGCTTTTCAAAGGGCTC
Organism: Helianthus tuberosus; assembly: GCA_030545235.1. Classification (NCBI taxonomy): domain Eukaryota; kingdom Viridiplantae; phylum Streptophyta; class Magnoliopsida; order Asterales; family Asteraceae; genus Helianthus; species Helianthus tuberosus. The sequence continues at coordinate 88,073,154 of CM060356.1, read as the reverse complement.
GGAACCAAACCTGAAATACGAGTAAACACTTCAAGGGCCTCCTTAACCTTCTTCACCGATCTGATGTCACCATAACAAAAATAAAGAGATCGTCAGCAAATGATACGTTAATGATTTTCTGCTTAGCACAATGGGCATGATAACTAAACGGCGTGTTGGCAGCCTGTTGAAGCAATAAAGAGAGCACCTCCATGATTAGCGTGAATAAGTAGGGTGACATAGGATCCCCCTGTCGCAGGCCACGCTTGCCTCAAAAATAGCCATGGATATCTGTCGCAACCCCCGATCCCTTATCTGTCCCAGGAACGGGCGGACGCGAACTCAGTAGTGGTGGTATGAGTTATTTAATTCTTGCAGCGGAATTTACATCAGGACCATAGTTAGGAAATGTTTATCAGAGTAAAACCACCTCATTTAATATTAATAATCACATGGGAAAAACCCAAGTTTCTTATTAGAATACATTTATAGGGACAAACCCTATTTTATTGAATTTAAAACATCGTTTATTAGGTAACTTTTATAGCCACATTTTTCCCAAGCCTTCAGTGCTCTCCAGCTGGCTTTTTATTAATTGGCTGTCACATTAGGTTACCTGAAACGTGTTTTAAAAACATTTGTCAGTCGGAAATACTGGTGAGTGAATCCCAGTTTAATCAAGTTTAAATAAAAAGTCACAGTGAACAGTATTGAGAGCGATCACATTGTTTATGTCTACACAATTACTCCATTTGGTACTATCAATCCACTGACTTGTGGGTCATATTACACATTGGCTAACTCATTGTCCAATTGTAACGTACTGTTAAGCTTGACTTACTACTCACAGTGTAGTACATTTTGTATACAAAACCCCAACATACCGGAAGTAATTGAAGAACTACAAAGACTCAATCACTGCTAAATTTCATAGTAAAACATTGAAGGTTTGGTAAAACATTACCAAAGCTGTTAACAAAAAGAGGATAAACTCACATTGCTATCTTAGGCTTCTCGTAAGGGTTTCCTGGATAAAATCTATAATTTATACAAATGTACATTGGTTAGTATCATAACCCTTTGAAATTATTAATGATACCCTCCCCGAGACGGCATTCCAATAACTACGTCGGGCAGAACCACGACAGTTATTACGGAACCCTAAATCAATCAGGTAGCGTAACTATTACGAAACTGGGGTTATAATACTTACAACGGAGCAGAACCTCGCTAATTTAGGGTATAATACCCGACTATAATTGTAATACCTCGAAAATTTCGGGTTTAATATTAAATCGACACGTGTCATGTAAGACAAAACGCGTTGAAAACCCGGATTTAATAAAGATGTTTGGGTAGGATTTAAAGCGGCGTCATGTTAAATCGTTACCTCTGAACGACCTTATTTTGATCCCAAGACCCAATTAAATATTACACACACCTATGATGCTCTCAATTCAGTGAATTATTGTCATTGATAGGATTCCAAATGCAAGGTAGGATCCTACGAAGAAATGAATGATAAACCGTCATTTTCGGGTCTTGTTTTTGGATTGAAAGGAAACAATACTTCATGGTGGGGTTTAGAACAATACAAAGGCATTCTTAGAGACCCTCAATTGACAAATTATTGTTCCAAAATCGTGCAAGTGGGTTATATGGTCAAAACTTCAACAAACAACAACAAACAAAAATTTTGATCTGCGAAGGCGTCGCGTGACGCGACGGCCCCTCGCGCGACGCGAGGGGTGCCCAGCGACAGCAGACCTGCTGTTGGCTGTTGTGTGCGAATGTGACCTCCTTGGCCGGTTTTTCTTGCACATACATGGCCCCTAGACATCCCTACACACTTCTTACAAGTGTTGATCAATTGTGGATGGCCCTAGACTTGGTTGTCACTCTCTTGTGGTGCTTGATTCTTGTATATAAAGGACCTTCAAGTGCAATTCATTCACACATCAAAATTCAAGCATTCTGATTATTTGGGGAGCTTGCAAACTGATCAAGAGCCTTTCTAATCATCCATTAATCATCTAGTAAGTTGCCTAACCTTTCTAAATTAATTCTAGCTTAGTAATTAGCTTAAAAGTCAAACCGACGTAACTACGGTTTGACTTCGCGATTAATTAACGATAGCTCAGTCGTGTGTCGAATTAAAAGTACCGTTAGATAGGTAATTATATGGGTATTAAACCCTTATAAGGGCAAGTACCAATTCCAGACCTAACTAGGTCGTTTGTCGGGTCAAACGTTGACCGAAAAAGTCAACAGAATTACAAAATGCGATTTAATGCACGACTAGCGATCCGCGAGGCGTGCAACCTGTTTTAAACTTAATATAACTTGGAAATAAGTATAAAAACTTGTCTACGCTTGCCCGACTCGACAAATTTCTGTTTAAACCCGGTTCGGAACCGAAAGGCGCAAAACTTTGACTTTTGCGTTGACTTCGGTTCTGACCCGTTTTAGTTTGAATTAGACATGCCTTAAAGTCTCATTAGGGATGGGTTACATGCTAGTATAAGTCTCTGTACTTGTTTCATTGATTATCCGATGCATGCACACGTTTCCGTTAATCGCTTAAATTGGACCATAACGCCCTTATGACCATACAACGAGTATTTTGAAAATGTGGAAGTACTAAAATCTTAGTTACTGATTATTTAGCATGTACGTAAATTTTCACGTCAATCGGAGGTCTAGATTAGGAGATATGCGCATTGGCATAAATAATAAACTTTTTATTAATTAAACGGCGCGATTAGCGCATAGCCTATCTAAACCCGATTTTCGGTACCAAAACTTTTACCCGCTGATGTTAAATAATATTTTAGGATTTTTGAAGATTTTTAATTATTTTTAAGCTGGTCTTAAGCTAGGCTTATCGCATTGATTCGGTTAATACCGAATATGCCCTTTTAGGCCATAAAATGAGTTTTACGAATCCGATTGATACCAATCCAATTGCCACTGATCTAAAATAATAAATATAGTATTTTGAACCTGTTTTGCTGATCAGAAAACTCAGATTGGTATTTTAACCCGTGCGTCGCTTAAAACGGCTTTATACGCGTATTAAACGCGTAGTTTAGTATTAAAACCATTTTGCCACGTAAGACTTAATACCATTAGACATAACCTGTTAAGTTAAGATGTTTTTCTGATTTAATCAGACCCGTATCTCAGAAGTACTATAAATCCCTTTTATGGTCGTTAAAATGACCAAAATACCCCTACGGGGCATAATTAGGGAATAAACTCGTTATGGGCATTATGGAAGATATCATAATGATATCACCACATATTTAAAGCGTATTAACTTAGGAAACCTGTTCGCGACCCTTTCGGTTACCCGTTATGCATTTTTCGCGTTCGGTTCGGCTTATGTAACTAGTTTGCATAAACTAGCCGAAACGGGTCAAACGATATTATTTTTATCTCAAAATCCAGAATGTGAATAGTAAACCCATATTAAACAAGTCTTCAAACTTGTCGGGTCTAAATCACATTCTATCCGGTCTTCGCTTAATCGCGCGTACGAACCGTATCTTTAAAACTGACCGGTCTAAGCTTAAGCTTAATTAAAGATCCGTTAGTATTCTAATAGGTTATATTAAACCTTCGTTCCAGATTAGGAGCCCAGTAAAAGCTATCTGCAATTTATTCGATTAAGGATTTATACTTGCAAAGGTAAATACTTTTAACTTATTTTCCCTATACGGGCTTGGGTTACGGTACATAGCGTACCGCTTGATCGAGCATCAAATCTTCCACGCTTAGTGGTTAATTGAATAATTTGATCGGCTCGTTTTAAACAGATGTGTTTACTTTACAGCCTTTGGGGGGTTAATGACCATGTCCCGGATATCCTCGGCATTATCTTACGAGATAGCCACGACCTGAGCACGGGGTGTAGGCGTACTCCCGTGTATAACTCACATAAGTGGTGTGTCTATTGATCTTTAACCCGGAATACGTTCCGGGCTACTGAACGCATAAGTAACATGTAAATCGTTCACAAGATTATAATATTAAATAATTCTCCCAAGTTAAATAAAAATGTTTATGCCATGTGCATCCAAACCAATTTTTAATCATTTTATAAAATGAGTCGGTTGAATGTATTTACCAGTGTAAACTGACGTATTTTCCCAAAAAGATTAAATGCAGGTACTAGGCGAAATAGGCTGGGATTCTTTTAAGCATCAGTAGAAGTCTCGCAAGCTTTAGATGCCGAAGTCTGTTGAACCATAAACAATGTTATTTTGTTTCGATCCTACTGTGGATAAACACCGGATAATTGTGACTTTGTTTACAATAAATAAATTCGGTTGTATCTTATTTTAAATTTGCTTCCGCTGTGCATTATTATATTGTGTTGTTTGACTATTACGTTGCCAACCACGTCACGATACTCCCCCACCGGGCCCACCGGTGACACGTGGAAATCGGGGTGTGACAGGTTGGTATCAGAGCCAACTCTGAGTGAATTAAACACTAGCCTTTTGTGTTTAATCTCAGTTACACAATTGCACATATTTAAACTTTCGAGTCTAGACTTATAACATAGGACAAATTCCACTTTATTCGGTTTTTGTTGTCCTTTAAAACTTTATATTTTTGTTATTGTTATCTTATGTTTTATTGACAGGAATAACAAAGATGCCTCCGAGATTTTTACGTATGCGAGGACGAGGAGGAAAGGGGCCGACCACCGCCCCCAACGACCATGAAGCTGGGCCGTCAAATACACGAGCTCCTACATCTGCCGAGAGTGACGGTACTCGGCGGAACCAGAGAGGTCTCTTTCAACCGGCAAGACGGTCGGTTTCAAACAGCTCTACGACTCCCGCTCAAGACTCATACGGGCCACAATCCGAAAATGAGCCTAGAGACCCCCACCATTCGCACATACCGTTACAGCGATCTATGTCGCACCGCCCTTTTGGAGACCCCACTCCAATCTTTCAAGGCCAGTTTAACCCGGCGGATTATATACAGGAACCAGTGGGTTTTAACCCATTGGGGCCGGAGGACCATTTTTCTGGAGGAAACGATATGGATGAGGAAGAAGACCCCGAAGAGCCCGCATCAGGAACTCCCAACCACCCAATCGAGGTCTCGGATAGTTCCATTTATCACGGGCCACCCTATAATGGTCCAGATAGCTTCCAGGCTATCTTTACTCGGCACGAATGGTATTTTACACCTTCTCACCATTCGTCGCCGCATGAGCAGCCGCAGCCTCACTATTCTCCGCCGCATGAGCAGCAGCAGCAGCATCATCAAGATTCCTCTGGGAATCACCAGTATGAGGCAGTTACGCCACCGCCTCCACCGCCACCAGTTCAGCCGGCGCCTCCACAGCCGCAAAGACATAGGAGATCCGGAGCCCGGATGTCCACACGAAGAGAAGAGTTTCACTTTAACTCTCCTCTACAATCAAGTGGCAGAAATTATCAGCCGCTTCCAGAAGTTCCACAGATGGGTGGACCATCAAACCCCTACGCGCAGCAACCGCCACCAATGGGTTTCGATAATCAGATACCAGCATACACGGGTCCTGCGATGTACAACCCGTTTGAGCCACCGACTCACCCTAACCTCGGATACGCTGAAGCCGACCCTTATTTGGTAGCAGCTAATTACAACGCCCTTAACCAGGAGGGACCGTATGGAGGTCCTTGGGGAGTAGGCTACCCAGCACAGGGATACCAGATGCCTACACAACCCCCGTACTACCAACAACCCCCGCCGTCTCTGCAAATGTCGCCACCACTGCATCAGGAAATCCTACAAAGTATTAGGGAGGTGCGGCATGAGGCACGGGAAGACCGAAGGCGTAACCAGGGGATGTTCAAGACCTTGACAAACTTAATCAAGGGAAAGAGCAAGAAGGATCAGTAAATCCTTTATGTATGTATGTCTACTTTAAAATTAAGTCCCTGCGTGGACATTTATGTGTGTATGTAGTCCCTGCGTGGACATTTATCTTTGTACCTAGTCCCTGCGTGGACATCTATTTAAGTAATCAGTCCCTGCGAGGACTTGTGTTTTAAATTTAACCCCTGCGCGGGTAAGTACTTGTTTGACACCTACGTGGGAAATTGTTTGTGTGAAAAGACCCGTTTAGGGCAATATGTAACCTACAGGTAATTAATGGAATGTTTGTTTTATAAATTTCATGTTTGCCATTATGTGCATATATAAATTATAAATGAAATAAATAAATTAAAATCATTCCTTTTAAATTAATCTGCCTATGAAATTTATTTAATTAAGGATCTTAAAGTGTGAAACCTAGCCACGTGTCAAATATAAGACCGGGCCAAAATGGTAAGACCTGTTTAAAAGATTCAATTCCCTGTTAACATCTTAAAACATGTTAACGCTCCTGGCAGAAGTGATTCGTTAAAATCACATACGTCATGTTATAAAGGAATTCTTTAGAAGATTCCTAACCCAGTTTAATGATCTCTAAATCCTGGGTACATCATCAATTAAGATGATCACATTTTACCATACGTGGTAATAAAATGCCTACGGGCCCTGTTCATTTCCATATGAGCCAAAAGACAATGGCAGCTTTGACTCCCTGTCTAATAAAGGTAATGAACTAGGTTCAAACCTTAAAAGTTTTGATTCTCTGAAGTCATAGCTTAAAATTTAAATTGTCCATGTGACCAAGCCTTATGTGCTAATATATATTGTTATTGTTTATGTTTAGGATAAATTTTAATTAAAATCCTAAATTAATACGATTAATAAGTTAACCAAATATGGTCTCTGTTTACCATGGTTAACGAATTACCCTAAGGGGTAATTCCATAATAAACTCCCAAATAAATTATTGTCCTTGTTTTCTGCAACAGTTCAATACAAATGGCTAACTCTAATGAAGTTAATAGCCATCCTGTGGAGCCGAATGAGAACGCCCAGATTACATTAACGGGTGCCGAGTTAAAAGCAATAATAGACGGTGCTGTTACTCAAGCTTTGGATAGACAGTATGAAGAATACAGTAGTACCCGAAGTAGGACTCACTCTGTATCCCATTCAAAGCCAAGGACACATTCAGAGGCTCATAACAAGCCTCCTCCCAAAAAGGATGTGCCAAAGAAAAACGGTGATGATCGCCAGTCCACCAACCACCAAAGTAATCCATCTCAGCAGTTGGTACTGCATCAGGGACACCGTAACAAGGGTTGCACATATAAGTACTTTGTGTCTTGCAAACCCAGGGATTTTACGGGAGAGAAAGGAGCCGTAGACTGCATGACGTGGCTAGATGAAATGGACACGGTCGTGGACATCAGCGGATGCGCTGAAGGTGATGTGGTTAAATTTGTCTCACAGTCCTTCAAGGGTGAGGCGTTAGCTTGGTGGAGATCTCTGATGGAGGCCTCCGGAAAGATCCCGTTGTATAGCATGACGTGGGATCAATTCATCGCCTTGATCAAGGAAAATTTCTGCCCTCAACATGAGGTGGAAAAGATAGAATATGACTTCCTATCACTGGTAATGAAGAACCTCGATTGCCAAGCTTATCTGACGAGCTTCAATACACTATCCCGGTTGGTACCTTATCTGGTAACCCCGGAGCCAAAAAGAATTGCTCGCTTTATTGGTGGTTTGGAACCCGAGATCAAGTCCAGTGTAAAGGCTTCTCGGCCAGTTACCTTCAGGTCTGTAACTGACCTTTCCTTATCTCTCACTCTGGATGCGGTCCGGCAGAGATCGCAGAGGAATAAGGCGGCCGAGAAGAGGAAGCATGAAGATGATGGTTCGCGTAGGTCGAACAAGAAACACCGAGGGAGCGGTGATCACAAGAAGGGATCAGATTCGAAGAAGGATGGGCATCGCTCTGGAGAGAAGCCCACATGCAAAACTTGCAAGAAACAGCACTTTGGAAAGTGCAGATTCGAATCAAACTCGAATAACGAGTCAAGGTCTTTTGCTTGCGGTTTATGCAAGTCCAAGGAACACAAAACCTTGGATTGCAAGAAGATGAAAGATGCAACGTGCTACCGTTGCAATGAAAAGGGCCACATAAAGACTAACTGCCCTAAGTACAACAAGAAGCCTGAGGAGGCTAAGAAGACTAACGCCAGAGTCTTCAGGATGGATGCGAAGGAAGCTGTGAAGGATGATAACGTCATAACAGGTACTTTCCTTGTAAACGATGTTTTTGCAAGAGTACTTTTTGATTCTGGCGCAGATAAGTCCTTCGTAGATCATAAATTTTGTAAATTGTTGAATTTACCGGTCAAAACCCTAAAAGTGAATTATGAGGTAGAGTTAGCAGATGGTACCATTGAAGCCGTCTCTACTGAGTTAGATGGATGTGCTATATCCATTAAGAACCATTCTTTTCCTCTATCTCTACTTCCCTTTAAGTTAGCCGGTTTTGACATAGTTCTGGGTATGGACTGGTTATCTCATAACCAGGCCCAAATCCTCTGTAACATGAAGCAAGTAGTGATAAAGACTCCGTCTGGTGAATCACTTACCATTCGGGGAGATACCCAGTACGGACTGCCTGAGCACGTGACTATGCTCAAGGCTTCAAAGTGTTTGAAAAAGGGATGCGTCATTTACATGGCACAGGTGATTATTGATGAGCCTAAACCGAAGTTAGAAGACATCCCTGTCATCTCAGAATACCCAGAAGTGTTTCCTGAAGATCTACCTGGCCTACCACCGGATAGACAAGTCGAATTCAGAATAGATATCATCCCCGGAGCTGCACCAGTTGCTAGAGCACCATACAGATTGGCACCCACCGAAATGAAGGAGTTGCGGATGCAGCTAGATGAATTGCTAGCTAAGGGTTTCATTCGACCCAGTTCATCTCCTTGGGGAGCACCAATCCTGTTTGTCAAGAAGAAGGATGGATCGATGCGTCTATGCATCGACTATCGCGAGCTTAATAAAGTCACGATCAAGAATAGATATCCATTGCCCAGGATCGACGATTTGTTCGATCAGCTTCAAGGGGCAAGTTACTTCTCAAAGATTGATCTGAGGTCAGGATACCATCAGTTGAAGGTTATGGATGAAGACGTTCACAAGACTGCATTCAGGACTCGCTACGGTCATTACGAGTTCCTAGTGATGCCTTTTGGGCTCACTAATGCACCAGCCGCGTTCATGGATCTCATGAATCGTGTCTGCAAGCCTTACTTAGATAAATTTGTTATCGTCTTCATTGATGACATCCTTATTTATTCTAAGAACCAAGCTGACCACGAGAAACACCTTCGTTGTATTCTCAAACTTCTATGTCAGGAGAAGCTCTACGCCAAATTCTCTAAGTGTGAATTTTGGCTACGAGAAGTCCAATTCCTTGGACATGTGGTCAGTGAGCGTGGTATCCAGGTGGATCCCGCTAAAGTGGAAGCTGTTATGAATTGGCAAGAGCCAAAGACACCTACGGAGATTCGTAGCTTCCTGGGATTGGCGGGTTACTACAGGCGTTTTATTGAAAATTTTTCAAGGATTGCTGCGCCCCTAACTTCCTTGACCAAGAAGAAAGTAAAATTCGTATGGGGCCCTAAGCAGCAAGAGTCCTTCGATGTTTTGAAACAAAGGTTGAGCAACGCTCCTGTGCTTACCTTACCGGAAGGCGCTGAAGAATTTGTAGTTTATTGTGATGCATCACACACTGGCATGGGGTGTGTGCTTATGCAGAAAGGCAAGGTGATTGCCTATGCATCACGACAGTTAAAGGTGCACGAAAAGAATTACACCACCCATGACTTGGAATTGGGTGCCGTTGTGTTCGCACTAAAACTGTGGAGGCATTATCTTTATGGAATCAAGTTTGTGATCTTTTCTGATCACAAGAGCCTCCAGCATCTGTTTAACCAGAAAGAATTAAACATGAGGCAACGCCGTTGGATGGAAACTTTAAATGATTATGATTGTGAAATCAAATACCATCCCGGCAAAGCGAATGTAGTCGCTGATGCCTTGAGCAGAAAGGAAAGGGTTAAACCCATTCGAATTAACGCCAAGCGTATGGAGGTAAAGAACAGTTTGATAGAAAGGGTGTTAGCTGCACAGAAGGAAGCTGTGTTGGAAGCTAACTATCCTAATGAAAAGTTAGGAGTAACTGAGGAGCAGTTAACTCTTAGCAAGGACGGAATTTTACGGTTAAACGGACGAATATGGGTTCCAATTTTTGGAGGACTTCGTGATGTCATCCTCCAAGAAGCCCACAGTTCCAAATACTCCGTTCATCCTGGAGCTGATAAGATGTACCAGGATTTAAAGGCAAATTATTGGTGGATAGGCTTGAAAAAGTCTGTGGCCGCCCATGTAGCAAAATGCTTGACATGTGCGCAAGTCAAAGCCGAGCATCAGAAACCGTCAGGTTTGCTACAACAGCCTGAACTTCCTACGTGGAAGTGGGAAATGGTAACTATGGATTTTATTACCAAGTTACCCAAGACAAGAAAAGGAATTGATACGATATGGGTTATAGTTGACCGACTGACTAAGTCAGCTCATTTCTTACCCATCAAGGAGACTTATAGCTCCGATATGTTAGCCCAGTTATACGTTGACAAGATTGTAGCCCTACACGGCATACCTGTAGCTATTATCTCCGACCGGGATACTAGGTACACGTCACATTTTTGGAAGAGCTTCCAGCAATCTTTGGGCACACGTTTGAACTTTAGTACCGCTTACCATCCTCAGACTGACGGTCAGAGTGAGCGTACTATTCAAACGTTGGAAGACATGCTGCGTGCATGTGCGATCGATTTGGGAGGTAGCTGGGATAAGAACCTACCCTTGATCGAATTCTCCTACAACAATAGCTACCATACCAGCATAAAGGCTGCGCCTTTTGAGGCATTATACGGTAGAAAATGTAGATCGCCAGTTTGTTGGGCGGAAGTTGGAGAAGTCCAGTTATCAGGACCAGAGATCGTGTTCGAAACGACGGACAAGATTGTCCAGATTCGTAACAATCTCCAAGCTGCCCGGAATAGGCAGAAGAGTTACGCGGATCCAAGTCGTAAGGACTTTCACTTCGAAGTAGGTGACAAAGTCCTACTTAAAGTGTCACCCTGGAAGGGGGTGATGCGGTTTGGTAAGAAAGGCAAACTAAGCCCGAGATACATAGGACCTTTCGAGGTTATCGAACGTGTCGGGTCAGTTGCCTACAAGTTGAACTTACCAGAAGAGCTCAGTGGAATTCACAATGTGTTCCACATTTGCAATCTAAAGAAGTGTTCCGCTGATGATTCACATGTCATGCCACATACAGATGTGCAAATAGATAAGAGCTTAACGTTTGTAGAAAAACCTTTGTCGATTGAAGATCGACAGGTAAGGAAGCTTCGAAGAAAACACATACCTTTCGTAAAGGTCAAATGGGATGCCCGAAGAGGTCCCGAGTATACGTGGGAGTTGGAATCCACCATGAAAGAAAAGTACCCTTACTTGTTTCAGTAAATCTCGGGTCGAGATTTATTTTAAGGGGGTGAGGATGTAACACCTCGAAAATTTCGGGTTTAATATTAAATCGACACGTGTCATGTAAGACAAAACGCGTTGAAAACCCGGATTTAATAAAGATGTTTGGGTAGGATTTAAAGCGGCGTCATGTTAAATCGTTACCTCTGAACGACCTTATTTTGATCCCAAGACCCAATTAAATATTACACACACCTATGATGCTCTCAATTCAGTGAATTATTGTCATTGATAGGATTCCAAATGCAAGGTAGGATCCTACGAAGAAATGAATGATAAACCGTCATTTTCGGGTCTTGTTTTTGGATTGAAAGGAAACAATACTTCATGGTGGGGTTTAGAACAATACAAAGGCATTCTTAGAGACCCTCAATTGACAAATTATTGTTCCAAAATCGTGCAAGTGGGTTATATGGTCAAAACTTCAACAAACAACAACAAACAAAAATTTTGATCTGCGAAGGCGTCGCGTGACGCGACGGCCCCTCGCGCGACGCGAGGGGTGCCCAGCGACAGCAGACCTGCTGTTGGCTGTTGTGTGCGAATGTGACCTCCTTGGCCGGTTTTTCTTGCACATACATGGCCCCTAGACATCCCTACACACTTCTTACAAGTGTTGATCAATTGTGGATGGCCCTAGACTTGGTTGTCACTCTCTTGTGGTGCTTGATTCTTGTATATAAAGGACCTTCAAGTGCAATTCATTCACACATCAAAATTCAAGCATTCTGATTATTTGGGGAGCTTGCAAACTGATCAAGAGCCTTTCTAATCATCCATTAATCATCTAGTAAGTTGCCTAACCTTTCTAAATTAATTCTAGCTTAGTAATTAGCTTAAAAGTCAAACCGACGTAACTACGGTTTGACTTCGCGATTAATTAACGATAGCTCAGTCGTGTGTCGAATTAAAAGTACCGTTAGATAGGTAATTATATGGGTATTAAACCCTTATAAGGGCAAGTACCAATTCCAGACCTAACTAGGTCGTTTGTCGGGTCAAACGTTGACCGAAAAAGTCAACAGAATTACAAAATGCGATTTAATGCACGACTAGCGATCCGCGAGGCGTGCAACCTGTTTTAAACTTAATATAACTTGGAAATAAGTATAAAAACTTGTCTACGCTTGCCCGACTCGACAAATTTCTGTTTAAACCCGGTTCGGAACCGAAAGGCGCAAAACTTTGACTTTTGCGTTGACTTCGGTTCTGACCCGTTTTAGTTTGAATTAGACATGCCTTAAAGTCTCATTAGGGATGGGTTACATGCTAGTATAAGTCTCTGTACTTGTTTCATTGATTATCCGATGCATGCACACGTTTCCGTTAATCGCTTAAATTGGACCATAACGCCCTTATGACCATACAACGAGTATTTTGAAAATGTGGAAGTACTAAAATCTTAGTTACTGATTATTTAGCATGTACGTAAATTTTCACGTCAATCGGAGGTCTAGATTAGGAGATATGCGCATTGGCATAAATAATAAACTTTTTATTAATTAAACGGCGCGATTAGCGCATAGCCTATCTAAACCCGATTTTCGGTACCAAAACTTTTACCCGCTGATGTTAAATAATATTTTAGGATTTTTGAAGATTTTTAATTATTTTTAAGCTGGTCTTAAGCTAGGCTTATCGCATTGATTCGGTTAATACCGAATATGCCCTTTTAGGCCATAAAACGAGTTTTACGAATCCGATTGATACCAATCCAATTGCCACTGATCTAAAATAATAAATATAGTATTTTGAACCTGTTTTGCTGATCAGAAAACTCAGATTGGTATTTTAACCCGTGCGTCGCTTAAAACGGCTTTATACGCGTATTAAACGCGTAGTTTAGTATTAAAACCATTTTGCCACGTAAGACTTAATACCATTAGACATAACCTGTTAAGTTAAGATGTTTTTCTGATTTAATCAGACCCGTATCTCAGAAGTACTATAAATCCCTTTTATGGTCGTTAAAATGACCAAAATACCCCTACGGGGCATAATTAGGGAATAAACTCGTTATGGGCATTATGGAAGATATCATAATGATATCACCACATATTTTAAGCGTATTAACTTAGGAAACCTGTTCGCGACCCTTTCGGTTACCCGTTATGCATTTTTCGCGTTCGGTTCGGCTTATGTAACTAGTTTGCATAAACTAGCCGAAACGGGTCAAACGATATTATTTTTATCTCAAAATACAGAATGTGAATAGTAAACCCATATTAAAAAAGTCTTCAAACTTGTCGGGTCTAAATCACATTCTATCCGGTCTTCGCTTAATCGCGCGTACGAACCGTATCTTTAAAACTGACCGGTCTAAGCTTAAGCTTAATTAAAGATCCGTTAGTATTCTAATAGGTTATATTAAACCTTCGTTCCAGATTAGGAGCCCAGTAAAAGCTATCTGCAATTTATTCGATTAAGGATTTATACTTGCAAAGGTAAATACTTTTAACTTATTTTCCCTATACGGGCTTGGGTTACGGTACATAGCGTACCGCTTGATCGAGCATCAAATCTTCCACGCTTAGTGGTTAATTGAATAATTTGATCGGCTCGTTTTAAACAGATGTGTTTACTTTACAGCCTTTGGGGGGTTAATGACCATGTCCCGGATATCCTCGGCATTATCTTACGAGATAGCCACGACCTGAGCACGGGGTGTAGGCGTACTCCCGTGTATAACTCACATAAGTGGTGTGTCTATTGATCTTTAACCCGGAATACGTTCCGGGCTACTGAACGCATAAGTAACATGTAAATCGTTCACAAGATTATAATATTAAATAATTCTCCCAAGTTAAATAAAAATGTTTATGCCATGTGCATCCAAACCAATTTTTAATCATTTTATAAAATGAGTCGGTTGAATGTATTTACCAGTGTAAACTGACGTATTTTCCCAAAAAGATTAAATGCAGGTACTAGGCGAAATAGGCTGGGATTCTTTTAAGCATCAGTAGAAGTCTCGCAAGCTTTAGATGCCGAAGTCTGTTGAACCATAAACAATGTTATTTTGTTTCGATCCTACTGTGGATAAACACCGGATAATTGTGACTTTGTTTACAATAAATAAATTCGGTTGTATCTTATTTTAAATTTGCTTCCGCTGTGCATTATTATATTGTGTTGTTTGACTATTACGTTGCCAACCACGTCACGATACTCCCCCACCGGGCCCACCGGTGACACGTGGAAATCGGGGTGTGACAGGTTGGTATCAGAGCCAACTCTGAGTGAATTAAACACTAGCCTTTTGTGTTTAATCTCAGTTACACAATTGCACATATTTAAACTTTCGAGTCTAGACTTATAACATAGGACAAATTCCACTTTATTCGGTTTTTGTTGTCCTTTAAAACTTTATATTTTTGTTATTGTTATCTTATGTTTTATTGACAGGAATAACAAAGATGCCTCCGAGATTTTTACGTATGCGAGGACGAGGAGGAAAGGGGCCGACCACCGCCCCCAACGACCATGAAGCTGGGCCGTCAAATACACGAGCTCCTACATCTGCCGAGAGTGACGGTACTCGGCGGAACCAGAGAGGTCTCTTTCAACCGGCAAGACGGTCGGTTTCAAACAGCTCTACGACTCCCGCTCAAGACTCATACGGGCCACAATCCGAAAATGAGCCTAGAGACCCCCACCATTCGCACATACCGTTACAGCGATCTATGTCGCACCGCCCTTTTGGAGACCCCACTCCAATCTTTCAAGGCCAGTTTAACCCGGCGGATTATATACAGGAACCAGTGGGTTTTAACCCATTGGGGCCGGAGGACCATTTTTCTGGAGGAAACGATATGGATGAGGAAGAAGACCCCGAAGAGCCCGCATCAGGAACTCCCAACCACCCAATCGAGGTCTCGGATAGTTCCATTTATCACGGGCCACCCTATAATGGTCCAGATAGCTTCCAGGCTATCTTTACTCGGCACGAATGGTATTTTACACCTTCTCACCATTCGTCGCCGCATGAGCAGCCGCAGCCTCACTATTCTCCGCCGCATGAGCAGCAGCAGCAGCATCATCAAGATTCCTCTGGGAATCACCAGTATGAGGCAGTTACGCCACCGCCTCCACCGCCACCAGTTCAGCCGGCGCCTCCACAGCCGCAAAGACATAGGAGATCCGGAGCCCGGATGTCCACACGAAGAGAAGAGTTTCACTTTAACTCTCCTCTACAATCAAGTGGCAGAAATTATCAGCCGCTTCCAGAAGTTCCACAGATGGGTGGACCATCAAACCCCTACGCGCAGCAACCGCCACCAATGGGTTTCGATAATCAGATACCAGCATACACGGGTCCTGCGATGTACAACCCGTTTGAGCCACCGACTCACCCTAACCTCGGATACGCTGAAGCCGACCCTTATTTGGTAGCAGCTAATTACAACGCCCTTAACCAGGAGGGACTGTATGGAGGTCCTTGGGGAGTAGGCTACCCAGCACAGGGATACCAGATGCCTACACAACCCCCGTACTACCAACAACCCCCGCCGTCTCTGCAAATGTCGCCACCACTGCATCAGGAAATCCTACAAAGTATTAGGGAGGTGCGGCATGAGGCACGGGAAGACCGAAGGCGTAACCAGGGGATGTTCAAGACCTTGACAAACTTAATCAAGGGAAAGAGCAAGAAGGATCAGTAAATCCTTTATGTATGTATGTCTACTTTAAAATTAAGTCCCTGCGTGGACATTTATGTGTGTATGTAGTCCCTGCGTGGACATTTATCTTTGTACCTAGTCCCTGCGTGGACATCTATTTAAGTAATCAGTCCCTGCGAGGACTTGTGTTTTAAATTTAACCCCTGCGCGGGTAAGTACTTGTTTGACACCTACGTGGGAAATTGTTTGTGTGAAAAGACCCGTTTAGGGCAATATGTAACCTACAGGTAATTAATGGAATGTTTGTTTTATAAATTTCATGTTTGCCATTATGTGCATATATAAATTATAAATGAAATAAATAAATTAAAATCATTCCTTTTAAATTAATCTGCCTATGAAATTTATTTAATTAAGGATCTTAAAGTGTGAAACCTAGCCACGTGTCAAATATAAGACCGGGCCAAAATGGTAAGACCTGTTTAAAAGATTCAATTCCCTGTTAACATCTTAAAACATGTTAACGCTCCTGGCAGAAGTGATTCGTTAAAATCACATACGTCATGTTATAAAGGAATTCTTTAGAAGATTCCTAACCCAGTTTAATGATCTCTAAATCCTGGGTACATCATCAATTAAGATGATCACATTTTACCATACGTGGTAATAAAATGCCTACGGGCCCTGTTCATTTCCATATGAGCCAAAAGACAATGGCAGCTTTGACTCCCTGTCTAATAAAGGTAATGAACTAGGTTCAAACCTTAAAAGTTTTGATTCTCTGAAGTCATAGCTTAAAATTTAAATTGTCCATGTGACCAAGCCTTATGTGCTAATATATATTGTTATTGTTTATGTTTAGGATAAATTTTAATTAAAATCCTAAATTAATACGATTAATAAGTTAACCAAATATGGTCTCTGTTTACCATGGTTAACGAATTACCCTAAGGGGTAATTCCATAATAAACTCCCAAATAAATTATTGTCCTTGTTTTCTGCAACAGTTCAATACAAATGGCTAACTCTAATGAAGTTAATAGCCATCCTGTGGAGCCGAATGAGAACGCCCAGATTACATTAACGGGTGCCGAGTTAAAAGCAATAATAGACGGTGCTGTTACTCAAGCTTTGGATAGACAGTATGAAGAATACAGTAGTACCCGAAGTAGGACTCACTCTGTATCCCATTCAAAGCCAAGGACACATTCAGAGGCTCATAACAAGCCTCCTCCCAAAAAGGATGTGCCAAAGAAAAACGGTGATGATCGCCAGTCCACCAACCACCAAAGTAATCCATCTCAGCAGTTGGTACTGCATCAGGGACACCGTAACAAGGGTTGCACATATAAGTACTTTGTGTCTTGCAAACCCAGGGATTTTACGGGAGAGAAAGGAGCCGTAGACTGCATGACGTGGCTAGATGAAATGGACACGGTCGTGGACATCAGCGAATGCGCTGAAGGTGATGTGGTTAAATTTGTCTCACAGTCCTTCAAGGGTGAGGCGTTAGCTTGGTGGAGATCTCTGATGGAGGCCTCCGGAAAGATCCCGTTGTATAGCATGACGTGGGATCAATTCATCGCCTTGATCAAGGAAAATTTCTGCCCTCAACATGAGGTGGAAAAGATAGAATATGACTTCCTATCACTGGTAATGAAGAACCTCGATTGCCAAGCTTATCTGACGAGCTTCAATACACTATCCCGGTTGGTACCTTATCTGGTAACCCCGGAGCCAAAAAGAATTGCTCGCTTTATTGGTGGTTTGGAACCCGAGATCAAGTCCAGTGTAAAGGCTTCTCGGCCAGTTACCTTCAGGTCTGTAACTGACCTTTCCTTATCTCTCACTCTGGATGCGGTCCGGCAGAGATCGCAGAGGAATAAGGCGGCCGAGAAGAGGAAGCATGAAGATGATGGTTCGCGTAGGTCGAACAAGAAACACCGAGGGAGCGGTGATCACAAGAAGGGATCAGATTCGAAGAAGGATGGGCATCGCTCTGGAGAGAAGCCCACATGCAAAACTTGCAAGAAACAGCACTTTGGAAAGTGCAGATTCGAATCAAACTCGAATAACGAGTCAAGGTCTTTTGCTTGCGGTTTATGCAAGTCCAAGGAACACAAAACCTTGGATTGCAAGAAGATGAAAGATGCAACGTGCTACCGTTGCAATGAAAAGGGCCACATAAAGACTAACTGCCCTAAGTACAACAAGAAGCCTGAGGAGGCTAAGAAGACTAACGCCAGAGTCTTCAGGATGGATGCGAAGGAAGCTGTGAAGGATGATAACGTCATAACAGGTACTTTCCTTGTAAACGATGTTTTTGCAAGAGTACTTTTTGATTCTGGCGCAGATAAGTCCTTCGTAGATCATAAATTTTGTAAATTGTTGAATTTACCGGTCAAAACCCTAAAAGTGAATTATGAGGTAGAGTTAGCAGATGGTACCATTGAAGCCGTCTCTACTGAGTTAGATGGATGTGCTATATCCATTAAGAACCATTCTTTTCCTCTATCTCTACTTCCCTTTAAGTTAGCCGGTTTTGACATAGTTCTGGGTATGGACTGGTTATCTCATAACCAGGCCCAAATCGTCTGTAACATGAAGCAAGTAGTGATAAAGACTCCGTCTGGTGAATCACTTACCATTCGGGGAGATACCCAGTACGGACTGCCTGAGCACGTGACTATGCTCAAGGCTTCAAAGTGTTTGAAAAAGGGATGCGTCATTTACATGGCACAGGTGATTATTGATGAGCCTAAACCGAAGTTAGAAGACATCCCTGTCATCTCAGAATACCCAGAAGTGTTTCCTGAAGATCTACCTGGCCTACCACCGGATAGACAAGTCGAATTCAGAATAGATATCATCCCCGGAGCTGCACCAGTTGCTAGAGCACCATACAGATTGGCACCCACCGAAATGAAGGAGTTGCGGATGCAGCTAGATGAATTGCTAGCTAAGGGTTTCATTCGACCCAGTTCATCTCCTTGGGGAGCACCAATCCTGTTTGTCAAGAAGAAGGATGGATCGATGCGTCTATGCATCGACTATCGCGAGCTTAATAAAGTCACGATCAAGAATAGATATCCATTGCCCAGGATCGACGATTTGTTCGATCAGCTTCAAGGGGCAAGTTACTTCTCAAAGATTGATCTGAGGTCAGGATACCATCAGTTGAAGGTTATGGATGAAGACGTTCACAAGACTGCATTCAGGACTCGCTACGGTCATTACGAGTTCCTAGTGATGCCTTTTGGGCTCACTAATGCACCAGCCGCGTTCATGGATCTCATGAATCGTGTCTGCAAGCCTTACTTAGATAAATTTGTTATCGTCTTCATTGATGACATCCTTATTTATTCTAAGAACCAAGCTGACCACGAGAAACACCTTCGTTGTATTCTCAAACTTCTATGTCAGGAGAAGCTCTACGCCAAATTCTCTAAGTGTGAATTTTGGCTACGAGAAGTCCAATTCCTTGGACATGTGGTCAGTGAGCGTGGTATCCAGGTGGATCCCGCTAAAGTGGAAGCTGTTATGAATTGGCAAGAGCCAAAGACACCTACGGAGATTCGTAGCTTCCTGGGATTGGCGGGTTACTACAGGCGTTTTATTGAAAAATTTTCAAGGATTGCTGCGCCCCTAACTTCCTTGACCAAGAAGAAAGTAAAATTCGTATGGGGCCCTAAGCAGCAAGAGTCCTTCGATGTTTTGAAACAAAGGTTGAGCAACGCTCCTGTGCTTACCTTACCGGAAGGCGCTGAAGAATTTGTAGTTTATTGTGATGCATCACACACTGGCATGGGGTGTGTGCTTATGCAGAAAGGCAAGGTGATTGCCTATGCATCACGACAGTTAAAGGTGCACGAAAAGAATTACACCACCCATGACTTGGAATTGGGTGCCGTTGTGTTCGCACTAAAACTGTGGAGGCATTATCTTTATGGAATCAAGTTTGTGATCTTTTCTGATCACAAGAGCCTCCAGCATCTGTTTAACCAGAAAGAATTAAACATGAGGCAACGCCGTTGGATGGAAACTTTAAATGATTATGATTGTGAAATCAAATACCATCCCGGCAAAGCGAATGTAGTCGCTGATGCCTTGAGCAGAAAGGAAAGGGTTAAACCCATTCGAATTAACGCCAAGCGTATGGAGGTAAAGAACAGTTTGATAGAAAGGGTGTTAGCTGCACAGAAGGAAGCTGTGTTGGAAGCTAACTATCCTAATGAAAAGTTAGGAGTAACTGAGGAGCAGTTAACTCTTAGCAAGGACGGAATTTTACGGTTAAACGGACGAATATGGGTTCCAATTTTTGGAGGACTTCGTGATGTCATCCTCCAAGAAGCCCACAGTTCCAAATACTCCGTTCATCCTGGAGCTGATAAGATGTACCAGGATTTAAAGGCAAATTATTGGTGGATAGGCTTGAAAAAGTCTGTGGCCGCCCATGTAGCAAAATGCTTGACATGTGCGCAAGTCAAAGCCGAGCATCAGAAACCGTCAGGTTTGCTACAACAGCCTGAACTTCCTACGTGGAAGTGGGAAATGGTAACTATGGATTTTATTACCAAGTTACCCAAGACAAGAAAAGGAATTGATACGATATGGGTTATAGTTGACCGACTGACTAAGTCAGCTCATTTCTTACCCATCAAGGAGACTTATAGCTCCGATATGTTAGCCCAGTTATACGTTGACAAGATTGTAGCCCTACACGGCATACCTGTAGCTATTATCTCCGACCGGGATACTAGGTACACGTCACATTTTTGGAAGAGCTTCCAGCAATCTTTGGGCACACGTTTGAACTTTAGTACCGCTTACCATCCTCAGACTGACGGTCAGAGTGAGCGTACTATTCAAACGTTGGAAGACATGCTGCGTGCATGTGCGATCGATTTGGGAGGTAGCTGGGATAAGAACCTACCCTTGATCGAATTCTCCTACAACAATAGCTACCATACCAGCATAAAGGCTGCGCCTTTTGAGGCATTATACGGTAGAAAATGTAGATCGCCAGTTTGTTGGGCGGAAGTTGGAGAAGTCCAGTTATCAGGACCAGAGATCGTGTTCGAAACGACGGACAAGATTGTCCAGATTCGTAACAATCTCCAAGCTGCCCGGAATAGGCAGAAGAGTTACGCGGATCCAAGTCGTAAGGACTTTCACTTCGAAGTAGGTGACAAAGTCCTACTTAAAGTGTCACCCTGGAAGGGGGTGATGCGGTTTGGTAAGAAAGGCAAACTAAGCCCGAGATACATAGGACCTTTCGAGGTTATCGAACGTGTCGGGTCAGTTGCCTACAAGTTGAACTTACCAGAAGAGCTCAGTGGAATTCACAATGTGTTCCACATTTGCAATCTAAAGAAGTGTTCCGCTGATGATTCACATGTCATGCCACATACAGATGTGCAAATAGATAAGAGCTTAACGTTTGTAGAAAAACCTTTGTCGATTGAAGATCGACAGGTAAGGAAGCTTCGAAGAAAACACATACCTTTCGTAAAGGTCAAATGGGATGCCCGAAGAGGTCCCGAGTATACGTGGGAGTTGGAATCCACCATGAAAGAAAAGTACCCTTACTTGTTTCAGTAAATCTCGGGTCGAGATTTATTTTAAGGGGGTGAGGATGTAACACCTCGAAAATTTCGGGTTTAATATTAAATCGACACGTGTCATGTAAGACAAAACGCGTTGAAAACCCGGATTTAATAAAGATGTTTGGGTAGGATTTAAAGCGGCGTCATGTTAAATCGTTACCTCTGAACGACCTTATTTTGATCCCAAGACCCAATTAAATATTACACACACCTATGATGCTCTCAATTCAGTGAATTATTGTCATTGATAGGATTCCAAATGCAAGGTAGGATCCTACGAAGAAATGAATGATAAACCGTCATTTTCGGGTCTTGTTTTTGGATTGAAAGGAAACAATACTTCATGGTGGGGTTTAGAACAATACAAAGGCATTCTTAGAGACCCTCAATTGACAAATTATTGTTCCAAAATCGTGCAAGTGGGTTATATGGTCAAAACTTCAACAAACAACAACAAACAAAAATTTTGATCTGCGAAGGCGTCGCGTGACGCGACGGCCCCTCGCGCGACGCGAGGGGTGCCCAGCGACAGCAGACTTGCTGTTGGCTGTTGTGTGCGAATGTGACCTCCTTGGCCGGTTTTTCTTGCACATACATGGCCCCTAGACATCCCTACACACTTCTTACAAGTGTTGATCAATTGTGGATGGCCCTAGACTTGGTTGTCACTCTCTTGTGGTGCTTGATTCTTGTATATAAAGGACCTTCAAGTGCAATTCATTCACACATCAAAATTCAAGCATTCTGATTATTTGGGGAGCTTGCAAACTGATCAAGAGCCTTTCTAATCATCCATTAATCATCTAGTAAGTTGCCTAACCTTTCTAAATTAATTCTAGCTTAGTAATTAGCTTAAAAGTCAAACCGACGTAACTACGGTTTGACTTCGCGATTAATTAACGATAGCTCAGTCGTGTGTCGAATTAAAAGTACCGTTAGATAGGTAATTATATGGGTATTAAACCCTTATAAGGGCAAGTACCAATTCCAGACCTAACTAGGTCGTTTGTCGGGTCAAACGTTGACCGAAAAAGTCAACAGAATTACAAAATGCGATTTAATGCACGACTAGCGATCCGCGAGGCGTGCAACCTGTTTTAAACTTAATATAACTTGGAAATAAGTATAAAAACTTGTCTACGCTTGCCCGACTCGACAAATTTCTGTTTAAACCCGGTTCGGAACCGAAAGGCGCAAAACTTTGACTTTTGCGTTGACTTCGGTTCTGACCCGTTTTAGTTTGAATTAGACATGCCTTAAAGTCTCATTAGGGATGGGTTACATGCTAGTATAAGTCTCTGTACTTGTTTCATTGATTATCCGATGCATGCACACGTTTCCGTTAATCGCTTAAATTGGACCATAACGCCCTTATGACCATACAACGAGTATTTTGAAAATGTGGAAGTACTAAAATCTTAGTTACTGATTATTTAGCATGTACGTAAATTTTCACGTCAATCGGAGGTCTAGATTAGGAGATATGCGCATTGGCATAAATAATAAACTTTTTATTAATTAAACGGCGCGATTAGCGCATAGCCTATCTAAACCCGATTTTCGGTACCAAAACTTTTACCCGCTGATGTTAAATAATATTTTAGGATTTTTGAAGATTTTTAATTATTTTTAAGCTGGTCTTAAGCTAGGCTTATCGCATTGATTCGGTTAATACCGAATATGCCCTTTTAGGCCATAAAACGAGTTTTACGAATCCGATTGATACCAATCCAATTGCCACTGATCTAAAATAATAAATATAGTATTTTGAACCTGTTTTGCTGATCAGAAAACTCAGATTGGTATTTTAACCCATGCGTCGCTTAAAACGGCTTTATACGCGTATTAAACGCGTAGTTTAGTATTAAAACCATTTTGCCACGTAAGACTTAATACCATTAGACATAACCTGTTAAGTTAAGATGTTTTTCTAATTTAATCAGACCCGTATCTCAGAAGTACTATAAATCCCTTTTATGGTCGTTAAAATGACCAAAATACCCCTACGGGGCATAATTAGGGAATAAACTCTTTATGGGCATTATGGAAGATATCATAATGATATCACCACATATTTAAAGCGTATTAACTTAGGAAACCTGTTCGCGACCCTTTCGGTTACCCGTTATGCATTTTTCGCGTTCGGTTCGGCTTATGTAACTAGTTTGCATAAACTAGCCGAAACGGGTCAAACGATATTATTTTTATCTCAAAATACAGAATGTGAATAGTAAACCCATATTAAACAAGTCTTCAAACTTGTCGGGTCTAAATCACATTCTATCCGGTCTTCGCTTAATCGCGCGTACGAACCGTATCTTTAAAACTGACCGGTCTAAGCTTAAGCTTAATTAAAGATCCGTTAGTATTCTAATAGGTTATATTAAACCTTCGTTCCAGATTAGGAGCCCAGTAAAAGCTATCTGCAATTTATTCGATTAAGGATTTATACTTGCAAAGGTAAATACTTTTAACTTATTTTCCCTATACGGGCTTGGGTTACGGTACATAGCGTACCGCTTGATCGAGCATCAAATCTTCCACGCTTAGTGGTTAATTGAATAATTTGATCGGCTCGTTTTAAACAGATGTGTTTACTTTACAGCCTTTGGGGGGTTAATGACCATGTCCCGGATATCCTCGGCATTATCTTACGAGATAGCCACGACCTGAGCACGGGGTGTAGGCGTACTCCCGTGTATAACTCACATAAGTGGTGTGTCTATTGATCTTTAACCCGGAATACGTTCCGGGCTACTGAACGCATAAGTAACATGTAAATCGTTCACAAGATTATAATATTAAATAATTCTCCCAAGTTAAATAAAAATGTTTATGCCATGTGCATCCAAACCAATTTTTAATCATTTTATAAAATGAGTCGGTTGAATGTATTTACCAGTGTAAACTGACGTATTTTCCCAAAAAGATTAAATGCAGGTACTAGGCGAAATAGGCTGGGATTCTTTTAAGCATCAGTAGAAGTCTCGCAAGCTTTAGATGCCGAAGTCTGTTGAACCATAAACAATGTTATTTTGTTTCGATCCTACTGTGGATAAACACCGGATAATTGTGACTTTGTTTACAATAAATAAATTCGGTTGTATCTTATTTTAAATTTGCTTCCGCTGTGCATTATTATATTGTGTTGTTTGACTATTACGTTGCCAACCACGTCACGATACTCCCCCACCGGGCCCACCGGTGACACGTGGAAATCGGGGTGTGACAGGTTGGTATCAGAGCCAACTCTGAGTGAATTAAACACTAGCCTTTTGTGTTTAATCTCAGTTACACAATTGCACATATTTAAACTTTCGAGTCTAGACTTATAACATAGGACAAATTCCACTTTATTCGGTTTTTGTTGTCCTTTAAAACTTTATATTTTTGTTATTGTTATCTTATGTTTTATTGACAGGAATAACAAAGATGCCTCCGAGATTTTTACGTATGCGAGGACGAGGAGGAAAGGGGCCGACCACCGCCCCCAACGACCATGAAGCTGGGCCGTCAAATACACGAGCTCCTACATCTGCCGAGAGTGACGGTACTCGGCGGAACCAGAGAGGTCTCTTTCAACCGGCAAGACGGTCGGTTTCAAACAGCTCTACGACTCCCGCTCAAGACTCATACGGGCCACAATCCGAAAATGAGCCTAGAGACCCCCACCATTCGCACATACCGTTACAGCGATCTATGTCGCACCGCCCTTTTGGAGACCCCACTCCAATCTTTCAAGGCCAGTTTAACCCGGCGGATTATATACAGGAACCAGTGGGTTTTAACCCATTGGGGCCGGAGGACCATTTTTCTGGAGGAAACGATATGGATGAGGAAGAAGACCCCGAAGAGCCCGCATCAGGAACTCCCAACCACCCAATCGAGGTCTCGGATAGTTCCATTTATCACGGGCCACCCTATAATGGTCCAGATAGCTTCCAGGCTATCTTTACTCGGCACGAATGGTATTTTACACCTTCTCACCATTCGTCGCCGCATGAGCAGCCGCAGCCTCACTATTCTCCGCCGCATGAGCAGCAGCAGCAGCATCATCAAGATTCCTCTGGGAATCACCAGTATGAGGCAGTTACGCCACCGCCTCCACCGCCACCAGTTCAGCCGGCGCCTCCACAGCCGCAAAGACATAGGAGATCCGGAGCCCGGATGTCCACACGAAGAGAAGAGTTTCACTTTAACTCTCCTCTACAATCAAGTGGCAGAAATTATCAGCCGCTTCCAGAAGTTCCACAGATGGGTGGACCATCAAACCCCTACGCGCAGCAACCGCCACCAATGGGTTTCGATAATCAGATACCAGCATACACGGGTCCTGCGATGTACAACCCGTTTGAGCCACCGACTCACCCTAACCTCGGATACGCTGAAGCCGACCCTTATTTGGTAGCAGCTAATTACAACGCCCTTAACCAGGAGGGACCGTATGGAGGTCCTTAGGGAGTAGGCTACCCAGCACAGGGATACCAGATGCCTACACAACCCCCGTACTACCAACAACCCCCGCCGTCTCTGCAAATGTCGCCACCACTGCATCAGGAAATCCTACAAAGTATTAGGGAGGTGCGGCATGAGGCACGGGAAGACCGAAGGCGTAACCAGGGGATGTTCAAGACCTTGACAAACTTAATCAAGGGAAAGAGCAAGAAGGATCAGTAAATCCTTTATGTATGTATGTCTACTTTAAAATTAAGTCCCTGCGTGGACATTTATGTGTGTATGTAGTCCCTGCGTGGACATTTATCTTTGTACCTAGTCCCTGCGTGGACATCTATTTAAGTAATCAGTCCCTGCGAGGACTTGTGTTTTAAATTTAACCCCTGCGCGGGTAAGTACTTGTTTGACACCTACGTGGGAAATTGTTTGTGTGAAAAGACCCGTTTAGGGCAATATGTAACCTACAGGTAATTAATGGAATGTTTGTTTTATAAATTTCATGTTTGCCATTATGTGCATATATAAATTATAAATGAAATAAATAAATTAAAATCATTCCTTTTAAATTAATCTGCCTATGAAATTTATTTAATTAAGGATCTTAAAGTGTGAAACCTAGCCACGTGTCAAATATAAGACCGGGCCAAAATGGTAAGACCTGTTTAAAAGATTCAATTCCCTGTTAACATCTTAAAACATGTTAACGCTCCTGGCAGAAGTGATTCGTTAAAATCACATACGTCATGTTATAAAGGAATTCTTTAGAAGATTCCTAACCCAGTTTAATGATCTCTAAATCCTGGGTACATCATCAATTAAGATGATCACATTTTACCATACGTGGTAATAAAATGCCTACGGGCCCTGTTCATTTCCATATGAGCCAAAAGACAATGGCAGCTTTGACTCCCTGTCTAATAAAGGTAATGAACTAGGTTCAAACCTTAAAAGTTTTGATTCTCTGAAGTCATAGCTTAAAATTTAAATTGTCCATGTGACCAAGCCTTATGTGCTAATATATATTGTTATTGTTTATGTTTAGGATAAATTTTAATTAAAATCCTAAATTAATACGATTAATAAGTTAACCAAATATGGTCTCTGTTTACCATGGTTAACGAATTACCCTAAGGGGTAATTCCATAATAAACTCCCAAATAAATTATTGTCCTTGTTTTCTGCAACAGTTCAATACAAATGGCTAACTCTAATGAAGTTAATAGCCATCCTGTGGAGCCGAATGAGAACGCCCAGATTACATTAACGGGTGCCGAGTTAAAAGCAATAATAGACGGTGCTGTTACTCAAGCTTTGGATAGACAGTATGAAGAATACAGTAGTACCCGAAGTAGGACTCACTCTGTATCCCATTCAAAGCCAAGGACACATTCAGAGGCTCATAACAAGCCTCCTCCCAAAAAGGATGTGCCAAAGAAAAACGGTGATGATCGCCAGTCCACCAACCACCAAAGTAATCCATCTCAGCAGTTGGTACTGCATCAGGGACACCGTAACAAGGGTTGCACATATAAGTACTTTGTGTCTTGCAAACCCAGGGATTTTACGGGAGAGAAAGGAGCCGTAGACTGCATGACGTGGCTAGATGAAATGGACACGGTCGTGGACATCAGCGGATGCGCTGAAGGTGATGTGGTTAAATTTGTCTCACAGTCCTTCAAGGGTGAGGCGTTAGCTTGGTGGAGATCTCTGATGGAGGCCTCCGGAAAGATCCCGTTGTATAGCATGACGTGGGATCAATTCATCGCCTTGATCAAGGAAAATTTCTGCCCTCAATATGAGGTGGAAAAGATAGAATATGACTTCCTATCACTGGTAATGAAGAACCTCGATTGCCAAGCTTATCTGACGAGCTTCAATACACTATCCCGGTTGGTACCTTATCTGGTAACCCCGGAGCCAAAAAGAATTGCTCGCTTTATTGGTGGTTTGGAACCCGAGATCAAGTCCAGTGTAAAGGCTTCTCGGCCAGTTACCTTCAGGTCTGTAACTGACCTTTCCTTATCTCTCACTCTGGATGCGGTCCGGCAGAGATCGCAGAGGAATAAGGCGGCCGAGAAGAGGAAGCATGAAGATGATGGTTCGCGTAGGTCGAACAAGAAACACCGAGGGAGCGGTGATCACAAGAAGGGATCAGATTCGAAGAAGGATGGGCATCGCTCTGGAGAGAAGCCCACATGCAAAACTTGCAAGAAACAGCACTTTGGAAAGTGCAGATTCGAATCAAACTCGAATAACGAGTCAAGGTCTTTTGCTTGCGGTTTATGCAAGTCCAAGGAACACAAAACCTTGGATTGCAAGAAGATGAAAGATGCAACGTGCTACCGTTGCAATGAAAAGGGCCACATAAAGACTAACTGCCCTAAGTACAACAAGAAGCCTGAGGAGGCTAAGAAGACTAACGCCAGAGTCTTCAGGATGGATGCGAAGGAAGCTGTGAAGGATGATAACGTCATAACAGGTACTTTCCTTGTAAACGATGTTTTTGCAAGAGTACTTTTTGATTCTGGCGCAGATAAGTCCTTCGTAGATCATAAATTTTGTAAATTGTTGAATTTACCGGTCAAAACCCTAAAAGTGAATTATGAGGTAGAGTTAGCAGATGGTACCATTGAAGCCGTCTCTACTGAGTTAGATGGATGTGCTATATCCATTAAGAACCATTCTTTTCCTCTATCTCTACTTCCCTTTAAGTTAGCCGGTTTTGACATAGTTCTGGGTATGGACTGGTTATCTCATAACCAGGCCCAAATCGTCTGTAACATGAAGCAAGTAGTGATAAAGACTCCGTCTGGTGAATCACTTACCATTCGGGGAGATACCCAGTACGGACTGCCTGAGCACGTGACTATGCTCAAGGCTTCAAAGTGTTTGAAAAAGGGATGCGTCATTTACATGGCACAGGTGATTATTGATGAGCCTAAACCGAAGTTAGAAGACATCCCTGTCATCTCAGAATACCCAGAAGTGTTTCCTGAAGATCTACCTGGCCTACCACCGGATAGACAAGTCGAATTCAGAATAGATATCATCCCCGGAGCTGCACCAGTTGCTAGAGCACCATACAGATTGGCACCCACCGAAATGAAGGAGTTGCGGATGCAGCTAGATGAATTGCTAGCTAAGGGTTTCATTCGACCCAGTTCATCTCCTTGGGGAGCACCAATCCTGTTTGTCAAGAAGAAGGATGGATCGATGCGTCTATGCATCGACTATCGCGAGCTTAATAAAGTCACGATCAAGAATAGATATCCATTGCCCAGGATCGACGATTTGTTCGATCAGCTTCAAGGGGCAAGTTACTTCTCAAAGATTGATCTGAGGTCAGGATACCATCAGTTGAAGGTTATGGATGAAGACGTTCACAAGACTGCATTCAGGACTCGCTACGGTCATTACGAGTTCCTAGTGATGCCTTTTGGGCTCACTAATGCACCAGCCGCGTTCATGGATCTCATGAATCGTGTCTGCAAGCCTTACTTAGATAAATTTGTTATCGTCTTCATTGATGACATCCTTATTTATTCTAAGAACCAAGCTGACCACGAGAAACACCTTCGTTGTATTCTCAAACTTCTATGTCAGGAGAAGCTCTACGCCAAATTCTCTAAGTGTGAATTTTGGCTACGAGAAGTCCAATTCCTTGGACATGTGGTCAGTGAGCGTGGTATCCAGGTGGATCCCGCTAAAGTGGAAGCTGTTATGAATTGGCAAGAGCCAAAGACACCTACGGAGATTCGTAGCTTCCTGGGATTGGCGGGTTACTACAGGCGTTTTATTGAAAAATTTTCAAGGATTGCTGCGCCCCTAACTTCCTTGACCAAGAAGAAAGTAAAATTCGTATGGGGCCCTAAGCAGCAAGAGTCCTTCGATGTTTTGAAACAAAGGTTGAGCAACGCTCCTGTGCTTACCTTACCGGAAGGCGCTGAAGAATTTGTAGTTTATTGTGATGCATCACACACTGGCATGGGGTGTGTGCTTATGCAGAAAGGCAAGGTGATTGCCTATGCATCACGACAGTTAAAGGTGCACGAAAAGAATTACACCACCCATGACTTGGAATTGGGTGCCGTTGTGTTCGCACTAAAACTGTGGAGGCATTATCTTAGTTCCCATTGCTTTTTGGAAACTTGACAAAAAAATGAGAGGTAAATCGACTATCCCTATCAGAAACAATTGATAAAGGAATGCCATGTAAAGAAACAATTTCATTTACATACAATTTAGATAATTGTTCCATACTAATTGTTTCCTTCATTGGTAGAAAATGAGCTGACTTAGTTAGCCTATCTACAATCACCCAGATTGTATCATTTCCTTTCTTTGTTTTGGGTAATTTAGTAACAAAATCCATTGTTATCAATTCCCATTTCCACACCGGCATTTCTAATTGTTGTAACAAACCTGAGGGTTTCTGGTGTTCAGCTTTGACTTGTGAACAAGTTAAACATTTAGAAACATAGGTTGCTATGTCTTTCTTCATTCCTATCCACCAGAAATTTATCCTTAAATCCTGGTACATTTTATCACTTCCTGGATGCATCGATATTTAGACTTATGGGCTTCTTCTAATATACGATGATGTAGATTTCCTAATTTAGGTATCCACATTCTCTTTTCATGGAATCTCCAAATTCCATCTGTTCCTTGTTTTAATTCCTTTAACATACCTTTTAATTTTTCAGAATCATCCTTGATTACTGATTCTTGTGTTTCTCTTATTTGTTCATTTAAATATACTTGTAAATTTAATTTAAGAGAACGTACCCTTCTTGGTTTTTCATGATATTTTCGGCTTAAAGCATCTGCCACTACATTTGCCTTTCCTTCATGATACTGGATATCACAATCATAGTCACTAAGCATCTCCATCCAGCGTCTTTGTCTCATATTCAACTCCTTTTGTTTGAAAATATACCTTAAACTCTTATGATCAGTGAATATGGTAAACTTACTACCATAAAGGTAATGTCTCCAAATCTTAAGAGCAAAAATTATAGCTCCTAATTCTAAATCATGGGTTGAATAATTCTCTTCATGATTCTTGAGTTGTCTAGATGCGTAAGCTATAACCTTTTGTCGTTGCATCAATACACATCCATAACCTAATTTAGAAGCATCACAGTAGACTACAAAGTCTTCAGTTCCTTCTGGTAATGCTAATATGGGTGTATGAGTTAATCTTTGCTTAAGAATTCTAAATGCTTCTTCTTGTTTTAATCCCCATTCAAACTTAACAGATTTACAGGTTAACTTAGTTAAGGGAATGGCTATTCTAGAAAAATCTTGAATAAATCTTCTATAATAACCGGCTAATCCTAAGAAACTTCTAACATCGGTTGGTGACTTAGGGGTTTTCCATTTAGTAATTGCCTTGATTTTTGTTGGATTTACATGAATTCCTTCATGGTTAACTAAATGTCCAAGGAATTGTACCTGTTCTAACCAAAACTCGCACTTAGAGAATTTAGCGTAAAGCTTTTCCTTTCTTAATAGACTTAAAAGTGCGTGCAAATGCTTTGCATGATCTTCTTTACTCTTAGAGTAAATTAGAATATCATCTATGAAAACAATTATGAATTTATCCAAATATGGCTTACATATTCGGTTCATCATGTCCATAAATATAGCTGGGGCATTGGTTAAACCAAATGGCATGACAGTAAATTCATAATGGCCATACCTTGTTCTAAATGCAGTTTTAGGAATGTCCTCTTCCTGCACCTTTAATCGATGATATCCTGACCTTAAATCGATTTTTGAGAAAAATCGAGCTCCTTGTAGTTGATCAAACAGATCATCGATTCTCGGTAATGGGTACCGATTCTTAATCGTGACCTTGTTCAATTCACGGTAATCAATGCACATACGCATTGATCCGTCTTTCTTTTTAACAAACAATATCGGTGCTCCCCATGGCGACGAACTTGGCTGTATAAATCCTTTCTCTAACAATTCGTCTAATTGTTTCTTCAGTTCTTGCATTTCTGCAGGTGCCAAACGATAAGGTGCTTTGGAAATTGGTGATATTCCTGGTATCAGGTGAATTCTGAATTCAACTTCTCTGTCTGGAGGTAGTCCTGGCAATTCTTCTGGAAATGCATCTGAAAACTGAGATACTACTCGAATATCTTTTAGTTCTTTTCCTTTAGTGTTAGTGATTATAGAAATCAAATACACTATAGAACCTTTTCTTATACAACTTGCAGTTTTCATTACAGATATGAATTTTGTGGATCTAGAGGGATTATCTCCTTTAATTGTGATCGTTTTACCTTTTGGTGAATTTACTTGAATTGACTTTTGATCACATAAAATATTGGCTTTATTGGCTATTAACCAATCCATTCCTAAAACAATATCAAATCCTGCCAGATTCTTGGGATATAGGTTTGCTATAAATTTCTGATTTAAAATTTATATTCTTGTTCCCTGCAAGATTTCAGAAATCCTAATGGTTTCTCCATTAGCTGTTTCTACTAAACATTCTTGTGGTAGTTTAGTTAATGACTGATTTAGAAATTTGCAAAATGATGTATTAATAAAACTTTGGTTTGCACCAGAGTCAAATAATACTTTAGCAAAGACATCATTAACTAAAAACGTACCAGCTATGACATCTGGAATCATCTTGGCTTCATCTGCAGTCAGAACAAATGCTCTAGCATTTTTAGTATTCTTGTTGTCTGCAGCTGGGGTCAATTTCGGACA
Organism: Helianthus tuberosus; assembly: GCA_030545235.1. NCBI lineage: Eukaryota > Viridiplantae > Streptophyta > Magnoliopsida > Asterales > Asteraceae > Helianthus > Helianthus tuberosus. Next base: position 88,040,279 of record CM060356.1, on the reverse strand, counting down.
GTTTGGCCTGATATGACCTTTTTCTCCACATTTGTAGCACAATCCATTACTGGATTTCTTCCTGCAATTTTCTTCCTTGTGTCCTGGCATCTTGCAATAATTACAGAGAGTGGAGCATTTTCCCGAATGCTTTTTCTTGCAAACCTTGCAAAAAGGTGCAGAGGTAGAACCCATATTCCTACGATTGTAATTTCTAGAACGAAATTCTTGTGTAAGTCTTTGGGTTAAGTTTCTCCTCTGATCTTCTTCTCTAGTACGGATTAACTCATTTGTCAAGGTATTGGCTAGTTCTACAGCTTCTTCTATGGTTTGAAGTCTAGCTGCCTTGACTACGTGTCTAATCTCTCCAATTAATCCCCAAATATAACGGGAGATTAACACTGGTTCTGGTGAAGCAAGAGTTGGCACTATCCTAGCATATTCAAAGAATATTTTAGTGTATCCCTTACTATCCACACCAGTCATCCTAAGGTTTAGGAATTTGTTTGCTATCTGTTCTTTTTCATTGGGTGGGCATAATTTCCTTTCTACTTTGTTCTTAAATTCTTCCCATTCCATATTATTGGTTTGATCACTTCCTCTTGTCTGGAGGATAGTGTTCCACCATTCTAATGCTGCATTCTTAAACAGATTAGAAGCAAACAATATTTTATCTTCTTCAGCACACTTACTTATTCTTAAGACTGCCTCAGTCTTTTCTATCCAGTGTAAAGTTGCAATGGCCCCTTCGTTACCCGAGAATTCCATTGGTTTACAAGACCAAAATTCTTTATAAGAACAACCATAAGGCATGGTTCTTCTTCTTTTGGGAATAGGCATTTGAAGTATAGGTCCATTGTTTACACGGTTTTCTGGTTCAACGGGTCGCTTATTGCTATGCTTACTTTTATTATCAGCATCCTTAACAGTTTGAAGAATAAATGGCATTGCATCTATAATTCCATGTGCCACTATGTGTTGGATAGCACTATTATCCACTTGGTTTCCATTTTTATTGATGCTCGGATTTTCATTAACCACGTTAATGTTACTCTGGTTATCGTTATTCAGATTTCCTTGATTTCCTTCATCGGCCATCTGAATTTTAAACATTTATCCCATATTAATATCACAAGATAATAAGTAATATAGTTGCTCACATGACACACAATCTAGCCAAAAACGTAGATCATTGCTACTTGTACTCTATTTTCATATACTATGTATCTATTACACACTAGTACTGAAATAAAGATTACAATACCAACAGAAAGAAAATTACACTAATAGTACTATGCATCCATACACACATATTTTATTTTATTTTTATTTTATTATCATTATTACTACTACTACTACCGTTTCCTCCATTCTCACATTCACGGATATGGATTTATCCAAAAATCCATATTGCGCTCATCGTATTTCCATACGAGACGCTCCCCCACCTGACGCATTCTCTCACTGCTTTCTAAAATTTCCTCCCCAAAAGTCCTAAGTTCTTGAACGTTTTCTGCACTCATTGGGGGTGCAGGTTCTCGGACTGGGTTTGGAATCTGGGGTGCGGTTTCCTGATATGGGGGTGAAAGTTCCTGAAATTGGTAAGGATCCTCTAAGATCTCCTTAATATAGTCATTTTGGTAATAGGGATCTAAAGGGTCCATACCTGAGTAAGCTTCTATATTATGTATGGGTGGATATTCCTGGATATGGTAACGTTGCACAAAGTCTCTATTATCATCCCACCAAGGGTCGTAATTCGGGTCTAGGGGGTTTGGTGCAGGTACCATAGGGATTTCTTCTGGGTTAAAGTCGTGCATCTCCACTTGGTTTTCCGGGTTTTCTATCTCCATGGGTTGTTCTGGGTTTTGTGGTTGTGGGGCTACTAGTTGTTCCAGACTTGGGTCAGCAGCAGTTGTAGCTAAGATATGGAAATTAGCTAGGCTTCTATTAAGCATGTCCTGCGTATGGGCATCTGCCTCTCGCTTAATAGCTGCTAAAGCCCTTTGCTATTGCAATTTTCGCATTCTCTTCCTACGAGCAAAAGCTTCTTTACTGAACCATCCTCGTTTCTTATTAGGAAATGGTTCTTCAGATTGAGCTCTAAAGGCAAGTATTCCCTCCTCCTGATCAGCAGAATACCCCGAAAGGGCAGGCTGTGATGATGTACCTTCACTCCTAGGTGAATCAGATAACTGACGATTCACGTCTGATGGTCCTTGATCACTCATACTGAAAACTAACAGATAGTCAAATAACACATAACAAATAATTACAGTTATGCACATATTTTCTTTATTTCCTAACACAAAATTTAGACTTAAGTGTCAGCAGAACACTTCTTTGGCTCAGACCAGTGGCTAGGCTCTGATACCACCTTCTGTCGCAACCCCCGATCCCTTATCTGTCCCGGGAATGGGCGGACGCGAACTCAGTAGTGGTGGTATCAGTTATTTAATTCTTGCAGCGGAATTTACATCAGGACCGTAGTTAGGAAATGTTTATAAGAGTAAAACCACCTCATTTAATATTAATAATCACATGGGTAAAACCCAAGTTTCTTATTACAATACATTTATAGGGACAAACCCTATTTTATTGAATTTAAAACATCGTTTATTAGGCAACTTTTATAGCCACATTTTTTCCAAGCCTTCAGTGCTCTCCAGCTGGCTTTTTATTAATTGGCTGTCACATTGGGTTACCTGAAACGTGTTTTAAAAACATTTGTCAGTCGGAAATACTGGTAAGTGAATCCCAGTTTAATCAAGTTTAAATAAAAAGTCACAGTGAACAGTATTGAGAGCGATCACATTGTTTATGTCTACACAATTACTCCATTTGGTACTATCAATCCACTGACTTGTGGGTCATATTACACATTGGCTAACTCATTGTCCAATTGTAACGTACTGTTAAGCTTGACTTACTACTCACAGTGTAGTACATTTTGTATACAAAACCCCAACATACCGACAGTAATTGAAGAACTACAAAGACTCAATCACTGCTAAATTTCATAGTAAAACATTGAAGGTTTGGTAAAACATTACCAAAAATGTTAACAAAAAGAGGATAAACTCACATTGCTATCTTAGGCTTCTCGTAAGGGTTTCCTGGATAAAATCTATAATTTATACAAATGTACATTGGTTAGTATCATAACCCTTTGAAATTATTAATGATACCCTCCCCGAGACGGCATTCCAATAACTACGTCGGGCAGAACCACGACAGTTATTACGGAACCCTAAATCAATCGGGTAGCGTAACTATTACGAAACTGGGGTTATAATACTTACAACGGAGCAGAACCTCGCTAATTTAGGGGTATAATACCCGACTATAATGCCTCAAATTCAGAAATTATGATTTGAGAATTGAGAATGAGCGACGGAAAATGAAAACTGATGCGTTCTATTTATAGTTGCAAAACCCGACTCTCACGCGGCCCGCGTCAACCCTGGTCAACATGTAGCTTGTCGCGGTCACCAAGTAGACCCGCCACGATGTCGACACGTGTCAGCACCGGATGTCTCCGCGTTTAATGATCTCTCGCAGCCCGCGTCAAAGTAAGCTTAAGCTTACGCGGCCCGCTTGAACTTAAGAAATCAGCGGAGTCTGTTCCAGTCTTGATACCGCCCGCGTGAGATGTTGGGGTGGGTCTACGCGGCCCGCCTTAACTCTATTTTCTTTATTTTTAATTTATTTTATATGTTATTGTCACACCCGCTCGTAGCGGAAACGCAAGGTGTGATCTGTCTGATTTTCATTGCATAAATATCGATGTATATGAACAAACTATATGAATAAAACGTACTCCATTGCCATTACATAGTGTTTCAAAAGATTACAACATAAGTTTAGTGTGTCGGTTACAAACCATTAACATAAAAGTAAAGTGTTATTGTTTCATACATTAACATGAAATAAACTACTAAGGTTTAAACCGTCATATTTCCGCAAAGAGGCGGAATATAATAGTTAAACCCTCCAAAAGATGGCATGGAGTTCCGGTACTTGTTATCTTGACTGGGAAATCCGACATGGTCCTTTAATTCCCTGAAATACATGTTAAGTTTGGAAAACATCAACAAAAGTTGGTGAATTCATGCAGTTTAGTTGTAAACGATGTATGAAAAACGTGAGTTGTAGTATGTAAAGCGTCAATGAAATCGTTGATCATTAATGTTTTGCAAGGACATTAATATGTGTGTCGAAATAGGAAGCAATCCAACCCTAGACGATTTTATGCCGATTCCTATCGACTGGGACACAAACGCACTCTTCTGTATGGGTCCACGACCAAGAGTGGGGCTCGCCAAAACCCATTAGATCTAAGCCTTTGTTCCTTGGTCCAAACTGGATTAATGGTGCTTATAGTATGGCCCTAATTCGCACATGATCTATGGTGTTTCATTACCTAACTTTAACATACTCTGAACATGTATCCTCCCCGATAGTTGTAAAGTTTGTAAAACATTTAAATGAATAGGGGAACATGAACTCACTGTATAGCGTCCTGAAAGTAGATGAAAATAAGATCTTACGTGCGGTCGTCCTGAATAGCGTGGCGACCTACAAACGTTCTTATTTTTGTTAGACACTTCGGTCTTTGAAAAGAACTTGAGTACAAGTCTTGTGTCTTGAGTATATGTAAGACTTGTATGTCTTTACTGTTCGTTAACTGTGTATTCGATGTATGAGTTGTTCAAATGTTCGTTAACTGTGTATTCGATGTATGAGTTGTATAGTCGGATTCCGTTCGCTGAATCTCGTGTCTTGTATATACCACTTGTATAGTTGTGTTTCCATTGATAGTATCATGGGCCAAGCCCATGTTTTCATGTTATTGGGCTTAAATAGTGCTGGACCTTAAATAGTGTTGGGCCTCAATAGTGTTGGGCCTCAATAGTGTTGGGCCTCAAATAGTGTTGGGCCTCAATAGTGTTGGGCCCCAATAGTGTTGGGCCTCAATAGTGTTGGGCCTCAAATAGTGTTGGGCTTGAATAGTGTTGGGCTTGAATAGTGTTGGGTTTTAATAGTGTTGGGCTTTAATAGTGTTGGGCTTTAATAGTGTTGGGCTTTAATAGTGTTGGGCTTTGGCCCATATGTTTAGTATTTGGGCTTAGCCCATTAATTTATGTTAAGCCCATTAAGAAAAATAAACCCATTTATAAAACAATAGCCCATTACTCAAACTAGCCCATTTGTTTATAAAAGTAGCCCATTAAGTATAATAAGCCCATTTGTAGAAAATAGCCCACTAATACATGTAAGCCTTTCATTTTTATAAAAACCCTTTTTATAAAAATTTACTAAGTATAGATGTTAGTAATAAAAACATACTAGTTTTTATAAGTTTCTAACCATCCGAAATTTGTTATCGATAGTATATTTATATTTCGTGTCGAAAGATCGTCTAACGTCGTAGTAACTCCCCGGATTGGTGACTCGTTTAAGGATCCGTCCGTTGTCCGTTTTGACCATAATTGGTGTCCGATTATTAGAATCGTCCGTAACTCGTTTTAAGGCGTAATTATGTGAAGTCTCGTAGGACTTTTGTTATAACGTGTTTTGAGTTTAAAGTTGACATGAGATTCAAGTTCCTATCATGATATATATAACTAATACACCAAGTAATATATCACTCAAAAATTGTTTAAAGTAACCAAATATATATTTTCTAAAAAAAATATATATTTTCCTTGTCTTTTATTTTATAAACCCTTCTTTAATATCCTTTATAAATCTTGTATAGATTTACCCAAAAATGTTGTTATTTTATAAAATAAAGTTTTTATAAAAATTGGCCATATAACCTTGGCATTTTTATCTTAACCATGTTTCATTAAACATATCATTTTCTTTACTAAATCAACAACAATTTATTCATCATCTTAACTAAACATTATAAGACTTTTATAACATCAAATCATCAAGATGATAAGCAAATCATGTAGGGTTTTAAACATGATCCTTTCATATGTTAACTAGTTCAAAAACCAAGTTAAATTCTAGTTTAACAACTTTTATAAAAATCTTTAATTGTATGTTACAATTTATAATCTTGTGAAAGTATTGTTTTTACATAACAACCCTAAATACTTTCACAAGATTAATAGTTATGATCATCCATATAACCCTTTATGTTAAAAACCATTTAACATAAACATGTATGATTATTAGATCATACCTTTAAAACACCTTCTAACAATTTATTTATATTCTAATCATCATAACAACATCAAATATGCATATCACAAGTCTTAAATCACAATATAAACAAACATAATTATATGATGATTTTTATCTTTGCTTCTTTGTATTTTTCTTGTTCATTATGTATGATTATATATGGTTATTATTAATTATAATAACAATCATAAACATAATATGTATAAAAAAAATAGAAGCTTACTTCTAGCACTAGGCTAGGGATGATCTTTAGAGATTATTAAGAATAAGTAAGATGATGATCTTAATGTTAGAACACTTTGGTATGGATGAAAAACCCTTCCTTTTGCTTCCAAAAGCCTTAGATCACCCTATGTTCCAAAGAAATCCATCTTGGTTATGAAGAAGATGATAAAAAGAAATGGGTTTATGGAGGTGTTCTTGATGGAAGATGAAGATGATTAGAGAGCTTTTCTTATGTGTGTGTAAGAAATGGTGTAAATGTGTGGTAACTTAGTGAATAAGTGTTGTAATAAGTCTTCATTCTAATCCACTAGTAAGTAACATAATATCTAGATATTTAGCAACATAAACAAGGGGTGTGGGACCCCTTGTTCACGGCATCAACATGGGGGGGGGGGGGGTCTTATGTTGTAAAAATAACTTAGTAAATATTAATGTTTCAAATGAAGTATAAGTTGTAAACATTTAGATGTTTAGGTTTTGCAATTTTTCCGAGATGATTCGCGACTTGAAATGATCATAAACTAGTTTTTACAGGACCAAAAATAAAAGTCACTAGTTCGCTACAAGTGCCAAAATGTAGTTCGGATAATTGTTTAGTGCTCGTTTCACTAGTAAATAGTCGAAACGTTCGCTTATGGAAGTTGTAGGGCAAATTTCCGTTATGCGTGAAATTGATATTCCATAAGTATGTTTATATGAAATTGGTGCCTAAACATCAATTTTTGTATCTTGTATTAAAAATACAATTGCTGAATTTTGCGGACAATTCATGAGATGGTCATTTTTAGCGCGTTTCGGACAGTTTTTAGTGCTATCGGGCATTGGTAAATTATTGATCGAACTCTTGTATTCCCATATAGGGTTTAATATATAATTGATGTTGGACTCTCATCCGAGTTCTAAAGATGTCATTTTAGATGTTTTCTGCGGATCCGGAGTTTTCGTCAGCGCTCTAGTTCACTAGGCACTACTCTAGTTGTTTCGGTGAATTGTTTGCACTATTTCAAATGTACCCAATAAAAGTGAATCATGTGTAATAATAACGAATATTCCATGAGTTTTTCTAAGATGTATAACATGTAATCATGCAGTCCGAATATTCAGAATACATACTTGTATAATGTAAATCATCGTTTTAAATGTAGTAATTTACCCGAAAGTGGCAGTTGTCACATTCTCCCCCCTGTTATTGGGAATTTCGTCCCGAAATTCAAGATGAGTCATCCTTTGCAGGATTGTTCTCAAACAGGTGAGAGTATTTGGCTTTGATTTAATGTTCTCGTTCCCAAGTATACTCGGGTCCGTGTCGAGAGTTCCAAAGTACATGTTAATAATTTTATACGACTCCTCCATGTTTTCTAGACTTTACAGTCCATGACTTCAACAGGTTCTTTAGTGAATTGGAGTTTGTCGTCAATGTGAATAGAATGATAACGGTTGCTTGTATTGGACTCTATTTAAGATTCGACACATGAAACGTGTCGTGCACACTGTTAAGTTCATCTGGTAACTTCAACTTGTAGGCAACAGTGCCAATCCTTTCTAAGATTTCAAATGGTCCAATGTAACGCGGGTTAAGCTTTCCACGTTTACCGAACCTCGCTACGCCTTTCCAGGGCGAGACTTTCACAAGACTTTGTCTCCAACCTCGAAAGATAATGGTTCTCGTCTTTTATCTGCGTAGCACTTTTGTCGATCGCGAGCCGTCTTGATACGGTCTCGGGTCTGAAAAATTTTATCCGTAGTCTTTTGGACTAGTTTCGGACCAATTAATTAACTATCGCCTGTTTCCGCCCAACATAGCGGAGAGCGACACTTTCGACCATAAAGAGCTTCAAACGGTGCAGCTTGTATACTAGTATTGTAGCTGTTATTGTAGGAAAACTCAACTAAAGGTAGATGAGTATCCCAATTGCCGCCTAAATCCATAACACATGCGCGAAACATATATTCGAGTGTTTGGATTGTCCGTTCGCTCTGGCCGTCAGTTTATGGATGAAAGGCCGTACTTGGATTCAAATGAGATCCAAAGGCCTGTTGAAATAATTTCCATATTCTAGAAATAAAACGATCGTCTCGGTCTGAAATGATTGAAATAGGCACTCCATGACGAGCCACTATTTCTTTGAGATAGAGTTCTGCTAGTTTCTCAGTATTATCCTTCTCCCGAATCGGTAAGAAGTGGGCGGACTTTGTCAATCTATCGACGATTACCCATATCATGTCATGACCTTTCGAGGTCCTGGGTAACTTCGTAATGAAGTCCATAGATATTTGTTCCCATTTCCAAGCGGGAATCTCGGGTTGTTGTAATAACCCAGATGGTTTCTGATACTCTGCCTTGACCTTCGCGCAGGTCAAGCATTTTCCAACATAGCTAGCAATATCCTTTTTGAGGTTAGGCCACCAATAGTACACTTTTAAGTCGTGGTACATCTTATCTGATCCAGGATGGATCGAGTACTTTGACCTATGTGCTTCCTCAAACATGAGATCTCGGAGACCTCCAAAGAATGGAACCCAAACTCTACCCGCAAGGTACAAAGTTCCATCCTCCTTTGGTACTAACTGTTTTTCCATGCCTCGAAGTGATTCTTCTAGAATATGTTCTTCCTTGAGCGCTTCTTGTTGTGCATTTCGAATTCGTGCGGTAAGATCTGTATGAATCGTCATCTCTAGTGCTCGCACTCTTAGTGTTTTAACTCGTTCCTTGCGGCTCAAGGCGTCTGCTACAACGTTCGCCTTGCCCGGATGGTACTTGATTTCACAATCATAGTCGTTTAGTAATTCAACCCAACGTCGCTGACGCATATTTAATTCTTTTTGGTTGAATATGTGTTGTAGACTCCTATGATCTGTGAAAATAGTGCACTGTGTACCATATAAGTAATGCCGCCAAATTTTCAAAGCAAATACCACCGCGCCTAACTCTAGGTCGTGAGTGGTATAGTTCTTCTCGTGAACTTTCAGTTGGCGGGACGCGTACGCGATAACCTTTTTACGTTGCATGAGTACACAACCCAAACCTTGATGCGAAGCATCACAGTATACCACAAAGTCATCGGTACCGTCGGGTAATGATAGGACTGGTGCAATGCACAACTTGTCTTTAAGATGTTGAAATGTTGCTTCTTGTTTCTCTCCCCAATCGAATTTCCTGTCTTTCTGTGTAAGAGAAGTTAGCGGTTGAGCAATCTTTGAGAAATTCTCAATGAATCTCCGGTAACATCCTGCTAAGCCCAAAAATTGTCGCACTTCAGTAGGAGTCTTGGGCGCTTCCCAATTCTTAATCGATTCAATCTTCGACGGGTCTACTTAAATCCCTTTCTCGTTCACTATATGCCCGAGAAATTGTACTTCACGAATCCAAAACTCACATTTGGAAAACTTCGCGTATAAATTCTCCTTTTTGAGTAATTCTAAGATGGTTCTCAAATGTTGTTCATGATCGGCTGCCGATCGTGAGTATATCAAAATGTCGTCAATGAACACTATGACGAATTTGTCGAGATAAGGCTTGCACACGCGGTTCATTAAATCCATGAAGACCGCCGGTGCGTTAGTTAAACCAAAAGGCATAACGAGAAACTCGTAATGACCGTAACGAGTCCGAAAAGCCGTTTTCGGTACGCTTTCTTCTTGAATCCGTAACTGATGATACCCCGATCGTAAGTCTACCTTTGAGTAAAAACTCGACCCTTGAAGTTGATCGAATAAGTCGTCAATCCTCGGTAGTGGATACCGATTCTTGATGGTGAGTTTATTCAACTCTCTGTAATCGATACACATTCTGAATGTCCCGTCCTTCTTTTTCACAAAAAGAACTGGAGCTCCCCAAGGCGAGAAACTCGGTCTGATGAATCCCTTATCCAACAACTCTTGAAGTTGTGTGGACAATTCCTGCATTTCAGAAGGTGCTAATCGATATGGAGATTTAGCTACGGGTGCGGCTCCTGGTACCAAGTCGATGTGAAATTCGACTTGTCGATAAGGCGGTAGTCCTGGCAAGTCTTCAGGAAAGACTTCAGGAAATTCTTTTACTACCGGAATATCGGTCAACTTCGGCCCATCGGCCTTCTTGTCTACAACATGCGCTAGAAAGGCAATATAACCTTTCCGTAAGTATTTCTGTGCTTTCATGCAATTGATGATCCGCAATGGGGTGTCACGCTTCTCTCCATGTACAACAAGTGTCTCTTCGTTCGGTAGTGGTAGGCGAATGATCTTCTCGTGGCAAACGACTTCGGCTCGATTGTTGGATAGCCAATCCATGCCAACCACTACGTCGAAACTACCCAATTCAACGGGTAAGAGATCGATATTGAATTTCAGCTCTAGACTCGACTAGTTTACTTTTTGCCAATTCTATAGAATGAGGAGACGTCTAGCTTGCTTGACTCTAGGCCAAGTACATTTTAAATTCTGTGTGGCGAGGACTTCACTGTATAGTTTTAGGAACCCTATGTTTAAATGTAGGATAACCCAATCCATATGTTTAGATGTAGGATAACCCGATCCATATGTTTAGTTGTTGGATAACCCAACCATATGTTTAGATGTAGGATAACCCAATCCCTAATTGTAGCTAGGACAATCCCGTCCCTAGCCATGAAACTCATGTATGTGAAATGTTAAGATGAAGCTAAAATTGCCAATTGTATAAAATAACATGGATGTGAAATGTTGACGAATAGGATACGTAACGGTGACCCTTTATGATTTGACAAGAGTCAGCTAATTTCCCATTAGCTAAGTTGATATAGTAATGTGTGTCCAACATGACTCTAATTCGAGTATATGCTTAACATTTAAAGACAATAGCTAAGCTCGGTGTTGGTATTAATAAAATTGATACATAATGATCGTAGAGTGTACGTACTCATGACTTCATTTCTCTCATGGCGAGAGTTATTGTTTAAGTGATCGAGGTAGGGAGGGATGATGCGGTTATGCTTCGGATCTCCGAGGCTAAACCTAAAATATATCACTCAGTGTGTTTGAATTCGGGTGTTTCCCAGTATGGAACAACCTTGAGAGACCGTGAAAGCATCAAGTGTAACCATCAACATTGGCTCTAGTTATGATCGAGTTCTTTTATAAAATTATATGAAAATAGATATGAAAATCAGATGATATAAAAGAATGATGTATGGTTAAATAAATAATCACTAGAAATGTAGTGTATAAATATATCATGTCTTGAAATAGAATATTATGTCTTGTGTAGAGGATGTCGCGTCTTGTGCAAAAATGTCATGTCTTGTCTTTGTCGAAGAGATTTGAATAACACCACGATATGCAATATAACATAAGCACTTATATATAGGAAGTACCAGCGGCGTATCCACCATGCTTTTATCATATTACACACGTCTCATCACTTATAAATAACCACCAAAAATGTCTTGTGCATACCAACGTCAAATGACATGTATAACAATGTCTTGCGTAACAATGTCATGTATAAATCATGTCTTGTGTAAAAGCAATAGTTTTCAACACATAACTTTTAACTTAAACAATTGATTCTTTTGGCGCCATGTTCTTTTTAATACACACAATTAAAAGAATCTAGACATTTATTTGAATAAATAAAGTCTATCATGTGTCCAAGAATGAAGAATGCAATCAATCGGTCATGGAAACCTCAAGACCGCATTGTTCATACATGTTTGAATGTGGATAACCAAAAACCAAAAGGTGTAATACCTCTTGCATGTATTGGTCATATGTCTAAATGGAAAAAGAAAAATAATTCGTTCAGGAGGGGAAACCAACCCGTGGCCTCCGTCCCTATAATATGGGTTCCCTACTCTATGACCTCAATCGTCCGAAGTAGAGAAAATCCTTTGTCTTATTTGTCCATGTGACCATTATGGTAATAGTGCTTGAGTTTTACGAGCTCTAGCAAGATGATTAGAATCTAAAAAAAAATGTCGAATAGAATGCAATGAAGGAATTGCAGCATGGCTCATGCCATACCTTTCCTTGGGAAAAGACAATGTCAAACAACGGAATTTATTGTATCACTTCCAATGAATATGATAAGGTAGGGTAAGGTAAAGTAGGGTAAAGTGTCATAGACACCATGGAACCAACCCATGTTCAAGAATTTCGAGAATGTTGAGGAAAATCCTCCATGAGTAGCTAACAAGTTTTATTCGTTTAAATGACTAGTCTCAACTGAAACGTGATATAGATCGAATGTTAGGTGTGAACAAATACTTGTCGTCTTCCTGTATTGTATTGTATTGTATGGTATGGTATGGTATGGTATGATATTGTATTGTATTGTATTGTATTGTATTGTATTGTATTGTATTGTATTGTATTGTATTGTATTGTATTGTATTGTATTGTATTGTATTGTATTGTATTGTATTGTATTGTAGGGTGTTATACTAACCACCACAGTTCGTGTTCTAATAGATAAGAAACATTGAATCTCAAATAATAATTTAAGAATTTGAACGAATAGTGATCATTAGCTTGGCCCGCAGAGTCCACCAGAATTCCCATGCACTACAAGTTGTTATTACGTTGGCCACCGTAATAATAAATTGCCTTGCATGGTCACCCTAGCATTCTCTCGTACGAAGCTGCCGATCAATAAGAGAGGAAACGTTATTGTCAATATACCTTCAACATAGGAGGGACCTTCGTGATAACTCACGTGTCAACGTTCGTTGTCATTACTCGCATAACGGTACGGCGTTAGGTGAAATAGAAATGAAAAGAATCTGTAATAATAACAACCAAAGGGGCACCTTCAAAATGAATACTTCATCTTCCTTGTAAGGACAAGAGTATATCCACCTTGATTAGTATGAGTCACATGGATCTCGTCCCACTAACGGAGTTGTTGTCCAAGGTTACCACCTTCGCCTCATCGTTATTATCATGGTCAGGCATCTCAGCATTCGCGAGAAAGCCACCATATTTTACGGAATTAAGTTTAAGATTTCACTTAGGAATCATGTTCGCCATAAGCTCCGCAATAGACATGAGGTCGATATTTTCACCGTGTAAGTAAAGAATAATAATAGAGTTTGAAGTCGAAGGTATTTTGTTCTTGGCAAAATATTTCATGTAACATATATATGAACCACCTATATATATAATCATGTAAATCCTATCAATCAAGGATTTCTATCTTGTATAAGCTGAACCAGTAAACTGTTTATAATGCATAAACTGATAATGTAATGTATTGTAGGCACATAGTCTATTAATGTATTGTGTCTGTTTCTCATAGACTTCACCCATGGAAATGTCCTTGCTTGCTTTGTATGAGATGAATTCTTGTTGAAAATGGACCATGAAAATGTTTATGCAAATGAAAACATGTATTTGTGTTTAGATGGTTTTCATGAGAGATCCCTAGTGATTGTAGACTTAGACTCAATAAAGAATCCTGGTTCACTACAATCGATGCTCTGATACCAAACTGTCACACCCGCTCGTAGCGGAAACGCAAGGTGTGATCTGTCTGATTTTCATTGCATAAATATCGATGTACATGAACAAACTATATGAATAAAACGTACTCCATTGCCATTACATAGTGTTTCAAAAGATTACAACATAAGTTTAGTGTGTCGGTTACAAACCATTAACATAAAAGTAAAGTGTTATTGTTTCATACATTAACATGAAATAAACTACTAAGGTTTAAACCGTCATATTTCCGCAAAGAGGCGGAATATAATAGTTAAACCCTCCAAAAGATGGCATGGAGTTCCGGTACTTGTTATCTTGACTGGGAAATCCGACATGGTCCTTTAATTCCCTGAAATACATGTTAAGTTTGGAAAACATCAACAAAAGTTGGTGAATTCATGCAGTTTAGTTGTAAACGATGTATGAAAAACGTGAGTTGTAGTATGTAAAGCGTCAATGAAATCGTTGATCATTAATGTTTTGCAAGGACATTAATATGTGTGTCGAAATAGGAAGCAATCCAACCCTAGACGATTTTATGCCGATTCCTATCGACTGGGACACAAACGCACTCTTCTGTATGGGTCCACGACCAAGAGTGGGGCTCGCCAAAACCCATTAGATCTAAGCCTTTGTTCCTTGGTCCAAACTGGATTAATGGTGCTTATAGTATGGCCCTAATTCGCACATGATCTATGGTGTTTCATTACCTAACTTTAACATACTCTGAACATGTATCCTCCCCGATAGTTGTAAAGTTTGTAAAACATTTAAATGAATAGGGGAACATGAACTCACTGTATAGCGTCCTGAAAGTAGATGAAAATAAGATCTTACGTGCGGTCGTCCTGAATAGCGTGGCGACCTACAAACGTTCTTATTTTTGTTAGACACTTCGGTCTTTGAAAAGAACTTGAGTACAAGTCTTGTGTCTTGAGTATATGTAAGACTTGTATGTCTTTACTGTTCGTTAACTGTGTATTCGATGTATGAGTTGTTCAAATGTTCGTTAACTGTGTATTCGATGTATGAGTTGTATAGTCGGATTCCGTTCGCTGAATCTCGTGTCTTGTATATACCACTTGTATAGTTGTGTTTCCATTGATAGTATCATGGGCCAAGCCCATGTTTTCATGTTATTGGGCTTAAATAGTGTTGGGCCTTAAATAGTGTTGGGCCTCAATAGTGTTGGGCCCCAAATAGTGTTGGGCCTCAATAGTGTTGGGCCCCAATAGTGTTGGGCCTCAATAGTGTTGGGCCTCAATAGTGTTGGGCCTCAAATAGTGTTGGGCTTGAATAGTGTTGGGCTTGAATAGTGTTGGGTTTTAATAGTGTTGGGCTTTAATAGTGTTGGGCTTTAATAGTGTTGGGCTTTAATAGTGTTGGGCTTTAATAGTGTTGGGCTTTGGCCCATATGTTTAGTATTTGGGCTTAGCCCATTAATTTATGTTAAGCCCATTAAGAAAAATAAGCCCATTTATAAAACAATAGCCCATTACTCAAACTAGCCCATTTGTTTATAAAAGTAGCCCATTAAGTATAATAAGCCCATTTGTAGAAAATAGCCCACTAATACATGTAAGCCTTTCATTTTTATAAAAACCCTTTTTATAAAAATTTACTAAGTATAGATGTTAGTAATAAAAACATACTAGTTTTTATAAGTTTCTAACCATCCGAAATTTGTTATCGATAGTATATTTATATTTCGTGTCGAAAGATCGTCTAACGTCGTAGTAACTCCCCGGATTGGTGACTCGTTTAAGGATTCGTCCGTTGTCCGTTTTGACCATAATTGGTGTCCGATTATTAGAATCGTCCGTAACTCGTTTTAAGGCGTAATTATGTGAAGTCTCGTAGGACTTTTGTTATAACGTGTTTTGAGTTTAAAGTTGACATGAGATTCAAGTTCCTATCATGATATATATAACTAATACACCAAGTAATATATCACTCAAAAATTGTTTAAAGTAACCAAATATATATTTTCTAAAAAAAATATATATTTTCCTTGTCTTTTATTTTATAAACCCTTCTTTAATATCCTTTATAAATCTTGTATAGATTTACCCAAAAATGTTGTTATTTTATAAAATAAAGTTTTTATAAAAATTGGCCATATAACCTTGGCATTTTTATCTTAACCATGTTTCATTAAACATATCATTTTCTTTACTAAATCAACAACAATTTATTCATCATCTTAACTAAACATTATAAGACTTTTATAACATCAAATCATCAAGATGATAAGCAAATCATGTAGGGTTTTAAACATGATCCTTTCATATGTTAACTAGTTCAAAAACCAAGTTAAATTCTAGTTTAACAACTTTTATAAAAATCTTTAATTGTATGTTACAATTTATAATCTTGTGAAAGTATTGTTTTTACATAACAACCCTAAATACTTTCACAAGATTAATAGTTATGATCATCCATATAACCCTTTATGTTAAAAACCATTTAACATAAACATGTATGATTATTAGATCATATTTTTAAAACACCTTCTAACAATTTATTTGTATTCTAATCATCATAACAACATCAAATATGCATATCACAAGTCTTAAATCACAATATAAACAAACATAATTATATGATGATTTTTATCTTTGCTTCTTTGTATTTTTCTTGTTCATTATGTATGATTATATATGGTTATTATTAATTATAATAACAATCATAAACATAATATGTATAAAAAAAATAGAAGCTTACTTCTAGCACTAGGCTAGGGATGATCTTTAGAGATTATTAAGAATAAGTAAGATGATGATCTTAATGTTAGAACACTTTGGTATGGATGAAAAACCCTTCCTTTTGCTTCCAAAAGCCTTAGATCACCCTATGTTCCAAAGAAATCCATCTTGGTTATGAAGAAGATGATAAAAAGAAATGGGTTTATGGAGGTGTTCTTGATGGAAGATGAAGATGATTAGAGAGCTTTTCTTATGTGTGTGTAAGAAATGGTGTAAATGTGTGGTAACTTAGTGAATAAGTGTTGTAATAAGTCTTCATTCTAATCCACTAGTAAGTAACATAATATCTAGATATTTAGCAACATAAACAAGGGGTGTGGGACCCCTTGTTCACGGCATCAACATGGGGGGGGGGGTCTTATGTTGTAAAAATAACTTAGTAAATATTAATGTTTCAAATGAAGTATAAGTTGTAAACATTTAGATGTTTAGGTTTTGCAATTTTTCCGAGATGATTCGCGACTTGAAATGATCATAAACTAGTTTTTACAGGACCAAAAATAAAAGTCACTAGTTCGCTACAAGTGCCAAAATGTAGTTCGGATAATTGTTTAGTGCTCGTTTCACTAGTAAATAGTCGAAACGTTCGCTTATGGAAGTTGTAGGGCAAATTTCCGTTATGCGTGAAATTGATATTCCATAAGTATGTTTATATGAAATTGGTGCCTAAACATCAATTTTTGTATCTTGTATTAAAAATACAATTGCTGAATTTTGCGGACAATTCATGAGATGGTCATTTTTAGCGCGTTTCGGACAGTTTTTAGTGCTACCGGGCATTGGTAAATTATTGATCGAACTCTTGTATTCCCATATAGGGTTTAATATATAATTGATGTTGGACTCTCATCCGAGTTCTAAAGATGTCATTTTAGATGTTTTCTGCGGATCCGGAGTTTTCGTCAGCGCTCTAGTTCACTAGGCACTACTCTAGTTGTTTCGGTGAATTGTTTGCACTATTTCAAATGTACCCAATAAAAGTGAATCATGTGTAATAATAACGAATATTCCATGAGTTTTTCTAAGATGTATAACATGTAATCATGCAGTCCGAATATTCAGAATACATACTTGTATAATGTAAATCATCGTTTTAAATGTAGTAATTTACCCGAAAGTGGCAGTTGTCACAGTTATAATCTATTTCGGGCTCGGTTTTTCACATACGGGGTGTATTATAAGACATATATGGATATTTTAAGATATAATAGGGTGTCAGAAAATATTATGAAAGTGTTGGTTTTACCGAGGGTTGTTACAATATCACCATTGATACTTAGAGAATAGGAGGCAGAGGTTACACTGGTCATGATCCACCCAACCATCTTATGATGAAAACCGAAACGATGAAGAACATCCTCCAAAAAAACCCCAATTCATCGTATCATAGGCTTTCTGAATATCAATCTTAAATACACATCTCGTGGGACCTCTATTGAGGTGATAGTTGTGCATCAGTTCCTGAGTAAGAAGAATATTATCAGATA
The DNA here is from genome assembly GCA_030545235.1 of Helianthus tuberosus. Taxonomy (NCBI): domain Eukaryota; kingdom Viridiplantae; phylum Streptophyta; class Magnoliopsida; order Asterales; family Asteraceae; genus Helianthus; species Helianthus tuberosus. The sequence goes on along the minus strand of CM060356.1, from coordinate 88,022,185 downwards.
TTTTCCTTCCCGGCACAAAGGCAGATTGATTTATACCAACAAGCGAACCCAAACTACCCTTTATTCTATCTTTAATAATCTTACTAATGCACTTGTACAAAACATTGCAGCAGGAGATATGACGATAGTCCAATACTAAATCCGGAGTTTCTTTTTTAGGAATCAAAGCCAGAATCGTGTGGTTTATTTGTTTCAGGATTTGACCGTTATCAAAGAAATCCAACACCGCATTAGTAACTTCATCACCCACTATATCCCAAGCATGCTTAAAAAAAGCTGACGTGTAACCATCAGGGCTCGGGGATTTATTCTCACCGATACTAAACATAGCCTGCTTAATATCCTCACGAGTAACCTGACGAACCATGTAATCCGCAACATTAGAAGTAAAAGCATTGACAAACACGTCCTCCAAGTTAACCGTATCTACTGGGTACTCTACACCCAAAAAATTTGAGTAGTGAGACACTAAAGCGTCCACAACACCATCTCCTTCATGACGGGTACCCATAGCATCCAAAATACTATGAATTTTGTTTCTCGCATTCCTGCTTTTCACAGTATTATGAAAGAAACTGGTGTTCGAATCACCGGCACATAACCATTCCACCTTAGACTTCTGTTTTAAAAAACACTCCTCATCGTAAGAAGCTGATTGAAAGTCATGAAGACATTGCACCTCCGTTTTCCGTAAACTAGAATCCAACGGGTTCTTATCAACCAGATTCTGGATATCATCCAACTTTTTCCTCAGCTCAACCACGTTAGCATGGAGGTTACCCTGATCAAACAAAATTCTTCTCATATGTGGCTTAAGGTTCCTGAGTTTCTTTATAACCGAAAACATCTTAACTCCTTCAATGCTCTTCGTCCATTCCTGTTCTACATACTTCCTGAAATCAGGTTTGGCGGTGATAAAGTTAGGAAACTTGAAAGGTTTTGCACGGTTCGCAGTGTTGGTAGCCGTCTTTAATATGCACGGAGTATGATCCGAGACTCTATACGGCTGGTACATGACATGAGCATCAGGAAACATCTCTAAGAATTTAATATTACCCATAACCTGATCAATCTTCTTAAGGAGCCCCACACCATTTTTTGGTTTTTGAGTCCAAGTATAGTGAAGGCCGTGCCCTTTGAAATCAACAAGCTCCAACTTTTGGACACATTCATTGAACTCCCGCATGCTGATTGTTTGTTTCAAAGGATCATATAGCGAATCCTCAAAGTGAAGAGTCGTGTTAAAATCCCCCATAGCAAACCAGGGTTTATCATGACACATGCTATTATGCTTACATAAATCATCCCACAGAACCCTCCGGTCCTGATACTTATTTTCCGTATACACAAAAGACCCGAAAAGAACTTTCTTATCAGCTTTGAAAACCAGTTGAACATGTATAACTTGGTCCGACTGAGACAAAACCATGAGATCTACCGTATCCGTGTCCCATCCCAAAATAATTCTAGTACCACGACTACACAGACCACCATTAGAAGTCCAATTCCAGTTTCTAAAGACATTTTTACAGACCTTAACCAGTTTCGTAACTTCCACATGCGACTCTATGATAGCACACATTTTTAATTTATATTCAGCAACAAGTAAACGAACCTCACTTTGTTTCAGGGGTCGGTTCATACCCCTTATATTCCAGGCCATAAAGCTACCCATTGATACCTATGTGACCGGGAGTGCTTGCCCCCTCAGATTGTGTTTTATGGTTTCCATTCCTCATAAAGTTTGACATTTCCGTTGGCATCACCTCCGCAACTTCATCATCAACCCGATTGGATTTTCTATTGTCTTCATTTGGACTAACCTTGTGGTCTTTAAGAGGTCCCACCCCCTCTTCATCCGTTTTAGCTAGAACATCAAAGTTGTTCATAACTTGCACATTACCTGTTGTAGTATAGGAGTCGGTATCATTCTTCGTTCCCGACGTACTTGGCTGCTGACTTTTATTCTTAGGTTTATAAATAAATTTCGGTTTCTGTTTCTTACCCAGCTTAGCAACTCTCCTTTTGTCCGTAACAAAACCCTCCTCATCAACCACTACCTGCTTAGGCTTAACATTAATATTTTTAGCACAGTTGTGGTCATCGTGACCAAAGATACAACATAACGAACAACGTTGGGGCTTCCATTCGTACTCGACAGCAATTTGTTCCATAATATAGCCCTCCTCATCAAGTTTCGGTATAGCAACCGTTATATGATCCTTAAGGTCATTGTCAACATTAATCTCAATCATAGCTCTTGGAAAACTACTTCTGCCCCAGTTTTCAGCACACATGTCAGCAGTAAAGCTGTCCAATCGTTTAGGCACACCAATCTTAGACGCTAATAAGCTCAATCCATCATCTGTATACACAGCGATAGGAACGTTATGGAATTTCACCCATACAGGAACTACTTTAATACCGTCTTTTTTTAGAGTAACCGATGGAGTCCAAACATTGAGAAACAACGGAACCTTTCTGATTAAACACGGGCCCCCTTCCAGCACTTTCTGCATACCATCCTGAGAATCAAACTTGAAGAAAAAGAAGCCATTGGAATTCATCATAATCTTCTCAAAGCCAAACTTCAACCATACATTTTTTGCATAGTACTCTACCACAGGGAAAGGTAGCCGATTACCCAGGAAATAGCCGTACAAGACATTATCAAATCTTTCCTGAACTTTTTTAACAACCTCCCTAGGTATAACAACATCAGCATCTTCTCGGGTCTCCATTGACTCCATAAGTCTAAAGTTAATCTCTCTTTTGTTTCGTACAGTAGACTGAAGTTTTTTCAGCATAAGAGATAGGCATCGATTTTTTCTGATTCTGATCATCCTTACCATCGGCTGTAGCAGTCACCAACGGAACCGGAACAATCACTTTCTCCAATTCGTCGATAACGTTACTCACTTTCTGCTCTTTCTGAACTACTCCACGACGAGGCATCAATGGGTTACCATCAATGTTCATCGGCTTGCCAAACAATGAAGATTTCTCTCGTGTCTCCTGAGCATTCATCGGCTTTGATCCCTTCGAACTAATAAAGATATCCCCATGCAGCTTTTCAGTAAATGACTGGAACCCTAGATCCTCCAATCCCCGATCCCTATTTCTCTCCATGCAATGAAACACGTAATCAAATCCACTCCTCAACCAATCGACATAAACATGCAACCCAAAGAAAGAACACGTAAACCCTAATCCTTTAAAACCCTAGTATCAATCTTTAACCCGTAATCGATTAAACCAGAGTATCAATCTAGCTAAATTAAACTCAGTTAACCGCAATCAATAACAATCAGTTTAATAAATCAGGGTTTCGGATTGAACACTAACACTCTGTTCCCGAGACTCATTGGGAGGGGAGAGAAAAGAGATGAAAATATGAAAAACCATGTTTCCGATTTTCATTTAACAGGGGGAGGGGAGGGAAAATGGAAGAAAATATGACCAAATATGACCATATATTCATCTTCCCAATTGGAGAGATTAGGAGAGAAAATTTTCCTTCCCCTCCCCCTCTTAAATGACTCAGGAACATAGTGTAAGGCGACGATTGAAAAAGCAAAAACAGAAACAAAAAATTAATTGTTTTGACGTTTGTATTTGATCCTAATCAAGATTTTGTGAAATGATGCAAGCCCATTTCTAGCTTGATTGGGCTTCAACGAATCAAAGAAGAACTATCACTGTTCTTCCCAAACAAACGAAACCCATATACCTTCGGAACAATTGATAGCTTAACGTCCATCGCAATCGCAACCTTAAAGTTAAAAGTCTTGAGATATTATGAACAAGAAAGGTCTAGCCATTTTGTTGCGTTCTAAAATGAGGCCTCTTTCCCCTGTTTCCGTAAGCAATTCTCCTTTTTTTTCCCTCTAATTTATCAATTGTTTGCTCTACAAATTGGAACTATTTTATCGATACCTTTTTTTCTGGATGCAAATTCAATTATACTCTACTACTTGTTACATGAAAATTCCAATGTTTGAGAATGTTAATGGAAGTATTGTTGATTGATAGTAATTAGGGTTTAATGTATTGTATCTGTGAGCAATCTGATCTAACCATTTCAAAGAACTTGTTATGCAATAGATTTGTTTGTATGTACAATGTTCTGGACCATTTGTAGCCATTGGCGTAGCTTAGTGGGGGCGGCCGACCCTCCCAACTTTTCACTCTGTAGTGGAGAGTATGTAGTTTTTGTATCGAAAATTTTGGGTATATTCGTTTTTTACCCCCGGTTTTATAGAAATTTTTGGGTATATATCTTTTAGGATTGAAGGCTTCTTGTGATTTTATGAATAAACTAGAAATATGTTTTTTTTTCTCCTAATATTTGATGCTGATTTTTATTTTATTTATGGGTAGAAGAAAGTTAACCAACTGCAACATGCTCCTTTGGAAAGGAACGTATCAGCCACTCAAAATGTCTCAATCAAGACCGAAAGGTTTTGTATGGTTAATCATCATATACAAGTTCGTCAAAAATGGATTCTTTTTCCTCTTTTTATGCAATTTTAAACCCTTTAAATACTTGCAGAGATTTTGGGCAAGTGCGAGAATCAATGCATTCAGTTATATCAATGAACAAAAAAGAGATATTGGATACTGCACTAAATGAATTCTCGGAGGTGTTAAATGCTTTCTGTTTCTTTTCTTGATGTTCGTGTAAGTTGTCGATGATAATGGTACTGACAATATGGATGTGGTGTCTCAGGGATATTTTAGTCTTTCTAAAGAAAACCGACACAAATTACTACTCATTCTTGCTCGAGAGTATGATCTCAACAGGAGTAAAGTAAGGGATTTGATGAAGCAGTATGTTGGCCTTGAGATCCCTAATGGTGAGTCTTCTTTTGTTTACAACTATGAATTTTGGTTCATATTGTTTCGGTGTAAAACGATTAACTATCAGGTGATGAAATTGACGAGCATGGGCGTGAAATGGACGGTCATCTTTCTGCTTTTTATAGAATTGAAAGAAATTTGAGGCACGCCCTTAAGCCAATGTATGAAGTTCTATTCGAAAGGCTCAACACACACCCTGGTGGTTTGAAGTTTTTGGCTTCTGTTCGTGCTGATATTTTATCTATTATCGCGTAAGGTTATGCCCAAAACTGTTGTTATTTGCATTTTGACCTCTGGATATTTAAAACTTGTGTCATATAAGGTTGACTGATCTATGATGCCTTTATTTCCTATATGTAATTTCCCGACAACGATTCCATTGATTCTTTTTTACATGTTGAAACATTATCAAATGTGATTATTTTAAATATTTAGGGATGAAAATGTTGCATCAATACGTGCTCTTGACTCTTATTTGAAAGAAAAGCTTATTACTTGGCTAAGTCCAGCCAACCTGGAGCTTCACCAAATTACTTGGGACGATCCCGCTTCTTTGTTAGAGAAGATTGTAGCTTATGAGGTTCGCATGCGTTACCTCTTTTCAAAATAGTTATTTTGATTTTCTTGCATATTTTAGTATTTATGACTTTAACAAAATTAATATTCACAGGCTGTGCATCCCATCAGTAATCTTATAGATTTAAAGAGGAGACTGGGACTCGGTCGCCGCTGTTTTGGATATATTCATCCATCCATACCGGGTCAGTGCACGTGGCATATATTAATGTTGAAAAGGGGTGATTTGATTATGTTGTCTTTGAATTAATAACATGACCAGTAGCTGATCTTTTTGTCAGGCGAACCGCTTATATTTATCGAAGTTGCACTTATGAAGAATATAGCTTGTACCATACAGGTAAATGCGTATTCTTCATCATGTAAATATTATTTTTTTTTCTTTAGTAACCAGTACTTGCTGCATTCTAGGAAGTTTTGTGGCATGATCCTCCAACGCCTGAATGTGAAGCAACTACTGCTTTATTCTACTCTATTTCATCAACTCAGGTAACAATAGTTTTTGTTTCACTATTTCGGTTTCATGTAGTTGTTTCTCTTATGTTTTTCAGTTACACAATGATAAACTTTTGTTCATCTGACCAAACTTTCGATGTTGGCAGCCAGGCTTAGCAGGAGTCAACTTAGGAAAGTTCCTTATTAAACGAGTGATTTATCTGGTGAAGAAAGACATGCCAAATATACATGTAAGACGTATAAATCAATTACGTAGCCTTTGTTGCAAAACTAATTGTTCATTTGATTTCAGACTCTAATATGTATATATTTTTATAGAATTTTGCAACCCTAAGCCCTATCCCAGGCTTCATGCAGTGGCTTCTATCTAAGTTGGCATCATCGGAAAGATCGGGCCCCATTTTCTGTGAAAATATCCTGAAACCCGAGGAAGAAAGAGCACTGCTGGATACATACAAGTAAGATGAATTTACATGCCATCTTGTGATTTAGAGTAAAGTACACGGATGGTCCCTGTGGTTTACGAAATTTTTGGATTTGGTCTCTAGTTTTTCAAAAGTACACGGATGGTACTTGTGGATTGCACTTTGTAACACATTTAGTCCCCAACTTTTTCCAAAAGTACATGGATGGTCCCTGTGGTTCGCACTTTGTAACGCATTAGTCCTCAACTTGGACATGCTAAAACCTTTATATTTGTTGGCTGGGGACTAAATGTGTTACAAAGTGCAAACCACAGGGACCATCCGTGTACTTTTGAAAAGATAGGGACCAAATCCAAAATTTTGGTAAACCATAGGGACCATCCGTGTACTTTACTCTTTTGTCACCTTCTTTTGTGGTGTGGGGGAAAATGAAAATATGATTGTGGGCCCTACTTGTTTGTTCATCGTATTACTGCTACAGATCCTTTGATTTGAGACTAAAAAATTTAAATATATTCTAGGGACTCGACTACGGGGGAAAACGGGATGGAAGTGTTGTTGCACTTATTGACATCAACAAACCATGAATGGACTCGATCTGATAGACCATTAACTGTGTTAGAACCGATTCTAGTAAGACTGTGTGCCAGGTACGTTTTATTATATTTCATTAAGTAGTGATAGTTTACAAAAAAGGATAAAACATTTTATTAGTTCTTGATAAGTTATGTTGATTTACTTTGTTAAACACAACAGGTACCTTGTACTTGAGAAGAAGAGAGGGAAAGCTCTAGATTCGGTTGCCAATTTCCACTTGCAAAATGGAGCTGTATGTCAGAAAAACCGATTTTGCATCTGTTTCACGGCTCCTTTGTTTATATGATGAATTGCGACTGATTTTCATCTACAGATGATTGGAAGACTAAATTGGATGGCCGATCGATCAGAAAAGGGTCTTAGTCAAAGTGGGGGAATTATGGTAAATTACATTTACAGGTAACTAGGATATCTAAACTCTCATCTTTTTTTTAGAAGAGCCGAATTATTCATTTAAATATAACATTTCTCATCTTAGATTTAAAAATTAAATAATGGGATAAGTTTGACCAACCATATCTCCAATTACAATGTAAAAGAATCACATCTAATCGAATTTTAATATTTTTTTTTCTGTTGTCAAAACAAGAACTCAAGGAACTGTGCGAAATTTTAATATAATTGTAAAAACATGTTTGCAGTCTCGAACATATCGAAGATTATGCTCAAGCATATTTCAGCACAGGCCATATCCAAGCTTCTCCTGATGTCCATCACCATATCCAGGTATATCTTACTTATCATACAAACCTCTCTCTCTCTCTCTCTCTCTCTCTCTCACACACACACACACACACATACGGGTGAACAGAAAAACCAAATAACCGAACAACCGAACCGATGGTTCACTTGTGAGTTTTTTGATAACTGAATGTTATATTTTGGTTATATGTAATGCTGTACCACACTAAAACCAACCTTTCGATTTTTTATATTTACAGTGCTACCTGTTGAAAAAGTTTTGTTATAACTTTTTTATGAATAGCATACTAGTTGCCACTTATTTTTCTTTAAAAACTATAAGGATTGCTAACATTTTGTTGACTTAAAAAATAATTGGATTTTTTAATTGAAAAACTAGCTTAAATGGTAAAATAAATCCACTCACGCCCAAATCCGGCGGACTGATAGCTAACCCAACAATTTTTTCCGCAAACTGAATTAATCAAGCCGTTTATAATCGTAATCAGTCGGTTATGAAGATATAAAAACCGATATATTGGTTATAGGCTTGATTGTAGTTCATATCGGAACCGAACCGACCTGTGCTCACCCCTACACACATACATACATGCTTAAAAGGTATGTCAACACATCACATATTTCCATTTGTAGTCACCGGAGAGAAATGAAGATCCAATAGATTAAGCAGTGTTTGTGGATGGAGAAGAATATGTTGCCTCATCATACAGGTGCACGCTATGTAACCGGCTTCTGTAAATACTTTGTAATATGTCACCTTCATTTGAATAAAGTGTGAAATGATGCATTACATGAAATGTAAATATACATGATTGTATGCAACACTTGATGGAAAACGAAACAGTATATTATCCATCAGATGACCTTCATTTTTCATTATCTACATGACTTGTTTCCAACACGTAATCCCTCATAATTTTCGTGTTAGCTTCATCAGCCATCTGGAAGAAACATAAAAATAAGAACCAAGGTAGTGAAGCAAAAAAAAAAAAAAAAAGCCTAATACATATGAAAATATTTTACTTTTTTAGCTAATCGTTCTAAATTGTCCCACTCAAAATCTCTCTTGCAGTACGCAGATCGAACCTAAGTAAAACATACGTATTATTAGATTAAACAGGCTCACATGGTGCATTTAGCAGAAGAATAAACTCAATAATGAATAAGAACCATACTTACCTCCAATATTCTCATAGCTATAAAGGGAGAAGCATCATGTGAATCCAACAAATCAAAAGATAAGAAAAATCCGAATAGTTAGAACTCTTATACATGTAAAAACATATAGCTAATATTTGTAATTCGGAAATAGGGAAGTTACAGAATACCTAGCGTTTTATGGTTTGGTGATTCGCGCATTAACGCTGCACAAAATTTATCACCATCATTCAAAGAGTGTCTATCCACAAACTCCAGCAAGTCCTTATGGGCCTCAGGAGTGGTGTCCTGTTCTGTCAAACCATATGTCAAACCAAAGTTGTATTTAATAGAGTAAATTGCCATTTTAGTCCTTGAGTTTTTGTTCAAATAGTTTTTTTTTTCTCCTCGGGGTCCCTGACTTTTCATTTTTCTTGCCATTTTGATCACATTGCCTATCTTAGTCTAAAAACCAGGTTATAATCAGGGGTATTTTTGGCATTAAATTATTATGAGGTTTATAAATTATGTTGTATACTACCCCTGGTTATCACTACACAACAGTTATGCTAAAAATACCCCTGGTTATAACCAGATTTTTAAACTGAGTTAGGCAATGTGATCAAAGTGACAAGAAAATGGAAAAGTTAGGGACCCAGAGGAGAAAAAAACTATTTGGACTAAAATGACAATTTTGTCCAAACCTCAGCGACTAAAATGACAATTTACTCTATTTCTTTTGAAAGATTGAAATATCACTTTGACTTTTCTGAATTCAAAAGGTTATCATGTTTTTTAAACATGTAAACACAGTAATAACACTAATTTATATGTAATTTGATTAAGTACTTTGTTACCTCGTACTAAATAAATTCATACCAAAAATTTGTTTCGGAAAGGTTACTTGTTTGACCTTAAAAAAGTCAATCATGTATAATTTTTTTTTCTAAGAGGAAGAGGAACACACCGCAAGCTGTGCAATGACAACCCTGACTGCAACATATGTAAAGAAATTGTGAAGATTTTTTGCTGCTTTGGTTTCTGGTGATGCTTCTCCAAATCCTATCGAAAGTCAACATTCAAGAGTCAAAACAATCATAACTTAAAAAAAAAAAACATATCTTTCTATCAAAATGTATATTCGAGTCTAGTCAAGCAGAACCCAATTTCGGCTTTGCTTGAGGCTGTGCCTAAGGCTTGAAAAGCACAATCTCAGCTCATTGAAGGCTTTAGCTCTAGCTTAAGATGAGTTACATTTCATCGATAAACGATTAGCTTAAATGAAAACGGGCCAAATGAGGTGAACTCAAGTCATGATTTTTTTCGAAATTATTTTATATAAAATATTGGTTCATGATTTTAGTAACAGTTTTTTATGATCTTAAATCGGTTAATTATACATGAAATATAAAAATACAAAATAACGAAAAATTTCAACTCAACCCAACCCACACGTATCTCTCTCTCTTAACAAATGAGAGAAAGATATACATGTATCTCTCTCTAAAGGGCCTTTGTCCTAACTATGGATACGACTTTATTTTTTCCAAGTGACAAGGGTTCAATCCCCAAGGTAGAAAAAAGATGTAGTTTAGCAGTAAAAGTTAGAGAGTGTGTGGGTTGTTGTTCTAAACGAATCTCTCTTTTGTGTGTATATGTATCTCTTTGTCTGTGCACACACATAGACAGAGAGCGCGCTTACCCGAGACATGCATCTTTTGACAATTTGCAAGAGTGATGCTAGATGTTGTCTTCAGTTGTTTAAAACTAAAAGGAAGAGCTCCAAAGGTGGTTCCATGGGGTTTCTGACAGAAAATAGAAAGGTTAGACAATGGAAGAATGGTTGAGGATTCCATAGTCAAGAAGAAGAATGAATGGTTAATAATTTAAAATTGGTCTGTTTTATCAACAACACTGATTGGATGGATATAATAAAACAACGTGTCTTATTTTTGTCATAAATATCTCTTGATTATTTCGCGTACAAAAGGCCCACATTCAACAAGACAAAAATCTTCATCTCTTGAAGTTACCATTTTGAAATTATATAAAAACCCCTGCAACATATATTATATAAGCCGCGTTTGAGTTTTAAAGATTCAAAATCTATCGCTTTTACTTGAGATCTGCTAGCTAAAAGCTTGAATCAAACCCACCTTAAATGAACTCGAGCGATGACGCTTGTTCAATAAACTAGGTAGAGTTGTATGTATTAAGCTTGACTAGACCCTCGAGGGTAAATATAAATCTGTGGTTTCTTGTATATATCCGCCCACAAAACTACCTCCCTCAAAACGGACCCAATATGTAAAAATATCTAAGGATGCCACCTCACCAAAAAAAGAAAAGATAAAAAAAAAAAAAAATACTCTTAGAGCATTCACAATCAAATCTCTTACTCCATTTGTATAACTACACTAAAAAACATTACCTTCTTTTTTTTTTTTCAATTAAATAATAGTTTTTTATACTTTTACTATTATCTTTTCTGTCTCCTCCACTCACCACTTTAAAAAAATATTTAAAAATTACAAAGGTGAACAATATCTCCTTTAAATTTACTGATGAACAGTAATTTTTTCTGTTTTTTCTCTCTCTTTCACTTACAACAATTTACAACCATTCTCACAAATATTGAGGTTAGACTCATATACGTATAAGAGGATCCATTGTATGGGTCTAACAATATTGAGACCAGAGAATCCATGGTTCACTAAAGAAAGTATACATTTTTTTTTCTAAAGAACCTTACATTTGGGACAAAGTATCCAACGGCTAAACATAATACACAAATTAATACCAAAGTATTAGCATCCGCATTTTTTTATTGATAAAAAAGGCAACTATGTTTTTATATGTATATTTTCTAAACATTATTGTACTTTTCTTTGTGGTTTTAGTACATTTATTTAGGGTGAGGATCAAATAGGAAGTTTATTTTGGTTAGAAAGGATAGAAAGTAATAGGATTATGACATGTAGCAAAATTTAAAATAAAGAGGAAGGACATTTTAGTCAATCGTATCCTTTCTTCTTCCTTCTTCTCCCCAATAACTTCAAAACCCACAATTTTCAAAACCCACCATCTTCAACTATTTCTTCACTTTCTATCTCAATAATCACTACATTATAGTGCGATTTTCTTCACAAATCAATGAATCAAACACCCGATCAACGTGTTCTTTAGCTTTTTTTGAAGAAACCCAGTTTAATTTCATACAATATCTTATTTTTTCCTGTGATTTTGAAGATGATTACTCAATCCTTTCGATTCGATCGCTGATAAGTGTTTAAATCATTCAAATTTCGTCAATCGTTGAAGAAATCGGCTTCGATCCATGTAATAAATTCTTTAATTTCATTTTTACGATCTGAGTTTTTGATTTAGTCATTGCGTTTTACGATCTTGGCGGGGGTCCGGGGGCAGCGCCCCTGGGAGCAGGGTCGAAGGGGCAGAGCGTAGACAGTTTCTGGTTCTGTGAACAACAGTTTCTTTTGTGTTTTTAGGCCATTACGTTTTAGAAATAAGACATTTTTAAGTGTTTTCTGGTTATTGCGTTTTAGAAATAAAACATTTTTGAAGTGTTTTTAGTCATTGCGTTTTAGGTAAACACATTTTTATGTGTTTTTAGTTCATTGCGTTTTAGAGAGAACAATTTCTTTTGTGTTTTTAGGCCATTGCGTTTTAGAAATAAGACATTTTTATGTGTTTTCTGGCCATTGCGTTTTAGAAAAAATACATTTTAAGTGTTTTCTGACCATTGCGTTTTAGAAATAAGACATTTATTTGTGTTTTTGGTGCATTGCGTTTTAGGTAAAACACATTTTTATATGTTTTCAGTCCATTGCGTTTTAGAAAGTACACTTTCTTTTGTGTTTTTAGGCTATTGCGTTTTAGAAAAAGACATTTTAAGTGTTTTCTGGCCATTGCGTTTTAGAAATAAGACATTTCTTTGTGTTTTTTGTGCATTGCGTTTTAGGTAAAACACATTCAGTCCATTGCGTTTTAGAAAGTATAATTTTTTTTTGTGTTTTTAGGCTATTGCGTTTTAGAAATAAGACATTTCTTTGTGTTTTCTGACCAATGCGTTTTACAAATAAGACATCTCTTTGTGCATTGCGTTTTAGAAAAAAGTCATTGTTTTACGTTTTTTTTTCCATTGCGTTTTACGCAACTGGGTTTTCAAAAAAAAAAAATCGAAAATATAGCAATAGTATACTCGTTTTAAAGATAAAAAACGCTCGTTTTTTGGTGCAATTTTTATAAAAAAATAACGTTGTATGAAAAAGTTATTAACGTTTAAAAAATTGGGGGGGGGGGATTGGAGGAGAGAGAAACTATTGTGCTGGATTGACTAGAATGGCCTTACACAAATCCACGCGCCTCTTTCTTCTCTTCAAATTCACCCATTTAATTAGCCCTTGATTAAATCAATTGATGGTTAAGATTATTTCTAGCCTTTCTAGCAAAAAAAAAAAAAAAAAAAACTTCATATTATATCCTAACCCCTTTATTTGTTTTGATTTTAATAAATATAAAATTTTGTAACTATTATACATTTATACAAAATATCTTTCTTATCATGTGTATAAGTTTGCATACATGTTTCTTGAATTTTTTCCTAGTTGACCTGAAGTTGACTTGCCTCCACTGCATTTTAAATTTATTAACACAATATAATCTTACAAATTTGAGAATAGTGTTGAAAATGAATGAAAGAGCACACTTAAAGAGTTAAACATCATGTGTCAGTAATAACTGATCGAGACTAACTAATTGAGAATAGCGTCGAAAATGAATGAAACAACTTACTCAAACAGTTAAACATCATGTGTCAATAATAAGTGATCGAGACTAACTAAAAAAGACCACACGGTGTGGTAGCCTGGAGGCCTCAACCATGTCGCTACACCGCCACTTCCTTAGCGTGGTGGCTGGCATTGTGGTGAGGTGGATGGTTGTTATTAACTGGTGCTACTAGTTTTATTTTTTTAATAACAAAATAACTATATAAAATGTATGACACGTGTCGCACCACGTCACTCTTCCATACCCCGATAATGATTACAAAAGAAAAATAAACACCAACCAATTAAAACAAACCTAAACCACACCCACCAATCAAGAGCCTCCACATCACCCGCACAATTGCCTCCATGCCGGTGGAATTCCTCTCGCCCCTTCCCCCACGGCAGCCACAACGCCGTCTATGGGGAGGTGTTTCGGCGTGGTTGTGGCTTCCACGTCACTTTTTCACACCCACACTGTATAGTCTTAGGTGGGGTTTGAGTGTTTTTGAAAATTGGATGGTTTTATGACGTGATAACTGGTTACGAATGTTTTTATGTTTTTATGATGTTTCCTACTGTGGATAATCTAATGAAGATGGACATGTGAAGTTAAATGGATGCCTATTAGAGTATCCGTAGTGGGGCGTTTTCTTTAAAATTTTTTCAAAAATAACGCCTTAAAACGCCCCGGTCACCATTACAGGGGGCGTGACCGGGCATTTTTTTTCAAAAAAATTCGCTTTGGCGTTTTTAAAATAACGCTGAAAGTTGGCGAGGATCGAGGAAAAGGACCGTTGGCAAACGGTCAAAACTTGTTTTTTTTTTTTTAATTTAATAAATTACCCCACTATATATATCAACCCATTATTTATAAAAAACCCACTTTATCTCCTACTCTCTCCCACTTTTCTTCTATTTTTTATAAAAAAAAACACCCACTTTCTTCTACATTTTTATACAATCATGCATCCATTTCGACCCCCTTTTGGTGTCCCCGCAAGACCCACGAACCCGAACACAACTCAACCGCAAAACCCGTATAACCTTCAAGACATGGACCCGAGCTTTTTAACGTACGCGGCTTACTTGAGTGGCGCCACTCCGTTTGTGCCTCCCACTTTCCCCTATGGTCAAGCCGCCGGGTCTCAACCGTCACAACCCGAATCCGAACCCGATGTCGAAGTCGTGCCGGAGACGCAACCCGAACCGGTGCAAGAAACATCGAGACGCGGCAAAAGGTCGCATAAGAAGAAGGAAAAAGACGCACCACGGCGTACAAAAAATATCATTAAATGGACGAAGGAAGAGGAATTCACGTTGACTCGGGCGTGGGTCGACGTTTCGGAGGACGAAGAAACGGGTAACTCTTTTATTATTATTTTTTTACTTATTTTTTACTTTTATTTTTAACATAAAACTTATTTGTTTACTTTTTTTTTAATTTGTAGCAAACTTTCAAACGGGTCCCGTTTTTTGGGATATTGTCACACCCCCAAAATCCACCTGCGGAGTACCACCGCTTGGAGGCGTGACTGACCAGGATCCAGCCACCAATCATATTGAACAAGCATATAAGTAGTTATAAAAATCCAACCAATACAATTGGTGTTCAAACAAAACATAGTTAAGTTGCAAGCGGAAGCATAAGTCTTAAATCAAAACATAAGTTTAATTGTTTCAAAGTTTAACATGGCACACAGCCGTCCATGTCCCACAACGATCCTCCTCCATGCAAGCTCCAGTTAAGAACCTAGAGACCTGCAAAGCATGTAGTAACGAGTCAACAACAAGTTGAGTGAGTTCACGGTTGGGTGTTCGTTTTAAGTTGTTTCGAAAACAGTTTCCTTTATCTGGCAATCCTGCCGTGGGGGTTACCCCATAGTTAAAAACGTGACTTGTTTATTCCCGGTTACTCTGGCTATCCAGCCGTGGGGGCTACCCCGTGTGGTTATCTGGCATTTCGGCCGTGGGGGCTACCCCATGTATACACTAGACTCGTTACCATATCGACTGCTGACTGTAGTCATGTTTATGTGCCCTGAACTGTCAATGTCTATCATCATTGACGTGCCAGTAGTCCATTAGTTCACGCCCGTCCTCTGCGGCACGGTGTGAGGTTTGTCAAACCTAAATAGCGCTATCTAACTAATGACCCGCTCGCCATTGGCCCGGCGATTAAGTCGATATAAAAATGAGGGACTTCGTGATAGAGTTTTGGTCTAGTACGAGTTATCTGTCCGTGAGGACGAGGAATTACATTCCTGAACCATTGCTGTCCTACCCAAGGAGGACGAGGAACCCATGTTCCTTAACCCCAATTCCCGACCCAGGGAATCCCATGCTTTGTAGAGGGTGTGAACTCACCTTGGTTTGCTCGGTAGATACACAGAAAAGTCAATCAAGAAATATTGTGGCTACTCGCGTCCTATCATAGTTGTATCATACCAATCAGGTTCGTATTCAAACAGTACACGTATGTTCCTAGCATAATGCATTCAAGTATCGTTCATGGCATACACGTTTGATCATGGCAGTTCAACAATATACACATTCAATCATCACGTATAAGATCTGAGCATCAGGCCCAAGAGTCCGGCCCAAGTACTTAAGTCCGAAATGAGGTGCAAGCCCAAACAGCGTGTATCTGCGTATAGTCTCGAGTCGCAACTAGGCGTTTGCGACTCGCAACCTGAGTCGCAATCATGGTCTCGGTTCGTGCTGTTTTGGTCTCGAGTCGCAACCGGACTCGTAACTGTGGTTTCGAGTCATACGGTTTATGTGCTGATCTCGTGTGGTTTCGAGTCGCAACCAGGTGTTTGCGACTCGCAACCGATGTCGCAACCGGGAGATTTCGACTCATCATGCACTGGTTTCGAGTCGCAACTGGAGGTTTCGGTTGGACAACTGCTGATTCGGTACAGTGTACTATCCAATGGGAATTTGATTTCATGAAATGGTTTGTACTATCCACTTAAACATGTTTGTTTGTCTAACAATTTACCAAATTGGATCAAACAACAAATTTCAAATGTTCATCACACACTCATATCATATTCAACAAGTTCTTCATATATTCAAATAGTTCATCAAGATCATTCAAATGTTCATAGCACAAACAACTCTTATTCAAACACACTTTGCATTTTTACGGACAAGAGTTAAAATTCCTAAACTAGACAACAAGCTCATCTTGCAAACAAAACATTTGTTCCATAATCTCATACATAAAAATCGGATGATCATGAATAGCCCTAAGCTCATCATTCTTTTGTTATTCAACTATCTTGTTCAAATGTTATTCTATACAAGTCATGTTCTCCTAAGCATGTATCATTTAATCAAACAAGAACTCATCAAACAACAAACACTTTAATCATGCATGAATCTTTAGCAAGCAAACACATTATCAAGTATCTTCATCACACATCATCATCAACCGAAACATCACACATAATGAAAGTCACTAACCGGTTAGCTTTTTAAGGTGCAAAGATATGAGAAAGTCGATGGATAAGCTCCCAATCCGAGGGCTCTTGTTATCGCCGGTTGAATCCGAAGAGAAGGAGAGGAGATCTATGGCTTAAGGTTTTCTAGAGTGAGGTAGTGTAGGAGAAGGTGTGTGTGAGAGTGAGTGTGTTGTCCAAAATGGTAAACATGGATGGTCACTAAGGTTATATACCCGTCCCAAGTAGTGCACCCTAATGGGTCTTCGAATGGGCTAAGGGTGTGTGTGTGGCCAACCGGCTCATATGTTGCATTGTTCACTCGAGACCACATGGTCTCGAGTCGGGTTCTTATGTCTCGGGTCATAATAATACGCACATACATACAAGCACGACACATATCATAACACATAATCACATACGAGTTTCACTTATCATTAATCACACAAGTTAACTAGTCACACGTTCATGTTACATCGGGATACCAGAAAGGTTCTAAATTTCGAGTTGTCACATCATCCCCAAGTTGAAAGAAATTTCGTCCCGAAATTTGGTAGGCACTCACTGAGGAAGCTAGTTAAGTTGTATGGTTTTCCTGGTTTTCCTGGGGTGTCACATCCACCCCCCGTTGATCTGGAATTTCGTCCCGAAATTCCGTAGCTTCGGCCTCAGTAGTGGGTGAACTGTTTGCGAACAGATGGGGATACTTTTGTTTCATCTGATCTTCGCGCTCCCAGGTGAACTCTGGGCCGCGACGTGAGTTCCATCGAACTCGAACAAGAGGTATTCTAGTGCTCTTGAGGACCTTAACATCCCGGTCCGTGATTTCGACTGGTTCCTCGACGAATCGTAACTGTTCGTCGATAGTGAGTTCCTTTAGAGGAACTACGTGGGTCTCATCTGACGGACACTTCTTCAGATTCGACACGTGAAAAACGTTGTGAACTGCACCGAGTTCCGCTGGTAAGTTCAGTCTGTAGGCCACCCTGCCTATTTTCTCAATGACTTCGAAGGGTCCAACGTATCGTGGGTTAACTTTGCCGCGTTTACCAAAACGAACCACACCCTTCCAGGGTGAAACTTTGAGTAGTACCCGCTCCCCAACCTGGAGTTCAAGCGGTTTCCTGCCCATGTCGGCGTAAACTTTCTGACGTTCCCGGGCCGCCGTCATGCGTTTTCGTATTTGAGCAATTTGTTCGGTCGTATCTACCACATATTCTGGACCAGTGATCTGACTATCTCCCACCTCTGCCCAGCAGAGAGGAGACCGGCATTTACGTCCGTACAATGCCTCAAATGGAGCAGCTTTAATGCTGGTGTGGTAGCTGTTATTGTACGAGAATTCCACAAGTGGCAGATGCTTTTCCCAGCGGTTGCCAAAGTCGATTACACATGCACGAAGCATGTCTTCTAAGGTTTGAATAGTGCGCTCGGACTGCCCGTCCGTCTGAGGGTGGTACGCTGTGCTCATGTCTAATCGTGAGCCGAAGGATTTCTGCATTGCTTGCCACAGCTCTGAAGTAAAACGTGCATCTCGATCCGAGATAATGGAGGTGGGCACCCCGTGCCTCGAGACAACTTCCTTGAGGTAAATTTCTGCGAGCGTAGAGAATTTATCCGTCTCCTTGATAGCCAGGAAGTGTGCAGATTTTGTGAGTCGATCCACGATCACCCAAATAGTATCGTTCCCGCGCTGGGATCTAGGCAGGCCAGTGACAAAATCCATGGAAATTTGCTCCCATTTCCATTGAGGTATCTCTGGTTGTTGGAGTAGGCCTGATGGTTTCTGGTATTCGGACTTGACTCTCGCGCAAGTCAAACACTTGCTGACGTAGGTTGCTATGTGGGCCTTCATGCTAGGCCACCAATACGTGGTTTTGATGTCATGATACATCTTATCTGATCCAGGGTGTACTGAGTAGCGAGACTTGTGTGCTTCGTCCATCACAAGCTCTCGTAGGTTGCCATAGAGTGGGACCCAAACGCGTCCCGTTACGTAGTAAGCACCGTCTTCCTTCTGTTCTAATCGTTGCCTTGATCCGCGTAGGGCTTCAGCCCTGACGTTTTCTGGTTTCAGTGCTTCTATCTGAGCTGCTCGTATTTGGGAGGGAAGACTAGAATGGATCGTGAGTTGTAGAGCTCGTACGCGCTTAGGCGCAGTGTCCTTTCGACCGAGGGCGTCAGCCACCACATTGGCCTTGCCCGGGTGATACCTGATTGAGCACTCGTAGTCATTCAGTAGTTCGACCCATCGTCGTTGTCGCATATTTAGTTCCTTCTGCTTGAAGATATGCTCGAGACTCCTGTGGTCGGTGTAGATCGCGCACTTGGTACCATACAGGTAATGCCGCCATAACTTAAGTGCAAAAACAACAGCTCCCAGCTCTAAATCGTGCGTAGTGTAGTTCTTTTCATGAACCTTAAGTTGGCGTGAGGCGTAAGCTATAACTTTATCTCGTTGCATCAACACGCAACCAAGACCCTGAATTGATGCGTCGCAGTAAACCACAAAGTCGTCGGTGCCCTCTGGCAAGGAAAGGATAGGTGCGCTACAAAGTCTATCCTTTAAGTGCTGAAATGCCAACTCCTGTGCGTTTCCCCAGCGATAAACAATGCCCTTCTGCTTTAGTGAAGTGAGAGGCTGTGCGATCTTAGAAAAATCCTTAATGAATCTCCGGTAGTATCCCGCCAAACCCAAGAATTGGCGAATTTCCTTTGGTGTACGAGGTGCAGGCCAGTTCTTAATCGAGTCTATCTTGGATGGATCAACATGAATCCCATCCTTGTTTACCACGTGGCCTAGGAAATGGACTTCTCGAAGCCAGAAGTCGCATTTCGAGAACTTTGCATAAAGCTGTTCTGTTCGAAGGAGTTCCAGAATAAGTCGTAGATGCTGCTCGTGTTCCTCCCGACTCTTAGAATAGATCAGGATGTCGTCGATGAAGACTATAACGAACTTGTCCAGGTAAGGCTTGCACACTCGGTTCATCAAGTCCATGAAAACCGCAGGTGCGTTTGTCATCCCAAAAGGCATGACCAAAAACTCATAGTGCCCGTATCGGGTTCTGAAAGCTGTTTTGGAGACGTCCTCTTCCCGGACTCTCAGCTGGTGATAACCCGATCTCAAATCGATCTTCGAATAGTAGCTCGACCCTTGCAGCTGGTCGAACAAGTCGTCGATACGCGGTAGAGGATAACGATTCTTCACCGTCACCTTGTTGAGTTCTCGGTAGTCGATGCACATTCTGAAAGTACCGTCTTTCTTCTTCACAAATAGCACTGGAGCTCCCCAGGGCGATGAGCTAGGACGAATAAAACCCTTATCCAGGAGCTCTTGTAGTTGCGTGGAGAGTTCTTTCAACTCTGATGGGGCTAAACGATAAGGTGCACGGGCTATAGGCGCAGCTCCAGGAGCTAGTTCGATCTGAAACTCGACTTGGCGATGAGGCGGAAGACCAGGTAATTCCTCAGGAAATACCTCTGGATAATCGCGTACAACTGGGAAATCTTCAATCTTTTTCTCTTTTTCTGAGGTGTCAGTAATGAGAGCCAAAATGGCAGTGTGGCCCTTTCGCAAGCACTTTTGGGCCTTAAGGAGAGAAATGACGTTCTCAACGGCACTCCTCTTGTCGCCATGAATCATGAGAGGTTCACCATCGGGACCTGGAATACGGACAACTTTCTCGTTGCAAAGAATCTCTGCTCGGTGTTGGGATAACCAATCCATCCCAATGACAACGTCGAAACTACCCAAGACAATAGGAATGAGGTCGATAGAGAAGGTCTGGTCAGCGAGAATAAGTTTACAACCCTTGACTATGTGTGTGGCTTCTAAACTCTTACTATTTGCTAGCTCTACGGTGTGCTTGTTGTTCAAAGGTGTTGGGATACGCTTAAGCATTCGACTAACTTCTAGTGACATGTAGCTAGTGTCGGCACCCGAATCAAATAAAACTGAAACATAAAAGTCGTCGAGAAGGAACTTACCCGCCACAACATTGGGGTCATTCCTTGCTTCACCTTGGCCAATCACAAACACCCGCCCCCTGGCGCCATTGTTGTTGTTGTTCCCATTGTTACCATTCCCCTGATTGTTGTTATTGTTGTTGTTGTTGTTCTGGTTCCTGTTCAGTTGGGGACAATCTCTCTTGAAGTGGCCCTCAGCTCCACACTGAAAGCACCCTTTGTTATCACCTTGCTGCTGCTGCTGGCGCTGGTTCTGTTGAGCTTGCTGACGATTCTGATTGGCGGGGTATAAGCTCCTGCAATCCTTTGCAGCGTGACCAGGCTTGTTGCACCGATGACAGTTGCCCCTGGTGCATGGCCCGCTGTGGTGCAGGCTGCAGCGATTGCATTTGGGATGATTTCCTTTGTACCCACCATGGCTTTGACCACCAGACGATTGCTGATTAGGGCTCTTGTAGTCATCAGTCTTTCTCTGCTGAGACTGGGATTGAACAGAAGTCGAACCCTTACTTGAAGTTCCATCCCATTTCCGTTTGTTGTCACTAGAGGCACCAGAAGTAGTTGCAGCACCTATGCGTTTTGGTAACTTGTTCTGCTCCACCGCCTGATCCGTGAGACGGTGAGCCAACTGAACGGCTTGCTGGTAGGTGGCGAGGTTCGCTGAAGTCACATGACTTTGGATTTCTGGCACTAAGCCCTGAAGAAATAGTTCGATGCGTTTGATGGGAGGATCCACCATAGTAGGGCACAGAATTGCCAGTTCGTTCGACCTTTTCACATAAGCTTCAATTTCGGATCCCGTCATCTTGAGGTTGAAGAACTCCACTTCCAGCTTGTGAATCTCATCACGACTGCAGTATTCTTCTTTGATCATCTCCTTGAAATTTTCCCATGGGGTGGCGTTGGCAGCAACCAACCCTAGCATCTGAACTTGAGCGTTCCACCATGTGAGGGCTAAACCCTCGAGAGTACCAGTAGCATACTTCACCCTGCGCGCCTCAGGGCATTCACACATTTCGAACACAGATTCTAGTTTCTCAAACTAGTGTAGGAGACCTACTGCTCCTTCAGTGCCGCTAAAAGTAGTTGGTCGGCAGTCCATGAAAGTCTTAAAAGTGCACACGGGTGGCTGAACATGATGACCTATCGTGGGTGAAAGAAAAGACAGAGTTTAACACAAAGGTTTGTTCACGAGAGTAGGATCCTAAAGATCCTAGAATGAGTTCGGACTGCAGGATATACCTCCTGCGTGTGCAGCTGCAAGTGCTGCGGCAACTCGTTCGTTGATCAGAGCCGTCAACTGGGCTTGTGTCAGATTAACGCGTCCAGACATGATCTTCATATCAAGAAGAACGTGAGTGAGAGGGGTTCGCGAAAGTACGATGTCAGAAGTGAGTAAGTGCACACGTGTTCAAGCAACAATAGTTATACTAACCAAGCATACCATGAACCATGTACTATGTATCTAACAAGTAGGTAATATATACACAGATCATATCACCTAGAATATCGAGCCTTGCATGTGGAGTGAAACGTCGTTGTGGACCGTCGAGCACTGTACAGGTTATAGTCTGGTTTTAACAAAAAAACGTTTTCCCCTTTATTAAAACCAAGTTCACTATAACCAATGGCTCTGATACCAATCTGTCACACCCCCAAAATCCACCTGCGGAGTACCACCGCTTGGAGGCGTGACTGACCAGGATCCAGCCACCAATCATATTGAACAAGCATATAAGTAGTTATAAAAATCCAACCAATACAATTGGTGTTCAAACAAAACATAGTTAAGTTGCAAGCGGAAGCATAAGTCTTAAATCAAAACATAAGTTTAATTGTTTCAAAGTTTAACATGGCACACAGCCGTCCATGTCCCACAACGATCCTCCTCCATGCAAGCTCCAGTTAAGAACCTAGAGACCTGCAAAGCATGTAGTAACGAGTCAACAACAAGTTGAGTGAGTTCACGGTTGGGTGTTCGTTTTAAGTTGTTTCGAAAACAGTTTCCTTTATCTGGCAATCCTGCCGTGGGGGTTACCCCATAGTTAAAAACGTGACTTGTTTATTCCCGGTTACTCTGGCTATCCAGCCGTGGGGGCTACCCCGTGTGGTTATCTGGCATTTCGGCCGTGGGGGCTACCCCATGTATACACTAGACTCGTTACCATATCGACTGCTGACTGTAGTCATGTTTATGTGCCCTGAACTGTCAATGTCTATCATCATTGACGTGCCAGTAGTCCATTAGTTCACGCCCGTCCTCTGCGGCACGGTGTGAGGTTTGTCAAACCTAAATAGCGCTATCTAACTAATGACCCGCTCGCCATTGGCCCGGCGATTAAGTCGATATAAAAATGAGGGACTTCGTGATAGAGTTTTGGTCTAGTACGAGTTATCTGTCCGTGAGGACGAGGAATTACATTCCTGAACCATTGCTGTCCTACCCAAGGAGGACGAGGAACCCATGTTCCTTAACCCCAATTCCCGACCTAGGGAATCCCATGCTTTGTAGAGGGTGTGAACTCACCTTGGTTTGCTCGGTAGATACACAGAAAAGTCAATCAAGCAATATTGTGGCTACTCGCGTCCTATCATAGTTGTATCATACCAATCAGGTTCGTATTCAAACAGTACACGTATGTTCCTAGCATAATGCATTCAAGTATCGTTCATGGCATACACGTTTGATCATGGCAGTTCAACAATATACACATTCAATCATCACGTATAAGATCTGAGCATCAGGCCCAAGAGTCCGGCCCAAGTACTTAAGTCCGAAATGAGGTGCAAGCCCAAACAGCGTGTATCTGCGTATAGTCTCGAGTCGCAACTAGGCGTTTGCGACTCGCAACCTGAGTCGCAATCATGGTCTCGGTTCGTGCTGTTTTGGTCTCGAGTCGCAACCGGACTCGTAACTGTGGTTTCGAGTCATACGGTTTATGTGCTGATCTCGTGTGGTTTCGAGTCGCAACCAGGTGTTTGCGACTCGCAACCGATGTCGCAACCGGGAGATTTCGACTCATCATGCACTGGTTTCGAGTCGCAACTGGAGGTTTCGGTTGGACAACTGCTGATTCGGTACAGTGTACTATCCAATGGGAATTTGATTTCATGAAATGGTTTGTACTATCCACTTAAACATGTTTGTTTGTCTAACAATTTACCAAATTGGATCAAACAACAAATTTCAAATGTTCATCACACACTCATATCATATTCAACAAGTTCTTCATATATTCAAATAGTTCATCAAGATCATTCAAATGTTCATAGCACAAACAACTCTTATTCAAACACACTTTGCATTTTTACGGACAAGAGTTAAAATTCCTAAACTAGACAACAAGCTCATCTTGCAAACAAAACATTTGTTCCATAATCTCATACATAAAAATCGGATGATCATGAATAGCCCTAAGCTCATCATTCTTTTGTTATTCAACTATCTTGTTCAAATGTTATTCTATACAAGTCATGTTCTCCTAAGCATGTATCATTTAATCAAACAAGAACTCATCAAACAACAAACACTTTAATCATGCATGAATCTTTAGCAAGCAAACACATTATCAAGTATCTTCATCACACATCATCATCAACCGAAACATCACACATAATGAAAGTCACTAACCGGTTAGCTTTTTAAGGTGCAAAGATATGAGAAAGTCGATGGATAAGCTCCCAATCCGAGGGCTCTTGTTATCGCCGGTTGAATCCGAAGAGAAGGAGAGGAGATCTATGGCTTAAGGTTTTCTAGAGTGAGGTAGTGTAGGAGAAGGTGTGTGTGAGAGTGAGTGTGTTGTCCAAAATGGTAAACATGGATGGTCACTAAGGTTATATACCCGTCCCAAGTAGTGCACCCTAATGGGTCTTCGAATGGGCTAAGGGTGTGTGTGTGGCCAACCGGCCCATATGTTGCATTGTTCACTCGAGACCACATGGTCTCGAGTCGGGTTCTTATGTCTCGGGTCATAATAATACGCACATACATACAAGCACGACACATATCATAACACATAATCACATACGAGTTTCACTTATCATTAATCACACAAGTTAACTAGTCACACGTTCATGTTACATCGGGATACCAGAAAGGTTCTAAATTTCGAGTTGTCACAGATATGGTTCGTGCACTATTTTTTAGCACCTTTGGTGAAGGCGAACATCGGGACAAAGATTCTATTTCTAGCAAATGGACCGACATCAACAACAAGTGTCACGCGTTCCAAGAAGTTTACCAACGTAACTACGATAATTGCCCGAGCGGTGAAAGTGACGTCGGGGTTTTAACGAGGACTTTGGAGGAGTTCGATAGGACGAAATGCCCTTTCACGTACTATAAGTGTTGGGAACTACTACGAAAAAGTCCAAAGTGTGCGCTAGTTAATCCAATGACGTCTAGTAGTAGACGTCGAGCTAAAAGGTCTAAAACATCATCCTCCGTTGACCCATCAACTCCGACATCGGATGCCCGCAACGTCGATTTAAATGAGGTGGTGGACGTTGACGAGGAACTTCAAGAAGAGTTGAACCGACCACCCGGTAGAAGAAAGGATAAGCGAACCGGGAAAAAAACGGTCGAGTCGTCTTCCGATCTCGGGTTAAAGGATGATTTCGAGGAGATGAACAGTCGTCTCCAAGACATTCGCGACCTCGGCCACAAACGTTGGGAGATTATGCAAGAACGAGTGGCCGAAACCAAAAAGTTTAACGAGATGCAAGAGGCGAGGCAAATGGAAAAGGACATTGAGTTTTTGTCCAAATCAATCGACCACCTCCAAGGCGACGCGTTGATCCTTGCGCAAATGCGCCGACAAAAAATTCGAGAAAAATATGGACTCTAGATCATATTTTTATATTCGGTTTTTTTTTCTGTTTTTTTTATATTCGGTTTTTTTTTTTTCTGTTTTTTTATTTTTCTGTTTTTTTATTTTCTGTTTTTTTAATTTCAAGTAGTGTAATTGTTTTTTTTAAATTAATGAACTTTTTTATGTTTTAAATTAAAAAAAATAATTGTGAAATGATTGTGAAATGATTGAATGGGGGTTATTGGCATAATGCCCCACTATGCCACTTTTGCTATAATGCCCCATCGCTGACTAGGACGCCACGTGTCGGATAATGCCCCATGGTGGGGGCATTATAACCCACTACCACTACACATGGTCTTAATGGATCCACAGTTTTAGGAATACTACTCACTTTTATATAGTTTCATAGTTTTTGTAAATGTAAATAACTTTGATGGGTAGGGATATTGTACAAAGTGTCTAAAATATGAGAAGTGTTTTAATTTGATCTAATGATTGAGATCAATAGGGACCAAATTATAAATTGTGTTTTAATTATTTGGACTGATTTGAAAATTGTAGGGGTAATAGTGTCTTTGTATATGTATCAAAATAGGCAACCTCTCCTAAATTCTAGCGATTCACTCCTAAATTCTAGCAATTCAATTTTAATTTTATTCTAAAATCCAAACATTCTAAAAAATCTAGAAATATGTAATTGTTACAAGAAATATATTACACTATACATCCATCATATAACACTATATAACACCATATATTTCGCAACCCCTGTCCCCTTTCTGTCCCGGGAACGGGCGGCCGCGAGACCAGATTTAGTGGTATCGGTGTTTATTAATTTGGCAGCGGAAATTACATCAGGACCGTAGTTAGGAAATATTTTATCAGAGTAAAACACCACTTTTTATATAAATAAACACATTGGGATAAAACCCAAGTTTTTATTACGAACGGATTTGTAGGGGTAAACCCTAATTTATTGAAATAAAACATCTTCTTTATTTAGGTAACTTTTATAGCCACTTTTCCAAGCCTTCAGTACTGTCCAGCTGGCTTCTATTTAGCTTTCGCATTTTGTTACCTGAAATGCGTTTAAAATATTTTGTCAGTGGAAAATACTGGTGAGTGAATCCCAGTTTAATCAAGAAGAGTTTTATCCTTTAACAGTATTGAGAGCGATTGCAATGTTTATTTCTATACAATTACTCATTCAGTACTGTCAATCCTAACTGGTGGGTCATATTACACATTGGCTATCTCGTTGTCCAATGGTAACGTGTTCCACATTTTGTATACAAAACCCCAACATACCGACAGTAATTGAAAAACTACAAAGACTCAATCACTGCTAATCACAGTGTAAATTATTTAAGGTTTTGTAAAAACAATTTGCAAAAAGGTTTACAAAAAGGAGATTACTCACATTGCTGTCTTAGGGTTTTCCTTAAGGATTTCCTGGTGATTATCTATTAATTACACAAATGCACATGCGTTAGTATAATAACCCAATATTTACATTAGTAATACCCTTCCCGAGACGGCATTCCAACGACTACGTCGGGCAGAACCACGACAACCGTTACAGAACCCTGGATTAATCGGGCAACGTATCTAATACATAACCGGGGGTTATAATACTTACAACGAGGCAGAACTTCGTTATTTAGGGGGGTATTATGCCCGAGTATAATGTATACTACGTAGAAATTGAGAGAGAAAATGAAAGACTGAACGATTTGAAAGTGAAACTGATCGTCCCTATTTATAGTTGTGATCCGTCCATCTCTCGCGCCCCGCGTAGACCTAGGGGTGGTCTTACGCGGCCCGCGACATAGGAGTTATAGGCTTTAGCCTTGACCGGTCATCGAACTAGACTCGACACGATCTCGACACGTGGCAGCTAAAGGTGTCGCCCTGACCTTGAGCTGTCGCGTCCCGCGTAGCTTGAGGAGTAAGGCTTTGTGGCCCGCGAGCACCTATATTTTCTGATTTTTATTTAATTTTTAATTATATAGAGTATTTTGGGCTCGGTGTTAGCAGACGGGGTGTATTTTAGGACGTATTGGGACATTTTAATTATTTTAGGGGTGTCGAAAATTATTTTGGAGGGTTGTTATAATATAACACTGTATAACACTATGTAACACCATATAACACTATATAATACTATATAACAATATATAACATTATACATATATCATAGACATGCTATCAGAAAAATATAACACTATAACACTATATAACTCTAAATAACACTATATAACACCATATAATACCATATAACACCATATAAAACTATATAACACTATACATTCATTATATAACAATATATAACACAAAAAAAACACTATATATCACCATATAATACTATGTAACACTATAT
Source organism: Helianthus tuberosus (assembly GCA_030545235.1). Lineage (NCBI taxonomy): Eukaryota > Viridiplantae > Streptophyta > Magnoliopsida > Asterales > Asteraceae > Helianthus > Helianthus tuberosus. Next base: position 87,994,039 of record CM060356.1, on the reverse strand, counting down.
AACACTATAGAAAAAATATATAACACTATACAGTTCTGAACGAGATCACACAAATTCATAGATTAATTCTTAATTCGTATTCCTATAATTAAGGGTGGCGGTCATGGAAGGTTATCAATTAATTAAATCAATAATAAAATTACTTGTTTACCCTTTTGAATTAATTTAGATTGAGGACACATGTCATCTTCACAATATTTCTCACACTTCTCACACTTTTGAATTAATGTACAAGATCTTCAATCTAACTTTTATTATATTATTATTATTATTATTATTTTTTTGAAAATTATAACATAAATTCGAGTATTTTTTAGTCATAATAATCAACTAATTTTTAAGAGTTTTATTTCAGAAAATGTTTTGACCTAGGTGCATTTTTTGAGTAAATTACAAGTTTTGTCCTTTATGTACATACCAAACTGCAGGGGGTGTCCTTTGATTTTAAAATTGATCGGTTTTGTCCTTAACGTTTCAAAATCCTGCACGTTATGTCCTTTAGTCCAAACTCAGTTAGATTTTTGAGAAAAATGCAATTTGCGTCCCTGTGGTTTGTGTGAAACATCAACCTGAGTCCCTAAATTCATTTTTTGATTTTTTGAGCCCCTGAGCTTATGAATTCATAACACTTTGAGTCCCTCCGTCAGTGTGCCGTCTGTTTGACTGTTTGAGCCAGGGGTAAGACCGTCTTTTGGCATATATTAATAACACTTTGTGTCCCTATGGTATGAGTGAAATATCAACCTGAGCCCCTAATTCAACTTAAATTATCTTTCATCTTTAATTATCATTTCTTTTATAGACCTATGGTCATTAATTGCATCATGTTTGTTGTTTCAGACCAGATTATTCTTGTTCTTAACCATAACAATTTATAGCATGAAGATGATCCCGTATGTTAATCTTCAAACACTTAAAAATTTTGCGGATGTGCAAAAAAAATTGTGAAGATCTTTTGACTTGTATTCCTTCTTTACCTGATTTGCACAAACTTCGTTCAGAGGTAAAAGCTTATTTTCCTTTAAATTGGCATATTGTGGAGCTCCTTTGTAATTATTTGCCTGATCGGTTCTCACATAGCAACCATACAGATACTTGTGTTCTGGTAATATCTATTGCACCACCACCACCCACCACTAACCCACCAGTATCAACCCAAGAGAATCTTTACAAAATACATACTTTTCATGGGGTTTCTTCAACACCTAAACTTCAAACTCTTCATCTATCATCCAATTTGATTTTTGTTCAACAATATTACTTAAAACCTCATAAATTCCCCAATGGAGTTTATCTAGGGTTTAACTTCACGCTTCAAATTTGTTCAAAACAGACTATTCACCTACAAAAGATATGGAAAAAACCCCAAATTCGTTGAAAATTGTAGCCGGATGATTTGCCCATTCTGATTTTCACCACAAGGTGCGATAGGGTTCAAAATCAAAACCCTAGGGCGGCTATGGTGGCTGTGATGAGAGTAGAGGAGATCGACAAGAAGGCGCAATAGTGGTGGCCAGAGTTGTTGGCTCATCAGAGCAAGCATCTCGCCGACTGGTGGAGCCGACGAGAGAGATGTCGGTGGCTGGTGACATTTGTGTGGTGGTCAGAGTGGTTAGTTTGTGAGAGAAATAAGATGAAGATGGTGGTGGTGATGGTATATGGTGGCAGGTGGCGGCGGTGGTGATGGTAGGTTATGACAATGATTGGGTGTTATAAACAAGAGATGGTTTTTATTATAAACTGGGAAATGGAATGAGAGTAGTTGGTGTGTAATCTGTATGTTGGATGAATGTAAATGAGGGATCATGAGTGGAGATAAGGGATAAGGGTATTAAGGACATTTCATACATGTTACAACAGTCAAACAGACGGCACACTAACGGAGGGGCTCAAACTGTTATGAATTCATAAGCTCAGGGGCTCAAAAAACGAAAAAATGAATTTAGGGGCTCAGGTTGATGTTTCGCACAAACCACAGGGACGCAAATTGCATTTTTTTTCTAGATTTTTTTATTAATGTTGGTCATGTGCCTTGCACATGAGGACACTTTTGTCATTTTGCGTCCCTAGAGACTTTTGTCATTTAATAAAGAAAAAGTAATTAGAAATTTAAAAACTTATGTATATATCACATTATACATAAAAGTGTTCCAATTAGGTCACTCAAGTTTCAAAAGTGTTCCAATCAGGTCACTCAACATTCATTCTTCATTAAAATTAAGGGGTTTTTTTCATCCATTTCATAGGTAACCGTGATGATGTAGATTTTTTGTTTATTTTTTTTATCTTTTATTTGATGCTAACGTCGAGTGATGACGTGGATTGTAACTTGTGTTTTTTTTAATTTTTAATGTAATTAAATGGTTTTTGTTAGGAAACTTTATTTGTAAGTATTGAAGAAAAGCCAACTCAGCTTGATCTATGAAGAAGAGAAAGCCCTGAAGATCAAATAACAAGAAGAAACCAGATAGGACAACTGAAAAGAACAACATCTATTTCAAAGAATCAGAAGCTGATCTAGAATTAAAGAAAATTATCAGAAAAGGCCATTCTGATGGATCTGTGATGAAATATCATCAGTTTCTAGCAAATCTGATCATCAGACTTTCTGATGATTTGTCACCAGAATTTTTGATGAAGTGGTTATCAGAAAATCTGATGAAACCCCACTTGTCTAAAATAAGTTCAACCCTGCCACAATAACCAAAGCAACTTGACATTATTGGATCTCATGATGACAAAGACAACTTGATAATTGGATTCAATGAATATGTTAAGAAGCCACTTTTTGCAGGACATATACATGAATAAACAAATGTTTATTCATGTATCCGGGCTCTCTATAAATAGAAGTCTCATCAAGAAAAGGACAGTGAGTTAAGCCAAGCATTCAATATATACAACAAAACTCCATTGTCCTTTCACCACAGAATTACACAAGTATTCGTTTGTAATAGATAATAACCTCACAATCACCTTGTGTCACACCCCGATTTTCCACGTGTCACCGGTGGGCCCGGTGGGGGAGTATCGTGACGTGGTTGGCAACATCATGGTCAAACAACACAATATAATAATGCACAGCGGAAGCAAAAGATAAATATATTACATTCCGAATATAAGTAATGTCAAAGTATTACAACGGAAGGTAAAGGATCCACAGGCGGATCAATAAAGAAAATTGTTCAACAGACTTTAGGCATCTAGAACTTGCAAGATTCCCTAATGACGCCCTGAGCTCCCAGCCAATTACACATAGTACCTGTCACTTAACCTTTTGGAAAATACGTCAGTTTACACTGGTAAATACAATTAACTGACTCATTTTGGAAAAAGAGTTTGAAAAGTGATTCGAGTGCAAACGGCACAAAATATCTTGACACATTGATTAAAATGCACAGAGGCAAAATTAATCTTTTATACTTGGGACAATTTTATTAATAAAAATCTTGTATCCGATTTACATGGTTGTCCAACATTTAGGGCCGGTGATTATACGATACAAGCCGGACAAGATTAATCGACACACCACAAATATAATCTCACAAGAAGGTACCCTTACGAGTGAGTATACGTTATACATATGCAACAGGAGGTGTTTTGCCTACACCTTGTGCTTACCTCGTGGCCATTCACTTTTTAAAATGAGCCAAGGATATCCAGGACATGGTCATTAACCCCCAATGTTATTTGTTAACAATCAATACAGATTAAAACGGAATTATGCAATTTAATCATCTCCGATTAAAAGGTTTCTACACCCGACCAAGCGGTATTTTTATAATACCGTATCCCAAGCCCGTATAAGGGAAAATAAGTTAAAAGTATTTACCTGAGCTAGCAATGCAATTTACACTCAGCCGTATATCTTAATCAGCAAGCACAAGTATTTCTACTGGGGCTCTTAATCTGGAATGAAGGTTTTATTAACCTATTAAATTCCTAATGGGTCCTATTTAAGTCGTAACTTAGACCGGTTAGTTTTAAGGAAATGTTTACGGTTCAAACGCATGATTAAGCGAAGACCGGAATAGAATGTGATTTAGACCCGACAAGTTTGAAGACTTGTATAATATGGGTAAACTAAACACATTCTGGATTTTGAGATAAAACGGATAAGGTTTGACCCGTTCCGGCTAATTTATGCAAATTAGTTACATAAATCGAACCGAACGCGAAATAAGCGTAACGGGTATCCGTAAGAGCCATATACAGGTTTCCTAAGTTAATATGCTTCAAATATGTTGTGACATCAGTAGGATGTCTTTCATTATGCCCGTAATGAAATTAAACACAAACTATGCCCCGTAGGGGTAGTTTGGTCATTTTAAAGGTTGTAAAAGGGTTTAGATATTTAATTGAGTTACAGGTCTGATGTAAACAATAAACATACTCAATTTGATGAGTTATAACAGTAGGCTAAAGCATATATGTGAAATTTATCATTTTTAACCAAACTATGCCCCGTAGGGGTATTTTGGTAATTTCACATAAGCCGAAAAGCTCAAAAACAAAGTCTGAGTTAATCAACCATTTCTTACTATTAAAATATCCTAACTTGCCTTATATATCAGTAGGTATCAACCCGGATATGTTCAATATGATTTTAAAACATACTATGCGTTAAAAAAAACGCTAAATAAGGCGATTAAAGGCCATTTCCGGGTTCGATACTTAAATCTGATATTTTTATATTTCCAGAAGGCTTAAAATAATTTATTTATCATATGTGATCAGTAGCAAAAGGTTTGGAGTCGTTTAGATATGTAAAACTCATTTTATGGCCCGTAAGGGTAAAACCGACTTTTACCGAATTAAGCCTACGACTATGAGTTATGCTCAGCCTAAAATTAATTAAAAATCTTTAAAAATACCAAAATAATATATTACATCAGTGGGTAAAATATTTGATACCAAAAAGTATGTTTAACTAGGCTATACGCTAATTACACCATTTTATTAACATAAGGCATTAATTTTGCGATAATGAGCATAACTCTTAATCTACAAGTCAAACTGATGTCAAACTTTGCATACAAGTCTATATATCAGTAATTAAGGTTTCTACACTTTTACATTTTCATAAATCATGTTTTAAGGTAATAAGGGCATAATGGTCAACATATGAGCAATTAACGGAAACGTGCATATTAATTGGATAACTAATGGACCAAGGTGTATAATCACAGAGGGTTGTTCTAACATGTATCCTAATCCAATTTAAGCTCTGAGGCATTTCAAAAACATACCTAAACGGGTCAGAACTGAAAGTCAAAGTGAAAGTCAAACTATGTGACTTTCGGTTCCGAACCGGGTCTAAACAGGAAATAGTCGGGTTGAACATGTTCGGACATGTTCTTATACTTATTACTAAGTTATAACAATGATCAAACAGGTTATATATGTTCTAGATAGCTAATTATGCATAAATAGCATTTTAGGCTTCCTGTTGACTTTTTAAGAATAGGTTTGACCCGACTTTTGACCTGGTTAGAGTGGTGATCAGGGGAAACCCTTTTGAGGTTTTATTACCCACATAAATACCAATCTATAACTACTTTTAATTCGAGATATGACTGAGCCATTATTGACTAATCTCGAAGTCAAACCGTAATTACGACGGTTTGACTTTTAGCTAATTAAACAAGCTAAACTCAATTAAAGAAGGACTAGTAGACTTACAAGAGTCCTATGCACGACTTAAGATCAGTTGGACCTGCTTGAGAGCTCCAGGAATGATCAAATTATGCAAATGAAGGTGTGAGAAGTTGTGTTGCATAAGGTGGCCTTTTATAGTGAATTACACACCACAATTGGGTGACACTTGGGTCTACAACTGACCACAATCCTTCAACACATGTCCCTAAGTGTTTAGGGGGTGCCTAGGGGCCAAGAAGAATGAGGAAAATTGGTTAAAATCGCGTCTAAGAGCAAGGGCAGCCAAGAAAACGAATTCAGGAGCTGGCACCCCCTCGCGTGGCGCGAGGGGCTCCTCGCGTGGCCCGAGGCCTACCTGCAGCATATCTTTATTTTTTTTTTATTTTTGCGCATTGGTCCTTGGCTCTTCAAATTTCGAATAGGCACTTGTTTATTGCATTATTAACCCTCACAATTGAACTATAAGGGCTTTAAAACATATACCCACTTTGCCAAGTCCCTGGGTAACTTTATTGTCACCCGAAAAGTCCTAACTTTCAACGTTTACGCTTTAACACTTCGCACACAAATTTGATCATATCTTTCTCATACGTTAACGAAACTTTATGAAATTTAAATCATGCATTCTAGTGAGCATAATTAACATTTACAAAGTTTCGGGTTTGTCAAAAGGTCACTCAGAGGTATATCTTTAAACATGTTGACACATTTAACCCCTGTAGTTTGAAATCTCTCACTTTTAGTTTCGTATGATCCATGATTTATTCGTTTGATGTTATAAACATCATGTAGGGTTATAATGAAGTATATTTATTCACAGTTGACACTTAGAATACGTATATTCACATACTTTCCATGTTTGTCAACTTTAGTCCTTTCATAGCATTCTATCACACGTTCAAAATTTATGACACGTGTCAACACCTTATAGGACGTGAATTTTCGAGTTGTTACATCCTCACCCCCTTAAAATAAATCTCGACCCGAGATTTACTGAAATAAGTAAGGGTACTTTTCTTTCATCGTGGCTTCAACCTCCCACGTGAATTCGGGACCTCTACGGGCGTCCCATTTGACCTTAACAATAGGCACATGCTTCCTCCGAAGCTTCTTAACCAGTCGATCCTCAATCGACAAGGGTTTTTCAACAAATCTCAAGCTCTCATCCATATGCACATCTGTATGCGGCATAACCAGTGATTCATCAGCGAAGCACTTCTTCAGATTGCAGATGTGGAATACATTGTGAATTCCACTGAGCTTTCTGGTAAGTTTAACTTATAGGAAACTGAACCGACACGTTCGATAATCTCGAAAGGTCCTATGTATCTCGGGCTTAGCTTGCCTTTCTTACCAAACCGCATCACTCCTTTCCAGGGTGATACCTATTGTTGAACCTTATTTCTTAACAAGAATCTAGGAGGTTTGCTATTTTCATAATCCTTAATTTTCTGCCGTATACTGGCATCTTACTGATGATTATGAATTTATGTGATCTTATTGATTGTCTATAATGCAACTTTCAGATCTTATTGTTTGGACTTACCAAACTATTGTCCTATCAATGGACGTTTAACATTCCATCTATACAAGGTCTTCAAGGGAGTAGCCTTGATACTTATATATCAAATATTATAGAGAAGCTTATCTTAAGGTGAGATGGTTATTCCAACCATTACTTAACTAATATTAAGGAATAGCTAATCCTTGTTGTTAGTCGAACAATTCGACGATCCTGGTTAGCTGATGGCAAATTCTTAATCGTTGCCTAATTAGGATTGCGGTAATGTATGCATAAGCAAAATGAACCGTCTTTCTTATCTAACAATATCAAACTCTCGGAATATCGAGTTAGGCTATATGAACCCTCTATTTTAAAACTTAGTAAATCAGGGTTCGATTCTTCCAGTGATGGTACTAGCCGTCTTGGAGATTTCATAATAACACAGCCTTTAAAAGAGATATAAATCTTAATCTTTCCTGCCTCCTAGGGTAAACAGGGTAATCTTATGAGAAAATAATCAAGGTACAAGGAGGTTACAGAGATTTCCATATCTCAGGCTCCAGTTCACTCATCAACGCTTGTGTCAAATAGGTGACACATTCATGTTATGAGTCCTCATATTCCGTTACCAGGGGATATTTATTTGAATAACTCTATTATGGATATCTTCTTTGAATACTACTAGTCGACTTTAGTACAATACGGTCATTGGGATATCTTAGGGGTTCCATGTATTAAACCTCCATACTGATCAGGCATGGAAGTAATCTATGGGACACACTAGAATACGCCAATCCTCATATGGCACTTTTATCAAACATAGTTTGGCATTCGCAGGCGATATAAAACAATGAGAAAAATAATTAAAATAACATATGTTGTCGTACTCTATGCGAAGAAAGAGTACTCTTAGATTTTTCAGAAGGATTCCTCGCCGATACGAGAAGAATCGGTTACTAAGGTTTCCTTGGTAATTTATACCTTGTGGAGGATAATAAAAATTTTGCTAAGTTTATGGTTCATGAAGATTTATTATTGCCTGTATTAAAAACAGGACACTTAGCAGAAAATATCATTGATAAATGATAAGGAAGTTTATTGTACAAGTGCTTATATTTAATCAATAATGGAAGTTTCACAAACTAGGCACCTAGCTCAGTTGGCTAGGCGCACGAAAGGGTGCGGCCTAGACCCAGGTTGGATTCCGGGGACGGCCAATTCCACCATTATTTATTTATTTATTTATTTATTTTTTGTTTAATATTTAACTTGTTATACTTATAGTTTATGAAGAATTTACTGGTATCCGAACCAAAATGAAACTCTTAGTATTTAAATTACTGATAAAATGCCAAGGAATGTACCTGATGCCATTATTTATGGACTAGCTCAGGCATTTTAGGCGCTTTCAATTTTAGGCTTTACTTCCTCTGCCGCATTTCCTTTGACATATTTAGGGCACGTAGTCTTGATGTGGCCTTTCTCATTACAGCCGAAACAGACTGCATTCTTCATGTCCTTACAGTCCAACGTTTTATGTCCCTTAGACTTGCAGATCCCACAAGCCCTGGGCTGCGATTTGGATTTTGGTTCGAACCTGCATTTCCTATAATGGCGCTTCATGCAGGTCTCACATACTGGTTTCTGGTCGGACTTTTGTTTGTTCTTCTTCTTAGAACTCTGGGAGTTATCTACCTCCCTTTTTCTTTTTAGTTCATCCTTTGCATCAGAGGCATGAACGAGAACCTTCTTAAGAGGGAGGAAATGTGGTCCTAGATAAAATTTGGACCGAGCAGCATGGGGCTCCTTTAACTTTTTCACAGCTCTCTTCACAGCTTTTCCAACGGCTGCGTCTATCATAGTTTGAAGAACATCTTTGGAAATTCTAAGGTTTACAATTTCAGCATCATTAGCATGCGTCGCGTCATCAATAGCGCGATTGACTGTTGTCTTATCCGAGTTTGCCATACTCGATATTGGTTCCTAATACCAATAAAACAATTTCTTAGTTGAAATCCAACAACTGCTGTTTTTCATTCTGATGGCCTTAATATATACTAACCATGGTGTCAATAACCTATACAGGCTATTATAGCACTAACATTCTTAATGAACGTTATTTAAAATATATTAATATTACTTAGCCTAGGTCGCAAAAGTCCATCAATGGCATTAAAGATTTGGACCTAGTCCATCACCTTTCTGACAGAGGATCAAAACGTCACATCTGTCTTTATTATATTAAAGAATTTAGGTAGCTTGAAAGCTTGCCATAGGAATATCAGAAAAGAGTGATTCCTATTAGATATAAAATATCCATCTAAGGCTTGTTGGAGTATTTTCTAAAGTATCATCGGCCAATTTCTACCTCGTATTAAATGACCGAAGTCTTAATCAGGCGGAGACAACAGTTCTCTACAGTTATTGATCAATATTGAATCATATGTGCCAGTATCAAGTAAATTTCTGCATAAACTGCTTGATAAGGAAAGGTACCTGCTATATTGTTATCCTTCTGCACCATCTCCTGGCGTTCACCCGGAAGACTCATGCGTTTATTTCCCTGGCCTTTCCCGGCTTCTTTATAAGCTTTGGGCAGTTGGTTTTGATGTGCCCTTCCTCGTTACAATTGTAACATGTGGCGTTCTTTAACCCCTTGCAATCTAAGGTTTTGTGACCCTTGGTCTTGCAAATTCCACACAATTTAGCGCGTGGGTCTATTGTACATTTTCCAAAATGCTGCTTTTTGCAGTTATTGCATTTGGGTCTGTTATCAGACTGACTCGAGTTCTTCCTAAACTCGGAATCCTTCCCGCGCTCCGAGCTTCCCTTCTTCTTCTTGTTAGTTTGATGAGAGTTTTCCTCCTCTCTTTCTCTTCTTCTCTCGCCAGAAGCCTTAACAGACTTAATTCTGATTGCGTCTAAGGTGAGAGATAAGGATAAGTCCACCGCGGACCTATATGTGGTTGGCCTAGATGCTTTAACATTCCCTTTTATCTCTGGTGCTAGGCCTCCAATGAAACGCGCTATGCGTTTAGGTTCAGGGGTGACTGGATAAGGAACTAGGCGGGACATAGTGTTGAAACTTGTCACATATGCCTGACAATTCAAATTTTCCATGACCAAAGTCAAGAAGTCCGATTCTATCTTTTCTACTTCATGCTGAGGGCAATAGTTTTCCTTGACTAATGCAACAAATTAACCCCAAGGTAAGTTGTAGAGTAGAACTTTCCCCGTGGCTTGGAGCAATGATCTCCACCATGCCAACGCTTCTCCTTTAAATGATTGTGAAACAAATTTCACAACATCTTGCTCCGCACAACCGCTGATGTCAACAACAGCGTCCATCTCATCGAGCCATGTCATGCAATCGATGGCCCCTTTTTCTCCTGTAAAGTCTCTGGGCTTGCAGGAGACGAAATATTTATATGAACAGGTCTTAACTGATGTCTCTTGATGAAACACAACTTGTCTAGATGGAATACTCCTTTGATTTGACAAGTCATGAACATCGTCCTCCCTTGACTCATGTGTTTTAGGAGGGGGCTTACTATGAGCCACAGATAGAGTCTCAGAGTGGGTATCATTTGATTCATCATACTGTCGATCAAGAGCTCGAGTAACAGCATAATCTATTATTGCCTGCAGTTCTGCTCCAGTTACATTAATTCTGGTAGTATCATTGCTCTCCTTCAAGTGACTGTTAACTTCATCTAATCCAGGCATGTAGCTTGATTGCTACATAAATATTAACAATGATTTATTCAGAGATTATTATGGAATCATCATCTTTGACGATTTATCGACCATGGTAATAAAAACCATATTGGTTAACTTGTTAGCTATATTTAATTAGTATTTTCCATTAAAATTTATCCTAGTTATAAAATATTAAGGATATTAAAGTGGCGCATAAGGCCTAGTCACAAGGACAGTTCTAAATTTTGTAAGCCATGATTTCAGAGAATCGAGGCATTAAGGTTTGAATCACGTTCATTACCTTCTCTTGACAGGGAGTTGTAGACTTCAACTGTCTTTTGTCTTTTAGGACAATAGATATAGCCCGTGGGCATTTCCCTTCTGAGGGATGGTTATAATATGATCATCTTCTCAGATGCTATTAGTCGAGGTCGTATGGATCCTACCGACTATTATGATTGGACCTGGTCCAACATTTTTTTTTTAGACAGGAGGTCAAAGACCACCACTGTCGTTGTCTTATCGGACAACAAGTTTAGCCCGTAGGCACTTCATCACTACTGGATGTTTATAATGTGATCATCTTATAGGATGACACAAGCCATGATTTCTAAATCACTAGGCTAGATAAGAAAATTGGAAGAATCTAATATAAGGATGACTGTTGTGATTTTATCGAATCACATTTGTCAGGAGTGCTAACACGTTCTTAGGTGTTAACAAGGATCTGGATCCCTTGGGTAGGTTTCACCATCTTGGCCGCGTAGGCTAGATTTCACCTTTAAGATTCTTTTTAAAATGCCTACTGGCAGGGAAGGAAGGATATTTATTTTATTCAGGATTTTATCATAAATCCTAATTTATAAGTTAATAATAGCACAAATGGCCTAGTCGCGTAGACAAGTTTAATTTATAAGCCATTATTGTCTGGGATCGAGGCATTTAGTAATAGCACACAAGGTTTAGTCACGTGGACAAGTTTAATTTATAAGCCATGATCGTCTGGGATCGAGGCATTTAGTAATAGCACAAAAGGCTTAGTCACGTGGACAAGTTTAATTTATAAGCCATGATCGTCTGGGATCGAGGCATTTAGGTGTGAATCAAATTTCATTACCTTTTCTTGACAGGGAGCTGTAGGCTACCACCGTCTTTAGTCTTAGAGGACGTTAATTATAGCCCGTAGGCACTTCCCTTCTAAGGGATGTTATTTTCCATTCATTTCATATTTCATGTTTAGAATGAAAACTTAATTTAATCAATCCATTATATGAAAATAAAAGTACAAAGTTGCCCTAAGCGGGTCTTTGAAGGGATAATGTGTCCTTGAAGGGACTGAAAAATAAATATGTCCTTATAAGGACTATTAAGGAAACAATCTTCAGCAAAAGGAGTTTCTTCTTCAAGTTACTTCTGAATGCTTTCTCCTTGGATGCTCGTTTCATTCCAGCCGCGCTACGAAGCTCAGTATTTCAGGGCTCCAGATTGTGGAGAATTTCTAATACAGCTTCTTCGCTTGGCGACGTATCCAATATATATAAAAATTTGGAAGTAAAAATTTCCAGATTAGGATTGAGAATATTCCTATGTTAAGTCTAGACTCAGAAGATTTAGGAATGTGCAATTGTGTCATTGAGATTAAACACAAAAAGTTAGTGTTTAATTCACTCAATGTTGGCTCTGATACCAACCTGTCACACCCCGATTTTCCACGTGTCACTGGTGGGCCCGGTGGGGGAGTATCGTGACGTGGTTGGCAACATCATGGTCAAACAACACAATATAATAATGCACAGCGGAAGCAAAAGATAAATATATTACATTCCGAATATAAGTAATGTCAAAGTATTACAACGGAAGGTAAAGGATCCACAGGCGGATCAATAAAGAAAATTGTTCAACAGACTTTAGGCATCTAGAACTTGCAAGATTCCCTAATGACGCCCTGAGCTCCCAGCCAATTACACATAGTACCTGTCACTTAACCTTTTGGAAAATACGTCAGTTTACACTGGTAAATACAATTAACTGACTCATTTTGGAAAAAGAGTTTGAAAAGTGATTCGAGTGCAAACGGCACAAAATATCTTGACACATTGATTAAAATGCACAGAGGCAAAATTAATCTTTTATACTTGGGACAATTTTATTAATAAAAATCTTGTATCCGATTTACATGGTTGTCCAACATTTAGGGCCGGTGATTATACGATACAAGCCGGACAAGATTAATCGACACACCACAAATATAATCTCACAAGAAGGTACCCTTACGAGCGAGTATACGTTATACATATGCAACAGGAGGTGTTTTGCCTACACCTTGTGCTTACCTCGTGGCCATTCACTTTTTAAAATGAGCCAAGGATATCCAGGACACGGTCATTAACCCCCAATGTTATTTGTTATCAATCAATACAGATTAAAACGGGATTATGCAATTTAATCATCTCCGATTAAAAGGTTTCTACACCTGACCAAGCGGTATTTTTATAATACCGTATCCCAAGCCCGTATAAGGGAAATAAGTTAAAAGTATTTACCTGAGCTAGCAATGCAATTTACACTCAGCCGTATATCTTAATCAGCAAGCACAAGTACTTCTACTGGGGCTCTTAATCTGGAACGAAGGTTTTATTAACCTATTAAATTCCTAATGGGTCCTATTTAAGTCGTAACTTAGACCGGTTAGTTTTAAGGAAATGTTTACGGTTCAAACGCATGATTAAGCGAAGACCGGAATAGAATGTGATTTAGACCCTACAAGTTTGAAGACTTGTATAATATGGGTAAACTAAACACATTCTGGATTTTGAGATAAAACGGATAAGGTTTGACCCGTTCCGGCTAATTTATGCAAATTAGTTACATAAACCGAACCGAACGTGAAATAAGCGTAACGGGTATCCGTAAGAGCCATATACAGGTTTCCTAAGTTAATATGATTCAAATATGTTGTGACATCAGTAGGATGTCTTTCATTATGCCCGTAATGAAATTAAACACAAACTATGCCCCATAGGGGTAGTTTGGTCATTTTAAAGGTTGTAAAAGGGTTTAGATGTTTAATTGAGTTACAGGTCTGATGTAAACAATAAACATACTCAATTTTATGAGTTATAACAGTAGGCTAAAGCATATATGTGAAATTTATTATTTTTAACCAAACTATGCCCCGTAGGGGTATTTTGGTAATTTCACATAAGCCGAAAAGCTCAAAAACGAAGTCTGAGTTAATCAACCTTTTATTACTGTTAAAATATCCTAACTTGCCTTATATATCAGTAGGTATCAACCCGGATATGTTCAATATGATTTTAAAACATACTATGCGTTAAAAAAAAAAAACGCTAAATAAGGCGATTAAAGGCCATTTCCGGGTTCGATACTTAAATCTGATATTTTTATATTTCCAGAAGGCTTAAAATAATTTATTTATCATATGTGATCAGTAGCAAAAGTTTGGAGTCGTTTAGATATGTAAAACTCATTTTATGGCCCGTAAGGGCAAAACCGACTTTTACCGAATTAAGCCTACAACTATGAGTTATGCTCAGCCTAAAATTAATTAAAAATCTTTAAAAATACCAAAACAATATATTACATCAGTGGGTAAAAGATTTGATACCAAAAAGTATGTTTAACTAGGCTATACGCTAATTACACCATTTTATTAACATAAGGCATTAATTTTGCGATAATGAGCATAACTCTTAATCTACAAGTCAAAATGATGTCAAACTTTGCATACAAGTCTATATATCAGTAATTAAGGTTTCTACACTTTTACATTTTCATAAATCATGTTTTAAGGTAATAAGGGCATAATGGTCAACATATGAGCAATTAACGGAAACGTACATATTAATTGGATAACTAATGGACCAAGGTGTATAATCACAGAGGGTTGTTCTAACATGTATCCTAATCCAATTTAAGCTCTGAGGCATTTCAAAAACATACCTAAACGGGTCAGAACTGAAAGTCAAAGTGAAAGTCAAACTATGTGACTTTCGGTTCCGAACCGGGTCTAAACAGGAAATAGTCGGGTTGAACATGTTCAGACATGTTCTTATACTTATTAACAATGATCAAACAGGTTATATATGTTCTAGATAGCTAATTATGCATAAATAGCATTTTAGGCTTCCTGTTGACTTTTTAAGAATAGGTTTGACCCGACTTTTGACCTGGTTAGAGTGGTGATCAGGGGAAACCCTTTTGAGGTTTTATTACCCACATAAATACCAATCTATAACTACTTTTAATTCGAGATATAACTGAGCCATTATTGACTAATCTCGAAGTCAAACCGTAATTACGACGGTTTGACTTTTAGCTAATTAAACAAGCTAAACTCAATTAAAGAAGGACTAGTAGACTTACAAGAGTCCTATGCACGACTCAAGATCAGTTGGACCTGCTTGAGAGCTCCAGGAATGATCAAATTATGCAAATGAAGGTGTGAGAAGTTGTGTTGCATAAGGTGGCCTTTTATAGTGAATTACACACCACAATTGGGTGACACTTGGGTCTACAACTGACCACAATCCTTCAACACATGTCCCTAAGTGTTTAGGGGGTGCCTAGGGGCCAAGAAGAATGAGGAAAATTGGTTAAAATCGCATCTAAGAGCAAGGGCAGCCAAGAAAACGAATTCAGGAGCTGGCACCCCCTCGCGTGGCGCGAGGCCTACCTGCAGCATATCTTTATTTTTTTTGATTTTTGCGCATTGGTCCTTGGCTCTTCAAATTTCGAATAGGCACTTGTTTATTACATTATGAACCCTCACAATTGAACTATAAGGGCTTTAAAACATATACCCACTTTGCCAAGTCCCTGGGTAACTTTATTGTCACCCGAAAAGTCCTAACTTTCAACGTTTACGCTTTAACACTTCGCACACGAATTTGATCATATCTTTCTCATACGTTAACGAAACTTTATGAAATTTAAATCGTGCATTCTAGTGAGCATAATTAACATTTACAAAGTTTCGGGTTCGTCAAAAGGTCACTCAGAGGTATATCTTTAAACATGTTGACACATTTAACCCCTGTAGTTTGAAATCTCTCACTTTAAGTTTCGTATGATCCATGATTTATTCGTTTGATGTTATAAACATCATGTAGGGTTATAATGAAGTATATTTATTCACAGTTGACACTTAGAATACGTATATTCACATACTTTCCATGTTTGTCAACTTTAGTCCTTTCATAGCATTATATCACACGTTCAAAATTTATGACACGTGTCAACACCTTATAGGACGTGAATTTTCGAGGTGTTACACCTTGTAAACCATTTTGTTTCAAATTGATTTAAACTTGAAAATTCTGTAAGTCTTGTTTCTTGAAAGTCTGATTTCAATTTCCGCACACTATTTTCATATTAGTTGAAATCACTTGCCATATTACGTGAAAAGAAGTCTTTAAGTCCAACTGGGACCAACAATTGGTATCAGAGCAGATTGAATAAATCATTTTCAAACGATCAATTGCTCATCTTCTTTTTCTCCAAATATGGAAAACTTTCAAACATGGAATAATGCTTTCAACATTGGTTCAATGTCTAAACCTCTGACCTTGGTTAGAGAGGAATACCCACAATGGAAAATCAGGATGGTCAACTTCCTTAATGGACATGACCGAGCTCTGTTTCAATCCATTGAAAGAGGTCCACATGTACCAACAACTGAAATACCAGCTATTCCAGCAACTGATCAATCACCAGGAATCCCTGCCTCCTTGGCTCCCAAAAGTGAAAGTCTTTGGAGCCCAGAAGAAAAGAATCTGGTGGCTATAGATGAAAGGGCCAAATCACTTTTAATAATGTCTCTTCCTAATGACATATTCTCTCAAGTTGATGCATGTGCATCAGTCAAAGAGATATGAGATCAGTTGAAAAATCTTTGTGAAAGAGGGGAAATGATGAAAAGAAACAAAAGAACAAACTATGTTTCCTCCTATGAGAGATTCAAAAGTCTACCAAATGAAAAACTATATGAAACATATCACAGATTTGTAAAACTTTTGAATGAGTTATGATGCGTGTGAAGTGTTATATATATTAGGTGTATATTTTAAGCCCCTTTAACACTTATTTTTAGCCAAGTTTTAAATTTATAAAACACGATGTTTCACTAACACTAAACACACATATGGGCAAGTGCACCCATCGTGAGCGTAGTATAGTGTTGGTAAGATACCGAGGTCGTCCAAGGACACAAGAGCTTTTAGTACCGGTTTATCCTCAACGTCTAATCAAAATAAAAAAGGTTAGAAAAATGTTTTAAGCTAAGAAAAATAAAAACTAACTAAAATGCTGAAAATAAAATAAAAAGAAAAACAGATAGACAAGATGAATCACTTGGTTCCGACTCGTATCTAGTGTAACCTTTGATTATTTCCGCACTTTTGCACATAATTAAGAGATTATCTTAGTTATTGTAGTAGGCCCCTCTTTTGAAGGTGACGTTACCCTCACCCCAGTAGTTTGAGTCAGCAAGGATACAATCCTAAAATGGTGGATTATTGGAAGATAATTAATTAAGTTATTAATGCAAATTATGGTAGGCCCCTCTTTTGGAGGTGATGTTACCCTCGACTAAGTAGTCTGAGTCAGCAGGGATACAGTCCTAAATAGCCGGGTTATAGTATTAATAGTAGTTAACTTATGAGGGGATCAAAGAGTTTGGACCCCCGCCATCCAATACCGTTAAGTATTGAAGGATGTCTTACTAAATTTGACCCAGGTCCATTGCAGGACCTCTAAACGCTGAACAATGGCAAGACCTTTACCAAACCGTTCCCTTAACCCCCGACCAGGTAGCCAACATACCTCCATATAGACCGTGGAGATATGAATGGTGAAAATCTTTTATTTTATATAGACAGTAAAATAATGCCAAGACACCACGGACAAACGATAAGGAAAGATCACCTTCAACATAAGCAACTAGTTATTAAAGTCATTAATACAAAACCAAGTAAAAAGTGCAAAAGATTAGAAATAAAAAGTATTACACTATACACTTTGGCTTCACCAAGTGATGTAAGAGACTTAGGCAAACATGGCCTTGATTGTCAAGAACTCTTACGATCAATCTTGGATCCCGAGACGACTCACACACTCTACGATGGACAATGGATGATGGTGGTGGATGATGGTGTTATGGTGGTGGTGGGTGGTGGGTGAAGTGTGAGAGAGGTGGTGTGCCAAGGGATGGTTTGAGCTTGAGCCAAGCACTTCTATTTATAGGTTGAACAGAAGCTCGGGCACGGCCCCGTGTCCACATCCTCTCTTTCTTCATTAAATGCAGCTTTGTCTTCTTAGTTGACCACGCCCCCGTGTCCGCTGAGCACGACCCCGTGTGCAGAAGAATCTTTGTACTATGAAGATTTGCTTGGATTGTGCGAATCTTATAGTTGACCACGGCCCCGTGTCCGCTGAGCACGGCCCCGTGGTGGGCAATAGAAGCTTCTACCACTTTTTCTTTTCTGCTGACACTTGGGCACGCCCCCGTGCTGGCTGAGCACGAGGCGTGTTCAGGCTTCTGATCTCTTGTTTTGCTTGGGAAGATGCTGTCGTGGGGTCGGGCATGTCACGTCTTGTTCCGTTTCTTGTATTTATGTTAGATTTTGATGTCTTTTTGCTTCTTTTGTTAATTTGAGCTCATTTAATCTTGAAAATACAAAAGGAAGACAAAAGCACACTTTTTCCAACATTAGTACTAAAAAAGGGTTAGTTTTATGCCACAATTGATGAAATTTATATGTTGCATTTTGAACACATCAAGTTAAAGAAATTTGGGATTGTAAAATCAAATGATGAAAGGAATATAAAATTTCTGGATGCTTTACCTAGAGAATGGAGAAGTCTAACCACGACTTTGTCTTCCACCTTAGAACTAGGTAATATGAGTCTTCATGACTTATATAGCATTCTGGTCCCCAGAGAAGAAGAGATATATGAAGAATCAAACCAGAGAGGGGGATCTTTAGCTTTAATCTCAAACTCACAAAGAACACCCTTCAATGATCCACAAACCTCAAACTCACAAAAACTTTTGAGCAGAGGTTAAGGGGGAATGGCCAAAGATCCATAAAAGTGATAAAGGGAGGATGGAAGGAAGAATAAGGGATAAAGGAAAGACAGAAGTTGTGTGTTACAAATGTAAACAAAAGGGTCACTATGCATCAGAGTGCAAATCTAAGAAACTGAAGGATGTTGCATACTATGAGAAGAAGCTGGAAGAAGCAAAGAAGCAACAATAAGTCAGTTTGATAGCAGGGACAGATACATGGCTGTCAGATGACTCTTTTGATGAAGAGGAAGAAGAAATGACAAATTTCTGTCTCATGGCACTATCTGGTGAGCTACCTAAAACATCAGAACATAAATACAGAAAATCTTGACCTTGAACAAAAATTAAACAAACTCATGTCAGATTTTCTAAGTCTGCAAGATAAACAAAAATCAGAAAGTAAAATGTCTGATGAGTTGCAAAGAACCCTGAATAAAGTTATAATTGAAAACCAATTACTGATAGAAGAAAGCTTAGATCACAGAGGAAAAATTGAATTTTAAGAAAAAGAAAGGAAAGATTTATACAAAAAAAATTGATGATAAAGAAATAAATGTAAAGGGTTTTCAACAAGCAATGGAATTCATTAACTTTATTGAAAAAACACCAAAGAACAGAGGTGAGGGTTTAGGGTATGTAAAAACAAATATAATTAAACCTACCACCTTTGTGAAAGCAACACATCAGATTTTTGATAAATTTTCATCAGAATCTAATTCAGGATCATGCAAATCAACAAGGTCTGAGAACTGTTTTGAAACATCAAAACTCAACTTAAAAGCAAAAAGGAGGGAATCCAAACAAAAATCTTTAAAAATTCCAGAAGTAGTTCACTCAAAGTTTCAAAATTATCCAATCATTCCATCACAAGAAAAGAAATTAGAAAATTCTGATAAAGAAACTTGTATGTGTATTGACATACTGAAGTTGGTTCAACACCATCTCCAAGAAAAAGTTGAAAAATCTGTTCATGGCTCAGCTTGTAAGAGATATTCTGATGAAAGTTCATCAAAAGAAGAAAATCTGATTAAAACTTCATCAGAAAAAGTACCCAAGCAAGTCTGCGTACCAAAAACCCTCTAACTTTACCATTTCAGGACCATCATATGCAGCAGATCTGGTACTGCGATTCTGGTAGCTCCAAGCATATGATTGGATACAGGAGCTTGCTCAGTAATTTTGTTTCTAAACTGGGTAAATTGGTTAATTTTGGGAATGGTGTAAAAGGGAGGATTTTGGGGTATGGATGTATAAAGTATGGATGTTTGACCATCGAAAAAGTAGCCTTTGTAGAAGGCTTAAAGTACAATCTGCTGAGTTGTGGTCAATTCTGTGACAAAGGTTTTTAGGTAACTTTTTTACCAGAAAAATGTTTGCTAATTGGTATGGATGACAATAAGATCTATTTAAGTGGAAAAAGAATAAGACAGTCAATCTACTATTTTGATTTTAAAGAGGAAAATGAGCATCCAAAGTTATGTTTATTTTCTAAAATTAACAAAGGAAGTAGTTGGCTGTGGCATAAAAGATTAGCCCACTTAAATTTTAAAAATTTAAGTAAATTGGCAAACAAAGAACTGGTAAAAGGATTACCTTTCATATCCTCAAAGAAGGATAAAATTTGTAAATCTTGTGAAATGGGTAAATCTAAAAGAAGCTCACACAAAACAATTTCTGAATCTTCAATAACACAAAATTTAGAACTTTTGCATATGGTTCTTTGTGGACCCAAAAGCACTGAAAGCTTTTCTGGAAAGAAGTACATACTTGTCATTGTAGATGATTTTTCCAGATACACATGGGTAGAGTTTTTAAGAAGGAAAAGTGAAATTCCAGATCTGATTATAAATTTTATCAGAAAAATTGAAAATCTGTTAAAATTAACAGTCAGAAGGATCAGAACAGATAATGGAACATAATTTAAGAACTCAAAAGTTGAAAGTTTCCTTGTAAGCAAAGGGATCTCTCATGATTTCTCTGCTCCAAGATCACCTCAACAGAATGGAGTGGTAGAAAGGAGGAACATAACTTTAGTTGAAGCAGCCAGAACAATGCTTGCTCATGCAAAACTGCCCACTCATTTTTGGGCAGAGGCAATAACAAATGCTTGTTTTACCCAAAACAGGTCCATAATCAACAAAAGACATAATAAAACACCCTACAACATTATAAATGGAAGAATTCCAAGTGTAAAATTTTTGCACACATTTGGTTGTAGATGTTTTGTTTTCAATGATTTTAAAAGTCTTGAGAAATTTGACAGAAAATCAGAAAAAGGTATTTTCTTGGTTATTCATTGTCCTCAAAAGCATATAGAGTTTTTATACTAAACACAAGGACAATCAGAGAAAGTTTATATGTATCTTTTGATGATTCATCAGAAACAGAAGTTTCTGATGAATATATGAAGGACATAAACGTTTCTGATAAACAAGAAAAATATGAACATCTTTTTTGAAATAGTAATAAGAATTCCTAGGACATGATCAATCTCTCACAAACAAATCTATAGATAATTCATGTGCTAACCCTGCAGAACAAACGGAAAATATATCAGAAACCTTGAATCAGAACAATGAAAATATGTCTGACAATCAAAATTCTGATTCATTCAATACAAATGAGGCAAATGTTCAGGGGAAACTTCAAATCCATCAGAACCAACAACTTTTCACAACAAGTTGAGATGGATAAAAGGACATGTTCATTCTGTCATCATTGGTAATCCAGAAGATGGTGTGAGAACAAGATCTGCCACAGCACATGAGTGTGCTTTTGCTGGGTTCTTAAGCAAGATAGAACCTAAGTCTGTCAAAGAAGCTTGTAATGACTCAGACTGGATTCAAGCAATGCAAGAAGAGCTTGATCAGTTTGAAAAGAGTAAGGTATGGGATCTGGTGCCAAAGCCAAATGACAAATCTGTCATAGGCTCAAAATGGGTATTTAGAAACAAATCAGATGAAAATGACATAATAACCAGGAATAAGGCAATATTAGTGGTCAAAGGTTGTTGTCAACAAGAAGGTATTGACTATGATGAAACCTTTGCACCAGTGGCCAGATTAGAAGCAGTAAGAATCTTTCTTGCTTATGTTGCATCCAAAGACTTCAAAGTATACCAAATGGATGTGAAATCTGCCTTCCTGAATGGTAAGATTGAGGAAGAAGTTTATGTGCATCAACCTGAAGGCTTTGTTGATCCTAAATTTCAAAATAATGTTTACAAATTAAACAAAGCATTGTATGGTTTGAAGCAAGCTCCTAGAGCATGGTATGAAACACTTTCAAACTTCTTACTCAATTCTGGCTTCACAAAAGGTACAATTGACACAACTCTTTTTCTTAAAACACACAAAGGTCATACTTTGTTAGTCCAAATTTATGTTGATGACATTATATTTGGATCAACAAATGAAAAGTTCTGCAAAAAGTTTCAAAAATTGATGACCAGCCACTTTGAAATGAGCATGATGGGTGAGTTAACCTTTTTCTTAGGTTTACAAGTCAAACAAAGAAGTGATGGAATATTTCTGAGTCAATCTAAGTATGTAAAAACAATTTTAAACAAATACTCACTTGAAAATTGTTCAATTTCGAAAACTCCCATAGCAACAGGGAACAAACTTGATTCTGATAGAGAAGGAAAATGTGTAGATATTAAAACCTATAGGGGGATGATAGTATCATTGTTATACTTAACTGCAAGTAGGCCAGATATTATGTTTGCTACATGTTTTCTGGCAAGATACCAATGCAATCCTAAAGAATCTCACCTAAAAACAGTAAAAAGGGGTTTTAAATATCTAAAAGGCACATCAGAACTTGGTCTCTGGTATTCCAAAAGATACAAATCTTGAACTAATTGCATACATAGATGCAGATTATGCAGGATGCAAAATTGACAGAAAGAGCACATCTGGTGCATGTCAAATCTTGGGAGATAAGTTGGTATGTTGGGCAAGTAAGAAACAAAACTGTGTTGCAACATCAACAGCTGAATCTGAATATGTAGCAGCAGGAAGTTGCTGTTCACAAGGGTTGTGGATGCAAACTCAATTGAAGGATTATGGAGTAAATCTGACAAAAATACCCATTCTATGTGACTCAAAGAGTGCAATTGCAATTATAGAAAATCCAGTTCATCACTTCAGAACCAAGCACATAGATGTCAGATATCACTTCTTAAAGGATCATGTTGAAAAAGGTAACATAGAAATGTACTTTGTTCCAACAGAAAACCAAATTGCTGACATTTTTACAAAACCTCTTGATGAAAAAAAGACACAATTTTCTAATCAGCAAACTTGGCATGGTTAACATAAAAGATGAAGATATTTCAGAAAATGCAATGTCACATAATGAAAATCAAATTGATGAATCTAAACGAGAAAATCTGGGTGTAAACAAATTTCTGATGATGAAACAACAGATTTCTGATAAAGAAATCCATCAATCAGATGAAATTTCAGAAAAACTGATAAATTATCCCAACTCTAAAAATTCATCAAAAAATCCGATGAATCATCAGAAAATTTGTTAAAACATCAGAATCACCCCTGATTATCAAGAAAATTTCATGAAACTCATCATTTTTTATCATATCTCATATTTGTATAAACATAATTGTAGATAATCTGTTTTTGACTTTTTTTTCTTTCTTCTTCTTTGTTTAATTTTAAAAAAATCAAAAAGGGGAAAGTAACTTGCATTAAGATAAATTCAAAGCTACCA
Organism: Helianthus tuberosus; assembly: GCA_030545235.1. NCBI lineage: Eukaryota > Viridiplantae > Streptophyta > Magnoliopsida > Asterales > Asteraceae > Helianthus > Helianthus tuberosus. Next base: position 87,970,358 of record CM060356.1, on the reverse strand, counting down.
TAGGGATAATCAACCGTCACAGGAAAATTTTTGCAGAAAATTGAATTTTCTTCTACTTCCAATGCATGCAACGTCATCCTTCATAAGAAGTATAGAGAGACACGTGGGAATAAAAATGATTAGAGGCTATAAAAGTAGCCGCCTAGTTATTCAATGCTTACTCACAAATGGGGGCTTCAAACTCTGCCATATATCCTCTGCACCAGATATCATCTTAAATGAAGAGAAAGAAAAGGAAAAAGAAAATCTTGAGTTGTTAATACCATTTATGGCATAACTATCACTTTCATCTATAAATATTAACAACTCTTGAATACTTTCTTCACCACAACAACAACCTTCACTTCAAAACTTTCTTAGAAATTTCACTTAAAAATGGCAAAAGAAATGAAATCCGAGCACTTTCCTCTCCCTCTTCACACACAACACAACCTTAGACTTAGGTCAAAACTGGAAGGTCCTGCATGGGAGGACTACCGGCCGGTGTACAACATGATAAAGCAAAGTCCTTTGGGCCATGCTGTATCTGCACATGTCACCATCTTCCCTGCACTCCTTCAAGAGTTTTGGTGGAATGCTGAAACCATCTTCAGAGGCACCAGCATGTGGATAGAAAGCAAGGTGATGGGTTTTAAAATCATTCTAAAGGAGGAAACTCTCAGGGATGCCCTCCAGCTGGCTGATGATCTAGACACCACCTTCTTCAAGAGGGAAATGCTGGAACAAACTCTGAAGGATATGGGTTATCGCACACCAAATGTTTCGAGGCAGATCAGCAAGTCTGGTTTCATTCAACCGTTCCAGTACTTGGTGACATAACTCAGTGCCTGCTTCTCAAAGAAGATATGACACTTCAACGAGCTGTCCTACAAGATGATGGAGGTGATACATGCAGTTGTACAAGAGAAACCGTACAACTTTTCCAAGTTTCTCATAAGAGACTTGGAATCAAACATGCACACCCGTCAACCTTTTCTGATCTACCCTCGCTTTGTAACCAAGGTGATAACTAGCCAACTGGACTTCGGAGGAGTAAGAAGCTGGTACCCAAGGGCCCAGGTGGTTTTACAAGAAAACATGAATGTTCCCTCCCTAGTTCCATCACCTAATCACAGTGGACAAAGAACCTACCTTTGGTTGTATGTTAAGGGTATTTATGAGTAGTTTTTATTTTGTTGTAATTTTTTTTTGTTTAAAAAGTATATATTTGCTTAATGTTTTCTCAAACGCATCACAATAGATCTAGGGGGAAGTAAAATGGCAAATCTGATAAAATCAAGAAAAATCTGATGAAGTTCAAAGAAATCTGATAGATCTGATGAAACATCATAAAATATGATAAATCACCAGAAAATCTGTTAATACATCAGAAAAGTTTTAAAATAACCAGAAAAACTGATATATCAACAGAAAAATGAGAAGAAACATCAGGTAACATTACCTTAAACCAGATTCAAAGAAAACTTGTGACATCATAGAAAAAGATTTATAAAAAGTTTTTGTCAAATTTAAAAATTTTCTGGTTAATCTTTCTTCAAAAGGAATGAAACAAATGTAATGTTAAAGAAATGAGAAAATCTTTTACACAACAACACTCCTTGAAGATCAGAACAAATATGTGAAGTTCAGAAATGCTATGTAAGTGACATCTTCAAAACTCTACTTATTCCCTCTCATCTAAAAAAAGGATCATTGATTCAACCTCTAGAACTTGAATCCCATAAGTTCTGATGAAATTAAGAGAAAATCCAACACACAAATTTTTGTTTAAGGATTTTTCTTTACACATCATCACAAGAGTTTTATTGGGAATCAAATCTGTCTCAAAAAGGGTTTTATTGGACCTTTCTACAAAAAGGGTCCCACAGAAAGAAAAGGTGCAAGTTGGATGTATGTGTTTATCTTTTAAAAGCTTTGAAACATTCGATTTTTAATAAAGATTTGTATTAAAAATTTTAGGAGATATATCAAGGGTTTTGAAAAACGGTTGTTTCCTAAACGGATTAAAACATCATTAAGGTGTCATAAATCACCTTAAACACAAACAACCCACGATAAATACTCAAAAATCTCTGTCTCAAAACACTATAAATACATCTTGCAACGGCAGAGCATTCCATCTTCAACTTCCATTCTCAACTCAAGAACCCTAAAACCTATTTTCAAAGCAAAAACTCAATTCACCATGGCTGCAATCAACATCAACATGCCACCAGTTGAACACTCTGTTCAATTCATCACTGAAGCTGAATTCCTACCATTGAAGAGCAACAACGAAGCTATGAACACCAACATAGAACAATACGACACGAAGTGTCAAATTTTGATTGAATTTCTGACAAGATGTCCTATTCCTCAAGCTTTAACAAAGACCAGAGATATACCAGAAAAGCTGATTCAACAAGTGGTGAAGACACTCAAACGAACAACTCCAAACGAGCTGACAACACATTTGTGGGGAGATATCTTCATAGTAATCACACCGGAGAAGATAAGGGAATGCTTGGAACTACCTGTAAGTCAAAATTATGAGGAAGCACCAACAAAAGAAGATATGTTTGCACAGCTTGATGCTGTGATAGGGTACAAGGTAAGAATCTCCAAAATCAGTGAATTCAAAAGAAACCAATTACCTGCCTTCTGGCAAGTGTTAATGGAGATCCTAAACAAATGCCTATCATAAAAAAATGGGGGAACAGACCAGATCAATAAGAATGTTCTGACAATCATGTTCAGTTTCATAACAAGGATGAAAGTTGATTTTGGGGCAGAAATTTTTGATCTGATCAGAAGATCAATATTGACAAACACTAGGAGAATAGATTCACATCTACCCTTTCCCATATTTCTGTCAAATTCTGATGCATTCTCGGAAAGGAATATGAAAATTCCTACATCAGAAGATATTTGGAGTACAGAGATGATGAAACCATGGTTTGCTTTGAGCTCTTGGAAATCAGATTTTGATGTGCCTGTTCTACTAGAAAGTGTGATGAATTTGATACTAGAGGATTCACCCTACAGAGCAGAATATATAATGATGTTGAATAAGAGACCAAAGAATTAAGAAGTATTTGACAGTGTATCCCCAATGGAGCATGATGCCCAAGAGTCAAGTGCACCACAGATAGAGCAGGAGGCTCAATCAGAACCTCAACTAGGTGATGAAGATATACACATGATTCCTGTGACAGAAGAGCATCATGCGGAAACCTCACATATGGGAGAAACAGGTGCACAACATTCTAAATTTGATATTGTTCAAGATTCTGATAGTGATTCTGATGAATCAATTCATGGAAATTATTTTATTGAACCTAGAAGTACTGTTTCTGAAAAGCAAGATGTGAGTGAATCCAAAGACCCATTCTCTGAATCAGATTCTGAGGAGGAGAATGTGGTGGCAACAGGTGGAGATCAGTCTACTGATTAAGGAAACCTGGATGAGAAAAACAAGAGTTTCTCAACAACTCATGGAGAACCTGAAGAGGTTCAAGGATATGAGGAAAAACCGAATTTGAATGAGTTTCAATATTCTGGTAAGGGTGTAGAGAATTGGGAATATTTCAATCCTCTTAACCTTAAAACCACAGCAAGTGTGTCTTCTGCTGGTGTTAGAGGTGGAACATCTGTTGTTCCTCCTGTCACCCAACAACATCAAACCATGTCATCTGAAAAACTACACAGGGAGCTTGATGACATCACAGTTATCTATACTAGGAAGACAGCAACAAAAGAAAAGTTGGATCTGATACTGGAAGAGATCAGAAACCAAAGATCTGACGTTAAAGCCTTGTCAGAAACTGTTGAAACTGTGAAGAAACAAACAGAAGATAACACTGCAGCCCTCAGCAAACTACAGGAGTCATCAGAAAGCAGAGAAAAGTCATCAGAATATGAGAAAGCTCTTAAAGAACTTCAAGAAATCAAGATAAAGATGGCAGAAGTTGCAAGTGTAAGGGAAAGCTCAAGTGCTGGAAGAATCCTTGAAGAAATTCAGTTCCTAAGAGCCAACAGTAGCAGCATGGCTGAGGCTCTTGAGAAACTGATGGTGGAATGGTCCACACAAAAGAATCAAGTCAAACAGGAGCTTCAGAAGTTGCTGAAACAAGAAGAAACAAATACTCAAATTCTTACTAAAGTTCAATGGTTAGTAAAGAGGTTGCAGTATAATGTTGCTAGACTAACAAAAATTGATATACATGAACTAAAAGCTCCAATTCAACAAGATGAACCAGCAAGAGAACCAGAAATCTCTCAACAACAATTCAAGCAACCAGAAGTCACTCAACAAGAACCACCTAGGCAATCAGAAACATCAGCACCACAAAAACAGAAGCAACTCATGGGTCCACCTCCAATTATGCCAAAGTTTCTCATGGGTCCTCCAACAAATATACCAAAGCCAGACAGATCAAAGGTGCCAATACAAGAAGCAATTGCAGTTGAATCATCTTCCATAGCTTTCACAAATGAAACAGAATTCAGCAAACAATTTCATGAGAAAGAGAAAAGAAAAAGAGAAGATGAAGTGACATCCTCAAAAAGACCAAGGACTGTGATCAGAGAAGGTCCAGATGGAACGATTAAAGAACTCACAGTCCTGAAAGGTGATCTACATACAATAATGTACCCTGAAGAACACTTGAAGCATTACTACTGGAATGATAAGGAAGATAAGCAGGAAAGGCCACTCTCTCTAGTAAGCAAAAGAATCATTGAACTCAGAGATGAAGGAAATTGGGAACCCTTGCATAGTCATGTTACAAATCCAATTGTTTCCATTGAGAGGATTAGCAATGTGAGTATTCAAGGAAGGGTCATAAGTACTTATGGACAAAACAAATACACTTTGGTCAGGGAAGATGGAACTCCAACGACTGTTACTGATGGAGATCTGGCTGATGATATTCACCCACTGAGCATAATAAAGTTGAAACAGCTCACTGATAAAGAAAAGGGCAACACAGTTCAGATCAGAAGAGTTCTTAACAGCATCAAGGAAGCAGGAACTTTGAGTATAGCAGCAAAGTACTAATACCTCCTCCTGACAACACCATTCCAGCTGAAATTCCACTCTCCAAAACAAGAACTGGAGCTATCTTTGACAAACCAGAAATGTCAGTGGTTTTCAAAGATGCTAATGATGAGAAAGCTCTGTTCAGAATCAGTGAAATAAACAGGTATTCAAATCAGACTCTGAACTATATCAAGAACTGCATGAATGAGAAACAAGAGCAGCTCAAGAAGAAAGGGAAGAATAATGAACAGCTAAGGATGGCAATTGAAGATACCATTGAAAGGTGGAAAGAAGCAAGAAGTTGGTACAAAGATCTCTACAAAACAACTAACAAGAAGATTGATTACAATAAAAGGCTGAAGCCAGGAGACAAGTTCAAAAGTGGGCTGAAGATCAACTAATTATTTCATGAATTTACATTCTGTTTTGAAAACAATATTTTCTTTGTTTGTTTTGAACTTGGTTGATTTGATTTTGGTTCCTATCTGAATTTAGTTGTTTGAATTCTGTTTTTAAGATTTGGTTGAAAGTTGTTTATGTTTGATATAGATAGTTGTTTTTCTTACAATACTTAGGGGGAAACTGTTAGGAAACTTTATTTGTAAGTATTGAAGAAAAGCCAACTCAGCTTGATATATGAAGAAGAAAAAGTCCTGAAGATCAAATAACAAGAAGAAACCAGATAAGACAACTGGAAAGAACAACATCTACTTCAAAGAATCAGAAGCTGATCAAGAACTAAAGAAGATTATCAGAAAAGGCCATTCTGATAGATCTGATGATATTTCTGATCAGTTTCTGGCAAATCTAATCATCAAACTTTCTGATGATTTGTTCACCAGAATTTCTGATGAAGTGGTTATCAGATGATCTGATGAAACCCCACTTGTCTAAAATAAGTTCTACCCTGCCACAATAACCAAAGCAACTTGACATTATTGGATCTCATGATGACAAAGGCAACTTGATAATTGGATTCAATAAATATGTTAAGAAGCTACTTTTTTCAGGACATATACATGAATAAACAAATGTTTATTCATGTATCCGGGCTCTCTATAAATAGAAGGCTCATCAAGCAAAGGACAGTGAGTTAAGCCAAGCATTCAATATATACAACAAAACTCCATTGTCCTTTCACCACAGAATTACACAAGTATTCGTTTGTAATAGATAATAACCTCACAATCACCTTGTAAACCATTTTGTTTCAAAGTGATATAAACTTGAAAATTTTTTAGGTCTTGTTTCTTGAAAGTCTGATTTCTATTTCCGCACACTATTTTCATATTAGTTGAAATCACTTGCCATATTACGTGAAAAGAAGTCTTTAAGTCCAACTGGGACCAACAATTTTTATTTTTAATAAATATAATTTCATATATTAAAATAATTCGACCCCAACATCTTATGCTCCATTTTTTTCTTGACGCATGGAAAAAAGGACATGACTCGATTTGAATGTTAAGTTATCTAAGTGGGACAAAAACGACACCAGTGACCTAATTAGAACACTTTTAAAACTTGGTCACTATTCTGTGAAATTTTCCCTTAAAACTCAGCTTTTATATCTTTTCACCCCTCTCTATCTGTATATATCTCTCTCGCTTACCACCACCCTACAACACCACCATCCGTCGCTACCATCCACCCCACCACCATCGACCACCACCCCCACACCACCTAGCACAAAACACAAGTCTATGCTTTTCTTCTTTCTCCCTCTATTCTTAGACACATGACTAGGGCTGTAAACGAACCGAACGTTCAACGAACAGTTCGTGAACCGTTCGGCAGGAAGTTCGTTTATGTTCGTTCGATTAGCTTAACGAACGAACACGAACAAAAAATTTCATTCGGTTAGCTTAGCGAACGAACACGAACATAGGTCTCGTTAGTTCGACTGTGTTCGTGAACGTTCAGTGATATGTTCGGTTACGTTCCTTCGTGTTCGTTTGATTATATTAAAAATAATAAATAATAAACATTTTATCTAAACATATTGAAAACTTGAAACCCTATTTTTTCTAAGTTAGCTAAAATTTGGACATTCTAAGACATTTTTTTTTCCGGATAATTATGTCTAAGTTAGTTAAACTTTTGATAATTATGTCTAAGTTAGTTAAATTTGATTCATCATTTGGTGGTTGTAGTAAACTTCTTGTGTTTTGATTTATCATTTAATAGTTATATTTAACTACTTATGTCTAATGTTTAAGGATAACAACGTTTTTATTTTTTGTTTTCAAGCTAAATGTTCGTTTTTATTTGCTTGCATTCTTTTGTGTTCGAGACCAGTGTTCACGAAATGTTTGTGAACAACTTAATTTCCTTAACTAACGAACACGAACATAAATTTATGTTCGGTATGCGTTTGTGAACAGTTCTCGAACATCTTAATTTCATTAAGGAACGAACACGAACATGCCCTTGTTCATGTTCGTTCGGTTCCTTTACCGCCCTACACATGACCCAACCCACCTGGAACAAGACTGACCTGCGGTTCACAATGGTTTTGAGTAAAACAAGAACATACGTTCGACGTTGAAGTTTCCCAGCCACCAGATTCGACGCGATAGTTGGTTTCGACCAGATCTGGGTCAGATGACTTCAACGCCGGCAGAAAAGAGACCTTAAGGTCCCGAACGACAAAATGATGCCTTCGAATTTATTGTTTTGGGGTATTTTGTAGCACTGAATCTGTAAAAATATCATCAATTTTATGGTGATAGAAACATGCAAAAATATCTTGAGGTTTGGGAACAGGTTTTTACGGTTGGAATTGAGGTTTTATAATAAATTTTATGGTGATGTAGAAAAATGCAGTGTTTTAAAAACCGGTAAATATCGGCCGGTTATACCGGTATTACCGTTTCTAGATGTAAATCCGGTACGAAACACCCCGGTAAATAAGTGAAACGGCATAAGGTTTGTACCGGCGGTAAAATCCAGTATACCGGTTTGAAACGTAATACCGGTACCGGCCCAAGGTTATTTTAGTTTGGGTTGTTACTTATTTTTATTATATATGTTACTTATCTTAGGTAATTTTTATATATTATAATTATTCGTAACTAAACTTTTTATTTAATATTGTATGAAACAAAAAAAGTTATCCTCTAGTTGATGAGGATAGCGATAATAGTGAATTTCATCTTTTATGCGATTATGAACTTGATGTATCACTCAAATGACTTAAACATATTGTACACTTTAATTTAAAAGAGCTTGTTGGAAAATTGAATGATTCTCAATTATCTTTTGGATTATCTTTTAATATGTAATCATGCATTTTTGGATTAACTTTTGAGTTGATGTTGTAATTTATGAAATTATAGAGTTAACTAGTCAACCCGGTTGAACCGCTCGGTACAACCCGGTTCAACCGATTGAACCATTTTTTTAGTCTAAGGGGCTGTTTGGCAACATCTGAACCAATAAGTGCTGAATGAATAAGAGGTCTGAATGGGTAAGAGGGTCTGAATGGGTAAGTGCTGAACCAGTAAAGTGCTGTTTGGTTCCATATCTGAATGACAGTGTAAAATGGCATTTTTACCCCTCCCCACAAAATAAACCCACTATAGATTTTTTTTTTCTATAAAACTCAATATCTTGATTATCTTCTTCAGTATTCATCATCACCCACCCCCACCCCCACCCCCTTCCCCTTTCATCAGTATTCATCATCACCTTCCCTTTTCTCTCCTCTTATTCTCTACACAGACACATACACTGAATTTAGAGAGAGAATCGGAGAGAGATAGAGAGAACCAGAGATAGAGAGAGCCGGAGAGGAGGAGGAGGGCGGCGCACGGAGGTCCGACAGCCGCACCCGACGGCGTTTGAGGCTAATCGCGGTGGCAAGTGGTTGTTGGGGAGGACTGTGATGGCGTGTCGGTAGGGGAAGGGTTGTTGACGGCGTGTCGGAGACGGAGACGGGATGGCGTGTCGGAGACGGAGACGGCGGCTGTTGAAGATGGTGGAGGAGGTCGATGGTGAAGGAGGAGGTCGATGGTGGAGGAGGTCGATGGTGACGGAGATGAAGAAGTTAGGATATGTTGCAGGTCCGATGGTGTCTTTGACGGTGGAAGAAGATGGCGGCGCTGCAGAGGGGTAGGATATGTTGCAGGTCCGATGGTGGCTTTGACGGTTGAAAGGATTGGTGGTGCAAAGGAGGCTGCTTGTTTTGTCATGGCAAGAAAGGGGTATGAGTGTCAAAAGTTTCATTCAGAGTTTAAAAGTTGCTGAACCATTCAGTCTGAATGGAACCATTAAGAGGTGGGCTCTTTAGTGAACCAAACACATATGCCTCTGACCGATTCAAAGGTGCACCTCTTAATGAAATCATTCAGAGGCAAACAAACAGCCCCTAACCCGATATAATTTAAAAACTGGTTTTTAAAACATTGGAAAAATGGACAAGGTTAAGACCAAGATATATTGAGGTTTGGGTATAGGTTTTCATGTGCAACTCTTTTAATTATTCATTAATGGGGAACAGTGATGGAAAGTTTCAATGGAGCGATGGGTTTGACGATGAATGGGGTAGCTGATGAAATTGGGTTTGGGTGGGTATAAATTGGGGGAAAATGTGAAGGCTGGAACAAATGACAGATTTGCCCTCATGTGCAAGGCACATGATCAACTTTAACAAAACAATCTAACTAGGTTTGAACTAAAGGATATAACGTGCAAGATTTTGAAACGTTAAGGGCAAAACTAGTCAATTTTAAAGTCAAAAGACACCACCGCTTATAATTTGATGCATAAATAAAGGGCAAAACTTGTAATTTACTCTAATTTTTTTTAGTTGTGTGTTTAAGCTTCGCTCCCACCCAGTATATAGTGTGTTTACCACTTTACCCTATATAACGATACGTCAGGTTAATGCCACTTAGCTACCTAGATTTTCTGTCCTCACTGGACGTATTTACCCCTCACACCTTGGTACACGTGACGAATTCTAGTTTCTTATCTGAAAATTTCATTCATTTTATTATAAACCTTCATCTATATATTCGATGAGCTTAGAACTAATAATATATTTGTATATTGCTTTCTTACTAATTGAAGTTAGTGTCAAGAATCATAAACAAATAATAAAAGACAAGAATAATGACACATATTAATTGTACTTGTTCATGATTCCTTCACAATTCCTTTTGCTATCAAACAAAACAAACATTTATGTAATCAACTCAACTTCTTCATCTATATCCCCTTTAACTTACACTCCATTTCCTCTCTCTCTCTCTCTTCATGAACAACAATATTTCAAATACAAAGAGACATATACTACAATTGGGGCTTTGTGTTCTTTTCTTCATTGTCAAGATTGAATCCAAGTGTAGCAATGGTTGTGATCTGGCCTTTGCATCATATTATGTCACACAAGGGTTAAATCTGACTTACATAAGCAATATTTTTGGCCAATCAATCCCTATGATCCTTAAGTACAATCCACAAATCCCGAGAAGCGACACCATCGAAAGTGGGACCCGAATTAACGTTCCATTTTCTTGTCTATGTTTGAATGGTGATTTTTTGGGTCACACATTCATATACCACACACAAGCTGGCGATACTTATAGTAAGGTTGCAAAAGAGGTATTTGCAAACCTTACCGATGAGTATTGGGTCCAACTGGTCAACATATTTGACCCGGCTCAAATACCAGACTTTGCGGATGTAAATGTTACCGTGAATTGTACATGTGGCGACAAACACGTGTCGAAGGATTACGGGTTGTTCGCAACATACCCTCTTCAACCTGGAGAAGATTTGTGGTCCTTAAGTAAAGATTCGGGTGTCCCAATGATGTTGTTGGAGCGGTTCAACCCGGGATCCAATTTCAGTGCCGGGTCGGGACCAGTGTTTGTGCCGGCCAAAGGTTAGCCAACTTTCCTACTTATTTTAGTTAAAGTTTTTATTAAATAATTGTTTTAGACTATATTATTTATTGGAGTGAAAGTTGCCTGTTCTTGACGACTTTAAGCGGACTAAGATGAAACTTGCACCAAATGTTGCACTTTGTGTGTATATAAGAACGGCAAAAGAATCTCACTTGTAAATCCACTCGGGTCGAGCCTATCTCTAAGGCTCGACCGCCGTGATACCGTGCTCCCTGATGCGCGGGATGGAATCCGTAAACCCTCGCCCCAGTCAGGTTCGAACCCGGGATTAAAGCCCCAATTCGTCCCTTCACCCAGATGTCCCTCGAAAATGGCCTAAGCGGGAATCGAACCTGCGTCTCCACTAGAGAGGGCATGCCTTTTGACCACTGCACTTTGTGTATATTAACGACATATTTTTAATCGGCATGGTCCTAGTCCAGTCATTCGGTTTGAATGATCTAACCGAAAAACTCTCATCCCAAGGCCCAAGTCATTAATATAAAACTGAATATTTGTGTAGTTACTAAAACGGGCATTGAAATGACTTTTTTCTTTAAGGTTCAACGAATCCTCGAATTGGGCTACTGATAGAATTCACCAAATCGGGGTATACTCGCCTATGAACCGGGGAAAACCCTCACCTAAGGCCGAAGCCCGTGAACACTCGTCCGAAGGCACATCAGTGCAGTGAGGTAAAACCCGCTCAGTTCAAGGATACTCGCCTAGTCTCCCATCATCACTAGGTGCCACTGAAACTAATGGAGGGGGCATAAATTAAACCTGAGTCACTTGAAACACCAAGTCTCTTCCTTACCACTCTACCATCAACTCACTCGCAGGGATTGACATAACTAACTGTAGTTTTTAAAAATATGAGTAAACTGCCATTTTGGTCCCTGTGGTTTGGCCAGTTTTGCCACTTTAGTCCAAATCTCAAACTTATTACATCCAGGGCCCTGTGGTTTGGTTTTTGTTGCCATTTTGGTCCAAATTTCAAATTTGACCAGATTTCCCTATTTTTTGACTGTTGCAACCTCCTTTTTTGTCCTTTAGTGCAGGGGTATTTTGGTCATTTTGCGTTTCATTTTACATTTTCTTAATTAACATCATCCCCAAATAAATCATCATCATCATCCCCAAATAACTGACTCTCTCTCTCTCTCTCTCTTCTCTCTCTAAATCATCATCAACAAAATGCAGACCTAAATCGAGCATCATAATCCTAAAAATGGATTATGGATCTGTGTTCAATCATCTAATAAAAACCTAGAAGCATAAAGCTGTTACAAATTAAGAATATAAAGCCCAGATCAAGAACATCTTAGAACATCATCAAAAACCCAGAAAAAAATATCTTCAAATGAACAATATGAATATCTTCAAACAATAAACATCTGCAATAAAATATGAATATGAGATCTTCAAAATAAAGAATATAAATTCTGAAACATGAACATCATCATAAATTCGATCTTAAACACCATCTTCAAACCTTATCTTTGAATTCCATCTTCATAACCACCACCACCAACACCATCTCATCATTTGTTTTAGATCTATATGTGCATCTGAACATCTGATATGTGCAAAATCACCATTCAACAAACATTGGATGTCAGATAAGAAGTTAATTCATTTCAACTTCTAACAAAAGGGGACTATTATTCACTGTTGAATCAAATAGGGAATTAACAGGTGAAAATAACAAAAGGGTAATCCAATTTATTGATAAATACGATGTGAGTGAAAGAGAAAAAGGTACCGGAAATCGGAATCGGAATCTTAACATTATCGGAGTTCAAAGAAGAACATGAACTCAACAGTTACCTCTAATCCATCATCTTATCCAACCCTCTTCAACCGACATCTCCCTGCAACTAATCCACCACCGCAACCACAATCCCTTTACAGCCACCACCCCCAGCAACCCATCCACCACCGCAACCAACAACCCCCTGCAACCACCGCCCCTTTCAACCACCGCCCCCTGATTCTCTCCAATCAGTCCGTTTCAAAGATTTGATCAAACCTGTGAAATCGGCGTCTCTGCTTCTCCGATCTCTCTCTTTCTCTCTCTCTCTCTCATCGCCACCACCACAGTGGTGGCCGGTCATTAAATCGAGGCGGAATGTGGGTGTTCGTTGTCGGCAAGAGATATCACCGGAGAGACAGGAAGACGAAGACGAAGCACAAGATGCAGGGTAGACTCCTTCTGGATATTGTAATCAGCAAGAGTCCCCCCTTTTGAATGTTGTAATCCGCAAGAGTACACCCATCCTCGAGCTGCTTCCCAGCGAAAATCAACCTCTGCTGGTCCGGTGGAATCCCCTCCTTATCTTGTGGTGGTGAATGGCGATGGCAGTGGTGGTGCACGGCGGTGGTTGTGATGGGGAACGATGGTTGATGAGAGAGAGAGAGAGAGAGAATTGGGTGGAGGTTTATAGCAGAGAAAGATAGATTATGTATATATATATATAATATATAATTAATATTGTTTTAAATAATTAAAAGAATAAATTAAAATGACCAAACTACCCCTGCACTACAGGACAAAAAAGGGACCTTAAAACAGTCAAAAATGAGATATTTTGAGTTTTGGACTAAAATGACAACAAAATGAAAACCACAGGGACCCAGATGTAATAAGTTTGAGATTTGGATTAAAGTGGCAAAACTGGCCAAACCACAGGGACCAAAATGGCAGTTTACTCTAAAAATATTAATTCAAATTCAAAATAAATTTTACCTAAAAGTAGAAACTAGAGTCGAATTAAAAGAACTTGGGCAGATGGTTTAACATACGAGAGTAAGAGTTTTGCTTATGAGTAGTTTTTCAAGTTTAAACTCGTTTTGTTTATTATTTATTAATTTAAATACATTTATAAGAACAGTTGTTATATACACACACTTAAATTTTTTATATATATCAAAATATATATTATTTAATTTTTTTTATCAAAATTGATAAAATAATAAAAATTATTATATAAATATAATTTAATATGTTAAATAAAAATTAGAGTAAATTGTCATTTTAGTCCCTGAGTTTTGTCCAAATTTGCCATTTTAGTCAAAATATTTTTTTTATTCGCCTCAGGGTCCCTGACTTTTACATTTTGTTGCCATTTTGATCATTTTGTCTAACTCCATCCAAAAACCCAGTTTGTAACAGGGGTATTTTGGGGATTTCCATAAAAAATGTTTTCAGTTGCCATTTTGATCCAATTTCAAAAAAATTCCAAAAAAATCTAAAAATCAAAAATATTCTAAAAAATCATAAAAATTCTAAAAAATTCAAAAAAGTCTAAAAATCAAAAAAATTCTAAAAAATCATACAAATTCTAAAAAATCAAAAAAATTCTAAAAAATCCAAAAATCATTAAATGTTTCGGCACGAACCGTTTCAACCCGTACCGTTTCGAACCGTACCGTTTCGACGCGAACCGTTTTGAACCGAACCGTTTCGACGCGAATCGTTTCGAACCGAACCGTTTCGACGCGAACCGTTTCAGACCGTACCGTTTCGACCCGTACCGTATCGAACCGAACCGTTTCGACGCGAACCGTTTCGACACGAACCGTTTCGACCCGTACCGTTTCGAACCCGAACTGTTTCGAGCTGAACCGTTTCGACGCGAAGCATTTCAACCCGTACCGTTTCGACGCGAACCGTTCCGAACCGTTTCGACGCGAACTGTTTCGACCCGTACCGTATCGAACCGAACCGTTTCGACGCGAACCGTTTCGAGCCCGTACCGTATCGAACCCGAACCGTACAGTATCGACCCGTACCGTATCGAACCCGAACCGTTTCGAGCCCGTACCGTATCGAAACGGTTCGCGTCGAAACGGTACGGTTCGAAACGGTACGGGTCGAAACGCTTCGCGTCGACACGCTTTGCGTCGAAACGGTTCTGCTCGAAACTGTTCGGGTTCGAAACGGTTCGCGTCGAAACGGTTCGGTTCAATACGATAGGGATGAGCTCGGTCCGGTTCGGTACCGAACCGGTACTGGTACCGAAAGAACCGGTACCGAAAATCCTCAAAAATGGGTACCGGTACCGAATATACCCGGTTCGGTACGGTTCGGTACCGGTACCGGTTCGGTACCGGTATTTTAGGGTAAAAACGAGCAAAATACTGGTACCGAACCGGTACCGTACCGGACCGGTACCGAACCGGTATCGAAAATGTCAAAAGTGGGTACCGAATCGGTACCGAAAAGGTACCCGGTTCGGTAAATTCGGTACCGGTACCGGTACCGGTTCGGTACCGGTACCGGGTCCATTTTGCTCATCCCTACAATACTGTACGGGTTGAAACGGTTCGGTTCGAAACGGTTCGCGTCGAAACGGTTCGCGTCGAAACGCTTCGCATCGAAACGGTTCGGCTCGAAACGGTTCGGGTTCGAAACAGTACGGTTCGAAATGGTACGGTTCGAAACGGTACGGCTCGAAACGGCTCGAAACGGTTCGCATCGAAACGGTTCGGCTCGAAACGGTTCGCGTCGAAACGGTACGGGTCGAAACGGTACGGGTCGAAACGGTTCGTGCCGAAACATTTAATGATTTTTTAGAATTTGTATGATTTTTTAGAAATTTTTTTTTTATTTTTAGACTTTTTTAGACTTTTTTAGAATTTTTATGATTTTTTAGAATTTTTTTGATTTTTAGATTTTTTAGATTTTTTTGAAATTGGATCAAAATGGCAACTGAAAACATTTTTTATGGAAATCCCCAAAATACCCCTGTTACAAACTGGGTTTTTTGATGGAGTTAGACAAAATGATCAAAATGGCAACAAAATGTAAAAGTCAGGGACCCAGAGGCGAAAAAAAAAACTATTTGGACTAAAATGACAAATTTGGACAAAACTCAGGGACTAAAATTGCAATTTACTCTAAAAATTATGTAAATAGTAGGCTTGTTTAGGATCACGAGCCAACTCTAGCTGAATGATTGAAACTCGATTGTCTTGTTTATTATTCAATCTTAATTATAGGCTTGAGCTCGGGCTCAAGCCCCTTCAAGCTCTGCTTGATTGATCGATTGAAGCTTTTAATGAACCGATCTCAAATAGCACACGAGCGGTTTGGATAGTTTACACCTTTTAGCAGTAGCATGTAGGGTTGCAAATGAATCGAATGAACATGAGCACAACCTTGTTCGTGTTGCTTGTTAAGGAAATAATGTGTCCACAAATTGTTCATGAACACGTACCGAACAATTGTTCGTGTTCGTTCATTAAAGAACTGAACGTGTTCGTGTTTGTTCGTTAATTTAGGTACCAAACAAAGTAAAGTGGACACAAACAAACATTCATGAATACAAAGAACACAAATGAAGGCAAACAAACACAAACAAACTTATATTAATATAAACGAACACACACCACCTCTATCTTGTATTGAGAATGATGAAGAACACGAGCACAAAAAACCTAAGTCGGAGACTGAAATGAGAGTGGGGGCCTAGTCGCGTCACGTCTGCTTGGAATGAGAGCGGGAACACCTATTTTAACTAGGGTTTCCAACAAGTAAGGAGGAACACTAATATGCAATACACTATATTTAAAATATTTTATTAATGGGAATTAAGTACTTAAATAAAAAATAAAAGTTAAAAACTCTAATAAACTATTGAACACAAATGAACATAAATGGACATGTTCTCGAGCGTCCATGAACATAAGTTTAAGAACGTGGCCTCTTTGCATGTTCGTTCGTTTAACTAAACACACAACATTTCTTGTTTGTACGAACACAAACAAACTTCCCGCTGAAAGGTTCACAAATTATTCCCTGAACGTTTGGTTCGTTTACAACCATAGTAGAAGGGTTCTAGACTTGTTGAAAACGATCCGAGCTAGCTTCAATTCTGACTCGGGGTCAAAGTTAAATAAACCAACTTTGATTGGCTCATTTATCTTCATGAGCTAAAATTTCGGTCTCAAGCTTGGCTTGTATATAGCTCGAGCCGGGTCATAGCTTATTAAGACAACTCGTTTGATTGAACTTTAATATTTAATACTTCCTAAAATATTTTAATTAAAAATAATATTAAAATTAGTATTAGGGTGTTCTCAAATGGAATCATGGACCATGGCCTTATTTGTAAATATTAAAATCCGGGCATAATTTAAATAAGCCAAACGAGCAAGTTTGCTTTAGTTCAAACTTGGCTAGTTTATAAACGATATACGCTCTCTAAAAAATATTTTCTAAGTTTTTTTCGAGCGAGCTTCGAGAAACATGCCCAACCATTTTGTACCATACCCCGTCTATACGGCACCTCAAATTTTCCATGACAGAAATCCAAGAAACTTGAAATTTTAAACCCTTTTGCAAGTAAGAAATAGGGATCAAAGACCCATTCAAACAAGAACAATCATACATCACAGACTAGACTCATTCGTCAACAAATTGACTCCAAATTTATTCCTTCTGCACTCAGTTTCTACTTGCATTTGACTAAGTCACTTCGTTAATTTCTATTTCTTTTATTCTGTATCATCCATTGTTTTTACTTCATTCAAACACTTCTTGGTTTTCTTGATCATTCATCATGATAAACATAATCAGCAGAAAAATGAAAACTTCTCTTCAGTTTTTGGTGCTATTTGTGACCATTAATCGAGTCGAATCAAGCTGCAAAGACAAATGTGTTGCTTTGGCTTCTTACACTATGTGGGACAAATCAAACATCACATTTGTATCCCAAATCTTTTCCACTGCTATCCCAGAAATTCTAAGTTACAACCCACAAATCACAAATGCAGATATAGTTTCTGCTGGTGCAAGAATAAATGTCCCGTTTTCGTGTGGTTGTAATGATCAAGATTTTCTGAACCATGGGTTTGTTTATAGTGTTGGTTCAGAAGATACTTACTTGGTCATTGCGGAAACTTACTTTTCGGGCCTCACCAATGTCGATATGTTGAGGAGGTTTAATAGTTATGATGAGTTGAACTTAAAGTCAGGAAGTCAAGTTAATGTTGTAGTTAACTGTTCTTGTGGAAATAGTCGTGTGTCTAAGGATTATGGGTTGTTTATCACGTATCCGATTCGAAGGGGCGAGAATTTGTCTACGATTGCTAATGATACCACGATAAGTGAAAGTCTTTTGAGGGGGTATAATCCGGGCTAAAATTTCTTGAACAAGGATCTAGTGTTTATTCCTGGAAGAGGTATAGATTTAACTATAAATTCAGATTTTTCACTTGAGAATATTGAACTTTTTAACATAGTTTGCTATATTGGTCATAATCATGATCATGATCATGACCATGAGAATAATCATAATCAATAATCATAATCACAATAATCAAGATCATACTGATCATAATAATCATAATCATAATCATGATCATCGCCATAGTCATGGTCAATATCATAGTCATATTCATAATCATAATAATGATGTTCATGATCGTAATCTTAATAACCATGATAATGATCATAACCATAGTCATAATTGTTGGTATCAGAATCATCGGACACCCAGGACCAGTCGGAACGGATGGTGTTGTGATCACATACACAATCATTCTCAAACAAACAACAACCATTGCAATACTTCATCATGAATCAAAACTAACAGAACTTGCAGAATGATAATAACACTAACCGTATGAAACTTGAATAATAACTTGCATTAACAGAAACTTCAATAAACTGACTGACTGACCGACATCGATGAACAAGGGTTGCGGCCGGCTTTATATGCAGTGAACAGATACGTCTTCAAACGACACAACGTTTCAGCGAAGAGTTGTGTTGGTTCATGATAACCGCTTCTGGACGTATCGTTTCAACAAACATCGGCCCAAGCCCGCTTGTTCACTAACACTAAACATAACCTACTGGACTTGACACATTGTTTGACCCATAACTTAACATGTGGCCTCCGGCCCAAACATAAAACATAAACATAATAGTCTTGACCCATAATAACTAAAGTAAATAATAAACGGTACTGGACCGAACAAGAAAGTCGTGATTAACTTTTGGTCTTCAGTCTCCCCCTTAAGCACGAACTTTCTTGACCCGCAACATTCTTCAAACATCTTCATCATCGGTGACCACGAATGTGATCACCAAATCCGCATCATCCTCGATCTTGACCTCCTTGTCTTGAGCATCCATCTTTCCATCTTTCTCTTTTGCCTTTGCGTTTGTATCACCCTTTTCCTTCATGTAATTGAAATACCATTCAAATAGCTCGATGTAATGAACATACGAAACCTTTATCTCGAACCCGTCATCCTTCTCGTATCCATACTCTAATGCAACTTCAGCCCACGAGTCATCTTCAATCACCTTTTTAATTCCTCCCTTGAGACTCACAACCCGGTATAGAAGAAGTAAATTTACATCCCTTCCGTCTAGTAATTTGGGTGGCGTGTCTCTAGGTTTAACAATATCAAGAAAGCTTGGCAAAAACCATATCAAGACTTCATCAAAATTCGCATCATAAAACTTGTCATATCCCGCCAATTCTTCGTGCATCAAGAGCAAATCCAATGGTTCTAAGCAACTATCCATTATTAATCCGTTTTCGATCACATCATCTTCATCTTGGGAAAGGACCACCGCCCTTTCACGTAACTCTTGCTTCGATTGGCGAGGGTTATCTTTCATGCCTTCGTAGTAGATCATAAAGCAAACCTTTTGCTTTCTTGAAAAACACAACTTCATCCTTCTTGGTTCCCGATGTTCCTTCACCGTTTGCTTTTTCCTTTTCTTCACGCTCCTTCTTAAATTCTGCTTCATAGAAATCTTCTATGTATTCCTTAAGTTTCTCCTTCTCCACTCGGTGACCGTTATCGACATCAAAGTGATCGTAGAAGCGATCCAAGTACTCCTCTTCTAGATCAACGTTTGATTTTTCTTCATACACATCGAAACTCTTAACTTGTGCACCGAACATTTTCTTCAACATACACTTGTCACCCGTGGTGACCGTCTCGATCCCTTGGAACAACAATTGTTCTAAACTTAGAACATTCTTTTCCATTTTCGGTACATAACTTACACACGAAATCGTTTTCTCTCTTCCATCGACCGGTATTCTCACTTCACCAACGCCATGAACAAACGAAAAATTCTTCTTTTTCTCGTTCGTGATTACCCCGAAATGCCTCTTGAACCGTTTGAACAAACTACGGTTCCCGGTCATGTGTGTCTTGAAACTCGGATCAACGACCCACATCTCGCTAAACAAACCACCGCTCGTACCATCGACTAAATAATCATCTTCTTCCGGTATCGGGCCTAAACTGATATATTTACTAGGGCAAATGGAGGCTATGTGCCCAAATTGTTTACAAATAAAGCATTTCACCCCGGCCTTCCTCGGCCGTCCAACCGGTGCCTTCCCTTTCCGGTTATCTTTCTTTCCGACGCCTTTTGGAACCTTCTTCTTCGCGTAATCCTTTCCGGATAACTTCACCGAACGCTTGGTTGGCTTCCCCTGCGCAACTCTCTTCCCAAGGTTGCAGCCCCGGCCGCACTTTCCAACGTTCCAATCATTACTACTACTTCCAATCTCTACCGCTTTTCCTTTTCCGCGAAGACAAACATCCCCATGATCACAACCCTTTCCGTTTCCCTGTGAACCCTTGGCTCTGATACCAATGTTGGTATCAGAATCATCGGACACCCAGGACCAGTCGGAACGGATGGTGTTGTGATCACATACACAATCATTCTCAAACAAACAACAACCATTGCAATACTTCATCATGAATCAAAACTAACAGAACTTGCAGAATGATAATAACACTAACCGTATGAAACTTGAATAATAACTTGCATTAACAGAAACTTCAATAAACTGACTGACTGACCGACATCGATGAACAAGGGTTGCGGCCGGCTTTATATGCAGTGAACAAATACGTCTTCAAACGACACAACGTTTCAGCGAAGAGTTGTGTTGGTTCATGATAACCGCTTCTGGACGTATCGTTTCAACAAACATCGGCCCAAGCCCGCTTGTTCACTAACACTAAACATAACCTACTGGACTTGACACATTGTTTGACCCATAACTTAACATGTGGCCTCCGGCCCAAACATAAAACATAAACATAATAGTCTTGACCCATAATAACTAAAGTAAATAATAAACGGTACTGGACCGAACAAGAAAGTCGTGATTAACTTTTGGTCTTCAATAATTACAGTTAAACTCATAATCATGATCATAATATATCATAACCGTAACCATCATGATCATAATCATAGACATAGTATTTGATGAAAAGTAGGAAACGAATTTGTATGATTTATGTTGCTCATACATTCTCATTTTTTTTTCTTAATCACAGATCAAAATGGAACTTTTCCGCCATTAAAGATCAGGTAGACTATAACCCTTTTGATTTTTGGTATTTACATGCGTTTTCTCTTTGCTTGTATCTGATTAAATCATTTTGTTTTTGCAGCAATAGGGGTAGTCTTCTTTACCTGTTCATTTGGATGAGTCTTTTCCTGGATTTTGATAATTTCTAAGTGTGAAAAGTCAACTGATTTTTAATGATGGTATACTTGCATACCTTCCTGGTGGTTTTTGTAGGGTTATCTGGTGGTGCCACTGCTGGTGTATCTGTTGGAGCAGTTTCAGGTGTTCTTTTCTTTGCCATTTGCTTCTACTTTGTCTTCTATCGAAGGAAGAGGGTGGGCGAAGGATCACTGCTGCTTGAAGATGGACCCGAACATGTTCATGGTAAATTGGCAATCCTAGTACTTTTCTTTTATCTATTCTTGGAACATTTGTTAGTTTACATTTTGATCTAATGTGTTAGTTTACATGTTCATGGTAAATTAGTATTAAATGTGTAACACCAGCTAGACAAATCCCACATCAACTGTGGACAAGAGAGTTTTTGGGCTAGTAAGGAATGCCCAACCTTAATCACACCAACACGTTTTGGGCGCGGTGGTTGTTAATTAGTTGGCATGAGGGACCGGATGCTACACGTTTTATGATACTTGGTTATTTAATTGTGATCATTAAATCCACACAATGACTTTCAACTCAAACATATTAATTTAACCTTTTTTTCCCTCAATAAAGTGTGTTCTTTTACAACTTATCTAATTTCTTCAAGTTATTGCATATGATTTATACAAGTATTGCTTTATCTAGATGTAGGTTTACGTATAAACATGGGAGGAACCACAAACTCGGGCACTCTAACTGGGGGTGCACATCCAGGGGCCACGGGTATAACCGTGGACAAGTCAGTGGAGTTCACATACGAGGAGCTTGCTACGGCTACAGATGACTTTAGCATCACCAATAAGATTGGTCAAGGCGGCTTTGGTACCGTTTACTATGGAGAGCTCAGAGGCGAAGTTCGTGTTTCATTCATCAATATTAATATTTTTCGTACACTTGTTTTTTTCTAGGATCTTGAAATTTATTTAGGATGTTGACCAAAAGTCGAAGAATTAGTTTGAAGATTGTATTTATTTATAATTTTTTGGAAGTTGATTTGGTTTTGCTGTTGACAAGTGCAGAAAGCTGCAATAAAGAAGATGGAAATGCAAGCATCAAAAGAATTTCTTGCTGAATTAAAGGTGTTAACACATGTTCATCATTTGAACCTGGTAATTTCTTCAAATTTATGCAACATTTTATGCGTCGTTGAGAAATTAAATAAGAATGCAATGCTTTTATCTAAGAGTTTTTAAATCCGATATGAACTTGGATGAGAATCATATTTTGATCTACAGATTCTGTATTTTCAGGTACGGTTGATAGGATATTGCGTTGAAGGATCGTTGTTTTTGGTCTATGAGTTTATCGGGAATGGCAATTTGAGTCAACATTTGCGCGGTTCATCGGGTAGGGTGACAAAGAAAGCAAACACATTCTTGACTTGTCATGTTTTTAGTCGAGGAGGCATACAGGCGGGTTGAGTAATGGGTCAAAAGGATTTAAGTTGAATCGTGTTGTTTTTATTTAGTACGGGCCTTATTAATTGGGATGACACACAAACAACTTTTTTTTCATTATTTATGAATAAATTCTGTGCTAAATGTTATCCAAAAATTTTATGTTACAATTTAGGAGGTTATAAGCATTCAAGATACACTCTGACCCATTTGACCCGATAAGGATAAGTCATAACCCAATACGACTCATTCATATAAGAGACTAGCTTTTAACTATGAATATGCAATACTTTCAGGCAGAGAGTCAATTCCATGGGCTACAAGGGTTCAAATCGCCCTTGATGCGGCTAGAGGGCTTGAATACATTCATGAGCATACAGTTCCTGTCTATATACATCGCGATATCAAGTCTCCTAACATTTTAATCGATGAAGATTTCCGTGCAAAGGTTATAAACATTTAATAATTATATTAAAACTTTAGACTGCAGTGCACGAGAACCGGTTATCAGATTTTTTAAACTAGACAATATTCTTATGGTTCCATAGGTTGCTGACTTTGGGCTGACAAAACTTACCGAAGTCGGGAGTGGTTCTTTACAAACCCGTTTAGTTGGCACATTCGGCTACATGCCTCCCGAGTAAGTTTCGTTCATTTCTTTTCTAATCTCAATACAAGAGCACAGTCTAAAGTGAATATTTTGGTGTAGATATGCTCAGTATGGGGAGGTTTCTCCAAAGGTTGATGTATATGCTTTCGGGGTCGTATTGTTTGAGCTAGTATCAGCGAAAGAAGCCGTTGTCAAGACAAATGAATTTGGTAACGAGTCCAAAGGACTTGTTGGTTTGGTTAGTTCTCAAAATCTTGATCAAATGTTTACAGTTATTTACATTTTGTCTTAATGTTTATTGCTCTTTCTGTTTTGTAGTTTGATGAGGTCCTAAGTTTGTCTGACCCAAGTGAAGGTTTACGCAAACTAGTCGACCCAAGGCTTGGGGCCGACTACCCTCTCGACTCAGTGCGCAAGGTGAGTAAACCTTAAAAGAATAGAAATAGTACATTTGTTTGTAGGGTTCAAGTTAGTTATGTTTTAAGTGTGCATAGGTTGCACTGCTTGCTAGAGCTTGTACACATGATAATGCGCAGTTGAGGCCAAGCATGAGGTCTATTGTCGTTGCGCTAATGACACTTTCATCATTGACCGAGGATTGGGATGTTGGATCTTTCTACGAAAATCAAGATTTAGCTCAACTGATGTCAGGGAGGTAGCATGATGTAGTTTTGCCACATGATCACGCATTCACTCGACGTTATAGTGTATGAAATTGTGACACGTAAATGTCGCGTAGACTTCCAAGGAACATAGTAAAAGAAAGTGTAAGAATTACATTATCTTGTATTTTTTTTAAGTCATGCATGTATTTAGTAGTGTAAAGTTATACTTTCTTTGCTGAACATCATTTGTTGAGTCTGTCCTATGTGTCTAGCTACATAATGCTACAAACATGGCAATTAGCTTTTTGAAAACTGAAAATATAAGAGAGCTACTGAATAGAAGCAAAACACTGGTACATGAGTCAAACAATCGATGCCAGACCGACAAGCTGAGCTGCGATTAAGGCATGCATTATCAACCACAAAGCTGATTGCAGACAAGACCTGTTCCTAAACAAATGATCAAAACAGCCAAAACATTATGCGAGAGCCACTGTGACCAGGGATGTTCATAAACCATTGAAACCGAGCGAAACACCCAAACTGAAGCAAATTGGACGGTTCAGTTTGTTTAAGATTTATATGACGTGGTTCATGGTTTGGAACATGGATTTAGCGTTGCAATTTTCAAAAAAAAAAAAAAAAAAAACTTTGTATTTACTTTTAACTAAGCTCAAATCTGTTTTAATACATGAGTTACCACTATTTTAAAAGACCTAAAATTTAAACCCAAACTAAATAACTTTAAGAGACCTAAAATTTAAACCCAAACTAAAATAACTAATGGTAAAATGACCCGCTTAGTTTTAAAAGACCCAAATTACATATACCAATCAATCATTTTGCTACACTACTTTTGTTTTATTTATTTTATAACAATATCGTCGTATTATAGGTTTTTCCTTAATTTTTATATATGTGAATGGTGAATTTTTATTATAGAATGGGTAGGGTCCGTTTTTTTTAATCTTGCCAAAGGCCCATTTTTTTAACATTTTCAGGAACGGGTCTGCTTGTATACAATGCAAACGAAACAAAAAAAAAAAAAAAAAACACGATAATAAAAAAAGTTAATTAAACACATACCTAACAGATTTCTCATCTTTGGTTTTTGAAAGTTAAACACATACCTAGATTTTGCACATAATCAATTACACATACCCTCTTTACAATGGAGATTTGAGATTTGGAGGCGTTCGGTAATCGGCTGTGGGTCAGTTGGGAGGCGGAGTGGTGGAGTTCGGCAATCAGGCAGTGGGAGGTGGAGTGGCGGAGCGACACACAAACCCAAATCACTTGGGCTTTTAAGTTTTAACAAACCATGTGGGCTTTTAAGTTTTAGTTACGTAGGCTATTTAGTTTTAATTATAATGGTCTTTTAATCGTTTATTATTGACTTTTTAAACATAAATTTACGGTTGGGCTTTCATAAAAGCACAATTTTTTTTAGAGTTAGCCTAAAATAATCTCAGGGGTAACGTAATTTTTTTCCAGGTCTAACGAAATAGAAAAAATGTAATTTTTTTTGCACTATGCCGTAAAAGTTGAGAGGTACCAGGTGCTACCCCTCCTAATACCCAATGTCTGCCCCAAGATACATTTATCAATTGTTAAATTTTCAAAAAAAAAAAAAGCTAATGATTTTGATTTAAAAATGGGTTGAAACTGCCAAACCGAACTACTTTCGTCAGTCCAGTTGACCTAACTATCATAGGTGATTTGTCGTTTCCCAAAACCGTAGTTAGTGGTTCAGAATTTTCATCAAAACTAACCGTATCAGACCATGAGTAATTAAGTATAAAAAATCCACATCTAGCCGAAAAAGATCATGCATAAGATAATAATAATAATAATAATAATAATAATAATAATATTAGTGGTGGTGGTCATCCTGGTAGTAGTGGCAGTTATAATGGTCATGGCAGTAGGCGTCGTCAAAGGCCTACTCAAAGTTTTTAGGCCTAAAGCGGATAACAAAATTAGGGCCCTTTCCAAAAAAAAAAAAAAAAAAAAAAAAACAATTGCTTTAGATCGTATTATTCATATATCATCTTTTTGTATGCATGCTTATAGATCATAAATCTCAATGTTAACAATCTCAAATTCAAAATCACCTTCATATAATATTTTTTAGAATCAGAGACTTTAAGGAAGTGTGGGCCCAAAGCCCTTGCTTTATTTCACTCTTCCTTAAGCGGACTCTAGTCGTCGTGGTATTCGTGGTGGAAGTTGTCGTGGGTCACAGTGGTAGCATGAGTAGATACCTGGATGATGGATCGACATTGACTAAAGTTGCAAGTAATTTTGGAGGAATGATGTCTATGATTGAGATTCAGTAAGTACATTCCACATTAAATTGAAGGAATCCTAATATCATTGCAAGGTGAAAGATGTATACAATTCCTAAATATACTTTGAGAAATGTGCATTTGGAAAAACTTGTTCACATGCATTCATTAGAGTCAACTTCTGTTCGTAACTATATTACTATAACACGTGGTTGCACGCACTCATATGGAGTTAACTTTAAACAGTTCAATGCCAAAACGTATTCCTCATATATTTCTTTATGCATAATTGCAAAAGCTATGGAAATTGTCTTGCTCGTAGAAATTAAGTTAACAATTTGAATAAAAGGCAATATTAACTTGTTCGTATTGTACGTGACATCCATAAGCAACACATATGAAAAAAAACACGGTATAAATCGAATGATGCTGAAGAACGAGGAATAAGTCTTCTAACTTGTTTGAAACTCAGTTGGTAGAAATGTTAAAAATATAATCTTTATCATCAAAAAAGGACATCAAAACCTCCATCGGAGATTTCCCTTCATGATCCTTCTCTCGAATTTTACCATCGTAGAGACATTATTTTCATTATGCTCCTATATAATGTAACAACCCGAATTTTCGGATTGTTATCCGTTTACGACTTACTTCGATTTGTAACCGTTTGTACTCCGAGATTCGATATAAATAAAGGTTATGTTATACTAAATACATTTTCATCACACAACACCACTGCATGCTTAAACGCTTTATATTCACGAACACTCAACGCTAACGCAACATGAATCACAGAGAATTATTCTACTTTACTTGCCGAGTGTGTTTGTTTGTTCGGTAACCTCTCTCTCCTTCGCACTCGCTTATCGCAACGCAAACTCAACGCCAACTCTAAACGCGAATTTATTTATATTGTTTGTGCTAATTGTGTGTTTATTTGTTTAAATATGTTATATGTGGTTGTTATACGCTTAAACGCAAACTCTCGTAACTTGATTTATCACAACGAAACGCAACGCAACGCTACACTTATCATCTCGCTAAAATACTTAACGTACTTACACTAACTAACGCAACAAAACTCACCTAACGAGCATCCGTCACGCCAAACGAGGAACTTATTGCATAACACAGGCTCTTCGAACAATGCCAGCCAGCCTCGTATGAAGGCACTGCCTTCGTACAAAGGCAGCCGGTTCGAACGAATGCCCCTTGTGCGATCCCACTCCTCTATAAATACCCAAGCCCTTCTCCATTTCATTCACTTGCTACCTTTTGCACCGAAACGTTTCTGAATTGCTGTCCGATTGTTTTCAAGTAAGATTTATCATTTTTACATGATTACACAATGTTTTCCACTACGATTTTCCACAAGATTCACTTCGATTTCATCTAAACTTAAGGGTTTTCACTTAAAACTTCATCTTTTTTATCTTAACTTCTCTATTTCATGACAAATCTTCATCTTTTTCATCAAATCTTCTTCATTTACCACTGATCTACACTTAAACAAGTGATTTGGGTTTAGCTTTGGCTTCCCAAGTTGTAGATCTGAAGATCTCATACTCACCAAGTGTTAGATCTAAGTGGAAACTCTTTTAAACTTGATTTTCACACTAAAACGAACCTAAAACGACATGTATTTCGTTCACTGGATAGTGGAACGAGGTAGTGTCGAAGCCGCCTTGAACAGGACTTGAAAATACATCCGATTCAGGTGAAAACACAGCTCCGAATGCCAAGAACAGCCACGAATGCGAGCTGGACTGTTATATGCGAAGCCTGGTGTCACACCCCAACCAATGGCGGAAACATCGGGGCATGGCACTGAGCGAAACAGATTGTCCAGGAGTTTCCGTAACAATTATCATTACCAATCAATTTAAAGTAACATGTCCCATACCATGTCTCAAAAGGTAAACAAATTATTACAGACAAAAACTAGGCAAATAGTTCTGTTCCGACAACTCAGATTTTTCAAATAGCCCAATTGTTTATCTGCTTCTAGAGACCCTTGATTTCATTTGTACATAAAACTATTTGTTGGCCTCTAGAGCCTTATTCTAGCCTCGATTTCCTAGCAGATAAGCATCCTAAGCACCTGTCACATACGTTAAAATAACAGTCAATACACATAGTGTAAAGGTGAGCATACAAGTTTGGTAATAGCATATAGAGTTCGAAAGCGTTACGCATAACCAGCACGTACACAGAGTGAAATGAGGCATGTTAGTTATCGATATAGACCTATCGATACCAATGACTGCGGGTTGACTGCCCAAGGCAGTTCGTAATACATGATCACCACTGTAATCCATGCAAATAATTGTCCTTAACAACCCCCGAGTGAACGGGTGCTGAGTCCAAACTAATAGTACTATCGTTGCTAAGGCAGGTAGACAGCATTCCATGTGTAAACATAACAAACAAGCATTCATTAAGTCACGTATAACATGCAGTAACGGTTAGCGTTTAACGTATTGCGTAGTGTGTTCGATGTGATTTTGTATAGGTAATGTATGTAACACCCAAAAGTGTGTAAAGCAAAAAGGGATCGAGTATACTCACAGCGGTTGATGGATTGAAGGGAGCGCTTAGAGCGGAATTAGCCTGATTAGAACGATAGCATAATGATAAGTAACGCGCAAAACGATGCAAAGTGTGAATGGCTCGGGCAGCAGTCCGGTCAGATGATAGTCCGGTCGGACGGTCAGTCGTGTGGATGACAATCCGTTCGGATGGTTATCCGGTCGGACGGTAGTCCGGTCGGATGACTATTCGAGTGGATTGTTTCTTCCTTTGAGAAGGATGTGTTTGTGTATGATGGCTTGACCTTTGAAATTTTCATTGTAGCATTTTGAAAACATTGAAGTATCTCTACCTTTCAGGTCGGTCGGTCGGTCGGACGGTTTTCCGGTCGGACGGCAATCCGTTCGGTTAGACACTTCAGCGAGAACAAGTTCACAGCGGGGTGGTCACTCGGTCGGACGGTTGTTCGACCAGGTGGCATCCTTGGTGCATTGAACATGTTGAAAATTGTTTAAGTGTTAAATTCCAAGTATCTCATAATCCGAAGGGTAATTCGGTCGGATGGTAGCCCGACCGGATAGTAACCCGTTCAACACTTAGATTTCAGATTAAATTGGTTAAGTATGGAACCCAAGATGTAGGTCGTTCAGACAGCCGACCGCTCGGGTGGCAATTCGTTTGGATAGTAGTCCGGTCGGATAGCACTCTGTCCCGGTTGTTCCGTTCGTCTTTCACTTGGCCGTTTTGATTGTTTGCCGTTTTATCGAGACGTTTTGACAACGTGTTAACCAACAGAACCCTATCTTGACTCAAGTGACCCGATCAAACAGGAATCACCCTAGTTCGACCATTTAACCGGTTCAAGACGGTTGTTCTTGGTTAATCCGAAGTCGGTGGCCTCGCGAGTAGAATCCAGATATTGAGCTAGCACAACACTGAGAATGAGTAGGAGACTAGAACAAGGTCCGATTCTATCGGTTTTGAGTGCATTGAGTGTAAAAGAGTTGAAAGAAAGTTGTAAAACCTTCTCTCGATCCCTTTCACCGTGAATGTGTTTAGATCTATGCAAGATCTTTGTTTACTTGTGTGGAAATCGGTTAGATCTAAGTTGTTCTTGGTGGGTTGAAGCCAAAACATGAAGTTCATAAGAACACCATGATGACGTCATCCTAGAACACCTCAAATCTAGTGATTTCTCGGTTAAAAGTTAAGATTCAAAAGATAGAAAAGTGTAGGAGTGCGTATAGATTAAGGAAGTACAAGATTTAGGACGAGATCTTACCGGAATTGGGAGAAATTGAAGAAAAGGTGAGGAGCACTAGCTGGTCAGACAGAGAGTTGCCAAAAGTGGAAAGAATGAAAGTGACAGGAGGTATTTATAGAGTTCCAAAAGAGGAAAGAGCTGGCCGGTCGGATGGCATCTTGCCCGGATGACTGTCCGGTCGGATGTCATCTCGGTCGGATGGCAACCTGGCACCACGATAAAGTGGCAGCCCGGTCGGATGGCAATCCGGCAGGATGGCACTTGGTTCAGGTGTCCGACGCGATGATTTTTGTTGTTTCGATTTCGATTTCGAGCGTTGCGATGCGATAGGTTTTCCTAGTCAATTACTTTTAGTCCCAACTACTCATATCTAGCGCTATCTCTTCTCCACTAATTATCATATCTCGATTTCGATTGCGATTGAGTTCGATTGCGTTTCGATTGATTACCACAACATAACATAAATAAACATGCACAAGTAACACATAAGGCACACACACGTATAACAATAACCAACATGCGTAATTCGATTTACGAGTGCGATTGCGATAGCGATAAAGCGATTAAAAATGCGATAAATAGCGATTACCATGCGATTATTAATAGATACTCCACATAATACAACTAAAGCGAAAATAAAATAAACTAATTACAAGTCAAAGAAGTCAAAACAGGAATTTAGCAAGGAGAAACAGATCGCAATTAGCAATCTTGTCTTCCTTTGACTTCAATCTTGACTTTGACTTTGACTTCGGAAACACGGGGTGTTACAGCCTACCCTAGTTGAGGGAATTTTGTCCCGAAATTAAGCCGAAGCTGTAACAAACAATTGTGGATACGTCGTCTTCATGTCGCTTTCGAGTTCCCAAGTGAACTCTGCGCCTCGTTTGCCTTCCCATCGGACTTTCACAATAGGAATGCGCGAGCGTCTGAGTTGCTTGGTTTGGCGATCCATGATTTCGACAGGCTTCTCCACGAAGTGTAGTGTTTCGTTTACTTGAAGATCATCGAGAGGTACAATTAAATCATGCTCAACCAGGCACTTTCGGAGGTTTGACACATGGAAAGTCGGGTGGACGTTACTAAGTTCCTCCGGTAGTTCGAGTCTGTAGGCGACTTTTCTGATCCTTTCCAGAATCTTAAAAGGTCCAACATATCGAGGCGCTAGTTTCCCTTTCTTGCCGAATCTGACCACACCCTTCCAAGGTGATACCTTTAGGAGTACGTAGTCGCCAATGTCAAATTCAAGGGGCTTGCGTCGTCTATCGGCATAACTTTTCTGTTGACTTCGAGCTTTCAACAAGTTGTCTCGAATTAGGAGGAATTTGTCAGTCGTTTCTTGCAATAGCTCAGGACTGGTTAGTTGCGAGTGACCGATCTCGTGCCACACAATAGGTGATCGACATCTTCTTCCGTATAAAGCCTCGAAAGATGCCATTTGTATGCTGGAATGATAACTGTTGTTGTATGAGAATTCGACTAACGGCAGGTACGTATCCCAATTACCATCGAATTCTATGACAAACGAACGGGGCATGTCTTCAAGAGTACGAATCGTTCTTTCAGTCTGACCGTCGGTTTGAGGGTGGAAAGCGGTACTTAGATTAAGCGATGTACCGAGAGCCGTTTGAAATGTTTCCCACAGTCGCGAGGTAAACCGAGCATCACGATTAGAGATGATGTCACGAGGCATCCCATGATTACAAATGATCTCGTTGGTGTAGATTCGGGCTAATCGTTCTACCTTGTAGTCTTCCCGTATTGGCAGAAAGTGAGCAGATTTGGTCAAACGGTCAACAACAACCCAAATGCTGTCGTGACCTGATGACGTGTGTGGAAGCTTTGTTATGAAATCCATAGCTATGCTCTCCCACTTCCACATAGGGATAGGCGGTTGTTCGAGTAAGCCAGAGGGTCTTTGGTGTTCAGCCTTGACTCTAGCACAAGTCAGGCACTTTCCAATGTAGAGAGCAATATCCATTTTCATGCCCGGCCACCAGTACTTGTAGCGAAGATCCTGGTACATTTTGTCGGCACCGGGATGAATAGAGTACCGAGATTTGTGGGCTTCGTCCATCAAAATCTGTCGCAAATCAGTCCGTTTAGGGATCCAAATTCGATCCAGATAGTGGAATATCCCATTCGGCTTATCCACAAGTTGAGCTCCATCGTGATAGATTCGTTCCTTCTTCAGAGTGCGTTCGTTAAAACAAGCATGCTGGGCTTCGCGGATGAGGGTTTCGAGATCGTATTGGGCTTGGACGTTACAAGTGCTAAGCAGATAGCTCCGTCTGCTGAGCACGTCGGCAACGACATTTGCTTTGCCTGGGTGATAACGAATCTCACAGTCGTAATCGTTGAGAAGTTCCACCCATCGGCGTTGACGCATATTAAGTTCTTTCTGGTCGAAGATATGTTGTAGGCTCCTATGATCAGTGAAGATCGTACACTTGGTACCATACAGGTAGTGTCGCCAAATCTTTAACGCAAAAACAACTGCGCCTAGATCGAGGTCATGGGTTGTATAGTTCTTCTCGTGGATTTTGAGCTGACGAGATGCGTAAGCTATAACCTTGTCTCGTTGCATAAGAACACAACCAAGACCAAGGTTGGAAGCATCACAATAGACAATGAAGTCATCGTTTCCGTCGGGCAATGTGAGAACAGGAGCATTGCAAAGCATGTGCTTGAGGGTTCGGAAACAGACTCTTGTTCGGTTCCCCAAACAAAAGGCTTGTCTTTATGCGTAAGGGCGGTAAGCGGCACAGCGATCTTTGAGAATCCTTCGATAAATCATCGATAATAGCCCACTAGTCCGAGAAAAGAACGGACCTCTGAGGGGTTCTTAGGTGTAATCCAACTCTTAACGGCTTAAATCTTCGTGGGATCGACGTGAATACCTTGACTATTTATGATGTGACCCAGAAACTGAACCTCCTCCAGCCAAAAGTCGCACTTGGAGAACTTGGCATAGACTTGATTCCCCTGGAGTAGTTCGAGAACTAAACGTAGATGTTGCGCGTGTTCGGCTTTCGATTTGGAATAGATCAAGACATCGTCGATGAATACGATGACGAAACGGTCGAGGTATGGTTTACACACACGATTCAACAGATCCATGAAAACCGCGGGTGCGTTGGTTAAACCAAAAGGCATAACAACGAATTCGTAATGGCCGTATCGAGTGCAGAACGCGGTTTTGGGTATATCCTCCTCTTGAATGCGGAGCTGGTGATAGCCTGAGCGTAGATCGATCTTCGAGAAACACGTAGCACCTTGTAGCTGATCAAACAAATCATCAATGCGAGGCAGGGGATAACGGTTCTTGATAGTTAACTTATTCAATTCCCGATAGCCGATGCACATCCTGAACGACCCATCCTTCTTTTTGACGAAAAGGACTGGTGCGCCCCAAGGAGAGGTGCTCGTGTCACACCCTGGCTTTTGCGGAAGCGTGGATTATTTTGGTGTGACTTCTTAATACCATAGCAACAATCATTACAATTCTATATTATAAAATACAAGACATTCATCCACTCATTAAGTTTAAAATACCACAACATCAGTATTTGGAAAAGTCGATACTTAAAATAGTTTACAAAACATACTTGTCTAAAACGTGTTCATAAGACACAACAAAAGACTTTTAATAAAACGAGATTTAACACATGCAACCCATCCAGGTAAGGGTTACACCTCCTAAACCTACTGCCCTGGATGGCATCTTATTCAACGCAGCCTGACTTATGCATACTTTGCCAGATCCGCTAAATTCCATGAAATACATGTAGTTTGAAAAATCAACATAAAGTTGAGCGAGTTCATGTGTAAGTGAGTATGTATAAACCTTTGTGATATGTCTGTATGTATGAAAAATCCCTGGTATGTAGCAATTAAGGAAAAAGAGATCACCATTGGGTTGCAAAGCCAATGATATGTGTGAAGTGATGTAGGAAGACTCAAACCTAGCAGATTTTTGCGTCGGGCTCAAAGTCACCCCATGGTCCGTACAGTGGACTCAGGAGCTGGGCTCGCTACACCCAAATAGATCTACCGCTCTTGACCCTCGGTCCTACAATGAGGATTAATGGCCCCAAGTAATACCTACCCACTCACATGATCTAAGTAGTAAACCCTCCTTAAGCTAACCATACCATGTATAATAGTGTCTGTAAATATTGTAACATGTATTCCACCCCCGAAGTATAAAAACTGAAAACAGTTAAGAGAAAAAGGGGGATATGAACTCACTATATTGCGTCTTCAGTATGTGTAACCCAAGTCTCCTCAGCCAACATGACTACCTACAGTGTACTAACGTCTATTAGACGAACGGGTCGTGCCTTGTCTTAGTATTTGGGTTACGTTTCTGGTATTATTCCAAGTTGTAATAATTATATTTAGTTTTGGAATAATTGTTTATGCAGTGTTTCTGTATTAACACTTCTCAAGTATTCGTATTTACTTCCCAAGGATGGGGTATTTCATACATGCATTTTTGTATTTGTATCTGTATATCTTTCCACGTAATGGCGCTGTATTTCGGTGTATTGTTCTAAATAAACATATGTTAATATATTCCCAATATATACTTCCCAAAACCATATATTTCAAGTCTCACTTAAATATATATAAATAAACCTTATTTTGTATAATCATGTATTGTTCCAGAAAATATATATTTTTCTCAAAAATTATATATCTTCTAAACATACTAGGAAAATATATTTTTATCTCCCACTTGGAAAATATATTCAACTCATTTGTCCAAAAATAATGTATTTCCCAAAATATATGTATTTTCCCAAAATAATATATTTTTATTTATACAGTTTCCAAAATAATATTTTACCAAAATATACGTAATAGACTATTTTCCCGAAATATTACATAAGTCACGTTTTGGCGTTTTGTATTGCTTTAACACATGCGTAACTTAAATATTTATTTCGTGCGAGTGTTGGTATTATTTTGGAGTCGTAATGTCATAGTATTTCCAAGTTATATATTATTTTTACCCTAAAAATAATATATCTAGTGCACAGAATAACAAACCATCGCACAAGCGTTTTGTTATAAAATATATATTCTAAATATATATTAAACATATTTCATTTACGAAAATCCACCTCCGGCACTTGGTATTTTTGTAATAAAAATCCTGGTGAAGTTTATTTTGAAAAACCAAGTTAAAAATATATTTGTAAACATTTGTTAGAAAAATAATTCTAAGTGTTGAAATTCTAGAAAAATTTCGCCAGAGTTTCCTTTGTAAATGAAGGTGTCCACGCTTACTAGCGTATTATTTTCTTTTTTAAAATCAATCAAACAATTTAACAATCAATCAACATACAATATTTAATCACTAATCTTGACAAAAATAAGACTAAATCATAAACTCATGAACTTGAAAGTTTGCAAAAATATGTAGTAAGTTACTAACACATTTAGTGGGTCTTGTTATCTTTAAAAATATGATTGGTTTCTTGAAAATTTTATTTTTAAAGAATTTGAAGTTTCACAGCTTCTAGTCAAGATTCACATAAATATTTCTTTACGAAATTTCCTTGTTACACAAGTGTTCACACACTTGTTTATTTACCAGGAATGCTTTTAGTTCATAAAATATCTGGGTTTTAACAAAACTAGTATCTTTCACTTGGTTCTTCTGAAAAACCACTTGTAGATCTTTAGATCTACAAGTTTAGAATCTTATTTTTCAAGAAAAAATATATTTATTCAAGTTTCAAGTTCATGGTGGAGGGTTTCATCATCTTTCATATTTCTAACACTAACATCTTACTAGTTCATGTTCTTGAACATGATCTAGCATGTCTAGATGATGATCTATCCAACTTTTACTAACAAACAACATCAAATAATCATAACTACACAAGATTTACATGATTTACACAAATAACTTCTCTTTATCCACCCTTTATCCCTTATGTTCAAGACTTTAGATTATGTTCATTAGCGTTCCTTAGCATTTCATCATTCAACCATCTATTAACCACTAAAATCAAGAACAAGATGATGTTTTAGAACACTTACTACTAGCACAAGGCTAGGGAAGTGTTAGTGCACTACGTCTATTGACTTCGTCTTGTATCATGTAATAGGATAGGATAGAATTATCAGTGCCCAAGGTTCGAGAAACAGATTTTTAGGTTTAAGGTGTTTTAGAACACTTACTACTAGCACAAGGCTAGGGAAGAAACAAGGCGTAAAAGTGGTGGATAAAAGGAAACTAGAGTGGTTCTTGAACTTCCGAGAGCACCGAGCTTAGTTGTATGACTTCTTGCACCCTTGAG
This sequence comes from Helianthus tuberosus, assembly GCA_030545235.1. Classification (NCBI taxonomy): domain Eukaryota; kingdom Viridiplantae; phylum Streptophyta; class Magnoliopsida; order Asterales; family Asteraceae; genus Helianthus; species Helianthus tuberosus. Next base: position 87,933,932 of record CM060356.1, on the reverse strand, counting down.
TGTATGTAAAATGACTTGAAAGAAACTTGATGGTGGTGGTAGTTGGTAGAAGGTAGCGGCCGAAGGTGGTGTAGGAGGAAGAGAGAAAAACTTTGAGTTGGGTGTTTTGTTGAAAGAGAAGGGTTATCTACTAAACATATTTATAAATCAACTTCAAGATTTACCCAACATGCAAAGTGTTCCTCATTGTCCAACAATTAGCAATAAAATAATCAAAGAAAATGGGAGTGTGGGTCACACTAAGGTGACCGTCGCCTGGGGGTGGGGGGTGGGGGGCATGGGGTTGGGTAGTAATGGAACTTGTTACTTGATTAGTTAGGATCTAATGGGTTTAGTTAGTATATTAAGTGTGTTATCTAATATAAAGGGTGTTAGGGTGTTTGGGGACCCTAACTAGCTCAGAAAGGTAAAAACAAGGTGTTTGGCAATATTTTTATGTTCTGGGTAAAGTCCGGTTGTTCAGTTGGATATTGATCCGTTAAAGTGTTAAATAAAGCTTTAAAGTGTCTTTTATATTGTTTTTAGTGACACATTAAATTACCAACACTTTGGAAAATATCTAGGACTAGTTTGCCAAGTTTTTGCACTTTACTAGCATTGTTAAATACTAAATTTTGGTTAACTAGTGCAGAATTCTGCACTTTAAGTATATTTTAGGCACTTCCGGGCACTATAACTATCACCTAGTGACGCAGTTTTATGGTTTTCACTTCCCTACACTCCCTACTAGTGTAGTATTCTATTCCTGGCTCATACTAGCCTCAAAATATTGTCTGTCTAGGTGTTGGCATTGTCAGCATGCTGTCTGGGCTATCCGCCCACTGTGCTAACTGTGCTTTGTGCATCATGGTTGTCACTAATGTTTGTATGTAATAAATGGAGTGACAGTATAAAAGTGATGCATGTGTATGTATGTAACATAAATCAGTAAGCAGTTTAATCACAGTAGTAATCAAGCACAGTCATTAAGCACAAATTAAGAATTAATTAATTGTACGGATGCATGCAAATTTGACAGTTGTCACATTCTCCCCCCGTTAAGAAAATTTCGTCCTCGAAATTTGTACTACCTTAACTCCGTATGGTTACGTTACACACGTATATACATATGAATAATACTGAGGTAGATAGTCACCAACCCTAATCAAACCTTACTCACATCAGGTGAGTCCAAGTATATAACAACCCGAATCCTACGGTTAGAAGGTATGTGCTTTTAGTCTTTGATGTCAAAGGTACAAGACGTACTTGACGTATAGTTTAGTGTAATCCAGCTAGCAGGGGGGTTCCACAAAAGAGAGGTTTTGACTAATGAGATTCTCAAACGATCGATCGCAATATGCAAAGAAGTTTTCACGAATCCTAGTATCCGTATGAATTCAAAATCAACAACTCCCAAGAAATAGTAAAATGATCCGTCAACTCCCGAGTAGACGAATGGTAAGATTTAGTGTGTTGAAAATTTTGAATTGCGAGATTACGCCAAGTGAATACAAGTGAATCCTTGCTTTGATTTGTAGTTGCATCAGAAATGTTTAAATGACAAGTCAACAAAAGTATAGGTAGTTTTGCGTGAAACGGTTGACCATGGTTAGCACAAGCTATAAGTTTGTAATGACGCCACAGGGCGTCGCAATGACATATTTCAATAATAGCGGTGACTGAACAAGTTCACCGTGTTTTAAATCAAACGAAAGTGTACCGAAACAAGCCTGAAGATTTGATTTACACAATGTTACAAAGTTTTTAGTTGAATACGGAACATCAAAGAGTCACTGTTTTTGATAGAAAGATGAAAAAGTATTAAGTACCGTAAGGCATTCGATTGTCAACAAAAGAATCGTTAGGAGGTACATTGTGCTTATGAAATGAATACATGTACCATTGCCTTAACACACAATTGTGTTGAGACTGCTTTGATCGTGAATATCAAAATGGATTGTTAACAAATAAATAGGCAATTAAATCCGTGTACGGAGTGAGTAACCCAATTAGCACAAGCTTCAATTTTTTTGAAAATATCACCGCAAGGTATAGAAACAAATCAAACGATTTAGTGGAGTCATAGACCAACCGAACTTGTTATGTCTTGAAATGAAAGAATCTTTGCAAAAATATTTGAATATGATGCTCCCAATACATCATATGACGTCTGAAACTGAATATGCGAAGTGGATAAGTTCAAGCAAACGAACTTAATTTCAGTATAGCCCGGTAATAAACGTATCTATCAACAAAGGGAATATCGGCATGGTAACAAAATAAACCATGAATGTAATTTGTAATAAAAGAAGTTTCAAGAGAGTGTGTTGACTTGGTAGCAAAAGAGCCCACAATTTCAATAATGTAGGTCATTCGAATCACAACCCAGTAATTAGATTTAGCAACGGAATATCTGAACTTTAATGAAGCGTTTATTCGAAATGAAACCGCATGCGTAGCAAAAGGGGCATGGATATTATATAAGTTTTCAAGTAATGAAGCGGTGTGTAACTGCTAATATGGAGAAGCGACCAAGCATACGAAGCAAAGGTGTGTTCGCTCTTAGCGAAGAGAATCAACGTGATGCAACTACTTTGAGGGGAGTAGAGATGCAAACATCTACTTGCTAGAGGCAAAAGTGAAGATTTCAATGAAAGAAAATGATAAGTTTGTCAGGTTAATGATGGTTGATTGAGTTGACAGATATGGTTCCTAAGTAAAAACCCTTACGAGTTTGGACCTGGGTTCCCAAGGGTCTTAAATATATGTTTCCTAAATCCTCTAGATTTCGTATCCCGTGTAGAACTGGTCTGTGCATTGTATAGGAAGCACTATCTTTGTGTACGTCTAAGAACAAGTCATTGTCCCACAATTTTTCCCGGTATACTCTCTTCCCGAATTCACTGCTAACGACGCTCGATCGTCGACCAATCGTGTAATAGTAGTTGGGTCCTCACAGTCAGTTATGTAAGAAGTTCGTTAATTCTTAGCAAGAGTCACTGACTCTCGTGGGTTAGCTCGTTCGGCTCCTAGTAGTTGATGCTCATTTGAAAAATCATCGTCCTTCTTCTTGACGAGCAGAATTGGGGTTGCCCAAAAGGGAATTTTGGTCTGTTATCTTCCTTCTCTATCAACTTCTGAAGCTTCACCGTCAATCCTTGCATTTCCGAAGGTGTAATCCGTTAGGGTGCGTCGGTTGCAGGCGCGACGCCTGGAGTCAAATTGATGCAAAAATTCGACTCGTCGTTGGGGAGAAAATTCTGGTAAGTCTTCGAGGAAGACTTCAGGGTATTCCCTTATCATTGGGGCATCTCCGAGTTTTGGTTCTTCGGCTCCCTTGTCCCCGAAATGAGCCAAGAAGACAACACATCCTTTACGCAACAATTTTTGTGCCTTCAAGTAGTTAGTAACTGTAGAGGCATATCCTGCTTCATGAGTCGCGATCATTCCTTTGTTTGCCATCGGGATGCGGATATCAATCTCCGCTCGATTACTTGACAACTGGTCCCTTCTGGTTACCACGTCGAGGCTTCCCACTAACTAGTTCTATCGAGTGCGGGCTATCTAACTTATCCCTCTACTAGACCAAATATATTCTTAAATTCACGAGATACGAAGCTATGGCTGGCACTGGTGTTAAATAACATAGATGGAAAGTTTTGGTTGATAGAGAACGTACCGGTAACCGCATCTGAATCCTGGCATGCTTCATGTGCTCCGATGTTGGATGGCCCTTCATGGTCTTGGTTAATCCTCCTTGGGAAATTTTTCCTAAAGTGCCTCACGTTCCCGCATCGGAAGCAGCCTGGAAATTTATTATTATTATTTCCACCTTGGTTATTGTCATTTTTCCCTCATTGTCTGGGGCTCTTCACCCCACAGGCATCCTTGTTGTGTCCTTTCTTCCCGCACCTACCGCACTTAGGCTTCCGACATCCACATTCGTGGTGATACTTGCACCCATCATGTCTCGGCTCAGTCTCTGAGTAAATCTTATTTTCGGCTTGTTTGTTGTTAGGGCAATCTTTCTTGAAATGCCCTTTATCCCCACAGTCAAAACAACCTCGAACGGGTTTTTGTTCATCAATAGTCCTACTCTGATAGTCGTTGCACTTAGGTAGGGTGCCCATGTATTCCTTTTTCTTTTTGGCGTTGTTCTCGTTATTTGTGCGGGTATCTTCGGTGAGCTTCCTTTTGTTCCTTCCGGATGCCTCTTCCTGAGTTTCCCTTTTCTGGTCAGGGATTGGAAGCTCTTTTAGTCTAATTGCTTCTTTACTGAGTGCCGCACTTAGCTTGATCGCATCGATGGTTGTTGGCGGAGCTGATATCGTCATTAAGTGCAGGATCTGAGGCACCAGTCCCCAGATGAATGGCTCCATCCTTTTCAACTCGGGTTCCACGAGGTGTGGAACAACTCGCGACAGATCGTGAAGTCTTTGCACGTACTCTGCCACATTTGGACCTTCCATCTTTAGCTTCCAGAATTCGAATTCCAGCTTCTGGATCGCCACCTGAGAACAATACTCCCTATGCATCATTTCCTTCAGCTCATCCCATGTTAAAGCATTTGTGGCAGCTCTGCCCATTATTTGAACCTGTGAGTCCCACCATAACCTGGCCCCATCTCGAAGCGATCCTGTCGCATATGGGACTTGTTGCTCTGGCGTACATCCGCTCATTCTCAAAACAAAATCCATATTTTTGGTCCATTTCACAAAGGCTATGGCACCCCCAGTGCCGTCGAAATTCGGAGGATCGCAGTCGAGAAACTGCCAGTAGGTACAGCCACGAGGTAGGTTGTTTTCTGAGGTACCCCTGCTAGGTTCGGAGCGCAGGGTCTCGTGCTTTGCTATCGTTTGTGACATCAGTTCTGGTAGCCCTGCCTCGGTCATGGGCAGCTGGATGATCCTTTGATGAGACATCTTCTAGAAAGAAGTTCAGGTTAGTCAGGTCTTGTCGTTCAGGGAATGTAAATAGTTGCTTGGAGATCATAAGTATTTGCACGTAGTAAGTCATCATACCGACACGTCAAACAATAAGTATACTCATAGTATAAGCAAGTAAGTGGAATTATATTAAATGGGAGGGGGGGGATAACAAACAAGCACATACATTACAATCATAGTACTTTCCTGCATATTAGTAACACGTGTAACGAGGATTTTACGATTAAGCTTTCATTAAGCAGGTAAGCACATAATATCCTGATCGTAGCATAAACAAGTAATTGGGAATTACTTTTATAGCAAGCGAACACGTAGCATTATAATTTTAGCACACACATATGGATCAACAACGTGCTTAGCGAAGACCTAGCGACTGAGTTTTCATTGGTTATTGGCCACAAAGTGTTGTCGCATGTTTAATGATGATTGGCTCTCATTATTCACCGACCGCAATTGCATTGTCTTACAAAATGTATCATATCAAAAGGGACACAGGGTCGCCCTACCCTTGCCCAACAAGTATATCAACATATCAAAATTACGTAGTCAGACGTGGTCTTCAAAAGTCTTCACAATCTCGGCTCATCATTAGTGTCTTTACCCAAATGTAATGCAATCCGCATAATCCAGAAACCAACTATACTGGTGACTGAGGTGGAGGAGGAAAGAAAAGTAAACTGTTAACATGCGTGGACTCCTCCTCGAGCTTGTATATACGTTGAAGTAATTAACTGATCTGTCGTTCGGCAGTAAGGAAACGTACATCAAATTCTGGGAAAAGTGTAATAATAACAGGTGAGAGTGCCAAAGGAATCTTTGGTAAATGTGAAGGATCAAGGTATACTGGCAATAGACAAGGTGGAGGACGTGGTGTCTTACATGATCTTTTCAGACAATATGCTGTCTTGTGATGTAGACACTTAAATCATGTTTTCGGTTATGTAATGTTTTGCATTTGAAGTTGCCAAATATGGTGTCAGCTCAAGCTCCAACATTCTGCGACTCATATCCTCAAACTGCAGTTGATGTCATAGGAACAACTCATCTCGTGTGTGGCCTCCATAATGTGAGGGATGGTAAGGGTCTAAAATTAGCATAGTGTATTATAGGAACCACCGAAATGGCTCGTCAGCGGTGTAGAGGTGAAGGTAGCAAACGGTGCGGCCTGCGAGGTTGGGGAGAGTGCTGCTGTAGCAAAAAGGATCGTTATACGGGTGCCAACCTGGAGTACCTCTCTGGGGTGCGGGTATGTCCTGAAAGAAAGTGATAGGCATGATGGCGCAATGGGCGTCGGTCTTCACAAGAGCAACATCAGCGGGTGAAGGTGCAGAAACAAACGTCTCAACCAATAAGAAGATCATCAGATGCAGGTACTAGGTCAGGTATAAGGGTGCAATGTCTGGTAAGCCAAAAGAAAACAGGGTCATAATCAAGTAAGGGTACATGACCAGTAGGTGCAGCATCAAGCTGATCTAAAAGGAACAGGAGCTGGCTCAGGAGTAGGCTCTGGGTCGTGTAACGGTGTGGTGCCTTGAGCAGGTGATAGTGCAGCAGTCATGTCATCGTCGTATGCGTTAGTAGTAGAAAGCTGTAATCCGGCTATCTGTAAGGCTGCAGATGTCACAGACTCAAAGGAGTCTAAAATCGAATATATGCTAGAATCAGAGGGTGGTCTTGTCAACAGGGGTCTCAAAAATGAAATTTGTAACGACGTTCTCGTCTAACTTTCCATAATCATAGGTGTTATCAGAAGGACCATCAATAATATGTCAACGTCATCATCACTGTTCGTCGAGTAGCCAACCTTCGGAAGGAATGTCCACTGGAGGCGCGTCGCCGAGGATCGGAGCCATGGTGTGCTCATCATCGGGATGACCAGTGACGAAGTGGTCATGGACTGAAATATGAGTGACAGAGGATTCTCGTCAGAGAAACCATCGGCAAGGGTAAAGTATCACCAGAATCTGGTAGCGTGGACTGTTGGAGGTCGTCCTCGCCCTTGGTTAGCATATCAGGATCACTCTCAGTGTCTGCCGTAAATATCTCTGGCGCAGATGCAGTCTCCTTATCCGTGGCGGTGGCCGTAGGGTTATCAATGTCTGATAACTCGCTTTCTAAATAGAGTGACATGTGTGCCGGTACATAATAGTCATAGCATGTATATTCATAGTAAGTATTAACAATTAGTGTATGCAAACAAGATAATTTGTCATGTAGTCATGTATTCACATTATTCTTTATGAAACCTACTATCCTTCCTGGTCTCTCAGACTAACTCCCTAGTCTCTCAGACTAACTCCCTGGTCTCTAAGACCATCCTCCCAGTCTCTAAGACTAAATCCCTTGTCTCTAAGACCATCCTCCCAGTCTCTAAGACTAAATCCCTGGTCTCTAAGACCATCCTCCCAGTCTCTAAGACTAAATTCCTGGTCTCTAAGACCATCCTCCCAGTCTCTAAGACTAAATCCCTGGTCTCTAAGATCGATCCTCCCTCAGCCTCTAAGACTGATCCTCCCTCAGCCTCTAAGACTGATCCTCCCTCAGCCTCTAAGACTGAATTATAAATATAAATTTGGAATTGTGTATTTGTGCCTTTTTGTTTGTAAAAATGTGTGTTTCCCTGGATCTGGACGTTTTGTGTATGCAATGTAAAAATGTTTGAAAACGTTTTCGTGAGAGCCCTGATGATCATAGTTTAGACTCGAGAAAAAATCCTAGTTCGCTATGATCGAGGCTCTGATACCAAGCTGTCACACCCTGGATTTTGCGGAAGCGTCGATTATTTTGGTGTGACTTCTTAATACCATAGCAACAATCATAACAATGCTATATGATAAAATACAAGACATTCATCCATTCATTAAGTTTAAAATACCACAACATCAGTATTTGGAAAAGTCGATACTTAAAATAGTTTACAAAACAAACTTATCTAAAACGTGTTCATAAGACACAACAAAAGACTTTTAATAAAACGAGATTTAAGACATGCAACCCGTCCAGGTAAGGGTTAAACCTCCTAATCCTACTGCCCTGGATGACATCTTATTCAACGCAGCTTGACTTATGCATACTTCGCCAGATCTGCCAAATTCCCTGAAATACATGTAGTTTGAAAAATCAACATAAAGTTGAGCGAGTTCATGTGTAAGTGAGTATGTATAAACCTTTGTGATATGTCTGTATGTATGAAAAATCCCTGGTATGTAGCAATTAAGGAAAAAGAGATCACCATTGGGTTGCAAAGCCAATGATATGTGTTAAGTGATGCAGGAAGACTCAAACCTAGCAGATTTTTGCGTCGGGCTCAAAGTCACCCCATGGTCCGTACAGTGGACTCAGGAGCTGGGCTCGCTACACCCAAATAGATCTACCGCTCTTGACCCTCGGTCCTACAATGAGGATTAATTGCCCCAAGTAATACCTACCCACTCACATGATCTAAGTAGTAAACCCTCCTTAAGCTAACCATACCATGTATAATAGTGTCTGTAAATATGGAAAAAGAGATCACCATTGGGTTGCAAAGCCAATGATATGTGTGAAGTGATGCAGGAAGACTCAAACCTAGCAGATTTTTGCGTCGGGCTCAAAGTCACCCCATGGTCCGTACAGTGGACTCAGGAGCTGGGCTCGCTACACCCAAATAGATCTACCGCTCTTGACCCTCGGTCCTACAATGAGGATTAATGGCCCCAAGTAATACCTACCCACTCACATGATCTAAGTAGTAAACCCTCCTTAAGCTAACCATACCATGTATAATAGTGTCTGTAAATATTGTAACATGTATTCCACCCCCGGAGTATAAAAACTGAAAACAGTTAAGAGAAAAAGGGGGACATGAACTCACTATATTGCGTCTTCAGTATGTGTAACCCAAGTCTCCTCAGCCAACACGACTACCTACAGTGTACTAACGTCTATTAGACGAACGGGTCGTGCCTTGTCTTAGTATTTGTGTTTTTGGGTTACGTTTCTGGTATTATTCCAAGTTGTAATAATTATATTTAGTTTTGGAATAATTGTTTATGCAGTGTTTCTGTATTAACACTTCTCAAGTATTCGTATTTCCTTCCCAAGGATGGGGTATTTCATACATGCATTTTTGTATTTGTATCTATATATCTTGCCACGTAATGGCGCTGTATTTCGGTGTATTGTTCTAAATAAAAATATGTTAATATATTCCCAACATATACTTCCCAAAACCATATATTTCAAGTCTCACTTAAATATATATAAATAAACCTTATTTTGTTTAATCATGTATTGTTCCAGAAAATATATATTTTTCTCAAAAATTATATATCTTCTAAACATACTAGGAAAATATATTTTTATCTCCCACTTGGAAAATATATTCAACTCATTTGTCCAAAAATAACATATTTCCCAAAATATATGTATTTTCCCCAAAATAATGTATTTTTATTTCTACAGTTTCCAAAATAATATTTTACCAAAATATACGTAATAGACTATTTTCCCGAAATATTACATAAGTCACGTTTTGGCGTTTCGTATTGCTTTAACACATGCGTAACTTAAATATTTATTTCGTGCGAGTGTTGGTATTATTTTGGAGTCGTAATGTCATAGTATTTCCAAGTTATATATTATTTTTACCCTAAAAATAATATATCTAGTGCACAGAATAACAAACCATCGCACAAGCGTTTTGTTATAAAATATATATTCTAAATATATATTTAACATATTTCATTTACGAAAATCCACCTTCGGCACTTGGTATTTTTGTAATAAAAATCCTGGCGAAGTTTATTTTGAAAAACCAAGTTAAAAATATATTTGTAAACATTTGTTAGAAAAATAATTCTAAGTGTTGAAATTCTAGAAAAATTTCGCCAGAGTTTCCTTTGTAAATGGAGGCGTCCAAGCTTACTAGTGTATCATTTTCTTTTGTAAAATCAATCAAACAATTTAACAATCAACATACAATATTTAATCACTAATCTTGACAAAAATAAGACTAAATCATAAACTCATGAACTTGAAAGTTTGCAAAAATATGTAGTAAGTTACTAACATATTTAGTGGGTCTTGTTATCTTTAAAAACATGATTGGTTTCTGGAAAATTTTATTTTTAAAGAATTTGAAGTTTCACAGCTTCTAGTCAAGATTCACATAAATATTTCTTTACGAAATTTCCTTGTTACACAAGTGTTCACACACTTGTTTATTTACCAGGAATGCTTTTAGTTCATAAAATATCCGGGTTTTAACAAAACTAGTATCTTTCACTTGGTTCTTCCGAAAAACCACTTGTAGATCTTTAGATCTACAAGTTTAGAATCTTATTTTTCAAGAAAAATTATATTTATAAAAGTTTCAAGTTCATGGTGGAGGGTTTCATCATCTTTCATATTTCTAACACTAACATCTTACTAGTTCATGTTCTTGAACATGATCTAGCATGTCTAGATGATGATCCATCCAACTTTTACTAACAAACAACATCAAATAATCATAACTACACAAGATTTACATGATTTACACAAATAACTTCTCTTTATCCACCCTTTATCCCTTATGTTCAAGACTTTAGATTATGTTCATTAGCGTTCCTTAGCATTTCATCATTCAACCATCTATTAACCACTAAAATCAAGAACAAGATGATGTTTTAGAACACTTACTACTAGCACAAGGCTAGGGAAGTGTTAGTGCACTACGTCTATTGACTTCGTCTTGTATCATGTAATAGGATAGGATAGAATTATCAGTGCCCAAGGTTCGAGAAACAGATTTTTAGGTTTAAGGTGTTGAGTTCGCTTGAAAGGATCAAGGACAAGTTCAAGCGAAACCAATATAGCTGAGTTCGCTTGAAATGAACTTGACCATTTCAAGCGAAACCTGATCATTGTGAGTTCGCTTGAAAGGAACTTAATCATTTCAAGCGAAACTCTCTCACCTATATATAGGGCACTTGTCATTTCATTTGGTACGACTTCTGGACTTGTAACGGAGTGCTGCCAAAATCTGTTCAGGTTGTAATTGATGTTATAATCAATATTAGTGACAGATTTAAGAGTATCAAGCTGTTTCCACATCCGTTTCACTGATTCCGCCTTTGATTCGGATATAAAGCTCTTCTGAATGACTCATTTGGGTTCAACAACGATCTTACAAGTGGTATCAGAGCACAGGAAGAAGAGTTTAGTTTGATATCATCTACTTTTTGACTTCTACACCTTCTTTTCCAATCTGAACAAGATTTTACGGTCAAAATGGTTTGAGTTTTTCACCGAACATGCAAAACAGTGTTTTAACAAAGCCTTGAGAGTTTCAGACTCAAATTCGGACTAAAAATGACAAAAACAGGCCTAACACTTGAGTTCGCTTGAACGGATATTGACATTTCGCTTGAAATTTGTATTTGAGTTCGCTTCAACTCGCCATTTCGCTTGAAATTATCAACTGATCTCGCTTGAATTCAGTGTTTCGCTTGAAAAACCTTGCTGATTTCGCTTCAAATCAATGTTCGCTTGAAATTAGACCTGATCTCGCTTGAATCAGTGTTTTCACTTGAAAGATTCATCAGTTTCCGCTTGAAGTGCTATCTCGCTTGAATGGTTATCTAGGAATTTCGCTTGAAAGCTGATATTCAGTTTCAACTTGGGATTTCGCTTCATCTTGTTGTTTCGCTTGAAGTCGTATTTCGCTTGAAAAAGGGTTTTTCGTGTCGAGATTATTTCAAGTCAATCGAGTGTCAGTCTATTTCAGAATATTTGATATTGTTTGTACTGATTGTGTTTGTTTGATTGTATTTGTCCAGGATTACATCATGGCTGAAGAATTCTTCAACATGTTTTTCAACGTGTTCACATCTGATTCTTCCGAAACATCAACGGTCACACCAAAGTCAATCACAAAAGTGGTCAATGAAAACATTAATCATGAAAATTTTTATGGGACTTATTCCAAACCACCCAAGCTGGATAATATTGAAGATTATACTTGGTGGAAAGAACGGTTTCTTAACTGGGCAAAAGCATATGCTCATGAAAGCTGGTTTTGTCTAGAGTTTGGATATGAGAGACCAAAAGATGACAAAGGAGAGGAAATTCCCTTGAAGACATTAGGCATTGAGGAAAAAAAAGAATTCTCGTCAGAACAGAGAATGATTGCGTTGATCCAGTCGGCTATTAGAAATAACATTTTTGCATTACTTAATCATGATGGGTCTTCGAAATATGTCTGGGAAGCTTTACGAGTTAAAGCTGAGGGGGGTAAACAGATCAAAAAGAACAAAATTGCTTTGCTAAAGAAATAATTTGATCTATTTGATAGTTTAAAAGGAGAGACAGTGAGGCAAATGATTGAGAGATTTTGTCATTTAAAAATTGAACTTGAGAGGTTTGAGATTGTAAAAACAAGAGAGGAAATTATCAACAAAGTGATTGAAGCGTTACCACGAGCTGATCAGTGGCAAACGTTTGTTTTTATTTTGAAAAATGATGATTTATATGATACGATTTCTCTTGATGCATTGTTTGAAAAGATAGAGAGTCATGATCTGGAGCTACAAAAGCAAAGCAAGATGACTGGTTGTTCACATCAACAGAATGTTGGTCTATACTACAAAGGCAGTGTATCATCAGAGAAAGGTGTTGGTTCACCAAAGACATCATTCAGTGGAGAGAAGATGAAAGAACCTCAAACAACTTCATCAAATTACAATTCTGGATATCATTCTTCTTCAAAATCAAGTTCTGATGAAACTGAGGAAATTCTTTGCAACATTGCTCTGAAACTAAAGAATTCTCCGTCGATGAGTATCAATGCAGCTAAGCAGCAAATGAGTTTCCTTGCATCTGTTCTGGAGTCATATGAAGGCCTTGTAGCTGGCAAAATTGGAAACTCAGAGTTGACTAAAGAAGACTACGACCAGATTGATCCGGAAGAAATGGAGCTCATAGATATTCGTTGGTGTTTAGCAAGTTGCATCTGAAGAGCTCAGAGATACATGGAGATTACTGGGAAGCAATCTTTGGGTGGTCTGTCAATGAAGTTTGGATTTGACAAATCCAAAGTGACCTGCTTCAGATGCAAGCAAAAGGGTCATTTCAAAAGAGAATGCAGAAATTCTGAAGTTGCTGAAGGAAATGAACGTCCTTTCAACGATGATTATTACCGAAAGGCGATCTACCATCGAAGCAGAGAAGAGCCAAAGATGATTGAAGATAAAACCAAATCAAGAGCTTGTTTTGTAATTCAAGATGATGAAGGTTTTGACTGGAGCTTAATTTGTCCAGAAGAAGATCGTTTGGAGAATGTTCGAAAAACAGCTCATGGCAAAGCTATAACAGAGGAAAGAAAGTTTGTTTTTGTTGCTGAGATTCAAGATGAAAACAAAGACAAAGATACAGCTGAGATCAAAGTAAAAACCAGAGAAGAGATTCTGGAAGAAAAGACCTACAGAGAAAGAAACATTGTGTTGAATAGAATGGATGAAATGCAGGAAGAGTATGAGATTGCTGTCAGCAACAAAAGATGGGATAAGAAGAGAGAATGTTACTTCAACAGAGAAGGAGAACCAGTTGTTCCAAAGAAAGACATAATCTTTGATGATGTTCTTCTCATAATTCCTTTGAGAGCCGAATATTATAGAAATGTGTTGAAAGATAACACATATGCTAAAAGGCATGAAAAAGAGATCAGGTATGCCATGACATCATGTCTGAGAAAAAGGGATGAAGAGAGAATGAAAAAGAGTGTTGAAGAAATGGTGAACAATCTGAAGAAAACTGCTGAAGAGGTTGAAGTTGAAGTTGTGAAAGAGGAAGTTTTGAAAGTTCGTGAGACAGAAAAGATTGAAGAAAAAGTTGTTGTGAATGAAGAAGTTGAGAAAGCTGTTACTGAAGAACAGCAAATTGGAGAAAATGTGAAGAAAGCAGAAGAAGTAAAGAATGAGAATTTGGAAGCTGGTAATGTTGGTGATGAAGTCGGTGTTGAAGTAAAGCAAGATGATGCTGATCAGAAGCAAACTGAGGCAACTGCATCAAACATCGAAGTGCCAATCACTGAGGTACATTCTGATTCTGAAATCTTAAAAACGATTGATCAGTGCAAGAAATGCATGGAACCATGCAGAGCTTGTACTGAAAAAGATGAGCAATTCAGAACAAGAGATCTTGAATTTACTAAAATTGAAAACATTTTTAAAGAAAACTGCAAAGAAATGCTAGAAAAAGAAAAAGTTTTAAAAGAAAATGATGAAAAAATTTCAGAAAAATGTAAAAAGTTAGAAACAGAAAATGAAGTTTTAAAAGAAAATGTTTCTAAAATGACAGAAGAATGTTCACAAAAAGAAATTACTTGTCAAGAAATGAAGAAAGAATATGACTCAATGAAATTAGCATATCATATTACAAAAGAGACATACAAAAAAGTGAAAGATGAAATGAAATATGCTCAATCAAGAATGAATTATCTTTCTGAAACAACTAAAGAACTTAAACGAATGTATTCAATAAAACAAGATGTTGTTAATTCCTATATTGAGGATGTTGCTAAGCTAAAGCGACAGATTGCTGATCTAGAACAGGATAACAACAAGTTAAAGAGTTATCACGTGTCGTCATATGTGCTTGAACGAATTTTCAATATAAAACCGGGAGATGGGGAGTCTGAGCAAAACAAGAAAGGCATTGGCTCAGAGTTTCATCAAGTTCCACCACCGGGAAAATTTGCATTTTATGATGATGAAAAGGTCGAAAAAGCTTTCAACATGGTTGATCAATTGCCAGACAACATTGACATAACCTATTCCAAATCTGATGATTCTCATGATTCAGAGGTGGTAGGTAAAGTCGTTGAAAGTGTGTTGAAAGAAGAGTTGGTTGATACAGGTAAATCTGAATTACAGGATGAAGATGAAGGAAATCTTCATGATAGTTATCTGAAAAACATAAAATCCGAGGAAAGTTTGAATGATGATTCAAAAGGATTGGTTTATACCATGATTGGATCGGACAAATTGTTCTTAGATGTTGTATTCCCGATTCAGAATGTGATTTCAGAAAAGGTTGATAAAGTTTTCAAAATGGTTGAGATTGAGAAGTCTGAGATTTTAAAGTTTGCTGGTAAGAGTCATAGAGGTTCGTATAACAAACCTAGTTTCAAGAAGAAAAACATGAAGGCTGGTTTGGGTTATAAGAAGAAACAGAATCAAAACAAAAATGAAACGCCAAATTATCAGGCAAAAATGAATTTTGTTCAAGGAAAAAGTTTAGCAGAAGAAAAAGAATTCAAATTGAGACAGTCTAATGATGAGTTCTTTGATAAAAAGAAAAAGTAACAACCACAGGTCAAAGATGTGTCCATGAGAACATGTTTTAAATGTGATCAAAAAGGACATCTTGCTCGCAAGTGTCCAAATCTGAAATCTGTGGATGTTGACAAAAAGAAGATTGATGCTGAGAAACAAAAATCTAAGAATGTGAGACAAAGGTCAACCAGATTTGACTCAAAACAAACTTGGAGGTACAATACAAACAAGTTTGCTTCGAATCAAAATTGGAAGTCAAACTCGTATAAGTTTGATACTAGACAGACCTGGAATTCTCATACACCCAGATTTAGAACAACACAAAGCTGGAAAACATCTGTTGATATGACAAAACCACAAGAGTTTTGGAAACCAAAAGTTGTTCAAAAACAAAATGTTTAAAAAGAGTCTCCTTTTTATAAAAGAGGTACGCCGAAAGGTCAAACATGGTCTATAAAGAAACAGGTGATTCTTGAAAAAGATGAAAAAGTTGAAGTAAAAGTTGAAAAGATTTTTGTGAAAGATGACAAAGAGTTTCCAGCATTGAATGAAAATTATTGTGTTGAAATGCCTAAGGTTCAACAGACCTGGGCTAAATTGTTCAAGTAATTGAGTTTATTACATGTGTAGGTGCTCACAAAATTGAAGATTGTGAGAATGGAAATTGGGGCAGCCTGGCACAGGAAGAGGTTGCTGGTTCCTGGTTTGGTTGAACAGGGAGTTTATTTGTTTTTCTGTATATAAATAAACAATATTTTAAAACCCTAAAAATTGAAAAATTTGAAAAACCAAAAAAATGTTTGTTTTTAATTTTTGTCTAAAATAGAAAATTACAAAAAATATGTGTTGATTGAATACGCCGAAACCCTCACGGCTGAACAAACATGATTACTTTCACAAGATTGAAAAAAACGGTTTTCAAATTGTTGAAAATCAATGGGTTGTAAATCATGGGGGTACATTATATTTTCTGCAAATCAGTACACTTGAAGCAGAAAATGGATGGCGAGACAAAGCTATCAGTGTTGGTTGTCAAATTTTCTTTAAATGATTTTGCATTTTAGGGGGAGTAATATTGTTAGAAAATCCAAAAACATTTGAAAATTTGAAAAAGTCAAAAACATGATAAAATGAAAATTGAGTTTTTGTGTAAAAAGAGGAAATGATAGTACATCAGTAGACAGTTACAGTGCGCTAAAGAATTGAAAAGTTAAAATGTGTTAAACGATCTCACCGTGGATGTGTCGGTAGGTTTTTATACATTTAGTAAACTTTTTCGGGATATAAACCTAAATTCAAACTTACGTATTTCGTGGGGAACACTACTTGGATATATAGGTAACCCCTGAAATCTCGTTTGATAGGTCCCTCTTTCTGAGATACTAGGTCTTTATACTTAGTGATATCTGGGGTATTATTCCGGGACTTCTGCTGAATGGAAGTTCTGACCTAGTCTCTGAATAATACTTTCCGCATTGCATGAAATATAGCGCCGCCCTCAGCAAAAATGATGAAACAATAAAATTGATAGTCATTGCTGTTGTAAAAAAGATCCTCTAAAGGGGACACACCAAAAGTCGAAGCCGTCATCTCTCTGCGTATACGGAAGTATCGACCTGAGCTCTCACGGCCCTCGCATCTAACCCCTTACAGATATCATCTGTGGTATACTCACCTGTAAGACTGAATATTGGGATCTGGATACATGAGTATATTCAAGAGGTGGAACACATGAATGGGTTTAAGTTCTTAATACACCTAATTCGTATCCTGAATCAGTTGAACTTTGTGTGAAAATTTAAGTGGATCAGTATATCGACAATCTAAGTGAATTGTTTAATTCTTAATGTGTAACTAAGCTCAACGGTACTTGTGACTTGTCAAAAACTGATATGATCCTCTGACGCATACTCAAACAAAAATATTGTATGTAAATATATGTGTACATATTTCTTTACTGCTTTATATTTTCAGAAAAATTCAAAAAGATTTTTGATTCTACTTTATTTTCGACAACCGATTTCTGAAATGCTGAGTATCAAAATCTAAGTAAGCTGATTGTGTTTCTGAAAATAAAACAAGTTCATTAATTTGAAACTTGAAATATTAAAATCAAAAATAAAAAAAAAAACAGTTTGTGATATCTCCAAGGTCATTAGTTTGGACTTGGATGATTAACTGTGAAGGAGTTGGATTCTTTAACACTGCTAAATCAATGAAGTTTGTTGATAGGGGGAGTGGATTAGAGAATTTGATTGATAATATGAAAACATTGTATTTATAGATGTTTGAGTGATTGCAGATAGTCCAGATTACGATCCCGAGAGCAGAGTCTAAGGGGGAGTCTGAAGACAACCTTGAAGTAAGGAGGAGCTTGTAGATGGATAGCTAGGTGTCGATCCCGAAGCATGGAAGCTTGACGAAAGGGGGAGCCTGAAGCTGATGGAAGAAGAGAAGGATTGATGGATGCTTACAATGTTACAATTTGGATGAGAAGGTAAAATGATCAAGACCGAAGATGTGTCATGCTGCAGACTAGACAATGAAGACTTCATCAATATCCGAGGGGGAGTTTATTAGTGCACCGCGTCTATTGACTTCGTCTTGTATCATGTAATAGGATAGGATAGAATTATCAGTGCCCAAGGTTCGAGAAACAGATTTTTAGGTTTAAGGTGTTGAGTTCGCTTGAAAGGATCAAGGACAAGTTCAAGCGAAACCAACATAGCTGAGTTCGCTTGAAATGAACTTGACCATTTCAAGCGAAACCTGATCATTGTGAGTTCGCTTGAAAGGAACTTAATCATTTCAAGCGAAACTCTCTCACCTATATATATGGCACTTGTCATTTCATTTGGTACGACTTCTGGACTTGTAACGGAGTGCTGCCAAAATCTGTTCAGGTTGTAATTGATGTTATAATCAATATTAGTGACAGATTTAAGAGTATCAAGCTGTTTTCACATCCGTTTCACTGATTCCGCGGATATAAAGCTCTTCTGAATGACTCGTTTGGGTTCAACAACGATCCTACAGGAAGAAACAAGGCGTAAAAGTGGTGGATACAAGGAAACTAGAGTGGTTCTTGAACTTCCGAGAGCACCGAGCTTAGTTATATGACTTCTTGCACCCTTGAGTGTATGTAAATTGACTTGAAAGAAACTTGATGGTGGTGGTAGTATGGTAGAAGGTGGCGGCCGAAGGTGGTGTAGGAGGAAGAGAGAAAAACTTTGAGTTGGGTGTTTTGATGAATGAGAAGGGTTATCTACTAAACATATTTATAAACCAACTTCAAGATTTACCCAACATGCAAAGTGTTCCTCATTGTCCAACAATTAGCAATTAAATAATCAAAGAAAATGGGAGTGTGGGTCACCCTAAGGCGACCGTCGCATGGGGGGGGGGCATAGGGTTGGGTAGTAATGGAACTTGTTACTTGATTAGTTAGGATCTAATGGGTTTAGTTAGTATATTAAATGTGTTATCTAATATAAAGGGTATTAGGGTGTTCGGGGACCCTAACTAGCTCAGAAAGGTAAAAACAAGGTGTTTGGCAATAATTTTATGTTCCGGGTAAAGTCCGGTTGTTCGGTTGGATATTGATCCGTTAAAGTGTTAAATAAAGCTTTAAAGTGTCTTTTATATTTTTTTTAGTGACACATTAAATTACCAAAACTTTGGAAAATATCTAGGACTAGTTTGCCAAGTTTTTACACTTTACTAGCATTGTTAAATGTTGAATTTTGGTTAACTAGTGCAGAATTCTGCACTTTAAGTATATTTTAGGCACTTCCGGGCACTATAACTATCACCTAGTAACGCAGTTTTATGGTTCTCACTTCCCTACACTCCCTACTAGTGTAGTATTCTACTCCTGGCTCATACTGGCCTCAAAATATTGTCTGTCTAGGTGCTGGCATTGTCAGCATGCTGTCTGGGCTATCCGCCCACTGTGCTAACTGTGCTTTGTGCATCATGGTTGTCACTAATGTTTGTATGTAATAAATGGAGTGACAGTATAAAAGTGATGCATGTGTATGTATGTAACAGAAATCAGTAAGCAGTTTAATCACAGTTGTAATCAAGCACAGTCATTAAGCACAAATTAAGAATTAATTAATTGTACGGATGCATGCAAATTTGACAGTTGTCACGGCTCGGGCGAATGAAGCCTTTCTCAAGTAATTCCTGGAGTTGGTTTGAGAGTTCACGCATTTCGGATGGTGCGAGTCGGTAAGGAGCTTTGGCAATAGGGTTGGCTCCAGGAATGAGGTCGATACGAAAGTCGATATCACGACTTGGTGGTAAACCTGGAAGATCGTCAGGGAATACCTTTGGAAATTCACACACAACGGGAACGTCTTTCACCTCTGTCTTTCCTTTCTTTTCCTTCTCCGTTACTACAATGTTAGCCTAGAAAGCTCTGTATTCCTTGCGGAGATACTTGCTAGCTTGGACACATGACATGAGCTTGAGACCTTTCGAAGCAGTTTCACCATAAACACATAATAAATCACCATTCACGAGCGAGAATCGAATCATCTTATCGAAACACACAACTTCAGCATGGTTTTCACGAAGAAAGTCCATGCCCATTATGACGTCAAAACTTCCGAGTTGCATCGGAATAAGGTCGATTGGGAAGATGTGATTGTTGAGCTCAAGAGTACAATCACGAAGAACAAAATTAACGGCGACAGTTCTCCCGGTAGCGACTTCAACATCGAATGTCGAGGAGAGTTGGGAGCCTTTACGACTAAGGAGTTTCTCAAATTCGAACGACACAAAGCAATTATCGGCTCCAGTATCAAACAAACACGAAGCATAAATACCATTCACAAGGAACGTACCATTGACCATGTTGTTTTCAGCCTGGGCTTGGCGCACATTGATGTTGAAAGTTCTGGCGCGTGCGGCTTGTTGCTGCTGCTGAGGCTGTTGCTGCTGGTGTTGCTGCTGCTGTTGGGGCTCTTGTTTCACCACCCTGTTCGGGCACATGTTCACAAAGTGGTTGGGATCACCACATGCGAAGCAGACTCGGGCGTTGATCGCGGGTGCCTGAGCTGCTTGTTGGCCCTGCGGGGCTGGGAGCAGAGCTTGATGAGCAGTGGCTTGAGCTTTGGCTTGACGGGGACCAATACTTCATTTGACAGTGAAGTGGCCGTACAGGTTGCAGTGAGCGCAGAAACGACAGGCGAGACCCACCGGGTGATGATAGGAACATGTCAGGCAAGCTGGGTGGGGGCCTGTGTATGCACGCTTTGCTGGCGGTGCGTAAGCAACTGGTGCTGGACGGTGATGATGCTTCTGCAGGGCCGGTACGGCCTGAAGAGGAGCCGTAGTGGTAGTGACAGCACAGTTCTTGTTGTTGGAGCTGCTGTTGTTGTCCTTCTTCTTGCGGCGTGAGGACTTGGACGATTGAGCGGTGGCGGTTTCAGCGGTTGGTGCGGTGGTGACTTGGTGCAGATTCTTCTAAGCTTTATCCCATACACCAGATTTTACCCGCTTGTCGTTGATTTCCACGGCAAGCAAGTAAGTTTCTTCAATCGTTGTGGTCTTTGCGGCGTGCACAAAATCCGCAACACAGTTAGGTAGAGCTCGGATGTACTTCTTGATGGCCATGTCGGGTGTCTTCACTTGATCGGGGCAGGTGATGCTAAGCTGCTTAAAGCGAGCAGTTAGGGCAACGTTGTCTCCATCCTTCTGCTTTATGTTCCAAAACTTGTCCTCCAACTTTTGGCGTTCATGGGGAGGGCAGAATTCGTCCATCATGATGGCTTTCAGTTCTTCCCAAGTCAGCTCATAAGCTGCATCATTCCCGCGTTTGTTTCTCTCGGCCGTCCACCAGTCTAATGCGCGGGACTGGAAGACGCCGGTAGCGTTTAGGGTACGGAGATTTTCAGGACAGCCGCTTAGGCGCAGAGTGACTTCGATGGAATCGAACCATTGAAACATAGCCGTTGGGCCATCTTCTCCAGTGAATTCCTTTGGACCGCATGCCTTGAACTGTTTGAAGCTGAATGCAGTAGCAGCTTTAGGAGCTTCGGTTATAGACTCCTCAGACGATTTGCTAACATTCTCGTAAATCTCACTCACGATCTGGGGCACAACCTTGGCCACTTGCTTCGCGAGGATGGCAGCAAGGCGTTTGTCCCTCTGTTCTTGGCGAGAGAGTCGTGGGTGACGGGATCCTGATGATGGTCCAGTTGACATTGTCTGCAACAGACATCGTCATAGGTCTCAGACACATCATAACCGAATCTCACCTCACACGTCTAATACTTACTAAAGCTTAGGAATACAACGTAACACGTATCTCATAAACACATAGATTCACATAAACACAGAAGCACATAAGCATGTAGGGCACATAATCACAGAAGCACATAAGCACGTAGGACACATAGAGCACATAGCATATAAGCATGTAATCAACAGAGGCAGTCAGAATACAGAAACCTATCATTCAAAGTTCGCGAGTGTTTGAATATAGCGATCGCGTCTTTAGTATATCGAGTAGTGTAGTATAAGCGTGTATCATAGCATAAGGTCGCCCACAATTTAGTGATTTGTCAGCGTATTGAGATAGAAATGTAGTGCGAGTCATGGGTGTTGATCGAAGTGAAAGCAAAAATTGAACAAGTCTCCAAAATTAAACACATAAACAAGTAAACACACATATAAACACATAAAATCAACGAATCATCAGAGTCAGCAGTTGCGGGCTCAGAATCGAGAACGCATAAAAATCGAGAAATAGATCGTCTGCGGCTATTAGAGTTCGACTAACCAAAGTGGTTCAACTATTCACAAGGACTTGTTGTGCACATTTGACCTTCAGGACAGTGCCTTTGCCTCGATTCTTGGGCGTTGGGCACGTATCACGTCAGTCATATCGTGACTTCAGGTTGTTGGAGTCCGTCGAGACTTTGGTGAGAGTTTTATAAAACAAGATAAGTCAAAAATAGCTATCAAGGTTCGGGTTTCACCCCTGACTTAACAACTTTTGTTCCTGAGCTTAAAATGGAGACGAAAATCCGTGCTAAAGTATGGATTTCACTCCTGGTCCAACGCGAATTCTCGTGTTTTATAGATGAATACTGATCAAATAAGCAATTTAATCGAGAGTTTGCGGTTGTCACACCTAATCTAGACTTAATTGCTCATTCATGACTTGAAAATTTGAGTGCGGTGATAGTGTATCGTAGGCGAGAATAGCGAGAAATAGCGGTAAGCTCATGCATAATCCCTAACGGATATGCACAAGTTGGTCTGTGGTTCCTAAATATAGACTAGGTTTCTAAGACAACGGCCAGGACTAGGTCGAGTCTTGCCTAATTCCCTATAGTTATGGCACTGATACCAAATCAGTCACACCCCAAACGATGGCAGAAACATCGGGGCATGGCACTGAGCGAAACAGATTGTCCAGAAGTTTCCATAACAATTATCATTACCAATCAATTTAAAGTAATATGTCCCATACCATGTCTCAAAAGGTAAACAAATTATTACAGACAAAAACTAGGCAAATAGTTCTGTTCCGACAACTCAGATTTTTTAAATAACCCAATTGTTTATCTGCTTCTAGAGACCCTTGATTTCATTTGTACAGACAACTATTTGTTGGCCTCTAGAGCCTTATTCTAGGCTCGATTTCCTAGCATATAAGCATCCTAAGCACCTGTCACATACGTTAAAATAACAGTCAATACACATAGTGTAAAGGTGAGCATACAAGTTTGGTAATAGCATATAGAGTTCGAAAGCGTTACGCATAACCAGCACGTACACAGAGTGAAATGAAGCATGTTCGTTATCGATATAGACCTATCGATACCAATGACTGCCGGTTAACTGCCCAAGGCAGTTCGTAATACATGATCACCATTGTAATCCATGCAAATAATTGTCCTTAACAACCCCTGAGTGAACGGGTGCTGAGTCCAAACTAATAGTACTATCGTTGCTAAGGCAGGTAGACAACATTCGATGTGTAAACATAACAAACAAGCATTCATTAAGTCACGTATAACATGCGGTAATGGTTAGCGTTTAAAGTATTGCGTAGTGTGTTCGATGTGATTTTGTATAGGTAACGTATGTAACACCCAAAAGTGCGTAAAGCAAAAAGGGATCGAGTATACTCATAGCGGTTGATGTATTGAAGGGAGCGCTTAGAGCGGAATTAGCCTGATTAGAATGATGGCATAATGATAAGTAACGCGCAAAACGATGCAAAGTGTGAATGGCTCGGGCAGCAGTCCGGTCAGATGATAGTCCGGTCGGACGGTCAGTCGTGCGGATGACAATCCATTCGGATGGTTATCCGGTCGGACGGTAGTCCGGTCGGATGACTATTCGAGTGGATTGTTTCTTCCTTTGAGAAGGATGTGTTTGTGTATGATGGCTTGACCTTTGAAGTTTTCGTTGTAGCATTTTGAAAAAATTGAAGTATCTCTACCTTTCAGGTCGGTCGGTCGGACGGTTGTCCGGTCGGACGGCATTCCGTTCGGTTAGACACTTCAACAAGAATAAGTTCACAGCGGGGTGGTCACACGGTCGGACGGTTGTTCGACCGGGTGGCATCCTTGGTACATTGAACATGTTGAAATTTTTTTAAGTGTTAAAGTACAAGTATCTCATGATCCGAAGGGTAATTCGGTCGGATGGTAGCCCGACCGGATAGTAACCCGTTCAACACTTAGACTTCAGATAAAATTGGTTAAGTGTGGGACCCAAGATGTAGGTCGTTCGGACAGCCGGCCGCTCGGGTGGCTATTCGTTCGGACAGTAGTCCGGTCGGATAACACTCCGTCCCGGTTGTTCCGTTCGTCTTTCACTTGGCCGTTTTGATTGTTTATCGTTTTATCTAGACGTTTTGACAACGTGTTAACCAACAGAACCCCATCTTGACTCAAGTGACCCGATCAAACAGGAATCACCCTAGTTCGACCATTTAACCGGTTCAAGACGGTTGTTCTTGGTTAATCCGAAGTCGGTGGCCTCGTGATTAGAATCCAGATCTCGAGCTAGCACAACACTGAGAATTAGTAGGAGACTAGAACAAGGTCCGATTCTATCAGTTTTGAGTGCATTGAGTGTAAAAGAGTTGAAAGAAAGTTGTAAAAACTTCTCTCGGTCCCTTTCACCGTGAATGTGTTTAGATCTATGCAAGATCTTTGTTTACTTGTGTGGAAATCGGTTAGATCTAAGTTGTTCTTGGTGGGTTGAAGCCAAAACATGAAGTTCATAAGAACACCATGATGGCGTCATCCTAGAACACCTCAAATTTAGTGATTTCTTGGTTAAAAGTTGTGACAACCGGTAATTTACGCCCTTAATTACGTGATTAACGCGATAATAAATAGTGATTATGACGCTAATTAACTTAGCCAGGCCCTTGGAGTGCCCAGAAACGGTTGTTCAGCTATACAATGCGCGTGTGGTGATTTATGGGAAATCTGCTAAATATGACGTGACAACGGACTGATACCGTACGAAATACTGACGACACCGACAAATATGGATGTTATACGAATATTTTATACTTATGGAGTTGGGTTGCGATATCGGGTCTCGTAGGAATTACGGGCCACTTACGCATGAGATGAGCTTGTGGGCCCTGGGCCAAAGCCCAAAACCCACAAACCTAAACCTATAGATAATTTTTAGTTAAGACTATTTATTAAACTACATGGATTTAACTTGAGCATGGTTGATATTTCTTGGCATCTATTATTATCTACTAAATTCGCAAGATCCAACTTATTATTTTTGTACAATACGTTTATCCCATGTCTTTTTTTTATTAAGTTAGAATGGGTTATTTTACTAATTAGACATCCAAACAAGTTGTCTCCTAGTTGGGATACAAGGAAACTAATTAGTCAAAAGTTTGTCAAACCTTACCCTTCCCAACTCGTTTCATTCCAACAAAATCTAGTTGAGTTTGAGTTTGCTAGTTAACTTCTTAACCCCCACTTATCCTCTATAAATACTAATCCATGTTCACTATTTTAGAACTTACTTTGACCAAAAAAAAAATAATACACGACACAGTCACTATGTTCTCTCTTCTCCTCCATTCTTGTTGAGAAAACCCTAAACACAAACACATATCATTCAAACAACCCCCCCCCTCTCTGATCGATCTCCTTGCCGGCGACACATCCTACCGGCCGGCGGCAGCTGGTAGTCCAACACCTCTCTGGTCAGTCGACGCACACGAGCAGCCCCCTTCTTTCCGATGACAGAACGGAACACCACCACCACCACCACCGTGAGGTGGTGGTACGGCGGCGACAGAACAGAAGAGAGAGAGAGGAAGAAGAGAGATAGGCGGCGGGAAGAGAGAGAAAGCTGAGAAGAGTGAGATAACCGGCGGTCGGTGCCATTGACCGCCGGACATTATCTTTACCCGGCGAAGATTCACCAGTTCCGGGTTCGATTTGATTCAAGTTCGGGTATTCAAGTAAGTTTCGGCTCATTGAACCGGTGGTCCTTGTCCTGACCGACTGTTATTCCGGTGATGATTGATGTTGAAGATGACGGCCGACGGTGCGGTGGTTCTGTTCCTCACCTTCTTTCTGTCTCAGTTCCGTTCAAAACTAAACACACGTGAGTGGTTCAGGTTCCGTATTAGTTGTATCAAAGTTTGGTTCGGGTGATGTATGACTCGGGTTTTCAGGTTCGGGATCTAACGGATCAGATTTTAGTTCAACTCAGTTCGACTCGGTGCATTTCGGCTCGACTCAGTGTAGTTCGGCTCGACTCGGTCTGACTCGGTCAACCGAGTCAACTCAGTCAGACCCGGTCAACTCAACGAGTCAACGCGGTTGACTCGGTCAACTGTCAAAGCGGCTCGATATGCGACACGAAGACTTGGTAAAAGTAAAACGATGCGTTTAATATTTATGATTTTATAAAGTTTGATTAAATACGCGATATCGAGCTCAAACCGAACGAATTAGTGTTTAAGTTTATAGTTTGTCGCTTTTACAAGAATTATGTATATTGGTGGTTTGAACATTGATTGAATGTTGTAAAAATAACGACAACCTGTGTTGTCGGGGCGTCCAAAAACAGAGGAAACTCTGTCCGTTTTTCGAGAAATCCGTAAAATAAAGCGAGTTTTATTGTAAAAGAAAACATGCTTTTGAATATAAAGCGACTTTTGAAAAACAAGATACGAACATAAAGTTCTTTCGACAACGACTTACAACTTACGAGAACAACGCTACGGAAATTATTTCAACAACAAAAATAAATATAGTTATTATTATATTTATTTCAAAGGAACTCGAATCCTTTTATAAATAAATATAATTATATATTTATTTTCCAATACAAGTCGACGATTCTTTTACAAAATAAATATAACTGTTATATTTATTTTATACGCCTAGACGGCACATACGTATATTTTTGGCAAATATACACAAGACGCAATATATATAATACGAGTTTATTATATATTACTTTCATACGAATATTCCTTTATATCAACATACGACTTCTTAAAACGAGCTAACAAGTATAACTTCTTCGCTTCTGTTAAGTTGACAATTTACCGTCATATCGTTCGGTCGACGATTCGGTAGAGCTCGATTACACGTAGTTAGTTATTGCGCTATTTAGAAACTTATTAGATATTCCGTGTTAGGAATATTGTAGAATACACGATAGCGAGTCAAGTCTTGGAAACGACATCGCGAAGTCGTAATTAGCTAGCTTTGCACAGGAATATTCAGGTGAGTTCATAACCCCACCTTTTATGGTTTTACACTTTTATAAATGTTTTCGGGGTGGAAAGACATGCACTTTTCGCAAAGCATACAAGAATTAGATATTTCTAAACCATGTTACAAAGAACACAAATGGTTTATGAAAAGCTTATGTTTTATACCGGTTTTCCAAACAAGCGTATTTTTCGAAATATGCATACACACATGAGTTCTAGTATTCTAAACTACGAGAAACTACAAATACAAGAGTTTAAAAATACGAGTTATGGTATGAAAATATAAGATAATAAGAAACGCACTTGGTGAGGACGAGAACCAAGTAAGATGCGTTATGAGAAATGATAATAAGAAACGCACTTGGTGAGGACGAGAACCAAGTAGGATGCGTTATGAGAAATGACAACAAGAAACGCGCTTGGTGAGGACGAGAACCAAGTAGGATGCGTTATGAGAAATAGTGTCACGAATAGGGTACAGAAGCACCATTAATCAACAATATACCTAGACCGCAGAACAAAAGGTTAGATCTAACTGGTGCCGGGCAGCCACACTCTCGGTGAGGGCGAGAATCGAGTAGTGCTTTTGTGTCTCAGAATATACCAATTAAATGCCTAAGGTTTGGTGACTTCCTATGTCGTGTCACATGTTAATGGCCTTGCAACCCATTAACAATCCTGATATTTACAGGAATACTTTAATTACATGAAATTCATACCATACTAAAATTAGAATTATACTTGAAGTACGTGGGGTACTCAAGAAAATTAGAATTATACTTGAAGTACGTGGGATACTCAAGAAAATTAGAATTATACTTGAAGTACGTGGGGTGCTCAAGAAGATTAGAATTATACATAAAGTACTTGGTGTACACATGAATACTTGAATTATACATGAAAACTTGATTTATACGTGACACAAACTATGTTTTCATTCAGAGTTTCAAGTAACTCGATAAGAAAATGATTTTAAATACATTTTCTCAACAAAACATCAAAAACTGGTTATTCAAAGAGATTTATTTCAAATCTTTTACGAACAAACTATGAACTCGCTCAACTTTATGTTGACTTTTTCGCATGTTTCTTTCTCAGATTGCATTTCTAAGACAAGGCACGGTTGGAATAGGAGAACCATGAAGAGTCGAGTACTATGTCACACCCCGACCGCGTAAAACAACAAATCGCGGCGGAAACATCGGGGCGTGTTGCGACAGAATTAATTGTCTCATAACCATGGCATACAAAGTTTTATTTATTTATTAAACAAGGGTGTTACATTGTTTCAAACAGGAATTTAGGAGTTCAGAACATAATTAAACATAGTCTATCTTCTTTTAAAGTCTCTAAGGCACAGGTCCGCCCTAGTATCATGATCAACATCCTATGGAAAAGCACCTGAAAACACATGTGAAAATAGGTACGTCAGCATAAAAATGCCTGTGAGATACATAGGTTTGTGAAAATAGGATTCATGACTTGTATTTGAGAAAATGTTTAGTCATGAACCTTGTAATTTGCTTTGTCTTGTAAATCATTTGAAAACAATAAGATCAGATGATATGTATAAGTAAATGTCAGGTTTAAATAAATAACCATGTAAAAATGTGTTTGTATAAGATAAGTTGTTTGTAAATCAATGTCTGGTGAAAAGTATGTTATTTGTATAAAATGTTCTATGTCTCAAACTGAAATGATTCAAATAACGTTACGACATATAATACCATACAAACACTTATATATAGGAAGTACCAGCGGCGTATCCACCATGCTTGTATCATATTACACACGCATCGTTACTCAATCACTTAATCAAACCAAACCAACCAATGTAAGAAGTCTATGTTTAAACCAATTGTCAGAATGTATTGAATAATATGTCAAAGTGTTCATGTCAAGATGTAAATCATGTAGTATGTAAAACCAATGTCAAAAGTGTTTGTGTCAAATGTAAATCATGTCAAAATGTCTATGTCGAATATCCATGTCAAATGTCTATGTCAAATATCCATGTCAAATGTCTATATCAAATATCCATGTCAAATGTCTATGTCAAAATGTCATGTATGGCAAGTGAAATGTCTCAAACTAAACCATATGCACAAAAACAAAGTATTGAAGTAAAACTTGGTTTAAATCAAAGCTATGTTTTGTGTAAATGCATGCAACTATTCAATATGAACATTTATGCGGTATTGTGAAAATGCATACATCCAAGCCTTGTGACTGTGGTGATAAACCCTTTAAACAAATTAAAGGTCTATCTATCTTTATAACATCGAATTCGGTCATTCCTTTCTGTCCCCTTTCCCTGGGATGTCCGGAACGGGAGTTGTCAATTCCTATGGTACCACTACCTACTAACGAACGGCGTAGCTAATGTTAATGAATGTATTGTCCCATGTAAACAAACCAAATGTCATACCAAAATGTAAACATGTGAAAACAATGCACTAAGTATGTAAACAAATGAACATACATAGCGTGAAATGTCATGTAAAACAATGTACTAAGTAATGCACACAATGGGCACACCTAGCATGAAATGTAATGTAAAACAATGTACTAAGTAATGCACACAATGGGCACACCTAGCATGAAATGTTATGAAATCATGTACTATAATGTACTAACGAACATAGCAGTATATGATGTGAAAACAGGAAAGCATGAAAGTAACAAGTAGGCACATGTGTTCCACCCCAAAACAGTTTGGAAAACAGTAAAAGAGGGGTCTATGTACTCACTTGTGATTGCTCAGATGTCTAAAGATAATCACCAAGTAATGCTAGAGATCTCGGAAATCAAACGACACCTAATATAGGTAACTATGTTAATAAACCGGACCTATATCGGAAGACTGGGTAGCGTTAGGGTTTGTAAACCAAATGAGTGTAGGAACTCATGTGATATGGTTTAACAAAGCCTACATGCTAAATGAAACTTAACCTAAGTCTTATCGACCCATTACGACCCGTTTAGGAAGCTTATGCTACTTTAACGTGTCGTGCGCGTGAAACGCGTTCGGACCGCCTAACTAGTCCTATGACAGGTATTATATGCCTAAACATGTTACATAATCAGTTACGTGACAAAAGTTTAGGTTACATATGCTAAATTACCAATTATGCATGAAAAGGGTATTCTGGTAATTTACCTAAGGCATATAAACTACCTATCATACAACTACTTAAACGTCGTGACCATAAGGTATAACCTCGGAAGGTTATTCCCTACACTATGGTCACCTAATGTATTTGGTCGGATCCTAATGATCGACCAAACTGGGTCGGGTTCGAAGGTATAGGCGATTTATTAGATCGCCTACCCTACGACCCTAGACAACGTGGTAATCAGTAGGCATAGTCCCAAGGGACTATGACCATCGTGATTACAATCACGTTGCGAAGTTCAACCGAACTTCGCATTGACCATTACTGGTCAACGCTGAAAGTCAAACAAACTTTGACTTTCTGACTCGAAAAGCAGTAAAAATAAGGAAAAGAACGAAAGAATACTTACGAAGGGTCCCCGAATGCTAAACTCGATTCGAAAATCTCAGGTATGAAACTAATGTTTCAACTTAGAGTTTCTCAAATCAAATTTCTAGTGATTATGAACAATGGGGGGTGGGGTATTTATAGTTTTCGGGTAACCGTTAGGATCGTTTCTTGAATAACGTGATCGAATCTCGTGCGTACACTTTTCGGAATGTTATGGAACCACATATGCTCCTTAACTTAGTGACACATCAACTTAAAACATGTGGTTAAGAATTAATTAGTTGCAACTTGCATTTGAAAACATTGAATCTGTCCAGAATGTCAGTCGCGTAGCGCGACGGCTAAGCCCTATGGGCTCGCGCTACGCTAGCACTCCATCTGAATCAGAAAGTTTCCAAATTTGGCAGCAATGGTCCCTGCACGTGTTTAAGCGATTTTCGATGCGTTTGAACCTCGTTAACCTCATTTCAAGGCTCTAAAATGTAGTTAAAGTATAGGGAACTCAAAACATACTCAAAAATATGCCGGATGATGGTTCGTTTGGTCGTACGAACGCGATGTTCGCTTAATTACGACGGAATGCGCACAAGCGCGAAAAACGATCCAAATGACGCGACGAATGGATTTTTCTTAAGGCGAACACTAAAATATAATATAGTCATGCTTACATAAATTTTTGGATGTCCGGATGTATTCAGAACGTAAGTTATGCGCGAAAATGCAAACTTGTGCACTTTGTGACACTTTTAGTCCCTGAATGTCCCAAAAGTTTATTTTAGCACACCAAACCCCTTAAAGCCTATTTCTAAGCTATGTAAAGGATATTTAAGGTGTGTTTAACTTATGGTCATGTTCCGGAATGTTCGTTACAGTTCAAATTGACATACTTTCGCAGTTTGTCATATTTAGTCCCTGTAAGCGTATTAACTTGTTTTTGCCATACCAAAGCCTTCAAAACTTATTTCTAAGTTATGTAAAGGTTATTTAAGGTATGTTGAGTATATGTTGATGTTCCGGAATATTTCTCGCATTAAACTGAGTACATTTACGCACTAGTTTGCGTATAACTTTCCAGAAAGTGATATAGAGTTTGAAATTACATAAAAGTCAAAACATGAAAAATGTATAACATAACAAAACAAACATTGGGATCAAATAACATTGTTTTATTGATAACAGAACTGTTCATAGTGATTACAAGCACAGTTGTTACATACTAAGTGGGCGTTCACATACTAAAAGTCTTAGCGTATTTGCTTCCGCTGTGCAATGAAGATACCAGTCCAGTCACGCCAATGCTCTGATATTTCGGGGTGTGACAGATTGGTATCAGAGCTATAGGTTACAGCGAATAGGGTTTTCTGTAAAGATACCTGGGCTCTAACCTCACTTTCCTCTGGGAACTTAGAATACTAAAACCTGAATACATACAGAACGCATAGTACTCGAATATGGTCTCCAACCGTTGCCGAAAAACAAACAGTCGAAATTTTGATTTCAAACATACGCTATAGTGATGTTTTATACACGGTACACAAAACAGTCGCATACAGTACACGAAACTCTAAGAGTTTAGGAAACATGTATGTAAGACCTTCGGAAACTTATGTTGAAGTTCATTAAAGGTCATCACGTAGGAACTGCAAATATTAATTCGGGCACACACAATTATACATATTGTCTATGATGTTTTAACTTCCCGAGCAGGCAGCCTACGCATAACGAAACGCTAGCTCACAGGCATACGTGAGACTTAAGCTATACATCAACGGAGGTTGAAGTACGTCACATGCGACTATCGATCAGGAAGCGGCAGTGGGCACGCGGTCCTGCAAACGACACGAGTCATGCTAAGGAAAAGACGCAAGTCACCGTATTCCCCCTATTTCAGCTAACGACGAGTACGCTATATTCGACATTCTATGGTAATGTTATCTAACAAACGGTTATCACATGCAACCCCAGGTAAAGTCCTTAAATTTCTTTTATCGAAATTTCGACTTTCACATTTACTGAGTAGATTTTCGTATCTCTACTCCTCTTAATGGTCATTGTGTCGCGACCATTTCTTTCAGTATAGCAAATATTCATTTGCTTCATTTCTGGAAAATTCATATGTTACGCATGCATCGTTTGTTACGCATGTGGTTTTGTTTCGAATAAAGCGTTTCATTAAAGTTCAAATGTTATTCCGCTTGTGATTCGAATGACCCGCATTGTTGTAATTGTTGGCTTCTTTGTTATCAAGTCAACACATTTTCTTGAAATCCCTTTCTTTTCAAGTTACATACATGGTTTTCGTTGTGACCATGCTGAAAGTTTCCTTGTCGATACATGTACTGTCGGCTTGCGCCGAAACCAAATTCAATTGTTTGAACTTGTTCATTACACATATTCAATTCAAGACACCATGTGATGTATTGGAAACATCATATTCGAATTCTTTTTATCAAACATTTCATTGTTCTGAGTCGTAGTAGACTTGTTTGGCCTACGACTCCATTAAGTCGTTGTTAACTATGACACCTTGTGGTGTCAGTACGAACTTGTAGCTTGGGCTAATCATGATTGAGCGTTTTATGCAAAACACAGGTGATACTTGTTCGATCACCGCTATATTTGAATTGTTTCATTCACTACGACACCTTGTGGTGTCAGTAGAACTTGCAGCTTGGGCTGGTCAAGATCGAGCGTTTCATGAAAACTATTACATTTGAGCTTGTTGAAATCTAAATTCGTTTATTAGATGCAAACATTTCTAGAACTCATTTGCATCTTGTGATGCGTCCTTGAATTCACATCATTCGAATAAGTCTTGATTCGAATTCATAATCGTTCACTTTGGTACTATTCGTATTTTCTACGCATAACGTAACTCTAAGGAGTTAACGTAGTCTAAATTTCGAGGACGAAATTTTATTAACAGGGGGAGACTGTGACAACCGGTAATTTACGCCCTTAATTACGTGATTAACGCGATAATAAATAGTGATTATGACGCTAATTAACTTAGCCAGGCCCTTGGAGTGCCCAGAAACGGTTGTTCAGCTATACAGTGCGCGTGTGGTGATTTATGGGAAATCTGCTAAATACGACGCGAAAACGGACTGATACCGTACGAAATACTGACGACACCGACAAATATGGATGTTATACGAATATTTTATACTTATGGAGTTGGGTTGCGATATCGGGTCTCGTAGGAATTACGGGCCACTTACGCATGAGATGAGCTTGTGGGCCCTGGGCTAAAGCCCAAAACCCACAAACCTAAACCTATAGATAATTTTTAGTTAAGACTATTTATTAAACTACATGGATTTAACTTGAGCATGGTTGATATTTCTTGGCATCTATTATTATCTACTAAGTTCGCAAGATCCAACTTATTATTTTTGTACAATACGTCTATCCCATGTCTTTTTTTTATGAAGTTAGAATGGGTTATTTTACTAATTAGACATCCAAACATGTTGTCTCCTAGTTGGGATACAAGGAAACTAATTAGTCAAAAGTTTGTCAAACCTTACCCTTCCCAACTCGTTTCATTCCAACAAAATCTAGTTGAGTTTGAGTTTGCTAGTTAACTTCTTAACCCCCACTTATCCTCTATAAATACTAATCCATGTTCACTATTTTAGAACTTACTTTGACAAAAAAAAAAAAAAAAATACACGACACAGTCACTGTGTTCTCCCTTCTCCTCCATTCTTGTTGAGAAAACCCTAAACACAAACACATATCATTCAAACAACCCCCCCCTCTCTGATCGATCTCCTTGCCGGCGACACATCCTACCGGCCGGCGGCAGCTGGTAGTCTCTGGTCAGTCGACGCACACGAGCAGCCCCCCTTCTTTCCGATGACAGAACGGAACACCACCACCACCACCACCACCACTGTGAGGTGGTGGTACGGCGGCGACCGAACGGAAGAGAGAGAGAGGAAGAAGAGAGAGAGGCAGCGGGAAGAGAGGGAAAGCTGAGAAGAGTGAGATAACCGGCGGTCGGTGCCATTGACCGCCGGACATTGTCTTTACCTAGCGAAGATTCACCAGTTCCGGGTTCGATTTGGTTCAAGTTCGGGTATTCAAGTAAGTTTCGGCTCATTGAACCGGTGCTCCTTGTCCTGGCCGACTGTTTTTCCGGTGATGATTGATGTTGAAGATGACGGCCGACGATGCGGTGGTTCTGTTCCTCACCTTCTTTCTGTCTCAGTTCCGTTCAAAACTAAACACAGGTGAGTGGTTCAGGTTCCGTATTAGTTGTATCAAAGTTTGGTTCGGGTGATGTATGACTCGGGTTTTCAGGTTCGGGATCTAACGGATCAGATTTTAGTTCAACTCAGTTCGACTCGGTGCATTTCGGCTCGACTCATTGTAGTTCGGCTCGACTCGGTCTGACTCGGTCAACCGAGTCAACTCAGTCAGACCCGATCAACTCAACGAGTCAACGTGGTTGACTCGGTCAACTGTCAAAGCGGCTCGATATGCGACACGAAGACTTGGTAAAGTTTGATTAAATACGTGATATCGAGCTCAAACCGAACGAATTAGTGTTTAAGTTTATATTTTGTCGCTTTTACAAGAATTATGTATATTGGTGGTTTGAACATTGATTGAATGTTGTAAAAATAACGACAACCTGTGTTGTCGGGGCGTCCAAAAACAGAGGAAACTCTGTCCGTTTTTCGAGAAATCCGTAAAATAAAGCGAGTTTTATTATAAAAGAAAACATGCTTTTGAATATAAAGCGACTTTTGAAAAACAAGATACGAACATAAAGTTCTTTCGACAACGACTTACAACTTACGAGAAGAACGATACGGAAATTATTTCGACAAGAAAAATAAATATAGTTATTGTTATATTATTTCAAACGAACTCGAATCCTTTTATAAATAAATATAATTATATATTTATTTTCCAATACAAGTCGACGATTCTTTTACAAAATAAATATAACTGTTATTTTTATTTTATACGCCTAGACGGCACATACGTATATTTTTGGCAAATATACACAAGGCGCAATATATATAATACGAGTTTATTATATATTACTTTCATACGAATATTCCTTTATATGAACATACGACTTCTTAAAACGAGCTAACAAGTATAACTTCTTCGCTTCTGTTAAGTTGACAATTTACCGTCATATCGTTCGGTCGACGATTCGGTAGAGCTCGATTACACGTAGTTAGTTATTGCGCTATTTAGAAACTTATTAGATATTCCGTGTTAGGAATATTGTAGAATGCACGATAGCGAGTCAAGTCTTGGAAACGACATCGCGAAGTCGTAATTAGCTAGCTTTGCACAGGAATATTCAGGTGAGTTCATAACCCCACCTTTTATGGTTTTACATTTTTATAAATGTTTTCGGGGTGGAAAGACATGCACTTTTCGCAAAGCATACAAGAATTAGATATTTCTAAACCATGTTACAAAGAACACAAATGGTTTACGAAAAGCTTATGCTTTATACCGGTTTTCCAAACAAGCGTATTTTTCGAAATATGCATACACACATGAGTTCTAGTTTTCTAAACTACGAGAAACTACAAATATAAGATAATAAGAAACGCACTTGGTGATGACGAGAACCAAGTAGGATGCGTTATGAGAAATGATAATAAGAAACGCACTTGGTGAGGACGAGAACCAAGTAGGATGCGTTATGAGAAATGACAACAAGAAACGCGCTTGGTGAGGACGAGAACCAAGTAGGATGCGTTATGAGAAATAGTGTCACGAATAGGGTACAGAAGCACCATTAATCAACAATATACCTAGACCGCAGAACAAAAGGTTAGATCTAACGGGTGCCGGGCAGCCACACTCTCGGTGAGGGCGAGAATCGAGTAGTGCTTTTGTGTCTCAGAATATACCAATTAAATGCCTAAGGTTTGGTGACTTCCTATGTCGTGTCACATGTTAATGGCCTTGCAACCCATTAACAATCCTGATATTTACAGGAATACTTTAATTACATGAAATTCATACCATACTAAAATTAGAATTATACTTGAAGTACGTGGGGTACTCAAGAAAATTAGAATTATACTTGAAGTACGTGGGATACTCAAGAAAATTATAATTATACTTGAAGTACGCGGGGTGCTCAAGAAGATTAGAATTATACATAAAGTACTTGGTGTACACATGAATACTTGAATTATACATGAAAACTTGATTTATACGTGACACAAACTATGTTTTCATTCAGAGTTTCAAGTAACTCGATAAGAAAATGATTTTAAATACATTTTCTCAACAAAACATCAAAAACCGGTTATTCAAAGAGATTTATTTCAAATCTTTTACGAACAAACTATGAACTCGCTCAACTTTATGTTGACTTTTTCGCATGTTTCTTTCTCAGATTGCATTTCTAAGACAAGGCACGGTTGGAATAGGAGAACCATGAAGAGTCGAGTACTAAGTGGGCGTTCACATACTAAAAGTCTTAGCTTATTTGCTTCTGCTGTGCAATGAAGATACCAGTGCAGTCACGCCAATGCTCTGATATTTCGGGGTGTGACAAAAGTTAAGATTCAAAAGATAGAAAAGTGTAGGAGTGCGTATAGATTAAGGAAGTACAAGATTTAGGACGAGATCTTACCGGAATTGGGAGAAATCGAAGAAAAGGTGAGGAGCACGAGCTGGTCGGACAGAGAGTTGCTAAAAGTGGAAAGAATGAAAGTGACAGGAGGTATTTATAGAGTTCTAAAAGAGGAAAGTGCTGGCCGGTCGGATGGCATCTTGCCCGGATGACTGTCCGGTCGGATGTCATCTCGGTTGGATGGCAACCTGGCACCACGATAAAGTGGCAGCCCGGTCGGATGGCAATCCGTCCGGATGGCACTTGGTTCAGGTGTCCGGCGTGATGATTTTTGCCGTTTCGATTTCGATTGCGAGCGTTGCGATGTGATAGGTTTTCCTAGTCAATTACTTTTAGTCCCAACTACTCATATCTAGCGCTATCTCTTCTCCACTAATTATCATAGCTCGATTTCGATTGCGATTGAGTTCAATTGCGTTTCGAGTTTCGATTGATTACCACAACATAACAAAAATAAACATGCACAAGTAACACATAAGGCACACACACGTATAGCAATAACCAACATGCGTAATTCGATTTGCGAGTGCGATTGTGATAGAGATAAAGCGATTAAAAATGCGATAAATAGCGATTACCAAACGATTATTAATAGATACTCCACATAATACAACTAAAGCGAAAATAAAATAAACTAATTACAAGTTAAAGAAGTCAAAACAAGAATTGAGCAAGGAGAGATAGATCGCAATCAGCAATCTTGTCTTCCTTTGACTTCAATCTTGACTTTGACTTTGACTTCGGAAACACGGGGTGTTACACGTGGCTTCGTACGAAGGCACTGGTTTTACACATCACAGCCCAATTCTCATCTGTGACTCCGACAAAGACCTCTCCGACTCTAAGTTTAATCAGTAGCTTAACGTTGGAGGGATGAACACCTGATTTTCCGAAGACAGACGCGAAGAACACTTGATTTTGGACAACGGAAGCATCACTTGTGCAAAGACCCATTCGTACTAAGGCACAGCATCGTACGAAGCCTCTGTTTCCCACCGACACTTTGATTTTCGACCGTTTCAGCACTTTGGAGGACTTACGCTTCTGTTCCCGTACGCAGGTTGATCCGACGCTCCCTTCAATCCATCTTCAGATCGTGTTTGCTTGTTAGACACGCACTGTGAGTATATCGAACCCTTTTTCACTTAACGCACTTTTGGGTGTTACATACGTTCTCTATAAAAAAACACAACACTTAAACGCTTTACAAACGCTAGCCGCACTCGCATGTTATACGTGATTAGTTGAATACTTGTTGCTATGTTATACAGTGATGACTTGCCTTTCGCCTTTAGCAACGATAGTACTATAGTTTGGACTCAACACCTGTTTAGTCAGGGGTTGCTAAGGATCACTTAATTTACTTCACTTGTCACACTCCCAAAATACCACATGCGGAATCCCCCGCGAGGCATGTGACGTACCATGATCTTAGCCACCAATCACATTGAACTCATAACAATAAATCAATTAAACTTTCATTTATTTGAATTAAGCGTTATAAAACATTATTTATTAATCAGCGGAAGCATAATACAATAGTTAATACTTTCGTAACTCAAGTGTATAAAAGCCAATAAACTTGTCTTGTGATTTCTTGTATCTTGACCCATGACCACTCCAGCATCCCAGTCAGCAAGTTCCAACAACATGTACCTAAAGGCCTGCAAGCATGAAGAAAAAGTGTATCAGACAACGCTGGTTCACTGATTTGTTAAACCGTTCGTTACCGATCTCTGATTTATGTTTGTTATGCTGTATTATGTTGATAACAACTCGATACCGCAGACGACCCTTATTGCCCTTCCCCAATGCTCTATCAAACATTGGTCAAGATTTAAAGTTATTAGTTCACGCCCGTCCTATCCAGGTACGTCGTGAGGGTGCCAAACCTAATAGCGCTATCAACTAATAACCCCGTTGCCCTACAAGCAACAACCCGGTAGTATGATGAGACTTAAGTGATAGAAGTGAGTGTATTATCCAACATCAACATTTATTGAAAACCGATGCATATCCCCTGCAAGGATATGCGTTATGAAATCCGCCTCACATCCCCTACAAGGATGTGGGTATTTGAAAACCGCCTTATATCCCCTACAAGGGTATGGGTTTACGAAAATCCATTTACAAGTTTTGCTAGTTTGATTGTCCCCACCGGACGCATGCTTGTTTTGAGAGAAGTGAACTCACCTTGGTTTGTTCGGTAAGACTAGCTACTTGTTCATACAGAATCAATCAAAGCCTATGATGTACATGTACACAAAATCAGTTTACGTTCACGTATGTTCATAGTGTGTATTCGTAGCAAGGATCATCGCATAACAGGTAACAATCATTCATAACACACGTATCGTACAATAGTGCACATAACGTCATACAAATCATAACAAGAAATCACGCATCACACAGATTATAGTCTCCATCAAAACAATCAGTTCCATATCCACTTATACCACGCATTCTAGTAGGTTGTGTGTATTGGTCACCCCCACATGACATGTGGCAATCACTTGAATCTTTTATCAGCTTTCATCTCATGTGCATGTGTCATAACATTACTTAACAGGTTGAAATTTCACACAAAAGGGTCATGCATTATCAGGTTGTAATTCATATATTCATCATCTAATATGCCATAATCATCTAGACCTCAAGCTTTTCGTGTCATAACATGCAGCCTAAATTTCACCTACCCGCCAACATCGGTACCCCATGTTGTTGTGCGACCCAGTTGGTTCATTACTACCTCATACTAGCTGATTCAGACAACCAAATCATTTACATCAAACACGTTATATATCATAATAATCATTCAGTTTATTCATTAACACATGGCATTCCGACGAAACATCAGTTTTTCGTCGTTGACGAAACATCAGTGTTTCGTCGGGCCTCCTTATGACGAAACATCTATGTTTCGTCGAGTTCATCTTTCATCGGGTGATAACCACATCAGTTACAGATTACAGGTTAAAATTCATTATCTTCTTAAACACTTATAAACATTCCGTAGTTACAGTGGTTCATCAATACGGATCATCGGCTAAGTTCTATGATTCCCATTGAATTCAAACAGTTGTAAGATTTAATCGGTTACAAGCCTCAAGTTTTTCTAGAACCCTAACCGTTCATATGATCAATACAATACAATCCAATCGTTAATAACAGATTACATCCAATCTAAATGTATTATAACAAGTATAATCATGTTTCCTTGGGATGCATTACTTACATATTATCATCCAAGTTTTCCTAGCAACCAATCTAGATCATACAGATCTATTATTGCACATATAAGACATTAGCAACTTGCACATAATCAAACACAACCAACAAATTCAACGTGACTAATGATGTTACTAACCGAAAGGTGAAGAGAGGTGTTCGAGCACCCGAAGCTTCGAAGGGGGGGGTGCTTCCTGTCGCCGATCACCGAGGTTGCATGAGGGGGTGCGCTAGGGTTTTCTTCTCTTGTGTTAAAAATGAGAGATGCATGGAAACATATACATATATATATTCGGAACAAGTGGGTTCGGCCCACTTGAGTTTTATTTCTGTTTGGGCTTCGAAAGAGCTGGGCCGAAGTTGACACAAGGGTGAGCTAGGCTTAGGTGATTCGGATCTGGTTATTAATGTGGCCCAATACACATGCGGCCCAATTATACTAGTATGTTTGTTTAACAGAGTAATCATATACGCCATGTTTAACAAAGTTATAATGGCACATAATGTTCAACACATTGAAGAGGGATGGATAACGAGAAGTTAGGATCACTAGATTAAACGACGCAAACCTTGAAAGTTCGGGTTGTCACATCATCCCCAACTTGAAAGAAATATCGTCCCGAAATTTGATAAGTAAACCAAAAGTGACACGGTAAACCAAAAGTAACACAAAGCGGCAAAGTGTTAGATTAGGATGACTGTGGATTTTCCTCGGGTGCCA
Organism: Helianthus tuberosus; assembly: GCA_030545235.1. Lineage (NCBI taxonomy): Eukaryota > Viridiplantae > Streptophyta > Magnoliopsida > Asterales > Asteraceae > Helianthus > Helianthus tuberosus. The sequence goes on along the minus strand of CM060356.1, from coordinate 87,892,886 downwards.
CATCATCCCCAACTTGAAAGGGAATTTTGTCCCGAAATTCGCCAATGATATCAGAAGTTGATGCAACCGCTTGAACAACTGAGGATGCTAGAGCTTACTCTGATCATTGCGTTCCAACGTGAACTCCGGTCCACGTCTTGAGTTCCTACGAACTCTCACGATTGGAATTCGACTATGCTAGCGAATCTTGACGTCCTGGTCCAAGATTTCAGGGGGTTCCTCAACAACGGCTACTTGTCATTAACCTCAGACTCTATTAAGGGTATCACAAGTGTTTCATCGGACAAACACTGCCTTAGATTCGAGACATAAATATCATCGCGAACGTTATCCAATTCGTCAGTTACTCGAGTTTGTGAGCCATGTCACCGATTCTTTCCAGAAATCCGAATGTCCCAATGCATCGTAAACTAAGCTTGCCACATTTTCTATAGCGTACCGCACCCGCCCAGGGTGAAACTTTTGATTATGATACGTTCGCCTACAGTGAACTCCTAGTGTTTCCTAAGCTTATCAGCTCTCCTGATGGTCTCGCGTTGCCACCAAGCGATTTCCACCTCAATTCAACAAGGAGATTGGAGTTACTGTCCATGCAATGCCTCAGGCAGAGCTGCCTGAATATTAAATGGTAACTGTTATGGTAGAACTCAGCCAAAGGCATGGGTCCTTCCCATATTCACTAAGTCAATCACACACATGCTCACAACATGCTTTCGAGTGTCAAGATAGTTCGTTCACTCAGACCGTTTGCCCTACGGTGATTAGTAGTACTCATGTCCAAACGTGTGCCAAGAGTGTTGTGTAGTGCCGGACATAATTCAGGTATAGATCAAAATCAGAGATACATGAGTTGGCACCTCGTGCCTAAAAGCCGCCTCTCTCAGAGGAATATTCCCAAACTGTGATGACTCATCAGTTTCCTTGATTGCAATAAAGTGTGCTGGTTACGTGAGACAATCAACGATCACCTAGGTGATATTGTTTCTCTTCTGGGTTTTAGGTAGTCCAGTGACAAAATCCATGGCAGTCTGTTCTCATTTCCATATGGGTGTTTCTGGTTGCTGATACTCCACCTTGACTTTTCCACAAGTCAAACATTATACTCCTACATCGCCGGATGGGCCTTCATGCCCGATCACCAGTACGAGATTTACAGATCCCAATATTTCTCATCAAACCCAGATGACTAGAATATCGAGGCCGGTGTGCTTTGCTCAATATAAGCTCCGTCTAGTTGCCATATAGTGAGACCCATAATCGTTCCATGTAGTGGCGAATATCGTCAGACTTGCCAAAAGTTGTTCCTCCATGCCCCGCATGGACCCACCTTGAAAATTTTCTTCCTTCAATGCTTTGGTTTGAACAGGGCGAATCTGATCAGACAGGTTAGAGTCGCTGGTGTGCTGCGAGGTCCGTATGCGTCTAGGTTTCACAGTCGAGATCATTCAGTAGTTTCTTTCTTTCGAAACCAGGGTACACAGGAGGCCCTTGTGATTGGTCTAGGTAGTGCATCCGGTACCGTCCATGTAATGCCTCCAACTTAATTCCAAAGACCATGGTTTCCACCGCAAGTTGTGTGTCGTGTCGTTCCTCTTCATAACTCCATTACGTAAGTCATCACCTTCTTATGTTGCATTGGCGCGTAACTGGGACTCTGATTCGGACCATCATGGTATACCACTAGATTATTAGTACTCTCAGTTAGAAGTGATGCTCCGTGCATTGCAGGGTTGGGTTTCAAAAGCTGAAAAGACGTCCTCCTATTTTGTCTCCCACGAACACAGCACCCTGCTGTGCTAAAGAGGTTACATCGGCACAATTTTCGAAAGTTCCTCGATGAATCTGCGATAGTATCAAGCGAAAGCAAGAATTTGCTGTACCCCTGAAAGAATCTTTGTTGCCAACCGGTTCGTAACAGAATGGTAGTTCGTTCGTTAGTCAATCCTCGAATAGAAGCTTGTCCCTCGCAACTGGTCAACAGTTTGTCAATACATGGTCGAGACAAGCGGTCCCTAACTGTCACCTTATTAAGTTCTCGATAATCAGTACACGTACGAAAAGGCTTATCTTCACAGATATAACTGGGGCTCCCCAAAGCGAAAAGCTAGGTCTAACCAAACTCCTGTTTAGCAGTTCCTGTAGTTGATTAGACAGCTCTTGTAACCCTCCTGGTGCAAGACGGTGAGGAGTACGAGTAATCAGGGCTGCCTCTAGCGTGAGATCAAACTGAGATTCTTCCTAACAGTTGTGAAAGTAAATCTGAAAGTTCCTTGGGTAGCACACTGAGAAGAATCATGAACAATCAGTAGATCCTCGATCCTCTTTTCCTTAGCCTCAACATCAGTAACGGTTGCTAACGTAGCAGGGTATTCCCTCCGTAGACACTTCTGGGCCTTCATAGCTGAAATGGCGCTAACCTTTGCGCCACTCTGACGCTTTAGAACAGATAACGATCCTCCACTAAGGGGAGGGATATGCAAAAATTTTCCCTCACAGGGTATATCTAGGCGATATCTGGATAACCGATCCACACTAACCACCGCATCGAAACTATCAAGAATAACAGAAAAAAGGTCGATGTTGTATACTTATCCCACAAGGTCGAGTTTGCATCCCAACGAACATATGAGGCTTCAATTGACTTGCTATCAGCCGATTCCACCACAAGTTCGGTTTCGAGAAGCTTCAGGGTTAAATAGAACCGAGATGAAACGATTTGCTACCCATACAAGCTACCATGCTGCTACTATCCTAGCGTCGCCCACACCAATCCTAAATTCCCTTCCACGAGCATCGTTCCTAGTGTTTGCTCTCATCGTTACGAGGATTTCCAGTACTGTCGTCGTTCCCTTGGTTGTTGTCATCTTGATTCAACAACGGCCGATCCATGTCGTAGGCACCTTCATTTCCATACTATAGGCTACGATTACAAGTACCTTGATGTCGCCATGACTGTTGCCTATAATGTCGTGGCTTGAAACGGAGCCCTACGATCTCTCACCAACAGGGTCCATCATATCACATTCCGTGCCGCGTCCTAAGGCACTACTCATTGTGCTGGCTGTTACACATTCCTTTCTAAAGTCAATTGTCATCGTTTATGTCCCGATTGATTCGTAAGAGTTAACTCCCATAAGTTGCTGACTTGTGATTCGATTGAATCCAATTTGCTGATGCTTGTTGCCGGTAGCCAAAGTCGTCCTAATACTGAGGTCGGTGAGGTACTACGCTCATCCTCTTGCCCCTCGATCTTGCAAGTCGATTGAGTAATACACGGTACGCTGCTAGAGTGTGCAGAAGTGATCGCACTTCGGGAGCTATGACATCAATACATTGAGTTGCAGCCAATGAAGTGGAGTGAGAAAGGTATCGACCAATCATTCGACGCTGCGACATCCAACCCAGGGATGTCCGTACAAGCACCTAACATTCTACACAGTTCGCTAGGCGTTCCGATGGGTGTTCAGGTAATACTCTATAGCATCGAGATTCGTAAGGGTTCAGAGAGGAGTGAAAAGATCACGTTCAAGTAAAAGACAATTACTGCTATGACTCTTATTGACTATTGTGTTTCACATCGATAAAATAACGGAACGGAACCCCTTTTCACTTGTTAAGCCTCACTGGGACTTGCATCCCCACATTATTATTATGTGTGCACCCACAATAATATTGTGATTTGCATGCTCCTCTCAGCTCCCCTTAACTCTTGTCAAATGGTTCCTCAAACTCGAGTAGCAAACAAAGAACATCACAGGGCGTGAGTCATGAATGTCTAGGGAACTACCACACCATCAATCACATAACACATGCAAGTAATACATGAATTCATACTGTTGTGCTAAACGCGCAATCCCATGCAATTTCATATGTAAGTGTTCACTAGTTATGCAGTGCAATGAGTAAACGAGAGGGGAACCTTGCAGTCTGGAGTTGAGTGTCATGGTCGTATTCCTATTTTCAGAACTGTTCGGTTATAGTTTGGTTTTATAAAAACGTTTTTAAAACCAAGTTCACTATAACCAGTGGCTCTGATACCAAACTGTCACACCCCCAAAATACCACATGCGGAATCCCCCGCGAGGCGTGTGACGTACCAGGATCTTAGCCACCAATCACATTGAACTCATAACAATAAATCAACTAAACTTTCATTTATTTGAATAAAGCGTTATAAAAAATTATTTATTAATCAGCGGAAGCATAATACAATAGTTAACAATTTCGTACCTCAAGTGTATAAAAGCCATTAAACTTGTCTTGTGATTTCATGTATCTTGACCCATGACCACTCCAGCATCCCAGGCAGCAAGTTCCAACAACATGTACCTAAAGGCCTGCAAGCATGCAGAAAAAGTGTATCAGCCAGCGCTGGTGAGTTCACTGATTTGTTAAACCGTTCGTTACCGATCTCTGATTTATGTTATGTTATGCTGTGTTAAGTTGATAAGAACTCGATACCGCAGACGGCCCTTTTTGCCCTTCCCCAATGCTCTATCAAACATTGGTCATGATTTAAAGTTATTAGTTCACGCCCGTCCTATCCAGGTACGTCGTGAGGGTGCCAAACCTAATAGCACTATCAACTAATAACCCCGTTTCCTTAGAAGAAACAACCCGGTAGTATGATGGGACTTAAGTGATAGAAGTGAGTGTATTATCCAACATCAACATTTACTGAAAACCGATGCATTTCCTTTGCAAGGATATGCGTTGTGAAATCCGCCTCACATCCCCTACAAGGATGTGGGTATTTTAAAACCGCCTCATATCCCCTACAAGGGTATGGGTTTATGAAAATCCGTTTACAAGTTTAGCCAATTTGATTGTCCCCACCGGACGCATGCTTGTTTTGAGAGAAGTGAACTCACCTTGGTTTGCTCAGTAAGACTAGCTACTTGTTCATACAGAATCAATCAAAGCCTATGATGTACATGTACACAAAATCAGTTTACGTTCACGTTGTTCACGTATGTTCATAGTGTGTATTCGTAGCAAGGATCATCGCATAACATGTAACAATCATTCATAACACACGTATCGTACAGTAACGTCATACAAATCATAACAAGAAATCACGCATCACACAGATTATAGTCTCCATCAAAACAATCAGTTCCATATCCACTTATACCACGCATTCTAGTAGGTTGTGTGTATTGGCCACCACCACATGACATGTGGCAATCACTTGAATCTCTTATTAGCTTTCATCTCATGTGCATGTGTCATAACATTACTTAACAGGTTGACATTTCACACAAACGGGTCATGCATTATCAGGTTGTAATTCATACATTCATCATCTAATATGCCATAATCATCTAGACCTCAATCTTTTCGTGTCATAACATACAACCCAAATGTCACCTACCCGCCCACATCGGTACCCCATGTTGCTGTGCGACCCAGTTGGTTCATATATCATAATAATCATTCAGTTAATTCATTAACACATGGCATTCCGACAAAACATCAGTTTTTCATCGTTGACTAACATTGACGAAACATCAGTGTTTCGTCGGGCCACCTTGTGACGAAACATCTGTGTTTCATCGAGTTCATCTTTCTTCGGGTGATAACCACATCAGGTACAGATTACAGGTTACAATTCATTATCTTCTTAAACACTTATAAACATTCCGTAGTTACAGTGGTTCATCAATACGGATCATCAGCTAAGTCCTATGATTCCCATTGAATTCAAACAGTTGTAAGATTTAATCGGTTACAAGCCTCAAGTTTTTCTAGAACGCTAATCGTTCATATGATCAATACAATCCAATCGATACTAACAGATTACATCCAATCTAAATGTATTATAACAAGTATAATCATGTTTCCTTGGAATGCATTACTTACATATTATCATCCAAGTTTTCCTAGCAACCAACCTAGATCATACAGATCTATTATTGCACATAAAAGACATTAGCAACTTGCACACAATCAAACACAACCAACAGATTCAACATGACTAATGATATTACTAATCAAAAGGTGAAGAGAGGTGTTCGAGCACCCGAAGCTTTGAAGGGGGGGGGGGGTGCTTCCTGTCGCCGATCACTGAGGTTGCACGAGGGGGTGCTCTAGGGTTTTCTTCTCTTGTGTTAAAAATGAGAGATGCATGGAAACATATATATATATATATATATATATATATATATATATATATATATATATATAGCGTGAACAACCTCCCAAGAGTGAACTGCGTGAACAGATATGGACCCTTGATTTCCTTTTTAGTTGTTAAGGGTAGGATTGTAATTATATAAAAAATTAGATTTAAATCATTATTTTAATAATTGAATTAAGTTACATCTTTCCTAATTTAAATTCATTATCCACATTATGTTTATTTATTAATAAGATAATTATCAAAACAAATAACAAATCACCAGATTTCAGTTTTAATTTTTATTTCAGATTTAATCACCAGAATTCAAATTTTGATTTTTAAGATCCACGTAACCTTCATATTTCAACGGTATACACATGTGTACTTGGATATAAATAGAACAGTACACATGTGTACTCAGCATCGTACATATGTGTACAGTAATTCACAGGTGTACATCAACATTCAATACAAAAAAAATTCTGAGATATCACAAAAACAGACGATATACACATGTGTACATCGCATTAAAAAGAGGGCAAAATCAGAATACGCATGTGTACATCGCATTTAAACAAATATTTATTTTAATAATTGAATTAAGTTACATCTTTCCCAATCCTTGATTTGATTTGTGAGAGATTTGTGCAATCAATTTAAGAGGATAATTGATTACTTGATTTGTGAGAGATTTATGCAATCAATTTAAGATTGAAATTGCACATATACCCTTTTTGTATTTAATTAAATGAAAAAAATTAACCATATAATTACCATCATGCCACTCACTTTAATATCAAGATCATAAAAATCAAGGGCCCAGATCAGTTCACGCAGTTCACTCTTGGGATTTTGTTCACGTTTGAACCTAATCCTATATATATATATATATATATATATATATTCGGAACAAGTGGGTTCGAAAGAACTTGGCCGAAGTTGACACAAGGGTGAGCTAGGCTTAGGTGATTCGGATCTGGTTATTAATGTGGCCCAATACACGTGCGGCCCAATTATACTAGTATGTTTGTTTACAGAGTAATCATATACGCCAGGTTTAACAAAGTTATAATAGCACAGAATGTTCAACACATTGAAGAGGGATGGATAACAAGAAGTTAGGATCACTAGATTAAACGGCGCATACCTTGAAAGTTCGGGTTGTCACATCATCCCCAACTTGAAAGAAATTTCATCCCGAAATTTGATAAGTAAACCAAAAGTGACACGGTAAACCAAAAGTAACACAAAGCGGCAAAGTGTTAGATTAGGATGACTGTGGATTTTCCTCAGGTGCCACATCACTTGTTCGCCTCGGTGAACATGTGTCACGCTTACTGTACTCGCAGTCACGTGGATAGCCAGTATCATTATGATAGTTACTTATTTCACCCATTACGTGTTACATGCTGGTTATGCATAAACGCTTTTCTTACTATACTATGCAAACTTGTGTACTTACCTTTACATTATTGTATTGACTTTATTTTAACGTTTGTGACAGGTTGATGATTATCATTGCTGCAACTGGATAGGAAGTCTAGAAACCCACAATAAAAATATAGGTTGTCGGACTTGTTTTTGTTTGAGAGACGTGAACTCCGTTATAACTGTTTGTTGAAATATTTGTTTATTAGTGTGGGATAATGAACCTTTTAAATATTGTCATTAAATAGTTGTTATGGATTCTCTTGAGCAATCTGGTTCGCCTAGTGTCGCGCCTCGAAGATTCCGCCATCGGTTGGGGTGTGACAGACTGGTTTCAGAGCCACAACCATAGGGAATTAGGTCGAGTTGTGTAGAAAGGCCTAGTCTATAATCTAGGTACCAAACAGTCTAGCTCAAAACAGACCAGCTTCGTACGAACCCACTTGGGGTTTCGTACGAACCCACTTGGGGTTTCGTACGAACCCACATGTTATGCTTTTGTGCGAATCCACCAAGGGTGGCTTCGTACGAACTCAAAATGCTACACCTTCGTACGAACTCAGTAGCTTCGTACGAAGGCAGGCTTTCCTAAGGTTGAAAACTACTTTTCCTTTCCTAAGGCTAACATAACGCACACGTTTGACAATACTCGTATAACACCAACGAGTGGATGTGTCGAGATTAGGTGTGAAAACCAAGAACTCTCGATAAGATCACTCACCCCGCGTATTACTCTCATCACAAGAACTTCCGTTGAGTTAGGAGTGATATCCACATCTCAACGAGAATCTCCATCTCTATCTCATGGTTGTCCAACCGCATTTAAGAGCGAAGTTGTTAAGTTAGGGGTGAAACTCGCATCTTAATGACCCGTTCCACTCCCGACTGTTCCAATGACCTGAGTCACGAAATAACGGGAAGGATGCATGCCGTTCACCATATTGCGGTGAGAGCATAGTCTATAGGGCCAAAGCGTGTACTCGAGTTATTGGGAATAGCTGAATCACTTTGGGTAGTCAATGTCTAACACCCAGGACACTCTATCAATTTTGAGCCCGCAGTCGCCAATTTTACGTGTCATCGAGTTTTATTGTGTTTATGTGTCTTAAATTGTGAATTTTGAACTTTACGATTTATGGTTTCGATTTATTGTTTTTCGCTTCCCGCTGTAATATAAAGCTCAGGATCACACCACTCTCGCAATCTAAAATGCTAACTAATCGTGAACAAACTAAGAAGCCTCATACGCTATACTCGTCACTTATGCTACTCGCTACCTCTCGTGACTCTTGCACACGCTACGCGTTCTTGAAATGTAGGTGAATGCGTGCAAAATATGTGTTAATGTGAATAATGTGCTAATACGTGCTTATGTGTATACATACTTATGTGAACTTTGTGTATAAGTGAATATGTACCGACGTGTTCCTGCACTTTATGAGAAAAATAATAATAAATATGATGTATGAAACGCTAAATTTTCCAACAAAACCCGATATAATCGAATCTCATCTAAATGGCAGATGTCATCTTTTGGATCCCACACTCGCCGAACTATTCAGAGGAAAAATGCTGACAAACGAATCGCCTCTCTCGTGGCCAAGGAAATGGCCAAGGTGATCCCCTAAATCGTCAATGAAATCAATGCTGCCAGTAGTACTTCTTCAGTTGATTCCAAGAATGACGCGCCAAAAGCTCCATTCAGCTTCAAGCAGTTCAAGGCCTGTGGTCCAATGAAATTTACTGGTGAAGATGGACCCAGTGCGATGTTTCAATGGTTTGATGCGATCAAAGTTACCTTCAGGAAAAACGGATGTCCCGAGAATCTCCGCACTGTGCGCGCCACTGGAGTCTTTCAGTCAAGGGCACTTGATTGGTGGACCGTCGAGCGCCACAGGCGCGGAAATGATACAGCTTATGGTCTCACATGGGAGGAGCTCAGGGAGCTCATGATGAAGGAATTATGTCCTCCCCATGAAGTCTAGAAGCTGGAAAACGAATTCTGGAACATCAAACAAGATGGAGGTGATAACGCTGGTCTCACCGCTCGTTTCAAACAGTTGAGCATCATATATCTAAGTCAAGTGGACACGCATGAGAAATCCATCAAGAAGTACATTTGTGCACTTCCTGACTGTGTCGCTGACTTTGTTCAAGCAGCAAAACCCGCAACTATCAAGGAAACTTATCAACTGGCAACTGAGATCAATGACAAGCGAGTCTTAGCTGGTGTTTTCAAAATCTTGACCAAGAGTCTCAACCAGGTCACTGCAGCTCCAAGCACCGAATATGTTCCATCTCAAGCTCCCAAGTCCAACCGTCGTAAGCGAAGGAACAACAACAAGAACTGCGCGGTAGTCGCAGCACAACACACAAACCCGAAAAGTTGCTACTTCCAACGCACCGCTTGCTAACCGTGCATATACGGGTACCACCCTTTGTGCCCTACTTGCACCTATCATTATCCAACAGGGGTGAATTGTCGTTTCTATGTCAACTGCAATCTCTATGGGCACTAAACAGCACACTACTCCTCAGGCCCTCGACAGCATGCTCCTCAAGCTCTCACTGCACCGCCAACTCAACCTCTTGCTCCTCAGGTCAACCAGGCTCTTCCAACACAAGCTGCTAATGCACGAGTTTGCTACACTTGTGGCGATCCCAGCCACTTTTCAAATGTCTGCCCACACCATGTTGTGAAACAGGAGCCGCAGCAGCAACCACCGCAGCAGCAACAACAGCAGTAGGCTCAGCAGCAGCAGCAGCCCCAACAAGCTGCCCGTGGAAGAACCTTCAACACCAACATCCACCAGGCTCAGACCGACAACAATGTTGTCAATGGTACGTTCCTTGTCAATGGTATTTATGCTTCTTGCTTATTTGATACTGGAGCCGGTAACTGTTTTGTATCGTTTGAATTCGAAAAGCTTCTGAAACATAGACGCGCTAACCTCCCAACGACATTCGATGTAGAAGTTGCCACCGGAAGAACCGTTACCGTTAGTTCCATTCTACGTGATTGTGCTCTTGAACTCAACAATCACATTTTCCCGATCGATCTCATACCTATGCAACTTGGCAGTTTCCACGTCATAGTATGCATGGATTTTCTTCATGAGAATCATGCCGAAGTTGTTTGTTTCGATAAGAAGATTCGCTTTTCTCTTTCAGACGGTGATCAATTATGTGTCTACGGTGAAGTACTCTCAAAGGAATTGAAGCTTATGTGGTGTATTCAAGCAAGCAAGTACATACGCAAGGAGTACACTGCTTTCTTAGCCCATATCGAAGTACCAGGGAAGAAGGAGAAAACTGTGAAAGATGTTCCTGTTGTTTGTAATTTTCCTATTATTTTTCCCGATGGTTTACCTGGTTTACCCCCTACTCGTGATATCGATTTCCGTATTGATTTGATTCCAGGTGCTACTCCTGTTGCAAAAGCCCCCTATCGCCTTGCACCCTCCGAAATGCGCGAGCTTTCTAGCCAACACCAAGAATTGCTTGATAAAGGCTTTATACGTCCTAGCACTTCACCATGGGGAGCACCCGTCCTTTTTGTGAAAAAGAAGGATGGATCGTTCCGAATGTGCATCGATTACAGGGAACTCAACAAGCTTACCATCAAGAACCGCTACCCGCTACCCCGAATCGATGACTTATTTGATCAACTCCAAGGCGCTACGTGTTTCTCCAAGATCGATTTGCGTTCTAGTTATCATCAATTGCGTATACAAGAGCTAGACATTCTGAAAACCTCTTTTCGTACTCGTTATGGCCATTACGAATTCGTGGCCATGCCCTTTGGTCTCACCAATGCACCAGCGATCTTCATGGATTTGATGAACCGTGTGTGCAAACCCTTCTTGGATCGTTTCGCTATTGTTTTTATCGATGATATCCTTATCTACTCAAAGTCAAGAGCCGAACACGCAAAACATCTTCGTTTAGTTCTCGAGCTTCTTCAAGGAAATCGCCTCTACGCCAAGTTCTCCAAGTGTGAATTTTGGCTTGAGGAGGTTTAATTCCTTGGTCACATCGTTAACAGTCAAGGAATTCACGTCGATCCTGCGAATATTGAAGCTGTAAAGAGTTGGATTACGCCGAAGACTCCCTCCGAAATCCATTCATTACTTGGATTGGCGGGTTATTACCGTCGATTCATCACTGATTTTTCAAAAATCATTGTCTCTCTCAGTGCCCTAACTTATAAGGATAAACCCTTTATTTGGGGCTCTGACCAAGAACATGCCTTTCAAACTCTCAAGCGTATGCTTTGCAACGCTCCTGTTCTCACTCTCCCCGATGGAAACGACGATTTTGTTGTTTATTGTGATGCCTCTAACCTAGGTCTTGGTTGTGTTCTTATGCAACGAGACAAGGTTATCGGGTATGCTTCTCCACATTTCAGGGTCCATGAGAAGAACTACACCACCCACGATCTCGAACTTGGTGCAGTTGTTTTTGCGTTAAAGATATGGCGTCACTATCTTTATGGTACAAAGTGTACGGTCTTCACCGACCATAAGAGCCTACAACATATCTTGAACCAGAAAGAACTAAACATGCACCAACGCAGATGGGTTGAACTTCTCAACGACTATGATTGCGAGGTATGCTACCACCCAGGCAAGGCAAACATCGTAGTCGATGCTCTCAGTCGACGAAGCTATTTGCATAGCGTTCGTAATGTTCAAGCCCAGAACAACCTCGAAGCTCTAATTCGTGACGCTCAACACGCATGCTTCATTGAGAATACCTTGATAGAGGAAATGAAGTGTGGTGCCGAAACTCAGCTAGTGACCAAGTCAAACGGTATCTTCCATTATCTCGACCGTATTTGGATTCCTAGTCGTCATAATCTCCGAGAGATATTGATGACTGAAGCTCACAAATCTCGATACTCCATTCACCCTGGTGCCGACAAGATGTACCTGGACCTTCGTTCTAGGTATTGGTGGTCGGGCATGAAGAAGGATATCGCTCTCTATGTTTCGAAATGCCTAACTTGCTCGAAAGTTAAGGCCGAACATCAACGACCCTCTGGCTTACTCGAACAACCCGAAATCCCGAAGTGGAAATGGGAGAGTATCGCCATGGATTTTATTACCAAAATCCCTCGTACGCCTTCTGGTCACGATAGCATTTGGTTTATCATTGACCGTCTTATGAAATCCGCTCACTTCATTCCGATACGAGAAGACTTTAAGGTTGAATGATTAGCCCGAATCTATACTGACGAAGTCATTTGTCGACACGGGACGCCTCGTGACATCATCTCTGACCGAGATGGTCAATTTACCTTAGTCTCTAGGAGACATTCCAATCCGCTCTTGGTACGAATCTCAATCAGTACCGCATTCCATCCCCAGACCGATGGTCAGACTGAGCTCATGATCCGCACCCTCGAAGACATGCTTCGTTCATGCGTTATAGATTTTGGTGGTAATTGGGATTTGCATTTACCTTTAGTAGAGTTCTCGTACAATAACAGTTATCACGCTAGTATTCAAATGACACCCTTTGAGGCATTGTACGGTAGAAAATGTCGATCGCCTATTGTATGGCACGAGATCGATGACGCACAAATCACCGGTCCCGAGTTACTACAAGAAACGACAACCATGATTCTCCAGATACTAGACAATCTCTTGAATGCTCAGAGTCATCAAAAGAGCTACGCCGATAAACGCTGCAAGCTCCTAGAGTTCAAAGTTGGTGATCACGTACTCCTAAAGGTTTCACCTTGGAAGGGGGTGATCTGATTCAGCAAGAAAGGGAAACTAGCGCCATGATACATGGGTCCCTTTAAGATTCTTGAAAGAATTGGCAAAGTGGCCTTCTGACTCGAATTACCAGTTGAAATCAACAACGTACATCCGACTTTCCACGTCTCAACCCTCAAGAAGTGTCTAGCTGAAGAAAATCTTCATGTACGTATTGAAGATTTGCAAATAAACGAGACTCTGCACTTTGTGGAAAAGCCAGTAGAAATCATGGATCGAGAGATCAAGAAAATTTGATGCTCTCGCATTTCCGTAGTCAAGGTTAGATGGGAAGGCAAACGCGGAGCCGAGTTCACTTGGGAACTCGAAAGTGATATGAAAGCTAAATATCCGCAACCCTTTGTTACGTCTACTACTTAATTTCGGGAAGAAATTCCCTAAAGTAGGGGTGATTGTAACAACCAGACTTTTCAGATTGTTATCCGTTTATGACTTACTTCGATTTGTAACCATTTTGTACTCTGAGATTCGATATAAATAAAGGGTTATGTTATACTAAATACATTTTCATCACACAGCACCACTGCATGCTTAAACGCTTTATATTCGCAAACACTCAACGCTAACGCAACATGAATCACAGAGAATCATGCTACTTTACTTGCCGAGTGTGTTTGTTTGTTCGATAACCACTCTCGCCTTCGCACTCGCACTCGCTTATCTCAACACAAACTCAACGCCAACTTGAAATGCGGATTTATTTATATTGTTTGTGCTAGTTGTGTGTTTATTTGTTTAAATATGTTATATGTGGTTGTTAGACTCTCAAATGCAAACTATCGTAACTCGATTTATCACAACGAAACGTAACGCAACGTAATACTTATCATCTCGCTAAAATACTTAACGTACTTACACTAACTAATGCAACAAAACACACCTAGCGAGCATCCTTCACGCGAAACGAGGAACTTATTACACAACACAGGCTCTTCGAACGAAGCCAGCCAGCCTCGTTCGAAGGTATTGCATTCGTAGAAAGGCAGCCGGTTCGAACGAATGCCCCTTGTGCGATCCCACTCCTCTATAAATACCCAAGCCCTTCTCCATTTCATTCACTTGCTACCTTTTACACCGAAACGCTGCCGAATTGCTGTCCGATTGTTTTCAAGTAAGATTTATCATTTTTACATGATTACACAACGTTTTCCACAAGATTCACTTCGATTTCATCTAAATTTCAGGGTTTTCACTTAAAACTTCATCTTTTTCATCTTAACTTCTCTATTTCATGATAAATCTTCATCTTTTTCATCAAATCTTCTTCATTTACCACTGATCTACACTTGAACGAGTGATCTAAGTGTAAGATCTAAGTGGAAACTCTTTTAAACTTGATTTTCACACTAAAACGGACCTAAAACGACATGTATTTCGTTCACTGGATAGTGGAACGAGGTATTGTCGAAGCCGCCTTGAATAGGATTTGAAAATACATCCGATTCAGGAGAAAACACTGCTCTGAACACCAAGAACAACCACGAATGCAAGCTGGACTGTTCTGTGCGAAGCCAGGCTTCGTACGAAGGCACTGCTTTTAAACATCACAACCCGATTCTCATCCGTGACTCCGACAAAGACCTATCCGACTCTAAGTTTAATCAGTAGCTTAAGGTTGGAGGGATCAACACTCGATTTTCCGAAGACAGACGCGAAGAACACTCGATTTTGGACAATGGAAGCATCACTTGTGCGAAGACCCACCTTCGTACGATGGCATAGCTTCTTACGAAGCCTCTGTTTCCTAACGAAACTTTGATTTTCGACCGTTTCAGCACTTTGGAGGACTTACGCTTCTGTTCCCATATGCAGGCTGATCTGGCGCTCCCTTCAATCCATCTTCAGATCGTGTTTACTTATTAGACACACACTATGAGTATACTCGAACCCTTTTTCGCTTAACGCACTTTTGGGTGTTACATACGTTCTCTATCTAAAACACAACACTTAAACGCTTTGCAAACGCTAGCCGCACTCGCATGTTATACGTGATTAGTTGAATACTTATTGCTATGTTATACATTGATGACTTGCCTTCCACCTTTAGCAACTTTAGTACAATAGTTTGGACTCGGCACCTGTTTAGTCAAAGGTTGCTAAGGATCACTTAGTTTACTTCACTTGTTCGCCTCGGTGAACATGTGTCATGCATACTCTACTCGCAGTCACGTGGATAGCCAGTATCATTGTGATAGTTACTTGTTTCGCCCATTACGTGTTACATGCTGGTTATGCGTAAACGCTTTTATTGCTATACTATGCAAACGCTTTTATTGTGTACTCACCTTTACATTATTGTATTGACCTTATTTTAACGTATGTGAAAGGTTGATGATTATTATTGCTGCAACTGGATAGGAAGTCTAGAAACCCACAATAAAAATTGATGTAGCGCGTGATACGGAAACGAAGATCAAACACGTTGATTCGAAGAATACCCGTGTCTTCTTCCCCAACCCCCAAGATTCCACCCAAAAGGCACGGAATTTGAAGTGAAAAATCAATTATGTCAAAATTCAAGTCTGATCATTCATATTACTAGAGGGACATATAAATAGAAATCGACATTCAAAATGGGCCTAAAAAAGATAACGGGCCAAACACACGGCCTAAAACAAAATGCCCAAAATAGTTCAAAAAACATAAAAATGCAAATAAGTAATAGAAACAAGCGTTTTTTGGCCCGGACGATGACCCCAAAACGGACCCCCGTAGCCCAAGTTAGAGCCATTTTAGTGAAGCCCCTTTTGTTACATGATCTTGGGCCTCCAAATACAAAATAGCCCGCTCCTCCACACTTGGGCCTGCATCACGTGTTACATGTGGTTATGCGTAAACGCTTTTATTGCTATACTATGCAAACGCTTTTATTGTGTACTCACCTTTACATTATTGTATTGACCTTATTTTAACGTATGTGAAAGGTTGATGATTATTATTGTTGCAACTGGATAGGAAGTCTAGAAACCCACAATAAAAATCTAGGTTGTCGGACTTGTTTTTGTTTGAGAGATGTGAACTCCATTATAACTGTTTGTTGAAATATTTATTTATTAGTATGGGATAATGAACCTTTTAAATATTGTCATTAAATAGTTGTTATGGATTCTCTTAAGCAATCTGGTTCGCCTAGTGCCGCACCCCGATGATTCCGCAATCGATTGGGGTGTGACAGATAATACCTAGAATGTCTCATGGCGCCACATACGCTTCCTTATCAACTCCACCACCAATATTAGTTTAGTTGGCAACTGTTTTAAAGATAGATGTACCCCAATATATTCAGTGAGTGGAATGATTATGTTCACCATGTATCACTTTTGTCACACCACGATATATCAGAGCTGGCGTGACTGGACTGGTATCTTCATCGCACAGCGGAAGCAGTTAATGCTAAGACTTCTAGAAAGCGAATACCCACTAAGTACTCAAATCCACATGGTTCTCCTATTCCAACCGTGCCATAATTTGAACATGTGACCTGAGAAAGAAACATGCGAAAAATCAACATAAAGTTGAGCGAGTTCGTAGTTTGCTTGTAAAAGATTTGAAATAAATCTTTTGAATAACTGGTTTTTAAAATATTGTTGAGAAAACGAATTAAAATCATTTTATTTGGCATGTGATATGGAAACTTTGTATTTCGTGAAACTATGAATTTGTAACGCATTATTTTAATAAAACCTTGTATTTGTAAACTCTTGTGTTTGTAAAATTTGTTTAACCATCAATGTTCACACCGGACATTGACAACATGCATGCATAATCCTATGCGTTATATTTGTAAAAAACATGGTATATAAGTGCAAATTTGCAAATCGTAAAATGTAAGTTTATGAGTTGTAAATGTAAGGAAATCGAGATCGCTAATGTTTAGCTAGGAAATTAACATATGTCACGACATAGGAAGCATCCAAACCAAGGCATTTTCCATTGTTTATCGACTGAGACCCAAAAGCACTCTTTGGTAAAACGAGGCCAAGAGTGAGGTTTCCTGAAACCCATTAGATCTAACATTTCGCTCCCCAGTCTAAATGTATACGTTGATTAATGGTGCTAAAGTTTCACCCTATTCGTAACGTGATCTATGTATCATCCCTTAGTTTTCTACATACCAATGCACGTGAATTTTTCCGAAGTTTAGGAAACTCGAAAACATTGTATGCACATTTCGAAAATACGCTTGTTTGAAAAACCGGTATAGTTATCATAAACCTTTCGTAAACCATTTGTGTTTATTGATGTTCACAAACCATTTGTGTTAGTTAAAACTTGTTTGTAAAATGGTTTAGAACTATGTATTTATGTTTATCGAAAACCTTGTATGCTTTGCAAAATATGCATGTCTTTCCACCTCGAAAACATTTATAAAAATGTAAAACCGTAAAAAGGTGGGGTTATGAACTCACCTGGATATCCTTGTGCAAAGTTAGCTAATTATGACTCCGTGAGGTCATTTCCAAGACGTGATTCGCTAGCGTGCATTCTATAATATCCTTAACACGAAATATTTTATAAGTTTCTAAATAAAAGCGGTAACTAAACTACGTGTCACTGAGCTCTACCGAATCGTTAACCGAACGATTCGATGGTAAGTTGTTAACTTAATGGAAACGTTAGAGATATATTTGTTAAGTTTCGTTTAATGTCGGTGAAATTACTAAGTCGTGGAAATACTTAGTTTTCAAGGGATTTAAAATATATAAAAATATATAAATATAGCTATGGAATCGTGTTAGTCGTCTCGAGAAGTCGTACGTGTATGCAACGAATATTTATATGAAAATAATATATAATGAACTCGTATTATATATCGCGTCTCGTACGATAATTATCAAAATATAGGCATAGGCCATTTAGGCGTTTGAAATAAATATAAAAAGTTATATTTATTTAATAAAAATAATCTGAGTTGTTCGGTGTTTGAAATTGTAACGCCCTGCGTTTTCATACTTTCCATATTTAGAAACCATTGCTTGAAATTCTTTTTTTTTGGAAATATTTTATTCCTTGTAATCATATTTCGTTGTATCGTTGTAAAATCCGAGACGTTGATCGTAATGAAACGAATCTTTTATACATCGTTTATACATGTTTATACACTGATACATGCACTCGTTTGATACATGGTTCGTAATTCGTATCAACGTAAGCTTAACTCATAAACAATGATCGTGTATTCGTAATCCTTAAATCTTCATACATTTAAACACTTAGTTATTCGATTATAAGATTAAGACGTATGTTTTTTTTTCACTTAATCATACCAAACTATAAACCATACATACTTGTTACATTTCATGTGTTATACACACCTATGTTATCACACTATTTGTTAAATTAAAACATGTCATTTATGCATTTTGGACCTTGTTACAAGTTACATACATACTAGACACCATGTAACACTTTATTAAACATCAAATACATACCTTCTAATGTCAAAAAAATAAAATAAAATAAAAATTATAGGGTTGTTAACAACCTTGCATCAGCCCACTTAATTCCCTTGTTTTAAGTTATTTAGCCCACTAAACACTTCCAAAGCCCAACCCAATGAAACCCTAATCCATCCCCTATATAACCCAAGCCTCCTCCAAGCATTTTTCACTTTCTAAACACTCTCCATTCACTCTCAAACACTCCAAACCGTAGCTGATTGCAGAAGTTCGAGCAAATTTATATCACTTCACTAAAGTGAGCATAACTCACTCAATTCTTATCAGATTCACTCGATTCTTTTTCCTACTACTTTGTATTGACCTTAGCTACGTTTCCATGGGTTTTCCTTGGAAAACTAGGACTTGGAATGTTGCCAAAAGGGCTCCAAAGTGGACAAATTTTTTTGTTCTTGTTTCAAACTTTGATAAACTTGTTTAAACTTGAGGAAACTCATCTCAAACCTATGTCCTTATGCTTATAACCACTTATATGGTTAGTTAGGCTTAAAAACAAGGTTGAGACATTCAAAATCAGAGGTATAAACCTCACAAACTTTCTGTTTTGTATAAGGGTTTTAACCCACAAGTGATGCTCAAGTTCAAGACTTGATGATTATGTGGTTTACGATTAGCTTGGGCTAACCTACTTGAAAATCCACACATTGCTTGATGTTTTCTCATAGATTATTTGTTCATATTCTATTGTTTCTTGTAAGTTCATGACCCTCCTTTTTGTTCATAACAACAAGTGTAGTGGTGAACAATAGAGGTACCTAAATGGAACCTTTGTTCTTCCTACCTCATGTATGAATTCCATGATACTTAGAGGTGCCTAAATAAAGACTTTAGTCTTCTACCTCATGCTTGACTTATATGATGTAATATACACTATGTAAAACTTATGTAACAACCAAATAATCGAACTCTTGGTGATGAACTAATGGACATTCGTCAAGCTAGTAGATTGTATCATCTTAGGCCTTGACAACTTGTCACGATTCTAATGGAACTTTGTTCCATGAAAACATTTAAATTCTTTTAGAGTTTCATAGTGTCAAGTACAAGTGTCATAGGTGTTAGATGATTATTTTCATATGTTTATTTTTCATGTTATTTAAACTCCAAATCCCTAGAACCATATGTAAACACCTCTTAAACTCCAAATCAAACACATTCAACTTCCTAGTCTCAACAACTTCGTCACATGGGATAATCGGAAAGCATATGCAACTTTGTGAGTACACTTGACCCATTTTCCTTTTAATACACTTTGGGTGCAACATGTTTTACTTGTGAAAATGCACGATTCACAAACATGCTTTTATTCGTTCAATCCATATACATGCTTTGTTATGCTTAGGTTCATGCTAGAATACATACTACTTGTTAACTCGGCTTAACAATTTTAGCGATATAGGAGTAGCACACCACCCGACGGGGTCTTGTTGAATCTTTATTCTATAACGGTCTCATCACTTTTATGTCGAGGGATGCTAAATACTAGTGGACACTAGAGTTGACATATTGTTATAAATGATAGATTGACCTTGTATACCAATTGCTATGTTGGATTGAAAACACCTTTTTATACATATGCCACGAGTCTAAAACTAGTGTACTCGCCAATACCTTTGTAGTGAACTATACGTTTAAAACATGTTGCAGGTTTAGCGATGATGTTGATGATGCATGGAATCTAGTAGGATGCTTAGATACACACTTTAAATTTTGTATTTTATTTGTATTGTATTTCATTATTCATGTTGTATTTGTTTCAAATCCTTGTAATTGACTCTTTAGAAATGAAATGAAAATTTATCATTTAAATACTTGTCACAAATAGTGTTATGAAGTCCCTTGCAATCTATTTCGTCTCACTCCGATGTTTCCGCTATCGGTTGGGGTGTGACAGATTGGTATCAGAGCTATAACTATAGGGAAATAGGAAAATTTCCATGCTTTTGACCTAGTCTATAGTTAAGCACCAAAATTCGACCATACTTGCTTCACATGCTACTTTTATGAAATATCTTTACATGTTATTCTTGAAATGTCTCTTACGTGTTTTTTTCTTAAAATGCTTTATGTGCTTATACTTGTTATTATTATTTTGAACATACGTCTTTTACTCATTTATACTAAATTCGAAACCACATGTAATACACAAACGAGACGACTTCACCGAAATAGGCGTGAAACCCACAATTTGGTGAAAGACTCTCAGTCCACCTATTCTTTTTACATGAAATTCGCCACCAAGTTAGGAGTGAGATCCTCAGCTTGATGGAGAATTTTCGCTTTCAAATTCTAGTGGACCCTCGTCAATGTGTTGAAATTAAATTTTGACCCGACGTGTACCAACCACACTTAGGATACGAAATCGTCAAGTTAGGGGTGAAACCCGCACCTTGTCGACTAGTTCCACTCCTTGAATTTTTCATAAATCCCGCCAAGTCTCGAAATTTCGATTGATTTGGGACATGTAGTAACCGAAAGGGTAAATACCGTTAAGCGACTTGTCGGCGAGAGTATTCCACCTATTAGGCCAAATCATGCTCCTCAAATTCGAAAGACTTTTCGACTACTTTGGTTAGTCAAAGTTCCATTTTGGAACCATCCCAAATTTTAATCAAACATGTGTTCCTATTATTTATTTTATACGATGCAATCTTTCAAATTCAAATTTACTTTCGATATTTTCTTCTCACACACACATCATACTAAATCTTTTTCATACATTTATACCTATGCATGATTCCAAAACGTCACTCAATTTTGTTTACATTCTTTATAACGCCAAAATGGAGACATATCATTGAGTTAGGAGTGATTTCCTTACCTAGATGATCATTCCCAAAATTTTCCTTCAAAATACCTTATCAAGCAAACACAATCATGTTTCATACCTAAATCATTAACTCCACTCCTTCTTTTCTTAAAACAACTTCACCAACGAGTTAAGGGTGATTCCCTTACCTAGATGATCATTCCCAAAGTTTTCCTTCAAAATACCTTATCAAGCAAACACAATCATGTTTCATACCTAAATCATTTATCATTTATCGAAATACCCACTTATATCAATTCCAAAATACATTGTTTTATTAAACGTACTTCTTATCCTACAATCTATTTTCACATAACTCACATACACGAAATTCTTAATCATACCTTAAGACGTTTTATTTCCCGAATTTCAAAACCTTACGAAATGCTACCTATCAATTTAATCGGTCTAATGAATCTCTGACCCATGAACTTCATATTCAACTTAATCACTAAAACACGCACACGTTATATCATCATACTAGAGGCTTCCATTCTTAATCGAAATCAAACCAACCTTTCTCAATTACTTATAAGATCTTATAGATGTTATATGATCGTTTTACCAAATACTCTTTTCAACATCAACAAATCATTTGTTAAAACTTTTAACAATCACTAAGTCCTTTGCTAAATTTCTTTTCTAAGGATCCTCGTTTTCACAAGAACCTCCTGAATTCATAATTTTTTGTTTGATGAAACGAACTTACTTTTTATCGAAAACCTTTTTCCTACACCAATTTACAAAACACGTGGGTAAGAAGACTTCATGGGGACCAACCATCTTCGGATTACGTAAATTATTTTAAAACAAAAGTAGCATTTCCATTCATTACAAAATACATTATGCTTAACCAATGAGTACTGTATATCCTCTTACATATACAAACTATATTCTACCCTTCAAATCAAGCTCAATCTAATTTTGATTCGATAAACTCAACGTTTCGTTTAAACAACTATACATGCATATCATCATACACATTTTAGTCGATATCTCACGATAACATCAATCATATCATTCGTATTTACATACTCAACCTTTTGAATGCTTTTATACGCTTAAATCCGCTATGTCCCAACATACACTATATACGTAAATTTTATTATTCGTACCTACACTTATACGCATATGTTTTATGCTTATACTTATACTCATACTACTCGTACGTTTTATGTTTATACTCATACTTACGTGCATATTCATACTTAAACTTATACTTATGCTCATACTTTCATTCATACTCATGATTCATACATTCGTACCCGTACACGAGCGTAATCCGAATGATTCGCTTACGTGGGTCCCATACATACTTAAGCATGGACTTGCTTATATACTATATTCTTATACATACACATTCTTATTTTTAAATTATGTATACCCTGATTCATACACAACTAGTACAAGCTATACGGATCATGCGACGATCAAAATAATCGTGGGTGCACAGGGGATTATAGTGATAGGCGTATGAAAACCATAGAGCGTACTACTGTGTATGGTAAGACACGGAACGTAACATAACACCGAATAACGAGACAGACATAACATGGTCAAAACATGGTGGATACGCCGCTGGTACTTCCTATATATAAGTATTTTCACCATGTTACCAAACTTTCGCAAAACGTGCCAAGAGAACTTTAGTGTTTTGCAGACCTTTTGACCTAATACAAACTTTAAACAACTCACAAACGCATTATATCCAATTATCCATGACGAGACTTCATCTTTAACATGCTACTTTCGTCTACCTAATACTTATATCATTCATATACTTGCATTCATTTAGAGTCAATCGTTCTCCCCATACTCCTATTATTCTCCATTATCATTTCTTTCATACGAACCCCGTTCACAATCAAGCTTGTTTAAACATTCAAATCCAAACTTATCTCATTACCTTTAAAATCGTCTTCCTATTCTTTATTCTTGTGTAAATGTACTTAGTATACCTTTAACTCTTTATTCAAAGTACCAAACCTTTTTGTTCCTCTCAATAAACAATTTTTATGAAAGTGTGAATTTTATACTATCCTTAAAACTTCCCCTGTAACTCCCCACTTTCCAACAAAATACAAACCGTTTGTCAAAATCTTCCTTCTTAATACGTCCCATTTTTAATACATCTCCAATTTAAGTTATCCAAACTTGTTTAGACTCACTTTACCTATATACGCACCTACACGTTTTCAACTATGTTTGGTACCTCAAATTATTTTAGACAACGAACTCCCTTGCAAATTTACCTTGTCGTTCTCCAAAGTTTCATACTTTTCAAACCGTTTCAAAATTTCAAAGTCTCAATTTTTGCCAAAACTTTTTCAAGTCTTCCTCATGAATAAATTTCGGGACGAAATTTCCTAAAGGAGGGGAGACTGTAACGCCCTGCATTTTCATACTTTCCATATTTAGAAACCATTGCTTGAAATTCTTTTTTTTTTTGGAAATCTTGTATTCCTTGTAATCGTATTTCGTTGAATTGTTGTAAAATCCGAGACTTTGATCGTAATGAAACGAATCTTTTATACATCGTTTATACATTGATACGTGCACTCGTTTGATACATGGTTTGTAATTCGTATAAACGTAAGCTTAACTCGTAAACAATGATCGTGTATTCGTAATCCATAAATCTTCATACATTTAAACACTTAGTTATTCGATTATAAGATTAAGTCGTATGTTTTTTTTTTCACTTGATCATACCAAACTATAAACCATACATACTTGTTACATTTCATGTGTTATACACACATATGTTATCACACTTTTTGCTAAATTAAAACATGTCATTTATGCATTTTGGACCTTGTTACAAGTTACATACATACTAGGCACCATGTAACACTTTATTAAACATCAAATATATACCTTCTAATGTCAAAAAAATAAAATAAAATAAAAATTATAGGGCTGTTAACAGTCTTGCATCAGCCCCCTTAATTTCCTTGTTTTGAGTTATTTAGCCCACTAAACACTTCCAAAGCCCAACCTAATGAAACCCTAATCCATCCCCCGTATAACCCAAGCCTCCTCCAAGAATTTTTCACTTTCTAAACACTCTCTATTCACTCTCAAACACTCCAAACCGTAGCTGATTGCAGAAGTTCGAGCAAATTTATATCACTTTACTAAAGTGAGCATAACTCACTCAATTCTTATTCGATTCACTCGATTCTTTTTCCTACTACTTTGTATTGACCTTAGCTACGTTTCCATGGGTTTTCCCTAGAAAACCAGAGCCTGGAATCTTGCCAAAAGGGCTCCAAAGTGGACTGATTTTTCTGTTCTTGTTTCAAAATTTGATAAACTTGTTTAAACTTGAGGAAAATCATCTCAAACCTATGTCCATATGCGTATAACCACTTCTATGGTTAGTTAGGCTTAAAAACAAGGTTGACAAATTCAAAATCAGAGGTATAAACCTCACAAACTTTCTGTTTTGTATAAGGGTTTTAACCCACAAGTGATGCTCAAGTTCAAGACTTGATGATTGTGTGATTTAGGATTAGCTTGGGCTAACCTACTTGAAAATCCACACATTGCTTGATGCTTTCTCTTAGATTAGTTGTTCATATTCTATTATTTCTTGTAAGTTAATGACCCTCCTTGTTGTTCATAACAACAAGTGTAGTGGTGAACAATAGAGGTACCTAAATGAAAGCTTTGTTCTTCCTACCTCATGTATGAATTCCATGATACTTAGAGGTGCTTAAATGAAGACTTTAATCTTCTACCTCATGCTTGACTTATATGATGTAATATACACTATGTAATACTTATGTAACATCCAAATAATCTAACTCTTGGTGATGAACTAATGGACATTCGTCAAGCTAGTAGATTGTATCATCTTACGCCTTGACAACTTGTCACGATTCTAATGGAACTTTGTTCCATGAAAACATTTAAACTCTTTTAGAGTTTCATAGTGTTAAGAACAAGTGTCATAGGTGTTAGATGATTATTTTCATATGTTTATTTTTCATGTTATTTAAACTCCAAATCCCTAGAACCATATGTAAACACCTCTTAAACTCCAAATCAAACACATTCAACTTCCTAGTCTCAACAACTTCGTCACATGGGATAATCGGAAAGCATATGCAACTTAGTGAGTACACTTGACCCATTTTCCTTTTAATACACTTTGGATGCAACATGGTTTACTTGTTAAAAAGCACGATTCACAAACATGATTTTATTCGTTCAATCCTTATGCATGCTTTGTTATGCTTAGGTTCATGCTAGAATACATACTACTTGTTAACTCGGCTTAACAGTTATAGTGCTATAGGAGTAGCACACCACCCGACGGGGTTTTGTTGAGTCTTTATTCTATAACGGTCTCGTCACTTTTATGTCGATGGATGCTAAATACTAGTTGATACTAGAGTTGACATATTGTTATGAATGATAGATTGACCTTGTATACCAATTGCTAGGTTGGATTGAAAATACCTTTTTATACATATGCCACGAGTCTAAAACTAGTGTACTCGCCAATACCTTTGTATTGAACTATGCTTTTAAAACATGTTGCAGGTTTAGCGATTATGTTGATGATGCATGGAATCTAGTAGGATGCTTAGATACACACTTTAAATTTTGTATTTTATTTGTATCGTATTTCATTATTCATGTTGTATTTGTTTCAAATCCTTGTAATTGACTCTTTAGAAATGAAAATTTATCATTTAAATACTTGTCAGAAATAGTGTTATGAAGTCCCTTGCAATCTATTTCGTCTCACTCCAATGTTTCCGCCTTCGGTTGGGGTGTGACAGATTGGTATCAGAGCCATAACTATAGGGAATTAGGAAAATTGCCATGCTTTTGACCTAGTCTATAGTTAAGCACCAAAATTTGACCATACTTGCTTCACATGCTACTTTTATGAAATATCTTTACATGTTATTCTTGAAATGTCTCTTACGTGTTATTTTCTTAAAATGCTTTATGTGCTTATACTTGTTATTATTATTTTGAGCATACGTCTTTTACTCATTTATACTAAATTCGAAACCACTTGTATACACAAATGAGACGACTTCACCAAAATAGGCGTGAAACCCACAATTTGGTGAAAGACTCTCAGTCCACCTATTCTTTTTACACGAAATTCGCCACCAAGTTAGGAGTGGGATCATCACCTTGATGGAGAATTTCCGCTTTCAAATTGTAGTGGACCCTTGTCAAAGTGTTGAAATTAAATTTTGACCCGACGTGTACCAACCACACTTAGGGTACGAAATCGTCAAGTTAGGGGTGAAACTCGCACCTTGTCGACTAGTTCCACTCCTTGAATTTTTCATAAATCCCGCCAAGTCTCGAAATTTCAATTGATTTGGGACATGTAGTAACCGGAAGGGTAAATACCGTTAACCGACTTGTCGGCAAGAGTATTCCACTTATTAGGCTAAATCATGCTCCTCAAATTCGAAAGACTTTTCGACCACTTTGGTTAGTCAAAGTTCCGTTTTGAAACCATCCCAAATATTAATCAAACATGTGTTACTATTATTTATTTTATACGATGCAATCTTTCAAATTCGAATTTACTTTCGATATTTTCTTCTCACACACACATCATACTAAATCTTTTTCACACATTTATACCTATGCATGATTTCAAAACGTCACTCAATTTTGTTTACATTCTTTATAACGCCAAAATGGAGACATAACATTGAGTTAGGAGTGATTTCCTTACCTTGACGATTAACTCCACTCCTTCTTTTCTTAAAACGACCTCACCAACGAGTTAGGGGTGATTCCCTTACCTAGGTGATCGTTACCAAAACTTTCCTTCAAAATACTTTATCAAGCAAACACAATCATGTTTCATACCTAAATCATTTATCGTTATCGAAATACCCACTTATATCAATTCCAAAATACATTGTTTTATCAAACGTACTTCTTATCCTACAATCTATTTTCACATAACTCACATACACGAAATTCTTAATCATACCTTCAAACTTTTTATTTCCCGAATTTCGAAACCTTAGGAAATGCTACCTATCAATTTAATCGGTCTAATGAATCTCTGGCCCGTGAACTTCATATTCAACTTAATCACTAAAACACACACGTTATATCATCTTACTAGAGACTTTCATTCTTAATCGAAATCAAACCAACCTTTCTCAATTACTTATAAGATCTTATAGTTGTTATATGATCGTTTTACCAAATACTCTTTTCAACATCAACAAATCATTTGTTAAAACTTTTAACCGAACCCTATTGTAACTGCTGAGGTTTGACCAGCTTTGACCGAACTCAATTACTTATAAGATCTTATAGATGTTATATGATCGTTTTACTAAATCTAACCCGAATTGTAACTGCTGAGGTTTGACCAGCTTTGACCGAACCCAAATCTTTGAACCATAACTTGAACCCGCTGACCCGTGGTTGACCGAACCAAACAAAATCCCGAGCCTGCTGTTGGCTTCCCTGAATCTGAACTCGTTGACTCGAAGCAAAAAACTGAGCTTGTCTAACCAGTCCCAAACCCAAACATGGACCTGTGTAGAATCAACTAACCCGAATCTCGAATTTTGGAGTGCACCTACACCCGAACCGAACCCAATCCTGTAACTGAACCGAAGTTGACCCGTAAGACCCGAAGCTGAAAATCTAAACTGAAACTAAAACCCGAAACAAACCCGCACCCGCAACCGATCTGACCTGAAGCTGAAGACTCGAGACACTTACCGGAGCCGTGAGAACCACCATAGTCACCGTTAACCTTCTCCCGAACAAGAACATCGTCACCTACAACCTCGCGGAAGCTCGTCAGAGGCAACCAGGACCGCCGCCGTCGACGAGCAGTTGTCGGAAAGTCGGCATTTCCGACGTTTCCTCTGCTTCTCTGATCTCCTCGTCTCTCATGTCTTCCTCTCTCGTTCTCTCTATGTATCACCGACGTGTGCCACCACCGGAGGGTGGTGGCCGGCTGTTTCTCCTTCGGGTGGGAGCCGAAACGAGAGGGTGAAGGGGGTTCGTCGGAGAATCATGATGCCCGGAGGGGTCGCCGGACTCGAAGAAAGGAGGAAGAGAGTGGGTGTGTTTAGGGTGAACTCAAGATGATAGAGTTAATGTTCTGTGTTTGGTGTTTTTAAGAAGATAGGGTTGTGGAGAAGATGGGAGGGAAAACACTGGCTTGTGGCTGATCAAATGGAAGGGAACTAGGGTTTACATCCTTTAAATACATAGGTTTTCAAGTGGGCTTGGGCCCTCGGCCCATTAGCCCGTGTCTTGAGTCTTACGTATCCCGTTAGCGTTTCTGAAACCCGTCTTCGCATCCGACCTCTGTAAAATATAATAACATAAATTTTTAAAATCAAAATCACGTAAAATGCACGCCAGATGTTGGTTTTGACGCGTTCGTTCGTCGGTTGCGTTAAATCGCATAAAACGCGTCGTTTGTCGTTTTAATCCATTTTTCGATCCGGTTTCGACTACGGTTATTACAATTTAATTAAGAATCTAGTTATATCGTAAATTTTTAGTTTTGAAGGTATTACACGTCTTCGATGCTTCTGTTTCATTGCCGGTGCGTTCCTGTAGTCACGTTTTTCGTTTACGTTTACGCTTTGTGACGTATGAAGGCACGGTAAATTCGCAAAACTAAATTAATAAAATATTCGTATAGAATTCGTATTTGTCAGCGTTGTCAGTATTTTGTTTGGTTTCAATTCATTATTGTTTAACGTTTAGCAGCTTTTCTGCAAATCACCATTTGCGCACTGTAAAGCCGGTTAGACGTTCCTAGGCACACTAAAGGCCTAATTAAGTTAATTTACGTCTAATTACACTACTTTAATCTTCCTAATGTTTGTTTTGCATGTAATTAGGAGTCGTAAATTATCGGTAGTCACATTCTCCCCCTGTTAATAAAATTTCGTCCTCGAAATTTAAACTATGTTACTCCTTAGAGTTATGTAATGCGTAGGTAGATACGAAATAATACCAAAGTGAATGGTCATTAAATCGAATCAAGATTTATTCGAATTTTGTGAATTCAAGGACATGCTACAACAATAAGAACCCAACGGTTAAAAGGAATGTGTTTCAGAATTTGATGTCAAGGGAAAATGAGACGTAATGATACAGTCACCAGCATGACTAAGTTAATAGGGGTCCAACAAAGAAAGGAATTTCGAGCAATAGAATTCCAAACGGACATTCATTATATGCAAATGAAATCTAGAAATAATAAATCTTCTAGATGAAACTTAGAATCAACAGCTCAAACGAAGTAATTTTGCATGAAATGCTCAACCGTGATTAGCACAAGCTACAAGTTATAATGACGCCACAAGGTGTCGTAGTGATCGAGATAATTCAATGATAGCGGTGACCAAACAAGTTCACCATGTTTGAAATCCAATGAAGGCGCAATGAAGTAAATCTGAAAATTTGTTTCAAACGACATCATAAGATTTTCAATTTGAAGATGGAACATCAAAGAAATAATGTTTTCGATCGAAGATGAAAAAGCAATGAATGTCGCAAATCATTCGATCGGTAATGAAAGAACCGTTAGGAGGTACACTGGAATATAACATGAATTTGTGTACCATTATCTTAACACAGGATTGTATTAAGACTGCTTTAATATGATAAATCAAAGTGGATTTAAAATAAATAATTAAATCTATGCATGAGATGTGTAAACGAGATTAGCACAAGCTTCAAATTAGTGAAAACACCACCATAAGGTGTCCAAAATCAACAAACGATTTAATGGAGTTGAAGACCAAACAAGTCTACTAAGACTCAAAACAAATGAAGCGCTTGTTAAAATTTTATTTGAATATGATGCTCTCAATACATCATATGGTGCCTTGAATTGAATATGTGTAGTGGAGAAGTCCAAACAATTGAACTTGGTTTCGGCGCAATCCGACAATAAATACATGTATCAACAAGGAAATTTCGGCATGGTTATGACAAAAAAACCATGTACGTAACTTGAAAAGAAAAAGAAGTTTTCCAGAAAGTCCGTTTACTCAATATCGAAAAGTCAACACTTACAATAATGCAGATCATCCAGATCACGAAGCAATGCTTAGATATAGCGAAATAATAATTGAATTTTTTTGATGAAAACGATAATTCAAAGTGAAACCATATGCGTAACAAACGATGTATGTGTAACATATGAATTTTTCAAGAAATGAAGCAAATGAGTGTTTACTATAATGAAAGAAATTATCGTGATTTAAAGACCATTAATAGGAGTAGAGATGTGAAAATCTACTGACTAGATGCAAAAGTCAGAACTTCAATAAAAGAAATATAAGGACTTTACCTGGGGTTTCATGTGATGACCGGTTGTTAAGTGACATTGCCATGGAATGTCGAACATAGCGTATTCGTCGTTAATGAGATAAGGGGAATGCGGAGACATCCGTCTTCTCCTTGGTGTGATTCGTGTCGTTGTAGGACCGGGTGACAAGTTGCTGCATCCTGATCGATAGCTCTCCCGCTAACAGGATTAGCATCATCGCTAAAATACTCCATCGTGTCTTCTCAAAGACTTTGCCTCGAAAGTCGTATGTGACGTACTTCGACCTCCGTTGATGTGTATATTGAGTTTCATGTAATTTTTGCACGCTGGTACTTCGTTTCGTGTAACATATGAATTTTTCAAGAAATGAAGCAAATGAGTGTTCACTATAATGAAAGAAATTATCACGATTTAATGACCATTAACAGGAGTAGAGATATGAAAATCTACTGACTAGATTCAAAAGTCGGAATTTCAATAAAAGAAATTTAAGGACTTTACCTGGGTTTCATGTGATGAACGGTTGTTAAGTAACATTACCATGGAATGTCGAACATAGCGTATTCGTCGTTAATGAGATAAGGGGAATGCGGAGACATGCGTCTTCTCCTTGGCGTGATTCATGTCGTTGTAGGACCGGGTGACAAGTTGCTGCATCCTGATCGGTAGCTCTCCCGCTAACAAGATTAGCATCGTTGCTGAAATGCTCCATCGTGTCTTCTCAAAGACCTTGCCTCGAAAGTCGTATGTGACGTACTTCAACCTCCGTTCATGTGTTGATTGAGTTTCGTGAAATTTTCGCACACCGGTACTTCGTTTTGCGTAGGTTACCTGCTCGGTTAAATAATCTAGCATAGACGACATAATAATGGCGTTTGCCCGAGTTAATAGACGTGTTTCCTATGCGATGACTTTTAATGAACTTCTACATATGTTTCCAAAGGTTCTAAATGCATGTTTCCTAAGCTCTCAAAGTTTTGTTTACTGTATGCAATTGTTTTGTGTACCGTGTATAAAACACAAATTTACGTTTGTTTAAAACAAAGTTTTGACACATTGTTTTCAGCAACGGTTGGAGACCATATTCGAGTCTTAGGCGTTCAGTATGTATTCAAAGTCTTAATAATCTAAGTCCCCAGAGAAAGGTGAGGTTAGAGCCTAGGTATCTCTACAGAAAACCCTATTTGCTAAAACCTATAGCTCTGATACCAATCTGTCACACCCTGATATATCAGAGCTGGCGTGACTAGACTGGTATCTTCATCGCACAGCGGAAGCAGTTAATGCTAAGACTTCTAGAAAGCGAACACCTACTAAGTACTCGAATCCACATGGTCCTCCTATTCCAACCATTCCATAATTTCAAAATGTGACCTGAGAAAGAAACATGCGAAAAATCAACATAAAGTTGAGCGAGTTCATAGTTTGTTTGTAAAAGATTTGAAATAAATCTTTTGAATAACCGGTTTTTAAAATATTGTTGAGAAAAGGAATTAAAATCATTTTCTTTGGCATGTTATATGGAAACTTTGTATTTCATGAAACTTCGAATTTGTAACGCATTATGTTCGTAAAACCTTGTATTTGTAAACTTTTGTGTTTGTAAAATTTGTGCAACCGTCAATGTTCACACCTGACATTGACAACATGCATGCATAATCCTATGCATTGTATTTGTATAAAACATGGTATGTAAGTGCGAGTTTGTAAATCGTAAAATGTAAGTTTATGAGTTGTAAATGTAAGGAAACCGAGATCGCTAATATTTAGCTAGGACATTAACATATGTCACGACATATGAAGCATCCAAACCTAGGAACTTTCTGTCATTTATCGACTGAGACCCAAAAGCACTCTTTGGTAAAATGAGGCCAAGAGTGAGGTTGCCTGAAACCCATTAGATCTAACCTTTCGCTCCCCGGTCTAAATGTATACATTGATTAATGGTGCTTAAGTTTCACCCTATTCATAATGTGATCTATGTATCATTCCTTAGTTTTCTACATACCATTGCACGTGTGTTTTCCCGAAGTTTAGGAAACTAGAAAACGTTGTATGCACATTTCGAAAATACGCTTGTTTGAAAAACTGGTATAGTTATCATAAACCTTTCGTAAACCATTTGTGTTTATTGACGTTCACAAACCATTTGTGTTACTTAAAACTTGTTTGTAAAATGGTTTGGAAATATGTATTTATGTTTATCGAAAACCTTGTATGCTTTGCAAAATGGGCATGTCTTTCCACCCCGAAAACATTTATAAAAATGTAAAACCGTAAAAAGGTAGGGTTATGAACTCACGTGGATATCCTTGTGCAAAGCTAGCTAATTATGACTTCGTGAGGTCGTTTCCAAGACGTGATTCACTAGCGTGGATTCTATAATATCTCTAACACGGAATATTTTATAAGTTTCTAAATAAAAGCGGTAACTAAACTACTTGTCACCGAGCTCTACCGAATCGTTAACCGAACATTTCGACGGTAAGTTGTTAACTTAATGGAAACGTTAGAGATATATATGTTATGTTTCATTTAATGTCGGAGAAATTACCAAGTCGTGGAAATACTTAGTTTTCAAGGTATTTAAAATATATAAATATTTATATATAAATATAGCGATGGAATCGCGTTAGTCGTCCCGAGAAGTCGTACCTATATGCAACGAATATTTATATGAAAATAATATATAAGGAACTCGTATTATATATCGTGTCTCGTACGATAATTATCAAAATATAGGCATAGGCCGTTTAGGCGATTGAAATAAATATAAAAAGTTATATTTATTTAATAAAAATAATCCGAGTTGTTCGGTGTTTGAAATAAATATATAACTATATTTATTTTTGTAAAAGAATTCGTGTTGTTTGATATTTGAAATAAATATATAAACTATATTTATTTTTATAAAATAATTCCCGAAATCTCGATGTTTAAACCAAACATAAATTATTATATTTATTTATAAAAGATATCCGACTTTTTGATGTTGAAACCAGGACCGTCGCCGTCGACGAGCAGTTGCCGGAAAGTCGGCATCTCCACCGTTTCCTCTTCTTCTCCGATCTTCTCGTGTCTTCCTCTCTCGTTCTCTCTATGTATCGTCGCCTTGTGTCACCACCGGAGGGTGATGGCCGGCTGTTTCTGCTTTGGGTGAGAGCCGGAACGAGAAGGTGAAGGGGGTTCTTCAGAGAATCACGACGACCAGAGGGGTCGCCAGACTGGAAGACAGGAGGAAGATAGTGGGTGTGTTTGGGGTGAACTCAAGATGATGGAGTTAATGTTCTGTGTTTGGTGTTTTTATGAAGATAGGGTTGTGGAGAAGATGGGAGGGAAAACACTGGTTTGCGGCTGATCAAATGGAATGGAACTAGGGTTTACATCCTTTAAATACATAGGTTTTCAAGTGGGCTTGGGCCCTAGGCCCATTAGCCCGTGTCTTGAGTCTTGCGTGTCCCGTTAGCGTTTCTGAAACCCGTCTTCGCACCCGAGCTCCATAAAATATAATAACGTATATTGTTAAAATCGAAATCACGTAAAATGTGCACCGGTAGTCGGTTTTGACGCATTCGTTCGTCGGTTGCGTTAAATCGCGTAAAACGCGTCGTTTGTCGTTTTAATCCGTTTTTCGATCCGGTTTCGACTACGGTTATTAAATTTAATTATGAAGCTATTTATATCGTAAAATTTTAGTATTGAAGGTATTACATGTCTCCGATGCTCTCGTGTCATTACCGATGCGTTGTTGAAGTCTCGTTTTTACGTTTACGTTTACGCTTTGTGACCTACGAAGGCACGTTTGTCGCAACCCCCGTGCCCTAACAACCCGAGAACGGGTGGCCGCGGCAAGTTTTTAGTGGTATCCAGGTGTTTATCATTTTGGCAGCGGAAATTACATCAGGATCGTAGTTAGGAAATATTTTATCAGAGTAAAATACCACACTTTCATAATATTAAATACATGGGAAAATCCCAATTTTCAAATACACACATTTTCATAGGGATAACCCTATTTTATTTAAATAAAATATCTCTTTATTTTAGGTAACTTTATAGCCACTTTTCCAAGTTTTCAGTGCTGTCCAGCTAGCTTCTATTTGGCTTTCACATCTTGTTACCTGAAACGCGATTAAAAACATTTTGTCAGTGGAAAAATACTGGTGAGTGAATCCCAGTTTAATCATGTTAAGCAAAACCAGTGTACAGTATTGAGGGCGGTCGCCAATTACATTTGTTTCCATCTACTTTAATTACCACCCACGGTACTGTCAACTCGACTTGTGGTCATGTTACTCCTCGCAAGGTAGTAACAAATTTTGTATACAAAACCCCAACATACTGACGATAATTATAGAATACAAATACTCAGTCACTGTTTAATATAATGTTAATCATATGAGGTTTTGTAAAAATAGTTTGCAAAAAGGAGGATTACTCAAATTGTTGTCTTAGGGTTTTCCTAAAGGATTTCCTGGTGATTATCTATTAAATACACAAATGCACACGCGTTAGCATAATAACCCAATATTTACGTTAGTAATACCCTCCCCGAGACGGCATTCCAACGACTACGTCGGGCAGAACCACGACAGCCGTTACGGAACCCTGGTTCAATCGGGCAGCGTATCTAATACGTAACCGGGGTTATGATACTTACAACGGGGCAGAACTTCGTTATTTAGGGGGTATTATACCCGAAAATTATGCTTATTCTTCATAATTTCGAGAGAGAAAGAAAGGTGTGAGCGACTGGGACTGAAGGTCTGAGCTCCTAATTTATAGGAGCTAATTTCGAGTCCCTCGCGTAAGATTAAGCGGAGGTTTACGTGACCCGCGACCTAGGTTTGTAGGGCCTAGCTATGACTGGTCACCACCTTTAGCCTCGACACGATGGTGCCACGTGTCGGCTCCGGGTGAGGCCTCGTAGACGGGCTCTCGCGCCCCGCGTAGACCAAGGGGTGGTCTTACGTGGCCCGCCAGAGACCCATTATTTTTGTTTTTATTTAATTTTTAATAGAAATAAAGGTATTCGGGTTTCGTTTTCGCATACGGGGTGTATTTTAGGACGTATTGGGGTATTTTAAATATTTTTAGGGTGTCTAAAATATTTTGGAGGATTGTTATATCCTCCCCACCTTGTTTTAGAACTCGTCCTAGAGGTCTACTGGAATAAGTGCGGGTATTTCCTTTGCATTTCGGATTCAAGTTCCCATGTGTACTCTGGTCCTCTTTTGGAGTCCCATTTTACTTTGACCAGAACTAATCTCTTGTGCTTGAGGTTCTTGACTTTCCTGTCTTCAATTTGTAGAGGTCTTTCCACAAATTTTAACTGTTCATTTACCTCTATATCCTTAAGAGGCACTACGAGTGATTCATCAGCTAAGCATTTCTTGAGATTAGATACATGAAATACATCATGTATTCCTGCCATTTCCTCTGGTAGTTTCAGCTGATAGGCTACAAGTCCTATTCTTCTAATAATTTCAAAAGTTCCAACATACCTGGGGCTTAGCTTTCCCCTTTTGATGAATCTTACCACTCCTTTCCAAGGAGAGACTTTCAATAACACTTTGTCTTCCACATGAAATTCCAATGGTTTTCGTTTGTTATCTGCATAACTCTTTTGTCGATCACGTGCTGCTTTCAATCGTTCCTTGACTTGAACAATCTTGTCTGTCGTTTCTTGTACTATTTCTGGTCCAGATAATTGCTTTTCTCCAATTTCTGCCCAACAGACTGGCGTTCGGCACTTTTGTCCATAAAGTCCTTCGAATGGTGCAACATTGATACTTGTGTGATAACTGTTATTGTAAGAAAATTCTATCAATGGTAAGTGATCATCCCAATTACCTCCGAAATCAATTACACAAGCTCTAAGCATGTCTTCCATTGTCTGAATTTTCCTTTCACTTTGTCCGTCCGTTTGAGGATGATAGACGGTGCTTAGATTCAACTTGGTTCCCATTGCTTTTTGGAAACTTGTCCAAAAATGAGAGGTAAAACGGCTATCCCTATCAGAAACAATTGATAAATGAATTCCATGTAATGAAACTATTTCATTTACATATAATTTAGCTAGTTGTTCCATACTGACAATTTCCTTCATTGGTAGGAAGTGAGCTGACTTGGTTAGCCTGTCTACAATCACCCAAATTGTATCATTACCTTTTCTTATTTTGGGTAATTTAGTAACAAAATCCATTGTTATCAATTCCCATTTCCAAACTGGCATTTTTAACTGTTGCAGCAAACCTGAGGGTTTCTGGTGTTCAGCTTTGACTTGTGAACAGGTTAGACATTTGGCAACATATGCTGCTACATCCTTTTTCATTCCTATCCACCAAAAATTCTTTCTTAGGTCCTGATACATCTTATCACTTCCAGGATGCATTGTATACTTAGACTTACGGGCTTCTTCTAATATACGGTGGCGTAGGTTTCCTAATTTAGGTATCCACATTCTTTTCTTATGGAATCTCCAAATTCCATCTATTCCTTGTTCTAATTCCTTAATCATTCCTTTCAATTTTTCAGTATCATCCTTGATTACTGATTCTTGTGCCTTTCTAATCTGTTCATTTAAATCTATCTGCAGATTTAATTTAAGTGAACGTACTCTTTTTGGTTTTTCGTGATACTTTCGACTTAAAGCATCTGCTACTACGTTTGCCTTTCCTGCATGGTACTAGATATCGCAATCATAATCACTAAGTATCTCCATCCAGTGCCTTTGTCTCATATTTAATTCCTTTTTTTCCTAAGACATACCTTAAACTCTTATGGTCGGCGAAAATGGTAAACTTACTACCGTATAGGTAATGTCTCCAAATTTTAAGGGCAAAAATTATGGCTCCTAATTCCAGATCATGGGTTGAATAATTCTCTTCATGATTTTTAAGTTGTCTAGAGGCGTAAGCTATAACCTTTTGACGTTGCATTAGCACACATCCATAACCTAACTTAGAAGCGTCACAATAGACTATAAAGTCTTTAGTTCCTTCTGGTAACGCTAGTATGGGTGAATGGGTTAATCTTTGCTTAAGAATTCTAAAGGCTTCTTCTTGTTTTGGTCCCCGTTCAAACTTAACGGATTTACAGGTTAACTTAGTTAAGGGAATGGCTATTCTAGAAAAATCTCGAATAAATCTTCTATAATAACCGGCCAATCCTAAGAAACTGCTAACCTCGGTTGGTGACTCAGGGGTTTTCCACTTGGTAATCGCCTCGATCTTGGTGGGATCTACATGAATTCCTTTATGATTGACTAAATGCCCAAGAAACTGTACCTGTTCTAACCAAAATTCACACTTCGTAAACTTAGCATAAAGCCTTTCTTTTCTCAATAAACTTAGAAGTGCGTGCAAATGCCTTGCATGTTCCTCTTGGCTCTTAGAATAAATAAGAATATCATCTATAAAGACAATTATGAATTTATCCAAATATGGCTTACATATTCAGTTCATCATGTCCATAAATGCGGCTGGGGCATTTGTTAGACCAAATGGCAAGACAGTAAATTCATAATGGCCATACCTTGTTCTGAAAGCGGTCTTAGGAATGTCCTCTTCCTGTACCTTTAATTGATGATATCCTGATCGTAATTCGATTTTAGAGAAAAATCGAGCTCCTTGTAGTTGGTCGAACAGATCATCGATTCTCAGTAATGGATACTGATTCTTAATCGTGACTTTGTTCAATTCACGGTAGTCAATGCACATACGCATTGACCCGTCTTTCTTTTTTATGAATAAAATTGGTGCTCCCCAAGGTGATGAACTTGGTTGTATGAATCCTTTTTCCAATAATTTGTCTAATTGTTTCTTCAGTTCCTGCATTTCTGCGGGTGCCAATCGGTAAGGTGCCTTGGCAATTGGTACTGTTCCTGGTAGCAGGTGGATTCTGAATTCAACTACCCTGTCTGGCGGTAGTCCTGGCAAAACTTCTGGAAACACATCTGGAAATTGAGATACTACATGGATATCTTTTAATTCTTTTCCTTTAGTGTTAGTGATTATGGAAATCAAATACACTAATGATCCTTTTCTTACATAATTGGTTGTTTTCATCACAGAGATGAACTTCGTGGATCTAGGGACTTATCTCCTTTAATTGTGATCTTTTCACCCCTTGGTGAATTTACATGGATTGACTTTTGATCACATAGAATACTGGTTTTATTGGCTATTAACCAATCCATTCCTAATACAACATCAAATCCTGGCATATTCATTGGGTAAAGATTTGCAATAAATATTTGATTTAAAAATTCTATTCTTGCTACCTGCAAGATTTCAGAAATCTTAATAGTTTCCCCATTTGCTGTCTCTACTAGACATTCTTGTGGAAGTTTAGTTAATGGTCGATTGAGAATTTTGCAAAATGAAGTATTAATAAAACTTTGGTTAGCACCAGAGTCAAATAATACTTTAGCAAAAATATCATTAACTAAAAACATACCGGCGATCACATCCGGGATCATCTTTGCTTCTTCTGCGGTCAGAACAAATGCTCTAGCATTTTTGTATTCTTGGTGTTCGGGGTTGGAGCTAGTTTTGGACAGTTTGGTTTGATGTGACCTTTTTCTCCACAGTTGAAGCACATTCCATATTAGGTTTCTTCCTGCAATCTTCTTCCTTGTGTCCTGGTATCTTGCAGAAATTGTAGTAAGTGGAGCATTTTCTTGAATGCTTCTTCTTGCAAGCTTTGCAGTAAAGTGCAGAAGTAGAACCTACATTTTTTCCACGGTTGGAATTACCGTAGCGGAATTCCTGGGTAAGCCTTTGGGCTAGGTTCCTTCTTTGGTCCTCTTCTCGAGTATGTACTAACTCATCTGTCAAGGTGTTTGCTAGTTCTACAGCTTCTTCTATGGTTTGAGGTCTAGCTGCCTTGACTACATGTCTAATCTCACTGATTAATCCCCAGATGTAACAGGAGATTAATACTGGTTCTGGTGATGCAAGGGTTGGCACTATTCTAGCATATTCAAAGAATAACGTAGTATAACCCTTACTATCTACCCCAGTCATTCTAAGGGTTAGGAACTTATTTGCTATCTGTTCCTTTTCATTGGGAGGGCAGAATTTTCTTTCTACCATGTTTTTAAATTCTTCCCATTCCATATTGTAAACCCTATCACTTCCCCTAGACTGGAGGATAGTGTTCCACCATTCTAATGCTGAATTCTTAAACAGATTGGAAGCAAACATTATCTTATCCTCTTCTGCGCACTTGCTTATTTTTAAGACTGCCTTAGTCTTTTCTATCCAGCGTAGAGCTCCAACGGCCCCTACATTGCCCGAGAATTCCATTGGTTTACAAGGCTAGAATTTCGTATAAGAACAACCATAAGACATGGTTCTTCTTCTTTTGGGAATGGGCACATGAATTATGGGTCCATTGTTTACGCTATGTTCAGGTTCAGTTGGTCGTTTACTATCACGTTTACTTTTATTATCTGCTTCCTTAACCGTTTTGATAATATATGGCATCGCATCTATTATCCCTTGTGCTACTATGTGTTAAATAGCAATGTTATCCACTTGGTTTCCTTTATTGTTGTTGTTCGGGTTATCGTTATCCGGGTTATTGTTACTCTGGTTATCGTTATTCTGGTTTTCCTGGTTCACTTCGTTGTCCATCTGAATTTTAAACAATTGCCAATTATTAATATCACAAGATAATATTTAATCAATCACACAACACACATATTGATCAAAACTGTCGAGCATTGCGACTTACTCTTTCTTATATAGTATGCATCTAATACAAACTGATACTGGAATTTAAAATTACAATACTAATATGCATCACTAACCACGAAGTGGTCTATACTACAACATATAGCTTATCATTATTGTAACACCTCGTAGAATCACGACCAATATTATGAAGACACGTGTCATGGACTTTAAGCGTGTAAGGAATTATTTTTGAGGGACTGAAGTTGTCAAACAATATAAATATGTGAATAAAGGGATCCAAAGTGTCAACATGCCATTCTTGCGCCTCTGATTGACCTCACACGACGTTCGTATTCTTTAACAAATAATTTATCGAACTTGAAAAGTCGTTTGTGCTTAAAATAAGGATCTTGTGAAACATAGGGGTTAAAAGCGTCAACATGTTGAAAGTAACCTCTAAATGACCTTTTAACAATCCCAAACAACAACAACAACAACAACAACAACAACAACAACCATACCCAGTAAATCCCACAAATAGCAAAGCTACTTATAGGGTCTGGGGAGGGTGGGATGTAGGCAGACCTTGCCTCTATCCATAGGGATAGAGAGGCTGCTTCCAGAGAGACCCCCGGCTCGAAAACGAACAACAAACCAACACACCAAGTCAAAGAATATACAAATAAGAAGTCCCCCATACCAAGAAATTGATCCGAGTTGGCACAATATAATGTAAATCATGTATAATAGCATGCATACAACATCATTTGGGCATAAACACAAGAAGGTAATCACCGAAAAAGTCCCTTAAAGACTAGGAAAAACCTACCTCCTTAAAATACACCTAAGTCCTTACTGTAGTATCTTCTAGAAGTCCTTAACCCTAATCCTATGCCTCCACGTAGTCCTATCTTGGACCATGTCCTCAGAAAGATGCAACTCTACTAAATCATGCCTAATCTGCTCATCCCATGTCAGTTTGGGTCTGCCTCTTCCTCTCCTCCCCTCGACAGTAAGAGTTTCCACTACTCTAACTGGTGCCGTCGTTTCCCTCCGCTTCACATGCCCAAACCATCTCAATCTCCCCTCCTTAATCTTCTCCGATATACTAGTCACTCCTAATCTTTCCCTAAAAACCTCATTTCTTATCCGGTCTAACCTCGTTTGTCCACACATCCACCTCAGCATCCTCATCTCTGCTACCTCCATCTTGCGCACTTGTGTCTTCTTGATAGCCCAACAGTCTGTTCCATATAGCATAGCGGGTCTGACTGCTACCCTGTAAAATTTCCCCTTTAACAATCCCAAAAACATTGTGGTAATTTATTTTAATCCCAAGAATTACGGATATTAAATTCGTGGAGTTTCGACGCATTTAAATAATCAAAGTTTTAATTGCAAGTATTAAGGGTTAAATGCGTCAACATTGCAATTTAGGACCACTTTGGTGACCTCGTAACTAACCGAAAGCCAATTGATAAGTGTTTAATGATTCAAGACCCTTAAAAGTCAAGTTTGGGGGTTAAAAGTGCAATAAACGCAAGTTAAAACGAGTTTAGAAGGACCAGGGACCAAAATTGCAATTACTGAAAGATGGAATCCGGTCAAACAGGAGCCAAGCGGCCCGCGTAAGACTCCTAAAGAGTCTACGCGGCCCGCGTAGAAGTTGCCAGCTCCCAAAAATGTTGACAGGTGGTTGTTCAGCCTGTTCCACCGCCTTAGATGCATGGTTTTCGAATTCAGGGGTTGCACCAATGGTATTTCATGCATAGGGAACACCTGGGATGATCAGGAAACATGTGTAGACCTTGTTGGATTTATCTTGTGAGTTCTAATGTCCTATATAAGAACTTGTTTGTTGCTAGTTCATTTGCACCTTTCAAAATTTATTCAAAACACACTCTCTGGAGCTCTCTGGACTTCAAGCAAGATTCCACAAGCTCCAAATTCGTGCTGAGGGCCTTTGTAAGCAATCTTAACCTCTCTAATTCAAGTTTCATTAGTCTAATGACCAAAAGTCAATGCCGTCATAATTAAGCTTTGACTTAGTGATTAATCACTAATCGTCCAGTCATTTTTTGAATTGAAAGTAGCTATGAGTTGGTAATTATGTGGGTAATAAACCCTTAAAAGGGCACCCTCTGATTTCCACTCTAACTGGGTCAATTGTCTGGTCAAACTTAATATTAAAAAGTCAACAGAAAGCTCTTTTGAAAATAAACTCATAATTAACAATGTAGAAGCCATGAAACCTGTTTTAACACTTGTATAACTTGGTAATAAATGTAAGAACATGTCTAGGCATGTTCAACCCGACAATTTTGAGTTTAGGCTCGGTTCAGAACCGAAAGTCACAAAAGTAGACTTTTGCTTTGACTTTCAGTTCTGGCCCGATTTAGCTTAGTTTATGTCACACCCCCAAAATCCACACGCGGAGTACCACCGCTTGGAGGCGTGACATGACCAGGATCAAGACACCAATCATATTGAACATAAGTATATAGTGAAAGTCATTCATCAAAACGATAGGTGTTTCCAAAACCAAATATAAACAAGTGTGTAGCGGAAGCATTAATGCAAAACCCAACATAAGTTTAAGTACAAAATGTCATTTTGTTTAACAACACATTCACGATCCATGTCTACAACGACTGTGCCTCCCGTGCAAGCTCCAAAAGTACCTATGGTCCTGCAAGGCATGTAACAGAGAGTCAACAACTAGTTGAGCGAGTTCACAGTTGGTTATTTAGTTATAATGTTCATTTCGTGAATCGTATGTTCGATTAGTAATCATGTATCGTATGTAATAGCATCGCGGCCCTCCAGGCATGTTTGCGAAGTTTAGTGGGGGTTTCCCAT
Organism: Helianthus tuberosus; assembly: GCA_030545235.1. Classification (NCBI taxonomy): domain Eukaryota; kingdom Viridiplantae; phylum Streptophyta; class Magnoliopsida; order Asterales; family Asteraceae; genus Helianthus; species Helianthus tuberosus. The sequence goes on along the minus strand of CM060356.1, from coordinate 87,849,431 downwards.
GTTTACTAGACTAGGTATATTTGTATCGCGGCCCTCCAGGCATGTTTGCGAAGATTAAAGTATAGTTCGCGGCCATTCCAAGCATGTTTGCGAAGATTAAAGTATAGTTCGCGGCCATTCCAGGCATGTTTGCGAAGATTGTTCTAGTATCGCGGCCGATCCCGGCATGTTTGCGAAGAGGAGTATATGTATCACTAGTCTAGTAGTATCTACCATTGACCTTCCTCTCCCGAGGCCAATGGTATGTAATTCCGATAACTCTTAAGTATAAATAATCAATTTATCAGCCCATTCCCAACCCCGGGAATCCCATGCCTTGGTAGAGGTGTGAACTCACCTTGTTTGCTCGGTATGCTAAGTTAAATGCTCACAATAAATCAGTCAAGTCCTATAGTGCACGTATACTCAATCAGTTCACGTTCGTAATGTTTCACATGTAACAAGCATCACAGTAATATCACAGAGTGTTTGACAGTTCATAACATGCAACACAAGCAGTTAATTGCATCTATACATGTAACAGAGTTGGCATCTAGCAAATCTAGCAAATTAACTGAGTGAATAAAGTTAACGGAGTTCAATGGAATAACAGAATTAATCCACTTAATTTGGAATAATAAATAATCAGAGTAAGTCAGTTAACCCAGTTAATCAACTTAACAGAGTTTGTCCACTAACAGAGTTACTCAAACAATAAAGTTATCAACATACATATTTAACATAGTTAAATAAACTAACTGAGTTATTCTAGTAATTAGTTTAATTGTTTAACATGTTTAATGACATTAATAATTACAGTAAACATGTGGCCGAAATCACTCATGTGCCGAAAACCCCTTAGCCGAAAACCAACTTATGTCCGAAATCCCCTTTATAGCCGAAATCACATAAGAGCCGAAAACACACATGTATGCCGAAAACCACATGTGGGCCGAAAACCCTTACTGGGCCGAAATCAAACATGTGGGCCGAAATCACCTAAAGTGATTTCGTCCACTTTAATGGTGCTGGGTGATTTCGTCCAGAACATCATCTTCACCAACACTCTCTGTAACTTAAACCCAGCAACTAAATCTCATTACAACAGGTTTAATCATCTACAAGCCATTTATATCAATCATTGATATTAAAACAAAAACGCTACCAAAACTTTGTGAGATCAAAAACATACTTGAATCAGTTTATCATTCATTAACAAACACCCACTGTTGATCAAAACTTCAAATATACACACAGTTCATGTATAATAATTATCTAACAAGTATACAATGATCAATCACATAATCACATATATAAATGTATACATTCATCATGATTAACATCCAAAATCATACGATATGCAACAAGAAACAACTTGAATCATGAAATAACTAACCAAGGGTTTAAACAGAGGTTTTTGCTTCAAAAGAGGAACTCTTTGTGGGTTTTCAGAGATAGAGAGAGAAACAATGTGATAGGATCAGATTTGATAAGTGTGAAACTTCTCAGAGAAGTTTGTTTATAAAATGATTATATATATAAAATATCTCAAGATTGGACACTGGGCCAAGCCCATCTGTGATTTCGTTGGTCATAGTGGACGAAAACACTTAAAGTGTTTTCACCACTTGGGTGATTTCATGAGTATTTGATTTCAGTAAAAGTTTCATCTTTATTTACCATGTTAATTAATGCAAAGCCTTATAAACATACACTCACATACACTCACATATAATAAATACTATGGATCCCAAGTACAAAATATTAATCGAAATACGATATAACGTATTACAAAGGTAAGCGTTGTGAAACAACGAGTCGTATTATCAAACAACTAAAATAAAAAAAAATTTAATGTGCACTAAATGCGAAGATAGAATCTTGGAAACTCGAGTTGTCACATTATCCCCAACTTGAAAGAAATTTCGTCCCGAAATTTAGCATGCGGTTACTGAGGAAGCTAGGTAAGTTATCGTTTACTGGTTCTCCTGGGGTGTCACATCATCCCCCCGTTGATTTGGAATTTCTTTCCGAATTTCTGTAGTAGCTTCAACCTCAGTAGTAGTTGCATTGTTTTCGAACAACTGGGGATATTTGAGTTCCATTTGGTCTTCGCGTTCCCAGGTAAACTCTGGGCCACGACGGGAGTTCCAACGAACTCGAACAAGAGGTATTCTGGTGTTCTTGAGGACCTTAACATCCCGGTCCGTGATTTCAACTGGTTCCTCGACGAAATGCAATTGTTCGTCGATAGTGAGCTCCTTCAGAGGAACTACGTGGGTCTCATCTGACAGAAACTTCTTCAGATTTGACACGTGAAAGACGTTGTGAACTGCACTGAGTTCAGCTGGTAAGTTCAGTTTGTAGGCCACTTTACCTATCTTCTCTATGACTTCAAATGGTCCAACGTATCGTGGATTGAGTTTGCCTCGTTTGCCAAAACGAACAACACCCTTCCAGGGTGAAACTTTAAGTAGTGCTCGATCCCCAACCTGGAATTCGAGTATTTTCCTGTCTTTATCGGCGTATACTTTCTGACGGTCACGAGCTGCCGCCATGTGTTGTCGTATTTGAGCAATCTTTTCAGTAGTATCAACTACCATTTCTGGACCTGTGATCTGACTGTCACCCACCTCTGCCCAACAAAGAGGTGATCGGCATTTACGCCCGTACAATGCCTCAAATGGAGCAGCTTTAATGCTGGTGTGGTAACTATTGTTGTACGAAAATTCCACAAGTGGCAGATGTTTTTCCCAGCCCTTGCCAAAGTCAATTACGCACGCCCGAAGCATGTCTTCTAGAGTTTGAATAGTGCGCTCAGACTGCCCATCTGTCTGAGGATGATAAGCTGTGCTCATGTCTAAACGAGAGCCAAAAGATTTGTGCATTGCTTGCCACAGTTCTGAAGTAAAACGTGCGTCACGATCAGAGATAATAGAGGTGGGCACCCCGTGCCTCGAGACAACTTCTTTAAGGTATACGTCTGCTAGAGTGGAGAACTTATCCGTTTCCTTGATAGCCAAGAAGTGAGCAGACTTTGTGAGTCGATCCACGATCACCCAAATAGTATCATTTCCGCGCTGAGATCTAGGTAGGCCAGTAACAAAATCCATGGAAATTTGCTCCCATTTCCATTGTGGTATCTCAGGTTGTTGGAGTGGGCCTGAGGGTTTCTGATATTCCGCTTTGACTCTCGCACAAGTCAAACACTTGCTAACGTAAGTTGCTATGTGGGCCTTCATGCTAGGCCACCAATATGTAGTTCTGAGGTCGTGGTACATCTTATCCGAACCAGGATGTACTGAGTAGCGAGACTTATGAGCTTCATCCATTACAAGCTCGCGTAAATTACCATAGTGTGGGACCCAGATGCGTCCGGTTACATAATAGGCGCCGTCTGCCCTTTGTTCTAACCGTTGCCTTGAGCCACGTAGGGCTTCAGCCCTGACGTTTTCTGGTTTCAATGCTTCTACCTGAGCATCTCGTATCTGTGAAGGAAGACTGGACTGAATAGTGAGTTGCAACGCTCGTACACGCCTAGGTGTAGTATCCTTTCGACTAAGGGCGTCGGCCACCACATTGGCTTTGCCTGGATGGTACTTTATAGCACATTCGTAATCGTTCAGTAACTCGACCCATCGACGTTGTCGCATGTTCAATTCTTTCTGCTTGAAGATATGCTCAAGACTCCTGTGATCGGTGTAGATGGTGCACTTAGTGCCATACAGATAATGTCGCCATATCTTGAGCGTAAAAACAACAGCTCCAAGCTCTAAATCGTGCGTAGTGTAATTCCGTTCGTGAATCTTAAGTTGGCGCGAAGCATAAGCAATAACTTTATCCCGTTGCATCAACACACATCCAAGACCTTGGATAGATGCATCGCAGTAGACTACAAAATCGTCCGTGCCTTCAGGCAATGAGAAGATAGGTGCGCTACAGAGTCTATCCTTTAATTGCTGAAACGCTGTTTCCTGTGTATCACTCCAACGGTAAGCAACACCTTTCTGTGTCAGTAATGTAAGCGGCTGTGCAATCTTTGAGAAGTCTTTGATGAATCGTCTGTAATAACCCGCCAAACCCAAGAATTGGCGTATTTCTGTCGGTGTACTAGGTGCAGGCCAGTTCTTGATCGAATCTACCTTGGATGAATCGACATGAATCCCATCCTTGGTTACCACGTGGCCTAGAAAGTGAACTTCACGAAGCCAGAAGTCGCATTTTGAAAACTTAGCGTACAACTGTTCCGTTCGAAGGAGTTCCAGAATAAGTCGTAAATGTTGTTCGTGTTCCTTCCGATTCTTCGAATAGATCAGGATGTCGTCGATAAAAAACAATAACAAACTTGTCAAGGTAGGGTTTGCACACCCTGTTCATAAGATCCATGAAAACCGCAGGCGCGTTCGTTAGCCCGAATGGCATGACCAAAAACTCGTAATGGCCGTAGCAAGTTCTGAATGCTGTTTTGGAGACGTCCTCATCCCGGACTCTTAGTTGATGGTAACCTGACCTCAGATCAATCTTCGAGTAATAGCTCAACCCTTGCAACTGGTCAAATAAGTCGTCGATGCGTGGAAGTGGATAGCGATTCTTCACGGTCACCTTGTTTAATTCGCGGTAATCTATGCACATACGAAAGGTACCGTCTTTCTTCTCCACAAATAATACTGGAGCTCCCCAGGGCGAAGAGCTAGGACGTATGAAACCCTTTTCCAAGAGTTCTTGCAATTGCTTAGACAGTTCTTCCAGTTCAGTTGGAGCTAAGCGGTAAGGCGCTCGAGCTATAGGTGCTGCTCCTGGAGCTAGCTCGATCTGAAATTCGACCTGGCGATGGGGCGGTAGCCCAGGTAACTCTTCAGGAAACACTTGAGGGAAGTCGCGTACTACAGGAATATCCCCAATCTTTTTCTCTGTCGTCGATGTATCAGTAATGAGTGCTAAAATAGCTATGTGGCCCTTTCGCAGACACTTCTGAGCCTTCAAGAAGGAGATGATGCCACTCACGACACCACTCTTGTCGCCTTGAACTTCGAGAGGTTCTTTGCCAGAACGAGGAATACGAATGATCTTCTCTTTGCATAGGATCTCTGCTTGTTGTTGGGATAACCAATCCATACCAATGACAATATCAAAACTACTCAGAGTTATAGGAATGAGATCGATAGAGAAAGTCTGACCAGCGAGGATAAGATTACAACCTTGAACTATGTGTGTGGCTTCTAGACTTTTACCGTTAGCTAACTCTACAACATGCTTAGTGTTCAAAAGTGTTGGTGCGCGTTTAAGCATTTGACTAACTTTCAAAGACATATAACTGGTATCCGCACCCGAATCAAATAATACGGTAACATAAAAGTCGTCGAGAAGAAACTTACCCATAACCACATGAGGATCGTTCCTTGCGTCACTCTGACCAATCACAAATACACGACCCTTTGCACCATTGTTGTTGTTTCCCCCATTGTTGTTCCCACTGCCCTGATTATTGTTGTTGTTATTCTGATTCTGGTTTAACTGGGGGCAGTACCGCTTGAAATGACCTTCAGCCCCACACTGAAAGCATGTCTTATTTCCTTGCTGTTGTTGCTGTGACTGGTTTCGTGGAACGGGTGGCTGTTGTTGCTGGTTCTGATTCGCAGGCCTTGAGCTCCTGCAATCTTTAGCGTCATGACCTACTCTTAGACATCTCTGACAGCGGCCTTTACGACACTGACCACTGTGGTGTTTGTTGCACCTGTTACATAGTGGATGAATTCCCCGATATCCACTCTGCCCCTGACCACCAGACGATTGCTGACTCGGACTCTGGTAATCACTAGTCTTGCGCTGCTGCTGTGCTTGAGACTGTACAATAACTGAACCCCTGCTGGAATCCCCTTCCCATTTCCGCTTGTTGTCACTGGGATTAGCAGGAGTAGCTGGAGTGGTAACGGTAGTAGCGCTGATACGTTTAGGCAGCCTGTTCTGTTCCACCACCTGATCGGTGAGGCGATGAGCCAACTTGACGATCTGTTGAATAGTGCCAAGATTCGCTGAGGTTACGTGACTTTGAATCTCCGGCACCAGACCATTGAGATACAGTTCGATACGCTTAATGGGAGGGTCCACCATAGTAGGACACAGAATAGCCAACTCATTCGATCTTCTGGTGTACGCTTCAATTTCTGACCCCGTCATTTTCAAGTGGTAAAACTCTACCTCCAGCTTATGAATATCATCACGGATACAGTATTCCTCTTTGATCAATTCCTTGAAACCGTTCCAAGGTGTGGCGTTAGCAACAGCCAACCCTAACATCTGAACTTGCGCATTCCACCAAGTCAGCGCAATGCCTTCCAGAGTACCAGTGGCGTACTTCACCCTGCGAGCCTCAGGGCATTCGCACATTTCAAATACGGACTCGAGCTTTTCAAACCAATGTAGGAGTCCAACCGCTCCTTCCGTGCCACTAAAAGTAGTAGGACGACAGTCCATGAAAGTTTTGAAGGTACAAACAGGTGGTTGACCTCCTGCTTGTGCGGCTACAACTGCCGCAGCAACTTGTTCGTTTATGAGAGCCGTCAGTTGGGCTTGTGTCATGTTAATGCGTCAAGACATGATCTTCATAGCAAATATGACATAAGTGAGAGGGGTTCGCGAGTAGTGCGATAACAGAAGAGATTAAGCACACAAGTGTTCTCATGCAATAGTGTTAAGTTAATCTAAGCATACCCTGAGCAAAATTCTTATGCAATTTAAGCAAGTAGGTAATAAAACATGTATCATATTACCTAGGATGTTGAGTCTTGCACGTGGAGCGAGGCGTCGTTGTGGATCGTTGAGCACTGTTCTGGTTATAGTCTGGTTTTAATAAAAACGTTTTCCCCTTATTAAAACCGAGTTCTCTATAACCAATGGCTCTGATACCAATCTGTCACACCCCCAAAATCCACACGCGGAGTACCACCGCTTGGAGGCGTGACATGACCAGGATCAAGCCACCAATCATATTGAACATAAGTATATAGTGAAAGTCATTCATCAAAACGATAGGTGTTTCCAAAACCAAATATAAACAAGTGTGTAGCGGAAGCATTAATGCAAAACCCAACATAAGTTTAAGTACAAAATGTCATTTTGTTTAACAACACATTCACGATCCATGTCTACAACGATTGTGCCTCCCGTGCAAGCTCCAAAAGTACCTATGGTCCTGCAAGGCATGTAACAGAGAGTCAACAACTAGTTGAGCGAGTTCACAGTTGGTTATTTAGTTATAATGTTCATTTCGTGAATCGTATGTTCGATTAGTAATCATGTATCGTATGTAATAGCATCGCGGCCCTCCAGGCATGTTTGCGAAGTTTAGTGGGGGTTTCCCATGTTTACTAGACTATGTATATTTGTATCGCGGCCCTCCAGGCATGTTTGCGAAGATTAAAGTATAGTTCGCGGCCATTCCAGGCATGTTTGCGAAGATTAAAGTGTAGTTCGCGGCCATTCCAGGCATGTTTGCGAAGATTGTTCTAGTATCGCGGCCGATCCCGGCATGTTTGCGAAGAGGAGTATATGTATCACTAGTCTAGTAGTATCTACCATTGACCTTCCTCTCCCGAGGCCAAGGGTATGTAATTCCAATAACTCTTAAGTATAAATAATCAATTTATCAGCCCATTCCCAACCCCGGGAATCCCATGCCTTGGTAGAGGTGTGAACTCACCTTGTTTGCTCGGTATGCTAAGTTAAATGCTCACAATAAATCAGTCAAGTCCTATAGTGCACGTATACTCAATCAGTTCACGTTCGTAATGTTTCACATGTAACAAGCATCACAGTAATATCACAGAGTGTTTGACAGTTCATAACATGCAACATAAGCAGTTAATTGCATCTATACATGTAACAGAGTTGGCATCTAGCAAATCTAGCAAATTAACTGAGTGAATAAAGTTAACGGAGTTCAATGGAATAACAGAATTAATCCACTTAATTTGGAATAATAAATAATCAGAGTAAGTCAGTTAACCCAGTTAATCAACTTAACAGAGTTTGTCCACTAACAGAGTTACTCAAACAATAAAGTTATCAACATACATATTTAACATAGTTAAATAAACTAACTGAGTTATTCTAGTAATTAGTTTAATTGTTTAACATGTTTAATGACATTAATAATTACAGTAAACATGTGGCCGAAATCACTCATGTGCCGAAAACCCCTTAGCCGAAAACCAACTTATGTCCGAAATCCCCTTTATAGCCGAAATCACATAAGAGCCGAAAACACACATGTGTGCCGAAAACCACATGTGGGCCGAAAACCCTTACTGGGCCGAAATCAAACATGTGGGCCGAAATCACCTAAAGTGATTTCGTCCACTTTAATGGTGCTGGGTGATTTCGTCCAGAACATCATCTTCACCAACACTCTCTGTAACTTAAACCCAGCAACTAAATCTCATTACAACAGGTTTAATCATCTACAAGCCATTTATATCAATCATTGATATTAAAACAAAAACTCTACCAAAACTTTGTGAGATCAAAAACATACTTGAATCAGTTTATCATTCATTAACAAACACCCACTGTTGATCAAAACTTCAAATATACACACAGTTCATGTATAATAATTATCTAACAAGTATACAATGATCAATCACATAATCACATATATAAATGTATACATTCATCTTGATTAACATCCAAAATCATACGATATGCAACAAGAAACAACTTGAATCATGAAATCACTAACCAAGGGTTTAAACAGAGGTTTTTGCTTCAAAAGAGGAACTCTTTGTGGGTTTTCAGAGATAGAGAGAGAAACAATGTGATAGGATCAGATTTGATAAGTGTGAAACTTCTCAGAGAAGTTTGTTTATAAAATGATTATATATATAAAATATCTCAAGATTGGACACTGGGCCAAGCCCATCTGTGATTTCGTTGGTCATAGTGGACGAAAACACTTAAAAGTGTTTTCACCACTTGGGTGATTTCATGAGTATTTGATTTCAGTAAAAGTTTCATCTTTATTTACCATGTTAATTAATGCAAAGCCTTATAAACATACACTCACATATAATAAATACTATGGATCCCAAGTACAAAATATTAATCGAAATACGATATAACGTATTACAAAGGTAAGCGTTGTGAAACAACGAGTCGTATTATCAAACAACTAAAATAAAAAAAAATTTAATGTGCACTAAATGCGAAGATAGAATCTTGGAAACTCGAGTTGTCACAGTTTAGATATGCCTTAGAGTTCCTTTAGGACCAGGTTAAAGGTTAGTATAACCCTCTGAGGTTATACAACTTGGTTCCTAATTAATCCGATTCATTTGCATGTTTCCGTTAATTGCTTAAATGTTGACCATTATGCCCTTTTGACCTTAAAACAAGATTTTTGAAAATGTGAGAGGACAAAAACCTTTGTTACTGAATTAAAAACATGTCCTAAAAATTTGACATCAGTTTGAGGTCTAAATTAGGAGTTATGCTCAACAACGTAATTTGAAAGCTTTTTATTAATTAAACGGAATTAATAGCATAAAGCCTATCTAAACCCAAATTTTGACACCAAACTTTTTACCCACTGATGTAATAGAATATTTTGGGATTTTTAAAGATTTTTATTAATTTTTAAACTGATTATAACATGGGGTTCTTGCTTTGATTCGGTAATTATCGGTTATACCCTTTTTGCTAATAAAATGAGTTTTACATAACATTTTTATACCAAACTTTTTGCTACTGATTTTATATGACAAATAAAATATTTTAAGCCTTTTGGACTGAAAAAAAAATCTCAGCTTTCCTTATATAACCCGAAAATCACCTAAAACCGACTTTTTACGCGTTTTAAACGCATAGTATGGATTAAAACCATTTTTGGCATATAAGATTTAATACCTACTGATGTTTTAAGTAAATTTTTATACTTAACAGTAAGCAAAAGTTTTGAACTCAGATTTCTAAATTTGACCTTTAAAGCTTATGTGAAATTACCAAAATGCCCATACGGTGCATAGTTTGGTTATAAATGATAAGTTTCACATATACGCAGTACCCTACTGATATAACTTATTAAATTAAATATTTTTACTGATCATTTTAGACCAGAACCTCAGATTAATATTTAACTGTCACACCCCGACCACGTAGAACATACAAAACGTGGCGGAAATGTCGGGGAGTGTTGTAACAGAATTAATTGTTTCAAATCCATGGCAATTGAAGTTTCATTTTATTGATTAAAAGTGTTACAATGTCTTAACAAACAAGGAAATACAACATAATCAACTAGTCTTGCATCTTTTATTGTCACTAAGGCCCATGTCCGCCTATGTGTATCTTGATCAATCCTATGCTTCATTTCCTGAAACACATGTGAAAATAGGTACGTCAGCATAAAAATGCCGGCGAGTACATAGGTTTTGTGAAAATAAGATTCATGACCTCTGTTTAAGAAAATGTTTAGTCATGAACCTTGTAATTTGCTTTGTCTTTGTAAATCATTTGAAAAACAATAAGTTCAGATGATACGTATAAATAAGAGAAATAATGCATGGTTAAATGAATAACCATGTAAAAATGAGTTTGTATAAGTTAAGTTGTTTGTAAATCAATGTCTTGTGAAAAATATGTTATTTGTATAAAATGTTCTATGTCTCAAATTGAAATGATTCAAATAACGCTACAATATGTAATATCATACAAACACTTATATATAGGAAGTACCAACGGCGTATCCACCATGCTTGTATCATATTACACACGCCTCGTTACTTAAATCACTTATCCAAACAAACCACCAATGTAAATTGTCCATGTATAAATGAATTTGTCAAATGTATTGAGTAATATGTCAAAATGTATGATCAATGTAAATCATGTAATGTGTAACCTAAATGATATGTATGGCTAGTGAAAACGCATCAACTAAACCATAGGTGAAATGCACAAAAACAAAGTATTGAAGTAAAACTTGGTTTAAATCAAAGCTATGTTTTGTGTAAATGCATGATCAATGTAAATCATGTAATGTGTAAATGCATGATCAATGTAAATCATGTAATGTGTAAATGCATGATCAATGTAAATCATGTAATGTGTAACCAAACTGATCTGTATGGCTAGTGATAAATATCACTAAACCATATGCACAAGAACATAGTGTTGAAGTAAAACTTGGTTTAAATCAAAGCTATGTTTTGTGTAAATGCATGCTATATTGATACGAACATCTATACGGTATTGTTCTAATGCATACATCCAAGCCTTGAGACTGTGGCGATAATCCCTTAAACGACTTAAAGGATTATCTGTGCTTATGTATATCGAATTCGGTCATTCCTTTCATCCCCTTTCCCTGGGATGTCCGGAACGGGAGTTGTCAATTCCTATGGTACCACTACCTACTAACGAACGGCGTAGCTAATGTTAATGAATGTATTGTTCCATTGTAAACAACCCAAATGTCATAACAAAATGTATGCATGTGATGAAAACGATGTACTAAGTATGCACGCAATGGACATACATAGCATAAAATGTAAATATAAAACAATGTACTAAGTATGCATGCAATGGACATACATAGCATAAAATGTAAATATAAAACAATGTACTAAGTATGCACGCAATGGACATACATAGCATAAAATGTAAATGTAAAATAATGTACTATAAGTGTACTATTGAACATAGCATGTATATGATGAGAAAACAGGAAAGCATGAAAGTAACAAGTAGGCACATGTGTTCCACCCCAAAACAGTTTGGAAAACAGTAAAAGAGGGGTCTATGTACTCACTTGAGATTGCTCAGAAGTCCTAAGATAACCACCAAGCAACGCTAGAGATCACGGAAATCAAACGGCACCTAATATAGGTAACTATGTTAATAAACCGGACCTAAGTCGGAAGATCTGATAGAATGAGGGTTCGTAAACCAAACGAGTATAGAGACTCGTGTCATATGGTTTAACAAAGCCTACATACTAAATGAAACCTAACCTAAAAGCTTATGACCCATTACGACCCGTTTAGGTAGCTTATGCTACTTTAACGCGTCGTTCGCGTGAAACGCGTTCGGACCGCCTAACTAGTCCTATGACAAGTGTTATATGCCTAAACATGTTACATAATCAGTTATGTGACAAAAGTTTAGGTTACATATGCTTAATTACCAATTATACATGAAAAGGGTATTCTGGTAATTTACCTAAGGCATATAAACTACCTATCATACAACTACTTAAACAATGTGACCATAGGGTATAACCTCGGAAGGTTATTCCCTACCTACCATGGTCACCTAATGTATTTGGTCGGATCCTAATGATTGACCAAACTGGGTCGGGTTCGAGGGTATAGGCGATTTATTAGATCGCCTACCCTACGACCCTAGACAACGTGGTAATCAGTGGGCACAGTCCCAAGGGACTATGACCAACGTGATTACACTCACATTGCGAAGTTCAAACAAACTTCGCATTGACCATTACTGGTCAACGCTGAAAGTCAAACAAAGTTTGACTTTCTGACTCGAAAAGCAATAAAATAAGGAAAAGAACGAAAGAATACTTACGAAGGGTCCCCGAATGCTAATCCCGATTCAAGAATCTCAGGTATGAAACAATGGTTTCAACTTAGAGGTTCTCAAATCAGAATTCTTGTAATTTTGAAGCATGGGGGGTGGGGTGTTTATAGAAAAAGGTCCACCATTAAGATCGTTTCATGGAAAACGTGCCTTAATCCCACCCGTACAAGTGTCGGGACCTTATGGTGACTAAAATGTGATCCTTATCAGATGACTAGACAAATGAGAATGTGTGGTGGTGGATCAAACAGCTGCAATCTGCTGTTAGAAACATTTAACCTGGTCAGAAGGTCTGACGCGGGCCGCCTAAGGATGTTAAGATCCTGAGGCGGGCCGCCTAGGAGTCACAGATCAGAACAAAGTTTCAGAAATGTCAGTTTCAGTCCCTGCACGTGTTTAAGGCCATTTCTGACACTTCTAAGGCCCGTAAAGCCAACTTTAAGGCCCTAAAATGTTGCCTAAACATTGAGGACATGAAACATGCTCAAAAATATGTCGGGTGTTGGTTCGTTTGGTCGTACGAACGCGATGTTCGCTTAATTACGATGGAATGCGCATAAGCGCGAAAAACGATCCAAATGACGCGACGAATGGATTTTTGGCAAGCCAAACACTAAAGTATAATATAGTCATGCTTACATAAATTTTTGGATGTCCGGATGTATTCAGAACGTAAGTTATGCGCGAAAATGCAAACTTGTGCACTTTTTGACACTTTTAGTCCCTGAATGACACAAAAGTTTATTTTAGCATACCGAACACCTCAAAGCCTATTTCTAAGCTATGTGAAGGATATTTATGGTATGTTTAACTTATGGTCATGCTCCGGAATGTCTGTTACAGTTCAAATTGGCATACTTTCGCAGTTTGTCAAATTTAGTCCCTGTAAGCGATTTAACTTGATTTTGCCATACCAAAGCCTTTAAAACTTATTTCTAAGTTATGTAAAGGTTATTTAAGGTATGTTAAGCCTATGTCACTATTCCGGAGTGTTTGTTGCATTAAACTGGTTATATTTACGCATCGGTGCGCGTATAACCTTCAAGAAAGCGATTTAGAGTTTGAAATTGAACAAGAATTGATATATGCAAATGATACACATATTTTTACAAATCCCAAGTATGAAATATAATATTTCATTGGTTCGGTATTTTTTTGATGGCCGTGGAGGCACAGGTGTTACATTAACCTCTTTTATAATCCTTAAAATGACCAAAATACCCCTACGGGGCTTAAATTGATTTTAAATCCGTTTTGGGTATAATGGAAGGTATCCTACTGATATCACAACATATTTAAGGCATATTAACTTAGGAAACCTGTTCATGACTGTAGGTCCGGCTAGGGGAGGATCTAGTCGCCTAATCCTTGTATACTAACCACTCCGGTTGTGCGGAATCCAACCGAAATAGCAAACCGAGATAGAACACGCAATAACACGACACGCCAAGTTCAACGATTAACACCACTTGTATTAAACGTATGAAAGGTCCGTTACAAGCACAAGGTTTACAAATCAGTCTTGCAAACTCTCTCTAGTGTGTGTGTGTGTTCTCTATCTGTCATCTGTGTCTTTCTATGTCTAACTGTCGAAATGAACACAACACACGGGTATTTATACCCAAACCAGCAGGTCTGGTCGAAGGATCATGCATACCTGTCGAAAGATCATCTTTCGACCAGGAACAGCTCGAACGATCAACATGTACCACGAAGGATGTGATCTTTCGTGGTCCATCTCTCGAAGGTCCATCTTTCGAGCTCATTATCATCGAAGGATATAAGTGATCCTTCGATGACCATCCTTCGAACCAAACAAATTGCACACATAATGTTGACTGTTTGGCCAAGTCAAACCGGAGGATGGTTGACTTGGTCAAACTTACAGACTAACAAAGACATCGTTTTAAATTGTGACCGAATACAGACAAAGTGCAGACATAAGTGCACCAACAAACTCCCCCTTGGCTGTAGCTTTGTCTGGCTTATCAACAAACAGCTGTTGCTTTGTCTCGATCTTCATTCTTGTAAGTTCTCGTGTCTTCAAGTCTTTGACTTCTATTCAAGTCTTCAATGTCGGAGGATCTTCAAAGTCTTCACGTCTTGAAAGCAGAAAGTGTATCAACAAACTCCCCGTATCACGTAGGAAGTGTGTTGACAAACTCCCCCTTAACATAAGCTCCCCCTTGAGTTATGCTCGTGAAAGTCTTGTTCTTTATGAAGTGAGATCCTTGTGGTGTTGATGATGGTCAGCGGCAACTCGATCATCTTCATCATTTGAGTGCCTTCACGTCGTGTCTTCATTCCGAAGCTTGTCATCGACCATGTTCTCCTTGCCTTTAGAATCTGCACATGCAAGAAATCTAAACGCGTAATGAGAACAACCGCCTGGAATATCATAAGAAAACGACACACATGTGACCATTGTTTAAACAAACACCGTCCGACAGTTTGAAAGTTTAAAGTATTTTATCAATTTCCAATTTTAACTTTCAACACTTTGCAAATTTCGACCGTTTACGAAGATTTAGTCATTTTCGGTTTTCGTTCAGGTTTCAGGTAACGAAGACTCGAGTTCCAACATCGTACGATCGAAAATAAAATAAAGATAAAATCTTTTTGGCTTTTATAAATTTTATATTAAAACACACTTAAAATCTTTTTGGTATTTTTGAATATTTCAAATGTTAAGATTGAAAGCAGTAAATAAATATATACAGACATTCTTTTTGCGAGTTTCGAGGGTAAGAGAATCATATCAGTTTATGATCATGCCAAAACGCTCTCTTTGTTCAATTAGTTAACATTAAGATAAGCATCCTATAACAATTATCGGTATTGTTGTCCACATAAGCTCAACTTATCAGATGTAATCATGGCGAGGGGATACGTTAAGGTATGATTTATACTTACCGACCGGTGTTCATCCACATCACGACACATTCCCGTATCAAGGTATGCACGAGGGTTCATCTTACCGGTGAGTATACCGATTATCATCTGTTTGACCGTATATGATGTGAGATTCTCACTTATTTTGATTGAAAACAAGCCCTATGTGATATAATCACTTATTGATGAGGAACTTGATTTTCGATGCATGAGGGCACAGGAGCAAGTCCGTGAACAGGTCAGTACTTTCGTACAGCAGAGAGACGAACTTGACACCCGGAAAGAATTTGTGATAAATTATCACTTATTTGTTTGGACATGTGATTGTTTATCACTTATTGAGGTCGTATGCAGTATGTACACGTATGTATAGTATCATGGAAGATCTAGACTTGCGTCCCCGTTATTTTTCGGTAAAAGATACAACCATGATACCCAGATGATAAGCAGCATAAAGACCGAATATCTCAGAACCTCGGCAATCTCTCAAACGAAATTTCGGTACTAAGACCATATGCCAATGAATGGTTCCCACCCAGTCTTCAGTCGATTTAAGTTTATATCACCCTGCACACTTTAAAATGATTGTGAGCCTACCGATACATCTTATATAGAGCTGCTTATCGTTTTTATTTAAGGTTTAAAGAGGCTTAGACAGACCACTGATGTACTATCATTTTCTCTTTTGCTCGCCAGGAAACTCATTTTTGTTTTTCTATTGTTTTTGTGTTTTTGAAATTTTTCAATGTTTTTGGATTTTCAAATTTTGGATTTACTCCCCCTAAAATCAATAAACTAAGACAAATTTAAAACACAAAGATATTTACAAAAATGATTTTCCGATGTTGGTTTTACTCTTGCTTGACCTTAATGCCGTTTACCAATAATAAGTAGTCAAATCTTGATTTGTCAAATGCTTTGGTAAAAAGGTCGGCACGTTGGTCATCGGTGTGGACGTAAGCAACATCGATTAGCCTTTTCTCAAAGCAATCACGTATGAAGTGATACTTAATGTCGATGTGCTTAGTCTTTGAATGCTGCACAGGATTTTTAGTGATCTGTAAGGCAGCCGAATTATCGACGTAAATAGGAGTAGTTAGGAATTCAAAACCGTAATCACGCATTTGTTGTTGGATCCATAGGACTTGGGAGCAACAACTTGAGGCAGCAATGTATTCAGCTTCGCATGTTGATGTAGCGACGCACGTCTGCTTCTTGCACTGCCATGTGACTAGGCGATTTCCCAAAAACTGACATCCAGCCGTTGTGGATTTGCCGTCGATTTTGCATCCGCCAAAATCAGAATCACTGAATGCGATCAAGTCAAAGTTATTATCCCTAGGGTACCACAGACCGGTGTCAGGGTAAGCCTTCAAATAACGAAAAATCCTTTTTACAGCTGCAAGATGTGAGGCCTTCGGGTTCACTTGATATCTGGCAAGCAGGCACGTTGGGTACATTATATCTGGTCTTGATGCTGTGAGGTACATAAGGGATCCTATCATCGCGCGGTAGTGTGAGGGGCTAACATCTTGACCCTTCAAGTCTGGAGTAATTCCGTGATTTTGTGGCAATGGGGTACCGATGGGCGTTGCATCAGACATCTGGAACCGGCTCAAGATGTCACCAACATATTTAGTCTGATGGATGAATATCCCAGACTCGGTTTGTTGTACTTGAAGGCCCAAAAAGAAGGTCATTTCCCCCATAGCACTCATCTCGAATTTATCCTGCATAACACGTTCGAAATCCCTACACAAAACATCATTAGTAGAACCAAATATAATATCGTCAACGTATACCTGTACCAGTAGAAGATCTCCATCTTGTTCTTTGATGAAAAGAGTACAGTCGATAAGACCTCTGCGAAATCCATTCTCCAGCAGATAATTAGATAAGGTTGCGTACCAAGCTCGCGGTGCTTGATGTAGACCATATAGAGCTTTGTTGAGCAACCAAACCCGATCGGGATGGATAGGATCTTCAAAACCTGGAGGCTGCTCGACGTACACCTCTTCTTCCACCACACCATGTAAGAAAGCACTCTTCACGTCCATCTGGTATACCTTGAAACCTTTGAATGAGGCATAAGCCAGAAAGATCCGAATGGCTTCTAGACGTGCAACAGGTGCATATACTTCGTTGTAGTCGATTCCTTCAATCTGACGAAAACCTTGAACGACTAATCGAGCTTTGTTCCGAATAACAATCCCACGGTCATCCTTCTTGCATTTAAACACCCAACGGGTACCAATCTTCTTGTATCCAGCAGGTTTCTCTACGAGTTTCCAGACACCAAGCTTCTGGAATTGTTGCAGTTCTTCCTGCATCGCTTCAACCCATGAGCTATCTTTCAAAGCATCTTTCCAAGTTCTTGGCTCTTCCTGTGAGACATAACACGCGAAAGACCAATCATTCTGTTGACCAGATTCTCGGATAGTTGCATACAAGCCTGCATTGTTGTTATTTCGCAACATGTTTCTTGTTTGAACGCCACTATGTACATTTCCGATGATGTTTTGTTGAGGATGGGTATTGTGAATCCTTGTTTCTGGATTATCTTGAACTGGAATATTTGTACCCAGATTGTTGAGATTGAGATCAGCAATCAATTCAAGTCCCGGAATTGACGAAGAGGATGATGCAGAAGTTTCAGCTGTTCTAGGGACATCCACTGGAGGTGTACCCTCTGAAGTACCATGTACTGCTGCTGATGGTCCTTGGTCTGCATCTAGAAATTCATCATCCTCTGAAGATTCGTTCAATTCGGTAGCATCTTGAAAATCCTCATTGTCGAGAGCATTATTGTTCACTGAAGATGGTTCTTGATTGACTATAATGGGACGAACCAACGGTGAATCTGTTGCATTGTCGCTCTCGAAAAACATCCTTGCCGCAGCACTTTCTTCAACGGCTTCAACATTGATCGAATTGAAAAAGTCATCGTACTCAAACATCCAAGGCTGACCAGGATTTCTGACTGGTAAAGTGTGCCTTTGTACTCTGACTTCAGACCATTCCTCGACCCTTTTAGTCTCTAGATTCCAGACTCTTAAGTTTGGGGTGGAATACCCAAGAAAGTATCCCTCGATAGATCTTGTCCCAAACTTTCCATGAGGATCGATAATTGTGCAAGGAGCTCCAAACGGTTCAAGATAAGACAAGTCTGGTTTCCGTTTGTTGATAAGCTCAAAGCAGGTCTTGTTGTGCCTTTTGACTGTAAGGACTCGGTTCAAAGTATAGCATGCAGAGGATACAGCTTCAGTCCAGAATGGAATGGGCAGCTGCGACTCTACCAACATAGTCCTAGCAGTCTCGATCAATGTGCGGTTCTTACGTTCAGCGACGCCATTTTGTTGAGGAGTATAAGCTGCACTAAATTCGTGAAGAATACCTTTTGAAGTGCAAAACTCCGCCATGGCATGATTTTTGAATTCAGTACCATTGTCGCTACGTATCCGCCTAACCTTCAAGTTGTAAAGATTCTCAATCTGAATGATCAAGTTTTTGATAATACTGAAGGTTTCACTCTTGTGTGCCATGAACGCCACCCAAGAAAATCTTGAATAATCATCAGTAATCACGAGGCAATATTGATCATTCCTAATGCTTTTGTGCTTGACAGGACCGAACAAATCCATGTGCAAACGTTCAAGAGGAACAGCCACCGTGTTGACTTTCTTTGTGGGGTGTCGCTTCTTCGTTTGTTTTCCTTTCTGGCACGAAACACAGACGTCTTGAAGATGGAAATTTTTAAGAGGAACACCATTCACCAATTCATTTGACACCAAATGATTCATTTTGCGTAAGTGAATGTGCCCCATTCGTCTGTGCCAAGAGATTGTGTCTTTTTCTGTGGCTTTAGAAACAAAACATGTTGCTTGTGCAGACGTTGTGATAGCTTGGCTCATATCAAGGACATACAGATCATTTATCCTTGGAGCCGACAAGAGAATCCATTCTTTTGGGATTTTGAAGCCGGGTTTCAGCACATAACATCCATTAGCATCAAAGTGTACTGAGAACTGCTTGTCACAAATTTGAGAAACACTAAGAAGATTGTGATCAAGTTGTTGCACAAAGTTGATCTTGTCAAAGCTAACAACCCCGTTGGAAATCATTCCTTCACCCGTAATGTATCCGCCCTTATCTCCAGCAAAAGCAACATAACCTCCTCTAATAGATTTGACGTCGTAGAGAAGCTTCATGTCGCCTGTCATGTGCCTGGATGCCCCACTATCAACAATCCAGTGACTACTGATAGTTCCTCCTGGAACACCCTGCACATAAACTCAATCGATTAGTTGGAGATGGGGACCCAAGCCATTGTGGTCTTGGGTCTTCCATTTTTATCAACAACAATAACTTCGACTTTTTGATGATTTGGAAATTGTGATGGTCCCCCTGATTCAATAACCGTTTTTGGTTTCCAGGTCTGTTGAGTGTTACCAGTTTGATTGTTTGAAGTTTTTGAAAACTTTGAATTATCTGGTTTAACTGAGACAGATGGTTTGTGGACCACATCGGTTTTAATTTCTTTTTCAAGTTTCTTGACCTGTTGGCGTTTCTGTTTCTTTTCCCTTTCTCTTATGAGTCGGGGATCTTGTTTTACAGAAACAGATCGCCTACGGTCAGTTGGGCCACGGGGATCATCATCTTTTCCTTTTAACTTATGAAGATACGGGCAATTTCTGACAATGTGCCCAATTGTACCACATTCAAAACATGATCTTCGTTCAACAAACCCCGAAGTATCATGTGGTCGTCTTGCCGATGATGAACTTTGTGAACCCGAGGTACTAGGTTTTGAACTACTTGGTTCATTCCTTTTCATCACAGTTGCTTTTTGGACAAAATTTAGGTTAGATTGATTTGCAAACTTTTCAATTTTGTCCGTTCCCTTCGATTTCACAAAGTTCACATTCTTCTTCTTCTTCTGATTCGGCTTCTTTTGACTTTGAGTCGGTGCCTTACCCTTGGGTTTGGTATGATTTTGCTGGGTTTGCACTGTTGGTAATTTCTTATTTCCAAATTGTTTTCTAACTTCAGCCTTTGGGATAGGAGGACACTGTGTGACTGTAACATGTGGTCCTGTCTTTCCCAAAAACTTACTTGTCGAATTTTCAAAGACTTTACTTATTGAAGATTGATTAACATTCTTAATAGGAAAATCTTTGTCTGAGTAAATTTTATCATCACCAACAAGAGTGTACAGCAAATCCACACTCTCCGACTCTTTTGCTGATGTGGACTCGGTTGGAACAGTCTTAGCAGGTTTTGTGGGAGGATCACATAGGATATGATTCTCAAGAGGTATGTCCTCTTCTTTGATTACTGCATTAGACTTTTCCGAATCAGTATCATCAGACTCATCATCAGAAGAATCAGCATCCTCAATCACAATTGGAGGATCCTGATTCTGTTCAGCAGTTACAAATGTATCCGCTGACACATCTGAATCGGATGATACTTCTTTCTTGTATCCGAGCCCTGTTGCAAATTCCTCAACGTCCAAAGGAACAGATGGCTCAAAGTGAGTCCTATACTCCTCATCAGGCAAAGCATCAAAATTGTTTCTCACGGGTGGTGGACATTTCTTATAGCCTATGCATGTGACATCCTTTTTCTCTTTTTGAACATCAATGATGTGATCCAACACATAGCTAGAACTCAAATAACTGTCTAACTTGAGTCGGATCGCCTCACTTTCTGTTTTAACACAAGCCATTTCTTTTTGCATCACCTCAAGGCGAGTGATATACAAGTTTATGTCGGTTTGTTTTCTGGATACCATTTTAGTCAACTCAGTTTTATCTTTCTTTAATGTTTCAATCATTGACTTAAATTCCTTTTCATGGTTTCCATAAAACATGTTGGCTTCAGTGCACTTTGAAAGATCCACTGTTAATTTCTGATTGTGAATGAATGTCACATCATATTTCTCTTGCAAAGCCTCGTGTTTGCTTTGCAATTCACACCACCTATCATTCACAGAAACATGTTTGTCTTGCAATTCAAACAGACTAGCTTGTAAAGCATCGTGTTTGCCTTGCAACTCAGACATGCTTGCTTCCAACTCAGCACATCTCACATGCAAACTATCACAGTTATTACAGCTAACAGAAGTGGGTTCGTCGACACATACCTGACTTGATGAACTGTCGACATTCGCCATAAAGGCTGAATGGAGAGAAGACGAAGAATAAGCAGCTTGATCCACCAAAATAGATCTTCTTTGAATTCCTGCTGCAACTTCATCCAAAAGCTCATCAATATTTGCATCGACTGACGCACTTGATGTGTCATCCACATGATCATCGCCTGAAGCGGAGGACTCTTCATCTGAACTTCCACTATAACCGGAAGAGTCTTCATCCTCAGAAGATTCACTGCCATTGGTGGAAGATTCTCCACCACTGGCGTGCTTAAGACCATTAACCACTTCAGCAAAACAGGCTGTTCCATCTGGTGCATCATTTCCCAACTGGATTGACCAATCACAGCCTTCATCTACTTGAACCACAAGTGCCTGGTTGGCATTTGATGGTCCTGCTTGGGTCTGGTTGTTGACAGGCACCAGTGTGCGATCATTGTTCCTCGCTTGGTTCTGATTGGCCCTGTTTCCTTGACCTCTGAAGGGATTCTGGTTCCCATGCTGAGCTGGTCTTGTACATTCACGCTTGAAATGACCACGTTCACCACAATTGAAGCATTTAACAGCTTGTTTATCGAACCCATACTTGGTGTCTTTCTTGCTTTCCAAGCTGGTTCGGCCTGTTCTTTCCATAAAATCCTTTGCTCGCCTAACAGCACTGGCAAAGGCCCACTTGATATCCATCATCTCCATCTCCTCTTTATCTATCTGCTGATAGTCTTCTTGTGTCAGATTAATATTACCAATCTGACCCTCCACTAATCCACAGTATGCGCTCACCACAGTGTTTAGCAGCTCCATATGTTCTTTTGCTACTTCAACACTGACTTTAGAAAAGCTTGAAGTGTCGAGCCGTACTGTATTTGGCTTTGGTTGTTGACCAGCAGATGATGTACTTCCATAACAAGCTTGCTGTTGAGGAGGAAGTGGATTCCTGAAAATATCAGTTGTTCTGATTTGCTGTTGCTGTTGTGGTGCTGGTTGAGGAGCTGGATTAAGCGGATTTCCAAACATATCTGTTGTTGGAGGAGGAGTACCATACAAGCTCGTGCTAGACACAAATGCTGTTTGAAGTGGAGCGTGTGAAGATGGTTTTGCAGAAGTGCTAGAAGTTCCATAATAAATTTCAGGATTTTGTGGCACTGCAACTCTTTTTGCCTTTAGAGTTTCTTCCTGATTCTTGTTTTCCAGGAGTTGAGCAAAATCACCGAAGCTTGTTGTATCCAAAGTGCCATTGTACTTCATGATTTCTATGAAATTACTCCATTGAGGTGGCAGTGCATCTGCAAACTTCTTCACTATCTCTACTGAAGTTGTTACAACCCCAGTATTTGCCAATTCAGTCAGCAAATGGGTAAATCGACTTGTCAAATCTCCTAGAGATTCATTTTGCATACAAACAAAACCATCAAACTCTTTCTTTAGCAGATCTTTTCTTAATTGACGTGTTGCTTCATTTCCTATGCCCCTTATCTTCAATGCGTCCCACAACTGCTTCGTTGTCTTGAAACTGACGAATTGATGATAAATATCTTTGTTTAATGCCTGAGTAAGAATGGCATATGCTTTCTTCTCCAAATCATAGACTTTCTTTTGATCTTCGGTAAGATCTGCAAATGTAGCAGCAGATGATGCAGCAACCTCTATTGTTTGATCAAAATCTGTGATGAACCGCAACCACAACTCTGTATTTTGACCAAGGACATATGTATGAAATCTGTCAAACCATCCCGGATATTCACTTAAATGCATCAACTTTGGAGGCCTATTCAAACTTCCCGTTTCACTTTCGCTTAGTAAAATGCTTTGAACACTTGGAGCTTGATTTGATACGAATGCCCATTGACCGGTAGATGTAGCATTGGCTTGCGAACCCGAATCCGGAGTTGGAGTACCAAAATACATCTCTGTATTTACCGGAACACCCCACATCGAATTCATTTTTGATCAGCCGAAGGATACCTGTCGAAAGACACTTGAAAAATACAAACTGTTAAATACAAACAGACTGATGATCGAAAGATCCACACCAGTTCGAAGGATCAACAGGGTTCGAAAGATCTCTGTTGAGTTTCGAGCAATGTTTTCGAAGGATTCTCCAACCGAAAGATCCTTATCCTTCGAAAAAGTACTGTAGACCGAAAGATACACACGAAAGATGACTTCGAAAGACTCCCCAGTCGAAGGATCCTAGTCTTTCGAAAATGAGCAGTGGACCGAAAGATATATGTTTCGAAAATATTCCTTGGACCGAAAGATAAGTCTCACACTTCGAAGGATGCTCGAAGGATGACTATCTGTCGAACCTCCTTTGGTCGAAAGATGATCTTTCGACTTCGAAGGATATCTTTCGAACTAGCTCTGACACAGTTGACAAATCGGACAGTTTGGTGAAAAGTTGACGGGTTGGTGAGAACTTTCGGCAGAAAGTATGTTCAGACCATATCTTTCAGGTCTGAACATGCAGGTTTTTCACCAAACAAGTAATGATCAAATATATTAATCAGTTTACAACTTCCAACACACAAACACTTCTCAAAATTCAATTTTAAGATCAAAAGTGTAGTTTTTATGAAGAACACTATGAAGATTTCAAGAACACTTATAAATTTTTGGTGAAATATAAAGTTCCAAACACAAGATTTTGCTAAAATGTTTAATGAAAACCAAAAACAACAAGGTTTTCAACAAAACACCAAGCAAAAACAGTCCGGTTTTCCAGAAAATATAAACTTTAAAACCCGAGAAACACCCGAAAACACTCGGTTTTAACAAGGAGAAGAGCCAAGGCTCTGATACCACTTGTAGGTCCGGCTAGGGGAGGATCTAGTCGCCTAATCCTTGTATACTAACCACTCCGGTTGTGCGGAATCCAACCGAAATAGCAAACCGAGATAGAACACGCAATAACACGACACGCCAAGTTCAACGATTAACACCACTTGTATTAAACGTATGAAAGGTCCGTTACAAGCACAAGGTTTACAAATCAGTCTTGCAAACTCTCTCTAGTGTGTGTGTGTGTTCTCTATCTGTCATCTGTGTCTTTCTATGTCTAACTGTCGAAATGAACACAACACACGGGTATTTATACCCAAACCAGCAGGTCTGGTCGAAGGATCATGCATACCTGTCGAAAGATCATCTTTCGACCAGGAACAGCTCGAACGATCAACATGTACCACGAAGGATGTGATCTTTCGTGGTCCATCTCTCGAAGGTCCATCTTTCGAGCTCATTATCATCGAAGGATATAAGTGATCCTTCGATGACCATCCTTCGAACCAAACAAATTGCACACATAATGTTGACTGTTTGGCCAAGTCAAACCGGAGGATGGTTGACTTGGTCAAACTTACAGACTAACAAAGACATCGTTTTAAATTGTGACCGAATACAGACAAAGTGCAGACATAAGTGCACCAACAATGACTCATTTGGTTACCCGTTACGCACTTTTCACGTTTAGTTCGGTTTATGTAACTAGTTTGCATAAATTGACCGAAACGGGTCAAACCTTATCATTTTTACCTCAAAATCCAGAATGTGTTTAGTTTACCCGTAATATACAAGTCTTCATACTTATCGGGTCTAAATCACATTCTAATCCGGTCTTCGCTTAATCTTGAGTTTTGACCCATAAACCTTTCTTTAAAACTAACCGGTCTAAGTTTAAACTTAAGTAAGACCCGTTAGGAATCTAATAGGTTATTCAAACCTTCGTTCCAGATTTAGGAGCCCAGTAAAAGATAACTGCACTTGCTGATTGTATACGGCTGGCATAAATTTGTATAATTTGCTCAGGTAAATACTTTTAACTTATTTTCCCTTATACGGGCTTGGGGTACGGTATATAAAATACCGCTTGGTCGGGTATTGAATTTTTAATCGTATGAAGGTTAAATCATTGAGATAACCCGTTAATCTGTTTTGTTTATTCTAAGCCTTTGGGGGGTTAATGACCATGTCCTGGATATCCTCGGCTCATTCATTGAAATGGCCACGACTTAAGCACGGGGTGTAGGCATACTCCTGCCGGTGCGTATGCAAAAATAATGTACCCACCTGTTCGAGAATAACTCGCCGTGGGATATATTATGTGGTGTGTCTATTAATCTTTAACCTGGTTTTCAACCCGGGCTACTGAACGTATAATAAACATATAATTCTTTTACAAGATTATTTTTAAATAATTATCCCAAGTTATAAAAGATTATTTGTGCCTTGTGCATTTAAATCAATTTTCTTAAACATTTTTCAAAATGAGTCGGTTAATTGTATTTACCAGTGAAAACTGATGTATTTCTCCAAAAAGGTTAAGTGCAGGTACTAATCGAAATGGGCTGGCTACTCCTAGCATCAATAAAGAGTCTTGCAAACTTATATGTTAAAAATCTGTTGGACAATGTTTCTTTTATCTTTGATCCGCATGTGGATCTCTTTACAACCGTTTTGTAATAATTGATATTACTTTCAATCGGTTTGTAATGTTTTTATCTTTTAGACTTCCGTTGTGCATTAAACTGTTATAAATTGACTATGATGATATCAACTACGTCACGATACTCCCCACCGGGCCCACCGGTAGTACGTGGAAATATCGGGGTGTGACAGGTTGGTATCAGAGCCAACATTGAGTGAATTAAACACTAGCCTTTTGTGTTTAATCTCAATGACACAGTTTGCACATTCCTCGACTTCCGAGTCTAGACAAAGAACTTAGGACTAATCTCAATTTATTTTATTTTGTCCTTTATTGTTTTTCCTTTGTTATTTCTTTTGTTTATTTTAACAGGATCTACAAAATGTCACCAAGGTTCTGAAGAGGAGGACGAGGAAAGGGGCCATTCAACGCCCCCAACGATCACGAGGCCGGACCTTCCCACCGACAAACTCCGTCTGTTACAATAAGCACCAGTCCTCAAGAAGACTGGAGGACCTACTTAGAGCCTGCAAGGCGTCCTGTCTCGCTTAGCTCCTCACCTTCCTACCATGATTCCTTCGGACTCCATCAAGGCAACGAGTCCGACCATTCACGCCATTCCTATCTACCACTGCAGCAGTCGGGGTCACACCACGCGTTTTAAGACCCGACCCCGTATTTCCAGAGCCGGTTTAACACGGCAAATCAGATTGAAGAACCAATGGGTCATAACCCATTGGGCCCCGAAGGCCATTTCCCTGAAGCTCAGGACATGGAGATGGATGATGACCCGGATCCCGCTGAACAACCATCTGGGACACCTACTCACCCCATCAAGATTTCGGATGGGTCGTCTTTTCATGAATCACCTTATCATGGTCCAGACAGCTATGAGGCAAGGTTTGCCCAATACGACTGGGTGTTTACTCCCTCTTACAACCCATCGCAGCAGCAGCAGGATCCCTCAAACGATTCATGTTTTGTAGCGGTCACTCCATCGCCACCACCGCCGCCAGAGCAGCAACCGCCTCCGGAGCCACCGAGGAGTAGGAGATCAGGAGCACGGATGTCCGTGTGAGGGGGATTCCATTTCAGCACCCCACAGCATTCAAGTGGCAGTCATTACCCGCCACTATATGAAGACCCACAGATGGGTGGCCTTCAAACCCCGTTTCCGAGGTGGACTCTGCGCCAGTCGCACCGCCACCAGTGGGTTATGATAACCCAATTCCTTCATACGCCGGTGCAGCGGCGTATAACCCTTTTGAGCAGCCAACCATACTAACTACAACTATGCCAAAGTTGACCCATACCTTGTAGCGGCAAACTACAATGCTCTTCATCCCGTGGGACCCTATGGAGTCCCATATCAGACTGGGTACCAAGCTTTTGGGTATCCATACCCGCCACCTCCTCAACCTCCACAACAGCAGCCGTCGCAGCCACCACTAATACCGCCACCGCAACAACAGGAGATTCTTCAGAGGTTGAGCCAGGTGGAGCGGGAGGTCCAAGAAGAGCGTAGGAGCCACCGGGGATTTCTCAAGGGTCTGGCGAATCTAATCAAGGGAAAGAAGAAAAGGGATTTTTGAAGATTCCTTATTTATTTGTATTGTAATTTCCTTATTTTAATCAAGTCCCTGCGTGGACATCTATTTATGTATTCAGTCCCTGCGAGGACTTGTATTTTCACTTTAGCCCCTGCGTGGGCAAGTTATTTCTGTTAAAGTCCCGTTTAGGGCATTTATGTACTCTTTTATTTAATGATGGAATGTGTTGAGTTTAAAATTTTAATTATCATTATATGCATAAATATAATATATAAAATAAAACAAAATATCATTCCTTTTAAAAATTAATCTGCCATTAAATATAAAAGAAAATCTTAAAGGCAAAACCTAGCTATGTGTCATTTTAAGACCGGGCCATGATGGTAGTTCCTTGTAAGATTCAAAATCCTTGTTAACATCTAAAAACATGTTAACACTCCTGGAAAATGTGATTCGATAAAATCACATAAGTCATCCTTATATTAGATCCTTCCAATTCATTTCTTTTATTAAACATCCATTAGTGATGTAATGCCTGCGGGCCATATTCATTGTCATATAAGACAAAAGACAGTTGTAGTCTATGACTCCCTGTCAAGAAAGGTAATGAACTATGATTCAATGCCTTAACGCCTCGATCCTATAAGATCATGGCATATAAATTAAAATTGTCCCTGTGACTTGGCCTTTTTGTGCCATTATTATATTTTAATCAAACTAAGGATAATTATAATGAAAATCCTGAATGAATACGCTTAACAAATTAACCAATATGGTTTATTAATACCATGGTTAATAAATCATCAAGATTGATAGTACTGTTATAGACTTCTGAATAAATCATTATCATTATTTGATGTAGCAATCAAGCTACATGGCAGAATCTGAAGAAATCAACAGTCACCCTATAGAGAATCATGATACTACCAGAATCCACGTAACTGGTGCGGAACTTCAAGCACTGATTGATAATGTTGTTTCTAAAGCTATGGATAGGAAATTTAGAGAGTCTAGTGGTACACGCTCAAAGACTCACTCAGTAGCTCACAGTAAGCCACCTTCTAAATCTCATGAGTCGAAGAAGGATTATGCCCAACACTCCTCAAATCAGCACAGTATCCCGTCTAAGAAGATTATATTTGATCAAGAGCCACGTGCAAAGACCTGTTCATATAAGTATTCCGTCTCTTGTAAGCCAGAGATTTTACTGGGGAAAAAGGTGCCATTGATTGCATGACGTGGCTAGATGAGATGGATACAGTGGTCGATATTAGTGGTTGTGCCGAGAAAGATATTGTGAAGTATGTTTCACAGTCATTCAAGGGAGAAGCCCTAGTGATGTGCGTGTATTAAATATATTTTTAATTGAGTTTTTCTTCACACAAATTTAGTTTTAAAAATGGTTTTTCGCCTAGGAACTAACTACACACACAAAAGGGCAAGTGTACCCGTCGGGTGGTAATATAGCTAATCGGCAAGAACCGGATATCAATCAATGGATGCGGTGTCTCGAAACTAAACTTTTGCTACTTTAAAGCCTCTTCAAATGATTGGGTTGATTTTTCTAGCTTAACATGCAATTAAAATAACTACTAAAAATTCTAACAAAGAACAATATCTAAGAAAGTTTGCCTAAACTAAGTCTCCACTAATAAACATATGACAACAAGGTGGAAGGTTTTGTGATGATGCAAGCTCTCATTTTAGCTAAGTCCCCAATCAAGGTTTCCTAGACATATAATCCTTAAGAAAACTTAAAATGAATTAACATTCTAATCACCTAAGAATTATTCTTTTATGCTCACTTGCTAAGTTGATGTTAATCTTTAATCATGAGTTATTTTTTTGTCAAAACTCCTAACTCTACAAATTAGGGAAAACTAATATGAACAACACACTAATCACCCTAACTTGGTTTCAAGTAGTTGGCACTATCATCATGTTCTTGATATGAACCACAAGCATGGTCATGCTAGCTAACAATTTTGGCCTAAATCATCAAACCAACAAGAACACAAACTATAGAATCCATATAAACATACTTTTGATCTTTCCAAATCTAGATGCAAGAATTCACATACATGCTCAAATCATCATTCAATCACATTAGCAATCACCATTCCTAGTTTCATGCTATGAATCATACTAACAAGTTAACAAGATTCAATAATCATAATCTTTACATGGGCTTTCCAACACAACATGTAAATACTTATGAGCAAACATTCAAGAACAAGAACTTTAAGCATGCACAAGGACTCCAAGAACAAGATTAAATACCAACATGAAGATTAACAAGAACAATCATCACATCTACTTCCATGTTATCACATATTCATTAGCTTCAACAAAGTTTAGACAACTCAAATGTTTAGCCCATAAGGCTCATGACTACCAAATCAAGTGCAAATAAACATAAATTGTTCATGATGTAGTAAGCTAACCAAGTTAAAGACAAGATTAAAATGATGTTTGAGTAGATCTTCAAGTGATTAAGTCCTCTTCAAGGCTCCCTCTTGGCTCCAACAAGCTTCCAAGACCAGATTCTTGAGAGAAAAAGTCACCAAAATGCTCCAACTCCCTTGCAAATGAGCTAGGAACTCGTATTTAAACTCTGGGCGTTTGGCACTACCATGCCACCTTTTGGCACGGTCGTGCCTGGCAAGTGTCAGAACCACTTTCTCGAATGTTGACCAAGTTTGCTACCATTTTGGGAAAAATCACGCTCAAAAGTTCCCGAGGTCGCACGACCGTGCCGGGTCACGGTGTGGTCGTATGTGCTGATAGTGCTCGATAACAACTGAACCGATCTCGGAAATGAGCTGATCTAGGGCTGAATTTGACCTGGCACGGTCGTGCCAGTGGTTGGAACTGTCGTGAATCCCCTGATTTCGATGGTGGTGGTGCTGGATGCTAGTGCTGGCTGAGAGTGCCGATGTCGGAAGGCCTCGCACGGTCGTGCGAGTGTATGGCACGGTAGTGCCGTATCTGGCAGTTTGCTGGAATGCATCATTTTTTCTCCATTTTTCTCCAAAAGCCTCCGTTTCAACACCGGGCCGAAGCCCGGGCCTGTATTTTCACAAACAACTCAAATTAGTACCAAAATCAATGAAAATAAAAAGAGTTTTCGCATAAACGGGGCGTATTTAACGTTTAAAAGATGCATAAATTCTTATACATCAAACATCCCCACAATTGAACTTTGCTTGTCCTCAAGCAAACTAAAATCAACGAAACTCTCTAAATGGCAATCATCTCAACTAGCATTTCATAAGCACAAATAAATAACTCGTGTCAAAACAATCAAGGAGTGCTCAATATAAAGAAAGAACCGAAAAGAAATATATAAAATATGATTATGAGCAATGGTCCATCTTAGAAATCCCTACAAGTTCACCATGCATCCTCACAATGTTCACACACACTCGGCTAAATATAGGTGCACATA
Source organism: Helianthus tuberosus (assembly GCA_030545235.1). Lineage (NCBI taxonomy): Eukaryota > Viridiplantae > Streptophyta > Magnoliopsida > Asterales > Asteraceae > Helianthus > Helianthus tuberosus. The sequence goes on along the minus strand of CM060356.1, from coordinate 87,818,394 downwards.
CAATTTGTGGAGTATGTTTAGAACACTCGATGCCAAGACGATAACTATGCGATATCATAAGCTTGTGGAAGGATCAAATCTAATCACTCGGAAAAAATATAGCATAAATCATGAGGTCTTGATTGGGTTGTAACTTGGCTTGGGCTAAGGGTGTGGAAGTGGATTTTGAAAAGTAGCTAAAGCGGTTGTAACCCGACGGATCGACTAACTTGAAACAAGAAAATAGAACTATACAACTAAATGATAACTAACCGAGAGCTAACCGACAAGTGTTGCTTTTCACTCCCAAAATTGCTCTAACAAAGCCGATTGATAAGGCTTTTTCATCTATATGTATATATATATATATATTTATAACTCATGCTTTGGAGAGAACTAAGTATGTCTACTTAGATAAAAACTCTTGATCATGAGGGTACATAACAACGAAGAAGAACTAAACAAAACTACAAGTTAATCACTAACCGAACCGGGTTTCCAACCAAAAATGGGTTCAAAATATAAAAGGCTAATTTGGCTAAGTGGTTAATATTTTGGTGGTTTAAAAGAAACGAACGGGAAAGGCTCAAATTGGTTTAACTAGGGGAATGATTTGGGTAGGGAGGTGAATAAAAATGGCTAAAATAAAAAGGTTTCCTAATGCCTCAATCACTTTTATGCTTAAATTTTTGCTTTCTGGCTTCGAAATGTATACCTAACACAAGTTCTAAATCGCAAAAGTCATCCGGCTCACTCAATCTTTGCCCGCAAAAACATGAGCAAAAATAATCCTAAAGTTATAAGGCTCAAAAATAACTCACGGAAACGGGCGTATTGGGTAAATATGCAAGGCAAATAAGTAGGTCAATCGCTTGATTTCTCATGCTCAATTTTATACAAAAAACATGTTACTTGACGGTTTTCCTTACACAAGCGAACCCCCTTTTTGCGTTTACCCTTATTTATTTATCAAAATTTTTGGTGCTTATTTCGATACTTATGTTGATTTGATTAATATGCCACAAAAATTGTTAAAAGAGAGCTTTGTATTATTATTATTATTTTATTTATTTATTTATTTATTTATTTATTTTTATTTGACAACAAAGCTCAAGCGATAGACCACCTCCCCACACTTGAATTGTACTTCGCCCTCGATGTACAACAAAAAATTGAATAAGCAATGGAAATGCGAATTCAATACAAATAAAGGAAGGTAGGAACATGAAAACTCCCCTGGAACATAAAGGCTAGAATCGGAGCAATATGAAGTAAAAAGGAGCATCCACAACGAACTACCAAGCCATCCACCAAGCCAACATCTCATCGTTTACTCAAAAGAGTTTGAACCAACACTACACATTTAGCAAACAAGATCAAATTCACAAGAATATTACCCAAGCCATTTTTCCCTTGCCTTTGTTTATTAATTTAACCACTACTAAAGCAATAAAAACTAACACCTACAACGGAGGGGTGTACATACGACGGAAAATGGCACACCCCTCAAACACGAAATGATGATAAAAATACGAGATGGTTAGCGGGACTAAAACCGTTCACCGGATCCCGAAGGACCGGCGTCGTCCCTGTGATCCAATATAGATCTGTGCGTAAAATGTGGCGGCAGCTATGTGTATGGATGGTTGATTGAGTTCGCGATGTGCTGCTGCGAACCAAACAACCAATCCATGCTGCGTCGGGTCTGCTCGTACATATCTTCCATGAAGTTACCCTGCCTGTGTTGCTCCGCGCGTATCAGATCGACATCCCGCCTCACCTCTTGCTGGTCTAATGCCAGCCCATCCATGCGCCTCCACAGATCCATCGATGACGGCTCGTAAGGACCGTAGGTGCCATAAGCGTCATGCTCATAACCTCTACCACAAAATCCACCATACACGTTCTCCCAGTTCGGACTATCAAACCCATGGCCCACCTGTCCAATCTGCATTTGGGGGCCCGCTCCTCCAGCTGCCCCCTCCTATCCCTGAACTGGAATGTCGTGAATGTGCAAGTCATGATCGCCACCATCACCACCCTCGTCGTCATCATCCGCCTCATCATCAACAGGTAGCGGGTCCCAAATCCTTCCCAATTTGTCCATAAGCTTCGGGACCTCGTCTACCTTGCGAATCAGGTGTATTGAGTTTAGCTGCTGCAGATCGAGAAGGCCATAGTCACAGGCTTCGGTCAAATTGTTTAAAGAAACACGATAGTATTTGGGAAGTTTTGTAGCAAAGGCCCCTCCGAAGATGCACGATGTGGGTGTCGAACCAACACCCAGAAAAATCGACTCTGCAATGCTGACGGCTAAGTTGCAATTCGAGCCGGAGATGATGCAGTAAAGGTGAAAAAGGTCGCTGGTAGTGATATTTCCCGTGCTGTCACCCCGACCTCCAATGACGTGGAAGATAGCGCGCTCAATGACTCGGTGAAGCGGGTCAAGGATCCATGTTGCTTTGGCTTTCCGAGGGTCCCAAATCCGACCTGGCATAGTGATTTGATCCCAAACGGCGGCCATGTCTGTGTCTGGCTCCCAATCCTGTAAACTCTCATGAAATAACTCCGAATCTATTTCATCTTCCGTATACAACCCAACACCACAGCGAATCGACTGATCGATTGATGATGCCATTTCCTTCCCAATCGAAATTTGACACCAACATTTTTGTCATACACATCTGGGCACAGAAAGGTGAATCGGAATGATGCGAAGAACTCAATCACCAACTCTACATACTGCGGCTCTGCGATCTCGAAAAGGCGGGATTAAGGAGGCGTCATGAGATCATCAAACCGCTCAGTTTGTCCGAGCAAGTCCAAGTCAACCCTTTATAGCCTCCTCATGGGCTCAATTAGGTGTCTTCTAGCCCATAACCTTTCCACCTTCGGAATGCAATACCCTTCCCTAGCATTGTTGTGGAACCGCAAGTATGGGTGATCCATCTGCAAGATTGAGATAAGATTAATCAGCAGCCAAGACAACAGACAAAAATTACGGGACTGGACAATATGGCACGGTCGTGCCACCATATGGCACTACCGTGCGAGACCTGCAATTAGTCAGTTTATGAAGATTTTTTGGGAAAATTATGAAGTCTGGGTTTTTATTCCCCAGGAGCACGACCGTGCCATCCCACGGCACCCTCGTGCTCAGCCGTAAACGGCTCTGATTTGAACCAGGTTTTGCGAGAAGCACGGTAGTGCCACCAATCGGCACCCTCGTGCCGGACCGATCTCCGGAAATGATTTGAGTGATTTCCCGAACAGCACGATCGTGCCGTAAGCCAGCACCCTCGTGCCACCTGGATTTCCGGAAAAGTTTATGAAGATCTGGCAAACTGTTATGAAATTCTGGGCTGATTTAAATGAAGTTATGAAGAGCACGACCGTGTCGTATGCCGGCACCCTCGTGCGCGTCAGAATTATGGGCGAATTTATGAAGAATCAACACCGATTATGAAGATCACGAGCATGCCACACCGGGGCACGACCGTGCGTGTCGGAACCTAGAAAACCGACGGTCTCAAAACAGCCCTGAAACTCTAATTTTTTCACAGATTTTCTTAGGGGTTTTGTAAATCGGTCCATTGTGGTTCAAACCAACACAAAAAACACGCTTGAATCGGGTGATTTAGACCAAGCCCTAAAAACTTAAAGAAACTAACTATGAAGAACATGAAGAACATGACATCAAAACACATGAATCTAACAAGAAAAAGGAAGAATTCGTACCTGGAATGATTGTTGGGATGAAAGAAATTCTTGGAGGAAGCTAGGAGATGCAAAAATTCGTGAGTGCTTTGAAGTGGGTTCAAGTGAGAAGATGAAGGATTTATGAAGAAGATGAAGAGTGGGTGGTTGATTTTATTAAAGTTATATTATTGGTCTGGAAAAGGTGTCTGGTGGTGCTATATTTTGTTAGTAGTGCAGTATTTTCAATTTTTTTTTTTTGGGAATGGAATTATATGCAGAAAAACTCCTTGAACCCGGGGCACTCACGAAGCATCTCCTACCAAGAAAATGAACCGAACTAACATACCTGAGAGCCGGCAACAGGCTCTAACATCCCTTGCGACCAGAACGAACCGCAACCTGAAAAGAAATAGACAACCACACACAAAAATAATATACACACAAACATGCTAAGTTTATTTACGAGTCTTCAGCTAGACTCACCACCCCAAATTCATTTGTTCTTGGGGTGGAGGGTAACAACCTCCTCACTCGGGTCAACGGGCCCTCCAACATAAGCCTTTAACCTATGCCCGTTGACTTTAAACAACCGGCCATCCTCATGGCCTATCTCCACGGTCCCGTAAGGAAACACTGACCGTACAGTGTAGGGACCCGACCACCGAGATTTAAGCTTGCTAGGAAACAACTTGAGACGTGAGTTGTACAACAACACACGATCACCCACTCGGAATTCCTTTTTGTCCTTCAAGCGGGCATCATGAAGCGTCTTAGTACGTTCCTTGTACAACTTGGAGCTTTCATACGCATCGTGTCTAAGCTCCTCAACCTCGTGAATCTGCACAAACCTATTCTCACCCGCAACAGCCATATCAAGATTAACCGTCTTCAAAGCCCAGTATGCTTTGTGCTTGAGTTCAACAGGCAAATGACAAGACTTCCCATATAATAATTTAAATGGTGTGGTGCCTATAGGAGTCTTGTAGGCTGTCCGAAAAGCCCACAGTGTATCATCCAATTTCTTGGACCAATCTTTACGGCTAGAATTAACCGTCTTCTCCAGAATCCGCTTGATGCCCCGCTTAGTAACCTCGACCTGTCCGCTCGTCTGCGGATGATATGGTGTAGAGAATCGATGTTGCACACCATATCGGGACAATGCTTTCTCAAGCTGAGCATTACAGAAATGCGTCCCACGGTCACTAATCAACGCCTTCGGGGCACCAAAGCAAGCAAACAACTTTTTTCAAAAACCTCACCACTACCCTAGGATCATTAGTAGGTAAAGCTTGTGCTTTAGCCCACTTTGAAATGTAATCAATAGCGACTAGGATATAGTGGTTACCAAAAGAGGTCGGAAAAGGACACATGAAGTCTAGCCCCCATACGTCAAAAACCTCACAAACTTGGATGTCGTTTTGTTGAAACTCATGGCGTGCAGAAATGTTGCTTGCCCTCTGGCAAGCATCACAGGACCTCACCCACTCATGGGCATCACGGAAAATAGTCGGCCAAAAGAATCCGGTGTCGAACACTTTCCTCACCGTGTTGTTCGCTCTGTGGTGGCCTCCCGTGGGTCCTTCATGATAGTGGCGTAAAATATCCCTCGCCTTGTCACCATACACGCATCGCCAGATCTTACGATCCGCTCCTACCCTAAACAAGTAAGGGTCATCCCAAAAGTAGTGCTTGACATCTGCAAAGAACTTTCACTTCTGCTGATGGGTCATCCCCTTGATCAGGATGCCACTAGCTAGGTAGTTTGCAAAGTCAGCAAACCATGGGGAATCATCACTAGTCTCAATCCTCATGAGGAACTCGTGGGGGAAATTGTCATTGATGTTAGGCCCACGAGTTTCCTTTTCCTCAGAATGCTCAAGTCGAGACAAATGATCGGCTGCTAAGTTCTCAACCCCTTTTTTTTATCACGGATTTCAATATCAAACCCTTGCAGCAACAAAATCCAATGTATCAATCTCGGTTTAGCATCCTGCTTGCTAAAAAGATACCGAAGGGCTGCATGATCCGTGTACACAATGGTCTTGGAAAGAACAAGATATGACCAAAACTTATCGAAGGCAAAGACCACAGCTAGGAGCTCTTTCTCTGTCGTGGTGTAGTGCTCTTGAGCGTCATTCAAGGTCTTGCTCGCATAGTAAATCGGGTGAAAGTGTTTATCCTTCATTTGACCTAAGACAGCCCAGACTGCGAAGTCACTCGCATCACACATCAACTCAAATGGCAGCTCCCATTCGGGAGCGACCATGATCCGGGTATTCACCAACTTCTCCTTCAACAATTCAAATGCCCGAAGGCATTCATCGGAGAAAATGAACTGGGCATCCTTCTCGAGGAGTTGAGTCATGGGACGGGCGATTTTGGAAAAGTCCTTTATGAATCACCGGTAAAAACCTGCATGACCTAGAAAACCCCTAATAGATTTCACTGATGTGGGAGGCGGGAGCTTTGAAATAGTCTCGACTTTGGCTCGGTCAACCTCGTTCCCCGCCTGTGAAATCTTGTGCCCAAGCACAATGCCCTCCTTCACCATGAAGTGGCATTTTTCCCAGTTCAACACAAGGTTGGCTTCTTCACATCTAGCCAACATCTTTTTCAGATTCCCGAGACACTGATCAAAAGAACTTCCAAACACAGAAAAATCATCCATGAAAACCTCCATGGAGTCCTCGATCATGTCATGAAAAATGGCCACCATACACCTCTGAAATGTGGCCGGGGCATTGCACAGTCCAAAGGGCATCCGCCGGTAGGCGAATGTGCCATAGGGACATGTGAATGTCGTCTTCTCCTGATCCTCAGGAGAGATGGGAATCTGAAAATAACCCGGAAAACCATCAAGGAAGCAGTAGTACATCCTGCCCGACAACCTCTCCAACATCTGATCGATGAAGGGAAGTGGGAAATGATCCTTCCTCGTGGCATCATTGAGTTTGCGGTAGTCAATGTAGACTCTCCATCCGGTCAAGGTACGAGTAGGAATCAACTCGTTTTTCTCATTAGTCACCACTGTCATGCCTCCTTTCTTCGGGACTACCTGTACAGGGCTAACCAATGGTGAATCAGAGATCAGATATATCAGAACTGTATCAAGTAGTTTAATGACCTCTTTCTTCACAACCTCCTGCATGTTGGGGTTCAAGCACCTCTGATGTTGTACTACAGGTTTAAAGTCCTCCTCCATCAAGATCTTATGGGTACAAAAGGATGGTTTGATCCCTTTTATATCCATAATATTCCAAGCAATCGCCTTCTTGTGTTGCTTCAGGACTTCAAGCAATCGATCCTTCTCTTCTTTCGATAATTTGGCAGAAATGATAACGGGCAGATGAGTCTCACCCTCCAAGAAAGCATACTCCAAATGATCTGGAAGCTCCTTAAGCTCAACCGAAGGTAGATCCTCAATAGAAGGGCATGCTTTAGGCTCAGTAACGTGATCCACAATCTCAAAAACCTCGGGACACGGGGGAGACGCGTGACCTATCAGACAGGTCACCTCCTCAACTAATCAGTCCACATTGGGCGAACTAAAAGTCTCCTCTCCTAGCAGCTATGTGTCCACAACATCCTCCTCGAGTGTAGCATGAAGATGATCACTCACATATGTATCGATAGTCTCAATGAAGTAGAGTGTATCATCCTGACTTTGTGAGTGTTGCATGGATTTCCCAATGTCAAAGTTAACCTCCTCATCATCAACCCTAAGAGTAAGTCTACCCGTGCAGACATCTATCAAGGCTCTCACAGTGGCTAGGAACGGGCGACCTAAGATAAGTGGAACGTTTTTGTCCTCATCCATGTCTAGAATTACGAAATCGACAGGAAATCAAACTTGTCGATATTCACCAGCATATTCTCAACTATGCCTCGAGGGTACTTCACTGAACGGTCGGCTAGCTGAATGCTCATATGAGTCGGCTTGGGCTCGCCCAAGTCTAGCTTAGCAAAAACCGCATATGGAATGAGGTTTATGCTAGCTCCAAGATCAGCCAATGCATTGCTGACCGACAAACTACCAATCAAACACGGGATAGTGAAACTCCCAGGATCATTCATCTTCTTAGGTAGTTTGTTCTGAAGAACCGCTGAACACTCTTCATTCAAGGTCACCTGCGAAAGCTCCTCAAGTTTCTTTTTGTTGGATAGGATATCCTTCAGAAACTTGGCATACTTGGGCATTTGAGGAAGTGCCTCGATAAATGGTAAATTTATATGAAGTTGCTTAAAAAGCTCGAGAAATTTACCATAGTGTTATTCCATTTTCTGCTTCTTCAACCTCCCTGGATATGGAATCGGAGGGACATATTCTCTCACTGGCTCCTTGGGTCGTGCGGTACTTGCTGAGACTCGCCTCTGTTGCACCTCACCCGGAGACTCAGCCTCAATCTCCTCACCAACCTCATCATCATCAACCGGCTTTGCTGGAACAGCTGGAGGGATGGGTTGAGCGGTCTTGCCGCTTTTCAACGTGATGGCCTTTGCAGTGGCATTTGGGTTAGGCTCTGTGTTGCTTGGAAGGCCTCCCTGTTGTCTCTCAGACAACATCTTGGCAGTCTGGCCAACTTGGTTCTCAATGGCCTACATGGAAGCCTTTTGGCTTCTCAACTCACTCTCGTGCCTCGTGAAACGACCGTCATACTCCTTAAAACGCTTCTCATTCTCAGCCTTTTGAGTGTTTTGTCAAGTTAAGATCTAACTAAGCATATCATGCACACTAGGGTCACTAGAAGGAGGCGCCTGCTTGTGAAACCTGTGTCACTTCAACCATCAAACAAATACCAAACCAATGAAATATTGTATTTCTTGGTATTTGTATAAATATGGGTATCGTTTGCACATATCAATTCTTGTTCGATTTCGGGCTTTAAATCGCTTTTTGGAAGGTTATACGCGATCTGATGTGTAAATATAACCAGTTTAATGCAACAAACACTTTGGAACAGTGACATAGGCTTAACATACCTTAAATAACCTTTACATAACTTAGAAATAAGTTTTGGAAGGTTTGGTGTGGCGAAATCAAGTTTATTCGCTTACAGGGACTAATTTCGACAAACTGCGAAAGTATGCCGAATTGTATTGTAACGAACATTCCAGAACTTGATCATAAGTTAAACATACCCTAAATATCCTTTACATAGCTTATAAATACGCTTTGAGGGGTTCGGTATGCAAAAATAAACTTTATGCTCATTCAGGGACTAAAAGCGTCAAAAAGTGCATAAGTTTGCATTTTCGCGCATATCTTACGTTCTGAATATATCCGGACATCCAAAAATTTATGTAATCATTAATATATTTTATTTTAGTGATTGCAATGATAAAATTCCATTCGTTGCGTAATTTGGATCATTTTTCGCGTTCATTCGTGTTTCGTCGTAATTAACCGAATAACATGATCGTACGGCCAAACGAACCGACATCCGACATATTTTGAGCATGTTTCATGTCCCCTATGTTTAGGCATCATTGTTGGGCCTTGAAAATGGCTTGACGGGTCTTAAATAGGTCAAAATGGGGCTTAAACACTTGTAGGGACCAAAACTGCAATTATTGAAACTTGTTGCTGAACTATGAATCTCAGGCAGCCCGCGTAAGCCTCCCTTGATCCTTACGCGGCCCGCGTAAAAGTGTCATATCTGCAAAAACCATTTTCCAGCTTGTTCCAGTTGTTCCACACCTTTGCAAATGGTTTTTAAGCTTCCTATGGGCTGGTTTTGGGTTCCCATGGTTTCATAAATCAGTGGGTGCAAGTGTAAGGCCAAGATCAAAGCTCGTTTTACGAGGAACGATCCTAACGGCTACCCGAAATCTATAAATAGCACCCCCCACTTCACTTCATTCTCACTCAAATCTGATCTAAGATGCTCTAAGTTGAAGCCTTTGCTTCATACCTGAGCTACTTGGATCAAGATTTGCTTGCCTGGACCCTTTGTAAGTCTTCTTTCGTTCTATTACGTTTTTAGCGTAAAAGTCAAACTTTGTTTGACTTTCTACATTGACTAGTCAATGGTCAACATGAAGTTCATTTGAACTTCATAACGTGAGCATAATCATGATGGTTATAGTCCCTTGTGACTATGCCTACTGATTACCACGTTATTTAGGCGTAGTGACGAGTCGTTGTTTCGGCCAAAATGCGTATTCTTGCGTATTTTGTAACCAAACTACTTTTAGGTATCAAAACCGTTTGTTTTGATACCAAACCTGTTTTCTAACTTCGTTAAACATGTTCTAACATGTTTAGCTCGTCACTTTAGGTTTAGTGCTTATATAGAGTCGTAAGTCAAGCGGTCTAAACAACCGCTTAGACTTTCGAACTAGACCCGTTTGGTCGATCTTTAGGATCCGACCAAACATGTTTAGTGACCATAGTTGTATAGGGAATAATCGTCCGAGGTTATACCTTATGGTCACTTCGTTTAAGTAGTTGTATGATAGGTAGTTTATATGCCTTAGGTAAATGACCAAAATGCCCTTTTTACGCGTAAATTCATTTTAAGCATATGTAACCTAAATTTTCACATCTAAACTGATTAGGTAACATTATTAGACATTTTAAGGCATATAATACTTGTGATAGGACTAGTTAGGCGGTCCGAATGCGTTTTACTCGAACGACGCGTTAAAGTAGCATAAGCTACCTAAACGGGTCGTAATGGGTCGTAAGCACTTAGGTTGGGTTTCATTTTAGTATGTAGGCTTTGTTAAACCATATCATATGAGTTCCAATACTCATTTGGTTTACGAAACCTCATCCTATCCGACCTCCCGATTTAGGTCCGGTTTATTTACATAGTTACCTATATTAGGTGCCGTTTGATTTCGTGCTCCTTCTAGCTTTGCTTGGTTGTTGTTCAAGACTTCTAAGCATTCTCAAGTGAGTACATAGTCCCCTCTTTTACTGTTTTCAATGTTTTGGGGTGAAGCATGTGTACCTATTTGTTATGTTCTTGTTTTCAAAAGTTTAATTGATTATACATATTAGTACTTATCTTTTGACAAACTGAATGATTATTTATGGTTTAGACTCTAATTTTTCAATGATTATAAAATTAATTGTTGGATAGTACTTATTTTATGTTCACCAGACCGGTTGGTAGTATGATATAGCGCTATAGGATTTGACACCCCATTCCTATTGTCATGGAATGTCAGAAACCGATTCCTTTTATCCAAATAGGGATTGCCTTTGTGGTATTCCTATAGTCTCAAAGGTGTAGTTTGATACACTAGGTCTGAATGAATTCTTAAATCACACTTTTATTGTATATTTTGTTATACTCCCAAAAGTATAGTTTGATATACTCTCATGTGTGATATTGTACAAAACCAACATATATTTTATTAATTATTAAAACATAGTTTGATATGTTATTTATAAAACCAAAACATAGTTTGATATGTTATTACTAAAACCAAAACATAGTTTAATATGTTATTTATAAAACCAAAACATAGTTTGATATGTTATTACTAAAACCAAAACATAGTTTAATATGTTATTTATAAAACCAAAACATAGTTTAATATGTTATTTAATAAAACCAAAGTATACTTTTGATATACTACTGAAAATTATTATTTTAACGACTAAAGTATATATTTAATATACTATTTGTTTAACGATTGGTTTTTGGTTAGTGTTTAGATAACGGGACGGGTGTAATGTGATGAAAACATGGTAGATACGCCGCTGGTACTTCTTATATATAAGTGTTTTCATCACATTACATACCGTGGCGTTATTTAGTACACTTGGGTTAATGATTTTGGAACTGAAATATATTTTAATATATTACTTATTCGACTTTCTTAAAACCAAAGTATATTTTTATATATACTTTAAACCTTTTTTTATCACAATATTGTTTTATAAACAATATACTTCATACAAATTCATTTTTATTTAGTTATTTAATTACCTATGTATTATTATTTTTTGTCATCTGATTTCTTATACATTTTAGTATGATTTATAAAAAGAAAACCTTTTATAAGGATCATGACTACTTTTGTTAAACATTTCTTTAAACTCATAAGTCATGAATCCTAATTATAATAAAACCTATGTATTTCACAGACATTTTTATGTTGACGTACCTATTTTTACACATGTTTCAGGTGCTGTTATGTGATGATTGTTGATCATGCTATACATAGGATGGACTCATGCCTTAGCGACTTTAAAACTTGAAAGATAATATTTGTACTTATCTGATTTGTAATAAAACATGAGTTCAATAATTCAATAAAACGAAATTATTTAATCCATGGTTGTGAAACAATGATTCTGTTACAACACTCCCCGACGTTTCCGCCACGTTTTGTTGTTTTACGTGGTTGAGGTGTGACACTGCTGAGGTCGAGGTGGAACATATGCTCCATGGGTAGGAGCTGTGGGACGTCGAGCAAAACCGGGCGGATGCTGGTTAGAAGCGTCGGGCTTCCAACTAAAATTTGGGTGATTCTTCCACCCCGGATTATAGGTATTGTTGTACGGATTATTCTGAGGACGGTATTGGTTTCCCATGAAATCAACATGCTCGTGTGACATCTCTCCCATCTGAAAATTACCAACCTGATATGCTCCCCCACTCGAAGAACCACTCGAGTGCATTTCCATCACTCGATCAAATTTCGAAGATAAGGCATCCATACATGCTGTCATGGCTGTGTAGTCGTCCATATGATGAAGTCCCTGCCGAGAACTCTTTCTCCTCGGGGGTTGTTGCGTCCTATTTTTCGCGGCACATTTTTCCAAAATCTCAAATGCCTCGGTGGCATTTTTAGTGCCGATATCTCCACCCGAGTATGTATCAACCATCATTTGTCCCTGACTGTCCAAACCATGGTAGAAGATCTGACATTGTTGCCACTTGGGCAACCCGTGATGTGGGACCTTTCTCATAAGCTCCTTAAAACGCTCCCATGCCTCGTAAAGGGACTCGTCCTCGTCCTAACGAAAGTTCAGAATCTTGGTTCTCAACCGAACAGTTTTCTCTGGAGGGAATTATTTCTGAAGGAACTTCTCAGCTAATTGATTCCATGTAGTGATAGATCCAGCTGGAAGCGAAAGAAGCCACTCCTTGGCTCCATCCCGCAAGGAAAACGGAAAGAGCCAAAGGCGGATAGCATCCGGTGATGCATCACGAATCCTAAATGTGGCACAAACCTCTAGAAACCCCGCGATGTGAACACTAGGATCCTCGTGATCCTTGCCATAAAACTGCACCGCATTCTGCAACATCGATATGGTGCCAACCTTGATCTCGAAATTATTATTGTCAATTGTCGGTGCATTGACGCTCGCAGGTAAACCATCAAGTGATGGTTTTCCAATTTCATTCAAGATCCTATTCTCCTCTTCGTCCGCCATATCTACTTGAACCTCGTAGAATGTGTCGTCTCCTCCCGCGTCTACCTCGATAGCCTCGGCTACCACGCGAAACCGATCCCGCATTCTCCGATGAAGATCGCGCTCCGGCTCCGATGAAGGCTCAACGATATCAGCAAAGGGGTTGAGGACATGCACCACCTGTAGGGAATAAGGAGAAGCACAATGCACTATATATGTACAAAAATAAAAACAACTAGCAAATAATCATTTTTTTTCAAATAATCAAGCTAAGGCAAATAAGGCAAGTAGACAAAAACTTTATACACTTTTCACAATGGCAAAATAAGTAACTCGAACTATTCTCAAGAAGACCGCATCCCCGGCAACGGCGCCAAAAAACTTGATGTGCCTGAATTAAATATATTTTTAATTGAGTTTTTCTTCACACAAATTTAGTTTTAAAAATGGTTTTTCACCTAGGAACTAACTACACACACAAAAGGGCAAGTGTACCCTTCGAGTGGTAATATAGCTAATCGGCAAGAACCGGATATCAATCTGTGGATACGGTGTCTCGATACTAAACTTTTGCTACTTTAAAGCCTTTTCAAATGATTGGGTTTATTTTTTCTAACTTAACATGCAATTAAAATAACTACTAAAAATTCTAACAAAGAACAATATCTAAGAAAGGTTGCCTAAACTAAGTCTCCACTAATAAACATATGACCACAAGGTGGAAGGTTTTGTGATGATGCAAGCTCTCATTTTAGCTAAGCCCCCAATCAAGGTTTCCTAGACATATAATCCTTAAGAAAACTTAAAATGAATTAACATTCTAATCACCTAAGAATTATTCTTTTAAGCTCACTTGCTAAGTTGATGTTAATCTTTAATCATGAGTTATTTGTTTGTCAAAACTCCTAACTCTACAAATTAGGGAAAACTAATATGAACAACACACTAATCACCCTAACTTGGTTTCAAGTAGTTGGCACTATCATCATGTTCTTGATATGAACCACAAGCATGGTCATGCTAGCTAACAATTTTGGCCTAAATCATCAAACCAACAAGAACACAAACTATAGAATCCATATAAACATACTTTTGATCTTTCCAAATCTAGAGGCAAGAATTCACATACATGCTCAAATCATCATTCAATCACATTAGCAATCACCATTCCTAGTTTCATGCTATGAATCATACTAACAAGTTAACAAGATTCAATAATCATAATCTTTACATGGGCTTTCCAACACAACATGTAAATACTTATGAGCAAACATTCAAGAACAAGAACTTTAAGCATGCACAAGGACTCCAAGAACCAGATTAAATACCAACATGAAGATTAACAAGAACAATCATCACATCTACTTCCATGTTATCACATATTCATTAGCTTCAACAAAGTTTAGACAACTCAAATGTTTAGCCCATAAGGCTCATGACTACCAAATTAAGTGCAAATAAACATAAATTGTTCATGATGTAGTAAGCTAACCAAGTTAAAGACAAGATTAAAATGATGTTTGAGTAGATCTTCAAGTGATTAAGTCCTCTTCAAGGCTCCCTCTTGGCTCCAACAAGCTTCCAAGACCAGATTCTTGAGAGAAAAAGTCACCAAAATGCTCCAACTCCCTTACAAATGAGCTAGGTACTCGTATTTAAACTATGGGCGTTTGGCACTACCATGCCACCTTTTGGCACGGTCGTGCCTGGCAAGTGTCAGAACCACTTTCTCAAATGTTGACCAAGTTTGCTACCTTTTTGGGAAAAAATCGCGCTCAAAAGTTCCCAAGGTCGCACGACCGTGCCGGGTCACGGCGTGGTCGTGCGTGCCGATAGTGCTCGATAACAACTGAACCTATCTCGGAAATGAGCTGATCTAGGGCTGAATTTGACCTGGCACAGTCATGCCAGTGGTCGGCACTATCGTGCATCCCCTGATTTCGATGGTGGTGGTGCTGGATGCTAGTGCTGGCTGAGAGTGCCGATGTCAGAAGGCCTCGCACGGTCGTGCGAGTGTATGGCACGGTTGTGCCGTATCTGGCAGTTTGCTGGAATGCATCATTTTCACTCCATTTTGCTCCAAAAGCCTCCGTTTCAACACCGGGCCGAAGCCTGGACCTGTATTTTCACAAACAACTCAAATGAGTACCAAAATCAATGAAAATACAAAGAGTTTTCGCATAAACGGGGCGTATTTGATGTTTAAAAGATGCATAAATTCTTATACATCACCTAGCTTGGTGGAGATCTTTCATCCAAGCTACTGGAAAGATTCCGTTATACAATTTAACATGGGCCCAGTTTGTTGCGTTGATCAAAGAGAATTTCTGTCCTCAACATGAAGTTGAGAAGATCGAGACTGACTTTCTGACATTAGTTATGAAAAACTTAGACTATCAGGCATATCTCATGAGTTTTAACACCATGTCTCGACTGGTTCCTTACTTGGTGACACTAGAACCAAAATGTATAGCCCGTTTCATTGGGGATTTAGCCCCAGAGATCAAAGCTAGTGTGAAAGCATCAAGACCTACTACCTTTAGGTCAGTAGCTGATTTGTCATTATCTCTTACCCTTGATGCAGTCAGGCAGAGATTGCTTAGGAATTCTGATGCTGGGAAGAGAAAACATGAGGATGATAACTCACACCGTTCAGACAAGAAGCACAAAGGGAACTCTGATCACAGGAAGAGTTCAGGGTTCAAGAAAGAGGACCAACAGTCAGGTGAGAAGCCCAAATGCAAGACCTGCAAGAAGCGCCATTTGGGAAAGTGTAGGTATGAATCAAAGTCCCAATCACAGCCAAGAGCTTGTGGGATCTGTAAGTCTTCTGAGTATAAGACGTTGGATTGTAAAAAGATTAAGGATGCAACTTGTTACAATTGTAACGAGAAAGGGCATATCAAGTCCAACTGCCCAAAATATGCGAAGAAACCTGAAGAAGGCAAGAAGACCAATGCCTGGGTCTTCCAAATGAATGCCCAAGAAGTGATCCAAAATGACAACGTGATAACAGGTACCTTCCTTATCAATGATGTTTATGCAAGGGTATTGTTTGATTCGGGTGCAGATAAATCATTTGTAGATAATATAGTTTTGTAAGTTATTAAATCTGCCTGTTAAAACCCTAAGTATAAAGTATGAAGTAGAACTGGCCGATGGTACCATAGAAACTGCTTCAATCGTGTTAGATGGATGTTTCATATCCATTAGGAACCACTCTTTTCCATTGTCTTTGCTTCCTTTGAAACTAGCTGGATTCGACATAGTAATAGGCATGGATTGGTTATCTCATAACCAAGCTCAGATCGTTTGTGATAAGAAGCAAGTGGTTATTAAAACACCTTATGGTGAGTCGTTGACAATTCAGGGAGACACTCAGCATGGGTTGCCTAAGCAAGTGTCTATGCTTAAGGCATCAAGGTGCATGAAGAAAGGTTGTGTCGTCTATATGGCACAAGTGATAATTGATGAACCAAAGCCCAAGATTGAAGACATCCCTATCATTTCTGAATACCCTGATGTATTCCCTGAAGAACTACCTGGTTTACCCCCCAGATAGGCAAGTGGAGTTCAGAATCGACATCATTCCTGGAGCTGCTGCACCTGTTGCAATAGCACCTTACCGGTTGGCCCCAACCGAGATGAAAGAGTTGAGAACTCAACTGGATGATTTATTGGCCAAGGGTTTTATTCGACCTAGCTCGTCTCCTTGGGGAGCACCGATTCTGTTTGTGAAGAAAAAGGATGGATCAATGCGTTTATGCATTGATTATCGAGAGCGAAACAAGGTTACAATCAAGAATAGATATCCATTGCCCAGGATCGATGATCTATTCGATCAGCTTCAAGGAGCCAGTTACTTCTCCAAGATCGACTTGAGATCAGGATATCATCAGCTGAAGGTTAGAGATGAAGATGTGCATAAGACTGCATTCAGAACTCGTTATGGTCATTACCAGTTCTTGGTGATGCCTTTCGGGCACACTAACGCACCACAAGCATTCATGGACCTCATGAATCACGTTTACAAACCCTACTTGGACAAGTTTGTCATTGTCTTCATTGATGACATTCTTATTTATTCGAAGAATCAGGCTGATCATGAGAAGCATCTTCGTTGTATTCTTAAACTTCTTCAACAAGAAAAGCTCTACGCCAAGTTTTCAAAGTGTGATTTTTGGCTTCGTGAAGTCCATTTCTTGGACACGTGGTGAGTGAGCATGGTATCCAGGTGGATCCCGCTAAGATTAAAGCCATCATTAATTAGCAAGAACTGAAGACTCCTACAGAGATACGCAGCTTCTTGGGCCAGGCGTTTTATTGAAAATTTCTCAAGAATTGTTGCACCCCTAACTTCATTAACTCGCAAGAATATTAAGTTTGATTGGGGTCCTAAGCAACAAGAATCCTTCGATATTCTTAAGCAGAAGTTAAACAATGCACCTGTGTTGACATTGCCTGAAGGAATTGAAGAATTTGTGGTTTACTGCGACGTATCACACACTGGCATGGGATGTATGCTAATGCAGAAGCGCAAAGTTATTGCCTATGCTTCTCAACAATTAAAAGTACACGAAAAGAATTACACCACCCATGATTTAGAATTGGTTGCCGTTGTATTTGCACTAAAACTTTGGAGGCATTATTTATATGGTACCAAGTGCGTGATCTATTCTGATCATAAGAGCCTTCAACACTTGTTCAACCAGAAGGATCTGAACATGAGACAGTGTCGATGGATGGAGACACTGAACGACTATGATTGTGAAATCCGATACCATCCATGCAAGGAGAATGTAGTCACCGATGCTTTGAGCAGGAAGGAAAGATTTAAGCCCATTAGGATCAATGCCAAGAGCATTGAATTGAAGAACAGCTTGAATGAAAGGTTGTTAGCCACTCAGAAGGAAGCTGTACTAGAAGCTAACTATCCGAATGAAAAGTTGGGCATAACTGATGAACATAATCGTATGGCAAGGATGCGATCCTAAGACTAAATGGACGAATATGGGTTCCAATTTATGGAGGACTTAGGGATGTGATTCTTCAAGAAGCCCATAGCTCCAAGTATTCTGTTCATCCTGGCTGTGATAAGATGTACCAGGATTTAAAGGCAAATTACTGGTGGATAGGTTTGAAGAAATCTATAGCCACTTATGTGGCCAAATGTCTGACGTGTGCTCAAGTTAAAGCAGAACACCAGAAGCCGTCAGGTTTGCTACAACAGCCTGAACTTCCCACCTGGAAGTGGGAAATGGTAACTATGGATTTCATCACAAAGTTACCAAAGACAAAGTGAGGAAATGATACTATTTGGGTTATAGTTGACAGGTTGACTAAGTCAGCCCACTTCTTACCTATTAAGGAAACACATAGCTCAGATAAGTTAGCTCAGCTGTACGTGGACGAGATTGTATCTCTTCATGGAGTGCCAGTGTCTATCATCTCTGATTGGGATACGAGGTACACGTCGCATTTTTGGAAAAGCTTTCAGCAATCCCTAGGCACTCGATTAAACTTCAGCACTGCATATCATCCTCAGACGGATGGTCAGAGCGAGCGTACAATTCAAACTCTGGAGGATATGTTAAGGGCTTGTGTTATTGATTTAGGTGGAAGTTGGGATGATCACCTTCCGTTGATTGAATTTTCATAAAATAATAGTTATCATTTGAGTATTCAAGCTGCACCTTTTGAAGCTTTGTATGGAAGAAAGTGCAGGACGCCCGTTTGTTGGGCAGAAGTTAGAGATGTCCAACTAACAGGACCTGATATAGTCCTGGAGACGACAGATAAGATTGTACAGATACGAGATCGTCTCAAAGCTGCCAGGGATAGGCAGAAAAGCTACGCAGATAAAAGGCGTAAACCTCTAAAATTCGAGGTAGGTGACAAGGTTCTACTTAAGGTATCACCCTAGAAATGGGTAATACGATTTGGTAAGAAAGGCAAGTTAAGCCCAAGATACATAGGACCATTCGAGATCATTGAATGTGTCGGAACAGTGGCTTACAAGTTAAACCTGCCTGAAGAGCTCAGTGGTATTCATAATGTGTTCCATATCTGCAATCTGAAGAAATGTCTAGCTGACGAATCGCTAGTCATGTCACATAAAGATGTGCGTATTGATGAGAGCTTAAAGTTTATTGAAAAGCCTTTGTCGATCGAGGATCGACGGGTTAAGAAGCTTCGAAAGAAGCATGTACCAATTGTAAAGGTTAAATGGGATGCCCGTAGAGGTCCCGAGTACACGTGGGAGGTAGAATCCATAATGAAACAGAAGTACCCTCATTTATTTCAGTAAATCTCGAGGTTGAGATTTCTTTTAAGGGGGTGAGGATGTAACACCTCGTAGAATCACGACCAATATTATGAAGACACGTGTCATGGACTTTAAGCGTGTAAGGAATTATTTCAGAGGGACTGAAGTTGTCAAACAATGTAAATATGTGAATAAAGGGATCCAAAGTGTCAACATGCCATTCTTGTACCTCTGAATGACCTCACACGACGTTCGTATTCTTTAACGAATAATTTATCGAACTTGAAAAGTCGTTTGTGCTTAAAATAAGGATCTTGTGAAACATAGGGGTTAAAAGCGTTAACATGTTGAAAGTAACCTCTGAATGACCTTTTAACGATCCTAAAAACATTGTGGTAATTTATTTTAATCCCAAGAATAAAGGATATTAAATTCGTGGAGTGTTGACGCATTTAAATAATCAAAGTGTTAATTGCAAGTATTAAGGGTTAAATGCGTCAACATTGCAATTTAGGACCACTCGGGTGACCTCCTAACAAACCGAAAGCCAATTGATAAGTGTTTAATGATTCAAGACCCTTAAAAGTCAAGTTTGGGGGTTAAAAGTGCAATAAACGCAAGTTAAAACGAGTTTAGAAGGACCAGGGACCAAAACTGCAATTACTGAAAGATGGAATCCGGTCAAACAGGAGCCAAGTGGCCCGCGTAAGACTCCTAAAGAGTCTACGCGGCCCGCGTAGAAGTTGCCAGCTCCCAAAAATGTTGACAGGTGCCTGTTCAGCCTGTTCCACCGCCTTAGATGCATGGTTTTCGAATTCAGGGGTTGCACCAATGGTATTTCATGCATAGGGGACACCTGTGATGATCAGGAAACATGTGTAGACCTTGTTGGATTGATCTTGTGAGTTCTAATGTCCTATATAAGAACTTGTTTGTTGCTAGTTCATATACACCTTTCAAAATTTATTCAAAACACACTCTCTGGAGCTCTCTGGACTTCAAGCAAGATTCCACAAGCTCCAAATTCGTGCTAAGGGACTTTGTAAGCAATCTTAACCTCTCTAATTCAAGTTTCATTAGTCTAATGACCAAAAGTCAATGTCGTCATAATTAAGCTTTAACTTAGTGATTAATCACTAATGGTCCAGTCATTTTTTGAATTGAAAGTGGCTATGAGTTGGTAATTATGTGGGTAATAAACCCTTAAAAGGGCACCCTCTGATTTCCACTCTAACTAGGTCAATTGTCGGGTCAAACTTAATATTAAAAAGTCAATAGAAAGCTATTTTGCAAATAAACTCATAATTAACAATGTAGAAGCCATGAAACCTGTTTTAACACTTGTATAACTTGGTAATTAATGTAAGAACATGTCTAGGCATGTTCAACCCGACAATTTTGAGTTTAGGCTCAGTTCGGAACCGAAAGTCGCAAAAGTAGACTTTTGCTTTGACTTTCAGTTCTGACCCGATTTAGCTTAGTTTAGATATGCCTTAGAGTTCCTTTAGGACCAAGTTATAGGTTAGTATAACCCTCTGAGGTTATACAACTTGGTTCCTAATTAATCAGATTCATTTGCATGTTTCCGTTAATTGCTTAAATGTTGACCATTATGCCCTTTTGACCTTAAAACAAGATTTTTGAAAATGTGAGAGGACAAAAACCTTTGTTACTCAATTAAAAACATGTCCTAAAAATTTGACATCAGTTTGAGGTCTAAATTAGGAGTTATGCTCAATAGCGTAATTTGAAAGCTTTTTATTAATTAAACGGCATTAATAGCATAAAGCCTATCTAAACCCAAATTTTGACACCAAAATTTTTACCCACTAATGTAATATAATATTTTGGGATTTTTGAAGATTTTTATTAATTTTTAAACTGATTATAACATGGGGTTCTTGCTTTGATTCGGTAATAAAATGAGTTTTACATAACATTTTTATACCAAACTTTTTGCTACTCATTTTATATGACAAATAAAATATTTTAAGCCTTCTGGACTGAAAAAAAAATCTCAGCTTTCCTTATATAACCCGAAAATCACCTAAAACCGACTTTTTACGCGTTTTAAACGCATAGTACGGATTAAAACTATTTTTGGCATATAAGATTTAATACCTACTGATGTTTTAAGTAAATTTTTATACTTAACAGTAAGCAAAAGTTTTGAACTCAGATTTCTAAATTTGACCTTTAAAGCTTATGTGAAATTACCAAAATGCCCCTACGGTGCATAGTTTGGTTATAAATGATAAATTTTACATATACGCAATACCCTACTGATATAACTTATTAAATTAAATATTTTTACTGATCATTTTAGACCAGAACCTCATATTAATATTTAACCTCTTTTATAATCCTTAAAATGACCAAAATACCCCTACGGGGCTTAAATTGATTTTAAATCCGTTTTGGGCATAATGGAAGGTATCCTACTGATATCACAACATATTTAAGGCATATTAACTTAGGAAACTTGTTCATGACTCATTTGGTTACCCGTTACGCACTTTTCGCGTTCGGTTCAGTTTATGTAACTAGTTTGCATAAATTGACCGAAACGGGTCAAACCTTATCATTTTTACCTCAAAATCCAGAATGTGTTTAGTTTACCAGTAATATACAAGTCTTGATACTTGTCGGGTCTAAATCACATTCTAATCCAGTCTTCGCTTAATCTTGCGTTTTGAACCGTAAACCTTTCTTTAAAACTAACCGGTCTAAGTTTAAACTTAAGTAAGACCCGTTAGGAATCTAATAGGTTATTCAAACCTTCGTTCCAGATTTAGGAGTCCAGTAAAAGATAACTGCACTTGCTGATTGTATACGGCTGGGATAAATTTGTATAATTTGCTCAGGTAAATACTTTTAACTTATTTTCCCTTATACGGGCTTAGGGTACGGTATATAAAATACCGCTTGGTCGGGTATTGAATTTTTAATCGTATGAAGGTTAAATCATTGAGATAACTCGTTAATCTGTTTTGTTTATTCTAAGCCTTTGGAGGGTTAATGACCATGTCCTGGATATCCTCGGCTCATTCATTGAAATGGCCACGACTTAAGCACGGGGTGTAGGCATACTCCTGCCGGTGCGTATGTAAAAATAATGTACCCACCTGTTCGAGAATAACTCGCCGTGGGATATATTATGTGGTGTGTCTATTAATCTTTAACCCGGTTTTCAACCCGGGCTACTGAACGTATAATAAACATATAATTCTTTTACAAGATTATTTTTAAATAATTATCCCAAGTTATAAAAGATTATTTGTGCCTTGTGCATTTAAATCAATTTTCTTAAACATTTTTCAAAATGAGTCAGTTAATTGTATTTACCAGTGAAAACTGACGTATTTCTCCAAAAAGGTTAAGTGTAGGTACTAATCGAAATGGGCTGGCTACTCCTAGCATTAATAAAGAGTCTTGCAAGCTTAGATGTTAAAAATCTGTTGGACAATGTTTCTTTTATCTTTGATCCGCCTGTGGATCTCTTTACAACCATTTTGTAATAATTTATATTACTTTCAATCGGTTTGTAATGTTTTTATCTTTTAGACTTCCGCTGTGCATTAAACTGTTATAAATTGACTATGATGATATCAACTACGTCACGATACTCCCCACCGGGCCCACCGGTAATACGTGGAAATATCGGGGTGTGACAATTATTATTAAAATAATTTTTTTTATACACCCATATTATATATATATTTTATTATTATATTATTATTATTATCACCATCACTGATATGGGTTCATCCAGAACTCCATATTACGCTCGTCATACTTCCAGACGAGTCGTTCTCCAACCTGCCTCATCCTCTCGCTACTTTCTAAAATCTCCTCTCCGAAAGTTCGAAGCTCTTGCAAATTTTCTGCACTCATTGGGGGTGCAGGTGCTGGTATTGGATCTGGATACTGTGGCATGGGTTCTTCCTAGGGATATGGATTCTCTAGGATTTCCCTAATGTACTCATCATTATCATAGTAGGGATCTAGAGGGTCCAGTCCTGGGTAAGCTATTAGGTTTTGCATGGGTTCATCTGTTAGGTAGTAACGTTGCTGATAATCTCTATGATCATCGAACCACAGGTCATAGTCTGGGTCTAAGGGATTAGGTGCTGGTATCCTAGGTATATCTTTTGGGTTAAAATCATGCATTTGGATTTGGTTTTCTGGGTTATTTTCAATCTCCATTGGTTGTGTGGGAAAAAAGGGTAATGGTTGAGGGGCTACAAGTTGCTCCAAGTTTGGGTCGGCAACTGTGGTTGCTAAGATATGGAAGTTTGCTAAACTCCTATTGAGCATGTCTTGGGTGTGGGCATCCATTTCTCTCTTAGCGGCTGCTAGAACTCGCTGCAGTTGTAACTTTTTCATTCTCTTCCTACGCTCATGTGCTCCCCTACTGAATCATCCTATCTTTTTAGGAGGGAATGGCTCTTCAGACTGAGCCTTAAACACGAATATCCCATCTTCATTGTCAGCTGAATACCCTGAGAGGGCAGGCTGTGAAGAGGTGCCTTTGCTCCTAGGTGAGCCTGACAACTGACAATAAGCATCGGAGGGTCCTTGATCGCTCATACTGTAAACTAACAAATAGTCAAATAACACACAACAATAAAATACAGATATGCACGTATTTCCGTAATTAATTTCCTAACATATAATATTTTGGTGTCAGCAGAACTCTTCTGGTGCTGAATCAGTGGCTTAGCTCTGATACCACCTTCTGTCGCAACCCTCGTTCCCTAACAACCCGGGAACGGGCGGCCGCGACCAGTTTTTGGTGGTATCCATGTGTTTATCATTTTGGCAGCGGAAATTACATCAGGATCGTAGTTATGAAATATTTTATCAGAGTAAAATACCACACTTTCATAATATTAAATACATGGGAAAATCCCAAGTTTCAAATACACACATTTTCATAGGGATAACCCTATTTTATTTAAATAAAATATCTCTTTATTTTAGGTAACTTTATAGCCACTTTTCCAAGCCTTCAGTGCTGTCCAGCTGGCTTCTATTTGGCTTTCACATTTTGTTACCTGAAACGTGTTTAAAAACATTTTGTCAGTGGGAAAATACTGGTGAGTGAATCCCAGTTTAATCAAGTTAAGCAAAATCATTGTACAGTATTGAGGGCGGTCGCGCAATTACATTCGTTTCCATCTACTTTAATTACCACCCACGGTACTGTCAACTCGACTTGTGGTCATGTTACTCCTTGCAAGGTAGTAACAAATTTTGTATACAAAACCCCAACATACCGACAATAATTGTAGAATACAAATACTCAATCACTGTTTAATATAATCTTAATCATATGAGGTTTTGTAAAAATAGTTTGCAAAAAGGAGGATTACTCACATTGCTGTCTTAGGGTTTTCCTTAAGGATTTCCTGGTGATTATCTATTAAATACACAAATGCACACGCGTTAGTATAATAACCCAATATTTACATTAGTAATACCCTCCCCGAGACGGCATTCCAATGACTACGTCGGGCAGAACCACGACAGCCGTTACGGAACCCTAGATCAATCGGGCAGCGTATCTAATACATAACCGGGGTTATAATACTTACAACGGGGCAGAACTTCGTTATATAGGGGGTATTATACCCGAAAATTATGCTTATTCTTCAGAATTTCGAGAGAGAAAGAAAGGTGTGAGCGACTGGGACTGAAGGCCAGAGCTCCCAATTTATAGGAGCTAATTTCGAGTCCCTCGCACCCCGCGTAAGATTAAGCGGGGGCTTACGCGGCCTGCGACCTAGGCTTGTAGGGCCTAGCTATGACTGGTCACCACCTTTAGCCTCAACACGACGGTCCCAAGTGTCGGCTCCAGGTGAGACCTCGTAGACGGGTTGTCGCGCCCCGCGTAGACCAAGGGGTGGTCTTACGTAGCCCGCCAGAGACCCATTATTTTTGTTTTCATTTAATTTTTAATAGAAATAAAGGTATTCGGGGTTCGTTTTTGCATACGGGGTGTATTTTAGGACGTATTGGGGTATTTTAAGTATTTTTAGGGTGTCTAAACTATTTTGGAGGATTGTTATAACGTTCGCATGTTGGTAAATATAACAACCCCCGAAAACGCTCTAAATATAACCTATATACACATAACCGAACCCGTTTAATCTTAAGTTCATCAAAAGTTAAATAAAATAATGTTTTTGTATGCCTCGCGGGCCGCGACAGAGTCAGGGGGTGGCTTGCGGGCCGCGACCCACCTTACTTGCCGGACACCCAATTTTGCCACGTGTCCTCGCACCAGTTGAAGCTACGATGCAACATGGCCACCCTAGCCATAGCTAGGGGGTCTCTCACGGGGTGCGACTGGACCAGCCCAGTGGGTCGCGGGGCACAAGCGAGCCCGGGATCAGCCTATAAATTGAGCTTTTCAGCTTCAGTAGCAACTCGTTCATTTCTTCTTTCTCTGCCAGCCTCTATTATAGCTAAAAGTAGCTCGGTATTATACCCCTAAAACACCAAGCTCTGCCTCATTGTAAGTATTTTAACCCCGATCACTAATTGGTTACCCTACCCAATTGATCTAGGGCTCCGTAACGCATGTCAAGGCTCTGCCTGACTTAGTTTGTTGGAGTTCTGTCTTGTGTTGTATGGCTAAGTGACTTGGGTTATCTTACTAACACGTGTGCATTGTCTGTTTTTAATAGAAAATAACCAGGTAAAGCAACAGGAAGCTATAGAATTACCTAAGTCTACAAAGTGAGTCATTCTCTTTTTCTACCAAACTGTTTTTACAAAACCTCAAATATTTTCAGTTATACTTACAGTGATTGAGTCTTTGTATTCTACAATTGTTGCTGGTATGTGGGGTTTTGTATACACTACTAGTAAAGCGTTACTATTGGATAAAGAGTTAGCCAATAGTAATATGACCACAGTCATGGAACTACCAACATGACAAATACTGAATGAGTATATTGGTAGATATAAACATTGTAATCGCTTTCAATACTGTAAAGTTATAAAAGCTTGGTTTGATTAAACTGGGATGCACTTATCACTATTTCTTGCTGATAAAATCTTTTTAAAACGTGTTTCAGGTAACTTAATGTGAAGCTATAAGAAGCCAGTTATGGAGCACTGAAAGCTTAAAGAAGTGGCTATAAAAGTTACCTAAATAAAAGTTTATGTTTTCAGCAACTAGGGTTTATCCTTATAAATGTATTTTCAATGAAACATGGGTTTTATCCCATTTGTTAACTATAAAAGTTTGGTGTTTTGAACTCTGAAATTATTTCCTAACTACGGTCCTGATGTCTCATTTCCGCTGCCAAATTAACAAACACTGATACCACTTGACTGGTCCGCGGCTCCCGCTCCCGGAGTAGGGGTTGGGGGCTGCGACAGAAGGTGGTATCAGAGCCAAGCCACTGGTTTAAGCCATTTAGGTGTTCTTTTAATACCTAAATTTTTATCAAATGTGTTAAGAAATAACTTATGTGTTATTCTGTGTAAATATGTATATTATTATTTTGTGTTATTTGACAATTTCTAGTTTACAGTATGAGTAATCAAGGTACCTTTGACGCCTACCGTCAATTACCTCATTCCCCAAAGAATGAAGGAACTTCCCAGTCAAACCCAGGATATACTGCTGATTCTGAGGATATCTTTGTTTTCAAAGCAAAATCCGAGGAACCAATTCCCCCTAAAAAGAGAGGTTGGTTTAGTAGAGGAGCTCATGAAAGGAGGAAAAGAATGAAAAAACTCCAACAACGCTGGATAGAAAATAGAGAAAGAAATACCCAAAACCAGGAAGCTAGACCCTTATGAGAGGAAGAGTTGGATAGGCAACTAGTAGATTTTCACATGGTTGGAAATGTAGAATTTGGAAAAGTAGAAGGAGAAATTAATCTCAACCAAGTAGCTGAACCACAACTTCTACCCTTATTCTCTAACCAACCCATGGAACTAGAATAGAATCAGGAAAACCAATTCCTAATCCCAGCATTTAACCCCAATGAGATACCTAGAATCCCAGCACCAATCCCTTTAGAATATGATACGTGGTGGGATGACAACAAGTCAATTCAGGAGATATTAAATAACCCATACCCTTACGGAGAACCCATACCATGTTACCCTAAACCAGTGCCAGCCCCATTACCACCCATGAACCAAGAAAATGTGGAAGAACTTCACCAATATGGTGAAGAGTTAGTTGAAGAGGGAAATCAGATCTGTCAGATAGGAGAGAAACTCGTCTGGAAGTATGACAAGCGTGAGATGCAGTTCTAGACAAGCCAGCACCTAATATATATATATATATATATATATATATATATATATATCTCTATGTGTGTGTGTATTTTGTTGCTTTAATAAAAAAGATCAACTAAATTAGATAAACTAAAATACCTATCGATGCATAGTTATTAATACTTAAGTTTCAGTTGTAATTTGTAATAGATGCATATAGATATATAAAAAAGAGTAAGTCGCAATGCTCGACGTTTTTTATTCAATCTGCTTGAGTGGTTGTTTGTGTTAATTTTATTCTATGATATTAATACCTAATAAATGTTTACAATTCAGATGGACAACGAAGTAAATCAGGAAAACTAGAATAATGATAATAACGGGAATCAAGTGAATAAAAGTGCCATTGAACACATAGTAGCCCAAGGAATCATAGATGCTATGCCATTATTATCAAGACTATTAAAGAGGCAGAAAATAATAATTCTGTAATTGGAAGTAAACGTCAAACCACTGAACCAAGTCACAGCATGAACGGAAATCACGGACCACTTATCCAAGCTCCAATTCCAAAAAGAAGAAGGACCATCTCATATGGTTGTTCTTATAAAGAATTTTTGGCCTGCAAACCAATAGAATTCTCAGGCAATGAAGGAGCCATTTCAGCCTTGCGCTGGATAGAAAAGACAGAAGCAGTCTTAAAAATAAGTAAATGTGCAGATGAAGATAAGATCATGTTTGCTTCTAATCTTTTTAAGACTGCAGCCTTAGAATGGTGGAATACCATTCTCCAATCTAGAGGAAGTGGCAGGGTTTATAACATGGAATGGACCAACTTTAAGGAGATAGTTGAAAGGAAATTTTGTCCTCCTTATGAGAAAGAGCAGATTGCTAATAAATTCCTAAATCATAAAATGATTAGAATAGATTACAAGGAATACACTACCATATTCTTTGAATATGCTAGGATAGTATCAACCTTAGCCTCACCAGAGCCAGTATTAATCTCCTGTTACATCTGGGGATTAATTAGTGAGATCAGACATGTAGCCAAGGCAACCAGACCCCAAACCATAGAAGAAGCGGTAGAATTGGCCAACACTCTAACCGATGAATTGGTACGTACACAAGAGGAAAACCAGAGAAAGAACCTAGCTCAAAAGCTTACCCAAGAATTTTGTTATGGTAATTCCTACCATGGAAAAGGAACATGTTCTTCCTCTTCACCCAACTGTAAGTATTGCAAAAGCACTTAGGAAGGTGCTCAATATATGAAACTTCTGTAAAATATATGGACATAAGGAAGAAGAGTGCAGGAAGAAAGCTAGCAATAGATTACGCTACAATTGTGGAGAAGCCGGTCATATCAAACCGAACTGTCTGAAACTAGCTCTAGCGACAACCAACAAAGCTAAGACAACCGAAGGACCCAAGAAGAATGCCAGAGCATTCATTCTAACAGCTGAATAAGCCAAGATGATTCCGGATGTGATTGCCAGTACGTTTTTAGTTAATGATATTTATGCCAAATTATTATTTGACTCTGGTGCAAACCAAAGTTTTATCAATACTTCTTTCTACAAACTTCTCAATCAACCATTAACTAAACTTCAACAAGACTATCTGGTGGAGACGGCAGATGGAGATTCTATCAAGATAAGTGAAATCCTACAAGGAGCCATGATAGAAATTCTAAGCCATAACATTACTGCTAATCTATTTCCAATGAATCTAGCCGGATTCGATGTCGTATTAGGAATGGATTGGTTGGTAGCCAATCATACCAGTATTTTATGTGATCAAAAGTCTGTGCAAGTAAGTACACCAATTGGTGAAAAGATCACAATTAAAGGAGACAAGCCAACCAGGTCAACAAAATTCATCTCTGTGATGAAAGCTGCAAGCTATGCAAGGAAATGAGGAATGGTGTATATGATTTCCATAATCATTAACACTAAAGGAAAAGAGTTAAAACATATTCCCGTAATATCTAAATTCTCAGATGTTTTTTCCAGAAGAGTTACCTGGATTACCGCCAGATCGAGAGGTTGAATTTAGAATTCACCTAATACCAGGAACGATACCGATTGCTAAAGCACCATATCGACTAGCACCAACGGAGATGCAGGAACTGAAGAAACAATTGGAAGAACTACTTAAAAAAGGTTTTATACAGCCTAGTTCATCACCATGGGGAGCACCGGTGTTATTTGTCAAGAAGAAGGATGGATCGATGCGTATGTGCATTGATTACCGGGAATTGAATAAGGTTACGATTAAAAATCAGTACCCACTACCGAGAATCGATGATCTGTTCGATCAACTTCAAGGAGCTCGATTCTTTTCTAAGATCGACTTACGCTCAAGGTATCATCAATTGAATGTACAAGAAGATGACATTCCTAAAACTGCTTTCAGAACAAGGTACGGTCATTATGAATTTACAGTCATGCCATTTGGTTTAACTAATGCCCCAGCCGCATTTATAGACATGATGAACAGGATATGTAAGCCATACCTAGATAAATTCATAAATGTCTTTATAGATGATATTCTAATTTACTCCAAGAGTAAGGAGGATCATGCAGAACATTTGCATATACTTCTGACATTGTTGAGAAAAGAAAATCTTTATGCTAAATTCTCAAAATGCGAATTCTGATTACAAGAAGTGCAATTCCTTGGACATCTGGTTAATCATGGAGGAATTCATGTGGATCCCACAAAGATCGAGGAGATTACCAAATGGAAATTCCCTGAGTCACCAGCGGAAGTAAGAAGTTTTATTGGATTGGCATGATATTATAGACGTTTTATTCAAGATTTCTCTAGAATAGTCATTCCATTAACCAAACTGACTTGCAAATCAGTTAAGTTTGAATGGGGACCAAAACAGGAGGAAGCATTTAGGATTTTAAAGCAAAAGTTAACCAACGCACCCATACTCGCGTTACCAGAAGGAACTGAAGACTTTGTAGTCTATTGTAATGCATCTAAGTTAGGATACGGATGTGTGTTAATGAAATGTCAAAAGGTTATAGCTTATGCTTCTAGACAGCTTAAGAAACATGAAGAGAATTATACAACCCATGATCTAGAGTAGGAGCCATAATTTTTGCCCTTAAGATATGGAAACACTATCTTTATGGTAGTAAGTTCGTTGTATTCACCGATCATAAGAGTTTAAGATATGTCTTTGGACAAAAGGAATTAAATATGAGACAGATACATTGGATGGAAATTCTTAGTGATTATGATTGTGATATCCAGTATCATGCAGGAAAAGCTAATGTAGTAGCTGATGCTTTAAGTCGAAAATATCATGAAAAGCCAAAACGAGTACGCTCTCTCAGACTAAATATGCAGATAGATTTAAATGAGCAAATTAGAAAGTACAGGAAACAACATTCAAGACAATGTTGAAGGTTTAAAAGGAATGATTAAGGAATTAGAACAAGGATTAGATGGAATTTGGAGATTCCATAAGAAAAGGATCTGGATACCTATTCAAGGGAACCTACGAAACCAAATTTTTGAAGAAACCCATAAGTATAAGTATACAATGCATCCTGGAAACAACAAGATGTATCAAGATTTAAGAAAGAATTTCTGGTGGACAGGAATTAGAAAGGATATAGCAAACTATGTTGCTAAATGTCTAACCTGTTCACAAGGTAAAGTGGAACATCAGAAACCTTCAGGATTATTGCAGCAATTAGAGATGCCAATATGGAAATGGGAATTGATAACAATGGACTTT
Organism: Helianthus tuberosus; assembly: GCA_030545235.1. Classification (NCBI taxonomy): domain Eukaryota; kingdom Viridiplantae; phylum Streptophyta; class Magnoliopsida; order Asterales; family Asteraceae; genus Helianthus; species Helianthus tuberosus. The sequence continues at coordinate 87,787,071 of CM060356.1, read as the reverse complement.
GTTACTAAATTACCCAAAACACGAAAAGGTAATGATACAATCTGGGTGATTGTAGACAGATTAACCAAATCTGCTCATTTCTTACCTATGAAGGAAACTTTAAGTATGGAATAATTAGCCAAGTTATATGTAAATGAAATAGTTTCATTACATGGAATTCCTTTATCCATTGTGTCTGATAGAGATAGCCGTTTTACATCTCATTTTTGGACAAGTTTCCAAAAAGCAATGGGAACTAGATTGAATCTAAGCACGGGTTATCGTCCTCAAACGGACGGACAAAGTGAAATGACAATTCAAATAATGGAAGATATGCTTAGAGCCTGTGTAATTGACTTTGGAGGAAATTGGGACGATCACTTACCTCTCATAGAATTTTCTTACAACAACAGCTATCATACCAGTATCAATGCTGCACCATTTGAAGCACTTTATGGACGAAAATGACGAACTCCAGTCTGTTGGGCAGATATTGGAGAAAAGCAACTATCTGGATCAGAAATAGTACATGAAACAACAGACAAAATTATTCAAGTCAAGGAAAGACAACGAGCAGCATGAGATGGTCAAAAGAGTTATGCAGATAACAGACGAAAACCATTGGAGTTTCAAGTTGGAGATAAGGTATTATTTAAAGTTTCTCCATGGAAAGGAGTTGTCAGATTCATTAAAAGAGGAAAGCTAAGCCCAATATATGTTGGACCTTTTAATATTATCAAAAGAGTAGGACCATTAGCTTATCAGCTACAACTGCTAGAGGAAATGGCAGGAATACATGATGTATTTCATGTATGTAACCTTAAGAAGTGCTTAGCAGACGAATCATTAGTGGTACCTCTTCAGGATATAGAGATAAATGAGAAACTTAAGTTTGTAGAGAAACCTATTCAGATTGAAGATAGAAAGATCAAGAATCTCAAACACAAGAGATTAGTTATGGTCAAGGTAAAATGAGATTCAAAGAGAGGACCAGAATATACATGGGAGCTCGAGTCAGAAATGCAAAAGAAATATCCACACCTATTCCAGTGAATCTCAAGGACGAGATTTGTGACATCTCGAAAAAAATCAGGTACTTTTCCTTGTTTAAATCTCTTTATGGTTATGATTTAAGTTTATAGGGTTTTTTCGAAAAGTTGTGCCTTGGGGTAAATCAATGACGTGTTACTTATTATATTTTTGTTAACATAATACTCGACTCTAGAAACCAAATCATCATTATGTGATTTACGCGAAACCGTTATCTCGTAACCCAAACCAAAACCAACCCACCTCCACATCACTTTTCGGCCCAAACCAAAACCCACCCATCCCCATCTCGGCCCAACAAGCAAACCGCCCCACCCCTTTTTATTTTATAACTCACATATATGTAATTGTGCATGAGAAGGATTACAAAAAAAAAATCAAAACCCTAAACTCTTCCTTGTGTGCGACAGCATAATACGCAGCAGCCCCCCTTCAATCGATCCCTCATCTCTCTCACTCTAGTTCTTTCATCTCTCCTCAAGGTTAGTGTTCTTAGTAGCATTCGGTTTGCGATGTTTTATGTATACATGGCTGCATTTTCTGGTTCTTGATGTTTGTGATGCTACTTGTAGTCTAGGGTTGCTAGAATTCATGATTTATGAGTGTTTTAATCGCATAAGAGTTCGTATAATTACTAGGGTTTGATGTGTAATGATCTTGTTTTGAATATTGTTAGTCATGGTTGATGAATTAGATGATATATAATGATGATAACCTGTTGTAAATGATGAAAACATGTTGTTATTGGTTGCTAGGGATGTGATTAAACTCATAAAAGTCGTTTTAGGAAGCTGGGTAACGAAACTGATTCTATCCAGGAAGTTACAGCTGACTTGTGTCAGCCATAACCGAGTAAATATTGAACGAAAATCAGTGTTTCTTGATTCTATAATGTAGTTCCAATAAATATCTTTCAAACCCCACTGGAATTGCATTTTTTGACGTCGTTTGATAATTTAATTGAATTATTTCGTAACAAAGGTCCAGGCTGTGTTTTCTAGTCAGAATTTGCTGCCCATTACGAATGTCATAACTCAATATAGGAATTGAGTTATGATCTGTAATTTTTACCGTAAGTACTTCCAGGTGATTCCAAAAATCTTTAACTATAATTTCGTCAATCGGTTAAACGAGGAATTTAAAATACATTTTTCTGTAAGCTGCAGTCAGAAGTGATGAATCTGATTGCAGCTTAGTAAATGAATTTTTATGAATTATTGGTAAAGAGTTAGACCTTGAAATCTTAATACAAAGCCTACCCCTCCGATATATATGCCACATAAAAAATCATAATTTTCGAAGACTTGTAAACAGGTTAAACGGGTCACCCAAAACAACCTATTTTTAGTGATTTTACAATGCAATAGAGCATGAACGCATAACGACCAAACTTGCTACTTTTATTATACATGCTTGTTTGATAATTGTATAGATAGCATATTTAATATCGTAGAAAGGTTGTGGACGTGGTTATGGAACCATATGATAAACGTGCTATGTGATTGCTTGTTTGTGTGCTAGTTGCTAGACATGTGTAGGACTTTCGTGCAATGTCTAAACAAAGTCTAATATACCATGGTAACTATTATAGGGCATGGTCAGTCGCTCTAGATTTCATACACTTAATTTAATATGCCGAGCTAATCTAAGGCGAGTTCACATTTTTCTAAAAAGCATGTAATTCCCAGTGGTTTGGGAATGGAGCGAACAACAACCATCCCCCTTAGGTGGGATGCAACCTACGTATTCTCCTTGGGTAGAATACGGGCAACCTCGTCCCCTTGTGAGGGACGGAAACCGTTAATTTACTATTTATTTAACATGTCTTAAACGAACTAGACGTAACTCTATCTGAAAGTCCCTACACATTTTATATCGATTAATTGTTGGGCCAATGGCGAACGAGTTATTAGTTAAATAGTGTTATTAGGTTTGACAAGCCTCACACCATGCCGCAGAGGATGGGCGTGGACTAATATACTTGGGCACTTAGTCAATGACGATAGACATTGACTCGGGGCAATAAACATAACTATAGTCAGTAGTCGGTATGGTACGAGTCTAGTAGTTTAAAACAATGGGGTAGCTCCCCATGACATGTTTTCTAAAGAACAGAGTAATTTAACAAACTTATGTTTTTGGAACAACACTAAACAACTGTGAACTTGCCAACATTTTTGTTGATACGTTACTACATGCTTTGCAGGTCGTTGGGTACTTACTGGAGCTTGCACGGAGGACTGGTCGTTGTGGGAGAAGAACCATCATTAGGTTCTTATGAAACTCTATGAACTTTTAAACTTTTGAATTGGGTTTTAGACTTTATGCTTCCGCTGAAACTTAAATTTGGTTTTGGATATTTGTTTTCGTAAACACTAATCGTATTGATTGCGATGGACTTTATTTACTTTTACTTATTGTTCAATATGATTGGTGGCGTGATCCTGGTCAGCCACACGCCTTGCGGTAATACTCCGCATGTGGATTTTTGTGGGTGTGACAAGATTTAAAATAAGGTGGGGAGGATATAACAACCCCTGAAAAACGCCCTAAATGTAACGCCCAGCGTCCCTAAACTTTAGGATCTTGTCAAGATTAGTCCCTGAGATTTAACTTGTTGGCTATTTTAGTCCTAATCTATGTTGGATTTTCTATTTCCTGGGAATTTCTAAGTCTACGTTGGAAATGCCTAATTCTATATGATTTGAATGTCTAAATCTATGCTTGAATGCCTATCTGGAATGCTTAATGTGGGAATGTCTATATGTGGGATTGCCTAATTCTATATTATTGAAACGTCTAAATGTCTATATACTTGGAATGCCTAAATCTACGTGTGGAATGTCTAAATGGAATGCCTAAAGCTATGTTTAGAATGTCTAAATCTATGTTGGAATGCCTAAATCTATTTGGTGCTTGACTCCTTAGACTCGTAAAACTTGATTCTTGGTTGGACGAGAGACGGGAGCCTCATCACTGGTGGAATCTATTAATCTTGATATGTATGCTATAATCTAGTTATTCTATTACTCAACAATACACAATGCTAATCTAACTCACGAAAACAATCAAAGACTGGAATACGGAAAGATTGGGTTGGCCAGAGTGGCCATCCGATCGGACTGCCATCCGATCAGATTGTCACCCTAACGGATGACCACCCGATCGGACAGCCGTCCGATCGGACTGCCACCCGAACCAACCACACCTTCCCTCCTCGGCCCTTTCACGCAATAAATAGACCTGTCACATCACCTTTTCAGTGATGTGACAGCTCTGCTCAACCAAGACATGCGCACACGTCCTTTTCTTCATTCTCTCATCGATTTCGGTACATTTTAGGCTAGATCTTTGTACTTTTCTTATCTACACATCATCCTCTACGTGATTCTCACTTGAAATCACTATTTACACCGTGAAATCTCTCAGAACTGAGTTCTTGAGGGTGATGTCATCATGGTGGTTTGTACAAACTGCCATGTGATGTCATTCTAAGCAAGATTTAGCTCTGATCTAAGGTATTTCATGTGTTTTTACATAAAATTTAAGCTAAATGTATGCTTTTCATATAAAATTTGAGATGTTCTTCATCTTTCTTCAACTTTCGCCTTATTTTGGTAGAAACCGGATCTAAACAGACTGTGGGCTTGATGCATAGCCTAAAGTCGGCTTGGATCCAAGTTTTACCGGAGAAGACGAGCATGAGACGGATTCTGACATAAGTACGTTAAGGACAGACGACTGATGGGATAGGGGTGATTCCCATCCGATCAGGACGGCCTTGTACTAACGAGTTTACTGATTGTCACAGTACGTGTCGTGCGTCACCGTTAAACTAGAAACTTAGAATTTTTACAAAATTGGTAAACAGGAATGAGGGTCGCCCGATCGAGTGGCAGCCCGTTCGGACCGTCGTCCGATCGGGCAACCACCCTATAAGGTGACACTTATCATTTATCTTGAACTTTAAACACTTGATAAACTTTCAAAAAAACTTGGAAGTCCGATCGATCGGCAACCCGATCGGACAGCCGTCAAATTAAGACGACCAGGATATCTGCACTCGGATCAAGTGGCAATCCGATCAGATTACCATCCGAACAGACAGCCACCTAAGTCCCTTTGTTCATACACTTCACTCAAGTGGCGACCCGATCGGATGGCCATCCGATCGGGCAGCCCTCTCATCTCTTCATCAATGTGTGTCATCCGATCGACCGGCAGTCCGATCGGATAACCATTCGATCGGACAGCCATTCGATCCAGTGACTGTTCCAACACTTGTGAAGTCTCGTTATCTTACCCGGCTCTTATCCTATTGCAATCTAATCAGGCTAACTCTAAAAGAGCTCCCTTTGATCCAATAACAGTTGCGATTGATAAACAAACACTGTAAGTATACTCGATCCCCTTTTTACTTTAAACTCTTTTGATGTAACATGTATTCTATCAAACTAAATACTTTTGGCAATCTATACTCTATCCTAAGTGTTTGTGAAAACTTGTGCATTCTAGTATTCTATTTGTGCTATGTGACGTTTAATCCAGGGTGTTTAGTTCCGCCTTAACAATAGTAGCGCTATAGGGGGTGCACCTCTCCCATTATTCTCAGGGGTATTGTTAGGAGGATTCTAGTTTACCTTGAGTCTTGGGTAAACACTAAAGCATCGGGATACTTGGGCTATCACTGCGTGGACTGCGACACTAGCACGGCTGAAATTATTGTTATTACTTACACTGTGGATATGAGTTGTTTTAATTTATTATTTTATTATCAAACTTGTATACTCGGCAATACTTTTATATTGATATTTTAATACATGTTGCGGGCTAATAGGCTGTTTTGGAATGCATGGAAATCAAGCTAGGAGATGCTTAGAAACGTCGCCTAGTTAATTTAGGCATCTTGGAATATTTGAATCAATGTTGTTATGTTTGATGCTTGACATTTGTGATGGTTGTTTTAGACAATTACTATGCAATTTATTAATGTTTATCGAAATATTTAGTGTTATGGAATTCTCTTGAGCAATCTGAACGCTTGGTGCTCACACCCCGATGTTTCCGTCATCGGTTGGGGTGTGACAGATTGGTATCAGAGCCATAACTATAGGGAATTAGGTTAAGTAGGAATACTTACCCTAGTCTATAGTTCTAGGAACTTTGACTCTTATTTGTTTTTTAAGACTTATGCATCCTACCGTATCTGCTTCCTAGCAGCACATTTCCTGTTAAACTCACATGCCTTTCCTAAGGCTAACATAATATACACTTTATACTTGGAAAACACTGTTAATCGGTGTTTGTATTTTCGCACGAGATTCACCCTCAAGTCAGGGGTGACATCCAAATCTTGATGGGGAATCTCCATATTATTCTAGTAGGTCTTATTTGAAGATAAGCACCGATGCTGCTAGGGTACGATGTTGTCAAGATAGAGGTGAAACTCAGACCTTGATAACTAGTCCCACTCATTGATTTTAGTCTCACCAAAGTCTCGTGATTTCCAATCAACTGGGTACATGAAATGACCAAAAGGACGAATATCGTAGGCCTAACATCGATGACGTATTTGTCTAAGTAAGTCGGGATACGATACCTCAATTCGAAAGGGGTTCGAATCATTTTGGTTAGTCGCCGTTCCTCTACCCGGAACAATCCTGTGTTTTATAAGCCTATCTTGCTTTTATATGAATGTGGTTTCATCTATGAAGTTTTGAAGTTGATTCTTCGTTTGTTTTGAAATGTTTTTACACAAATTTGCACGTTGTCTGCAATCTAAAACGTTAAATCTAATCTCAGATCGAACTAAATTTATGAAGCTTTATTCTATGTGTAATCTATGTTGTAATCTTGATTGACTATTGTATTATGATGTGATGTTGTGGGTATGAAACACTAAGACGACATGGAAGTACGAGACAGAAGTGGCATGTCCTAAGCATGGTGGATTCGCCGCTGGTACTTCCTATATATAAGTGCTTCTGGCATGTTACCAACTTTCGTACCAAGTGCCATACGAGATTAGTGTTTGCAGACCAGTGTGGAAAGCCTATGTAATCCACAGAATGTCTATGCAGACTATGTAATCTATGAAAATTCTACTCTTGAAACCTGTGAAAGTCTATGTAATCTATGTGAACTCTAAAGCTATTTATGTAGCATATGGAAAATCTACGTGTGAACTATGTGTACCCTAGCATGTTCTATGTTAATCTATTGTGCTAATCTACTGAGTTAATCTATGTTGATTTATTGAGTTAATTTATGGTGATCTGCCAAGATAATCTATGTAATCTACTTGAGTAATCTATGTGGAACTATCTGGCAATCTATGGTATATGATGATGATGATGAGTGAACTGTTATGTTTAGTAACTACGACACGTAACATGATACGGGGTAAGGCGATGTGCCCGAAGCGTGGTGGATACGTCGCTGGTACTTCCTATATATAAGCGTTTTTGGCATGTTGACCGAACTTCGTACATCGTGCCATGTGAAGGTCGTAAGATTGTGGTGTGAAATCTAGATTCTTTAGTCTGTCATGCGTGTAGCCTTTATTGTGGGAATTCGTAATCTAGACTTATACGATCCTCGTATTGGATCTGTAGATGTCGTCTCGAAAGCTATCCGACACTCTCAGGATATCCAGGGAGAAGTCTCAGAAAAAGATGATGTCGTTTATGGCCGACCAGATCGCTCGAGTCATGCCAAAGATCGTCTCTGAGCTCCAAGGATCAAACACTCCTCCATCCTCTGTGGACTCTAAGACGGAGAAGTCGACGTCTACTAAGTTCAACTACAAACATTTTGTTTCTTGCAACCCTAAGTCTTTCACGGGCAGTGATGGGGTGACCGCAATGCTTGAGTGGTTTGACAGCATTGAGGTTACCTTCATCAACAGCGAGTGCCCAGAGCATTTGAAAACTAGGAGCGCAACGGGAATGTTTCAAGGCAGAGTGCTGGAGTGGTGGACGAATGAGAGGAACATCCGTACCAATGAAGAAGCCTATGCTCTTCCATGGGCCGAGGTACGAGAACTGATGATGCTTGAGTTTTGTCCTCCCCATGAGCAGTTGAAGCTTGAAGAAGAGTTCTGGCATTCGAAGCAAGTTGGTGATGACAACTTGGCATATACTACCTGATTTAAGCAGCTAAGTCTTATCGTTCCTCACTTGGTTTCGACTCCTAAGCAGATGATAACCAAATACATCAACGGCCTACCACCTGCTATGCGTGATTCCATCGAAGCAGCTCAGCTAGAAACTATTGAGGAAGTCTACCGTCTCGCAGCTAGTCTCAACAACAATCGTGTGTGTGATAAACAGTTTGCTACCCCTGCCCCTCCAAAGTCTGCAAATCAAGTCACTCAGCAGCCAAGTGGCAGCAAGAACAACAAACGGAAAGCTCAGGGCTCGGGATGTAATGCTATTACTCTTGCTGCTAACTCTGCTGCTAAGCCTGCTCCTGCTACTGCTGCTGCTAACCCTGCTGCTCCTGAGGCGAAGAAGAAATACACTGGGTCTTACCCCAAGTGTGCGACATGCTACTTTCATCATCCTACTACCTCTGCATGCCGATTATGCACCATCTGTAACCGCTATGGTCACACGGCTCCTTATTGTCGTCAAGCTAATCCTGTTCCTCAAGCTCAGCAAGCTCCCGCTCCACCAGCTCAAGCAGCTCTTCCAGCTCCTCCTCTGCAGAACCCAGGGACCATCAATGCCGTTCGTGCATGTTTTCAGTGTGGAGATACTACTCATCTCCGTAACCGTTGTCCCCAACTGAATCAAGAGCAACAAACAGCAGCTCGTGGATGAGCGTTCAATCTTAATACTAATCAGGCTCGCAACAACAATGATGTGGTGAATGGTATGTTTCTCGTTAATAATCTCTATGCTTCGATCCTATTTGATACTGGTGCCGATAAGAGTTTTGTGTCCATGGAATTCAAGTCTTTGATAAATTGTACACGCTCTAAGTTACCTGAGTCGTTCTATGTTGAGGTCGCCAATGGTAAGTCGATTCTTGTTAATTCTATCATGCGTGATTGTTCCTTGATTCTTAACGATCACGTATTCCCTATTGATCTCATACCCATGCGTTTGGGTAGTTTTGATGTTATCATCGGCATGGATTGGTTGCGTAAGAACCAAGCCGAAATTGTGCGTCACGAGAAGCTTGTATGTCTTCCTCTTTTGTCTGGTGGTCTTTTACATGTCTATGGAGACCGACCTTCGAAAGGACTAAGGCTGATGTCATGCACACAGGCGAGCAGAAGTTTACGTAAACAGAACCCTACCTTCTTGGCCCACGTGGTGGAACAAAAGGGCAAGGGGAGGAACATAAACGACGTTCCGGTTGTGTGTGATTTCCCTGATGTCTTTCCTAAGGATCTACCCGGTCTTCCTCCGCCCAGAGCTGTTGACTTTCGTATTGATCTCGTACCTGGTGCGACTCCTGTCGCCAGGGCTCCTTACCATCTTGGACCTTCCGAGATGCAAGAGTTATCCAGCCAGCTACAGGAACTACTCGATAAGGGTTTCATTCGTCCAAGTACCTCCCCGTGGGGTGCTCCCTTTTTATTTGTCAAGAAGAAGGATGGTTCGTTCCGTATGTGTATCGACTACCGTGAACTTAATAAGCTTACTATGAAGAATCGTTATCTGTTACCCCGTATTGATGACCTATTTGACCAACTACAAGGCGCGTCCTGTTTCTCTAAAATTGACCTACGTTCTGGATATCATCAACTACGTGTCCTCGAAGATGATATTCCTAAAACTGCGTTTCGTACTCGATATAGGCACTACGAGTTCGTAGTCATGCCTTTTGGCCTGACCAACGCACCTGCGGTGTTCATGGACCTTATGAACCGTGTTTATAAACCCTATTTGGATCGTTTTGTTATAGTCTTTATTGATGATATTCTTATTTATTCTAAATCTAAAGCTGATCATGCTTGCCATCTACGTCTTATGCTTGAACTCCTACGTGGTGAACGCCTATATGCTAAATTTTCTAAGTGCGAGTTTTGGATTGATGAAGTGCAATTTCTTGGTCATATTGTTAGTAGTCAGGGTATTCATTTTGACCCTTCGAAAATCGAGGCAGTGAAGAATTGGTGTACGCCTAAGTCCGTATCTGAAATACGTTCCTTTTTGGGATTGGCGGGTTATTACCGTCGGTTCATCGCAGATTTTTCTAAAATTGATGTTCCTCTTACTACTCTGACCCAAAAGGATAAACCTTTTGTTTGGGGTCTCGAACAAGAGGAATCCTTTCAAACCCTTAAGAGCCTTTTGTGTAACACTCCTGTTTTAACCTTACCCGATGGGAATGACGATTTTGTGGTCTATTGTGATGCCTCAAACTGTGGATTGGGTTGTGTGCTCATGCAGCGGGACAAGGTTATCGCATATGCCTCTCGTCAACTCAAAGTGCATGAGAAAAACTACACTACTCACGATGAGGAGCTTGGTGCGGTTGTTTTTGCATTAAAGATCTGGCGACACTACCTGTATGGTACTAAGTGTGTGGTTTTCACTGACCATAGGAGCCTTCAACACATCTTTAACCAGAAAGAACTAAACATGCGACAGAGGCGTTGGGTGGAATTTCTTAACGACTACGACTGCGAAATTCGCTATCACCCTTGAAAAGTGAACGTCGTGGCCGACGCCCTTAGTCGTAAGACTCATGTCAAGGCTTTACGTATATCTAGTGATCTGCATGTTTGTATTCGTGAAGCTCAGTATTCATCGGCAAATGAAGGAATTCTAGAAGAAGAAATTCACGGCGCTAGAATGGACCAGTTCGAAACTAAATCTGATGGCCTGCCGTGTTATCTAAATCGTATCTGGGTGCCAGATCGCGATAATCTTCGTGAGCTCATTATGACTGAGGCTCACAAGTCCCGTTAATCTATCCACCCAGGAGCCGGTAAGATGTACCAGGATCTGCGTATGACTTATTGGTGGCCTGGCATGAAGAGGGACATTGCTGTGTATGTCTCAAAATGCCTCACATGTCTGAAGGTGAAAGCTGAACATCAACGTCCCTCCGGACTTTTAGAGCAACCTAAAATCCCCGTGTGGAAGTGGGATAGTCTGGCTATGTACTTTATTACTAAGTTACCTCGTACACCTGCCGGTCATGACAGTATTTGGGTGATTATTGACCGATTGACTAAATCAGCCCACTTTCTTCCTATACGCGAAGATTATAAAGTGGAGAAACTTGCTAGGATCTATACCGATGAGATTATAAGTCATCATGGCATACCTTTAGACATAATCTCTGACCGTGATGGTCGCTTTACTTCACGTCTTTGGCAAACATTTCAGTCCGCTATGGGTTCGCACTTGAATTTTAGCACGGCCTTTCATCCTTAGACGGATGGACCGACTGAGCGCACTATTCAAACCCTAGAGGACATGCTCTGTTCTTGTGTCATCAACCTTGGTGGTAACTGGGATGTACATTTACCATTGATAGAATTCTCGTACAATAATAGCTATCATTCCAGTATTCAGATGGCCCCTTTCGAAGCTTTGTATGGACGAAAATGCCGATCTCCTCTCAGTTGGCATGAGGTTGGGGAAAAGTAGTTCACTGGCCCTGAGATTATTCAAGAGACAACGGATAAGATTCTTCAGATCCGTGATAACTTGATCAAGGCTAGAAGCAGACAAAAGAGCTATGCTGATAGAAGGCGCAAGCCTCTGGAATTTGCTGTTGGAGATCGAGTTCTTCTTAAGGTATCTCCCTGGAAGGGAGTAGTTCGCTTTGGTAAAAAGGGGAAGCTCGCTCCTCGCTATGTGGGTCCTTTCGTGATACTTGAGAGGATTGGCAAGGTAGTGTACAAACTCGATTTGCCTCAGGAACTAAACAACGTGCATCCAGTGTTCCACGTATCCAACCTGCGGAAATGTCTAACCGACGAGGGACTCCAAGTTCCTCTGGAAGACTTGCAAATAAACGAAGCTTTTCAATTTGTGGAGAAACCGGTCGAAATCATGGATCAAGCTGTCAAGCGTCTAAGGCGCAGCAAAATTCCCATTGTCAAGGTTCGATGGGAAGGAAAGCGTGGTGCTGAATTCACTTGGAATTTGAAAAGTGATATGAAGGCCAAGTACCCGCATCTCTTTGAACAGTTTTCTTCTAAGATTTCGGGGATGAAATCTCCTAAAGGAGGGGAGACTGTAACGCCCAGCGTCCCTAAACTTTAGGATCTTGTTAAGATTAGTCCCTGAGATTTAACTTGTTGGCTATTTTAGTCCTAATCTATGTTGGATTGTCTATTTCCTGGGAATGTCTAAGTCTACGTTGGAAATGCCTAATTCTATATGATTTGAATGTCTAAATCTATTCTTGAATGCCTATCTGGAATGCTTAATGTGGGAATGTCTATATGAGGGATTTCCTAATTCTATATGATTGAAACGTCTAAATGTCTATATACTTGGAATGCCTAAATCTACGTGTGGAATGTCTAAATGGAATGCCTAAAGCTATGTTTGGAATGTCTAAATCTATGTTGGAATGCCTAAATCTATTTGGTGCTTGACTCCATAGACTCGTAAAACTTGATTCTTGGTTGGACGAGAGACGGGAGCCTTGCCACTGGCGGAATCTATTAATCTTGATGTGTATGCTATAATCTAGTTATTCTATTACTCAACAATACGCAACGCTTAATCTAACTCGCGAAAACAATCAAAGACTGGAATACGGAAAGATTGGGTTGGCCAGAGTGGCCATCCGATCGGACTGCCATCCGATCGGATTGTCACCCTAACGGATGACCACCCGATCGGACAGCCGTCCGATCGGACTGCCACCCGAACCAACCACACCTTCCCTCCTCGGCCCTTTCACACTATAAATAAACGCGTCACATCACCTTTTCAGTGATGTGACAGCTCTGCTCGACCAAGACACGCGCACACATCCTTTTCTTAATTCTCTCATCGATTTCAGTACGTTTTAGGCTAGATCTTTGTACTTTTTTTATCTACACATCATCCTCTACGTGATTCTCACTTGAAATCACAATTTTCACTGTGAAATATCTCAGAACTGAGTTCTTGAGGGTGATTTCATCATGGTGATTTGTACAAACTGCCATGTGACGTCATTATAAGCAAGATTCAGCTCTGATCTAAGGTATTTCATGCGTTTTTACATAAAATTTAAGCTAAATCTATGCTTTTCATATAAAATTTGAGATGTTCTTCATCTTTCTTCAACTTTCGCCTTATTTTGGTAGAAACCGGATCTAAACAGACTGTGGGCTTGATGCACAGCCTAAAGTTGACTTGGATCCAAGTTTTACCAGAGAAAACGAGCATGAGATAGATTCTGACATAAGTACGTTAAGGACAGACGACTGATTGGATAGGGGTGATTCCCACCTGTTCAGGACGCCCTTGTACTAACGAGTTTACTGATTGTCACAGTACGTGTCGTGCGGTCACCGTAACCGAACCCGTTATCTTACCCGGCTCTTATCCTATTATAATCTAATCAGGCTAACTCTAAAAGAGCTCCCTTTGATCCAATAACAATTGCGATTGATAAACAAACACTGTGAGTATACTCGATCCCCTTTTTACTTTAAACTCTTTTGGTGTAACATGTATTCTATCAAACTAAATACTTTTGGCAATCTATACTCTATCCTAAGTGTTTGTGAAAACTTGTGCATTCTAGTATTCTATTTGTGCTATGTGACATTTAATCCAGGGTGTTTAGTTCCGCCTTAACAATAGTAGTGCTATAGGGGGTGCACCTCTCCCATTATTCTCAGGGGTATTCTTAGGAGGATTCTAGTTTACCTTGAGTCTTGGGTAAACACTAAAGCATCGGGATACTTGGGCTATCACTGAGTGGACTGCGACACTAGCACGGCTGAAATTATTTTTATTACTTACACAGTGGATATGAGTTGTTTTAATCTATTATTTTATTATCAAACTTGTATACTCGCCAATACTTTTGTATTGATATTTTAATACATGTTGCCTGCTAATAGGCTGCTTTGGAATGCATGGAAATCAAGCTAGGAGATGCTTAGAAACGTCGCCTAGTTAATTTAGGCATATTGGAATATTTGAAACAATGTTGTTATGTTTGATGCTTGACATTTGTGATGGTTGTTTTAGACAATTACTATGAAATTTATTAATGTCTATTGAAATATTTAGTGTTATGGAATTCTCTTGAGCAATCTGAACGCTTGGTGCTCGCACCCCGATGTTTTCGCCATCGGTTGGGGTGTGACACTAAATATACCACGTATACACGTAACCGAACCCATTTAATCTTAAGTTCATCAAAAATTAAATAAAATAATGTTTTTGTGTGCCTCGCGGGCCGCGACCCACCTTACTTGCCGGACACCCAATTTTGCCACGTGTCCTCGCACCTGTTGAAGCTACAATGCAACCTGGCAACCCTAGCCATAGCTAGGGGGTCTCTCGCGGGGCGCGACTGGACCAGCCCAGTGGGTCACGCACGAGAACCGTGAGAACTTTTTAATCCCGCGCGAGTTAGGCCAATTTTTTTTGCACAAACGTAGATGCAAACATTATAAACACATCTGTAAAAAAGTTAAAAAAATTTGTCGAGTCGTTAGTTTTGACTGATTCAAATTTTGTTTACGTCTTGATAAAAAAAATAGTTATCAACTGTAAAATTTTACACCAACGCGTAAAAAAAACTTGCATTAGTCAAAACTAACGCCTTGACAATTTTTTTTACTTTTTTTACAAATGTGTTTATAATGTTTTCATCTACGTTTGTGCAAAAACATTTTGGCCCAACTCGCCCGATATCAAAAAGTTCTCACGGTTCTCACAACTCATGGTGGTTTTCATTTGAACTGAATCCTATATATATATATATATATATATATATATATAGGGGATCGTTAGAATGAGAACCACCACGAGTTATGAGAACCACGAGAACCGCGCCCCGCGGGTGGCCGTCGGCGACGAAATTTTTTTTACACCTAGATCCGTATATTTTAGTGGGGGGTTTAAATTTTCGGTTCAAACGGCGCGCCCGAGGGGGTAGTTTTTTACGCCCAAAGTTTGGGTTTTTTTAATTTTTCTTTTTTTTTACCAAACTTTGGGCGTAAAAAACTACCCCCTCGGGCGCGCCGTTTGAACCGAAAATTTAAACCCCCCACTAAAATATACGGATCTAGGTGTAAAAAAAATTTCGTCGCCGACGGCCACCCGCGGGGCGCGGTTCTCGTGGTTCTCATAACTCGTGGTGGTTCTCATTCTAGCGGCTCCCTATATATATATATATATATATATAGCTCAAGTATACCAAGAAATTCCATTTGAGTGAAAAAAACTCAAGAAACTCAATGTATGGACACAATTTTGCCACATGTTATAACTTTTTTCATATTGTAACAACTTTTGTCAGGAGAGAGAAAGTTAATATGTTACACCTTTTTCACTTGTTTACATATATGTAACATTACATGTTACACTTTTTTTCAACAACAGATTTTGCATGTTTTACGAAGTGTAACATTTTAAAACTTAAATTCTATGAGTTTTCGATGTGTAGTGCATGTAAAAAAATATGTTACATTTTTTTATAGAAAAAATTGTCACACCCCGACCCGCAACGGAATAGGTGATCACGACATGATTGGTTTCCAAAGCTTATAACTTGCTATTAAATGTTTTAAATAGTCATTAGTCTTTATTGAATGTTTCACATAGCAAATAATCCAAATAAAACAATTACATATGAGACATTGTTCATAGCATTTAAACTTCATTAATCCATTTCTTGTTAACTAAGGCCATCCTATGTCCAATCTTCTCTTCCTGTTTGTTCACCTGTATCATGTGTAAGGGGCTGTTTGGCAACTTCTGAATGGTTAAGTGTTGAACCAGTAAGAGGTCTGGACCATTAAGTGCTGAAAGTGTAAGAGGTCTGAACCATTAAGAGCCAGTATAATGGTTAACCCTTCAGAGACAAATGTCTGACCAATTCAGATTAGAGGTCTTAACCATTCAGACCATGTATAATACTTAACAATTCAGAGGCAAATGTCTAATCCATTCAGACATCTGCTCACGAAACAAACAGTCTGAACCATTAAGTGCTAAACCAGTAGGAGGTCTGAACCATTAAGAGGTAAACAAACAACCCCTAAAAGTAGTTTCTGGGTCAACAAAGGTTGGTGAGTGAATCTCATTGTTATTAGGAAAATGATATGTTTAAATTGGCTTATTGAGAAAGCGTGCATTAACCAATGTAATTAAATATGTTGTATGTCATATGTCAAACCTCAATAAATTTGATTTAAATTCATTTGTTTTTCATCATTATTCCACACTGCTATCTTTTTTATCTCAAAATAACCATTTTCAATTCAACAATTTCTAGGATGATAACGGATTAAAAAAATCTAGCACAATCATAATCAACAACATCAACCACAACCAGAAAACTTGAATTCTAGTTTGACACGACACAAATCAGTACCTAATTCGTACTTTTCAAGCCTTGAAACTGAAATATTTTGTAGAGATTCATGTCCGACTGTTTTGTAACACTCGATTGTTTTGTGCTTGAATCTTGTTCGTCAAATAGTCGTTGTTTTTTTGTACACGCCAACACCGCCGTTTTCGACCACCAACCACAGCCCTTGTCTGATAGAAGTGGAAACCCACCTGAAACTAACCACCACCGTCATCGCGATGTTCTTTTTCCGGCTTGGTCTTTCCAACTTGGGGTGTATCAGCTGGAAAGTTAAGGTTTTGTGAAATGGATCTTAATTATGTATTACTTTAATATTAATTGCATTTTTGTTTAATTCAATTAGAGAAGTTTTGGTGAAATAGATAAATCTGTAATATATATGATTTAAAAAAGGAAAATATGTAATTGATTTCAAATATTCATTAAATACGTAATAAGTAATACATGTAAAAGAAAAAAAACTCTTCTAATTTTTTTAATGTCAAATTTGGATCACTGGCGGACTATCGTGCCACTAGCGGAATCACCCGATCACCTCCATCTCTACCAGGTATAATGCTTATGTTGGACTCTGTATGCCCCAGACACATATTAAATTGATGTGGCTAGTACGTTATGATCCAAGTCGAGTCATACCCAATAACAAGCTAGACAAACACCTATAATATTTATTTATGATATGATCAAACAAATAAATATTAACACTTAGATTATTTAGAAATTGGTTTTCTAAATAATTGCACTTGAGAAACTGATAAATTATATGGATAATTTATTTTGAGAGAATATTTTATTTTGTTATTTAATAGGTTAAATAAACTTTTAAAAGGTTTCATGAGTCTTGTAAACATATGATGTTATCTTTTATAAAAGGTTATAAAATAAACAAGACTTAAATTAAAAAAAATGTTAATTTTTTTTTTATAAAAAGCCCCATGTGGGCCGCCCACTTTGGGTCTTCCCAAGAGTGTTTTTGACCAATCAAAATGCATGCAACTTTCTTTACAAGATCACTCTTGATTTGGTGATTTTTTTATAAAACTTCACTCATACTTTTCACACACATTCTAAGACATAATTCAAGTTGCAAGAACTCTTAAGAATGCTCTCAAAATTTCGGCCATGGGTGGTTATCAAGAGGGGTTTTTCAAGTGAGTTCACAAGTGTAAATCCTAGCAACATAAGGTGTTTGTTGGAGACTTGGGGTATGCAAGCTTGAGTTCTTCTCCTTTGAAGATTTCCATTCAAGAACATCATCTTCTTCATATCTTTTGCTATATGGAAGGTAGTATTCTTATAACACCCTATGGTTGTGTTTTTGATAGCATGCATGTTCGTATATGGATCAGGTTTATTGGGTTTTACATATAAAAAAAGTTTTATATCTTGTAAAGTAACAAGTTTTAAATACTTTTTCCGCTGCGTTTTTTATTTTATATGGATAATATCACTTTGATTAACATATGAAGATCCCAACAGCTTATACACAAATTTAAGAGAAAACCCAATAAATATAAGAATTTGTTTTTTATGAAAATCCAACCCAAAACCTAATAATACTAAATTCTTATCCCACCCAAAGATCACTATTGCGATTGTGGATGGTCTGACAATGGGCCTTTTGCAACAGACCAACCTAGCATCAGCCGCAGCATATTTTCCATTGTTGCCCACTATCCTTCGCGTTTTTCATGCGATTGTCATTGTCGACGTAAACAGAAATATTACGATCGCATGCCTTCTCTTCTCTCTCAACTTAAAACCCTAACCTAACCCTACGAAATTCACCAGATTCTCCTTCAACAATCCCATCTCTTTATCGATTCTTCCATCGGTCCTCATCTCCAGCGCTCAATTCCACTCAATTTCATGAATCTGGTGAGTGAATTTCGTATCTGTTGGTTTCAGTTTCGTTTATTTGAAATTAGGTTTAAAGTTTGCTATCTTGTTGTTTTTGTTTATCGATTATGCGTGAATGCGAGTGATTGATGTGCATGTAGTTGGAGAATTTAGGGTTGATTTGATGTATGAGGTGTGTGTGAGGTGAATCAGTGTTGATGTATAGATGATTGAATGTATGATGTATAGATGATTGAATGTATATTTTGCGAGATTTTGTGTGTGTGTTTGGTATGCAACGGTGCTTGTTGATTTGTTGACTCGCGGAGTTAACCTGAGTCAACTGTCCTGTTTTAGGTGTAAAGTGTGTTTTTTGTTTACTTTTGTGACCTAGCTAAGTAACTTTGCAGATTTAAATTTGCTTGATTTAGTAGTGTTTATGTTTAATTCATTGTTGATGATTTGAGTTCGTGCCTTTTGTCCTCGGTTTTTGGTATAAATGACAAGCCTGACAGCATGTATTTGTTAGATTCTGAATTGAGCTCAACTTTAGTTAAAAGGAAACTACAACCTGATTTGATAGTTGACTTTGCAGATTTCTATTTGCTTGATTTAGCAGTGTTTGATTTGTTGTTTCTTATTGAAAAATGATCTGTTGATGATCTAAACGTTAGTGATTTTGAAATTTACTTCATAATTTAGTTTTATTGATTGGTGAGTTCACTTGCTTAGATATCGGTTCCCAAACGGCTTGTATACGAGTAGAAGTGTCAGACACGAAGTAGGCAAAGACAGGTTTCCTACTTTATAGAGTAATATAGCAACTATCTAGGTATTGTTCTACGAGATGAAAGTGTGAATACTTAGAAATTTTTGGATGGGTGGTGATCATTAGCTCGATCCGCAGAGTCCACCAGGATTTCCATGCACTACAAGTTGTTATTACGCGGGCCCCTATAATAATAATAAATTGCCTTGCATGGTCACCCTAATTTTCCCTCGTTCCAAGAAGATGCTCAACCAGAGAGGGGACACTACTGTCCTTATACCTCCGACATAGAAAGGACCATTGCGGTGGTCCACGCGCTAACATCCATTATCGTTACGATCGAATAGGCACGATGATTAGACGTGATAGGAATAAGGAGAACGCCTAGTAGTTGGAGGGGCACTGTAACACCTCGCAAAATCACGACCAATATAATAAAGACACGTGTCATGGACTTTAAACGTGTAATGGATTGATTTGGAGGGACTACAATTTTCAAACAATGTAAATACGTAAGTAAAAGGATCCAAAGTGTCAACATGACAGTCTTGTGCCTCTGATTGACCTCACACGACGTTCGTATTCTTTAATGAATAAATTGTTGGACATAGAAAGTCGTTTGTGCTTCAATTAAGGATTCTACGAAGCATAGGGGTTAAAAGTGTCAACATGTTAAATGTTACCTCTGAGTGACCTTTTAACGATCCCAAAAGCATTGTAATATTTGTTTATTTTGCTCTCAAGAATATTGGATAGTAATCTCTTGAAGTTTTGGTGAAAACAAGACGTTTCGGGTGATCTTGCAACTAACCGGGAGCTTAACGGAGTTAATTTGTGACCCAAGACACTTGTTAGTTAACTATGGGGGTCATAAGTGCAATAAAAGAAAGTTATTTAAACTTAAAATGGACTAGGGACTGAAATTACAAAGTTTTAAAACTTTTTACCGGAATAGAGGGTTCTCACTGGCCGCGTAGACTCCCTCTTATGTCTATGCGGGCCACGACAGAAGTGCCAGCGAGCAAAAAAGGGACAGCTGCATGTTGCAGCCTGTGCCACCGCCTTTGCATCGCTGATTTCGATACCAGGGACTGAGCAAATGGTTTTTCATGCACTAGAGACACTTGGGAACATCTGAAAACATCATAGGTACAGCTGCAATGATCCTAAAGACTCCAAATTCTTATATAAGGCCATGCATTGTTTCATTTGATCTTGCATACTTTCAAATCTCACTCTTTGAAGCCTCCTGGAGCTAAAGGAATCTTTCATAAGTTCAATATTCGTGCTAAGGACTATAGTAACTATAGTAAGTGTTCTTAGCTTCCTAAGTTTAAGTTTTATTAGCTTAATGACCGAAAGTCAAAGTTATCGTAATTAAGCTTTGACTTTGTGATTAATCACAAACGGTACAGCCATTATTCGAATTGAAAGTGGTTATGTGTTGGTAATTATGTAGGTGTTAAACCCTTAAAAGGGCACCTTCTAATTATCACATTATCTCAGTCAATTGTCGGGTCGAACTTACTAATAAAAAGTCAAACGAGTCAGTTTTTATAAATTAATTCATAACTGATAATGTAGAAGTTATGGGACATGTTTTAACATTAAAATAACTTGGTAAATAATATAAGAACATGTTTAGGAATGTTCAACCCGACAATTCTGAGTTTAGGCTCGGTTCGCAACCAAAAGTCGCAAAAGTAGACTTTTGCTTTGACTTTTAGTTCTGACCCGATTTATCTTAGTTTAGATATGCCTTAGGGTTCCTTTAGGACCATATTATAGGTTAGTATAACCCTCTGAGGTTATACAACTTGGTTCCATAGAAATCCTAGTGCATTACATGTTTCCATTAAATGCTTAAAGTTGACCATAATGCCCTTTTGATATTAAAACGAGATTTTTGAAAATGTGAGAGGACAAAAACCTTTATTACTGATTTATAAGCATGTCCTAAAAATTTGACATCAGTTCATGGTCTAAAATAGAAGTTATGCGAGATATCGTAAAATGAAAGCTTTTTATTAATTAAATGGTATTTTTAGTATAAATCACATTTAAACCCAAATTTTGACACCAAACTTTCTACCCACTGATGTAATATAATATTTAGGGATTTTTGGAAATTTTTGTTAAATTTTAAACTGATCATAACATAGAGTTCTTGCATAGGCTCGGTAATTGACGATAACGCCCTTTTCGCTAATAAAATGAGTTTTGCACATCCTTTACATGTCAAACCTTTTTCTACTGATTTTATACATTAAATAAGATATTTTAAATTGTTAGGCTGATCAAAATCTCAGATTTCCTTAAACAACCCGAATATCGTCAAATACCGACTTTTATGCGATTTAGGCGCATAGTATGGTTTAAAACCATATTTGGCACCTAAGGCTTGTTACCTACTGATGTTATGGATATTTTTTTTACTTTAATAGTAAGTATAAGTTTTGAACTCAGATTTCCAATTTTGACCCTTATAGCTTATGTGAAATGACCAAAATACCCCTACGGTGCATAGTTTGGCCATAAACGATAAATTTCACATATGTATGATATCTTACTGATGTAACTTGTTAAAATAAAAAATTTTACTGATTATTTAAGAACAGAACCTCAGATTACTATTTAACCTCTTTTATAAACTTTAAAATGACTAAAATACCCTTACGGGACTTAAATTGGTTTTAAATTCATTATGGGCATAATGGAAGGTATCCTACTGATATCATAACCTATTTTAAGCATAATAACTTATGGAACCGTACATAACTCATTTGGTTACCCGTTATGCATATTCGCGTTCGGTACGGTTTATGTAACTAGTTTGCATAAATTAACTGAAACGGGTCGAACCTTATCATTTTTACTTCAAAATCCAGAATGTGTTTAGTTTACCCATTTTATACAAGTCTTCAAGCTTGTCGGGTCTAAATCACATTCTAATCCGGTCTTCGCTTAATCTTGCGTTTTGAACCGTGAACCTTTCTTTAAAACTAACCGGTCTAAGTTAAGACTTAAATAAGACCCGTTAGGAATCTAATAGGTTATTAAAACCTTCGTTTCAGATTAGGAGCCCAGTAAAAGCTACTTGTACTTGCTGATTGATATACGGCTGAGAATAAAATTTTACTTTTAGATCAGGTAAATACGTTTAACTTATTTTCCGTTATACGGGCTTGGGATACGGTATTATAATAATACCGCTTGGTCGTGTATGAAATCATTTAATTGGATTGTGATTAATAAATTTACATAACCCTTTTTAATCTGTTTTGTTTGATACAATGTGTGACAACCGTCACTTTTCCGTACATTCCGTACACGAAATGAACAGTAATTTGTGCTTAAATGACTGTGCATGATCTGGTTTGCCAGACAAATAAATTTCTGAATTCCATGCAAGTGAATTCATGCACATTTTGTGCTACAAAATATAGCTTTATGCATAAACGAGAGCGTTGCGTCAGAAATATTAGTAAACTCACCGGTAAGACACATCGTCTCAACAGAACTGCAGAAAGCAGTCAGACATTAGAATTGAGGCCTAGGTGTAGGTCCGGCGACAAAACTACATTAAAACCCAAGAGTACATGTAAGGGTTTAATTTATAGACATTGCGAAAGCAAAAATAAGCACTAAAAAGCACCCGAAACGCACTTTAAGTGCATAATTTTGTATAATTCAGCTCAATTCAGCATTTAAACATATGAATATTATGCAGCAATTTCGTTTTATCATCCAGAATATTTCCCTAAGTGTTGGGAATTGAAAGGGTACAAGAAGGGTACTTAAAAGACACTAAAAAGTGTGATTTAGCGCTTTAACGGATCAGTGTCCAACCGAACAACCGGACTTTACCCGGAACATAAAAATATTGTCATTGACACTGTTTTCTTATTCTGAGCTAGTTAGGGTCCCCGAATACCCTAACACCCATTACAAAGCACCACACACTAGTAAAAGGTTTAACCTCCTAACTTAACAACTAAACCTTAACCAATTAGTTAGAAATCAACCATGGAACCCCCCCCCCTAACCGAACTCGGTTAGAGTGTGGGGACACCTCACTAAACTTTTGATTATTATATTGATCCTTGTTTCATATCTAGTGAACACATGATCCTTTGGATAATTGCAAGAGATGGTCTATACATATGTATGAAGGATCACCTTATCACTTGTAACACACTTAACAAAAAAATCAACTCCACTCTCTCTCCCTCTTGAACCTTCGGCCGAGAACCCCACACCCACATCCATCACTTTTCGATTCCATTCAAACTATTCCAAGCTCATACAAGTGTGAAGGATCACGCATAAGGAAGCTCGATGCACTCGGGAACACAAGGACCTCACTACGTTGCTATTAACCACTCGTTTTTCGACTAGTTTCTTCCCTAGCCTCGAGCTAGTAGTAAGTGACTACAAACGCCCTCTTGATCTATTCTAAAGTGGTTAAAATAAACTTTGTCGGTTAAAATTTATGAACTTACAAGAATGCATACTAAAAGTCTACATAAATGATGAACATGTTGGTTAAAAGCATAAGAGTTGTGTAAAACTTGTAAGACTTCTTTTGTGGTGATTATTTAGTGCTGATCTATGTTGTGGTAGCTCGGATCATCATCTAACCCGGATTAGTCATGTTCATGAAACATGACATAGAATATGTTAAGAATGAAAAGGGTTAAATGATGAAACTCTACTACACACTAAACATGAACTTGAGTAAAAGTAATTTTTCTTGTAAAATAAGACTCTAAACATGTAGATCTAAAGATCTACAAGTGGTTTTTCGGAAGAACCAAGCAAAAAAATTAGTCTTGTTTAAAACCCGGATCTTACATGAACTAAATATATTTTTAGTAAATAAACAAGTGTGTAAACACTTGTGTAACAAGGAAGTTCAACAAAGAAATATTTTTGTGAATCTTGACTAGAAGTTGTGAAACTTCAAATTCTTTAAAAATAAAGTTTTTAAGAAACTAAACTTATTTTAAAGATAACAAGACTTACTAAATGTGCTAGTAAGTTACTACACATTTTTTTAAATATTCAAGTTCATGAAGTGGAGAAATTAGTGATTATTGTTGATGATTATTGTTGATAATTGTTGTTGATGATTGTTGACGATTTATGTGACAACTGGCACAAACCGGTAATTTCCGTACACATTGATTATTGCTTAATGACTACAATTATGAGATTAATTGTCAGCAATGTCTGAAAACATGATTAAACAAGTGAATTCATGCATGTTGTATACTACAAAATACTGCTTTATGCATAAACGAGAGCGTTGCGTCAGAATAATAGTAAACTCACCGGTAAGACACAATGTGTCAACAAGAACTGCAGAAAGCAGTCAGACAATAAAATAGAGGCCTAGGTGTAGGTCCGACGACAAAAGTACATTAAAACCCAAGAGTACATACAAGGGTTTAATTTATATACATTGCGAAAGCAAAATAAGCACTAAAAAGCACCCGAAACGCACTTTAAGTGCAGAATTTATAAAAATTCAGCAATAATCAGCATTTAAGCATGTAAATATTATG
This sequence comes from Helianthus tuberosus, assembly GCA_030545235.1. Classification (NCBI taxonomy): domain Eukaryota; kingdom Viridiplantae; phylum Streptophyta; class Magnoliopsida; order Asterales; family Asteraceae; genus Helianthus; species Helianthus tuberosus. The sequence goes on along the minus strand of CM060356.1, from coordinate 87,762,345 downwards.
CAGAAATGTCGTTTTATTATCCAGAATATTTCCCTAAGTGTTGGGAATTGAAAGAGTACAAGGAAGGTACTTAAACGACACTAAAAAGTGTAATTTAGCACTTTAACGAATCGGTGTGTAACCGAACAACCGGACTTTACCCGGAACATGAAAATATTAGTATTTTCACTATTTATATTTTTCTGAGCCAGTTAGGGTCCCTGATTACCCTAACACCCGCCATAACGTGCAACATACAACTAACAAGGTTAAATACTTAGTTAACTTATTTAACCTAAACTATATCCTAACTATCTAGTTTAAATCGAACCAACCCCCCCCCCCCTCTCTTGACCGAATTCGGTCCCCTAGGGGACATGGTTGGTACTTGCAAGATCTCCTAATTATCCTTGTCTAATATCTAGTTAACACTAGATCCATTGGGTAATAACACTAATGTTTGCCTATAAGTATGATCCATTACACATAAGAGTTCATTCACAACATAAACACCAACTAAATCTCCTCTCTCCCTCTCTCTAAGGCTACGGCCAAGCACCACCCACCCTCCATCCATCATTTTCAATTTTGTTCATCACATTCCAAGATCATACACACTTCACAAGTCGCGTATTAGGAGCCCCGGAGCAAGCGGAACACGAAGGACCACTTCCGTTAGCTTTTATCCACCCACTTTTCGCCAAGATTCTTCCCTAGCCTTGAGCTAGAGGTATATCATTTAAAACTTGTTTTTACACTCATCTAAAGTGGTTAAAAGGATTATTGTCGGTTGAATCTCGTTAAAATGAAAGATGATGATTAAAAGTCTACTAAAAACACTTAAAGTGGTGGTTAATAGCATATAACTTGTGTAAAAGTCGTAGGACTTGAAATATGTGATTATTGAGACCCGATCTATGATGTGGTAGCTCAGATCTCCGTTTAACCCAACTTTGTAAGATCATGGATCTTCACATAAGCTCGTTTTTGGTTACTACAAGGGTTAAAAGGCGAAACTCTACCACACTAGAGACATGAACTTGTGTAAAATATTTTACTTGTGTAAAAGTAGTTTAACCTATACATTGGTGTTTAAAACTAGCGGATCTACGTATCTGCAAGTGGTATTCTTGAAGAACCACACTTTAAAGAAATCACATGTTCTAAACCGGGTCTTACACAAACAAAAGTGGTTTTTGTGAACAAATAAATATATGGATACTTGTGTAACATGAGTTTTAACGAAGAAATAGTTTTCGTAAAAACCGACTAGAAGTTGTAAAACTTCATGTTCTTTAAAAATAAAGTTTTTAAGAAGTTAAACTTATTTTTAAAGATAACAAGACTTACTAAATGTGCTAGTAAGTTACTACACATTTTTGTAAATATTCAAGTTCATGAAATTAGTGATTATTGTTGACGGATATTGTTGATTATTGTTGATGATGATTGTTGGTAATTGTTGTTGATTATTGATAATGATTTAAAAGAAAATAAACACACGTTTTGAAAACGTGGGAAACCTCCATTTTTAGGGGAAACTCTGTCAAAATTTTTATAAATTTTGACACTTAGAAAAATATGAGTTTTGAGAAACTTATCCCCTAAAAATATACCTCAAAACATTAACAAGGTTTCCCTAATTTTTGATGATAAGAAATGGTGATTTCTTGAAGAATAAAAATGGATATTATGTATATATATTTTTGAGAGAAAAATATATATTATTTTATCACCAAATTTTGTGCTAAGTGTATATAGTATGTGTTATACGTGCTAGTGTATTAAGACTTAAAAATACACTAAATGCTCATGAGGAGTATATACATAAAAATGCACATACAAAATACAAGATACATAATTCGGGTGCAAAGTGCAAAACACAAAAGACTTATATTTATTTTTGGAGAAAATAATATAAGTAAGATACGTAGGTAAAAATATAAGAATATTTTTAACACAAGAAAATATACAAGAGAGTGACTGAACTTGTGCGACGCAAGTCTAGTGACTAACGTTAAGAAAACGCGTATAGGTTACGACGTTAAGTAAGCAAATCCGGTGGAGTTTACGACGCTAGGAACGCAAAGTTGTGAGTTCATGCTCCCCCTTTTCCCTTTAACTGTTTTCAGTTTTTATAACTTCGGGGGTGAAATACATGTACAAAAGTACAATATTTATAAATGGTATGATATAAATACAAGAAGTACACTTGGTGAGAACGAGAACCAAGTGTGACGAAATATAAAATACAAGAAGTACACTTGGTGAGAACGAGAACCAAGTGTGACGAAATATAAGAGTATGAGAAGCGCATTTGGTGAGACAAGAACCAAGTATAAGGCGCAATGAGAAACGATAACAAGAAACGCGCTTGGTGAGAACGAGAACCAAGTAGGAGGCGTTATGAGAAATAGTGTCACGAATAGGGTACAGAAGCACCATTAATCAACAATATACCTAGACCGCAGAACAAAAGGTTAGATCTAACAGGTGCCTGGCAGCCTCACACTCGGTCGGGGCGAGAATCGAGTGGTGCTTTTGTGTCTCAGAATATACCAATTAAATGCCTTAGGTTTGGTGACTTCCTATGACGTGTCACATGTTAATGGCTTTGCAACCCATTAACAATCTGATAAGTACAGAAATACTGTATGTACATAAAATTCATACCATACAAAATCGATATATAACTTGAAGTACGTGGGGTACTCAAGAAGATTGAATTATACTTGAAGTACGTGGGGTACTCAAGAGAATGAGAATTAAACTTGAGTACGTGGGGTACTCAAGAAGAAATTGAAATATACAGATGTATGTGGTGTACACATGAAACTGGATTTACATATGAAAACTTGATTTACTCACAAACTATGTTTTCATACAAAGTATACAAACATGAAATACAAAACTGCATGAATTCACACCAACTTTATGTTGACGTTTTTCCAAAAACTCACATGTATTTCAGGTAACTAGGATGGATGTGCGCGTGGTCTAGCTTATGCTCGTGGATGTCGCTTGTGTTTAACTTTGAATAAAGTTGTAAACTTTTAAGACAATGTCTTTATGCTGTCTAGCGAAGTAAACGCTAACGTATGTTTTCAAATTATGGTATTTGAAGTTATTTTCTTGAGCATGTAGCATGTTTACTCTTCGTATGCAATGAGAACCTTTCATGATCACACCTCGTGCTTCCGCCTTAGAAAGGGGTGTGACAGATTGGTATCAGAGCTGCGATTGTAGTGAACCAGGATTCCTTCTTGAGTCTAGTCTACAATCTCTAGGATCCATTCACGAAAACAATTTTCAAAGAGTTTTCATTGCATAAAACGTCCCGCGACATCCACTACCTGAAACTGTCTACATGAGTCTAGAAAAGACACTACAAGACTTAGAGTGCACTAGAGTAGCACTTGTCATTGACTAGAAATTACTTGCAATTATGTGTGATAATTAGCATATACTAGTGTAACACCTGTGCCTTCACGGCCATCAAAAAAATACCAAAGAAATGAAATATTGTATTTCATACTTGGTATTTGTAAAAAAATATGTGTATCATTTGCACATATCAATTCTTGTTCAATTTCAAACTCTAAATCACTTTCTGGAAGGTTATACGCGCACCGATGCGTAAATATAACCAGTTTAATGCAACATACACTCCGGAATAGTGACATTGGCTTAACATACCTTAAATAACCTTTACATAACTTAGAAATAAGTTTTGAAGGCTTTGGTATGGCAAAATCAAGTTAAATCGCTTACAGGGACTAAAGTTGACAAACTGCGAAAGTATGCCAATTTGAACTGTAACAGACATCCCGAAACATGACCATAAGTTAAACACACCTTAAATATCCTTTATATAGCTTAGAAATAGGCTTTGAGGGGTTCGGTGTGCTAAAATAAACTTTTGGGTCATTCAGGGACTAAAAGTGTCAAAAAGTGCACAAGTTTGCATTTTCGCGCATAACTTACGTTCTGAATACATCCGGACATCCAAAAATTTATGTAAGCATGACTACATTATGTTTTAGTGTTCGCCTTAAGAAAAATCCATTCGTCACGTCATTTGGTTCGTTTTTCGCGCTTATGCGCATTCCGTCGTAATTAACCGAACATCGCGTTCGTACGGCCAAACGAACCGACATCCATCATATTTTTGAACATATTTTAAGTTCCCTATACTTTAACTTCATTTTAGAGCTTTGAAATGGGGTTAACGGGCCTTAAACGTGTCGAAAATGGCCTAAATACAGTTCAGGGACCAAAAGTGTAATTCTGCCGAAATAGTGCCTAGCGGTGCGCTACACTTTAAGCGTAGCGGTGCGCTAGGGGTCTGCAGACCAGATGCAGAGTACCAAATAGCCTGTTTGCAGCAGTTTAACCCACAACCACAAGTTCCTAATTGCTTAGTCATGAAGATAAGGATCACTTTTAGGCACCATAAGGTTCTGACAAGTGTACGGCCTTGATCGTTTCCCCTTTTCCAAGAAACGATCCTAACGGTTACCCGAAAACTATATATACCCATCCACCCCCATTGCATTTCTCACTAGAATTCTGATTTTGAGAGCTCTAAGTTGAAACCATTGTTTCATACCTGAGTTCTTGAGTCGGGATTAGCATTCGGGGACCCTGGGTTAGTATTCTTTCGTTCTTTTCCTTATTTTTACTGCTTTTCGAGTCAGAAAGTCAAACTTTGTTTGACTTTCAGCGTTGACCAGTAATGGTCAATGCGAAGTTCGTTTGAACTTCGCAACGTGAGTGTAATCACGTTGGTCATAGTCCTTTGGGACTATGCCCACTGATTACCACGTTGTCTAGAGTCGTAGGGTAGGCGATCTAATAAATCGCCTATACCTTCGAACTCGACCCATTTGGTCGATCATTAGGATCCGACCAAATACATTAGGTGACCATAGTAGGTAGGGAATAACCTTCCGAGGTTATACCCTATGGTCACATCGTTTAAGTAGTTGTATGATAGGTAGTTTATATGCCTTAGGTAAATTACCAGAATACCCTTTTCATGCATAATTGGTAATTTAGCATATGTAACCTAAACTTTTGCCACATAACTGATTATGTAACTTGTTTAGGCATATAACACTTGTCATAGGACTAGTTAGGCGGTCCGAACGCGTTTCACGCGAACGACGCGTTAAAGTAGCATAAGCTACCTAAACGGGTCGTAATGGGTCGTAGACACTTAGGTTAAGTTTCATTTAGTATGTAGGCTTTGTTAAACCATATCATATGAGTTCCTACACTCATTTGGTTTACAAACCCTAATGCTACCCAATCTTCCGATTTAGGTCCGGTTAATTAACATAGTTACCTATTTTAGGTGCCGTTTGATTTCCGTGATCTCTAGCTTTGTTTGGTTGTTACTCAAGGACTACTGAGCAATCTCAAGTGAGTACATAGACCCCTCTTTTACTGTTTTCCAAACTGTTTTGGGGTGAAACACATGTGCCTACTTGTTACTTTCATGCTTTCCTGTTTTCACATCATACACCTGCTATGTTCGTTAGTACATTATAGTACATGATTTCATGACATTTTATGCTATGTATGTATATAGCGTGCATACTTAGTACATCGTTTTACATGACATTTTATGCTATGTATGTATATAGCGTGCATACTTAGTACATCGTTTTACATGACATTTTATGCTATGTATGTTCATTTAGTTCATACTTAGTACATTGTTTTACATCACATCACGTCACATGCTATGTATGTTCATTGTTGCATACTTAGTACATTTTCATTTCTTCACATGCTTACATTTTGGTATGACATTTGGTTTGTTAAAAGGGACAATACATTCATTAACATTAGCTACGCCGTTCGTTAGTAGGTAGTGGTACCATAGGAATTGACAACTCCCGTTCCGGACGCCCCAGGGAAAGGGGATGAAAGGAATGACCGAATTCGATGATATTTAAGACAGATAAACCTTTAATTTGTTTAAAGGGTTTATCACCACAGTCGCAAGGCTTGGATGTATGCATTGGAACAACACCACATAAATGTACATATTCAGTATAGCATGCATATAGACATTTTAACATGATTGACCTTGATCATGCATTTTCACAAGACATAATGTTGATTTAAACTACGTTTTACTTCAATACTGTGTTCTTGTGCATATGGTTTAGTTGACACATTTCGCTAGCCATACAGGACATTTTGACATAGACATTAGACATAGACATTTTAACATGATTGACATTAATCATGCATTTACACAAAACATAACGTTGATTTAAACACAGTTTTACTTCAATACCTTGTTTTTGTGCATTTCACCTATGGTTTAGTTGATGCGTTTTCACTAGCCATACATATCATTTAGGTTACACATTACATGATTTACATTGATCATGCATTTTGACATATTATTCAATACATTTGACAAATTCATTTATACATGGACAATTTACATTGTTGGTTTGGTTTGATTAAGTGATTAAGTAACGATGCGGGTGTAATATGATACAAGCATGGTGGATACGCCGCTGGTACTTCCTATATATAAGTGTTTGTATGGTATTACATGTCGTAGCGTTATTTGAATCATTTCAGTTTGATACATATAACATTTTATACAAATAACATACTTTTCACAAGACATTGTTTTACAAAACAACTTATCTTTTACAAACTCATTTAACTTGGTTATTCATTTAACCATACATTACTCACTTATTTATACATATCATCTGAACTCATTGTTTTTCAAATGATTTACAAAACAAAGCAAATAACAAGGTTCATGACTAAACATTTTCTCAAACATAAGTCATGACACCTATTTTCACAAAACCTATGTATCTCACCGGCATTTTTATGCTGACGTACCATATTTTCACATGTGTTTTTCAGGAGCTGTTGCATAGGATGATCAAGATACACATAGGCAGATTTGGGCTTTAGTGACAATAAAAGATGCAAGACTAGTTAATTATGTTGTATTTCTTTGTTTGTTAAGACATTGTAACACTTTTAATGAATAAAACGAAATTTCAATTGCCATGGATTTGAAACAGTAATTCTGTTACAACACTCCCCGATGTTTCCGCCACGTTTTGTATGTTCCACGTGGTCGGGGTGTGACAGAAAAGATGGTATCAGAGCTCATGGTTATAGGGAATTAGGTTATTAGTAATACTTTGACCTAGTCTATAACCTTCTTAGGACCCTAACGCGAGTTTACTTGCGTTTAGTCATAAAACAATACCGTCACCTATCCTTAGGCGACGATCACAACAAGAACATAAAATTCAAAACCGCTTTGAAAACTAATCATCTGTTCTAGGATGATTGATTACTAGGTTTTGAACTCTCTGTTATATGGTTTTGAACCCTGTTGGGTTTTCAAAAACATCGTCAAGGTTTTGGGTTTTAAATAATGTGAACACGTGCAAACTGGAAGGGTGAATGCCTGTATTCTGGGTTTTCTGTCTAGGCAAGCACTTCGTATACATCTCATCAGACGCGAGACCAGTTGTGCTTACCTGGGAATTCTTGGGATGAGTGTTCACTTATAGGCGAGCATGTCTTCGCGATACATTATTTTTGACCCATTTACTTTGATTTGTCATCATCTCAATGTACCCATTTACTTTGATTTGTCATCATCTCAATGTACCCATTTACTTTGATTTGTCATCATCTCAATGTACCCATTTACTTTGATTTGTCGTCATCTCATTTGTTTGCCTTAGGTAACAAACAAATGATCACAATTTTCATTCGTTACCGTTCTGTATTGATTATCCAATAACCTTTCACTCGTTTCTTTCTCTGTTTTTCATTTTCTTCTAGAATGTCTATTCCTCTCAGCACTGGTCAAATGTCCGAGCAAACAGCCAAATTTTCCCAGCAAATAGGCGAGGTGATACTGAAGTCTGTGGATCTAGGCATTGCCATGGCTCGTCTAAAAAATGAAGCCTCTCGTCTTGACAATGAAGCCACTCAAGAGCTACCAATGGAAGCAGAAATCAAGCCTGCACAAACATCAAGGAAGCGTAAGGCTTCAAGGAAACTCGCAGAGGTTACATCTAATCAAGCGGGACCTAGCCAGGTAGCGATGCCACCAGCTAGGAAGCCGTACTTGGGAACTGCCCCATGGTGCAAGCGATGCAACCGTCATCATTCAAACCTCATACCCTGCTCCCAATGTACCTACTGTGGACGGTGGGGACATTTGATTAACACATGCCACTTTGTTGCCCAACACAAAGCTGCTACAAACCTTGCTGCTACCCAACCCCAAGTCAACCCTACTCAAGCTCGTTTCCCACGTGGTACTTGCTACAACTGTGGAGATACGAGCCATTTCAGGAACAACTGCCCAAAGCTTGCTAATGCAAATCCAACCCTTGGATGAGCATTCGGCTGAACAAAGGATGTTACTGTCTTATGCCTTTGTTTCTTTTGTTCTCGTGTATTGTGAAACAATATGTCTTGTTCATAAATAAAAGTTGTTGTTCGCAATTCTGATATACAAGTATAGTTACATGTGTGTATGACTTTTCCTATGTTACCTACATTAAGGAACTATGTTCCTTACGAACTACTCTTGTGATTCTCTCTTACAAGAAATCGCTCATAATTTCCTCGAAAGTTCTAAGTACTCGTTTCATTCTAAGAAACGAAGTACATGAAATAAAGTGAAACTATGAGTAATCATGCTTTTTGCACATCAGTACCTTTGAATCCTTGGTTGGATAACTAAGGATATTTTCAAATCTCATACCTATTACATTTTGATTTTTCAACATACACAGTACCAGTATTTCAAAACAATCGTCATGATCTCAAAACATTTCATATAGTTTGAAAACAATTTTTCAAGATACATTGTCTATGTTATTTCAAAAACATTGGCCATGTTATCAAAACCAACCTTTCAAATTTCAAAATATTTCATATAGTCTGAAGACAATATTAACACAATACATTTTCTTATCAAGTGCATGATTTCGAAAATCATCATTTAATTTTTTCAAAAACCTTATACATAATTTCAAAATTCATCTCGCATGATTTTAAAACATTTTTTATAAATATACTTACCTAGTACACCTACTTTATGATTTCAAAATATTATATATAAGGTTTCAAAAACACTAAACATATTTTTCTTAAAAGAACCCCATGCACAGTTTTCAAAAATATCTTTCTCGTACATTTACTTAACCTTCAAATTCTGCTTCATATGTCGCCTTGACATATCTAGCATCTCAACCTCATAAGCATTTTACTTCATGTTTGGACTTAAGCACATCCCGTGCAAGAATTCAAAGCATCTTCAACTTCTACAATCCATATGGGATCTTTTTATCTCCATAATTAGACCCTTGTGGATGATCATGATTCAAATCAGAGTCCTTAATTGGATTCTTTATGTACCTTAATTCGAACATTTCGAGTTCTAGTAATCGAAATCGAATTTTCTTTTTGAATCTTTCTATCTTTATAGTTGGATTCTCGAAAATGTTTAAAGTACCAAATGAAATCCACAAGATGGATTCCTAGTGTGCTTTAAATACATGTACTCTGTTAGCAGAGCAAACTTCTAGTTAGCAATTTTGTGGTTATGTGACTATGTGTTTATTCATCTTATGTTTTCTTTCATGCATTTTTGTGTTTTTAATACTCTGGATATTCGTTATCCAAATCCTCGCAGGATCTTTCATATCTTCATATGAGAGATTCGTAGCAGGATATTCAAAGGTACTACCTTAAATCCTTAATGGGCTTCTATGTAATAGTTAAGACCCTTGGATTTATATAGTACCACTCCAGACCCTTTTTAGTGGTCTAGTCTAAAGGATTGATTCACAATTTGGTTAAAGAATGACATCTAGTGATGTAGCTGGACAGACTCCTTGATAGTCTATTTAGATCATTTATTGATCTAGTCTACGGGACTCTACGGCGGTCTAGTCACACTCATCACAGGATTGTTCATTTGGTTTTACCCTACGCATTATAAAATAGACTGTGTGAACTGTGCAAGGAATTGTCTAATTATGGAGGCCTACATAATTATGATATTTAGTGCATAGAAAACCAGCAAGGTTTATTATGTGTAAGAACCGATAGTGACAACAATAACGAAATGAGAACGATGTAATGGAGGTACGGTGGACGCACCAATGATGCTTCATATACTTGTATATAAGTATCCCTCTTACATTGCAGTCATGATGTTATTAAGGTTACTAAAAGTTCAAGAACCCAAACCAATGTTGTTCGATCTTTTCAACTTCATACTTTCAAGCTCTCACAAGTTTCCTCTAAATAAATTTCGGGACGAAATTTCCTAAAGTAGGGGAGACTGTAACACCTGTGCCTTCACGGCCATCAAAAAAATACCAAAGAAATGAAATATTGTATTTCATACTTGGTATTTGTAAAAAAATATGTGTATCATTTGCACATATCAATTCTTGTTCAATTTCAAACTCTAAATCACTTTCTGGAAGGTTATACGCGCACCGATGCGTAAATATAACCAGTTTAATGCAACATACACTCCGGAATAGTGACATTGGCTTAACATACCTTAAATAACCTTTACATAACTTAGAAATAAGTTTTGAAGGCTTTGGTATGGCAAAATCAAGTTAAATCGCTTACAGGGACTAAAGTTGACAAACTGCGAAAGTATGCCAATTTGAACTGTAACAGACATCCCGAAACATGACCATAAGTTAAACACACCTTAAATATCCTTTATATAGCTTAGAAATAGGCTTTGAGGGGTTCGGTGTGCTAAAATAAACTTTTGGGTCATTCAGGGACTAAAAGTGTCAAAAAGTGCACAAGTTTGCATTTTCGCGCATAACTTACGTTCTGAATACATCCGGACATCCAAAAATTTATGTAAGCATGACTACATTATGTTTTAGTGTTCGCCTTAAGAAAAATCCATTCGTCACGTCATTTGGTTCGTTTTTCGCGCTTATGCGCATTCCGTCGTAATTAACCGAACATCGCGTTCGTACGGCCAAACGAACCGACATCCATCATATTTTTGAACATATTTTAAGTTCCCTATACTTTAACTTCATTTTAGAGCTTTGAAATGGGGTTAACGGGCCTTAAACGTGTCGAAAATGGCCTAAATACAGTTCAGGGACCAAAAGTGTAATTCTGCCGAAATAGTGCCTAGCGGTGCGCTACACTTTAAGCGTAGCGGTGCGCTAGGGGTCTGCAGACCAGATGCAGAGTACCAAACAGCCTGTTTGCAGCAGTTTAACCCACAACCACAAGTTCCTAATTGCTTAGTCATGAAGATAAGGATCACTTTTAGGCACCATAAGGTTCTGACAAGTGTACGGCCTTGATCGTTTCCCCTTTTCCAAGAAACGATCCTAACGGTTACCCGAAAACTATATATACCCATCCACCCCCATTGCATTTCTCACTAGAATTCTGATTTTGAGAGCTCTAAGTTGAAACCATTGTTTCATACCTGAGTTCTTGAGTCGGGATTAGCATTCGGGGACCCTGGGTTAGTATTCTTTCGTTCTTTTCCTTATTTTTACTGCTTTTCGAGTCAGAAAGTCAAACTTTGTTTGACTTTCAGCGTTGACCAGTAATGGTCAATGCGAAGTTCGTTTGAACTTCGCAACGTGAGTGTAATCACGTTGGTCATAGTCCTTTGGGACTATGCCCACTGATTACCACGTTGTCTAGAGTCGTAGGGTAGGCGATCTAATAAATCGCCTATACCTTCGAACTCGACCCATTTGGTCGATCATTAGGATCCGACCAAATACATTAGGTGACCATAGTAGGTAGGGAATAACCTTCCGAGGTTATACCCTATGGTCACATCGTTTAAGTAGTTGTATGATAGGTAGTTTATATGCCTTAGGTAAATTACCAGAATACCCTTTTCATGCATAATTGGTAATTTAGCATATGTAACCTAAACTTTTGCCACATAACTGATTATGTAACTTGTTTAGGCATATAACACTTGTCATAGGACTAGTTAGGCGGTCCGAACGCGTTTCACGCGAACGACGCGTTAAAGTAGCATAAGCTACCTAAACGGGTCGTAATGGGTCGTAGACACTTAGGTTAAGTTTCATTTAGTATGTAGGCTTTGTTAAACCATATCATATGAGTTCCTACACTCATTTGGTTTACAAACCCTAATGCTACCCAATCTTCCGATTTAGGTCCGGTTAATTAACATAGTTACCTATTTTAGGTGCCGTTTGATTTCCGTGATCTCTAGCTTTGTTTGGTTGTTACTCAAGGACTACTGAGCAATCTCAAGTGAGTACATAGACCCCTCTTTTACTGTTTTCCAAACTGTTTTGGGGTGAAACACATGTGCCTACTTGTTACTTTCATGCTTTCCTGTTTTCACATCATACACCTGCTATGTTCGTTAGTACATTATAGTACATGATTTCATGACATTTTATGCTATGTATGTATATAGCGTGCATACTTAGTACATCGTTTTACATGACATTTTATGCTATGTATGTATATAGCGTGCATACTTAGTACATCGTTTTACATGACATTTTATGCTATGTATGTTCATTTAGTTCATACTTAGTACATTGTTTTACATCGCATCACGTCACATGCTATGTATGTTCATTGTTGCATACTTAGTACATTTTCATTTCTTCACATGCTTACATTTTGGTATGACATTTGGTTTGTTAAAAGGGACAATACATTCATTAACATTAGCTACGCCGTTCGTTAGTAGGTAGTGGTACCATAGGAATTGACAACTCCCGTTCCGGACGTCCCAGGGAAAGGGGATGAAAGGAATGACCGAATTCGATGATATTTAAGACAGATAAACCTTTAATTTGTTTAAAGGGTTTATCACCACAGTCGCAAGGCTTGGATGTATGCATTGGAACAACACCACATAAATGTACATATTCAGTATAGCATGCATATAGACATTTTAACATGATTGACCTTGATCATGCATTTTCACAAGACATAATGTTGATTTAAACTACGTTTTACTTCAATACTATGTTCTTGTGCATATGGTTTAGTTGACACATTTCGCTAGCCATACAGGACATTTTGACATAGACATTAGACATAGACATTTTAACATGATTGACATTAATCATGCATTTACACAAAACATAACGTTGATTTAAACACAGTTTTACTTCAATACCTTGTTTTTGTGCATTTCACCTATGGTTTAGTTGATGCGTTTTCACTAGCCATACATATCATTTAGGTTACACATTACATGATTTACATTGATCATGCATTTTGACATATTATTCAATACATTTGACAAATTCATTTATACATGGACAATTTACATTGTTGGTTTGGTTTGATTAAGTGATTAAGTAACGATGCGGGTGTAATATGATACAAGCATGGTGGATACGCCGCTGGTACTTCCTATATATAAGTGTTTGTATGGTATTACATGTCGTAGCGTTATTTGAATCATTTCAGTTTGATACATATAACATTTTATACAAATAACATACTTTTCACAAGACATTGTTTTACAAAACAACTTATCTTTTACAAACTCATTTAACTTGGTTATTCATTTAACCATACATTACTCACTTATTTATACATATCATCTGAACTCATTGTTTTTCAAATGATTTACAAAACAAAGCAAATAACAAGGTTCATGACTAAACATTTTCTCAAACATAAGTCATGACACCTATTTTCACAAAACCTATGTATCTCACCGGCATTTTTATGCTGACGTACCATATTTTCACATGTGTTTTTCAGGAGCTGTTGCATAGGATGATCAAGATACACATAGGCAGATTTGGGCTTTAGTGACAATAAAAGATGCAAGACTAGTTAATTATGTTGTATTTCTTTGTTTGTTAAGACATTGTAACACTTTTAATGAATAAAACGAAATTTCAATTGCCATGGATTTGAAACAGTAATTCTGTTACAACACTCCCCGATGTTTCCGCCACGTTTTGTATGTTCCACGTGGTCGGGGTGTGACAACTAGAGGTAGAATGTCACAAGTATACGTGACTTTACCTGAAAGCGATGGCCCATCTGAAGGGAGAAATACGAGGATGAAACGAACTGTGCGGACTGTGCAAGGAGTTACGTAATTATGGATGCATACGTAATTATGGAATTCAGTGCACAAAAACCACAGCAAGTCTTGTCACGTATAGATTCCCTCAGTGCAAGCCTACTAAGTACTCTGCTAGAGTAATAATTGTTTGATGTCACTTATGTGGTATATATACCTATGAATATATATGATACTATTGTTTAGTGTGACGATATCAAACCAATGTCTAACCCTGCTGTGTTATGTTCTGTCAGAACATGGCACCCAGGAAAACTGTGAATGCTCGCAATGACGATCAACCTCCTCCTCCCCCACTGCCAAGAACTGCTGAAGAGCTGGACGCTCTACTGGAGGAAAGGATCTCCGCTGCTATCGCCCAGTACGAGGCGAACCGAACTCAAGACAGTGGAGGACCAAGCAACGCTAGGCGTAATGGGAATGGAGATTCGTCTGGAGGCAATGCAGCTCAAGGTAATCTTGAGACACTGTACTAAGCATGAGGAAATTTATGAACGGTCTTTGTTTCATTATTTCTTCGATTGCTCACATGAGAATTGGTTGAATCAATTCCAGGCTGCACTTTCAAGCAGTTCCTCGACTGCAAGCCGATGAACTATGACGGCACAGGAGGTGCAGTAGCATTTGTGCGCTGGACGGAGAAGACTGAAGCTACTTTCCGCATGAGCAAGTGTACTGCGGATCAGCAAGTCACCTTTGCTACTGGGTTGTTTGTCGATGAAGCTCTGACTTGGTGGAACCTGCAAGCCCAAACTTTGGGTGATGATGCCGCTTATGGCCTAACTTGGGAGGAACTGAAGGAAAGAATGAGAGAGAAGTACTGCTCTCGTGCCGAACTCCAAAGGCTGGAGACAGAGTTCTGGCACTTGACTATGGAAGGTGCTGACATCAATGGTTACACTCGAAGGTTCCACGATCTGTCGAGAGTGCTTCCCTACATGGTAACTCCCGAATTCAAGCGCGTTGAACGCTACATTTGGGGATTGGCCTCAGAATTTCGTGGCATGGTGACATCGGCCAAACCACAAACAATCACCGAGGCTGTAACTCTGGCTGTCAGCCTCACGGAAGACTGTGTTCGCATGAAGAAGCTGTCACTGAACCCAACAGAAAAGACCGAGACACATGCTGAGTCGTCCGGTGACAGAAAGAGAAAGCATACAAGTTTGAACCAAGCTACTCGCAACAACAAGGGTTACAACAAGAAGCGTGACGCTAACCCGTCTCAGGAGGCGAAGACCCTTTCAACCAAGGCTTACCAAGGCTCCATGCCTAGATGCCAAAAATGTAAGTATCATCATGATGGAGCTTGTCGCATTCCAAGGTGCGACAAATGTGGTAAATTGGGTCATCAAACAGAAGACTGTCGGGGAAAAGGAAAGAACCGAAATGGGAATGGTGCTGGTAACAAGAATGGCAACGGGAAAGGGCAAGGATGCTTCAAGTGTGGAAGCAATGATCACTTCATGAAGAACTGCCCAGAAAGAAACAACGCTCCGGCTCGAGCATTTGTGATTGGAGCAAGAGACGCACGCGAGGACCCTAATGTGGTCACCGGTACATTTCTCATTAACAATCACTTTGCATCCATATTATTCGACACTGGCGCCGATTATAGCTTCATGTCTGTGGAATTTAAACGCATACTCGGAATAGAATCTAGTAGATTAGAAATTCCTTATTCCATAGAACTAGCCAATGGTAAACTTGTTGAATCGGGCGAAGTTGTCAGAGGCTGCACACTAGAACTTGGCGAACGAAATTTTAGCATCGACCTCTTACCTATTCAATTGGGTAGCTTCGATGTAGTAGTCGGAATGGACTGGTTGTCCAAGAACAAAGCGGAAGTTATTTGTCATGAGAAAATCATTCGCATCCCTTTAGCGAATGGTGAAACCCTCATCGTGCATGGAGAAAAACGAGATGCGCCTCTTCGAATCATCAGCTGTATGAAAGCACAGAAGTGCTTGAGGAAAGGATGTGTCGCTTTCCTAGCACACGTTATAGACAAGAAGGCTGTGGAGCCAAAACTCGAAGACATTCCTGTGGTGAAGGAATTTCCTGATGTGTTCCCTGAAGATCTGCCAGGACTACCTCCGCAACGACAAGTCGAATTCCGTATAGACTTGGTTCCAGGAGCTGCTCCTGTAGCCAAGGCACCCTATCGACTTGCGCCATCCGAAATGCAAGAATTATCTACACAACTCCAGGAGTTGTTGGATAAAGGATTCATAAGGCCAAGCTTCTCACCCTGGGGAGCTCCGGTATTATTCGTGAAGAAGAAGGATGGAACACTGCGGATGTGTATCGATTACAGGGAACTGAACAAGCTCACAATCAAGAATCGGTATCCGCTACCAAGGATTGATGACTTATTTGATCAATTGCAAGGATCAAGCTACTATTCCAAGATCGACCTTCGATCTGGGTACCATCAGCTGAGAATCCAAGATGAAAGCGTGCCAAAGACTGCATTCAGAACGCGATATGGGCACTACGAATTTCTTGTGATGCCGTTTGGATTGACGAACGCGCCAGCGGTCTTTATGGACCTAATGAACCGCGTGTGCAAACCATATCTCGATAAATTCGTGATTGTATTTATCGATGATATCCTAATTTACTCGCGAACGAAAGAAGAGCATGAGCAACATCTCAGAACCATCTTGGAGCTACTGAAGAAAGAGAAACTTTATGCAAAGTTCTCGAAATGCGAATTCTGGATTCGCGAAGTACAATTTCTTGGTCACGTGGTGAATGAGAAAGGCATTCATGTAGACCCGTCCAAGATTGAAGCGATAAAGAATTGGGAAGCTCCCAAGACCCCAACTGAAGTTCGTCAATTTTTGGGCTTAGCGGGCTACTATCGGCGATTCATTGAGAATTTCTCGAAGATAGCTCAACCGCTAACGACCCTGACTCAGAAAGACAAGAAGTACGACTGGGGTCACAAACAAGAAGAAGCCTTTCAGCTACTTAAGAACAAGCTCTGCGATGCACCGATACTATCATTACCCGAAGGCACTGAAGACTTCGTGGTATACTGCGACGCCTCACGACAAGGCTTGGGTTGCGTGCTCATGCAACGCCAAAAAGTCATCGCTTACGCTTCAAGACAACTGAAGGTTCATGAAAGAAATTATACCACTCACGACCTAGAGTTGGGCGCAGTGGTATTCGCCTTGAAGATTTGGCGACATTATCTATGTGGTACTCGATGTACAATCTTCACAGATCACAAAAGCTTACAACACATATTTGATCAGAAGGAATTAAATATGCGCCAGCGACGTTGGGTCGAGCTGCTGAATGATTATGACTGTGAGATTAAGTACCATCCTGGAAAGGCAAACGTTGTAGCAGACGCGTTGAGCCGAAAAGAAAGGGTTAAGACCCTAAGGGTTCGAGCATTGGAAATGACGATTCGAACGAACCTCACTGCACGCATTCGGGATGCACAACAAGAAGCTCTTAAAGAAGAGAACCGTAAAGCTGAATACCTACGGGGTATGCTGAAATACATGGTGCCAAATGAAGAGGGAGCCTTATACTTCAAGAAGCGTATTTGGGTTCCACTCTATGGTGGCATACGAGAAGTCATCCTTAATGAAGCCCACAAATCGAGATATTCGATCCATCCAGGATCGGACAAGATGTACCAAGACTTGAAAGAGTACTATTGGTGGCCGAGACTCAAAAGCGACGTTGCTGTCTATGTTGGAAAATGCCTAACCTGTGCGAAGGTTAAGGCCGAATATCAGAAACCGTCCGGCCTACTACAACAACCAGAGATTCCCGTGTGGAAGTGGGAACAAATCTCGATGGACTTCATAACGAAATTACCCAGGACCCCGAGAGGGCACGATATGATATGGGTAATAGTTGATCGATTAACAAAGTCTGCGCATTTCCTACCAATCCGAGAGAAGGATAGCACTGGAAAGCTAGCAGAGATATACTTAAGAGAAATTGTGGCACGTCATGGAGTGCCAATCTCGATCATTTCAGACAGAGATGGACGCTTTGTCTCAAGAATCTGGCAATCATTTCAGGAAGCCTTTGGATCTCAGTTAGATCTGAGCACGGCATTCCACCCACAAACAGACGGTCAGAGCGAACGGACTATACAAACGTTAGAAGATATGCTTCGCGCATGTGTCATGGACCTAGGCGGCAGTTGGGATACTCATCTACCTTTAGTTGAGTTTTCCTACAATAACAGCTATCATACAAGCATAAAAGCCGCGCCGTTCGAAGCTCTGTATGGCCGCAAATGCCGATCGCCCTTATGTTGGGCAGATGCCGGAGATAAACGTATGGTTGGTCCTGAACTTGTACAAGAGACAACCGACAAGATTGCGCAGATCCGAGAACGCATTAGGGCGGCTCGAGAACGACAAAAGAGCTACGCGGATCCAAATAGAAAATCGGTAGATTTCGAGGTGGGAGACAAAGTGTTGTTAAAAGTCTCACCATGGAAGGGCGTAGTCAGATTTGGAAAACGTGGAAAGTTGAATCCACGATACATCGGACCATTCAGAATATTGAGAAGAATTGGTACCGTGGCATACAAGTTGGAGTTACCGGCAGAACTTAATGGAGTACATGATACGTTTCATGTATCCAACCTGAAGAAGAGTCCAACGCAAGAAAACGTGACCATCCCGTTGGATGAAGTGCATATTGATGAAGCCCTCCGATTTACAGAAAAACCCGTTGAGGTTACTGACTGGAAAGTCAACAAGACCAGGAGGAGCAGTGTGAAACTTGTTAAAGTACGTTGGAGCTCTCAGCACGGACCCGAGTACACATGGGAACGTGAAGACCAGTTCAAGAAAAAGTATCCCCACCTATTCAAGAAGACTCCGGCGAGAGTTAGTTCAGTCTGAATTTCGGGACGAAATTCTTTTAACGGGGGGAGACTGTGACAACTGGCACAAACCGGTAATTTCCGTACACATTGATTATTGCTTAATGACTACAATTATGAGATTAATTGTCAGCAATGTCTGAAAACATGATTAAACAAGTGAATTCATGCATGTTGTATACTACAAAATACTGCTTTATGCATAAACGAGAGCGTTGCGTCAGAATAATAGTAAACTCACCGGTAAGACACAATGTGTCAACAAGAACTGCAGAAAGCAGTCAGACAATAAAATAGAGGCCTAGGTGTAGGTCCGACGACAAAAGTACATTAAAACCCAAGAGTACATACAAGGGTTTAATTTATATACATTGCGAAAGCAAAATAAGCACTAAAAAGCACCCGAAACGCACTTTAAGTGCAGAATTTATAAAAATTCAGCAATAATCAGCATTTAAGCATGTAAATATTATGCAGAAATGTCGTTTTATTATCCAGAATATTTCCCTAAGTGTTGGGAATTGAAAGAGTACAAGGAAGGTACTTAAACGACACTAAAAAGTGTAATTTAGCACTTTAACGAATCGGTGTGTAACCGAACAACCGGACTTTACCCGGAACATGAAAATATTAGTATTTTCACTATTTATATTTTTCTGAGCCAGTTAGGGTCCCTGATTACCCTAACACCCGCCATAACGTGCAACATACAACTAACAAGGTTAAATACTTAGTTAACTTATTTAAACTAAACTATATCCTAACTATCTAGTTTAAATCGAACCAACCCCCCCCCCCCCCTCTCTTGACCGAATTCGGTCCCCTAGGGGACATGGTTGGTACTTGCAAGATCTCCTAATTATCCTTGTCTAATATCTAGTTAACACTAGATCCATTGGGTAATAACACTAATGTTTGCCTATAAGTATGATCCATTACACATAAGAGTTCATTCACAACATAAACACCAACTAAATCTCCTCTCTCCCTCTCTCTAAGGCTACGGCCAAGCACCACCCACCCTCCATCCATCATTTTCAATTTTGTTCATCACATTCCAAGATCATACACACTTCACAAGTCGCGTATTAGGAGCCCCGGAGCAAGCGGAACACGAAGGACCACTTCCGTTAGCTTTTATCCACCCACTTTTCGCCAAGATTCTTCCCTAGCCTTGAGCTAGAGGTATATCATTTAAAACTTGTTTTTACACTCATCTAAAGTGGTTAAAAGGATTATTGTCGGTTGAATCTCGTTAAAATGAAAGATGATGATTAAAAGTCTACTAAAAACACTTAAAGTGGTGGTTAATAGCATATAACTTGTGTAAAAGTCGTAGGACTTGAAATATGTGATTATTGAGACCCGATCTATGATGTGGTAGCTCAGATCTCCGTTTAACCCAACTTTGTAAGATCATGGATCTTCACATAAGCTCGTTTTTGGTTACTACAAGGGTTAAAAGGCGAAACTCTACCACACTAGAGACATGAACTTGTGTAAAATATTTTACTTGTGTAAAAGTAGTTTAACCTATACATTGGTGTTTAAAACTAGCGGATCTACGTATCTGCAAGTGGTATTCTTGAAGAACCACACTTTAAAGAAATCACATGTTCTAAACCGGGTCTTACACAAACAAAAGTGGTTTTTGTGAACAAATAAATATATGGATACTTGTGTAACATGAGTTTTAACGAAGAAATAGTTTTCGTAAAAACCGACTAGAAGTTGTAAAACTTCATGTTCTTTAAAAATAAAGTTTTTAAGAAGTTAAACTTATTTTTAAAGATAACAAGACTTACTAAATGTGCTAGTAAGTTACTACACATTTTTGTAAATATTCAAGTTCATGAAATTAGTGATTATTGTTGACGGATATTGTTGATTATTGTTGATGATGATTGTTGGTAATTGTTGTTGATGATTGATAATGATTTAAAAGAAAATAAACACACGTTTTGAAAACGTGGGAAACCTCCATTTTTAGGGGAAACTCTGTCAAAATTTTTATAAATTTTGACACTTAGAAAAATATGAGTTTTGAGAAACTTATCCCCTAAAAATATACCTCAAAACATTAACAAGGTTTCCCTAATTTTTGATGATAAGAAATGGTGATTTCTTGAAGAATAAAAATGGATATTATGTATATATATTTTTGAGAGAAAAATATATATTATTTTATCACCAAATTTTGTGCTAAGTGTATATAGTATGTGTTATACGTGCTAGTGTATTAAGACTTAAAAATACACTAAATGCTCATGAGGAGTATATACATAAAAATGCACATACAAAATACAAGATACATAATTCGGGTGCAAAGTGCAAAACACAAAAGACTTATATTTATTTTTGGAGAAAATAATATAAGTAAGATACGTAGTTAAAAATATAAGAATATTTTTAACACAAGAAAATATACAAGAGAGTGACTGAACTTGTGCGACGCAAGTCTAGTGACTAACGTTAAGAAAACGCGTATAGGTTACGACGTTAAGTAAGCAAATCCGGTGGAGTTTACGACGCTAGGAACGCAAAGTTGTGAGTTCATGCTCCCCCTTTTCCCTTTAACTGTTTTCAGTTTTTATAACTTCGGGGGTGAAATACATGTACAAAAGTACAATATTTATAAATGGTATGATATAAATACAAGAAGTACACTTGGTGAGAACGAGAACCAAGTGTGACGAAATATAAAATACAAGAAGTACACTTGGTGAGAACGAGAACCAAGTGTGACGAAATATAAGAGTATGAGAAGCGCATTTGGTGAGACAAGAACCAAGTATAAGGCGCAATGAGAAACGATAACAAGAAACGCGCTTGGTGAGAACGAGAACCAAGTAGGAGGCGTTATGAGAAATAGTGTCACCATACAAAATCGATATATAACTTGAAGTACGTGGGGTACTCAAGAAGATTGAATTATACTTGAAGTACGTGGGGTACTCAAGAGAATGAGAATTAAACTTGAGTACGTGGGGTACTCAAGAAGAAATTGAAATATACAGATGTACGTGGTGTACACATGAAACTGGATTTACATATGAAAACTTGATTTACTCACAAACTATGTTTTCATACAAAGTATACAAACATGAAATACAAAACTGCATGAATTCACACCAACTTTATGTTGACGTTTTTCCAAAAACTCACATGTATTTCAGGTAACTAGGATGGATGTGCGCGTGGTCTAGCTTATGCTCGTGGATGTCGCTTGTGTTTAACTTTGAATAAAGTTGTAAACTTTTAAGACAATGTCTTTATGCTGTCTAGCGAAGTAAACGCTAACGTATGTTTTCAAATTATGGTATTTGAAGTTATTTTCTTGAGCATGTAGCATGTTTACTCTTCGTATGCAATGAGAACCTTTCATGATCACACCTCGTGCTTCCGCCTTAGAAAGGGGTGTGACAATTTAAAAGAAAATAAACACATGTTTTGAAAACATGGGAAACCTCCATTTTTAGGGGAAACTCTGTCGAAATTTCTATAAATTTCAACACTTAGAAAAATATAAGTTTTGAGAAACTTATTCCCTAAAAATGTATCTAAAAATATTACCAAGGTTTCCCTAATTTTTGGTGATAAGAAATGATGATTTCTTCAAGAGTAAAAATGGATATAAGTATGTATATTTTTGAGAGAAAAATATATATTATTTGGTCACCAACTTTTGTGCTAAGTGTATATAGTATGTGTTGTACGTGCTAGCGTATTAAGACTTAAAAATACACTAAATACTCACGAGAAGTATAAACACAAAATACACATACACCATACAAGATACATAATTCGGGTGCAAAGTGCAAAACATGAGATACTTATATTAATTTTTGAGAAAATAATATAAGTAAAACACTTAGTTAAAAATATAGAATATTTTTAACCCAAGAATATATACAAAAGAGAGTGACTGTACTTGTGCGACGCAAGTCTAGTGACTAACGTTAAGAAAACACGTATAGGTTACGACGTTAATTAAGCAAATCCGGTGAAGTTTACGACGCACAGGAACGCAAAGTAGTGAGTTCATGCTCCCCCTTTTCTTTAACTGTTTTCAGTTTTTATAACTCTCGGGGGTGAAATACATGTTACAAATATTACAATTTTTACAAATGGTAAAAATACAAGAAGCACTCTTGGTGAGAACGAGAACCGAGTGCAATATGATTTGAGAATACTTGAAGCACTCGTGGTGAGTGCAATATGATGAGCTTTAAGAAAAGCCTAGAAAATACTAGATCATGTGAGCTTAAATTAGATATTGAGATGCCATTAATACTTAATTAGGGACGAGGGTTAGATCTAATGGGTACGGCCGAGCCCCACTCATGGTCCTTATGTGACCTCATGAGTGCTTCGGTGTCCCAGTCGAGGGAAATCGACACAGTCGAGGTCAATCGACACAGTCGAGGGAAATCGACACAGTCAAGGGAAATCGACACAGTCGAGGGTAATCGACACAGTTAAAGGAGAATATACTAATGCTCCATATGTCCTCACATGTCTTGAAGGAGAATATACTAATGCTCCTTATGTCCTCACGTGCCTTAATGTCCTTGTATAAACAATCATTTAAAACGTGGGGTACACAAGAAAACTTGAATGATACTTGAGTACGTGGGGTACTCAAGAAAACGGGAATTATACTTGAGTACGTGGGGTACTCAAGAAAGACTTGAATTATACATGACACATACTATGTTTTCATACAAAGTATAAAAACGTGAAATACAAAAACGCATGAACTCGCTCAACTTTATGTTGATGTTTTCCAAAATTACATGTATTTCAGGTGACAGGATGGATCTTGGGCGCAAGTGTCGTAACTAGAAGTAGACTACAAGTTTAGATGTCATCAACTTTTGTTGAATTGTAACCTTGTCAAAGGTCGTGTTTTGAAAACTTAAGTAACAAGTGTTTGTAATACTCAAATTTTCATGAATGGATGAACATCGTTTTGATCATGTCGTTGTTTATTACGATTGAATGCAATGATAACAAGCTAGTCACACATCATACGCTTCCGCAAAAGACAGGGTGTGACAGTTTGGTATCAGAGCTTCGATTGTTGTGAACTAGGATTCTTTCTCGAGTCTAGACTAAAATCACTAGAGTTCTCTCACAAAAACATTTTACAAAAAGGTTTTCATTGCATCACGAAAGCGCCAAGATCCACAAGTCAGACACTTTTCAAAAAGTGACAAGGCAAGGACATTAGTGAGGAATACCTTTAAAATAAGGTGCCAAACAAAGCATAGTCTACACGAGTTAGACTTGCCAAAAACAAAATGACCACCCAAAAACGAGAGTTATGCGTGATATAATGCATTAAAATGCTTGATTATGCTAAGTAGCATATATGTTATTGATATACATACATACAAATAAGTGTACGGAATGATTATTGACGTGAATAAGATACTTTCGACTCCGACTCCTATTACTATACGTGACTCGCATGATGAAGCTACCGACCTCGCATCCTTTGCAAAGCTCATGGCTGGGAGTGATTACCAAGAAAGATGCTGAGCTTGCTTCCGTAGGAGATGGCTGCTCTTCCCTCTCGGTCGTGAAGGTTCCTAACTATGGTGATGATGACGAGGCAGAGGCGGCAACCTTGATCGAATTCTCAATCAACGGGACAAGATCCCTGCGGCTTATGTGAAGGAAGATTGACGTCACACTTAACCAGAAAAGGAAGATGAAGTATTCATCTTGAAGGTGCCCCTCCAACTACTAGGGATTCTCTCTATTCCTACTTCATCTAATCATCGTGCCTATTCGCGCGTAACAACAACGAGTGTTAGCGCGTGGACCACTGCAATGGTCCTTTCCATGACAAGAGGTATAAGGACAATAGTGTCCCCTCCTTGATTGATCATCTGCTTGGACGAGGGAAAATTGGGGTAATTGTGTAAGACAATTTATTATTACGGGGGCCCACGTAATAACGACTTGTAGTGCACAGAAATCCTGGTGGACTCTGCGGGTCGAGCTAATGAAAACCATACAAAATTAATCTATAGGTGTCCTCACCTTCATTTGGTAGAACAACATATAGATCAGTGCTTTAGCACGTTAGAAAGTAGGAAGCCTGTCTTAGCCTACTTCGTGACTGACACTTCTACCTGCATACGAGACGTTTGTGAAGACGATGTTTAAGCAAGAGAGGTTGAATGACATTCAGGAAGAATCAGTGACGATACACTCCCTATCACCTCTACACAAACAACCCCATCAAAGGGGAAATGTACGCACCAGTAAAGCTAAAGACCTAAGAAAACCAATGTAGCAGGAAATAACTGAAACTTGAATGACCAAGGCGATGTAGCCTCGAGTTCATTTCAAACAATAAGCCAAGTTGGCAAGCCTATGTGAAGGCTCAATAACTATTTCCTTGCTTATACACTGATTATATATACGTGTGAAATTGGGTGATTACATAATGGCTTACGGTGCTATGTATCTCATAGACAATAGGAATGTTGTCTAACCTACTTCATACCATTTTGGCAGAAGAGAATGCCGCCCAGGCGAGACACAAACACCAGTACGTTGCCAAGGACAGAAGCATCTCACAGGCAATTGCGCGACATGAAGCCCTCCGCTCTAAGCACAGGAATGGCACTACTGAAGAAGCTCTACGTGCTGGAAATATTTCGAAATCTGAGGATAACGAGAAAGAGACTCATGTGGAGTCATCAGGCAATAAGAAAAGGAAGTCTTCGAACCTAAAGGTGGGCACACGAGTCAGCTACGGAAACTCTAAAGCAAACAAAAGAAAGAAGGTGAAACCGCCGCATGACAGGAGAATTGATGGAGCCACTAATAAAGCCGGTGGTAGAATATACTCGGGGACTAAACCGAAGTGCGGAGAATGCAATTTTCACCATGAAGGTCGATGTCTGAGGCCTAAGTGTGGAAAGTGTGGAAAAGAAGGGCACAGCAAGGACGCCTGTTGGGCGAAGGACCCTGATGGAAGAAATAAGAGAATACCATGCTGCTACAAATGTGGTGAAGCAGGGCACTTTAGGAAAGATTGCCCTAGGAAGAAACAAGCAAGGAAGGGTTTTCACGATCGAAACTCGTGAAGCACGCCAAGATCCAGATGCGGTTACGGGTACGTTCCCTATTAACCAATCTAATGCGTCTACTTTTAATTAATACTGGCATCAACTTTAACCTTGCATGCTTAGAACTTAAGAAACCGCTTGGCCTAGTAAAATAGACGTCCCGTATTCCTTAGAAATGGGCATAAAGAAGGCTAGTTTAAACAGTCGAAGCAATTTAGGATTGCATTTAGGGACTCAGAAGGCCGGAACCTTCTGTTACCATTGACTCGCGATGTCATAATATGATAGTCAGCATGGATCAGAAATCCAAGTATACAGCTGAAGTTGTTCGATATGAGAAAATCAGACGCATCCCTCATGCGGATGATGAAACCCAACTTTCCTGCAATAGGTGCAAGGATGCTAGACCCCACAAGGCGGCAGATCTACGACATCCCTCATTGGTCGAAGAGGCATAGAAACACCTCCGAGTAGACTGCAGAGCCCGAGAACATCCCCGTGATGGAAGAAGTCCCAGTAGCCTTTTCGGAAGACTTGCCAGGAACGCCTCTCCGTAGCGACGAGAAGAGTTCAGGATAAATCGCGTGCCAGGACCAGCACTAGTGACGAATGACGCCATACCGACTAGCTTCACCAGCGAAGCATGAACCTCTGTTATGACGGCAAGAGCTGCTAGACAGGGGAAATTAAGGACATAACATCCTTAGTTAAGGAGACAAGGAGAAAGTTGGTAGTCTCCACTTTACATAAACTTCAGAAAATTGAGAATCAGAATCCTTTGCCAAGGATCAACTTGAGGACAAGAGGTCCTCCACTGTGAATACAAGAGGAACTATCCCTAAAACGACCTTTAGGACTTGCTTCGAGCATTACGAGATCCTTGTCGTATCATTTGGCTTAACACATGCATCGACAATATTCATGGACCTCATGAATCGAACGTGTGAGCCATACCTAGATAAGTCATATACTTATTGACTACATTCTTATATGGCCAATGACCAAGGAAGGTCATGAGCAACAGCCGCAATTTACCTTGCAACTCTTAGAGAAAGCACAGTTATGTGCAATGATGACGAAAAGCGGATTTCGAGTTCGCGAAGGGAGAACTTTAAGATACATGGTGGATAAGAACGAAATTCACGCCAACCCTGCAACCAAGAGCTAAGGAGCTAGAGTTGCAATTATGTGACGTCTCTCGACAAGTCTCGATTGTACGTCGATGCAACGAGACCACGACATTGCACACGCGGCACATTGATTAAGGAATCACGAGAAGAGATCTTGAGATAGATACAGTGATTGCGCGCCGCAACTGGACGTCATTACCTGAAAGAAAACGTTGCACGATCTTTATTGATCACAAGGGTTGCAACACACCGATGATCGTAAGAACTGGAATATGAACTGAGCTGCTGAACAATGCAGACTGTATGAACACAATACGTTCTTGTGTGATAAACTTTGATGAAAAGCAGGAACACTCACTTGCCCTTAGTGGAGTTTTCCTAAAACAGGTATCTATCACACCGTCGTCTAAACCGCTTCGTGTAAAGCTTTAGACGGAACATATTGAGTAAATTCCCGTCATGTTGAACGGAGACGAGAAATAAACAATCAACTGGCCCGAGATGGCCCAGGAAAACTAGAGGCCAGATCCTTCAGATATGTAATCATATCAGGACAGCCCGTAGAATACAGATAGATTACGCCAATGAGCGGCAGAAATCGTAAGAATATGAGACAAGAAGTATGACTTAAATGAGAGCCTCGCCTAGAGAAGGCGTAGTGTGAGTTGAAAAACGAAAAGGTTGAATCCCCGGTGTAGGGATCAGAACCATTGTTCACAAGATGAAACTCCCAGAAAAAGATCAGTAGTGATCGCGACACATTCATGTGTCTAATCGTTAGAGGAGTCTGACTTAAGGAACAGTCGTTGTTCCCACAAATAAAATTCACGTCAATGACAAACGACAAGAATTACTATAGAAACCTGTTGCGGTTTTGGACCGAGAGTCCGTGATACTATAGAAACCCGTTGAGGTTATGGACCAAGAGTCCACAAGATACATAAAAGACATGATTGATCTACTTGAGTATGATAGAATTCATGACATGACCCAGAGATTACATGGGAACATAAAGACAAATCATGAATCTAAGTGACCATATAGGTTTCACAACTCCCCTGCGACCGATGGCATCGCTTGAATTTCGGGACAAAATTCTTTTAACGGGGGGAGACTGTGACAACCGTCACTTTTCCGTACATTCCGTACACGAAATGAACAGTAATTTGTGCTTAAATGACTGTGCATGATCTGGTTTGCCAGACAAATAAATTTCTGAATTCCATGCAAGTGAATTCATGCACATTTTGTGCTACAAAATATAGCTTTATGCATAAACGAGAGCGTTGCGTCAGAAATATTAGTAAACTCACCGGTAAGACACATCATGTCAACAGAACTGCAGAAAGCAGTCAGACATTAGAATTGAGTCCTAGGTGTAGGTCCGACGACAAAAGTACATTAAAACCCAAGAGTACATGTAAGGGTTTAATTTATAGACATTGCGAAAGCAAAAATAAGCACTAAAAAGCACCCGAAACGCACTTTAAGTGCATAATTTTGTATAATTCAGCTCAATTCAGCATTTAAACATATGAATATTATGCAGAAATTTCGTTTTATCATCCAGAATATTTCCCTAAGTGTTGGGAATTGAAAGGGTACAAGAAGGGTACTTAAAAGACACTAAAAAGTGTGATTTAGCGCTTTAACGGATCAGTGTCCAACCGAACAACCGGACTTTACCCGGAACATAAAAATATTGTCATTGACACTGTTTTCTTGTTCTGAGCTAGTTAGGGTCCCCGAATACCCTAACACCCATTACAAAGCACCACACACTAGTAAAAGGTTTAACCTCCTAACTTAACAACTAAACCTCAACCATGGAACCCCCCCCCCCCATAACCGAACTCGGTAAGAGTGTGAGGACACCTCACTAAACTTTTGATTATTATATTGATCCTTGTTTCATATCTAGTGAACACATGATCCTTTGGATAATTGCAAGAGATGGTCTATACATATGTATGAAGGATCACCTTATCACTTGTAACACACTTAACAAAAAAATCAACTCCACTCTCTCTCCCTCTTGAACCTTCGGCCGAGAACCACACACCCACATCCATCACTTTTCGATTCCATTCAAGCTATTCCAAGCTCATACAAGTGTGAAGGATCACGCATAAGGAAGCTCGGTGCACTCGGGAACACAAGGACCTCACTACGTTGCTATTAACCACTCGTTTTTCGACTAGTTTCTTCCCTAGCCTCGAGCTAGTAGTAAGTGACTACAAACGCTCTCTTGATCTATTCTAAAGTGGTTAAAATAAACTTTGTCGGTTAAAATTTATGAACTTACAAGAATGCATACTAAAAGTCTACATAAATGATGAACATGTTGGTTAAAAGCATAAGAGTTGTGTAAAACTTGTAAGACTTCTTTTGTGGTGATTATTTAGTGCTGATCTATGTTGTGGTAGCTCGGATCATCATCTAACCCGGATTAGTCATGTTCATGAAACATGACATAGAATATGTTAAGAATGAAAAGGATTAAATGATGAAACTCTACTACACACTAAACATGAACTTGAGTAAAAGTAATTTTTCTTGTAAAATAAGACTCTAAACATGTAGATCTAAAGATCTACAAGTGGTTTTTCGGAAGAACCAAGCAAAAATATTAGTCTTGTTTAAAACCCGGATCTTACATGAACTAAATATATTTTTAGTAAATAAACAAGTGTGTAAACACTTGTGTAACAAGGAAGTTCAACAAAGAAATATTTTTTTGAATCTTGACTAGAAGTTGTGAAACTTCAAATTCTTTAAAAATAAAGTTTTTAAGAAACTAAACTTATTTTAAAGATAACAAGACTTACTAAATGTGCTAGTAAGTTACTACACATTTTTGTAAATATTCAAGTTCATGAAGTGGAGAAATTAGTGATTATTGTTGATGATTATTGTTGATAATTGTTGTTGATGATTGTTGACGATTTAAAAGAAAATAAACACATGTTTTGAAAACATGGGAAACCTCCATTTTTAGGGGAAACTCTGTCGAAATTTCTATAAATTTCGACACTTAGAAAAATACAAGTTTTGAGAAACTTATTCCCTAAAAATGTATCTAAAAATATTACCAAGGTTTCCCTAATTTTTGGTGATAAGAAATGATGATTTCTTCAAGAGTAAAAATGGATATAAGTATGTATATTTTTGAGAGAAAAATATATATTATTTGGTCACCAACTTTTGTGCTAAGTGTATACAGTATGTGTTGTACGTGCTAGCGTATTAAGACTTAAAAATACACTAAATACTCACGAGAAGTATAAACACAAAATACACATACAACATACAAGATACATAATTCGGGTGCAAAGTGCAAAACATGAGATACTTATATTAATTTTTGAGAAAATAATACAAGTAAAACACTTAGTTAAAAATATAGAATATTTTTAACCCAAGAATATATACAAAAGAGAGTGACTGTACTTATGTGACGCAAGTCTAGTGACTAACGTTAAGAAAACGCGTATAGGTTACGACGTTAATTAAGCAAATCCGGTGAAGTTTACGACGCACAGGAACGCGAAGTAGTGAGTTCATGCTCCCCCTTTTCTTTAACTGTTTTCAGTTTTTATAACTCTCGGGGGTGAAATACATGTTACAAATATTACAATTTTTACAAATGGTAAAAATATAAGAAGCACTCTTGGTGAGAACGAGAACCGAGTGCAATATGATTTGAGAATACGAGAAGCACTCGTGGTGAGTGCAATATGATGAGCTTTAAGAAAAGCCTAGAAAATACTAGATCATGTGAGCTTAAACTAGATATTGAGATGCCATTAATACTTAATTAGGGACGAGGGTTAGATCTAACGGGTACGGCCGAGCCCCACTCATGGTCCTTATGTGACCTCATGAGTGCTTCGGTGTCCCAGTCGAGGGAAATCGACACAGTCGAGGTCAATCGACACAGTCGAGGGAAATCGACACAGTCAAGGGAAATTGACGCAGTCGAGGTTAATCGACACAGTCGAGGGTAATCGACACAGTTAAAGGAGAATATACTAATGCTCCCTATGTCCTCACATGTCTTGAAGGAGAATATACTAATGCTCCTTATGTCCTCACGTGCCTTAATGTCCTTGTATAAACAATCATTTAAAACGTGGGGTACACAAGAAAACTTGAATGATACTTGAGTACGTGGGGTACTCAAGAAAATGGGAATTATACTTGAGTACGTGGGGTACTCAAGAAAGACTTGAATTATACATGACACATACTATGTTTTCATACAAAGTATAAAAACGTGAAATACAAAAACGCATGAACTCGCTCAACTTTATGTTGATGTTTTCCAAAATTACATGTATTTCAGGTGACAGGATGGATCTTGGGGGCAATTGTCGTAACTAGAAGTAGACTACAAGTTTAGATGTCATCCACTTTTGTTGAATTGTAACCTTGTCAAAGGTCGTGTTTTGAAAACTTAAGTAACAAGTGTTTGTAATACTCAAATTTTCATGAATGGATGAACATCGTTTTGATCATGTAGTTGTTTATTACGATTGAATGCAATGATAACAAGCTAGTCACACATCATACGCTTCCACAAAAGACAGGGTGTGACACAATGCCTTTGGGGGGTTAATGACAATGTCCTGGATATCCTCGGCTCATTCATTAGAAATGGCCATGGCTTAAGCACGGGGTGTAGGTATACACCTGACAGTTGCGTATGTATAAACGGTATCTCACTCTCTTGTGGGCCTATACTTGTGGTGCGTTTATTAATCTTATCCGGCTCTTCTAACCTGGTCCTGAATGGACGATAAACATGTAAATCTGTATACAAGATTATATTTAAAATAATTGTCCCAAGTTATAAAAGATTTTATGCCTTGTGCATCCAAACCAATTTTATAAACACTTTTCAAAAAGAGTCTGTTAATCGTATTTACCAGTGTAAACTGACGTATTTTTCAAAAAGATTAAGTGCAGGTACTACGCGTAATGGGTTGGCTACTCCGAGTAAAAAATAAAGAGTCTTGCAAGCTTTTTGATGCTTAAATCTGTTGAACAATATTTCTTTCTGTTTTAGATCCGCTTGTGGATCCTTTTACAATCCGTTGTGTAATATTTTACTATACTTTTAACTCGGTTTGTATAAATTACTTTTAGACTTCCGTTGTGCATTAAACTGTGATTAATTGACCATGATGATATCAACTGTAACACCTGTGCCTCCACGGCCATCAAACAAATACTGTATCAATGAAATATTGTATTTCATACTTGGGACATGTACAAATATGTGTATCCTTTGCACATTATCAATTCTTGTTCGGTTTCAAGCTTTAAATCGCTTTCTAGAAGGTTATACGCGCACTGATGCATAAATATAACCCGTTTAATGCAACGAACGCTCCAGAATAGTGAAATAGGCTTAACATACCTTAAACAACCTTTACATAACTTAGAAATAAGTTTTGAAGGCTTTGGTATGTCAAAAACAAGTTAATTCACTTACAGGGACTAAACTTGACAAACTGCGAAAGTATGCCAATTTGAGCTGTAACGAACATTCTGGAACATGACCATAAGTTAAACATACCATAAATATCCTTTGCATAGCTTAGAAATAGGCTTTGAGGTGTTCGGTATGCTAAAATAAACTTTCGAGTCATTCAGGGACTAAAAGTGTCAAAAAGTGCATAAGTTTGCACTTTCGCGCAAAACTTACGTTCTGAATTCATCCGGACATCCAAAAAAATTATGTAAGCACTAAAATATTTTATTTTAGTGTTTGGCATGAGAAAAATCCATTCGTCACGCCATTTGGATCGTTTTTCGCGCTTATGCGCATTCCGTCGTAATTAACCGAACAACGTAACCGTACGGCTAAACGAACCGACATCCGAGATATTTTTTAACACATTTTAAGTTCCCTATACTTTAAATTCATTTTAGAGCTTTGAAAAACGGTTAACGGGGCTTAAACGTGTCAAAAAACGCATCGAAAACCAAGTTTTGAGGTTACAGGGACTGAAACTGTAAATCTGCCAAACTAGGTCCTTAAGTAGGGGCCAGATGCAGCAAAATGTTTTTTTCAGCTTTTAACAGCCCTTAACACTCTCCAAAGGCCAAGTGCCAAGTGTCAAACTCTTATGGTGGATGGCAAATGAGTTACCACAACTTTCCAACAAGTGTACGGCTTAGATCGTGCCCCCTTTTCCAAGAAATGATCCTAACGGTGAACCGAAAACTATAAATACCCATCTCCACCCTTCACTTTTCCTCACAAGAATCTGATCTTATGTGCTCTAAGTTGAAACCTTTGTTTCATACCTGAGCTATTTTGATCTAGATTAGCATTCGGGGACCCTTCGTAAGTGTTCCTTCGTTCTTTTATTGCTTTTCGAGTCCGAAAGTCAAACTTTGTTTGACTTTCTGCATTGACCAGTTTATGGTCAATGCGAAGTTCGTTTGAACTTTGCAACGTGATTGTAATCACGATGGTTATATTCCCTTGTGACTATGCCTACTGATTACCACGTTGTCTAGGGTCGTAAGGGTAAGCGGTCTAATAAATCGCTTATACCTTCGAACCCGACCCATTTGGTCGATCATTAGGATCCGACCAAACACATTAGGTGACCATAGTATATAGGGAATAACCTTCCGAGGTTTTACCTTATGGTCGCTTCGTTTAAGTAGTTGTATGATAGGTAGTTAATATGCCTTAGGTAAATTACCAAAATACCCTTTGATGCCAAAATTCATTTTAAACATATGTAACATAACTTTTGACATCTAAACTGATTTGACAACCATATTCGACTTGTTAAGGCATATATTACTTGTCATAGGACTAGTTAAGCGGTCCGAACACGTTTCACGCGAACGACGCGTTAAAGTAGCATAAGCTACCTAAACGGGTCGTAATGGGTCACAAACACTTAGGTTAAGTTTCATTTTAGTATGCGGGCTTTGTTAAACCATATTACACGAGTCTCCATACTCGTTTGGTTTACGAACTCTCATTCTATCCGATCCTCCGATATTAGGTCCGGTTTATTGACATAGTTACCTATATTAGGTGCCGTTTGATTCCGTGATCTCTAGCATTGCTTGGTGGTTATCTTAGGACTTCTGAGCAATCTCAAGTGAGTACATAGACCCCTCTTTTACTGTTTTCCAAACTCTTTTGGGGTGAAACACATGTGCCTACTTGTTACTTTCGTGCTTTCCTTGTTTTCACATCATATACTTGCTATATTCATTAGTACATTTATAGTACATGATTTCATTGTCTTACATTACATTTTATGCTATGTATGTCCATACTTAGTACATCGTTTCACATCACATCACATGCCATGTATGTTCATTTGTTGCATACTTAGTACAGTTGTTTTCATCACATGCTTACATTTTGATATGATATTTGGATTGTTTTGACGGATCAATAGACATTCATTAACACCGATCACGCCGTTCGTTAGTAGGTAGTGGTACCATAGGAATTGACAACTCCCGTTCCGGACATCCTGGGTAGGTGGGGATGAAAGGAAGGACCGAATTCGATATACATAAGCACAGATAATCCTTTAATTTGTTTAAGGGTTTATCACCACAGTCTCAAGGCTTGGATGTATGCATTCTCACAATACCGCATAGATGTTTGTATCAGTATAGCATGCATTTCCACAAAACATAGCTTTGATTTAAACCATGTTTTACTTCAATACTTTGTTTTTGTGCATATGGTTTAGTTGATATCTTTTCACTGGCCATACATATCATTTTGGGTTACACATTACATGATTTACATTTGACACATAAACATTATTGACATTGGTTACACATTACAATGATTTACATTTGACACATAAACATTATTGACATTGGTTACACATTACATGATTTACATTTGACACATAAACATTATTGACATTGGTTACACATTACATAACTTACATCTTGACAATAAACATTTTGACATATTATTCAATACGTTTGGCAATTGTTTTAAACATAGACATCTTACATTGGTGGTTTGTTTGGGTAAGTGATTTGAGTAACGAGGCGTGTGTAATATGATACAAGCACGGTGGATACGCCGCTGGTACTTCCTATATATAAGTGATTGTATGGTATTACATATCGTAGCGTTATTTGAATCATTTCAATTTGGACATATAACATTTTATACAAATAACATACTTTTCACGATACATTGTTTTACAAACAACTTAAATTATACAAACTCATTTTTATATGGTTATTCATTTAACCATACCTTATTCTCTTATTTATACATATCATCTGATCTTATCGTTTTTCAAAAGATTTACAAGACAAATCAAATTACAAGGTTCATGACTAAACATTTTCTTAAACAATAAGTCATGAATCCTATTTTCATAAACCTATGTATCTCACAGGAATTTTTATGCTGACGTACCTATTTTCACATGTGTTTCAGGATATGATGCATAGGATTGGTCAAATACACTTAGGCGGACTTGGGCCTTAGTGACAATAAAAGATGCAAGACTAGTTATTTATGTTATGTTTCTTTGATTGTCAAGACATTGTAACTCTTTTAATCAATAAAACAATATTTCAATTTCCATGTGTTATGAAACAATGATTCTGTTACAACACTCCCCGACGTTTTCCGCCACATTTTGTTGTTCTACGTGGTCGGGGTGTGACAGAAAAGTTGGTATCAGAGCTCATGGTTATAGGGAATTAGGTTATTAGTAATGCTTTGACCTAGTCTATAACCTTTCTAGGACCCCAACGTGAGTTTACTTACGTTTAGTCATAAAACAATACTGCCACCTATCCTTAGGCGACAACCACAACAAGAACATAAATTTCAAAACCGCTTTGAAAACTAATCATCTGTTCTAGGATGATGGATTACTAGGTTTTAAACCCTCTATTGTAAGGTTTTGAACCCTCTGTTATATGGTTTTGAACCCCTTTGAATTTTCAAAAATCTCGTCAAAGTTTGGGTCGTATAATGTGAACACGTGCAAACTGGAAGAGTGAATGCATGTACCCTGAGTTTTCTGTCGAAGGCTAGAGTGTTCGTACAAATCCGCAGTATCGGACCAGTCACTCTTACCTGGGAACTCTTGGGGTGAGTGTTCACTTATAGGCGAGCATGTCTTCAATGATACATTAATATGATCCGTTCACTTTGATTAGTCACCATCTCATTTGTTTGCCTTAGGTAACAAACAAATGATCGCAAATTCTTATGCATTGCCATTCTATATTGTTTATCCGATGACGTTTCACTTGTTTCTTCCTATGTCTTTCATTTTCTTCTAGAATGTCTCTCCATTACGATGACGCCCAGATATCCGAGCAGACTGCCAAATTTGCCCAGCGAATAGGCGAAGTAGTCCTGAAGACTGTCGAATTAGCTACTGCCATGTATCGTCTCCAGAATGAAGCCACTCAAGAATCACCAAAGGAGACGGAAGCCAAGCCTTCACCAAAACCAAAGAAACGTAAAGCTTCAAAGAATCCCGCAGCGGTTGCACCAAAACAGGCAAGACCTAGCTAAGTGACGGCACCACCAGCCAAGAAACCAATCAAGGAATCAAAGACCATGGATGAACGATCCCCTAAGAAGTCAAAAAAGCGAAAGGCTTCTCAGAACTTCGCCATGGTCGCTCACAATGGTAAAGCTGTCCCCAACCAACCAGCTCAACCCCCTGCTAGGAAGCCATACAACGGAACTGCACCCTTGTGCAACCAATGAAGCCTTCATCATCAGGCTAGCGTGAAGTGCCGCAAATGCCAAATTTGTGGACTTATAGGTCATACGGCAAGGGTTTGCCCAACTACAGCAGTACCAAATCAAACAAGACCCGTCCGGGTGGCAACACCACCTGTTAAGAAGCAATACAAGGGAACAGCACCAATATGCGACAAATGTAATGCACACCACTTAGCTCACCTACAGTGTCGTTTGTGTGCATCATGTGGGCGACTCGGTCACCTGGCAAATGCTTGTCGATTTACCCCAAACCAAAGTGGTCCAAACCAACCACAAGCCAATCCTGCTCAAGCTCGCTTTCCGCCTGGATCGTGCTACAACTGTGGCGAGACAAGCCATTTCAGGAACAAATGCCCAAAGCTTGCTAATGCAAATCCAACCCTTGGATGAGCATTCCGCTGAACAAAGGATGTTGTTGTCTTATGCCTTGGTTTCTTTTGTTTTCGTGTATTTTGAAACAATATGTCTCGTTCATAAATAAAAGTTGTTATTCGCAATTCTGATATACAAGTATAATCACATGTGTTTATGGCATTTCCCTATAATACCTGTGTTAAGGAACTATGTTCCTTACAAACTACTCTTGTGATTCTCTCTTTCAAATGATCGCTCATGATTCCCTCAAAAATTTTAAGTACTCGTTTCATTCTAAGATACGAATTACAGAAAATAAAGTGACATTATGAGTAATCATGCTTCTGCACATCTGTACCTTTGAATCCTTGGTTAGATAACTAAGGGTATTTTCAAATCTCATACCCATTACGTTTTGATTTTTCAACATACACAGTACAAGTATTTCAAAAACAATCTTCATGATCTCAAAACATTTCATATAGTTTGAAAACAATTTTTTTCAAATGCATTGTCTATGTTATTTCAAAAACATTGGTTATGTTTTCAAAAACAACTTTCATAATTTCAGAATATTTCATATAGTCTGAAAACAATATTAACACAATATATTTTCTTATCAAGTGCATGATCTCGAAAAGCATCATTCATGTCTTTCAAAAACCTTATACATAATTTCAAAATTCATCTCGCATGATTTTAAAACATTTTTATAAATATACTTACCTAGTACACCTACTTTATGATTTCAAAAGTATTATATATAAGGTTTCAAAAACATTGAACACATTTTTTTAGAACCCCATGCATAGTTTTCCAAAAATATTTTCCACATACATTGACTTAACTTTCAAATTTCGCTTCATATGTCGCCTTGACATATCTAGCATCTCAACTTCATAAGCATTTTTACTTCATGTTTTGACTTAAGCACATCCAGTAAAAGGTTTCAAAACATCTTCAACTTCTAAAATCCATATGGGATCTTTTTATCTTCACATTTAGACCCTTGTGGATGATTATCATTCAAATCAGAGTCCTTGATTGGATTCCTTTTGTACCTAAATTCGAACATTTCGGTTCCTTATAATCGAAATCGAATTTTTCTTTTAAAAATCTTTCTATCTTTATAGTTAGATTCTTGATAATGTTTAAAGTACCAAATGAAATCCACGAGATGGATTCCTAGTGTGCTTTAAATACATGCACTCTGTTAGCAAAACAAATTAACAAATTAAAGATCTAGATAAACAATCTTTGTGGTTATATGACTATGTGTTTATGCATCTTGTGTTTTCTTTTATGCATTTTGGGTTTTTGTATACTCTGGATATTCGTTACCCAAATCCTCGTAGAATTTTTCATATCTTCATATGAGGGATTCGTAGTAGGATATTCAAAAAGGTACTACCTTAATTCCTTAATGGGCTTTTATGTAATAGTTAAGACCCTTGGATTATATAGTACCACTCCATGATTCATAAGAGGCCCTTTTAGTGGTCTAGTAAAAAAGATTGATTCAAAAATCTGGTTAAGAATGACATGTGATGATATAAGCTGAAAAGACTCCTTGGTTGTCTATTAAAATTATTTATTGATTTAATAAAAGGGACCCTATGGTGGTCTAGTCACACTCATCACAGGTTTGTTCATTGGTTTTCCCCTACACATTATAAAATAGACTGTGTGAACTATGCAAGGAATTGTCTAATTATGGACGCGTACATAATTATGAAATTTAGTGCACAGAAACACAGTAAGATTTATTATGTGTAAGAACCGATAGTGACAACAATAAAAAAATGAGAACGATGTAATGGAGGTACGGTGGACGCACCAATGACGCTTCATATACTTGTATATAAGTATCCCTCTTACATTGCAAGCATGATGTTATTAAAGTTACTAGAAGTTCAGAACCCTAACCAATGTTGTTCGATCTTTTCAACTTCATGTTTTAAACTCTCACAAGTTTCCTCTAAATAAAATTTCGGGACGAAATTTCCGCATTGGAGCATGACACTGTTCATGCCGATGCACCTGCTGTTGCTCCTTGATTGATCATCTGCTTGGACGAGAGAAAATTTGGGGTAACTGTGCAAGACAATTTATTATTACGGGGGCCCACGTAATAACGACTTGTAGTGCACAGAAATCCTGGTGGACTCTGCAGGTCAAGCTAATGAAAACCAATGTAGCAGGAAATAACTAAAACACGAATGACCAAGGCGATGTAGCCTCGAGTTCATTCTATTACAAGCAATAAGCCAATTTGGCAAGACTATGTGAAGGTTCAGAAATTTATTTCCCCACTCATACATTGAGTATATTTATGTGTAATTGGGTGATTACATGATGGCTTATGGTGCTGTGTGTCTCATAGACAATTGAAATGTTGTCTAGCCCGCTTCATACCACTTCGACAGAAGAGAATGCCACCCAGACGTGTCACAGACACCAGTACACTGCCAAGGACAGAAGCCGAGCTGCAAGAACGCATCTCACAGGCAATTACACGACATGAAGCCCTCCGCTCTAAGCACAGCGATGACATTACTGGAAATAACCCTCCAACTGGCTGCACCTATAAGCAGTTCCTGAACTGCAAGCCTTTGAACTTTGACGGAACAGGAGGCACCGTTGCGTTTTTTTGTTGGTCCGAAAAGATTGACTCCATCCTAAGAATGAGTAACGGTTCGCCCCAACAGAGTGTTACCTATACCTCGGGGTTATTTCTAGATGATACACTCTGATGATGGAACCTTCAGGTTCAGACCCTTGGCACAGATGCTGCTTATGCACTGAGCTAGGACGAGCTCAAAGGAATGATGGAGAAGAAATATAATTCTAGGGCTGGAATCCAGAAGCTTGAGGTGGAGTTCTGGAATTGAAAATGGACGGACCAGAGATTCCTGAATACGTCCGGCAATATCACGACTTGTCTAGGGTCGTCCCCTACTTAGTCAAACCGGAGTTCAAAGGATTGAACGATTCATTTGGGGACTTGCACCCCGGATCAGGGGCATGGTTACTACCTCGAAGCCCTCAACCATTACAGAGACTATCGATATGGGTGATTTATTTATAACATGAGATCTTATGTGTTGATATTACAAACGTACACTTTACTTACTATCACCTGACCAACGTGAACCGTCTTTTAGAAGATGCCACCAAAACGCGATCCGCGCATACCTGCCAACGAGGCAGGACTTCAACAAATCATCGCTGCCGACATTGCACAGTACGCAGCCTCACAAGGAGGAACTAGCGGAAGTAATTCTAACAATAACGGCAATAACAATCCACCACATGGGTGCACTTACAAGCAGTTCCTAGACTACAAGCCCGTAAACTTTGACGGCACTGTAGGTGCTGTTGCTTTTGTAAGATGGACCGAGAAAACAGACTCTGTTCTCCGAATGAGCAAGTGCGCTCCAGACCAGTAAGTTACCTACATTTCTGGGCTATCCTTGGATGGATCCCTGTCCTGGTGGAACTTACAAATGCAAACTCTTGGTGGAGCCGCTGCTTACGCATTGAACTGGGTTGAGTTAAAGGAGTTGATGAGGAAGAAGTATTGTTCTCGTGCTAAGATACAAAGGTTGGAGACCGAGTTCTGGCATTTGAAAATGGATGGTCCTAAAATCGCAGAATACGTTCAGAGATTCCACGACCTATCTCATGTGGTACCTTATATGGTTACACCAGAATTCAAGTGAATCGAATGCTTTATTCGGGGTTTAGCTCCACAAATCATGAGTATGGTTACCTCATCCAAGCCTGCAACGATCACAGAAGCCATCGACTTAAGTGGGGCACTTACAGAGGAGTCTGTTAGGTTGAACAAGTTTTCGAATGTTGAGCCAAAGAAGAAAGAGACTCAAGTAGAGTCGTCTGGGGATAAAAAAAGGAAGTACTCGAACTTCAAGCAGGGAACTAGCGGTGTTGGCAGGAAAGGAGAATCAAGCGCACTGATCCAAGCTGCAACTGGTGCTGGGAGGAAAGGAAAAGGATATATGGGTACTCATCCCAAGTGTAACTCCTACCAACGTCATCATTCTGGCCGATGTGGGCCAAAAGCATGTGAAGCTTGTGGAAAACTTGGTCACTTGAAGGATTCTTGCTGGGCTAGTGCTGGCCGGGGAGGCCAAGGAGGTTATGATAATAGAAACAACAATCGAGGCGGAAACGGAAACCGTTGAAATGTTGCGAATCAAGCTGGGAATGGAAATCGCAACCAAAATAACGCTCAGGGTGGAGTTGGAAACGGGAATGGCCGAGGGCCAGGTTGCTTTAATTATGGAGAAGTTGGGCACTTTAAGAAGGAATGCCCAAAATTGAATCAAGCCCGCGGAAGAGTGTTTAACATCGGCGCAAGGGAAGCGTGCCAGGATCCCAATGTTGTTACTGGTACGTTCCCTATAAACCAACGCTTTGCATCCATTTTATTTGATACTGGTGCCGATTATAGCTTCGTATCATTAGAGTTTAAGAATTTGCTTGGTTTAGCCGCTAGTAAACTAGATATCCCGTACTCAATCGAATTGGCGAATGGAAAGTTAGTAGAAGCTAATGGAGTGGTCAGAGGTTGTATAATCGAATTGGGAGAGCGTGAGTTTGCTTTGGATCTACTACCAGTCAAGTTGGGAAGCTTCGACGTGGTAGTAGGAATGGATTGGTTATCAAGTAACAAGGCAGAAATTGTCTGCCATGAGAAGATCATTCGCATCCCAACCGAAGACGGTGAAACGATTGTGGTTCATGGTGAAAAGCGTGATATGCTCTTAAGAATCATCAGCTGCCTGAAAGCGCGAAAGTGTTTACAGAAGGGATGTGTTGCATTCTTAGCACACATCGTGGATAAGAAAGTTGCTGAACCAAAAATCGAAGACATCCCTGTCGTAAGGGAGTATCCTGAAGTCTTCCCTGAGGACTTGCCAGGATTGCCACCCCAGAGGCAAGTGGAGTTCCGTATAGACTTAGTTCCAGGCGTTGCGCCTGTAGCTAGGGCACCTTATAGACTTGCACCGTCAGAAATGCAAGAGTTGTCGACACAACTCCAGGAGTTACTTGACAAAGGATTCATCCGACCAAGCTTCTCACCTTGGGGAGCTCCAGTTTTATTTGTCAAAAAGAAAGACGGTAGTTTTCGTATGTGTATTGACTACCGGGAGTGGAATAAGCTGACGATCAAGAATAGATACCCTCTGCCAAGAATCGATGATTTATTCGATCAACTCCAAGGTTCAATCTTTTATTCAAAGATCGATCTTCGATCTGGATACCATCAGCTAAGGATACAAGAGAAGAGTGTCCCGAAAACAGCCTTCAGAACTCGTTATGGACATTACGAGTTCCTAGTTATGCCGTTTGGGTTGACAAACGCGCCTGCAGTTTTTATGGACCTAATGAACCGAGTCTGCAAGCCGTATCTCGATAAGTTCGTGATTGTATTCATCGACGATATTTTGATTTATTCAAAGACAAAGGTTGAACACGAACAGCACTTAAGAGCTATTTTGGAGTTGCTGAAAAAGGAACAGTTGTACGCCAAGTTCTCAAAGTGCGAGTTTTGGCTACACGAAGTCCAGTTTCTTGGACACGTGGTTAATGGAAATGGAATCCATGTTGATCCCACAAAGATCGAGGCGATAAAGAGCTGGGAGACTCCAAAGACGCCGACCGAGATTCGCCAGTTCTTGGGTTTGGCTGGCTATTATCGGAGATTCATTGAGGATTTTCCTAAAATTGCTCAACCCCTTACCGTGCTCACACAGAAAGATAAGAGGTTTGATTGGGGAATCAAACAGGAAAAAGCGTTTCAGCTGTTGAAGGATAAGCTCTGCAATGCGCCAATTCTAGCACTACCGGAAGGTACTGACGATTTTGTGGTATACTGTGACGCCTCGCGTCAAGGATTGGGTTGCGTGTTGATGCAACGCCAGAAGGTTATTGCTTACGCATCACGTCAGTTGAAGGTACATGAGAAGAACTATGCCACGCACGATTTGGAGCTAGGCGCAGTGATATTTGCTTTAAAGATCTGGAGACACTACCTATATGGTACAAAATGTACAATTTTTACAGATCATAGGAGCCTACAACACATATTCAACCAGAAGGAGTTGAATATGAGACAAAGACGATGGGTTGAGTTGTTGAATGATTACGATTGCGAGATAAAGTATCATCCAGGGAAGGCGAATGTGGTTGCCGACGCCCTAAGTCGAAAAGAGAGGATCAAGCCCATAAGGGTTAGGGCTTTAGAAATGATTATCTAAACCGATCTTTCCGTGCGCATTCGTGCCGCGCAGAAAGAAGCTCTTAAGGAAAGAAATCTTGAAGAAGAATATCTCCGTGGGATGGAGAAGCCATTGGTGCCAAACGAGGAAGGAACGTTATGTTTTAAGAAAAGGATTTGGGTTCCTCTGTTTGGTGGTTTAAGGAAAGTTGTTTTTGATGAAGCTCACAAATCGCGGTACTCTATCCATCCAGGAGCGGATAAGATGTACCAAGATCTCAAGGATTACTATTGGTGGCCTAGGATGAAGGATGATGTTGCTGTTTATGTGAGCAAGTGTCTAACGTGTGCTAAGGTGAAAGCGGAATACCAGAAGCCTTCAGGACTTCTGCAACAACCTGAGATTCCCAAGTGGAAATGGGAACAAATCTCCATGGATTTTATTACAAAGTTGCCAAGAACGCCAAGAGGTCATGACACTATTTGGGTGATAGTTGACCACCTAACAAAGTCC
The DNA here is from genome assembly GCA_030545235.1 of Helianthus tuberosus. Taxonomy (NCBI): domain Eukaryota; kingdom Viridiplantae; phylum Streptophyta; class Magnoliopsida; order Asterales; family Asteraceae; genus Helianthus; species Helianthus tuberosus. The sequence continues at coordinate 87,718,260 of CM060356.1, read as the reverse complement.
GCACACTTTCTACCAATCAAAGAGAAGGATAACACCAGCAAACTGGCAGAAATATACATGCGAGAGATCGTCGCACGTCATGGAGTGCCTCTCTCGATCATCTCTGATAGAGATGGACGTTTCATATCAAGGATTTGGCAATCCTTCCAAGAAGCTTTTGGCTCACAATTAAATCTGAGCACTGCATTTACCCTCAGACCGACGGTCAAAGCGAGCAGACTATTCAGACCTTGGAAGATATGCTGAGAGCATGTGTTATGGATTTGGGCGGTAGCTGTAACACCTGTGCCTCCACGGCCATCAAAAAAATACCAAACCAATGAAATATTGTATTTCATACTTGGGATTTGTTAAATATATGTGTATCATTTGCACATATCAACTCTAGTTCAATTTCAAGCTCTAAATCACTTTCTGGAAGGTTATACACGCACTGATGCGTAAATATAACCAGTTTAATGCAACAAACACTCCGTAATAGTGAAATAGGCTTAACATACCTTAAATAACCTCTACATAACTTAGAAATAAGTTTTGGAAGGTTTGGTATGCCGAAATCAAGTTAATTCGTTTACAGGGACTAAATATGACAAACTGCGAAAGTATGTCAATTTGAACTGTAACGAACATTCCGGAACATGACCATAAGTTAAAAACACCATAAATATCCTTTACATAGCTTAGAAATAGGCTTTAAGGGGTTCGGTGTGCTAAAATAAACTTTTGGGTCATTCAGGGACTAAAAGTGTCAAAAAGTGCACAAGTTTGCATTTTCGCGCATAACTTACGTTCTGAATACATCCGGACATCCAAAAATTTATGTAAGCATGACTATATTATGCTTTAGTGTTTGGCTTGCCAAAAATCCATTCGTCGCGTCATTTGGATCGTTTTTCGCGCTTATGTGCATTCCGTCGTAATTAACCGAACATCGCAACCGTACGGTTAAACGAACTGTAACACCTGTGTCACTTCAACCATCAAACAAATGCCAAACCAATGAAATGTTGTATTTCATACTTGGGATTTGTAAAAATATGTGTATCATTTGCACATATCAACTCTTGTTTGATTTTAAGCTTTAAATCGCTTTCTGGAAGGTTATACGCGCTCTGATGCGTAAATATAACCAGTTTAATCCAACGAACACTCCGGAATAGTGAAATAGGCTTAACATACCTTAAATAACCTTTACATAACTTAGAAATAAGTTTTGAAGGCTTTGGTATGGCAAAAACAAGTTAATTCGTTTACAGGGACTAAACTTGACAAACTGCGAAAGTATGTCAATTTGAACTGTAACGAACATTCCAGAGCATGACCATAAGTTAAACACACCTTAAATATCCTTTATATAGCTTAGGAATAGGCTTTGAGGGGTTCGGTGTGCTAAAATAAACTTTTGGGTCATTCAGGGACTAAAAGTGTCAAAAAGTGCACAAGTTTGCATTTTCGCGCATAACTTACGTTCTGAATACATCCGGACATCCAAAAATTTATGTGAGCATGACTATATTATATTTTAGTGTTCGCCTTAAGAAAAATCCATTCGTCGCGTCATTTGGATCGTTTTTCGTGCTTATGCGCATTCCGTCGTAATTAAGCGAACATCGCGTTCGTACGACCAAACGAACCATCATCCGGCATATTTTTGAGCATGTTTTGAGTTCCCTATACTTTAACTTCATTTTAGAGCCTTGAAATGAGGTTAACGGGGTTCAAACGCTTCGAAAAAGGCCTTAAACACGTGCAGGGACCATTTCTGCCAATTCTGAAACTTTTCTGATCAGGGGGGTGCTAGCGTAGCGCGAGCCCTAAGGGCTTCACCGTCGCGCTACGCGACTGCCTAACCTGACCAGATTCAATGTTTTGTTTTGCAAGTTGTAGCTGATCGATTCGTGTCCACACATTTCCTATCGTCTAGTCAGCGGATAAGAACACATGTTTAGCCACCATAAGCTTCCAACACATGTACGGCTTGGATCATGGCACGTTTTCCATGAAACGATCTTAACGGTTACCCGAAAACTATATATACCCATCCACCCCCATTGCATTTCTCACTAGAATTCTGATTTTGAGAGCTCTAAGTTGAAACCATTGTTTCATACCTGAGTTCTTAGATCGGGATTAGCATTCGGGGACCCTGGGTTAGTATTCTTTCATTCTTTTCCTTATTTTACTGCTTTTCGAGTCCGAAAGTCAAACTTTGTTTGACTTTCAGCGTTGACCAGTAATGGTCAATGCGAAGTTCGTTTGAACTTCGCAACGTGAGTGTAATCACGTTGGTCATAGTCCCTTGGGACTATGCCCACTGATTACCACGTTGTCTAGGGTCGTAGGGTAGGCGATCTAATAAATCGCCTATACCTTCGAACCCGACCCAGTTTGGTCGATCATTAGGATCCGACCAAATACATTAGGTGACCATAGTAGGTAGGGAATAACCTTCCGAGGTTATACCTTATGGTCACATCGTTTAAGTAGTTGTATGATAGGTAGTTTATATGCCTTAGGTAAATTACCAGAATACCCTTTTCATGTATAATTGGTAATTAAGCATATGTAACATGTTTAGGCATATAACACTTGTCATAGGACTAGTCAGACGGTCCGAACGCGTTTCACGCGCACGACGCGTTAAAGTAGCATAAGCTACCAAAACGGGTCGTAATGGGTCGTAAACAATTATGTTAGGTTTCATTTAGTATGTAGGCTTTGTTAAACCAAATGACACGAGTCTCTACACTCGTTTGGTTTACAAACCCTCATTCTATCCAATCATCCGATTTAGGTCCGGTTTATTAATGTAGTTACCTATGTTAGGTGCCGTTTGATATTCCGAGATCTCTAGCATTACTTGGTGATTATCTTTAGACATCTGAGCAATCTCAGGCGAGTACATTATTCCCCTATTTTACTGTTTTCCAAACTGTTTTGGGGTGAAGCATGTGTACCTATCTGTTACTTTCATGTTTTCCAAAAGTATAATTGATTATACATGTTATTACTTATCTATTGACCAATTGAATGACTATCTATGATTTAAACATTGTTTTCTCAAAGAACATAAAATAAATTGTTGAATTGTACTTATTTTATGTTCACCAGACCGATTGTTAGTATGATATAGCGCTATAGGATTTGACACCCCATTCCTGTTGGCATGGAATGTCTGAAACCAACTTGTTGCTCCATCCAAATAGGAATTGCCTTTGTGGTATTTCTATAGTCTCAAAGGTGTATCTTGATGCACTAGGTCTGAATGAATTCTTAAATCACACTATTAAAGTATAGTTGAATATACTCTCATGTGTGGTATTGTACAAACCAACATATATTTTGTTAATCATCCAAAGCATATTTTGATATGTTATCTACTAAACAAAAACATAGTTTAATATGTTATTTATCACATCCAAAGCATATTTTAATATGTTATTTACTAAACAAAAACATAGTTTAATATGTTATTTATCACACCCAAAGCATATTTTGATATGTTATCTATAAATCCGAAGTATACTTGTACTATACTATCTAAATCTATTCTTTTGAACAACGAAGGTATATTTAATGTACTATCTATCTATCGATTTGGTTTAGTTTGATTAAGTGATTAAGTAACGATGCGTGTGTAATATGATACAAGCATGGTGGATACGCCGCTGGTACTTCCTATATATAAGTGCTTGTATGGTATTACATACTGTAACGTTATTTGAATCATTTCAGTTTGAAATATATAACATTTATACAAATAACAAACTATTCACAAGACATTGTTTTACAAACAACATATCTTATACAAACTCATTTTACATGGTTATTCATTTAATCATGCATTATTCTCTTATTTATACATATCATCAGAACTTATCATTGTTTTTCAAATAATTTACTAAAACAAATGTTTTTGGGTTAAGAGTCATGGCTACGAGGTTTTACAAATTATAAACAGCTTGATTTGAGTTGGTTAATTAAGTTGCAATATTATACTCTTTTCAAAACAAGGTTTTTAAATAAAGTATTGCAACGTCTAAACTAGCCATGATTTCGACACTCCTACAAAACCAATGTATTCGCCAGCATTTCTTTGCTGACCTCGTTTTTACACATGTTTCAGGTACTGCTTTGCAATGATTGTTGATACATGCTACATTTAGGATGGACTCGTGCCTTAGCGACTTAAAACGAGACAATAACTAGTTAACTTATGTTATGTACCCTTTGTTTCGTGTTTAAACATTGTAAACTCTCATAATTGATTTTTTAAAACGAAACTTTAATTGCCATGGATTTGAAACGATTAATTCTGTTACAACACTCCCCGACATTTCCGCCACGTTTTGTATGTTCTACGTGGTCGGGGTGTGACAGAAAAGATGGTATCAGAGCCAATGGTTATAGGGAATTAGGTTATTAGTAATGCTTTGACCTAGTCTATAACTTTCTTAGGACCCTAACGCGAGTTTACTTGCGTTTAGTCATAAAACAATACCGTCACCTATCCTTAGGCGACGACCACAACGAGAACACAATTTTCGAAACCGCTTTGAAAACTAATCATCTGTTCTAGGATGATTGATTACTAGGTTTTGAACCCTCTGTTATATGGTTTTGAACCCCTTTGAATTTTCAAAAAAAAAAAAAATCTCGTCAAGGTTTTGGGTTTTAAATAATGTGAACATGTGCAAACTGGAAGGGTGAATGCCTGTATTCTGGGTTTTCTGTCTAGGCAAGCACTTCGTATATATCTCATCAGACGCGAGACCAGTTGTGCTTACCTGGGAATTCTTGGGATGAGTGTTCACTTATAGGTGAGCATGTCTTCGCGATACATTATTTTTGACCCATTTACTTCGATTAGTCACTGTGTGTAGTTTGTTTGCTTTGTAATGCGAACAAATGACCACTATCCTTGCTTTCATCAGATTTGTTTCATCTCATTCTTTTTGTCTAAATTCTCTCACTCGTTTCCTTTCATGTTTCCTCTTTTAGAATGCCTCCTCGACGCGACAATCAGATGGATAATGCCGAACTGGCGGAAATCATCGCACAGCAAATGGCTGTTTCCTTCCCAAATCTTTATGCTCAAATGATGCAAACCATCAACAACAACAATGCTCCATGCAATTTCAAGAGTTTCAACTCGGCAAAACCGCTCAAGTTTAGTGGTTCTGAGGGAGCAACTGGGCTTCTTCAGTGGTTCGAGAGCATTGAGAATACCTTCCGTCATGTTCTGTGTCCTGAAAATCGTAAGGTCGAGTTTTCTTCGAGTGTGTTTCAGAAGAGGGCTCTTACATGGTGGAACGGGGTGATGAGAGATCGCGGTGCTGAGGTTGCATTAGCACAGACTTGGGCTGAGCTTAGGGCTCTTATGATGAAGGAGTTTTGCCCTCGTCATGAACTGCGAGCTTTGGAGAGGGAGTTTGATGATTTGAAGCAAGACAGTGGCGAGCATCGAGCCTATACTGACCGTTTTGAAGAATTGAGTCTGTTGTGTCCTGCTATGGTTACTCCTGTGGATAAGGCGATCGAGAAATATACAGATGGTCTTCCTGATCTAGTTCAGGATATCGTTACTGGCAGTAACCCTACTACTGTCAGACAAGCCATTGAACTGTCTGCCACTCTGACTGAATCCCACATAAGAAAGAAAAAGCTGTTTCGGAAGGGCGACCCAAGACCATCTGACAAGACTGCTCATGTGGAACCAAAGGAAGAAAATGCTGAGGTGTCCAAGAAGAAGAAGCGCAAAGCCTCTCAGAACTGCGCTGTAACTGCTGAAGACAAACAGGTTGCACCAAACCAACCAGCACAACCTCGCAAAAGGCAAAACTATGTTGGTACTGCACCTTTGTGCAACAAGTGCAACCGTCATCATCTAGCGCAAGAGCAGTGTCACAAATGTACCCACTGTGGGCGGTTGGGACATTTGATCAATGTTTGTCGTTATGCAAATCAAGCTGCTGCAAACCCTGCTGCTGTTCAAGCACGGTTCCCTCCGGGGTCATGTTATAATTGTGGTGACCTTACCCACTACAGGAACAATTGCCCAAGACTTGTTAACGCACCTCCAGCGCATGGACGAGTGTTCAACATCAATGGGGCAAACATGAACAATGATGCGGCAGTGAACAACTAGTGTTTTGTTATTTTTCCTTGGCTGTTATCTTATGATGTTTAAAGACAAGTCAGTTGTTATATAAATAAAAATTCGTCGTTTTTATTTTTGCAAAACTGATACGACTGTGTGATCGTTGGATACAATCTTATGATGTCAACTCAAAGACAAACTACTCGTATGGTTCAGTTATTTTATGATCACTTGTGATCTCCCCAAGAACCTTAAACACTTGTTTCTTTTAAGAAACAAAGCCAAACTCTTATTGAGAATCCTTCTATCTTTTTAGATGAATCCTTGGAAATGATTAAAGTACCAAATGAAATTCATGGATTGGATTTCTAGTGTGCTTTAAATATCCATGCCCCAAAGACAACAAATTAAAGAATCAAGTTAACTAATTATGTGCTTATGTGTTTTCTTACATGTTTTGTGGTTGTATGTGATCCATCCAAATCCTCGTAGAGTCTTTTATATTTCATATGAGAGATTCATAATAGGATATCCAAAGTTACTATCTTAAATCCTTAATGGATTTCTACGTTGTAGTCAAGTCCCTTGGATTTTAAAGTACTATTCTATAATTAGATCCCTTAAGTGGTCTATTTAAGGAGATCGTACGACGGTCTAGTTAAGAAGATCATGAGTTGATCTAGTTAAAAAGATCGTTCGTTGATTTAGTTAAAAAGATCCTTTGGTGATCTAGTCAAGTCGCTTCATGTTTATTCAATTGATTTTTCCTCTATGCATTATGAAATGGACTGTGCGGACTGTGCAAGAGATTACGTAATTATGGAGGCCTACATAATTATGGAATTCAGTGCACAGAAACCACAAGAAGTTTTGTCATGTGTTAAGACCTAAAGTGACAAGAATAATGATACGGGAGAAGTCTCGGACTTTGACCGATGTCATTTATTCTCACACTTCTCAATTCTGATCTCAATCACACACACAGTTTCAAATGATAAGTCTTCATAAGAAACGTTCTTCTGTCCGTGGTTCAAAAATTCCATGCTTTACTGCTACAAGGAATTCACTTTGAGGGTTAACAAATTCGCTAAGAATCCTAACATGGCCCAGAGTTTTACTTAAGGGTTCAATGGAATTATTAGAAGGCGAAACGGTCACAGCTGTCTTCACAAGTTTCCTCTAGAATTAAATTTCGGGACGAAATTTCCTAAAGTAGGGGAGACTGTAACACCTGTGTCACTTCAACCATCAAACAAATTCCAAACCAATGAAATGTTGTATTTCATACTTGGGATTTGTAAAAATATGTGTATCATTTGCACATATCAACTCTTGTTTGATTTTAAGCTTTAAATCGCTTTCTGGAAGGTTATACGCGCTCTGATGCGTAAATATAACCAGTTTAATCCAACGAACACTCCGGAATAGTGAAATAGGCTTAACATACCTTAAATAACCTTTACATAACTTAGAAATAAGTTTTGAAGGCTTTGGTATGGCAAAAACAAGTTAATTCGTTTACAGGGACTAAACTTGACAAACTGCGAAAGTATGTCAATTTGAACTGTAACGAACATTCCAGAGCATGACCATAAGTTAAACACACCTTAAATATCCTTTATATAGCTTAGGAATAGGCTTTGAGGGGTTCGGTGTGCTAAAATAAACTTTTGGGTCATTCAGGGACTAAAAGTGTCAAAAAGTGCACAAGTTTGCATTTTCGCGCATAACTTACGTTCTGAATACATCCGGACATCCAAAAATTTATGTGAGCATGACTATATTATATTTTAGTGTTCGCCTTAAGAAAAATCCATTCGTCGCGTCATTTGGATCGTTTTTCGCGCTTATGCGCATTCCGTCGTAATTAAGCGAACATCGCGTTCGTACGACCAAACGAACCATCATCCGGCATATTTTTGAGCATGTTTTGAGTTCCCTATACTTTAACTTCATTTTAGAGCCTTGAAATGAGGTTAACGGGGTTCAAACGCTTCGAAAAAGGCCTTAAACACGTGCAGGGACCATTTCTGCCAATTCTGAAACTTTTCTGATCAGGGGGGGTGCTAGCGTAGCGCGAGCCCTAAGGGCTTCACCGTCGCGCTACGCGACTGCCTAACCTGACCAGATTCAATGTTTTGTTTTGCAAGTTGTAGCTGATCGATTCGTGTCCACACATTTCCTATCGTCTAGTCAGCGGATAAGAACACATGTTTAGCCACCATAAGCTTCCAACACATGTACGGCTTGGATCATGGCACGTTTTCCATGAAACGATCTTAACGGTTACCCGAAAACTATATATACCCATCCACCCCCATTGCATTTCTCACTAGAATTCTGATTTTGAGAGCTCTAAGTTGAAACCATTGTTTCATACCTGAGTTCTTAGATCGGGATTAGCATTCGGGGACCCTGGGTTAGTATTCTTTCGTTCTTTTCCTTATTTTACTGCTTTTCGAGTCCGAAAGTCAAACTTTGTTTGACTTTCAGCGTTGACCAGTAATGGTCAATGCGAAGTTCGTTTGAACTTCGCAACGTGAGTGTAATCACGTTGGTCATAGTCCCTTGGGACTATGCCCACTGATTACCACGTTGTCTAGGGTCGTAGGGTAGGCGATCTAATAAATCGCCTATACCTTCGAACCCGACCCAGTTTGGTCGATCATTAGGATCCGACCAAATACATTAGGTGACCATAGTAGGTAGGGAATAACCTTCCGAGGTTATACCTTATGGTCACATCGTTTAAGTAGTTGTATGATAGGTAGTTTATATGCCTTAGGTAAATTACCAGAATACCCTTTTCATGTATAATTGGTAATTAAGCATATGTAACATGTTTAGGCATATAACACTTGTCATAGGACTAGTCAGACGGTCCGAACGCGTTTCACGCGCACGACGCGTTAAAGTAGCATAAGCTACCTAAACGGGTCGTAATGGGTCGTAAACAATTATGTTAGGTTTCATTTAGTATGTAGGCTTTGTTAAACCAAATGACACGAGTCTCTACACTCGTTTGGTTTACAAACCCTCATTCTATCCAATCATCCGATTTAGGTCCGGTTTATTAATGTAGTTACCTATGTTAGGTGCCGTTTGATATTTCGAGATCTCTAGCATTACTTGGTGATTATCTTTAGACATCTGAGCAATCTCAGGCGAGTACATTATTCCCCTATTTTACTGTTTTCCAAACTGTTTTGGGGTGAAGCATGTGTACCTATCTGTTACTTTCATGTTTTCCAAAAGTATAATTGATTATACATGTTATTACTTATCTATTGACCAATTGAATGACTATCTATGATTTAAACATTGTTTTCTCAAAGAACATAAAATAAATTGTTGAATTGTACTTATTTTATGTTCACCAGACCGATTGTTAGTATGATATAGCGCTATAGGATTTGACACCCCATTCCTGTTGGCATGGAATGTCTGAAACCAACTTGTTGCTCCATCCAAATAGGAATTGCCTTTGTGGTATTTCTATAGTCTCAAAGGTGTATCTTGATGCACTAGGTCTGAATGAATTCTTAAATCACACTATTAAAGTATAGTTGAATATACTCTCATGTGTGGTATTGTACAAACCAACATATATTTTGTTAATCATCCAAAGCATATTTTGATATGTTATCTACTAAACAAAAACATAGTTTAATATGTTATTTATCACATCCAAAGCATATTTTAATATGTTATTTACTAAACAAAAACATAGTTTAATATGTTATTTATCACACCCAAAGCATATTTTGATATGTTATCTATAAATCCGAAGTATACTTGTACTATACTATCTAAATCTATTCTTTTGAACAACGAAGGTATATTTAATGTACTATCTATCTATCGATTTGGTTTAGTTTGATTAAGTGATTAAGTAACGATGCGTGTGTAATATGATACAAGCATGGTGGATACGCCGCTGGTACTTCCTATATATAAGTGCTTGTATGGTATTACATACTGTAACGTTATTTGAATCATTTCAGTTTGAAATATATAACATTTATACAAATAACATACTATTCACAAGACATTGTTTTACAAACAACATATCTTATACAAACTCATTTTACATGGTTATTCATTTAATCATGCATTATTCTCTTATTTATACATATCATCAGAACTTATCATTGTTTTTCAAATAATTTACTAAAACAAATGTTTTTGGGTTAAGAGTCATGGCTACGAGGTTTTACAAATTATAAACAGCTTGATTTGAGTTGGTTAATTAAGTTGCAATATTATACTCTTTTCAAAACAAGGTTTTTAAATAAAGTATTGCAACGTCTAAACTAGCCATGATTTCGACACTCCTACAAAACCAATGTATTCGCCAGCATTTCTTTGCTGACCTCGTTTTTACACATGTTTCAGGTACTGCTTTGCAATGATTGTTGATACATGCTACATTTAGGATGGACTCGTGCCTTAGCGACTTAAAACGAGACAATAACTAGTTAACTTATGTTATGTACCCTTTGTTTCTTGTTTAAACAATGTAAACTCTCATAATTGATTTTTTAAAACGAAACTTTAATTGCCATGGATTTGAAACGATTAATTCTGTTACAACACTCCCCGACATTTCCGCCACGTTTTGTATGTTCTACGTGGTCGGGGTGTGACACGAACCGACATCCGAGATATTTTTGAGCACATTTTAAGTTCCCTATACTTTAACTTCATTTTAGAGCTTTGAAATGGGGTTAACGGGCCTTAAACGTGTCGAAAATGGGCTTAATGCATGACAGGGACCAAAAGTGTAAATCTGCCAAACTTAAGCCTAGCGCACCGCTACACTTATTAAGTAACGGTGCGCTAGCCTGGGGACAGACCAGATTCAGTGTTTTTAACAGCAGGTTGCAGCTGTTTGATCCTCACCCACACATTCTCAATTGTCTAGTCAGATGATAAGGACCAATTTTAGCTACCATGAGTTTCCAACAAGTGTACGCACATGATTCAATCACGTTATTCCATGAAACGATCCTAATGGTTCGGGTATTCCTATAAATACCCATCCACCCCATTGCTAAACTTACAAGAAATTTGATTTGAGAAACTCTAAGTTGAAACCATTGTTTCATACCTGAGATTCTTGAATCGAGATTAGCATTCGGGGACCCTTCGTAAGTATTCTTTCGTTCTTTTATTGCTTTTCGAGTCTTTCGAGTCTGAAAGTCAAACTTTGTTTGACTTTCTACATTGACCAGTTATGGTCAATGCGAAGTTCGTTTGAACTTCGCAACGTGAGTGTAATCACGTTGGTTATAGTCCCTTGGGACTATGCCTACTGATTACCACGTTGTCTAGGGTCGTAGGGTAAGCGATCTAATAAATCGCTTATACCTCGAACCCGACCCTTTTGGTCGATCATTAGGATCCGACCAAACACATTAGGTGACCATAGTAGGTAGGGAATAACCTTCCGAGGTTATACCCTATGGTCACATCGTTTGAGTAGTTGTATGATAGGTAGTTTATATGGCTTAGGTAAATTACCAGAATACCCTTTTCAAGTATAATTGGTAATTAAGCATATGTAACCTAAACTTTTGTCACATAACTGATTATGTAACATGTTTAAGCATATAACACTTGTCATAGGACTAGTTAGGCGGTCTGAACGCGTTTCACGCGCACGACGCGTTAAAGTAGCATAAATTACCTTAATGGGTCGCGATGGGTCGAAAGCACTTAGGTTAGTCTCAATGTAGTATGTAGGCCTTGTTAAACCATATCATATGAGTTCCAATACTCATTTGGTTTACCAAGCCTCATCCTATCCGATCTCCCGATTTAAGTCCGATTTATTTATATAGTTTTAGATTGCCGACTGATTCCGTGCTCCCTCAAGCTTTGTTTGGTTGTTGTTCAAGACCTCTAAGCATTCTCAGGCGAGTACATTATTCCCCTATTTTACTGCTTTCAATTGTTTTGGGGTGACTCATATGTGCTAAATGTTTTCGATGTTATAACGATGGTTTCAAAAACGATTAAGACGATTTATACAAAACTAATAACGATTTCAAAAAGTGAACAAACTTGTTGGTTGTATTTACATAACAAATGACATTCATTAGCAATGATCAAGCCGACCAGTATTAGGTTATGGTACCATAGGATCTGACAAGTCCCGTTATTTACTACACCCGTAGTTATGTGTGGGTGTTGTGGGTAGCGACTGAATCTGTAATTGTTAATTTACTCTTTGGTAAGGGTTTATTAATGCGAATTGTTAATCTATCCTTTGGTAAGGGTTTATTAATGCGAAATGTTAATCTATCCTTTGGTAAGGGTTTATTAATGCGAGTCAAGAAGGTTTGAATGTTATTAGCGAGACGACCATTTAAGTAGTTTCACGACCTAAAACGAATTTAACGATTTGGGTAAACGATTGGCTTCAAAGCGATATACGATTGGGTTTTGGGTTACATATTACATGGTTTACATTTGACACATAAACACTTTTAACATTGGTTATACATTACATGATTTACATTAGACATGAACATTTCACTTTGGTAGTTTGATTTGAGAAAGTGATTAAGTAACGAGGCGTGTGTAATATGATACAAGCATGGTGGATACGCCGATGGTACTTCCTATATATAAGTGTTTGTATGGTATTACATATCGTAGCGTTATTTGAATCATTTCAATTTGGACATATAACATTTTATACAAATAACATACTTTTTACAATTTGCTGTACTAAAACAAAGATTTTTGGGTTAAGAGTCATGGCTACGAGGTTTTATAAACTATAACCCGCTTGATTTGAGTTGGTTAATTAAGTTGCAATATTATACTCTTTTCAAAACAAGGTTTTTAAATAAAGTATTGCAACATCTAAATTAGCCATGATTTCGACACTCCTACAAAACTAATGTATTCGCCAGCATTTCTTTGCTGACCTCGTTTTCACATATGTTTCAGGTATTGTTGAATGATATCGATTGATAAGATGCATGCTCACATAGGACTGGACAAGGCCTTAGTGACTCAATAACAATGATAGACTATGTTTAAATTGTGTATTAGCAATTCCAGACGATGTAATTATTCAATGTTTAATAAAACGAAACACTTTTTGGTATCCATGGTTATGAAACAATGATTTTGTTGCAACACGCCTCGATGTTTCCGCCACGTTTTGTTGTTTTACGTGGTCGGGGTGTGACAGAAAAGTTGGTATCAGAGCCAATGGTTATAGGGAATTAGGTTATTAGTAATGCTTTGACCTAGTCTATAACCTTCTTAGGACCCTAACGCGAGTTTACTTGCGTTTAGTCATAAAACAATACCGTCACCTATCCTTAGGCGACGACCGCAACAAGAACATAAATTTCAAAACCGCTTTGAAAACTAATCATCTGTTCTAGGATGATTGATTACTAGGTTTTGGACCCTCTATTGTAAGGTTTTGAACTCTCTATTATATGGTTTTGAACCCCTTGAGTTTTCAAAACTTCGTCAAGGTTTTGGGTTTTAAATAATGTGAACACGTGCAAACTGGAAGGGTGAATGCCTGTATTCTGGGTTTTCTGTCTAGGCAAGCACTTCGTATACATCTCATCAGACGCGAGACCAGTTGTGCTTACCTGGGAATTCTTGGGGTGAGTGTTCACTTATAGGCAAGCATATCTTCACGATACATTATTTTTGACCCATTCACTTTGATTAGTCACCGTCTCATTTGTTTGCCTTAGTTAACAAACAAATGATCGCAATTTTCATGCGTTATCATTCTGTTTTGAATGTCCAATAGTCTTTCACCTGTTTCTCCCTATGCCTTTCTTTTTCTTCAAAGAATGTCTCTTCATCACGATGACGCCCAGATATCTGAGCAAGCAGCCAAATTCGCTCAGCGAATAGGCGAAGTAGTCCTGAAGACTGTTGAATTAGCTACTGCCATGTATCATCTCCAGGATGAAGCCACTCAAGAGTCACCAAGACAAGCAGGACCTAGTCAGGCGACAACACCATCAGCCAATAAACCAATCGAGGAATCAAAGACCATGGATGAACGATCCCCTAAGAAGTCAAAGAAGCGAAAGGCTTCTCAGAACTTCGCCATGATCGCTCATGATTCCCTCAAAAATTTTAAGTACTCGTTTCACTCTAAGAAACAAAGTACATAAAATTAAGTGACATTATGAGTAATCGTGCTTTTCGCACATCTGTGCCTTTAAATCCTTGGTTAGATAACTAAGGGTGTTTTCAAATCTCATACCCATTACGTTTTGATTTTTTCAACATACACAGTACCAGTATTTCAAAACAATCTTCATGATCTCAAAACATTTCATATAGTTTGAAAACAATTTTTTTAGATGCATTGTCTATGTTATTTCAAAAACATTGGCCATGTTATCAAAACAAACCTTCCTAATTTCAAAATATTTCATATAGTCTGAAGACAATATTAACACAATACATTTTCTTATCAAGTGCATGATTTCGAAAAGCATCATTCATGTCTTTCAAAAACCTTATACATAATTTCAAAATTCATCTCGCATGATTTTAAAACATTTTTGTAAATATATCTACCTAATACACCTACTTTATGATTTAAAAAAAAATATTATATATAAGGTTTCAAAAACGTTAAACACATTTTTCTTAAAAGAACCCCATGCATAGTTTTCAAAAATATTTTCCTCATACATTGACTTAACCTTCAAAATTTTGCTTCATATGTCGCCTTGACATATCAAGCATCTCAACTTCATAAGCATTTTACATCATGTTTTGACCTAAGCACATCCAGTGCAAGGTTTCAAAACATCTTCAACTTCTAAAATTCATATGGGATCTTTTTATCTTCACCATTAGATCCTTGTGGATGATTATCATTCAAATCAGAGTCCTTAATTGGATTCCTTTTGTACCTTAATTCTAACACTTCGGTTCCTAATAATCGAAATCGAATTTTCTTTTTGAATCCTTCTATCTTTATAGTTGGATTCTTGGTAACATTTAAAGTACCAAATGAAATCCACGGAATGGATTCCTAGTGTGCTTTAAATGCATGTACGCAATTTACAAGACAAATTAACGAACAATTTTGTGGTTATGCAATTATGTGTTTATGTGTTATGTGTTCTCCTCTATGTTTTTGTGTGATCCAATTTTCAAATCCTCATAGAATCTTTCGTATCTTTATATGAGGGATTCATAGTAGGATATTCAAAAGGTACTACCTTAAATCCTTAATGGGCTTCTACGTTGTAGTTAAAGACCCTTGGGATTATATGGTACCATTCCATGATTCGAAGAGAGACCTTGAGTGGTCTAGTTAAAGATTGATTCAAGATCTGGTTAAGAATGGCATGTGATGATACAGCTGAAAGGACCCTATGGTGGTCCAGTCACGCTCATCACAGGTTCATTCATATGGTTTTCCCCTACACATTATTGAATACACTGTGTGAACTATGCAAGGAATTGCGTAATTATGGACGCGTACATAATTATAAAAAAATTCAGTGCACGGAAACCACAGTAAGATTTATCATGTGTAAGAACCGATAGTGACGACAAATAACGAAACGTGAACGATGTAATGGAGGTACAGTGGACGCGCCAATGACACTTCATATACTTGTATATAGGTGTCCCTCTTACATTGCAAGCATAATGTTATTAAGGTTACTAGAAGTTCAGAACCCTAACCAATATTGTTTGATCTTTTCAACTTCATGTTTTAAACTCTCACAAGTTTCCTCTAAATAAATTTCGGGACGAAATTTCCTAAAGTAGGGGAGACTGTAACACCTGTGCCTCCACGGCCATCAAACAAATACCAAACCAATGAAATATTGTATTTTATACTTGGGATTTGTTAAATATATGTGTATCATTTGCACATATCAACTCTAGTTCAATTTCAAGCTCTAAATCACTTTCTGGAAGGTTATACACGTACTGATGCGTAAATATAACCAGTTTAATGCAACAAACACTCCGGAATAGTGAAATAGGCTTAACATACCTTAAATAACCTCTACATAACTTAGAAATAAGTTTTGGATGGTTTGGTATGCCGAAATCAAGTTAATTCGTTTACAGGGACTAAATATGACAAACTGCGAAAGTATGTCAATTTGAACTGTAACGAACATTCCGGAACATGACCATAAGTTAAACACACCATAAATATCCTTTACATAGTTTAGAAATAGGCTTTAAGGGTTTCGGTGTGCTAAAATAAACTTTTGGGTCATTCAGGGACTAAAAGTGTCAAAAAGTGCACAAGTTTGCATTTTCGCGCATAACTTACGTTCTGAATACATCCGGACATCCAAAAATTTATGTAAGCATGACTATATTATGCTTTAGTGTTTGGCTTGCCAAAAATCCATTCGTCGCGTCATTTGGATCGTTTTTCGCGCTTATGCGCATTCCGTCGTAATTAACCGAACATCGCAACCGTACGGTTAAACGAACCGACATCCGAGATATTTGTTAGCACATTTTAAGTTCCCTATACTTTAACTTCATTTTAGAGCTTTGAAATGGGGTTAACGGGCCTTAAACGTGTCGAAAATGGGCTGAATGCATGACAGGGACCAAAAGTGTAAATCTGCCAAACTTAAGCCTAGCGCACCGCTACACTTATTAAGTAACGGTGCGCTAGCCTGGGGACAGACCAGATTCAGTGTTTTTAACAGCAGGTTGCAGCTGTTTGATCCTCACCCACACATTCTCAATTGTCTAGTCAGATGATAAGGACCAATTTTAGCTACCATGAGTTTCCAACAAGTGTACGCACATGATTCAATCACGTTATTCCATGAAACGATCCTAACGGTTCGGGTATTCCTATAAATACCCATCCACCCCATTGCTAAACTTACAAGAAATTTGATTTGAGAAACTCTAAGTTGAAACCATTGTTTCATACCTGAGATTCTTGAATCGAGATTAGCATTCGGGGACCCTTCGTAAGTATTCTTTCGTTCTTTTATTGCTTTTCGAGTCTTTCGAGTCTGAAAGTCAAACTTTGTTTGACTTTCTACATTGACCAGTTATGGTCAATGCGAAGTTCGTTTGAACTTCGCAACGTGAGTGTAATCACGTTGGTTATAGTCCCTTGGGACTATGCCTACTGATTACCACGTTGTCTAGGGTCGTAGGGTAAGCGATCTAATAAATCGCTTATACCTCGAACCCGACCCTTTTGGTCGATCATTAGGATCCGACCAAACACATTAGGTGACCATAGTAGGTAGGGAATAACCTTCCGAGGTTATACCCTATGGTCACATCGTTTGAGTAGTTGTATGATAGGTAGTTTATATGCCTTAGGTAAATTACCAGAATACCCTTTTCAAGTATAATTGGTAATTAAGCATATGTAACCTAAACTTTTGTCACATAACTGATTATGTAACATGTTTAAGCATATAACACTTGTCATAGGACTAGTTAGGCGGTCCGAACGCGTTTCACGCGCACGACGCGTTAAAGTAGCATAAGTTACCTTAATGGGTCGCGATGGGTCGAAAGCACTTAGGTTAGTCTCAATGTAGTATGTAGGCCTTGTTAAACCATATCATATGAGTTCCAATACTCATTTGGTTTACCAAGCCTCATCCTATCCGATCTCCCGATTTAAGTCCGGTTTATTTATATAGTTTTAGATTGCCGACTGATTCCGTGCTCCCTCAAGCTTTGTTTGGTTGTTGTTCAAGACCTCTAAGCATTCTCAGGCGAGTACATTATTCCCCTATTTTACTGCTTTCAATTGTTTTTGGGTGACTCATATGTGCTAAATGTTTTCGATGTTATAACGATGGTTTCAAAAACGATTAAGACGATTTATACAAAACTAATAACGATTTCAAAAAGTGAACAAACTTGTTGGTTGTATTTACATAACAAATGACATTCATTAGCAATGATCAAGCCGACCAGTATTAGGTTATGGTACCATAGGATCTGACAAGTCCCGTTATTTACTACACCCGTAGTTATGTGTGGGTGTTGTGGGTAGCGACTGAATCTGTAATTGTTAATTTACTCTTTGGTAAGGGTTTATTAATGCGAATTGTTAATCTATCCTTTGGTAAGGGTTTATTAATGCGAAATGTTAATCTATCCTTTGGTAAGGGTTTATTAATGCGAGTCAAGAAGGTTTGAATGTTATTAGCGAGACGACCATTTAAGTAGTTTCACGACCTAAAACGAATTTAACGATTTGGGTAAACGATTGGCTTCAAAGCGATATACGATTGGGTTTTGGGTTACATATTACATGGTTTACATTTGACACATAAACACTTTTGACATTGGTTATACATTACATGATTTACATTAGACATGAACATTTCACTTTGGTAGTTTGATTTGAGAAAGTGATTAAGTAACGAGGCGTGTGTAAATATGATACAAGCATGGTGGATACGCCGATGGTACTTCCTATATATAAGTGTTTGTATGGTATTACATATCGTAGCGTTATTTGAATCATTTCAATTTGGACATATAACATTTTATACAAATAACATACTTTTCACAATTTGCTGTACTAAAACAAAGATTTTTGGGTTAAGAGTCATGGCTACGAGGTTTTATAAACTATAACCCGCTTGATTTGAGTTGGTTAATTAAGTTGCAATATTATACTCTTTTCAAAACAAGGTTTTTAAATAAAGTATTGCAACATCTAAACTAGCCATGATTTCGACACTCCTACAAAACTAATGTATTCGCCAGCATTTCTTTGCTGACCTCGTTTTCACATATGTTTCAGGTATTGTTGAATGATATCGATTGATAAGATGCATGCTCACATAGGACTGGACAAGGCCTTAGTGACTCAATAACAATGATAGACTATGTTTAAATTGTGTATTAGCAATTCCAGACGATGTAATTATTCAATGTTTAATAAAACGAAACACTTTTTGGTATCCATGGTTATGAAACAATGATTCTGTTGCAACACGCCTCGATGTTTCCGCCACGTTTTGTTGTTTTACATGGTCGGGGTGTGACAGTAGCTGGGATAAGCATTTGCCACTGGTCGAATTTTCATACAACAACAGCTACCACACCAGTATTGGAGTCGCGCCATTTGAAGCTCTTTACGGACGCAAGTGTCGATCACCCCTATGCTGGGCTGACACAGGTGATAGGCAGCTTGTTGGTCCCGAAATCGTCCAAGAGACGACAGACAAGATTGCGCAGATTCGAAAATGCATCGAAGCAGCTCGCGACAGACAGAAAGCCTATGCAGATCCAAAGCGGAAACCTTTGGAATTTCAAGTTGGAGATATGGTTTTATTGAAAGTTTCACCCTGGAAGGGTGTGGCACGCTTCGGAAAGCGTGGAAAGTTGAATCCGCGTTACATTGGCCCTTTCAGAATCCTGCAAAGGATTGGGCTTGTAGCCTATAAACTGGACCTACCTGCTGAACTCAATGGTGTTCACGATACATTCCATGTATCAAATCTAAGGAAGAGTCCAACACAAGATACAGTGATCATTCCTGTTGACGAAGTTCATATCAACAACCCTCACTAAACCAGGTATCCGTACGAATTAATTAATATTTAATTACTGCTTATTTACTGTGCTTGCTTACAACTGTGATTAAACTGCTTACTAATTTCTGATACATACACATACATGCATCACATTTTATACTGTCACTCCATTATTTATACAAAACTTCAGTGACAACCTTGATGCACAAAAAGCACAGTGAGCACACTATACGGGATACCCATTAAACATGCTGATATAACCAGCATCAGGCAGACACTGCCTCTAAGGCCTATATGAGCCAGAGATAGTTTACTACACCTGTAGAGAGTGTAGGGAAATGAGGGTTGTAGAACTGCGTCACTAGGTGATAATTATAGTGACCGGATGTGCCTAAAACGTACTTTGAGTACAAAATTCTGCACTTTAAATAAAAATTCAGCATTTATCTAAACTAGTAAAGTGCAAAAAGTTGGAAAAATATTACTAGACACTTTCCAAAGTGTCGGGAATAAACTGTGTCACTAAAAATAATATTAACGACACTTTAAATAATTATTTGGCACTTTAACGGACTAGTATCCAACCGGACTTAACCCGGGACATAAAATATTGTCCAACACATTGTTTTTCTTTTTCTGAGCTAGTTAGGGTCCTCGAATACCCTAACACCCGCTACGGAACCTAATACACTAGAAATTGGTTTAACCTCCTAATTTAACTAACTAATACCCCTAACTAATTAGTTAAACCCAAACCAAACCCCATCTCTTTAGAACCGAACGATCCCCATGTAGGGGACACACTTTTGCATTGTGATTATTTTATTAAACTATGTTTAATATCCATGGGACACTTTACTTAGTGGATAAAAGAGTTGCATGGTTTATGAATTAGTTTATAAGTCTAGAACTTTCATTTACACCAAAAATCACAAGTCTTTTCCCTTCTCTTTGATACATACGGCCGAGAGCCAAACCACCCCCCAACATCACTTTTCAATTCCATTCAAGGCTTCCTACTTACATACAAGGGTTAAGGATCACACATAAGGAAGCTCGGTGTTTACGGTTTGCCAAGGACCTCACCTCAACGCTTTTAACCACTCGTTTTTCGACTAGTTTCTTCCATAGCCTCGAGCTAGTAGTAAGTGACTCTAAACGCTTTTTTTGATCTATTCTAAAGTGGTTAATAAGAATTTTGACGGATGAAATTTATGAACATGTAAGAACAAAATTTAAAGTCTACTAAAATAATATAAACAAAGTGGTTAATAGATGAATATCGGTGTAAAACTTATAAAACTTGTTTTGATATGATTATTTAGTGTTGTTTTATGCTAGTGTTAGTTCGGATCGTCATCTAACCCGACTAAGTCATGTTCATGGAACATGACCTAGTGTATGTTAAAGTGTGAAAAGTGGTTAGATGAAGAACACTACTACTTATAACCATGAACTTGTGTAAAAACAAATTTTCTTATAAAATGGAGTTCTAAACTTGTAGAGATCTACAAGTGGTATTTTCAAAGGACCAAGTGTCAAAAGAAATCATATTTTTAAAGCTGGATCTTTCCTAAACAAAGGTGATTTTTGTAAACACACAAGTGTGTAGACACTTGTGTGACAAAAAGTTTTAACAAAAGAATTACTTTTGAAATTTTGACTAGAAGATGTACAAATGTATTTTCTGTAAAAAAATAAGATTTTCGAGAAACCGATTCCATTTATAAAAATAGGAAGATCTATTAAAAAAATAATGGGAAATTACTACACACTTTTACACAACCCACAAGTTCATACGTTTGTGATATTTTTGAACTAGTATGATGTTGGAATATTGTTTGTTATTGATGTTGGGAACATTGTTGATTTGGAATTTTAAAAGAAAATGATACGCTTGTAAGTGTGGCCACCTCCAGTTACAGAGGAAACTCTGGCGAAATTTTCCAAAAATCTAACACTTGTAAATATTTTTATCACAAGTGCTACGGATATATTTTTAACTTGTTTTCCCAAATAACTTTCGCCACGGTTTTTATTACAAAACTTCCAAGTGTCGGAGGTGGGATTTTTTTTCACAAAATAAAACTTGCCAAAATATATATTTAGTATATATTTTCCATAACAACGCTTGTGAAATTTTTATGATTATTTTTGTGAACTACGTAAATATTATTTTTTTTAGGGTAAAAATAATATTACTAAATATTCACGGCTCCAAAATAATTCTAACGCCCTCACAATAAATATTAAGTTACAACGGTATTACTATTACCACCCGATCTTTATCCGTAACTTACGTATTTTCACAAAATACTCATAAGTGTGTATTCGTTAGAAGTATTATTTTGGGTAAAAATTATATGGAATAAAATATAATATTTTTGGGAAAAATATTTATATTTTGGAGATAGAATTTAAATATATTTTAAGTGAGACCTAATAATATATTTTGGTTTTACAAGAAAACGCACATGTATTAAAACCCCCATCCTTGGGAAGGAATATATTTATCAAATAATTACGAAGTGTAATTACGAAATAGTTGCCTAACTATTTCCCAAAGACATTAAACCTTAAACTGAGGCACGGCCGTCCGTCTAATAGAAGTTAGTACGTGTAGGTCGTCGCACAGCAGATTTACCAGGAGATACTTTTTAGAGACGCACTTCGGTGAGTTCATGTCCCCCTTTTCTCTTAACTGTTTTCAGTTTTCTAAACTGCGGGGGTGAAATACATGTTACTTTGATTACAAATACTTTATACATGGTATGGTTAGCGTAAGGAGGTTTACTACTTAAGATCATGTGAGTGGGTAGGCGGAAACTTGAGGCCATTAATCCTCAGGGTAGGACCGAGGGACAGGAGCGGTAGATCTATCTGGGTGTAGCGAGTCCAGCCCCAGGCCCAAACAGAACGGACCTCGGGGTGACTTTGTGCCTAACG
Source organism: Helianthus tuberosus (assembly GCA_030545235.1). Lineage (NCBI taxonomy): Eukaryota > Viridiplantae > Streptophyta > Magnoliopsida > Asterales > Asteraceae > Helianthus > Helianthus tuberosus. The sequence continues at coordinate 87,695,694 of CM060356.1, read as the reverse complement.
CATAAATCCGCTAGGTTTGAGTCTTCCTACTTGCACTTCACACATATCAATGGCCTTGCAAACCATTGGTGATCTCTTTTTCCTTATTTGCTACATACCAGGGTTTTTATACATACAAAGGTTTATTTACTCACTTACACATGAACTCGCTCAACATTATTGTTGATTTTTCAACTTACATGTATTTCAGGGAATTAAAGGATCTGGCGCGGTATGACACGTTTTCCCGCTGCATTAGTTTTGAGGTCATCCGAGTTTAAGGGATGTGACTTTTTCCTGGACGAGTCACAGTTCTTAAACTGTGTTTATTTCTTGTTGGTGTTGTGTCTTTTGAACACTGTTTATGTTGTTAGGATGTGATATCCGTTAAGACAATGTTGTGGTTCTTTACTCTTCAAACTTATTTTAATGGATGATCTTGCATGGTTTTTATTTCATATAGCTTGTTATGGTTAAGCTATGGTATTAAGAAGTCACACCAAAATTAACCACGCTTCCGCAAAGCCAGGGTGTGACAGCTTGGTATCAGAGCTCTGATCATAGCGAACTAGGATTCTTTCTCGAGTCTAGACTATGATCACTAGGGCTCTCACGAAAACATTTTTACACTGCATACCACTTAAGTCCAGATCCAAAATGTTTTTACAAACAAATGTGGAGCACAATTTATTTGTTAGTTATAGGCTCAGTCTGGGAGGCTGAGGTAGTTGTCTAGTGGGACTAGGAAGAGCAGTCTGGGAGGCTGGGAGGCTAGTGGGACTAGGAAGAGCAGTCTGGGAGGCTGGGAGGCTAGTGGGACTAGGAAGAGCAGTCTGGGAGGCTGGGAGGCTAGTGGGACTAGGAAGAGCAGTCTGGGAGGCTGGGAGGCTAGTGGGACTAGGAGAATTATTTGATTGCTTATTGGACTAATGTGCTTATTTGACTATATGATTGATTGTTGTACGTATGTGTGTTAAAGTCATGCCTTCATCAGATACTGGAGAGTCGGACACTACAGATCCCACGACCATAGTTTCATCGGAGCACGAGGTGTACACTTCCGATACGACCAGCACAGATGAGGACGGTTTTCAGCCCTTTGCACTACCTGATGTCGTAGCAGAGCCTGCTGATGGCCATCTTGTTGGGGATTTACCACTGGCGGTGATCCCTGCTCCTGTGCCCCTTGCCGCTTATCCCGTTGTTGATATGCCCCCCCGACGTTGTCTGTGACGACGATGTCGATCTATTGGAGGAGGACCCACTTGAGGGCGAGGCCCTATTGTTGCTGGTGATAGCCTACTGCTTGCTGACACTCCTGCAGATGAGGTTCATGCCCATTCACCTGTCCTAAACTCATTTGAGCCTGTGGCATCCGCGTCTTTGCATATACAGGGAGTGCAGCACCACTCTCACGACGCCGACCCTGATATGGCGTCATCAGCTGCACCAGTTCCCGCACACAGCTTTGAGTTTGATCGCGATATTGAGGACGATTCTGTTTTTCCACCTGGTTTTGATCCAGACCATGACATTGAGTACATACACTTAGACCAGCCATTGGAGGATCCTGTAGCCCCTGTGTTTGTTGATCCAGCTAACTTTGAAATGAAGTTTGTTGATCCGGAGCCGGCCATGGCCCCTGAGCCAGGCGTTGCTCCTGACCCCGCATTGGAGCATGACACTGTTCATGCCGATGCACCTGCTGTTGCTCCTTGATTGATCATCTGCTTGGACGAGAGAAAATTTGGGGTAACTGTGCAAGACAATTTATTATTACGGGGGCCCACGTAATAACGACTTGTAGTGCATAGAAATCCTGGTGGACTCTGCAGGTCAAGCTAATGAAAACCAATGTAGCAGGAAATAACTAAAACACGAATGACCAAGGCGATGTAGCCTCGAGTTCATTCTATTACAAGCAATAAGCCAATTTGGCAAGACTATGTGAAGGCTCAGAAATTTATTTCCCCACTCATACATTGAGTATATTTACGTGTAATTGGGTGATTACATGATGGCTTATCGTGCTGTGTGTCTCATAGACAATTGAAATGTTGTCTAGCCCGCTTCATACCACTTCGACAGAAGAGAATGCCACCCAGACGTGTCACAGACACCAGTACACTGCCAAGGACAGAAGCCGAGCTGCAAGAACGCATCTCACAGGCAATTACACGACATGAAGCCCTCCGCTCTAAGCACAGCGATGACATTACTAGAAATAACCCTCCAACTGGCTGCACCTATAAGCAGTTCCTGAACTGCAAGCCTTTGAACTTTGACGGAACAGGAGGCGTCATTGCGTTTGTTTGTTGGTCCGAAAAGATTGACTCCGTCCTAAGAATGAGTAACGGTTCGCCCCAACAGAGTGTTACCTATACCTCGGGGTTATTTCTAGATGATACACTCTCATGATGGAACCTTCAGGTTCAGACCCTTGGCACAGATGCTGCTTATGCACTGAGCTGGGACGAGCTCAAAGGAATGATGGAGAAGAAATACAATTCTAGGGCTGGAATCCAGAAGCTTGAGGTAGAGTTTTGGAATTGAAAATGGACGGACCAGAGATTCCTGAATACGTCCGGCAATATCACGACTTGTCTAGGGTCGTCCCCTACTTAGTCAAACCGGAGTTCAAAGGATTGAACGATTCATTTGGGGACTTGCACCCCGGATCAGGGGCATGGTTACTATCTCAAAGCCCTCAACCATTACAGAGACTATCGATATGGGTGATTTATTTATAACATGAGATCTTATGTGTTGATATTACAAACGTACACTTTACTTACTATCACCTGACCAACGTGAACCATCTTTTAGAAGATGCCACCAAAACGCGATCCGCGCATGCCTGCCGACGAGGCAGGACTTCAACAAATCATCGATGCCGCCATTGCACAGTACGCAGCCTCACAAGGAGGAACTAGCGGAAGTAATTCTAATAATAACGGCAATAACAATCCACCACATGGGTTCACTTACAAGCAGTTCCTAGACTACAAGCCCGTAAACTTTGACGGCACTGTAGGTGCTATTGCTTTTGTAAGATGGGCCGAGAAAACAGACTATGTTCTCCGAATGAGCAAGTGCGCTCCAGACCAGTAAGTTACCTACATTTCTGGGCTATCCTTGGACGGAGCCCTGTCCTGGTGGAACTTACAAATGCAAACTCTTGGTGGAGCCGCTGCTTACGCATTGAACTGGGTTGAGTTAAAGGAGTTGATGAGGAAGAAGTATTGTTCTCATGCTGAGATACAAAGGTTGGAGACCGAGTTCTGGCATTTGAAAATGGATGGTCCTAAAATCGCAGAATACGTTCAAAGATTCCACGACCTATCTCATGTGGTACCTTATATGGTTACACTAGAATTCAAGTGAATCGAACGCTTTATTCGGGGTTTAGCTCCACAAATCATGAGTATGGTTACCTCATCCAACCCTGCAACGATCACAGAAGCCATCGACTTAAGTGGGGCGCTTATAGAGGAAGCTGTTAGGTTGAACAAGTTTTCGAATGTTGAGCCAAAGAAGAAAGAGACTCACGTAGAGTCGTCTGGGGATAACAAAAGGAAGTTCTCGAACTTCAAGCAGGGAACTAGCGGTGTTGGCAGGAAAGGAGAATCAAGCGCACTGATCCAAGCTGCAACTGGTGCTGGGAGGAAAGGAAAAGGATATATGGGTACTCATCCCAAGTGTAACTCCTGCCAACGTCATTATTCTGGCCGATGTGGGCCAAAAGCATGTGAAGCTTGTGGAAAACTTGGTCACTTGAAGGATTCTTGCTGGGCTAGTGCTGGCCGGGGAGGCCAAGGAGGTTATGATAATAGAAACAACAATCGAGGCGGAAACGGAAACCGTTGAAATGTTGCGAATCAAGCTGGGAATGGAAATCGCAACCAAAATAACGCTCAAGGTGGAGTTGGAAACGGGAATGGCCGAGGGCCAGGTTGCTTTAATTGTGGAGAAGTTGGGCACTTTAAGAAGGAATGCCCAAAATTGAATCAAGCCCGCGGAAGAGTGTTTAACATCGGCGCAAGGGAAGCGTGCCAGGATCCCAATGTTGTTACTGGTACGTTCCCTATAAACCAACGCTTTGCATCCGTTTTATTTGATACTGGTGCCGATTATAGCTTCGTATCGTTAGAGTTTAAGAATTTGCTTGGTTTAGCCGCTAGTAAACTAGATGTCCCATACTCAATCGAATTGGCGAATGGAAAGTTAGTAGAAGCTAATGGAGTGGTCAGAGGTTGTATAATCGAATTGGGAGAGCATGAGTTTGCTTTGGATCTACTACCAGTCAAGTTGGGAAGCTTCGACGTGGTAGTAGGAATGGATTGGTTATCAAGTAACAAGGCAGAAATTGTCTGCCATGAGAAGATCATTCGCATCTTGTGTTAGCAAAACACAATCTTTAAATACATGCACTCTGTTAGCAAAACAAATTAACAAATTAAAGATCTAGATAAACAATCTTTGTGGTTATATGACTATGTGTTTATGCATCTTGTGTTTTCTTTTATGCATTTTGGGTTTTTGTATACTCTGGATATTCGTTACCCAAATCCTCGTAGAATTTTTCATATCTTCACATGAGGGATTCGTAGTAGGATATTCAAAAAGGTACTACCTTAATTCCTTAATGGGCTTTTATGTAATAGTTAAGACCCTTGGATTATATAGTACCACTCCATGATTCATAAGAGGCCCTTTTAGTGGTCTAGTAAAAAAGATTGATTCAAAAATCTGGTTAAGAATGACATGTGATGATATAAGCTGAAAAGACTCCTTGGTTGTCTATTAAAATCATTTATTGATTTAATAAAAGGGACCCATGTGGGCCGCCCACTTTGGGTCTTCCCAAGAGTGTTTTTGACCAATCAAAATGCATGCAACTTTCTTTACAAGATCACTCTTGATTTGGTGATTTTTTATAAAACTTCACTCATACTTTTCACACACATTCTAAGACATAATTCAAGTTGCAAGAACTCTTAAAAATGCTCTCAAAATTTCGGCCATGGGTGGTTATCAAGAGGGGTTTTTCAAGTGAGTTCACAAGTGTAAATCCTAGCAACATAAGGTGTTTGTTGGAGACTTGGGGTATGCAAGCTTGAGTTCTTCTCCTTTGAAGATTTCCATTCAAGAACATCATCTTCTTCATATCTTTTGCTATATGGAAGGTAGTATTCTTATAACACCCTATGGTTGTGTTTTTGATAGCATGCATGTTCGTATATGGATCCGGTTTATTGGGTTTTACATATAAAAAAAGTTTTATATCTTGTAAAGTAACAAGTTTTAAATACTTTTTCCGCTGCGTTTTTTATTTTATATGGATAAAATCACTTTGATTAACATATGAAGAACCCAACAGCTTATACACAAATTTAAGAGAAAACCCAATAAATATAAGAATTTGTTTTTTATGAAAATCCAACCCAAAACCTAATAATACTAAATTCTTATCCCACCCAAAGATCACTATTGCGATTGTGGATGGTCTGACAATGGGCCTTTTGCAACAGACCAACCTAGCATCAGCCGCAGCATATTTTCCATTGCTGCCCACTGTCCTTCGCGTTTTTCATGCGATTGTCATTGTCAACGTAAACAGAAATATTACGATCGCATGCCTTCTCTTCTCTCTCAACTTAAAACCCTAACCTAACCCTACGAAATTCACCAGATTCTCCTTCAACAATCCCATCTCTTTATCGATTCTTCCATCAGTCCTCATCTCCAGCGCTCAATTCCACTCAATTTCATGAATCTGGTGAGTGAATTTCGTATCTGTTGGTTTCAGTTTCATTTATTTGAAATTAGGTTTAAAGTTTGCTATCTTGTTGTTTTTGTTTATCGATTATGCGTGAATGCGAGTGATTGATGTGCATGTAGTTAGAGAATTTAGGGTTGATTTGATGTATGAGGTGTGTGTGAGGTGAATCAGTGTCGATGTATAGATGATTGAATGTATGATGTATAGATGTTTGAATGTATATTTTGCGAGATTTTGTGTGTGTGTTTGGTATGCAACGGTGCTTGTTGATTTGTTGACTCGCGGAGTTAACCTGAGTCAACTGTCCTGTTTTAGGTGTAAAGTGTGTTTTTTGTTTACTTTTGTGACCTAGCTAAGTAACTTTGCAGATTTAAATTTGCTTGATTTAGTAGTGTTTATGTTTAATTCATTGTTGATGATTTGAGTTCGTGCCTTTTGGCCTTGGTTTTTGGTATAAATGACAAGCCTGACAGCATGTGTTTGTTAGATTCTGAATTGAGCTCAACTTTAGTTAAAAGGAAACTACAACCTGATTTGATAGTTGACTTTGCAGATTTTTATTTGCTTGATTTAGCAGTGTTTGATTTGTTGTTTCTTATTGAAAAATGATATGTTGATGATCTGAACGTTAGTGATTTTGAAATTTACTTTATAATTTAGTTTTATTGATTGGTGAGTTCACTTGCTTAGATATCGGTTCCCAAACGGCTTGTATACGAGTAGAAGTGTCAGACACGAAGTAGGCAAAGACAGGTTTCCTACTTTATAGAGTAATATAGCAACTATCTAGGTATTGTTCTACGAGATGAAAGTGTGAATACTTAGAAATTTTTGGATGGGTGGTGATCATTAGCTCGACCCGCAGAGTCCACCAGGATTTCCATGCACTACAAGTCGTTATTACGTGGGCCCCTGTAATAATAAATTGCCTTGCATGGTCACCCTAATTTTCCCTCGTTCTAAGCAGATGCTCAACCAGAGAGGGGACACTACTGTCCTTATACCTCCGACATAGAAAGGACCATTGCGGTGGTCCACGCGCTAACATCCATTATCGTTACGAGCGAATAGGCACGATGATTAGACGTGATAGGAATAAGGAGAATGTCTAGTAGTTGGAGGGGCACTGTAACACCTCGCAAAATCACGACCAATATAATAAAGACACGTGTCATGGACTTTAAACGTGTAATGGATTGATTTGGAGGGACTACAATTTTCAAACAATGTAAATATGTAAGTAAAAGGATCCAAAGTGTCAACATGCCAGTCTTGTGCCTCTGATTGACCTCACACGACGTTCGTATTCTTTAATGAATAAATTGTTGGACATAGAAAGTCGTTTGTGCTTAAATTAAGGATTCTACGAAGCATAGGGGTTAAAAGTGTCAACATGTTAAATGTTACCTCTGAGTGACCTTTTAACGATCCCAAAAGCATTGTAATATTTGTTTATTTTGCTCTCAAGAATATTGGATAGTAATCTCTTGAAGTTTCGATGAAAACAAGACATTTCGGGTGATCTTGCAACTAACCGGGAGCTTAACAGAGTTAATTTGTGACCCAAGACACTTGTTAGTTAACTATGGGGGTCATAAGTGCAATAAAAGAAAGTTATTTAAACTTAAAATGGACTAGGGACTGAAATTACAAAGTTTTAAAACTTTTTACCGGAATAGAGGGTTCTCGCGGGCCGCGTAGACTCCCTCTTATGTCTACGCGGGCCACGACAGAAGTGCCAGCGAGCAAAAAAGGGACAGTTGCATGTTGCAGCCTGTGCCACCGCCTTTGCATGGCTGATTTCGATACCAAGGACTGAGCAAATGGTTTTTCATGCACTAGAGACACTTGGGAACATCTGAAAACATCATAGGTACAGCTGCAATGATCCTAAAGACTCCAAATTCTTATATAAGGCCATGCATTGTTTCATTTGATCTTGCATACTTTCAAATCTCACTCAAAACTCACTCTTTGAAGCCTCCTGGAGCTAAAGGAAGCTTTCGTAAGTTCAATATTCGTGCTAAGGACTATAGTAACTATAGTAAGTGTTCTTAGCTTCCTAAGTTTAAGTTTTATTCGCTTAATGACCGAAAGTCAAAGTTATCATAATTAAGCTTTGACTTTGTGATTAATCACAAACGGTACAGCCATTATTCGAATTGAAAGTGGTTATGTGTTGGTAATTATGTAGGTGTTAAACCCTTAAAAGGGCACCTTCTAATTATCACATTATCTCAGTCAATTGTCGGGTCGAACTTACTAATAAAAAGTCAAACGAGTCAGTTTTTATAAATTAATTCATAACTGATAATGTAGAAGTTATGGGACATGTTTTAACATTAAAATAACTTGGTAAATAATATAAGAACATGTTTAGGAATGTTCAATCCGACAATTCTGAGTTTAGGCTCGGTTCGCAACCAAAAGTCGCAAAAGTAGACTTTTGCTTTGACTTTCAGTTCTGACCCGATTTATCTTAGTTTAGATATGCCTTAGGGTTCCTTTAGGACCATATTATAGGTTAGTATAACCCTCTGAGGTTATACAACTTGGTTCCATAGAAATCCTAGTGCATTACATGTTTCCATTAAATGCTTAAAAGTTGACCATAATGCCCTTTTGATATTAAAACGAGATTTTTGAAAATGTGAGAGGACAAAAACCTTTATTACTGATTTATAAGCATGTCCTAAAAATTTTACATCAGTTCATGGTCTAAAATAGAAGTTATGCGAGATATCGTAAAATGAAAGCTTTTTATTAATTAAATGGCATTTTTAGTATAAATCACATTTAAACCCAAATTTTGACACCAAACTTTCTACCCACTGATGTAATATAATATTTAGGGATTTTTGGAAATTTTTGTTAAATTTTAAACTGATCATAACATAGAGTTCTTGCATAGGCTCGGTAATTGACGATAATGCCCTTTTCGCTAATAAAATGAGTTTTGCACATCCTTTACATGTCAAACCTTTTTCTACTGATTTTATACATTAAATAAGATATTTTAAATTGTTAGGCTGATCAAAATCTCAGATTTCCTTAAACAACCCGAATATCGTCAAATACCAACTTTTATGCGATTTAGGCGCATAGTATGGTTTAAAACCATATTTGGCACCTAAGGCTTGTTACCTACTGATGTTATGGATAATTTTTTTTACTTTAATAGTAAGTATAAGTTTTGAACTCAGATTTCCAATTTTGACCCTTATAGATATGTGAAATGACCAAAATACCCTACGGTGCATAGTTTGGCCATAAACGATAAATTTCACATATGTATGATATCTTACTGATGTAACTTGTTAAAATAAAAATTTTTACTGATTATTTTAGACCAGAACCTTAGATTACTATTTAACCTCTTTTATAAACTTTAAAATGACTAAAATACCCTTACGGGACTTAAATTGGTTTTAAATTCATTATGGGCATAATGGAAGGTATCCTACTGATATCATAACCTATTTTAAGCATAATAACTTATGGAACCGTACATAACTCATTTGGTTACCCGTTATGCATATTCGCGTTCGGTACGGTTTATGTAACTAGTTTGCATAAATTAACTGAAACGGGTCGAACCTTATCATTTTTACTTCAAAATCCAGAATGTGTTTGGTTTACCCATTTTATACAAGTCTTCAAGCTTGTCGGGTCTAAATCACATTCTAATCCGGTCTTCGCTTAATCTTGCGTTTTGAACCGTGAACCTTTCTTTAAAACTAACCGGTCTAAGTTAAGACTTAAATAAGACCCGTTAGGAATCTAATAGGTTATTAAAACCTTCATTCCAGATTAGGAGCCCAGTAAAAGCTACTTGTACTTGCTGATTGATATACGGCTGAGAATAAAATTTTACTTTTAGATCAGGTAAATACTTTTAACTTATTTTCCGTTATACGGGCTTGGGATACGGTATTATAATAATACCGCTTGGTCGTGTATGAAATCATTTAATCGGATTGTGATTAATAAATTTACATAACCCTTTTTAATCTGTTTTGTTTGATACAATGCCTTTGGGGGGTTAATGACAATGTCCTGGATATCCTCGGCTCATTCATTAGAAATGGCCACGGCTTAAGCACGGGGTGTAGGTATACACCTGACAGTTGCGTATGTATAAACGGTATCTCACTCTCTTGTGGGCCTATACTTGTGGTGTGTTTATTAATCTTATCCGGCTCTTCTAACCGGGTCCTGAATGGACGATAAACATGTAAATCTGTATACAAGATTATATTTAAAATAATTGTCCTAAGTTATAAAAGATTTTATGCCTTGTGCATCCAAACCAATTTTATAAACACTTTTCAAAAAGAGTCAGTTAATCGTATTTACCAGTGTAAACTGACGTATTTTTCAAAAAGATTAAGTGCAGGTACTACACGTAATGGGCTGGCTACTCCGAGTAAAAAATAAAGAGTCTTGCAAGCTTTTTGATGCTTAAATCTGTTGAACAATATTTCTTTCTGTTTTAGATCCGCCTGTGGATTCTTTTACAATCCGTTGTGTAATATTTTACTATACTTTTAACTCGGTTTGTATAAATTACTTTTAGACTTCCCCTGTGCATTAAACTGTGATTAATTGACCATGATGATATCAACTACGTCACGATACTCCCCACTGGGCCCACCGGTAATACGTGGAAATATCGGGGTTGACAAGCACCTTCAAGATGAGTACTTATCTTCCTTGTCTGGTCAAGTGTGTCATCAATCTTATTTCACAAAATCCACAGGGACCTCGTCCTGCTGATAAGGGTGTTGTCCAAGGTTATCGCCTCCGCCTCGTCGTCACTACCGTAGTCAGGCACCTTCACATTCGAGAGGGAAGAGCAGCCATCTTCTACGGATCCAGCCATGAGCTTCGCAATAAACGCGAGGTCGACAGTCTCATCGTGCGAGCCAAGAACAATATTAGGATTCGAAGTCGAAGGTATCTCGTTCACGTCAATAATTATTCCGTACACTTATACGCATATATATTAATGAATAAATATGTTACTTAGTATAAACATGCAAATAGATGCATCATGTCACATATAACTCTCGTTTGTCCTTTCGGGGGGGGGGGGGGGTCATTTCGTCTTTGGTAATTCTATCTCACGTAGACTATACCTCAATTGGCATTTTTAATTTGGGGTATTCTCCTCCCTACTAATGTCCTTGCCTTGTCTTTTCTTTGAAAAATGTTTGACTCACGGATCTTGGCGCTTTCGTAAATGCAATGAAAAACCTTTTTGTAAAAATGTTTTAGTGAGAGAGTCCTAGTTATTGTAGTCTAGACTCGAGAAGGAATCCTAGTTCACTACAATCGAGGCTCTGATACCAAACTGTCACACCCTGACTTTTGCGGAAGCGTATGATGTGTGACTTGTTCAATACCATTGCATTCAATTATAATAAACAACTATATGATCAAAATGATGTTCATCCACTCATAAAGTTTAAAATATTACAAACACCAGTCATTTAAGTTTTCAAACGACACAACCTCTAATTAAGTTACAAACCAACAAAAGTGGATGACATCTAAACTTGTCATTCATATCCCGAAACAACACCAGCGCCCATGATCCAACTTGTTTCCTGAAATACATGTAATTTTGAAAACATCAACAAAAGTTGAGCGAGTTCATGCGTTTTGTGTGAGTACGGATAAACTTGTAAACATTTGAGAGACTCCTTTGAAAACAGGTATGAAAAGCATCAATGAACATATCAAATTAATGTTTTGCAAGGACATTAATGTATGTGAAGACATAGGGAGTACTCAATATGAGTAGACTTTTGTCTTTGTCAAATCTCCTCGACTGTGTCGAATCCCCTCGACCGTGTCAAATTCACCTTAACTGTGTCAAATTCCCTTAACTGTATCAAATCACCTTGACTGTATCAAATCACCTTGACTGTGTCAAATCACCCTTGACCGTTGTCGAATCACCTCGACTGGGACACTAAAGCACTCTAAGATAAGGACCATGAGTGGGGCTCGGCCGTACCCGTTAGATCTAACATTTATCCATGAATCTTATGAGAGTTATTGGCATTTCAATTTCAATCTATGCTCACATGATCTAATAGTTCATTACATAGCCAAATCATACGATTTGAACATTCGTAACATGTATTCCACCCCCGAGAGTTATAAATCCGAAAACAGTAAGAGAAAAGGGGGACATGAACTCACAAGTTTGCATCCAGCTGTCTCGTATATTCAAAGGTCCTCCTAATAGTCGTACAACTACCTACACAAGTGCCATGTTTTATTAGACGTTTAGGTCGTATAACGACTCTTTGTCTTAGTTGTTCATTAAGACTTGTTTTGGAAATCTTAGTATACTTTGAGTTACATCTTTGATGTACATCGTATAATTCCAAAGTATATAATTATTTGTTTAAATCAATAAATATTTTAACTTAAATTATATTCATCCACTTATTTGGACTATTGACAAAATAATATATACTTTGTCTTAGTTCATTCACAATTCTTTTCGTGAATATTTCCCAAGTATGGGTATAATTATCCTTGTGTATTTTGCCAAGTATCTATGGTGTATTCCGGTGTGTATTCGTACGTACGAGGATACGTATTTTCTTGTATTTATTAAGTATTCTTATACTAAATTTTTGTATTAAATTTTTCTAGAATAATATTTCTAATAAAAATTCACCAACATATATTCTTAAAATATATAAATATTTTAAGAAACTTGTATGGAAATTTATTTATATTTCTTCCTTGGCAAAATATTTATATTTTCATATAAATCTCAAAAATAACATATTTTCAGTATTAACTTAGAAATTATTTATAAATCCATTTTTCACCCCAAAAATAATATATTCTAAATTTGTTAAGAAAATATATATTTTCTCCAAAAATATCATATTTTCTAGTTGTTCAAGAAAACATATTTTCTCTTACTCAAAATAATATATTTTTTTTTTGTAAAAAATATGATATATTTCTGTAATATTTATAAAAATTTGTTAAGGTGATTCAAAATATTCTCATGAATTTAATTCCAGAATATTTTTGTAAGTTATATTCCTTGTTCAGTTTCTTCCAATCTTTGGGTATAAATTATACATTCGTTTCTTGGAATCTTGGTAATATTTTGTATGGTAATTTTTGGTATTTTGGTGAGTTATTTTGTTTCAAGTCCTAAAATAATATAACTAATACACATAATATATATGTAATCACACAAATTGTGCCATCTAAATATATATTAGGGGTGCTAAACGGGTCGTGTTCGCGGGTTGGCGGGTTCAACCCGACCCGACCCCGAAAATTTTAGACGAACCCGAACCCGACCCGAAGCCGAAAATCGTGCCATACATATGAACCCGAACCCGACCTGAATATTCGCATACGGACCCGAACCCGACCCGTTCAACCAGAATTTTTTAATACTTTATTTTTTTCAGCAAATTAATATATTAAAATTAACACTACTACAATAAAAAAACACAAATTTATATAATAAAATTACATTAAAATCATAAAAATTTATGTCAACTACCATTTTTAACTTATATTTATAGCATAAAGTACACAATCAATTTAATTATAATATAAAACATATTTTAAAAAATATAATATAATAAAAATGGGTTAAACGGGTCAACCCGTCAACCCGGCTGGGTTGACCCGAACCTGACCCGTTTAGCTAAACGGGTTCGCGGGTTCAACCTAAAACTGACCCGAACCCGTTTAGACTAAACCCAAACCCACAAATTTCGTGTTAGGTTCGTGTCGTGTTTTCAGATCGTGTCAGAAATTCACACCCCTAATATATATCCCTAAATATATACTTAGTCACTTTTATTTATCAAAAACAACCTCCAATATTTGTAATTTTTGTAACAAAAATTATGGCTAATTTTATATGAAAAACTATGGTTAAAATTTACTTACAAACACTTGTTTAAAAGTATTTTTCTAAGTGTTTAAATTCTATAAAAAATTTGCCATAGTTTCCCCTTAAAAATGGGGGTTTCCATGCTTTCAAAGCATATCATTTTTCTTTTAAAATCATCATCAATCATCAACAACATAAACAAGACTTACCATATGCTTTAAATATGCAATTTACACTTTGACATGAACTTGAAATTTTGTAAAAAGTTGTAGTAACTTAGTATGTTATTTAGTAGGTTAAGTTACCCTCTAAAACATAGTTATTGGTTTAATAATCATATTCTTGCAAAATCTAGTCCTTTACAACTTATAAGATGATTTTTCAAAAAAATAATTCTTTTGTATTTCTTTTGTTAATAACATGTTTCTATACTTGATTTATCACTAAAAATATGATTAGTTTCTTTAAAAATCATGATCTTGTAAATCTTGTAAATAACTTTGGTTTTTTGAGAAAACTATTTTTGAAATCATTCATTTACAAGACTTGTTTCATGTATCAATCATCATCATACTCTAAAACAAGCTTATATTCAAGTTCATGTTTAACATAAAGGATGATCATTATGATTTCTTCAAGATCCATCCTTATACTTGCTAGATCATGTGTTTAATCATCATCTAGCAAATTTATTATGATGATCAACATCATAAACATAAGAGATCAACAATCAAGTATACTACATACACTTAAAACAACTTGTTCTTCATGTATTTAAGCTCTATGTTCATGTTTATGCTTATGTTTTCTTGAGATTCTTTAGATTAACATGATACATAACACTTTAACCATCAAAATCATGAGTAAAAATGGGATCAAAGACTCTTACCACTAGCAGTAATGCTAGGGAAGAACAAGAAGCAAGATGATGAAGAAAATGGGTGGTTAATAGCTCCTTGTGAAGGTCCTTCCATTTCCGTTGCTTGCAACCTTCTTAGATAGGCTTAAGACACCTTAGAATCACCTTAGAATGCTTGTAGATGAAATGAAAATGGAGGTATAATGTAGGTGTATTGTGGTCGTGAGCTAGAGGAGAAGGAGAAGAAAGAAAATGAAGTTTCAAGTGTTGGAATGTTAATGTTTATGATCTTGTGGTCATATGAAAATTACTTCCAACATTAGGATAGCATAAGGTATATTGTGTTTAGTATATTCTCAACATATCAAATAAAATATATCAAGGAAATCTTATGTGGGGCCCATGTCCCCTAACCGTCCAAGATGGGGGGTAAAGTGTAACATTTCAATTGTTAGGTACATGGTTTAGTTAGGATTTAATGGTATTAGTTAGGTATTTTGTGTATTTAATGTTATGAGATGTAATATGATGTTTGGTGACCATAACTAGCTTCGTAACACTAAAACAATACTTCTAGTGAAAATTTGGTGTTTCGGGTAGTGTCCGGTTGTTCGGTTGGTTACCGGTTCGTTAAAGTGCTAAATCATGCAGTTTAGTGTGCTTTATGTTGTATTTTATGACAGTTTCGGTTCCCGACACTTAGGAAAGTATTCTGGACCATTAAACCACTTTTCTGCATTATATTTAGTTGTTAAAATGCTGAAAATTGCTGAATTTGTTTGTTTTCTGCAGAATTCTGCAGTTTTAGTGTGTTTCTGGCACTTTCTGGCACCTAAGTTATCACTAGGAAGACAATTTTGTAGCCCCTACTTTCTTACACACTATTCTAGTGTAACACTTGGTTCCGGGGCTTATTCTGTGTCTTAATATTATGTATGTCTGAGTACTGAACTCCCGTCAATACTTCTAGTTTGTCTGATAACTGTGCTAACTTTGTTCTGTGCATTAAGTGAACCACACTGTGTTGCATGTAATAAAGATAAACAATCTTGCAACATGAAATGCCTTTGTATGTATGTGACAGAAATCAGGAAATTCATTCGTCTTGTTAATTCAATCATGCACAGTCATTAAAGCACAAATTACTGTTTATTATTGTACGGAATACATGGGAAATTGCTAGTTGTCACATAAAGCGAGACTTGTAGCAAAAGGTTTCACTCAAATTCAAAGGGTTGATTATGATGAGACCTTCTCGCCTGTGGCGATGCTAAAGTCAATTAGGATATTATTTGCCATACCTGCATAATATGATTATGAAATTTGGCAAATGGATGTCAAAACGGCTTTCCTTGATGGATATCTTGATGAAGATGTCTATATGGTTCAACCTGAAGGTTTTGTCGATCCAAAACATCCTAACACAGTATGCAAGTTAAACAATCAATCTATGGATTGAAACAAGCATCTAGAAGTTGGAATCACCGTTTTGATGAAGAAATTAGGAATTTTGGATTCATCAAGAACGCCGATGAAGCTTGTATGTATAAGAAAGCTAGTGGGAGCATCATCACTTTCTTAGTATTGTATGTCGATGACATTCTACTATTTGGAAATGATATTCCAACCATGGAAGGTGTAAAAACCTGAATTGGAAGTTGTTTTTCCATTAAAGATCTTGGAGAAGCCGCCTATATTTTGGGAATAAAAATCTATAGGGATAGATCAAGGCGATTGATAGGTTTAAACCAAAGTGCATACATTAACAAAGTCTTGAAAAGGTTCAAGATGGAGAACTCTAAGAAAGGTTTAGTACCTGTTCAAAATGGGACAATATTGAAAGCGTTTTAATGTCCAAGCTCAAAGGATGAGCAAGAAAGAATGAAAGGAGTCCCATATGCGTCTGCTATAGGATCCATCATGTATGCAATGATATGCACTAGACTGGACATGTCATGCGCTTTAAGCATGACAAGTAGATACCAGCAAAATCTAGGTAACAGTCATTGGATGGCTGTTAAAAGCATATTGAAATACCTTAGAAGGACTAAGGTTATGTTTCTAATATATGGATCTGGTAAAAGGAACTTGTTGTAAAGGGTTACACGAATGCGAGTTTCAGAACTCGTTGTAAAGGGTTACACGGATACGAGTTTCCAAACTGATCGAGATGATTCTCGATCACAAACGGGTAGCATTATCCACTACAAAATCAGAATACATCGCCGCTTCATTGGCAGCGCAAGAAGCTGCATGATTAAAGAAATTCATTGCCGACCTAGGGGTAGTCCCTACCATTCAAGACCCCCTAGAGATCTTTTGTGATAACGATGGTGCGATTGCTCAAATCAAGGAACCTCGTGTACATCAAAAGACTAGGTACATTGAGCGGAGATTCAACTACATAAGGGATGAAGTTGAAAAGGGAAACATAAGTATTCGCAAAGTTCACACTGACCAAAATATTGCGGATCCACTCACGAAGCTCCTTGAACGGGCAAAGCATGAAAGGTCATACTTGTGCCTTAGGACTTCGATATTCTAGTGATTGGATTTGATCTATTGTGTATTTGGATATTGGAACAATTGTTATTTTAACTCTCTCACATGGTATGTTGAGTTATGTTCCATTTTAGCATGTTTAAATCCATGAATAAGTTACTTATTCTAAATGTCCGTAGTCGATCATACTTGTGGGAACAAATATGAATGTAAGACTATTATTGTTATGGGCCATTTTATGAGTATATATATCCTGACTAATATCCTGCTTTTGGTTGTTTGCTTGTGATCAGGATACTGGATTAGGATATTGGTATCATTCTGGGCCATATCCTGGTGTTAACTAAATTAACCATGTGTAGGTTAGAGGCTGTGGGTTACTAACGGTCAGAAGGACTTCTTATCCTCAAGACTCGGGCGTATCTGTTATGAGAGAGACGTTGAACCCGAAAGATCAGGTCTACAACGTTCGAGTGGGGAATATTCGCCGGATCCCGGTTTATTAGGAAAGTTTATTGCATTTCTTTTACTATAAATAGATGGGGGCGGATCAGATTAAGGCACGCAACTTTCACACACACTTTCGAACACTTTTGCTCTCTAGCTTTCAGCAGTCACTACACACAATCACTTGTAATCGAATTACATTGTAACACCTAGTTGATCCGCATCACATCCTGCACTGTATCCTGAGATTTAAAGCAATAGAAGAACAAGGCAGCTGCGATTGTCAGCTCCCGAGGTTTTGTGCCGGCGATCTAGATTGATCAAGGGCTTTCCTCGTACATCACGTGTCAACTTTTACTTTTTTTGCTCATTTTTTGATCATAGATACAGTTCAATATCCTGAGCCGTATCCTGAAACTGTTTTTGCAATTAACTTGATTAGCATATTTTTGACACTCATTTCTAGCACACTACCTCACTTAACTAATTTGATCACTTAATTGCTTCGGTAATTTTTGACCAAAACAATTTGGCACCCACCGTGGGGCAAGTGGTGCTATTTTTGCTAAAAACTTTAGTAAAATCATTACTCGGCTTTCTATTGTCAAAACTTTTTGCTACATTGTTTTCAATGGCCTCGAGATCAAACATGAGCTCTTCCACCATGTCTGCTACAACCTCTGCAACAATTGGTTCTGTGCTTCCACCTCCTCCTCCACAAATGCAAACTTCTTCATATGGAACTGAAAGTCATGTAGCTCGGGATGTTATCCCCGCTCCCACTACTCAGGGATCTGGTCCTGTTTTGGCTTCTAATGATGAAATTCTGAATTTGTTTGGTAGCGTACAGGAACAGATGAGGCAGCAGCAGGAAACTAATCAGATGCTGATGAGAGAGATACAACTCTTGAACCGGCCCAAGTAGACTTACTGAAGAAACTGTCACTCCTTTGCAGCCTAGAGCTTTGAACTTTAGTTCTGCAGTTTACACTGAAGATAACCGGGGGAATATCGTGCCAAGCCATTCTTAGAATCATATTCCTGAGATACCCTCCTCGGTCAGGATGTCAACTGTGAGGAGCTCAGGATATGCTTCAGGATATGGCCAGAATCCTCAGACCGGTAACATTTCAAATAATAATACTCTTGCTACTAACAATAATGGGTCTTTGCAGGATGCAGGTATGACGTCAACATTTACTAGGGAGCTTCAGAAATTGAAGGACATGATATCCAGTGTACCTGGAGTGGTTCAGCCAATTCCGGAAGTATCCCAAGACAGCCACAGGATATCTCGCTTTGCATATCCCATCTGTGATGCTGAAATCCCAAAGAGATTTCAAACCCCCAACATGAAGCTCTATGATGGGACTACGGATCCTGAAGAGCATATTGCTCAGTATAGGGAAAGGATGGAGAATAACCCTATCCCTCCGGAGCTCAAGGAAGCATGCTTGTGCAAGGGATTCGGATCTACCCTGACAGGATCAGCCTTAAAATGGCTGTTAAATGTTCCTCCTCACTCAATTACTTCGTTTGCTCATTTGGTTAATTTATTTAACAGTCAGTTTTCTTGCAGCCGTAGTTTTGAGAAACTAACCAGTGATCTTTACAGGATAACTCAAGGACCTCAGGAATCCTTGAGGGATTATGTGAACAAGTTTAGTCGAGAATCCTTGGATATTCCACATCTTGATGTTGCGACCGCTGTGCAGGCTTTTAAGATGGGGTTACAAAAGGATTCTCAGTTTTATCAGGATCTTGTAATGAATCCCTGCAAGAATCTAGACGAAGCTCGTAACAGGGCCTTAAGATATATTCGCTTGGAAGATGACAAAAAGATGCAAGAGAGGATGAATTCCACCTCAACCTATGAATCAACCAACAGGAAATCAGAATCATCGTACAAACCATATCACTCCAAGCCATATGGCAGAAATGATAACAAGAAAGTGAATGATGTTGAAGACGAGGATCCTAAAGAATATCCTGAATTATCTGAATACTGCTTTTCTGTCAATATACCTGAGTTAATGTATGCTATGCAGGGTTTAGGAGACAAAGCTAGGTGGCCTCGAAAGAATCAGCAGAAAGCTTATTGGAAGGATAAATCCAAATGGTGTGCCTTCCATGAAGATTTCGGACATGTGACCGAGGATTGCATTGCTCTAAGGAAAGAAATAAGCTACCTATTAAGCAAGGGGTATCTGAAGGATTTGCTGGGAAGAAAGAAGAATAAAGCTTAGGATCCTGAGAAGGATCCTGAACGAGCAGCATCACCCCCAGCGGATGCCAAAATAATTAACTTTATTTCAGGAGGATCCGACATTTGTGGGACTTCGTATTATGCGGCCAAGAGACATGCAAAAGAAGCTAAAACTGAAAGGGGAGACAAACCAGCCAGGATGACTACCCTTACAACCGATAAAGTGATCACTTTCGATAGTGATGACAGGGATACTGTCCAGGATCCTCACCATGATGCTCTCGTAATAACATTGTATGTTGCTAACCATTTTGTACGTAGGATATTGGTGGAAAATGGTAGCTCCGTCAACATAATTCAGCTGGAAGTATTGAAGAGGATGAATGTATCTCCGATGGACATTACTTCGAAGTCCATTGTGCTCGTTGGTTTCAGTGGGGAAGCTAGGAATACCGTAGGGGAGATAAAGTTACCAGTATATGTTGAAGGGGTCAACTTGATACAACGCTTCTGTGTGATGGACTCCCTATCCTTCTATAACATCATACTAGGCAGGCCATGGATCCATGACATGAAAGTTGTGCCATCGACTTATCACCAGTGCATCAAGATCCCTACCCCTTGGGGGGTCGTCAAAGTTGATAGTGATCAGCAGGAGGCGAAGGAATGCTACTCATCCTCAATGAAATCCTCGACCAAGCCTAATCCAGCATAGCAATTAAAGATACGGGCACAGGATATCGTGGAGGCTTCAGAGCAGGATATGAAGAAAGTTATCCTGGATCAGGATAATCCTGATATCTCAGTGCTCGTGGGGACCAATATCCCTCAAGATATTGAAGAACGATTAACTAACTTTTTGAAGTGCAGGATGTCAACGTTTGCCTGGAAGCATGAGGATATGACAGGTATATCCAAAGACATTATTACTCACAAGCTCGGAATTGACAGGTCGTTCAAGCCTGTTCAGCAAAAAAGAAGGAAGTTTGCTCCTGAACGAAATACAATCATACAAGAGGAAGTTGAAAGATTGTTGAAGTCCAAAATGATCAGAGAAGTTAAGTTTCTAAGATGGCTGGCAAATGTAGTCGTGGAACAGAAGAAAAATGGGAAATGGAGAGTCTGTGTAGATTACACAGACTTGAACAAGGCTTGTCCTAAAGACCCATTTCCTCTTCCCCATATTGATGCAATGGTGGATGCTACTACCGGTCATGAGATGTTAACCTTCATGGATGCATCCTCAGGATTTCAGCAGATTCAAATGGAGCCTTCGGACCAGGAGGATACTGCCTTCATGACACCAACAGGTATTTATTGTTATACTGCTATGCCCTTTGGTTTGAAAAATGCAGGTGCAACATATCAAAGATTGGTGAACATGATGTTCAAAGATAAGCTGGGGGACACAATGGAGGTATACATCGATGATATGGTGGTAAAATCAAAAAAGGTTGAGGATCACCTCCGGGATATTAAGGGAGCATTTGATATCCTGGATCAGTATAACATGAAACTAAATCCTACTAAGTGCCATTTCGGAGAGAGGGCAGGAAAGTTTCTAGGATATATGGTGGCCAAAAGAGGAATAGAGGCAAGCCCGGAGCAGATTAAAGCCATCCTGGATATCAAATCACCTTCAAATATGAAGGATGTTCAACGATTGACAGGGCGAGTTGCAGCATTGAATAGATTCATCTCAAGATCCTCCGAGAAATGCAAGGAATTTTATGATATCCTGAAGAAAAATAAGAAGTTCGAATGGGGAGCAAAGCATGAAGCAGCCTTGCAGGATTTGAAGCGATATCTCTCAACTGCACCTCTATTGATGAAGCCTGAAAATGGTGAACCACTATCCCTATTGTTTTGGTCAAAAAATCTGATGAGGATAATGCAACCAAACTCTTTGTTACGGGGAATGATGCTTTAAATGTAGAACAATAATAAGGATCACTCTAGTGTAAATTGCACAAACGACACAAGGATTTATACGGGGAAAAAGCCCTTGATCAAGAGTTGATCTCCGGCACAAAAAACCCCGGGTGATGGAAACTACCGATCACCAAGCTCAAATAAATCAATAAATGTTTACAACTTCGGATAGTAACGAGCTAGGTACAAGGATCACTATTGTGAGATGTGTAAAAGTGAGTGAAAACTAATAAGTGTTTGTCGAAAGCTTCAAGAATGCGATTATATGAGAGTGCGTGTAGCTGAAAATGGCTAAGTGTTCTAATTCTAGCTCGTCACCCCTTTAAAAATAGAAGTTAGCTACACTAACAAACTATCCGACTTTTGTGCCAAGCTCCACATTCTCCACAACATCCATTTCCAGTCAAACGTGTGCGAAATACCCGTGGAATATTCCATAGTAACGTTGCCAAGACCAAGTCAAGCTTGTTACTCCTGCGAAGTAATACAAAACACAAACAAACAATCGTCAGTATGAGGATCCTTAAAGTGATCCATGATCCTGATCCTGAAGCTCTTCTGAGGATCACTATCTGTCACAGAAGTAAGGATCATTAATTAGGATAACGAATAAGGATCACTAATTGTTAGAAAATCCTCCCCTAACAATTGCCCCCAAAATATAAGGAGTGAAATGTTAAATAAGCGAATTATATTTTCCTGATCTTATCCGCAACTAACTATCGTAAATATAGCCGTTATTGTAGAACTATCTGTTGCAACCATGACGTCACAGAAGTGACAACCCTGCCCGATCATGATTATAAATAGGAGATAGAGATAGGATCAAATGCATTTAAAATTTCAGAGAGACTCCCACTCCCTTTATAACTGCATTCCGAAGATAAACAGGTATTCTCTCTTCATCTTCTTCCTTCTCTTGCTCTGTTTTCCGTTTCTTTTCACCATTCTATCAAAGATGTTGCTTCGGAATTCCCCAGCTAAGGATCACCCGAAAAACAGCCCACCGAAAAGCCAGGGGATCATCGAAGATTCCATAAAAGAACGCTGTTGTTTCAATGATGCACAGATTGATAGGATCCGCCACTGCTTCCCGGCGAACACCGAGTTCAGACCTTTTGATCCCAATGCCCTGAGTGATCATATTTCCGACAAGTGGGTTGCTTTTCCTGTCACTCCGTTCACCATAGGCTATACATATCCTTTTCCAGCCTTCACCCAATCTTTCTTTTCCCTAACCGGCATCTCTTATATCCAAGCCATGCCGATGATTTGGAGGGTTTTGTATACCCTTGAAAGGATCATCGAGAAGGAAGGGATAGACCTAGGAATGTTAGAGCTGGGAGAGCTGTATGATCTTACTACCTTTGGTTCTCATCGTTATTTTTTTAAATGTAAGCCTGGTGAGGAACACCCGATCTTCAAAGCCACCAAGAACGATGCTAATTGGAAGCGGCGTTTCTTTTTCGTCAAGAGAGATTCTATTGAGGATGGAAAGGATCTACCCAAGAAATGGGCTACCCATGGTAGGGTGGAGGATCCTGAGAAGGATCACCAGAAACTTTCTTTTGATGTAAGGATCACTTATATTTTTGCTTTCTTGTTATGCAGCTATCACCGTCTCACACCTTAGATTGTCTCCTGCTGCTAAAGAGAGACTCATCGCTTTCAAGAAACTTGATCCTGAAGCAAGAACTTTCAAGACAACAACCCAAGATTCTCAGGAGGTATCCTCAGGCTCTGTCACGATGTCAAGTAAGTATCTTTGTTTAAAATTTAAATAAATAGTGAAATATAAGTTAAGTGAAGATACTTATCTTGTTTTGGTTGTGTAGGTGCTGGAAAATCCACCAAGCCTGCTTCTCAATTCGACACGGCTGACCTTGATTCTGTTAGACCTAGGAAGAAAAGGTCCACTACTAGTCCTAGCATCTCCATTCCTAAGGCACCCACTAAAGGAAGGGGTGGCAAAAAGAGAAAGACCTCCGAGGCTGAGGATTTGCAGGGTCTGCCTCTGATCCGTCACCAATTCCTCGAGTACTTCAATGATGTAAGGATCACTGTATCTGCCTGTATATCCTGCTGGCATATCCTGCTGACATATCCTGTTGATTTGAGGATCACTTGGTCCTGACCTTATCTTTTATCTCTTTTGCAGAAATTCGCTGAGATCGAGGACTATGTGGGGAACGTCGAGGAGCAGGACAAGAAGATTGCTGACCTCCAACAGGTTGCAGTGCTTAAGGACCTCAAAATTGCTGACCTTCAGAAGGAACTGCAAGATGCCAAGACTAAGAAGGCTAAACTCCTGATTGACCTTAACTATGAAAAGCATAATCTCATAGAAGGTGCAAAGGTCTCTGCTGCCATCACAATGTATCAGACAAAACTGAAGATGGCCCAGGAAGCTCAAGATCCTAACTTTGACAAAAGCAGCTGGGATGTTGAGGGCTGGAAAGCAAGGTTGGCTGATCTTGAAGATGATGAGGAGACTGAGGAAGTTTTGGCGATTGAGGCTGGAGGCAAGGGTGAAGGTGGTGAAGCAAGTGGAGCCGGAGGTGGTGATGTAGGGAAAGTTTAGGATGCATGATTGGGCGATGATGGAAACTTCTAGACATAGCCGGAGCCCAATTTTTTTTTTAGTTTGATGGTTGTTTTGTTTGAACAATTTGATGGTTTGTACTAAACAATAGTTTTTAGGATTAAGGATCATGTATGATCCTTTGGACAATAGGCAGGATTGCAATTGGTGGAGGGATCCTCTGTTTGGGGGATGAAGCCATTGTGATCCTGCCGCCTTTATATTCCTGCACTACTTTTTGAACTTATTATCATGGACACCCTTTACCTACCCCAGCGGACGGGCCACGTTTTGCTGGTAGATGCTCGGGGTAGGTAATTTTGACAACCTTTTAAGGGTTAGTCTTTTGTTAATAAATAAAATCTTAACCTTTTGTCGCTTATCTTGTGTTGTTATCCTTTTGTTTCTTTAGTTCTCCTTTGTTTTGATGCACATTTATTGAATAAACAATTTTGAATAAGTCAGATTGAAAATGTTTAGGACATGATCCATGATCAAATATCCTATAGTTAAAGAATCCCAAAAAGCAATATATTTTAAGGATCACAAGTCTAGTTGTCAAATTTTAAGGGTTATTCAAATAAATAATGAATAGAATTAAAAATAGTTAAGGATCATACCTGAGGATCCAAGTTAGGATCCTAACCATAATCAGGATAACTACAAAATAAACCTTAGAAAGAAGTAAGGATCAAGGATCCCTAGTTGCTTATCTTCAAGGACCTGAAATAGAGCATAACTTGGGACTGAGCCAATATAAGATAAGAGTTAGCAACTGGGGACAAACCCAAGGATAACTGGGGACAAGCCCAAGGATAACTGGGGACAAGCCCAAGGATAACTGGGGACAAGCCCAAGGATCGTGTGTAAACTGGAGTATGGCCCTAACTGGCGACTATCCAAACTTAGTGACATGAAAATGCCAAAACCTTAGCTAACGTGAAAACCTTAGAAACCTTAGGAACGGATGTATGGTACGTCTACCATTATACTTAGGATCCTAGGTATAGCCAGTACAATGGAATTATCAGCCCCTAAAGCGAGTACTGGTCCCACTGCCTTGAACTATACCAGGATCATCGTGCGCTACAGGCGGAACTGGGGTCAAGCCCAAATAACTGGGGTTAAACCCAAAGGACGGATTGCTTCAAAGTAAGGATCACCGGTACTTTAAGGATATTCCTAACGTAAGGATCATCTGTGCTATGAGGATCCTGCTCACATGAAATATTTCTTCAAGTGGACAGCATTCCAAGCTCTTGGTAGCAAATCACCTTCCATGGTTAGCAATCTATATGCCCCCTTCCCTGCTTCAGCTTCAATCAAATAAGGGCCTTCCCATTTTGGAGCCAATTTTCCATCAGCAGGATTGGTGGTATTCTGAAATGCTTTCCTTAATACCATATCTCCAACTTGAAACTTCCTGATCCTGACATTTTTGTTGTAAGCACCAGCCATTCTTTGTTGATAACTGGCCATCCTTATCCTAGCCATATCCCTGATTTCTTTAATAGTATCCAGGTCTTGAGCCAAGTTCTCATCATGTTCTTCAGGATCACGAGTACTTGTTCTAGCAGTTGGAACCACCATTTCTGTTGGGATCACTGATTCTGCCCCAAATACCAAAGAGAATGGTGTTTGACCAGTAGCATTCTTAGGGGTTGTCCTATCAGCCCAAAGCACATAAGGTAGTTCTTCTGCCCATTTCCCTTTCTTGGATCCAAGCTTCTTCTTCAAATTATTGATGATGATCTTGTTGGATGATTCTGCTTGACCATTAGCTTGTGGGTGGACTGGTGTTGATGTTATCATCTTAATCCCCCAACTGTCACAAAAGTTAGTGGTTCTGCCCCCAATAAATTGGGAACCATTATCACATATAATTTCAGAAGGAATTCCAAATCTAGTTATAATATTTCTTTTAATGAAGGATATAACTTCCTTTTCTCTGACTTGGGCAAAAGCTTCAGCCTCTATCCACTTGGAGAAGTAATCAGTCATAGCAAGCATGAATACTTTTCCACCAGGTACCTTAGGGAGCTTACCAACTATATCCATACCCCATCTCATAAATGGCCAAGAGGAGGATATAGGATGCAATAATTCAGCTGGTTGATGAAGGATATTGCTGTGTCTCTGACAAGGATCACATCTCTTAGCATACTCCACAGCATCTCTTTTCATGGTTGGCCAGTAGTATCCTGTCCTCAAGATCCTTGAGAATAATGCCCTGCCCCCAGTGTGGTTTCCACAATCTCCTTCATGGAAGTCTTTTAAAACTTCTTGGATTTCAGGACCCTCAATGCATCTCAAGTATGGTCCTGCAAGAGATCGTCTATACAACATATCATTTAAAATTGTGAATTGAGATACCTTAATTTTGAAAGCCCTAGGGTTTTCTCCTGTAGGAATCTCTCCATGTTGTAAGTATCTCATGATTGGTGAGATCCATGATCCTGATCCTGAATGGGATTGAGTATCCTCACTAGGGATAATTGCAGAATCATTTCCTATCTCCATAGCCACATGATCCTCGATAGCCGGGGTCAGGATATGGATAATAGGGATCTTGATATCCTCAGGGATCTTCAAAGATGATCCTAAGTTAGCCAATGCATCAGCTTCTGTATTTTCTTCCCTTGGTACCTGTGTCAAACTAAAGGAAACAAAAGAGAGTGCCAAATTTTTTACTATCTCTAAATATTTGGTTAGCTTTTCACCTTTAACAGCATAGGATCCATTAAAGTGGTTTGTAATTAACAATGAATCTACATGTACCTCAAGATACCTAATCCCCATATGCTTAGCAATTTGCAAACCAGCAATTAAGGCTTCATATTCAGCCTCATTATTAGTGGTTTGGAACTCACAAGCTATATAGTGGGGTATTATGTCCCCCTGTGGCGATTTTAGTAGTATTCCAAGCCCTGTGCCTTTGATATTTGAGGATCCATCAGTATAAAGTATCCAAGGATCCTTGGTCTCCTCTAGCTGCTGGACTTCTAACTCGGCTTCTTTTTGTAAATCACTACTGAAATCAGCCACAAAGTCAGCTAATGCTTGGGATTTGATGGTTGTCCTAGGCTCATATCTTATATCATATGCACTTAGCTTCACTGCCCACTTAGCCATCCTTCCTGACATCTCTGGTTTCCTGAGGACATTCTTAATTGGGAAATTAGTTTTAACAACAATAACATGAGTTTCAAAATAATGTCTCAACTTAGTAGATGCCATAATTAATGCAAGAATAAGCTTTTCAAGGTGTGAATACCTGGATTCGGCATCAAGTAAACTTTTACTTACATAATAGACAGGATGTTGTGTACCTTCATGATCCTTAACAGGGACCGCACTTACTGCTTTTGAGGATACTGCAAGATATAAGGATAGCACATCGCCTTTTTCTGGTTTCATCAAGGCCGGGGCTGAGGATAGATAATCTTTGAGAGCTCTTAAGGCATTCTCATGCTTCTCAGTCCACTCAAATTTCTTGTTCTTCTTTAGGATATCATAGAATTCTTTACACTTCTCTGAGGATTTGGATATAAATTTGTTCAAAGCTGCTATCCTGCCTGTTAGCCTTTGAACATCCTTAGCATTGGCCGGAGATTTGATGTTCACTATTGCTTTGATTTGTTCCGGGCTAGCTTCAATGCCTCTCTTTGTCACCATATATCCTAAGAATTTACCTGCTTTAACACCAAAGTGACATTTTGAAGGATTAAGTTTCATGTTATATTTGTCAAGGATATCGAATGCTTCCTCCAAGTCCCTTAGGTGATCCTCAGCTTTTATGGATTTTACCACCATATCATCTATGTAAACCTCCATAGTTTGTCCAATCTGATCCTTGAACATCATATTCACCAGCCTTTGATATGTTGCACCTGCATTTCTTAGTCCGAATGGCATAGCAATATAGCAGTATATACCAGTTGGAGTCATGAATGTTGTATCCTCTTGATCAGATTGTTCCATTTGGATTTGTTGAAATCCAGATGAAGCATCCATAAAAGTTAACAGTTCATGACCCGCAGTTGCATCCACCATGGAGTCAATGTGGGGTAATGGGAAAGGATCCTTGGGACATGCCTTATTTAAATCGGTAAAATCGACACATACCCTCCACTTTCCGTTTTTCTTTTGAACAACAACCACATTGGCCAACTGATGCGTGTGAAGTGTTATATATATTAGGTGTATATTTTAAGCCCTTTTTAACACTTATTTTAGCCAAGTTTTAAATTTATAAAACACGATATTTCACTAACACTAAACACACATATGGGCAAGTGCACCCATCGTTGAGTGTAGTATAGCGTTGGTAAGATACCGAGGTCGTCCAAGGACACAAGAGCTTTTAGTACCGGTTTATCCTCAACGTCTAACCAAAATAAAAGTTTAGAAAAATGTTTTAAACTAAGAAAAATAAAACTAACTAAAATGCTGAAAATAAAAATAAAAATAAAAAAAAACAGATAGACAAGATGAATCACTTGGTTCCGACTCGTATCTAGTATAACCTTTGATTATTTCCGCACTTTTGCACATAATTAAGAGATTATCTTAGTTATTGTAGTAGGCCCCTCTTTTGAAGGCGACGTTACCCTCACCCCAGTAGTTTGAGTCAGCAGGGATACAATCCTAAAAGGGTGGATTATTGGAAGATAATGAATTAAGTTATTAATGCAGTATTGTGGTAGGCCCCGCTTTTGGCGGTGACGTTACCCTCGGCTAAGTAGTCTGAGTCAGTAGGGATACAGTCCTAAGTAGCCGGGTTATAGTATTAATAGTAGTTAACTTATGAGGGGATCAAAGAGTTTGGACCCCCGCCATCCAATACCGTGAAGTATTGAAGGAGGTCCTACTAAATTTGACCCAGGTCCATTGCAGGACCTCTAAACGCTGAACAATGGCAAGACCTTTACCAAACCGTTCCCTTAACCCCCTACCAGGTAGCCAACATACCTCCATATAGACCGTGGAGATATGAATGGTGAAAATCCTTTATTTTATATAGACAGTAAAATAATGCCAAGACACCACGGACAAACGATAAGGAAAAATCACCTTCAACATAAGTAACTAGTTATTAAAGTCATTAATACAAAACCAAATAAAAAGTGCAAAAGATTAGAAATAAAAAGTATTATACTAGACACTTTGTCTTCACCAAGTGATGTAAGAGACTTAGGCAAGCATGGCCTTGATTGTCAAGAACTCTTACGATCAATCTTGGATCCCGAGACGACTCACACACTCTATGATGGACAATGGATGATGGTGGTGGATGATGGTGTTGTGATGGTGGTGGGTGGTGGATGAAGTGTGAGAGAGGTGGTGTGCCAAGGGATGAGATGAAATGAATCCAAGCACCCCTATTTATAGGCTGAACAGAGAGCTGGACACGGCCCCGTGTCCGCTGGACACGGCCCCGTGTCCGTCTGACACTCTCTCTCCTCATTAATTGTAATTCGCAATTACAATAAATGCGCCTGCTGTACTTTCGACACGCCCCCGTGTCCGCTGTGCACGGCCCCGTGATGGGCAATAGAAGCTTCTATAGGTTTGTCTTTTCTGCTGCTTCTTGGGCACGGCCCCGTGCCGGCTGAGCACGGGGCGTGTTCAGCCTTCTGTTTTCTCTATTTTGCTTTGGAAGGTGCCGTTGAGGGTTCGGGCAGTCCACTAATGTTCCTTTTCTTGTATTTATGTTGGATTTAGCTGTCTTTTTGCTTCTTTTGCGTTTTTGAGCTCATTTAATCCTGAAAATACAAAAGGAAGACAAAAACACTCTTTTTCCAATATTAGTACTAAAAAGGGGTTAGTTTTATGCCTCATTTGATGTAATTTATATGTTGCATTTTACACACATCAAATACCCCCACACTTGAACTTTTGCTTGTCCTCAAGCAAGACTCTTTAATATGTGGCTTACACTCCCAAATGGAATAGGTAGAAGAGAAGGTTTTGGGCTTGTCGTAGAGTGTCGGGATTTCCAAGATCTTTTTGGGTTTTAATTTTTATTTATTTACACTCCTATTCGTAATGATTTATTTAGAACTGTTCATAAAAGAAATTACTTATTTGGGCATAACATTCTTTTTAAAATTCTATTTATATACAAGTTCACATACCTCGCGGGGAAATCACTCACACTCGGCCGAAGGTGTATTTTTAGTGAATCACTCGAGAGCGGCACGGAACTTACTCCTACCATAGGCTTGCCAAGAAATCAATCCTCCTCCTTTTTAACTTTTATACCTTTGTAGATATCAAGAGGACTTTGTGGGTTAAGGGTTGGCTAGGGTTAAAGGTAGGTGGTTGGGTTAGTGGTCAGTAGAAAAAGGGCTAAAAGCGTAACAAGTGTCGGTTTTCGTATTTTTGAAACTTTTTATTTTTAATGAAGCTTTTATTCAAACAAAGTTATTTTTGATTACTTTGTTTGTTTATTTTCTTTTTGCTTCATCATTATCACAATTTTTTTTTTTCAAACGAAGAACCGAACTTGTTACTAAAATAAAGGGTTAAAAATAAAAAAAGGTTTTGGTGGATGAAAGGGTTTTTGTTTGGGTGATGAAACGAAAAGGTTTAGGCTCGAAGGGGCTAACTAGGGGGATTTTTGGGTAGGTGGTAAAAGAAAAAGAAAAATAATGGTGTAGAAATGAAAAAGGTTAGTCCTAATGCCTCTATCATTTACTTACTCGGGTTTAAGTTGATAAGGACCGGGAATGTATTGTCATGGCAAGTTCTAGAGTTGTAAGAACCAAGCGGCTATTCACACAAGAAACGAAAAATGAGCATTTAGTCAAATGATATGTAATTGTGTGCTCAATAAAGGCTCAAAACTCACTTTTTGTGGGAATGGGTTTTTATGTGATCAAGTATATTAATCAAATTTTAAATAAGTTTGTCATGCCTTTTCATAATTTTCTTATGTTGGTTCTTTTTATCACTACGCTATCGGTTGTAAATTTGTAAAAATATAACCTTTTTGAGGTCTTGAATTTCCCGAGTTAAACCTAGACAAGTAAAAAAATGAATTTTTTTGAAAAAAATTTGGGGTGATTAGCGGTTCCAATAGAGTTTTGTGTAAGGCTTGTATTTAGGACTTGCAAAATTCAAGGTTTTAGCATCCCCCCCCCCCCCACTTAAATTACACATTGTCCTCAATGTGTCCCAAAAATAAATTTTTAGGTTGATTAGATGTGTAAAATAGTGTTTAAAAAGAAAAAATTTGTGTTACTAGGCACTGAACACGGCCCCGTGTTGAGTGGGCACGACCCCGTGTTCAGGTGCCAGTAACAAGAACTTACAGAAGGTGGACACGGCCCCGTGTTCACTGAACACGGCCACGTGTCTGACAGAATTCTGTTGGACAGAAGCCAAACATCAGGTCTGGGCGGTGAGCACGGGGGCGTGTTGGCTGGACACGTCCCCGTGTGGACAGTCTGAAAGCCTGAAAAACAGGTTTCTTCCTCCGGTTTTTCCATCCTAGCCCTATAAGTGCTGAGGCTTAACACCCCAAGCCTTGGTTTGTACCTGTTTCAACACTTAATACCACACCAAGCAATGCAAACATCCTACATTACCAAAGTTAATTGTTCCAAGCATAAAGTAAAAGAAAAATAAAACGGAAAATAAAAGTGTTTAAGGAAAGTAAATTGTTCAACTTCTGGCATGCAGGCCACCATTCGTTCGATAGATAAAGGGACTTAAACCTGTGGGCTCGCCATCAACCCGCTCCTGCTCCTTCAAACCCTCTAATCCATATCTTCATCGCTATCATCACCTCCATCCCCATGCCCCGCCATGTACTCCTGGATGCTACCGATATCGTCTCGTATATCGCTGATGTTGCGTTCAATAGCTCCGACCCGTTGGTATGTGTTGTTGGCGAGGTTGTAGGCGTTCCTGGTGCACATGAGGTTTTCCTGCATAAGATCATGTAAGCTTTGAAAATTAGGAAAACCGCCTCCTTGTGAGGAGGATTGACCCGGATCACCATGGGGTGGATACTGGTGGTGGGGAGGTGGTGCGTGAAGAACTAGGGCCTCCTGTGGGTTCCATGCATAGCCTTGCGTTCTTTGGAAACTCACTGTTCCGTCTTCCGCCTCATAGAGTAAGTTCATGGCTCGGCAGATGTGGTAGTCAACTCGTCCCGACCATGGGCTTCTTTCAAAGGCTCTTGGAATTCGCGTGTAATGCTTAAAAAGACGGTACACCCATCCTCCGTAGAAGATAGGTGTTGGAGCTCGAGCAAGGCGGTTGAGATGCATGTTTTTCAACAGGAGATACGGAACATCAAGAGGCTTTTGGTTGTGGACACAGTGGAGGACAACCAAATCTTTCAACCCTACAACACCACTACTGTCGTGTCGTTGGTTTAGAGAGTAGGTGAGGATCCTGTGAATGTAGCGATAGAGCGGATCCCTCGGCTTTGTACTCTTGGTGCTACGAGGGTCGTAGATTCCTTCACCGATTTGAGCCCATGCGGCTTGTCTTTCATTCACCTCCAAGTCTCGTAATCCCCCGGTATTTTCTTCGTTTCCCGATTCCTCTTCTTGATATAGACCTATTATGGCTCCAAACTGTGCCATGGAGATCGAGTACATTGTTCCTCCACACCGAAATACAACCCCAGTATTGTCAAATGGGTCACACCTTGAATCGAAGTTGAAGGTACTGTAGAACTCCATGGTACATTGATGTACTGATTGAAGCCTAGTGTTTAATGCAACAGCTAGTGGTCCCGTAACAATGTTGTTGAATCGGTGCAGCTGGTTTACCAAGGTTAGCAACTCCGTGCAAGCTCTCCTGGGGTACTCTTCGGGTCTTGTTTGAAGAACCTCGTACCTTGCCCTTGCATCAAGCTCACTTGCATTGAACCTTGTGAACTTTGCCATCTGAAAGAATACACCAAAAAATTAGTACGAAACAGAAGTGTTTTCGGACAAAACTGCAAACAGTGGGCTGGACACGGCCCCGTGTCCAGCGGACACGTCCCCGTGTCCAGAGGTCTGTTACTCAAAAACTTCAATTTTCGACCCGGTTTCGAAAACTTGAAAATTTTTGGTCCCATAGGTGCGGTTTCCCCCGAAAATGAAACCCTAAACACCGTTTTTCCCAAAATATCCCGTTTACCCTATCAATTTTGTCTTTTTCGGTCCAAGAACAAGGGTTTTGGGGTTTTTGTAAGAAATCGGGTGAATCTATGAACAATCTAAGTTTATTTACTTCCCCTAACACTAATCTAACTAAATGCAAGCAGATTTAGGCAAAAATTTTAGGTTCGATCCGGATGAACATCAAGAACCCTAGATTTTTCCCCAAATTTGTGGTGTATTAACTACATGCAAGTAACTAATCTAACTACTAAGAGTGATAGAATCATACCTTGACGTTGTTAGATCGGTAAGAGACGTTGGAATTTCGCGAAAAATTGCCTGGAACCAGAGCTTTTGTGGGGAAACGGGGCGTGTGGAATGAAGAAACTGATTTGAAAAAGGGGTTTTATCCCGTCTGCAGCGCGAACACGGCCCCGTGTCCAGCGGACACGGCCTCGTGCCGAGCTTCTTTTTTTTTTTTTTTTTTTTCGTGCGCGTGTGAGTGCCCCTTTTTCCCATAAGCTATGGTTTAGAAAACTTACCGCTTTATTTTGCCGCCTCAATCGCTCGTAACTTACCACGCATGATGTTTTTATTCTTCCACGGTTTGAAGCGAGATCTCTTCTTCCTCATCCTCAATAAATCCTTGATAGAGTTTCAGCCGTTGGCCATTGACTTTAAATGGTGGCCCATTTCGAGGTTTAATTTCTACTGCACCGTGTGGAAAAATATGGGTGACGGAAAAAGGTCCTGACCACCTAGACTTTAATTTACCAGGAAACAATCGAAGTCGTGAATTAAACAAAAGAACTAAATCTCCTACCCGAAATTCATTAGGTTTAATATGTTTGTCATGCCAATTTTTCATTCTTTCCTTATAAATCTCGGAGTTTGAGTATGCATAATTCCTAAGCTCGTCTAATTCATTTATTCGACAAAATCGATTTTTACCAGCAAATTCTAGATCTAAGTTTACATTTTTGATTGTCCAGTAGGCTTTGTGTGCAATTTCTACTGGCAAGTGACAACTTTTTCCATAGACTAGCTTATATGGGGTTGTACCTATCGTTGTTTTATAAGCAGTTCGAAAAGCCCATAAAGCATCATCTAATTTATCAGCCCATTCCTTTCTATTTAACCCTACGGTTTTTTCGAGTATTCGTTTTAACCCTCTATTGGTCACTTCGGCTTGTCCGTTTGTTTGAGGGTGATATGCTGTCGAAACCCGGTGATAGACCCCATATTTTGTTAAAAAATTTTCAAGTTGATGGTTACAAAAATGGGTACCTCTATCACTTATTAAAGCCTTAGGTGTGCCAAAACGAGAGAATAATTTTTTCAGAAATCTTACCACTACTCTTCCATCATTTGTTGGAAGTGCCTCGGCCTCGGCCCATTTAGACCGGTAATCCACTGCCACAAGTATGTATTTGTTTCCTTTCGATGGTGGGAAAGGTCCCATAAAGTCGAGTCCCCACACATCAAAAATTTCACAAACAAGAATGCCATTTTGTGGCATTTCGTTTTTGGAAGAAATATTACCTGTTCTTTGGCAAGCATCACATGTCTTTACAAGATTTTGGGCATCTTTGTAAATGGTTGGCCAATAAAATCCTGAATCAAATACCTTTCGTGCGGTACTGGCAGCACCATGATGTCCTCCGTATGGACCTTCGTGACAATGGCGGAGAATTCTTCGTGCTTCACTACCATGTACGCATCGTCTGACGAGTTGGTCGGCACACATTTTGAAAAGATATGGATCTTCCCAAAAATAGTGTTTCACATTGGCAAAGAATTTTTTTCTTTGATGATGTGGCCATCCTTTTGTGACTATTCCACTAGCTAGGTAGTTAGCAAAGTCGGCGTACCATGGTTCTTCCTTAAATTCCACCATTTCCAGGGATTCAGTTGGAAATTTTTCGTTGATTTGCTCGTCCCTGGTTGCCTTCAAAGCTGGGTCTTCTAAGCGCGAAAGATGATCTGCTGCGGTATTTTCTGCTCCTCTTTTGTCTTTGATTTCAATGTCAAATTCTTGGAGAAGTAGAATCCACCTAATCAAACGTGGTTTTGCGTCCTGCTTCTTAAAGAGATATCGAATGGCTGCATGGTCTGTATAGACTATAGTTTTAGAAAGAACAAGATAAGAACGAAATTTATCAAAAGCAAATACCACAGCTAGTAACTCTTTTTCAGTTGTTGTGTAATTTTCTTGTGCATCGTTAAGTGTTTTACTAGCATAATATATTGGGTGGAAATGCTTTTCTTTTCTCTGTCCCAAGACAGCTCCAACTGCAAAGTCACTAGCATCACACATGATTTCGAAAGGAAACTTCCAATCCGGTGCTATCATGATAGGTGCATTGACTAGCATTTCCTTTAGGGTTAGAAATGCTTGATTGCAATCCTTGTCAAAGATGAAAGGAGCATCTTTTTCAAGTAATTTTGTTAGAGGCCTTGAGATTTTTGAAAAGTCTTTGATAAACCGCCTATAAAATCCGGCATACCCTAGGAAACTTCTAATAGCTCTTACGGAGGATGGAGGAGGTAATCTAGAAATGGTATCTATTTTGGCTCGATCCACCTCCATTCCTTCGCTTGAGATCTTGTGACCGAGTACTATTCCCTCCGTTACCATGAAATGGCATTTTTCCCAATTAAGGGCGAGGTTAGTTTCCTCACATCGGGATAGCATTCGTTCAAGGTTATCGAGGCATTGGTCGTATGAATCCCCAAAGACAGAAAAGTCGTCCATGAAGACTTCCATTGTCTTTTCTATCATGTCATGGAAAATGGCTACCATGCAACGTTGGAATGTTGCGGGGGCATTACATAGACCAAACGGCATGCGTCGATAAGCAAAAGTTCCATAGGGACATGTGAAAGTTGTCTTTTCTTGGTCTTCGGGTGCTATCGGGATTTGAAAGTAACCTGAAAAACCATCCAAGAAACAGTAAAATTTATGACCGGATAATCTTTCTAACATTTGATCAATGAAGGGTAAAGGAAAATGATCCTTTCTTGTTGCTTCATTTAATCGTCTATAATCTATACATACTCTCCATCTTGTGACGGTTCTTGTTGGTATTAATTCATTCTTTTCGTTAGTAATTACCGTCATACCTCCTTTCTTTGGAACTACTTGGACGGGACTTACCCAAGGACTATCGGAAATAGGATAGATAAGTCCGGCGTCAAGTAATTTGATGACTTCGTTTTTAACCACTTCTTGAACATTTGGATTTATGCGACGTTGTGGTTGTATGACTGATTTGTAGTCATCATTCATCAAAATTTTGTGTGTGCACATAGAAGGACTAATTCCTTTTATGTCAACAAGTTTCCAAGCTATTGCATTTTTGTGTTTTTTCAAAAGATTAATTAGTTTTTCTTTTTCTAGGTTATCTAATTTAGACGAAATAATTACAGGTAACTTACCATCTTTGTCCAGAAAAGCATATTCCAAACCTTTTGGAAGTTCTTTGAGCTCAAGTGGTGGGTCTTTAGGAGACTCCTTATTTGGTTGCTCGTTTCGATCAAGAACTTTAAAAGTTTGTTCTATGGCGACCTCTTCTTCAACAAAGTGGTCAATCTCTTCACTTGTATCGGGTGGTTCATCTTCATCTTCAATTAGGGGATCATTATTGCCGAATGGATATTTCATTGATCGTTCGAGATCGACACTTCTTTTAAATGCCCCTAATTGAAGAGGTAAATTGTTGAACTTCCGATTTTTCAAAGCTTCGTGGGTTTTTACAAATGGTCGTCCCAACACAAGAGGAGCATCATCGAGGATGACAAAGTCGGTTGGGATTACCATTTGATTTGTTTGAACCAAGACGTCTTCAACTATACCGATTGATTTTATTACTTTCCGATTGGATAGAAAAATGGGTATTTGAAGTGGAGAAAAATCACTAATACTTAATTTTTCGAAAATGTAGTTAGGCATTATGTTAACACAAAGATCTTTATCGATTGTGACATTACTAATAAACGAATTTTGAAAGAAACATGGAACCGGTGTGATGTTAATTTCAAATGGGTCTTCTTTTATTAGCGAAGTTTGATCATTAGTTAACTTAACACTTACTGTTTCGTCAATTTTAGTGTTAGTGTTTAACTTTTTTAAAAACTTAGCATGAGTGGGTACTAAATAATGATTTTCGAAAGAAGGTGTCAAGAGATTAATTTCTTCAAAATTAGACTCTTCTTGGATTTTAACGTTATTGGACTCACCTTTTTCATTGTTTAACTCATGTGTCGGTTCTTCACTTATTTGTTCTTCCATTTTTTCGTTTTTAGTTATCTCTTCTTTTTTTAATTCTTCTCTTGCGCGGGACTCCTCTTCCCTTGCGCGAGCTTCTTTTATACATCGATCGATAACTCTAATGTGTTCTAATATCCTATCGGTCACTTCGGTTATAGAAAAAGAATCATTATTTTCTAAGCTTGAATCCGGTTGTTCGACCCTTTGTTCCTCATAATACCCATTTGAAGTTGATGGTTCACACCATGGTCCTTCATTGTGAGCATATGATGGATAAGGTTCGTAATTTTTTTCTTCATAATACTCATATGAGGTGGGTTGTTCACGCCAAGGTTCCTCATAATAAGCATATGAAGGTGGTGGCTCATATCTTGGTTCCTCAAAGTATGAGTAAGAAGGCTCATACCTTGGTTCATCAAAATATGAGTATGAGGGAGGAGGTTCATACCTTTGGTCTTCATAGGATGTGTATGAAGTTGATGGCTCGTACCTGGGCTCCTCATAGTAAGTGTATGAATTGGATGGTTGATACGAGTGATTATTTTGAATCGAACGTGTATTACGACAATTTGTGCAATAATTACCCCTATAATCATCCTCATCATAGGTGTAGTTGTAACCTCCTGAGTATTGATCCATAAGAATCACTCAGCAGACCACACTTGAGTCTCGAGACCAGAAAATGAAACAAAGACTGAAACAGAAGGCTGGACACGGCCCCGTGTCTGGTGAACACGGCCCCGTGTACAGGATCTGTATCTGGGCGTTTTAATTAAAGTTACTGGTCACGTTGAGCACGGGGGCGTGTTCAGTGAGCACGGCCCCGTGTTCAGACTCTGTATCTGGGTATCTAACTAAAAATATGCAGCACGGGGGCGTGTTCAATGAGCACGACCCCGTGTTCAGGCTACTGTAAATGCAAACTTAAACTAAAATGCAGAAAAAAATACGCGCGTTTTGAAAAGGTTTTGAAAAACTGATTAGGCCGTCGATTTTAAACTTTCTCAAAATCCTTGTGTCCCCGGCAACGGCGCCAAAAACTTGATGCGTGTGAAGTGTTATATATATTAGGTGTATATTTTAAGCCCTTTTTAACACTTATTTTAGCCAAGTTTTAAATTTATAAAACACGATATTTCACTAACACTAAACACACATATGGGCAAGTGCACCCATCGTTGAGTGTAGTATAGCGTTGGTAAGATACCGAGGTCGTCCAAGGACACAAGAGCTTTTAGTACCGGTTTATCCTCAACGTCTAACCAAAATAAAAGTTTAGAAAAATGTTTTAAACTAAGAAAAATAAAACTAACTAAAATGCTGAAAATAAAAATAAAAATAAAAAAACAGATAGACAAGATGAATCACTTGGTTCCGACTCGTATCTAGTATAACCTTTGATTATTTCCGCACTTTTGCACATAATTAAGAGATTATCTTAGTTATTGTAGTAGGCCCCTCTTTTGAAGGCGACGTTACCCTCACCCCAGTAGTTTGAGTCAGCAGGGATACAATCCTAAAAGGGTGGATTATTGGAAGATAATGAATTAAGTTATTAATGCAGTATTGTGGTAGGCCCCGCTTTTGGCGGTGACGTTACCCTCGGCTAAGTAGTCTGAGTCAGCAGGGATACAGTCCTAAGTAGCCGGGTTATAGTATTAATAGTAGTTAACTTATGAGGGGATCAAAGAGTTTGGACCCCCGCCATCCAATACCGTGAAGTATTGAAGGAGGTCCTACTAAATTTGACCCAGGTCCATTGCAGGACCTCTAAACGCTGAACAATGGCAAGACCTTTACCAAACCGTTCCCTTAACCCCCTACCAGGTAGCCAACATACCTCCATATAGACCGTGGAGATATGAATGGTGAAAATCCTTTATTTTATATAGACAGTAAAATAATGCCAAGACACCACGGACAAACGATAAGGAAAAATCACCTTCAACATAAGTAACTAGTTATTAAAGTCATTAATACAAAACCAAATAAAAAGTGCAAAAGATTAGAAATAAAAAGTATTATACTAGACACTTTGTCTTCACCAAGTGATGTAAGAGACTTAGGCAAGCATGGCCTTGATTGTCAAGAACTCTTACGATCAATCTTGGAT
The DNA here is from genome assembly GCA_030545235.1 of Helianthus tuberosus. NCBI lineage: Eukaryota > Viridiplantae > Streptophyta > Magnoliopsida > Asterales > Asteraceae > Helianthus > Helianthus tuberosus. The sequence continues at coordinate 87,656,025 of CM060356.1, read as the reverse complement.
CCCGAGACGACTCACACACTCTATGATGGACAATGGATGATGGTGGTGGATGATGGTGTTGTGATGGTGGTGGGTGGTGGATGAAGTGTGAGAGAGGTGGTGTGCCAAGGGATGAGATGAAATGAATCCAAGCACCCCTATTTATAGGCTGAACAGAGAGCTGGACACGGCCCCGTGTCCGCTGGACACGGCCCCGTGTCCGTCTGACACTCTCTCTCCTCATTAATTGTAATTCGCAATTACAATAAATGCGCCTGCTGTACTTTCGACACGCCCCCGTGTCCGCTGTGCACGGCCCCGTGATGGGCAATAGAAGCTTCTATAGGTTTGTCTTTTCTGCTGCTTCTTGGGCACGGCCCCGTGCTGGCTGAGCACGGGGCGTGTTCAGCCTTCTGTTTTCTCTATTTTGCTTTGGAAGGTGCCGTTGAGGGTTCGGGCAGTCCACTAATGTTCCTTTTCTTGTATTTATGTTGGATTTAGTTGTCTTTTTGCTTCTTTTGCGTTTTTGAGCTCATTTAATCCTGAAAATACAAAAGGAAGACAAAAACACTCTTTTTCCAATATTAGTACTAAAAAAGGGTTAGTTTTATGCCTCATTTGATGTAATTTATATGTTGCATTTTACACACATCACCAACCATCTTGGATACTTCACCTCTCTAATCATACCTGCCCGGAGCAATTTCTCTACCTCTTCCTGGATAATGGCATTTCTTTCCGGTGCAAACTTTCTTCTCCTTTGATGGATTGGTTTGAATGACCTATCAATGCCAAGTTTGTGAGTGATTACATATTTAGATATGCCTGTCATGTCTTCATGTTTCTATGCAAAGGTAGTCTTTCTCCTTTTGAGGAAGGATACGAGGTCTTCTTTCATTTCGCCGAGGATCCCTGATCCGATATAGATTTTGGATTCAGGATCATGAGGATCCATGAGGATTTCTACCACATCCTGCTCTCTTGCCTCCAAGACATTCCTTGGAGGATACTTTGATTGCTATTGCTCCCTTGACTTTGAGGCTGGTTTCATCGATGAAGTATAGCAATTCTTAGCCTCCTGCTGATCACTATCAATCTTCACTATTCCCCAAGGACTAGGGAGCTTCACACATTGATGGTAGGTAGATGGGACTGCCTTCATATCGTGTATCCAGGGCCTGCCAAGGATAACATTACAACAAGATAAACAGTCAATAACACAAAATTTTTGATAAGAGTGTAGGCCTTCGATGTATATTGGGAGTTTAATGTCCCCCAGGGTATTCTTAGTTTCGCCACTAAATCCCACGAGCACGGAGGATCTTGGTATGATATCTGATTCAGGGATACCCATCTTCTTTAGAACATCAAGCTGGATAATGTTCACTGAACTTCCTCCGTCTATAAGGATCCTGTGGACAAAATGGTTAGAAATGAAAAGAGTAATAACCAAACCATCGTGATGAGGATCCTGGATATCAACACGATCATCCTCATCAAAGGTTATGACTTTTCCTTCGGAGACACTTGATGTTCGAACGGGTCTTTATCCATTATCCATTTTAGTTTCTTTTGCATGCCTTTTAGCTGCTGAGAAGGATGTGCCACAAATGTCTGATCCTCCAGAAATAAAGTTTATTACTTGTGCATCTGCTGGAGGGGCTTGAGCCTTCTCAGGGATCCTTTCAGGATCCTGAGTCCTTGACTTTTTTCTTCCCAATAATTCTTTTAGATGCCCCTTGCTCAACAAGTATCCAATTTCCTTTCTCAGTGCAATGCATTCTTCTGTGAGATGCCCAAAATCTTCATGGTATGCACACCACTTTGACTTATCCTTAGTTGCAGCTGGCCTATCATTCTTTCTGGGCCATCTGGCTTTATCACCTAAGTTCTGCATCGCAAGGATTAGTTCATTGTTATCAACAGAAAAACAATATTCAGAGATTGGAGGATAATCCTCATCATCCTCTTCTTGATCAACAGCATGCACGTTCTGGTTATCAGATCTGTTATAGGATCTGAACTTGTTGTTCTTGAACGAGGATCCTTACTTATCTTGCTTTGAGGATCCTACTAACCTCTCCTGGATCCTTTTGTCATCCTCTAGCTGGATGAACCTAAGTGCCCGGGTTCTTACCTCATCTAGGTTCCTGCATGGTGTCATAACAAGATCATCATAGAACAATGAATCCCTAAGCAATCCCATCTTAAAGGCCTCAACAGCCGTGGCTATATCCAAGTTGGGAATGTCTAAGGATTCTTTACTGAATTTGGTAATGTAATCTCTTAATGATTCATTATGACCCTGGGTTATCCTATATAGATCACTAGTTAATAGTTCGAATTTTCTACTACAAGAAAACTGATTATTAAATAGGTTAACTAGATTAGCAAATGAGGTAATAGAGTAGGGGAGAAGACTTAGCAGCCATTTGAGAGCTGATCCAGTAAGAGTGGATCCGAATCCTTTGCACAGGCATGCTTCCTTTAACCTTTCTGGGATTGGATTGATCTCCATCCTCTCCCTGTATTGTGCTATGTGTTCTTCAGGATCCGTCGAACCATCATACAACTTCATAGTTGGAACATGGAACCACTTGGGTATCTCAGCATCACAGATCGGTGGTGCAAAACGAGATATCATGTGGCTCCCATCTGCAATCTCTGGGATAGGTTTGACCACTCCTGGAACACTTGATATCATATCCTTCAACTTTTGCAATTCTCTGGCCATGGCATGATTGATACCTGGATCCTGCATAAGGCCATGGTTAGTAGCATAGGAATTATTAAAAGTGTTACCTCCCATTGGATTCAAATTAGGAAGAATGGATGTTAATCCATATTGTTGGGGCTCTGGAATGATCGAAGGACCGGTAGAAGCATTGGTCTGCATTGGAATAAAATCTCCCTGATGGACATCTGAACTTCCTGTTTGCAAACTCCTCAAGGATCCTGGCATCTGGAAGGATCCATGAAACTGGGAGGATCCTGGAACAAAGGAGGATCCTTGAACCAGGGATGATCCTGGAACAATGGAGGATCCTTGAACCTGGGATGATCCTGGAACAAAGGAGGATCCTTGAACCTGGGATGATCCTGGAACAAAGGAGGATCCTTGAACCTGGGATGATCCTGGAACAAAGGAGGATCCTTGAACCTGGGATGATCCTGGAACAAAGGAAGATCCTTGAATCTGGGATGATCCTGGAACAAAGGAGGATCCTTGAACCTGGGATGATCCTGGAACAAAGGAAGATCCTTGAATCTGCTGCGCTCCTGAGTACCCTCCTGAATTCATGAAGGATCCCATATGCTGAGGATAGGATCCTGCTGGCTGGAAGTATGGACCTAATGCCTGGGTCACTGTTGTTGTTCCGTAGTGCACTCCTTTTGGTCCACCCACATATTGAACATCTGGAGCCACTGATGGCTGAGAAGTAATCATCGGAGTATCAAAATTCAAAGATCTGGGCATCAGTGGAGAATGATCCTCTGCCGTTTTCTTTTGTTTCTTGAGATCTCCAATCTCTTTGAGAATCCTTTCATTAGTCTTGTCCTGTTGCTGTATGTGATCCTTCATCTGCAAAATTAAAGTAAACATGTCACTAGTAGTGGGAGTGTAAGAAGCAGAAGAAGTTGGAGGTTTGGAGAAAATTGGAGTTGGTTTCTTCTCGGCATTTTTCTGAGGTCCAGAAGGTGGTGGAGGCAAAGGTGGAATGCCCTAAGATGAATTGACCGCAGACATTGCAGTAGAGGTATTCTTCAATGATGAAGCCATGTATTTGTATGCAATGAACCGGAACGACCACCAACAGAAAAACTTCTTAGGAATGAAGCACCAATTGCCCCACGGTGGGCGCCAAACTGTTTTGGTCAAAAAATCTGATGAGGATAATGCAACCAAACTCTTTGTTACGGGGAATGATGCTTTAAATGTAGAACAATAATAAGGATCACTCTAGTGTAAATTGCACAAACGACACAAGGATTTATACGGGGAAAAAGCCCTTGATCAAGAGTTGATCTCCGGCACAAAAAACCCCGGGTGATGGAAACTACCGATCACCAAGCTCAAATAAATCAATAAATGTTTACAACTTCGGATAGTAACGAGCTAGGTACAAGGATCACTATTGTGAGATGTGTAAAAGTGAGTGAAAACTAATAAGTGTTCGTCGAGAGCTTCAAGAATGCGATTATATGAGAGTGTGTGTAGCTGAAAATGGCTAAGTGTTCTAATTCTAGCTCGTCACCCCTTTAAAAATAGAAGTTAGCTACACTAACAAACTATCCGACTTTTGTGCCAAGCTCCCACGTTCTCCACAACGTCCATTTCCAGTCAAACGTGTGCAAAATACCCGTGGAATATTCCATAGTAACGTTGCCAAGACCAAGTCAAGCTTGTTACTCCTGCGAAGTAATACAAAACACAAACAAACAATCGTCAGTATGAGGATCCTTAAAGTGATCCATGATCCTGATCCTGATCCTGAAGCTCTTCTGAGGATCACTATCTGTCACAGAAGTAAGGATCATTAATTAGGATAACGAATAAGGATCACTAATTGTTAGAAAATCCTCCCCTAACACCTATACCTCGCTGTATTAGGGAATGTTGTAAGTGCCGTTCTTATAAAGGACCATGAAGGTCAGCAATATCCGGTCTATTATGTTAGTAAAAGTTTACTAGATGCTGAAACTAGATATTCTCATCTAGAGAAATTGATATTAGACCTAGTTATGGCATCAACAAAACTTAGACATTATTTTGAGACACATAGGATTCATGTTAAAACCAATTATCCTGTTAAAAATGTGCTTAGGAAACCCGAGATGTCGGGTAGGATGGCTAAGTGGTCAGTAAAAATGAGTGCTTATGACTTAGTATATGAGCCTAGAAATGCCATAAAGTCTCAGGCTTTAGCTGACTTTGTGGCTGATTTCAGTAGTGACATTCAAAATGAAGTAGATTTAGAAGTACAGCAGCTAGGAGAAAACTTAGAATGCTGGACATTGTATACTGATGGTGCATCTAACGTAAGAGGTGTAGGTTTAGGTATACTACTAAAATCGCCACAGGGGGATATATTACCCCAGGCTATTAGGTGTGAATTTCCTGCTACTAATAATGAGGCAGAATATGAGGCTTTAATTGCAGGATTAGAGTTGGCTAAGAATATGAGTATCAAGAATTTGCAAGTATATGTTGATTCTTTGTTAATCACTAATCACTTTAATGGAACCTATGCAGTTAAGGGAGAGAAGTTAATCGAGTATCTCGAAATTCTCAAAAAATTAGCAGGATATTTTGATATTTTCACACTTGAACAGGTACCAAGAGAGGATAATGCTGAAGCTGATGCCTTGGAAAATCTGGGATCATCGGTCAGGATACCGGAAGGAACCCGAATACCAATATTACATATCCTATATCCTGCGACGAATCCTCAGGATAAGGAAGTAATAAGTATTCAGGATCCTGATGATCAGTATCCTGAGGAGGATCCTAAGTCCTGGATGGCTCCAATCATGAGATATCTCGAGGAAGGACACATCCCAAAGAATGAGAACCCTAAAGCCTTTAGAATGAAGGTATCACGATTCACTATTATAAATGATGTTTTGTATAAGAAATCTCTTGCAGGACCATATCTGAGGTGCTTGGAGGATCCCGAAACCAAAGAAGTACTTCAGGATATACATGAAGGGGATTGTGGTAACCATACTGGGGGCAGGTCCTTATTCTCAAAAGTATTAAGGACATGATATTATTGGCCGACGATGAGGAAAGATGCCACAGAGTATGCTCGAAGATGTGACGCATGTCAAAGACATATTAACATATTACATCAGCCTGCTGAACCGCTGTATCCTATCGTTTCCCTATGGTCGTTCATGAAATGGGGTATGGATATCGTGGGAAAGCTTCCAAAGGCTCCAGGAGGAAAGGTTTTCATGTTGGCAATGACGGATTACTTCTCCAAGTGGGTTGAAGCAGAAGCATTTGTTCAAGTTAGAGATCAAGAAGTGGTATCCTTCATAAAAAGGAATATCCTGACTAGGTTTGGAGTACCAGCTGAGATAATTTGTGACAACGGATCTCAATTTATAAGTAAAAGGACTACTAACTTCTGCAAGAGTTGGCGAATCAAGATGATTACGTCTACTCCGGTACATCCTCAAGCAAATGGACAAGCAGGATCATCGAACAAGATAATTGTCAACAACTTGAAAAAGAGACTAGGGGCTAAGAAAGGAAGATGGGCAGAAGAGTTACCCTTTGTTTTGTGGGCTGATAGGACAACGGTGAAGAATGCAACTGGCCAAACCCTGTTTTCCTTGGTGTTTGGAGCAGAAGCGGTGATTCCGACAGAAATGGTGATACCTACAGCGAGATCCAATCTCAGGGATCCTGAGAAGAATCCTGAAGTCCTATGCCAGGAACTAGATACTGTTGATGAGACAAGAGACGCTGCAAGGCTAAGGATGGCAGCATATCAACAGAGGATATCTAAAGCATATAACAAGAATATAAGGACTAGAAGATTTCAGATTAGAGATTGGGTATTAAGAAAAGCTTTTCAGAATACTACTAATCCTGCTGATGGAAAGTTGGCCCCAAAGTGGGAAGGACCCTACGAGGTTGAATCAGAATCGGGAAAAGGAGCATACCGACTTAAGAATATGGAGGGAGATATGCTGCCGAGATCCTGGAATGCTATACATCTAAAGCTCTATTTTAAGTGAGTATGGAATTCAAATTCTGACTTAGGGCGGTATGGATTCTGACTCTTTTATTAAATTTTAATATCATTTACTATTTTGAACCTGTTACTGACTTAAGCATCGGAGGGGTGTTAACAGTTGTTTTGCAGTATATTCTTCGAGATGTAGCACCAGGATACACACTCAGGATACTTCGGAAGATTAGAGGATTGGCCCCCTCTCTCACGTCTATGGGATCCTGATCCCTTCACAGGTTTAAAGGTATTCACCTTTCTTCCGAGTTGGGTTTAAACACCCCGCCTGGAGCGCAAGTTATTCGGGAATAGTTCAAGGTGGCGGGACCAGTTCATGTAAAAGTGGCTGACAATTTCGTTACTATTGGCTATATCCTGAATCCTTAAGGTATATGAGGATTGATCACCCTCTCTCACGAAAGGGTATTTTCATACTCTCTAAGGTTTAAAGGTTTTCACCTTTCTAAGTCTTGGAGTTTATACACTCCTGCTTGTAGCGCACGAAAATTTGGGATTGCCCCCAGGATACGAAGGATTTATCTCTAGAATATTTTGGGTTTTACCCCTGTAACACAAAAATTGTCTATACAATTGGAACTATTGTTCAAAAATTTTCTAAGTGTTTAAGGACTTCATGCACAGGGGACATTCCATCTAAAGCAATTGTATGATGCACAAAGGATCAAAGTTGAGCTAAGTGTCTCGAACTGGGGACATCTTGGAAGGAGAAGCCACAAAAGGGGTTGGAGTTTAATACTAAGGCTACGCTCGATTCCTGGTATGATCTTTCCTTTGTGAACCTTAAATAAATTTTGTAACTCAGGTTAAGGTTTAAGTATCCTGAAAAGGATATATCTTTAGGATTGATGCGTGTGAAGTGTTATATATATTAGGTGTATATTTTAAGCCCTTTTTAACACTTATTTTTAGCCAAGTTTTAAATTTATAAAACACGATATTTTACTAACACTAAACACACATATGGGCAAGTGCACCCATCGTGAGCGTAGTATAGTGTTGGCAAGATACCGAGGTCGTCCAAGGACACAAGAGCTTTTAGTACCAGTTTATCCTCAACGTCTAATCAAAAATAAAAGTTTAGAAAAATGTTTTAAAATAAGAAAAAAATAAAAACTAACTAAAAATGCTGAAAATAAAAAATAAAAAGAAAACAGATAGACAAGATGAATCACTTTGTTCCAACTCGTATCTAGTGTAACCTTTGATTATTTCCGCACTTTTACACTATTTTAAGAGATTATCTTAGTTATTGTAGTAGGCCCCTCTTTTGAATGTGACGTTACCCTCACCCCAGTAGTTTGATTCAGCAAGGATACAATCCTAAAAGGGTGGATTATTGGAAGATAATTAATTAAGTTATTAATGCAAATTATGGTAGGCCCCTCTTTTGGAGGTGACGTTACCCTCGACTAAGTAGTCTGAGTCAGCAGGGATACAGTCCTAAATAGCCGGGTTATAGTATTAATAGTAGTTAACTTATGAGGGGATCAAAGAGTTTGGACCCCCGCCATCCAATACCGTTAAGTATTGAAGGAGGTCCTACTAAATTTGACCCAGGTCCATTGCAGGACCTCTAAACGCTGAACAATGGCAAGACCTTTACCAAACTGTTCCCTTAACCCCCGACCAGGTAGCCAACATACCTCCATATAGACCGTGGAGATATGAATGGTGAAAATCTTTTATTTTATATTGACAGTAAAATAATGCCAAGACACCACGGACAAACGATAAGGAAAGATCACCTTCAACATAAGCAACTAGTTATTAAAGTCATTAATACAAAACCAAGTAAAAAATGCGAAAAGATTAGAAATAAAAAGTATTACACTAGACACTTTGTCTTCACCAAGTGATGTAAGAGACTTAGGCAAACATGGCCTTGATTGTCAAGAACTCTTACGATCAATCTTGGATCCCGAGACGACTCACACACTCTATGATGGACAATGGATGATGGTGGTGGATGATGGTGTTATGGTGGTGGTGGGTGGTGGGTGAAGTGTGAGAGAGGTGGTGTGCCAAGGGATGGTTTGAGCTTGAGCCAAGCACTCCTATTTATAGGCTGAACAGAAGCTCGGGCACGGCCCCGTGTCCAGTGGGCACGGCCCCGTGTCCGCATCCTCTCTTTCTTCATTTAATGCAGCTTTGTCTTTTTAGTTGACCACGCCCCCGTGTCCGCTGAGCACGACCCCGTGTGCAGAAGAATCTTTGTACTATGAAGATTTTCCTGGATTGTGCGAATCTTATAGTTGACCACGGCCCCGTGTCCGCTGAGCACGGCCCCGTGGTGGGCAATAGAAGCTTCTACCACTTTGTCTTTTCTGCTGACACTTGGGCACGCCCCCGTGCTGGCTGAGCACGGGGCGTGTTCAGTCTTCTGATGTCTTGTTTTGCTTGGGAAGATGTTGTCGTGGGGTCGGGTATGTCGCGTCTTGTTCCTTTTCTAGTATTTATGTTAGATTTTGATGTCTTTTTGCTTCTTTTGTTAATTTGAGCTCATTTAATCCTGAAAATACAAAAGGAAGACAAAATCACATTTTTTCCAACATTAGTACTAAAAAGGGTTAGTTTTATGCCACAATTGATGAAATTTATATGTTGCATTTTGAACACATCAAATACCCCCACACTTGAATCTTTGCTTATCCTCAAGCAAAACTCTTTAATATGTGGCTATTACACTCCCAAATGGAATGGGTAGAAAAGAAGGTTTTGGGCTTGTCATAGAGTGTCGGGATTTCCAAGATTCTTTATTTAGTTTTATTTTTATTTATTTACAATCCTATTCGTCATGATTTATTTAAAACTTTTCATAAGATAAATTACTTATTAGGGCATAACATGCCTTTGTAAAATTCTATTTATATACAAGTTCACATACCTCACGGGGATCACTCAACACTCGGCCGAAAATGTATTTTTGTGGATCACTCGAGAGCGGCATGGAACTTACTCCTACCATAGGCTTGCCAAGCAATCAATCCTCCTCCTTTTTAACTTATATACCTTTGTAAATATCAAAAGGACTTTTTGGGTGAAGGGTTAGGCTTGGGTTAAAGGTAGGTGGTTGGGTTAGTGGTTAGTAGAAAAAGGCGAAAAGCGTAACAAGTTTCGGTTTTCGTAAGACTTTCTATTTTTGTAACTTTTATTTTGATGAAGCTATTATTCAAACAAAGTTTTTTTTTGATGAACTTGTTTGTTTATTTTCTTTTGCTTCATCATCAACACAATTTTTTTTATGCGGTCACACGAAGAACCGAACTTGTTACTAAAACAAAGGGTAAAAAATGAAAAATGTTTTGGTGGGTAAAAGGGTGTTTGGTTTGGGCTATGAAATGAAAAGTTTAGGCTCAAAGGGGCTAACTAGGGGGATTTTGGGTAGGTGGTAAAAAAAAATTAATGGCGTAGAAATAAAAAGGGTTAGTCTTAATGCCTCCATCATTTACTTACTCGGGTTTAAGTTGGTAAGGACCGGGAATGTATCGTCATGGCAAGTTCTAGAGTCGTAAGAACCAAGCAACTATTCACACAAGAAACGAAAATGAGCATTTAGTCAAATGATATGTAAGTGTTTGCTCAATAAAGGCTCAAAACTCACTTTTGTGGGAATGGGTTTTTATGTGATCAAGTATATAATTAAATTTTAACTAAGTTTGTCATGCCTTTTCATAATTTTCTTATGTTGGTTCTTTTTATCACGACGCTATCGGTTGTAAATTTGTAAAAATATAACCTTTTTGAGAACTTGAATTTCCCGAGTTAAACCTAGACAAATAAAAAAAATGAAAATTTTTGGGGTAATTTTTGAAAAAAATTGGGGTGATTAGCGGTTCCAATAGAGTTTTGTGTAAGGCTTGTATTTAGGACTTGCAAGATTCAAGGTTTTAGCATCCCCCCCACACTTAAATTACACATTGTCCTCAATGTGTCCCAAAAATAAGTTTTTAGGTTGATTGAATGTGTAAAGAGGTGTAAAAAGCAAAAATTTTGTGTTACTGGGCGCTGAACACGGCCCCGTGTTGTCCGGGCACGGCCCCGTGTTCAAGTGCCAGTAACAAAATTAAAACAAGGGAAACAGAAGCCTGGACATTGGGCGTGTTGGGGGAACACGGCCCGTGTCCAGTTACCTGAACTGGGTCTTTTTCTGCAGACTGTGCAGCACGGGGCCGTGTTGGGCGGACACGGCCCGTGCCGAACTTACTGTAAACGAAGACATTTGTCGGACGGTTCTGTTTTCCTGTATGGGGTGCTGGTTCAAGTCTCCCTTGTATCCTTTGCCATCTCAAGTGTGTTTTATTCCTGAAAATTAAAACTAACTAGAAAAAATAAAAATTAATCTAAGCTAAACTAAGGATAGTTCCGCGGAATGCCTCCGTGGTGCGCCACGTTTATAAGGGTCCTTGGCTAGACCCAAAGCCTGGTCATATGGTACCCAAGTGGGATGTATGGCATCCCATGTTACACCGTCGGAGAGCGTCATCCAAGCTTGAGTCTATTACCTTCATGTAGTTGACCGGGTCTTCGTCCTCTACTCTTTTTCCACATTCAAACTTCACTTCCTTGTCCCCAAACTTCAATGTTAACGTTCCGTCATTCATATCCACCACCGCTTGAGCGGTGGCTAGAAATGGCCTCCCGAGGATGAGAGGGACATCGGTGTCTTCTTCCATGTCTAGGATGACAAAGTCGGTTGGGAAAACGAAGTTGTCAACTTTTACCAATAGATTTTCAGCGACACCTTGTGGGAATTTGACGGATCTGTCGGCGAGTTGTATGCTCATCTTTGTAGGGCTTGTTGTTCCTAGGCCGAGTCATTTGAACATTGATGTGGGCATGAGGTTAATGCTAGCCCCAAGATCGGCTAATGCATTACGAACGGGGGATTCCCCAATCGAGCAAGGAATTGTGAAGCTTCCGGGGTCGATTTTCTTTTGTGGAAGCTTGTTGAGTACTAAGGCGGAGCATTCTTCGCCTAAGTTAACTAATTGCAATGATTCAATTTTCCTTTTGTTAGTGAGGAAATCCCTCATGAATTTTGTATATTTGGGTTAGGACCTCAATAAAAGGAATATTAACATGCAATTGTTTTAGTAAATTTTCAAACTTTGCGAATTGCTCATCGGACTTTTGACGATTTAACCTACCGGGGTACGGAATTGGAGGAGTTTTGATGGGCTCTTGATTTGGTGGAGAAGCCTTTTCTGGTTGAAGTGTGGGTGAAGTCGTGCTTTGGCTGAGTTGACTTCCTTCAACCGGTGGTAGCGGGGCATCTTCGGGACCCACGGTTCGGTTTCTTAATGTGATGAGGTGTACTTGTGCCTTTGGGTTGGTTTCGGTATTACTAGGTAACGCGCCTTGCGGTCTCTCGGAGAAATTTTGAGCTAGTTGATTTAATTGTTTTTCGATGTTTTGAATGCTAGCTTGTTGATTTCTAAAATTCGATTCCAATTGTTGAAATCGATCCGAGTTTTTCTTTTCGGTGTCGGAGATGAGGCGAGATACAGTATCTTCAAGCCTTTCTCGTCCACCTTGTTATTGAGAGAAATTTTGTGGTTGTTGAAAGTTAGTTCTTTGGTTTTGTTGGTTACTACTATTGCCGGGATCTCTCCAACCAAGATTAGGGTGGTTACGCCATCCTTGGTTGTAGGTACCCGTTGGTGGACCTGACGACCTAGGTCTATTATCAATGTAGTTTACCGTTTCTGTTTGTTCATCTAATTCTTTCATACAACTCCAATTTTCATGTGGCCCACCACACCCTTCACAAGCAATAACCGAGGCCGTTTTTGTCATTTCTAGCTTTTTGATTTTCGAAGAGAGGGCCTCGATTTGGGCTTGTAAAGAGGTGCTTTCATCAACCTTATGGGCGCCCGGGGCAATAGATTTATTACCTCGGGGAGTGTGCCATTGAAAATTGGTTTGAGCAATTTCCTCAATTTGATTATATATTTCATTTGGGCGGCGATTACCTAAAAGCCCCCCGGAGCTAGAATCGAGTGTTTGTCTTGTGTGTGGCAACAACCCATTGTAGAGAGTGGATACCTGTTGCCACACCGCTAGACCGTGATGAGGACACTTTCTTAGTAGCTCCTTGAACCTTTCCCAAGTTTCATATAAGGATTCCCCATCCTCTTGTGAGTATGTATTAATTTCAGTCATTAATTTAGCCGTTTTAGCAGGAGGGAAATACTTATATAGAAACTTTTGGGCTAGTTCATCCCAGGTGTTTACCGAGCCAACTGGGAGGGTGTTAAGCCAAGCCTTAGCTCGGTCTTTTAGTGAAAATGGAAACATTCGAAGGCGGATGGCGTCATTTGATGCTCCATTGATCCGAAAGGTATCACATATTTCTAAGAAATTAGTAATATGTAGATGGGGATCCTCGTCCGCAAGCCCATGGAAGGTTGCGGAGTTTTGAAGCATCTGTATCAAATGTGGCCGAAGTTCGAAGTTATTGGCTTCGACATTCGGTGCATTGATAGCGGCGCCGAGATTACCTACGGTGGGCCGTAGGTAATCCATGAGAGTACGTTGGTCCGCCATTGGAAGTGTGTCCCCCGAAACTTTCTCTTGATTTTTAGCTTTAAGTCTTTTTCTGAGAAAGCGTTCGGGTTCTTCTAGAGGTTCTTTTATATCTCTACTAGAACTGGAGCTCATGCACTACGTAGGAGGTTCAAATGTGGCACCTGGGTTCCAAGTCCTGCAATAAAAACAGAAAAGAACGTTGGTCAGAAGGTTCACCACGGCCCCGGGCTCAGTGAACACGGCCCGTGGTCAGAGGTACAGTAATTGTTTCCCGGATCCCTGTTACTGGGAGTTGGACACGGCCCCGTGCTCAGCTCTCTGTAACTCGGAAAATAAAAACTGCCAGTAAGGATTCTGGGCACGGCCCGTGTCCGACCAGGCACGGCCCGTGCTGAGCTCTGCAGAAACAGGAAAACTAAAAAAAATCCTAAAAAAATGAAAAATAAGAAAAACGATTAGGCCGTTGATTCCTAACTTTCTTAAAATCCTTGTATCCCCGGCAACGGCGCCAAAAACTTGATGCGTGTGAAGTGTTATATATATTAGGTGTATATTTTAAGCCCTTTTAACACTTATTTTTAGTCAAGTTTTAAATTTATAAAACACGATATTTTACTAAGACTAAACACACATATGGGCAAGTGCACCCATCGTGAGCGTAGTATAGTGTTGGCAAGATACCGAGGTCGTCCAAGGACACAAGAGCTTTTAGTACCAGTTTATCCTCAACGTCTAATCAAAAATAAAAGTTTAGAAAAATGTTTTAAACTAAGAAAAATAAAAACTAACTAAAAATGCTGAAAATAAAAAATAAAAAGAAAACAGATAGACAAGATGAATCACTTGGTTCCGACTCGTATCTAGTGTAACATTTGATTATTTCCGCACTTTTGAACTATTTTAAGAGATTATCTTAGTTATTGTAGTAGGCCCCTCTTTTGAATGTTACGTTACCCTCACCCCAGTAGTTTGAGTCAGCAAGGATACAATCCTAAAAGGGTGGATTATTGGAAGATAATTAATTAAGTTATTAATGCAAATTATGGTAGGCCCCTCTTTTGGAGGTGACGTTACCCTCGACTAAGTAGTCTGAGTCAGCAGGGATACAGTCCTAAATAGCCGGGTTATAGTATTAATAGTAGTTAACTTATGATGGGATCAAAGAGTTTGGACCCCCGCCATCCAATACCGTTAAGTATTGAAGGAGGTCCTACTAAATTTGACCCAGGTCCATTGCAGGACCTCTAAACGCTGAACAATGGCAAGACCTTTACCAAACCGTTCCCTTAACCCCCGACCAGGTAGCCAACATACCTCCATATAGACCGTGGAGATATGAATTGTGAAAATCTTTTATTTTATATAGACAGTAAAATAATGCCAAGACACCACGGACAAACAATAAGGAAAGATCACCTTCAACATAAGCAACTAGTTATTAAAGTCATTAATACAAAACCAAGTAAAAAGTGCGAAAAGATTAGAAATAAAAAGTATTACACTAGACACTTTGTCTTCACCAAGTGATGTAAGAGACTTAGGCAAACATGGCCTTGATTGTCAAGAACTCTTACGATCAATCTTGGATCCCGAGATGACTCACACACTCTATGATGGACAATAGATGATGGTGGTGGATGATGCTGTTATGGTGGTGGTGGGTGGTGGGTGAAGTGTGAGAGAGGTGGTGTGCCAAGGGATGGTTTGAGCTTGAGCCAAGCACTCCTATTTATAGGCTGAACATAAGCTCGGGCACGGCCCCGTGTCCAGTGGGCACGGCCCCGTGTCCGCATCCTCTCTTTCTTCTTTTAATGCAACTTTGTCTTATTAGTTGACCACGCCCCCATGTCCGCTGAGCACGACATCGTGTGCAGAAGAATCTTTGTACTATGAAGATTTTCCTGGATTGTGCGAATCTTATAGTTGACCACGGCCCCGTGTCCACTGAGCACGGCCCCGTGGTGGGCAATAGAAACTTCTACCACTTTGTCTTTTCTGCTGACACTTGGGCACGCCCCCGTGCTGGCTGAGCACGGGGCGTGTTCAGTCTTCTGATGTCTTGTTTTGCTTGGGAAGATGCTGTCGTGGGGTCGGGCATGTCACGTCTTGTTCCTTTT
The DNA here is from genome assembly GCA_030545235.1 of Helianthus tuberosus. NCBI lineage: Eukaryota > Viridiplantae > Streptophyta > Magnoliopsida > Asterales > Asteraceae > Helianthus > Helianthus tuberosus. The sequence goes on along the minus strand of CM060356.1, from coordinate 87,640,637 downwards.
CTTGTATTTATGTTAGATTTTGATGTCTTTTTGCTTCTTTTGTTAATTTGAGCTCATTTTGTGACAACTCGAGTTTCCGACTTTCATTTTCGTATTTATTGCGCGTTGACTTTGACTGTTAGTTGTTTGAATTGTTTGACTTGTAAATGTACATATTATGTTATGTTAAAACGCATTGTGTTTGCATGATTCTGTGTTTGGTTGTATAAAATGAAACCTGTTGAAAACTTAAACTGTTTAGCACATGAAACAGCCCGACGAAACAAGTGTGTTTCGCCAATAACCACTCGACGAAACAGAGGGTGTTTCGTCATTTGCCTCTCGACGAAACAGGCTGTTTCGCCGGCCCATTATTACGCGAAGCCCACTAAGGGCCCAGAACGCTGTTTCGTGTATATTTACGGGAAATGAGTTCAGTTTCACACGTTTTAACAATCTGAAACCCTAAAACTCTCCCAAGTGTGACGACAGCTGTGTGTGTTTCCCCAAGCCCTCTCTAGTGATCAAACTATCATCTCGGATATCTCGGTTAGTGCGTGCTCGTCTAATCGGTTTCTTTGCCCTTTGATTTCTTTATACATGTTGTGTAAATGCTTGATTTCTGGATCAAAAGGAGTATATGCGTAAGTTACATGATGACTAGATGATGATTTCTGTGCTAAGGATTTCTGTATGATTATCGATTTTTACATATGTATTGATTTAGGGTATTGTATGATTTTCTAGCAAACGGTTATGCATAGGGTATGGATTACAAGAGTGTTGTTTTGAGATGATTTCATGATTTTACTGATGATGATGATCGATAATACCAATGACGACTGTTAGCAGGGGTTAGGGTTTCTGTGATGGCTGCATAACTGATACTTGTTCACGAAATGGAGTTTACGGCGAAACAGGTATGTTTCGCCAAGGGTTAACGACGAAACAGTGTGTTTCACCAAGAATGTGATCGACGAAAGGGAAGTGTTTCGTCAAAGGGTTTCACGGCGAAACAGGGGTGTTTCGCCGACTGGGTAAACTGTTTGGTAATTTGATTATGTTAAGTCTTAACTGAGTTAACTAACTGCTGTTAGATGTTACGCCTGATCATGAATATGTGCAATGTGCTACTTGGTAATTATTGATGCGTTGTCCACTATGATTATAACTACGTGCCAACTTCGTAAATACAAACTGATTGTGTATACGTGCACACTTTAGGACGTGATTGACTTACTTTGAGCACATACTTAGCATACCGAGCAAAACAAGGTGAGTTCACACTCTTACCAAGGCATGGGATTCCCGGGGTTGGGAATGGGATTGAATGATTACATGTACTTACTTCGTTACTAGAATACGTACCACTGTCCTCGGGTCGGGAAGGACACCTATAGATACAGCTAGACTAGTAATACATGGGAAGCCCCCACTACTCTTCGCAAACATGCCGGGAGTGGCCGCGATACAAATACTAATCTTCGCAAACACGCCTGGGTTGGCCGCGATACAATTACTAAACTTCGCAAACATGCCTGGAGGGCCGCGATACAAATATAACTAGTCTAGAACACATGGGAAACCCCCACTAAACTTCGCAAACATGCCTAGAGGGTCGCGATACCATTACATACGATACATGATTACTAAACGAGCATACGATTTACACTACAAACATTATAACTAAATAACCAACTGTGAACTCGCTCAACTAGTTGTTGACTCTCTATTACATGCCTTGCAGGACCATAGGTACTCTTGGAGCTTGCACGGGAGGCGCAGTCGTTGTGGGCACGGATTGTGGATGTTTTGATGAAAACTTTATGACTCTTTAAACTAAACACTTGTGTTGGATGTTCATAACTATGCTTCCGCTACCTATGCTATGCTTTTGTTTTAGCACCAATTGTATTGTGATGGATTACATTTACTTTTACTTCTTACTTATATGTTCAATATGATTGGTGGCTTGATCCTGGTCAGTCACCCCTCCAAGCGGTGGTACTCCGCGAGTGGATTTTGGGGGTGTGACACATTTAATCCTGAAAATACAAAAGGAAGACAAAAGCACACTTTTTCCAACATTAGTACTAAAAAAGGGTTAGTTTTAAGCCACAATTGATGAAATTTATATGTTGCATTTTGAACACATCAAGGATATATCTTCTAAATGTGTTTTTGGGATGCGTTTCGGGATATTTGATTGAAATATTTGGAAGTGATACTTGATTGAAGTTAAAACTCTGATCAAACAAGTATTGTCAAAACAGGTTTTAGAAAGTGGACTATCTTTTATTCTTTAGAAGTTTTCTCTAAAGTTGATTAAATTTTTAGAAGTTCTATTTAATAAAAGTTTTCATAATATATCACTAAGTATATTGATCAAGATATTTTCAAAAGATAGTTGTATAAAATTTTGCAAAGCTAAAATCTACATTAAGAAATATATGACAGAAATTAAAAGGCAACAACAAATAAGTCAAGAGGTAGTTATATTATTAACAAGTCAAAAGTTGTGCTTTTGGTTTCACCTCAAACCGAGGCCCATCCGCCAAAAGCACGATTAGTTTTTACCGTGCTTACGTAATAGTTGAAGGTTCTATCTCAAAACGGGACCTGTCCACCTTCAACCGTTACGACATTCAAAACAGGTTATACTAACCGATGACCAAGGGCTTCATCCTGAAACCCAGGACCCATCCACCTTTGGTCATCGTATTGTTCTAGTGCAGGAAATATAAATTGTTCAACGACAGGAAAAGTAAATTGTTTGTACAAACCACAACCATGAGATTTAAAAAAAAATGGGCTCCGGCCTTGGCACATATATCCATCATCGCCCACTTCGCCGCCTAAGGGGCAGCACTTTCTTGATCAGCAATTTCTTTCCCAGTATCTGCACCAGCATCCCCCTCAGGATTCTTCTCGGCACCATCACCAGCATTGGCCACTTCCTCTGCCGCCTTAGAAGGCTCTTCACCAGCATGCTTTGCGGGATGAGCGACGGGATGACCTCCAAGATCCTGTAGTTTCACTTCCCAAGCCTTTACATTCCAGGAGGGGCATTCGAAGCCCAAGCTCTTGGCCTCATAAGCCATCCTTAACCTGGCTTGGAGAAGGGAGATAACAACAGATGCTTTGAGACTGTCCCGATATGAACTCATATCCTGCTGGTATTGAAGAAGGGCGGCATCTAGTTTGGCTTGAGCATCCTCATTGGCTTTGTGGTGGGCAGCTTGGTGTTCCTGGGTCATTGCCTTGTATTTGTCTTCATAATGCTGGGACTTGGCGGCCGCAATTGTTCCTTGATCAGCTATAGTGGGTTCATCTTTTTTCGAGCTTAATCTCCAGCATCTTATTAAGCCCACAGGCGTCTTCATACAAGTGCATGAGACGTTCCAAGCCCTGTAGTTAAAGATACATGTATCAATGTAAAATGAGCAGGATAATGATTAACATGCATGTTCAGGATATCGGAAGGGAATTTTTACCTGCTTGAGGAATGAAGTGGCTTCACTAAATCCATGATTCTCGAGAGAGAATGTCTCGGAGGCGGCTGGAGAATCCATTTCTTTTCTCTTCCGGGAGCTAGAGGCCCGGGTCCTAAATGCTGGAGGAGCTTTAGGAGCGGTAGTAGTCTTTGAGGTGGTAGGCTTTGGTGTGGCAGGTGACTTCGGCTTAGATTCTTGTTTGACAGGTACAAGGCTGGAGTAACTATCCAACTCGTCAAGTTGGAAGCCTTCGAGGTTGACAACTGGTACTGCACAAGGGAAGATATTTTTAAACTCATCATACCTCTGAAGGACAATTGGTTTAATAAATAAAGATAATTACTGAGAATATGCTAACCAGACATCTCTGAACTTGATTTTTGGCTTGAATCTGTAAGAGACAGGGAGTAAGTTCTTTCACTGGCAGGAAGTTGGTAGATTTCTTTGATCCTGGACTTGGATTCCGCAGTGGGGGGTGCTAAATCTCTGAAGTTCGCTGCATAAAAACATCAGGATATAAGTTTGGGATATAGTTTAAGGATACATTTGGGGATATTCCTAAAACCCTAGATCCTACCCTTGGTTAACCATCTTACCGGCAGATCAAAACCCTTGTCAATAGAGTCTCTTTTCACGAAAAAGAACTTTCGCCGCCACCGGTCTTCGTTCTTGGTGGCCTTAAGGACTAAAGGGCTCTTGGAGGTAGAGAACAAAAGAAAACGGCTATCACCATGGGACCTCAACCGGTATGCTATGGGGAGGTCTTCAATACACAGGTCAGGGCAATGGCGAGATTTGATTTTGTCTAGCACCATCAAAACTTGCCAGACCATTGGCATAGTTTGGGCATAACTAAGGCCGGTGAGGTCGAAGAAACGAGAGATGAAGGGTGGAAATGGATACCGGAGTCCCAAAGAAAAGGGGTAGGCGAAAAAGCAGACCCACTCGTTTGATGACACGTCTGATCGGACCTCCCGATCAAAAGGGCGAATGACTGTTCCAGCGGGAAAGGCGCCGGAATCCTTGAGGGCAGCGATATCGTCATTGTTAAAGCAGCAGATTTCTTTTTCTGGTTCTCGGATGAGGTTTTGACTCACGAGGGTTGGGACTGGTTCATCCGAACGAGATCTTGTCCGTGATGCCATGAAGGGTATCTAAAAGAAATTCAGGAAAAAGAAAAGAGGATGAAGGAAAGGATGATTACCTGAAAATCGCTTGAAGAGTAATGATATCAACAAGAAGAAATATCTCAGCTAATTATAGGCTGAATATAGGGGGTAAAGAGTAAATATTGCATTGAAAATGGCAGAATGTCACTTCAACCGTCGTTTCGTTTTAATTGCCTCGGTCTGCGAGTTAGAATTTTTAAAATATATCCGTTGGATTGGTATACCAACAGATATATTTGGGGACAATTGTTATGGGCCATTTTCTGAGTATATATATCCTGACTAATATCCTGCTTTTGGTTGTTTGCTTGTGATCAGGATACTGGATTAGGATATTGGTATCATTCTGGGCCATATCCTGGTGTTAACTAAATTAACCACGTGCAGGTTAGAGGCTGTGGGTTACTAACGGTCAGAAGGACTTCTTCTCCTCAAGACTCGGGCGTATCTGTTATGAGAGAGACGTTGAACCCGAAAGACCAGGTCTACAACGTTCGAGTGGGGAATATTCGCCGGATCCCGGTTTATTAGGATAGTTTGTTGCATTTCTTTTACTATAAATAGATGGGGGCAGATCAGATTAAGGCACGCAACTTTCACACACACTTTCGAACACTTTTGCTCTCTAGCTTTCAGCAGTCACTACACACAATCACTTGTAATCGAATTACATTGTAACACCTAGTTGATCCGCATCACATCCTGCACTGTATCCTGAGATTTAAAGCAATAGAAGAACAAGGCACCTGCGATAGTCAGCTCCCGAGGTTTTGTGCCGGCGATCTAGATTGATCAAGGGCTTTCCTCGTACATCACGTGTCAACTTTTACTTTTTTTGCTCATTGTTTGATCATAGATACAGTTCAATATCCTGAGCCGTATCCTGAAACTGTTTTTGCAATTAACTTGATTAACATATTTTCGACACTCATTTCTAGCACACTACCCCACTTAACTAATTTGATCACTTAATTGCTTCGGTAATTTTTGACCAAAACAATTATGAACTTGGATTAGTGGATATTCATTAGGTATGAATATAGAGCAAAATGTTGTTGCCCAAGTTCATAAATATTTGTGGGATACAAATATTGGACTGACTCGCTCTCAAATATTACTGCATGGAATCATTTGTGATTGATCATAAATAAATTTTAGCAAAGGAGAATATCATAGTATCCTCTGATCTGAGATACATATTGGGTCTTGATATTCACCAAATATTATACCTTGACCTAGTTCTTCGCTGTTTGTAATAAGGCAGTACATAAGGCTAAGCTCAGGTGTGGTACAAGGTGATTGTGAGAGACGTATGTAGTCAAGAAGGGATTTGTTCCTCTTATTCGTTGAGAGTAAGATATCTAAGGCCTGCTAAAGTTAAATCAACAGAGAATGATCACACTATGTCTCTGGATTTGACATGGCATCTGCAACAAAAGGATAAATGATCGATTCACCTAAATCATGTTCAAGTAAGAGACTTGAAGGGGATGATAATGGCACTTCGTCATACGTATTAGGGGTAGTAAACCGATGTTAGGCGGTATTTGTTACTTGCATCAATATTCTATGTATCTTGTGCAAGTGGGAGATTGTTGGACTCTGTATGCCCAAGACACATATTAAATTAATGTGGCTAGTACGTTACAATCCAAGTCGGGTCATACCCAATAACAAGCTAGACAAATACCTATAATATTTATTTATGATATGATCAAACAAATAAATATTAACACTTAGATTATTTAGAAATTGGTTTTCTAAATAATTGCACTTGAGAAACCGATAAATTATATGGATAATTTATTTTGAGAGAATATTTTATTTTGTTATTTAATGGGTTAAATAACATTTTAAAAGGTTGCATAAGTCTCGTAAGCATATGATGTTATATTTTATAAAAGGTTATAAAATAAACAAGACTTAAATTAAAAAAAGAAACTTAATTTTTTTTATATAAAAAGCCCCATGTGGGCCGCCTACTTTGGGTCTTCCCAAGAGGGGTTTTGACCAATCAAAATGCATGCAACTTTCTTTACAAGATCACTCTTGATTTGGTGATTTTTTTTTTATAAAACTTCACTCATACTTTTTCATACACATTCTAAGACATATTTCAAGTTGCAAGAACTCTTAAGAATGCTCTCAAAATTACGGCCATGGGTGGTTATCAAGAGGGGTTTTTCAAATGAGTTCACAAGTGTAAATCCTAGCAACATAAGGTGTTTGTTGGAGGCTTGGGGTATGCAAGTTTGAGGTCTTCTCATTTGAAGATTTCCATTCAAGAACATCATCTTCTTCATATCTTTTGCTATATGGAAGGTAGTATTCTTATAACACCATATGGTTGTGTTTTTTATAGCATGCATGTTCGTATATGGATCCGGGTTATTGGGTTTTACATATAAAAGAGTTTTATATCTTGTAAAGTAACATGTTTTAAATACTTTTTTCACTACGTTTTTGATTTTATATGGATAAAATCACTTTGATAAGCATGTGAAAAACCCAACAACTTATACACAAATTCAGAAGAAAACCCAATAAATATGAATTTTTTTTTTATGAAAATCCAACCCAAAACCTAATAATACTAAATTCTTAGACTGGATGGTATGGAGAGCCTCATCCCCAAGGGGATGGGCTGCCACGTCACCGCCACGTAAGCATGGCCTAAAGAGGATGGACCCAGGAAGGTAGGAGATGAACCCCTTTATATATATACATGTATGTATAGGTTTATGTGAGAGGAGGTGGCCCGTCGTCAGCGGCCTTGGGAAGATGGAGAAGCCGGGACAAGGAGAAGGAGAAGGGGGGCTGTGAGGGTGCGGCGCCGGACCTTGTCGGGCCAAAGCCGGCCCCATACCCTCCAGTCTTATCCCACCCAAAGATCGCTATTGCGATTGTGGATGGTCTGACAATGGGCCTTTTGCAACAGACCAACCTGGCATCAGCCGCAGCATATTTTCCATTGCTGCCCACCCACTGTCCTTCGCGTTTTTCATGCGATTGGCATTGTCGACGTAAACAGAAATATTATTACGATCACATGCGTTCTCTCTCAACTTAAAACCCTAACCTAACCCTACGCAATTCACCAGATTCTCCTTCAACAATCCCATCTCTTTATCGATTGGTCTTCATCTCCTGCGCTCAATTCCACTCGATTTCATGAATCTGGTGAGTGAATTTCGTATCTATTGGTTTCAGTTTCGTTTATTTGAAATTAGGTTTAAAGTTTGTTATGTTGTTGTTGTTTATCGATTATGCGTGAATGCGAGTGATTGATGTGCATGTAGTTGGAGAATTTAGGGTTGATTTGATGTATGAGGTGTGTGTGAGGTGAATCAGTGTTGATGTATAGATGATTGAATGTATATTTTGCGAGATTTTGTGTGTGTGTTTGGTATGCAACGGTGCTTGTTGATTTGTTGACTCGCGGAGTTGACCTGAGTCAACTGTCCTGTTTTAGGTGTAAAGTGTGTTTGTTTTTTCTTTTTTTTTTTTACTTTTGTGACCTAGCTAAGTTACTTTGCAGATTTAAATTTGCTTGATTTAGTAGTGTTTATGTTTAATTCATTGTTGATGATTTGAGTTCGCGCCTTTTGGCCTCGGTTTTCGGTATATAATGACAAGCCTGACAGCATGTATTTGTTAGATTCTGAATTGAGCTCAACTTTAGTTAAAAGGAAACTACAACCTGATTTGATAGTTGACTTTGCATATTTCTATTTGCTTGATTTTGCAGTGTTTGATTTGTTGTTTCTGATTGAAAAATGATCTGAACGTTCGTGATTTTGAAATTTACTTCATAATTTAGTTTTATTGACTGGTGAGTTCATTTGGGGTGAAATTTTCGGGATCCAATGTCAAGACTGACAGCATGTTTTTGTGAGATTCTGAATTGAGCTAGTTGCAGACTGACTGTAAGCAGACTTATGACATTTTTTCACTTTAATTTTGTTGAGTTTAACTTTAGTTATAACTTATAAGGAATTACAGCTTGATTTGGTGATTGACTTTGCAAATTAGGAGAATTTTGAAATCTGTTTCATCTGTATATTGGATGAACCAGTGCTATAAGCTGTTTCTGTTTTTCTTAATATGTATCTCTGTTTTCTGTGTCAGTAGTGATGGATGTGCTAGTTGAAAAGGAAAATCAAGTTGGTAGTTATAGTACTAAAGAAGGGAATGTGAGGCAAGTCTCAAGCAGTGTTCTTGGAATTAAAAGGGAGAGAAAGGTTCACAACCTTGTGACTTCTCAACGGTCACCAATGAAAAGGAAACAATCTTCTATCCAGAAAGAATTATGTTTATCTGGTGATTCTGAAGATGAAAAAGCAAATGTTCAAATTAGGAAGAACACATCAACACCGAAAACAAAAGGTTTAACTAAGACAGAAACAGCTCATGGAAACAAAGGTTTATATGGGAAATCTGTTATAACTGATGCTAGTGACTCTGATATGGATTATAATGAGGAAGATGAAGATGATGATGACTACACTCTGTATCCACTGCGTAAAAGATCCAAAGCTTCAAAACGTAGAGGAAGACCTCCTAAAGATTGCAAAGCTTCAAATGGGAAACAAAACTCCAAGAACAAAGGTGATTTAAACAAGAATGAACTGTCAAACAAAAAACAATGTGCTACAACCAACCTTTTGGAAGATAATCAGGAGGAAGAGGAACTTAAAGACAGCAATAAGAGCAAACAAACTGATGTTAACAGTAGCCCATGTAATGTACGGAAATCAAGAAGCCGTCGTCCTGTTTCTAATGGAAACAAACTTTTTAAAGACGATATGTTGTATTGTGATTGGGTAGATGAATATGATGAAGAAAACGAATATGCTAGTGAATATGATGTAGATGAAGAAGATGAAGATGTTGGAAGTGTAATTTCGACATCGATGGAGCAACATGAGTTGAATAATGTTGAGATGAACGGAAGTATGAAAGGCAGTAAAGTGGAAAAGCATGTTGGCTCCATAGAAGACAAAAAACAAACGTCTCTGGTGAAATCTTATTCGAGTAAAAGCAGTAGCTCAAATGATACGCTTATGAAAACGAGAAACAAATACATAGAATATTGTAGTTCTGCTTCATCGGGTGGCCCTACAAGTGCTGCTATCAACGTCAAGGTATAGGCTTGTTCTTATTACGGTTTTACCCTCCTATATTTGCTGGTTTTCCTTTATATTCCCTACTATAATCTACCAGGATCAGAAAAATGGAAAAGAGCAGCCCAAGTGTCATCAATGTAAGAGAAATGATAGAAAGACTGTTGTTCCCTGCACCAAATGTGATGAAATGTACTGTATCCAGTGCATCAGACAATGGTAACACTTCTACTACTGTTTCCATATTTTTGGCTTTAATGCGAGCATGTGACATGATGCGGATTTGCTCATAAATGGATTATATTTCTTGACAGGTATCCTCAGTTATCAGAAGAAGAAGTTGCAGATTTATGCCCTTATTGCCGTGTAAATTGCAACTGCAACTTGTGCTTGCACTCAAGTTTTAAGGTTTGTTATGCTTTCTGAAAACATAAAGTCATACAATAACATGTTGTAAGTTATAACCATCTTATTTTGACACTCTCTAAACAACAGATGTCAAGCGTAGATCTCACCGATGCCGAGAAGTTGCAGCATCTTCTCTATATTATCAACTTAACCCTACCATTTCTAAAACAAATTCGTGATGAACAAAACAAGGAGATAGAGGTCGAAGCACGCGTTCATGGTAATCATTTAAAGAAATGTTAATAACTTCGTTTTCTTCATGAAAATAACAAATTTAGTGAATTGAATGTGTTTCTTGTATTCAGGGGTATCAGAGTCTTCAATTGCAGTAGGTCAGACTAGCTATCTACCTGATGAACGTGTCTACTGGTAAATTTCTTGTTAATTACTTTTATAATTAGTGAGTTTATTCTTTTTAACTACCTTAACTGTGTGCCTGTTGTTTTCATGGAGCAGCAACTACTGTTCAACATCAATCATTGATCTTCATCGAAGTTGTGGAAAATGCTCATACGAGCTATGTCTTAGTTGCTGTCGTGACTTAAGGAATAACGGTCTTTGTGATCAAAGAAAAGTTGATTACAGGTACTTCGATAGAGGTTCTGATTATATTCATGGTGGGGACCCTGACATTCTACAAGATTCTTTTCATGAAAATAGTCCCAAAAGGCCCTGTGATTCTGTTGTTGAATGGGTAGCTAATAACGATGGGAGTTTGTTTTGTGCTCCAAAGGATATGGGTGGATGTGGTAATTGTTTATTGGAGCTCAAGCGTCTTTTACAGGAGGATTGGTTACCAGGTTTGGAAGCAAAAGCTGAGTGTATATTAAACAAATACAAAATTGATGAATCAAACATTATTACAAATTCTTTTACAAGTGTTGGCAAGACGCATCTACAAGCAGCAAGCAGAGAAGACTCCGATGATAACTACTTATACTACCCTAATTCTAATGAAGTCGAGCTCCTTCGATTTAGACACCATTGGGCTAAAGGTGAACCACTAATTGTTAAGAAGGTTCTAGAACAGACACCTGGTTTAAGCTGGGAGCCCACAGTTATGTGGCGTGCGTTATGTGAACATGTGGATCCAAATGTCAGGTCAAAGATGTCACAAGTGAAGGCTATAGATTGCTTGGCTGGTTGTGAGGTAATTCTGCCTTCTCTTATTTGTAGTTATTGCAGCCAGTTGTTACTTTTAGTTATAAACGTTCCTTAGAGAGTGACTGTTTATGTTTAGCATTGGTTAGAGGTGTTACCTTTAGTTATAAATGTTCCGAACCGAATTTACGGTTTTACATTTTTTGAAAACCGAAAAAACCGAACCGAATAACCTAAAAAATCATTTTTTTAATGTTTGTTATATATTGATTTAGGAATTATTAGTTTTATTCTTGAATGTTAAGTATTTATAATAAAAATATTAACATGTTTATCTATCTTTGAAAATTTTATCCATTACCTACAAGAAATAACAAAATTTAACATATAAGTTAAATGATTTCAAAGTATTATAAAAGAAAATGTCTTAGTAAAAACTTTGGAGAAACACAAAAATAGATTAGAAGGTTAGGTATTATGAACAATATTAATTAAAAAGGTTAAATACAATAAGTTAAATGTAAGCATCTAAGAAAGATTCTTGAATCTAGGATTATATTTTTTATCTAGTTCAAAAATCCGAACCGAACCTTTGCTAAAAGCCTAAAACCGAAAAAAACCGAAACCAAACGGTTTACAACAACTGAAAACCGAACATTTCGGTTATGATTTTACCATAAAGACCGAACAGAACCGTGCACACCCCTAGTTAGAGGTGGAAATATCACCTCATTTAGTTATGGAATGGTCAATTTGGGTTGTGTTGTATTTCAGGCGGTTTAATTGGTAATTTGGCCATTGGGGATATTAATATCTTTAACGCGTTTGTTATTTTGTACTTTATTGCACCGTCTCTGAACTCCACTTTGGCGTTTACAGGTTGAAATTAGTACTCGGAAATTTTTTAAAGGTTATATAGAAGGAAGGCAGTATTTGAATTCGTGGCCGGAGATGCTGAAGCTGAAGGATTGGCCACCATCTGATAAGTTTGAGGATCTTCTACCACGTCATTGTGATGAGTTTATCAGTGCATTGCCTTTCCAACTGTATACCGATCCAAGATCAGGGTTTCTCAATCTCGCTGTCAAGTTACCGCCAGCTGTCCTTAAACCTGATTTGGGTCCAAAGACGTATATTGCGTATGGAATGGCTGAAGAACTTGGAAGAGGGGATTCTGTTACTATGCTGCATTGTGACATGTCTGATGCTGTATGATATGTTATTTACTTTTTCATATTTAAATACAAAACTTGATTCAAGTAATCAAGTCACCATTTTTATGCATGAGTTGTGTTCCATTGGTGCAGGTGAACATATTGACACACACAGCTAAGGTGTCAGTAAGTAATAATCAGAAGTGGGCAATTCAGGAGTTAAAGAAAAGACACAGAGCTCAGGATAAAAGAGAAAAAAATGGAAAACTTTATGAATATGTTGTTGGATCTTGGGGAAAGAAAGATGGGCATACTTTAAATGATGAAGAAGACTCAAATGCAGGTAGTTTGCGTGATTTTGCTCCGCAAGAAGATGCTGAAGAAACGGGTAGTGCTCTTTGGGATATTTTCAGAAGAGAAGATGTACCGAAGTTACAGGAATATTTACTAAAGCACTCAAAAGAATTTCGATTTACATATTGTTGTCCTGTTGAGAAGGTATGTATGTCCACTTTACGTTTGCGAGCTTTGGTTTTCTATACTTCTCCTTGTGCTATCTTTGGCATACGCGTTGAGGCTTGAGTTGTTTTTTGAAGGTTTATCATCCAATTCATGACCAAACATTTTACTTGACGTTGGAACATAAAAAGCGGCTAAAAGAGGAATATGGTTGGTATTTGTCACTTCAGTTTCTGTCATGTATATCCATAAAATTGTAACTCATGGAATAATTGTACATCTATTAGGTATAGAACCCTGGACGTTTGAACAAAGGCTGGGAGAGGCGGTTTTTATTCCTGCTGGATGTCCACACCAAGTGAGAAATCTGAAGGTACAGTTCTTACTCTCATTTGCATTTTCTATAACCCACTCCCCCGTGATAGGAGTATTGTCCCGAATCACCGGTTCAAATCAAACGGTAAAATAAAAGATAGTTCTACAGCTCGTTTGGATACAGATTCACCACCAAACGAAACGGTAGGGCTGTGACGTCTAACCGAAGATACAGATACACCACTACGTTTAGAGAATCGTGTCTAAGTTCACCACCCAGCACGCCACGGTTGAGCTAGCATAGACGAATTAATTAACCCACGAACATGAGATAATTAACACAAGAAAAAAAATCATTCTAAAACTCACTAACTTCTTTCATTAAGATAATACGTTTACATATAGGAAAAGAAAGTTAACCAACACACCACTATGCTACTATTACAGAACATAACTTACAAGAAAAGAAATAAATAAAAAGAATTGAGAAAGGGAAAACAAGGATATAGGAAAACATGGGTGAACGTGGGGAATACATGCATGGATGAAATCAACCCATTTGAACGTGAATGGTAGTCCGGTTTGACTCGCTTGAATTATGTTAATGTTGACCCGTCAGTTCAACCCGACCCATATGACTATATCTAACCTGACTGTACCGACCGACGTCTTGCGATTCCGGGTCGCAATTGCTATCACCCTGCATATCTCTCTCTCTCACACACACACATTAGTTTGTGCTATCAGTTGCCCATTGGTTCATGCTGAATCAGCTGAAAGTGAACGCTTTCTTGCATAAGGAATTTAGCTCAATCTTGGTATTACATGACCCCACACGAAATTCTGGACATGTAGAAACAAGAAATATGGTGTTATGAGTATACATAAAAGGAAACATGAGAAACTAGTCCTTTTTTGGTACTTTGTCTCGACTAGTGTACATATCTTTTTCTTGGAGTTGAACATATTGACCAGTTATTGGCTTTATTTTCATCAATCTTCCCTAGTCACCTTCTTGAATGGCGACATCTGAGTGCTCTTGCTGGTGATTGGCTGGGCAAATTAATTGCCATCTCTGCAGCGGTTCATCATCATCATACTCAGTATATCCCACCAATAGCAAAGCTAAGGTAGGGTTTGAGGAGGGTGAGATGTAGACAACCTTACCTCTACCTTGTAGGAATAGAGAGGCTGCTTCCAATGAGACCCCCGGCTCAATCATCTCTGCAGCGGTTGATATGGCTAAATCATCGAGGTTGTGTTGATGCCTAATATACCCCGAGCATTCTTATTTACGATTAAGCAACCGTTTGAGCCCCATCGGTATGCACATCTCTGTTATATTTGCTTTGCTGCTTTCAAAACCTTCTGAAATTTTGAAACACCACAAATGTAGTGTATAGCTACTCTCATGAAACTCACATGCTTTTTCTGATAATTCTCTATCTGCATTTTCTTAAAATTTTCATATCACCTTGTGATTTTTAGTCAATGTTGACGAGCTTAACCGCATTACTGTTAGTTCTTTAGTTTAGGCTGTATATGTTGCAGCCGTAGGTCTCAATATATTTGTAGTTTTTTGTTGTTAGAAAATAGGCTTAGATCATATAATTTTCTTGATAATTATACCATTAAACATGAATCATCATGTTTAATAAACAAATGGAGGGTTCATTATATCTACCTTCTGCATGGACTTCCTATGGGTTTTCTTCTATCCGAAATAGGCATCTTGGGGGTGGGATAAGGCTTTGAGACCAATAGGTCTTGGGTTCGATTCTCACAAGGGGGTTTTTCCATATTTATTGGGTTTCCTCCTGAATTGGTGTATAGGCATTATGCCTAGTGGAGATGGATATGATCGGGTGGTTCCGCTGGTGGCACGATGATACTCCAGTGGTCCATCAGTGATCCAAATTTGCCGTTCAAAAAAAAAAGATGGATCTCAATATATTATTTAAATGCATGTAGTTAACCCAATTTCTGTTTAATATTGTGCAAACATGTTGCTTAAATAAGTTGGACTGTGCGATATGCCATTAGTGATTAGGAAGTTGAGCATGATGCCATTAAAGCTTCTACCTTTCTCATGATGCATGTTTGTTTATTCTTTATTCTAATGCTTGTTCAAACCCAAAATCATCATGATACATATGCTTTTGAGATGGTTGGTGGGCGATGAGAGCAAATCAGCGGATAATCCTTGTGGAGCTTTCATATGCCCCCTAAAATGTAGATCTCTTAGGCATTTGATTTCTATTATTCTTTCCATGAAGGATATTCTTTCAAGGGTTTGCCCTTTTGGAATGGTGCTTGGGTGATGCATTTTGGAAAAATGCCAAAATTTGGGTGCACCATTATATGTTAGTAAACCTACCAACTTCGTGAAATCTATTGTCTAGTCTTAGTCTTCACCCACACTCATTTGCCAGCCAACTACAACTAATCACAAAGACTACCTCAAACCACTCTATGATTCATCGAAACTAGTACCGCAAGGTTGATATTTTTATATATTTGGTATGATGCCATGCAGTGAATGCGGTAAATATCGGTCAAACTAGTACCGCAAGGTTGAATTTTATATATGTTTGGTATGATGCTATGCAGTTAATGCGGTAAAATATCTGAATCAGCCAAGGACCGATATCAATCTGAGATATAGGTTATCTTGGTGAGATATAGCAGGGGATATCAGTAATTTTAATATCATGCAGAATTTATATATATAGCAAGTTAACACTAACAATTCATTGATTTATCTATCGGTTATATCTGTCAAATATCGATGATATATCAGTCAAATATCGGTGCTGATATTTTGACCGATATTTTACATGGGGACCGGGGGCCGATAACTGATATATCACTGATATTAACTGCATAGGTATGATGAGCAAAAGACTTAGGTATATGCATGCAGAAGCAACACACAATCAATAATTATTTGCAGAAACATAAACAAACACGAGAACACAAGGATTTACATGATTCGGTTTTGATGTGAAACCTACGTCCATAGTCTGCAACTAGGATTTTTTATTGCTTTATGCCTCTCACCATCCGTGATGATGAATTACAAGTACAAGGCTATCTATTTATAATCACAGACGAGGGTTACAAAACTTGTTCCCAAATAAAACTAATAAATGGGCTATAATTATATGAAACATGACAGGTTTTCAAGTTAATTACTTTGCTCCAAAAGTTTTCTTCTAAAACTGAACCGGGCCCAACCCAAATCGAGCCTTTACATATAATCTAATACTCACCCACTTAGAGGCTTGATAATCTTGAAATTACTTTCTGTTGTGGATCTTTATACCTCTTGTAGTCTTCTTCATCTTATCCTGCCTGCAATGACCTTCTCGTCAGTTAACCTTAAGGTCCGTTCTGAGCTTCAACACATCAGTCATGCCTAAAACTGCCTTCGGCCCATCTTTTGTCCCTAATGGCTCCCACTGACACGAATTGCCAGTTCCTGGAACACCCTAAGAACAAACACTCTCTGAATAAAGCGGATAATCAATTGGAGAGACTTTCACAACTGAATATTGGTCCTCTTAACCCACTGTCATCTCATCTGGTACCTCTAACTGAAGCACAACTCGTGCTCCCATTGTCGCAGAAACCCCTAATTGATTATTCAGAACGTTTCCTAGCACGATTAACCTGAATCTTACTTGTGGCTCTATGTTTATCATCTGCAAAACAAACCTTCTGCCCACGAGACTCTGTGACCTGATTTTTGTTTTTCTTCTACCCATGTTTCTTTCCTCAAGCTATGACTAGATTCCTCTTGATAACCTTCCACTGCCTGTTCCTCAGCTTAACCTCGTGCCCCTGTTCATTTAACTGCACAACAAAAATCAACTGGTTCTTTAGACTAGGAATTACCTGGACATCCTTCAAAGTCCATGAACCGACTGTAGTCTTTAGATCTAACTAACCCATGTCCGTCACAACAAGAACTACCCATCGTTGTTCTTCCCTTCTAACTATCTTCCATTCCCAACCACCCTTATGAAGTTGTTTATAGTTTAGAGCACTTTGGTTTTGCAATCTGATTTTTGTCTAATTAGTTTGTTTTCTGTTCATGCTTTAGATTTATGAACTTTAAACAACTTCATAATACTATCTAAGTTCTGAACTTCAGATTTATGGTTTCATATTTCAGATTTCTAATCTAATCAAGTTTTCTGGTGTGACTTTAATTTAATACTAATACCGATCTTTGGTTTATCAAATTATTGTTTTCTTCTGGTTAAGTTTAAAGGTGAATCAAGTATTGCTAACAAAGAAACCAAAGATGATTGTGACTAACTTTATTGTTGTTCTTACCATAGCAACATGACTCATTGACGATAAACTTGATGGCTCAAACTTCTTTGAATGGAGCAAAACTGTTGTTATTTATTTACAAAGTATTGGAAAGGTTTCTAATCTCACTTTTTATCCTACTATCGATGATACCAAAGATCAATGGCTACAAAAATGATGCTCGGTTGTTTCTACAAGTTAGGAACTCTAATGATGTTTCTGTCATTTCGTTAATAAAAGAATTAATTTATTATTTGGAATATCTCTATCCTTTTCGCCGGACGACTAACAACATCAGGGAAAGATGCCTAGAAATGCATCGTGCCGGTTGTAGCCAGGGGAATGAAGTTCGGGTGATCTTCATTCTCCGGGCGGCTAACATCTAGTGACTTTGTATTAAAGCCGGCTGAAACAGAGGGCTTGCTTTTAGGTGTAGTGTATGGTCGTACATAAGTAACTATGTATATAGGATGTTTTGTACAGTTGTGTTTCTAGGTGTAGTGTATGGTCGTAGATATGTAATTATTTGTATAGACTGTTTTGTGGTGTCATATTTGTTTTGTTCTACCATGCACTATTTTGCAACTCATACTACTACATTGGTAGCTTCATACACATACACACACCTCATGCTCTATTTATTTCTTTCCTGGTGTTTTGGAGTCGAGGGTCTCTCTGGAAGCAGCCTCTCTATCCCTAGGGGTAGAGGTAAGGTGTGCCTACATCCCACCCTCCCCAGACCCTACAAATA
Source organism: Helianthus tuberosus (assembly GCA_030545235.1). Classification (NCBI taxonomy): domain Eukaryota; kingdom Viridiplantae; phylum Streptophyta; class Magnoliopsida; order Asterales; family Asteraceae; genus Helianthus; species Helianthus tuberosus. The sequence goes on along the minus strand of CM060356.1, from coordinate 87,622,364 downwards.
GCTTTGCTATCTGTGGGATTTTACTGGGTATGATTGATTGATTGAAACAGAGGGCTTGCTTGTATCCCAAAAAGAGGAAAGCAAGTCCTCATCACAAATTAACATGTTGAAAGTCTTTTCATCGCGAGGAGCAACTAAGTCCTCATGACAAAGTAACATGTTGAAAGTCTTTTCATCGCGAGGAGCAACTCCATCGTTCACTGACTACTTGTGTCATGGAATTCATCGATAGCCTTAGTTAGTTCAGGATGATTTATTGGAGGTTATCGTGGGGGGTCACGAGACGGCCATCGAGGTGGTTCACGTGGTAATTATGGCGATCGTACTCCCATTCAAAAGTGATCATGCTCATGTAGCATGATTGGAGCAGAACCTGGTAAAGTTTAATGTTATTGTTGGTCTAGAGGTTCTTTTGCTCATTTTGCTGCTTTGGCTGAAAACGATGTTACCATCTCAGCAGAAAAACGCTCTCATCCCACTTTGACTCTAACTACTATGTATGATTGACAATCTCAACTCCTTTCTAATTTCCATAACCTTACACTATCATCTTATGTCACCGTTGATTGATCTAATCCAAAAGTACTTGGTTCTGGTAGTGCAAGCATCACTCCTTAAAAAATTTGTCCTTGTTTTAAATTTATCCAATTTCCCATTTAATTTACTATCTGTTAGTAAGCTTTCTCGTGGCTTGAACTACAGTGCCCTATTCCTTCCTTTGATTCTTGTGTTTTTCAGGATTCGTCGACAATCTGAAAGCCTATATATATACTTGAAACTCGGACGCCTTACTCTTTTGTTTTCCAACAAAAAGGCAATTGGTTGTAAATGGGTATACACGGTAAAGGTTAATCCGGATGGCTCACTTGCTCAGTTAAGAGCTCGTTTGGTCACGAGAGGTTATGCACAAGCATATAGAATGGGTTATTCTGAGACATTTTCTCTACATATAACTAGGGTATATTTATGAACGTGATATAAAAAATGAATTCCTACATAGAAATCTAAATGAAAAGGTGTACGTTGAGCAATCGTCGTGGTTTGTTGCGTGGTGGATTCAAGTAAAGTTTGTAAATTAGAAAAATCTTTATATGGACTCAAGCAATCCTCTTGTGCCTGGTTTGGAAAATTAGTATTGTAGTAACCTTGGTTTTAAAATGCACGATGCGCTCTGATACATTTTGATCCCATATGCTGATGTGTGATGCGCATGCATCACTTATGCGAAGGCATTATTTAAAAAAAATAGTTATAGATAATATTTTAACTTGTTAACTTAAAAACGCTAAAAATTTAGAGATTTAAATAAATAAATACAAAAAAAAAGTTGTACTACCACCAAAGAAATAAGTCTTTATCTCTTATGTGTACAAGTACTTAACAACTTCATCACCTCGTTGTACAATTTTACTCAATAGTGGTCGATCTCAGAAAATGTGTGCATCGGATCGCAATATGCAAGTGCATATTTAAAGCACACCATTCTTGCATAATGGAATCCTATCGCATTGCCCCGCCTGATCTCTATGGCACATTTTGCGCTCCTGATGCACACATTTAAAATCCAAGGTAGTGACTCAATTCGGATGAAGAAGAAGCTTGTATGATCATTCGATGTTCTTTGCTTCGTCATATTCGGGATGTTTCGTTGGAAGCGATGAAATTGATATCAAGAAATTGAAAGATTTTATTGGAACTCGTTCTAAAATGAAATACTTGGAACATTGAAATATGTCTTGCAAATCGATCCTGAACCCGATGAGTAAACCCGAAACCCAACACATTAGGGTTGGGTAATCGGGTTTGGGATTAGTTTTTAATTTTTTTCACAAGTTTGGGATTTGATGACATACCCGATTACTCCATAAAATGTACTTGTTTATACTTTTTTTAATATGATGGATCAATTATTGGCACACACTATTTTCGTCATCTATGCATTTGAGAAATTTTTTATTTATATTTTGGTATTTTATTAATATACATTGTAGTTATTTGGTATATTTTTATAGCAATAATGCTAATGTAATTGATTAGTTGTTACTTGATAGATACACGATGGGTTTGGTTCGGGTATTACCCAAGGGTAATTTTTTTAAATTAACAGGTTTACCTAAGACCCATGGGTATACTCAATACCTGACGGATAATTACCTTATATAGAAATCCAATGGGTTTTGGGACGAGTTTGGGACAAGCTTAGCTAATCAAGTTTGGGGTTGTGATTACCTAAACCCGTCCCAAACCTGCCTCATTGCCATCCCTACTCTTAGATGATTGAAGCAAAGAATTTTGATACATCAATGATACCGGACGAAAAATTGAAAGCACATGAAGAATCATATTTTAACTATCTAACCATTACTCGACCTGATAATGCTTTTCTGGTAAGCGTTTAAGCCCGTTTTTGCATCCACAAGAACACAATGAGAAGTTATTTGTCACATTCTCAAATATTTGATGGGCGTCCTAGGCGTGGCATCCTATACCAAAACCATAGCCACCACGTTGTAGAAGGATTTACCGATGATACAATGGAGATCCTACAATTAAGCGATCTTCTAGATGTGTTTTTGTTGGTGGGAATCTTGACATGGAAAAGCAAAAAGGAGAGTGATGTATCCCGTTCAAGTGAAGAATCAAAGTATACGGTTATGGCACAAACGCATAGAGGTTGATTGTTACGTCACTTGGGAAAAGTTTGAAAATGGAATTATCACAGTGCCCCATGTCAGAAATGGAGACCGGTTGGCAGATGTATTTACCAAAGCCTTGCCCGGAAGCAGAAAATCACCATATTTGTTACAAGCTGGGCATGATCAACATATATGCAACAACTTGAGAGGGAATGTTAAAAGTCCTTTGAAATCCCCTGATGTATTTGGTTGGTATAATTATCAATGTAATTAGAATGCATAAAATGTAGAATAACATAATTACCATATGTCCAGAATGAAGTGAATCGGGCGATTTAGATTCCATTCGAAATCCATCCCATTTTGTGAAACGCATACTACCTAAGGTACCACCAACTGGCTTAGATTAAACATTAGTTTTTCTATAACAATTTGAGAAATACAAGTGTTCTTCTTTAGTGGATTAGGATCAAATACAAAGGGAAAATAAATAAGAAAGGTAAGAAGAATTTTAGTCCATTGATCTAAGATTTGGAGGGTTGAGATTATTTTTAAAGAAAAGAAGATAATGGAAGGATATAAAGGGAAACCTACATTTATTACTTTCTCTTTCCACATGCAAGGCACATGTCAATTTCCCCCATCAATTTAAAACGTTCATAACTTTTTCATACGACATTTTTTTAAATCACCATAATAACAAGTGTTATATTGCTATATAAAAAATATTAAAAAAAAATGCATTTTTACTGGGTTTTCTTTGCATTGTGTTAAAGGTTCAGATCATTATGTCTTTTAACTGGGTTTTAGTCATTACGTTTTTACTAGGGCTTCTATACATTGTGTTATTATCCAAACTTAAAACAAAATGCTAATTTAGGTTCAAACCACTGCGTTTTTTTATCAAAACGTATAACACAATTTATGACACAATAAAGATGGTGTTATATTTAAGTTTCTATACATTGTGTTATTGGTTATGCTTATTGTGTTTTAATATCTTGTCCATTGTGTTTTCGTTTTGTTGTTCATTATGCTTTAATTTGTTGTTTATTGTGTTTTATTATGTTGTTCATTGTGTTTTTGTTCTGATGTCCATTGTGTTTTAGTCTGTTATTTATTGTGTTTTTTGGCTTTGTCCATTGTGTCTTTTATCTACTATTATCATTGTGTTTTAGTCTGTTGTTCATTGTGTCTTTTATCTGTTGTCATCGATTGTGTTTTTGGTTTACTTTCCACTGTGTTTTTCGTTTTAAAACTCATTGTATTTTACGTTATGTCATTTGTGTAATACGCAACTGTGTTTTCGATTTTTTTAAACTATAACAATAGAGTACTCATATTAAAGATAAAAAAATGCTCGATTTTATGGTATAACATTTTTTTTAAAACAAATGATGTATACAAAGTGGGAGGGGAATAACATGTGACGTGCATATTCTTTTTATTCTCTTGAACAAAATTACTCTTCCCACTTGATTTCTTTTTGGACACTTGTCACTCTGTGGTGGCTTCTTACTCTTCTTATTTTTTAAATCATTTGTATTATAACTCAACCCCTAGATATAAGGGTAATACATTCATTTTAGTGTCAAAAACTAATGAAGTTGGGATCCGGGACTCAGAATTGGCGTTTTTCAGAGTACAAGGACTCAAACGTCCAAAAATTCCCTGCTTGGACTCACGTCGACTCCGCCTAGAAACCTAAGAGGATTCGCAATGGATCCTCCGTGTTTATGTGAGTGCAACCTTTGTTTTTGAGAGTGGTTGTAAATTGTCATGTGTGGAGGAGAGAGAAAAAGTTACTGTTCATTGGTAAATTTGGAGGAGGTATTGTTCACTTCTATAATTTTTTAATATTTTTTTGAAAGTGGTTGTGAGTGAAGGAGAAAGAAAAAGGTAATGATAAAAGTCTAAAAAAGTATTATTTAATTGAAAATGAGAGAAAACAATAGTGTTTTTTGTTGTGATTATAGAGATGGAGTAAGAGATTTGATGGAGAATGCTCTAAGGGACACGAATTGCACTTTAATTGAAAACTGAAGTACAAATTACAAAAGTAAAGCACACAATAATTTAGAAGCTTATATTTTTATTTTTTAATAATTCAAATGTCCCACAAGTTTTTTTTAGCAATTAAAGAAATTTTTAATAACATATTTAACAGTAGCAAATTTATTACAAGTTCATATTAAAATCAGATTTGCAAGAATTTTAAGTATCATACACTTTTAGTCAATGGGTGTATATTATGGTGATTTTGTTGAGTCAATGTTCAACATTTTGGATTATCTGTTTGTGATCATGTGACCCAAGCACTAAAAAAAGATAAAAAAAACAATTTAAAAGATTGACAGAAGTTCCTTGATAAGAAAGTAGGAACGTTGCCTATCCTTTGTAACATATATGCACGTATTACCTATCACGAAGCTATAATATATGCTATTTTGTTGCAGTCATGTACCAAAGTTGCAGTTGATTTCGTTTCTCCAGAGAACATACAACAGTGCCTCCGACTCACAGAGGAGTTCCGTAAGCTGCCCGTTAATCACAGAGCCAAAGAAGACAAACTAGAGGTAAATATCATACCATTCACCTCACATTAATTATTATTGATGATAATCCAAGGTGGAAATTTCGACTTATTTACCTATAACAAGTCAGTTTGGATTATATTTCATACTAAATCATTTTACTCAACGATTTAGATTGTTGCTGTAATGTTTTTTTGTGATAATGACTAACACGTTAATTATCTTAAAAAAAAGGTTTGTGGGTCAAGCCGTAGCTTTGAGTCTTTGACCCACCCATCTTGCTGACATGCAATCATGAATTCATGATAATGTTTGTTTGGTGGTGGTGCAGGTAAAGAAGATGATCTTGTATGCAATGGACCGAGCCATTGCTGATTTTGAGGAGTTATAGGCATTATTACTAGTGACATGGTTTATGCTTAAGCCACCATGTAGTCGGCTATTGGTATTGTGGTGTGGTGTGGTTTTAGGTCTAAATGCTTTTAACAGCATTCTTGTTTTTTTTTTTCTGGACCTTGGGCTGTTTGTGGTGTTATCTATGTCAACCCGGCCATTTGGCTTGCCTTACAACTTGATATAACTAACAAACATTTGCCTTGCATCAATTCGGCTTTTTCGTAGACATTTCATGAGAAGATTACTTGTGTAAAAAGCACCAACCCTAACTCTAACTGGACACACTTAAAACCATGTAACCTAAACACGGTCAATATAACCCATTTTTCTAAACGGGTCAAAGGGAAAGTCAAAACGATTGGCGGGTTGTAAACACGCTGTGATAATGCGATGAATGGATCATAAGGGGGGTGAACTTATAAATTGCCAAGAAATTACACCCCTAGGGAAAGGGCTACAAAGGGTAAACTTGAAACAAGCATACTAGTATAGCACTCATCTTTACGGGCCTACAAGATATGGACGAAATCATCTTTATGGGGTAGACGTCTAATAAACAAATGTGTTTCATTCCATGACATAACTCCATTCTATTAAGCATCCGTTATGCTTAGATATGAAGAGGTTTTTCTAACATGTGACGTAAACATGTTAACAAGCATCTATTAAGCACAAATTAGAACTAAAACAAACGTACCCAGAGTAATCTCACTAGTAATTGAGTAATTGATGGGCTCTAAACACTTTTTTTTTGTTTTTTACATTCTAGAGTAGAGTCTAGTAATCCATATAATATAAATATAGGTAAGAGAACCAGAGCAAACAACCATACAAAGGTAGTGACGATGGAAGTTGTAAACTAGCGGTAACATATTGTGATGAGTATGCATGCACACAACACTAATGTTGGGTTGTGGAGGACTTGACTAGCAGGGGTGTTCTTAGTTACACTCTTTCTGTATCTAGCAGGGGTGTTTTGTGTTATACTCCTTCTGCAGCTAGCAGAAGTATTCTATTCTCTGTTAGTATAGTTTAAAGTCAACAACCCTAATTGTAACCCATATATATACTTCTCATTCATGTCTGTAAACTTTTGAGCACCTAATAAAGAAGAGAACTAGTTGTGGGAGTGGATGTAGGTCAGATTAGACCGAACCACTATAAATCTTGTGTTCTTGTTCTTGTGATTTAGAGTGTGTGTGAGTGTGTGTGCTTGCTGCAGATTGTTCTAGTGTTCGTGTGATTCGTGTTCAGGTCCTAACAACTGGTATCAGAGCTCAGGCTCTTGATCGATTCACACAAACTAGGTAAGAGGTGAAGAAGAACACTTACCTGTTGAAGAACAAGCCGTGGTCTCGGGTTTCAGTCACAGTCACAGACATAGCGTCTAGGGTTTCTGAACCAACCGCCGCTAGCAAAGCTGCCACCGCCGTCTCCAACTCCGATTAGGGCTCCGTTTTGAAGACATCTTCTACAGATTGTGACTAGGGTTCCGATAACCCAGTAGCCGTCGTAGTCTAGGGTTCCAATCCTTGCCGAATATCGCATCTAGGGTTCCAAAATTGAAGACCTAGGGTTTCAATTCTGCACTTGAGTTGCTTGATTTTGTGGAGTTTGTGGGAGCAGCGTCGCGTAGGAAGAAGAAGAAACAGGCGTGTTTTTTTTTCTCTTTCTTTTAAGGAAAATCAAGTTTTCCTTATTAACAAAGAAGCCCCTAAACTTTGACCAAAGAGATAAGCATTGAGATACGAGTGCTTAACCGTTTGTTTGAAGATCAAAGAAACTTGAATCAGGTGTTTTCTGTTTCTATTTGTTTCAATGTTGGTTTTCTATTTGTTTCGATTTCATTTTCGTTTTAGTCTTGCTTGTGTTATTATGGCAGAAGACGGGAAGGTGCAAATCGAAAAGTTTGACGGAAAAAAGTTTGGCTGGTGGAAGATGCAGATTGAAGCATTACTTTTTCAGAAAGACTTAGATGTAGTGCTCGAGGATGAAAGGCCAGAAAAAATGCCACAAGCAGATTGGGATAGGATGGATAAGAAAGCCAGAGCAGTGATAACGCTTTCTCTATCGGAGAATGTTGCATTCAACATCCAGAAAGAGACCTCAGCTAGAGGAATGATGGCAGCATTATCGAATATGTATGAGAATCCTTCTGCAGCGAACAAGGTTTATCTTATTCGAGAGCTTGTGAATACCAGGATGAGGGAAGGTGATTCAGTTACAGCGCACATCAATAACTTAAACTCGATAGTGTCTCGTTTGGTGTATGTGAACATCAAGTTTGATGATGAGGTTCAAGCTCTATTGTTATTGTCCTCATTACCCGATAGTTGGTCCGGAACCGTAACTGCTGTTACGAGCTCTTCAGATACGAGCAAGTTTACGTTTGTGAAGATGCAGGAACTTATTCTGGGCGAAGATGTCAGAAGAAGAAATTCAGGTGGATCATCGGGTGATTTAATGCATGTTGGCAGAGGTAGGAAGAATAACAGAAGTAGTGGCAGTAAGAACAGAAAGAGGAGTCAGTCAAGGGCTCGAAATGATGTGACCTGTTGGAACTGTAAAGAGGTTGGACATTTTAGGAATCAATGTCCAAACGACAAGAAAGAACTTAATGCTACAGTATACCATTCAGATGACAGATGATGAAGTTTTGATCTGTAATGTGGAGAGCAGTGTGGATTACTGGGTTATGGATTCGAGTGCTTCATTTCACGCTACCTACAGCAGTGAAGCATTAAGGAATCTTAAAATTGGGGATTTTGGTAAGGTACGACTTGCAAATGATGAAGTCTTAGATGTCACAAGCATGGGTGATATTGACTTAATTACTCCAGTCGGATCTACGTGGACTTTAAGAGACGTGAGAGTTATTCCAGGCTTGAAGAAAATTCTTATTTCAGTCGGGCAGCTGGATGATCAGGGTCACGAGGTTAAGTTCGGTAGTGGACAGTGGAAGGTAACTAAGGGAAATTTAGTAGTTGCACGTGGCAAGAAGAGAGGCTCATTGTACATGGTCAGTGTACCGCCTAAGGGAGAGGTTATCCCAGTTCAGAAGAAGATCAAGATCCGGTTCACAGAATCTCATGGGCAGAAGAAGGTTTGCTTTGCAGATGGTAAACCCAGAGTCACAGGTCAGATTCGGGTTGAACGTGCTAGAAAAATGTTCAGTAAAACCAGTCAGGGGCATTCGTGGCAGTGGGAGCACGGGTCGTGCTTCAGTCAGAGTTACCAGACGACAGTGGGTTAAGAGAACCAGTATTCTAGCTGTCAAAGTCTCTCCAGTTGATTATCTGCTTTATTCGGAGAGTGTTTGTTCTCAGGATGTTCCAGGATCGGGCAGTTCGTGTCAGTGGGAGCCGATAGGGACGAAGAACGAGTCACGAGTAGTGACTGATGAGTTGAAGCTCAGTGGGAGCTTCAACGGGCCTTCAGGTTAACCGATGAGAAGGCCGCCCACAACTAGTGAAGATGAAATGTTTACAAAGATACTTATGAATATGAAGTTGCATGGAGTGCAATTTGAAGTTGTCAAAGCCTCCAAGTGGGAGATTGTTGGGTTGTGGAGGATTTGACTAGCAGGGGTGTTCTTAGTTACACTCCTTCTGTATCTAGCAGGGGTGTTTTATGTTATACTCCTTCTGCAGCTAGCAGGAGTATTCTCTGTTAGTATAGTTTAAAGTCAACAACCCTAATTGTAACGCCTATATACACTTCTCATTCACGTATGTAAACTTTTGAGCACCTAATAAAGAAGAGAACTAGTTGTGGGAGTGGATGTAGGTCAGATTAGACCGAACCACTATAAATCTTGTTCTTGTTCTTGTGATTTAGAGTGTGTGAGTGTGTGTGCTTGCTGCAGATTGTTCTAGTGTTCGTGTGATTCGTGTTCAGGTCCTAACAACTAAAACAAGTCTAAGACAAACAAAAGTATAAGATAAACTAAAGACCAAGAAAAAATAAACAAAGTCCATGTCCTTACAGAAGAGGCGTAACTCTAGCAAATCCATTTATCTCAAGACAGTTTTGATCTGACTTTGCTCCTCCCATCAATAAGGTTTCTACAAACTGGAGTTGTTATATGTCTGTTCTTCACATGCTCAAGCCATCTCAATCTCTCATTCCTTATCTTATCTGAGATACATGGCACCCCCAATTACTCACGAAAACTTCATTTTATATTCGGACTATCTTTGAACGCCCACACTCCTTATCTATGTTATCTCCAACTTTCTCTTCCATATAACATAATCGTTTGAAGTATAACCTTATAAAAATCTTGTTTAATCTTGTTGGGAACATCTTATCACATAATGTTATTGTGGTTGCTCTCCACTTGCCAAACCTGCCTGAACGCGGTGAGCTACATCACTATCCATGTTTATCACTCGGACAAACGATTCTTAAATTCTTGAACTTAGTTGTTTGTAAGGATGTAAACAAATCGGGCCAAATTGTAATAATCTGGTTATTCTCGATAAATTTCTAAGTGACACCTGTCTTGAAACCCTCCTCATAATTAACTCAGTTAGAATGGAGGGTTAGAATCGATAAAAGAGCAAAATAAGAAGTTAAGGGGCCTGAAATGACAAAAATAAAAAAATTCTTTGTCAGACACCCTTGCGGACCTTTTGGGATTCTCCTTGAGGTCCACGAGGGGTATCAGACATTAGAAAATCCGTTGGACAACATCATTTCACCTCCTTTTGCCACCTTTCTTCGTTCTTGGCACCATTCCTTCTAGTTTTGACACATGGGATGACACTAATCACTCTCCTAAGCCTCTTTGGACACTTATCCAATCCTTGGGCACCCTTCATTCACTATAAATCGCCACCTTGAGCTCATAATATTCATTCCAAACTCAAACAAACACACCTTACTTTAAAAAGTCTTTTGTGTAAGTTTTTTTTCTGGCTTTTCAAGCTCATCCTTTGGATTCCTGGAATCGCCATCTAAAATTGGTGAGTTCCTTTTAGTAAGCTCTATTATCAACAATTAGTTTCGTAGCTTAATTCCGTCCAAGCGACGTGAATTTCAAACAGTTTGACCATTCTGTTTAACTTTCCGTTCTGACCACTTTAGTTAACCATTTTTAAATCAAATTCACCCAAATGATCCTCATAATGCAGGGAACAAAACCCTACATTTACATCTCGTGATCATCATGTCAAATGTGTTAAATTGACAAGTCAAACCTGGATTTTTGAAATGTCAAACTCAACTTTATGAAATTACCAAAGAATGATCTTTAAACATATGTGATGTAATATTTTAACATCAAAACAGTTTGTACAACCTAAAAAAATATATTTCAACATGATCGACTTGTAAAGAACCCATTTTCCCGTCCGAACCCATATTTACGCATACAACTCGTTAAAATGGCTTAAACCATATAAACAAGTCGTAACGGGTCAAAACCTTTTCAAATCGGAATGTAAGGTTAACTAACCATATTATACGAGACTCCTCACTTGTATATGGTTATAACCAACATTCTATCGGGCACAACTTAATCTAGTGAAACCGTACTTAAATCCACATTAACCGATCAAGTCACAATGACTTATAATGATCAGTAAGTAAACGATTCTCATTGATATTATTTCCATTCACACTGGACTATAGAACCCTCCGGTAATAGCACCATAAACCAATAAACTTTGAGTACAGCTATACTACGAACTAAATACGTTGTGTTCAACCGCTAGTACATGTAAATACTTTTTAACCTCTTTAATCAAAATTCAAAACTTGGGATATAAGTATGAGAACCCTTGGTTCGAGTATTGCAATGGGCTTAAGGCTTTTAGAATGTTGATAATCCGATTTAATCTGTATTGTTGATTAACATAAGGCATTTGGGGGGTTGATAGTACCGTATCCAGGTTCCCCGATTCATTTATTGTAATGACCATAAGTGCGGGGTGTAGGCATACACCTGAAACTCACTAAATATGGTGTGTATATTGATCAAACATTGGTTTCCATACTGGTTCCTGAATGTGCCTAAGCATGTAAAACAAACTTCAAGGATACTTGTCCCAATGAAAAATAAATATTTTAAAAATGAGTGGGTTAGCAGATGTTGACGTACTTTCAAATATTGACTTACAGGAGACAAACCTAGATAATAGGCTGGATAAGTTCGGTCTATAAGCTTTGGAATTTGCGACTCCAATGGAAAAGATCCATGATGTCTCAAAGTCCATTTTGAAATTTTGATTTCGATCCACCTTTGGGTTATTGTATCAGATATTGATACTCAAAGTTTTAATATTGATACTCAAAGTTTTAATATATATTGGGAGTTGTTTAATACTTGAATTTGTAATTAACTCTCTATTTCTGTTGCGCTGTGAAATTGGTATACAATCGTCACGTTGATATCCCCGAGTCTGGGCCCACCGGCGCGCAGAAAATCGGGGGTGTGACCCAGACCCAACACAAGCTCGGGTCGAACGCAATTCAAGTTGGCGCGGATTGAGCTCGAATTCTAAATCGAGTTGAAGTTTGAGGCTCGAGCTTGACTCGATTAACATTCGAGCTAGCTCGGCTCGGCCAAATGTCTAAATATACAAGTATAAATAAGTAATTTACTTTGTACATTGTTTTTGCTTTCTTTTATAGAGGAGATATTCCCTTAGTTTTTATCCTCAAGTTATCAGGGGACAAAAAAATAAAGTACATGAAGGTTAGTTTTTGTCTGCTCCAATGAATCATTCAGTAGCTTAAGCCTTCGTCACCTTCTATTTTGAAAATTTTACTCTAGTCTCATGGTTCATTTTCTTCAAATCATACTCAAGACAAACAAGTTGTAACTATACTTGTATACACATATACTCAAGACAAACAAGTTGTAACTATATCATGCCTAGCTCGAGCTCGACTCGTTCACAAATCGAGTCGAGCAGAGCCAACTCGCTTACAACCGAGTCAATTTCGAGCTGAGCTTTTTTCGAGCAAGCTGCGAACCGTGAGTTTTTTAAACACCCCTAGTTGTTTGCGGGACAACTTGACCTTCAAGTTATTTGGATATCCCTTCATCGTTTGCATCATTAAAATTATAATAAAGGTACTCGAATTTAAAGTGACTTATTTTTAAACATTTGTGTTCTAAAGCTGCTCACCGCTACTCTACCTCTCATTCAACTTATTTTTAGTCTTCGCTACTAACAATATATCATGATGAAAAGCATGCACCATGGGATTGTCTCATAGATCAATTTGAATAACTCATCCAAGACTACCCCATAAATAAACGGGCTCATTGAGGATCCTTGATAAAGGCCCACCTCCATAAGGAAAAGTTTGTGTCCTCACTAGCAATCCAATGCTTGTTTTACCCCCAACATACATAACCTTAACTACCTACATTTATGTATCTCCAAATAACCCTCATCATCTCAAGACTATGAACACCGTAGGCAAACATCGCTTCTTTTCCCTATACTTTTCCATTCATCTCCCTAGAATGTGTATCCCTTCCGTAGTACAAATAAGCACTTAATCCTTATTATCTATAAAATCTATTTTATATCAATACTCTTAGACTCGTTTGGTTCGAGAACGTTTAAGAATAAATTGAAATATTTCAAGGACCGAAATTAGTTTCCATTAGTGTTTGATTTATACATAGTAGGTCTTCGTCAATGGTGGTTCACCACCCGTTATCACCCTAGTTTTTAGTCAGCATCCCTAGCGTCGGTTTCTCTAATTTTCTTGATTACTATTTCTTTGGGTTATCATTATCATGATGATCGAAGGAATCAAAGTTGAAAGTTTGTAACTTTTCATCTTAATGTGTTTCATTTTCCCATCTTCAATGCTAGTTTCTCGCCAACTGTTACATTTGATTTTCGTTTTTTTGGTGACTTTCATTTTCAGTGATTTTTGTTTTATAGCAACGGAGGTCTTGGGTTTCTTAAAATCTTTTGATTATTTGGTACTAACAATGTTTTGAATTGGAAAAATTACACTTTTCGTCCTTTATGTTTGTACTGAATTGCAATGGATGGCCTTTAACTTCAATAATTACAGTCACAGTCATTTATTTGCAAAACTCATTACACACTAGGTCCTTTAGCACTAACACAGTTAAATTTATCAGTTAAGTATAGCCATGTGCAAGGCACATGTGGGTAATATAGTCATTTTACCAATTTATTTACAATTATTATTATAAATAAAACACACATCACACCAGATCAAATAAAGATGTTCTTCACTTTGAAATCTCTCTCTCTTTCCCCCTCTCTCTCTAAACTAACCAGTAGAACCACCACCTCAGCTACCCTAATCCACCTCCTCCGTTTGAAACCCTAAGCACCACCAACCTCCTCCGCCACACCACTCTCATCTTCATCGTCTGCACACACCCCTATCTTTCCCTCTCTAAACCCTTTCTTCCCTAACCAAATCTACATCCCTAACTCCGGTACACCTCCGGCGATTTCAAATCCACTTTAACATCCTCAACAGTAACAACACGACATCGTTTTCACCTAACAGAACGTCGTCGTTCTGTTGCGCCACCGGAGACAACTCTGGTACACCTCCGGCAATGACAGTGGAAAAAACTGGTGGCGATGTCCGACGAGAAGCTGTTGAGTCAGTGTGGCGATGTCCGGCATTGTTGCTCAGGTTAATTTGATCAATTTTGTTTTGGAAATATGATAGATTAGGTTTTGTTTGGATGTGTTTGTGAAGTGATTATTGAGGCTGGATTTGACTGGATTGTATATCTGATACACCTTTGGTGCTAATTTTGTTGTGATAACCAGTTTGAAATTGTATATCTGATACACCTTTGGTGCTAATTTGACTGGATTTTGAAGACCGAATAAAAATGTTTAGGGGCGGTGGAGGGGTTAGGGGCGGATTATTAAAGGCCTCATCTTCTTATTTGCGAGTGAAATAAAAATTTTTCTCTGCAGCGACGACGTGGTGGCGGCAGCTTGTTCTCTGTCTAGCGGATCGTTGTCTAACCGGTTATGCATCAACTGCTTTTTCTCTGCAGCGACGACGTGGTGGCGGCAGCAGTCTGCATCCGGTTATCATGTGGTGGCGACAACAGTCTGCAGCGACGCCGCCGCGTAACGGTGGTGGTGTGGTGGCAGGTGGTGGTGGTGGTGGGTTTGGTTGAGGAAGAAAGGGTTGATAAAGAGAGATAAGATCTCAGATATGAGATGTGTTATATATATTTTAGTTCATTGTTTTTTTATTAAACTATTTTTAATTTAATTTAATTTAAGGGTAATTTAATTTAATTGGTTAAAAGACTAAATTACCCTTATGTGTTATAACTTAACTGAAAATTTTAATTGGGTTAGTGCTAAAGGACCTAAGGTGTAACAGATTTTGCAAATAAAGGACTGTGACTGTAATTATTGAAGTTAAAGGCTATCCATTGCAATTCAGTACAAACATAAAGGACGAAAAGTGTAATTTACCCTTTTGAATTTGAAATTAGTTACGACAAAAATCAATTTTATAGGCTTCTAATTAGTGGGATTCGATTGAGGTGATGGTTGATTTTGGGTCTCTAGTTTTGGCGATGATGAATTTCTGAGTTTGAGGGATTATGATGAAGCAAATGAGTTTGAAGTAATTTTGGTGAAGATGGTTCCACTGATAACCATTTAGGTTAAGATGGTTGTGGGAGCATTTTAGTCATAATTCCAATAATGACGAATGTAACTCTCTATTAAATTAAGGATTTGAGAAGAATACTTTCCGATACCAATTACATCTTTGCTCTGTTCCCGAGTTTACTAATGGGAAGAAGTGAAAGGAAGTGGAAAGAAAGTGAAAAATATTTGTGTTCTTGAATGGAAGTGGAAGAAAAATCTTATGTTATAACTTTCCTTCCGAAATGGAAGGAAGGGAAAGGATGACAACTAAAAGGCTTTACAGTTTACCATCATAAAACCCAACAAAGGTTATAATCGTAGAATTATCCATTCCTTTTTATCTTACTTTCAACTCGAGAACACGTAAAAACTTTACTTTATTTACTTCCCGTCCCTTGCCTTTCTCTCAGGAATTCACTCGACAATAGATTAAGGAGAGTAGAAAAGGAAGTGAAAGGAAAGAAAAGCTTGATTGGCAGAGATTTTTTGGAAAGAAGATAAGATAAAGAGAGGGAGTTTAGGGATATATTTCATCCTTTCAAATTTGAAAGAAATGGAAAGAGGAGAAGAGAAGATAAGAGAAATGAGAGGAAAGGAAAGGAAAGGGTGGTTGTGTTCTAGATATCTTCTCTTCCTTCCTCAAGTAAACTTGGGAACGGAGTGCTTGCGCCAACCAGTCATGAAGTACAATGGAAAATTTCCTATTCCAAGGAATTTTTTAAACAAAACGAAAGTCTTCCATAATTCCATTAAGAAAGAAAGTTATTTGGGAAGAACTTCATCTTCCTTCCGTTACAAAAAACTCTACTATCATTTTTCTTTCACCTCCTTCAATTAGTAAACTCAAGAACACAAACTAACATTACCTATGCTTTAGCTATTAAACATGTTTTTATTTTTAAAACACCAACCCAATAACCATAAACATTATTTACACTTAAAAAGAAAGAAAACAAAAAATAGAATGTGTGACTTACCTTTTTATTAGAGGCTTAGAGCATCTCATGGAGGCTCCTTCATCACATCCGCAACATCCTTATCTGTTCATCGTCTATCTTCGTGAGCTTCAAAAACCAACCCAAAGATGGTTTTAGATCCACAAGAGGTTATAAAAAAATAATGATACATTTAATTGGTCAAATAAACTAACCCTACACAAATTGTAAAAAAAAAACTAGTATTAAGGTCCCCCGCGTTGCGGCGGGGGGCGTAAACTGTGTCATGTAGTACCAATAATATATCACTGCTAGCAATCACAAACACACAAAAAACAGGCAAAAACAAAATAACATAAAAGGAAACAATAACACCGAACGAAAAACATACGTAAGATTATTGAACCATGCACATCTGTTGCGTCATCGTGTTAATGACGAAGTTGCCAAACAGAGAAATAAAGACGTATTGCAACAGGCTTGTCAAATGGAAATAAAATAGACAAAAAAACATTGAACCCACACGCACGTCGCAGCGTATTCACCCACAAAATGTAAAACGAAACGTATAACGAAAAATTTCAAAAATATGAAAAGTATGGGGGATTAAAGTTGTAAACAAAAAAGTATTATGGGTTAACTTGAAAAAAATGAATAACTTTGGGTAAAAGTAAAAAAAAAATAATGAGGTTAAAATGCAAAAAAGATGAAAACCTTTAAATTAAAAGTGAAAAGAACAACTTTTTTTTTTCTTCTGAAACACTCCCTATGCTTATAAAAAAACACGAAAGTGGGGTTTTGAAAACATAAGGATACTCTGTCAACAAATAAGCCAACGGGTCAAATGACCCGACTAGTTGAAATATATAAATATATTTTCAAGATCATTAATAAAAACTAATCATTCGACATATGAAATATATAAATAATAGTTTTTGACTTATATTCTAGGGAGATGGTCAAATAGGAAGTATAGTTTGGCTAGTAAGGATATGAAGCAATATGGTCATGACATGTGCCAAAATTTAAAAATAAAGAGGAATTTAATCAAGTTTATACAATCTTTTCACTTCTCTTTCCCTGTAACTTCAAAACCCACCGTTTTCAACATTTTCTTTATATTCTATCTCAATAATCACTACATTATAGTGCGATTTTCGTTATCAATCAATGATCCAAACACCCAATCAACGTGTTCTTCAACTTTTTTGAAGGAACCCAATTTAATTTCATACAATATCTCATTTTTACTCATTTAATCCAAGCCTTTGATTAATCAATTGATGGTGAAGATTACTTCCTAGATTTCATAACCAAAATAAACTTTCTAATATATACTGACCCTTATGTTGTATGTGATGGAGAGTTTCGCAATAAGCTAATATGTGTTCAGAATGGGTTAAAGTGAATTAAATATCAAGGTTGAAAGTCATATTTAGAAAGAAAGTTAAAGTGGAGTGAGGTAAAGTTGTAGGGTAAACAAACCTTAAACCAACTTATAACCAAAGAAAGAGCCAAGGTACTGCTACACTCCCCTTAACCCACTACGCACAGGGTCTTTGAAAAACTGAAGTTGGGCATGCCCATGACCTGCACACATAAATGAGGCCTCGGTCAAAACTATCAAGCTTGCGCAAATGGGTTTTACACCGGTCCATGTTTCTTACGTCTTGCACTTATCAACTTTTTTGAGCTAGTTTTAGCTATAAGGCTATCCATTATGGTTTCAATTTTTTTCATTGTTACGTCACAAAGTAAGTGACACACTGGCATGGGCTCTCACACATTTTTTTTTCCAGTTTTGTATGTAATGAATTCAAAAGTTTTTACAACTGGTTAAGGTTTCTGACTTATAACCTTTATGTGATGGGTTTAAACTAGGGATGAGCAAATGGTACCGGGTACCGGTTCCGAATTTACCGAACCGGATACATTTTCGGTACCGGTATTTACTGGTTTTTACCCTCAAATACCGGTATCGTAACGGTACCAAACCGTACCGTACCAGGTATATTCGGTACCAGTACTATTTTTTATGGATTTTCGGTACGGGTATTTTCGGTATCGGTTGGTACCGAGCTCATCCATGATTCAAACCTTGTAGCTAACATTTTTAAGTCTGTTGTTTGTTCTTGCAGCCGAGTGCTCTCTGGAAGCAACCTCCCTATCTCCAAAGATAAGGAAAATATTGGCTTACACAGATTTGTTTATATCTCACCTGCAACCCAACAAATAACATTTCTACACATGAGATTTACTGAGTTTAGGTGTACATATACCTATTATAAATAAGAGTTACATGCCATTTTAGTCTCTGTGGTTTAGGTCATTTTGCCAGTTTAGTCCAAAGGTTTTATTTTTAACCTGTTAGTCCAAAAAAGTTTCACAGTTGCCATTTTAGTCCACCGGGTTAACTTCATCCATTTTTTCTGTTAACGAGAAGGCTAATTCGGTCATTTTATATGGCTGAAATGCCCTTTTAGTTAACAGAATTACATACAAAATGACCAAATTCGCCTTCTCATTAACAGAAAAAATGGATAAAGTTAACCAAGTGGACTAAAATGGCAACTGTGAAACCTTTTTGGTCCCACAGGTTAAAAATAAAACATTTGAACTAAACTGTCAAAATGACCCAAACCACATGGACTAAAATGACATTTAACTCTATAAATAATATATACGTGTATATATATTAAATTAATTAAATTTTATTAAAAAGAAACGGTCAAGATAGAAATCATAGTTTTTCCCATCAATTTTGTAGCATTTACTTTTTTGCTTTTTATTTGTTTATTTTTACATTGAAATAGAAGGTAAACGGACAACAAACTACGATGTTATCCCCTTTTGAATAATAAAACCAATTTTTTTTAAACTATATTCATAGATCTCGTGTTCATAACATTACTATACATGACTCATTGGACTCGACTAACTAGATCCACAACCTCTGGCGTAAAAAAACCAAAAGTATCAAAAGCAAATGAGATAAATATGTGTTTTAGTTGTTATGACGTGCTTTCTCGTGTTTTGTCACTTTTTGACCGAAACATCTTCTAAAACAACTTAATCCACCGTGAAAGCACTACCCCTAAGCCCAAAAAAAGTCACAAGTTATCTACATCGCGAGAGAAAAACCGAGATCCCGCCGCATCACGCGAATAACCCGCAACCTCTACCCGAAATTGGTACCCGCATAGGTGAAGGGATGAGCATATGAGACTTGGTACCGATATCGAATTATTTTTTTGGTACCGAATCAGTACCCACTTTTGGGGTTTTTGGTACCGGTACTTTGGGTTAGGTACCGTTTCAATACGGTACCATAATTTTACCGAACTTTACCTTCAAATACCGATAACAATACCCATATCTGATGAATTTCGATACCGGTATTTTCGGTACTGATACTTTCGGTATTAGCACCTTACATTGGTGGCGACGGTGTTCCCGCTTCATGTGGTTAACCTGAATTGAAATACCCACAAGTCTCCTCCTTTTAAAGTTTTTTAAGAAGTATATATGTGAGTACCAAGATTCTATAGAAAATAATAACTAACCTTTTATAATTATTATGATAATCCCTCCTTTTCAACATAAAGCCTACCAATGGGGTTGAAGGACTGGATCTAGCCTTTTTCAAGCTTGAGTTGAAATTGTAATATGAAAGTAGTTCATTAGAAGTGGTACTAGTTTCAAAACCACCCTCCAACAATAAACTAAATATACATACATATTTACATGTATGTATACAAGTAGAAAGAATCAAGAAGATATGATATTGAGATAGAAAAGAGTGAAAAGTCTCTTTTGAAGAAAGAGGTAAGCATATGATCACACCAATTTTGCAAAGAAAAGATACAAATTTCCAGATCTCATGTTTTCATCTTCTATGCTTTTTCTCTTTCATCATTCTCTATCTATTGTTTTGGCATAGATTGATTGTGATTGAGAATATTTATAATAGGAAAAGGGGGATGAATTTAGGGTTTTCTGCCAAGACTGAATTTACGAGGTTACCCTTTATTGCTAATGGGCCCATAGCGCTTTGTCATTCCTAGTCCGAATAAGGTGGGTAACCTTATAATCCCATTGGATGAATAGGTAAATAGTAGAATAAGATTCATAAGAATGTGCCGGGTAAAGAATGCGGGGTAAATTCGTTTGTGGTAATCACCAACTATTTTTTTTTAATTAAATATTAGTTTTATAACTTTTAACAAACATCTTTATTTGTAAGTTACACCAACTATTTTTTTAATTTAATATTAGTTTTTATTGGTTAAGTTATTCTACAAACAAGTATAAAAATAAAAAGTGTAAGAAGTAGAGTGACAAGTTTCTAAAAAAAATCAAGTGAAAAGTGTAATTTTGTCAAAGAGAATAAAAAGATTATGCACATGCAAGTCATATGCTATTTCCCCCCTATTTTTTAAACGTCCATAACTTTTTTATACGTAATTTGTTTTTAAAAAATAATAATACCATAAAATCGAGTGTTTTTTTAATCTTTAATATAAGTACCATATTTTTATATTTATAAAAAAATTCGAAAACTCAGTTGCATATTACACAATGTACATAATGTAAAACACAATGAGAAAACCCAGTTGTGTATTACACAATGGACACAACATAAAACACAATGGTATCAAACTAAAAACACAATGGAAAGTTGACTAAAAACACAATCGATGACAACAGATAAAAGACATAATGGACATAACGTAAAACACAATGAGTATTAAACTAAAAACACAATGAAAAGTAGATAAAAAACACAATCTATGACAACAGATAAAAGACACAATGGACATAACGTAAAATACAATGAGTATCAAACTAAAAACACAATGTGTGATAATTGTGCCTTCAGCAATCATTATACAATCCCGAACAATATCATAATTAATGAACCTTGTGTGTTATTTATGGGATTGCATAATTATCTATGACATTTGCACATTTTCAATCCTTGTTCAATTTCGAACTCTCAAAAGCTTTTCTGGAAGTAATACGTAAACTGTTACGCAAACGTAATCAATTTAACGCGACGCACACTCCAGAACAATGACATAAGCTAAACATACCCTAAATACCCTTTACATAACTTAGAAATAAGTATTGAGGGGTTCGGTATGACAAAAACATGTTTATTCGAGCACATGGAGTATTTGCGTCAAACTGCGAAAGTCTGGCGATTCGCATATTTTTTGAATACGGACCACGTACACACATCCAAAAATTTTTGTAATCATTAAAATGTTGTATTTTAATGATAAGAATGCAAAAATATCATTCCTCACGCAATTTCGGTCGTTTGCATGTTCGTTATAGCGTTCGTCATAATTAAGCGAAAAACGCAACCGTACAACCGAACGAACTGACATCCACGACAGTTTTGGGCATATTCCAAGTTACATATGCCTTAACATCCTTATAGAGCCTAAAAATTAGGTTAACGGATGTTAGAAGTGAGAAAACGCGACGAAACAAGTGTAGGGACCAAAACTGCCAAAAATTAACAACTTCTGGTGGTTCAGCCAGGAGGGTCACGATAGGGTAAGGAGGTCAGCCCCGCGTGTCACCTAAGCAGTCACTGGGCAGAATTTTTATTTCTGCAACTGCAATGGTTTTTAGCCTTGGTTTTACATACTTGGGGGCCAAGATGTATGTTCTACAAGCATGAAACCTGATCCTTACACTTGTTTTAATCTTATTAGTCATTGCAAAACACTCAAAACACTTTTCATGATCCTACAACACAAGAACAAGTATAAACAACCATTTCATTTACTTCATTCCTTGCTCATTTCATTCTCTTCTCATCTCCCACATTATTGGAGCTTGCTGTAACGCCCTGCTTCTTCATACTTTCCATAATTAGAAAGCATTGTTCGTATTTCTATTTTTGGAAGTCTTGTATTCTTGTAATCATCTTTTCGTTGTAATCGTTGTAATATCTGAGACTTGGATCATAAATAAAATTCGTATTTCTTTAAATTCGTGTTATACATACTTCATACATGTTCATACGTTTGGAATAATCATACGTGTTATACTTTATTCATAATTCATGCAAAACGTGTTAAACATAAAATTACTTGTCATTCGTGCTCAATTCATGCAAATACGATGCTTATTCTCAACATCCATACTCATTCATACTTGTTTTATATTTATTTTTATGCTTTAAATTTCATAATATACCTTTACACATCGCCCTTTATACTTAGAATGCCCTAAAACAACTTAAAACACTAAAATATGAAAGTATAAGGGTTAAAAGTGTTAAAAATCAAACAAAATCACCAGCCGTGAGGACGTCTAATCTGCAGAAAACATAATCAGCTTCGTTTATTGGCCGAAAATGTGCTTGTTTACTTGTGTTTCTTCCATTAAATGACCCAACCACCAACCCTAATCATTCCCTATGAAACCCAACCCTTCTCCACACATTTTCCACTTTGCAAACACTCTACTCTCACTCTCAAACACTCAAAAATTAGCTGAAAATCAGTAGCAAATCAGATTGGTTACAAGTTGCAAAAGTGAGCATAACTTCACTTATACTTCATCTTTTTCATTCATTCTTACTTCTTAGCACTTGGAACAACCTTAGGTATGTTTCCACAGGTTTTCCATGGAAAACCAAGGCTGGAACATCAACCAAATAAGGTTAAAAGTGCAAGAAAGTTTTTGTTTTGTACAAACACTTTGATAAACATACTTTAACTAGTGATTTCTTCCAACATTCCTATGTGTGCTTAAAAACAAGGTTGTGACATATAAATCCAGAGGTTTTAAGCCTCAAAACTTTCTGTTTTAAAAGGGTTTTAACCCACAAGTGATGAACAAGTCTTGAACTTGTGAAAGTGTGATTATTTGGATGGCTTAGATGTGACAACCCTCAAAATTTCAGGTATCCGTACAAATTAATTAATATTAATTTTGTGCTTAATGACTGTGCTAGAATTATAACTGTTGAATTAAACTAATTTATGAGTTCTGCACCATACATACATATGCATCACATTCATACTATCACTCCACCTACTACACACAAACTTTAGTGATAAACTTGATGCACAAAACACAATTAGCACAGTGAACGGATAACTCAGAAACACGCCGACAATGCCCACACATAGACAAACAATAGGTTGAGGGACCTATTTGACATTCTGTGAAACCTACTTGAAGTTATTACTTTTAATCTCGCGGACTAAAACCGTCATTTTTGAAAGTACAAAGTTTAGGGACTAAATTGTCATTTCTGAAACTATATAAATACGAGGGTTAAAGTGCAATTACTTCAAACTATAAGTTTTGGGTTCTTTTTGTAATTTTTGGAAACTTATTTTATAAAGAAATAAATATATAGTTTTGAAATAAAAGTCCAAGGTTTATTTGGTCATTCTATCAAACTTAAACTCTAAGGACAAAAACTGACATTTAGAAACTCATTTTAACTGAATTATGTTAACTGAGTTAGTCCTTATATAATAAATTCTTCTTTAAAACTTAACCCAGTTAGTTTAACTAACTGACTATTACAGGGACCATTTGTGACATTTTCTGAAACTTCAGGGACCACAGTTGCATATTTTCGAAACTTCAGGGTCTGTTTTGAATAATTTTCGAAAGTTCAGGAGCTGATTTTGTAAAATTCTGAAACTTGAGGGACTGTTCTTGTATAAAATGAAACTTGAGGAGCCAAAGTGTAAATATTTCAAAATTAATCAACCAAATTGAATGTCTTTTTCCTGTTAACCGAAAGAATTTTTTTAAAAGGCAAAAGTGGATTGATTCCACTAATTCTTGTTGATTGCTTTAGTTCATAATATATATATATTTAGACATTAAAATATAGCTGAATTATTATGAAACAGATCTGCAAATCGCGATTGTTTGACCAAAATGCAAATCAAATTTTTTTTTTCGGCTCAACAAGTCAAATACGAAACTAAAACCAATTTCAATGTAAGCGGCCGATATTTTAGACCTTAACATAACGGAAAGTAAATAAAAATGTCAAAAGTAGATCTAATACATCGATTTTTGTTGATTTTTATGTCATTGATCGATTATATAAACCCTCAGACTCCATACGAACTTCCTACACCCCTTGTATTCACTTAAACACTTCGTATTCGACGAAATTCAAACCTGCAAGTCTCACCGGAATTTCAGTCGCCGGAGTTTAGTCGTTCCGTCGTTCCAGCCGATACCGGTATGTCCAAACATTGTCAATTAAGTCTTTTTTACTTGTAGAATGTTCCACTGAATCCAATTTAATCATAAACAAAGGAATTAACACGTAATTAAATGTTTGACTTTTTGTTTGACCGGCACCTCTGACTTTGACTAACCGAATGAGGAAGATGACTAATTACAGAGTCTGCTCATACATTATTTAATCTCAAATAAAACACAAACCACCAGGCTAGCCTAGTGGTTGTGTGTGTGTTTGTTTCAATACAGACCTGGGTTCGAACCCAGGGTTCTGCAAACCATTTTAATTTATTTATTTTTATTATTTTATCAGTTGTAATAATTTTTATGTCATTAATACTCATTGTTACAATTTATAAAAATACGAAAACAGTGAAAATATTTATAAAACTATTTTATTTAATTAAAAACAGAATTTATCTTTAAAAATTTATAATAAATCGATTTTTATGAGTTATTTACTGAAATTTTTATGATAATTATTTTGAGTGGTAAACTATATAAAAATAATTTTTGCTACTGATATTTCATATAATTTTGATATTTGCGTAATTAAAACAGTATTTACACTTTAAAAGCATAGTTTAGTTTTAGATAATTAAATTATATAACTATATAATTTTTATCCAAAATTATTTTTATGACAAAATATGCATTATTCTGAGTCTATATAAATTTAGAATCTAAAATTTTATTATGTTTAATTATTTAGATAATTAAACTTATATAAACTTATTTGTTGTTATTATAATCATTTTTATTCATTTTATTTATTTAAAATGATTCTAAGGCCATAATAATTATTTTAAGTCAGTAATATTCAAGTTTAAATAATTAAAAATGTTATTTTAATTATCCTGATTTAAATTAATTATTTTTGATAATTAGTTATATAATTATCACATTATTTCTTTTAGACAAAACCCTACCGAATGCTAGAGATTTAGGATTTCCGCTCATTCGATTAAACATTATTGTTGATACATATTCCATATTATTGCATGTTCAAACAATTAGAGTGACGTGGAATATTATTCCCAAGAACTTTCACATTAGCATACTTATTTGGACTTACTCGAAATCAAGGTGAGTTCATGTCCCCCTTTTCTCTTAACAGTTTTCAGTTCTATACTTCGGGGGTGGAATACATGTTACAATTACTACAGACAATTTTATACATGGTATGGTTAGCTTAAGGAGGGTTTACTACTAGATCATGTGAAGGGTGGGTACAACACTTAAGGCCATCAATCCTCGTTGTTAGGACCGAGGGACATGAGTGATAGATCTATATGGGTGTAGCGAGCCCACACCCATGAGGCCGGGGCGGCCCATAGAGGTGACTATGTGCCCGACGCACAAATTTGCTAGGTTTGAGTCTTCCTGCACCTTTTCACACATACCAGTGGCTTTGCAACCCATTTGTGATCTCTTTTTCCTTATTGCTACATACCAGGGACTTTTATTCAAACTTTGAAGGTTTACACATACTGACTTTTACATGAACTCGCTCAACTTTTGTTGATTTTTCAAACTACATGTATTTCAGGAAATTAATTGTAACGCCCTAACACGCTATAATCGAAAGTTGCAGCGGAAATACTAACTTTAAAATTTTCTTACATTATATTCATTCCTTCACTTAAATACATTAATCCCTTTAAAAAGATTAATTAAAAACTAACATACTTATATAAAATTAAGTGACCACATTCCCACCCACGTACAATCCATGCGTTGACTCGATCTTCAACCGCGTACACTTCTTTATGAGATATCCATAATCCTGTACACCCTGCAGTCACCACATTCAATCACATAATTAGCAACCGGTTTCATCATATAAATAATATTTAAATATGCAAAACTAGGCGTCAACATATCATGCTTTCGCTTAAGTTAGCCCATTCGTCCATCCATTCAAACCACCAGCATTGGATTTCGGTGTCTACCTTCAACTCCCATCACTAGTATACCTGCATTCCTATTTCATTCTCCATAGGAAAACGGTTAGCATCATTAAATTCTACTCATACAAACATATCCATGTATACACATAACAAGTCTCATTCATTTACACATATAACTAAATTCCAATTCATGTCTACATACCCTTTCTATTTGTACAAATACTTACAACTTACATTCTACATAATATTGCTTACAAGTCTTTATCACACACGTCTATGCATAGAAACCGTATACACATAATTCTCCATACTTAATCGTTTATAGTCATATTCTCCCATGAGTCCCAATTACTTACTTACACACTAATCCATACCTACGCGTATAACTACTTATTTCATCTTTATGCATAATAATATCATGTAAGCTTCTTTCTCACCTATACTTAATAGAAACTATTTCTAAACAACATTTCGACCCATTTACCGTAACTTACCTTATTACTTCCATTGTTTCATACTGTCTCACATGATTCACAATATTCATTATACTACAACACATTTTACATCTAAAGAGAAAGTCCGTGAATCACTTACCTTATGCGTCCATAATTGCAATTGCTTACTTGAGACTTCTTGGCCCGTTAGCCTTCCACGCTCCCATCCATCTTGACATGATTCCTACACTTTCATGTCATCACATTTACATCCTTATTAGCATACATGATTATTCTTATAAATGATCATATCAAGTTCATATCTCACATATGCATTTCATTAGTCGATTCAAACTAGCATATAGCATACTCAACATCATCATAACATAACCTTCACATATTTTTGTCATTTAGACATTTTATCAAACACGTGGTGTGCGTACTACTTCCTAGGCACCATGTACAACTAGTTTATGCATAATCTTCCAAGTTCATTCATATTTCATCAAATCTTCTTACTAAATAACAAGTATCATTAACACATAAACATCAAACATATCAACAATCATGATTAATTAAACATGGATGATCATTCAAGTCATCATTCTTATCAACACAAATGGGTTTCACCTCTAATCATCAAATTAGTCCAAACCATGTATAATCTTGGTTCTATATCATGACATTAACACCTACTCATACTCAATTTCATACCAATTCACGATTTACAACATAACCCATCACATTCAAAGTCATCAAACACCAAAATTCTACTTACCTTGTGTTCAAGAATGCATAGATGATCCAGAATCGAGACATGCATGGACTCAAGATCACATCTAGGGCTTGAATTTGCTAAATTTATGATAATTAGGGGTTTTCCCCTTTTCTCCTTCCTGCTCCACACGACACACACACCTGAATGTGTGTGTGTTTGTGTTTTAACCCTAATTAACCATTCAAGTTCCAATTTTAACATGTTTACCCCCTAAGGATTCATTCCTTTATTATTTCTAGCTACTCCTTTTAACTAGGTTAAATAGCCTAGTTATTTATTTCCTGATATGTCCTATAGGAACATACGACAATATAAACATTCGGATTTTTGGGGTGTTACATTAATGGATCTGGCGAAGTATGCTATTGTGTCAAGCTGCGTAATGAATAACGATGTCATTCAGGTTTAGGAGGTGTAACCCTTACCTGGACGGTTACATGTCTTTAAATCACGTATTACTTAAGTCTTTTGTCGTGTCATGTGAAAACGCTTTAATCTTGTTTTGGTTGTAACTTGTTTTATGTGTCGACATTTTTAGACAATGACGTTGTGGTGTCGTTAAATTTAATGAATGGATGAACATCATGTGTTTTACTTTCATATAGCATTGTTATGATTGTTGCTATGGTATTAAGAAGTCACACCAAATAAACCCACGCTTCCGCAAAAGCCAGGGTGTGACAGCTTGGTATCAGAGCCTCGATCATAGCGAACTAGGATTCTTTCTCGAGTCTAGACTATGATCACTAGGGCTCTCACGAAAACATTTTTACAATTGCATACACGAAACGTCCAGATCCAGGGTACAAACATTTTTACAAACAAAAGGCACAAATACACATTTCCAAAATTTATATTTCAGTCTTAGAGACTGAGGGAGTACAGCCTTAGAGGCTGGGGAGGTTCCGTCTTAGAGACTGAGGGGTTCAATCTTAGAGATTGGGGATGTTTAGTCTTAGAGACTGGAGGTTTGGTCTAAGAGACCAGGGAGTTAGTTTGAGAAACTAGGGAGTTCAGTCTAAGAGACTGGGAGGGATAGTCTGGGGAAGACTAGGATGATTACTTGCTTACATCGATTGTGACTTACATGCGTTGTTGAACTATTTATTTTGTGTTATGACATGGGATGTTATGAGTTATTGTATTATTACATAAGCATATTACTTACTTACTATACTTACGACGACCGCACCAATATGATCTTCTTTTAGAATATGCCTCCACGACGAGACACACGTTTGCCTACCACTAAGGCAGAATTACAGGAACGCATTTCAAGAGCAATAGCAGATTATGAGGCATCGCGCGCCGAAACAAGCAGGAATAACTCAAATAACAACAACAACCCATCCAATGACTGTACTTACAAACAATTCCTGGATTGTAAGCCCTTAAACTACGACGGCACTGGGAGCGCTGTTGCTTTCATTAGGTGGACAGAAAAGACAGATTCGGTAATAAGGATGAGCAAGTGTGCTCCGGAGAACCAAGTTACTTACGCCTCAGGACTCTTTCTCGATGGGGCTTTATCCTGGTAGAACCTGCAAGTTTAAACTTTGGGAGAGACGGCGGCGTATGCACTAACCTGGGCTGAGCTGAAGGAGCTCATGAGGAAGAAATACTGCTCACGTGCTGAAATACAGTCAACTATTTTGAAACGTATCATGGAAAAAGGGATCAAAAAAGGGCAACGCCCAGAATCGAACTCAGGTCACTACTCTCACAAACATGCACATTAATCACTCCGTCAAGCCTCCTGATCATTCAAACTACTTAACCTTTAAATTTCAACTAAGCGACAACCTCGTTAATTCTTTTAAAATTGCCGCCAAGAACCTGACAGCAACAACCATTTCCTTTTTCAAACACATCTGCGCCGATTTTTTTTTCCAGCTCCTGATTTCTCGGTAATTGGTTTGAACACGCGTTTCCATTTTTTTATCAGTGTGAACCTAGACTTTTGATAGCACAATTGCGGCTCATCATAAGTCATTCCGG
The DNA here is from genome assembly GCA_030545235.1 of Helianthus tuberosus. Taxonomy (NCBI): domain Eukaryota; kingdom Viridiplantae; phylum Streptophyta; class Magnoliopsida; order Asterales; family Asteraceae; genus Helianthus; species Helianthus tuberosus. The sequence continues at coordinate 87,592,867 of CM060356.1, read as the reverse complement.
ACTTTACGAGATTTGCATGAGCTATAAAAACCGAACTGTTCTACCTTCTCACATCACCACAACACCTTCTTAAACTCCATATCACTCACCCACTCGCCGGAGAAACACACCACTTAAACCAATATTCAAATGGCATACTTCCTAGTAGCACATGCTGAATCTTCAAATGCAGCAGCAATTCACCCATTCCTTCAGTTTACCGATTTACCCACTCAAGAGAGGTATCGAAAAATCAGGAATCTTGAAGTGCTTGCTATTAACGGCATTGATTGGAATCAAATAAGAGTGGTTGATCCCAATGGCGTACTAGCAAGATTACTACCACATAATACACCTTGGCGCCGTTTCTTCGACATTCTAGAACCATCATACGATGAACTGGTATATGAGTTCTTGTCCACCTTTTATTTCAAATACAATAACAGTCTTACCGATAAGTCAATTTATTTTCAACTCTGTGGACAATCATATACTATGTCATTATCAGAATTTGCAGTTCATCTGGGTATATATACAGATGAAGAAGTTAACCAACCCATTTTCACTAGGGCATTAACCTCTTTTTACTCCGCGGAATTGGCAGAATATTGGCGACGCCATTCAACAAAAGAATGGGGCGGCAACAATAATGATATGAACCTCACAGACCCTCTTTATCGATACATGCACCGTGTTTTAGCCCACACTATCGGGGGGCGTAAGTATAATCAACAAAGGGTTAGTATAGCCGAACTCTTCCATTTGTATAGTATTTTTGAGCAAGTTCCTTGTAATATTGCCCATGAACTTGCTGCGTATTTTTCTTATCACCAATCCAATCCTCTGAAAAGCCTCATGGGAGGATCTTACGTTACCAAAATAGCACAATCATTAGGTGTCCTAAGTGATCAGATTATCCAAGGATTATCTCCACCAAAGGCACCTGGGATTGTAAATTTAGCACCATTATACTAACCTCTGCTTCTATTTATACACCAACTCAACCATTACAGTCGGAGGGAGCTCCAGTTATCTTAGAAAGTACATCCACACAAAATTTACAACAAGCATTGTTGCAATTTCCACGATCGTCTTTTTATCGTCATGATATGCTACCACCGCCGCCATACGTACACGAACATATCCCAATTAACCAACCATTAACACCAAACGTTTCACAAGGCCTCTCACCCATAGTTTTCGAGGAGGATCCAGCAATGCAAGAAATTTATGAGAACATGATGCTCCAAGAACAGTTAGAACCGGATTCACATTTGCCACAGTCTTTCCTAGCACTACTGAATGAAGTAGAGCAACTACCACCAACTGATATAGCAGGCCCAAGTGTGGTGCCTCAAATGGATCTACACCCAGATCAAATGGTAGTTGAAATGGCTAGGTTAAACAATCAGAACCAAGATTTGCTACGGCAAGTACAAAAACTGACTGAAAGAAATCAATGGTTAGAAAGCCTGTTAGCTGCTCGTATGCAACTGGAACCACTACCTCCACTACCTGATAATTTTGAACTTGAAATTGATCCATTGCATGACTTATTTCAGATATAATTTGTTCACATCATAATAGACTAGCAAATTGTTTTTTACAAATTTAGTATAACATAGTGATATGCAAAACAATCTCTATACACTCAATGTTGCTCATAAATCCTTCAAAAAAAAAAAAAAAAAACTATCAACACCACACGATAATCTAGAAACTAACACCTTGCTCATCTATTCAAAACCTTTTGAATACTTTTATACACTTAAACCCTCTATGTCCCAACGTACACTATATACGTAAATTTTATTCTTCGTACCTACAGTTATACGAATACGTCTTATGCTTATACTTATACTCATACTACTCGTGCGTTTTATGTTTATACCCATACTTACGTGCATACTCATACTTAAACTTATACTTATGCTCGTATTTATATTTATACGTTTCATGCTTATACTTATACTCATACTACTCGTGCGTTTTATGTTTATACCCATACTTACGTGCATACTCATACTTAAACTTATACTTATGCTCGTATTTATATTTATACGTTTCATGCTTATACGTATACTCATACTACTCGTGCGTTTTATGTTTATACCCATACTTACGTGCATACTCATACTTAAACTTATACTTATGCTCGTATTTATATTTATACGTTTCATGCTTATACGTATACTCATACTACTCATACGTTTTATGTCTATGCTCATACATACGTGAATAATCATATTTATGCTCATACATTCATTCATACTTGTGGTTCATACCTGTGTACCCATACGCGAGCGTAATCCGAGTGATTCGCTTACGTGTTTCCTATACATACTTAAGCATGGACTTGCTCACATATCTTATTCTTATACACACACATTCTTATTTTTTTTCTTTGACGGAAATTTCACAAACTAGGCACCTAGCTCGGTTGGCTAGGCGCGCGAAAGGGTGTGGCCTAGACCCGGGTTCGATCCCGGGGACGACCGTTTCCACCATTTTTTTTTCCATACAAATTTAGAAATTTTTCAATAACACGTTAAACGAAATTTTTGATACATCTTATATTTTTTCTTTAAGTACCTACCCAAATTCATACACAACTAGTACAAGCTATGCGGATCATGCGACGATCAATATAATCACGGGTGCACACGGGATTATAGTGATTGGCTCATGAGAACCGTAGAGTGTACTACTGAGTATGATAAAACACAGAACGTAACATGACACCAAATATGAAACAGACATAACATGGTCAAAACATGGTGGATACGCCGCTGGTACTTCCTGTATATAAGTGTTTTCACCATGTTATCAAACTTTCGTAAAACGTGCCATGAGAAATTTGGTGTTTTACAGACCCATTTAGACCCGATACAGACTTCAACAATTCACAAAACGCATTGCTAAGCGCACAACATCCGACTATCCGTGATGAAGCAACATCCTCAATACTCGTGTTCATATAATACCAAATTCGCATATCATTCATATTACTCGCATTCGTTTGTTAGATCAATCGTTCACTCTTGTACCCTCATTATCCATCATTAATCTTGTTCCCTATACGAATTCTTTTATGAACCTAGCTTTTAGCCGAAATGCTTTTTCTCCGAGGCTTTCCTCTTGAATAAATTTCGGGACGAAATTTTCTTAACGGGGGGAGAATGTGACAACCCTCAAAATTTCAGGTATCCGTACAAATTAATTAATATTAATTTTGTGCTTAATGACTGTGCTAGAATTATAACTGTTGAATTAAACTAATTTATGAGTTCTGCACCATACATACATATGCATCACATTCATACTATCACTCCACCTACTACACACAAACTTTAGTGATAAACTTGATGCACAAAACACAATTAGCACAGTGAACGGATAACTCAGAAACACGCCGACAATGCCCACACATAGACAAACAATAGGTTGAGGGACCTATTTGACATTCTGTGAAACCTACTTGAAGTTATTACTTTTAATCTCGAGGACTAAAACCGTCATTTTTGAAAGTACAAAGTTTAGGGACTAAATTGTCATTTCTGAAACTATATAAATACGAGGGTTAAAGTGCAATTACTTCAAACTATAAGTTTTGGGTTCTTTTTGTAATTTTTGGAAACTTATTTTATAAAGAAATAAATATATAGTTTTGAAATAAAAGTCCAAGGTTTATTTGGTCATTCTATCAAACTTAAACTCTAAGGACTAAAACTGACTTTTAGAAACTCATTTTAACTGAATTATGTTAACTGAGTTAGTCCTTATATAATAAATTCTTCTTTAAAACTTAACCCAGTTAGTTTAACTAACTGACTATTACAGGGACCATTTGTACTTCGGGGGTGGAATACATGTTACAATTACTACAGACAATTTTATACATGGTATGGTTAGCTTAAGGAGGGTTTACTACTAGATCATGTGAAGGGTGGGTACAACACTTAAGGCCATTAATCCTCGTTGTTAGGACCGAGGGACATGAGTGATAGATCTATATGGGTGTAGCGAGCCCACACCCATGAGGCCGGGGCGGCCCATAGAGGTGACTATGTGCCCGACGCACAAATTTGCTAGGTTTGAGTCTTCCTGCACCTTTTCACACATACCAGTGGCTTTGCAACCCATTTGTGATCTCTTTTTCCTTATTGCTACATACCAGGGACTTTTATTCAAACTTTGAAGGTTTACACATACTGACTTTTACATGAACTCGCTCAACTTTTGTTGATTTTTCAAACTACATGTATTTCAGGAAATTAATGGATCTGGCGAAGTATGCTATTGTGTCAAGCTGCGTAATGAATAACGATGTCATTCAGGTTTAGGAGGTGTAACCCTTACCTGGACGGTTACATGTCTTTAAATCACGTATTACTTAAGTCTTTTGTCGTGTCATGTGAAAACGCTTTAATCTTGTTTTGGTTGTAACTTGTTTTATGTGTCGACATTTTTAGACAATGACGTTGTGGTGTCTTTAAATTTAATGAATGGATGAACATCATGTGTTTTACTTTCATATAGCATTGTTATGATTGTTGCTATGGTATTAAGAAGTCACACCAAATAAACCCACGCTTCCGCAAAAGCCAGGGTGTGACATTAGACTATCCTACTTACAAATCCACACATCATTTGATGTTTTCTTTTTAGTTAGCTAGTTAGTGTATTTCATTTCCGTAATAACCCATTTATGACCATCCTTGTTGTCTATGACAATGTCACACCCTGACTTTTGCGGAAGCGTATGATGCGTGACTTGTTCAAAATCATTGCAGTCAATCATAATAAACAACTATATGATCAAAACGATGTTCATCAAATCATTAAGTTTAAAATATCACAAACAACAGTCATTTAAGTTTCAAACAACACAACCTTTGACTAAGTACAAACCAACAAAAATGGATGACATCTAAGTTGGAATTTACTTCTAGAAACAACACCCGCGCCCAAGATCAAACTTGTTACCTGAAATACATGTAATTTTGAAAAACATCAACAAAAGTTGAGCGAGTTCATGCGTTTTGTATGAGTACTGATAAGCTTGTAAACATTTGAGAGACTCCTTTGCAAATAGGTATGAAAAACATCTATGAACAGATCAAATTAATGTTTTGCAACGACATTAATGTATGTGAAGGCATAGGGAGCACTCAATGTGAGTAGGTGTATACCCTCGTCGATTTCCCTCGACTGTGTCGAATTTCCCCTCGACTGAGTCAAATTCACCTTGACTGTGTCAATTTACCTTAACTGTATCAATACCCTTGACCGTTGTCGAATTACCTCGAATGGGACACCAAAGCACTCAAGTGGTCACATAAGGACCATGAGTGGGGCTCGGTCGTACCCGTTAGATCTAACCTTAGTCCATAATTAAGAGTTAATGGCATTTCAATTTCAATCTATGCTCACATGATCTATAATTCATTTCATAGCCAATTCATACCATTTAAACGTATGCAACATGTATTCCACCCCCGAGAGTTATAAATCCGAAAACAGTTAAGAGAAAAGGGGGACATGAACTCATAGTTTTGCGTAACTCAAGCTGTTACTAGTGTGCACGACTACCTACAACGTACTACGATCTATTAGATGAGCGGGTCGTGCCTTAACTTAGTATTAATTAGTGTCTTTGAGTTACGTTTCTTTGTGTCCTTAATATTATTCCAAGTTATATAATTATTTGTTAAAATAATAAATATTTTAACTTAAATTATAGAGTAAACTGCCATTTTGGTCCCTGTGGTTTGGGCACTTTTGTCATTTTAGTCCAAATCTCAAACTTATTACATCTGGGTCCCTGTGGTTTGCATTTTGTTGCCATTTTTGTCCAAAACTTAAAATCCCTGAATTTTGACTGTTTTAATGACCCTTTTTTGTCCTTATCTGAAGGGGTAGTTTGGGCATTTAATTTTCATTAACGTAATTCAATTATTAAAAAAACTACATAATATAAAAACCCCTTATTATCTCAGACAATTACATCATCATCTTCAACCCCTATTCTCAGTTCATCTTCTCAAACCCAAAAATCATCTCCGACGATCTGCATTCTTGCCAAGACGAATCCGATGGACGACGATGGGGATGATTTTAGCTGCTCTGTTCGAAACGAAGGCGTCCATTTTGATCCAGAAGTAAAATACGGTACGTATTTGAAGTTGATAAGCTGGATTTGAAAATCCCTGTTTCTGATTGAAAGTTTTTTTCTTATTCCACAGCAAATCATCCCAATTTATTCACCCTGAAAGTGCACCATGGTGGTGATTTCACTGACGAGGATGATTTTGAATACGACGGGGGTAAGGTAGACTACGTTGATAATGTGAATTCTGATATGTTTTCATTGATAGTGATGAATGATATGTTGTTAGCATTTGGTTATTCAGAAGGGGATGTCATGGTTTACCATTTTAGGGTTCCAGGGGAAGATTTAATTTTAGGTTTAAGGCCTCTAGGCACTGATAGTGATGTATTGAGAATGATTAGTTATATTGAAAAAAAAGGTGCTAGAGGTGTATATTCAACATGTTAGCAGGTTTTCAAAAAAGGATGTTCAAAAGGAACCTGAATATGTAGACCTTAGTGATCAGCAGGATAAGACAGTGAGGATAGTGATCAGCAGGATGAAGACAGTGAGGATAGTGATCAGCAGGATGAAGATAGTGAAAGTGAGAGTGTTGATGGTAGTTATGAAGGATCCTGTGAAGGTAGTGCAGGTGAGGGTGAAAAGTCAGAAGGTGTAGATACCACCCCTAGCAAACGTGTAAAGTTATTTCATAGGAAAAGTGTAAAGGCCAAGAATAGGAAATATAGAACTGATAAGGAGGGTCAGGATCAGGAAGATGATGATCCAGATTACATCATTGATAAAGATAATGTTGTGGAAGATTATAGTGTTGATATGAAAGAGTATGATGCTGAAGTAGATGCTAACATTAGTGAACAATTTGAACAACAAGTTGATGTAGATGAGGATGATGATCAGGTTGATTTAGATGGCTTCGAAAGTTTAACTGATTCAAATGGTGACACATCTCTTCAAAGAGCTTGTAGGAGTGTTAGGAAAGACAAAAGAAGGTCTAAAACATCTGGTGATTGTCCCTTTTATATTGGCCAGTCATTTCCTGATAAGGATAGTATTAAAATGTTGGTCAAGAATCATGCAATTGATACAAGGAGACAACTCCATATTACAAGGAATGACAACACCAGATTCCGTGTCATATGTATGGGTGGGATTCCAAAACTGAGTAGTTGTGAAATAAATGATAGAGGACCCTCTCAACCAACAGCATTTAAGGGTAAATCTGGAAATACCCAAAATGCAACTGGGCCCTCACAAGTGGGAACAACAAATGAAGATGGGCCTGGGCCTAACCCTAAAAAGAATACACCACCCACTTGTGTCACACCCTGGCTTTGCGGAAGCGTGGTTAATTTAGTGTGACTTCTTAATACCATAGCTTAACCATAACAAAGCTATATGAAATAAAACCATGCAAGATCATCAATTCGATTAAGTTTTAAAAACCAAATACAATAACATTGTCTTAACGGAAACACATCCTACGACATAAACATTGTTCAACAAACACAATATAACATAAGCATAGTTTAAGGACTGTGACTTGTCCAGGAAAGAGTCACATTCCCTAAACCCGGATGACCTCGTAACTAGTGCAGCGGGAAAACGTGTCAAACCGCGCCAGATCCTTTAATTCCCTGAAATACACGTAAGTTGAAAAATCAACAATAATGTTGAGCGAGTTCATGTGTAAGTGAGTAAATAAACCTTTGTAAGTATAAAATCCTGGTATGTAGCAAATAAGGAAAAAGAGATCACCAATGGTTTGCAAGGCCATTGATACGTGTGAAGTGCAAGTAGGAAGACTCAAACCTAGCAGATTTTTCGTTGGGTACAAAGTCACCCCGAGGTCCGCATTGTTGGACCTGGAGTTGGGCTCGCTACACCCATATAGATCAACCGCTTACGTCCCTCGGTCCTATAATGAGGATTAATGGCCTCCAGTTCCCGCCTACCCACTCACATGATGTAAGTAGTAACCCTCCTTACGCTAACCATACCATGTATAAAGTACTTGTAATCATAGTAACATGTATTTCACCCCCGTAGTTTAGAAAACTGAAAACAGTTAAGAGAAAAGGGGGACATGAACTCACAGTGGTGCGTCTCTACCAAGTATGTCTCCTGATCAAGCAGCTGTGTGACGACCTACACGTACTAATTCTATTAGACGGACGGTCGTGCCTTAGCTTTATGGTTTAAGTTTTTGGGAAATAGTTAGACAACTATTTCGTGTTTACCTTTAGTAAATACTTGGTAATCATTTTCCTTCCCAAGGATGGGGGATTTAATACATGTGCGTTCGTATAATTTCGAAATATATTATTAAGTCTCTCATAATATATATTTTATTTCTAACTCCAAAATATAAATATTCTTCTCAAAAATATTATATTTTCTATTACATAAATTTTCCCAAAATAATACCTTGACAAAAATACGCGTTAAGTCATATTTTCTTAAAAATGCGTAAGTTACGTTTTAATGATCGAGTGGTAATAATAATTACCGGTGTAACTTATATATTTATCGCGAAGGCGTTCGTATTATTTTGGATTCGTCAACATTCGATAGTATTATTTTTACCCTAAAAATAATACTAGTATTTTCACAAAATAATCATAAACACATATCAAGTGACTTTATGAAAAATATATACTAAATATATATTTACCAAGTTTTATTTTGTGAAATCCCACCTCCGATGTTTTGTAAATAAAGTCGTGGTGAAATCTATAATTTGAAAACAAGTCGAAAAGTATTTCTAACACTTATAGTGAAAATAATTCTAAGTGTTAGGTTTTAGAAAAATTTCGCCAGAGTTTCCTCTGTAACTGGAGGTGGCCACGCTTTCAAGCGTATCATTTTCTTTTATGATCAAATCAACCATTTTTCTTATTTAACCAAAGCAATATTCAACGCATCAAACTAGTTAATAAACATGTAATTCGCAAGAATTACATGAACTTGTAGTTTTCCCAAAAATATGTAGTAAAGCTGCTTACTTTTAGTGTATCTTTATATAAATCCATCCGGTTTCGTAAAAGTCTCGTTTTTAACGAAATTCTATCTTTACAACTTCTTGTTAACATTTTCAAAAATAGTTATTTTGTCGAAAGTGTGTGCTACACAAGTGTTTACACACTTGTGTGTTCTAAAAATCATTCGTGTTAGTGTAAGATCCGTCTTTAGAAAACATGATTTCTTTGATACTTGGTTCTTTGAGAATACCGCTTGTAGATACGTAGATCTACTAGTTTTAAACACTATTTCACAAGCGAAATCGCTTTTTCCCAGGTTCATGATTCGCGTGTGGTAGAGTTTCATCCTTTAACCCTTGTTACTTCCAAAACAACCTTATGTCATGATCCAAGGTCATGACCAATCCGGGTTAAATGACGATCCGAGCTACCACAACATAGATCGGGTCCAAATAATCACACAAATCAATTACTACAAGATTTACACAACATATGAGCCTTTAACCATCATTACAAGCATTTTTAGTAAACTTTTGTGTGTCATCTTGCAAGATTACGAGTTTTAACCGTTACAAATCTTATTAACCACTTCAAAATAGTTCGAGAGGGTGATTATAGCAACTTACTACTAGCTCGAGGCTAGGAAAGAATCTAAGCGCAAAATGGGTGGATAAAAGAAATAGGGTGAGGTCCTTCGCCTTCCGAATGCACCAAGCCTCCTTATACGTGATCCTTAACGCTTGTATGAACTTGGAATGTGAAGATCAAAGCTCGAAAAATTGATGGGTGCAAGAGGGTGTTCGGCCGTGAGTTTTCTAGAGAGAGAGAGGGAGTTGTTTTGGGGTGTTAAGTGGTGAATGATATGTTAGGCTAATCCTTGATCTTATAGTCATTCCATAAGTGTATTACCCAACGGATTTCATGCTCTCTAGATACTAAACATGAAGATTAAAATAATAATTTGGAGGACAAAGTATGTCCCCCCTCTTGGGGACGGTTGGTTAAGGGGGGGGGGGGGGGTGGGGGGTTTCCTAGTTCAAACTCAACCAAACACTAAGTATGTAGTTAGGTTAATCTAGTTAGTTAAGTGATTAACCCGGTTACTAGTGTGTTGTGCTTTACAGTGGGTGTTAGGGTATTCAGGGACCCTAACTGGCTCAGAAAAAGATAAGTAATGTTATTAACAATATTTTCATGTTCCGGGTATAGTCCGGTTGTTCGGTTGGATAGAGATCCGTTAAAGTTCTTAACAAAGCTTTAAAGTGTCGTTATTATTATTTTTAGTGACACAACTTATTCCTGACACTTTGGAAAGTGTCTAGTAATATTTTTCTCATGTTTTGGCACTTTATTAGTTAGCCAAATGCTGAATTGTTTATTAAAGTGCTGAGTCTTTGTGCTTAAAGCACGTTTTAGGCACATCCAGTCATTGTAACTTATTCCTAGAGACGCAGTTCTACAACCCTTGTATCCCTACACTCACCACTAGTGTAGTAAAATATTTCTAGCTCATACAGGCCTTAGAGGCAGTGTCTGCCTGATGCTGGCTTTATCAGCATGTTCAATAGGTTATCCGTTCATTGTGCTACTGTGCTTTTGGTGCATCATGTTTGTCACTAAGGTTTAGCATGTAAATAATGTAGTGACGGTAAGTAAAGTATGATGCAGGTATATGCATGTATCAGAAATCAAATAGCAGTTCATCAGTAATTTCAAACAAGCACAGTAATTAAGCAGTAATTAATTATTAATTAAGTCGTACGGATACCTGGTTTAGTGAGGGTTGTCACATTCTCCCCCCGTTAGAAAAATTTCGTCCCGAAATTTTAAGTTCCGCTTGCTTGTAGATGCAGGGTTCTTAGGAAATAGGTGGGGGTATTTCTCTTTCATCCGGTCCTCACGCTCCCAGGTGTATTCAGGACCATGTCTGGCATTCCAACGAACTTTGACGAGCTTGACACTGCTCCGGCGGGTCTTGTTTACTTTCCAATCCGTAACCTCGATCGGTTCTTCAACGAAATGGAGCGTGTCATCAACATGAATCTCGTCGATGGGAATGGCAATGGTATCTTGAGTTGGACTTTTCTTCAGGTTGGATACATGAAATGTATCGTGAACTGAATGGAGTTCGGCAGGCAAGTCCAGCTTGTATGCTACTAGTCCTATTCTTTCCAAAATTCTGAAAGGACCAATGTAGCGCGGATTTAACTTTCCACGCTTTCCGAAGCGTGCCACACCCTTCCAGGGTGAAACTTTCAATAAAACCATTTCTCCAACTTGGAATTCCAAGTGTTTCCAGTTTGGATCTGCATAGGCTTTCTGTCTGTGGCGAGCTGCTTCGATGCGTTTTCGAATCTGCGCAATCTTGTCTGTCGTCTCTTGGACGATTTCGGGACCAGCAAGCTGCCTATCACCTGCGTCAGCCCAACATAGGGGTGATCGGCACTTGCGTCCGTAAAGAGCTTCGAATGGCGCGACTCCAATACTGGTGTGGTAGCTGTTGTTGTATGAAAATTTGACCAAAGGCAAATGCTTGTCCCAGCTACCGCCCAAATCCATTACACATGCTCTCAGCATATCTTCTAACGTCTGAATCGTTCGCTCACTTTGACCGTCAGTTTGCGGATGAAACGCAGTGCTCAGATTTAATTGTGAGCCAAAAGCTTCTTGGAAGGATTGCCATATCCTTGACACAAACCTTCCGTCTCTATCAGAGATGATCGAGAGAGGCACTCCATGACGTGCGACGATTTCTCTCATGTAAATTTCAGCCAATTTGCTAGTGTTATCCTTCTCTTTGATTGGCAGAAAGTGTGCGGACTTTGTTAGGCGGTCAACTATCACCCAGATAGTGTCATGACCTTTTGGCGTTCTTGGCAACTTTGTAATAAAATCCATTGAGATTTGTTCCCATTTCCACTTGGGAATCTCGGGTTGTTGCAGAAGTCCTGAAGGCTTCTGATATTCGGCTTTAACGTTAGCGCATGTTAAACATTTGCTCACATAAACAGCAACATCGCCTTTCATCCTAGGCCACCAATAATAATCTTTGAGATCCTGGTACATCTTATCCGCTCCAGGGTGGATAGAGTACCGCGACTTGTGAGCTTCATCGAAAATACCCTTCCTTAAACCTCCAAACAAAGGAACCCAAATCCTTTTCTCAAAACATAACGTTCCTTCCTCGTTTGGTACCAGTAGCTTCTCCATCCCACGGAGATATTCTTCTTCAAGGTTTCCTTCCTTGAGAGATTCTTTCTGCGCGGCACGAATGCGCAAGGAAAGATCGGTTTGGATAATCATTTCTAAAGCCCTAACCCTTATGGGTTTGATCCTCTCCTTTCGACTTAGGGCATCGGCGACCACATTCGCCTTCCCTGGGTGGTAGTTTATCTCGCAGTCGTAATCATTCAACAACTCAACCCATCGTCTCCGCCTCATATTCAGCTCCTTCTGATTGAATATGTGTTGTAGGCTCTTGTGATCTGTGAAGATTGTACATTTCGTACCATAAAGGTAGTGTCTCCAGATCTTTAATGCAAAAACCACTGCGCCAAGTTCCAAATCAAGTGTGGTATAGTTCTTTTCATGTACTTTCAATTGACGCGATGCGTAAGCAATAACCTTTTGGCATTGCATCAACACACAACCCAATCCTTGACGCGAGGCGTCACAATACACCACGAAATCATCTGTACCTTGTGGTAGTGCTAAGATTGGCGCATTGCAGAGCTTATCCTTCAATATCTGGAACGCTTCTTCCTGTTTGATTCCCCAATCAAACTTCTTATCTTTCTGCGTGAGGAGCGTCAACGGTTGAGCGATTTTTGAAAAATTCTCAATGAATCTTCGGTAGTAACCAGCCAAACCTAAGAATTGTCGAATTTCGGTTGGCGTCTTTGGCGTTTCCCAACTCTTGATCGCTTCGATCTTTGTGGGATCAACATGGATTCCATCTCCGTTCACCACGTGTCCAAGAAATTGTACTTCACGTAGCCAAAACTCGCACTTAGAGAACTTGGCATACAACTGTTCCTTCTTCAGCAACTCCAAAATAGCTCTTAAATGCTGTTCGTGCTCAGCCTTTGTTCTTGAATAAATCAAGATGTCGTCGATAAACACAATCATGAACTTGTCCAAGTACGGCTTGCAAACTCTATTCATCAAGTCCATAAAGACTGCAGGTGCGTTTGTCAAACCAAACGGCATAACAAGGAACTCGTAGTGCCCATAACAAGTTCTGAAGGCTGTCTTTGGGATACTCTCCTCTTGTATCCTTAACTGATGGTATGCAGATCGAAGATCGATCTTTGAATAAAAGCTCGAGCCTTGCAGTTGATCAAACAGATCATCAATCCTTGGCAGAGGGTATCTATTCTTGATCGTCAGCTTGTTCAACTCCCGGTAGTCAATACACATACGAAAACTACCATCCTTCTTCTTGACAAATAGGACTGGAGCTCTCCAAGGCGAGAAGCTTGGTCGGATAAATCCCTTGTCTAACAACTCTTGAAGTTGTGTCGACAGTTCTTGCATCTCAGACGGAGCAAGTCTATAAGGTGCCTTAGCCACAGGCGCGGCGCCTGGAACTAAGTCAATGCGGAACTCTACTTGTCTCTGAGGTGGCAGTCCAGGTAAGTCCTCTGGGAAGACTTCTGGATATTCCCTCACGACAGGGATGTCTTCTATTCTTGGCTCAGCAGCCTTCTTATCCACAATGTGTGCCAGGAAGGCAACACATCCCTTCTGCAAACACTTTCGCGCTTTCAGGCAGCTGATAATTCTTAACGGCGTATCACGCTTCTCACCATGTACCACAATTGTTTCACCATCTTCGGTCGGGATACGAACGACCTTTTTGTGACAAACAATTTCAGCCTTGTTGCCTGATAACCAATCCATTCCTACCACCACGTCGAAGCTTCCCAACTGGACTGGTAGTAGATCCAGAGCAAACTCACGCTCTCCCAATTCGATCACACAGCCTCTGACAACTTCATTGGCTTCTACTAACTTCCCATTAGCCAATTCGATTGAGTACGGAATATCTAATTTACTAGCGGTTAAACCAAGCATATTCTTAAATTCTAACGATACGAAGCTATAGTCGGCACCAATATCAAATAAAACGGATGCATAGCGTTGGTTTACAGGGAACGTACCAGTGACAATATTGGGATCCTGGCGCTCTTCCCTCGCTTCGATATGGAACACTCTTCCACGGGCTTGGTTTAACTCTGGGCAGTTCCTCTTAAAGTGCCCGATATCACCACAGTTAAAGCATCCAAGTCTTTGCCCGTTTCCACCTCCATTTCCAGCTTGGTTGTTCCTTTGGTTATGATTCACGGCGCCCGCTTGATTAGCATTGTTGCCTCGATTCCCATTACCTCCATTGTTTCCTTGTGGGCGATTTCCATTCCCACCCCGGTTGTTATTTCTGTTTCCGGATCCTCCCTGGCCTCCCTGGCCAGCAGTGGCCCAACAAGTGTCCTTCAAGTGGCCCGACTTCCCACATGCTTCGCATATCTTCATACTACAATGGCCAGAATGGTGGCGTTGGCAGGTATTACACTTGGGCTGGGTGCCCATATATCCTTTTCCTTTCTTTCCACTACCAGCTGTAACCTGAGCTGGCGCGCTTGGCTCTCCTTTCTTAACAACCCCACTAGTGCCTTGTTTGAAGTTTGAGAACTTTCGTTTGTTACCTCCGGATGACTCGACGTGAGTCTCTTTCTTCTTAGGCTCGATCTCATCGAACTTGTTCAGGCGGATAGCCTCCTCAGTGAGAGCCACGCTCAAATCGATTGCCTCAGTAATTGTCGCAGGCTTGGATGAGGTCACCATGCTTATGATTTGAGGAGCTAATCCCCAAATGAAACGTTCAATCCACTTGAACTCCGGAGTGACCATGTAGGGTACCACATGCGATAAGTCATGGAACCTCTGAACGTATTATGAGATCTTTGGACCTTCCATTTTCAAATGCCAGAACTCAGGTTCCAATCTTTGGATTTCCGCGCGAGAGCAATACTTTTTGCGCATAAGTTCCTTCAGTTCGGTCCAGGTTAGCGCGTAGGCAGCAGCTTCACCAAGTGTCTGCACTTGCAAATTCCACCAAGATAGGGCTCCATCCAAAAATAGCCCAGAAATGTAGGTGACTTGCTGGTTTGGTGCACATTTGCTCATGCGGAGAACAGATTCAGTCTTCTCAGCCCAACGAACAAAAGCGACAGCACCTCCGGTGCCATCAAAGTTGACAGGCTTGCAGCCTAGAAACTGCTTGTAGGTGCACCCATGAGGTGGATTGTTGTTACCATTGTTGTTTGAGCTGCTTCCGCTGGGTCCTCCTTGCGAGGCGGCGTATTGCGTGATGGCAGCAGCGATGATTCCTTGAAGTTCTGCCTCGTTGGCAGGCATGCGCGTCTCGCGTCTTGGTGGCATCCATATCGATAGCCTCTGCAATGGTTGTGGGCTTCGAGGTAGTAACCATGCCCCTGATCTGGGGTGCAAGTCCCCAAATGAATCGTTCAATCCTTTTGAACTCCGGTTTGACTAAGTAGGGGACGACCCTAGACAAGTCGTGCGATAGCTGGACGTATTCCGGAATCTTTGGTTCGTCCATTTTCAAATTCCAGAACTCCACCTCAAGCTTCTGGATTCCGGCCCTAGAACAGTATTTCTTCTCCATCATTTCTTTGAGCTCGTCCCAGCTCAGTGTATAAGCAGCATCTGTACCAAGGGTCTGAACCTGAAGGTCCCACCATGAGAGTGTGCCATCCAGAAATAACCCTGAGATATAGGTAACACTCTGTTGGGGCGAACAGTTACTCATTCTTAGAATGGAGTCAGTCTTTTCTGACCAACGAACAAATGCCACGGTGCCTCCTGTTTCGTCAAAGTTCAAAGGCTTGCAGTTCAGGAACTGCGTATAGGTGCAACCAGTTGGAGGGTTATTTCCAGTAGTGCCATTGTTGTGCTTAGAGCGGAGGGCTTCATGTCGTGCAATTGCCTGTGAGATGCGTTCTTGCAACTTGGCTTCTGTCCTTGGCAACGTACTGGTGTCTGTGCCACGTCTGGGTGGCATTCCCTTCTGTCGAAGTGGTATGAAGCAGGCTAGACAACATTTCAATCGTCTATGAGATACACAGCACCATAAGCCATCATGTAATCACCCAATTTTACACGTAAATATACTCATGGTATGAGTGGGGAAATAAATTTCTGAGCCTTCACATAGGCTTGCCAAATTGGCTTATTGCTTGTAATAGAATGAACTCATCGCTTTGGTCATTCGTGTTTTAGTTATTTCCTGCTACATTGGTTTTCATTAGCTTGACCTATAGAGTCCACCAGGATTTCTGTGCACTACAAGTCGTTATTACGTGGGCCCCCGTAATAATAAATTGTCTTGCACAGTTACCCCAATTTTCTCTCGTCTAAGCAGATGATCAATCAAAGAGCAACAGCAGGTGCATCAGCATGAACAGGGTCATGCTCCAATGCGGGGTCAAGAGCAACGCCTGGCTCAGGGGCCACAACCGGCTCTGGATCAACAAACTCCATCTCAAAATCAGCTGGGTCAACAAACATAGGGTCGACTGGGACTACAAAATCCTCCAAGGGCCGGTCTAAGTGTATGAACTCAATGTCATGGTCTGGATCAAAACCAGGTGGAAAAACAGAATCGTCCTCAATATCGCAATCAAACTCAATGCTGTGTGCGAGAACTGGTGCAACTGATGATGCCATATCAGGGTCGGCGTCGTGTGAGTGGTGCTACACTCCCGGTGTATGCAAAGATGCGGACGTCACAGACTTAAATGAGTCTGGGACAGGTGAGTGGGCATGAGCCTCTTCTTGTAGGAGCTTCAGCAAGCGGTAGGCTATCACCAGCAGCAATAGGGCCTCGCCCTCAAATGGGTCCTCCTCTAATAGATCGTTATCGTCGTCAGAGACAACGTCGGGGGGCATCTCAACAACGGGATAAGCAGCAAGGGGCACATGAGCAGGGACCACCGCGAGTGGCAAATTCCTAACAAGATGGCCATCAGCAGTCTCTGCTACGACATCAGGCAGCGCAAAGGGCTGAAATTCGTCATCGTCGGTGCCGGTAGTATCGGAAATGTACACCTCGTGCTCTGATGAAACTATGTCGTCTGATACTATGGCCATGGGATTCGTAGTGTCCATCTTTCTAGTACATGATGAAGGCATGACGTTTGTAACACAAACACACATACGTATAACAATCAATCATATAATCATATAAACATATAAGCACATTAGTCACCAAGTAAGCAATCAAATAATTCTCCTAGTCCCACTAGCCTCCCAGCCTCCCAGACTGATCTTCCTAGTCCCACTAGCCAATTCTCCCAGCCTCTCAGACTGCTCTTCCTAGTCCCACTAGCCAATTCTCCCAGCCTCCCATACTGACTCCCTAGTCACACTAGACAACTCTCCCAGCCTCCCAGACTGACTCCCTAGTCCCACTAGCCAATTCTCCCAGCCTCTCAGACTGCTCTTCCTAGTCCCACTAGCCAATTCTCCCAGCCTCTCAGACTGCTCTTCCTAGTCCCACTAGCCAATTCTCCCAGCCTCCCAGACTGACTCCCTAGTCCCACTAGACAACTCTCCCAGCCTCCCAGACTGACTCCCTAGTCCCACTAGACAACTCTCCCAGCCTCCCAGACTGATTCCCTAGTCCCACTAGACAACTTCCTCGGCCTCCCAGACCGAGCCTCAGCCTCCCAGATTGAGCCTATAACTAATAAATAAAATGTGCTCAACATTTGTTTGTAAAAACGTTTTGGATCTGGACTTAAGTGGTATGCAGTGTAAAAAATGTTTTCGTGAGAGCCCTAGTGATCATAGTCTAGACTCGAGAAAGAATCCTAGTTCGCTATGATCAGAGCTCTGATACCAAGCTATCACACCCTGGCTTTGCGGAAGCGTGGTTAATTTGGTGTGACTTCTTAATACCATAGCTTAACCATAACAAAGCTATATGAAATAAAACCATGCAAGATCATCCATTCGATTAAGTTTTAAAAACCAAATACAATAACATTGTCTTAACGGAAACACATCCTACGACATAAACATTGTTCAACAAACACAATATAACATAAGCATAGATTAAGGACTGTGACTTGTCCAGGAAAGAGTCACATTCCCTAAACCCGAATGACCTCGTAACTAGTGCAGCGGGAAAACGTGTCATACCGCGCCAGATCCTTTAATTCCCTGAAATACACGTAAGTTGAAAAATCAACAATAATGTTGAACGAGTTCATGTGTAAGTGAGTAAATAAACCTTTGTAAGAATAAAAATCCTGGTATGTAGCAAATAAGGAAAAAGAGATCACCAATGGTTTGCAAGGCCATTGATACGTGTGAAGTGCAAGTAGGAAGACTCAAACCTAGCAGATTTTGCATTGGGTACAAAGTCACCCCGAGGTCCGCATTGTTGGACCTGGAGTTGGGCTCGCTACACCCAGATAGATCTACCGCTTACGTCCCTCGGTCCTATAATGAGGATTAATGGCCTCCAGTTCCCGCCTACCCACTCACATGATCTTAGTAGTAACCCTCCTTACGCTAACCATACCATGTATAAAGTACTTGTAATCATAGTAACATGTATTTCACCCCCGTAGTTTAGAAAACTGAAAACAGTTAAGAGAAAAGGGGGACATGAACTCACAGTGGTGCGTCTCTACCAAGTATGTCTCCTGATCAAGCAGCTGTGTGACGACCTACACGTACTAATTCTATTAGACGGACGGCCGTGCCTTAGCTTTATGGTTTAAGTTTTTGGGAAATAGTTAGACAACTATTTCGTGTTTACATTTAGTAAATACTTGGTAATCATTTTCCTTCCCAAGGATGAGGGATTTAATACATGTGCGTTCGTATAATTTCGAAATATATTATTATGTCTCACTTAAAATATATTTTATTTCTAACTCCAAAATATAAATATTCTTCTCAAAAATATTATATTTTCTATTACATAAATTTTCCCAAAATAATACCTTGACAAAAATACGCGTTAAGTCATATTTTCTTAAAAATGCGTAAGTTACGTTTTAATGATCGAGTGGTAATAATAATTACCGGTGTAACTTATATATTTATCACGAAGGCGTTCGTATTATTTTGGATTCGTCAACATTCGATAGTATTATTTTTACCCTAAAAATAATACTAGTATTTTCACAAAATAATCATAAACACATATCAAGTGACTTTATGAAAAATATATACTAAATATATATTTACCAAGTTTTATTTTGTGAAATCCCACCTCCGATGTTTTGTAAATAAAGTCGTGGTGAAATCTATAATTTGAAAACAAGTCGAAAAGTATTTCTAACACTTATAGTGAAAATAATTCTAAGTGTTAGGTTTTAGAAAAATTTCGCCAGAGTTTCCTCTGTAACTGGAGGTGGCCATGCTTTCAAGCGTATCATTTTCTTTTATGATCAAATCAACCATTTTTCTTATTTAACCAAAGCAATATTCAACGCATCAAACTAGTTAATAAACATGTAATTCGCAAGAATTACATGAACTTGTAGTTTTCCCAAAAATATGTAGTAAAGCTCCTTACTTTTAGTGTATCTTTATATAAATCCATCCGGTTTCGTAAAAGTCTCGTTTTTAACGAAATTCTATCTTTACAACTTCTTGTTAACATTTTCAAAAATAGTTATTTTGTCGAAAGTGTGTGCTACACAAGTGTTTACACACTTGTGTGTTCTAAAAATCATTCGTGTTAGTGTAAGATCCGTCTTTAGAAAACATGATTTCTTTGATACTTGGTTCTTTGAGAATACCGCTTGTAGATACGTAGATCTACTAGTTTTAAACACTTTTTCACAAGCAAAATCGCTTTTTCCCAGGTTCATGATTCGCGTGTGGTAGAGTTTCATCCTTTAACCCTTGTTACTTCCAAAACAACCTTATGTCATGATCCAAGGTCATGACCAATCCGGGTTAAATGACGATCCGAGCTACCACAACATAGATCGGGTCCAAATAATCGCACAAATCAATTACTACAAGATTTACACAACATATGAGCCTTTAACCATCATTACAAGCATTTTTAGTAAACTTTTGTGTGTCATCTTGCAAGATTACGAGTTTTAACCGTTACAAATCTTATTAACCACTTCAAAATAGTTCGAGAGGGTGATTATAGCAACTTACTACTAGCTCGAGGCTAGGGAAGAATCTAAGCGCAAAATGGGTGGATAATAACAATAGGGTGAGGTCCTTCGCCTTCCGAATGCACCAAGCCTCCTTATACGTGATCCTTAACGCTTGTATGAACTTGGAATGTGAAGATCAAAGCTCGAAAAATTGATGGGTGCAAGAGGGTGTTTGGCCGTGAGCTTTCTAGAGAGAGAGAGAGGGAGTTGTTTTGGGGTGTTAAGTGGTGAATGATATGTTAGGCTAATCCTTGATCTTATAGTCATTCCATAAGTGTATTACCCAACGGATTTCATGCTCTCTAGACACTAAACATGAAGATTAAAATAATAATTTGGAGGACAAAGTATGTCCCCCCTCTTGGGGACGGTTGGTTAAGGGGGGGGGGGTTCCTAGTTCAAACTCAACCAAACACTAAGTATGTAGTTAGGTTAATCTAGTTAGTTAAGTGATTAACCCGGTTACTAGTGTGTTGTGCTTTACAGTGGGTGTTAGGGTATTCAGGGACCCTAACTGGCTCAGAAAAAGATAAGTAATGTTATTAACAATATTTTCATGTTCCGGGTATAGTCCGGTTGTTCGGTTGGATAGAGATCCGTTAAAGTGCTTAACAAAGCTTTAAAGTGTCGTTATTATTATTTTTAGTGACACAACTTATTCCTGACACTTTGGAAAGTGTCTAGTAATATTTTTCTCATGTTTTGGCACTTTATTAGTTAGCCAAATGCTGAATTGTTTATTAAAGTGCTGAGTCTTTGTGCTTAAAGCACGTTTTAGGCACATCCAGTCATTGTAACTTATTCCTAGAGACGCAGTTCTACAACCCTTGTATCCCTACACTCACCACTAGTGTAGTAAAATATTTCTGGCTCATACAGGCCTTAGAGGCAGTGTCTGCCTGATGCTGGCTTTATCAGCATGTTCAATAGGTTATCCGTTCATTGTGCTACTGTGCTTTTGGTGCATCATGTTTGTCACTAAGGTTTAGCATGTAAATAATGTAGTGACGGTAAGTAAAGTATGATGCAGGTATATGCATGTATCAGAAATCAAATAGCAGTTCATCAGTAATTTCAAACAAGCACAATAATTAAGCAGTAATTAATTATTAATTAAGTCGTACGGATACCTGGTTTAGTGAGGGTTGTCACAACTTGCCCTTGGATGCTTTATGTTTCTAAAGTTAAAAAGGCGGGCTCTTGGGTTGTTAAAACCCTATACAAAGAACATGTATGTCTGAACACCAGAGATGTTAGACTGTGCACAGTTGCCTGATTATCCAAAAAAATTCAAAACACTGTGAAAAACAATCCTGGGATACCACTTAAAGCTCTACAGGAAGATCTTCAAAGGAAATATCAAGTTGAAGTGACTTTGCACCAAGTTTTTAGGGCTAAGATGAAGGCAACAGAAAAAGTGTCGGGTCACTATAGGGCTCAGTATGAAAATCTTAGGAATTATTGTGAGGAGCTTCTCAGATCTAATCCTAGAAGCACAGTTAAGATAGATGTTGAACCTTGTGGCAATCCTAGCATCCAACAAGGCAATTTAGGAGGATATATGTTTTCTTAGGTGCATTATAGGCTGGATTTAAATTGATAGGGAGACCTATACTGGGGCTTGATGGATGTTTTTTGTAAGGGCCATTCCCTGGCCAGATTCTCACAGCAGTAGGAGTGGATGGCAACAATGGGATTTATCATGTTGCCTATGCAGTGGTGGAGGCTGAAACAACTGCAAGCTGGACATGATTTCTTCAGTGTTTAGGTGATGATCTTGAACTGGAACCTAACAATAATTTCACCTTCAAAACTGACAGGCAAAAGGTAACTATTGTTCAATGATTTAATTGTTATTTTTGCATTTTCTTATTACAACGTTAACCCTTTTTGTAACTATGATGCTAGGGATTGATACCTGCTATACTCAAAGTGTATCCAAGCTCAGAGCACAGATATTGCCTGAGACATATACATGAAAATATGAAATCAAAATGGGGTGGTGATGAATACAAAAACCTGTTGTGGAACTGTGCCTGAGTTTGAAAAGGCTATGAAGGCAGTTATTGATAAGGACAAAGGACTACATGATTGGCTAAAAGAAATTCCAAGCAAACATTAGGTCAGAGCCTACTTCACAGGTATGTAATTTACCACTTAAATTGTTTTCAGATGACTTGTTTTGATCATGTTAATTAATTGAATTGAACATATTCCAGGCAAGGCTAGGTGTGATATTTTGCTGAATAACATCTGTGAGGTATTCAATAGGCAATTGATTCAAGGTAGGGACAAGCCTATAATAACCTGCCTTGAGTATATCAGAGAGTACCTTATGAAGAAGATTGTTGTGGTGAATAACAAGATTGGCATGTGCAAAGGCCCATTAACACCAGCTGCTACTGCTGTGCTTCAAACCGCAAAGACTAAGGCTGCAGAATACACTGTAATCTGGAGTGGAGGAATAAAGTTTCAGGTTAGCACACACTTCAATGACCACCAAGACCAGAGAGTTGTGGTATTAGATGAAAGAACATGCTCTTGTAGGAGATGGGATCTAACAGGCATCCCATGTAGACATGCAGTGGCATGTATCTGGAACATGGGATTGCATAGTAAAGGTGATGGAGTTCCTGAAAAATGGGTACATCCAGTGTATTGGGTTGAGTCTTGGGTTGAGGTTTACAAGCATAATGTAGAACCAGTTAATGGTAGTGATTTGTGGCCTAAATCTGCATGCCCAACCACTTTGATCCCTCCAAAGTATCATGTCCAAATTGGGAGACCAAAAAAGAAATGAAAGAAGTTTGCACAGGAGATTGCAGAGGCTAAAGTTGCAGTTTCAAAGGAAAAAAAGAAGGCTAAAGTTGCAGAATCTATGGTCAATGTCAGCAACATCATCCCTGCAACTAGTAAGTTGCCAAGGAAGGGAGGCTCAGTGACATGTAAAATCTGCAAGGGTGTGGGGCATAACAAAAGAACTTGTAGAAGGAAAGGGGCACAAGCACAGCCAGGGGCACAAGGTCAGGAAGGGGCACAAGGTTAGGGGGCCACAGGCTTAGATGGACTACAGTTGACTACAGTTGACATTTTTGCATTTTGTTTCAAACTGTGATGTTTACAATTTGCAACAAACTGTTTTGGTACATTAGATCATGTCAAACTGCTTAACTATTAGTGTTAATGGTTGTTTGGAACTTATGTTTTGGTACATTATGTTCATGAAACTGTTTATGTATGTTTGGTATGTTAGATCATGAAACTGTTTATGTAATGTTAAAGACTGCACTTTGCAGATCTATTTTGGTATGTTAAATGATGCATATTTGGTATTTGGGTGCACATTTCTTAGGTTAAATGCTGCAATGCACATTTGGTGCAGATTGGCTGCACATTTAGTGCAGATTGGCTGCACATTTGGTGCAAATTGGCTGCACATTTGGAAAACTGCACATTTGGTAAACTGCACATTTGGTAAACTGCACATAGTGTCATAAGACATTAGATGCACATGTCGGCACATTTCGGCACATTGTCATAAGACATTAGATGCACAACAAATTAGATGCACATGTCGGCACATTTCGACACATTGACATAATAGATTAGATGCACAACACATTAGATGATTCATTACAAAAAGCCCCAAACTTTCCATTACAAAATCCATACAAAAAGCCCCAACCATATTAGCAGGTCGATAGTATAGACCAAACTTACAAAATCCAAACACAAGTCAAACCCTAACCGGACTTAATATAGTAAAACATGAACAACAAAAAACTGAAACCTAAGATAACTTTAAGCATCTTCTTCTCCTGTGCCAATTTTTTAGCTTCTTCTTCAAGCTTCATGTTCCGAGCAAACATCTGTCTTGCATTCTCTTCATGCCACTTGATGGTGTCCAACAGTGCAGGAATCATCACAGCCGCATTCTCAATCTTTGGTGGCTCAGCCCAAGCAACGAATCCACAGCTTGATGGTTTGTTGCACCGGTGAAAACGACGACCTGGGTTTTGTGTTGTCCATGAGGTTCTCAGTGACGTTGAGGCTCCACAAGTGCCCGTTCTTCGATCTCCTGTGGGTTAGGGTTTTTTTTTGGGTTTGATATCTGGTTAGGGTTTCGATAGGAAGGTTGAAGATGATGAAGTAATTGTCTGGTAATCTAAGGGGTTTTTATATTATGTGGTTTTTTAATAATTGAATTACATTAATGAAAATTAAATGCCCAAACTACCCCTTCAGATAAGGACAAAAAAGGGTCATTAAAACAGTCAAAATTCAGAGATTTTAAGTTTTGGAGTAAAATGGCAACAAAATGCAAACCACAGGGACCCATATGTAATAAGTTTGAGATTTGGATTAAAATGGCAAAAGTGCCCAAACCATAGGGACCAAAATGACAGTTTACTCTAAACTATATTTATGAATTTTGGAATATTAGTTAAAATAATACATTTTAACTTGTCAAGTTTACGTATTTGTACTTGTATAACTCCCCAAGGATGGGTGTATTTGTATTCTTATTCTTATCCTTTTATATTTTTGCCAAGTATCAATGGCGTATTCCGGTGTGTAATTATACGTACGAGAATACGTATTTTTATTGTGTTTATTAAGTATCTCATACTTAATTTGTGTATTGACTTTTGCGGAATAATATTTCTAATAGAATACATCAATATATATTCCCAAAATATATATTTTAAGAAATATTACATAGAAAAATTATTTATAATTTTTCCTTGGCAAAAATATTTATACTTTTCATATAAGTCTCAAAATAATATATTTTCTAGTCTAACTTAGAAAATATATATATAAATCTATTTTTCACCCAAAAATAATATGTCCAAAGTTTATTTAAGGAAATATATATATTTTCTCCCAAAAATAATGTATCTTCTAATAATTTCAATAAAACATATATATTTTTCTTTACACAAAAGTAATATATTTTCTTTTTGTCAAAAATATGATTTATTTTATAATACTTATGAAAATCATATTTTTGTTTTCTTGGTTTCCAAAATACCGTTTACCAAAATATACTTACGAATCTAATTCCGGAATATTTATTGTAAGTTATATTCCTTGTTCGGTTTCTCCAATATCTTGGGTATAATTTGTATATTTATTTCTTGGAATTTTTGGTAATATTTGGTATTGTATTTTTTGGTATTTTGGTGAGTTATATTATTTCAAGTCCTAAAATAATATAACTAATACACATAATATACAAGTAATCACACTCATGATGACATCTAAATATATATATATCTTCCTAAATACATATTTAGTCACTTTTATTTCCAAAAACAACCTCCAATATTTTGTAATTTTTGTAACAAAAATTATGGCAAACTTTATATGAAAAATCATGTTTAAAATATATTTATAAACATTTGTTTAAAAATATTTTCCTTAGTGTTTAATTTCTAGAAAATATTTGGCATAGTTTCCCCTTAAAAATGGAGGTTTTCATGCTTTCAAAGCATATCATTTTCTTTTATAAATTATCGTCAATCATTAACAAATCATTCAAGACTTACCATGTGCCAAAAAAAATGAGATTTGCACTATGACATGAACTTGAAACTTTGTAAAAATTTGTAGTAACTTACTAGTGTATTTAGTAAGCTTAGTTACCCTTTAAAGTGTGGTTATTTGTTTGTAAATCACATTCTTGAAAGATTTAGTCATTTACAACTTGTAAGATGATTTTTCCAAAAATAATTCTTTTGTATTTTTCTTGTTACAAACATGTTTCTAGTCTTGATTTAACACTAAAAATATGATTAGTTTACTTAAAAACCATGACCTTGCAAATCTTGTAAATAAACTTGGTTTCTTGAGAAAATTACTTTTGTAATTATCTATTTACAAGACATTCAACATATATCAACCATCATCATACTCTAAAACATTTTTATTTTCAAGTTCATGTGAAACATAAAGGATGATCATTATGATTTCTTCAAGATCCATCCTTATACTTGCTAGATCATGTGTTTAATCATCATCTAGCAAGGTTATTATGATGTTCAACGTCATAAACACAAGAAATCCACAAACAAGTTTCCTACATACACTTAATCATCTTAGATTTCATGTTATTTAGCTTTATGTTAATGATCATCTTCTTATTTCTTTGTGATTTATGAGTTTAACCACTTACATAACACTTGTTTGTAATTTGTTACTTTGGCATTTTAATGAAAATTGATTTATAAAAAAAAAATAACACTTTATCCATTATGATGAGAAGTAAAAACAAGATCAAGAAGCTTACTACTAGCTCTAATGGCTAGGGAAGTGGCACAAGAATGGAGGTGATGATTATGGAAGAAAATGAGTGGTTAAAGACTCCACAAGGTGGTCCTTCAAGTTCCTACACTTCAAGCCTTCTTAGATGATCTCCATACACCTTGGAGTGGCCTTGGAATGGTTGTTTGGAATTCGAAAATAGAGATTGTAGTGTGGTGTGGGTGAGCCGAAACCAAAGGAAGGAGGAGGAAGATGATGTTGTTTTTGTGAAGTAAGTCTTATGGTTCTTATGAATAACTTTCCAACATTTAAGGTAGCATATGGCATATTATGTTGGAATATACTCCAACAAAAGATAAAAAATAATGAAATAAAATCACTTTTGGGACCCATGTCCCCTAACCGGAAATCAAAGGGGAGGGGTAAAGTGTAACATTTAATGGTAAGTTAAGTGTTATAGTTAGATTTCAAGTATACTTGTTGGGGTTATATGTGTTATATGTTTATAGGATGTGTTATGATGTTCGGTGACCATAACTAGCTTTGTAACACTAAAACAATGCTTCTAGTAAGAATTTAATATTTCGGGTAGTGTCCGGTTGTTCGTTTCATTACTGTTCGTTAAAGCGCTAAATTGCGCAGTTTAGTGTGCTTTATGTTATGTTTTATGACAGTTTTGATTCCCGACACTTAGGAAAGTATTCTGGAACATTATGTCATAATTTTGCATTATATTTAGATGTTAAAAGCTGAATTTTTGCTGAATTTGTTTATTTTCTGCAGAATTTTACAGTTTTAGTTTGTATCTGGCACTTTCCGGTACCTATGTCATCACTAGGAAGAAAATTTTGAAATCCCTACTTTCCTACACACTATACTAGTGTAACACTTGGTCCTGGGGCTTATTTTGTGTCTTAACATCATGTCTTTCTAAGTACTGAACTCCCGTCAGTACTTCTAGTTTGTCTGATAACTGTGCTAATTCTGCTCTGAACTATATTGTGTTAGGGGTGTTCAGAAAAAACCGTAACCAAATAAAAACCGTAAACCGAACCGTAACCAAATAAACCGATCCGAATAACGAATTCGGTTTTTGGTTTGGTTTCTAACCGAAACCGAATTGTGAATATGGTTTTTGGTTCGGTTTTGGATCCACATTTTATTTTTATTTGGTTTATTCGGTTTATTTGGATAACCGAATAAACCATTTAACTTAATTAATTATTAAATAAAAATAATAATATTTATAAATCTTATACAATTTATTAGCCCCAAATAATTATTTTTTTATGCAGCCCAACCCAAAATACCCAAAGCCCAACTCAAACCCTCTTGTTCATGAATCTCAAACTTAAACCCTCCAAGTTTATTTTTTTTAGGGCTTAGATTTTCTTCATTTTTCTTCAGCCGATTCATATATTGTGGATGTGCTTGCTTTATTTCACAATGAGACTTTCTTGTATTCATATATTGTTAGGTGTAAAATAGTTGTGATGTTCGGAAGTTGGAACACAAATATAAATATAAATTAGGAAAAAAATTACTTACGTACAATTTGGTTAGATTTGGTTTATTTGGTTTATTTGGTTTCTATCCGAAACCAAACCGAATTGAATTTGGTTTGGTTTGGATCGGTTTGCATATTCCTTATTTGGTTTGGTTTGGTTTTGGTTTGGGGTACAAAATTTTGAAAACCGAATAAACCGAACCGAATAAACCAAATAAACCATAAACCGAACCGATGAACACCCCTATATTGTGTTGCATGTAGTAATGATAAAAGTCTTGCAACATGAAATGCCATTGTATGTATATAACAGACATCAGAAATTCATTCGTCTTGTAAACTAGATCATGCACAGTTATTAAAGCACAAATTGTTGTTTAATTATTGTATGGAATGCATGGAAAAGTGCCAGTTATCACATTCTCCCCCCGTTAAAAGAATTTAGTCCCGAAATTCAAACTATGCCATCGGTCGCATGGGAGTTGTGAATCAAATGTGGTCACTTAGGCTTAATTTGGTCTTCATGTTCCCAAGTAAACTCTGGGCCATGATATAAATTCCAACGAACTCTAACAAATCAATTACGACTTCTCCGTGTTTTGTGGACTTCCGGTCTGCAACCTTAACAGGTCCTTTAATAAATTGGAGTTTGTCATTGACGTGAATCCTGTTTGTGGGAATAATGACTGTTTCTTCAGTTAGGCTCCCTTAAAGACTAGACACGTGAAACATGTCATGATCACTGGTAAGTTCTTCTTGAAGTTTCAGGTTGTGAGCAATGGTCCCGATCCTTTCCATAATCTCGAAAGGTCTAATATACCATGGGTCCAACCTCCCACGCTTTCCAAATCATACCACGCCTTCCCAAGGCGAGACTTTCAATAATATCATCTCTCCAAACTCAAATTCCAACGGTTTCCACCGCTTGCCGGCGTAGATTCTCTATATACCACATGCTTGACTTGATACGATCGCGTATCCGATCGATCTTGTCTGTGGTTTCCTGAACCATCTCGGGCCAGTAAATCGTTTATCCCTGGTGTCCGCCTAACACAAAGGGGACCGATACTTACGTTCATATAAAGCTTCACACGAGGCGGCCTAAAGGCGGTGTGATAAATATTATTGTAGGAAGACTCCACTAAGGGCAAGTGAGTAATCCATATTTTCATCAAATTTTATCACATAAGCACATAGCAGGTCTACCAAAGTCTGTATCGTTCGTTTGCTGTGGCCGTCCGTCTAAGGGTGAAATGTAGTACTAAGGTCCAATTGTGACCTAAACGCCTTTTGAAGCGTCTGCCATATCCTTGGCACAAAACGACCATCGTTGTCGGTGAAGATAGAATCAGGCACTCCATGACGTGCGACAACCCTTCTAGGCTAAAACTCTGCTAATTTCCCTTGCGCTGTCTTCCTCACTATGGCCGTCCGTCTGAGGGTGAAATGTAGTACTAAGGTCCAATTGTGACCTAAACGCCTTTTGAAGCGTCTGCCATATCCTTGGCACAAAACGACCATCGTTTTCGGTCAAGATAGAATCAGGCACTCCATGACGTGCGATAACCCTTCTAGGCTAAAACTCTGCTAATTTCCCTTGCGCTGTCTTCCTCACTGTTTGGTAGGAATTGTGCAGTCTTGGTGTGTCGGTCAGTAATCACCCAAATCATATCGTGACCTTTTTGGGTTCTTGGTAGCTTGTAATGAAATCCATTAAGGTTTGTTCCCACTTCCACATGGGAATCTCGGGCTGTTGTAGCAGCCCTGATGGTTTATGGTATTCTGTCTTAACTTCGACACAAGTAAGACAGTTACCCACATATGTAGCTATATCAGCTCCTACCTTGGGCCATCCATACTAATCCTTCAGTCTTGGCACATCTTGTCGGATCCAGGACGGATCGAGTACCTTGACCTATGAGCCTTGTCCCAAAACTATCGTACAAAAATTGTCGCGAAATGGAACCCAAAGTCGTTCCATGAAGTACAAGGTTCTGTCTTCCTTAGGCAATAATTGCACTTCCATTCATGTAATACATCAGCTTGGAGGTTCCCTGGTTTGAGCACCTCTTGCTCAGCTTCACGAATCCAAGTGACGAGATTTGTCTGTATGATCATCTCTAAGGCTCGCACCCCTAAAGGCTTTGGGCGTTCCTTGTGGCTCAAGGCATCTGCTACAACGCTTGCCTTGTCCGGGGGATGCCTATTCTCTCAGTCGTAATCGTTCAGTAGCTCATTCCATCTAGTTATCTCATGTTTAAGTCCTTCAGATTAACGGTGTGCTGTAAACCCTTGTAATCAGTAAAGATCGTGCAGCGTTTACCTATACAGGTATTGACGCCAAAACTTCAATGCGCAATTCACCACACCTAGTTCAAGGTTTCTTCTTATGATCCTTTAATCAACGTGACGCGTATGCGATGACTTGGTATCGTTGCACCAACGCGCAATCGAGACCTTGTCGAGAAGCGTCACAAGAACCGCAATTTTATTGGTACTGTCAGGTGAAGACAAGATAGGTATCGACTAGGTTAGGGTGGTTAGCGGTTGAGCAGTCCTTGAAAGGTTTTCTAAGGGTCGTCTGATACAGCCTATAATCCCCAAAATTTCTTAGTTGTGTCCTTGGGACTCCTTAGTTCTTGATTGCAGGGTCGACATGAATCTCATTCTTATCCACCACGTGGCCTAAGAATCTTGCCTCGCGAATCCCAGGTTCGCACTTCGTCATCTTATCACCCAACTGTTCCTTCTCCAAGAGCCACAAGATAAATTGCAGATGTTGCTCATGACCTTCCTTGGTCTTTGAGCATATAAGAATGTAGTTAATAAATATAATCATGATCTTATCCAGGTACAGCTTACACACCCGAATCATGAGGTCCATGAATACTGCCGGTGCATGTGTTAAGCCAAATGGTACGACAAGGAACTCGTAATGCTCAAAGCGAGTCCTAAAGGTCGTTTTAGGGATACTTCCTTCTTGTATTTGCAGTTGAGGACATCCTGACCTCAAGTAGATCTTTGAGTAGTATCTGGAACCTTGTAATTGGTTGAACAAGTCATCAATCCTTGGCAAAGGATACCGGTCCTTGATATCCAATTCTCTAAAGTTGATGCAAAACGGAAACTGCCAACTTTCTTCTCATGCCATTAACTAGTGATACCCTGTCCTCAAGTCTACCTTGGAATAGTAGCTAAGACCTTGCAGTTGGTCGACAAGTCATCGATTCTCGGTAAGGGGTACCGATTCTTCAGGGTTAGTTGTCTATCTCCCTGTAACCTATGCGTAATACTTTTTCTACATTAGTTCTTCTGAGTTCCTCTCAGATTAGGCTGTGTACGCGTGTAAAAACTGTCGTCCTACTTCCTAACGAATAACACCAGGGGCTCCCCACGATGAGAGGCTCGGCCTGGTAGATTTCCTCTGCCTAGCAGATCCTGCAGTTGCATCGGAGGCTCCTGTATCTCGGACAGAGCTAGTCGGTAAGGCGTCATCCGGCATTGGTGCCGCTCCTGGCACTAGGTTCATCCTAAACTCCTCTTGTAGCTGTGGAGGTAACCCAGGCTAGTCTTCGGGAAAGGCTTCTAGAATTTCCTTCACAACGGGGATGTATTCTGGCTTTGGCTTCTTGGTCTCTTTATTGGAAACATGATCAAGGAAGGCTATGCAGCCTATTCGGGGGCGCTTCTGTGTCTCTACGACCAATGTGAGATGTCGCAAATCCACCGCCTTATGGGGCCTAGTGCCCTCGCATCTATTGCAAGAAGTTTGTGTACTATAAGTGTCTCATCATTCGCAAGAGGGATGCAAATGACTTTCCTTATGACGAACATCTTCAGCTCTATACTTGGATATCCAATCCAAGCTGACTACATTATCATGACTTCCCAAGTCAACGGTAATAGAAGGTTTCTGCCTTATAAGTTCTGAAAGACAATCTTTAATCATCTTATTCACTTTAACTAACCTTCTATATGTCAATTCTAAGGAATACGAGGCGTCTATTCTACTTGAAACTAGGCCAAGTAGTTTCTTAATTTCTAAGCATACAAGGTTAAAGTCGGTGCCAATATTAATAAAAAATAGATGCATAGAGTTGGTTAATAGGGAACGTACCCATAATCGCATCTGGATTCTGGCATGCTTCACGAGCTCCAATCGTGAAGACCCTTCCTCGCTTGGTTCTTCCTAGGGCAATCTTTCCTAAAATGCCCTACTTCACCACATTTGTAGCAACTTGGAACTTTACCATTATCTCTTCCGTCTTGGTTGCCGTCATCATTCCCTCCTTGTTTGGGATACTTCGCCCAACAAACATCTTTGCTGTGCCCTTCTTTTCCACACCTACCACAATTAGGCCTCAAACATCGACCTTCGTGGTGAAGATTGCATTCCTTGGATCTCGGCTTAGTCCCCAAGTAAACCTTACCACCGGCCTTATTAGTGGCTCCATAAGCTTGCATGCCACGAGACGGGTCCACTTCCCTTCTTTTGTTTGCTTTAGAGCTTTCATAACTGGCTTGGGTGCCTATCTTTAGGTTCGAAGACTTGTCTTTAGCTTCATAAAGACGGGTATACTTCTCATGAGATGGGGGTCATACATATAGGGGTGATAGAGAGTGTAACGTCACTGAGTCTTTCCCGTGTGTTAGCCATCTTCACTTGCTTAGATATCGGTTCCCAACCAACTCGTACGAGTAGAAGTGTTAGACACGAAGTAGGTAAAGACAGGTTTCCTACTTTGTAGAGTGCTAAGGCAACTGTCTAGGTATTGTTCTACCAGATGAAGGTGTGAACACCTAGAGATTATTTTTGGATAGGTGGTGATCATTAGCTTGATCCATAGAGTCCACCAGGATTTCCATGCACTACAAGTCGTTATTACGTGGGCCCCCGTAATAATAAATTGTCTTGCACGGTCACCCCAACTTTCCCTCGTTCAAAGCAGATGATCCACCAAAGAGGGGACACTACTGTCCTTATACCTCTGACATAGAAAGGACCATTGCGGTGGTCCATGCGCTAACATCCGTTATCGATACGCGCGAATAGGCACGATGATTAAACGTAATAGGAATAAGGAGAATTCCTAGTAGTTGGAGGGGCACTTTCAAGATGAGTACCTCATCTTCGTAGTCTGGAGAAGAGCGTCTTCAATCTCGTTTCACAAAATCCACAGGGACCTTATCCTGCTGATAAGGGTGTTTTCCAAGGTTGCCGCCTTCGCCTCACCGTCACTACCGTAGTTAGGCACCTTCACAATCGAGAGGGAAGAGCAGCCATCTTCTACAGAACCGGCTCAGGATCTCGTTTGGTAATCGCTCCAGCCGTGAGCTTCACCATAAATGCGAGGTCGATAGTCTCATCGTGCGAGTCATGAACTTTAATAGGATTCAGAGTCAAAGGTATCTTGTTCACGTCTATAATTATTCCGTACACTTATACACATATATATTAATAAATAAATATGTTACTTAGTATAAACATGCAAATAGTTGCATCATGTCACATATAACTCTCGTTTGTCCTTTCGGGGGGGGGGGGTTTGTCTATGGCAAGTCTATCTCACGTAGACTATATGTGACAACCCGAGCTTTCGAGGTCAGTAACGTTAATTTGTGCCGTTACAATTCTGTTAAACTTAGGCGTAACATGAAATAGTTTTGTTTATTAGCTTACACTTATGTTTCGGGCCGCTTATATCTCTAAACGGGTAGATAAATCTAAGTGAATCATGCATGGGCTTAGCGAAACCTAGACGGGAATTTAGTGGGCCTATATCTATATTTATGTCGAATAGATGCCTGGACCGCCCAAAACTAGTGAAGCCCGCATATTGTCAGCCCAAGTATATAGGCTTAAGCCCTCTTCAGCCTAGCCTATTGTGACCGCCCTATACGTTCACTATTTATTATACGTAATTAGATCCTTGCTTAGCGTATAACTGAAAACAAAACCCTAAGGCATTTCTCCCTCCTTCTTGATTGTTCGACGACAGTGGACGTACCCCTCCCCCCTTTTCGAGGCTTTCTCCTTTAAGTTGAAGTCATTCGGTTAGTGAAATCACTTTTATGTCGATTCCTACGTGATAATTCTGTTTATGTGATCATATCTATCGGTTAGTGATGTTATTATTCATGTTGAGTATGCTAGTCACATTAAATTATGTGTTATGTGTTAATATCATATTTGTGTATCACAAGAAAACATAATGATTAGGTTGTCAGCCCACTACTCACAATTGTTGGTCCAATTAAATATTAGTAGTGAAGATATGTAAATAAGAACTCAAGGATTTGCATGTGATTTAAATCATGTTGTCTGATCCATGCCATGTGAGTTTTGTATTTGGTCCAATAGAAGAATTCGGTGAATATAATTGTTGGCTATGTTTGGCAGATTGTATTTAATTAATGTTTTTTTTATCAAGTTATTTCATGACATCAGGAGAGAGGCCATGTGTGTTTATACTAATATTGTCGGCCACTAATATTTAGTTGTGCATGATTCTTTAGTAGATATATATGTCTGCATAAGTGAATTTGTTTGATGTGGTTCTATGAACTTTTGGAATACATGTTCATTGAGAATGGATCTTGTAGTAATTATATGAATAAACTTGGACAGCTGCAAAGCTAGATCAAATTTTATGTAAACTGCTTGGGCCGGTTAAATTGGGGATAAGAGATAATTTCAATTGGGCATTAATGGGTCAGTCGCACATGGGGGTGGGCTGGACTCCGAGGGCATACACTGTTGATGTTCAAAGAAATAAACTAACTGTGTTTTATTACACTATCAATATTGGCATGTCACATAATTAATTGGGCCGATACATGTTAACTGGGGTACTAAAAATTATTAGATGAAAATATATATATAGTTTACGGGTTAAATGTTTTGGCTGGATTTTTATGTGGAAATAAACATGGGTCGCCGAGTCATGTCGGGTCTTATGTGGGTTCGATACAAGATTTTGGTAACCAAAGTGATTATTAAGTGTTGTGATTTATTATTGTTACATGCATGATGATATATGGATTTGTATTGTGAGAATACATATAACCCGAATGCTCGTTATAACTTGTATGATAAATGTGTGCTATACTTGCCTATCACATGTGGTACATATATGATGAATAAGTGAATTCTATGCAACGAAACTGATTATCATTGGAACCATATTAGGGTTTGGGGTGTCCAACGATAATACGATTAACTAAGTCTAACCGAGCAAACCAAGGTGAGTTCACACTCCTAAGGCATGGGATTCCCGGTGGGTTGGGAATGGGATTGAATAACTACTCATACTATCATTACTATTAAACTACTTTTCACTGTCCTCGGGTTGGGAAGGGCACGTACGTAAAACCTACGTACACTCATACTTACTACTGTCCTAGGATTAAAGGGCACGTACGTAAAACCTACGTATACTCATACTCGCTACGGTCCTTGGATCAAGAAGGGCACGTACATACACGACTAGTCTGGTAACATACAACATGGGAAGCCCCCACTATTCATCGCAAACATGTTCGGGGAACCGCGATACAGATTAATACGATACACATGGGAAGCCCCCACTAATCATCGCAAACATGTTCGGGGAACCGCGATACAGATTAATACAGTACATGGTTTACGAAATAAATATATGATTTACAAACACTATAACTAAACAACCAACTGTGAACTCGCTCAACTTTGTTGTTGACTCGTTGTTACATGCCTTGCAGGTCGTTAGGTATCTATGGAGCTTGCATTGGAGTGGGAGGAGTCGTTGTGGGACATGGACAGCTGTGTGCCATGTTAAACATTTGAAATGTTTAAACTTATGACTTGGTTTTAAACATTATGCTTCCGCTTACAACTTAAACTACGTTTTGTTTAGACACCAATTGTATTGTGTTGGATTTTATATGTTACTTACATGCTTGTTCAATATGATTGGTGGCTTGATCCTGGTCAGTCACGCCTCCAAGCGGTGGTGATATTCCGTGTGTGGATTTTGGGGGTGTGACAGATTGGTATCAGAGCCATTGGTTATAGTGAACTTGGTTTTAATAAGGGAAAAGTTTTTTGTTAAAACCAGACTATAACCTGTATAGTGCTCAACGATCCACAATGACGCTTCACTCCACGTGCAAGGCTCAACACTAT
Source organism: Helianthus tuberosus (assembly GCA_030545235.1). Taxonomy (NCBI): domain Eukaryota; kingdom Viridiplantae; phylum Streptophyta; class Magnoliopsida; order Asterales; family Asteraceae; genus Helianthus; species Helianthus tuberosus. Next base: position 87,556,638 of record CM060356.1, on the reverse strand, counting down.
ATGTGATATGGTTTATGTTATATTGCCTACTTGCTAGTTACATAGAACCTTGATTATGGTATGCTTAGATGAACATAACAACTATTGTTTGAAAACACATGTGTGCTTACTCTCTTCTGTCATCGCACTTTCGCGAACCTCTCTCACTCATGTTTTCCTTTGATATGAAGATCATGAGCAAGTTACTGCAGCACTCGCAGCTGACCAGGCAGGAGGTCAACACGCTCAGCCACCTGTATGCACATTCAAGACTTTTATGGACTGTCGTCCTAGTACTTTCAGTGGCACTGAAGGGGCCGTTGGACTCCTCCACTGGTTCGAGAAGCTCGAGTCGGTCTTCGAAATGTGTGAATGCCCTGAGGCTCGTAGGGTGAAGTATGCTACTGGTACTCTCGAAGGTGCTGCGTTGACATGGTGGAACGCGCAAGTGCAAATGTTAGGACTGGCAGCTGCTAATGCCACCCCATGGAACGATTTCAAGGAAATGATCAAGCGGGAATACTGTAATTGTGATGATATCTACAAGTTGGAAGTGGAGTTCTTTAACCTGAAAATGACGGGGTCAGAAATAGAGGCGTATACGAAGAGATCCAACGAACTGGCAGTGTTATGCCCAACTATGGTGGATCCTCCTATTAAGCGTATCGAGCTGTACCTCAAAGGCTTAGTACCAGAGATTCAAAGCCATGTAACTGCTGCTAACGTTGCTACTATCCAGGATGTTACTCGTCTTGCTCATCGACTCACAGACCAGGTAGTGGAACAGAACAGGCTGCCTAAGCGTATAGGTGCTACTGCTACTACTACTTCTGCTACTCCCAGTGACAACAAGCAAAAATGGGATGGAGCCTCCAGCAAGGGTTCAACTACAGTTCAGTCCCAGGCATAGCAGCGAAAGATCGATGACTACCAGAGTCTTGGTCAGCAATCTTCTGGTAGTCAAGGGCAGGGTGGATATCGAGGAAACCTCCCGAAGTGCAACCAATGCAATAAACACCACAATGGTCAATGCAATAGGGTGGATATCGAGGAAACCTCCCGAAGGGCAGGTGTCTCAAAGTGGATCATGAAGCTAAGGATTGTAGGAGCTCACGTGTAACACCTGTGTCATTTCAACCATCAAACAAATGCCAAACCAATGAAATAATGTATTTCATACTTTGGACTTGTATAAATATGTGTATCTTTTGCACATATCAACTCATGTTCGATTTCAAGCTCTAAATCGCTTTCTGGAAGGTTATACACGCACTGATGCGTAAATATAACCAGTTTAATGCAACGAACACTCCGGAATAGTGAAATAGGCTTAACATACCTTAAATAACCTTTACATAACTTAGATATAAGTTTTGGAAGGTTTGGTGTGGTGAAATCAAAGTTTAATCGCTTACAGGGACTAAATTTGACAAATTGCGAAAGTATGCCAATTTGAACTGTAACAGACCTTCCGGAACATGACCATAAGTTAAACATACCATAAATATCCTTTACATAGTTTAGAAATAGGCTTTGAGGGGTTCGGTGTGCTAAAATAAACTTTTGGGTCATTCAGGGACTAAAAGTGTCAAAAAGTGCACAAGTTTGCATTTTCGCGCATAACTTACGTTCTGAATAAATCCGGACATCCAAAAATTTATGTAAGCACTAAAATATTTTATTTTAGTGTTCTCCATAAGAAAAATCCATTCGTCACGTCATCTGGATCGTTTTTCGCGCTTGTGCGCATTCCGTCGTAATTAAGCGAACATCGCGTTCGTACGACCAAACAAACCAACATCCGGCATATTTTTGAGCATGTTTTGAGTTCCCTATACTTTAACTTCATTTTAGAGCCTTGAAATGAGGTTAACGGGGTTCAAACACATCGAAAAAGGCCTTAAACACGTGCAGGGACCATTTCTGCCAACTTTGAAACATTTCTGAATCAGAGGGGTGCTAGCGTAGCGCGAGCCCTATAGGCTTTACCAGTCGCGCTATGCGACTGCCTATGCTGGACAGAAAACATGCAGAAATATCAGTTTTGCACTTTCGGGACCAGATTCGATGTATTAGCCGTTGTTTAATTCACAACCACACATTCTAACATGCTTAGTCAGCGGATAAGGATGGAATTTAGGCACCATAACTTTGCAACACATGTATGGATGGAATTTAAGCACCTAAACACCATAACTTTGCAACACATGTATGGATGGAATTTAAGCACCTAAACACCATAACTTTGCAACACATGTACGGATGGGATTAAGGCACGTTTTCCATGAAACGATCTTAACGGTTCGGGTATTCCTATAAATACCCCATACCCCTCATTGCTAAAATCACTAGAATTCTGATTTGAGAACCTCTAAGTTGAAACCATTGTTTCATACCTGAGATTCTTGAATCGGGATTAGCATTCGGGGACCCTTCGTAAGTATTATTTCGTTCTTTTCCTTATTTTACTGCTTTTCGAGTCAGAAAGTCAAACTTTGTTTGACTTTCAGCGTTGACCAGTAATGGTCAATGCGAAGTTCGTTTGAACTTCGCAACGTGAGTGTAATCACGTTGGTCATAGTCCCTTGGGATTATGCCCACTGATTACCACGTTGTCTAGGGTCGTAGGGTAAGCGATCTAATAAATCGCTTATACCTCGAACCCGACCCAGTTTGGTCGATCATTAGGATCCGACCAAATACATTAGGTGACCCTAGTATAGGGCATAACCTTCCGAGGTTATACCCTATGGTCACATCGTTTAAGTAGTTGTATGATAGGTAGTTTATATGCCTTAGGTAAATTACCAGAATACCCTTTTCATGTATAATTGGTAATTAAGCATATGTAACCTAAACTTTTGTCACATAACTGATTATGTAACATGTTTAGGCATATAACACTTGTCATAGGGCTAGTTAGGCGGTCCGAACGCGTTTCACGCGAACGACGCGTTAAAGTAGCATAAGCTACCTAAACGGGTCGTAATGGGTCGAAATCACTTAGGTTAAGTTTCATTTAGTATGTAGGCTTTGATTAACCATATCACATGAGTTCCTACACTCATTTGGTTTACAAACCCTCATGCTACCCAGTCTTCCGATTTAGGTCCGGTTTATTAATGTAGTTACCTATATTAGGTGCCGTTTGATATTCCGCGATCTCTAGCTTTGCTTGGTGGTTATCCTAGGACTTCTGAGCAATCTCAAGTGAGTACATAGACCCCTCTTTTACTGTTTTCCAAACTGTTTTGGGGTGGAACACATGTGCCTACTTGTTACATTCATGCTTTCCCGTTTTCACATCATATACCTGCTATGTTCGTTAGTACATTATAGTACATGATTTCAATACATTTTATGCTATGTATGTCCATTATGTGCATACTTAGTACATTGTTTTACATTGCTTTTCTGTTGCATATGCTTATCCAGCATATGAACACATTATACTACATATTGAACCGTTGTAAACATTTGACTATGTGAACCGTTGTAATCATTTGACTATGTGATCCGTTGATATCTGTGAACCGTTTGTATCCGTGATCCGTTGATATCTGTGAACCGTTTGTATCTGTGAACCGTTTGTATCTGTGAACCATTTGATATCTGTGAACCGTTTGTATCTGTGATCCGTTGATATCTGTGAACCGTTTGTATCTGTGAACCGTTTGTATCTGTGAACCGTTTGTATCTGTGAACCGTTTGTATCTGTGAACCGTATTTGACCATACATAAACATTTCTTCTATTGTTAAACATTACTTTGGTGGTTTGGTTTGATTAAATGATTAAGTAACGATACGTGTGTAATATGATACAAGCATGGTGGATACGCCGCTGGTACTTCCTATATATAAGTGTTTGTATGGTATTACATATCGTAGCGTTATTTGAATCATTTCAGTTTGAGACACATAACATTTTATACAAATAACATACTTTTCATAAGACATTGTTTTACAAACAACTTATCTTATACAAATCCATTTTACTATGGTTATTCATTTAACCATACATTATTTACTTATTTATACATATCATCTGAACTCATTGTTTTTCAAATGATTTACAAAACAAAGCAAATTACAAGGTTCATGACTAAACATTTTCTCAAACATAAGTCATGGAACCTATTTTCACAAAACCTATGTATCTCACAGGCATTTTTATGCTGACGTACCTATTTTCACATGTGTTTTTCAGGAGCTGTTGCATAAGATGATCAAGATATACATAGGCAGACTTGGGCTTTAGTGACAATAAAAGATGCAAGACTAGTTAATTATGTTGTATTTCCTTGTTTGATAAGACATTGTAACACTTTTAATCAATAAAACAAAACTTCAATTGCCATGGATTTGAGACAATTAATTCTGTTACAACACTCCCCGATGTTTCCGCCACGTTTTGTATGTTCTACGTGGTCGGGGTGTGACATCACGACCTGTGAATCGGAACCATCAACAACCACCACCCGCTCCACAGAACCAGCAGCAGCAACAACGAGGCAACCGGGGATGCTTTCAGTGTGGTGCTGAAGGCCACTTCAAGCGGAACTACCCCCAGTTAAACCAAAATAAGAACAACAACAACAATAATCAGGGCAATGGGAACAACAATGGGGGAAACAACGACGACAACGGCGCCAGGGGACGAGTGTTCGTGCTGGGTCATGGTGATGCAAGGAATGATCCTAACGTGGTGATGAGTAAGTTCTTTCTCGACGACTTTTATGTTACTGTTTTATTTGATTCAGGTGCCGATACCAGTTATGTGTCTCTAAAAGTTAGTCAAATGCTTAAACGCACACCAACTCCCTTAAACACAAAACACGTCGTAGAGTTAGCAAACGGTAAAAGCCTAGAAGCCACACACATAGTTAAGTGTTGTAATCTCGTCTTAGCTGGTCAGACTTTCTCTATCGATCTCATTCCTATAGTTTTGGGTAGTTTCGACATCGTCATTGGAATGGATTGGTTATCCCAACAGCAAGCAGAGATCCTTTGCAAAGAGAAGATTGTTCGTATTCCCCGTTCTGGTAAAGAATCTCTCGTGATCCAAGGCGACAAGAGTGGTGCTGTTGTGGGCATCATCTCCTTTCTTAAGGCCCAGAAGTGTTTGTGAAAGGGCCACACTGCTATTTCAGCACTCGTTACTGACGCACCAATGAAAGAGAAGAAGATAGAGGATATTCCAGTTGTACGTGACTTTCCTCAAGTGTTTCCCGAGGAATTACCTGGTCTGCCGCTGTAACATCTGTGCTTGTAATCATTATGAACAGTTCAGTTATCAATAAAACAATGTTATTTGATCCCAATGTTTGTTTGGTTGTGTTTTACATTTTTCATGATTTGACTTTTATTCAATTCCAAACTCTATATCGGTTTCTGGAGAGTTATACGCAAACTGGTGCGTAAACATAATCAGTTTAATGCGAAAAATACCCCGGAACATCAACATATACTTAACATACCTTAAATAACCTTTACAAAACTTAGAAATAAGTTTTGAAGGCTTTGGTATGTCAAAAACAAGTTAATTCGCTTAGAAGGACTAAACTTGACAAACTGCGAAAGTATGCCAATTTGAACTGTAACGAACATTCCGGAATATGACCATAAGTTAAACATACCATAAATATCCTTTACATAGCTTAGAAATAGGCTTTGAAGGGTTCGGTGTGCTAAAATAAACTTTTGGGTCTTTCAGGGACTAAAAGCATCAAAAAGTGCACAAGTTTGCACTTTCGCGCATAACTTACGTTCTGAATACATCCGGACATCCAAAAATTTATGTAAGCACTAAAATATTTTATTTTAGTGTTTGGCTTGAGAAAAATCCATTCGTTACGTAATTTGGATCGTTTTTCGCGCTTATGCGCATTCCGTCGTAATTAAGCGAACATCGCGTTCGTACGACCAAACGAACCAACATCCGACATATTTTTGAGCATGTTTCATGTCCACAATGTTTAGGCATCATTTTAGGGCCTTAACGTTGGCTTAACGGGCCTTAAACGTGTCGGAAATGGCTTAAATACGTAACAGGGACCAAAACTATCATTTATGAAAGTTGGTTTCTGACCAGTCAGGCCAGGCGGCCCGCGTACAATTAGTGTGTCACCTTACACAGCCCGCGTCAGGCTCCTAGATCAGATAAGATCAATTAATCAGCATATTACAACTGTTAAACTCCCAACCACACACCCACACTTGCCCTTTCAGTTCATGTGGGGCCATTTTTAGTCACCACAACATTCCAACAAGTGTACGGACTAGATTCGATCACGATTTCCAAGAAACGATCCTAACGGTTTGGGAAATCCTATAAATACCCACATCCCCCAACATCAAAACCCACTAGAACCTTTGTTTCATACCTGAGCTACTTGAATCAAGATTAGCATTCGGGGACCCTTCGTGCCGTTTGATTCCGTGATCTCTAGCATTGCTTGGTGGTTATCTTAGGACTTCTGAGCAATCTCAAGTGAGTACATAGACCCCACTTTTACTGTTTTCCAAACTGTTTTGGGGTGAAACACATGTGCCTACTTGTTACTTTCGTGCTTTCCTGCTTTCACATCATATACTTGCTATGTTCATTAGTACATTTATAGTACATGATTTCATTGTGTTCATGCTATGTATGTTCATTGTGTGCATACTTAGTACATTGTTTTACATTACATTTCATGCTATGTATATCCATTGTGTACATACTTAGTACGTTGTTTTACATTACATTTCATGCTATGTATGTCCATTGTGTGCATACTTAGTACATTGTTTCACATTACATTTCATGCTAAGTATGCCCATTGTGTGCATACTTAGTACAGTTGTTTTCATCACATGTTTACATTTTGGTATGACATTTGGGTTGTTTAAAATGGAACAATACATTCATTAACATTAGCTACGCCGTTCGTTAGTAGGTAGTGGTACCATAGGAATTGACAACTCCCGTTCCGGACATCCTGGGTAGGTTTGGATGAAAGGAATGACCGAATTCGATACACATAACTTAGATAAACCTTTAATTTGTTTAAGGGTTTATCACCACAGTCTTAAGGCTTGGATGTATGCATTTTCACAATACCGCATAAATGTTTGTATCAGTATAGCATGCATTTGTTCCACAAAACATAACTTTGATTTAAACCATGTTTTACTTCAATACCTTGTTTTTGTGCATTTTACATATGGTTTAGTTGATAGATTTCACTTACCATACATGATATTCTTGGGTACACATTACATGATCTACATTAAACATAAACATTTTGACATTGATATACACATTTAGTGGTTTACATTGAACATAGACATTTCGATATGGTTTACACATTAACACATGACAATTCATTTATACACAAACAATTTACATTGGTGATTGGTTTGAGTAAGTGATTTGAGTAACGAGGCGTGTGTAATATGATACAAGCATGGTGGATACGCCGCGGGTACTTCCTATATATAAGTGTTTATATGACATTACATGTCGTAGAGTTACTTAAATCATTTCAATATTTGACATATTACGTTTTACATAAACAACTTATTTTCACAAGACATTGATTTACAAAACAACTTATCTTATACAAACTCATTTTACTTGGTTATTCATTTAACCTTACATTATTCTCTTATTTATACATATCATCGCTTTTTGAATGATTTACAAAACAAAACAATTTACAAGGTTCATGACTGACTTTTGTTAAACAACTTTTTCTAAACTTATAAGTCATGAATCCTCTTTTCACAAATACTATGTATCTCACAGGCATTTTTATGCTGACGTACCTATTTTCACATGTGTTTTCAGGAGCTTTTGCGTAGGACGATGATCGTGACACTAGGGCGGACCTGTGCCTTAGAGAGTTAAAATGAAGATAGATTTAGTTTAATTATGTTATAAACTCTTTGATTCCTGTTTAAAACAATGTAACTCTTATGTTGATAAATAAAATACAACTTTGTATGCCATGGTTATGAAACAATTAATTCTGTTACAACACTCCCCGACGTTTTCCGCCACGTTTTGTATGTTATACGTGGTCGGGGTGTGACAGAAGAGTTGGTATCAGAGCCAATGGTTATAGGGAATTAGGTTATTAGTAATTCTTTGACCTAGACTATAACCTTTCTAGGACCCTAACACAAGATATCTTGTGTTTAGATCTTAAAACATGCACATCACCTATCCTTAGGTGATTATCAAAACAAAAACCAAATTTTTCCGAAACGATTTTTGAAAAACAATATTCTGTTTTTGAATGATTTATTACTAGGTTTTGAACCCTCTATTGTAAGGTTTTGAACCCACTGTTATATGGTTTTGAACCCCTTTGAGTTTTCAAAATCTCGTCAAGGTTTTGGGTTTTAAATAATGTGAACACGTGCAAACTGGAAGGGTGAATGCCTGTACCCTGGGTTTTCTGTCTAAGGCTAGAGTGTTCGTACAAATCCTCATAATTGGACCAGTCACTCTTACCTGGGAACTCTTGGGGTGAGTGTTCACTTATAGGCGAGCATGTCTTCTCGATACATTATTTTGACCCATTTACTTTGATTAGTCACTGTGTGTCGCTTGTTTGCTTTGTGATGCGAACAAATGACCACCATCCTTGCTGTTTTCAATTTTTGTTTCATCTCATTCTTTTCATCCAATCATCTCACTCGTTTCCTTTCATGTTTTCCTCTTTTAGAATGCCTCCTCGACGCGAAAACCAGATAGCGACTGCCGAACTGGCAGAAATCATTGCGCAGCAGATGGCTGCTTAATTCCCAATCCTCTTTGCTCAATGGAACCAAGCCAACAACAACAACAATACTCCATGCAAATACAAGGATTTTAACTCGGCTAAACCACTCAAGTTTAGTGGTTCTGAAGGAGCGACTGGGCATCTTCAATGGTTCGAGAGCATTGAGAATACTTTTCGCCACGTGCAGTGTCCTGACAATCGCAAGGTCGAGTTTTCTTCGAGTGTGTTTCAGAAGAGGGCTCTCATATGGTGGAACGGGGTTATGAGAGACCGTGGTGTAGAAGTTGCTCTAGCACAAACTTGGGCCGAACTTAGGGCCCTTATGATGAGGGAGTTCTGTCCTCGTCATGAACAGCGAGCTTTGGAGAGAGAGAGTTCGATGACTTGAAACAAGACAGTGGCGAGCACAGGGCATATACCGATAGATTTGAGGAGTTGAGTCTGCTTTGCCTAACAATGGTTACTCCACTCGATAAGGCTATCGAAAGGTACATCGACGGCCTACCTGACTCAGTGCAAGACATCATTACTGGTAGTAACCCTGCCACACTCCGTCAGGCTATCGAGTTAGCAGTGACATTGACCGAGTCGCAGATTCGGAAGAATAAGTTACACAGGAAGGGTGACAAGGGCAAGAAACAGTCGTCTGACAAGGAAGATAGCAAGAAAGGTCAAAACAAGAATGGAAAGGATTCTGGTTCATCAAAAAGGGCAAGAAAGCATAAGGCTTCCCAAAACTATGATGTCACTGCCCAAGCTAACCAGGCAGCTCCCAACCAACCTGCACAGCCTCCAGCGAAGAAGCCCTATTCAGGGAATGCACCTTTGTGCAATAGATGCAACAGTCACCATCAGCCGCAACATCAGTGCCGCTTCTGTAATAACTGTGGGAAGTCGGGTCATCTTGCCAATGTTTATCGGTTTGCTCAGAATCAGGCAGTCCAGAACTCGGCTCAACAAGTTGCTCATCCTCCTGCTCAGCAACAGGGTCAAGCTGCATGACTACACTACCCACCAGGTGCTTGTTATAACTGTGGGGATCTGACCCACTACCGTAACCAGTGCCCAAGATTGGTGAATGCGAATCAGAATCAGAATCAGGCTCAGGCTCGAGGGCGAGTCTTCAATATGAATGTACAAGAGGCACAAGCAGACAATGAAGTGGTGAACGGTACGTTCTTTATTAATAATCAGCTTGCATCTGTTCTTTTTGATTCGGGTGCCGATAAGAGTTTTGTGTCATTGTCTTTTGAGCCAATGCTTCGCGTGTCTAGAACGAAACTAGGAAAACCCTTGACAGTAGAAATTGCTAGTGGTGAACCCATTGTTCTTGATTCTGTTCTACGCAACTTCCAGTTGAACCTTAACGACCATCTTTTTCCTATCAACCTCACGCCTATGTAACTTGGAAGCTTCGACGTCATTGTGGGTATGGACTGGTTATCCAAGCATCACGCATAAGTAGTTTGTTTCGAGAAGATCGTTCGTGTGCCGCTTTCGACAGGCGAGATCCTACAGGTTCAAGGTGAGAAACCGTCTGGTGGTCTCAAGCTCATGTCTTGTTTTAAAGCTCGGAAATATCTGCGGAAGAACTATGTGGCTTTCTTAGCACATGTTACAGCAGATAAAGGCAAGGGTAAGTCTATTTCAGATATCCCTGTCGTTCGGGATTATTCTGAAGTTTTCCCTGAAGAGTTTCCTGGTCTACCCCCAGCACGCCAATTTGAGTTCCACATTGATCTCGTACCTGGTGCAAATCCCATTGCCAGAGCTCCATATCGTCTTGCACCATCTGAGATGCAAGAGTTGTCTAAGCAGCTTCAGGAGCTCTCTGACAAAGGTTTTATACGTCCTAGCTTTTCACCCTGGGGTGCTCCCGTTCTTTTTGTCAAGAAGAAGGATGGATCCTTTAGGATGTGTATCGATTATCATGAGCTTAACAAGCTTACCATCAAAAATCGATATCCCCTACCGCGCATAGACGATCTCTTTGATCAGTTACAGGGCACTTCTTATTTTTCGAAGATTGATCTACGTTCTGGGTATCATCAACTTCGGGTGCATGAATAAGATATTCCCAAGACAGCGTTCCGTACTCGTTATGGGCATTATGAATTCACAGTCATGCCATTCGGTTTGACTACTGCTCCTGCTGTTTTCATGGACTTAATGAATATGGTCTGCAAACCTTATTTGGATCAGTTCGTCATTGTTTTTATTGACGACATCTTGATTTATTCTAAGACGCGAGCTGATCACGAGCAACATCTTCGTCTTACTTTGGAGCTCCTAAAGAAAGAGCAACTTTTCGCCAAATTCTCCAAGTGCGAATTTTGGCTTAAAGAAGTTCAATTTTTGGGGCATATCATCAACGAACAAGGTATCCATGTAGATCCCTCCAAGATTAGTGCGATTAAGGATTGGGATACGCCTACTACTCCTACTGAAGTTCGTTCTTTTCTTGGTCTGGCGGGTTATTACCGCCGCTTCATTGAGAACTTCTCAAAGATTGCAGTTCCTCTAACTGCTCTAACTCAGAAGAACAAGCCCTTTGATTGGGGATTCAAACAAGAGGAAGCTTTTCAAAACTTAAAGCAGAAGCTTTGCGACGCGCCTGTTCTGACTTTGCCTGAGGGCAATGATGATTTCGTCGTTTATTGCGATGCATCTAAATTGGGTCTTGGCTGTGTCCTGATGCAAAGAAACAAAGTCATAGCATACGCATCGAGGCAGTTGAAGATACATGAGAAAAACTACACCACTCATGATCTTGAGTTGGGTGCAGTTGTCTTCGCTCTTAAGATCTGGAGACACTATTTGTACAGTACAAAATGTGTGGTTTTCACGGACCACAAAAGCCTTCAGCATATCTTCAATCAGAAAGAACTCAACATGAGGCAACGACGTTGGGTCGAGCTTCTAAACGACTATGACTGCGAAATTCGCTACCATCCTGGTAAGGCGAATGTCGTAGCCGATGCATTGAGTCGTAAGGAACGTACTAAGCTTCATTGTGTTCATGTTCAATCGGTTATTCAAGCTCGATCCGATATCCAAGCCCGCATTTCTCAGGCTCAACAATCTTGTGTTTCACAAGGTTTGATGGATAAGGAATTTCCCTATCACATAACACCTGATTTGGAACTGAAGGACAATGAATCGTATTACTTCATGAACCGTTTGTGGGTCCCAAGCCAAGATAACTTTCGCACCTTGCTTATGGATGAAGCCCATAAGTCTCGTTATTCTGTTCATCCTAGCTCAGATAAAATGTATAAGGATCTTCGTATTCAATATTGGTGGCCTGGTATGAAGAAAGACATTGCCTTATATGTATCAAAATGCCTTACTTGTCTTAAGGTTAAGGCTGAACATCAGCGTCCTTCTGGTTTATTGGTGCAACCAGAGATACCAGTTTGGAAATGGGAAAACATTACTATGGATCTCATTACTAAACTTCTGCGCACAAAGAAAGGTCATGATGCCATCTGGGTAGTTGTTGATCGTCTTACTAAGTCAGCGCATTTCTTGCCAATCCGTGAGGATTTTCCTGCTGACAGACTTGCAAAAATCTATGTGGATGAAATTGTAGCTCGACATGGTGTTCCTTTGAACATCATTTCTGACAGAGATGCTCGTTTCACTTCTCATTTTTGGAGAACTATGCAATCTGCTATGGGGACCCAACTTAATCTGAGCACAGCTTATCATCCGCAAACGGATGGTCAATCTGAGAGAACAATCCAGACTCTGGAGGATATGCTTAGAGCTTGTGTGATCGATTTTGGCGGTAGTTGGGATTCACATCTTCCGTTGATTGAATTCTCCTACAATAACAGTTATCACACCAGCATCAAAATGGCTCCTTTCGAGGCTCTCTATGGTCGAAAATGTCGTTCACCAGTCTGCTGGAATGAGATCGGCGAGGCTCAACTTACTGGACCTGCCCTCATTTTAGAGACAACTGACAAGATTAAGAAAGTTCGTGATAACCTTCAGACAGCAAGAAGCCGTCAAAAGAGTTACGCGGACCCAAAACGCAAGCCCTTGGAATTTCAAGTCGGTGATCGAGTATTACTTAAGGTCTCACCTTGGAAAGGTGTGATCAGATTTGGAAAGAAAGGAAAACTTGCACCTAGATACGTTGGACCATTCAAGATCGTCGAAAGAATCGGTAAGGTAGCCTACAGACTTGAGTTACCTCCTGAACTTGGAAATGTTCATCCAACCTTTCACGTGTCCAATCTCAAGAGGTGTTTAGCTGATGAGAACCTCCACATACAGCTTGACGAAATTCGTGTTGACAAAACACTGAAATTTGTTGAGAAGCCAGTGGAAATCATGGAACGTGAAGTCAAGTGGCTTAAACGCAAGCGCATTCCTTTGGTCAAAGTTCGCTGGGAAGCTAAACGTGGACCCCAGTTTACTTGGGAACGCGAAGATCAAATGAAGGCGAAATATCCGCATCTTTTCCCACGAGTTTCCTCTAAATAAATTTCGGGACGAAATTTCCACAAGTAGGGGAGACTGTAACATCTGTGCTTGTAATCATTATGAACAATTCAGTTATCAATAAAACAATGTTATTTGATCCCAATGTTTGTTTGGTTGTGTTTTACATTTTTCATGATTTGACTTTTATTCAATTCCAAACTCTATATCGCTTTCTGGAGAGTTATACGCAAACTGGTGCGTAAACGTAATCAGTTTAATGCGAAAAATACCCCGGAACATCAACATATACTTAACATACCTTAAATAACCTTTACAAAACTTAGAAATAAGTTTTGAAGGCTTTGGTATGTCAAAAACAAGTTAATTCGCTTACAGGGACTAAACTTGACAAACTGCGAAAGTATGCCAATTTGAACTGTAACGAACATTCCGGAACATGACCATAAGTTAAACATACCATAAGTATCCTTTACATAGCTTAGAAATAGGCTTTGAAGGGTTCGGTGTGCTAAAATAAACTTTTGGGTCTTTCAGGGACTAAAAGCATCAAAAAGTGCACAACTTTGCACTTTCGCGCATAACTTACGTTCTGAATACATCCGGACATCCAAAAATTTATGTAAGCACTAAAATATTTTATTTTAGTGTTTGGCTTGAGAAAAATCCATTCGTCACGCAATTTGGATCGTTTTTCGCGCTTATGCGCATTCCGTCGTAATTAAGCGAACATCGCGTTCGTACGACCAAACGAACCAACATCCGACATATTTTTGAGCATGTTTCATGTCCACAATGTTTAGGCATCATTTTAGGGCCTTAACGTTGGCTTAATGGGCCTTAAACGTGTCAGAAATGGCTTAAATACGTAACAGGGACCAAAACTGTCATTTATGAAAGTTGGTTTCTGACCAGTCAGGCCAGGCGGCTCGCGTAAGATTAGTGTGTCACCTTACACGGCCCGCGTCAGGACCCCAGATCAGATAAGATCAATTAATCTGCAGATTACAGCTGTTAAACTCCCAACCACACACCCACACTTGCCCTTTCAGTTCATGAGGGGCCATTTTTAGTCACCACAACATTCCAACAAGTGTACGGACTAGATTCGATCACGATTTCCAAGAAACGATCCTAACGGTTTGGGAAATCCTATAAATACCCACATCCCCCAACTTCAAAACCCACTAGAATCTGATTTGAGAAGCTCTAAGTTGAAACCTTTGTTTCATACCCGAGCTACTTGAATCAAGATTAGCATTCGGGGACCATTCATGCCGTTTGATTCCGTGATCTCTAGCATTGCTTGGTGGTTATCTTAGGACTTCTGAGCAATATCAAGTGAGTACATAGACCCCTCTTTTACTGTTTTACAAACTGTTTTGGGGTGAAACACATGTGCCTACTTGTTACTTTCGTGCTTTCCTGCTTTCACATCATATACTTGCTATGTTCATTAGTACATTTATAGTACATGATTTCATTGTGTTCATGCTATGTATGTTCATTGTGTGCATACTTAGTACATTGTTTTACATTACATTTCATGCTATGTATGTCCATTGTGTGCATACTTAGTACATTGTTTTACATTACATTTCATGCTATGTATGTCCATTGTGTGCATACTTAGTACATTGTTTCACATTACATTTCATGCTAAGTATGCCCATTGTGTGCATACTTAGTACAGTTGTTTTCATCACATGTTTACATTTTGGTATGACATTAGGGTGGTTTAAAATGGAACAATACATTCATTAACATTAGCTACGCCGTTCGTTAGTAGGTAGTGGTACCATAGGAATTGACAACTCCCGTTCCGGACATCCTGGGTAGGTTTGGATGAAAGGAATGACCGAATTCGATACACATAACTTAGATAAACCTTTAATTTGTTTAAGGGTTTATCACCACAGTCTCAAGGCTTGGATGTATGCATTTTCACAATACCGCATAAATGTTTGTATCAGTATAGCATGCATTTGTTCCACAAAACATAACTTTGATTTAAACCATGCTTTACTTCAATACCTTGTTTTTGTGCATTTTACATATGGTTTAGTTGATAGATTTCACTTACCATACATGATATTCTTGGGTACACATTACATGATCTACATTAAACATAAACATTTTGACATTGATATACACATTTAGTGGTTTACATTGAACATAGACATTTCGATATGGTTTACACATTAACACATGACAATTCATTTATACACAAACAATTTACATTGGTGATTGGTTTGAGTAAGTGATTTGAGTAACGAGGCGTGTGTAATATGATACAAGCATGGTGGATACGCCGCTGGTACTTCCTATATATAAGTGTTTATATGACATTACATGTCGTAGCGTTACTTAAATCATTTCAATATTTGACATATTACGTTTTACATAAACAACTTATTTTCACAAGACATTGATTTACAAAACAACTTATCTTATACAAACTCATTTTACTTGGTTATTCATTTAACCTTACATTATTCTCTTATTTATACATATCATCGCTTTTTGAATGGTTTACAAAACAAAACAATTTACAAGGTTCATGACTGACTTTTGTTAAACAACTTTTTCTAAACTTATAAGTCATGAATCCTCTTTTCACAAATCCTATGTATCTCACAGGCATTTTTATGCTGACGTACCTATTTTCACATGTGTTTTCAGGAGCTTTTGCGTAGGACGATGATCGTGACACTAGGGCGGACCTGTGCCTTAAAGACTTAAAATGAAGATAGACTTAGTTTAATTATGTTATAAACTCTTTGATTCCTGTTTAAAACAATGTAACTCTTATGTTGATAAATAAAATACAACTTTGTATGCCATGGTTATGAAACAATTAACTCTGTTACAACACTCCCCGACGTTTTCCGCCACGTTTTGTATGTTATACGTGGTCGGGGTGTGACAACCGCATCATCTCCAGGTCGAATTTCAAATCGAGCTAGCTCCTGGAGCAGCGCCCATAGCTCGAGCACCTTATCGCTTAGCTCCAACCGAACTGGAAGAACTGTCTAAGCAATTGCAAGAACTCTTGGAAAAGGGTTTCATTCGTCCTAGCTCTTCGCCCTGGGGAGCTCCAGTATTATTTGTGAAGAAGAAAGACGGTACCTTCCGCATATGCATAGATTACCGTGAATTAAACAAAGTGACCGTGAAGAACCGCTATCCTCTTCCACGCATTGATGACTTATTCGACCAGTTGCAAGGGTCGAGCTTCTATTCGAAGATTGATATGAGATCAGGCTACCATCAACTGAGAGTCCGGGACGAGGACGTCTCCAAAACAGCATTCAGAACTCGCTACGGCCACTACGAGTTTCTGGTTATGCCATTCGGGTTAACAAACGCACATGCAGTTTTCATGGATCTTATGAACAGAGTGTGCAAGCCTTACTTGGATAAGTTCGTGATTGTATTCATCGACGACATTTTGATCTACTCCAAGAGTCAGGAGGAACACGAGCAGCATTTGCGACTTATCTTGGAACTTCTACGTACAGAGCAACTCTATGCAAAGTTCTCAAAATGTGACTTCTGGCTTCGAGAAGTCCATTTCCTAGGCCACGTGGTAAACAAGGATGGGATTCATGTTGATCCATCCAAGGTAGAATCGATTAAGAACTGGCCTGCACCGCGTACACCAACAGAAATCCGCCAATTCTTGGGTTTGGCGGGCTATTACAGAAGGTTCATCAAAGACTTCTCAAGAATTGCACAGCCGCTTACACTACTAACTCAAAAGGGTGTCACCTATCGTTGGGGTGATGCTCAAGAATCAGTATTCCAACATCTGAAGAATAGACTTTGTAGCGCACCTATTCTCTCATTACCTGAAGGCACAAACGATTTTGTGGTTTATTGTGACGCATCAATTCAGGGTCTGGGTTGTGTATTGATGCAACGAGATAAGGTCATTGCTTACGCCTCGCGCCAACTTAAGATTCACGAAAGGAATTACACCACACATGATTTGGAGCTGGGAGCTGTTGTTTTCGCACTCAAGATATGGAGACATTACCTGTACGGTACCAAATGCACCCTCTACACCGATCACAGGAGTCTCGAGCATATCTTCAAACAGAAGGAGTTGAACATGCGACAACGTCGATGGGTCGAGCTATTGAATGATTACGAATGTGCCATCAAGTACCATCCGGGCAAAGCCAATGTGGTGGCCGACGCCCTCAGTCGAAAGGATACTACACCTAAGCGTGTGCGAGCATTACAACTCACCATCCAATCTAGTCTTCCTTCCCAGATACGAGATGCTCAGGTAGAAGCATTGAAACCAGATAACGTCAGGGCTGAAGCCCTACGCGGCTCAAGGCAGCGGTTAGAACAAAAGGAAGACGGCGCCTACTACGTAACAGGACGCATTTGGGTCCCACTCTTTGGCAATTTGCGAGAACTCGTAATGGATGAAGCACATAAGTCTCGCTACTCAGTATATCCTGGTTCGGATAAGATGTACCACGATCTCAGATCTACGTACTGGTGGCCTAGCATGAAAGATCACATAGCAACTTACGTTAGCAAGTGTTTGACTTGTGCGAGAGTCAAGACAGAATATCAGAAACCATCGGGCCTACTCCAACAACCAGAGATACCACAATGGAAATGAGAGCAAATTTCCATGGATTTCGTTACTGGCATGCCTAGGTCTCAACGTGGAAATGATACCATTTGGGTGATCGTGGATCGACTCACAAAGTCTGTACACTTCTTGGCTATCAAGGAAACGGATAAATTCTCCACCTTAGCATATGTTTACCTTAAGGAAGTTGTCTCGAGGCACGGGGTGCCAACTTCTATCATCTCTGATCGTGATGCATGTTTTACTTCAGAACTGTGGCAAGCAATGCACAAATCCTTTGGCTCTCGATTAGACATGAGCACATCTTATCACCCGCAAACGGATGGGCAGTCTGAACGCACCATCCAAACCCTTGAAGACATGCTTAGGGCATGTGTGATTGATTTTGGCAACGGCTGGGAAAAACATCTTCCGTTAGTGGAGTTTTCTTATAACAACAGTTACCACACCAACATGCAAGCCGCTCCATTTGAGGCATTTTACGGGCGTAAATGCCGATCACCTCTTTGTTGGGCATAGGTGGGGGACAGTCAGATCACGGGTCCAGAATTCGTAGTTGATACTACAGAAAGGATTGCTCAGATACGACAACGCATGGCGGCAGCTCGCGACCGTCAGAAGGCCTACGCAGACAAGCGCAGGAAACCACTCGAGTTTCAAGTTGGGGATTGAGTGCTACTCAAAGTTTCACCATGGAAGGGTGTGGTTCGCTTTGAAAAAAGGGGCAAACTTAATCCGTGTTACGTCGGACCATTCGAAATCATAGAGAAGATAGGCAAAGTGGCCTACAAACTAAACCTGCCAACATAACTCAGTGGAGTTCACAACGTTTTTCAAGTGTCGAATCTGAAGAAGTGTCTGTCAGATGAGACCCTCATAGTTCCTCTGAAGGAGCTCACTATCGACGATCAGTTGCGATTCGTCGAGGAACCAGTTGAAATCACGGACCGGGACGTTAAGGTCCTCAAGCACACCAGAATACCTCTTATGTGACCTCTTGAGTGCTTCGGTGTCCCAGTCGAGGGAAATCGACGCAGTCGAGGTTAATCGACACAGTCGAGGGTAATCGACACAGTCAAGGGAAATTGACACAGTCGAGGTTAATCAACACAGTCGAGGGAAATCGACATAGTTAGAGGAAGAATATACTAATGCTTCCTATGTCCTCACATGCCTTAAAGGAGAAAATACTAATGCTCCCTATGTCCTCACATGCCTTGAAGGAGAATATACTAAAGCTCCCTATGTCCTCACGTGCCTTAATGTCCTTGTATAAACAATCATTTAAAACGTGGGGTACACAAGAAAACTTGAATGATACTTGAGTACGTGGGGTACTTAAGAAAACGGGAATTATACTTGAGTACGTGGTGTACTCAAGAAAGACTTGAATTATACATGACACATACTATGTTTTCATACAAAGTATAAAAACGTGAAATACAAAAACGCATGAACTCGCTCAACTTTATGTTGATGTTTTCCAAAATTACATGTATTTCAGGTGACAGGATGGATCTTGGGCGCAAGTGTCGTAACTAGAAGTAGACTACCAGTTTAGATGTCATCCACTTTGTTGAATTGTAACCTTGTCAAAGGTCGTGTTTTGAAAACTTAAATAACAAGTGTTTGTAATACTCAAATTTTCATGAATGGATGAACATCGTTTTGATCATGTAGTTGTTTATTACGATTGAATGCAATGATAACAAGCTAGTCACACATCATACGCTTCCGCAAAAGACATGGTGTGACAGTTTGGTATCAGAGCTTCGATTGTAGTGAACTAGGATTCTTTCTCGAGTCTAGACTACAATCACTAGAGTTCTCTCATGAAAACATTTTACAAAAAGATTTTCATTGCATTCACGAAAGCGCCAAGATCCACAAGTCAAACACTTTTCAAAAAGTGACAAGGCAAGGACATTAGTGAGGAATACCTTTAAAATAAGGTGCCAATCAAAGCATAGTCTACAAGAGTTAGACTTGCCAAAAAGAAAATGACCCCCATAAACGAGAGTTATACGTAATATAATGCATTAAATTGCTTGATTATGCTAAGTAGCATATATATTATTGATATACATATATACAGATAAGTGTACGGAATGATTATTGACGTGAATAATATACTTTCGACTCCGACTCCTATTACTGTACGTGACTTGCACGATAAAGCTGCCGACCTTGCGTCCTTTGCAAAGCTCATGGCTGGGAGTGATTACCAAACAAGATGCTGAGCTTACTTCAATAGAAAATGGCTGCTCTTCCCTCTCGAACGTGAAGATGCCAGACTACGGCGATGATGACGAGGCAGAGGCGGCAACCTTGAACAAATTCTTGATCAACGGGACGAGATCCCTGCGGCTTATGAGAAGCAAGATTGACGACGCACTTGACCAGAAAAGGAAGATGAAGTATTCATCTCGAAGGTGCCCCTCCAACTACTAGGAATTCTCTCTATTCCTATTCCATCTAATCAACGTGCCTATACGCGCGTAACGATAACGAGTGTTAGCGCGTGGACCACTGCAATGGTCCTTTCCATAACAGATGTATAAGGACAGTAGTGTCCCCTCTTTGATTGATCACCTGCTTGGACGAGGGAAAGTTGGGGTGACCGTGCAAGACAATTTATTATTACGGGGGCCCACGTAATAACGACTTGTAGTGCATGGGAATCCTGATGGACTCGGCGGGTCAAGCTAATGATCACCACACAAAATTTATCTATAGGTGTTCACACCTTCATCTGGTAGAACAACACATAGATCAGTGCTTTAGCACGTTAGAAAGTAGGAAGCCTGTCTTAGCCTACTTCGTGACTGACACTTCTACCTACATACGAGACGTTTGTGAAGACGATGTTTAAGCAAGAGAGGTGGAATGACATTCAGGAAGAATCAGTGACGATACACTCCCTATCACCTCTACACAAACAACCCCACCAAAGGGGAAATATACGCACCAGTAAAGCTAAAGACCTAAGAAAACCATGTAGCAGGAAATAACTAAAACTTGAATGACCAAGGCGTTGTAGCCTCGAGTTCATTTCAAACGATAAGCCAAGTTGGCAAGCCTATGTGAAGGCTCAATAGCTGTTTCCTCGCTTATACATTGATATTATATACATGTGAAATTGGGTGATCACATAATGGCTTATGGTGCTGTGTATCTCATTGACAATTGGAATGTTGTCTAACCTACTTCATACCATTTTGGCAGAAGAGAATGCCGCCCAGGCGAGACACAAACACCAGTACGTTGCCAAGGACAGAAGCTGAGCTGCAAGAACGCATCTCGCAGGCAATTGCGCGACATGATGCCCTCCACTCTAAGCACAGCGATGTCACTACTGAAAATAACCCTCCAACTGGCTGCACCTATAAACAATTCCTGGACTGCAAGCCATTGAATTTTGATGGCACAGGAGGTGCCGTTGCATTTGTTCGTTGGGCAGAAAAGACTGACTCCATTCTAAGAATGAGTAACTGTTCGCCCCGACAAAGTGTTACTTATATCTCAGGGTTATTCGTAGATGGCGCACTCTCCTGGTGGAACCTTCAGGTTCAAACCCTTGGTGCGGATGCTGCTTATGCACTAAGCTGGGACGAGCTCAAGGAAATGATGGAAAAGAAATACTGTTCTAGGGCTGAAATCCAGAAGATTGAGGTGGAGTTCTGGAACTTGAAAATGGATGGACCGAAGATTCCTGGATACGTCCAACGATTTCACGACTTGTCTAGGGTCGTCCCCTACTTAGTCAAACCGGAATTCAAAAGGGTTGAACGATTCATTTGGGGACTTGCACCTCAGATCAGGAGCATGGTTACTACCTCAAAGCCCTCAACCATTACAGAGGCTATCGATATGAGTGTCACTCTTACCGAAGAAGCTCTACGTGCTGGAAAATTTTCGGAACCTGAGGATAACAAGAAAGAGACTTATGTGGAGTTATCAGGCAATAAGAAAAGGAAGCCTTCGAACCTAAAGGTGGGCACACTAGTCAGCTATGGAAGCTCTAAAGCAAACAAAAGAAAGAAAGTGAATCCGCCACGTGACAGGAAAACTGATGGAGCCACTAATAAGGCCGGTGGTAGAATATACTCGGGGACTAAACCGAAGTGCGGAGAATGCAATTTCCACCATGAAGGTCGATGTCCGAGACCTAAGTGCGGAAAGTGTGGAAAAGAAGGGCACAGCAAGGTTGCCTGTTGGGCGAAGGACCCAGATGGAAGAAATAAGAGAATACCAGGTTGCTACAAATGTGGTGAGGCATGGCACTTTAGGAAAGATTGCCCAAAGAAGAAACAAGCAAAGAAGGGTTTTCACGATCGAAACTCGTGAACCACGCCAGGATCCAGATGCGGTTACGGGTACGTTCCCTATTAACCACCCTTATGCATCTATTTTTAATACTGGCATCAACTTCAACCTTGCATGCTTAGAACTTAAGAAACTGCTTGGCCTAGTCTCAAGTAAGATAGACGTCCCGTATTCTTTAGAAATGGGCATATAGGAGGCTAGTTTAAACAGTCGAAGCAGTTAAGGATTGTATTTAGGGACTCAGAAGGCCGGAACCTTCTGTTACTATTGACTCGCGAAGTCATAATATGATAATCAGCATGGACCAAAAATCCAAGTATAGAGCTGAAGTCGTTTGATATGAGAAAATCAGTTGCTTCCCTCTTGCGAATGATGAAACCCAAACTTTCCTGCAATAGGTGCAAGGATGCTAGACCCCACAAGGCGGCAGATCTACGACATCCCTCAATTGTCATAGAAACGCCTCCGAGTAGACTGCAGAGCCTGAGAACATCCCCGTGACGGAAGAAGTCCCAGTAGCCTTTTCTGAAGACTTGCCAGGAATACCTTTACAGCGCCAAGAGGAGCTTGGGATGGCCCTCGTACCAGGAGTGGTACCAGTGCTGAATGACGCCTTACCGACTAGCTTCGTCTGCGAAGCATGAGCCTTCGAGGTAACTGCCAGAGCTGCTAGACAGAGGGAAATTAAAGACATGACATCCTTAGTTAATGAGACAAGGAGAAAGTTGGTAGTCTCCACTTTACTTGAACTTCAGAAAAGTGAGAATCAGAATCCTTTGCCAAGGACTGATGACACAAATGAGCAAATTGTAAGATCCTAGTTGCCACTCAAGGACCAATTTGTGGACAGGATGTCCTCAACTGTGTATACCAGAAGGAAATATCCCTAAAAACGACACTCAGAACTCGCTTCGAGCATTACGAGTTCCTTGTCGTACCATTAGGCTTAACACATTCATCGACAATATTCATGGACCTCATGAATCGAACGTGTAAGCCATACCTAGATAAGCCATATACTTATTGACTACATTCTCATATGGCCAACGACCAAGGAAGGTCGTGAGCAATAGCTGCAATTTACCTTGTAACTCTTAGAGAAAGAACAATATGCGCTATGATAACGAAAAGCGGACTTCGAATTCGCAAAGTTAGAACTTTAAGATACATGATGGATAAAGAACGAAATTAACGCCAACCCTACAACCAAGAGCTAAGGAGCTAGAGTTGCAATTATGTGACGTCTCTTGACAAGTCTCGATTGTACGTCGATGCAACGAGACCACGACATTGCACACGGACACATTGATTAAGGAATCATGAGAAGAGATCTTGAGATAGATACAGTGATTGCGCGCCGCAACTGGACGTCATTACCTGAAAGAAAACGTTGCACGATCTTTATTGATCACAAGGGTTGCAACACACCGATGATCGTAAGAACTCGAATATGAGCTGAGCTGCTGAACAAGGCAGACTGTATGAACACAATATGTTCTTGTGTGATAAACTTTGATGAAAAGTCGGAACACTCACTTGCCCTTAGTGGAGTTTTCCTACAACGGTATCTATCACACCGTCGTCTAAACCGCTTCGTGTAAAGCTTTAGACGGAACATAATGAGTAAATTCCCTTCATGTTGAACGGAGACGAGAAATAAACAACCAACTGGCCCGAGATGGCCCATGAAAACTAGAGGCCAGATCCTTCAGATATGTAATCATATCAGGACAGCCCGTAGAATACAGAAAGATTACGCCGATGAGCAGCAGAAATCGTAAGAATATGAGACAAGAAGTATGACTTAAATGAGAGCCTCGCCTAGAGAAGGCGTAGTGTGAGTTGAAAAACGAAAAGGTTGAATCCCCGGTGTAGGGATCAGAACCATTGTTCACAAGATGAAACTCCTAGAAAAAGATCAGTAGTGATCACGACACATTCATGTGTCAAATCGTTAGAGGAGTCTGACTTAAGGAACAGTCGTTGTTCCCACAAATAAGATTCACGTCAATGACAAACGACAAGAATTACTATAGAAACCTGTTGAGGTTTTGGACCAAGAGTCCGTGAAACTATAGAAACCTGTTAAGGTTTTGGACCAAGAGTCCTTGATACTATAGAAACCTGTTAAGGTTTTGGACCAAGAGTCCGTGATACTATAGAAACCTGTTAAGGTTTTGGACCAAGAGTCCGTGATACTATAGAAACATGTTGAGGTTTTGGACCAAGAGTCCGTATTACTATAGAAACCTGTTGAGGTTTTGGACCAAGAGTCCGTATTACTATAGAAACCTGTTGAGGTTTTGGACCAAGAGTCTGTGAGACTATAGAAACCTGTTGAGGTTATGGACCAAGAGTCCACAAGATACAGAAAAGTCATGATCGACTTACTTGAGTATGATAGAATTCATGACATGACCCAGAGATTTCATGGGAACATGAAGACAAATCATGAATCTAAATGACCATATTGGTTTCACAACTCCCCTGCGACCGATGGCATCGCTTGAATTTCGGGACGAAATTCTTTTAACGGGGGGAGACTGTGACAACCGTCACCTTTCCGTACATTCCGTACACTAGATGAACAGTAATTTGTGCTTAAATGACTGTGCATGATCTGGTTTACCAGACAAATAAATTTCTGAATTCCATACAAGTGAATTCATGCATGATATATGCTACAAGAATTTCGTTATGACAGCGTTGCGTCAAAAATATTAGTAAACTCACTGGTAAGACACATCGTGTCAACATAACTGCAGAAAGCAGTCAGACATTAGAATTGAGGCCTAGGTGTAGGTCCGACGACAAAAGTACATTAAAACCCAAGAGTACATGTAAGGGTTTAATTTTTGGTCGTTGCGAAAGCTAAAGCACGCACTAAAAGGCACCTGAAACACACTTTAAGTGCAGAACTAATTACGACAAAACTGCGAAACGAACGTTGGCGGCCGCCCGGATAATATTTAATCCCACAAATATTCTGTTATGATTAAAATTTTATTTTAATCAAGTTCGTGTTGAAAAATAAATTAAAACGCTTAAAAACGTTAGTTTCAAGTTTAAGCGCGTACCGTGTGTTCCTACGCGACACAATGCTTACACTGCAAAACGCAGACAACGCAGCAAACCCAGGAATATGCCAGGAATATACCAGGAATATACCAGGAATATGCCAGGAATATGCCAGGAATATGCTAGGAATATGCTAGGAATATGCTATATGGAAGGTCTATAAATACCACCATTTCATCACAACACTCTTCTCTCCCTTCCTCCCTCCATGGCTACGGCCCAAACACCCCTCTTTCACCCTTCACTTTTCAACTCCTTTCCAAGCAATCTATGGTGATTCTAAGGTGTCTCGAGCTTAATTAGGAAGGTTGCAAGCAACGGAACTTGAAGGACCTTCACCATTTGCTTTTATCCACCACTTTTACACTTTGAAACTTCCCTAGCCTTGTGCTAGTAGTAAGTGCTTCTAATCATCATCTTGTTCTTGTTTATGATGGTTAATAGGTGGTTTAATGGTTAAAAAATTAAGAACACTAAAGAACATAGTTTAAAGTCTTATAAAAATGATGAACTTGTTGGATAAAAGAAGTATAGTTGTGTAAAACTTGTAAGACTTGTTTTGTGGTGATTATTTAGTGCCGATCTATGTTGTGGTAGCTCGGATCATCATCTAACCCGGATTAGTCATGTTCATGAAACATGACATAGAATATGTTAAGAATGAAAAGGGTTAAATGATGAAACTCTACTACACACTAAACATGAACTTGAGTAAAAGTAATTTTTCTTGTAAAATAAGACTCTAAACATGTAGATCTAAAGATCTACAAGTGGTTTTTCGAAAGAACCAAGCAAAAATATTAGTCTTGTTTAAAACCCGGATCTTACATGAACTAAATATATTTTTAGTAAATAAACAAGTGTGTAAACACTTGTGTAACAAAAGTTTTAACAAAGAAATAATTTTCGTAAAAACCGACTAGAAGTTGTGAAACTTCATATTCTTTAAAAATAAAGTTTTTAAGAAATTAAACTTATTTTTAAAGATAACAAGGCTTACTAAATGTGCTAGTAAATTACTACACATTTTTGTAAATATTTAAGTTCATGAAATGGAGAAATTAGTGATTGTTGTTGATGATTATTGTTGATAATTGTTGTTGATGATTGTTGACGATTTAAAAGAAAATAAACACATGTTTTGAAAACATGGGAAACCTCCATTTTTAGGGGAAACTCTGTCAAAATTTTTATAAATTTTGACACTTAGAAAAATATAAGTTTTTGGGAAACTTATTCCCTAAAAATGTATTTAAAGTATTACCAAGGTTTCCCTAATTTTTAGTGATAAGAAATGAGGATTTCTTCAAGAATAAAAATGGATATAAGTATGTATATTTTTGAGAGAAAAATATATATTATTTTATCACCAACTTTTGTGCTAAGTGTATATAGTATGTGTTATACGTGCTAGTGTATTAAGACTTAAAAATACACTAAATACTCATGAGGAGTATAAACATAAAAATACACATACAGAATACAACATACATAATTCGGGTGCAAAGTGCAAAACACGAGATACTTATATTAATTTTTGAGAAAATAATATATAGTAAGATACTTAGTAAAAAATATAAAATATTTTTAACACAAGAGATAGTGACTGTACTTGTGCGACGCAAGTCTAGTGACTAACGTTAAGAAAACACGTATAGGTTACGACGTTAATTAAGCAAATCCGGTGAAGTTTACGACGCACAGGAACGCAAAGTTGTGAGTTCATACTCCCCCTTTTCTTTAACTGTTTTCAGTTTTTATAACTCTCGGGGGGTGAAATACATGTTACAAATATTATAATTTTTACAAAGGGTAAAAATACAAGAAGCACTCTTGGTGAGAACGAGAACCGAGTGCAATATGATTTGAGAATACGAGAAGCACTCGTGGTGAGTGCAATATGATGAGCTTTAAGAAAAGCCTAGAAAATACTAGATCATGTGAGCTTAAACTAGATATTGAGATGCCATTAATACTTAATTAGGGACGAGGGTTAGATCTAACGGGTACGGCCGAGCCCCACTCATGGTCCTTATGTGACCTCTTGAGTGCTTCGGTGTCCCAGTCGAGGGAAATCGACGCAGTCGAGGTTAATCGACACAGTCGAGGGTAATCGACACAGTCAAGGGAAATTGACACAGTCGAGGTTAATCGACACAGTCGAGGGAAATCGACATAGTTAGAGGAAGAATATACTAATGCTTCCTATGTCCTCACATGCCTTAAAGGAGAAAATACTAATGCTCCCTATGTCCTCACATGCCTTGAAGGAGAATATACTAAAGCTCCCTATGTCCTCACGTGCCTTAATGTCCTTGTATAAACAATCATTTAAAACGTGGGGTACACAAGAAAACTTGAATGGTACTTGAGTACGTGGGGTACTCAAGAAAATGGGAATTATACTTGAGTACGTGGGGTACTCAAGAAAGACTTGAATTATATATGACACATACTATGTTTTCATACAAAGTATAAAAACGTGAAATACAAAAACACATTAACTCGCTCAACTTTATGTTGATGTTTTCCAAAATTACATGTATTTCAGGTGACAGGATGGATCTTGGGCGCAAGTGTCGTAACTAGAAGTAGACTACCAGTTTAGATGTCATCCACTTTGTTGAATTGTAACCTTGTCAAAGGTCGTGTTTTGAAAACTTAAATAACAAGTGTTTGTAATACTCAAATTTTCATGAATGGATGAACATCGTTTTGATCATGTAGTTGTTTATTACGATTGAATGCAATGATAACAAGCTAGTCACACATCATACGCTTCCGCAAAAGACAGGGTGTGACATTATTTTATACAAAACTCATTTCACTTGGTTATTCATTTAACCTCACATTATTCCTTTACATATCATCTACTTTATCATTGTTTTAAAAAAGAATTATAAAACAAAATAATTAACAAGATTCATGACTGACTTTTGTTAAACAACTTTTTCTTAAACTTAAGTCATGAATCCTATTTTCATCAAACCTATGTGTCTCACATGCATTTTTATGCTGACGTACCTATTTTCACATGTGTTTTCTGGAGCTGTTGCTTAGGATGATGATCGTGACACTAGGGCGGACCTATGCCTTAGAGACTTAAAATAAAGATAGACTTAGTTTAATTATGTTGTGTACTCTTTGGTTCTTGTTTTGAAACAATGTTTTCCACTCTTTGGTTGATGAATAAAATAAATTTTAATTACCACGGTTGTGGAACAATAATTCTGTTACAACACTCCCCGACGTTTCCGCCATGATTTGATGTTTTACGTGGTCGGGGTGTGACAGAAGAGTTGGTATCAGAGCCAATGGTTATAGGGAATTAGGTTATTAGTAATGCTTTGACCTAGACTATAACCTTTCTAGGACCCCAACATAAGTTTTCTTGTGATTAGATTTTAAAACATGCACTTCACCTATCCTTAGGTGATCACCAAAACAAGAACCCAATTTTCCGAAACGATTTTTGAAAATCAAACATCTGTTTTTAAATGATTTATTATATGGTTTTGAACTTTTTGATTTTTCAAAATGATTTTGAAAATTTATCATTTGTTTTTAAATGATTTGTTGTAAGGTTTTGAACCCTTCCAGTTTGATTTTTGGCCTTATGCCTTCCAAGTTTTCAAAATCTCGTCAAAGTTTTGGGTTCTAAATAATGTGAACACGTGCAAACAGGAAGAATGAATGCCTGTACCCTGAGTTTTCTGTCTAAGGCTAGAGTGTTCGTACAAATCCACATAATCGGACCAGTCATTCTTACCTGGGAACTCTTGGGGTGAGTGTTCACTTATAGGCGAGCATCTCTTCGCAAAACATTATTTTTGACCCATTTACTTTGATTAGTCACTGTGTGTCGTTTGTTTGCTTTGTGATACGGACAAATGACCACCATCTTTGCCTTTGTTGATTTTGTCTCATCTCGTTCTTTTCATCTAATCATCTCACTCTTTCCTTTCATGTTTCCTCTTTTAGAATGCCTCCTCGACGCGAAAATCCACTACCAAATGCCGAACTGGCAGAAATCATCACACAGCAAATGGCTGCTGCGTTCCCAAATCTTATTGCTCAATGGAACCAAGCCAACAACAACAATAATGCTCCATACAATTTCAAGAGTTTTAACTCGGCTAAACCACTCAAGTTTAGTGGTACTGAGAGAGCAACTGGGCTTCTTCAACTGGGCTTCTTCAATGGTTCAAGAACATTGAGAATACTTTCTGTCATGTACAGTGTCCTGACAATCGTAAGGTCGAGTTTGCTTCGAGCGTATTTCAGAAGAGGGCGCTTACATGGTGGAACGGGGTTATGAGAGACCGTGGTGCTGAGGTTGCTTTAGCACAAACATGGGCTGAACTTAGGACTCTTATGATGATGGAGTTTTGTCCTCGTCATGAGCTGCGAGCCTTAGAAAGGGAATTTGATGATCTGAAACAGGATAGTGGCGAGCACCGGGCGTATACTGATAGGTATGAGGAGCTGAGTTTGTTATGCCCAACAATGGTTACCCCACTAGAGAAGGCTATCGAGAGGTATATCGATGGCCTACCTGACTCCATTCAAGATACCGTTACTGGTAGTAACCCTACCACAGTCCGTCAGGCAATCGAGCTATATGCGACATTGACCGAGTCACAGCTTCGAAGGGGTAAGCTGCATAGAAATGGTGACAAGGGCAAGAAGCAGGCGTCTGATCAGAGTGAGAGCAAGAAAGGTAAAAACAAGAAGGGTAAGGATTCTGGTTCCTCGAATGGTTCTAGGAAGCGTAAGGCTTCCCAAAATTTCGTAGATACTGCACAAGCTGCACCAAATCAGCCAGCGCAGCCTCCAGCAAAGAAGCGGTATGAAGGGAATGCACCTTTGTGCAATAGGTGCAATAGTCACCATCAACAGCAACTTCCGTGCCGTTTCTGTACCAACTGTGGGAAGTCTGGACACCTTGCATAAGTTTGTCGTTCTGCTCAGGTCGCTCGAAATCCAGCTCAACAGGTAGCTCAACAACCTGTTCAACAGCAAGCTGCACGACCTCACTATCCTCCTGGCTCGTGCTATAATTGTGGAGACCTGACCCATTATCGAAACCAGTGTCCAAGGCTGGTTAATGCGAATCCGAATCAGGCTCCAGCTCAAGGTCGAGTTTTTAACATGAATGCACAAGAAGCGCAATCAGACAATGAAGTGGTGAACGGTACGTTCTCTGTTAATAACCAACCTGCATCAGTTCTTTTTGATTTAGGGGCCGATAAGAGTTTTGTGTCTTTATCTTTCGAACCGTTGCTTCGCGTGTCTAGAACGAAACTAGGTAAGCCTTTGACAGTAGAAGTTGCCAGTGGTGAACCCGTTGTTCTTGATTCTGTTCTTCACAATTGCCAATTGAACCTTAACAACCATCTTTTTCCTATCGACCTCACGCCAATGCAACTGGGAAGCTTCGACATTATAGTGGGTATGGATTGGTTAGCCAAGCATCGCGCAGAGGTAGTTTGTTATGAGAAGATTGTTCGTGTTCCACTTTCGTCTGGTGAGATCCTACAGGTTCGTGGTGAGAAGCCTGCTAGTAGCCTCAAGCTTATGTCTTGTTTTCAAGCTCGGAAGTATCTGCGAAAGAACTATGTGGCCTTCTTGGCACATGTTGTAGCAGATAAAGGCAAAGGTAAATCTATTCAAGATATTCCTGTTGTTCGGGATTATCTGGAGCTATTTCCTGAGGAGTTACCTGGATTACCCCCATCGCGCCAAGTTGAGTTCCGTATTGATCTTGTACCTGGTGCAAATCCCATTGCCAGATCTCCTTATCGTCTTGCATCGTCTAAGATGCAGGAGTTGCTAAACAGCTTCAAGAGCTTTCAGATAAGGGTTTTATCCGTCCTAGCTTTTCACCTTGGGGTGCTCCCGTTCTTTTTGTCAAGAAGAAAGATGGATCTTTCAAAATGTGCATCGATTACCGTGAGCTTAACAAGCTTACCATCAAGAATCGATATCCCCTACCTCGCATTGATGATCTCTTTGATCAGTTACAGGGCGCTTCTTACTTTTCAAAGATCGATCTACGTTCTAGGTATCATCAACTTCGCGTGCATGAAGAAGATATTCCCAAGACAGCGTTCCGCACTCGTTATGGGCATTATGAGTTCACAGTTATGCCATTCGGTTGAACTAATGCTCCTGCTGTTTTTATGGACTTGATGAATAGGGTTTGCAAGCCTTATCTGGACAAGTTTATCATCGTTTTTATTGATGACATTTTAATATACTCTAAGACGCAAGCTGATCATGAGCAACATCTTCGTCTTACTCTGGAACTCCTAAAGAAAGAGAAACTTTTCACCAAATTCTCCAAGTGTGAATTTTGGCTTAAAGAAGTTCAATTTTTGGGACATATCATCAACGAACAAGGTATCCATGTAGATCCCTCCAAGATCAGTGCGATTAAGGATTGGGATACACCTACTACTCCTACCGAAGTTCGTTCTTTTCTTGGTCTCGCGGGTTATTACCGCCGCTTCATCGAAAACTTCTCAAAGATTGCAGTTCCCCTAACTGCTCTAACTCAGAAGAATAAGCCCTTTGAATGGGATTCTAAACAAGAAGAAGCATTTCAGACCTTGAAACAGAAGCTTTGCGATGCACCTATCCTATCTTTGCCCGAAGGCAATGATGATTTTGTCGTGTACTGCGATGCATCCAATTTGGGACTTGGCTGTGTTCTGATGCAAAGGAACAAAGTCATAGCATATGCATCGAGGTAGTTGAAGGTGCATGAGAAAAACTACACCACTCATGATCTTGAGTTGGGTGCAGTTGTGTTCGGTCTAAAGATCTGGAGACACTATTTGTATGGCACAAAATGTGTGGTTTTCACTAACCATAAAAGTCTTCAGCATATCTTCAATCAGAAAGAACTCAACATGAGGCAAAGACGTTGGGTTGAACTCCTGAACGACTATGATTGCGAAATTCGCTACCACCCTGGTAAAGCGAATGTCGTGGCTGACGCGTTGAGTCGTAAGGAACATGTCAAGCTTCATTGTGTTCGTGTTCAATCTGATATTCAAGCTCGATCTGATATTCAAGCCCGCATTTCTGAGGCACAACATGCTTATGTTTCACAAGATTTGATGGGTAAGGAGTTACCCTATCATACTAAACCTGATCTTGAACTGAAGGACGATGGGTCATATTATTTCATGGACCGTTTGTGGGTCCCAAGCCTAGATGATCTCCACACTTTACTTATGGATGAATCTCATAAGTCTCGTTATTCTGTCCATCCTGGCTCAGACAAAATGTATAAGGATCTTCGTACTCAGTATTGGTGGCCTGGTATGAAGAAGGATATTGCCTTGTACGTTTCAAAATGCCTTACTTGTCTTAAGGTAAAGGCTGAACACCAACATCCTTCTGGTCTTTTGGAGCAACCAGAGATCCCAGTTTGGAAATGGGAAAACATCGCTATGGATCTCATTACTAAACTTCCGCGCACTAAGAAAGGTCATGATGCCATCTGGGTAGTTGTTGATCGTCTTACTAAGTCAGCACATTTCTTGCCGATCCGTGAGGATATTTCTGCTGAAAAACTGGCTAAAATCTATGTGGATGAAATTGTAACTCGACATGGTGTTCCTTTGAACATTATTTCTGATAGAGATGCTCGTTTCTCTTCTCGTTTTTGGAGAACCATGCAATCTGCTATGGGGACCCAACTTAACCTGAGCACTGCTTATCATCCGCAACCTGATGGTCAATCTGAAAGAACAATCCAGACTTTGGAGGATATGCTTAGAGCTTGTGTGATCGATTTTGGTCGTTGTTGGGATTCACAGCTTCCATTGATTGAATTCTCCTACAACAACAGTTATCACTCCAGCATCAACATGGCTCCTTTCGAGGCTCTCTATGGTCGAAAATGTCGTTCACCAGTCTGCTGGAATGAGATCGGTGAGGCTCAACTTACTGGACCTAACCTCATTCTAGAGACAACTGATAAGGTTAAGAAAGTTCATGATAACCTACAGGCAGCTCGAAGCCGTCAAAAGAGTTACGCGGACCAACGACGCAAGCCCTTAGAATTTCAAATCGGTGAGCGTGTATTACTTAAGGTCTCACCTTGGAAAGGTGTGATCAGATTTGGAAAGCAAGGAAAACTTGCACCTAGATATGTTGGACCATTCAAGATCGTCGAAAGAATCGGTAAGGTAGCCTACAGACTTGAGTTACCTCTTGAACTTGGAAACGTTCATCCAACCTTCCACGTGTCCAATCTCAAGAAGTGTTTAGCTGATGAGAACCTCCACATACCACTTGACGAGATTCGTGTTGATAAAACACTACATTTTGTTGAGAAACCTGTGGAAATCATGGACCGAATAGTCAAATGGCTTAAACGCAAGCGCATTCCTTTGGTTAAAGTTCGCTGGGAATCTAAACGTGGACCTGAGTTTACTTGGGAACGCGAAGATCAAATGAGGGCGAAGTATCCGCATCTTTTCTCACGAGTTTCCTCTAAACAAATTTCGGGACGAAATTTCCACAAGTAGGGGAGACTGTGACATCTGTGCTTGTAATCATTGTAAACAATTCAGTTATCAATGAAATAAAGTTATTTGATCCCAATGTTTGTTTGTTATGTTTTGATGTTTTTCATGATTTGACTTTTATTCAATTTCAAACTCTATATCGCTTTCTTGAGAGTTATACGCAAACTGGTGCGTAAACATAGTCAGTTTAACACGACAAATACTCCGGAACATCAATCTATGCTTAACATACCTTAAATAGCCTTTATATAACTTAGAAATAAGTTTTGAAGGCTTTGGTATGTCAAAATCAAGTTAATTCGCTTACAGGGACTAAAATTGACAAACTGCGAAAGTATGCCAATTTGAACTGTAACGAATATTCCAGAACATGACCATAAGTTAAACACACCTTAAATATCCTTTACATAGCTTAGAAATGGGCTTTGAGAGGTTCGGTGTGCTAAAATAAACTTTTTGGTCATTCAGGGACTAAAAGCGTCAAAAAGTGCATAAGTTTGCATTTTCGCGCATAACTTACGTTCTGAATACATCAGGACATCCAAAACTTTACGACCTGATTGATCCGGAAGAGATGGAGCTCATTGACATCCGTTGGTGCTTAGCAAGTTGCATCAGAAGAGCTCAAAGGTATATGGAAATTACTGGGAAACAATCTCTTGGAGGTGCATCAACAAAGCTTGGATTCGACAAATCTAAAGTGACCTGCTTTAGATGTAGGCAAAAGGGTCATTTCAAAAGAGAATACTGAAACTCTGAAGGTGCTGAAGGAAATGAACGTCCTTTCAACGATGACTATTATCGAAAGGCGATCTACCATCGAAGCAGAGAAGAGCCAAAGTTGATTGAAGATAAACCAAAAGAAAAGTCAAGAGCATATGCAGTAATCTATCCCGATGAAGGATTTGACTGGAGCACAGTTTGTCCAGAAGAAGATCGTTTAGAGAATGTTCGAAAAACAGCTCATGGGAGAGCTATGACAGAAGAAAGAAAGTTTGCTTTTGTTGCTGAGATTCAAGATGAAAACAAAGACAAAGACACTGCTGAAATCCGTGAAGAAAAAGTTGAGATCAAAGGGAAAACTCGAGAAGAGATCTTGAGTGAGAAGACTTACAGAGAAAGAAACGTGGTCTACAACAGAATGGATGACATGCAGGAGGAGTATGAGATGGCTGTCAGTAACAAAAGATGGGATAAAAAGAGAGAATGCTATTATAACAAAGAAGGAGAACCGGTTGTTCCCAAGAAAGACATAATCTTCGATGATGTTCTTCTCAAAGTCCCGTTGAGAGCTGAATACTATAGAAATGTATTGAAAGATGACACATACGCTAAGAGATTTGAAAAGGAGATCAGTTATGCTATGTTATCATGTCTGAGAAAAAGGGATGAGGAGAGAATGAAAAAGAATGTTGAAGAAATGGTGAACAATCTGAAGAAAGCTGTTGAAGAGGTTAAAGCAGAAACTGTTGAAGTTGAAGCTGTGAAGGAAATCAAAAGTGAAGAAGTTGTTGTGAATGAAGAGGTTGAGAAAGCTGTTACTGAAGAACAGCAGATTGAAGAAGAGGTGAAGAAAGAAGAAAAAGAGGAAAAGAATGAGAATGAGGAAGCTGATAATGTTGGTGATGAAGTCGGTGTTGAAGAAAAACAGAATGTTGCTGAGCAGACAAAAGTTGCTGAAAACACCGAAGTGCCAATCACTGAGGTAAATTCTGATTCTGAAAACTTGAAACTGATTAATCAGTGCAAGAAATGCATGGAACCGTGCAGAGCTTGTATTGAAAAAGATGAGCAATTCAGAACAAGAGATCTTGAATTCACAAAAATAGAAAACATTTTCAAAGAAAAATGCAAAGAGTTGTTAGAAAAAGAAAAGGTTTTTAAAGAAAATGATGAAAAACTTTCAGAAAAATGTAACAAATTAGAGAAAGAAAATGAAGTTTTGAGAGAAAATGTTTTGAAAATAACAAATGAATGTGAACAAAAAGAAATTGCTTGTCAAGAAATGAAAAAGGAATATGACTCAATGAAATTATCATATCACATTACAAAAGAGTCATTTGATAAAGTAAAAGACGAAATTAAATATGCTCAATCAAGAATGAATTATCTTTCTGAAACAACCAAAGAACTTAAACGAATGTATGCTATAAAACAAGATGTTGTTAATTCCTATATTGAGGATGTTGCTAAGTTGAAGCGACAGATTGCTGATTTAGAACAGGATAACAACAAGTTAAAGAGTTACCACGTGTCGTCATATGTGCTTGAACGAATTTTCAATATAAAACCGGGTGATGGTGAGTCTGAGCAGAACAAGAAAGGCATTGGCTCAGAGTTTCATCAAGTTCCACCACCGGGAAAATTTGTATTTTATGATGAGGAAAAGGTCGAAAAAGCTTTCAACATGGTAGACCAATTGCCAGACAACATTGACATAACCTATTCCAAATCTGATGATTCTCATGATTCAGATGTGGTAGGTAAAGTCGTTGAAAGTGTGTTGAAAGAAGAGTCAGTTGATACAGGTAAATCTGAATCACATGATGAAGATGAAGGAAATCTTCATGATGGATATCTGAAAAACACAAAATCCGAGAAAAATTTGAATGATGATTCAAAGGGATTGGTTTATACCATGATTGGATCAGACAAATTATTCTTAGATGTTGTATTCCCGATTAAGAATGTGATTTCAGAAAAGGTTGACAAAGTTTTCAAAATGGTTGAGATTGAGAAGTCTGAGATTTCAAAGTTTGTTTGTAAGAGTCATAGAGGTTCGTATAACAAACCTGGTTTCAAAAAGAAGAACATGAAGGCTGGGTTGGGTTATAAGAAGAAACAACATCAGAACAAAAATGAGACGCCGAATTTTCAAGCTAAAATGAGTTTTGTTCAGGGAAACAGTTTAGCAGAAGAAAAAGAACTTAAAATGAGACAGTCTAATGATAAGTTCTTTGCTAAAAAGAAAAAGCAACAACCACAGGTCAAAGATGTATCCATGAGAACATGTTTCAAATGTGATCAAAAAGGACATCTTGCACGCAAGTGTCCAAATCTAAAATATGTGGATGTTGACAAAAAGAAGATTGATGCTGAGAAACAAAAATTTGAGAATGTGAGACAAAGGTCAACCAGATTTGATTCAAAACAAACTTGGAGGTACAACACAAACAAGTTTGTTTCGAACCAAACTTGGAAGTCAAACCCATATAGGTTTGATTCTAGACAGACCTGGAATTCTCACACACCCAGATTCAGAACAACACGGAGTTGGAAAACAACAGTTGATATGACAAAACCTCAAGAGTTTTGGAAACCAAGAGTTGTTGTTCAAAATCAAAATGTTCAAAAAGTTTCACATTTTTACAAACGAGGAACACCAAAAGGTCAAACATGGAGTGTTAAGAAACATGTTGAATTGGTAAAAGATGAGAAAGTTGAAGTTAAAATTGAGAAAGTTTTTGTGAAAAAATGACAAAGAATTTCCAGCATTGAATGAAAATTATTGTGTTGAAATGCCTAAGGTTCAACAGACCTGGGCTAAATTGTTCAAGTAATTCAGTTAGTTGAATGTGCAGGTGCTCAAAAATTCTGAAGATTGTAAAATTGGAACTTGGAGCAGCCTGGCACAACAAGAGGAGGAGGCTGCTGCTGGATCCTGTGTTGGTTGAAGCAGGAAGTTTATTTTCATTTTGTACATAAATAAACAATATTTTCAAAAATCCTAAAAATTGAAAATTTTGAAAAACCAAAAATATGTTTGTTTTTAATTTTTGTCAAATATTCAAAAATACAAAAATATGTGT
The DNA here is from genome assembly GCA_030545235.1 of Helianthus tuberosus. NCBI lineage: Eukaryota > Viridiplantae > Streptophyta > Magnoliopsida > Asterales > Asteraceae > Helianthus > Helianthus tuberosus. The sequence continues at coordinate 87,519,064 of CM060356.1, read as the reverse complement.
TGATTGAATATGCCGAAACCCTCACGGCTGAACAAACATGATTACTTTCACCAGATTGAAAAACTGTTTTCAAACTGTAAAAATCAATGTGTTGCAAATCATGGGGGTACATTATTTTTCTGCAAATCAGTGCACTTTAAGCAGAAAATGGATGGTGAGACAAAGCTATCAGTATTGGTTGTCAAATTTTCTTTAAATGATTTTGCATTTTAGGGGGAGTATTATTGTTAGAAAATCCAAAAACATTTGAAAATTTGAAAAAGTAAAAAACATGATAAAATTCAAAAATTGAGTTTTTGTGTAAAAAGAGGAAATGATAGTACATCAGTAGACAGTTACAGTATGCTAAAGAATTGTAATGTTTAAATAGTGTTAAACAGTCTCACTGATGATATGCCGGTAGATTTTTATACATTTAGTAAACTTTTTCGGGATATAAACCTAAATTCAAACTTGCTTATTTCGTGGGGAACACTACTTGGATATATAGGCAACCCCTGAAATCTCGTTTGAAAGGTCCCTCTTTCTGAGATACTAGGTCTTTATGCTTAGTGATATCTGGGGTATTATCTCGGGACTTCTGATTTTGCGGAAGCAATGGCCTAGTCCCTGGAGAATACTTTCCGCATTGCTTGAAACATAGCGCCGTCCTCAGCAAATTGATGAAACAATAAAATTGAGAGTCATTGCTGTTGTAATACAAAAGATCCTCTAAAGGGGACACACCAAAAGTCGAGCCGTCATCTCTCTGCTGAACGGAAGTTCTGACCTGAGCTCTCACGGTTTCGTACTATAATTTATTCCCCTTACAGATATTATCTAGGTATACTCACCTGTAAGACTGAATATTGGGATCTGGATACGGGAGTATATTCAAGAGGTGGTACACATGAATGAGTTTAAGTTCCTAAAATACCAAATTCATATCTTGAATCAATTGAAATTTGTGTGAAAATTTAAGTGGATCAGTATATCGACAATCTAAGTGAATTGTTTAATTCTTAATGTGTAACTAAGCTCAACGGTACTTGTGATTTGTCAAAAACTGATATGATCCTCTGACGCATACTCAAACAAAAATATTGTATGTAAATATGTTTGTACATATTTCTTTACTGCTTTATATTTTCAGAAAATTCAAAAAGATTTTGATTTCTGCTTTATTTTCGACAATCGATATCTGAGATGCTGAGTTTCAAAATCTAAGTAAGCTGATTGTGTTTCTGAAAATAAAACAAGTTCATTAATTTGAAACTTGAATTAAAATCAGAAATTTCAAAAACAGTTTGTGATATCTCCAAGGTCATTAACTTGAACTTGGATGATTAACTGTGAGGGAGTTGGATTCTTTAATGCTGCTAAATCTGTAAAGTTTGTTGATAGGGGGAGTGGATTAGAGAAGATTTATTGATAATATGAAAACATTGTATTTATGAATGTTTGAGTGATTGCAGATAGTCCAGACTACGATCCCGAGAGCAGAGTTTAAGGGGGAGTCTGAAGACAAGCTTGAAGCAAAGAGGAGCTTGTAGATGGAAAGCTAGGTATCGATCCCAAAGCACGGAAGCTTACAATGTTACAACTTGAAAGAAAAGACAGAATGATCAAGACTGAAGATGTGTCATATTGAAGATTAGTCACTAAAGACTTCGTCAATATTCGAGGGGGAGTCTGCTAGTGCATTACGTCTATTGACTTCGTCTTGTATCATGTAAAGTAATAGGACAGGTTAGGATAACCAGTGCACGAGGTTCTAGAGTCGAAATTTAGTGGTTATGCAAGAGGTTCCGCTTATATGGACACTGACCATAAAAGCGAAACCATAAGCAACAGGTTTCGCTTATATGGACATGTCCATATAAGCTAAACCTCCACCCTATAAATAGTGCACATGTTTGTTCATTTGGCACGGATCCAGAAATTGTAACGAAGTGCTGCCGAACTCTGTCAAGGTTGTAATCATTGTTAAAAGCAATATTATTGACAAATATTATAGTATCAAGATGCTTTCGCGTCTAGTTCTCTGATTCCGCCTTTGAACTGGACATAAAGCTCTTCTGATCGACTCAATCGGGTCAAACAACGATCCTACAGAAAGATAATTAATTAAGTTACTAATGCGTAATGTGGTAGGCCCCTCTTTTGAAGGTGACGTTACCCTCGGCTAAGTGGTTTGAGTCTGCAGGGATACAATTCCAAGTAGCCGGGTTAATGTATTAATAGTAGTTTACATATGAGGGGATCAAGCCATTCGCACCCCCGCCATACAATACCAGTGTGTATTGAAGGAGGTCCTAGTAAGCTTGACCCAGGCCCTTGCAGGATCTATACATTGAACAAGGCAACAACCTTACCAAACCATTCCCTTAACCCCCGACCAGGTAGCCAACATATCTCTATATAGACCGTAGAGATATGAATGGTGAAAATATTTTATTTTATATAGACAGTAAAATAACGCCAAGACACCACGGACAAATGATAAGGAAGTTTCACCTTCAACATAAGAAACTAGTTATTAAAGTCATTAATACAAAATGAAATAAAAAGTGCGAAAAGATTAAAAATCAAAAGTATTTCATTAAATACTTGTCTTCACCAAGTGATATCAGAGACTTAGACAAACATGACCTTTGATTATCAAGAACTCCTACTATTAATCTTGGATCCTGAGACTGCTACACACACCCTAAGGTGGATGATGGTGGTGGATGTGGGTGTTGTAGTGGTGGTGGAGTGGTGGTGAAGTGGGATAGAGGTGATTTACCAAGGGATGCCTTTGAAGTGAACCTAGCACCCCTATTTATAGCCTATACAGAAGCCCGGACACGGCCCCGTGTCTGTATTAGGCTCCACACGCCCTCGTGTTTGCTGGGCACGGACCCGTGTGCAGAAGCGTATCTATACTATCAAGATTTGTAAGATTTTGCGAATCTTAGCGTTGACCACGACCCGTGTTGAGTTGGGCATGCCCTTGTGCTGGGAATAGAAGCTTTTATAGCTTTGTCTTTTCTGCAGACATCTGGCCACACCCCCGTGTCCGCTGGGCACGGGGCAGTGGTCAGCCTTCTGATCTCTTGTTTTTGCTTGGGAAGATGCTGTCGAGGGGTTGGGCATGCCACGTTTATTCCTTTTCTTTGTATTTATGTTAGATTTTGCTACATATTTGTTCCTTCTGTTCATTTAAGCTCAATTGGTCCTGAAAATACCAACGGAAGACAAAAGCACACTTTTTCCAACATTAGTACTAAAAAAGGGTTAGTTTTATGCCTCATTTGATGTAATTTATATGTTACATTTTACACCCATCAACTTCCCATTGCGGAACGGCCCCTACTTGATAGCAAGTTGGCTAGGCATCATGTGTATCGTCTATCAATTGTTGTTGGAGGGATTGACAGGGATATGAAGTTTACATTGGCTAGATGCCAATTCTTGGGGGACAGACTCGTCTCTTGGCAGTGCAAGAAGCAACAGCTCACCTTTGCAGCGGAAGCAAAGTGCATTGAAGTATTTGCTGCCTGTTGCTCTCAGTTTCTTTGGATACAACACCAGCTCAAGGATTACGGTTTGACTTATCTAAACTCTACTATTTATTTTGATAATGATGTCGTTATCCAGATTATCAAAAACCCTGTCTTTCACTCTAAAACCAAGCACATTGATATCAATGTGCACTTTATTCAAGATTGCTATGACAGAGGAATGTTTAAAATTAAACAGATCCACACTGATGCTAATTCAGCGGATCATTTTATAAAACCTGTCAGCATCTCGAGACTCAATGTGCTTGTGGATCTTTTGAAAATGATGCGTTTTCACCGACTGAGCGACAAAAAAAATTGGGGTTTCTATACTAATTTAAATAAATAAGTAAATTTGCGCATAAAGTGTGATGCACAAATTTAGGGGGAGAGGGACATATATGTACATATGCATTGTTTGAGAGGGAGAAAAGAAAAAAAACACATATGTATATACGCATTGTTTGAAGGGGAGAAATAGTTGCTGGGAAGTGAAATAAATTTTCGTGCTAAAGAATTTGATTAATACATGTAAGGTTTCGAAGCTGAAAAGGCTAGGATCCACTGTGATGTGTTGATAGGTCTAACGCTAAAAAAGCAAAGAGATACCAAGTGATATAAATCTAATGGACTGGACATCACGTGGGTAACAGAGCAACGGTGTCGCAACCCCCGACCCCTGCTTCGGGAGGCGGGCGACTGCGGCCTACTCAAAGATGGTGGTATCGGTGTTTATCATTAATTTGACAGTGGAAATTTCATCAGGACCGTAGTTAGGAAATATTTTATCAGAGTAAAACACCACATTTTTATAATAATAAATACATTGGGATAAACCAAAGTTTCCATTACAAACATGTTTATAGGGATAAACCCTATTTTATTGAAATAAAACATCTTCTTTATTTAGGTAACTTTTATAGCTACTTTTCCAAGCCTTGAGTGCTGTCCAGCTGGCTTCTATTTGGCTTTCACATTTTGTTACGTAAATGCGTTTAAAAACATTTTATCAGCAAGAAATACTGGTGAGTGAATCCCAATTTAATCAAAACAGGTTTTATCATTATACAGCATTGAGGGCGATCTCTCAATTACATTTGTTTATATTTCTACTTTAATTACCACCCACGGTACTGTTAATCCTGACTGGTGGTAATGTTACTACTCACAGTGTAGTAACAAATTTTGTATACAAAACCCCAACATACCGACGATAATTGTAGAATACAAATACTCACTCACTGTTAAATATAATTTAAAACAATTGAGGTTTTTTAAAAACAATTTGTGAAAAGAGGAATCACTCACATTGCTATTTTAGGTTTGTCCCTGTGATTTCCTGGTTATAATCTAGTTAAATAAATAATGCACACGCGTTAGTATAATAACCCAAATTTACATTAGTTATACCCTCCCCGAGACAGAACTCCAACGACTAAGTCAGGCAGAGCCTCGACATGCGTTACAGAGCACTAGATCAATCGGGCAGCGTATCTAATACGTAACCAGAGGTTATAATACTTACAACGAGGCAGAGCTTCGCTAATTAGGGGGTATCATACCCGGAAATTATATTTGCTATTCAGATTTGAGAGAGATTGAGAAAGTTTTGAAAGATTTGGGACTAAAGCCGATCCCATTTATTTTTAGTGCCTGATCGACGGTCTCTCGCGGCCCGTGAAAGAGACACAAGGGTCCGTCGTGCCCCGGGAGCTAGTTCGGGTAAGCCCTAGCCTTGGCCCGTCACATGTTAGCTTCGATACGTGTGGGGACACGTGGAAGCATGGGGTGCGGCCTGGTGTCCAGACTATCGCGCCCCGTGACGGAGTAAGTGTAGTCTGTCGCGCCTCGCGACAGACTTAAAATATTGTTTTTATTTTATTTTTATTAAAATAAAGTATTTAGGGCCCACTTTTCGTATACGGGGTGTATTTTAGGGCGTATTGGGGTGTCATAATTATTTTAGGAGGGTTGTTATATCCTCCCCACCTTGTTTTAGAACTCGTCCTTGAGGTCTACTGGAACAGGTGTGGATATTTCCTCTGCATCTCTGATTCGAGCTCCCAAGTGTATTCTGGTCCTCTCTTGAAATCCCATTTTACTTTGACTAGAACTAGTCTCTTGTGTTTGAGATTCTTGATCTTTCTGTCTTCAATTTGTAGAGGTCTTTCTACAAACTTAAGCTTTTTATTCACCTCTATGTCCTTAAGAGGTACCATTAATGATTCATCGGCTAGGCACTTTTTGAGAATACATATATGAAATACATCATGTATTCCTGCCATTTCCTCTGGTAGTTGTAGCTGGTAAGCTACTGGTCCTATTCGTCTAATAATCTCAAAAGGTCCAACATACCTGAGGCTTAGCTTTCCCCTTTTTATGAATCTGGCTATTCCTTTCCACGGCGAAACTTTTAATAATACCTTATCTCCTACTTGAAATTCCAATGGTTTTCGCCTGTTTTCAGCATAACTCTTTTGTCGATCGCGTGCTGCTTTTAGTCTTTCCTTGACTTGAATAATCTTGTCTGTTGTTTCTTGTACTATCTCTGGTCCAGATAGTTGCTTTTCTCCAATTTCTGCCCAACAGACTGGAGTTCGGCACTTTCGTCCATAAAGTGCTTCAAATGGTGTAACATTGATACTGGTATGATAGCTGTTATTATAGGAAAATTCTATCAATGGTAGATGATCGTCCCAATTTCCTCCGAAATCAATTACACAAGCTCTAAGCATATCTTCCATTGTCTGAATTGTACTTTCGCTTTGTCCATCCGTTTGAGGATGATAAGCTGTACTTAGATTTAACTTGGTTCCCATTGATTTTTGGAAACTAGTCAAAAAATGAGAAGTAAAACGACTATCTCTATCAGAAACAATAGATAAAAGGAATTCCATGTAATGAAACTATTTCATTTACATACAACTTGGCTAGTTGTTCCATACTGAAAGTTTCCTTCATCGGTAAGAAATGAGCCGACTTGGTCAATCTATCTACAATCACCCAGATTGTATCATTACCTTTTTGTGTCTTGGGTAATTTGGTAATAACGTCCATTGTTATCAATTCCCATTTCCATATTGGCATTTCCAATTGCTGCAATAAACCTGAGGGTTTCTGATGTTCAGCTTTAACTTGCGAACAAATTAGACACTTGGAAACATACACTGCTACATCCCTTTTCATTCCTATCCACCGAAAATTCTTTCTTAAGTCTTGATACATCTTATCACTTCCAGGATGTATCGTATACTTAGACTTATGGGCTTCTTCTAAAATTCGGTGGCGTAGGTTTCCTCGTTTGGGTATCCAAATTCTTTTCTTATGGAATCTCCAAATTCCATTTGTTCCTTGTTCTAATTCCTTATTCATCCCTTTCAATTTTTCAGTATCATCCTTGATTACTGATTCTTTTACAGCTCTAATTTGTTCATTTAAATCTATCTAGAAATTTAATTTAAGAGAACGTACTTTTCTGGGTTTTTCATGATACTTTCGACTTAAAGCATCGGCTACTACATTAGCCTTTCCTGCATGATACTGGATATTATATTTAACTCTTGTTGCCCAAAAACATATCTTAAACTCTTATGATCGGTGAAAATGGTAAACTTACTACCGTAAAGATAATGTCTCCAAATTTTAAGGGCAAAAATTATGGCTCCTAACTCTAGATCATGGGTTGTATAATTCTCTTCATGATTCTTAAGTTGTCTAGAGGAATAAGCTATAACCATTTGTCGTTGCATCAACACACATCCATAACCTAATTTGGAAGCGTCACAATAGACTACGAAGTCTGCAGTTCCTTCTTGTAACGCTAGTATGGGTGCTTTGGTTAATCTTTGCTTAAGAATTCTAAAGGCTTCTTCCTATTTTGGTCCCCATTCAAACTTAACAGATTTACAGGTCAATTTTGTAAAGGGAATGGCTATTCTAGAAAAATCAGGAATAAACTGTCTATAATAACCAGCCAGTCCTAGAAAACTTCTAATCTCCGTTGGTGATTCAGGGACTTCTCATTTAGTAATTGCCTCGATCTTTGTGGGATCTACATGAATTCCTTCATGATTGACTAGATGTCCAAGAAATTGCACTTCTTCTAACCAAAATTCACACTTCAAGAATTTAGCATAAAGCTTTTTCTTTTCTCAATAATGTAAGGAGTGCATGCAGATGCGCTGCATGTTCCTCTTTACTTTTAGAGTAAATAAGAATATCATCTATAAAGACAATTATGAATTTATCCAGATATGGCTTACATATTCTGTTCATCATGTCCATAAATGCGGTTGGGGCATTGGTGAGACCAAATGGCATGACTGTAAATTCATAATGGCCATACCTTGTTCTAAAAGTGGTTTTAGGAATGTCATCTTCCTGTACTTTCAATTGATGATATCCTGAGCGTAAGTCGATCTTGGAAAATAATCAAGCTCATTGCAATTGATCAAACAGATCATCGATTCTCGGTAATGGGTACCGATTCTTAATCGTGACCTTGTTCAATTCTCGGTAATCAATGCACATACGCATTGACCCGTCCTTCTTCTTGACAAACAAGATTGGTGCTCCCCATGGCGATGAACTAGGTTGTATGAATCCTTTTTCCAAAAGTTCATCTAACTGTTTCTTCAGTTCATGCATCTCTGCCGGTGCCAAACGGTAGGGTGCCTTGGCAATCGGTGTTGTTCCTGGTAATAGGTGAATTCTGAATTCGACTTCCCTGTCCGGCGGTAGTCCCGGTAGCTCTTCTGGGAAAACATCTGAGAATTGAGATACTACGGGAATATCTTTCAATTCTTTTCCTTTAGCATTAATGATTATGGAAATTATATATACTAAGGATCCTTTCCTTGCATAACTTGCTGTTTTCATCATAGAGATGAATTTCGTGGATCAAGTTGGCTTATCTCCTTTAATTGTGATATTTTCACCCTTTGGTGAATTTACTTGTATTAATGTTTGATCACATAGAATACTGGCTTTGTTGGCTATTAACCAATCCATTCCTAATACAATATCAAATCCTGCCAGATTCATTGGGTAAAGGTTTGCAATAAAATTATGGTTTAAAATTTCTATTCTTGCTCATTGCAATATTTCAGTGATCTTAATGGATTCTCCATTTGCCGTTTCTACTAGGCATTCTTGTTGGAGTTTAGTTAATGGTTGATTGAGAAGTTTTCAAAATGGAGTATTAATAAAACTTTGGTTCGCACCAGAGTCAAATAATATTTTAGCAAAGAAATCATTAACTAAAAGCTTATCGGCAATCACGTCCGGAATCATCTTTGCTTCTTCTGCAGTCAAAACAAATGCTCTAGCATTTTTAGTAGTCTTGTTATTCATGGCTAGAGCTAGTTTCGGACAGTTCGACTTGATATGACCCTTTTCTCCACAGTTGAAGCATACTCCATTACTGGGTTTCTTCTTATAGTCTTCTTCCTTGTGTCCTGGTATCTTGCAGAAATTGCAGTAGGTAGAACATCTTCCTGAATGCTTTCTCTTGTAGGCCTTACAATAAGGTGTAGAGGTAGAACCTATATTTTTCCCACGGTTGGAATTACCGTAGCGAAATTGTTGGGTAAGCCTTTGAGCTAGGTTCTTCCTTTGGTTTTCTTTTTGTGTACGTACCAGTTCATCAGTCAAGGTATTAGCTAGTTCTACAGCTTCTTCTATGGTTTATGGTTTAGCTGCATTGACTACGTGTCTAATTTCACTGATTAATCCCCAGATGTAACGGGAGATTAATACTGGTTCTGGTGAAGCTAGGGTTGGCACTATTCTAGCATATTCAAAGAATACGGTAGTGTAACCCTTGTAGTCTACTCCAGTCATTCTATGGTTTAAGAACTTATTAGCTATCTGTTCTTTTTCATTGGAAGGACATAATTTTCTTTCAACCATGTTCTTAAACTCAGTCCATTTCATATTCTAGACTCTGTCACTTCCCCTTGACTGGAGAATAGTGTTCCACCATTCTAAAGCTGCATTCTTAAATAGATTGGAAGCAAACATGATTTTATCTTCTTCTGCGCACTTGCTTATTTTTAAGACTGCTTCAGTCTTCTCTATCTAGAGTAAAGCTGCAATGGCTCCTTCATTGCCAGAGAATTCTATTGGTTTACAAGACCAGAATTCTTTGTAAGAACAACCATAAGACATGGTTCTTCTTCTTTTTGGAATAGGCAATTGAAGTAATGGCCCATTGTTTACGCTATGACTGGGTTCACTAGGTGGTCGTTTACTTCCATTATTACTTTTATTATTTTCTGCTTCCTTAGATGTTTAGATAATATATGGCCTAGCGTCTATAATCCCTTGTGCCACTATGTGTTGGATGGCACTGTTTTCTAATTGGTTCCCGTTATTATCGTTATTCGGGTTTTCTTGATTGACTTTGTTGTCCATCTAGATTATAAACATTTGCCACGTATTAATATCACAAGCCAATATTTAATGCGAACAGTCACACAAACATAAACAGGTTGATCAAAATCATCGTGCATTGCGACATTTACTCTATTTCATATACTTATATAATACAAGCTGTAACTGGAATTGAAAAATACAATACTAACTATGCATCAGTAGGTAGTGGATTATCTATTTTTTTATTCTTTTTCAAATTAATCGCATATATATTTATATCGATATTATTATTATTATTATTATTATTATTATTATTATTATTATTATTATTATTATTACTACTACTAGTGGGGGTTCATCCAATATTGCATGTTACGCTCGTCATACTTCCAAACGAGCCTCTCCCCTATTTTCCTGATTCTTTCACTTTCATCTAATAACTCCTCACCAAAGGTACGGAGTTTCTGCACATTTTAGGTACTCATGGGTGGTGTTGGTGCTGGTATCGGGTCTGGGTACTGGGGCATCGGTTCTTCGTATAGGTATGGGTTCTCTAAGATTTCCTGAATATACTGGTCATTATCCCAATATGGATCTTGAGGGTCAAGGTTTGGGAATGGTGCTACTGGGTTTTGTATAGGTTCCTCCAGTGGGTAGAGTTCTCGGTAATCCCTATGGTCGTCATTCCATGGGTCATTGATGTGCGTGAAAGTGTCGTATATTTTAGGTGTATATTTTAAGCCCTTTTTAACACTTATTTTAGCCAAGTTTTAAATTTATAAAACACGATATTTCACTAACACTAAACACACATATGGGCAAGTGCACCCATCGTTGAGTGTAGTATAGCGTTGGTAAGATACCGAGGTCGTCCAAGGACACAAGAGCTTTTAGTACCGGTTTATCCTCAACGTCTAACCAAAACAAAAGTTTAGAAAAATGTTTTAAACTAAGAAAAATAAAACTAACTAAAATGCTGAAAATAAAAATAAAAATAAAAACAGATAGACAAGATGAATCACTTGGTTCCGACTCGTATCTAGTATAACCTTTGATTATTTCCGCACTTTTGCACATAATTAAGAGATTATCTTAGTTATTGTAGTAGGCCCCTCTTTTGAAGGTGACGTTACCCTCACCCCAGTAGTTTGAGTCAGCAGGGATACAATCCTAAAGGGGTGGATTATTGGAAGATAATGAATTAAGTTATTAATGCAGTATTGTGGTAGGCCCCGCTTTTGGCGGTGACGTTACCCTCGGCTAAGTAGTCTGAGTCAGCAGGGATACAGTCCTAAATAGCCGGGTTATAGTATTAATAGTAGTTAACTTATGAGGGGATCAAAGAGTTTGGACCCCCGCCATCCAATACCGTGAAGTATTGAAGGAGGTCCTACTAAATTTGACCCAGGTCCATTGCAGGACCTCTAAACGCTGAACAATGGCAAGACCTTTACCAAATCGTTCCCTTAACCCCCTACCAGGTAGCCAACATACCTCCATATAGACCGTGGAGATATGAATGGTGAAAATCCTTTATTTTATATAGACAGTAAAATAATGCCAAGACACCACGGACAAACGATAAGGAAAGATCACCTTCAACATAAGTAACTAGTTATTAAAGTCATTAATACAAAACCAAATAAAAAGTGCAAAAGATTAGAAATAAAAAGTATTATACTAGACACTTTGTCTTCACCAAGTGATGTAAGAGACTTAGGCAAACATGGCCTTGATTGTCAAGAACTCTTACGATCAATCTTGGATCCCGAGACGACTCACACACTCTACGATGGACAATGGATGATGGTGGTGGATGATGGTGTTGTGATGGTGGTGGGTGGTGGATGAAGTGTGAGAGAGGTGGTGTGCCAAGGGATGAGATGAAATGAATCCAAGCACTCCTATTTATAGGCTGAACAGAGAGCTGGACACGGCCCCGTGTCCGCTGGGCACGGCCCCGTGTCCGTCTGACACTCTCTCTCCTCATTAATTGTAATTCGCAATTACAATAAATGCGCCTGCTGTACTTTCGACACGCCCCCGTGTCCGCTGAGCACGGCCCCGTGGTGGGCAATAGAAGCTTCTATAGGTTTGTCTTTTCTGCTGCTTCTTGGGCACGACCCCGTGCTGGCTGAGCACGGGGCGTGTTCAGACTTCTGTTTTCTCTATTTTGCTTTGGAAGGTGCCGTTGAGGGTTCGGGCAGTCCACTAATGTTCCTTTTCTTGTATTTATGTTGGATTTAGCTGTCTTTTTGCTTCTTTTGCGTTTTTGAGCTCATTTAATCCTGAAAATACAAAAGGAAGACAAAAACACTCTTTTTCCAATATTAGTACTAAAAAAGGGTTAGTTTTATGCCTCATTTGATGTAATTTATATGTTGCATTTTACACACATCAAATACCCCCACACTTGAACTTTTGCTTGTCCTCAAGCAAAACTCTCTAATATGTGGCTTACACTCCCAAATGGAATAGGTAGAAGAGAAGGTTTTGGGCTTGTCGTAGAGTGTCGGGATTTCCAAGATCTTTTTGGGTTTTATTTTTATTTATTTACACTCCTATTCGTAATGATTTATTTAGAACTGTTCATAAAAGAAATTACTTATTTGGGCATAACATTCCTTTTTTAAAATTCTATTTATATACAAGTTCACATACCTCGCGGGGAAATCACTCACACTCGGCCGAATGTGTATTTTTAGTGAATCACTCGAGAGCGGCACGGAACTTATTCCTACCATAGGCTTGCCAAGAAATCAATCCTCCTCCTTTTTAACTTTTATACCTTTGTAGATATCAAGAGGACTTTGTGGGTTAAGGGTTGGCTAGGGTTAACGGTAGGTGGTTGGGTTAGTGGTTAGTAGAAAAATGGCTAAAAGCGTAACAAGTGTCGGTTTTCGTATTTTTGCAACTTTTTTTTTTTGATGAAGCTTTTATTCAAACAAAGTTATTTTTGATTACTTTGTTTGTTTATTTTCTTTTTGCTTCATCATTATCAAAATATTATTATTATTTTTTTTTTACGAAGAACCGAACTTGTTACTAAAATAAAGGGTTAAAAATGAAAAAGGTTTTGGTGGGTGAAAGGGTTTTTGTTTGGGTGATGAAACGAAAAGGTTTAGGCTCAAAGGGGCTAACTAGGGGGATTTTTGGGTAGGTGGTAAAAGAAAAAAAAAATAATGGTGTAGAAATGAAAAAGGTTAGTCCTAATGCCTCCATCATTTACTTACTCGGGTTTAAGTTGATAAGGACCGGGAATGTATTGTCATGGCAAGTTCTAGAGTCGTAAGAACCAAGCGGCTATTCACACAAGAAACGAAAAATGAGCATTTAGTCAAATGATATGAAATTGTGTGCTCAATAAAGGCTCAAAACTCACTTTTGTGGGAATGGGTTTTTATGTGATCAAGTATATATAATCAAATTTTAAATAAGTTTGTCATGCCTTTTCATAATTGTCTTATGTTGGTTCTTTTTATCACTACGCTATCGGTTGTAAATTTGTAAAAATATAACCTTTTTGAGAACTTGAATTTCCCGAGTTAAACCTAGACAAGTAGAAAAAATGAAATTTTTGAAAAAAATTTGGGGTGATTAGCGGTTCCAATAGAGTTTTGTGTAAGGCTTGCATTTAGGACTTGCAAAATTCAAGGTTTTAGCATCCCCCCCACGCTTAAATAACACATTGTCCTCAATGTGTCCCAAAAATAATTTTTTAGGTTGATTAGATGTGTAAAATAGTGTTTAAAAAGCAAAAAAATTGTGTTACTGGGCACTGAACACGGCCCCGTGTTGAGTGGGCACGACCCCGTGTTCAGGTGCTAGTAACAAGAACTTACAGAAGGTGGACACGGCCCCGTGTTCACTGAACACGGCCGCGTGTCTGACAAAATTCTGACGAATAGAAGCCAAACAACAGGTCTGGGAGGTGAGCACGGGGGCGTGTTGGCTGGACACGTCCCCGTGGGGACAGTCTGAAAGCCTGAAAAACAGGTTTCTTCCTCCGGTTTTTCCATCCTAGCCCTATAAGTGCTGAGGCTTAACACCCTAAGCCTTGGTTTGTACCTGTTTCAACACTTAATACCACACCAAGCAATACAAACATCCTACATTACCACAGTTAATTGTTCCAAGCATAAAGTAAGAAAAATAAAATGCAGAAAATAGTTAGGAAAAGTAAATTGTCTAACACTTGGCACGCAGGCCATCAATTGTTCAAGATTTTAAAGGGTTAACCTGGGGAGTCATCAATCAACCGCTTCCTCCTATGCTCCTCCCGCCTACTCCATGGCATCATCATCATCATCATCATCATCGTCATCCCCTCCACGGCGTGCAATGTGGTCTCGTATGTATCCGACATCGTCTTGTATCTCGGATAGGTTTCTCTCGATGGCTCCGACCCGGTGGTAGGTGTTGCTCGCCATGTTATAGGTGTTCCGAGTACACATGAGGTTTTCCTGCAACAAATCATGCAAACTTTGAAAATTAGGAAAACTGCCTCCCGAGGAGGATGATTGGCCCGGATCACCGTGGGGTGGGTATTGGTACTGATGATGTTGCGGAGCTGGGAGGACAAGTGCTTCTTGCGGGTTCCATGCATGACCTTGCATCCTTTGAAAGGTTACCGTCCCATCTTCTGCCTCATAAACCAGGTTCATCGAGCGGCATATGTGAATATCCACCGTACCCGACCATGGGCTCCTCTCAAATGACCTCGGAATGTGGGCGAAGTGCTTGAAGAGACGGTACACCCACCCCCCGAAGAAAATAGGAGTTGGTGCACTAGCAAGGCGGTTGTGATGTATATTTCGGAGCATGAGGAACGGAACATCGAGCGGCCTGCGGTTGTGAATCCAATGGAGGATAAGCAAATCTCTTAACCCAACGACGCCACCACTGTCATGCCTTTGGCTAAGAGAGTAGCCGAGGAGCCTATGAATGTATCTGTAAAGCGGATCCCTCAGCTTGGTACTCTTAGTGCTGCTCGGATTGTAGAACCCTTCCCCAATCTGAGCCCACATGGCTTGGCGCTCGTTGTCTTCGATCTCTCTCAATCCCCCTGTATTTTCTTCGTTTCCCGCATCCTCCTCCGCATACAACCCGATAATCGACCCGAATTGTGCCATGGAGATCGAATACCTCGTTCCGCCACACCTGAATGACACCCCGTCATTATCGAACGGGTCGCACCTTGAAGTGAATGCAAAGGTGCTGTAGAATTCCAAGGTGCATTCATGGACGGAACGGAGTCGGGTTGTTAGTGCGACTCTGAGTGGTCCCGTGACAATGTTGTTGAAACGGTCAATTTGATTCACCATGGTTAGTAGTTCTGTGCACGCCTGCCTCGGGTATTCTTCCGGCCTTGTTTGAAGAAGCTAGTATCGAGCTCTTGCATCTAGCTCATTGGCGTTGAATCTAGTAAACTTCCTGGCCATCTGCAAGAATACACCAAAAGTTAGCATGAAACAGAAATATTTTCGGACAAAACTGCAAACAGCGGGCTGGACACGACCCCGTGCCCAGCGGACACGGCCCCGTGTCCAGGGGTCTGTTACTCAAAAATCCCATTTTTCGACCCGGTTTCGAAAACTTGAAAATTTTTGAACCAATAGGTGCGGTTTCCCCCGAAAATGAAACCCTAAGTGCCGTTTTTCCCAAAATAACCCGTTTACCCTATCAATTTTATCTTTTTCGGTTCAAGAACAAGGGTTTGGGGTTTTTGTAAGAAATCGGGTGAATCTATGAACACTACAAGTGTATTTACTTCCCTTAACACTAATCTAACTAAATGCAAACAGATTTAGGCAAAAATTTTAGGTTCGATCCGGATGAACATCAAGAACCCTAGATTTTTCCCAAAATTTGTGGTGTATTAACTACATGCAAGTAACTAATCTAACTACTAAGAGTGACAGAATCATACCTTGACGTTGTTAGATCGGTAAGAGACGTTGGAATTTCGCGAAAAATCGCCTGGAACCAGAGCTTTTGTGGGGAAACGGGGCGTGTGGAATGAAGAAACTGTTTTGAAAAAGGGGTTTTATCCCGTCTGCAGCGCGAACACGGCCCCGTGTCCAGCGGACACGCCCTCGTGCCGAGCTCTTTTTTTTTTTTTTCGTGCGCGTGTGAGTGCCCCTTTTTCCCATGAGCTATGGTTTAGAAAACTTACCGCTTTATTTTGCCGTCTCAATCGTTTGTAACTTACCAGGCATGATGTTTTTATTCTTCCACGGTTTGAAGCGAGATCTCTTCTTCCTCATCCTCAATAAATCCTTGATAGAGTTTCAGCCGTTGGCCATTGACTTTAAATGGTGGCCCATTTCGAGGTTTAATTTCTACTGCACCGTGTGGAAAAATATGGGTGACGGAAAAAGGTCCTGACCACCTAGACTTTAATTTACCAGGAAACAATCGAAGTCGTGAATTAAACAAAAGAACTAAATCTCCTACCCGAAATTCATTAGGTTTAATATGTTTGTCATGCCAATTTTTCATTCTTTCCTTATAAATCTCGGAGTTTGAGTATGCATAATTCCTAAGCTCGTCTAATTCATTTATTTGACACAATCGATTTTTACCAGCAAATTCTAGATCTAAGTTTACATTTTTGATTGCCCAGTAGGCTTTGTGTGCAATTTCTACGGGCAAGTGACAACTCTTTCCATAGACTAGTTTATATGGGGTTGTACCTATCGTTGTTTTATAAGCAGTTCGAAAAGCCCATAAAGCATCATCTAATTTATCAGCCCATTCCTTTCTGTTTAACCCTACGGTTTTTTCGAGTATTCGTTTTAACCCTCTATTTGTCACTTCGGCTTGTCCGTTTGTTTGAGGGTGATAAGCTGTCGAAACCCGGTGATAGACCCCATATCTTGTTAAAAAAATTTCAAGTTGATGGTTACAAAAATGGGTACCTCTATCACTTATTAAAGCTTTAGGTGTGCCAAAACGAGAGAATAATTTTTTCAGAAATCTTACCACTACTCTTCCATCATTTGTTGGAAGTGCCTCGGCCTCGGCCCATTTAGACAAGTAATCTACTGCCACAAGTATGTATTTGTTTCCTTTCGATGGTGGGAAAGGTCCCATAAAGTCGAGTCCCTATACATCAAAATTTTCACAAACAAGAATGCCATTTTGTGGCATTTCGTTTTTGGAAGAAATATTACCTGTTCTTTGGCAAGCATCACATGTCTTTACAAGATTTTGAGCATCTTTGTAAATGGTTGGCCAATAAAATCCTGAATTAAATACCTTTCGTGCGGTACTGGCAGCACCATGATGTCCTCCGTATGGACCTTCGTGACAATGGCGGAGAATTCTTCGTGCTTCACTACCATGTACGCATCGTCTGACAAGTTGGTCGGCACACATTTTGAAAAGATATGGATCTTCCCAAAAATAGTGTTTCACATTGGCAAAGAATTTTTTTCTTTGATGATGTGGCCATCCTTTTGCGACTATTCCGCTAGGTAGGTAGTTAGCAAAGTCAGCGTACCATGGTTCTTCCTTAAATTCCACCATTTCCAGGGATTCAGTTGGAAATTTTTCGTTGATTTGCTCGTCCCTGGTTGCCTCCAAAGCTGGGTCTTCTAAGCGCGAAAGATGATCTGCTGCGGTATTTTCTGCTCCTCTTTTGTCTTTGATTTCAATGTCGAATTCTTGGAGGAGTAGAATCCACCTAATCAAACGTGGTTTTGCGTCCTGCTTCTTAAAGAGATATCGAATGGCTGCATGGTCTGTATAGACTATAGTTTTAGAAAGAACAAGATAAGAACGAAATTTATCAAAAGCAAATACCACAGCTAGTAACTCTTTTTCAGTTGTTGTGTAATTTTCTTGTGCATCGTTAAGTGTTTTACTAGCATAATATATTGGGTGGAAATGCTTTTCTTTTCTCTGTCCCAAGACAGCTCCAACTGCAAAGTTACTAGCATCACACATGATTTCGAAAGGAAATTTCCAATCAGGTGCTATCATGATAGGTGCATTGACTAGCATTTCTTTTAGGGTTAGAAATGCTTGATTGCAATCCTTGTCAAAGATGAAAGGAGCATCTTTTTCAAGTAATTTTGTTAGAGGCCTTGAGATTTTTGAAAAGTCTTTGATAAACCGCCTATAAAATCCGGCATGCCCTAGGAAACTTCTAATAGCTCTCACGGAGGATGGAGGAGGTAATCTAGAAATGGTATCTATTTTGGCTCTATCCACCTCCATTCCTTCGCTTGAGATTTTGTGACCGAGTACTATTCCCTCCGTTACCATGAAATGGCATTTTTCCCAATTAAGGGCGAGGTTAGTTTCCTCACATCGGGATAGCATTCGTTCAAGGTTATCGAGGCATTGGTCGTATGAATCCCCAAAGATAGAAAAGTCGTCCATGAAGACTTCCATTGTCTTTTCTATCATGTCATGGAAAATGGCGACCATGCAACGTTGGAATGTTGCGGGGGCATTACATAGACCAAACGGCATGCGTCGATAAGCAAAAGTTCCATAGGGACATGTGAAAGTTGTTTTTTCTTGGTCTTCGGGTGCTATCGGGATTTGAAAGTAACCTGAAAAACCATCCAAGAAACAGTAAAATTTATGACCGGATAATCTTTCTAACATTTGATCAATGAAGGGTAAAGGAAAATGATCCTTTCTTGTTGCTTCATTTAATCGTCTATAATCTATACATACTCTCCATCCTGTGACGGTTCTTGTTGGTATTAATTCATTCTTTTCGTTAGTAATTACCGTCATACCTCCTTTCTTTGGAACTACTTGGACGGGACTTACCCAAGGACTATCGGAAATAGGATAGATAAGTCCGGCGTCAAGTAATTTGATGACTTCGTTTTTAACCACTTCTTGAACATTTGGATTTACGCGACGTTGTGGTTGTATGACTGATTTGTAGTCATCATTCATCAAAATTTTGTGTGTGCACATAGAAGGACTAATTCCTTTTATGTCAACAAGTTTCCAAGCTATTGCATTTTTGTGTTTTTTCAAAAGACTAATTAGTTTTTCTTTTTCTAGGTTATCTAATTTAGACGAAATAATTACAGGTAACTTACCATCTTTGTCTAGAAAAGCATATTCCAAACCTTTTGGAAGTTCTTTGAGCTCAAGTGGTGGGTCTTTAGGAGACTCCTTATTTGGTTGCTCGTTTCGATCAAGAACTTTAAAAGTTTGTTCTATGGCGACCTCTTCTTCAACAAAGTGGTCAATCTCTTCACTTGTATCGGGTGGTTCATCTTCATCTTCAATTGGGGGGTCATTATTGCCGAATGGATATTTCATTGATCGTTCGAGATCGACACTTCTTTTAAATGCCCCTAATTGAAGAGGTAAATTGTTGAACTTCCGGTTTTTCAAAGCTTCGTAAGTTTTTACAAATGGTCATCCCAACACAAGAGGAGCGTCATCGAGGATGACAAAGTCGGTTGGGATTACCATTTGATTTGTTTGAACCAAGACATCTTCAACTATACCGATTGATTTTATTACTTTCCGATTGGATAGAAAAATGGGTATTTGAAGTGGAGAAAAATCACTAATACTTAATTTTTCGAAAAGGTAGTTAGGCATTATGTTAACACAAAGATCTTTATCAATTGTGACATTACTAATAAACAAATTTTGAAAGAAACATGGAACCGGTGTGATGTTAATTTCAAATGGGTCTTCTTTTATTAGTGAAGTTTGATCATTAGTTAACTTAACACTTACTGTTTCGTCAATTTTTGTGTTAGTGTTTAACTCTTTTAAAAACTTAGCATGAGTGGGTACTAAACAATGATTTTCGAAAGAAGGTGTCAAGAGATTAATTTCTTCAAAATTAGACTCTTCTTGGATTTTAACGTTATTGGACTCACCTTTTTCGTTGCTTAGCTCATGTGTTGGTTTTTCACTTATTTGTTCTTCCATTTTTTCGTTTTTAGTTATCTCTTCCTTTTTTAATTCTTCTCTTGCGCGGGACTCCTCTTCCCTTGCGCGAGCTTCTTTTATACATCGATCGATAACTCTAATGTGTTCTAATATCCTATCGGTCACTTCGGTTATAGAAAAAGAATCATTATTTTCTAAGCTTGAATCCGGTTGTTCGACCCTTTGTTCCTCATAATACCCATATGAAGTTGATGGTTCACACCATGGTCCTTCATTGTGAGCATATGATGGATAAGGTTCGTAATTTTGTTCTTCATAATACTCATATGAGGTGGGTTGTTCACGCCAAGGTTCCTCATAATAAACATATGAAGGTGGTGGCTCATATCTTGGTTCCTCAAAGTATGAGTATGAAGGCTCACACCTAGGTTCATCAAAATATGAGTATGAGGGAGGAGGTTCATACCTTTGGTCTTCATAGGATGTGTATGAAGTTGATGGTTCGTACCTGGGTTCCTCATAGTAAGTGTATGAATTGGATGGTTGATACGAGTGATTATTTTGAATCGAACGTGTATTACGACAATTTGTGCAATAATTACCCCTATAATCATCCTCATCATAGGTGTAGTTGTAACCTCCTGAGTATTGATCCATAAGAATCACTCAGTAGACCACAACTGAGTCTCGGGACCAGAAAATGAAACAAAGATTGAAACAGAAGGCTGGACACGGCCCCGTGTCTGGTGAACACGGCCCCGTGTACAGGATCTGTATCTGGGCGTTTTGATTAAAGTTACTGGTCACGTTGAGCACGGGGGCGTGTTCAGCGAGCACGGCCCCGTGTTCAGACTCTGTATCTGGGTATCTAACTAAAAATATGCAGCACGGGGGCGTGTTCAATGAGCACGGCCCCGTGTTCAGGCTACTGTAAATGCAAACTAAACTAAAATGCAGAAAAATGTGCGCGCGTTTTGAAAAGGTTTTGAAAAACTGATTAGGCCGTCGATTTTAAACTTTCTTAAAATCCTTGTGTCCCCGGCAACGGCGCCAAAAACTTGATGTGCGTGAAAGTGTCGTATATTTTAGGTGTATATTTTAAGCCCTTTTTAACACTTATTTTAGCCAAGTTTTAAATTTATAAAACACGATATTTCACTAACACTAAACACACATATGGGCAAGTGCACCCATCGTTGAGTGTAGTATAGCGTTGGTAAGATACCGAGGTCGTCCAAGGACACAAGAGCTTTTAGTACCGGTTTATCCTCAACGTCTAACCAAAACAAAAGTTTAGAAAAATGTTTTAAACTAAGAAAAATAAAACTAACTAAAATGCTGAAAATACAAAATAAAAATAAAAACAGATAGACAAGATGAATCACTTGGTTCCGACTCGTATCTAGTATAACCTTTGATTATTTCCGCACTTTTGCACATAATTAAGAGATCATCTTAGTTATTGTAGTAGGCCCCTCTTTTGAAGGTGACGTTACCCTCACCCCAGTAGTTTGAGTCAGCAGGGATACAATCCTAAAGGGGTGGATTATTGGAAGATAATGAATTAAGTTATTAATGCAGTATTGTGGTAGGCCCCGCTTTTGGCGGTGACGTTACCCTCGGCTAAGTAGTCTGAGTCAGCAGGGATACAGTCCTAAATAGCCGGGTTATAGTATTAATAGTAGTTAACTTATGAGGGGATCAAAGAGTTTGGACCCCCGCCATCCAATACCGTGAAGTATTGAAGGAGGTCCTACTAAATTTGACCCAGGTCCATTGCAGGACCTCTAAACGCTGAACAATGGCAAGACCTTTACCAAACCGTTCCCTTAACCCCCTACCAGGTAGCCAACATACCTCCATATAGACCGTGGAGATATGAATGGTGAAAATCCTTTATTTTATATAGACAGTAAAATAATGCCAAGACACCACGGACAAACGATAAGGAAAGATCACCTTCAACATAAGTAACTAGTTATTAAAGTCATTAATACAAAACCAAATAAAAAGTGCAAAAGATTAGAAATAAAAAGTATTATACTAGACACTTTGTCTTCACCAAGTGATGTAAGAGACTTAGGCAAACATGGCCTTGATTGTCAAGAACTCTTACGATCAATCTTGGATCCCGAGACGACTCACACACTCTACGATGGACAATGGATGATGGTGGTGGATGATGGTGTTGTGATGGTGGTGGGTGGTGGATGAAGTGTGAGAGAGGTGGTGTGCCAAGGGATGAGATGAAATGAATCCAAGCACTCCTATTTATAGGCTGAACAGAGAGCTGGACACGGCCCCGTGTCCGCTGGGCACGGCTCCGTGTCCGTCTGACACTCTCTCTCCTCATTAATTGTAATTCGCAATTACAATAAATGCGCCTGCTGTACTTTCGACACGCCCCCGTGTCCACTGAGCACGGCCCCGTGGTGGGCAATAGAAGCTTCTATAGGTTTGTCTTTTCTACTGCTTCTTGGGCACGGCCCCGTGCTGGCTGAGCACGGGGCGTGTTCAGACTTCTGTTTTCTCTATTTTGCTTTGGAAGGTGCCGTTGAGGGTTCGGGCAGTCCACTAATGTTCCTTTTCTTGTATTTATGTTGGATTTAGCTGTCTTTTTGCTTCTTTTGCGTTTTTGAGCTCATTTAATCCTGAAAATACAAAAGGAAGACAAAAACACTCTTTTTCCAATATTAGTACTAAAAAAGGGTTAGTTTTATGCCTCATTTGATGTAATTTATATGTTGCATTTTACACACATCAGTTATAATCTGGGGGATGGGGTGCTGGGACTCTAGGGATTTCGTTTGGGTCGAAGGCAGGTACGGGGATCTAGTTAGGTTCTATTTCCATGGGTTGAGTAGGAAACAGTGGTAGTGGCTGGGGTGCAATGATTTGTTCTAATTTTGGGTCTGCGGCAGTAGTAGCTAGTATGTGGAAATTGGCCAATCGCCTATTGATTATATCCTGGGTCTGGGCGTTCATTTCTCTATTTGCAGCTGCTAACATAAAGGATAAAATTTTGGTGTCAGCAGAACACTTCTGTGGCTGAAATCAGTGGCTGTAGCTCTGATACCACCTTCTGTCGCAACCCCCGACCCCTGCCCTGGGAGGCGGGTGGCCGCGGCCTACTCAGAGATGGTGGTATTGGTGTTTATCATTAATTTGGCGGCGGAAATTTTATCAGGATCATAGTTAGGAAATAAATTATCAGAGTAAAAAACCACATTTTTATAATAATAAATACATTGGGATTAACCCAAGTTTCCATTACAAACATGTTTATAGGGGTAAACCCTATTTTATTGAAATAAAACATCTTCTTTATTTAGGTAACTTTTATAGTCACTTTTCCAAGCCTTCAGTGCTGTCCAGCTGGCTTCTATTTTGCTTTCACATTTTATTACCTGAAACGCGTTTAAAAACATTTTATCAGCAAGAAATACTGGAGAGTGAATCCCAATTTAATCAAAACAAGTTTTTATCATTGTACAGCATTGAGGGCGATCTCACAATTACATTCATTTATATTTCTACTTTAATTACCACCCACGGTACTGTCAATCCTGACTGGTGGTAATGTTACTACTCACAGTGTAGTAACAAATTTTGTATACAAAACCCCAACATACCGACGATAATTGTAGAATACAAATACTCAATCACTGTTTAATATAATCTAAAACAATTGAGGTTTTGTAAAAACAATTTGTAAAAGAGGAATCACTCACATTGCTATTTTAGGTTTGTCCTAGTGATTTCCTGGTTATAATCTAGTTAACAAATAATGCACACGCGTTAGTATAATAACTCAAATTTAGATTAGTTATACCCTCCCCGAGACAGAACTCCAACGACTGAGTCAGGCAGAGCCTCGACATGCGTTACGGAGCACTAGATCAATCGGGCATCGTATCTAATACGTAACCTGGGGTTATAATACTTACAACGAGGCAAAGCTTCGCTAAATAGGGGGTATTGTACCCGGAAATTATAATTGCTATTAAGATTTGAGAGAGATTGAGAAAGTTTTGAACGATTTGGGACTGAAGCCGATCCCATCTAGTTATAGTGCCTGATCGACGGTCTCTCGAGGCCCACGAAAGAGACACAAGGGGCCGTCGCACCCCGCGAGCTAGGTTAGGTAGGCCCTAGCCTTGGCCCGTCACAGTTTAGCTTCGACACGAGTGGGGACACGTGGCAACATGGGGTGCGACCTGGTGTCCAGGCTGTCGCGCCCCACGACGGAGTAAGTGTAGTCTGTCGCGCCCCGTGACAGACCTAAAATATTGTTTTTATTTTATTTTTATTAAAATAAAATATACGGGGTGTATTTTAGGGCGTATAGGGGTGTTATAATTATTTTAGGAGGGTTGTTATAAACGACGTATGATTTCATGGTATTAAATCCTGTGTTGATAGATAGCCAACATCTAAGGTTTCGGGTCTTTATACTGATGAGTCATCCAGGATATCAGGACTGTCCTTCTGTTGCATCCAGATTATATGCAGACCTAGGCACAGTCAGGATATCTTAAAAGAGCCGCAAAAGAGGGCCAAAACCTGAAACAGAAGAAAATCTCAAAAAGAGAATTCCGTGCGCTTTTAAAAGCCAAATTCGTACCGTTAAAGGTATCAACCTCGCCATAGTCAGACTTCTCTGGTCTCTCTGCTATACGAAAGTACTGACCTGTTCACCAGAAAGTCTGGCGTTGTAAAAACAAAGGATGGACTCTGTATACTCACCTGCTACGATGAACCGTTGTGCTTACCTTGATCGCGGGGGTATGCTTTGGAATGAGACACACAGATGTCACAGTATAATTCTACCTTAAGCGTATCACAAGGTTGAAAGTTGAAGGTTGAGCGTTAGATTTAAGAGGACAAGTATATTAACAATAGCGTGGACCAGTCCAAGTAAGCATGTGCTGAAAAATGTTCCTTAATCAGTTCGAGAACGATTTGATCCCATGGCAGCTCCTCTTTATATTACCCCTCTACTATTATTCTATTATTATTTTATTTTGTTATCATTATTTTTCTTATGTCTATATTAAAAAAGGTTGCTCGGTTGGTTGGATCGTTGATTTTGAGAAAGATGTTTTCTGTCTTGAAAAAGCAAAACATTAAAGTAATAGCCTGGCCCACTGTTTCGGATTGGAGCCCACTGTTTCAGATAAAACGAATCAGATCCGATCCATTGCTCTCTAATGTAATTCAGACCATTGTCCCGAGTTGGGGCTTGGCCTTTTGATCTCAGGCCTAATCCGAAACACTATAAATAGTCAACCATTTCTCATTCGAGCCACATTTCGGACTAATCTCATTTCTTACGCATTTCGGATTCTGTCATTGTCTTCCCAGACCACTTATTCGAATTACAAGGTTTGCAGGTTCCTATACTTTTCTAACCAAAGCCTTTGAATGCCACACTTGCCAAAGAACATGGCGAGCAACTCACGAATGCGGCTACGAAAGCTCTTGACTCAGACTCAGACGAAGAAGAATCTGACAACGACAGTGATGTGGAAGTGATTGTCTCTGAGAAAGCTGAAGAACTCGTTCGAGAACCAATGTTAACTACTGCTGAAAACCTTCAAGCCCTGATTGAATCTTTGAAGAATAGTGTCGGAAACCCTCCTTCTGTACCTCTCCTGAAATAGAAGTTCGTATTGAAGATGATTCGATAGATGATGCTGAACAAGCATCCAACAAGAAACGAAGAACCGAAACTATAACAACCCTCCTAGAACCCTTAAAACGTGACCCTAAACGTTCCTAATATACCTCGTATGTGAAAAACGAGCATGAAATACCCTTATATTTATAAAAAAAACAAGAAAAACAAAAATTATCGGGTTGTCGCACGCCGCGACCCAGACCCCCTTGGTATCTCACGGGGTGCGAGCCCCGATTGCTTTCCGGACACCCAGGACGCCACGTGTCGACACATGGCAGGGCTAGATACGCTGACTGGCCAAGCCTACGGCCAAACCTACGTTTATCGCGGGCCGCGAAGGCCGACCTTAAGTTTGTCGCGGCCCGTGAGCCACCTTTGATCTGCCTATAAATAGAGGTCGATCGGCTCAATTGTTCAGTCGTTCAAAATCAAATTCTCTCTCTCAAATTTTGATAGTTATTATTATACCTAGGTATTATACCCCTATAAAGCGAAGCTCTGCCTCATTGTAAGTATTATAACCCTGCTATTACCCTACACGATCGATTTAGCCGTAACACATGTCAAGGCTCTGCCTGACTCAGCCGTTGGAGTTCTGTCTCGTGTTACACCCGATTGATCTAGGATTCCGTAATGCATGTCAAGGCTCTGCCTGGCTCAGTCATTGGAATTCTGTCTCGAGTTGTACGGTTAATGTGATTTGGGTTATTTTACTAACACGTGTGCATTGTTTAATTTTAATAGATAATAACCACGAGATCACCAGGAAGCTATAGTAGTATCACCTAAGTCAACAATGTGAGTACATTCTCTTTTTCCGCACCGTTAGTGAGTACATCTTACTTTTTTTCACCTTTTGTAAACTATTTTTACAAAACCTCAAATGTTTTAAAATATAATTAACAGTGATTGAGTTTATGTATTCTACAATTACTGCTGGTATGTTGGGGTTTTGTATACAAAATGTGAAAGACGTTACCATTGGACAAAGAGTTAGCCAATGAGTAATATGGCCCACCAGTCAAGATTGATAGTACTGAATGAGTAACTGTGTAGATATAAACATTGTAATCACTCTCAATACTGTGAAATTATAAAAGCTGTTTTGATTAAACTGTGATGCACTCGCCAGTATTTCTTGCTGATAAAATCTTTTTAAAACGCGTTTCATGTAACAAAATGTGAAAGCCAATAGAAGCCAGCTGGAGAGCACTGAAGGCTTGGAAAAGTGGCTATAATAGTTACCTAAATAAAAAGGAGTTTTTATTTTCAATAATTAGGGTTTATCCCTACCAATGTATTGTCAACTAAACTTCGGTTTTTGTGACATATGTGCTTGCGTAATCATTGTATAACTCCAAACAATTCAATTATCAATAAAACAATGTGTTTTAATCCCAATATTTGTTTATTTATGTTTGAAATTTGCACGTTTTGATTTTTGTCCGATTTCAAACTCTGTAACGCTTTCTAGAAAGTTATACGCAAACTTATACGTAAACGCAATCAGTTTAACTCGACAAACACTCAGGAACAACGAAATAAGCTTAACATACCTTAAATAACCTTTACATAACTTAGAAATAAGTTTTGAAGGGCTTGGTATGGCAAAAACAAGTTTATTCGATCACAGGGACTATTTACCACAAACTGTAAAAGTCCATCGATTCGCGTAGCAACGTACACTCTAAAACAAGGTCAAAAGCTAAACATACCCTAAATACCCTTACATAGCTTAGAAATAAGTTTTGAGGGGTTCGGTATGTGAAAATATGCTTATTTGATCATAGGGACAAAAAGCGTCAAAACTGCGAAAGTATGCAAATTGGTGCATATTTTGCTTTCTGACCATATCCGGACATCCAAAAATTTTTGTAATCACTAAAATATTATATTTTAGTTATGGGAATGCAAAAATATCATTCGTCGCATAATTTGGATCGTTTTCGCATCCGTTCGAGTTTCGTCGTAATTAACCGAAAAACGCGATCGTACGACCAACCGAACCGACATCCATGATATTTCCAAGCATATTTCAAATCCCCTATGTTGTAACATCCTTAAAATACCTGAATTTGAGGTTAATGAAGGTTAAACGTGTCGAAAACTAGCTTAAATGTGTGTAGGGACTAGAACTGTCAAAACAAGAAAGTCTGATACATGACCTCGCGTCGTGCGACACCATGGGGGTGTCTCTGTCGCGTCATGCGACCCCCTTATGTCGACAGAAAGTTTATTACCATCTCTTAGCTGGTTGCAACATGTATTGTTTGAGGGTTTTCATTGTTTAGAGGCCAAGTATAGTATTCTCTGATGTGTGCAAAATGTAACATATAAATTACATCAAATGAGGCATAAAACTAACCCTTTTTTAGTACTAATGTTGGAAAAAGTGTGTTTTATCTTCCTTTTGAATTTACAAGACAAAATGAGCTTAAACGTACAAAAGGAACAAATATACAGCCAAAACCAACATAAATACAAAGGAAAGGAATAAACGTGACATGCCCGACCCCTCGGTAGCATCCCCAAAGCAAAAACAAGACAACAGAAGACTGACCACGGGGCCGTGCCCAGTCGGACACGGGGGCGTGGTCAGATGCCTGCAGAAAAGACAAACCTGTAGAAGCTTCTATGCCCACCCCAGAGGCGTGCCCAGATCAACACGGGGCATGGTCAACGCAAAGATACACAGAATCTTGCAAAATCTTGATAGTACAGATATGATGCTGACCACGGGGTCGTGCCCACAGGACATGGGGTCGTGTGGGACCCTCTGCTGACAACTGCATTTAATGAAGGAAAAGAAAACGCTGGCCACAGGGGCGTGCCCACTGGACACGGGGCCATGGCTAGAGCTCTGTGCAGGCTATAAATAGGGGTGCTTGGTTCACTTCAAAGGTATCCCTTGGCAAACCACTACTTTCCCACTTTGCCACCACTCCACCACCACTACAACACCAACACCCACCACCATTATCCATCATCCATCTTTAGAGTGTGTAGTAGTCTCAGGATCGAAGATTGATCGTAAGGGTTCTTGCCAATCAAAGGCCATGTTTGATTAAGCCTCTTTCATCACTTGGTGAAGACAAGTCTTTTATGTATTACTTTTGATTTTTAATCTTTCGGAACTTTTTATTTGGTTTTGTATTAATGACTTTAATAACTAGTTTCTTATGTTGAAGGTGAATTTTCTTTATCATTTGTCCGTGGTGTCTTGGCGTTACTTTACTGTCTATATAAAAAAAAGATTGCATCATTCATGTCTCTACGGTCTATATAGTGGCATGTTGGCTACCTGGTCGGGGGTTAAGGGAATGGTTTAGTAAGGTTCTTGCCTTGTTCAGTGTGTAGATCCTGCAAGGACCTTGTTCAAGCTTACTAGAACCTCCTTCAATACCCACTGGTATTGGATGACGGGTGCGAATAGCTTGAACCCCTCATTTGTAAACTACTATTAATACATTAAACCGGCTACTTGGGATTGTATCCCTGCTGACTCAAACCACTTAGCCGAGGGTAATGTCAACTTCAAAAGAGGGGCCTACCACTTTTCGCATTAATAACTTAATTAATTATCTTTCAATATTCCGACCCTTTGGGATTCTATCCTTGCTGACTCAAACCACTGGGTTGAGGGTAACGTCACCTTCAAAAGAGGGGCCTACTACTATAACTAAGATAATCTCTTAATAAGTCTGAAAGTGCGAAAATCATCAAAGGATACATTAAAGGGAAGTTGGATCCAAGTGATTTATCTTGTTTTTATCACAGGACTTGGAACCCAGTCGCAGCACCTTAACTTTATACGCAGTTGTCACACCCCGATATTTCCACGTATTACCGGTGGGCCCGGTGGGGGGTATCGTGACGTAGTTGATATCATCATAGTCAAACAACACAATATTTAAATGCACAGCGGAAGCAAAAGATAGATTTATCTCAACCAAATAAATTGTAATATAAAGTATCACAATGTAGTTGAAACATATCCACAGGCGGATCAAAATAAAGAGGAAAACTGTTCAATAGACTTTGACACCTAAATCTTTGCGAGACTTGATTACTGGTGCCTAGAGTATCCAGCCTATTACGTGTAGCACCTGCACTTAACCTTTTTGGAAAATACGTCAGTTTACACTGGTAAATACAACTTAACTGACTCATTTTGAAAAGAGTTTAAAAATTGGTTTGAATGCACTTCGGCAAAAATATCTTTTATAACTTGGGACAATTATTAAATAATCATGCATACAGTTTTACTTATTTGTCGTCCATTAGGGCCGGTTTGTAGGGCCAGACTAGATTAATTGACACGCCACAGGTATAATGCCCACAAGGATTTATTCCTCTAAGTGGATTACCAGTTTTTACATAATGCATCTGTCAGGTGTACGCCTACACCCCGTGCTTAGGTCGTGGCCATTTCTTTGAATGATGCCAAGGATATCCGGGACATGGTCATTTAACCCCCAAAGGCCATACACCAAATAATACATATTAAACGAGTTTTGTAAATACATTAATCACAATCCGATTTAAATGATTACATACCCAACCAAGCGGTATTATTATAATACCGTATCCCAAGCCCGTATAGGGAAAATAAGTTAAGAGTATTTACCTGAGCAATGTATAAGTCAAATAAAACAAGTACAGATGGCTTTTACTGGGCTCCTAATCTGGAACAAAGGTTTTTATTATCCTATTAGAATCCTAACGTGTCTTTAATTAAGCTTAAGCTTAGACCGGTCAGTTTTAAAGAAAGATACGGTTCAAACGCACGATTAAGCGAAGACCGGACAGAATGTGATTTAGACCCGACAAGTTTGAAAACTTGTATAATATGGGTATACTAAACACATTCTGGATATTGAGACAAAGATGATAAGGTTTGACCCGTTTCGGCTAATATAAGCAAACTAGTTACATAAGCCGTTCCGAACGCGAAAAGTGCGTAACGGGTAACCAAATGAGTCATATGCAAGTTTCCTAAGTTAGTATGCTTTAATTATGTTGTGATATCAGAAATATATCTTCTATTATGCCCCAAACGGATTTAAACTCAAATTATGCCCCGTAGGGGTATTTTGGTCATTTAAAAGGTTATAAAAGAGTTAAATTTGTAATCTGAGTTACAGGTCTGATTTATCTAGTAAATATACTTAATTTACTAAGTTATATCAGTAGGGTATGACCTATATGTGAAATTTATCATTTAAGACCAAACTATGCACCTTAGGGGTATTTCGGTAATTTCACTTAGGCTTAAAAGGTCAAAACTGGAAACCTGAGTTTAAAAACTTTTACTTACTGTTAATATATAAAAATATACTAAAAATATAAGTAGGTATCAATCTTATATGTTTAAAATAGCTTTAGTACATACTATGCGTTAAAAACGCTTAAAAAGGCGATTTGGAGCCATTTCCGGGTTTTCAAAGGAAAGCTGATATTTTTATAATTCCAGAAGGCTCAAAATACTTTATTTATTAAATAAAATCAGTAGAAAAAGGTTTGGGGTCAAAAGGATTTGTAAAACTCATTTTATAGCTTAAAAGGGTAAAACCGGCATTAACCGAAATAAAGTTACGACCCTAAGTTATGCTCAGCCTAAAATTAATTAAAAATCTTCAAAATCCTAAAATATTATATTACATCAGTGGGTAAAAAGTTTGATATCAAAAAGTGGGTTTAGATAGGCTATACGCTAATTACGCCATTTAATTACTAAAAAGCTTTCTAATTACGCTATTGAGCATAACTCTTAATCTAGACCTCAAACTGATATCAAATTTTGGGTGCAAGTTTATAAATCAGTAACTAAGGTTTCTACTCTTTTACATTTTCAAAAATCATGTTTTATGGTGAAAAGGGCATAATAGTCAACATATAAACAATTAACGGAAACATGCATGTGAATCGGATATCTATTGAACCAAGGTGTATAATCTTAGGGAGTTATACTTATATGAAACCTGGTCCAAATAAAACTCTAAGGCAATTATAAAACATGCTTAAACGGGTCAGAACTGAAAGTCAAAGCAAAAGTCAATTTATGCGACTTTCGGTTCCGATCCGGGTCTAAACTGAAAATTGTCGGGTTGAACATGTTTAGACATGTTCTTACATTAATTACCAAGTTATATAAGTGATCAAACAGGTTTCATGCCTCCTACATTGCTAATTATGCATTAATTTGAAAATAAGCATTTTGTTGACTTTTTAATAACAAGTTTGACCCGACAATTGACCTAGTTAGAGTGGGAATCAGAGAGTACCCTTTTAAGGGTTTATTACCCACATAATTACCTACTTATAGGTACTTTCAATTCGAGAATTGACTGAGTAAATTTTATCTAATCTCGAAGTCAAACGTTAATTACGACGGTTTGACTTTTAGCTAATTAACTAGGCTAAACTGCATTATGAAGGGTTAAGGATACTTACAAAAGTCCTAAGCACGATTAGGAAGCCTAAGGAAGTTGGTTGCTGTCCAGAGAAGCTCCAGAAATACACTTGTGAATGTTGCAAATGCAAGTGAGCAAAGTTGCAACCAAAGTAGGTTCTTTTATACACATTTTGATCTCACAAGATGGTGCTAAGATAGTCTATGAATGTTTCCAGATGAAGCCAAGTGCCCCCTATGCATGAAATACCATTTGAGAGCCCCTGGTATAAGAAAACAACACTTTTAAGTCGGTTACAGACCTGCAACAGGCAACTGTCGCGACATTCTGATACTGGCACTCCCTCGCGGGCCGCGTAAACCAATAAGGGTTTCTTACGCGGGCCGCCTGGCTTCCTATAACCTGCCAAACAAGTTTCAAACTTTGCATTTTTGG
This sequence comes from Helianthus tuberosus, assembly GCA_030545235.1. NCBI lineage: Eukaryota > Viridiplantae > Streptophyta > Magnoliopsida > Asterales > Asteraceae > Helianthus > Helianthus tuberosus. The sequence goes on along the minus strand of CM060356.1, from coordinate 87,486,752 downwards.
TCCTTGGTCCTTTGTAACGTGGTTTTAAGTCTTGTTCTTGCAATTTTGTCCCTCTAACCTTACTTTTAAGGGCTCCATGACATATTTAAACATTGGCAAGTCCTGGGTTCACTTTGTAATCACCCGAAAAGTCATAATTTCCAATGTTGACGCCTTTAACCCCTCGCATACGAATTTGATCATAACTTTCTCATACGACAACGAAACTTTATGAAATTTTTATCACATATTCTAGTGAGCATATTTTACCGTTACAAAGCTTCGGGTTTGCTAAAAGGTCACTCAGAGGTTTACTTTAGACATGTTGACACATTTAACCCCTGTAGTTTGTAATCTCTCACTTTCTTTCATATTTAGCTTCGTATGATCCATGATTTATTCGTTTGAAGGTATAAACATCTTGTAGGGCTATTTTAAAATATATTTATCCATTGTTGACACTTTGGACCCTTATATTCACATAGTTTCCTTGTTTGTCAACTTAAGTCCCTCTAAAGCATTCTTTCATACGTTCAAAGCTTATGACACGTGTCAATACATTATTGGACATAAATTTTCGAGGTGTTACAGCAGTGTATGAGCTCCAGTTCCAACAAAGACATAAAAGAGCCTCTAGACGAACCCGAACGCTTTCTAAAAAAGAGATTAAAAGCTAAAAATCAAGAGAAAGCTTCGGGGGACCAACTTCTAAAGGCGGATGAGCGTACCCTGATGGATTATCTACGGCCCACTATAGGTAATCTCGGAGTCGCCATCAATGCACCAAATGTCGATGCCAACAACTTCGAACTTCGGCCGCATTTGATTCAAATGCTCCAAAATTCTGCAACCTTCCATGGCCTAGCTGATGAAGATCCCCATTTACTTATTACCAACATTTTGGAAATATGTGATACTTTCCGGATCAACGGAGCATCAAACAACTCCATCCGCCTCCGAATGTTCCCGTTTTCACTAAAAGACTAAGCTAAGGCTTGGCTTAACACCCTCCCAAGTGGTTCGGTAAACACTTGGGATGAACTTGCCCAAAAGTTTCTATATAAGTATTTCCCGCCTTCTTACACCGCTAAATTAATGAATGAAATCAATACATATTCACAAGAGGACGGGGAATCCTTATATGAAACTTGGGAAAGATTCAAGGAGTTATTGAGGAAATGTCCTCATCATGGTCTCGCAGTGTGGCAAGAAGTATCCACTTTCTATAATGGGTTGTTGCCACACACAAGACAAACACTCGACTCTAGCTCTGGGGGACTCCTAGGTAATCAAATTGAGGAAATTGCTCAAAACAATTTTCAATGGCACACTCCCTGAGGCACAAAATCTATTACCCCGGGCGCCCAAAAGTGGATGAAAACACCTCTTTACAAGCCCAAATCGAGGCCCTATCTTCAAAAATCAAAAAGTTAGAAATGGCAAAAACGGCCTCGGTTATGGCTTGCAAAGGGTGTGGTGGCCCACATGAAAATTGGAGTTGTATGAAAGAAATGGATAATCAAACAGAAATGGTAAACTACATTGATAATAGACATAGGCCGTCGGGTCCCCCAACGGGCACTACAACCAAGGATAGCGTAACCACCCTAACCTTGGTTGGAGGGAGCCCGACAATAGTAGTAACCAACAAAACCAAAACCAAAACCAACGAACAAACTTTCAACAAAAACCAAGAAATGAGTCACAAAATTTCTCTCAACAACAACAGGGGGGAAGGGGGAGGCTTGAAGAGATTGTTTCACGCCTCATCTCCGAAACCGAAAAAAGGAACTCGGATCGATTCCTACAAGCGGAATCAAACTTTAGAAATCAACAAGCTAGTATTCAAAACATTGAAAAACAACTAAATCAACTAGCCCAAAATTTCCCCGAGAGGCCACAAGGCGCATTACCTACCAATACCGAAACCAACCCAAAGGCGCAAGTACATCTCACAACACTAAGAAACCGGACCATAGGTCCCGAGGAGGCCCTACTACCCCCATCCGACAAAAATCCACCCATTCAAACCACAACCTCACCACCAACCCATAAAGAAACAACTCCTCCGCCAAATCCCGAACCTACCAAGAACCCCTCGGTACCCTACCCCGGTCGGTTACTTCGTCAAAAGACCGACGAGCAATTCACAAAATTCATAAATTTACTAAAAAACTTGAGTATCAATCTTCCATTTATGGAAGTCCTCACTCAAATGCCAAAATATTCAGAATTTATGAGAGACTTCCTCACTCACAAAAGGAAGATTGAAACATTGCAATTGGTCAATTTAAGTGAAGAATGCTCTTCCGTACTGCTCAACAAACTCCCACAAAAGAAAATCGACCCCGGAAGCTTCACCATCCCTTGTTCCATTGGTGGATCACCTGTACGCAATGCACTAGCTGACCTTGGGGCTAGCATCAGCCTCATGCCCGCATCAATGTTTGACCGACTCGGACTAGGTAAGACAAGCCCCACAAAGATGAGCATACAACTCGCCGATAGGTCTATCAAATACCTGCAAGGTGTCGTCGAGAGTTTATTGGTAAAAGTCGGAGACTTTGTCTTCCCGGCCGACTTTGTCATACTCGACATGGAGGGAGACACCGAGGTACCACTCATTCTAGGAAGACCATTCCTTGCCACCGCTCACGCAATGGTGGATATGAGTGATGGGAAGTTAACATTGAGGGTCGGAGACAAATAGATGAAATTCGGGGTTGGGAAAAGAGTAGAGGACGACCCGGTCAACTACATGGATGTCATAGACTCAAGCTTGGATACCGCTCTTCGACGGTGCAACACGGGATGCGAGACATCCCGCTCGGGTAACATATGACTGACTTAGGTTCTAGCCAAGGACCCTTATAAACGTGGCGCACCATGGAGGCATTTTGCGGAACTATCTGTAGTTTTTAGTTTAGTGTAACTTTTATATTTTCTAGTTTAGCTTTACTTTTCAGGAATAAAACACACTCGAAAAGGTGGAGGTTACCAAGGGAACGTTAAAACCACATCCCATGCCCGAAAACATAGCCTCCCGATAACTTTTCCAGCATGACAGCAAGTTCAGCACGGGGCCGTGCTCAGCCCAACACGCCCCGTGCCCAGGCTCTACAGAAATTTTCCCAGTCCAGGTAACTGGCCACGGGGCCGTGCTCGCTGAACACGCCCCGTGGCCAGCCTTCTGTTAAATTCTGTTACTGGCGATCTGACCACGGGGTCGTGGCCAGACGCCCAGTAACATAAAAATTTGTTTTTCAACACCCTTTTACACATTCAATCAACCTAAAAACTTATTTTTAGGACACATTGAGGACAATGTGTAATTTAAGTGTGGGGGGGATGCTAAAACCTTGAATCTCACAAGTCCTAATAACAAGCCTTACACACAACTCTATTGGAACCGCTAATCACCCCAAATTTAAAAAAAATCATATTTTTTTCCTTATCTTGGTTTAATTTGGGAATAACAAGTTCTAAAAAGGTTATATTTTTACAAATTTACAACCGATAGCGTCGTGATAAAAAGAACCAAATAAGAAAATTATAAAAACGCATAACAAATCTAATTAAAATTTGTTGATGCACAAGAATGTCTGTTGACTGCATCTTCATGAAGTCTTAAATCAAGAAAGTCAAGAAAGTCAAGATTAGGGTTTTTAATGTTAATTTCGCTTTAATGTACATTGTTTAGAAGTGATTTCGCTTTTAGGGACACATGGGATTTCGCTTATGTGGTCATGACATAAAAGCGAAATCAGTTTCATGTGATTTCGCTTATATGGCATGCCATTGGAGCGAAATCAGCCTTACTATAAATACCACATATGTGTTCATTAGTTAGGACATTGGAGCGAAATCAGATCATAGCTGCTGTAACCAAACTCTGTCAAATTGATCTCAGAAAGCTAATAAAGTGAAGGAATTGAAAGGATAAGCTGTTGTTACGTTGCGTATACTGATTCCGCCTTTATACGTGATGTTGAACTGCCTTGACTGATCGTTTAGGGTCACGACACGGTCCAACAAGTGGTATCAGAGCTTCAGGACGAGGAGTTCATACGACATCAGCTGATTCGACACTATTATCTCATTTCTACTCACTTTCTCTTTTATATTTTCGAATTTATCAAGTTCCTTCAGACAAAATGAGTTGAATCTCAAGTATATTGAGCGAATTTATCTGTTAATCAATCCGAAATAATATCAGACCTTAAAACTAAGTAAAAATCAATCAATTTTAACAAAAATTCAATCGGTTCACGAACAGAAACTTCATTTTCAGATCTGGAACGAATTTGCGGTCAAATTTGAACTTTAAACATATCATTGTGATCGGAATTAAGTGTAGAACAACCCTTGAAAGTTTCAGATTGAAATTCAGCGTAAAAATGAGTAAAATCGTGATTCCGCTTTTGTGTACATCGAGAGTTAATCATCTGATTTCGCTCATACGGACTTAGCTGATTTCGCTCATCCGAACACTACTGATTTCGCTCATCCGGACGAGTAGTGATTTCGCTCTTGTGGACTTAGTCTGATTTCGCTTATTCAGACATTGTGATTTCGCTCAAAGGGACATTCTGATTTCGCTTATACGGACAAAAGTGATTTCGCTTTTGTGTCACATTGAGTGATTTCGCTTATCAGTCAATCTGACTAATTTCGCTTCAGTGTCAGTGTTTGTCAAAAATTTCAAAATTTGTCTAAGTGTTTGATAATCTTGCAGGTACATTCACGATGGATGATCTTTTCATGAACCCGTTCAGTGACATGTACGCGTTTGCTGGAAACTCGGGAGACATTTCATCTACAAGCAATGAGAACGATAATCCACCGAAAGAGAATAAAAAGGAAGCTTGGGAATCTGAAAGTGCTTTTGGAACGTTCAATAAACCCCCAAAGCTAATGGCTATCGAGGAGTACAGTCGTTGGTCCAGAAAGTTTGAAGATTGGATGATGGCATTCGCATTTCCAAGTTGGAAAAGTCTGAAGAATGGTTATGATCAAGGAAACAAGAATGGTGAAGTCTTAACAGCATCTGATGAGATTGAATCATTTGTAGCCGAACAAAAGTGTGTGGCATTGTTATTTCAATCTGTTCGGGAGGATATTATCTCATTGATAGACTATTCAAACGCTAAAGACCTCTGGGCAAAGTTAAAACAGAAATGTTTAGGAAGTATAGAGATAGTGAAAAACAAAAAGAAACTTCATAGGAAAGAGTTTGATATGTTTGGTTGTCTTAAGAATGAGTCAGTGTGTAAAATGATAGAGAGGTTCAGTCATTTGAAGCTGGAATTAGCAAGACATGATATCAGATATTCTGATGAAGAACTTGTTGACAAACTGTTCGATTCATTACCAGAAGATATGGATTGGAGATATTATGCATTGATGCTGAAGAATACTATTGTTCCTGAAATGTTGAAACCAGATTTGGTGATTGAGAGACTTGAAAGTCATGAGCTGGAGTTGATGAAGACTTACAAAGTTAATCATTCATCTTATCAACAGAATTTGGATTTGTATTATCCAAAAAGCATGATGCCAAAAGCAACTTCTCCAAAAACTGCGTTTTCTGCTGAAAATGTGTCGACAGCCGGCAAAGAAAATCAAAGTGGTCAAAGCAGTGGAAGTCATAGTGGTTATCACAGTGGATCTTCTGGAAGTCATTCTGATGCAAAGAATCGTTTTCAATGCAACATTGCAATAGACTTGAAAAATGCTCAGAATTTTGATGAGGAATCGGCCAAGCAGCAGATGATATTTCTAGCATTGGTATTGGAATCGTATGAAGGATTATTAGCTGGGAAGATAGGCAACACAAATCTGACGAAAGAAGATTACGATCAGATTGATCCGGAGGAAATGGAACTGATCGATATTCGTTGGGCTATGGCAAGTGCTGTTCGTCGTGCACAAAGATTCATGGAAATCACTGGCAGAAAGACAATTGGTGGTGCTTCTACCAAGCTGGGATTCGATAAATCGAAGGTGACTTGCTTCAAATGTAAGCAGAAGGGTCATTTCAAACAAGAATGCCGAAACGCTTATGCTGATGAATCGGAGAATCCTTTCAGAGATGATTACTACAAGAAGGCAATTTATCATCAGAATAAATACGAGCCGCCTAGATTGAAGCAGGTTGAAGACAACAAAGAGAAATCCAGAGCTCTTGCAGTGATTTACGATGATGAGGGGTATGATTGGAGTCAAGAGGTTCTACCAGAAGAAGATGCGGTTGGTTACGCATTCATGGCGAAAAATGAACCTATTCCATGGAAAGATGATAGAACTGAAGAGCAGAAGTATAGATACAGAAAAATGATTTCGGAAAACAAAATTACTAGACTTTCTAGTATCTATTTGGAAGCAAAGAGAGCCAATAGATGGGATCCAGACAGGGAGTGTTATCTTGATGAGTATGGAAATATTGCGATTGATCACAAAACTCTTGATCTGGAAGTCTTAATCAAAGAAATGAAAGAAAATGACGAGTATTGGCAACACAAATGGTGGGGAACTCCAACAGAGAAAATGAAAGAGGAAGCGAAGAAAGAAAAAGAAGAAAAAGAGATGAAAGAGAAAGAAGAGATCGAAAAATCAAAGAAGATTGATACTGGAGTTATCGATACAACGCAGGAGTTAACTGCAGAGAACCTGGGAAAAATGGCTGACAAAGTGCTGGCTGCCAAAGCACTTGAGGTAGATTCTAACTCCGTGTCTGAGTCAAAAGGCCAGGTCAGTCCAAACTCGTCAACAAATGCGTCAGGTAAAAAGATCGAAGGAAATGCTGATTGCAAAAATTGCAACAAAGAGTGCAAATTTTGTAATACTGTCACGTATCTCAACGGTGAGAAAATTAAAGATCTGACAGCAAAGGTCAGAAGCGTTGAGAATCAGATTCTTGGTCGTGACAAAACAGTTAAAGCTTCAACTGAACGGATAAAAGAATTAACTACTCAAATTGAAACTGATAAAATTGATCATGACAAAATTAAACAAGAAAATGAAAAGTTGATTCTTGAAAACCGTCAGATTTCTGAAAAATTTGAAAAACTGAAAAGCACAATGAAAGATTGTGATGATCGAAATGGTAAAACTTTTAAAGAAAATGAACATTTGAAAGCAGTGCTTAGAGTCAAAGAAGAATCAATCAACCAACAACTGGATGAAATCGCTAAATTGAAACTTAAAGTTCAAGAGGCTGTAATTGAAAACGAGCGAATCCAGTTGAAGCTTAACAGTTACAGTTCTGCAAGCTTTGTTTTGCAACATATCATTCCTAAACCCATTGGGAAAGACAAAGCGGGCGAAGATGTGTATTGTGATGGAACTGGGGTGGGGTTTCATCAAGTTCCACCACCTGTTCTGGCTAACTACACGAAAAAGCAATCTGGTTTGGTTGAAATTGAGGAAGAAAGTGTAGTTAAACTTCCTGAAAACATTGATGTTACTTTTACATCATCTGATGATAGTGTTCAGACAGAGATTGTTAAGAGCACAGCTGAAAGTGTTTTGATATCTGATTCACCTGAAGATGATGGGTGTTTCTTGGACAAATACATTCAGAAATCAAAGTCCAAAAACAACTTAAGTGATGAACCGGGTCTTGTGATGCACAAGATGGTTGGATCTGATAAGTTGTTTTCGGATTCTGAATTTCCCATTGAGAATGTTAATGTGAAAAAGTTGACAAATGTTTTCAAATTGGTTGAAGTTGAGTTGTCAGAAGTGAACAGTTTGAAACAAACAAAAAGGCAAATGAATTTTGAGAAAGATAAAGCTTACTACAAAAAGCCTGTTGTTCCACCAAGGTTTTATAATAACAATCGAAACAATTGGTCGGGTGGTTATAGGGATGGTAAGAGTTATCAGAAAAAGAGTTTTCAAAACAAAAGGTTTGCTGAAAAGAAGGTGTTTGTGAACAGTTCGAGTTCACTTTCTGATGAGGAAAATGAAATTTTTTCAAAATCAAATAAAGAGTTCTTTGAGAAAAGAGCTTCACATTATCGGTCTGAAGGCACAAGTCGAGGTGTGGATACTCGAACACGTTTTAGATGTAATCAAGTTGGTCACATTGCACGGAAGTGTACCAATGTGAAGCCTAAGACTGAAACTGTGAAGATTCAACAAAAGAAAGTTGATGTGAAGGGTAAAGCACCAATCGTTGTTGAGAAAAAGAATGTGAAAAATGACAACATCAAAGTGAAAAATGAACCCGTAATGAAAGTGGTAACTAAAGATGACAAATTTTATAAGCGGGTTGCATTATCTCAACAGGTTTGGAAACCAAAAACTGAAATGAAAATTTCAACTTCTGAAGTGAAAAAGGCTGAAGAATCAATTTCGGTTGATTATGATGCAAATTTTCCACCTTTGAAGGATGAAAATTTCAAAATTCAAATTGCGAGAGTCAAGGTTACACCTAAGGCTGATGAGGCCTGGGTGGACACCATGTTCGAATAAGCAGTTTGAATTGCCGGAGCTTCCTTGTTCGCGAAGCATGAATCGGCATCTTTATTATAGTTGGTTAAATTGAAGTGTGTTTTGTGTAGGATCTTCCACAACTGGTATCCAGATGGATTATGGATAGTGGCGCTTCTCGACATATGACAGGAAAAACCGCGTTGCTATATGATGTGAGAAACATTAATGGTGGTTATGTGGGATTTGCTGGTCATGAAGGAGGTAGAATTGTTGGTGAAGGAACGTTATCCAATGGGATTGTGACGTTTGAGAGAGTTAACTACATCACTGAGCTGGAGAACAATCTGCTTAGTATCTCCCAGATCTGTGACAACATGTATACTACTCAATTCACTGATAAAGAATGTTTGATTCTGAAACCAGGTTTTGTTATCCCTGAAGAATGGATTATCATGAGGGCACCTAGAGTGAATGATTTATATGTGTTAGATATGTCTGTAGCAACTACAACTACTGGTCAAGCACATTGTTTCGTGTCTAGAGCAACTGAGAAAGAATCAAGATTGTGGCACCGAAAGATGGGGCATATACATCTTAGAAAAATGAATCATTTGGTGCACAATGATTTGGTATTGGGAGTTAATATCAAAGGTTTTCATCTGGAAGGGGAGTGCATTAGCTGCATCAAAGGCAAGCAGAAGAAAAAGTCACACCCTACAAAGCAAAGCAAGTCAATTCAGTTTCGAGACCTTTGGAAAGACTTAACATGGATTTGTTTGGTCCGGTGAATGTCAAAAGTATTACAGGAGATTACTATTGTTTGGTCGTTACTGATGATTATTCCAGATTTTCGTGGGTTTCTTTCTTGAAGACGAAAGATCAAACATTTGACAGTTTGATGGGGCTGTTCAGGAAGATTGAGAATTTGTACCAAAGGCGTATTAAGAGAATTCGAAGTGATAATGGTACTGAATTTAAGAACAGCAAGATGGAAGAATTTTGTGATGAAAGAGGTATTTTGCATGAGTTTAGTGCTCTGTATACTCCGCAACAGAATGGAGTCGCAGAACGTAAAAACCGGACACTAATCGAGACGGCTAGAACTATGCTCGCAGATTCAAAGTTACCGATTAATTTTTGGGCTGAAGTTGTTTCTGCTGCATGCTATACGCTCAACAGGGTTCTCACTGTCAAGAAATTCAACAAAACATGTTTTGAGCTAATCAATAACCGCAAACCGAATTTAAAGTATCTAGAACCGTTCGGGTCACCCTGTACAGTTATAGAGCCTTTTGGAAAGTTTGGTCCGAAGTGCATTGAGGGAATATTTGTTGGTTATGCAAATCCGTTGCGACGTGTCTTCGTTCCAAGTGAGAAGCGGATTATTGAAGCTGCAAATGTTGAATGTCAAGGTTATACTATGCCGCCGCAGAATCCTGGTGATTCATGGCGTTATCATTATGAAAAACTTTGGGATTCGTTTGACATGAGAGAAGAATCAGAGGATGATGAAGATTTCTTTGATGAGTTTGATATTTTGCGTGAATATGAGTCGCAGTTAAGGTTCCCAGCTGAGTATTCGAGGAGACCACGGGAAACTTCAAATGATGATGAAGCAGGTCCAAGTAATGCTGGTGAACATGATGATGTCCAACAGAATGAAGTTGCTCAGGATAATCAGTCGGCTCAGAATGATAATCTAGAAGCTGAAAACATGCCAGTTTTTTATCATGGTGATTCAAATTATGAGGGGGAGCAAATTCAGATTTCAAGTCAAACAAACCAAGTTGGTGAACAAGATGCAGAGCAGAATGTTACTAATCTGGAGGGAAATGTAGATGTTCCAAGCGAAGTGATGCCGCGAACTTTTTCATATCATCCAGAGGAGTTGATCATAGGAGAATTGCAGACAGGCGTTCGCACTCGAAATCAGATTGATAAAGGGCTTACATGTTTTTATACAAAAGTTGCTCCTTTGCAAACTGAATTCTCATTGAGTTGTTTTATATCGCAGGTTGAGCCAAGAACTTACAAAGAGGCGCTTACTGAAGACTCTTGGGTCAATGCAATGCAGGAGGAACTTAGTCAATTCGAGAAATTAGGAGTGTGGAAGTTAGTTGATTTGCCAGATGGTCATAGGAAAATTAATACTAAGTGGGTGTTCAAGTGTAAGAGGGACGATAGAGGAGTTGTTGTAAGGAACAAAGCTCGACTCGTTGTTCAGGGATTTAGTCAACAGGAGGGAATTGATTTTACCGAAGTATATGCTCCTGTAGCACGACTAGAGGCAATCAGAATTTTCCTAGCATTTGCGTCTTGGAAGAACTTTAAAGTTTATCAGTTGGATGTTAAATCGGCTTTTCTCTACGGGAAGGTCAAAGAGGAGGTTTATGTCGGTCAGCCACCAGGCTTCACCGATCCAATCCACAAAAACAAGGTCCACTTATTGGACAAAGCGCTGTATGGTTTACACCAGGCCCCGAGAGCTTGGTACGATACTTTGTCTCAACACCTACTAGCCAACAAGTTCATTCGTGGAAAAGTGGATGCCACTCTCTTCACTAAAGAGGTCGATGGTCATCTTCTGATAGTTCAGATTTATGTGGACGATATAATATTTGGGTCGACAAATGAAAATCTATGCAAAGATTTTGAATCAGTGATGAAGCAAAAGTTTGAAATGTCATCAATGGGGGAGATGAAATTCTTTCTGGGTTTACAAGTTGAACAACTTCCTGAGGGAATTTTCATTCATCAGTCAAAGTACGTTCATGATATTCTAGAGAAATTTGGGATGTCAAGTTCTACTCCAGCTGCTACCCCACTTGCAACAAATCATGGGATTCACCCAGATCTCACCGGAGACAGTGCTGATGAAACGTTTTACCGTTCCATGATAGGTTCTTTAATGTACCTAACTGCTTCACGTCCTGATATCATGTACCCAACGTGCCTCGCAGCAAGATTTCAGTCTAACCCGAGAGCATCGCATATGATCATTGTGAAGAGGATATTGCGCTACCTAAAAGGAACTCCTTCATTGGGGTTGTGGTATCCTAGAAAAGACCACTTTACGCTCGAAGGGTATTCCGATTTGGATTTCGGATGCTGCAAAGTCAATTCAAAATCAACAACTGCAGGATGCCAGTTCTTTGGTCCTAGATTGGTTACCTGGCAGTGTAAGAAACAAACGTATGTGGCGTTATCTACATGTGAAGCGGTGTATGTTTCTGCTAGCAGTTGCTGCTCTCAGATCTTGTGGATACAGCAACAGATGCGCGACTATGGTTTGCAGTTTCTTAACACACCTCTTTTTGTTGATAATGAGGCCGCAATAAATATAACAAAGAATCCAGTACATCACGCTAAAACTAAACATATAGAAATTCGTCATCACTTTATTCGTGATTGTTTTGAGAAAAAGTTGATACGAATTGAGAAAATCCACACTGACGAACAGAAAGCTGATTTACATACCAAAGCTTTTGATAAAAATCGGTTTAAATATTTGTTAAAACTGAACGGTATGAAGCTTCTTTCAGTGTCGGATGGCATTATTGGCGTTGATGAGAGTACTGTTGCAGATGAAGACGAGAAACAATCTGCAATGGTTTGTCGAATTTTTACTTGTTTTCGTATTTAGGGGGAGTAGATGTTTGTACATAGTTATTTTTCAGAAAATACAAAAACAGTAAAAATGATAAAATACAAAAACATGATAAAATGAAAAAGAGCTTGTGTATATAGGGAAAATGATAGTACATCGGCTAGATTATTACAGTATGCTAAAGATTTGTAAAGTATAAAAGAGTTAAATAATCTCACTGATGATGTGTTGATAGGTTTTCACACATTTAGTAGATTTATTCGGGATATAAACCTAAAATTCAAACTTGTGAATTCGTGGGGAACACTACTTGGATATATAGGTAACCCCTGAAATCTCGTTTGAAAGGTCTCTTAATCTGATATACTAGGTCTTTATACTCAATGATGTCTGGGGTATTATTCCGGGACTTCTGCTGAACGGTGGTTCTGACCTAGTCCTTGGATAATACTTGCTGCAATGCTTGAAACACAGCATTAAACCCTCAGCCTGCTGAAACAATAAAATTGATAAATGCTGCTGTTGTAAGCAAAAAGATCCTCTAAAGGGGACACACCGAAAAGTCGAAGCTGATATCTCTCTGCGTATACGGAAGTATCGACCTGAGATCCCTCGGCCCTCGCATACCTAAATTATATACAGATATCATTGTAGTATATTCACCTGTAAGACTGATTATTGGGATTCTGGATACGGGAGTATATTCAAGAGGTGGGACACATGAATGATCTAAGTTCATAATTCATCTAAATCGTATCCTGAGTAGATTGAAATTTGTGTGAGAATTTAAGATGGATCAGTATATCGACAATCGAGGTGAATTGTTTAAGTCTGAGTATGAAATGTAGCTTAACAGTACTTGTAATTTGTCTGAAAAGCTGATATGATTCCCTGACACGCTCGCCAAAAATATGTTTGTAAATAGTTTACTTAGTTTACTTTCTGCAATTTAAGTTTTCTGTATTTCATTTCTTAGTTTAGAACACTTTATAAAATCCAAAAAGATTTTATTTCTGCTTTATTTTCTGACAAACCAAAGTGGAGAGTTGATTGTTGGATTCTCAGATGTTTGAAGCAGATGCAGGAGATTCTGGACTGAAGAATGAGGAGAGCTTACTTTGATGAAGTTTGATTTGTTTGAAAAGTCAAAAACAAGTTCATTAATTTGATACTTATTATTTTCAGAAATTGTTTGAAATTGTTGTTTTAAATCAGTTTGATTCGTCAAATGATCAACCAAGGTCATTAATTTGGACTTGGTAGATTAATCAAGTGATCAGGGTCATTAACTTGGACCTGAATACTTGAGTGGATTTCTAAAGCTGATTAAGTTTATGAGTTATGTTTGAAAGAAAGATTTGTAATGTTTATTGGTTGAGTAACAGGTTTGAACTTCATAATTCCCAATGGAAGCTAATTGTCAAAGCTTGAACCAGATTTCTCAGATTCTAGTATATTGAGAGGGGGAGTCTGTGAAAGGGGGAGTCTGGATCAACAGTCAAAGGCAAGATGGAAGTTAGAGACAGGTTGTGTTTCTGAAGTTTGTAAAGACAGAGAGTTAGAGAAAAGACTAAGACTGAAGACTCAGGAGCTGAAGACTACGTCAACATCCAAGGGGGAGTCTGTTGATGCACAAGAATGTCTGTTGACTGCATCTTCATCAAGTCTTAAATCAAGAAAGTCAAGATTAGGGTTTTTAATGTTAATTTCGCTTTAATGTACATTGTTTAGAAGTGATTTCGCTTTTAGGGACACATGGGATTTCGCTTATGTGGTCATGACATAAAAGCGAAATCAGTTTCATGTGATTTCGCTTATATGGCATGCCATTGGAGCGAAATCAGCCTTACTATAAATACCACATATGTGTTCATTAGTTAGGACATTGGAGCGAAATCAGATCATAGCTGCTGTAACCAAACTCTGTCAAATTGATCTCAGAAAGCTAATAAAGTGAAGGAATTGAAAGGATAAGCTGTTGTTACGTTGCATATACTGATTCCGCCTTTATACGTGATGTTGAACTGCCTTGACTGATCGTTTAGGGTCACGACACGGTCCAACAAAATTTGATTGTATATACTTGATCACATTATAAACCCATCCACAACAAGTGAGTTTTTGAGCCTTTATTGAGCATACAAACATATATCTTTAAACTAAATGCTAATTTTTTGTTTCTTGTGTGAATAGCCGCTTGGTTCTTACGACTCTAGAACTTGCGACGACGATACATTCCCAGTCCTTACCAACTTAAACCCAGGTAAGTAAATGATGGAGGCATTAGGACTAACCCATTTTCCTTTCAACACCATTATTTTTCATTTTTTTATCACCTACCCAAAATCCCCCTAGTTAACCCCTTTGAGCCTAAACCTTTGCATTTATAAACCCACAAAACAAACACCCTTTACCTACCAAAACCTTTTTCTTTTCAACCCCTTTCTTTTAGTAAAAAGCTCGGTTATCTTTTGACATTTCCTATAAAAAATGAAAGTCTTGCAATAAACAAACAACTTCCTCAAAGAAACCTTGTTTGAATATGCTTAGTTTGAATAAAAGTCACAAAAACAAAAAGTTTTACGATGACCGAATCTTTTTACACTTTTAGCCATTTTTACTAACCACTAACCAAAACCACCTACCCTTAGCCCAAGCCTAACCCTTTGCCAAAGTCCTCTTGATATTTACGAAGGTTTATAGTTAAAAGGGGGAGGTTTGATTGCTTGGAAAGCATATGGTAGAAGTAAGTTCCATGCCGGTCTCGAGTGTTTCACAAAAATACATCTTCGGGCAAGTGTTGAGTGATCTCCCGTGAGGTATGTGAATTTATATATAAATAGAATTTTAAAAAGGCATGTTATGCCCAAATAAGTAATTTTTCTTATAAAATGTTCTAAAATTAAATCATGACGAATAGGATTGTAAATAAAATAAAAATAAAACCCAATAAAAGATCTTGGATTCCCGACAGTCAAGACAAGCCCAAAACTTCTCTTCTATCTCTTCCATTTGGGTGTGTAAAGCCACATAGTAAGGAGTTTTGCTTGAGGACAAGCAAAGATTCAAGTGTGGGGGTATTTGATGTGTGCAAAATGTAACATATAAATTACATCAAATGAGGCATAAAACTAACCCTTTTTTAGTACTAATGTTGGAAAAAGCGTGTTTTGTCATCCTTTTGAAATTACAGGACCAAATGAGCTTAAACGAACAAAAGGAACAAATATACAGCCAAAACCAACATAAATACAAAGGAAAGGAATAAACGTGACATGCCCGACCCCTCGGCAGCATCCCCAAAGCAAAAACAAGACAACAGAAGACTGACCATGGGGTCGTGCCCAGTCAGACACGGGGGCGTGGTCAAATGCCTGCAGAAAAGACAAACCTGTAGAAGCTTCTACGCCCACCAAGGGAGCGTGCCCAGATCAACACGGGGTGTGGTCAACGCAAAGATACGCAGAATCTTGCAAACTCTTGATAGTACAGATACGATGCTAACCACGAGGTCGTGCCCACTGGACACGGGGCCATGTAGGACCCTCTGCTGACAACTGCATTTAATGAAGGAAAAGAAAAGGCTGAACACGGGGGCATGCCCACTGGACACGGGGCCGTAGCCAAAGATCTATGAAGGCTATAAATAGGGGTGCTTGGTTCACTTCAAAGGCATCCCTTGGCAAACCACTACTCTCCCACTTTGCCACCACTACATCACCAACACCCACCACCATTATCCATCATCCATCGTAGAATGTGTAGTAATCTCGGGATCCAAGATTGATCATAAGGGTTCTTGCAATCAAAGGCCATGTTTGGTTAAGCCTCTTACATCACTTGGTGAAGACAAGTCTTGTATGTATTACTTTTGATTTTTAATCTTTTGGCACTTTTTATTTGGTTTTGTATTAATGACTTTAATAACTAGTTTCTTATGTTGAAGGTATTTTCTTTATCATTTGTCCGTGGTGTCTTGGCGTTACTTTACTGTCTATATAAAGTAAAAGATTGCATCATTCATGTCTCTACGGTCTATATAGAGGCATATTGGCTACCTGTTCGGGGGTTAAGGGAATAGTTTAGTAAGGTTCTTGCCTTGTTCAGTGTATAGATCCTGCAAGGAACTGGTTCAAGCTTACTAGGACCTCCTTCAATACCCACTGGTATTGGATGGCGGGGGTGCGAATTGCTTGAACCCCTCATATGTAATACATTAAACTGACTACTTGGGATTGTATCCCTGCTGACTCAAACCACTTAGCCGAGGGTAACGTCAACTTCAAAAGAGGGGCCTACCACTTTTCGCATTAATAACTTAATTAGTTATCTTTCAATATACCGACCCTTTGGGATTGTATCCTTGCTGACTCAAACCACTGGGTTGAGGGTAATGGCACCTTCAAAAGAGGGGCCTACTACTATAACTAAGATAATTTCTTAATAAGTCTGAAAGTGCAAAAAACATCAAAGGATACATTAAAGGCAAGTCGGATCCAATTGATTCATCTTGTCTATCTGTTTTTTTTTATTTCTGCATTTTTAGTTTTTATTTTCATGTTTCAAATATTTTCTCAAAACAATTTAGATTGATTAGACGTTGAGGATAAACCGGTACTAAAAGCTCTTGTGTCCTTGGACGACCTCGGTATCTTACCAACGCTATACTACGCTCACGATGGGTGTACTTGCCCAAGTGTGTGTTTAGTGTTAGTAGAATATCGTGTTTTATAAATTTAAAACTTGACTAATGCGTAAAATGGGCTCAAAATATTAATAAGATCATATCACACTTTGCACACACCATTCTCCAAGGCTTTGATTCACATCCACACACTTGTATGGACAAGATTAATACTTGGTGATCACTCATACACATGTTAAGATCCTACAAGTTCAAGAATACTATAAATACCCACCTCCACTCCATTCTTTCCTTTCTCATTTGCTTATTTTTATCTCTTGAACTCTAAGTGGAGGTTACCATCTTTTGGATGCCTCCTACCTGAGTTTTCTAGTTAATCTTGCATCCTAAGAACACAAGTAAGTGTTCTATCCAGTCTTGTTCATTTATTTCAGGAATTTAAGCTGAAAGTCAAACAGTTTGAATCCCGTTTGACTTTCGGTTTTGACCATGAATTGGTCAAGTCAAAGTTCAATTGAACTTTGCAACGTGATCGTAATCACGATGGTTATAATCCCTAGCGATTATACCTACTGATTACCATGTTGACTAGTCGTAGTGATGAGTCAAAGTTTCGGTCAAAATGCACGTTTATGTGCATTTTACGACGGAACTATTTTCAGGTGTCAAAATACTTTTTTTTGATACTAAATCAGTTTTCTAACTTAGTTAAACATGTTTTAACATGTTTAATTCGTCACTACTAGAATAGTACTTATTTAGGGACCATAAGTCAAGCGGTCTTAACAACCGCTTAGACTTTCGAACCCGACCCGTTTGGTCGATCATTAGGATCCGACCAAACATATTTTGTGACGATAGTTGTATAGGTATTATGGTCACTTCGTTTGGTTAGTTATTTGTTAGGTCGTTGATATGCCCATTAAAAATGACCAAAATGCCCTTTTTTGCGCATAACTTCAATTTTAATATATGTAATCAAAATTTTAACATCTAAACTGGTTTAATAACATTTTTAAACATATTGGGGCATATAAGACTTAACATATGACATAAATAACCATCCGACCTTATATTACGCAAACGACACGTTAAAGTAGCTTAAACTACCTTAACGTGTTGAAACGGGTCAAAAGCACTTAGGATAACCTTCTAATTAGAATGTTAGGTCTATTAAATTATGCCATATGAGTTCCGATACTCATTTGATTGATAGAACCTCATTCTATCCTATCCTCTGGTTTAGGATCCGATTATTAACATAGTTACCTATATTAGGTGCCGTTTGATTCCGTGATCCTTCGAGCTTTATTTGGTCTTAATTCCAAGACTATTAAGCAATCCCAAGTGAGTACATAGTCCTCTCTTTTACTTTTTGCAAATATTTTGGGGTGATACACATGTGCCTATATGTTACTTTCATGCTTCCATGCTTTTCATGACATATACTTGCTATGTTCATCTAGTACACATATAGTACATGATTTCAATTACGTTTTGCTGTGTATGTTGACTAAGCATGCTAGCACATTGATTTCAAAGATAAATTTTTCGGCATATGTTTACTCAGCATATGAGCACATTATTGCATTTTGCTATGTATGTTGACTGAGCATGCTAGCACATTGATTTCATGGACATTTCTACTTCGTATGTTTACTTAGCATACTTAGTACATGATTTTTACATGACATGCATACATTGGTTATGACATTTGGTATGTTTAACGGGACAAGAATACATCCATTAACATTGATCACGCCGCTCGGTAGTATGTAATGGAACCATAGGACTTGACAAATCCCGTTCCCCGCATCCTAGGTTTGTTTGGACGTAGGGAATGACAGAATCCGAATACATTTTTGATAAACCTTTGACTTGTTAAGGGTTTATCCGACAGTCTGAAGGCTTGAATGTATGCGATAAACACAACCACATAAATGTTCATATCAAATAAAGCATTAGTTTTGCAAAACATAACTTTTGATTTAAATTTTGGTTTATTCAAAGACATTGTTTTGTACATGACATTTGGTTACACATGACATTTGATTATACATGACATTATACATATGGTTTGAGTAAAGACTTTTTATTCACCATGCAAGACATTGGTTATTATCTGACATTTGATTATACAAGACATGGTTTATACCAGACATTGTGACATTATACATTGTTTATACATGACATTTGACATTGGTTTAACAAGACATTTGTTAGATGGTTTATTGGTAAGTGATTTAAATAACGAGGCGTGTGTAATATGATAAAAGCATGGTGGATACGCCGCTGGTACTTTCTATATATAAGTGCTTTTATGATATTACATATCGTAGCGTTATCTAAACCACTTCGACAAAGACAAAGACATGACACTTTTTATACAAATAACATATTTTTCACATGACATTGTTTTACAAATGACATATTTTATACAAATTCATTTTCACTTGGTTAATTATTAACCATACATCATTCTTTTACAACATCTGATTTTCATATCGATTTTCACATGACTTTATAAAAGAAAACCTTTTACAAGATTCATGACTACTTTTTGTTAAACACTTCTTTTAACTTACAAGTCATGAATCCTTCATCAACAAAACCTATGTATCTCACAGGCATTTTTATGCTGACGTACCTATTTCACATGTGTTTCAGGAGCTATTGTATGATGATGATCATGCTACACTTAGGCGGACTTGGGCCTTTGTGACTTAAAACTATGAAAGACAGTTTCATTCATGTTATGTTCTGTTATTTCCAAGACAATGTAAACATCTATTCTAATAAAACCAAATTTTAAGTACCATGTGTTATGAAACAATGATTCTATTACGACACTCCCCGACGTGTCCACCGTGGTTTGTTGTTTTACGCGGTCGGGGTGTGACAGAAGAGTTGGTATCAGCGCTCATGGTTATAAAGAATTAGGTTATTAGTAATGCTTTGACCGAGACTATAACCTTTGTAGGACCCTAACACAATTTATCTTGTCTTTAGAACTTAAAACAATAAACATCACCTATCCTTAGGTGATTACCAAAAACAAGAACACAAATTCCAAAACGATTTGGAATCAATCATCTATTCTTGGATGATTCTTTTTGGCTACATGCCTTCCAAGTTTTCAAAATATCGTTAAAGTTTGGGTCTTTATAATGTGAACACGTGCAATATGGAAGGGTGGGTGGTTGTACCCTGAGTTTTCTGTCTAACGCTAGAGTGTTCGTACAAATCCACAGTATCGTACCAGTCACTGTTACCTGGGAACTCTTGGGGTGAGTGTCCACTTATAGGCTAAAGCATGTCTTCGAGATACATTATTATGACCCATTTACTTTGATTAGTCACTGTGTGTCATTTGTTTGTTTTGAGATAACGAACAAATAACCACCATCCTTACATTTTGTCGATATTTATGACATCTCATTTTCATCATATCATCTCACTCGTTTTCTCTCATGTTTTCCTCTTTTAGAATGCCTCCTCGATGAAACGTACAACAACCTGATGCCGAACTAGCAACTATTAGAGCGCAGTAGATGGCTGCTATGCTACCAAATCTCATTACTCCAATTAACCAAGCCAACAACAATAACAACAACGCACCTGCTCCGTGCAACATTAAACATTTTAATTCGGCTAAACCACTCAAGTTAAGTGGTTCTGAAGGAGCAACTGGGCTCCTACAGTGGTTTGAGAGTCTTGAGAGTACATTTCATCATGTTCAGTGTCCTGACAATCGTAAAGTCGAGTTTGCTTCAAGTGTATTCCATAAGAGGGCGCTCACGTGGTGGAACAGAGTGGTGAGAGATCGAGGTGCTGATGTTGCTATGGGTCAAACATGGGTGGAACTCAGGGCTCTTATGATGAAAGAGTTCTGCCCTCGTCACGAGCAGAGGGCGCTTGAAAATGAGTTCCATGACCTGAAGCAAGACAGTGGAGAATACCGTGCTTATACGACAGATATGAGGAGTTAAGCTTGCTTTGCCCGATAATGGTCACACCTTTGGACAAGGCGATTGAGAAATACATTGACAGTTTGCCAGATCTTGTTCCGGATATTGTCACTGGCAGCAACCCTACTACCTTCTGACAGGCCATTGAGCTAGTTGTAACCTTGAATGACTTGCAAGTCAAGAAAGGTAAACTCCACAGAAAGGGTGACAAGAAACAGTCTGACAAAAATGAGAAACAAAAGGGTAAGAAAGCGGAGTCTTCAAAGAAGTCAAGAAAGCGAAAGGCTTCCAAGAACTTTGCTGTGGTGGCACAACCAAATCAGGCAGCTTCAAATCAGCCCGCACAACCACCTGCCAAGAAGCAATACGCTGGCAATACACCTTTGTGCAAAAAGTGTAACATCCACCCTCAACCACATGTACAGTGCCACATTTGCACTAACTGTGGGAAATCTGGTCATCTTGCCAATACATGCCATTTTACTCCTACACAAAATCAGACAGCACAAAACCTTGCACAACAGCTTGCTCAGCAGCCTGCACGACCTTATTATCCGCCCGGTTCTTGCTATAATCGTGGGGATCTGACCCACTACAGGAACCAATGCCCGAAGTTGGCAAATGAAAATCAGGATCAGGCTCATGGACGAGTCTTTTACATGAATGCAAATGAGGCACGTGCAGACAATGAGGTGGTGAATGGTATGTTCTTTGTTAACAACCAACCTACTTCTATTCTTTTTAATTTGGGTGCCGATAAGAGTTTTGTGTCCTTAGCTTTTGAGCCTTTGCTTTCTATGACTAGAACAAAACTAGGAAAGCCCTTGACAGTAGAAGTAGCTAGTGGTGAACCAGTTGTACTCGATTCTGTCCTTCGAAATTGCCTTTCTTGACTGGCAATACGCCTTTGTGCAATACGCTGGTGAACCTTAATAACCATCTTTTTCCTATTGACCTCACGCTGAGGCAACTTGGGAGCTTCGATGTTATAGTAGGAATGGATTGTTTAGCCAAATACCATGCAGAGGTGGTTTGTTTTGAAAAGATTGTTCGTATACCGCTTTCGACTGGTGAAATCTTAGAGGTTCATGGTGAGAAACCTGCTAGTAGTCTTAAACTCATGACATGTACCCAAGCCCAAAAATACCTACGAAAGAACTATGTGGCCTTCTTGGCACATGTCGTAGAGGAGAAAGGCAAAAGTAAGACTATTCAAGAAATCCCTATTGTTCGGGATTATCCTGAGGTATTTCCTGAAGAATTACCTGGTTTACCCCCAGCACACCAAGTTGAGTTTCGTATTGATCTGATACCTGGTGCAAATCCTATTGCTAAATCTCCATACCGTCTTGCACCGTCTGAGATGAAAGAATTGTCTAAACAGCTTCAGGAACTTTCTGATAAAGGATTCATCCATCCAAGCTTTTCACCGTGGGGTGCTCCAATCTTATTTGTGAAAAAGAAAGACGGATCTTTCCGAATGTGTATCGATTATCGTAAGCTCAACAAACTCACCATCAAGAATCGATATCCCCTACCCCGCATTGATGATCTCTTTGATCAGTTACAGGGTGCTACTTACTTTTCAAAGATTGATCTATGTTCTGGGTATCATCAACTTCGTGTGCTCGAAGAAGATATTCCCAAGACATCTTTTTGCACAAGATATGGTCATTATGAGTTTACTGATATGCCCTTTGGTCTAACGAATGCTCCTGCTGTTTTCATAGACTTGATGAATAGGGTTTCTAAGCCTTATTTGGACAAGTTCATTATTGTTTTCATTGATGATATTTTAATCTATTCCAAGACATGAGCCGATCATGAACAACATCTCTATCTTACAATGGAACTCCTAAAGAAAGAACAACTCTTCGCCAAGTTCTCCAAGTGTGAATTTTGGCTTAAGGAAGTTCAATTTTTGGGATACATCGTTAACGAACAAGGTATACATGTAGATCCCACTAAAATCAGTGCGATTAAGGATTGGGATACACCTACTACTCCTACCGAGGTTCGTTCATTTCTTGGTCTCGTGGGTTATTACCGCCGTTTTATTGCAAACTTCTCCAAGATTGCGGTTCCTCTCACAGCTTTAACTCAAAAGAATAAACCTTTTGAGTGGGGACCCAAACAGGAAGAATCTTTTCAGACCTTGAAAAAAAACTCTGTGATGCACCTATCTTATCTTTACCTGAGGGCAACGATGATTTTGTCGTATACTGTGATGCATCCAACTTAGGCCTAGGCTGTGTTCTCATGCAAAAAAAAAATCATAGCCTATGCATCGAGACAGCTGAAGGTACACGAGAAGAACTACACGACTCATGATCTTGAGTTAGGCGCAGTAGATTTTGCTCTCAAAATCTGGAGACACTACCTGTACGGTACAAAATGTGTATTGTTCACTGACCACAAAAGTCTCCAGCATATTTTCAATAAGAAAGAACTAAAAATGAGGCAACGACGATGGGTTGAACTTCTAAATGACTAATATTGAGAAATTCGCTACCATCCTGGTAAGGCGAATGTCGTGGCTGACGCATTGAGTTGTAAGGAATGCGTCAAGCTTCATTGTGTTCAGGTTCGATCTGATATTCAAACTCGCATTTCGCAAGCTCAACGTACTTGTGTTTCACAAGACTTGATGGGTAATTACCATATCATCTTGAGCCTCATCTTGAACTGAAAGACAATGGGCTATTTTATTTCATAGACCATTTGTGGGTCCCAAGTCAAGACAATCTCCGCACCTTTTTAATGAATGAAGCTCACAAGTCTTGTTATTCAATTCATCCTGGTGCAGACAAAATGTATAAGGATCTTCGAACCCAGTATTGGTGTCCGGGTATGAAGAAAGACATTGCCTTATACGTGTCCAAATGCCTTACTTGTCTTAAGGTTAAGACAGAACATCAACATCCCAGGATTATTGGAGCAACCAGAGATACCGGTTTGGAAATGGCAAAACATTGCTATGGATCTTGTTACCAAACCGCCATGCACAAATAGAGGTCATGATGCCATTTGGGTACTCGTTGATCGTCTAACCAAATCAACACATTTCTTGCCAATCCGTGAGGATTTATCTACTAACAAACTTGCTAAGATCTATGTGAATGAGATTGTATCCCGACATGGTGTTCCTTTGAACATTATATCTGACAGAGATGCTCGATTCTCGTCTCACTTTTGGAGAACCATGCAATCTGCCATGGGAACCCAACTTAATTTGAGCATAGCTTATCATCATCAAACGGATGGTCAATCTGAAAGAACAATCCAGACACTGGAGGATATTCTTAGAGCTTGTGTGATCGATTTTGGTGGTAGTTGGGATTCGCATCTACAGTTGATCGAATTATCCTACAACAATAGTTATCACTCCAGCATCAACATGGCTCCTTTCAAAGCTTTATACGGTCGAAAATGCCTTTCATCGGTCTGCTGGATTGAGATAGGTGAAGCTCAGCTTACTGGACCTGAACTCATTCTAGAGACTACAGACAAAGTCAAAAAGATTCGCGATAACCTTCAGATAGCTAGAAGTCGTCAAAAGAGTTACGCGGATAGACGACACAAGCCCTTGGAATTTCAAGTCGGTGATCACTTCCTACCCAAGGTATCCCCTTGGAAAGGTGTGATTAGATTTGGAAAGAAAGGAAAACTTGCACCTAGATATGTTGGACCATTTAACATCGTTGAAAGAATTGAAAAAATGGCTTACAGGCTAGAGCTACCTCCTGAACTTGGAAATGTTCATCCAACCTTCCACGTGTCCAATCTTAAAAAGTGTTTGACTGATGAGAACCTCCACATACCACTTGATGAAATTCATGTTGATGACACGATGCACTTTGTCGAGAAGCCTGTGGAAATATTGGACCGTGAAGTCAAAAAGCTCAAACGCAAGCGCATATTGTCACACCCCGACCGCGTATAACATGCAACCGCGGCGGAAACGTCGGGGAGTGTTGTAACAGAATTAATTGTTTCATAACCATGGCATTCAAAGTTGTATTTTATTTATAAACATAAGAGTTACATTGTCTTAAACAGGAAATAAAGAGTTTAGAACATAATTAAACTAAGTCTATCTTCATTGTATGTCTCTAAGGCACAGGTCCGCCCTAGTGTCACGATCATCATCCTACGGAAAAGCTCCTGAAAACACATGTGAAAATAGGTACGTCAGCATAAAAATGTCTGTGAGATACATAGGTTTTGTGAAAATAGGATTCATGACTTATAAGTTTAGGAAAAATTGTTTAATAACAGTCAGTCATGAACCTTGTAAGTTGTTTTGTTTTGTAAATCATTCAAAGCAATGATATGTATAAATAAGAGAATAATGTAAGGTTAAATGAATAACCAAGTAAAAATGAGTTTGTATAAGATAAGTTGTTTTGTAAATCAATGTCTTGTGAAAATAAGTTGTTTATGTAATATGTCAAATATTGAAATGATTTAAGTAACGCTACGACATGTAATGTTATACAAACACTTATATATAAGAAGTACCAGCGGCGTATCCACCATGCTTGTATTATATTACACTCGCCTCGTTACTCGAATCATTTACCCAAACTAGCCATCAATGTAAGTTGTTCATGTATAAATGAATTGTCATGTGTTAATGTGTAAACCATATTGAAATGTCTATGTCCAATGTAATCCACTAAATGTGTATATCAATGTCAAAATGTTTATGTTAATGTAGATCATGTAATGTTTACCCAAAAATATCATGTATGGTAAGTGAAATATATCAACTAAACCATATGTAAAATGCACAAAAACAAGGTATTGAAGTAAAACATGGTTTAAATCAAAGTTATGTTTTGTGGAACAAATGCATGCTATACTGTTACAAACATTTATGCGGAATTTTGAAAATGCATACATCCAAGCCTTGAGACTGTGGCGATAAACCCTTAAACAAATTAAAGGTTTATCTAAGTTATGTATATCGAATTCGGTCATTCCTTCCAATCCAAACAAACCCAGGATTTCAGGAACGGGAGTTGTCAATTCCTATGGTACCACTACCTACTAACGAATGGCGTAGCTAATGTTAATGAATGTATTGTTCCATTGTAAACAACCCAAATGTCATAACAAAATGTAAGCATGTGATGAAAACAACTGTACTAAGTACGCACACAATGGGCATACATAGCATGAAATGTAATGTAAAACAATGTACTAAGTACGCACACAATGGGTATACATAGCATGAAATGTAATGTAAAACAATGTACTAAGTACGCACACAATGGGCATACATAACATGCACACAATGAAATCATGTACTATAAATGTACTAATGAACATAGCAAGTATACGATGTGAAAACAGAAAAGCATGAAAGTAACAAGTAGGCACATGTGTTTCACCCCAAAACAGTTTGGAAAACAGTAAAAGAGGGGTCTATCTACTCACTTGAGATTGCTCAGAAGTCCTAAGATAACCACCAAGCAATGCTAGAGATCACGGAATCAAACGGCACCTAATATTGGTAACTATGTTAATAAACCGGACCTAATATCGGAGGATCGGATAGAATGAGGGTTCATAAACCAAAAGAGTATGGAGACTCATGTAATATTTTTTAACAAAGCCCACATACTAAAACGAAACTTAACCTAAGTGTTTGTGACCCATTACGAACCGTTTAGGTAGCTTATGCTACTTTAACGCGTCGTTCGCGTAAAACGCGTTCGGAACGCCTAACTAGTCCTATGACAAGTAAAATATGCCTTAACATGTCTAATATGGTTTTCAAATCAGTTTAGATGACAAAAGTTATGTTACATATGTTTAAAACGAATTTTGGCATCAAAGGGGTATTTTGGTAATTTACCTAAGGCATATAAACTACCTATCATACAACTACTTAAACGAAGCGACCATAAGGTATAACCTCGGAAGGTTATTCCCTATATACTATGGTCACCTAATGTATTTGGTCGGATCCTAATGATCGACCAAATGGGTCGGGTTCGAAGGTATAAGCGATTTATTAGATCGCTTACCCTTACGACCCTAGACAACGTGGTAATCATTAGGCATAGTCACAAGGGACTATAACCATCGTGATTACAATCACGTTACGAAGTTCAAACGAACTTCGCATTGACCATAAACTGGTCAATGCAGAAAGTCAAACAAAGTTTGACTTTCGGACTCGAAAAGCAATAAAAGAACGAAGGAACACTTACAAAAGGTCCCCGAATGCTAATCTAGATCAAAATAGCTCAGGTATGAAACAAAGGTTTCAACTTAGAGCACATAAGATCAGATTCTTGTGAGGAAAAGTGAAGGGTGGAGGTGGGTATTTATAGTTTTCGGTTCACCGTTAGGATCATTTCTTGGAAAAGGGGGCACGATCTAAGCCGTACACTTGTTGGAAAGTTGTGGTAACTCATTTGCCATCCACCATAAGAGTTTGACACTTGCCACTTGGCCTTTGGAGAGTGTTAAGGGCTGTTAAAAGCTGAAAAAAAACGTTTTGCTGCATCTGGCCCCTGTTTACGGACCTAGTTTGGCAGATTTACAGTTTCAGTCCCTGCAACCTCAAAACTTGGTTTTCGATGCGTTTTTTTGACACGTTTAAGCCCCGTTAACTCCATTTCAAAGCTCTAAAATGAAGTTAAAGTATAGGTAACTTAAAATGTGTTCAAAAATATCTCGGGTGTCGGTTCGTTTAGCCGTACGGTTACGTTGTTCGTTTAATTACAACGGAATGCGCATAAGCGCGAAAAATGATCCAAATGGCGTGACGAATGGATTTTTCTAATGCCAAACACTAAAATAAAATATTTTAGTGCTTACATAAATTTTTGGATGTCCGGATGTATTCAGAACGTAAGTTATGCGCGAAAATGCAAACTTGTGCACATTTTTTTTTTACGCTTTTAGTCCCTGAATGACCCCAAAAGTTTATTTTAGCATACCGAACCCCTCAAAAGCCTATATCTAAGCTATGTAAAGGATATTTATGGTATGTTTAACTTATGGTCATGTTCCGGAATGTTCGTTACAGTTCAAATTGGCATACATTCGCAGTTTGTCAAGTTTAGTCCCTGTAAGCGAATTAACTTGTTTTTGCCATACCAAAGCCTTCAAAACTTATTTCTAAGTTATGTAAGGGTTATTTAAGGTATGTTAAGTATATGTTGATGTTCCGGAGTATTTTTCGCATTAAACTGGCTACGTTTACGCACCAGTTTGCGTATAACTCTCTAGAAAGTGATATAGAGTTTGAAATTGAATAAAAGTCAAAACATGAAAAATGTAAAACATAACCAAACAAACATTGGGATCAAATGACATTGTTTTATTGATAATGGTACTGTTCATAATGATTACAAGCACAGATGTTACAGTCTCCCCTACTTGTGGAAATTTCGTCCCGAAATTTATTTAGAGGAAACTCGTGGGAAAAGATGCGGATATTTTGCCTTCATTTGATCTTCGCGTTCCCAAGTAAACTCGGGTCCACGTTTAGCTTCCCAGCGAACTTTGACCAAAGGAATGCGCTTGCGTTTAAGCCACTTGACTTCACGTTCCATGATTTCCACAGGTTTCTCAACAAATTTCAGTGTTTTACCAACACGAATTTCGTCAAGTGGTATGTGGAGGTTCACATCAGCTAAACACCTCTTGAGATTGGACACGTGAAAAGTTGGATGAACATTTCCAAGTTCAGGAGGTAACTCAAGTCTGTAGGCTACCTTTCCGATTCTTTCGACGATCTTGAATGGTCCAACGTATCTAGGTGCAAGTTTTCCTTTCTTTCCAAATCTGATCACACCTTTCCAAGGTGAGACCTTAAGTAATACTCGATCACCGACTTGAAATTCCAAGGGTTTGCGTTTTGGATCCGTGTAACTCTTTTGATGGCTTCTAGCTGTCTAAAGGTTATCACGAACTTTCTTGATCTTGTCAGTTGTCTCTAAAATGAGGGCAGGTCCAGTAAGTTGAGCCTCGCCGATCTCATTCCAGCAGACTGGTGAACGACATTTTCGACCATAGAGAGCCTCGAAAGGAGCCATTTTGATGCTGGTGTGATAACTGTTATTGTAGGAGAATTCAATTAACTGAAGATGTGAGTCCCAACTACCACCAAAGTCGATCACACAAGCTCTAAGCATATCCTCCAGAGTCTGGATTGTTCTTTCAGATTGACCATCCGTTTGCGGATGATAAGCTGTGCTCAGATTAAGTTGGGTCCCCATAGCAGATTGCATGGTTCTCCAAAAATGAGAAGTGAAACGAGCATCTCTATCAGAAATGATGTTCAAAGGAACACCATGTCGAGCTACAATTTCATCCACATAGATTTTAGCAAGTCTGTCAGCAGGAAAATCTTCACGAATTGGTAAGAAATGTGCTGACTTAGTAAGACGATCAACGACTACCCAGATGGCATCATGACCTTTCTTTGTGCGTGGAAGTTTGGTATCAAGATCCATAGTAATGTTTTCCCATTTCCAAACTGGGATCTCCTGTTGCACCAATAAACCAGAAGGACGCTAATGTTCAGCCTTAACCTTAAGATAAGTAAGGCATTTTGATACGTATAAGGCAATGTCTTTCTTCATACCTGGCCACCAATAATGAATACGAAGATCCTTATACATCTTATCTGAGCCCGGATGAATAGAATAACGAGACTTATGGGCTTCATCCATAAGCAAGGTACGAAGATCATCCTGGCTTGGGACCCACAAACGGTCCATGAAGTAATACGATCCATTGTCCTTCAGTTCCAGATCAGGTGTTATGTGATAGGGAAATTCCTTATCCATCAAACCTTGTGAAACACAAGATTGTTGAGCCTGAGAAATACGTGCTTGGATATCGGATCGAGCTTGAATAACAGATTGAACACGTACACAATGAAGCTTAGTACGTTCCTTACGACTCAATGCATCGGCTACGACATTCGCCTTACCAGGATGGTAGCGAATTTCGCAGTCATAGTCGTTTAGTAGCTCAACCCAACGTCGTTGCCTCATGTTGAGTTCTTTCTGGTTGAAGATATGCTGAAGACTTTTGTGGTCCGTGAAAACCACACATTTTGTACCGTACAAATAGTGTCTCCAGATCTTAAGAGCGAAGACAACTGCACCTAACTCAAGATCATGAGTGGTGTAGTTCTTCTCATGTATCTTCAACTGCCTCGTTGCATATGCTATGAGTTTGTTCCTTTGCATCAGGACACAGCCAAGACCCAATTTAGATGCATCGCAATAAACGACGAAATCATCATTGCCCTCAGGCAAAGTTAGAACAGGCGCGTCGCAAAGCTTCTGCTTCAAGTGTTGAAAAGCTTCCTCTTGTTTGAATCCCCAGTCAAAGGGTTTGTTCTTCTGAGTTAGAGCAGTTAGAGGAACTGCAATCTTTGAGAAGTTCTCAATGAAGCGACGGTAATAACCCGCTAGACCAAGAAAAGAACGAACCTCAGTGGGAGTAGTAGGCGTATCCCAATCCTTAACCGCACTGATCTTGGAGGGATCTACATGAATACCTTGTTCGTTGATGATATGTCCTAAAAATTGAACTTCTTTAAGCCAAAATTCGCACTTGGAGAATTTGGCGAAAAGTTGC
This sequence comes from Helianthus tuberosus, assembly GCA_030545235.1. Classification (NCBI taxonomy): domain Eukaryota; kingdom Viridiplantae; phylum Streptophyta; class Magnoliopsida; order Asterales; family Asteraceae; genus Helianthus; species Helianthus tuberosus. Next base: position 87,456,499 of record CM060356.1, on the reverse strand, counting down.
TCTTTCTTTAGGAGTTCCAAAGTAAGACGAAGATGTTGCTCATGATCAGCTCGCGTCTTAGAATAAATCAAGATGTCGTCAATAAAAACAATGACGAACTGATCCAAATAAGGTTTGCAGACCCTATTCATTAAATCCATGAAAACAGCAGGAGAATTAGTCAAACCGAATGGCATGACTGTGAACTCGTAATGCCCATACCGAGTGCGGAACGCCGTCTTGGGAATATCTTCTTCATGCACACGAAGTTGATGATATCCGGAACGTAGATCAATCTTAGAAAAATAAGAAGCGCCCTGTAACTGATCAAAGAGATCATCTATGCGAGGTAGGGGATACCGATTCTTGATGGTAAGCTTGTTAAGGTCACGATAATCGATACACATCCTAAAGGATCTATCCTTCTTCTTGACAAAAAGAACGGGAGCACCCCAGGGTGAAAAGCTAGGATGGATAAAACCTTTGTCAGAGAGCTCCTAAAGCTGCTTAGACAACTCTTGCATCTCAGATGGTGCAAGACGATATGGAGCTCTGGCAATGGGATTTGCACCAGGTACGAGATCAATGCAGAACTCGACTTGGCGTGCTGGGGGTAGACCAGGTAACTCTTCAGGGAATACTTCTGAATAATCCCGAACGACAGGAATATCTGAAATAGACTTACCCTTGCCTTTATCTGCTGTAACATGTGCTAAGAAAGCCACATAGTTCTTCCGCAGATATTTTCGAGCTTTAAAACAAGACATGAGCTTGAGACCACCAGACGGTTTCTCACCTTGAACCTGTAGGATCTCGCCTGTTGAAAGCGGAACACGAACAATCTTCTCAGAACAAACTATCTCTGCGCGATGCTTGGATAACCAATCCATTCCCACAATAACGTCGAAGCTTCCAAGTTGCATAGGAGTGAGGTCGATAGGAAAAAGATGGTCGTTAAGATTCAACTGGCAGTTGCATAGAACAGAATCAAGAACAATGGGTTCACCACTAGCAACTTCTACCGTCAAGGGTTTTCCTAGTTTCATTCTAGACACGCGAATCATTGGCTCAAAAGACAATGACACAAAACTCTTGTCGGCACCCGAATCAAAAGGAACAGATGCAGGCTGATTATTAATAAAGAACGTACCGTTCACCACATTATCGTCCACCTGCGCCTCTTGGGCATTCAAGTTAAAAGCTCGCCCTCGAGCCGGAGCCTGATTCTGATTTGGATTCTGATTCTGGTTAGCTAGCCTTGGGCACCGGTTTCTGTAATGGGTCAGATCCCCACAGTTATAACAAGCACCTGGTGGGTAGGGTGGTCGTGCAGCTTGACCCTGTTGCAGAGCAGGATGCTGAGTAACTTGTTGAGCCGGGTTCTGAACTGTGCGATTCTGAGCAAACCGACAAACATCGGCAAGATGACCTGACTTCCCACAGTTAGTACAGAAACGGCACTGATGTTGCGGCTGATGGTGACTGTTGCATCTATTGCACAAAGGTGCATTCCCTGAATAAGGCTTCTTTGCTGGAGGCTGTGCGTGTTGGTTGGGAGCTGCCTGGTTAGCTTGGGCAGTGACAGCATAGTTTTGGGAAGCCTTACGCTTCCTTGCCCTTTTCGATGAACCAGAATCCTTTCCATTCTTGTTTTGACCTTTCTTGCTATCCTTTTTGTCAGACGATTGTTTCTTGCCCTTGTCACCCTTCCTGTGTAACTTATTCTTCTGAATCTGCGACTCAGCCAATGTCGCTGATAACTCGATAGCCTGACGGAGTGTGGCAGGGTTACTACCAGTAATGATGTCTTGCACTGAGTCAGGTAGGCCGTCGATGTACCTTTCGATAGCCTTGTCGAGTGGGGTAACCATTGTTGGGCATAGTAGACTCAACTCCTCAAACCTATCGGTATATGCCCTGTGCTCGCCACTATCTTGCTTCAAGTCATTAAACTCTTTCTCCAAAGCTCGCTGTTCATGGAGAGGACATAATTCCCTCATCATAAGAGCCCTAAGTTCAGCCCAGGTTTGTGCTAGAGCAACTTCTGCAACTCGGTCTCTCATAACCCCGTTCCACCATGTGAGAGCCCTCTTCTGAAACACACTCGAAGAAAACTCGACCTTGCGATTGTCAGGACACTGCACGTGGCGGAAAGTATTCTCAATGCTCTCGAACCATTGAAGAAGCCCAGTCGCTCCTTCAGAACCACTAAACTTGAGTGGTTTAGCCGAGTTAAAATCCTTGTATTTACATGGAGCATTGTTATTGTTGTTGGCTTGGTGCCATTGAGCAAAGAGATTTGGGAATTGAGCAGCCATCTGCTGCGCAATAATTTCTGCCAGTTCGGCAGTCGCTATCTGGTTCTCGCGTCGAGGAGGCATTCTAAAAGAGGAAATCATGAAAGGAAACGAGTGAGATGATTGGATGAAGAGAATGAGATGAAACAAAATCAACAAAAGCAAAGATGGTGGTCATTCGTCCGCATTACCAAGCAAACAAATGACACACTGTGACTAATCAAAGTAAATGGATCAAAAATAATGTATTGCGAAGACATGCTCGCCTATAAGTGAACACTCATCCCAAGAATTCCCAGGTAAGCACAACTGGTCTCACGTCTGATGAGATGTATACGAAGTGCTTGCCTAGACAGAAAACCCAGAATACAGGCATTCACTCTTCCAGTTTGCACGTGTTCACATTATTTAAAACCCAAAGCTTTGACGAGATTTTGAAAATTTGAAGGCACAAGGCCAAAAACCAAACTGGAAGGGTTCAAAACCTTACAATAGAAGGTTCAAAACCTTGTAATAAATCATCCAAAAACAGATGATTGTTTTTCAAAAATCGTTTCGGAAAAATTTGGTTTTTGTTTTGATAATCACCTAAGGATAGGTGATGTGCATGTTTTAAGATCTAAACACAAGATAACTTGTGTTAGGGTCCTAGAAAAGTTATAGTCTAGGTCAAAGATTTACTAATAACCTAATTCCCTATAACAATTGGCTCTGATACCAACTCTTCTGTCACACCCCGACCGCATATAACATGCAACCGCGGCGGAAACGTCGGGGAGTGTTGTAACAGATTTAATTGTTTCATAACCATGGCATTCAAAGTTGTATTTTATTTATAAACATAAGAGTTACATTGTCTTAAACAGGAAATAAAGAGTTCAGAACATAATTAAACTAAGTCTATCTTCATTTTATGTCTCTAAGGCACAGGTCCGCCCTAGTGTCACAATCATCATCCTACGGAAAAGCTCCTGAAAACACATGTGAAAATAGGTACGTCAGCATAAAAATGCCTGTGAGATACATAGGTTTTGTGAAAATAGGATTCATGACTTATAAGTTTAGGAAAAATTGTTTAATAACAGTCAGTCATGAACCTTGTAAGTTGTTTTGTTTTGTAAATCATTCAAAGCAATGATATGTATAAATAAGAGAATAATGTAAGGTTAAATGAATAACCAAGTAAAAATGAGTTTGTCTAAGATAAGTTGTTTTGTAAATCAATGTCTTGTGAAAATAAGGTGTTTATGTAATATGTCAAATATTGAAATGATTTAAGTAACGCTACGACATGTAATGTTATACAAACACTTATATATAGGAAGTACCAGCGACGTATCCACCATGCTTGTATTATATTACACTCGCCTCGTTACTCGAATCATTTACCCAAACCAACCATCAATGTAAGTTGTTCATGTATAAATGAATTGTCATGTGTTAATGTGTAAACCATATTGAAATGTCTATGTCCAATGTAATCCACTAAATGTGTATATCAATGTCAAAATGTTTATGTTAATGTAGATCATGTAATGTTTACCCAAAAATATCATGTATGGTAAGTGAAATATATCAACTAAACCATATGTAAAATGCACAAAAACAAGGTATTGAAGTAAAACATGGTTTAAATCAAAGTTATGTTTTGTGGAACAAATGAATGCTATACTGTTACAAACATTTATGCGGTATTGTGAAAATGCATACATCCAAGCCTTGAGACTGTGGCGATAAACCCTTAAACAAATTAAAGGTTTATCTAAGTTATGTATATCGAATTCGGTCATTCCTTCCAATCCAAACAAACCCAGGATTTCAGGAACGGGAGTTGTCAATTCCTATGGTACCACTACCTACTAACGAACGGCGTAGCTAATGTTAATGAATGTATTGTTCCATTGTAAACAACCCAAATGTCATAACAAAATGTAAGCATGTGATGAAAACAACTGTACTAAGTACACACACTATGGGCATACATAGCATGAAATGTAATGTAAAACAATGTACGCACACAATGGGCATACATAGCATGAAATGTAATGTAAAACAATGTACTAAGTACGCACACAATGGGCATACATAGCATGAACACAATGAAATCATGTACTATAAATGTACTAATGAACATAGCAAGTATACGATGTGAAAACAGAAAAGCATGAAAGTAACAAGTAGGCACATGTGTTTCACCCCAAAACAGTTTGGAAAACAATAAAAGAGGGGTCTATGTACTCACTTGAGATTGCTCAGAAGTCCTAAGATAACCACCAAGCAATGCTAGAGATCACGGAATCAAACGGCACCTAATATAGGTAACTATGTTAATAAACCGGACCTAATATCGGAGGATCGGATAGAATGAGGGTTCGTAAACCAAACGAGTATGGAGACTCATGTAATATGGTTTAACAAAGCCCACATACTAAAACAAAACTTAACCTAAGTGTTTGTGACCCATTACGACCCGTTTAGGTAGCTTATGCTACTTTAATGCGTCGTTCGCGTAAAACGCGTTCGAAACGCCTAACTAGTCCTATGACAAGTAAAATATGCCTTAACATGTCTAATATGGTTGTCAAATCAGTTTAGATGACAAAAGTTATGTTACATATGTTTAAAACGAATTTTGGCATCAAAGGGGTATTTTGGTAATTTACCTAAGGCATATAAACTACCTATCATACAACTACTTAAACGAAGCGACCATAAGGTATAACCTCGGAAGGTTATTCCCTATATACTATGGTCACCTAATGTATTTGGTCGGATCCTAATGATCGACCAAATGGGTCGGGTTCGAAGGTATAAGCGATTTATTAGAGCGCTTACCCTTACGACCCTAGACAACGTGGTAATCATTAGGCATAGTCACAAGGGACTATAACCATCGTGATTACAATCAAGTTGCGAAGTTCAAACGAACTTCGCATTAGAAAGTCAAACAAAGTTTGACTTTCGGACTCGAAAAGCAATAAAAAAAACAAAGGAACACTTACAAAGGGTCCCCGAATGCTAATCTAGATCAAAATAGCTCAGGTATGAAACAAAGGTTTCAACTTAGAGCACATAAGATCAGATTCTTGTGAGGAAAAGTGAAGGGTGGAGGTGGGTATTTATAGTTTTCGGTTCACCGTTAGGATCATTTCTTGGAAAAGGGGGCTCGATCTAAGCCGTACACTTGTTAGAAAGTTGTGGTAACTCATTTGCCATCCACCATAAGAGTTTGACACTTGGCACTTGGAGAGTGTTAAGGGCTGTTAAAAGCTGAAAAAAAAACGTTTTGCTGCATCTGGCCCCTGTTTACGGACCTAGTTTGGCAGATTTACAGTTTCAGTCCCTGCAACCTCAAAACTTGGTTTTCGATGCGTTTTTTTTGACACATTTAAGCCCCGTTAACCTCATTTCAAAGCTCTAAAATGAAGTTAAAGTATAGGGAACTTAAAATGTGTTCAAAAATATCTCGGGTGTCGGTTCGTTTAGCCGTACGGTTACGTTGTTCGGTTAATTACGACGGAATGCGCATAAGCGCGAAAAATGATCCAAATGGCGTGACGAATGGATTTTTCTTATGCCAAACACTAAAATAAAATATTTTAGTGCTTACACAAATTTTTGGATGTCCGGATGTATTCAGAACGTAAGTTATGCGCGAAAATGCAAACTTGTGCACATTTTTTTTGACGCTTTTAGTCCCTGAATGACCCCAAAAGTTTATTTTAGCATACCGAACCCCTCAAAGCCTATTTCTAAGCTATGTAAAGGATATTTATGGTATGTTTAACTTATGGTCATGTTCCGGAATGTTCGTTACAGTTCAAATTCGCATACATTCGCAGTTTGTCATGTTTAGTCCCAGTAAGCGAATTAACTTGTTTTTGCCATACCAAAGCCTTCAAAACTTATTTCTAAGTTATGTAAGGGTTATTTAAGGTATGTTAAGTATATGTTGATGTTCCAGAGTATTTGTCGCATTAAACTGGCTACGTTTACGCACCAGTTTGTGTATAACTCTCTAGAAAGTGATATAGAGTTTGAAATTGAATAAAAGTCAAAACATGAAAAATGTAAAACATAACCAAACAAACATTGGGATCAAATGACATTGTTTTATTGATAATGGTACTGTTCATAATGATTACAAGCACAGATGTTACACATACCAATTGTTAAAGTTCGCTGGGAATCTAAACATGGCCCAGAATTTGCTTGGGAACGTGAAGATCAAATGAAGTCGAAATATCCGCATCTATTCTCACAAGTTTCCTCTAAATAAATTTCGGGACGAAATTTCCTAAAGTAGGGGAGACTGTGACATCTTTGCTTGTGTAATCATTGTATAACTCTAAACAATTCAATTATCAATAAAAAATGTGTTTTAAGCCCAAATTTTTTTTATTTATGTTCGACATTTGCACGTTTTTATTTTTGTCCGATTTCAAACTCTTAAACGCTTTCTAGAAAGTTATACGCAAACTGATGCGTAAACGCAATCAGTTTAACGCGAAAAATACTCCATAATAGCTTCCTAAGCTTAACATACCTTAAATAACCTTTACATAACATAGAAATAAGTTTTGAAGGGCTTGGTATGGCAAAAACAAGTTTATTCGATCACAGGGTCTATTTGCGACAAACTGCAAAAGTCTGCCGATTCGCATAGCTACGTACACTCCGGAACAAGGTCATAAGCTAAACATACCCTAAATACACTTTACATATCTTAGAAATAAGTTTTGAGGGGTTCGGTATGTGAAAATATACTTATTTGATCATAGGGACTAAAAGCTTCAAAACTGCGAAAGTATGCAAATTGGTGCATATCTTGCGTTCTGACCATATCCGGACATCCAAAAATTTTTGTAATCACTAAAATATTATATTTTAGTGATGGGAATGCAAAAATACCATTAGTCGTGTAATTTGGATCGTTTTCGCGTTCGTTCGAGTTTCGTCATAATTAACCGAAAAACGCGATGGTACAACCAAATGAACCGACATCCATGATATTTCCAAGCATATTTCAAATCCCCTATGTTGTAACATTCTTAAAGTACCTGAATTTGAGGTTAAGCTGGGTTAAACATATCGAAAACTAGCTTAAATGTGTGCAGGGACTAGAACTGTCAGAACAAGAAAGTCTGATACATGTCCTCGCGTCGCGCGACACCATGGAGGTGTCTCTGTCGCATCACGCGACCCCTTTGTGTCGACAGAAAGCTGATTACTAGCTCTTAGCTGGTTGCAACATGTATTGTTTGATGGTTTTCATTGTTTGGAGGCCAAGTATAGTATTCTCCAAGGCTTTGATTCACATCCACACACTTGTATGGACAAGATTAATCCTTGGTGATCACTCATACACATGTCAAGATCCTACAAGTTCAAGAATACTATAAATACCCACCTTCACTCCATTCTTTCCTTGCTCATTCTTATCTCTTTAACTCTAAGTGGAGGCTACCATCTTTTGCATGCCTCCTATCTGAGTTTTCTAGTTAATCTTGCATCCTAAGAAGACAAGTAAGTGTTTTATCCAGTCTTGTTCATTTATTTCAGCAATTTAAGCTGAAAGTCAAATAGTTTGACTACCGTTTGACTTTTAGTTTTGACCATGAATTGATCAAGTCAAAGTTCAATTGAACTTTGCAACGTTATCATAATCACGATGGTTATAATCCCTACCGATTATACCTACTGATTACCACGTTGACTAGTCGTAGTGACGAGTCAAAGTTTCGGTCAAAATGCACGTTTATGTGCATTTTATGATGAAGCTATTTTTAGGTATCAAAACAATTTGTTTTGATACCAAATCAGTTTTCTAACTTAGTTAAACATGTTTTAACATGTTTAACTCGTCACTACTAGTTTAGTGCTTATTTAGGGTCGTAAGTGTCACACCCCGACCACGTAAAACAACAAAACGTGGCGGAAACATCGAGGCGTGTTGTAACAGAATTAATGTTTCATAACCATGGATATCAAAAAGTGTTTTGTTTTATTAAACATTGAATAATTACATCGTCTGGAAATCTAAATACACAAATTAAACATAGTCTATCATTGTTATTGAGTCACTAAGGCCTTGACCAGTCCTATGTGAGCATGCATCTTATCAATCGATATCATCCAATAATACCTGAAACATATGTGAAAACGAGGTCAGCAAAGAAATGCTGGCGAGTACATAGGTTTTGTGAAAATAAGATTCATGACTTCTGTTTAAGAAAATGTTTAGTCATGAACCTTGTAATTTTCTTTGCCTTTATAAATCATTTGAAAAATAATAAGTTCAGGTGATATGTATAATAAGAGAATAATGCATGATTAAATGAATAACCATGTAAAATGAGTTTGTATAAGATAAGTTGTTTGTAAATAAATGTCTTGTGAAAAGTATGTTACTTGTATAAAATGTTCTATGTCTCAAACTGAAATGATTCAAATAACGCTACAATATGTAATACCATACAAACACTTATATATAGGAAGTACCAGCGGCGTATCCACCATGCTTGTATCATATTCCACACGCATTGTTACTTAATCACTTAATCAAACCAAACCACCCAAGTAATGTTCATGCCCAATGTAAATCATGTAATATGTATAACCAAAATGATATGTATGGCTAGTGAAATGCATCAACTAAACCATAGGTGAAACGCACAAAACAAAGTATTGAAGTAAAACTTGGTTTAAATCAATACTATGTTTCGTGGAAATGCATGACCAAATGTAAATCATGTACAAATGTTTACCCAATCGTTTAAACATCGTGTGAAACCCAATCGTTACCCAATCGTTAAAACATCGTGTGAAACCCAATCGTTAAAACATCGTTACCCAATCGTTAAAACATCGTGTGAAACCCAATCGTTACCCAATCGTTAAAATATCGTGTGAAAACCAATCGTAAATCGTTTAATTCGTTTTAGGTCGTGAAACTACTTAAATGGTCGTCTCGCTAATAACATTCAAACCTTCGTGACTTTCGTCGCTTCTCGTTTTCGTATTAACAAACCTCCATAGGGTAAGTTAACAATTACAGATTCAGTCGCTACCTACCATACCCACACATAACCACGGGTGTAGTAACTAACGGGATTTGTCAGATCCTATGGTACCATAACCTAATACTGGTCGGCTTGATCATTGCTAATGAATGTCATTTGTTATGTAACTACAACCAACAAGTTTGTTCACTTTATTGAAATCGTTATTAGTTTTGTATAAATCGTTTTAATTGTTTTTGAAACCATCGTTATAACATCGAAAACATTTAGCACATATGAGTCACCCCAAAACAATTTAGAAAACAGTAAAATAGGGGAATAATGTACTCGCTTGAGAATGCTTGGAGGTCTTGAACAACAACCAAACAAAGCTAGAGGGAGCACGGAATCAGTCGGCAATCTAAAACTATATAAATAAACCTGACTTAAATCGGGAGATCGGATAGGATGAGGCTTGGTAACCCAAATGAGTATTGGAACTCATATGATATGGTTTAACAAGGCCTACATACTACATGAAACCTAACCTAAGTGCTTTCGACCCATCGCGACCCATTAAGGTAACATATGCTACTTGAACGCGTCGTGCGCGTGAAACGCGTTCGGACCGTCTAACTAGTCCTATGACAAGTGTTATATGCCTAAACATGTTACATAATTAGTTATGTGACAAAAGTTTAGGTTACATATGCTTAATTACCAATTATACATGAAAAGGGTATTCTGGTAATTTACCTAAGGCATATAAACTACCTATCATACAACTACTCAAACGATGTGACCATAGGGTATAACCTCGGAAGGTTATTCCCTACCTACTATGGTCACCTAATGTATTTGGTCGGATCCTAATGATCGACCAAATGGGTCGGGTTCGAAGGTATAGGCGATTTATTAGATCGTCTACCCTACGACCCTAGACAACGTGGTAATCAGTAGGCATAGTCCCAAGGGACTATAACCAACGTGATTACACTCACGTTGCGAAGTTCCTACGAACTTCGCATTGACCATATGCTGGTCAACGCTGAAAGTCAAACAAAGTTTGACTTTCGGACTCGAAAAGCAATAAAATAAGGAAAAGAACGAAAGAATACTTACCCAGGGTCCCCGAATGCTAATCCCGATCCAAGAATCTCAGGTATGAAACAATGGTTTCAACTTAGAGTTTCTCAAATCAGAATTCTTGTAATTTTGAAGCATGGGGGGTGGGGTATTTATAGTAAAAGGTCCACCGTTAGGATCGTTTCATGGAAAACGTGCCTTAATCCCACCCGTACAAGTGTCGGGAAGTTGTGGTGGCTCAAAATGGTCCTTATCATCTGACTAGGCAATGGAGAACATGTGGTTGTGGATTAAACAAGTGCAAACAGGCTGTTTAAAACATTGAATCTGGTCTGCAGACTGCTTTACGGACCTCAAAGCTGCCAATGTTGAGGTCCGTAAGGTAACAACTTTGGCAGATTTACAGTTTTGGTCCCTGCAGCCCCTAAACTTGGTTTTCGATGCATTTTTGACACGTTTAAGCCCCGTTAACCCCATTTCAAAGCTCTAAAATGAAGTTAAAGTATAGGGAACTTAAATTGTGCTCAAAAATATCTCGGATGTCGGTTCGTTTAGCCGTACGGTTGCGTTGTTCGGTTAATTACGACAGAATGCGCATAAGCGCGAAAAACGATCCAAATGACGCGACGAATGGATTTTTCTTATGCCGAACACTAAAATAAAATATTTTAGTGCTTAAATAAATTTTTGGATGTCCGGATGTATTCAGAACGTAAGTTATGCGTAAAAATGCAAACTTGTGCACTTTTTGACACTTTTAGTCCCTGAATGACACAAAAGTTTATTTTAGCATACCGAACACCTCAAAGCCTATTTCTAAGCTATGTAAAGGATATTTATGGTATGTTTAACTTATGGTCATGTTCCGGAAGGTCTGTTACAGTTCAAATTGGCATACTTTCGCAGTTTGTCAACTTTAGTCCCTGTAAGCGATTAAACCTTGATTTCACCACACCAAACCTTCCAAAACTTATATCTAAGTTATGTAAAGGTTATTTAAGGTATGTTAAGCCTATTTCACTATTCCGGAGTGTTCGTTGGATTAAACTGGTTATATCTACACATCGGAGCGCGTATAACCCTCCAGAAAGCGATTTAGAGTTTGAAATTGAACGAGAATTGATATGTGCAAATGATACACATATTTTTACAAATCCCAAGTATGAAATATAATATTTCATTGGTTTGGTATTTGTTTTATGGCCGTGGAGGCACAGGTGTTACAGTCTCCCCTACTTTAGGAAATTTCGTCCCGAAATTTATTTAGAGGAAACTTGTGAGAGCTTGAAAACATGAAGTTGAAAAGATCAAGCAACATTGGTTAGGGTTCTGAACTTCTAGTAACTTTAATAACATCATGTTTGCATTGTAAGAGGGATACTTATATACAAGTATATGAAGCGTCATTGGTGCGTCCACCGTACCTCCATTACATCGTTCTCATTTCGTTATTGTTGTCACTATCGGTTCTTACACATAATAAATCTTACTGTGGTTACCGTGCACCGAATCTCATAATTATGTACGCGTCCATAATCAAACAATTCCTTGCACAGTTTACACAGTCTATTTTATAATGTGTAGGGGAAAACCATATGAATGAACCTGTGATGAGCGTGACTGGACCACCATAGGGTCCTTTCAGCTGTATCATCACATGCTATTCTTAACCAGATCTTGAATCAATCTTTAACTAGACCACTCAAGGGTCTCTCATCGAATCATGGAATGGTACCATATAATCCCAAGGGTCTTTAACTACAACGTAGAAGCCCATTAAGGATTTAAAGTAGTACCTTTTGAATATCCTACTTTGAATCCCTCATATAAAGATACGAAAGATTCAATGAGGATTTGAAAATTGGATCACACAAAAACATAGAGGAGAACACATAACACATAAACACATAATCGCATAATTGTATAATCGTTTAATCGCAAAATCGTTTAATCGCAAAATCGTTTAATTTGTTATCTTTGGACATGAGTATTTAAAGCATACTAGGAATCCAATCCGTGGATTTCACTTGGCACTTTAAATATTTTCAAGAATCTAACTATGAAAATAGAAAGATCCAAAAAGGAATTCGGCTTGTCCTAATTGAGTTGTAATGTACATATTAAGGTGTACAAGGAATCCAATCAGGCTCCGAAATCAACGAAGGTGTTGATCGTGGTCGGCTCAGGACTTTGAATAGATCAAGATGTCATCAATAAAAACAATGACGAACTGATCCAAATAAGGCTTGCAGACCCTATTTATTAAGTCCATGAAGATGGCTGGAGCATTTGTCAATCCAAAAGGTATGACTATAAACTCGTAATGGCCATACTTCGTGCAGAAAACCGTTTTGGGAACATCTTCTTCGAGAATACGAAGTTGATGATACCAAGAACGCAAATCGATCTTGGAAAAGCATAAAGTACCCTGCAGATGATCGGATCATTGATTTAAGGTAGGGAATATCGATTCTTGATGGTAAGCTTACTAGGCTTACGTTAATCAATATATAATCGAAAAGATCCATTGTTCTTTTCACAAGGAGAACAGGAGTTTCTCCAAGGTGAAAAGTTCGGACGGATGAATCCTTTATCAGACAACTCTTGAAGCTGTTTTGATAATTCTTGCATCACGAACGGTACAAGACGATAAGATACTTTAGATTTAAAAGAAACGAGTGTTTGAGGTTCTTAGGGAGATCACAAGTGATCATAAAAATGACAGAACCACACGAGTAGTTTTGTCTTTGTGTTAACATCATAAGGTTGGATCAAACATTCATACAATTGCATTAGTTAAAAATAAAAACCACAAATTTTTATTTATATAGCAACCGCATTGTCTTTAAATGTTACAAGATAACAACCAGAGGAAATACAAAATACTAAAAGTTCACTTCTTCATCATCGATTGCCTCATTGATGTTAAACACTCGACCACGTGCTGGATTCACATTGACGTGAACGTTCGCATTCGGGTTTGCGTTAGCATTTGCATTCACCAGTCTCGGACAGTTGGGGCGGAAATGACCAAACTCTCCGCAGTTGAAACATGAACCCAGTGGGAATCTCGCAGCATTCCCTTGAACCGGAGCTTGAACCTGAGCAGCCTGATTTTGTCTCAGACGACAAGTATTGGCCAAATGCCCAAGTTTACCACACGTTGTGCATTTGTTGCAATCTTGTTGTGCAACGTGATGACCGTTGCAACGGGCACAATGTGGTGCGGTACCAGCATATGCCTTCTTTGCATGTGGCTGAGCCGGTGGATTCTGCAGGTTCTGAGCAGTCTGTGCTGTAACAGCAAAATTTTGGGCACCCTTCCGCTTCTTCGATTTCTTCGACGTCTCACCTTCCTTACCCTTCCCCTTATCCTTCTTCTTGTCCTTTCCAGAATCGGTTGCCTTCTTTTTATCATCCTTGCGGGTGAGTTTACCCTTTCTGACTTGAGACTCAGTCAGGGTAGCTGACAACTCGATTGCTTGACGAAGGGTGGTAGGATTAACACCGATCAAAATATCCATAATAGAATTGGGTAAACCATCTATGTATCTCTCGATCGCTTTCTCCAGAGGGGTAACCATGGTGGGACACAATAGACTGAGTTCTTCAAAACGATCCGTGTACGCACGGTGTTCAGCTCCATCTTGCTTTAAGTCGTCAAACTCTCGTTCCAAAACTCGAATCTCGTGACGGGGACAAAACTCCTTCATCATGAGAGCCCGAAGCTCTTCCCATGTTTGTGCCAACGCCACTTCGGCACCCCTATCTCGCATAACACCATTCCACCAAGTAAGCGCTCGCTTTTCAAACACACTCGAAGCAAATTCCACCTTACGCGCATCCTGACACTGCACATGTCTGAATGTGCTCTCGATACTCTCAAACCACTGCAGGAGCGCAGTTGCTCTTGAGACACAGAAAACTTAAGTGGCTTCGCCGAGTTGAAGTTCTTGAAATTACACGGTGCATTATTGTTGTTGTTGTTGCCGTTATTGTACATCTCGTGGACTTGGGTTACAACACCGGGAACCACAGCAGCCACCTGTTGAGAGATCAGGGCTGCGAGTTCTTCAATAGTAAAAGTCCGAGTATCGGTTCGGGTATCGCGTCGAGGAGGCATTGTCTGACAAGGAAACGAGTGAGAGAATTAGACGAAAAGAATGAGATGAAACAAATCTGATGAAAGCAAGGATAGTGGTCCTTTGTTTGTTACTACAAAGCAACAAACGACCTCGGTGATATAATCAAAGTAAATAGGTCAAAAATAATGTATCGCGAAGACATGCTCGCCTATAAGTGAACACTCATCCCAAGAATTCCCAGGTAAGCACAACTGGTCTCGCGTCTGATGAGATGTATACGAAGTGCTTGCCTAGACAGAAAACCCAGAATACAGGCATTCACCCTTCCAGTTTGCACGTGTTCACATTATTTAAAACCCAAAACCTTGTTGAGATTTTGAAAATTTACAAGGGGTTCAAAACCATATAACAGAGGGTTCAAAACCTTACAATAGAGGGTTCAAAACCTTGTAATCAATCATCCTAGAACAGATGATTAGTTTTCAAAGCGGTTTTGAAATTTATGTTCTTGTTGTGGTCGTCGCCTAAGGATAGGTGACGGTATTGTTTTATGACTAGACGCAAGTAAACTCGCGTTAGGGTCCTAGAAAGGTTATAGACTAGGTCAAAGCATTTCTAATTACTAATAACCTAATTCCCTATAACCATTGGCTCTGATACCATCTTTTCTGTCACACCCCGACCACGTAAAACAACAAAACGTGGCGGAAACATCGAGGCGTGTTGTAACAGAATTAATGTTTCATAACCATGGATATCAAAAAGTGTTTTGTTTTATTAAACATTGAATAATTACATCGTCTGGAAATCTAAATACACAAATTAAACATAGTCTATCATTGTTATTGAGTCACTAAGGCCTTGACCAGTCCTATGTGAGCATGCATCTTATCAATCGATATCATCCAATAATACCTGAAACATATGTGAAAATGAGGTCAGCAAAGAAATGCTGGCGAGTACATAGGTTTTGTGAAAATAAGATTCATGACTTCTGTTTAAGAAAATGTTTAGTCATGAACCTTGTAATTTGCTTTGCCTTTATAAATCATTTGAAAAATAATAAGTTCAGGTGATATGTATAATAAGAGAATAATGCATGATTAAATGAATAACCATGTAAAATGAGTTTGTATAAGATAAGTTGTTTGTAAATAAATGTCTTGTGAAAAGTATGTTACTTGTATAAAATGTTCTATGTCTCAAACTGAAATGATTCAAATAACGCTACAATATGTAATACCATACAAACACTTATATATAGGAAGTACCAGCGGCGTATCCACCATGCTTGTATCATATTCCACACGCATTGTTACTTAATCACTTAATCAAACCAAACCACCCAAGTAATGTTCATGCCCAATGTAAATCATGTAATATGTATAACCAAAATGATATGTATGGCTAGTGAAATGCATCAACTAAACCATAGGTGAAACGCACAAAACAAAGTATTAAAGTAAAACTTGGTTTAAATCAATACTATGTTTCGTGGAAATGCATGACCAAATGTAAATCATGTACAAATGTTTACCCAATCGTTTAAACATCGTGTGAAACCCAATCGTTACCCAATCGTTAAAACATCGTGTGAAACCCAATCGTTAAAACATCGTGTGAAACCCAATCGTTACCCAATCGTTAAAACATCGTGTGAAACCCAATCGTTACCCAATCGTTAAAATATCGTGTGAAAACCAATCGTAAATCGTTTAATTCGTTTTAGGTCGTGAAACTACTTAAATGGTCGTCTCGCTAATAACATTCAAACCTTCGTGACTTTCGTCGCTTCTCGTTTTCGTATTAACAAACCTCCATAGGGTAAGTTAACAATTACAGATTCAGTCGCTACCTACCATACCCACACATAACCACGGGTGTAGTAACTAACGGGATTTGTCAGATCCTATGGTACCATAACCTAATACTGGTCGGCTTGATCATTGCTAATGAATGTCATTTGTTATGTAACTACAACCAACAAGTTTGTTCACTTTATTGAAATCGTTATTAGTTTTGTATAAATCGTTTTAATTGTTTTTGAAACCATCGTTATAACATCGAAAACATTTAGCACATATGAGTCACCCCAAAACAATTTAGAAAACAGTAAAATAGGGGAATAATGTACTCGCTTGAGAATGCTTGGAGGTCTTGAACAACAACCAAACAAAGCTAGAGGGAGCACGGAATCAGTCGGCAATCTAAAACTATATAAATAAACCTGACTTAAATCGGGAGATCGGATAGGATGAGGCTTGGTAACCCAAATGAGTATTGGAACTCATATGATATGGTTTAACAAGGCCTACATACTACATGAAACCTAACCTAAGTGCTTTCGACCCATCGCGACCCATTAAGGTAACATATGCTACTTGAACGCGTCGTGCGCGTGAAACGCGTTCGGACCGTCTAACTAGTCCTATGACAAGTGTTATATGCCTAAACATGTTACATAATTAGTTATGTGACAAAAGTTTAGGTTACATATGCTTAATTACCAATTATACATGAAAAGGGTATTCTGGTAATTTACCTAAGGCATATAAACTACCTATCATACAACTACTCAAACGATGTGACCATAGGGTATAACCTCGGAAGGTTATTCCCTACCTACTATGGTCACCTAATGTATTTGGTCGGATCCTAATGATCGACCAAATGGGTCGGGTTCGAAGGTATAGGCGATTTATTAGATCGTCTACCCTACGACCCTAGACAACGTGGTAATCAGTAGGCATAGTCCCAAGGGACTATAACCAACGTGATTACACTCACGTTGCGAAGTTCCTACGAACTTCGCATTGACCATATGCTGGTCAACGCTGAAAGTCAAACAAAGTTTGACTTTCGGACTCGAAAAGCAATAAAATAAGGAAAAGAACGAAAGAATACTTACCCAGGGTCCCCGAATGCTAATCCCGATCCAAGAATCTCAGGTATGAAACAATGGTTTCAACTTAGAGTTTCTCAAATCAGAATTCTTGTAATTTTGAAGCATGGGGGGTGGGGTATTTATAGTAAAAGGTCCACCGTTAGGATCGTTTCATGGAAAACGTGCCTTAATCCCACCCGTACAAGTGTCGGGAAGTTGTGGTGGCTCAAAATGGTCCTTATCATCTGACTAGGCAATGGAGAACATGTGGTTGTGGATTAAACAAGTGCAAACAGGCTGTTTAAAACATTGAATCTGGTCTGCAGACTGCTTTACGGACCTCAAAGCTGCCAATGTTGAGGTCCGTAAGGTAACAACTTTGGCAGATTTACAGTTTTGGTCCCTGCAGCCCCTAAACTTGGTTTTCGATGCATTTTTGACACGTTTAAGCCCCGTTAACCCCATTTCAAAGCTCTAAAATGA
This sequence comes from Helianthus tuberosus, assembly GCA_030545235.1. Lineage (NCBI taxonomy): Eukaryota > Viridiplantae > Streptophyta > Magnoliopsida > Asterales > Asteraceae > Helianthus > Helianthus tuberosus. Next base: position 87,438,684 of record CM060356.1, on the reverse strand, counting down.
AGTTAAAGTATAGGGAACTTAAATTGTGCTCAAAAATATCTCGGATGTCGGTTCGTTTAGCCGTACGGTTGCGTTGTTCGGTTAATTACGACAGAATGCGCATAAGCGCGAAAAACGATCCAAATGACGCGACGAATGGATTTTTCTTATGCCGAACACTAAAATAAAATATTTTAGTGCTTAAATAAATTTTTGGATGTCCGGATGTATTCAGAACGTAAGTTATGCGTAAAAATGCAAACTTGTGCACTTTTTGACACTTTTAGTCCCTGAATGACACAAAAGTTTATTTTAGCATACCGAACACCTCAAAGCCTATTTCTAAGCTATGTAAAGGATATTTATGGTATGTTTAACTTATGGTCATGTTCCGGAAGGTCTGTTACAGTTCAAATTGGCATACTTTCGCAGTTTGTCAACTTTAGTCCCTGTAAGCGATTAAACCTTGATTTCACCACACCAAACCTTCCAAAACTTATATCTAAGTTATGTAAAGGTTATTTAAGGTATGTTAAGCCTATTTCACTATTCCGGAGTGTTCGTTGGATTAAACTGGTTATATCTACACATCGGAGCGCGTATAACCCTCCAGAAAGCGATTTAGAGTTTGAAATTGAACGAGAATTGATATGTGCAAATGATACACATATTTTTACAAATCCCAAGTATGAAATATAATATTTCATTGGTTTGGTATTTGTTTTATGGCCGTGGAGGCACAGGTGTTACAGTAAGTCAAACGGTCTTAACAACCGCTTAGACTTTTGTGACCATATTTGTATAGGGAATAACCTACTGAGGTTATACCTTATGGTCACTTCGTTTGGTTAGTTATTTGTTAGGTTGTTTATCTGCCCATTAAAAATGACCAAAATGCCCTTTTTGAGCATAACTTCATTTTTTAACATATGTAATCAAACTTTTGACATCTAAACTGATTTAATAACATTTTTAAATATATCTGGGCGTATAAGACTTAACATATAACATAAATAACCATCCGACCTTATACTACGCAAACGACACGTTAAAGTAACTTAAACTACCTTAACGAGTCGAAACCGGTCAAAAGCACTTAAGATAACCTTCTAATCAGAATGTTAGGTCTATTAAATCATGCCATATGAGTTCCAATACTCATTTGATTTATAGAACCTCATTCTATCCTATCCTCCGGTTTAGGATCCGATTATTAACATAGTTACCTATATTAGGTGTCGTTTGATTCCGTGATCCTTCGAGCTTTATTTGGTCTTAATTCCAAGACTATTAAGCAATCCCAAGTGAGTACATAGTCCTCTCTTTTACTTTTTGCAAATATTTTGGGGTGATACACATGTGCCTATATGTTACTTTCATGCTTCCATGCTTTTCATGACATATACTTGCTATGTTCATCTAGTACACATATAGTACATGATTTCAATTACGTTTTGCTGTGTATGTTGACTGAGCATGCTAGCATATTGATTTCAAAGATACTTTTTGCGGCATATGTTTACTCAGCATATGAGCACATTATTGCATTTTGTTATGTATGTTGACTGAGTATGCTAGCACATTGATTTCATGGACATTTCTACTTCGTATGTTCACTTAGCATACTTAGTACACGGTTTTTACATGACATGCTTACGTTGGTTATGACATTTGGTATGTTTAACGGGACAAGAATACATTCATTAACATTGATCACGCCGCTCGGTAGTATGTAATGGTACCATAGGACTTGACAAATCTCGTTCCCTGCTTCCTAGGTTTGTTTGGAAGTGGGGAATGACAGATCCCGAATACATTTTTGATAAACCTTTGACTTGTTAAGGGTTTATCCGACAGTCTCAAGGCTTGAATGTATGCAATAAACACAACCACATAAATGTTCATATCAAATAAAGCATTGGTTTTGCAAAACATAACTTTTGATTTAAACTTTGGTTTATTCAAAGACATTGTTTTGTACATGACATTTGGTTACACATGACATTTGATTATACATGACATTATACATATAGTTTGAGTAAAGACTTTTTATTCACCATACAAGACATTGGTTGTTATCTGACATTCGATTATACAAGACATGGTTTATACCATACATTGTGACATTATACATTGTTTATAAATGACATTTGACATTGGTTGGACAAGAAATTTATTAGATGGTTTATTGGTAAGTGATTTAAATAACGAGGCGTGTGTAATATGATAAAAGCATGGTGGATACGCTGCTGGTACTTCCTATATATAAGTGTTTTTATGATATTACATATCGTAGCGTTATCTAAACCACTTCGACAAAGACAAAGACATGTCACTTTTTATACAAATAACATATTTTTCTCATGACGTTGTTTTACAAATGGCATATTTTATACAAATTCATTTTCACTTGGTTAATTATTAACCATACATCATTCTTTTACATCATCTAATTTTCACATCGATTTTCACATGACTTTATAAAAGAAAACCTTTTACAAGATTCATGACTACTTTTTGTTAAACACTTCTTTTAATTTACAAGTCATGAATCCTTCATCAACAAAACCTATGTATCTCACAGGCATTTTTATGCTGACGTACCTATTTTCACATGTGTTTCAGGAGCTAATGTATGATGATGATCGTGCTACACTTAGGCGGACTTGGGCCTCAGTGACTTAAAACAATGATAGACAGTTTAATTCATGTTATGTTCTGTTATTTCCAAACTTTAAGTACCATGTGTTATGAAACAATGATTCTGTTACGACACTCTTCGACGTTTCCGTCGCGGTTTGTTGTTTTACGCGGTCGGGGTGTGACAGAAGAGTTTGTATCAGAGCTCATGGTTATAGGGAATTAGGTTATTAGTAATGCTTTGACCTAGACTATAACCTTTCTAGGACCCTAACATAAGTTATCTTGTGTTTAGAACTTAAAGCAATAACCATCACCTATCCTTAGGTGATTACCAAAAACAAGAACACAAATTCCAAAATGATTTTGAAAATCAATCATCTATTCTTGGATGATTCTTTTTTGGCTACATGCCTTCCAAGTTTTCAAAATCTCGTCAAGGTTTGGGTCTTTATAATGTGAACATGTGGAATCTGGAAAGGTGGGTGCCTGTACCCTAAGTTTTCTGTCTAAGGCTAGAGTGTTCATAAAAATCCTCATTATCGAACCAGTCACTCTTACCTGGGAACTCTTGGGGTGAGTTTCCACTTATAGGCTAAAGCATGTCTTCGCGATACATTATTGTGACCCATTTACTTTGATTAGTCACTGTGTGTCGTTTGTTTGTTTTGAGATAACGAACAAATGACCACCATCCTTACATTTTGTCGATATTTATGACATCTCATTTTCATCATATCATCTCACTCGTTTTCTCTCATGTTTTCCTCTTTTCGAATGCCTCCTCGATGAAACGTACAACAACCTGATGCCGAACTAGCAACTATTAGAGCGCAGCAGATGGCTGCTATGCTACCAAATCTCATTACTCCAATTAACCAAGCCAACAACAATAACAACAATGCACCTGCTCCGCGAAACTTTAAACAGTTTAATTCGGCTAAACCACTCAAGTTCAGTGGTTCTGAAGGAGCAGCTGGGCTCCTACAGTGGTTTGAGAGTCTTGAGAGTACATTTCTCCATGTTCAGTGTCCTGACAATCGTAAAGTCGAGTTTGCTTCAAGTGTATTCCATAAGAGGGCGCTCACGTGGTGGAACAGAGTGGTGAGAGATCGAGGTACTTAGAAAATGCCTTGATATATGTGTAATTTTGTATTTTGATAAAAAAAAATCTCTATAGATAGACTAACATAGATATAGATGCATAGCTACTAGAATATTTGATTTCCAGTTTGTAGGATCGATTTCGGACCTAAACGAGTCGTTTAGAAGAGTTTATCTCAGTTTGAACGGCGGAAACAGACAAACCGAGTACAATTCAGCGAGAATTCAATTTAAACTGTTGTTGTATTGATCAATAATACGAGTACACGTTCAGACAACACTTCGGCAGCACTTCGTGGCTTACCGGAAGAACACACCTCTAACACTCTTACTGATTTCGCTCTTATGACCCTATTTATAGATAACGTGATTCCGCTCATACATACATGACACAAAAGCGGAATTACACTATGACACATAAGCGGAATCATATGATTGACTAAAGAGCGAAATCACCCTAAGATACTACGGACAAAATCAGACTTTGACCATTTGACCGAAATCACATATAAATGGACGAAAACACTCTCTATATGTATAATTCACGAAATCAGCATCTTATCTTCATAAATGATTTTGTCCACTTGTGTCTTGTGTAGTCATGATGCTAATGATGATGTCATAATATGATGTCATCATTAAGTATTATGACATCATGCTTGAACTGATCCGCAATTAACCCGAGACTCGACATAAGACGAAGACTACAGATGAATGCACCAATAGACTCCCCCTCAGATGTTGACGAGTCTTAAGTGTCGAGTCTTTGCATCTTCAGTCTTTATCAGTCTCTTTTCTTTCTTGGCATATACCAGGATCTTCTCTTTGGCTCTAACCTTGTCAAACTCCCCCTCTCATCATGATGGGATCGCTGTCTGGAATTAGCTATCATCTAGAGATCAATCCCTGGCTTTATCTCTGATCAGCTCATCTCCTGCACAATCTTCTCACAAACACATAAGTTTTTACTTAAATCAATAAGAAAAACTTACTAGAAATAGTTACATCAAGTTCAAATTAATGACCCTGATTAACTAAACAAACTTCTTTCTCAAAATAAATTCTTTCATTTAAGCACTCACTCCCAACCCTGTTCATCATGTTCAGCACTTGAAATTTTGAATATCAGCTTTCCAACATCAGTTGTCGAAAATCTTTTTGGACTTTTCAAAATAATGAAACATGAATGCAATAACAGAAATTAACTGCAGCAATAAAATATATACAGACACTATTTTTGTGAGCTTGTGTAAGAGGATCATATCAGTTTATGTGACCAATCACTAGCACCGTTAAGCTTTAAACATATTAAGTTCTAAACGATTCACGTAGATTGACGATATTGTTGTCCACTTAAGCTCAATCTAAAAACTTTCGAAATGCTTACCGATACGATTAGGTATATTTAGATAGCACTAAATTCTTATGGACCCCACGATCTCAGCATATCCCCTCATCATGCAATACACCAACTCAAGGAATGCCTTTAAACTTTATCAACTGTGAATTGTGCGAAAACAAAGCAGAATGTTTAAACATTAACAATCAGGTCGATACTTCCGTATACGCAGAGAAAGTCCAATGTTTAAACAAAATAAGAAAATAAAACAAGTTGAAGTTGTTTAGGCTTTAACCACCAGGTCGATACTTCCGTATACGCAGAGGAGGTCCAAAGCTTAAACGAAACACCAAATAAAATAAAGCAGAACGTTTAGGCAACAACATCCAGGTCGATACTCACGTATACGCAGAGGATGTCCGATGCTTAAACAAAATAAAGAAATAAAATAAGTTTAAATCTTTGCAAAATAGAATGCACAATCACAGCTACTTTTTAGTAAAGTTGTGAAAGTTCACAAACTTAACCAGTTTTATGTCTTTCGACAATCAGCGATTACTGAGTAGGCACACAATCAAGAAGGACAAAACCAAGTACTATGCTTTCAACCGTGTTTCCCACTAGAACTAGGCTTTTTCATTTAAGTTTGTATCGTTCTCGCAAATCTACTAGTCTAGCTGAGCCTATCGTCACATCGTTAGTAAGATCGTTTATCACATTTTATCTCTCCATTTCTTTAGCATGCTGTGACAGTCTCACTGATTTTCTATCATTTCCTCTTTTTGACAACAAAACTCATTTTTCATTTTATCATGTTTTTGACTTTTTCAAATTTTCAATTGTTTTTGGATTTTCTAAAATTTCTTACTCCCCCTAAAATGCAAACACATTTTAGGAAATTTGAAAACAAACTGTACAAGAACATGACAACTGATATCGAATTGCCTCAATTCGCCATCCACTTGGCATAAACAATCAGAACTCCCCCTTACAACAAACTATTTTCCCATTATGATCTCAAAACACTCAAGTTTGTTTTAATCAAAATGGTTTTTCCGGAAAATAAGTTTTGTTGATTTTGTAAAACCATTTGTAGGTTAGGGATTTGGTTCATCACATTGTTTTTCAACCACTTGTAGGAAATCAGATACAACTTAATGTCCCTTATTTACCACTTATACAATCAATCCAAACAAGCATTTTCAACCAATCATCATCTGTTGGTTGAATTCTCAAGGTGCCGATTCCTACTCCTCGCTTACCAACCTGGGAGTTCCGGGAAGACCTGCAAAACTTCTCAAACACAAATTATACAAACATGATAAAAATGATGCCGATTCATGATCCACGATTACCAACTTGGGATCTCCGGCAAGTCAGGTTTTTCATTTAAACAGATTCACCCAAGCCTGACTGACCTTGGGTGTTTTTGAGCAATCATCACTCACTTTCTTTTCAACCTTTTGTTTTGAATTTCCATTTGACAATGATGGAAAGTTTGCATCATCCATTGCCTTAAAGGAAATATTACCTTTTACCTCAGCACATGGCTCTTCTGGTTTTAACAAACCAGATTCATCGCTTGAACGTGGCTTGTCTGACTTTGATGAGCCAGATTCATCACCAACACTTGGCTCCTTTGTTTCCGAAGAAACAGATTTATTGCCAATAACTTTCTTTTTCTTCTTTCCCTCTTTCTTTACTCTCTCCTCTGTCCTCATATTTGTATCTGATGAATTCGTTTCGTTTGATTTGTCAGTCTTTGGGGAGCAAGACGATTTATCAGAACTTTTATCTGTTTTACCAGTTGTATCCGAGGACAAAATTCTTTCGAGATACTCTCTAGCCTTCTTCCTCTTTTTCCTCAGTCTGTCTCTCTGCCCCTGTGAAAGCTTCACTTTCGGTTTTAAAACTTTCTGTTCTTGAACCTTCTGTTCTTTGGGCTTGACATTGACTGATTTCTTTGCCATCTTCTGAGAATTAACCCTCAATCTTTCATTTGATCTCCTTGGGCAATCTCTGGCAATGTGACCTCTAATGTTGCAATTAAAGCATCTCCTCGTCTCATAACTCCAACTTTGGCAGTTAACAGCAATGTGTCCTTGATATCCACATCGGTAACACACTCTGTTATCGTACCAATCACCATTTTCAGCCCAAATGCTCAAATCAAAGCACTGTTTGGCTTGGTGATAATCTTTCTTCCTTTTGATTGCTGGATTTGACTTTTGAGTACTGTGGTCCGACCTGCACCACTTATTGCCAACAATTTTAGAACTTTCATTTTTCGATTTTTGTAATTTTTCATTGCGATTGGATGATCGATCTGATGAGCTTTTATTATCTTTTTGAACATTTTTCAAAATTTTCTCTTTTTGTTTTTGTTCCACTTTCTTCTTCAAAGGTTTTTGCTTAGAGCATTCTCCCTTTTCAGTTGATTGTGGAACAGTTTCTTGAAACTTTTCTTTTAATTTCAAAAACAATTTTTGTTTTTCGAATTTTTTATTTTCATCATCAGATTTCTCATCACAATCTTCAACTATGACTTTGTCAAAGTTTGTGACATCGTCACTTATTGGAACTGAATTTAAAGGTTTTGGGCAAGGAATAGTTGAAGTATTCACAAACACATTCAACTTTTCTTCCCATTCATTGATTTTCTTTTGAGCACATTCTGCCTCTTTTTCAAGTCGAATAATCTTTTCAAGATGAGAATTGATTGCAATTTGTTTTTCAAGATTGTTTTTACCAAACAAATCTCTCTCATCTTCTAAAATTTTTATTTGACTTTGAAAATCTTTCTCAATCTTTGATTTTTCATTTTCAAAACTTTTAATTTTTTCTTCAAAAATTTTGTTTTCTGATGTCAAACTGTTCAAGTCATTTAACAGTTTAACATTTTCAGCTTTCAGTATTTCACAATTTCCCTGTAAATCCAGAATCTGTTTTACATCAGTTTGCTTCTCATCTTTCAACTTCTCGACTTCCGATTTCAAACTTTCCACATTCTTCAAGAATTTGTCATTGTCAGTCTTAAAGTTGTCACATTTGGAGCAACCTGAGTCAGAACTTGAGGATTCAATCTTCACAGATTCTTCATTCTTTTGAACTTGCTCTGTCTCCATCTTGTATGTTCCTGCACAAAAGATTTTAACGAAATCAAGAGGATTTTCATTATCATCAATATAACAACCCCTTTTCATATCATATATCAAATTTCTTTTTGCTGCCCAACAAACGTTGATTCTTTTGTTTATTTCATTTATCACGTCTAAATTCAACTCATCTAAATTCATTTTTATTTTATCCATCACATCTCTCTTCTTTTGATAAATTTCATAATCGTGATTTTTAAGTTCACTGATGAATTTAGTCAAAGATAATTTTGAAAAACTTGAATTTTCTCTTAGATTTTTCAAAAAATCATCCCATTCAGCTGGTAATCCATTAGCAAACTTTGATACCATTTCAGCTTCTGATATTACTATTTGATTTTCTTTCAAATAGTCAATCAAACGATCAAAACGCTTCTCCAAATCACCCAATTTTTCATCTTTCATACACAGAAAACATTCGAACCGAGTACTCCAAACCTTTTTGGGCAAACCATGATAATAACTACTCAAATATCCTCGATACCAATTATTTAACCTTTCAAGATCATTGTTTTCCTTTTCATCAAACATCATTGCCATTTTTCAAACTGTCCCGACAAAATTTCTCACAAAAACACACTTTCACTTAAATCTGATTAGACCTCAAATGATGTATGATCACACGCAATATCACATGGGCTGACAAGCTTGAGTATTGATTGGGCCGCAACTTCTGTAGTGGGCTAACACACCTTTAATTCACCATACAAGATAATTTGACCTCAAATGTAGTATTCACATGCAAACACATGCTCTTGTATTCATGAATCGACAAAAAATATGTTACTCAAAATCTGATTGGACCACCTTATCTCGATCACGTGGGATGAAGCAAAAATTATCCGACAACTACAAGTATTAAGATCAGATGATTGGACCACAATCCCACTATGTCGACAACAATTCAATTAACTGTTTTAAAAAAAAATCTGATTGGACCGAACAAGTTCATCAATTTCATAACCAAGCTTTGACTTAACCTTGTGAATATATCAAGTGCTGACAACTTTGATAATGTCACCTAACTTTATTCATGTGATCCTTTAAATGTGTTCACATGTAAACTCGGCAAATAACACATGCAATTCTGATTATCCGACACAACCTGACATCCTCGTTTAATGTTTCACAATACTCGATGAACAATCACGTGAATTCCTAAGTGTCACTAAATTGAAACCATTGTTGTCACTATAAGCGAAATCCCAAGATTGTCACAAAAGCGATACCTCAAGTGACACAAGAGCGAAATCTACTTGTCACAAAAACGGAATCTGATTGTTCAAAATAGCGGAATCACGATGTTCAAAAGAGCGAAATCACAAGTAAACCTGCTGATGTCACTTTTTGTATGAGACCGTAAAAGCGAAATCTCAAAATTCCTATGTTCTAGATCGTTTTTAACTTTGAAAATTTCAAGGCTTTACTAGAACATGATTACGAGTATACTGTGTAAATTTGAAGCGATTTTGACCGTAAAAAGTTTTGTTTTTCGAAAAAGAAAGGTGTAGAAACAGAATTATCAGCTTAATTGTAAAGAACTCTTCTTCACTGGCTCTGATACAAATTGTAGGATCGAATTCGGACCTAAACGAGTCATTTAGAAGAGTTTATCTCAGTTTGAACGGCGGAAACAGACAAACCGAGTACAATTCAGCGAGAATTCAATTTAAACTGTTGTTGTATTGATCAATAATACGAGTACACGTTCAGACAACACTTCGGCAGCACTTCGTGGCTTACCGGAAGAACACACCTCTAACACTCTTACTGATTTCGCTCTTATGACCCTATTTATAGATAACGTGATTCCGCTCATACATACATGACACAAAAGCGGAATTAGACTATGACACATAAGCGGAATCATATGATTGACTAAAGAGCGAAATCACCCTAAGATACTACGGACAAAATCAGACTTTGACCATTTGACCGAAATCACATATAAATGGACGAAAACACTCTCTATATGTATAATTCACGAAATCAGCATCTTATCTTCATAAATGATTTTGTCCACTTGTGTCTTGTGTAGTCATGATGCTAATGATGATGTCATAATATGATGTCATCATTAAGTATTATGACATCATGCTTGAACTGATCCGCAATTAACCCGAGACTCGACATAAGACGAAGACTACAGATGAATGCACCAACACAGTTGTAGTATGTAACCGATGCATATATATATATATATATATATATATATATGTGTGTGTGTGTGTGTGTGTGTGTGTGTGTGTGTGTGTGTGTGTGTGTGTATATATAAAGAGTAAAAGTCACAATGATCGATATTTTTGATAAAATTGTTTGTGTAATTGTGTATAAATATTTGTACTAAATGTATTTTATGATAATTAATACTTGATAAAATGTTCACAATTCAGATGGACAACGAAGTAAATCAGGAAAGCCAGAATAATGAGAATAACGGAAACCAAATAGATAACAGTGCCATCCAACATATAGTAGCACATGGAATTATAGATGCTATGCCTTATATTATCAAGATTGTTAAAGAGGCAGAAAATAATAAATCTGCAAATGGAAGTAAACGCCAACACACTGAGCCAAGTCACAGTGTGAACGATAATAAGGGACCAATAATCCAAGCTCCAATTCCTAAAAGAAGAAGAACCGCTTCTTACGATTGTTCTTATAAAGAATTCTTGGCCTGCAAACCAATAGAATTCTTAGGCAATGAAGGAGCCATTGCAGCCTTACGTTAGATAGAAAAGACAGAAGCAGTCATAAAAATAAGTAAATGTGTAGATAAAGATAAGATTATGTTTGTTATGGGTGTATTTCTGAGCCCATATCCTGGATAATATCTTAAGTTATATCTTGATTATATTATGTATGTTCATGCCCGGGATGCTGGTTCAGGATATTGGTAACATCCTGACATGGTATCCTGAGGATCACTAACGGATTATGTGCAGGAATACAAGTCCAATCTTGCAACGTTCATGAAGACCTTTTCCCCGGAAGACTCGGTCCAAGTTGTTCGAAGAAAGACGTTGAACCCGCTTTACTTGGTCTCCAACTTTTACTAAGGAATATTCGAAGGTATCCCCTATTTATAGGAAACTTTGTTTTCATTTCTTAGCTATAAATAGATGGATAAATCAGATCGAATATAACACAACAACACTCACTGCTCTCAAACACTTCAACTCTCTCGCAACTCTCACTTTCACAAAAAGCATTGTAACACTTAGCGATCTGATCAATATCCTGCACTGTATCCTGATGTTTGAAGTAATAAGAAGAACAAGGCAGTTGCGATTGTCAGCTCCCGAGGTTTTATGCCGGCGATCTAGATTGATCAAGGGCTTTCCTCGTATATCTCGTGTCACCCCTTTACTTTCTGCACATTGTTTGATCGTAGATATAGCTCAATGTCCTGAGCTATATCCTGAAATTGTTCTTGCAAACTAACAAGCCAACATATTTTTCAACACACATTCTTAGCACACTACCTCACTTAACTAATTTGATCACTTAATTGCTTCGGTAATTTTTGACCAAAACAATGTTTGCTTCTAATCTTTTCAAAAATGCAGCTTTAGAATGGTGGAATACTATTCTCCAGTCTAGGAAAAGTGACAGAGTTTATAATATGGAATGGACCAACTTTAAGGAAATGGTTGAAAGAAAATTTTGTCCTCCTAATGAAAAGGAACAAATCGCCAATAAGTTCCTAAATCTTAGAATGACTGGAATAGACTGCAAAGGTTACACTACCATATTCTTCGAATATGCTAGGATAGTGCCAACCTTAGCCTCACCTGAACCAGTGTTAATCTCCTGTTATATTTGGGGATTAATTAGTGAGATTAGACACGTAGTTAAGGCAGCTAGACCACAATCCATAAAAAAGCAGTAGAACTAGCCAATACCCTGACCGATGAATTGGTACGCACTCAAGAGGAAAACCAGAGAAAGAACCTAGCTCAAAAGCTTACCTAGTAATTTCGCTACGGTAATTCCAACCGTGGGAAAGGTACAGGTTCTTCCTCTACACCCTACTGTAGCTATTGCAAAAGAAAGCATTCTGGAAGATGTTCCATATATTGCAACCTTTGCAAAATATCTGGACACAAGGAAGAAGACTGTAGGATAAACCTAGCAATAGGATATGCTTCAATTGTGGAGAAACTGGGCACATCAAACCGAACTGTCCGAAACTAGCTCTAGCAGCAACCAACAAGGCTAAGAGAACTGAAGGACCTAAGAAAAATGCAAGGGCATTTGCTCTAACAGCTGAGGAAGCCAAGATGATTCCAGATGTGATTGCCAGTACGTTCTTAGTTAATAATATATTTGCCAAAGTATTATTTGACTCTGGTGCAAATCAAAGTTTTATCAATACTTATTTCTACAAACTTCTTGACCAACCCTTAGCCAAACTTCATCAAGATTGTCTGGTAGAGACAGCCAACGGAGAATCTATTAAGATTAGTGAGATCTTGCAGGGAGCAAGAATAGAAATCCTGAACCATCATTTCTTTTCTAACCTACCCAATGAATATATCCGGATTCGATGTTGTATTAGGAATGGATTGGTTAGTAGCCAATCGTGCCAGTATTTTATGTGATCAAAAGTCAGTACAAGTAAGTACACCAGAAGGTGAAAAGATCACAATTAAAGGAGATAAGCCAACCAGATCGACAAAGTTCATCTCTGTGATGAAAGCCGCAAGTTATGAAAGGAAAGGATGAGTAGTATATAAGGTTTCCGTAATCATTAATACTAAAGGAAAAGAAATAAAAGATATTCTTGTACTATCTAAATTCTCAGACGTCTTTCCAGAAGAGTTACCTGGATTACCGCCAGATAGAGAAGTTGAATTTAGGATTCACCTAATACCAGGGACGGCACCGATTGCCAAAGCACCATATTGACTAGCACCAACAGAGATGCAGGAACTAAAGAAACAATTGGACGAACTTCTTGACAAAGGTTTTATACAACCAAGTTCATCACCGTGGGGAGCACCGATGTTGTTTGTTAAGAAGAAAGACGGATCGATGCGTATGTGCATTGATTACCGAGAATTGAACAAGGTTACGATTAAGAATCGGTACCCACTACCAAGAATCGATGATCTGTTCGATCAACTTCAAGGAGCTTGATTCTTTTCTAAGATCGATTTACGCTCAGGATATCATCAACTGAAAGTACAGGAAAAGGACATTCCTAAAACTGCTTTCAGAACAAGGTACGATCATCATGAATTTACCGTCATACCATTTGGTTTAACCAATGCCATAGCCACATTTATGGACATGATGAACAGGATAAGTAAACCATACCTTGATAAGTTCATAATTTTCTTTATAGATGATATTCTAATTTACTCTAAGAGCAAAGAGGAACATGCAGCGCATCTGCATACACTTCTAACATTGTTGAGAAAAGAGAAGCTTTATGCTAAATTCTCAAAATGTGAATTTTGGTTACAAGTACAATTCCTTGGATATCTGGTTAATTATGAAGGAATTCATGTGGATCCCACAAAGATCAAGGCAATTACTTAGTGGAAAGTCCCTGAATCGCCAACAGAAGTAAGAAGTTTTCTTGGACTGGCAGGATATTATAGACGGTTTATCCGAAATTTCTCTAGAATAGCCATTCCATTAACCAAACTGACCTGCAAATTAGTTAAGTTTGAATGGGGACCAAAACAGGAAGAAGCTTTTTAGAGTTCTTAAGCAAAGGTTAACCAACACACCCATACTCGCATTACCAGAAGGAACTGAAGACTTTATAGTCTATTGTGATGCGTCTAAATTAGGATATGGATGTGTGTTGATGCAACGTCAAAAGGTTATAGCTTATGCCTCTAGACAACTTAAGAAACAAGAAGAGAATTATACAACCCATGATCTAGAGTTAGGAGCCATAGTATTTGCCCTTAAGATTTGGAGACACTATTTATATGGAAATAAATTTGTTGTCTTCACCGATCATAAGAGTTTAAGGTACATTTTTGGGCAAAAAAGAATTAAATATGAGACAGAGACGCTGGATGGAAGTTCTTAGTGATTATGATTGTGATATCCAGTATCATGCTGGGAAAGCTAATATAGTAGCCGATGCTTTAAGTCAAAAGTATCATGAAAAACCGAAACGAGTACGTTCTCTCAGGATAAATCTACAAGTAGATTTAAATGAGCAAATCAGAGAGGTACAGGAAACAGCAATCAAGGATGATGTTGAAAGTTTAAAAGGAGTGATTAAGGAATTAGAACAAGGAACAAATGGAATTTGGAAGTTCCATAAGAAAAGGATGTGGATACCTAAACAAGGAAACCTATGCCACAGAATTCTAGAAGAAGCTTATAAGTCTAAGTATACGATACATCCCGGAAGTGATAAGAAGTATCAAGATCTAAGAAAGAATTTCTGGTGGATAGGAATGAAAAAGGATATAGAAAACTACGTTGCTAAATGTCTAACTTGTTCACAAGTTAAAGCTGAGCATCAGAAACCCTCAGGATTATTGCAACAGTTAGAAATGCCAATATGGAAATGGGAATTGATAACAATGGACTTTGTTACCAAATTACCCAAAACAAGAAAAAAAATGACACAATCTGGGTGATCGTTGACAGATTGACCAAATCTGCTTATTTCTTACCAATGAAGGAAACTTTCAGTATGGAACAATTAGCCAAGCTATATGTAAATGAAATAGTTTCATTACATGGAATTCCTTTATCTATTGTATCCGATAGAGATAGCCATTTTACTTCTCATTTTTGGACAAGTTTCCAAAAAGCAATGGGAACCAGGTTAAATCTAAGCACAGCTTATCATCCACAAACGGACGGATAAAGCAAAAGTACAATACAAACAATGGAAGATATGCTTAGAGCCTGTGTAATTGATTTCGGAGGAAATTAGGACGATCATTTACCATTAATAGAATTTTCCTACAATAACAGCTATCATACTAGCATTAATGCTGCACCTTTTGAAGCACTTTATGGACGAAAGTGCCAAACTCCAGTCTGTTGGCCAGAGATTGGAGAAAAGCAATTATCTGGACCAGAAATAGTGCAAGAAACAACATATAAGATAATTCAAGTCAAGGAAAGACTAAAAGCAGCACGAGATCGTCAAAAGAGTTATGCAGATAACAGACGGAAACCTTTAGAATTTCAAGTAGGAGATAAAGTATTATTAAAAGTTTCTACATGGAAAGGAATAGTCAGATTCATTAAAAGAGGAAAGCTAAGCCCCAGGTATGTTGGACCTTTTGAGATTATTAGAAGAATAGGACCCATAGCCTATCAGCTACAACTGCCAGAGGAAATGGCAGGAATCCATGATGTCTTTCATGTTTGCAATCTCAAAAAGTGTTTAGCAGACGAATCATTAGTAATACCTCTTAAGGACATAGAGGTAAATGAGAAACTTAAGTTTATCGAGAAACCCATTCAGATTGAAGATAGAAAGATCAAGAATCTCAAACACAATAGACTAGTTCTGGTCAAAGTGAAATGGGATTCCAAGAGAAGACCAGAGTACACTTGGGAACTCGAGTCGGGGATGCAGAACAAATACCCACACCTGTTCCAGTAAACCTCAAGGATGAGATCTAAAACAAGGTGGGGAGGATATAACAACCCTCCTAGAACCTTTAAAACGTGACCCTAAACGTTCCTAATATACCCAGTATGCGAAAAACGAGCCTGAAATACCCTTATATTTATAAAAAAACAAGAAAAACAAAAATTATAGGGTTGTCACGGGCCGTGACCTAGACCCCCTTGGTCTCTCGCAGGGCGCAAGCCCCGATTGCTTTCCGGACACCCAGGCCTCCACATGTCGACACGTGGCAGGGCTAGATACGCTGACTGGCCAAGCCTACGGCCTAACCTACATTTGTCGTGGGCCGCGAAGGCCGACCTTAAGTTTGTCGCGGGCCGCGAGCCGCCTTTGATGAGCCTATAAATAGAGGTCGATTGGCTCATTTGTTCAGTCGTTCAAAATCGAATTCTCTCTCTCAAATTCTGATAGTTATTATTATACCCGTGGATTATACCCCTATAAAGCGAAGCTCTGCCTCGTTGTAACTATTATAACCCTGCTATTACCATACACGATCGATTTAGGGCTCCGTAACGTATGTCAAGGCTCTGCCTGACTCAGTCGTTGGAGTTCTATCTCGTGTTACACCCGATTGATCTAGGATTCCGTAATGCATGTCAAGGCTCTGCCTGACTCAGTCATTGGAATTCTGTCTCGAGTTGTACGGTTAATGTGATTTGGGTTATTTTACTAACATGTGTACATTGTTTAATTTTAATAGATAATAACCAGGAGAATCACCAGGAAGCTATAGTAGTATCACCTAAGTCAACAATGTGAGTACATTCTCTTTTTCCTCACTATTAGTTAGTACATCTTACTTTTTGTCACCTTTTTGTAAATTGTTTTTACAAAACCTCAAATGTTTTAAAATATAATTAACAGTGATTGAGTCTATGTATTCTACAATTAGGCCGGTATGTTAGGGTTTTGTATACAAAATGTGAAAGACGTTACCATTGGACAAAGAGTTGCCAATGAGTAATATGACCCACCAATCAGGATTGACAGTACTGAATGAGTAACTGTGTAGATATAAACATTGTAATTGCTCTCAATACTGTGAAATTATAAAAGTTGTTTTGATTAAACTGAGATGCAGTCGCCAGTATTTCTTGCTGATAAAATCTTTGTAAAACGCGTTTCAGGTAACAAAATGTGAAATCCAATAGAAGCCAGCTGGAGAGCAATGAAGGCTTCGAAACGTGGCTATAAAAGTGTGACAACTGTCAAAAATCCAGGTATCCATACAATTTAATTAATCTTGTTAAATGCTTAATGACTGTGCTGAATTATAATTAATTGCTTTCCGATTACTACATCATACATACATGTGCATCACATTTCATACTGTCACATCATCTTTACACAAGAACTCTTAGTGACATAAACGATGCACAAAGCACAGCTAGCATAGTTAGCGTATAACTCAGAAAAATGCTGACGAAGTTCAGTACTTAGACGAACAGTGTTTTGAGACCCCGTAAGGGCTAGAGACAAGGTACTACACTAGTATGGTGTGTAGGGAAGTAAGGACCGTAAAACTACTTCACTAGGTGATAGTTTAAGTGTCGGAAAGTGCCTAAAACCCACATAAAGTGCAGAATTCTGCATATTTCAGCAAAATTCAGCAATTTAACAAGCTAGTAACATGCAAAAGTATGACTAAATGGTCCTGAATGCTTTCCTAAGTGTCGGGAATCAAAAGTGTCACAAACGGATACTTAAAGATCACTAAACGGAATAATTTGACACTTTAACGAATCGGCATCTAACCGAACAACCAGACACTACCCGAAACACCAAAATTATACTAGAAGCATTGTTTTAATGTTTCTGAGCTAGTTATGATTCCCGAACATCATAACACCCCACTAAAAATATCTAGTAAATAACACTTGCAACTAACACTTGAAATTGAACCTTAATCTAACTATATGGTTAAAACTTACAATTAGACCCCCCCCCATGCTAGTAATCGATCACCAAAGGTGGCCCACCAAGATCATGCATTATGTGGTGTACTTAAGAAACATAAGATCCAATGGTAAAGAAATTAGTTGGTTATAAGAGAAACTTGGTGGATCATTCTCACACACACTTCACCAGAACTCATCTCCTTCCTCCCTCCATCAAGCTCTCGGCCGAACCCCAACCACACCACCATCATCATCATTTATTCATTCCAAGTGGTACTCAAGGTGTAAGGAGCCATATAAGAAGGTTTGATGGTATTGGATCTTGAAGGACCTCTCCTGATTGCTTTTATCCTTCACATTTGTCATCACCGTCTCTTGTGTTCATCCCTAGCCTTTGTGCTAGTTGTAAGACTCTCATAACCCTTTGTTACTTCTAATTTAGTTGGTTAAAAGATGTAGTATGTTGTAAATCACAAGAACACTAAAGAAACATAATCAAGAAGCATGAACATAAGCTTTATATATGATGAAATATGGATGAAACTATGTTGTTTAGTGTATGAATGATACTTGATTATTATTTTCTTGAGATTTTGATGTTGATCATCATAAGGAGCTTGCTAGATTGTGATTAAACACATGATCTAGCAAGTAAGAGGATGATTATGTGATGAAACAAGATGATCATCCTTATGTGTAAGCATGAACTTGATGAATAAAGTGATTTCTTGAAAAATGATAATCAAAGTGAGTTAATAAACATGTTGATCTAAGATTTATGGGTGGTTTTCCAAAAGAACCAAGTTCAAAATATGATTTTTAGAAGATCTTGGTTCTTACTTAAACCTACACTATTTTTGGTGATAAAACAAGTGTAGAAACACTAGAGAAACAAGAAGATTCATAAAGAAACATTTATGTAAAATATGTTTACAAGTTGTAAACATCT
Organism: Helianthus tuberosus; assembly: GCA_030545235.1. Lineage (NCBI taxonomy): Eukaryota > Viridiplantae > Streptophyta > Magnoliopsida > Asterales > Asteraceae > Helianthus > Helianthus tuberosus. The sequence goes on along the minus strand of CM060356.1, from coordinate 87,419,990 downwards.
AAAACTTTCAAGAATGAAGTTTATCAAGAAATAAATACATTTTGGAGGGTAACTAAACCTACTAAACACCCTACCAAGTTCCTACAAGTTTTTAATAAAAGTTTAAGATCACGTTGTAGTGCAAATAACATTGTTTTTGCACTTGGTAAGTGTAAGTTGTTTAGGGATTGATTGTTGCTTGTTTGTGATGATTTTAAAAAGAAAATGATATGCTTTGATAGCATGGACACCTCCATTTTTAGGGGAAACTATGGAAAAATTTTATAAAAATATAAACAGTTAGAAAAATATTTTCTAACAAATATTTACAAGTGTATGTTAACTATGGTTTTCAATATAAACTTTGCCATAGACTTTGTTACAAAAATACAAGTATTGGAGGTTGGTTTTTATAAATAAAAATGGGTAAATATATATTTAGAATATATATATATATATATATATATTAAAGACACTTGTGTGAATAATTGTATACTTTGTGAAATAGTTACGTTATTTTAGGGTAAAATAATATAACTTAACAAAATACCAAAAATCACAAGGAATAAATATATAAGTTACCCACTTAATATTGTGAAACCAAACGCGAGAACATAACTTATATAATATTCCGGAAAATACTGTTATAAATATATTTCTGGTAAATATTATTTTGGATACAAAAGAAACAAAAATATGATTTTTGTAAATATTACAAAGTTATATAGTATTTTGACAAGGGGAAAATATTATCTTTGAGAAGTTAAAATATATTTTCTTGGAAATTTTAGAAGATATAATATTTTTGGGAGAAATATATATATATTCTTGGATAAACTTGAAATGCATTATTTTTGGACAAAATAAGTTATTATATATTTTCTAAAGTGAGACTTGAAAATATATTAATTTGAAACTACAAATACAAGAATACGAAAATACATGTATAAAATACCCCCATCCTTGGGAAGGAAATACGAAAATAAATACTTGAGAAGTATTGTTACAAAAATATTGTTTAACAATTATTCCAAAATTAATTATAATTTAAGTTGAAATATAAATTATTTTGATAATAATTATATAACCTGGAATAATATCAGGAACGTAACTCGAAAACATTAATACTAAGACAAGGCACGAACCGTTCGTCTAATAGACGTTAGTACATGTAGGTAGTCGTGTTTGCTAAAGAGATTTGAGTTATGATTCTGAAGGCGCAATACTGTGAGTTCATGTCCCCCTTTTCTTCTAATTGTTTTCAGTTTTATAACTTCGGGGGTGAAATACATGTTACAATTGTTTACTAAAGTTTTATACATGGTATGGTTAGCTAAGGAGGGTTACTGCTTGATCATGTGAAAGGTGGGTATAACACTTAAGGCCATTAATCCTTATCGTAGGACCGAGGGACATGAGTGATAGATCTATTTGGGTGTAGCGAGCCCACACCCATGAGGACCAGGGTGGCCCATGTGGTGACTATGTCCACATACTAATGTCGTGGCAAAATTCCGCTAGGTTTGAGTTTTCCTGCACCATTCCACACATATCAATGGCCTTGCAAACCATTGGTGATATGTTTTTCCTTATTGCTACATACCAGGGACATGCATACATACAGACATACTTTACAGGTTTATTCATACACAAACACATGAACTCGCTCAACTTTTGTTGATGTTTTTAAACTACATGTATTTCAGGGAACTAAGTGGATCTGGCAGGTGTTTGCATGTTTTCAAGTTGCGTTTAAATAAAAGATGTCATCCAAGTCTTTAGAGTTTAGGAGATGTATCTTACTCCTGGACGAGATACATGGTTCTAAGCTCGGGTTTGTGTAAGGTCTTTTGTCGAGTCATAGTGAACTCCTTAAAACATGTTATGGTTTGTAATTTGAATTGGATGTCGATGTTTAAAACAAGTATGTTGTGGTATTTTCAAACCCAATTTCTATGGATGAATTTCTTTTGGTTTTATCATATAGCATTGTTATGATTGAATGCTATGGTATTAAGAAGTCACACCAATAACCACGCTTCCGCAAAAGTCAGGGTGTGACAGCTTGGTATCAGAGCTTTGATCGTAGCGAACTAGGATTCTTTCTCGAGTCTAGACTACGATCATTAGGGCTCTCACGAAAATGTTTTCATTGCATACAGAAAATGTCCAGATCCAGGAAACAAATATTTTTACAAATAAAAAACACAAAATACATTTCAAAGAATTCGTTTATAATTCAGTCTGAGAGACTGAGGAGTTAGTCTAAGAGACTAGTTGGGTAGTGCAGTCTGAGAGACTGGGTAATTCAGTCTGAGAGACTGGGAAGTTAGTCTAAGAGGCTACATGGGGCAGCCTGAGAGACTGGGTAGTCTGAGAGACTGGGAAAGTTTAGACTGAGAGACTGGGTGGTTCAGTCTGAGAGACTGGGTAGTCTGAGAGACTAGTTGGGACAATTTGAGAAACTAGGAGGTTTAGTCTGAGAGACTAAGTAGTTCAGTCTGAGAGGCTGGGTAGGATAGTCTTGGGAAGACTAGGATGTATACATGCTTACATTGTTACTACTTACATGCTTATTTGATGATTGTTGATGTATGTGCATATGTTGTGATAGATTTATTACAGACACCATGTCCTCCTCTGTGAGAGGAGTGTCTGATACGGTAGACCCTATGGCCATAGTTTCGGATGATGAGATAGCCACAGACCCTGAGGTTTTCACCTCTGACACTACGAGTGATGATGATGATGATTTCCAGCCGTTTGCTTTACCAGATTTTGGCGATGATATACCGCTAGCGGATGGTCTTCCTGGCGAGGATCTACTTCTTGTTCAGATCCCTGCTCCTTTTCCTTTTGCTGCATTTCCTCTCGAGGATCTGCCTTTTGATTCTTTGTCTGGCGATGACGTCGATCTTTTTATTGAGGGTCCCCCTGAGGGTGCCCAGGATGATGGGGCTCCAGTCGCCGATGTCATTGTTGTTCCACTTGTCGAGATTCCTGTCATTGAGATTTCATCTGACCATTCTGGTCCTGATTCATTCGAGTCTGTGTCATCTACTACTTTCCACGCACTGGGATTGCAGCGATATCCCACCGATTCTGATTCTGACATGGCTATGTCTGCCGCACCTGTCTTTCCACACGACTTTGACCCTGAGTATGAGATTGAGTTTGTCCCCGATTATCAGCCTTTTGAAGCACCTGTTGATCCTGACATGATACCCGCTGACCTTGAGCTTGCACCAGCTGACCCTGAGCCTATGCTTGCACCCGAGCCTATACCTGCACACGACCCTCTGCCTGAGCATGACCCTGCACCTGTTGACATACCAGTTATTGCACCACTGTCAGCTGACCCTCTACCTGCACCCGCAGACCATGCTCCTTTTGCTGCCCATATAGACCCCAGATATGCATTCACCCGCAATGGGTGAATAGAGGACGATGATGACTTTCCTCTTTTTGTTAGACCTGTTACTCCCCCACCTGCACTCACCCATGCACCTGTTGACGTTGCCCCATTTCACCCACATGTGTCTGACACACACCGCACAGACTTGCCGGTCACATTCCTTCAGGACATCCCTCCACCCCGTCCAGGGGAAGGTCCATCGAGTCAGCAGCCCAGCCATATACCTTCTGAGTCAGTAGCCCTTCCTTTCATGCCACCATTTGCACCTGCTACACACACTGCTCCTTCTGCTTCTGCACCATTGGGCAAGCCACTGATTTGGTTTCCGCCCAACACGATGCCTGTTTCTGATCCATATCATCCTTCACATTACACTGGATACACGAGGGATGACCTCCTTTTGTCGTTACAGCTCCAGCAGGAGTTGTTGTGCCGTAGAGTCATGGAATTAGAGAGGATTCCACGTCCTCCGCCTTGTCCTTGTCAGTCACCGTTCACGACTCCACCCGCTCCACTTCTACCATACCCAGATTTTGACGTTCGTTTTCTTACTATGGAGCAGCAGATTAGTTACCTGTTGCGTACCGTTTATGCTCTCGAGGAAGAGTTAGCGCATCTGCGCAGTTTGCTATTCGTTCCTCCACCTCCTCCTCCTCCACCATCAGCATAGCAGTTTTTGGTTTTATGCAGGTAGCATACTTTTGGTGAGAGTGTCGCAATTGAGCCCAGATTTCACAGCCTTTTGAAGACCACTTTTTGACTTTATGACTGTTGTAGTTGGATAGACGATTTGGACGAGGGTGATGTGACCCTGTAGTCCCTTTCGATATATGGTACATTTGTGAAACATGTAAAACTGTATTTGTGGTCATTGATATATGAAAGCTCAATCGCAACATTCTCATTACATACATTGTTGAATTACTTGTTTACGTTATGATTGGGATGTTATGTGTTTACTTGCGTTGATAAATATTATTACATGTACTTACTATACTTGTTATGACCTGACCAACGCCATCTTCTTTTAGAAGATGTCTCCACAAAGAGAGACACGATTGCCCACAACAGAGGCTGAGTTACAAGAACTGATTTCACAAGCGATAGCACAGCACGAGGCCCTGCGCTCTGAACCCAGCAGGGGTACCTCAGGAAACAACCCACCTCATGGCTGTACCTACTGGCAATTCCTCAACTGCGAGCCTCCGAAATTCGACGGAACTGGAGGTGCCATAGCCTTTGTGAAATGGACCGAAAATATGGATTCTGTTTTTCGAATAAGCGAATGTACGCCAGAGCAACAAGTCCCATATGCGTCAGGATTGTTTCAAGATGGGGCCTGGTCATGGTGGAACTCTCAGATTCGAATAATGGGCAGAGCTGCTACAAATGCTTACATGGGGTGAGCTGAGGGAAATGATGCGTAAGGAGTATTTTTCTCAGATGGCGATCCAGAAGCTGGAATTTGAATTCTGGAAGCTAAGGATGGAAGGTCCAAATGTGGCGGAGTACGTGCAAAAACTTCATGATCTGTCACGGGTTGTTCCATACCTAGTGGAACCAGAGTTGAAAATGATAGAACCATTCATCTGGGGACTGGTGCCTCAGATCATGTGCTTAATGATGGTATCAGCTCCGCCAACAACCATCGATGCGGTCAAGTTAAGTGCGGCACCCAGTAAAGAAGCGATTAGACTGGAAGAGCTTTCAAACCCTGACAAGAAGAATGAAACTCGGGTAGAGTCATCCGGAAAGGACAAAAGGAAGCTCACTGACTTCCAGGAGGATACCCAAACGAACAAAGCCAAAAAAGGAAAGGAGTACATGGGTATCCTACCTAAGTGCGATGACTGCCTATTTCCTCATGATGCGCCATGTAGGTATGGAAGAAGTGATGTTTGCGACGAATTAGGGAATGTCAAGGAAACGTATCAGATCAGAACAGGACATGGAAATGAAGGACAAGTTGGTAACGGAGATCACGGGGGAAGCAACGTTAAGAACGACTATCAAAGTAGGGCTAACGATGAACAAAAATATATTCGAGCTTGTATTGACTGTGGGGACAAAGGGCATTTCAAGAAAGATTGCCCTAACAACAATCAAGCCGATATAAAGAATTACTTGGGGACTAAGCCGAGATGTGATAAGTGTAAGTTTCACCATGAAGGTCGATGCCAGAAGCCTAAGTGCGGTAGGTGCAGAAAGAAAGGACACAACAAAGATTCCTGTTGGGCGAAGAGTCCCATAAAAGGAGGAAATAATGACAATAACCAAGGCGGAAATAACAATGATAAAATATCGGGCTGCTACAGATGTGGGAACATGGGGCACTTTAGGAAAGATTGCCCAAGGAGGATTGACCAAGACCATGAAGGGGCATCCATCATCGGAGCCCGTGAAGCATGCCAAGATTCAGATGTGATTACTGGTACGTTCTCTATCAACCAAAAATTTCGCACCTATGTTATTTAACACCAGTGCCGACCATAGCTTCGTATCTCCTGAAATTAGGAATATACTTGGTTTAGAAAAAGGGGTAAGTTAAATAACCCGCACTCAATAGAAACTAGTTAATAGGAAGCCTCGACGTGATAATTGGGATGGACCGGTTGTCGATCAATTGAGCGGAGGTTTTTATCCGCATCCCGATGACGAACAATGAAGCAATCGTGATTCATGAAGCAGGGTACGCCTCTACAAATTTCTAGTGCTTGGAGGCATGAGAATTTCGCGCAAAGGATGTGTTGCCTTCTTGGCTCATGTCATGGACAAAGAAGCCGAAGACTTGCCTGAATTATCTCTCCAACGACAAGTCGAACTTCGACTTACACCTGCGGAGATACAAGGATTATCAGTACAGCTTCAGTAGTTGATAGGGAAGGAAGTTAACAGGCCAAGCTTCCCGTTTTGAGTAACACCAGTTCTTCTCGTCAAGTAGAAGGACGATGATTTTCAAATGAGCATCAATTACCAGGAGCCGAACGAGCTAACCAACAAGGGTTGGCAACTCTTGCCAAGGATTAACGAGTTATTTATTTAACTAACCATGGGGACATAACTACTATTTTAAGACTGATCGATGATTGAGTGTCATTATATGTGAATCCAGGAAGAAAGTATACCAGGGAATTGTGGGACAACAACTTGTTTTAAACCTGCACAGAAATTGGGATTTCTGTGCAACGCACAAATCAGTTTTACACAGAATGCGAGACTTTGAACCTAGAAAACATGTGCTTAATCCTTTGGGAACCCAGGTCAAAACTCGTAAAGGTTGTCGCTTAGGAATCACACATGTTAAACTTAAACAAACCCCGTTATCCTGACCAATATGCTAATTCAGTTAACCAAACAGAAAGTACTCAAAACTTCTTTTGTTAAAATCCCCACTTTTGCTTCTAGCAAGTGGATGTTCGTACCCCTACTTCCCTTAATGGTAATTGCATCATGTTAATTTTGTTCGCTGAGAGCCAACACACACTGCTTCGATACTTGGTCATTCCTTCATACTCATTGTTCAGTACACGGAAACTTATATGTCACACATGCACCATTGCTACACATGTGGTCTCATTTCGAATAAACGCTTCATTAAAGTTCAAATGTTATCTTGCTAAAGCTAACTATTGGTCAATGATTTGAATAACCTACATCCTCGTAATTGTTGGCACTTTTGTTATCAAGCCAACACACTTTCTTAAAACTCCTTTTATTTCAAGATTGCTTTCATGGTCTGTCTCCGTAACCACGCTGAGATTCCCTTGTTGATACATACGTTCATTGTCAGGTTACGCTGAAACCAAGTTCAATTGCTTGAACTTATCCATTTCGCATATTCAATTTAAAACATCATAAGATGTATTGGGAGCATCATATTCAAATATTTTTGCAAAAGTTCTTTTGTTTCAAGTCGTAGTGGACTTGGTTGGTCTACGACTCCACCAAACCGTTTGTTGATTTCGATACCTTGCGGTAATACTTTCACAAATATTGAAGCTTGCGCTAATTTGGTTGCACGCCTCATACACGGATTTGGTTGTCTATTCATTTGTTCTAAATCCGTTTTGCTTATCACGATTAAAGCGGTCTCAACACAGTTGTGTGTTAAGACAATGGTACCCAGATTCATTTCATATCACGATGTACCTCCTAACGATTCTTTCGTTACAAATTGAATACCTTGCAGTGTTTATTGTTTTCCACCTTCAATCAGAAACAATAGCTCTTTAATGTTCCACATTTGATTGAAAACCCCACGACACTGTTTAAATTAAACTTTCAGAATTGTTTCAATACACTTTCCTTTGATTTCAAAAACGGTGAACTTGTTCAATCACCACTAATATTGAAATATGTCAATTACGACACCTTGTGGCGTCATTACAAATTTGTAGCTTGTGCTAACCATGGTCAACCGTTTCACATAAAACTACACAAACTTTCGTTTGACTTGTCATTTAAACATTTCAGATACAACTACGAGTCAAGACAATGATACACCAGATTCGCTTGTATTTCATTCGGTGAACTTTCACAATTCAAGAATGTCAACACACAAATCCTTACCATTTATTTATTCGAAAGTTGACAGATCATTTTCATATTCAAGTTGTTGATTTTGAGTTCGTATAGCGGATGCTATGGTTCGTGAAAACTCATTTGCACATTGTGGCTGACTGTTTGAGAATCCATGGATCAAAACTCCTTCGTCACACCTCCGTTAACTGAGTTACTCTAGAATATACATCTATACGTCTCGAGTCCTTTGACATCAAATGCTAGAACACATGTCTTGTAACCATTGGGCTCATGTTGTTAAAATATATATACATGGAATTCACCTGATGTGAATAAGGTTGGATTCGGTTTTGTAGTTACCTCGGTATCATTCATATACCTACACGCATAATGAAACCCTAAGGAGTTAAGGTAGTACAAATTTCGAGGATGAAATTTTCTTAACAGGGGGAGAATGTGACAACTGTCAAAAATCCAGGTATCCGTACAATTTAATTAATCTTGTTAAGTGCTTAACGACTGTGCTGAATTACAATTAATTGCTTTCTGATTACTACATCATACATACATGTGCATCACATTTCATACTGTCACATCATCTTTACACACGAACTCTTAGTGACATAAACGATGCACAAAGCACAGCTAGCACAGTTAGCGTATAACTCAGAAAAATGCTGACGAAGTTTAGTACATAGAAGAACAGTGTTTTGAGACCCCGTAAGGGCTAGAGACAAGGTACTACACTAGTATGGTGTGTAGGGAAGTAAGGACCATAAAACTGCTTCACTAGGTGATAGTTTAAGTGCCGGAAAGTGCCTAAAACCCACATAAAGTGCAGAATTCTGCATATTTCAGCAAAATTCAGCAATTTAACAAGCTAGTAACATGCAAAAGTATGACTAAATGGTCCTGAATGCTTTCCTAAGTGTCGGGAATCAAAAGTGTCACAAAAGGATACTTAAAGATCACTAAACGGAATAGTTTGACACTTTAACGAACCGGCATCTAACCGAACAACCAGACACTAGCTGAAACACCGAAATTATACTAGAAGCATTGTTTTAATGTTTCTGAGCTAGTTATGATCCCCGAACATCATAACACCCCACTAAAAATATCTAGTAAATAACACTTGCAACTAACACTTGAAATTGAACCTTATTCTAACTATATGGTTAAAATTTACAATTAGACCCCCCCCCCATGCTAGTAATCAGTCACTAAAGGTGGCCCACCAAGATCATGCCCAATCTTCCTTAGATTTGCAAAGGATTATGTGGTGTACTTAAGAAACATAAGATCCAATGGGTAAAGAAATTAGTTGGTTATAAGAGAAACTTGGTGGATCATTCTCACACACACTTCACCAGAACTCATCTCCTTCCTCCCTGCATCAAGCTCTCAGCCAAACCCCAACCACACCACGATCATCATCATTTGTTCATTCCAAGTGGTACTCAAGGTGTAAGGAGCCATATAAGAAGGTTTGATGGTCTTGGATCTTGAAGGACCTCTCCCGATTGCTTTTATCCTTCACATTTGTCATCACCATCTCTTGTGTTCATTCCTAGCCTTTGTGCTAGTTGTAAGACTCTCATAACCCTTTGTTACGTCTAATTTAGTTGGTTAAAAGATGTAGTATGTTGTAAATCACAAGAACACTAAAGAAACATAATCAAGAAGCATGAACATAAGCTTTATATATGATGAAATATGGATGAAATTATGTTGTTTAGTGTATGAATGATACTTGATTGTTATTTTCTTGAGATTTTGATGTTGATCATCATAAGGAGCTTGCTAGATTATGATTAAACACATGATCTAGCAAGTAAGAGGATGATTATGTGATGAAACACGATGATCATCCTTATGTGTAAGCATGAACTTGATGAATAAAGTGATTTCTTGAAAAATGATAATCAAAGTGAGTTGATAAACATGTTGATCTAAGATTTATGGGTGCTTTTCCAAAAGAACCAAGTTCAAAATATGATTTTTAGAAGATCTTGGTTCTTACTTAAACCTACACTATTTTTGGTGATAAAACAAGTGTAGAAACACTAGAGAAACAAGAAGATTCATAAAGAAACATTTATGTAAAATATGTTTACAAGTTATAAACATCTAAAACTTTCAAGAATGAAGTTTATCAAGAAATAAATACATTTTGGAGGGTAACTAAACCTACTAATCACCCTACCAAGTTCCTACAAGTTTTTAAGAAAAGTTCAAGCTCACGTTGTAGTGCAAATAACATTGTTTTTGCACTTGGTAAGTGTAAGTTGTTTAGGGATTGATTGTTGATTGTTTGTGATGATTTTAAAAAGAAAATGATATGCTTTGATAGCATGGACACCTCCATTTTTAGGGGAAACTATGGAAAAATTTTATAAAAATATAAACACTAAGAAAAATATTTTCTAACAAATATTTACAAGTGTATTTTAATTATGGTTTTCAGTATAAACTTTGCCATAGACTTTGTTACAAAAATACAAGTATTGGAGGTTGGTTTTTATAAATAAAAATGGGTAAATATATATTTAGAATATATATATATTAAAGACACTTGTGTGAATAATTGTATACTTTGTGAAATAGTTATGTTATTTTAGGATAAAATAATATAACTTAACAAAATACCAAAAATCACAAGGAATAAATAAAAAATAAGTTACCCACTTAATATTGTGAAACCAAACGCGGGAACATAACTTATATACTATTCCGGAAAATACCGTTATAAATATATTTCTGGTAAATATTATTTTGGATACGAAAGAAACAAAAATATGATTTTTGTAAATATTACAAAGTTATATCGTATTTTCACAAGGGAAAATATTATCTTGGAGAAGTTAAAATATATTTTCTTGGAAATTTTAGAAGATATAATATTTTTGGGAGAAATATATATATATTTTTTTTCTTGGATAAACTTGAAATACATTATTTTTGGACAAAATAAGTTATTATATATTTTCTAAAGTGAGACTTGAAAATATATTAATTTGAAACTACAAATACAAGAATACGAAAATACATGTATAAAATACCCACATCCTTGGGAAGAAAATACGAAAATAAATACTTCAGAAGTATTGTTACAAAAATATTGTTTAACAATTATTCCAAAATTAAATATAATTTAAGTTGAAATATAAATTATTTTGATGATAATTATATAACCTGGAATAATATCAGGAACGTAACTCGAAAACATCAATACTAAGACAAGGCACGAACCGTTCGTCTAATAGACGTTAGTACATGTAGGTAGTCGTGTTTGCTGAAGAGATTTGAGTTATGATTCTGAAGGCGCAATACTGTGAGTTCATGTCCCCCTTTTCTTTTAATTGTTTTCAGTTTTATAACTTCGTGGGTGAAATACATGTTACAATTGTTTACAAAAGTTTTGTACATGGTATGGTTAGCTAAGGAGGGTTACTGCTTGATCATGTGAAAGGTGGGTATAACACTTAAGGCCATTAATCCTCTTCGTAAGACCAAGGGACATGAGTGATAGATCTATTTGGGTGTAGCAAGCCCACACCCATGAGGACCAGGGTGGCCCATGTGGTGACTATGTCCACATACTAATGTCGTGGCAGAATTCCGCTAGGTTTGAGTTTTCCTGCACCATTTCACATATATCAATGGCCTTGCAAACCATTGGTGATCTGTTTTTCCTTATTGCTATATACCAGGGACATGCATACATACAAACATACTTTACAGGTTTATTCATACACAAACACATGAACTCGCTCAACTTTTGTTGATGTTTTTAAACTACATGTATTTCAGGGAACTAAGTGGATCTGGCAGGTGTTTGCATGTTTTCAAGCTGCGTTTAAATAAAAGATGTCATCCAAGTCTTTAGAGTTTAGGAGATGTATCTTACTCCTGGACGAGATACATGGTTCTAAGCTCGGGTTTGCGTAAGGTCTTTTGTCGAGTCATAGTGAACTTCTTAAAACATGTTATGGTTTGTAATTTGAATTGGGTGTCGATGTTTCAAACAAGTATGTTGTGGTATTTTCAAACCCAATTTCTATGGATGAATATCTTTTGGTTTTATCATATAGAATTGGTATGATTGAATGCTATGGTATTAAGAAGTCACACCAATAACCAAGCTTCCGCAAAAGTCAGGGTGTGACAAAAAGTTACCTAAATAAAAAGGAGTTTTTATTTTCAATAATTTGGGTTTATCCCTACCAATGTATTGTCAACTAAACTTGGGCTTTATCCCAATGATTTGTTATAAAAGGTTTGGTGTTTTACTCTGATAAAATTACTATGCTATGACCTGTTATATATAATAATAATAATAATAATAATAATAACAATAACAATAATAATAATAATGATAATAATAATAATAAAAATAATAATAATAATAATAATAATAATAAAAGTGTTGGAACTATCTAAACGCTCGCTCGCAGGCACGCGCAACCCAATCTATCGCACTTAACACGACTCTACTTATATCGCTAAAACGCTTAATGTGTCCATAATGTTTAATGCAACAAAACACGTCGAACGAAACAAAATTCGGAAAACCAACTCGCGCAAGCCGCCGATCGAATGATCATCCGACCGGATGACCCTCCGATCGGATGGCCATCCGATCGAACGGCCATCCGACCCACTTAACCCTACACCGCCTTTCACCCTCTCACACTATAAATGCTCACCTGTCAGATCAACTTAGGAATCTCGTGTCTCCTATGTGGCTCCTATGTGAATACGTATTACTATGCTAGGTGCAACGAATTTTAAACGCGCTAAATCGCATCGCATACTCAAAAATCATTATGATTGAATCTCACTCCAAACCTCTTTTCGTTTAGATGTCTTCGACCGATTCCACCTCGAGACGTACAGCCAAGAGAAGAGGCAGATGAAGCGCCGATAAGAGGATCGCCTCACTCGTGGCCAAGGAAGTGGCCAGGGTCATTCCTCAAATCGTAGCACAGGTTCAATCTCGTAGCAGCCCTCGAACCCCGGAAGACTCTATGACCAACGCAGCGCAGCCTGCCTTCTTTTACAAGAACTTCAAAGCCTGTGACCCAATGGTCTTCACAGGTGAAGGAGGTGTATCTCAACTACTCCAGTAGTTCGATGTTATCGATGTTACCCTTCTTCAGTGTGGGTGCCACCAGCATTTCCGTACCACCTGTGCTATAAGAGTATTTCAATCAAGAGCCCTCGATTGGTGGACAGCCGAACGTAACAAACGCGGGAACGACGCAGCTTACGCTCTCTCCTGGGATGAGCTGAAAGAGCTCATGAAGGAAGAGTACTGCCCTCCCCACGAATTCCAGAAGCTAGAGAACGAATTTCGGGAAATCAAACAAGTTGACGGTGATAACGCAGGCCTCACAGCAAGGTTCAAACAGCTTAGCATTATCTGCCCAAGCCAAGTTGACACTCCTGAAAAGGCTATCAAGAAGTACATCCATGCTTTGCCTGAGTGTGTGGGTGATTTTGTCGAAGCTGCAAAACCTGCTACCATCGAAGAAGCCTATCGCTTGGCTGCAGAAATCAACGACAAACGAGTCTTGAATGGATTCTTCTCCAAGAATCCTATCAAAAAGGCTAATCAAGTAATCGTCATTGATTCCTCCGATGATTCCTCTGATGATTCCTCCGACGATTCTTCCAGCGAATCCTCAGGTGAATCCCCTGATGACACCGCACCGCCACAAGACGCTCAGCCCAGCGGCAAACGAAGGGGTCTGAGCCTAAACTCTTCAACAACTGAACTACCACAGCCAGAACCTCTTCAAGCAGTTCTGGTTCGCTCAAAGCGCGCCTATACTGGAACTCTCCCTTTGTGTCTGAAGTATACCTATCACCACCAGCCAAAAGCCGATTGTCGCTATTGCGCAAATTGAAACTGTCTTGGTCACCATACCTGCCACTGCTGCACCGGGCCACGAACTTAAGGCACGATAGCACTCCCCGCACCACCAACGCAGCCCATAGCTCCAGCAGGAACCGCAATTCCAGCAGGAGTCTACAACACCAAACACCAACCCGGCGTAGAAGAATGTTGTAATGATGCTATACCCGATGAAAACTCTAGTGTACTTATTCTATTACTCGATGCAACGTTGACCCTCTCTTTCGCTCTCTCACTCTCGTTCTTGCACTTAGTCTAAGATCATAATACAGACTATAATACTAGTACTATAAACTATATCACGATGTAATGTGTTTTACCCTCACTACGCGTCCGTGAAATAAGTTACAATAAACATGCAAGGAACTTAATCAAGGGTGCACACGGGATTATTTTGGTCAGTGCACGGAGATCGCAGTAAGTTCCAATGATGCCATAACGTTAAAAGCATGGTTAAGCATGGTGGATACGCCGATGGTACTTCCTATATATAAGCGTCTTAACCATGTCGACAAGGTGTGACAACTATTCACGGGACAGAGGCGTGTGGTTGAAGCATGGTGGATACACCGCTGGTACTTCCTATATATAAGTGCTTCGCCATGCTAACCAATTTCTCATGAAGAAAGTGCCATGCAGAGTTAAACGTTATTAGACATCTTATACTATTAATATTATTTTCAACACGCTAAACTCAATCGCAAGGCGTAACATCTCATCGCATCTCAAACGCGTCATCACTAGACTTTTCGTAAGTCTACCAGCACGCAATAGCACTTCGCTGGAATCTAACTCGCACTCGCTATCGCATTCGCTTGAACGTTCAAACGCTTTTCGCATATGTCAATCTCAACGTTTCAATACTCGCCTATCGACTTATCGCGCATCGCAGTTCGCGTATCGCTTTCACCTTTTGTTTTTTGTTTATCGTTATTCGTGTCTCGCTTATCGCCTACCGTTGTTCGCTCATCGTTTGTCGCGTATGGTTTTTCGCTTTTTGCTCATCGTTGTTCGCGTGTCGCTCTTCGCGTATCGCCTATCTCCTTACGCTTATTACTTTTCGCCCATCGCGTGTCGCTCATCGCGTATCGCGTAACGATTTTCGCTTATCGTTCGCTGACTATCGACTAACGCTTACTGATTATCGCTTGCCGCTTACCGCTTATCGCTACCTCAATGCTTTAATCGCCGATTCATTCACGCATGCTCGTAATCGCTAGAACTGAGTTGGTAGACAACTTCATCACTCAGTTTACTCAATCTTCCTTCCAAACTTGGTCCAACTACTAATCGCTTGGACCAAGGACGCAAAGACTATCCGTACCATATCGACACGCATGACATTGCTTCACGGGACAGAGGCAATATGGCTAAAACATGGTGGATACGCCGCTGGTACTTCCTATATATAAATGTTTTAGCCATATTGGCAAACTTTTGTGGAAAGATGCCATGTGGGGCTCGACGATAATTAAAACATTTTGGATCGTTTAAAGCTTTTTGTGAAAATAAAATTTTTGAGAATAAAAGGAGATTTTCTGGAGATTTTTAATTAAAACCCTTTTTGACAAAATAGAACTTTCTTGTAACGTTGGTTTAACAATCGACTCAAGTTAACACCACTTCATAAGAACTTTTCGTAACAATCAAGTTTTCCACAAGACCTTTTAATAACTCAATAAAACCTTTTCGACAACGCTAGCATGAACATCGACTCAAGTTCAACGCCACACCGTACGGAAATTTTCCTAAAACCAAACTTTACTTTAAAATCTCATTGCCATAAAATTTTCGAGTACTCAAAACAAATTTGCGGATCGCTAACTCGTGCATTACCAACCTTTAGTTGATCGAATCGCCTTACTCATCTCTTTCTCATGTCACCAAGACGCTCTCGCTAGTCAACCCTCGATCGATCGCTCGTTCACTTTTCGCATACCCTAACGCATATTCGCTGCTTACTCATGTCAATACTTGCTACTCGTTCTCGTATCAACTCTCGCAACCCTCCTTGTGGATTACTTTCGGGACGAAATTTCCTAAAGCAGGGGAGACTGTAACAACCCGCACATTCATGCTTGTTACTCTCGTTACACTCGTTACGCCTAGCACCAGAGATTTGGATCATAATGTAACTATATCGCTTACAACGCTACATCGTATATATCGTATACTTTCAACACACTGTATCGCACATCACAACGCATACACTAACGCTAATGATGACATCGCGTGAACACTTAAACTACTCCCCCCGATCTTCGTGATGCAACGCAATCACGCTAACGACGACATCGTGTGAATACTTAAGCAGTTCCCCTCGATCGTCATGAAGCGACTCAAACGCAAACTCGAGAACGCAATTACTTTTGCTATGACCTGTTATATATATAAAAATAGTAATAATAAAAAAAGTGTTGGAACTATCTAAACGCGCACTCGCAGGCACGCGCAACCCAATCTATTGCACTTAACACGATGCTACTTATATCGCTAAAACGCTTAATGTGTCCACAATGTTTAACGCAACATAACACGTCGAACGAAACAAAAGTCGAAAAAGCAACTCGCGCAAGCCGCCGATCGAATGACCATTCGGTCGAATGATCATCCGACCGGATGACCATCCGATCGAACGGCCATCCGACCCACTTAACCCTACACCGCCTTTCACCCTCTCACACTATAAATACTCACCTGTCACATCAACTATTCATTGATGTGACAACCCTATCCGACCAGCACACTCTCAGGCTCTTTTCTCTCGATTCCTCGCGATTCTTATAAGTTTTCACTCTAAATCTTGTACTCCCATCATCAGCACACACTTTCTCATCATCTTCTCCACTAAATCTTACATCTTTCACCATGAAATCACCTGATTTGGGCTGATTTAGAGTGACGTCACCTTGGGTTCTTATGAACACTGAAGTGTGACCTCATCTTATCAAGAACGGTTCAGATCTAAATGATTTCTACATGTTTTTAAACTGATTTCATCTAAATCTAAACATTTAACAATTGATTCAAACATTTCTTCAACATTCATCACTTTTTACTCAAAACCATTAGAATCTAGACTCGTTCCGGCTTCCTACTCATTCTCTAGTGGAAGACCGATCTGAGAACGGATTTCTATCGAAGAGACGACCGATTCACGGGTTGAGCATGAAACTCCGTCAAGAACAGTTAAGTCTGATCGAACGGGGTGATTCCCATTCGATCAACTGAACTAAACTTGGAGTGGTTTCCGTTGTTTAGCACGTTGTCACGCCGTCTCCGTTAAACCGCAAAACTTTTCAACTTAACTGATTTTACAAAATTTGCAAAACATCAGATCGCCGATCGAATTGTCGTCCGATCGGATGACCATCCGATCGAACGACTATTCGACCAAGTGACCTGTAAGTTCAACACTTATACAATTTTTCAAAACTTCAAAGAATATCACATTTCCAATCGAATAGTCATCTGATCGAATGACTATCCACAGTTAAACAATTTCTCAAAACTTCAAGGAATGTCACACTTCCAATCGAATAGTCATCCGATCGGATGACCATCCGATCGAATGACTATCCGACCAGAAGGCTTATTCTTTACAACTTTCCACACTTTAACTTTTCAATCGAATAGCCATCCGATCGAGCGGTCATCCGTCCGGATGACCATCCGATCGAATGACTTTATTCATACCACAACGAAAACTTCAAAAGTTCAAACATTTACAAATACACTTCCTCAATCGAATGACTAATCGACCGAATGGTCATCCGTCCGGACGGCCATCCGATCGAATCATCATCCGATCACTCATCTCGCCAAACGCACTGTTTACACGTTGTTCAACGCTTACGCTACTGTTTACAGGCTAACTCCAACGCGTTCTCATTCAATTCAATCAAGTTGTGTTTACTAGTTAAACACCCACTGTGAGTATACTTGACTCCCTTTTAAACGCTTTAAACACACTTTGGGGTGTAACATACGTTCATAACTAAAACGCACTTATCAAACGCAGTCTATACTCTAAACTAATATCACATGCGAATTGCTAACGTACGTATTTGCGTGAGATGCTTGATACATATGTGCTAGGACTTTTACTCGCGACGTCCCACCTTAGCTAGCATCGAGTGACTTAGCTGGTAGTATTTGTTTGGTAGTGTATATGTGGTGTATCACGTTTATGTATGTGGAAATTCGCAGCGCTTTTATCTACTTCATGTTATATCAAACCTGTATACTCGCCGGTACATTTTTGTACTGACAATATTTTAACGTATGTTGCAGGTTAATCGCAGACTATCTCGAAATCAAGCTAGGAAGTCTAGAACCTCACACTAAATCTAGGTTGTCGGATTTGTATTGTTTGAGAGAACATGAAATCTGTATAACTGTTTGCTGATATATTGTTTATTAGTATGGGATAATGAACGCTTTAAATATTGTCATCAAATAGTTGTTATGGACACTCTTGAGCAATCTGATTCGCCTAGTACCGCGCCCTGATGATTCCACCATCGGTTGGGGTGTGACATGGTCACAGGTGGTCACAAGAATGGCGAATGGGTTGTTAGTGTTTGTAATTATAGAATGGTGCAGAATTGCAATTATAGAAAAGAGACTTTACAAAACCAAAAAAAACAAATTAAATGGTTTTTTTAATTTCTAATGATGAATGCATCATACATAATTTGATAAAGTGTTTGCTAGTGTTTTCTGGATTGAGGCCTTTTATGGATTTAGAGAGAGAGAGAGACATAGAGCGTGCATGTGAAGGCTTTTTATGGATTTATGGATTTAGAGAGAGAGAGAGAGATAGAGCGTGCAGGTGAAGGCCTTTTATGGATTTAGAGATAGTAAGATATGAGTATTTCTGGATTTATAGAGAGTGAGAAAGGGGGTGGTGGCAAGTGGGGGAGGTGGTGGTTGATGGTGGTGGTAGGGAACTCATAAGAGAGGGGTAGAGAGAAAGAAAGGAGTATTTATATAATATAGATAGACTTAACCATAAAAATTAACTAAGTTAAAACTAAAGGACGTAACCTGCAAGAGTTTGCAAACATCGAGTACGTTTTTTGTATTTTTTGAAGCTAAAGGATACAGTTTGCAATCTGGTGTTAACATAAAGAACGATTTTCGTAATTTACTCTACAAAAAGTTTCTGGCTCCGCCGCTACACAACACAAACATTTTCACATGTTTAATGGTATACATTGTAGTTTTAGCGTTCTATAATAAATCACCTTTTGTCACGCCCCATTAAGAAACTACCACAACATCATACCTTCAAATATTTATATGTTAAATACAATACCATCGTTGACAAATCCGTAGGACTAAAAACCGAGCATTTCAAACACAATAAAACAATTAGCTGTTTCCAGACGCCACAGCCTCTGCATGAACATGTAAGATTCAAAGCATTATTCAAATATGCCCATATATGCCCCGCATTATTCAAAGCATTATTAAACATGTAACAGTTTACACAAAAACTAAACTGTTATCACGTGAAGAACATAAAATGTCAAAATATAAAATAGATCTGCTGGATATCACCTTGAAGTTATCTGGAGTTGAAGTATAATCTGGCATCCCAATGGTCATTAGGCCACAAAACTCGAGGTTCGGGCAGTTTGAAGTAACATGTTTCACAAGCGCCAAGCACCCATCGGGGTCAACTCCGAATTTTGCTGCAATGATGGGATTTGTATATGTTAAGAAGCTTAGTTACAAATTTATCAACAACATATGACTCACATGTTTCTCCACTTGTATTCACCTGGACCAACACCTTCAAAGGCTTCCTGCCAATGTTCCCAATAACTCGATCAAGATTATTTGCGATCTAGACAATAAAAAAAAAACATTAATGATCCAAGACATCATATAGGAAAAAGTAAGAAGCACTAGAAAGTTATGCCATCCCGGTAGTATAAGATATGCTTCAAATTCCACTTATTTGACCGGCAACAAAATTCTCCTAATGAAGTACTCGTTCAGGATCTCTCATTTCTGTGTTGCAAATTCTACTTTCTTCTTCCCACATGTTATTCAACTAAGAGGAACCACACATATTCAACCTAAACAATGGTGGTTAAGCAGCCATAAGAATGCCACCACTATCCAAGGCCACACTAAAATTTGGCGGAAACAATTGCTACAAAACTCTAAAGATAAAGAGGATGCCAACTTTGTAAAAAATCAGCATTATCTCCAAGAAGATAAACAAGCAACCTACAGAATCTTATCTCCTTAAGGAATCTGTTAAATTCGATTCCTATAAGCAGCCAGAATAGAACTTCACTAGGAGGTGCAAAGCTACCTGATTTGCATCCATTCTAATATTCACCGGGCTGACGCGCTTAAAAGGCTGCGCCTCAGGGGTTTTTGATATTTGTTTTTGATGTTTTTGAGTTTTTGTGTCAATTTCAAGCAATTTATGTCTTTTTTTATGTGTGTTTTTTTATTATTTTGATGAATTTGATGATGAATTCAGTTAGTATTACTATTTTATATGATATATAATATTTATATTTATATTTTAACTCCGCCTCAGGCTTACGCCTCGGTTCGCCTCGAGGCTTACGCCTCGTGAGGCGAAGGGAAAACGCCTCGAAACTCGTTTCCGTTTTTTTAAACCTTGCAAGCAGGAACTAGACTTTATATGGCACCTGTGTATCCTTAACAACTTATCCATCCAAAGGCAAACTTCCAATGGTTTAAGATAACGATTACTATTCAAGATCTAATAATTCTGAAAGTAGCATGAGTTCCCCAAACATTTACAAGCATGAGCCAGACATTATATCCAATTTGCATCAAAGACCTCTCAATTTAGAAACAAAACTGAGATTACCTTTTCATCATCTACAGTCTCCACCATGGCAAGATTCGGTACCCCAGCTGCACATAATAAATTATACTAATAAGAACATGCTCATCATAACAACATTCTTCTTTACTCCAAAAAAAAAAGACATAATATACAATCTGTATCTCCCTCTCTTTTTTACCAACATATCTTCCGACTTGTAATGTCTGCAAAGTTGCATTCTTACATAAGAAACTTACTCAACAGAGGCTTCACTTTGTTACTCTGCAAATTTCCAATAAAATGCCACTCTATATCTTCAGGAAGCTGCAAATTCAGTCGGTAAAATGTACCTCTTCATTTTAACCACAAGTCATTATTATTTATGTAACCCGACCCGACGACACCCAAAAAAAACCTACCTGGTCCAATATTAATATTCCAATATCGTCAGGACGCAATGTCTGATTAACTCAACAACTTCCTAATTAGATATCGAATTTGTGTTCTAATATGTGAGCCCTAATTTCTACACTTTGATAATTGATGAGATTGAAATGAAAACCTGAGGTGCTTTTTCAACGATTTCTTGAACGTAATTTTCACCGAAACAACGGTGACCGGTGTCGTATACTTCTCGGAGGAGTGAAACGGGCTTCGTTTTGCTCACTGCGACCACTCTTATCCGATCGGATGCACGAGATGATCTTTCAGCTGCTTGTTTCACGCGTTGAAGAACTGACCGGAGCGCCGTCGCAGCAACGCCGTCCATGGCGGATGCTGCCATTGTTAGATACCGTCGGTGTTGATTGTCTTATCCCTCTCTTTTTTCATGTGTTTTAACTGGGCCTAAGACATTTTATGGCCCGAACTAGCATCTGGCCCATTTAACATCTTTAAAGTTTATACTCGCATTCACATCCTATCCACCGGGTGAGTAAATTAACCATCATAATTGATAATCGAATCATAACCAACATAACTGAATCGATTTTAACCTATAACCAGTGTTGTAAAAGTCGGATTCCAAGGCCGAGTACTCGGCAACTACTCGGACCTTACCTTGGAGAGTTACTATGTAAGGACCGGTTTTGACTCCGTAACGATTGCGAACCGAACGTGTGACGTGCGGAATCCGTACACGAACGTGACCGAACACACGAGAACGTACTATAAACTGTGATTCTATTAAAAGATCTGAAATCGTACAAGAACCTGAATCACGTGGAGCACTTTCTCTCTCTAGCTTCTCCCTCTAACACTAGAGCTCTCCAAGTCTCCAAATGAGCAAAAGTCTCAAAAGTGGCAAAAGTCTTAAATCCTAACCCTAAGGATTCTATTTATAGGCCAAGGCTTATAAGAGCTTTCCTCTTATTTACAATATTGTCACATTGCCTTTTCTCACTAATTATAACAATATAAGGCTAGAATAAATCTGATTCTGCTACGACTTGTATTGACGGAGGCGATAGACATAAATGCACCAACAGACTCCCTCTTGGATATTGCCGCAGTCAATCCGTAGTCAAACTCGTAGCGACTTGTCTTTCTCTCTCTCTTGAGTCTTCTTGAAGCTTTATCATTTTCTTTCATCAACGTAGACTCCTTCTTGCTCGAACAGAATCCCCGTGGATCTGTCTTCAGCTTCAACTTCCCCTTTCACTAGACTCTATCTTCAGGCTCCCCCTTTGTCAAGCTTCCGTGCTTTTGGGATCGACACCTGGCTTTTCGTGTACAAGCTCTTCCAGGATAGTTACCTAGCTCCTTGAAAGCACACTCCCCCTTGCGTTGAGCTCGTCTTCAGACTCCCCCTTAGACTCGGCTATCGGGATCGTAATCTGGAATATCATCTGCAATCTCTCAAACATTTATAAGTAAAAATGTTTTGATCATCCAGGATTGAAAATCCTGGCTCTCTCAGTATAAGCTAAAATATTTCGACAATAAAAGCATTTTAGATATCCAGGAATCGTAACCTGGCTCTATTAAACTTTCTAAATCAAGATCCTGACTCTTAATATAATAATATGAATATATCCAGGAATACTTGATTCACCCCCTATCAACAATCTTCATTGATTTGGCAGTTTTAAGCGAACAGGATTGGAAACTGGCTCTTTTACAGATTTTAACAATATAAGAATCCAAATCCTTCACGGTTAATCATCCAAGTCCAAATTAATGACCTTGGATATATCACAAACTGTTTTTGATTGCTTATTAAAACTTCAAGTTTCAAATTAATGAACTTTTTTTATTTTCAGAAACACGATCAGCATACTTAGATTTTGAAACTCAGCATTCAGACATCGGTTGTCGAAAATAAAGTGGAATCAAAATCTTTTTGTATTTTTCTGAAACATAAAGCAGTAAAGAAATATTTACAGATAATATTTTTGATTGAGTTCGTGTCAGAGGATCATAACAGTTTATGACAAATCACTAGCACCATTGAGCTTTAAACACTTTAAGTTCTAAACGATTCACTTAGATTGTTAGTATACTGATCCACTTAAATTTTCACACAAAGTTCAACTGATTCGAGATACGGATTAGTGTTTTAAGAACTTAAACTTATTCGCGTGTCCCACCTCAGAATATACTCCCGTATCAAAATTCCCTAGATTCAGTCTTACAGGTGAGTATACCAATCTGATATCTGTATTCTGGGTTAGTGCGAGACCTTGAGAGCTCAGGTATGAACTTCCGTTCAGTCAAAGAGATGAAGGCTCGACTTTAGGTGTGTTCCCTTTAGGGAATCTTTTCTTCAACTGCAATTGATTCGTATCTTTCGATATTTTATCAATTTTTATGCAGATGGTGAGCTTTAAAAGCGCGTAAAGTATTATACTAGGTCTAGGCCATTGCTTCCGCAATATCAGAAGACCAGGTATAATACCCCAGATATCAAACAGTATAAAGACCTAGTATCTCAGAATCCCTCATTCTCTCAAACAAGATTTCGGGGGTTACCCATATATCCGAGAGATGTTCCCCACGAGATAAGTAAGTATTTGATATTTAGGTTTATATCTCGAAAACAATCTACTAAGCGTGTAAAAACCTACTGGCATATGATCAGTGAGATCGTTTATCATATTTTAACATTCCATTTCTTTAGCTTACTGTGATTGTCTACTGATGTACTATCATTTCCTCTTTTTACATAAAAACTCATTTTGAATTTTATCATGTTTTTTGCTTTTTCAAATTTTCTAATGTTTTTGGATTTTCTGAAAATTTATTACTCCCCCTAAAATGCAAAACCATTTAAAGAAAATTTTGATAAACCGTTACTGATAGCTTTTTCTCGCCATCCATTTTCTGCTTTTCATGCTCTGTTTTGCAAAAAAATATAACACTTCTATTTATCAGGTTGTCAAATTTCGTACCCCCATGATTTACAACACATTGATATTTTACAGTTTGAAAACCGTTTATCAATCTTGTGAAAGTAATCATGTTTGTTTAGCCGTGAGGGTTTCGGCGTATTCAATCAACATATTTTTGAAATTTTTGACAAAATTTAAAAACAAACATATTTTTTATTTTTCAATTTTTGACAAAATAAAAACATATTTTTGGTTTTTAAATTTTCAATTTTTAGGGTTT
The DNA here is from genome assembly GCA_030545235.1 of Helianthus tuberosus. Classification (NCBI taxonomy): domain Eukaryota; kingdom Viridiplantae; phylum Streptophyta; class Magnoliopsida; order Asterales; family Asteraceae; genus Helianthus; species Helianthus tuberosus. The sequence goes on along the minus strand of CM060356.1, from coordinate 87,395,723 downwards.
TTAGAAATATTGTTTATTTATTTACAGAAACAAACAAACTCCCCGTTCAACAATCGCAGGGTTCAGCAGCCTTCTCTTCTCGTGCCAGGCTACTCCGACATTCCTCTAACTGACATTCCATTTTCTTCGGAAGCACCTGCACATTCACACTTACTCAATTACTTGAACAATTTAGCCCAGGTCTGTTTGACCTTAGGTATTTCAACACAATATGCTTCATTCAACTTCGGAAAATCTTTGTCATTTTGTACAAAGACTTTTTCAATTTTAGCATCATCTACCGAAGTCACTTGTTTCTTATCACTCCATGTTTGACCTTTAGGAGTACCTCGTTTGTAAAAATGTGATTCTTTTTGAACATTTTGATTTTGAACAACAGTTGGTTTCCAAAACTCATTTGGTTTTGTTGCATCGACAGTTATTTTCCAACTTTGTGTTGTTCTAAATCTGGGTGTGTGAAAATTCAGGGTCTGTCTAGAATTGAAACTATTTGGGTTTGATTTCCAAGTTTGATTCGAAGCAAACTTGTTCGTATTGTACCTCCAAGTTTGTTTTGAATCAAATCTGGTTGACCTTTGTTTCACATCCTCAGATTTTTGTTTTTCAACATCATCAGACTTCTTTTTCGTCTCAACATCAACAGGTTTCAGATTTGGACATTTGCGTGCAAGATGTCCTGTTTGATCACATTTAAAACATGTTCTCTTGGACACATCTTTGACCTGTTGTTGTTGCGTTTTCTTTTGAGCATAGAACTCTTCATTAGACTGTCGTCTAAATTGGAGTTCTTTCTCTTCTTCGGAACTTGTTCCATGAACAAAATTCATTTTTGTCTGATAATTTGGATTTTCATTTTTATTCCAACTTTGTTTCTTCTTATAACCCAACCCAGCCTTCATGTTTTTCTTCTTGTAACCAGGTTTGTTATAAAAAGTTTTGTGACACTTTCCAGCAAACTTTGGAATCTCAGACTTTTCAATCTCAACCATCTTGAAAACTTTGTCAATCTTTTCTGAAATCACATTCTGAATCGGGAATACAACATCTAAGAATAATTTGTCCGATTCAATCATGGTATAAACCAATCCTTTTGAATCATCATTCAAATTTTTCTCAGATTTTGAGTTTTTCAGATATTCTTCATGAAAACTACCTTCATTTTCATCCTGTGATTTAGATTTACCTGTTTCAACCAACTCTTCTTTCAACACACTTTCAACGACCTTACCTACCACCTCTTAATCACTTGAATCATCAAATTTAGAGTAGGTTACGTCAATGTTATATGGCAATTGATCGACCATGTTGAAAGCTTTTTCGACTTTTTCATCATCATAGAATTCAAACTTTTCCGGTGGAGGAACTTGATGATACTCAGAACCAATACCCTTTTTGTTTTTCTTAGAATCATCATCACCCGGTTTTATGTTAAAAATTCTTTCAAGAACATATGATGACGCATGATAGCTTTTAAACTTGTTGTTATCCTGTTCTAAATCGGCTATTTGACGCTTAGCTTAGCAACATCCTCAATATAAGAATTAACAACTTGTTGCTTATTGAATACTATCTCTTTAGCGTATCAGTTGTTTCAGAACAGTATCTCAATCTAGATTGAACAAGTTTCATTTGACTCTTCACATCTTCATATGATTGTTTTGTAATGTGGTAAGCCAATTTTATTGAATCATATTCCTTTTTCATTTCTTGACATGCATTTTCATTTTGAACACATTCTTCTGTCATTTTCGAAACTTTAATTATCAAAATTTCATTTTCTTTTTCTAAACTCTTGCACTTTTGTGTAAGATTTTCATCATTATCTTTCAAAACTTTTTCGTTTTCTAACATTTCTTTGCATTTTTCTTTGAAAACATTTTCGATTTTAGTAAATTCTAGATCTCTTGTTCTGAACTTTTCATCTTTTTCAGTACAAGCACTGCATGTTTCCATGCATTTCTTGCATTGTTCAACATTTTTGTTTAAGATTTCAGAATCAGATTTTACCTCAGTGATTGGCACTTCGGCTTTTGCTTCCATCTGTGTCTGATCAGCATCTTTCTTCTGTTCTTCTTTACCAGTGTTGGCACCAACTTCCAAACTCTCATCCTTTACTTCTCCTTCTTCTTTCTTCTTCAACAACCTGTTGTTTTTTAGTAACAACTTCTTTCACAACTTCTTCATTAACAACAACTTTTTCTTCAATCTTCTCTTCCTTCACTTCTTCAGCCACTTTCTTCAAATCATTCACCAATTCATCAACATTTTTCTTCATTCTTGCTTCATCCCTCTTCCTCAGACTTGATGTCATAGCATCTCTGATGATTTTATCCAGCCTTTTCTTGTAGGTTTTGTCTTTGTCAGCATTTGAGTAATACTCGCCGGATAGAGGAATTACTGCAAGAACTTCATCAAAAACTATTTCACTTGGATGAAGAACCGGTTCACCATCCCTGTTCACATAACACTATCTTTTCTTATCCCATCTTTTGTTGCTTATTGCTTCTCCATACTCTCTTTCCATATCTTCGATTCTGTATCCAACAATGCATCTTTCCCTGTAAGTTTTCTCTTTCAGAATCTCTTCTCTCGTTCTCACTTTCATTTCAGCCATGATTTTATCTCCTTGAATCACCTGAATATATACAAACAAGATTAGTTCAATTACTATCAAACAACTTGATCGGACGAGTATCCGATCGAGTGAGTCAACAAAAGTTAACAGTGATAATAATCGGGTGACAGTGTTGTCCGATCGGTTGGAATGCTGTCCGATCGGGTGGGATGCGATACTTTGACAATCACCTGAATCACAAACAAATAAGAAGATTAGGATCGGGTGGTAATCCGTTCGGATTGCCACTCGATTCGCTGCACTTTAAACTTTCAAACAAGCAAACTCCCTTGAATCGGATTGTTACCCGATCGGGTGGGTCAACGAAGTTAAATCTTATGAAATGCAATGAATCGGGTGGTGATTCGATCGAGTCACCACTCGATGCTTATGCCACTACACGACAAAAATGTAATGCTGGTCGATCGAACGGTGATCCGATCGGGTATCGGTTTGACTATTTGACCTCAATAAAGAAATATGACTTACAAGATTATCTCACATGCAACTTCTTAAAAGTGTAATGATCTCACATGCAAAGTGATGAAATTTATTTCTTGGCCGACAACCTTTATTTGAAACAAATTCTAATTTGACCACAGATATCGAAACAATTTTCAATGTACAGAGAGTATCAGATCACATGCAATATCTACTCTATTCACGTGACAATCAAAGTTCAAAAAGGCTGACAATATTGTTTATCACATGCAACAATAATGAATTCACATGCAAATTTTATAAGGGTTCGTCAACAACAATGAAGGTTCGTCAACAGCAATAAGGTTCGTCAACAGCAATAAGGTTCGTCGATCAGATAGAAACTTTTGAATCGAGTGGCAACTCGATCGAGTGACACAAAATTGTTGTTCGATCGAGTTGCTGTTCGATCAATGGCACTACACGACAAAAGTTATATGTTGTTCGATCGAGTTGCTGTTTGATCGATGGCACTACACGACAAAACTTATATGTTGTTCGATCGAGTTGCTGTTCGATCGAGTCACACCACAAAATAATATGATTTTCAATCAAACACACATGCAAACTTGAATCAAATCACGTGATGATATGATTAAAAATAATAGCCTACAACAATCAATAGCTTCACATGCAAATATTAATGGCCTGCTCTGATGTATTCACGTGATGTAATGAACGAACTGAATGATTGACATAATCAGTTGACTTTAATGAAATGAGTGAGGTGTCGCTTGAATCGAACTACCGCCTGATCGAGTTGTACTCCGATCGGGTAGCAGTCAACATAGTCAACATTTTAATCCAAAGTTATGAATCGAGTGGGACAATGGATCGGATTACCGCCCGATCGAGTTGTACTCCGATCGGGTGACATCCAATAGAACACCAACATTATCAGCAAGCATTTTCACAACTTTTTCGAACCCAAAAATTTAGATTTCTCTTAAACGACTTAGAATTAGGTTCTGAAAATTTGTAGGCTTATAGATCAAGTGTTTTTGCACAACATATCCAAAAATCATCAATTTTTAACCGTAAAATCTTGTTTAATTTGGCATTTTTCAGTTAGAATCGTGACGAAATGAAAAAGATGAAGAGATTGAGCAAATCTGATTCGATTTTTGATTTGAATCTGATGAATTTCCATGCGAATTTGTGTGTTTGGTCCGTGCAATCGAGCTCCTGCTCTGATACCACTTGTTAGGACCGGTTTTGACTCCGTAACGATTGCGAACCGAACGTGTGACGTGCGGAATCCGTACACGAACGTGACCGAACACACGAGAACGTACTATAAACTGTGATTCTATTGAAAGATCTGAAATCGTACAAGAACCTGAATCACATGGAGCACTTTCTCTCTCTAGCTTTTCTCTCTAACACTAGAGCTCTCCAAGTCTCCAAATGAGCAAAAGTCTCAAAAGTGGCAAAAGTCTTAAATCCTAACCCTAAGGATTCTATTTATAGGCCAAGGCTTATAAGACCTTTCCTCTTATTTACAATATTGCCACCTTGCCTTTTCTATCTAATTATAACAATATAAGGCTAGAATAAATCTGATTCTGCTACGACTTGTATTGACGGAGGCGATAGACATAAATGCACCAACATATTACAAGTCGACCTTTATAAGTCGGAGGCGGTCAAACTCGGCCTACTCGGCGACTACTCGGAATACTCGGCCAACTACTCGGAATACTTGGGCAAATACTTGGTGGGAACCTTGGAATATTCAACGACTACTCGGACAACTACTCGGCCTACTTGGCGACTACTCGGGATTATGCTAATTTTTACATGAGTTATGCTAATTTGACATGAATAATGATAGTTTTGACATGAATTACGCTTATTTTGACACATATAAAATATCCAATCATTAATTTCTTTATATTTAACATGTCCGAGTACTCCCCGAGTACTCCGAGTACTCCCAACTCCCCACTCGGCCGACTAGGGAGCGCCTAGCGACTTCTACAACATTGTCGATAACCAACATAACCAATGGTTATGGTCATGAAGCTTTGGTTAACCGTGTGACAAATGGTAAAATATCCGGTAATTCCGTACAACTTAATCACCGAATTAATATACAATTACGTGCATTAGACTTAATTACGTAATGATTGAGTCTCATGAGTCTAGCAATCCCGATAAATGCATTTACATTTGCATATCACATAATAGTATTCACCGTGTCGCGATGTTGTATAAATTATTACAAAGACCGTTGGTAAATTATTCGGTTAGACTAGTCGTGTCAGGACGGTTCCGATACTCCCCTAAACGTCAACTATAAGACTTATAATCATGTCCAACATGATATATACACAAACCCCTAAGGAGGAACATTAGCAACATGAGGACCATTATGGAATTACTGAAAAAGGAAAAGTTATATGCGAAGTTTTCCAAGTGTGAATTATGGATTCGCGAAGTTGACTTTTTCGGAAACGTGGTGAATGAGAAGGGTATTCATGTAGACCCGTTAAAAATTGAGGCGGTCAAAAACTGGGAAGCACCAAAGACCCCAACTGAAGTGCGATAATTCTTGGGGTTAGCGGGCTATTACAGGAGGTTCATTAAGAAATTTTCAAAGATTACTCAACCATTAACCTCACTCACACAAAAAGACAAAAAAATTGATTGGGGAGAAAAACAAGAAGCGACATTCCAACTACTCAAAGACAAATTATGTGATGCATCAATCTTATCACTTCCAAACGGTACCGATGATCGTTGTTTATTGTGATGCGTCGCATCAAGGCTTAGGTTGTGTGTTAATGCAAAAAGTTATCGCGTACGCGTCACACCAATTAAAAGTCCATGAAAAGAATTATATCACCCACGACCTGGAATTAGGCGCGGTGGTATTTGCACTAAAAAATTGGCGTCATTATCTTTATGGTACTCAGTGTACCATATTCATCGATCAGAAGAGTCTTCAACATATATTTAATTAGAAAGAATTAAATATGCGTCAATGGCGTTGGGTTGAATTGTTGAATGACTATAATTGTGAAATCAAGTATCATCCGGTCAACGCGAATGTCGTCGCGGATGCCTTGAGTAGGAAGGAGCGGGTCAAGACTCTACACGTGCGGGCATTGGAACTAACGGTTCAAACAAACTTCATAGCACGGATTCATGACGCCTAGTAAGAAGCTCTTAAAACGGAACATATTCAGGCGGAATCAATATGAGACATGGAAAAACAAATGGAGCCAAAGAAAGATGGAACTTTATATTTTATATATTAGGCATGAAAAAACAAACAAGCGCTAACAAGGTAACATGTCTTTAACTTGCTTAGACACGAATTTTATCGTGTTCTAAACGTGTCTAACATGTTTAAAACACGAAACAAGTTAATTCAAACACGAAACTTGCTATGGTGTTGCGAGCCTTGCGTTAGACCGTGGGGTATGGTGGGGCGGGGGTTTGGGGCATGGGTTGACACGTGGCTTGGGAGGGCTTCGCTGGGCTGACCCACATTGAAGACGGTATGGTGGGGCGGGGGTTTGGGGCGTGGCCAGCCCAAACCGCTATTTGAATATTTTTTAACACAACAAATTTAATTTTTTTAATATTTTTAAATAAAGAAAATTACATAAAAAATTCCTAACGCTTATATTTGTTCTTTATCTCTTCTCTCATATCCAAGATTAGTTCCAACTCTTCACCCTCTAGGTGATCAATGGGCTGGGATAGAAATTTCAAATCATCTAGTTTTTTTTTCAGGGCATCTCTAGCTTCTTTGTTCTTTCGAATTTCGGCCCTTTATTGTTGGAATACGTTGAATGTATCTAACTTGCATGCAATATCATCCAACTGATCGCTGTATATTCCCTTACGCGAGCCCGAACTCCCAAACTGAAAGCGATGCCATACCCGATCTTGATTTTTGAGCCAACCCACGCTCTAACACAAGCCCATATACCCAATAGTCTTAGATCAAATTATGGAGAGAATTCCACTAGTTTGAACGCATTACATGTGGTTTGAAAGTTGAAAGTCATAGTACACAATCTTGAATCTTAGATCATTTTGACTTTTGACAGAAAACCAAATCATCCCCAATCTCCTCCTTCTTCTAGTCAAACTCCAACCCCCTTCTTCCCCTTCCCACTTTCCCAATCTCACACCACACCACCACCACCGATGGACAGTTCAACCCTAGAATCCCAAACCCGACCCGACAACTTCGTCACATACGAATCCCCCTTCACCCTCTACTCCATGGCCATCTCCCCCACCACCACCACCACCCACCGCCGCATCGCCGTCGGCAGCTTCATCGAAGAATACGCCAATCGAATCAACATCTTAACCTTCAACGAAGACACCCTCTCCATCAAACCAAACCCCAACTTATCCTTCGACCACCCCTACCCCCCTACCAAACTCATGTTCCACCCTAACCCCACCGTCTCCGCCGACATTCTAGCCTCCTCCGGCGACTTCCTCCGACTCTACTCCCTCCGTGACACCTCAATCGAACCCATTTCCCTCCTCAACAATAGTAAAAGCAGCGAGTTCTGCGCCCCCTTGACTTCATTCGACTGGAACGAGCTCGAGCCAAGGCGAATTGGGACGTCTTCCATCGATACCACTTGCACGATATGGGACGTCGAGAAAGGAGTTGTGGAGACTCAGTTAATCGCCCACGATAAGGAGGTTCATGATATTGCTTGGGGGGAGGCTGGTGTGTTTGCTTCGGTATCCGCTGATGGGTCGGTTCGGGTCTTTGATTTACGGGATAAGGAGCATTCCACGATTATATACGAAAGTCCTCAGCCGGATACACCCTTGCTCAGATTGGCCTGGAATAAGCAGGATTTGAGGTATATGGCGACGATTTTGATGGATAGTAATAAGATTGTGGTTCTTGATATTCGGTCACCTACGTTGCCTGTCGCGGAGTTGGAGAGGCATAGAGGGAGTGTGAATGCCATTGTGTGGGCCCCCGTGAGTTGCCAGCATATTTGTTCGGGTGGGGATGATTCGCAGGCGCTTATTTGGGAGGTGCCGAATGTGGCTGGGCCGAATGGGATTGATCCCGTGTCCATGTATACGGCTGGGGCTGAGATTAATCAGGTGCAGTGGTCGGCTGCTATGCCGGATTGGATTGGTATTGCTTATGGGAACAAGATGCAGCTTCTGAAAGTTTGAGGCTTAGCATTTGTTTTATACATATACTTTCTGTTTTTATTCAGTGTGTTTGTTATATATAGTTACTTATTTATGAAACAATATATATACCTTGTGTTCCTCTAACAAACATGTTCAAATGATCGATACTAGTTGATCCCGGGTAATGGCCGCTGTAGGTTTTTAGGTTGGTTTCCTGTTGAAAGAAACTTGAATGATTTTAAGGTTTTGTGTTTGGGATCTTACTTGTTGGTGTTCTAAATCGGTACAAAGTGTATTTTAGGTAGTGTAGAAGAAAGTTGTATATGTGACCATTAGCTATAATATTTATAGGTTTAGTAGATGTATTTGGATAGTAGTAGTAAACTGGTCTTCTGTTCAAATGGATGGAAACAGTTTGGAACTCCATTTATGGTTTTGTGGGGAACTCAACTGCATGTTGGTTGATTATTCGGGTCTTTTGAACCAAGTATGCATAGTTGTCAAATTGAAGGTTGTTAAGATCCCTGTCTTGATGATAAGTTCTTATGATTTCAAATTTCAATAACAAAAAGAACCGAGTATGCATAGTTGTCAAAATGAAGGTTGTTAAGATCTCTGTGTTGATGATAAGTTCTTATAATTTCAAGAACAAAACTGTGCTGATCCCCTGTGCACATAGGATCTAGGGGTATCAATGAACGCGAGTTGAGCCCGAGCGAACTTGAGCGAGCTTGAGCTCGGCTCGTGAGCGGGGGTGGCAATTTCTGACACCACCTGAAACACGATAAGGAAATAGTAAGGTTTTGGTTTGCAATACTGAGTAAGGTTATTGTACAAATGGGCTTAACATACTAAACGCGAGAAGTGAAGAAGGGATTTTTTTAAAAAAATTTTCCCATCTTGTCAGGCATGTATTTTAGTACTAGAACAAAAAAAAAAAAAAAAAAATACACGATTTTATTTACATTTTTTCAACTAAACATCATGCTTAAGTAGATGAAAAAAAAAAAATCTTCCTTTACCTCTCGTGTTAAGATCCATTTGTATTTGATCTTTACACTTGGAATATAACTTGTTTAAAAAACTGGCGGTGTTCGGGTTGACCTTTTTAATAAACGGGTTGACACATTTAATAGACCTGTTAACTCGATGAAGACTTGAAGTTTCAAAATTTTTAAGAGTTAGCTACACGGTTGGTCCCTATGGTTTACTCATATTGCATGTTTGGTTTCTAACTATCAAGGTCCTCACTGTTCACAGGTAACACGGACCAGGGATGCCCCCTGGAGTGGATGTTAATTATTAGAAATTGATAAAAATACTCTTACTCATAAAAAATTAAGGACAAACTTGTGGGATCCATGAAATTCCGGCAACTCCCTTCCCCGATTAGCTTGAGTTTGTTTTCCGTCTCAAAACTTTTCTCAATATGGACAAGCTTGATCAGCCTTTGAGTCATCTTTTTTTCCTCGAGATGGAGAAATAATCGTTAGAGTGAATTGCAAATTGTGTGACAACTGTTAAATTTCCATGTATCCGTACAATAATTAAACAGTAATTTGTAGCTTAATGACTGTGCTAGATCTGAACTAATGACATGAATGCTTTCTGATTATTGTCATATACATACAAGTGCATCACATATTACATGATGTCATATAATTATTGCATGCAACACTTTATGATTCAAATGATGCACGAAACAAAGTTAGCACAATTATCAGACAAATCAGAAGTACTGACGGGAGTTCAGTACTCAGACAGACATAATGTTAAAGCACAGAATGAGCCAGAAACCAAGAGTTACACTAGTATAGTGTGTAGGAAAGTAAGGATCATAAAACTGCCTTCCTAGTAATAGTTTAAGTGCCGAAAAGTGCCTAAAACTCACCCAAACTGCAGAATTCTGCAATTTTCAGCAAAAATCAGCATTTAAACAACTTAATATTATGCAGAATTATGGTTTAATGGTCCAGAATGTTGGACCGGTTTGCGACCCTGAAAAGTCAGTCAAGGTAGTTCATCTTCACGTATAAAGGCTGAATCAATACACGCAAAGTAACAACAACTTTTCCTCTTTAAATCCTTCTATATTGATGCTTTCTGAATACAATTTGACAGAGTTTCGACACCACAAGCATGACAAGGTTTCGCTCCAAGTTCCAAATGAAGTTCACACATGGGGTATTTATAGATGTGACCATAAAAGCGAAACCCCCCATGACCCTAAGAGCGAAACCCCTCACTAATGTACCTATAAGCGAAACCTCTCACAAATTATGACATATAAGCGAAACCTATAATATAAACCCTAATTTTGACTTTTAATATCCTATCTTGACATATCTTGACCTAAGACTTAATGTAGACGTAGTCAACAGACATTTCATGCACCAACAGACTCCCCCTTGGATGTTGACGAAGTCTTCAGCTCCGAGTCTTCAGTCTTGGTCATTTTGCCTTCTCATTTAGATTGTAACATTGTAAGCATCCATCAATCTTTCTTGATCAGCTTCTCACTTTGACTTAAAAAAAAAACACAAACTCATCACTAGCTTTATCATCAACAACTTTATCATCAGCAGGCTCCCCCTTTCGTCAAGCTTCCGTGCTTTTAGGGATCGACACCTCTCTTTCCATCTACAAGTTTCTCCTAACTTTTAGCTTGTCTTCAGACTCCCCCTTAGACTCTGCTATCGGGATCATAGTCTGGACTTTTCCTGCAAACACTCATACAACTATAAGTAACAACATTTTAATCTTTAATTTTCCAGAAATCATAATCTGGCAATTCAAACCTTCTAAACCACTTCTCATAAATTTGGCAGTTTCATCGAATCATATCGGAAACTAGCTCTATAACAATATAAGCATCCAAATCCCCCACAGTTAATCATCCAAGTCCAACTTAATGACCTTGGAGATATCACAAACTCTTTTTGAATTTTTGATTTTAAAACTTCAAGTTTCAAATTCATGAACTTGTTTTATTTTCAGAAACACGATCAGCTTACTTAGATTTTGAAACTCAGCACTCAGACATCGGTTGTCGAAAATAAAGCAAAATCAAAATCTTTTTGTATTTTCTGAAAACATAAAGCAGTAAAGTAATATGTACAAACATATTTACAGACAATATTTTTGTTTGAGTATGCGTCAGAGGATCATATCAGTTTTTGACAAGTCACAAGTACCGTTGAGCTTAATTACACATAAAGAATTAAACAATTCACTTAGATTGTCGATATACTGGTCCACTTAAATTTTCATACAAATTTCAACTGATTCAGGATACGAATTAGGTATTTTAAGAACTTAAACCCATTCATGTGTCCCACCTCTTGAATATACTCCCGTATCCAGATCCCAATATTCAGTCTTACAGGTAATTATAACACAAATGATATCTGTAAGGGGTTAATAAATTATGAAGAATCATGAGAGCTCAGGTCAGAACCATCGTTCAGCAGAGAGATCATGACTCAACTTGAAGGTGTGTCCCCTTTAGAGGATCTTTTTTACAACAGCATTGCTAAGCAATTTTATTGTCTTATCATTGATGCTGAGGGTGATGCTATGTTTCAAGCATTTGCGGAAAGTATTATTCGAGGACTAGGTCAGAACTTCCATTCAGCAGAAGTCCCGGAATAATACCCCAGATATCACTGAGTATAAAGACCTAGTATATCAGAAAAAGGAACCTTTCAAACGAGATTTCAGGAGTTACCTATATATCCAAGTAGTGTTCCCCACGAAATAAGCAAGTGTTTGATTTTAGGTTTATATCCTGAAAAAGTTTACTAAGTGTATAAAAACCTATCGACACATCATCAGTGAGACTGTTTAAAGCTTTTTAATTCATTACAATTCTTTAGCATACTATAACTGTCTACTGATGTACTATCATTTCCTCTTTTTACGCAAAAACTCAAATTTTTTTAAATTTTTATCATGTTTTTGGCTTTTTCAAATTTTCTAATGTTTTTGGATTTTCTAAAGACAAATTTTCTCCCCCTAAAATGCAAAACCATTAAAAATTTGACAACACAATACTGATAGCTTTGTCTCGCCATCCATTTTCTGCTTAAAGTGCTCTGATTTGCAGAAAATATACATACCCCCATGATTTACAACACATTGATATTTTACAGTTTGAAAACTGTTTTTCAATCTGATGAAAGTAATCATGTTTGTTCAGCCGTGAGGGTTTCGGCGTATTCAATCAACATTTATTCAAACAAAATTAAAAACAAACATATTTTTGGTTTTTCAAATTTTAACAAACTAAAAACATATTTTTGGTTTTAAATTTTTCAATTTTTAGGATTTTGAAAATATTGTTTATTTATGTACAGAAATTGATAAACTCCCTGTTTAACCAAAACCAGGGTTCTGCAACCTCTTCCTGTGCCAGGCTGCTGGACCTTAGGCATTTCAACACAATAATTTTCATTCAATTTTGGAAATTCTTTGTCACTTAAAACTTTTTCAACTTTGACTTCAACTTTCTCAGCTTTTACCGACGTCACTTGTTTCTTAGCACTCCACATTTGACCTTCCGGAGTACCTCTTTTGTAAAAGTTTGTCTCTTTTTGAACCTTTTGATTTTGAATAACATTTTTAGGTTTCCAAAACTCTTGAGGTTTTGTCATATCAACAAATGTTCTCCAACTCTGTGTTGTTCTGAATCTGGGTGTGTGAGAATTCCAGGTCTGTCTTGAATCGAACCTGTTCGGGTTTGATTTCCAATTTTGATTTGAAGCAAACTTGTTTGTGTTGTACCTCCAAGTTTGTTTCGAATCAAATTTGGTTGACCTTGGTTTCACATCCTCAGATTGCTGCTTTTCAACATCAACAGGCTTTGGATTTGGACACTTTCGTGCAACATGTCCAATCTGATCACATTTAAAACACACTTTCTTTGAAACGACCTTGGCCTGTTGTTGTTTCTTTTTCATAGTCTCAAACTCTTCATTAGACTGCTGTCCAAATTTGAGTTTTTCCTCTTCTTTCAAGCTTTTCCCTTGAACAAAATTCATCTTTTGTTGCAAATTTGGTTTTTTACTTTGATTCCAATTCCGTTTCTTTTTATAACCCAAACCAGCCTTCATGTTTTTCTTCTTAAAACCAGGTTTGTTATAAAAAGATTTATGACCTTTACCAGCAATGTGACACCTGTGTCACTACGACCATCAAACAAATACCAAACCAATGAAATATTGTATTTCATACTTTGGACTTGTATGAATATGTGCATCTTTTGCACATATCAACTCTTGTTCGATTTCAAGCTCTAAATCACTTTCTGGAAGGTTATACGCGCGCTGATGCGTAAATATAACCAGTTTAATGCAACAAACACTCTGGAATAGTGACATATACTTAACATACCTTAAATAACCTTCACATAACTTAGAAATAAGTTTTGAAGGCTTTGGTATGGCAAAAACAAGTTAAATCGCTTACAGGGACTAAAGTTGACAAACTGCGAAAGTATGCCAATCTGAATTGTAACAGACATTCCGGAACATGACCATAAGTTAAAAACACCTTAAATATCCTTTAGATAGCTTAGAAATAGGCTTTGAGGGGTTCGGTGTGCTAAAATAAACTTTTGGGTCATTCAGGGACTAAAAGCGTCAAAAAGTGCACAAGTTTGCACTTTCGCGCATAACTTACATTCTGAATACACCCGGACATCCAAAAATTTATGTAAGCACTAAAACATTTTATTTTAGTGTTTGGCATAAGAAAAATCCATTCGTCGCGTCATTTGGATCTTTTTTCGCGCTTATGCGCATTCCGTCGTAATTAAGCGAACATCGCGCTCGTACGACCAAACGAACCGACATCCGAGATATTTTTGAGCATGTTTCATGTCCACAATGTTTAGGTATCATTTTAGGGCCTTAAAGTTGGCTTTACGGGCCTTAGAAGTGTCGGGAATGGCCTTTAACACGTGCAGGGACCAAAACTGTCATTTCTGAAACTTAATTCTGATCAGACATGGCCAGGCGGCCCGCGTAAGGTTGATGAGTATCTTTACGCGGCCCACGTTAGTTTCCCAGATCAGATAAGACTGATTAGTCAGCAGATTTCAGCTGATTAAACCTCATCCACACACTCACACTTGCCCTTTCAGCTCATTAGGGGCCATTTTTAGTCACCACAACATTTCAACAAGTGTACGCACGAGATTCGATCACGTTATTCAAGAAACGATCTTAACGGTTCGGGAAATACTATAAATACCCAACCCACTTAACTTCAAAACCCACTAGAATCTGATCTAATGTGCTCTAAGTTGAAACCTTTGTTTCATACCTGAGCTATTTTGATCTAGATTAGCATTCGGGGACCCTTCGTAAGTATTCCTTCGTTCTTTTCCTGCTTTTCGAGTCCGAAAGTCAAACTTTGTTTGACTTTCTGCGTTGACCAGTTATGGTCAATGCGAAGTTCGTTTGAACTTCGCAACGTGATTGTAATCACGATGGTTATAGTCCCTTGTGACTATGCCTACTGATTACCACGTTGTCTAGGGTCGTAAGGGTAAGCGATCTAATAAATCGCTTATACCTTCGAACCCGACCCATTTGGTCGATCATTAGGATCTGACCAAACACATTAGGTGACCATAGTATATAGGGAATAACCCACCGAGGTTATACCTTATGGTCGCTTCGTTTAAGTAGTTGTATGATAGGTAGTTTATATGCCTTTGGTAAATTACCAAAATACCCCTTTGATGCCAAAATTTGTTTTAAACATATGTAACATAACTTTTGACATCTAAACTGATTTGACAACCATATTAGACATGTTAAGGCATATTTTACTTGTCATAGGACTAGTTAGGCGTCCCGAACGCGTTTTACGCGAACGACGCGTTAAAGTAGCATAAGCTACCTAAACGGGTCGTAATGGGTCACAAACACTTAGGTTAAGTTTCATTTAGTATGTAGGCTTTGTTAAACCATACTACACGAGTCTCCATACTCGTTTGGTTTACAAACCCTCATTCTATCCGATCCTCCGGTTTAGGTCCGGTTTATTAACATAGTTACCTATATTAGGTGCCGTTTGATATCCGTGATCTCTAGCATTGTTTGGTTGTTACTCAAGGACTACTAAGCAATCTCAAGTGAGTACATAGACCCCTCTTTTACTGTTTTCCAAACGTTTTGGGGTGGAACACATGTGCCTGCTTGTTACTTTCATGCTTTCCATGTTCTCACATCATATACCTGCTATGTTCGTTAGTACATTATAGTACATGATTTCATTACATTTCATGCTATGTATGCCCATTGTGTGCGTACTTAGTACATCGTTTTACATTACATGCTATGTATGCCCATTGTGTGCGTACTTAGTACATCGTTCTACATTACAGTTCATACTATGTATGTCCATTGTGTGCATACTTAGTATATTGTTTTACATTGCATTTCTGTTGCATATGCTCATCCAGCATATGAACACATTATACTACATTTTGAACCGTTGTAGCTATTTGACTATGTGAACCGTCGTAACCCTTTGATTATATGAACCGTTTGTAACTATTGAACCGTGTGAACCAGTTGTATCTGTTGACATGATTTACATTTGACAATAGACATTTGACTATACATAAACATTTCTACAATTATTAAACATTACATCTTGGTGGTTTGGTTTGAGTAAGTGATTTAAGTAACGATGCGTGTGTAATATGATACAAGCATGGTGGATACGCCGCTGGTACTTCCTATATATAAGTGTCTGTATGGTATTACATATCGTAGCGTTATTTGAACCATTTCAATTTGAGACATATAACATTTTATACAAATAACATACTTTTCACAAGACATTGATTTACAAACAACTTATCTTATACAAACTCATTTTACATGGCTATTCATTTAACCATACATTATTCTCGTATTTATACATATCATCTGATCTTATCGTATTTTAAATGATTTACAAGACAAAGCAAATTACATTGTTCATGACTAAACATTTTCTCAAACATAAGTCATGAATTCTGTTTTCACAAAACCTATGTATCTCACAGGCATTTTTATGCTGACGTACCTATTTTCACATGTGTTTTCAGGAGATGATGCATAGGACTTATCAAGACATACATAGGCGGACCTGTGCCTTAGTGACTTAAAACGGGACAAGAACTAGTTAATTTATGTTATGTACTCTTTGTTTCTTGTTTAAAACAATGTAAACTTTCATGTTTGATTAATAAAACGAAACTTCAATTACCATGGATTTGAAACAATTAATTCTGTTACAACACTCCCCGACGTTTCCGCCACGTTTTGTATGTTCTACGTGGTCGGGGTGTGACAGAAAAGTTGGTATCAGAGCCAATGGTTATAGGGAATTAGGTTATTAGTAATGCTTTGACCTAGTCTATAACCTTCTTAGGACCCTAACGCGAGTTTACTTGCGTTTAGTCATAAAACGATACCTTCACCTATCCTTAGGTGATAACCACTATGAGAACACAAAGTTCAAAACCGCTTTGAAAACTAATCATCTGTTCTAGGATGATTGATTACTAGGTTTTGAACCCTCTGTTATATGGTTTTGAACCCCTTTGAGTTTTCAAAATCTCGTCAAGGTTTTGGGTTTTAAATAATGTGAACACGTGCAAACTGGAAGGGTGAATGCATGTATTCTGGGTTTTCTGTCTAGGCAAGCACTTCGTATATATCTCATCAGACGCGAGACCAGTTGTGCTTACCTGGGAATTCTTGGGATGAGTGTTCACTTATAGGCGAGCATGTCTTCGCGATACATTATTTTTGACCCATTTACTTTGATTAGTCATTGTGTGTAGTTTGTTTGCTTTGTAATGCGAACAAATGACCACTATCCTTGCTTTCATCAGATTTGTTTCATCTCATTCTTTTCGTCTAATTCTCTCACTCGTTTCCTTTCATGTTTCCTCTTTTAGAATGCCTCCTCGACGTGAAAACCAGATAGCGACTACCGAACTGGCAGAAATCATTGCGCAGCAAATGGCTGCTCAATTCCCAAACCTCTTTGCTCAATGGAACCAAGCCAACAACAACAATGGTCCATGCAATTTCAAGAGTTTTAACTCGGCTAAACCACTCAAGTTTAGTGGTTCTGAGGGAGCGACTAGGCTTCTTCAATGGTTCGAGAGCATTGAGAATACTTTCCGTCATGTGCAGTGTCCTGACAATCGCAAGGTCGAGTTTTCTTCGAGTGTGTTTCAGAAGAGGGCTCTTACATGGTGGAACGGGGTTATGAGAGACCGTGGTGCAGAAGTTGCTCTAGCACAGACATGGGCTGAACTTAGAGCTCTTATGATGAGGGAGTTTTGTCCTCGTCATGAACTGCGAGCATTGGAAAGAGAGTTTGATGGTTTGAAGCAAGATAGCGGTGAGCATCGAGCCTACACGGACCGTTATGAGGAGTTAAGTCTGTTATGCCCAAACATGGTTACGCCTTTGGATAAGGCAATCGAAAAGTACATTGATGGCCTCCCTGACTCAATACAAGACATTGTGACTGGTAGCAACTCTACTACAGTTAGACATGCCATTGAGCTATCTGCAACCTTGACTGAATCAAAGATCAGGAAAGGTAAACTTTTCCGAAAAGGTGACAAGAAACCGGTCGAAGAATCGAACCCAATCGAGGAATCAAAGACCATGGATGAACAGACTGGATCCTCTAAGAAGTCAAAGAAGCGAAAGGCTTCTCAGAACTTCGCCGTGGTCGCTCAAAATGATCAAGCCGTCCCCAACCAACTAGCTCAACCCCCTGCTAGGAAACCCTACAACGGAACTGCACCCTTGTGCAACCAATGGGGCCTACATCATCATGCTGGTGTGAAGTGCCGCACATGCCAAGTTTGCGGACTTATAGGTCATACAACGAGGGTTTGCCCAACCACAGCTGCACCAAATCAAGCTGGCAACAATCCTGCACAAGCTCGTTTTCCACCGGGGTCTTGCTACAACTGTGGCGAGATGGGCCATTTTCGTAGGAATTGCCCAAGGCTTGCTAATGCAAATCCAGCGCAGAGACGAGTATCTGACCGACAGGAGACAACGCTGTTTAGAAAATAATCAAGCCTTGTGTATTATTTTCTTTTGTTGTCACGATCCATGAAACAGTTGTTGTTATCATTGTTTATAAATAAATCTTTCATTTACATTTTAAATATGTTTATGTGGTTGCATGTATAAACATATCCTCTACAATACCAACAATCAAGGAACCATATTCCTTGAAGAACAGACTACCCCCAAATTTCTTCCATTGTATGATCTTTTGCGTTTTCCACGAAAATCCTAAGTACCCGTTTCTTCCAAGAGAAACGAAGTACGAGGTGCCAAGTTAATAGCAATCAATAACAAGATAATAACAATTAAACAATTATGTGATTAAGTGCTTATGTGTTTCCTTTTATGTGTCATGTGATCCAAATTATGTTATCCAAATCCTCGTAGAATCTTACATATCCTTGTATAAGAGATTCGTAGTAGGATACCCAAATGTACTACCTAAAATCCTTAATGGACTTCTACGCTGTAGTTAAGTCCCTTGGATTATAAAGTACTACTTCATAATTAGACCCCTTTAGTGGTCTAGTTAAACTGATCGATCCAAAAATCTGGTTAGGAACATTATGTGATGATATAGATGAAAGGACTCCTTGGTGGCCTAATTAAGAAGATCCTCTGTCGATCTAATTAAAAAGGACCCCATGGTAGTCTAGTCACCCTCATCACAAGTTTGATCTCCTTCCCCACAACATTACAAAACGAACTGTGCGGACTGTGCAAGGAATTACGTAATTATGGATGCATACATAATTATGGAATTTAGTGCACAGAAATCACAGCAAGTTCTATCATGTATCTAAGTTAACTCAATTCATTTCCAATTCTGATGAAGTATCCGTTGAGGAAACATGAACTAGCTATTCATTTTTCACTTCTGAGGAATATCCGTTGAGGAAATGAATATCCGTTTATCTTTCATTTCCAACTCTGAGGAAGCAACCGTTGAAAATGACCCCGTTAGTTCATTTTCGTTTCTGAAGATTATCCGTTAAGGGAATGAATATCCGTTTATCCTTCATTTCCAACTCTGAGGAAGCAACCGTTGAAAATGACTTCGTTAGTTCATTTTTGTTTCTGAAGATTATCCGTTGAGGAAATGAATATCCGTTGTTAAATCTTTCACTTCCGTACCTGAGGAAGCAACCGTTGAAAATGACTCCGTTAGTTCATTTTCGTTTCTGAATATTATACGTTGAGGAAATGAATATCCGTTGATTATTCCTTCATTTCAAATTCTGAAGAATAACCGTTGAGGAAAATGACCCCGTTTGTTCATTTTCGTTCTGAAGAATATCCATTGAGAGAAATGAATATCCGTGGATTTTTCCTTCATTCCCGTTTCTAACGAAGGACCCGTTGAGGAAGAATGAATCATCCATTCGTTTTCACTTCTTAAGAATATCCGTTGAGGGAAATGTATATCCGTTTAGTTAAAAATCCTTTATTTTCCATTTCCGAAGAACCCGTTGAAGAAAATGACCCCGTTCGTTCATTTTCGCTTCTGAAAAGTATCCGTTGAGGAAAATAACAAAATTATGCTTTACATATCTCTGGTGGTTATTTGACACAAAGTCACAAATAGACTCCTACGAATAAATTTCGGGACGAAATTTCCTTAAGTAGGGGAGACTGTGACACCTGTGTCACTACAACCATCAAACAAATACCAAACCAATGAAATATTGTATTTCATACTTTGGACTTGTATAAATATGTGCATCTTTTGCACATATCAACTCTTGTTCGATTTCAAGCTCTAAATCACTTTCTGGAAGGTTATACGCGCGCTGATGCGTAAATATAACCAGTTTAATGTAACAAACACTCCGGAATAGTGACATATACTTAACATACCTTAAATAACCTTCACATAACTTAGAAATAAGTTTTGAAGGCTTTGGTATGGCAAAAACAAGTTAAATCGCTTACAGGGACTAAAGTTGACAAACTGCGAAAGTATGCCAATCTGAACTGTAACTACATTTTGAACCGTTGTAGCTATTTGACTATGTGAACCGTCGTAACCCTTTGATTATATGAACTGTTTGTAACTATTGAACCGTGTGAACCAGTTGTATCTGTTGACATGATTTACATTTGACAATAGACATTTGACTATACATAAACATTTCTACAATTGTTAAACATTACATCTTGATGGTTTGGTTTGAGTAAGTGATTTAAGTAACGATGCGTGTGTAATATGATACAAGCATGGTGGATACGCCGCTGGTACTTCCTATATATAAGTGTCTGTATGGTATTACATATCGTAGCGTTATTTGAACCATTTCAATTTGAGACATATAACATTTTATACAAATAACATACTTTTCACAAGACATTGATTTACAAACAACTTATCTTATACAAACTCATTTTACATGGCTATTCATTTAACCATACATTATTCTCGTATTTATACATATCATCTGATCTTATCGTATTTCAAATGATTTACAAGACAAAGCAAATTACAAGGTTCATGACTAAACATTTTCTCAAACATAAGTCATGAATTCTGTTTTCACAAAACCTATGTATCTCACAGGCATTTTTATGCTGACGTACCTATTTTCACATGTGTTTTCAGGAGATGATGCATAGGACTTATCAAGACATACTTAGGCGGACCTGTGCCTTAGTGACTTAAAACGGGAAAAGAACTAGTTAATTTATGTTATGTACTCTTTGTTTCTTGTTTAAAACAATGTAACCTTTCATGTTTGATTAATAAAATGAAACTTCAATTACCATGGATTTGAAACAATTAATTATGTTACAACACTCCCCGACGTTTCCGCCACGTTTTGTATGTTCTACGTGGTCGGGGTGTGACAAGCAAACTTTGGAATCTCAGACTTCTCAATCTCAACCATTTTGAAAACTTTATCAACCTTTTCTGAAATCACATTCTGAATCGGGAATACAACATCTAAGAATAATTTGTCCGATCCAATCATGGTATAAACCAATCCTTTTGAATCATCATTCAAATTTTTCTCGGATTTTGTGTTTTTCAGATAACCATCATAAAGATTTCCTTCATCTTCATCCTGTGATTCAGACTTACCTTTTGTAGACTCATCTTTCAAAACGCTTTCAACAACCTTACTTACCACCTCTGAATCATTAGCATCATCAGATTTGGAGTAAGTCACATCGATACTTTCAGGTAACTGGTCAGCTATGTTCAAACCCTTTGCCACCTTTTCCTCATCATAAAAAGTATAATTGTTTCTTAATGGTGGTGGTACCTGATGAAATTCTGAACCAATACCCTTTTTGCTATTGTCAGTATCTTTGTCATCTGGTGTGATGTTGAAAATGCGTTCAAGAATGTACGAAGAGTTATGATAACTTTGAAGTTTTGTAACAATCTTTTCTTTTTCAGCCAAGACTTGTTTAAGATTAGCAATTTCATCAACACACTTGTTCAATTCAATTTGCTTTTCTTTAAACTTTCTTTCATACATTTCTTTAGTGACTAAAGTTTCTGACAATCTTTGATCAAAACTTTTGACTTGGCTCTTCAAAGTATCATAAGCTTCTTGTACTCTCTGACTCGACCACTTTAAAGAATCATACTGTTTTTGTAAATCTTGAAATTTAGATTCTTTTTCAACACAATCGACACATTTTGCTGAACACAGTTGTCTATAAACGTCATTATCCTTTTCAAGACCTTGACATTTCTGTGTCAATTTTTCAACTTTTAGTTTCAAAATTTCTTCTTTTTCAATCATATCTTTACATTTTGTTGTGAAAACTTTTTCTAGTTTAACTATATCATTGTCTTTTGTTTTTATGATGTCATCTTTTTCAGTACAGGCTTTGCACATTTCTATGCAATTCCTGCACTTGTTTTCTTTTTCATCAACCAATTCAACATTCCATAGATTAGAAGATTTTCTAACCTCAGACTCATTCAGCACCGGTTCTTCTAACTCAACTTTCTGATCTTCCTCCTTTTCTTCTTTCTGAACTTCTTCATTCTTCTGTTCTTCTTCAGCTTTCTGGTCTTGTTCAGCAGCAATCTTCACAACATTCTTTACTTCTTCAATCATCTTCTTCAATTCTTCTTCTTTTCTCTTCTTCATTTCTACCACCTTCGGTAGACTTGCTTCACAAACCTCTCTTATCTTCTTCTCCAATTCAGGCAGATATGCTTTATCAGATAACCTTCGTGTGTTGAAAGTAGCTTGCCTTGGAAGTAAATTTGTTACAGCTTTGAAATCCACTTTTTATGGGTCAACAACTGGATTACCCCGTGGATCCATGTAACATTCCAACTCATCATTCCATCTTTTTGCTCTCTGGGCTTCTTTGAATGGTTCGTTTAATTTTCCGATTTCCCATCTTGCATAATCTGCTTTCCACCATCTATCAGGATCAGCATCAGCCACAAATGCATATCCAACTGCATCTTCTTTAGGGCAAACCTGACTCCAGTCATAACCTTCATCGTCATATATAACTGCAAGAGCCCTTGATTTTTCTTCAGGTTGTTTCAATCTTGGTGGCTCAAACTTGTTTTGATGGTAAATCGCTTTCTTGTAATAATCTTCGTTGAACGGGTTTGCAGAATCATCATCAGCATACGCATTTCTGCACTCGCGCTTAAAGTGACCTCTTTGTTTGCAATTGAAGCATGTCACCTTAGATTTATCAAATCCCAGTTTGGTAGATGGTCCACCAATTGACTTTCTCCCCGTGATCTCCATGAACCGCTGTGCCCGACGAACCGCACTGGCCATGCACCATCTTATATCCATTAGTTCCATCTCCTCGGGATCTAATTGGTCATAATCTTCTTTCGTCAAGTTGGTATTGCCAATCTTCCCTGCAACAAGGCTTTCATACGATTCAAGTACATATGCCAAGAAAACCATCTGTTCTTTCGCCGATTCTTCGCTGAAATTCTGCCCATTCTTCAGATCCACTGCGATATTACACTGGAATAAATTTTTTAAAGCAGATTGGTCTGAAACTGTTGAAGAAGATCCACTGTGAAAACCATTGTGAAGATTTTCATTGTTCACTGAATTTGAACTTTCTGCAGAAAACGCTGTTCTTGGAGACCCAGTCTGCGGTACATTTCCTCTGTAGTAAAGCTCTACATTCTGCTGATAAGCCGGATTGTTGACTTTAGATCTCTTTATCTCCAACTCATGACTTTCAAGTCTTTCGATCAGCAAATCCACTTTTAAATCTTCAGGTTTGATTGTGTTTTTCAACATTAGAGCGAAGTATTGCCACTCTTGATCATTTGGCAATGAATCAAAAATTTATCCACTAGCTCCTCTTCAGAATATGTGATTTCATGTCTGGTCAGCTCCATTTTCAGATGTCCAAATCTCTCGATCATTTTACAAACAGATTCATTTTTCATACAACTAAAAAGATCAAACTCTTTACACAGCAATTTCTTTTTATTTTTAACAATTTCATTACTTCCTACACACTTTCTTCCTAACGCTTCCCACAAACTCTTTGAAGTTTTCTCTTGTTCAAGTAGCGAGATAATATCCTCTCTCACTGACTGTTTGATGAATGTAATCATTTTATATTCAGCCACAACATTTTTTATATCTATGTCTGAGAAATATTTTGCATTTATTAACTCTCCTCCCTCTTTTACTGGTTCAGTGTATCCATTTGTCAGTTTTAACCAGCTTTCAGGAGCGAAAGCTTTTACCCAACCCTCAAATCTGTTTTTCCACCAGTTATTATCTTCAACTTTCATTAGCTTTGGTGGCTTCTGTTGACTTCTGTACATGTTCTCAAACTTCAAATTCTCTTAAATCTCTCTTGAATATTCTTTCAACTCAGATCTTCTATCTGTTGATTCGGAAGTAAACGCATTGTAGAATGTGTTGTAGAACTCTTCACCGTTGTTTGACATCTTCAATAACCTGAAAGCAATCAAACAAACTCAATCAGTTTAAAACAATATCAAGTAATCTGAAATACACTGACACTCGATTGTCGTGAAATAATCTTGACTCGAAAAAGTTCACTATCGAGCGAAATATGGCACTATGAGCGAAATAGCACATAAGGTACACTTTGAGCGAAATCAAGTTTCTTTGTGACACAAAAGCGAAACCACTTGTGACATAAAACCGAAAACACTTGATGACTAATAAGCGAAATATCAATGATGTTCCTTTGATCGAAACCCTAGTTGACAAATAAGCGAAATATCAGTGTTCTTATGAGCGAAATCTGATTGGACATATTGTAACGCCCCAAAATCTGAATGTTAATATTTGTCGTATGTTCTTACGTGACACGTTATGAAATAAATAACTAGGCTATTTAACCTAGTTAAGGGTAGGGTCAAAAGTATTGAATGAGGAAAGTTGTGCCAAGTATGTTAAATGGTAAACATGAGGGGCTAGATGGTATAGAATGAAATTTGAGTTATTAAAAGAAAATAACAACACACACAAACACACATTCGTGTGTGTTCTAGATCGATCAGGAGGCTCCCATGGAGCCTCAAACCCTAATCTTATCCTTTTGTTCAAATTGAAAGGCAAGATGAAGTCTAAATCCATAACCGAGCATGGATTAATGATCACCAACACGAGGGGATCATAAGGTATGTTTTAAACGTAAGATTTGTGATCATGTGTGAAGTGGGTTATGTTCAAAATCGTGAGTTGATATGAAATTAATCATGTACAAGGGTTAGAATCATCATATAGAACATAGGTTATGTATGGTTTGTGTTAATTTGATGATTAGATGTGAAACCCACTTGTTTTGGTAAGGATGATGACTTGAATGATCATCTATGTTCAATTCTTATGGATTGTTGATGAATTATGAGGGATATGATGAATACTTGTTAGAAGAATTAGGAGAAATGTGATGATGATATGTTTGATGTTATTTGGGAATGATGCATGATGATTAGTAGTAGATTTTTATGGGTTATGTATGAGTTTAGAAGATTTGTGCATGAAATAGTTGTACGTTATGCTTAAAAGGTAGTACTCACATCAAGTGTATGATGAAATGTATATAGTGTCGTCCGTATAGTCGATTATGATGTTACGAGTATATGATGATAGGTCGAGGGTGAAATATGGTATATAGTTGACTTTCCGAAGTCAACTAAGCATAAGAAACATGAATTGACACGTTGTCGTAAAGGCAGGATTATAGGAACTCGTATGGTACATGTTATGTCAATATGCGTTATTTGTGATTATATGATGAATTACATGAGTTTAAACGGATGTGAATATAATCATATGAGTTATGTATGTTAGAAATGACTAATGAAAGTTAAGGGTGAAATATGCGATTGATATGATTGTTAACATGTACGAATGCATATGCTAATAGGAGCGTGATCTTGATGAAAAGAGAGTATAGGAATCCTGTCAAGACGGACTCAAGCATGAAAGGATAACGGGTCAAGAAAAGGGGAGGAATCGGATACGAGCACGGACGCATAAGGTAAGTGATTTCTGTAATCACTTCATATGTTCGGTTAGGGGATATGGTGTTTTAATTAACTAAACATGATGTTGAGGTCAATTATGTGTCGTAGTCTTATGTCGTAAAGGATGGGTTTTAAAGATGACCAAAATGCCCTTGATGGGTATTTTGGGCAAACGATCTTAATAAGAGGTTTAGAAACAAGTTATACGATTAGTGTAATGTTTTGGACAAGTATGGAAGTGGGAAGTATGGTTTTGTTAGTCTTAGATCAATTAATGCGCAAATACCCATAACGGGTCAAATAATTAAGAAATGACAATAAGTCGATAAAGCGTAAGATAAGAATTTCCTTAATCCGGATGTGGGATTTTAAGTTTATATGATAGAATGTGAATTTACAAGCATGTAGGAAGAAATGGGAGGTTAAACGGGTAAGCGGTTCGAAAGTTATGCGCGTTTTAGTGCGTTCGGACGTTGAAATGGAACTGTAGAAAAATGCACTTTAGAGAGGCCGTCGCCGACGGGCTAGGGAAAATCAGTTTTTCTCCGACGGGTTATCTTCCTGTCTACGGGGTTTTGGCTACGGGAAAAACTACGGGCCGTCGCCGACGACCTCCCCAAGTCCAAAAGTCTGAAATTTGTCAGTTAAGTTGATTTATGGATCGTAGGCTTCGGTTTGTTATCCGTGGACTACGGCGGACTTTCCTAACATGATTTTGATTGATCCTTAGATGAATATGGGCTATAAATCAAAGTTTAAGTCTCATGTAATTAACGTATTAGTATGTAAGAGATATGCAAGATGTTGTACGTGTATGTAGATGCGTATTTAGGTATATATGAAGATACGTGTGATAGTATGTATATATGTGAAGGCGTAGGAACGTATGTATGTATGCGGGTGTGTATTTATGTATGTATAAAGATATGCATGAGTGTTTACATGTATGTAAAGATGTAAGAAAGGTATATACGTATGTATGTCTTATGCGTTTAAATGTATGTATGTTGGTGTGTAGGTAGGTAGAACGTATGTATGCAAGTGAGTATGTACGAAGGTATGCACGTATGTAGGTTTGTGTGAAGGCATGTAATAAGTATGTAAGTATGTATGTATGTATGTATGTGTGTATGTATGAATGTAGGTATGTATGTATGTATGTAGGTAGGAATGGATGTATTTAGGTATGCCCGTACGTAGGTACGTACGTATGTATGTAGATACGTATATAGGAAAGTTGTTATTTGTGACCGTAAACGTACGTATCCATTTGTATGAAAGTATGTACGCATGCATCTAATGAAATTGATCACTAATCGTAATAATTACGTGCTTGGTGAATGAAGCGAAACGCAGGAATGCCAAAGAAGTCTCACTACGGATCATATGATCAGGATGGGAAAGCTGGGATGTAAAGAGCTAAGAAATGAGAAGTAAACGTGAACCTAACCTTGTATGTTTATAATGCGTACTAATGTTGTAAATTTTATGTGGTGAGCGCAGGTAGTATCAGTCATGAGGATATCCAAGGATTGGAGATCGAGGATCGAGTCACTAGAGAGATTGTACGGAAACGTTGATGTACATAATGTATTAAACATAAGCTATGTTTTTAATTAGTAAATAAGAGGATGACGGATTTATGAGAAAGATCTATGTTAAAGTTAAATTTTTAATAAGTTGAGGTATTTATAATGAAAGAAATTTTATGGATCGTGATTCGATTGCGATTTTTGTCATGTACGAAATAGGGTCTTACAAGTTGGTATCAGAGCCCTGGTTTGAGGGAATCAAGTACGAGAAGGTAAGTACTTGAACTCAAACTTGTGTGCTCTTGAGATAAGAAATCCGTACAATCTAAGACTCGATCAAGATCCAAAGGTAAAGGCTAATGTAAGTAGGTACTTATGTGTACGTATAAAGAAACTGACGGTTTTGTATGTGCAAGGTAAGTATAAGTGTTTGAAGAAGATGACCCTTGAATGCAGTCTAGGATGAATGCTAAGGCAGGCAAGGATGCGAATAGACAGACGAACCCCAGGTACACAATGTTAAAATGTATGGTACCGGTGTTAAAAAAAAAAGGAAGAAATCTCCTTGGGAAGGTAAGTACTAAATAGAAGACAACGATATTGTCTTGATAAGATTGTAAAAAAAAATGTAGCACGAACTGAGACCCACTACTGCAGACATAAGGCGATGATTACCTGAAGGCACGAAATTAGTATGTGAATTGCGCACCTGGCCAGTACGCAAGAAGCATATGACATTCGTGAGACCGTGGTAATTATCACAGGTATGTCTGTTAGAATTGGGTAGCAAGTGGGCGTGCGGGTGAAGTGGGTAGTAAGACTCTCGGGAAATTGAGAGTACTATGTAGGAATGAAAAAGACATGAATGATAAGAATGAAGAATGTTGAATCCGTAAGAAAGTACGGATCAACAATGTATGAATGCAATGCTTGAATCCGCGAAACAGATTCAAGGGATGAAAAGCGTATATGCGATGTTTGAATCCGCGAGACGGATTCAAAGAATGAAAGATATGAATGCAAGGCTTGAATCCGCGAGACGGATTCAAGGGATGAAAAGCGTATATGCAACGTTTGAATCCGCGAGACGGATTCAAAGAATGAAAGGCATGAATGATATGTTTAAATCCGTGAAACGGATTCAAGGATGAAAGGCATGAATGTAATGTTTGAATCCGTAAGGTGGATTCAATGAATGAAAAAGCATGAATGATGCGTCTGAATCCGTGAGACGGATTCAAAAATATAAAAAGATGAAATTAATCCGCCTAAGAAGATGTCGACAGTTTGACCATGATTGAGTCGAATGGGTCATAGAAATAAGTATAAAGTAAAAAGGTGATAGTATTATAGACGAAGTTTTGTATAAGTTACGTGTTAGGTGTGCTAGTAATTGACTCTTAGAAGTCAGAATGATGAAGGGCTGTGACCCGGACAATAACTTGAGTAGGGGCGGGAATGGTAAGCTTAGTAAGAAATATTTAAAAACGATGTAATAAGGTCTTTGCATGTAAGCATGAATGGAAGGGAGTACGAGTGTGTACTTCAGTTGGTGAAATGATTAATTGAATGAAAAGATTGCATGTAAGAAATAGAATGTGCGGTACACTATAGCAGAACTATTGATGTGATGAAACCAATCTTATTGGTGAAAGGACGTGCACGAGCGGAAGCTCATTACACGAATGAATGAAACCTGGCCTGTACGGCTAGTACTAGAGGAGAAGATGATCGATCTGGGGTGCGGATCGTGGTTTGGGAAATGAAAAAGAGGTTAGTAAAATGCTTAACTTATGATGGGAGAGATATGAATTATTTATACACGAGAATTAAGTAATGCATGAAGTGAAAGCTATCGTAATGTGAAATGAACGAAGTGATTTAAAGATAAAATAAAGGTATGCAAGGTATATGTAACTGTAGAAAATGTAGAATAAGGTTAACATTAAAGTTAAGCATATATGAGTATGTATAGATTTCAAATTCAAGGTAAAGTCGTTTAGTCGACGAAAACGATATGAATGTGCAAATGAACAGAAAGAATGTTAATAATGAAATGTTGGAATTATTTAAGTAAACAAAAGGATATATTGCACATGATGAAGGAATATTTAAATGAGGAATAAACCACTAACTATGAAGGTTGTTAGAAATTAGCGCTACTAGTGAAAGCGATACTAATAAGAACTCCGGAACGGGTTCTTGGAGCTAGAAGATTCTCTTTAGGATGGGCTAGTGGTCGTATGGATGGACTGGAAGAAAAGATAATGTGTGTTCGATGAAAGTGAGAAAGGTTTCGGGGACGAAACCTTGTTTAAGGGTGGTAGACTTGTAACGCCCCAAAATCTGAATGTTAATATTTGTCGTATGTTCTTACGTGACACGTTATGAAATAAATAACTAGGCTATTTAACCTAGTTAAGGGTAGGGTCAAAAGTATTGAATGAGGAAAGTTGTGCCAAGTATGTTAAATGGTAAACATGAGGGGCTAGATGGTATAGAATGAAAGTTGAGTTATTAAAAGAAAATAACAACACACACAAACACACATTCGTGTGTGTTCTAGATCAATCAGGAGGCTCCCATGGAGCCTCAAACCCTAATCTCATCCTTTTGTTCAAATTGAAAGGCAAGATGAAGTCTAAATCCATAACCGAGCATGGATTAATGATCACCAACACGAGGGGATCATAAGGTATGTTTTAAACGTAAGATTTGTGATCATGTGTGAAGTGGGTTATGTTCAAAATCGTGAGTTGATATGAAATTAATCATGTACAAGGGTTAGAATCATCATATAGAACATAGGTTATGTATGGTTTGTGTTAATTTGATGATTAGATGTGAAACCCACTTGTTTTGGTAAGGATGATGACTTGAATGGTCATCTATGTTCAATTCTTATGGATTGTTGATGAATTATGAGGGATATGATGAATACTTGTTAGAAGAATTAGGAGAAATGTGATGATGATATGTTTGATGTTATTTGGGAATGATGCATGATGATTAGTAGTAGATTTTTATGGGTTATGTATGAGTTTAGAAGATTTGTGCATGAAATAGTTGTACGTTATGCTTAAAAGGTAGTACTCACATCAAGTGTATGATGAAATGTATATAGTGTCGTCCGTATAGTCGATTATGATGTTACGAGTATATGATGATAGGTCGAGGGTGAAATATGGTATATAGTTGACTTTCCGAAGTCAACTAAGCATAAGAAACATGAATTGACACGTTGTCGTAAAGGCAGGATTATAGGAACTCGTATGGTACATGTTATGTCAATATGCGTTATTTGTGATTATATGATGAATTACATGAGTTTAAACGGATGTGAATATAATCATATGAGTTATGTATGTTAGAAATGACTAATGAAAGTTAAGGGTGAAATATGCGATTGATATGATTGTTAACATGTACGAATGCATATGCTAATAGGAGCGTGATCTTGATGAAAAGAGAGTATAGGAATCCTGTCAAGACGGACTCAAGCATGAAAGGATAACGGGTCAAGAAAAGGGGAGGAATCGGATACGAGCACGGACGCATAAGGTAAGTGATTTCTGTAATCACTTCATATGTTCGGTTAGGGGATATGGTGTTTTAATTAACTAAACATGATGGTTGAGGTCAATTATGTGTCGTAGTCTTATGTCGTAAAGGATGGGTTTTAAAGATGACCAAAATGCCCTTGATGGGTATTTTGGGCAAACGATCTTAATAAGAGGTTTAGAAACAAGTTATACGATTAGTGTAATGTTTTGGACAAGTATGGAAGTGGGAAGTATGGTTTTGTTAGTCTTAGATCAATTAATGCGCAAATACCCATAACGGGTCAAATAATTAAGAAATGACAATAAGTCGATAAAGCGTAAGATAAGAATTTCCTTAATCCGGATGTGGGATTTTAAGTTTATATGATAGAATGTGAATTTACAAGCATGTAGGAAGAAACGGGAGGTTAAACGGGTAAGCGGTTCGAAAGTTATGCGCGTTTTAGTGCGTTCGGACGTTGAAATGGAACTGCAGAAAAATGCACTTTAGAGAGGCCGTCGCCGACGGGCAAGGAGGCCGTCGCCGACGGGCTAGGGAAAATCAGTTTTTCTCCGACGGGTTATCTTCCTGTCTACGGGGTTTTGGCTACGGGAAAAACTACGGGCCGTCGCCGACGACCTCCCCAAGTCCAAAAGTCTGAAATTTGTCAGTTAAGTTGATTTATGGATCGTAGGCTTCGGTTTGTTATCCGTGGACTACGGCGGACTTTCCTAACATGATTTTGATTGATCCTTAGATGAATATGGGCTATAAATCAAAGTTTAAGTCTCATGTAATTAACGTATTAGTATGTAAGAGATATGCAAGATGTTGTACGTGTATGTAGATGCGTATTTAGGTATATATGAAGATACGTGTGATTGTATGTATATATGTGAAGGCGTAGGAACGTATGTATGTATGTGGGTGTGTATTTATGTATGTATAAAGATATGCATGAGTGTTTACATGTATGTAAAGATGTAAGAAAGGTATATACGTATGTATGTCTTATGCGTTTAAATGTATGTATGTTGGTGTGTAGGTAGGTAGAACGTATGTATGCAAGTGAGTATGTACGAAGGTATGCACGTATGTAGGTTTGTGTGAAGGCATGTAATAAGTATGTAAGTATGTATGTATGTATGTATGTATGTATGTATGTTTGTATGTATGTGTGTATGTATGAATGTAGGTATGTATGTATGTAGGTAGGAATGGATGTATTTAGGTATGCCCGTACGTAGGTACGTACGTATGTATGTAGATACGTATATAGGAAAGTTGTTATTTGTGACCGTAAACGTACGTATCCATTTGTATGAAAGTATGTACGCATGCATCTAATGAAATTGATCACTAATAGTAATAATTACGTGCTTGGTGAATGAAGCGAAACGCAGGAATGCCAAAGAAGTCTCACTACAGATCATATGATCAGGATGGGAAAGCTGGGATGTAAAGAGCTAAGAAATGAGAAGTAAACGTGAACCTAACCTTGTATGTTTATAATGCGTACTAATGTTGTAAATTTTATGTGGTGAGCGCAGGTAGTATCAGTCATGAGGATATCCAAGGATTGGAGATCGAGGATCGAGTCACTAGAGAGATTGTACGGAAACGTTGATGTACATAATGTATTAAACATAAGCTATGTTTTTAATTAGTAAATAAGAGGATGACGGATTTATGAGAAAGATCTATGTTAAAGTTAAATTTTTAATAAGTTGAGGTATTTATAATGAAAGAAATTTTATGGTTCGTGATTCCGCTGCGATTTTTGTCATGTACGAAATAGGGTCTTACAAGTTGGTATCAGAGCCCTGGTTTGAGGGAATCAAGTACGAGAAGGTAAGTACTTGAACTCAAACTTGTGTGCTCTTGAGATAAGAAATCCGTACAATCTAAGACTCGATCAAGATCCAAAGGTAAAGGCTAATGTAAGTAGGTACTTATGTGTACGTATAAAGAAACTGACGGTTTTGTATGTGCAAGGTAAGTATAAGTGTTTGAAGAAGATGACCCTTGAATGCAGTCTAGGATGAATGCTAAGGCAGGCAAGGATGCGAATAGACAGACGAACCCCAGGTACACAATGTTAAAATGTATGGTAGCGGTGTTAAAAAAAAAAGGAAGAAATCTCCTTGGGAAGGTAAGTACTAAATGGAAGACAACGATATTGTCTTGATAAGATTGTAAAAAAAATGTAGCACGAACTGAGACCCACTACTGCAGACATAAGGCGATGATTACCTGAAGGCACGAAATTAGTATGTGAATTGCGCACCTGGCCAGTACGCAAGAAGCATATGACATTCGTGAGACCGTGGTAATTATCACAGGTATGTCTGTTAGAATTGGGTAGCAAGTGGGCGTGCGGGTGAAGTGGGTAGTAAGACTCTCGGGAAATTGAGAGTACTATGTAGGAATGAAAAAGACATGAATGATAAGAATGAAGAATGTTGAATCCGTAAGAAAGTACGGATCAACAATGTATGAATGCAATGCTTGAATCCGCGAAACAGATTCAAGGGATGAAAAGCGTATATGCGATGTTTGAATCCGCGAGACGGATTCAAAGAATGAAAGATATGAATGCAAGGCTTGAATCCGCGAGACGGATTCAAGGGATGAAAAGCGTATATGCAACGTTTGAATCCGCGAGACGGATTCAAAGAATGAAAGGCATGAATGATATGTTTAAATCCGTGAAACGGATTCAAGGATGAAAGGCATGAATGTAATGTTTGAATCCGTAAGGTGGATTCAATGAATGAAAAAGCATGAATGATGCGTCTGAATCCGTGAGACGGATTCAAAAATATAAAAAGATGAAATTAATCCCCCTAAGAAGATGTCGACAGTTTGACCATGATTGAGTCGAATGGGTCATAGAAATAAGTATAAAGTAAAAAGGTGATAGTATTATAGACGAAGTTTTGTATAAGTTACGTGTTAGGTGTGCTAGTAATTGACTCTTAGAAGTCAGAATGATGAAGGGCTGTGACCCGGACAATAACTTGAGTAGGGGCGGGAATGGTAAGCTTAGTAAGAAATATTTAAAAACGATGTAATAAGGTCTTTGCATGTAAGCATGAATGGAAGGGAGTACGAGTGTGTACTTCAGTTGGTGAAATGATTAATTGAATGAAAAGATTGCATGTAAGAAATAGAATGTGCGGTACACTATAGCAGAACTATTGATGTGATGAAACCAATCTTATTGGTGAAAGGACGTGCACGAGCGGAAGCTCATTACACGAATGAATGAAACCTGGCCTGTACGGCTAGTACTAGAGGAGAAGATGATCGATCTGGGGTGCGGATCGTGGTTTGGGAAATGAAAAAGAGGTTAGTAAAATGCTTAACTTATGATGGGAGAGATATGAATTATTTATACACGAGAATTAAGTAATGCATGAAGTGAAAGCTATCGTAATGTGAAATGAACGAAGTGATTTAAAGATAAAATAAAGGTATGCAAGGTATATGTAACTGTAGAAAATGTAGAATAAGGTTAACATTAAAGTTAAGCATATATGAGTATGTATAGATTTCAAATTCAAGGTAAAGTCGTTTAGTCGACGAAAACGATATGAATGTGCAAATGAACAGAAAGAATGTTAATAATGAAATGTTGGAATTATTTAAGTAAACAAAAGGATATATTGCACATGATGAAGGAATATTTGAATGAGGAATAAACCACTAACTATGAAGGTTGTTAGAAATTAGCGCTACTAGTGAAAGCGATACTAATAAGAACTCCGGAACGGGTTCTTGGAGCTAGAAGATTCTCTTTAGGATGGGCTAGTGGTCGTATGGATGGACTGGAAGAAAAGATAATGTGTGTTCGATGAAAGTGAGAAAGGTTTCGGGGACGAAACCTTGTTTAAGGGTGGTAGACTTGTAACGCCCCAAAATATGAATGTTAATATTTGTCGTATGTTCTTACGTGACACGTTATGAAATAAATAACTAGGCTATTTAACCTAGTTAAGGGTAGGGTCAAAAGTATTGAATGAGGAAAGTTGTGCCAAGTATGTTAAATGGTAAACATGAGGGGCTAGATGGTATAGAATGAAAGTTGAGTTATTAAAAGAAAATAACAACACACACAAACACACATTCGTGTGTGTTCTAGATCGATCAGGAGGCTCCCATGGAGCCTCAAACCCTAATCTCATCCTTTTGTTCAAATTGAAAGGCAAGATGAAGTCTAAATCCATAACCGAGCATGGATTAATGATCACCAACACGAGGGGATCATAAGGTATGTTTTAAACGTAAGATTTGTGATCATGTGTGAAGTGGGTTATGTTCAAAATCGTGAGTTGATATGAAATTAATCATGTACAAGGGTTAGAATCATCATATAGAACATAGGTTATGTATGGTTTGTGTTAATTTGATGATTAGATGTGAAACCCACTTGTTTTGGTAAGGATGATGACTTGAATGATCATCTATGTTCAATTCTTATGGATTGTTGATGAATTATGAGGGATATGATGAATACTTGTTAGAAGAATTAGGAGAAATGTGATGATGATATGTTTGATGTTATTTGGGAATGATGCATGATGATTAGTAGTAGATTTTTATGGGTTATGTATGAGTTTAGAAGATTTGTGCATGAAATAGTTGTACGTTATGCTTAAAAGGTAGTACTCACATCAAGTGTATGATGAAATGTATATAGTGTCGTCCGTATAGTCGATTATGATGTTACGAGTATATGATGATAGGTCGAGGGTGAAATATGGTATATAGTTGACTTTCCGAAGTCAACTAAGCATAAGAAACATGAATTGACACGTTGTCGTAAAGGCAGGATTATAGGAACTCGTATGGTACATGTTATGTCAATATGCGTTATTTGTGATTATATGATGAATTACATGAGTTTAAACGGATGTGAATATAATCATATGAGTTATGTATGTTAGAAATGACTAATGAAAGTTAAGGGTGAAATATGCGATTGATATGATTGTTAACATGTACGAATGCATATGCTAATAGGAGCGTGATCTTGATGAAAAGAGAGTATAGGAATCCTGTCAAGACGGACTCAAGCATGAAAGGATAACGGGTCAAGAAAAGGGGAGGAATCGGATACGAGCACGGACGCATAAGGTAAGTGATTTCTGTAATCACTTCATATGTTCGGTTAGGGGATATGGTGTTTTAATTAACTAAACATGATGTTGAGGTCAATTATGTGTCGTAGTCTTATGTCGTAAAGGATGGGTTTTAAAGATGACCAAAATGCCCTTGATGGGTATTTTGGGCAAACGATCTTAATAAGAGGTTTAGAAACAAGTTATACGATTAGTGTAATGTTTTGGACAAGTATGGAAGTGGGAAGTATGGTTTTGTTAGTCTTAGATCAATTAATGCGCAAATACCCATAACGGGTCAAATAATTAAGAAATGACAATAAGTCGATAAAGCGTAAGATAAGAATTTCCTTAATCCGGATGTGGGATTTTAAGTTTATATGATAGAATGTGAATTTACAAGCATGTAGGAAGAAACGGGAGGTTAAATGGGTAAGCGGTTCGACGGGTTATCTTCCTGTCTACGGGGTTTTGGCTACGGGAAAAACTACGGGCCGTCGCCGACGACCTCCCCAAGTCCAAAAGTCTGAAATTTGTCAGTTAAGTTGATTTATGGATCGTAGGCTTCGGTTTGTTATCCGTGGACTACGGCGGACTTTCCTAACATGATTTTGATTGATCCTTAAATGAATATGGGCTATAAATCAAAGTTTAAGTCTCATGTAATTAACGTATTAGTATGTAAGAGATATGCAAGATGTTGTACGTGTAAGTAGATTTAGGTATATATGAAGATACGTGTGATAGTATGTATATATGTGAAGGCGTAGGAACGTATGTATACGGGTGTGTATTTATGTATGTATAAAGATATGCATGAGTGTTTACATGTATGTAAAGATGTAAGAAAGGTATATACGTATGTATGTCTTATGCGTTTAAATGTATGTATGTTGGTGTGTAGGTAGGTAGAACGTAAGTATGCAAGTGAGTATGTACGAAGGTATGCACGTATGTAGGTTTGTGTGAAGGCATGTAATAAGTATGTAAGTATGTATGTATGTATGTGTGTATGTATGAATGTAGGTATGTATGTATGTATGTAGGTAGGAATGGATGTATTTAGGTATGCCCGTACATAGGTACGTACGTACGTATGTATGTAGATACGTATATAGGAAAGTTGTTATTTGTGACCGTAAACGTACGTATCCGTTTGTATGAAAGTATGTACGCATGCATCTAATGAAATTGATCACTAACGGTAATAATTACGTGCTTGGTGAATGAAGCGAAACGCAGGAATGCCAAAGAAGTCTCACTACGGATCATATGATCAGGATGGGAAAGCTGGGATGTAAAGAGCTAAGAAATGAGAAGTAAACGTGAACCTAACCTTGTATGTTTATAATGCGTACTAATGTTGTAAATTTTATGTGGTGAGCGCAGGTAGTATCAGTCATGAGGATATCCAATGATTGGAGATCGAGGATCGAGTCACTAGAGAGATTGTACGGAAACGTTGATGTACATAATGTATTAAACATAAGCTATGTTTTTAATTAGTAAATAAGAGGATGACGGATTTATGAGAAAGATCTATGTTAAAGTTAAATTTTTAATAAGTTGAGGTATTTATAATGAAAGAAATTTTATGGTTCGTGTTTCCGCTGC
Source organism: Helianthus tuberosus (assembly GCA_030545235.1). Classification (NCBI taxonomy): domain Eukaryota; kingdom Viridiplantae; phylum Streptophyta; class Magnoliopsida; order Asterales; family Asteraceae; genus Helianthus; species Helianthus tuberosus. The sequence goes on along the minus strand of CM060356.1, from coordinate 87,358,116 downwards.
GATTTTTGTCATGTATGAAATAGGGTCTTACACATATGAGCGAAATCAGATTAAACTTATGAGCGAAATCTGATTGTACTTATGAGCGAAATCTCAATGTTATATGTCACAAGAGCGAAATTAGATGCACTTTGGAGCGAAATCCCAAGAAATGATGTCCACTGGAGCGAAATTAGATGGTCCTAAAAGCGAAATCACACATTGTCCGTAAAAGCGAAATCACTTCGGAAGATGGTTTGGTCCATTTTTAAGCCGTGTTTTAACCTGAATCTTTCTAGGGTTTGTTATTACTGTATTTTACACGTTATACTCAAAAATCAGGTCATTTCAACCGTAGGAACTAATTCAAATCAAAAAAGCATGAGAGAAAGTGAGTAGAAATGAGAGAATTTGGTCGAATCAGCTGTAGTAGTATGAACTCCTCGTCCTGAAGCTCTGATACCACTTGTTGGACCGGTTTGCGACCCTAAAAAGTCAGTCAAGGTAGTTCATCTTCACGTATAAAGGCGGAATCAATACACGCAAAGTAACAACAGCTTTTCCTCTTTAAATCCTTCTATATTGATGCTTTCTGAATACAATTTGACAGAGTTTCGACACCACAAGCATGACAAGGTTTCGCTCCAAGTTCCAAATGAAGTTCACACATGGGGTATTTATAGATGTGACCATAAAAGCGAAACCCCCCATGACCCTAAGAGCGAAACCCCTCACTAATGTACCTATAAGCGAAACCTCTCACAAATTATGACATATAAGCGAAACCTATAATATAAACCCTAATTTTGACTTTTAATCTCCTATTTTGACATATCTTGACCTAAGACTTAATGTAGACGTAGTCAACAGACATTTCATGCACCAACACAGAATACCTTCCTATGTGTCGGGAATCAAAACTGTCACAAAAGGGAACATAAAGCACACAAAACTGCGTAATTTAGCACCTTAACGAACCGGTAACCAACCGAACAACCAGACACTACCCGAAACACCAAATTTTCACTAGAAGCACTGTTTTATCATCTCCGAGCTAGTAATGGTCACCGAACACCATAACATGTCTTATAACAGCATAACAACTAAAAACACTAACTAAACACTTAGAATTTAACTAACTAATCTAACTATCCATTATAACCCAACCCTATACCCCCCCCATTTGTGACGGTCACAAGGGTGTGGCCCACCCTTGACTTGTTTCATTTATTTATTTGATCATGTTGTTCACTTTAGAGGCATATTACACATAGGACTAACTAATGTTGGAGAAGTTATGTTATAAACCACAAGTGAGTTCATAACTTCATTTCACAAACACAAGACCACTCAAACTCTCTCCCTCTCCTCTCCTCCCTCACGACCGAGACCACACACCCACATCACTGTCACTTTCAAGTCTTGATCATTCAATCCAAGGTGCTACAAAGGTGTAAGGAGCTAGGATAAGAAGCTTGGTGCCATTAGAAGTGGAAGGACCTTTCTCTAGAGCTTTTAACCACCAAGTTCATCATCTTCATCATCTTGAATCTCTTCCCTAGCCTTGTGCTAGTAGTAAGACTCTCATAATCTCATTTTACTTCTTATAATGTTGGTTAAAAGATGATATAAGTAACTAAATGTGAAGATCATAAAGAATCAAGAACATAACTCTTAACATAAAGCTTAAAATCATAAGAATCATTGTTGTTTAAGTGTATGTGTGCTTCTTGAATGTTGATTACTTGTGTTTATGATGTTAAACATCATATGAAACTTGCTAGATTGTGATTAAACACATGATCTAGCAAGTGAGAAGATTATCTTGTGAAAAATCAAGATGATCATCCTTTATGTAAACATGAACTTGAAAGATGAAGTTGTTTTTATGAATGATGACGCTTGAAACATGATATAAGTCTTATAGAAGAATGATTTTAAAGATTATTTTCTCAAGAAACCAAGTTTATTTACAAGATTCACATAACCATGATTTTTTTAAAGAAACTAACCATGTTTTAGTGTTAAATCAAGTGTAGAAATATGTTGTTAACAATAAAAATTCAAAAGAATGATTTTTAGAAAAATCATTTTACAAGTTGTGAAAGTCTAAAATTTTCAAGGATAATATTTATAAACAAATAACCACACTTTTAAGGGTAACTAAGCTTACTTAACAACATACAAAGTTACTACAAGTTTTTACAAAAAATTCAAGTTCATTATGTAGTGTAATTTCATGATTTTGGCTCTTGGTAAGTATTGATTGAATTGTTGTTGATTTGTGATGATTTTAAAAGGAAATGATATGCTTTGAAAGCATGAAAACCTCCATTTTTAAGGGGAAACTATGGAAAAAAATTTCTAGAATTTAAACACTTAGAAAAATATTTTTAAACAAGTGTTTATGAGTAAATTTTAATCATGGTTTTTCATATAAAAATTGCCATAAATTTTGCTACAAAAATTACAAATATTGGAGGTTGTTTTTGATAAATAAAAGTGACTAAATATGCATTTAGGAAAATATATATTTAGATGTCACAATTTGTGTGATTACTTGTATATTATGTGTATTAGTTATATTATTTTAGGACTTGAAATAATATAAATCACCAAAATACCAAGAATTATAACACAAAATATTACCAAAATTCCAAGAAAACAAATATATAAATTATACCAAAAAATTGGACAAACCGAACAAGGAATATGAACTACATAAATATTCCGGAAATTAAGTTCATATGTATTTTGACAAATAAGTTAAACGGTATTTTGGAAACCCAAGAAACTGAAATTATAATTTTTACAAGTGTTACAAAAATATATCATATTTTTGTCAAGAAGAAAATACATTATTTTTTAATAAAGAAAGGATATATATATATATATATATATATATATATATATATATATATATATATATATATATATATATATTCTTGAATTATTAGAGAATATATTATTTTGAAGGAAATATATTTTCTTAAACAAATTTAGAATATATTATTTTTGGGGTGAAAAATGGATTTATAAATATTTTTCTATGTTAATCTTGAAAATATATTATTTTTCAGGTTTATATGGAAATATAATTATTTTTTCCAAGGAGAAATTATAAATAATTTTCTACAAAAAAGATTTCTGAAAATATATACATTTTAAGAATATATATTGGTGATTTTTTTATTTACAAATAATATTCCGGAAAGTTTGAATACAAAAATTAAGTATAAGAATACTTAATAAATACCATAAGAATACGTATTCTCGTACGTATAAGTACACACCGGAATACGCCACCAATACTTGGCAAAATACACGAGTCTAAGAATACATGTATAAGTATACCCATCCTTGGGGAAAAATATTCATGAAGGATTACAAAACAAACAAGTTAAAATATATTATTTTAACAAATATTCCAATAATTAATAAATATAATTTAAGTTAAAATATTATTATTTTAACAAATAATTATATACTTTTTAACAATGTATTGTGTCAAGTCCTTTATGGAACTTTAAACAATTGGTCGGTTTGTATTATGAACTTGAAGTCTTGGTTTCGTGTTAAACAATGTTGTTGGTGCACTAAATGTCTGTTGATTACGTCATAATCAAGTCTTGTGTCTAGATAGTATGAATGAACACACATTAGGGTTTTTACATGTTAACTTAATGATTTAGCTTGAACTGTTTCAAGGGAAATCATGATTTAGCTTGAACTGTTTCAAGGGAAATCATGATTTAGCTTGAACTGCTTCAAAGGAAATCTGATTTAGCTTGAACAGTCTCAAGCGAAATCTTATAGCTATATATAGGTTGTTGTGTGTTTCATTTGTAGAAGACTTGGATCATTGCTTGTGGAGCGAAACTCTGTCAATTTGTAATCAGAAAGCAATAAAAGAGAAGAAATTAAAGGAATAGCTGTTGTAACTTCGTATGCATTGATTCCGCCTTTACATATGAAGATGAACGTCCTTGACTGACTTTTCGAGGTCGTAGAACGGTCCAACAAATGTTGGTTGTATTATTTTGAAACTTAGTTATGGATGAACATCATGGTTTCTATCATATAGTTGTTTGTTATGGTTGAATGCAATGATATTAAGCAAGTCACACGTAACACGCTTTCGCAAAAGTCAGGGTGTGAAAAATTGTGTCCTTTATCTTTATACCCAATTGCAGGTGGTGTCCTTTATCTTTAAAATTAACGAGTTTTGTACTTAATGTTTCAAAATACTACAAGCTTTGTCCTTTAGCCCTAACCCAGTTGAATTTTTCTGTTAAATTTGATCATGTGCAAGGCACATGAAGGTGCAAGGCACATGAAGGCATAATTGTCTTTTACGTATATAAGAAACATAAATAAAATCAAATGTTATATATCACTCATCTCTTTCTTTCTCTGAACAAACAACTCTCTCTCTCTCTCTACTCCATTGATCTCTCTTTATCTACAACCAGTCCACCACCACCAACTCCTTCCAACACAACCTCCTTCCTCCACCACTCTACCTCTCTCTACCTTTCTCTCTCCACACTACACGACCTCCACCACCACCCCACCACCACCCCACCATCACCATCAGATTGCACCACCCACCACCACTTTGCGGTGAAGGAACAACCATGGCAGCAATCTAGGGTGATCGAGCAGGTTAGTAATTGGTTAGGGTTCCAACTTCCAACGAAGGAGAAAAGGCCAAGGAGAAAAAAAAGAGTAGTGGCTAGGGTTCCGACTGGGCTCTGCAACCATAATCAGACGAACTTGATGGTGGTTGTATCTGAAGTGGTCAGGTCTGATTAGATCGTCGTATCTGAAATGACCGGTCAGAATCAAGCGTTTTCTTAAAACCCCTAAATTTTGAATCAAACATGGTACACTTTGATTTCTCAAACTCAATATTGAGTCTCACATCTCGAGCATTCAAGATATGAGAGTTTGTTTACAGATATGAAGAATATTATTAGAGAATTTAATAGATAAAACTTGTGGAATTGCAAGTTTTACCTGAGAGTATTCAATTTTTTGAAAATGGTGAAACAATCTTGAGAATAATAAGGCTAGCTTCTTTGCAGAATTTGAGAATGGTGAGCCGCATTTTGTACATTCTTCGTTTAGGTTTAGTGTGTGTTCGCAAGTTGAGCTTAAATCTTTGATCGTTAGTTCTTCAAGTTCTATGGTTTTCATGGTGAATTTGTATAATGGGTTGGTTAATTGAACCAAGATCTCAGGAGTTGAAATGGTGGAGAATATAAGTTAATTGGGGGTTTGTTTATTGTATTTATTGTAATATTTTTAAATAATTATTTTTGGTGGAAAATAGAGAATACAAGGGAAATGACTAATCTACCCTCATGTGCAAGACACATGAGCAGATTTAACCAAAAAATCTAACTAGGTTAGGCCTAAAGGACATAACGTGTAATATTTTAAAACATTAAGTACAAAACTCGTCAATTTTAAAGATAAAGGACACCGTCTGCAATTGGGAATAAAGATAAAGGACAAAATTTGCAATTCACTCTAATCTTCATATTCATCATCCCCAGTGTCTTCCTAATCAAATTATCTAAAACCGAGCTACCTGGCCCATTTCTTTTATCATCAAAAGCTTTGATCATGAAGATCAGGAACATGAACACCATTTTTTTAGTCAAAGTCAACCATAAAGATTCAAGCCCATGTTATTTCTTGATGATTGATCAACATTATGGATCTGGTGGATGTAAAGTTCTTTTCTTGTCATGACATCATTATAATAATAATAATAGTACCCCCCTAATTTTGTAGGAAAATGATTCAACCTCTTGCTAGAGTAAATACAACCATCATTAGTGCAACAAATTACGAGGTTTGCTAGAGTAAACACTAGAAACTAAAGTCCAACTAATATAGCTCACGTAAGAAAACTCAGCCATTATAATAATAATAATAGTAACCCCCCCCCCCAATTTTGTAGGAAAATGATTCGAGCTCTGGCTAGAGTAAATACAACCATCATTAGTGCAAAAAATTACGAAGTTTGCTAGAGTAAACACTAGAAACTAAAGTCCAACTAATATAGCTCACGTAAGAAAACTCAGCCATTATAATAATAATAATAACCCACCCCCCCCCCCATTTTGTAGGAAAATGATTCGAGCTCTGGCTAGAGTAAATACAACCATCATTAGTGCAACAAATTACGACGTTTGCTAGAGTAAACACTAGAAACTAAAGTCCAACTAATATAGCTCACGTAAGAAAACTCAGCCATTATAAAAATAATAGTACCCCCTCCCCCCAATTATGTAGGAAAATGATTCGAGCTCTAGCTAGAGTAAATACAACCATCATTAGTGCAACAAATTACGAAGTTTGCTAGAGTAAACACTAGAAATGAAAGTCCAACTAATATAGCTCACGTAAGAAAACTCAGCCATCATATAAAAAGATAACATAAAAGTCCAACAAAAATACCAACTATTCTTTTGCTTACAGCCTCCACTCATGTTCTCCTTCTTTGAAGTGACGTCATTCTTCTTCACAATCGTCACCTTGGTATGCTTTTCACTCACACATACACCACTCACAACTTATATTTAAAATTTGTATATCATGTATACTGGCACTGTACAAAAAATTGATTGACCAATACTTTTTCGGACATTGACCCATATAAAAATAACTGATTAATGCTAAAATCAAAGTTGATACCTAGTGTAGTGGTTAAACTTGTTTTCTCGTCAAGGGTTTAAACCCCCAATTGGAAAGGATTGAGAAGTTAAAGCTCAATCCAAATATCAAGCCCACTCCTCCTAATTGGAAAGCACGTAAAAAGCCTATTGGTCAAAAATATGTTGAGCTAAGAAGAATGAAAGAGGAGATGGTGGCAAAAAAATTTGGATCAATGTGTCACACCTCGATCACGTTAAAACAACAAACCGCGGCGGAAACGTCGGGGAGTGTCATAACAGAATCATTGTTTCACAACACATGGTTTAAAGTTTCGTTTTATTGAATTAAGTTTATTACATTGTATTGAAATTAGAAACAAAACATGAACAAATTGACTTTCATTATTATTAAGTCACTAAGGCCTCGTCCATTCCTATGTGAGCATGCACCAATATCATCATCAAACATAATCAACTATGGTACCTGAAACATATGTGAAAATACGTTAGCATAAAAATGCCGGTGAGTACATAGGTTTTGTGTGAGTGTCAGATTCATGGCTCGTTTACATGTTGAAATAACTCGAACAACTTCGTTAATCAATATTAGAAAACCTATTTTTGTAAAATGTTTGTATTGTAAATTGAAATAACCAAGTTAAAACATATTACTTATAGTTTATAAAACCTCGATGCCATGAATCTTAACTCAAAACATTTGTTTATGTAAACCCAGATCGTAAATCGTTTTTGTAATAAAACTCGAATGGTTTATATTGTTAGAAAAACCTTGTAATGTAACTTCGTTTTGAAAACATTTGCCCAAGTGATCTAGATAACGCAATGATATATAATGTGTTAAAAACACTTATATATAGGAAGTACCAGCGGCGTATCCACCATGCTTTTATCACATTACACCCGCCCTGTTACCTAATCGCTTCCTTAACCCAATGGTTCAACAGTTCAAATAGTTCACATAGATCAAATAGTTCCAAATGGTTCAAACAGTTCAAATAGTTCACATAGTTCAAATAGTTCCGAATGGTTCAAACAGTTCAAATAGTTCAGATAGTTTAATATAAACCATAGTATTTGTTTAGAAAACTCGAAATCATTTAGCACATATGAATCACCCCAAAACAATTTAAAACGGTAAAAGAGGGGAACTATGTACTCACTTGAGAATGCTTAGAAGTATTGAATAACAACCACGCAATGCTAGAGGGATCACAGAATCAATCGACACCTAATACAGGTAACCATGTTAATAAACCGTACCTAAATCGGAAGATCGGATAGAATGAGGTCTTGTAAGTCAAATGAGTGTTGGAACTCATATAATATGGTTTAACAAAGCCTACATTCTAAATCGGAACCTATCCTAAGTGCTTACGACCTGTTATGACCCGTTTAGGTAGCTTACGCTACTTTAACGCGTCGTTTGCGTAAAAGGTGTTCGGACCGTCTAACTAGTCCTATGACAAGTATTATATGCCTTAACAAGTCTAATAATGTTGCCTAATCAGTTTAGATGTCAAAATTTAAGTTACATATGCTTAGAATGAATTTATGCGCAAAAAGGGCATTTTGGTCATTTTCCTAAGGCATATAAACTACCTATCATACAACTAACTAAACGAAGTGACCATAAGGTATAACCTCGGAAGGTTATTCCCTATACAACTATGGTCACAAAATATGTTTGGTTGGATCCTAATGATTGACCAAATGGGTCGGGTTCGAAAGTCCAAGCAGTTGTTTAGACCGCTTATCTTAGGACCCTATATAAGCACTAAACTAAAAGTGACGAGTTAAAACATGTTTAACTAAGTTAGAAAACAGGTTTTGATATCAAAACAAAGGGTTTTGATACCCAAGAATAGTTTGGTTGCAAAATACGCATAAACGCGTATTTTGACCAAAACTATGACTCGTCGCTATGCCTAAATAACGTGGTAATCAGTAGGTATAGTCACAAAGGACTATGACCATCGTGATTACGCTCATGTTGCGAAGTTCAAACGAACTTCGTGTTGACCAAAGACTGGTCAAAGCAGAAAGTTAAACACCGTTTGACTTTCACGCTTAAAAACGTATAAAAGCATGAAAGAAACTTACAAAGGGTCCAAGCTAGGAAGTTTTGATTCAAAATTACTCAGGTATAAAGTATAGACTTCAACTTAGAGTAGAATGAATCAAATTGTGAGCTGAATGAATGAAACATGATGGGTATATATAGATTTTGGAGAACCGTTAGGATCGTTTCTCGTAATTCGTGCCTTGATCTTGACCCTCCATGTGTAGCCCATGGTTTATAATACAATGGGACACTCAAATCCATCAAATGGTATTGCAAAACAAGGATCAAAACCATCAAAATAGATGAATTGGACCAGATTCAGTGTTTCTGTCTGATGTACTGTCGCGGGATGCATAGGAAATGGGCAAGGCTTACGCGCCCCTCCTAGCAATCTTTGCAGATTGTTAAAAATGGTCCCTGCAAGCCTGAAACTTGGTTTTTGATGCATTTTTGACACGTTTAAGCCCCGTTAACCCCATTTCAAGGATATATAATGAAGTTAAAGTATAGGGAACATGAAATGTGACAACCCTCACCAAACCAGGTATCCGTACGACTTAATTAATAATTAATTACTGCTTAATTACTGTGCTTACTTGAATTTGTGGATAAACTGCTACTTGAATGCTGATACATGTACTTACTTGCATCATACTTTACTTGCTGTCACTCCATGTTTTGCTTACAGCACCTTTGTGACAACCTTGATGCACCAAACGCACAGTAGCACAATGAACGGATAACCTATTAAACGTGCTGTTATAGCCAGCACCAGGCAGGTACTGCCTCTAAGGCCTGTAAGAGCCTGAGATAGTTTGCTACACTAGTGGTGAGTGTAGGAATATAAGGGTTGTAGAACTGCGTCACTAGGAATGAGATACAGTGACCGGATGTGCCTAAAACGTACTCTAGGTACAAAATTCAGCATTTTAAATAATAATTCAGCATTTGGTTAACTAATGAAGTGCCAAAACATGAAGAAAAATATTACTAGACACTTTCCAAAATGTCGGGAATAAGTTGCGTCACTAAAAATAATAATAACGACACTTTAAAGCTTTGTTAAGCACTTTAACGGATCTCTATCCAACCAAACAACCGGACTTTGCCCGGAACACTAAAATATTGCCAATAACATTGTTTCTCTTTTCTGAGCCGGTTAGGGTCCCTGAATACCCTAACACCCGCTATATTGCTTGACACACTAATAACCGAGTTAACCTTCACACTTAACTAACTAATACTTAGTGTTTGGTTGAAAACTAACTAGATTACCCCCCCCCCCCCTAACCAAACCGTCCCCCAAGGGGGGACACCCCTTGTACTTTGATGGATTATTTAAATCTTGGATGTCTAATATCAATTAGACACATGAACCCTTGGTTAATGACCATGAGAATTATCTATAAGATCAACACATAACCCACATGAACATTTCCACTCAACACTCATCACAACAAACTCTCTCTCCCTCTCTAATAGCTCACGGCCGAACCCCCTACACCATCCATCCATCATTTCGATTTTGATCAAGCAATTCCAAGTATCTACAAGTGTTAAGGATCACATACGAGGAGGCTTAGTGCATTCGGAACGCGAAGGACCTCACTACATTGCTTTTATCCACGCGTTCTTCGACTAGAATCTTCCCTAGCCTCGAGCTAGTAGTAAGTTACTATAATCACACTCTCAAACTATTTTATGGCGGTTAAAACGATATGTAACGGTTAAAGTTCAAGAACATGCAAGATGATGTGAAAAAAATCTACTAAAAATGCTAAAAATGTTGGTTAATAGCACAAGGGTTGTGTAAATCTTGTAAGATTTGTTTTGTGTGATTATTTAGTGCCGATCTATGTTGTGGTAGCTCGGATCATCATCTAACCCGGGTTAGTCAAGTTCATGGATCATGACATAGAGTTGTTTAAATATAAAAAGGGTTAAATGATGAAACTCTACCACACACTAAACATGAACTTGTGTAACATCGACTTTACTTACAAAATAGTGTTTAAAACTAGTAGATCTACGGATCTACAAGCGGTATTTTCAAAGGACCGAGTGTCAAGGAAATCATATTTTTCTAAAGCCGGATCTTACATGAACAAGAATGATTTTTAAACACACAAGTGTGTAAACACTTGTGTAACACTAAGTTTCGACAAAGAAATTGTTTTGTCAAATTTTACAAGAAATTGTAAAGATGGAATTTCTTTAAAAACAAGGTTTTTACAAAATTGGGTTGGTTTATATAAAGATCCACTAAAAGTAATGAGAATTACTACAAGTTTTGAGTAATCCACAAGTTCATGTAATTTATGCGAATTATATATATTCTGACTAATAGATGCTTTGAACATTGTTTTGATTGAATGAGAAAATTGTTGGTTTGATTTATAAAAGAAAATGATACGCTTAAAAGCGTGGCCACCTCTAGTTACAGGGGAAACTCTGGCGAAATTTTTCTAAAAACCTAACACTTGGGAATATTTTCACTACAAGTGTTGTAAATCTATTTTTGACTTGATTTCAAAGCGTAAGTTTCGCCATGACTTATTTACAAAAATTTTCTAAATATCGGAGGTGGGATTTTCACAAAATGAAACTTGATAAATATATATTTAGTATATATTTTTCACCACAACACTTGTGAGATTTTTATGATTATTTTGTGAACTATACAAATATTATTTTTAGGGTAAAAATAATATTACTAAATATTAACGGCTCCAAAATAATACGAACGCCTTCACAATAAATATTAAGTTCCAACGGTATTATTATTACCACCCGAACTTCAAAGGTAACTTACGCATTTCGGAAAAATACTATTGAACGCATGTTTTGACAAAAGTATTATTTTGGAAAAGTATATGGAATAAAATATAATATTTTTGGAAAAAATATTTATATTTTGGAAAGTAAAGTATTTTGGATAAATGGAATAAAATATATTTTTAAGTGAAACTTAATAATATATTTCGAAGATATACGAACGCACATGTATTAAATCCCCCATCATTGGGAAGGAGAATGATTACCACGTATTTACAAAATATAAACACGAGATAGTTGTCTAACTATTTCCCAAAAACTTAAACCTTAAGCTAAGGCACGACCGTCCGTCTAATAGACTTATACGTGTAGGTCGTCGCGCAGCTGCTTGATCAGGGGATATACTTGGTAGAGACGCACCACTGTGAGTTCATGTCCCCCTTTTCTCTTAACTGTTTTCAGTTTTATACTTCGGGGGTGAAATACATGTTACATACTGATACGGACAATTACGAATGGTATGGTCAGCTAAGGAAGGAACTGTTAGGTTATGTGATTGGGTAGGTGAAATCTTAAGAACATTAGTCCTCGTAGTATGATCGAGGGATACAAGTGATAGGCCTATTTGAGCATAACAAACCCCACCCATGCGCCCTCAGGTTGGACCATGTGGTGACCTTGTCGTAACACCACCCATGCGCCCTCAGGTTGGACCATGTGGTGATCTTGTCCTATCCCCTCCCATGCGCCCGCAGGTTGGACCATGTGGTTACACATTAACTGATAAGTTTCCTTATTTGCTTTCATACCAGAGTTTACAAAACATTCATACTTACAATGATTATAAAGGTTTATTCGCGCGCACATACTAAACACATGAACTCGCTCAACAATTTTTGTTGATTTTTCCAACTTACATGTATTTCAGGGAACTAAGGTTTCTGGCACGGTATGCTACGTTTTCCCGCTGCATAAGAGTTTCGAGGTCATCCAAGTTTAGGGGATGTGACTTTTACCTAGACGAGTCACAATCCTTAAACTACGCTTATTTCGTGTTGATGTTTGTGTCTTCCGAACAATGTTTTATGTTATCAGGTTGTAGTTTCCGTTGCATGTGTCAACGCCTTAAGTCAATGTTGTATTACTTATGTTTTAAGACTTAAATCAATGGATGATCTTGCATGATTTTATTTTCATATAGCTTTGTTATGATTAAGCTATGGTATTAAGAAGTCACACCAAATTAACCACGCTTCCGCAAAGCCAGGGTGTGACATGAAATATTCTCAAAAACATCTTAGATGTCGGTTCTTTTGGTCGTACGGTTGCGTTGTTCGGTTAATTACGACGAAACACGAACGGACGCGAAAAACGATCCAAATTACGCGACGAATGGAAATTTAGCATGCGAATCACTAAAATAAAATATTTCAATGATTACAAAAATTTTTGGATGTCCGGATATAATCAGAACGTAAGATATGCGCGAAAATGCAAACTTATGCACTTTTTGACGCTTTTAGTCCCTGTTTGACCAAAAAGTTTATTTCTCGCACACCGAACCCCTCAAAGCCTATTTCTAAGCTATGTAAGGGATATTTATGGTGTGTTTAACTTATGATCAAGTTCCGGAATGTTCGTTACTATTCGATTCGGTATACTTTTGCAGCTTGACGCAAATAGTCCCTGCAATCGAATAAACTTGATTTAGACACACCAAACCCTCCAAAACTTATTTCTAAGTTATGTAAAGGTTATTTAAGGTATGTTAAGCCTATGTCACTATTCCGGAGTGTTTGTTGCATTAAACTGATTACGTTTACGCATCAGTTCGCGTATAACCTTCCAGAAGGTGATTTAAAGCTCTAAATCGAACAAGAATTGATATGTGCAAATGATACACATACTTATACAAATCCCAAGTATGAAACACAATATTTCATTGATTTGGTATTTGTTTGATGGTCGTAGTGACACAGATGTCACACAATGCAATCAACGGCCAGGTGGGATGACTCAAAAATCAAACAGAGCTATAAGAAACTTCAAGAATTAAGAGCTAAAGATCCCTCAGTCCCTAAAAGGCCAAAATATTAGGCAACTCCATAATATTTACGTACAATCAATCTCTAGAATTTCTATATTAAAATGTATTTAATTGTAAATCTGTTTCCTATGTAATTTAGAGAATTAGTCTCCTTTAGTTTAGCTCATTCCTTGTATCAATTCTTGTCACACCCCGACCGCGTAAAACAACAAACTGCGGCGGAAACGTCGGGGAGTGGAGCAACAGAATTATTGTTTCACAACCATGGTATTTAAAGTTCAGTTTTATTTGAAATAAAAGGATTGCATTGTCTTAAAACAAAGGAAACAAAGAGTACAAAACATAATTAAACTATTCTTGCTTCATTTTATGTTACTAAGGCCCAAGTCCGCCTAAGTGTATCTTGATCAACCCTATGCATCAGCTCCTGAAAACACATATGAAAATAGGTACGTCAGCATAAAAATGACCGTGAGATACATATGTTTTGTTGATTTAGGATTCATGACTTGTAGTTAAAATAAATGTTTAACAAAAAGTTAGTCATGAACCTTAAGAAAATGTTTTCTTTTATGAATCATACAGAAATCGATAAGAAATCAGATGATATAAAAAAATATGCATGGTTAAATGAATAACCAAAAGATGAATTTGTATGAAAAATGTCGGTTGTACAACAATGTCTTGTGAAAATATGTTATTTGTATAAAATGTAACATGTCTTGTTGAAATGATTTAGATAACGCTATGATATGTAATATCATAAAAGCACCTATATATAGGAAGTACCAGCGGCGTATCCACCATGCTTTTATCATATTACACACGCCTCGTTATGTAAATCACTTATCACTAACCACCAAAATGTCTTGTTTAAACCGATGTCAAAATGTTTAGGTGTGTGTAAACAATATCGAATGTAAATCATATCTTGTATAATCAAATGTTATGTATGGCAAGTAAAAAGTATCTACTCAAACCATATGTATAATGTTTATGTATAATCAAATGAAATGCATGGTGAATAATAGAATTACTCAACCTCATAGGTAAAATGTACAAAATAAAGTCTCTTTTAAATCAAAAAGTTATGTTTTGCAAAAATAATTGCTTTATTGATAAAAACACTTATGCGGTAATGTTTAAACGTATACATTCAAGCCTTGAGACTGAAGGATAAACCCTAGAACAAATCAAAGGTTAATCAAAAATGTTTTTGGATTCTGTCATTCCTTACGTCCAAACAAACCTAGGATTCTAGGAATGGGAGTTGTCAATTCCTATGGTACCACTACATACTATCGAGCGGAGTGATCAATGTTAATGAACATATTTTAGTTTCGTTAAACAAACCAAATGTTATACCAAATGTAAGCATGTTATATGAAAATAATGTACTAAGTATGCTAAGCAAACATACAAAGGAGAAATGTTTATGAAATCAATGTGCTAGCATTCTCAGTAAACATACATAGCAGAAATATAATGCAAATCAATGTGTCTATATGCTGAGTAAACATATGCAACAAATGTGTTTATGAAATCAATGTGCTAGCATGTTAATTAAACATACACAGGATAAACATAGATGAAATCATGTACTATATGTGTACTACATGTACATAGCAAGCATATGTTATAAAAGCATGAAAAGCACGAAAGTAACAAGTAGGCACATGTGAATCACCCCAAAATATTTCAAAACAGTAAAAGAGGGGACTATGTACTCACTTGATAATGCTTAGTAATTTTGAAATAATAATCAAACAAAGATAGAAGGATCGCGGAATCAATCTGCACCTAATATAGGTAACTATGTTAATAAATTGGACCTAAATCAGAGGATCGGATAAAATGAGGTTTCGTAAACCAAATGAGTATTGTAACTCATGTGATATGGTTTAACAAAGCCTACATTCTAAAACGGAACCTATCCTATGTGCTTATGACCCGTTTAGGTAGCTTATGCTACTTTAACACGTCATTTGCGCAAAAGCGCAAACGAGTAGCCTAACTAGTCCTATGACAAGTATTATATGCCCTAACATGTTTAATAATCAGTTTATGTGACAAATTTTAAGTTACATATGCTTAAAATGAAATTATGCATAAAAGGGCATTTTGGTCATTTTCCTAAGGCATATAAACTACCTATCATACAACTAAGTAAACTAAGTGGCCATAAGGTATAACCTCGGAAGGTTATTCCCTATACAACTATGGTCACCAAATATGTTTGGTCGGACCCTAATGATCGACCAAACGGGTCGGGTTCGAAAGTCTAAGCGGTTGTTTAGACCGCTTATCTTACGACCCTAAATAAGCACTAGACTAAAAGTGACGAGTTAAACATGTTAAAACATGTTTAACTAAGTTAGAAAACATGTTTGATATCAAAACAAAGTGTTTTGACACCCAAGGTTAGCTTCATTGCAAAATACGCATAAACACGTATTTTGACGGAAACTATGACTCGTCACTACGCCTAATCAACGTGGTAATCAGTAGGTATAGTCACAAAGGACTATGACCATCGTGATTACGCTCACGTTGCAAAGTTCAAACGAACTTTGTGTTGACCAAAGACTGGTGAAAGCAGAAAGTCAAACACTGTTTGAATTTCATGCTTGAAATGCATACCCAAGAATGAAAGAAACTTACAGAGGGTCCAAGCTTGGAATAAGATCAAGAAAACTGATGTAATGGAGCCTTCAACCAGTCAAGGGATAGCTCCAAAGCAGATTAGAGAAGAAGGAAGTGAATGAGCAAAAGTTCTAGCTATTTATAGGAAATCCAATGCCACAAGATCATTACAAGTGTCTTTGAGTGGATTAAGACATAATCTTAGCCCTACACTTGCTAGAACCAGATTAAAACTAGCCCATAGAATGAAGAAACCAAGGATCAAAACAAGGGACAAGTGCTGAATTGAAGAAACTAGGTTCTGCTGATCTGGGCATGGCTTACGGACCGTAAGAAGTCCCATACGGTCCGTAAGGACCTTGCTGCAGATCAGTAAGTTTTGTAAAATGGCAGAACAGGCCCCTGAGACTCCAAACTTGATTTTCGATGCGTTTTGGCACTTCTAACACCCGTCAAGCCCATTTTTAAGCTCCATAAGGATGTCAAAACTTAGGGAACTTGAAATATGCTCATAAATGTCACGGATGTCGGTTCGTTTGGCTGTACGGTTGCGTTGTTCGGTTAATTACGACGAAAATCGTAACGAACGCGTGTACGACCCAAATTGCGAAACGAACGAAGTTTTAGCATTCCAAACACTAAAATAAAATATTTTAATGATTACAAAATTTTTGGATTTCTGGATATGTTCAGAACGCAAGATATGCGCGTAAATGCAAACTTATGCACTTTTTGACGCTTTTAGTCCCTGTTTGACCAAAAAGTTTATTTTTGCACACTGAACCCCTCAATGCCTATTTCTAAGCTATGTAAAGGATATTTATGGTATGTTTAACTTATGATCATGTTCCGGAATGTTCGTTATCATACGAATCGGCATACTTTCGCAGTTTGACACAAATAGTCCATGTAAGCGAATAAACTTGATTTTGCCATACCAAACCCTTTAAAACTTATTTCTAAGTTATGTAAAGGTTATTTAAGGTATGTTAAGAATATGTTGGTGTTCTGGAGTGTTTTTCGCGTTAAACTGACTATGTTTACGCATCAGTTTGCGTATAACTTTCTAGAAAGTGATATAGAGTTTAAAATTGAACAAAATCAAAACGTGTAAAATGTCAAACATAAATAAACAAATATTGGGGTCAAATCACATTGTTTTATTAATAATTGAACTGATTAGAGTTTATACATTGATTACAAGCACAAATGTTATAGTCTCCCCTACTTTAGGAAATTTCGTCCCGAAATTTATTTAGAGGAAACTTGTGAGAATAGATGTGGATATTTCGCCTTCATTTGATCTTCACGTTCCCAAGTAAATTCTGGTCCACGTTTAGATTCCCAGCGAACTTTGACGATAGGTATGCGCTTGCGTTTGAGTTTCTTGACTTCATGGTCCATGATTTCCACAGGCTTTTCAACAAATTGCATCGTGTCATTAACATGAATTTCATCAAGTGGTATGTAGAGGTTCTCATCAGCTAAACACTTTTTGAGATTGGACACGTGGAAAGTTGGATGAACATTTCCAAGTTTAGGAGGTAACTCAAGTCTGTAGGTTACCTTTTTGATTTTTTCGACGATCTTGAATGGTCCAACATATCTAGGTGCAAGTTTTCCTTCCTTTCCAAATCTAATCACACCTTTCCAAGGTGAAACCTTGAGTAGAACGCAATCACCGACTTGAAATTCCAAGGGCTTGTGTCGTCTATCCGCGTAAATCTTTTGACGGCTTCGAGCTGTTTGAAGGTTATCGCGAACTTTCTTAACCTTATCTGTAGTCTCTAGAATGAGCTCAGGTCCAGTAAGCTGAGCTTCACTGATCTCATTCCAGCAGACTGGTGAACGACATTTTTGACCATATAAAGCCTCGAAAGGAGCCATGTTGATGCTGGAGTGATAACTATTATTGTAGGAGAATTCAATCAACGGTAGATACGAATCCCAACTACCATCAAAATCGATCACACAAGCTCTAAGCATATCCTCCAGTGTCTGGATTGTTCTTTCAGATTGACCATCTGATTGCGGATGATAAGCTGTGCTCAAATTAAGTTGGGTTCCCATTGCAGATTGCATGGTTCTCCTGAAGTGAGACGAAAATCGAGCATCTCTATCAGATATAATGTTCAAAGGAACACCATGTCGGGATACAATCTCATCCACATAGATATTGGCAAGCTTATCAGCAGATAGATCCTCACGGATCGGCAAGAAATGCGCTGATTTTGTAAGACGATCAACAACTACCCACATGGCATCATGACCTTTCTTAGTGCGTGGCAACTTGGTAACGAGATCCATAGCTATGTTTTCCCATTTCCAAACTGGAATCTCTGGTTGTGTTGGACCGTGTCGTGACCCTAAACGATCAGTTAAGGCAGTTCATCATCACGTATAAAGGCGGAATCAGAATACGTAACGTAACAACAGTTGTTCCTTTCAATTCCTGCTTTATTAATGCTTTCTGAAATGAATTTGACAGAGTTCGGTTACCTAGCACATGACCAGGTCTCGCTCCAATTTACCATGAATGATCACATATCCGATATTTATAATTGGACTGATTTCGCTTATATGGCATGTCCATATAAGCGGAATCACTTGTAACTGATTTCGCTCATATGGCATGACCATATAAGCGAAACCCCATGTGTAAGCATAAGCGAAATCACCTGTTGACCCTAAGAGCGAAATCCCTACTATCCTATGTACACATAAGCGAAATAACAATATTAAACCCTAATCTTGACTTTCTTGACTTTCTTGACTTAAGACTTGATGAAGATGAAGTCAACAGACATTCTTGTGCATCAACAGACTCCCCCTTGGATGTTGACGTAGTCTTCAGCTCAGAGTCTTCAGTCTTGGTTATTTTACCTTCTCAATCAGATTGTAACATTGTAAGCATCCATCACTCTCTTGATCAGCTTCACACTTTGACTCTTACACCAGGATATCATCACTGGCTCTATCATTAACAACTTTATCATCATCAGGCTCCCCCTTTCGTCAAGCTTCCGTGCTTTTAGGGATCGACACCTAGCTTTTCATCTACAAGCTTCTCCTAACTTTCAACTTGTCTTCAGACTCCCCCTTAGACTCTGCTCTCGGGATCGTAGTCTGGACTTTTCCTGCAATCACTCATACAACAATAAGTAACAACATTTTAATCTTCCAGATATCGTAATCTAACAATCCAATCTCCTCAAAATCACTTCTCATGAATTTGGCAGTTTCATCGAATCGTATCGGAAACTAGCTCTATAACAATATAAGCATCCAAATCCCCCACAGTTAATAATCCAAGTCCAAACTAATGACCTTGGAGATATCACAAACTGTTTTTGATTTTAGAAAAGAAAAACTTCAAGTTTCAAATTAATGAACTTGTTTTATTTTCAGAA
Source organism: Helianthus tuberosus (assembly GCA_030545235.1). Classification (NCBI taxonomy): domain Eukaryota; kingdom Viridiplantae; phylum Streptophyta; class Magnoliopsida; order Asterales; family Asteraceae; genus Helianthus; species Helianthus tuberosus. Next base: position 87,338,511 of record CM060356.1, on the reverse strand, counting down.
ACACAATCAGCTTACTTAGATTTTGAAACTCAGCACTCAGACATCAGTTGTCGAAAATAAAGCAGAAATCAAAATCTTTTTTGTATTTTCTGAAAACATAAAGCAGTAAAGAAATATGTACAAACATATTTACAGACAATATTTTTGTTTGAGAATGCGTTAGAGGTTCAAATCAGTTTATGACAAGTCACAAGTACCGTTGAGCTTAATTTCACTTTAAGAATTAAACAATTCACTTAGATTGTCGATATACTTGTCCACTTAAATTTTCATACAAACTTCAACTTATTCAGGATACGAATTAGATGTCTTATGAACTTAGCTCATTCATGTGTCCCACCTCTTGAATATACTCCCGTATCCAGAATCCCAATAATCAGTCTTACAGGTGAGTATACTACAATGATATCTGTATATAAATTAGGTATGCGAGGGCCGAGGGATCTCAGGTCGATACTTCCGTATATGCAGAGAGATATCAGCTTCGACTTTACGGTATGTCCCCTTTAGAGGATCTTTTTGCTTACAACAGCAGCGACTATCAATTTTATTGTTTCATCGGCATGCTGAGGGTTTAATGCTATGTTTCAAGCATTGAAGCAAGTATTAGCCAAGGACTAGGTCAGAACCACCGTTCAGCAGAAGTCCCGGAATAATACCCCAGACATCATTGAGTATAAAGACCTAGTATATCAGATTATGAGACCTTTCAAACAAGATTTCAGGGGTTACCTATATATCCAAGTAGTGTTCCCCACGAAATAAGCAAGTGTTTGAATTTAGGTTTATATCCCAAAAAAGTTTACTAAATGTATAAAAATCTATCGACACATCATCAGTGAGTCTGTTTAACGCTTTTTAATCATTACATTTCTTTAGCATACTGTAACTGTCTACTGATGTACTATCATTTCCTCTTTTTACGCAAAAACTCAATTTTTTAAATTTTATCATGTTTTTGGCTTTTTCAAATTTTTCAAATGTTTTTGGATTTTCTAACAACAATATATCTCCCCCAAAAATGCAAAACCATTTAAAAAAAATTTGACAACCAACATTGATAGCTTTGTCTCGCCATCCATTTTCTGCTTCACATGTTCTGATTTGCAGAAAATATAACGTACCCCCATGATTTACAACCCATTGATCTTAACAGTTTGAAAACCGTTTTTCAATCTGATGAAAGTAATCATGTTTGTTCAGCCGTGAGGGTTTCGGCGTATTCAATCAACATACATTCAAACAAAATTAAAAACAACATATATTTTTGGTTTTTCAAATTTTAACAAACTAAAAACATATTTTTGGTTTTAAATTTTTCAATTTTTAAGATTTTGAAAATATTGTTTATTTATATACATAAAACAATCAAACTAAACTCCCTGTTCAACCAAACCAGGGTCCTGCAACCTCTTCTTGTGCCAGGCTGCTCCAACTACCCTTCTCACAATCTTCAGCTTCGTTGAGCACCTGCACATTTCAAACTTTATTAATCATTTGAACAATTTAGCCCAGGTCTGTTGGACCTTAGGCATTTCAACACAATAATTTTCATTTAATTTCGGAAACTCTTTGTCACTTAAAACGTTTTCAAGTTTGATTTCAACTTTTTCATCTTTTACCATCGTCACTTGTTTCTTAGCACTCCACATTTGACCTTTCGGAGTACCTCTTTTGTAAAAAAATGTCTCTTTTTGAACCTTTTGATCTTGAACAACATATTTAGGTTTCCAAAACTCTTGAGGTTTTGTCATATCAACAGATATTTTCCAACTCTGTGTTGTTCTGAATCTAGGTGTGTGAGAATTCCAGGTCTGTCTTGAATTAAACCTGTTCGGGTTTGATTTCCAATTTTGATTTGAAGCAAACTTGTTTGTATTGTACCTCCAAGTTTGTTTCGAATCAAATCTGGTTGACCTTGATTTCACATCCTCAGATTTCTGTTTTTCAACATCAACAGGCTTTGGATTTGGACACTTTCGTGCAACATGTCCAATTTGATCCCATTTAAAACACACTTTCTTTGAAACATCCTTGGCCTGTTGTTGTTTCTTTTTCATAGCATCAAATTCCTCATTAGACTGTTGTCCAAATTTGAGTTTTTCCTCTTCTTTCAAGCTTTTCCCTTGAACAAAATTCATCTTTTGTTGCAAATCCTGTTTTTCACTTTGATTCCAATTCCGTTTCTTTTTATAACCCAAACCAGCCTTCATGTTTTTCTTCTTAAAACCAGGTTTGTTATAAAAAGATTTATGACCTTTACCAGCAAACTTTGGAATCTCAGACTTCTCAATCTCAACCATTTTGAAAACTTTATCGACCTTCTCTGAAATCACATTCTGAATCGGGAATACAACATCTAAGAATAATTTGTCCGATCCAATCATGGTATAAACCAATCCTTTTGAGTCATCATTCAAATTTTTCTCGGATTTTGTGTTTTTCAGATAACCATCATAAAGATTTCCTTCATCTTCATCCTGTGATTCAGACTTACCTTTTGTAGACTCATCTTTCAAAACGCTTTCAACAACCTTACTTACCACCTCTGAATCATTAGCATCATCAGATTTGGAGTAAGTCACATCGATACTTTCAGGTAACTGCTCAGCTATGTTCAAACCCTTTGCCACCTTTTCCTCATCATAAAAAGTATAATTGTTTCTCAATGGTGGTGGTACCTGATGAAATTCTGAACCAATACCCTTTTTGCAATTTTCAGTATCTTTGTCATCTGGTGTGATGTTGAAAATGCGTTCGAGAATGTACGAAGAGTTATGATAACTTTGAATTTTTGTAACAATCTTTTCTTTTTCAGCCAAGACTTGTTTAAGATTAGCAATTTCACCAACACACTTGTTCAATTCAATTTGCTTTTCTTTAAACCCTCTTTCATACATTTCTTTAGTAACTAAAGTTTCTGACAATCTTTGATCAAAACTTTTGACTTGGCTCTTCAAAGTATCATAAGCTTCTTGTACTCTCTGACTCGACCACTTTAAAGAATCATACTGTTTTTGTAAATCTTGAAATTTAGATTCTTTTTCAACACAATCGACACATTTTGTAGAACACAGTTGTCTATAAACATCATTATCCTTTTCAAGACCTTGACATTTATGTGTCAATTTTTCGACTTTTAATTTCAACATTTCTTCTGTTTCAACCATTTCTTTACATTTTATTTTGAAAACATTTTCAAATTTGATTGCTTCAATTTCTTTAACTTTTATGATGTCATCTTTTTTAGTACAGGCTTTGCACATTTCTATGCAATTCCTGCACTTGTTTTCATTTTCATCAACCAATTCAACATTCGGTAAATTAGAAGATTTTCTAACCTCAGTAGCATTCAGCACCAGTTCTTCTGTCTCAGCTTTCTGATCTTGCTCTTTGTTCTCCACTTTTTCTTCTTTCTGTGCTTCTTCTATCTTCTGTTCTTTTTCAGCTTTCTGATCTTCTTCAGCAGCAATCTTCACAACAGCCTTTACTTCTTCAATCATCTTCTTCAATTCTTCTTCTTTTCTCTTTTTCATCTCTACCACCTTCGGTAGACTTGCTTCACAAACCTCTCTAATTTTCTTCTCCAAATCAGGCAAATATGCTTTATCAGATAACCTTCGTGTGTTGAAAGTAGCCTGCCTTGGGACCAAATTTATTACAGCTTCGAAATCCACCTTTGATGGGTCAACAACTGGATTACCCCGTGGATCCATATAACATTCCAACTCTTCATTCCATCTTTTTGCTCTCTGGGCTTCTTTGAATGGTTCGTTTAATTTTCCAATTTCCCATCTTGCATAATCTGCTTTCCAATATCTATCAGGATCAGCATTAGCCACAAATGCATATCCAACTGCATCTTCTTCAGGGCAAACTTGACTCCAGTCGTAACCTTCATCGCCATATATAACTGCAAGAGCCCTTGATTTTTCTTCAGGCTGTTTCAATCTTGGTGGCTTAGACTTGTTCTGATGGTAAATCGCTTTCTTGTAATAATCTTCGTTGAACGGGTTTGCAGAATCATCATTAGCATACGCATTTCTGCACTCGCGCTTAAAATGACCTCTTTGTTTGCATTTGAAACATGTCACCTTAGATTTATCAAATCCCAGTTTGGTAGATGGTCCACCAATTGACTTTCTCCCCGTGATCTCCATGAACCGCTGTGCCCGACGAACTGCACTGGCCATGCACCATCTTATATCCATAAGTTCCATCTCCTCGGGGTCTAATTGATCATAATCTTCTTTCGTCAAGTTGGTGTTGCCAATCTTCCCTGCAACAAGGCTTTCATACGATTCAAGTACAGATGCCAAGAAAACCATCTGTTGTTTTGCCGATTCTTCGCTGAAATTCTGCCCATTCTTCAGATCCACTGCGATATTACACTGAAACAAATTCTTTGAAGCAGATTGGTTTGAAGTGTCTGAAGAAGATCCACTGTGAAAACCACTGTGAAGACTTTCATTATTCACTGAACTTGAACTTTCTGCAGAAAATGCTGTTTTTGGAGATCCAGCCTGTGGTGCATTTCCTCTGTAGTAAAGCTCCACATTTTGCTGATAAGCTGGATTATTGACTTTAGATCTCTTTATCTCCAACTCATGGCTTTCAAGTCTTTCAATCAGCAAATCCACTTTCAAATCTTCAGGCTTGACTGTGTTCTTCAACATTAAAGCGAAGTATTGCCATTCTTGATCATTTGGCAATGAATCAAACAATTTATCCACCAAATCCTCTTCAGAATATGTGATTTCATGTCTGGCTAACTCCATTTTCAGATGCCCAAATCTTTCGATCATTCTACAAACAGATTCATTTTTCATACAACTGAATAAATCAAACTCTTTACGCAACAATTTCTTTTTGTTTTTGACAATTTCATTACTTCCTACACACTTTTTCTCTAACGCTTCCCACAAACTCTTTGAAGTTTTCTCTTGTTCAAGTAACGAAATAATATCCTCTCTCACTGACTGTTTGATTAATGTGATCATTTTATATTCAGCTACAAATTTTTTTGTATCTATGTCTGTGAAATCTTTTGCTTCTATTAACTCTCCTCCCTCTTTTACTGGTTCAGTGTATCCATTTGTCAGTTTTAACCAACTTTCAAGAGCGAAAGCTTTTACCCAACCCTCAAATCTGTTTTTCCACCAATTATAATCTTCAGCTTTCATTAGCTTTGGTGGCTTCTGTTGGCTTCCGTACATGTTCTCAAACTTCAAATTCTCCGAAATCTCCTTCGAATATTCTCTCATCTCGGATCTTCTATCTGTCGAGTCGGAAGTGAATGCGTTGTAGAATGTGTTGTAGAATTCTTCACCGTTGTTTGACATCTTCAATTACCTAGCACAAACAAACAATCTATCAGTTAGAAAAATTTTCGAAATTTTGACCAACCGTGACAAATAAGTGCAATCAGCTTTGATGACCACAAAAGCGAAATCAGTCAAAATCCACAAAAGCGAAATCACTCAATATGACTGATAAGCGAAATCAGTCGATGTGACACAAAAGCGAAATTACTTTTGTCCATATAAGCGAAATCAAATGATGTCCCTTTGAGCGAAATCACTTATGACCAAATAAGCGAAATCAGGAGACTGTCCTTATGAGCGAAATTACTAAGTCCACAAGAGCGAAATCACTTATGTCCGTATGAGCGAAATCACTACTTGTCCGTATGAGCGAAATCAGATGTTTAAAACTCGATGTTCACAAAAGCGGAATCACGTTTTTTACCCATTTTTAAGCCAAATTTCAATCTGAAACTTTCAAGGGTTGTACTACACTTAATTCCGATCACAGTGATATGAAATATGTTCAATTTCGACCACAAATTTGTTCCAGATCTAAGAATGAAGTTTCTGTTCGTGAACCGATTGAGATTTTGTTAAAATTGATTGATTTTTACTTTGTTTTAAGAACTGATACTATTACGGATTGTTTAACAAACAATTTCGCTCAATATACATGAAGTTCAAATCATTCTGTCCGTAGGAACTTGTATAATTCAGAAAAATAAAAGAGAAAATGAGTAGAAATGAGAGAATAATGTCGAATCAGCTGAAGTAGTATGAACTCCTCGTCCTGAAGCTCTGATACCACTTGTTGGACCGTGTCGTGACCCTAAACGATCAGTTAAGGCAGTTCATCATCACGTATAAAGGCGGAATCAGAATACGTAACGTAACAACAGCTGTTCCTTTCAATTCCTGCTTTATTAATGCTTTCTGAAATGAATTTGACAGAGTTCGGTTACCTAGCACATGAACAGGTCTCGCTCCAATTTACCATGAATGATCACATATCCGATATTTATAATTGGACTGATTTCGCTTATATGGCATGTCCATATAAGCGGAATCACTTGTAACTGATTTCGCTCATATGGCATGACCATATAAGCGAAACCCCATGTGTAAGCATAAGCGAAATCACCTGTTGACCCTAAGAGCGAAATCCCTACTATCCTATGTACACATAAGAGAAATAACAATATTAAACCCTAATCTTGACTTTCTTGACTTAAGACTTGATGAAGATGAAGTCAACAGACATTATTGTGCATCAACAGGTTGCTCCAATAATCCAGAGGGATGTTGATGTTCATCCTTAACCTTAAGACAAGTAAGGCATTTGGATACGTATAAGTCAATGTCTTTCTTCATACCGGGCCACCAATACTGGGTTCGAAGATCCTTATACATTTTATCTGCACTAGGATGAATAGAATAACGGGACTTATGAGCTTCATCCATTAGCAAGGTGCGGAGATTGCCTTGACTTGGGACCAACAAACGGTCCATGAAATAATACAATCCATTGTCCTTCAGTTCAAGACCAGGCTTGATATGATATGGTAATTCCTTACCCATCAACTCTTGTGAAACACAAGTATGTTGAGCCTGAGAAATGCGGGTTTGAATATCAGATTGAACTTGTACAAAGTGAAGCTTGACTCTTTCTTTACGACTCAGTGCGTCAGCCATGACGTTCGCCTTACAAGGATGGTAGCGAATTTCTCAATCATAGTCGTTTAGAAGTTCAACCCAACGTCGTTGCCTCATGTTAAGTTCTTTCTGATCGAAAATATGCTGAAGACTTTTGTGGTCAGTAAAAACAATACATTTTGTACCATACAAGTAGTGTCTCCAGATTTTGAGAGCAAAAACTACTGATCATGAGTGGTGTAGTTCTTCTCATGTATCCTCAACTGTCTTGATGTGTAGGCTATGACTTTGTTCCTTTGCATGAGAACACAGCCAAGGCCTAAATTGGATGCATCACAATATACTACGAAATTGTCGTTGCCCTCAGGTAAAGATAGAATAGGCGCATCACAAAGTTTTTGTTTCAAAGTCTGAAATGCTTCTTTTTGTTTGGATCCCCACTCGAAAGGTTTATTCTTCTGGGTTAAAGCAGTGAGAGGAACTGCAATCTTGGAGAAGTTTTCAATAAAGCGGCGGTAATAACCCGTAAGACCAAGAAATGAACGAACTTCAGTAGGAGTAGTAGGTGTATCCCAATCCTTAATCGCGCTTATCTTGGCGGGATCTACATGAATACCTCGTTTGTTGACGATATATCCCAAAAATTGAACTTCCTTAAGCCAAAATTCGCCCTTGGAGAATTTGGCGAAAAGTTGTTCTTTCTTTAGGAGTTCCATAGTAAGACGAAGATGTTGTTCTTAGAATAAATCAAGATGTCATCAATGAAAACGATGATGAACTTGTCTAAATAAGGCTTACAAACCCTATTCATTAAGTCCATGAAAACAGAAGGAGCATTAGTCAAACCGAATGGCATAACAGTCAACTCATAATGCCCATATCTTGTGCGGAATGCAGTCTTGGGAATATCTTCTTCGAGTACTCGTAGTTGATGATACCCAGAACGTAGATCAATCTTTGAAAAACAAGTAGCACCCTGTAACTGATCAAAGAGATCATCAATGCGAGGTAGGGGATATCGATTCTTAATGGTAAGCTTGTTAAGCTCACGATAATCGATGCACATCCTAAAAGAGCCATCTTTCTTCTTGACAAAAAGAACGGGAGAACCCCCAAGGTGAAAAGCTAGGACGAATAAAACCTTTGTCAGAAAGCTCCTGAAGCTGCTTAGATAATTCCTGCATCTCAGACGGTACAAGACGATACGGAGATTTAGCAATAGGATTAGCGTCAGGTACAAGATCAATACGAAACTCAACTTGGCGTGCTGGGGGTAAACCAGGTAATTCTTCAGGAAACACTTCAGGATAATCCCGAACAACGGGGATATCTCGAATAGACTTACCTTTGCCTTTTTCCCCTACGACATGTGCAAAGAAGGCAACATAGTTCTTTCGTAGATACTTTTGAGCTTGAGTACGAGACATGAGTTTGAGATTACTAGCAGGTTTCTCACCACGAACCTCCAAGATCTCACCAGTCGAAAGCGGTATACGAACAATCTTCTCAAAACAAACTACCTCTGCGTGATATTTGGCTAACCAATCCATTCCCACTATAATGTCGAAACTTCCAAGTTGAATTGGCGTGAGGTCGATAGGAAAAAGATGGTTATTAAGGTTCACCTGGCAATTTCGAAGAACAACATCATGAATAACAGGTTCACCACTAGCTACCTCTACTGTCAAGGGCTTTCCTAGTTTTGTTCTAGACATGCAAAGCAATGGTTCAAAAGACAATGACACAAAACTCTTATCGGCACCATTCACCACCTCGTTATCTGCGCGCGCCTCATTAGCATTCATATTAAAGACTCGACCACGAGCCTGAGCCTGATTCGCGTTAGCTAACCTCGGACACTGATTTCGATAGTGGGTCAGATCCCCACAATTGTAGCATGAACCAGGAGGATAGTGAGGTCGTCAGCCTGTGCTGGTTGTTGAGCAGGTTGTTGGGCAGGTTGCTGAGCAGGGTTTTGTGCAGCATGGTTCTGGTTTGGAGGAAGACGACATGTGGCGGCAAGATGACCAGATTTTCCACAATTGGTACAATTACGACACTGAACATGCGGTTGATGGTGGCTGTTACACCTGTTGCACAGATGTGCATTCCCAGCATATTGTTTCTTTGCGGATGGTTGCGCGGGCTGATTTGGGGCTGCCTGATTTGTCTGCACTGTAACAGCGAAATTCTGGGAAGCCTTGCGCTTCCTCTACCTCCTTGAAGATCCAGCTTTCTTACCCTCCTGATTCTCACTCTTGACAGACTGATTCTATTTCTTGTCACCCTTCCTATGAAGTTTACCCTTCCATATTTGGGACTCAGTCAAAGTCGCAGCCAACTCGATGGCTTGTCGAACTGTGGTAGGGTTGCTACTAGTGACGATATCTTGCACGGGGTTAGGTAATCCATCAACATACCTCTCGATAGCTTTATCAAGCGGGGTAACCATTGTTGGAAAAAGCAAACTCAACTCCTCGTACCTGTCGGTATAAGCCCGGTGTTCACCACTATCCTGTTTCAGATCATCAAATTCCCTTTCTAACCCCCTCTGCTCAAGACGAGGACAGAATTCCCTCATCATAAGAGCCCTAAACTCTTCCCAGGTCTGACCCAAAGCGACGTTAGCAGCACGATCTCTCATGACTCCATTCCACCAAGTAAGGGCCCTCTTTTGGAACACGCTAGAAGCAAACTCGACCTTGCGATTATCAGGACACTGAACATGACGAAAAGTACTCTCAATACTCTCGAACCACTGTAGGAGCCCAGTTGCTCCTTTAGAACCACTAAACTTGAGCGGTTTAGCCGAATTGAAACTTTTAAAGTTGCATGGAGCATTATTGTTATTGTTGGCTTGGTTAACTTGAGCAATGATAGCTGCCATTTCGGCACTAGGTAGCTGATTGTCACGTCGAGGAGGCATTCTAAAAGAGGAAACATGAGAGAAAACGAGTGAGATGATAAGATGAAAAATGAGATGTTACAAATATCGATAAAAAGTATGGATGGTGGTCATTCGTTCATACCACAAAGCTAACAAACGACACACAATGACTAATCAAAGTAAATGGGTCATAATAATTGTTAGGCCTTTGTAATAGGATATGTTCGTCTTGAACGTGGATGAATCGATCACGATCAATGTGCGGAATCCATTGATTGTGTCTAGGAATCAACAAGAGCAGAATTCAATGTTTAAACACCTCTAATTATCTATTAGAATGATTGAAAGTACATGAGCACCGGTAGAGAATTAGAGTGACAGAGGTTCAGTACAAGATCAGCCAAAAGTATCCTAAATCTAACCCAAGCCGGGTATTTATAGGCAACATCAGGGAGGATTTAAGTGTCGTCCGATCGGGTGGTGATCCGATTGGGTGGTCATCCGATCGGGTGGTCATCCGATCGGGTGGCCATCCGATCGGATGACATTAGTCAACCTTCGGACGTCACTTTTACAATACTTCACCGTTCCCTGTGTTGTCGTTATACGTACAAACAAACAAAATACATACAAAAGACATATACATTACAAAATAAGACTCCATGCTGACGAAAGCTACAAACATATGAACTAACAGACTCCCCCTTGGATGTAGTTGTAGTCCTTCCAGCATAGTCTTCAATCTCTTCTCTTACGTCTTCGTTCCTTTGCCCCCTGTCTCCTCTGTTCTGCCTTTTCTTCTAACATTTTTCGCCTTAGAACTCTTCCTTCTTCAATCCACCATTTTCTGTAAGCTGGATCACCATCACGCTTTTTGTCCCACTTAGGAATCGTGTTCTCTTCCTTTTCTATTGGTGTTTGATCCATTGGAGGCGGTCTCATCCATTTGAACTTTCCCATCTTTGCAGCTTTCTCAGAAATAGCCTTGAATCTTTGCTCACGTTTATATTTCTTTAGAAATTCACCAATCTCTAAATCTCTCCATTTGGACTTCCAGTACCTCCCAGAGTTGATGTCTTTCGCAAAGCATACATCCACGATCTTTTGATATTGCATTTCTTGTACTTTATCACGTTTCTCGTACACAATCTTGTTGTAGAACAAGCAATCGATATCTTTCTTTGTGCAGTTTACTAGCCACATTGGGTCTAGCACACATATCCTTCTTGATTCACCTTTTGACTTATCAAATAAGGAAATCACCGCTTCCACTGTGCTTTCATTGTATAACCAGCCTTCAAAATCTTCATGGAAATCTTGCTCCATAGCACGTAGCGACATATTCTTTAAGCATCTTGGCGGTTTGATATCCAGAGTAATATCCTTCTCACCATTCTCCAACATAGTAACAATCTGCTTCGGATAATGAGGCTTTCAGTCTGGATACCTTGCCTTTGATTGCTGCTTCACATAATCCCATAAGTGTTGGTTGTGTTGCTTAACTTCCAAACGATAGTAAAATTGCTTTATGTTCTTTGTTTGGACCAACTCATCAATGTCCCACCATGGGAGGGTCTTTATATCTGACAAGAATTCAAAATACTGCACCCCTTGCTCCCGTCTAATGGTGTACACTTGTAAGTCTTCCAGATAGCCCCAAGATAGAATGTCTCCCCATGAAATATCTTTATCATGTGTAAAATACTGAATCGGCCTTGTATATTTTCTTTCCTTAGGCACTATCTTGAACCATTTCTTTCTTTCCTCAGCAAGATTCTCTCTAGGAATGGTTCTTGGAACACCTTCCGTTGTGATCTTTTCAAAAATCTTTCTCCTGACTTCATCTTCATTTTGATCTTTGAACATTTCAGCTAGAGAAGGAAACGTTTCATCAACACCAGAATAGTGAAAATCCGTTTCTTCATCAGATGAATCAGAGGCATCTTCAACAATCACATCATTGTATTTGTCAGCTTCTTGGGCGTACTTGAATTCATATTCTCTTTCTGGTGATGGAGGAATCTCATCTTCTATATCAAACTTGAACTTCCCGTCATCTACGCCCAACTCTTCTAACATCTATGCCCTTGACCTTGGTACCTCTAGCTCCCCCTCAAAGCGAGCATGTAAATATATGACAGTAGCTTGTGTGAGGTATACCTGGTCGACATGTTGTTTGCCAGATGAAGAAGACTCTTGTTGTTGATCATCCTCCTGTTCATTGATCTCGTTGTTCATAAGATCTTCAATCTTTTCTTGTACTGAAGGATTCACAATAAGTAAACCAGAAGAACCTTGGTCTTTATCATCATCTTCATCTATGAACTTATCCCATGATGGATCATAGTTCTCGACAGCATCAAGAATATCTTCCAATTCTTCATCTTCTTCCTCTACTTCTTCTACTATAACCTCTTCCTCTTCTTTCCATTTTAATAGCAACTTTTCAGGTTCTTTTCCCTTTCGCCTTCTTTGCTCTACTTGCACTCGGCGAATAATATCTTCAAGTGTTGGTGCATGTGTCTGTCGACTTCGTCTTGTATCGAGTCTTGTCTTAGAATGTTAAATCAGGGCACGTAATTCGAGAAAACATGTAATTCTGCTTGAACTTAGGGTAATTCCGCTCGGAATTAGATTCCGCTTGGATTCTAATTTCGCTTGGGATCACTTCAAGCGGAATCAGATTACTATAAATAGGTGTTCAAGCGTGATCAGTTGTAATCTTTTCCGGTCAGAGCAACGAAGTGCTGCCGAAGTGTTGTCTCGCTGTAAAACATCTTTATATCAATAATACGACAGTTTAAAGTGATATTCTAGCTGAATTGACCTCGATACGTCTGTTTCCGCCTTTCGTATTGAGTAAAACTCTTCTGATCGACTCGTTCGGGTCTGAAAACGATCCTACAAGTGGTATCAGAGCTCAGGTTGAAGAGTTCATACCAATTCAGCTGAAATTTCTGATTTCTACATCTTCTTTTTCAAATTTAACAACTTTTCACGGTCAAAATGTCTTGATTTTTACACATCATGTGCGCATTAGTGTTTTAACAAAGCCTTGAATGTTTCAGGCCTAAAATCGATTTAAAACTGGTAAATTTCATAATTCCACTTGAAAAACAGCTTGAGAATGATGACGTCAGCAGCATTTCAAACGGAATTAGTCTCTTATTTCGCTTGAAACCGATATTTCGCTTGAGAAATTGTGTTGATTTCGCTTGAAACTTGCAATTCCGCTTCAGTTGGGTTATTTCGCTTGAATGATTCCGCTTGAATCACTAATTCTGCTTCAACTTTGTAATTTCGTTTGAAAGAAGTGTTGATTTAAGCGAAATTAGGTATCTCGCTTGAATGGGTATTCCGCTTCAGGGTGTTTTCGCTTGAACAGTGATTTAGTTTAAGAGTGTTGATTCCATTTGAACAGCATATTTCGTTTGAGAACTTAATTCCGTTTGAAAGACTGTTTTTGTGAACTTTGAAAAACAGAATCATGGACGAGGAATTTTTCAACGTATTTGCTACTCCAGTTACCCCGATTACTCTTGCACAGAACATGATGTTGGAAAATGAAACAGGGACTATGCAAAAACCGCCTAAGCTCATGAACATCGAGGAGTATAAAGGTTGGGAAGGTCGTTTTGAAAATTGGGTTCAAGCCAATTATCTAGATGCTTGGGAATGCGTTGAGACGAAATATGTTAGACCGATGAATGATGACGAAGAGATTATTGCAATTAAAGATTTAAGTGCTGAAAATAGAAAGAAATACAAAGATGAAAAAATGATGCTAAGTTTACTACAACAAGCTGTGAAAGAAGATATCTTGGTGTTATTGCAACATAATGGAACTTCGTACTCAATATGGAAAGCTTTAAATCAAAGTTTCATGGAAGCCAAGAGATGGTTAAGAACAAGAAATCACTTTTGAAGAAAGAGTTTGATCTGTTTCATGGTTTGAAAAATGATAACACAAAGCAAATCATTGAAAGATATTGCAACTTGTTGGCAAACATGAAGAGATTAAGCATCAACAAAGATAATGAAGAGTTGATCGAAAAGCTAGCTGATGCATTGCCATATGAAACTTTGGGTACATATCTCATGATGTTGAGGAACAAGAAAGGTTTTAGCAGTCTGAGATTGAGCAAATTGATTGAGAAACTTGAAGCTCAGGAAATGGAACAGAGAAAGGTCTTAAGAATGAAAGATTTCGATGGTGAACAAGACATTGGGCTTTACTACAAAGGTGGTATTGGTGATAAAACCACCAACATGTCACCAAAGATTGAAACGACATTCAATGCAAAGAGTTCATCTGAAAGTTCATCCAAAGGATCAAACAGCAACACAAGTTTTTCATTATATCCATCATTTGATCTGAACATTTCAGCAACAAAGAAGGGCAAGAAGTTACAATGCAACATTGTACTAGATCTGGAGAATGATGATGATTATTCAGAAGAAGTTGCTAAATGTCACATGTCTTTGTTGGGAACTGTGTTGGAATCATATGGTAGTTTTGTTGCAGGTCGGATCGGGAATCCAATGCTTACAAAAGAGGATTACGATCAGATTGGCGCTGAAGAAATGGAATTGATGGATATTAAATGGTGTTTGGCAAGTGTGTTGAGACGAGCTGAGAAATTTAAGCAGATCACAGGAAGAGATGACTTACATGAGGCTAATGTTTCTACTTTAGGTTTTGATAAATCTAAAGTCACTTGTTTTCGTTGCAGGGAAAAAGGACACTTCAAGAGGGAGTGCAAAAACCGCGAAGCAAGTGGAGCTCAAAATCCGTTCAACAATAACAATGATTACTACCGGAAGGCCATTTATCATCAAGTTGCTCAAAAACAACAAGAACCACAAGTGCCACATGGTAGGAAAATAATCGAGGAGCCTTCAAAGAGAGCTTGTATGGTGAATCAGGATGACAAAAAGCCAATGGAAAGTTTCAATTGGGATAAATAAATTTCAGCTGATAATAAAGCATGCCTGATAAACCAAGATGATGAAAAATTACCAGAAGGGTTTAGCTGGGAAAATTTTACTTGGGATGATTACTGTTCGGATAAAGAAATGCTAAAAGCCAAAGCGTTTGTTGCTCAAGTTGAAGAAGATAGTGATGATGATATAGAGTATTATGCAAGAAGATTGGCAGCTCATTTTAAAATGATGGAAGAGAGTGACAGTGATGATGAAAAAGCTAAAAAGAAAAAGAAAAAGGTCAAAACACTAGTTAGCAGTGATGATGAAGAAGTACCAGTAATAAGGAAAAAGGTGGAAGCTCCAAAGTTTAAAGTTGATGCAAAAAGATTCCTGTGAATTGTGAAACTTGTGAAATCATAAAGATGAAAAACAGTGAGTTGATGAACAACATGAACTGGTTGAAGGAATCTTACGATGTTCTAAACAAAGCCATGAATCAATACAACCAAACAAGTGAAGAACAAGCAACAGCAATGAAGACACTTCAAGGAGCTTTCATGATAAAGCAGAAAGTGGTGAACAATTACATTGAGAAGTGTGCTGTGCTAGAACAAAAACTGGAAACACAAAGAATTGAAACTGAAAGAGTTAATCGTTTGTTAAAAAGTTACTCATGTACTTCTTATGTCATTGACAGGATTTATCCAACTGTTGAAGGAATGAAGGCATTTGAAGAGGATGAAATAACTAAAGAACAAAAGGTTTCTGAAGAAAAGATTCCAGAAAAGAAGAAGGATACTAAAGTGAATGAGTCTGGTAAGAAAAAAAGTTTCAGTTACAACAAGTGTCCACCCCCTCTTGAAAATGGATATTCTCCGAGAAATCCAAATTCAGAAAGAGTCGAAAAGGCAACAAATTTACAGTGGGAGTCGGAGTCTTCAGTTAAACTACCAGATAATATTGATGTCACGTTTACGTCATCTGACACTGATCACGAGTTCGAGTTAATAAAGAAAGTGGTCGATCAGGTGTTGGATAAAGATGAATCCGAGGAGTCAAAGTCGGAGTCTATGTCAGAGTCAAACTCTGAGTCCAGCACTCCGAGTCAAACCGTCAAACAGGAAAAAAGGGTTTACAATAAAGAATTCATGTTATCAAAATCTAATTTGAATGACGAAACATTCAAATTTGCATATACATTGAATGATTCTGACAAATTATATTCTGATGAGGAATTTCCAATAAGAGGTGTTAAACCGGAAATGATAAAAAAGGTTTTCAAACTAACAGAAATTTATATTTCTGAAATAAAAGATATAAATCTTTCTGATAAACCTAAAAAGTACACCTCAAGAGTTCAACAAAGAGAAAACAAGAAAAAGGGTTACAGTTCTGGTTCTGGTTATCGAAAGAAACCAAACCATAACGGTAATTTCAAAAAGAAAGGTCTTGGATTTATTTCACCAGAAAATTATAAAAATGAAAAATATGTTAGAGATTTTAAATAAAAAATGATATTTGTTTCAGGTACATCTACTGAAGAAGAGAAAGAAAATCTATTCAGAAATCAGTCGAACAAAGAATTCCTTGCGAAAAAGCAAGAAGAGTTGAAGTCTGCTGATCAGATGAAAGAAACGAGAACCTGTTTCCAATGCAACACTGTTGGTCATATTGCCAAGAATTGTTCCAAGGCAATACAATCAAAACAGGAAGTTTCTCGTAAACTGAAAGATAAAGAGATTGTGTTTAAATCACCAATTGATAGAACTAAAATTTTCAAAAATTCAACTTTTGAGATTGGTGAATGTTCAAACAGGTTTTACAAGAAAAGAGGAAATCTTGACAACCAAAAATGGGTTGTTAAGAAGTCTGATGATAGTTCTAGCAATGATTCTGATTCGTCAAAATCAGAGGAGCTATCTTCTGGCAATGATTCTGATTCCACAAAGTCAGATGAGCCACAAATTGGGATTAAATGTGAGAATTCAGTACCTCCAATGGATGATGTCAATTTTCCACCATTGAAGGCTGAAAACTTTAAACAAAAATTTGGTAAAACTGAAATTTCAAATCAATTTTTTTTTTTCTGAAAAAGAAGAGTTTGATATTGAGAAAGCCTTTAACCCCAAAGTTCAGAACATTTTTGGAAAAATGGTTGACAGGAAGGTAAAAGGGGTCAAGGAATTTTACGAGAAGAAAACAAAGAAGCAAGGTAAAGTATCATCCCTGGTTTGTGACCGGGATGGAACATATTATGAACAGTAAAAATTTGAATTTTCCGGAGCTCCCAGGTTGGTAAGCGAGGAGCAGGAATCGGCATCTTTCTTGAGAAATTTACGAAAGTGATTTCGTCTTACAAGTGGTTGAAAAAGGTTTTCACGTACAAGTGGTAAATCAGGGACATTAAGTTGTATCTGATTTCCTACAAGTTTAAAAAAAAATAATGTGATGATCCCCTAACCTACAAATGATTTTATAAAATCAACAAAACTTATTTTCCGAAAAAACCATTTGATTAAAACAAACTTAAGTGTTTTGAAATCAATGGGAAAATAGTTTGTTGTGAGGGGGAGTTCTGATTGTTTATGCTAAGTGGATGGCGAATTGAAGTGATTCGATATCGGTTGTCAGTTTATTTGTATAGTTTGTTTTCAAATTTCTTTAAATGTGTTTGCATTTTAGGGGGAGTAAGAAATTTCTGAAAATCCAAAATCATTTGAAAATTTGAAAAGACAAAAAACATGATAAAATTCAAAAATGAGTTTTGTGTCAAAGAAGAGGAAATGATAGTACATCAGTGGACGATCACAGCATGCTAAAGAATTGGAAAGTTAAAATGTGATAAACGGTCTTACTGATGATATGCCAGTAGGTTTTTGCACATTTAGTAGATTGTGACAAGATATAAACCTAAATTCAAACTTGCTTATATTGTGGGGAACATCTCTCGGATATATGGGTAACCCCCGAAATCTTGTTTGAAAGGTCCCTCTTTCTAAGATACTAGGTCTTTATGCTCAATGATATCTGGGGTATTATCCCGGGACTTCTGATTTTGCGGAAGCAATGGCCTAGTCCCCAGAGAATACTTTACGCTTGCTTGAAATATAGCTCACCCTCAGCATAAAAAATGATGAAACATTGAAAAAATATGTAAATCATGTGATGTTGAAGAAAAGATCCTCTAAAGGGGACACACCAAAAGTCAAAGCCGTCATCTCTATGCTGAACTGAAGTTCTGACCTGAGCTCTCACGGTTTTCGCAATTTAACCCTTACAGATATCATTTGTGGTATACTCACCTGTAAGACGGAATATTGGGATCTGGATACGGGAGTATATTCTGAGGTGGGATACGCGATTAAGTTTAAGTATTTAAGACACTAATCTCGTATCTCGAAACAGTTGAACTTTGTGTGACAATTTAAGTGGATCAGTATACTGACAATCTAAGTGAATCGTTTAGAACTTAAAATGTTTAAAGCTTAACGGTGTTGGTGATTTGTTTCATAAACTGATATGATCCTCTTACACAAACTCACAAAAGTATTATTTGTAAATATTTTTCTATTGCATTTCATTTCATTTAAAAATCCAAAAAGATTTTCAGTGTGTTTTAGCATAAATTTTGAAAAATTCAAAAAGATTTTAGACAACTGGTGTTGGAAAGCTGATTTTCAAAATTCCAAGTGCTAGACATGATGGAAAATTGGGTTGGGAGAGTGTGTTTTGAAAAGAAAAATGATATTTCTTCGAGTGGTTAATCAAAGTTTAACATTGTAAAATCATCATTTGATTGAATAATTACACAAGTGGTCATCAGAGATTAATTGATAAATCATTTGTGAGGTTGATTTTACAAATGGTAAAATTTTAAATTTGTGAAATTTATTGTTGGATAGAGATTTGTGCAGGTATTGATAGAGTCAGGAATTGATCTTGAACCTGTGGAAAGAGCACAGAGCCAGGTTGCGATTCTGGAAGAAAGAGAAGAGAGAGATTTGAGGATACTTACAGTGTCAGATACTTCAAAGAGTTCGAGAGGACTGATAAAGACTGAAGATGCGAAGACTCGACACTTTAAGACTCGTCAACATTCGAGGGGGAGTCTGTTGGTGCATGCGTCTGTCGACTTCGTCTTGTATCGAGTCTTGTCTTAGAATGTTAAATCAGGGCACGTAATTCGAGAAATCATGTAATTCAGCTTGAACTTAGGGTAATTCCGCTTGAATGCGTAATTCCGCTTGAAAGTGCTTTATGTAATTCCGCTCGGAATTAGATTCCGCTTGGAATCTAATTTCGCTTGGGATCACTTCAAGCGGAATCAGATTACTATAAATAGGTGTTCAAGCGTGATCAGTTGTAATCTTTTCCGGTCAGAGCAACGAAGTGCTGCCGAAGTGTCGTCTCGCTGTAAAACGTCTTTCTATCAATAATACGACAGTTTAAAGTGATATTCTAGTTGAATTGACCTCGATACGTCTGTTTCTGCCTTTCGTATTGAGTAAAACTCTTCTGATCGACTCGTTTGGGTCTGAAAACGATCCTACATCAAGATTGTAAAAGAGAGGAGAAGACTCACCAAGAACGAAGCTTTGATCATGATCAGCTTCAGCATCACCCATATCAACATCAACATGACTCGAAGAACCACCAGCTTCTTGAGTTTCAACTATAACGTCTTTCCTTCTTTATGTTGCTTCTTCAGCCAACCTTCTTTCTCTTTCAACTCTTTGCTCTTCAGCCTTTTTGATTTCAAGGTTGTTGAAGACTGAATGGACATCAATACCCAAGTGATTTTCCATAACAGTATAAAGCATGTTGAGCTGTTCATCTTTCACAACTTTGTCAGCCTTCATCGCTTCCATTTCCAACTTCATCACTTTGAATTCATTCGCTGATGCTTCGTGTAATTCACTTATCAACTGACTTTGTGACTGGTTAATAGCATTCATCTTCACCAACTTTTCATTCATTTCATAAATTTCTTGTTGCATAATGATGTACGTAAGTGTGTATAGTTTTTATTGTATATTTTAAGCCCTTGTTAACACTTTTAGCCAAGTTTTAAATTTATAAAACACGATATTTACTAACACTAAACACACATATGGGCAAGTGCACCCATCGTGAACGTAGTATAGTGTTGGTAAGATACCGAGGTCGTCCAAGGACACAAGAGCTTTTAATACCGGTTTATCCTCAACGTCTAATCAAATCAAAAGTTTAGAAAAAAAGGTTTTTTAAAACAAGAAAAATAAAACTAACTAAAAAGGCTAAAAAATAAAAATAAAAGTAAAAACAGATAGACAAGATGAATCACTTGGATCCGACTTGTATTTAGTGTAACCTTTGATTATTTCCGCACTTTTGCACTTTTTAAAAGATTATCTAAGTTATTGTAGTAGGCCCCTCTTTTGAAGGTGACGTTACCCTCAACCCAGTAGTTTGAGTCAGCAAGGATATAATCCTAAAGGGTTGGATTATTGAAAGATAATTAATTAAGTTATTAATGCATGATGTGGTAGGCCCCTCTTTTGAAGGTGACGTTACCCTCGGCTAAGTAGTTTGAGTCAGCAGGGATACAATCCTAAATGGTCGGGTTAAAGTATTAATAGTAGTTTACATATGAGGGGATCAAGGAGTTCGGACCCCCGCCATCCAATACCAGTGGGTATTGAAGGAGGTCCTACTAAAGTTGACCCAGGTCCTTGCAGGATCTATACACTGAACAAGGCAAGACTCTTACCAAACCGTTCCCTTAACCCCTGACCAGGTAGCCAACATATCTCCATATAGACTGTGGAGATATGAATGGTGAAAATCTTTTATTTTATATAGACAGTAAAATAATGCCAAGACACCACGGACAAACGATAAGGAAGATTCACCTTCAACATAAGAAACTAGTTATTAAAGTCATTAATACATAACCAAATAAAAAGTGCGAAAAGATTAAAAATAAAAAGTATTACATTAAACACTTGTCTTCACCAAGTGATTTAAGATACTTAGGAAAACATGGCCTTTGATTGTCAAGAACTCTTACGATCAATCTTGGATCCCGAGACTACTCACACACTCTATGATGGATGATGGTGGTGGATGTGGGTTGTGATGGTGGTGGTGGGTGGGTGAAGTGTGAGAGAGGTGGTTTGCCAATGGATGGTTTGCAAATGAGCCAAGCACCCCTATTTATAGCCTGCACAGAAGCCCGGACACGGCCCCGTGTCCATTGGGCATGGCCCCGTGTCCACCCATCTTCTCTTTCTTCATTAAATGCAGTTTGTCTGCATTAGTTGACCACGCCGCTGTGTCCGCTGGGCACGACCCCGTGTGCAGAAGCGTATCTGTACTATCAAGATTTTCCTAGATTCTACGAATCTTAGAGTTGACCACGGCCCCGTGTCCGCTGGACACGCCCCCTTGGTGGGTGATAGAAGCTTCTACAACTTTGTCTTTTCTGCAGACACTTGGGCACGCCCCTGTGCTCATTGAGCACGGGGCGTGTTCAGCCTTCTGTTATCTTGTTTTTGCTTGGGAAGATGCTGTCGAGGGGTCTGGCATGCCACGTTTACACCTTTTCTTGTATTTATGTTAGATTTAGCTGCCTTTTGCTTCTTTTGTTTATTTGAGCTCATTTAATCCTGAAAATACAAAAGGAAGACAAAAACACACTTTTTCCAACATTAGTACTAAAAAGGGTTAGTTTTATGCCACATTTGATGTAATTTATATGTTGCATTTTGCGCGCATCACATAACTTCAAAGAGCTTTGCATTATCTTCAACATTATCTTCCATCTTCTTTATCTTCTTATGCAGCTTTATCATGATGGTCTTTATCTCTTCATTTTCTTTCATCAGCTCTTCAAGCTTTTTCTTTAACACGTCACGTTCAACTTTAGCTTTGGTCTTTTCTTTCTCTAGAACACCAACTTTCTTCTCTAAAGCTTTCACAGCCTCATTGTTAAACATATCAAAATCATCATCAAAGGATAGATCATCTTTATAATCTCCAGTAGCATGAGGAAGACCTTCAAACAGATCAGGAATAACTGTTTCCTTTGGTTTTGAGGATTCAGGAATATCTTGATTTACTAGAGGTGGTGGTGGAGGAACAACACTAACTTCTACATAGTCATCATTTCTGACTTTCTTTTGAGTCTCAGCTTCAGGCACTTCAACACTTTGAACTTCAGGCTCTTTGGGAGTTTCAACACTTTGAACCTTTTCTGCTTCAGGCCCTTTAGAAGTTGTGACATGTTTTTCACTTTTCCCACCTTGATCTTTGTGTAATGGAGCAGACCCCTTCCTAGCTCTAACACTTCTTAGAAGAACACCGGTCTGAACAACCTTTCGTTTCTTTATTAGTTTCTTTTTCTCTTCAGGTGGCACATAGGTAGAATCTTCACCATCAGAAGCTTTCTTCGTCTTTTTGGGCTTCTTTTTCAACTGAGCTTTTCCACGACCAAGTGTTGACAAATCAAGCTCTGTTTCCGTCTCAGTTGACTCATCATCAGCATCCTCACTTGAATCATCATGAACAATACCTTCAGGCTCTGTAACTTTGACACTTTCACCTTGAGCACTTGAACTTTGAACTTTTTGAGCAGCAATCTCTTCATTCTTCTTTAGAAAACTTTCAAGTGAATGTTTCAATAGATCAGCTCCTTGTTGAATAACTTCTGATGGTTCCAACACTGTTTCATCAATTAAACTTTGTTGTGCTTCTTTTGAAGGCCCTGCAAAATAGACAATGAAGTATTCATTAGAATAATATAACAATTTAAATTTCTAACTTCTCTTATGATTCCACCTTTCACTATACCCTTAACAATAATCTTCGGCATTGGCTCCTTTGGAATAGGTACAACAGGGGATGTCTTAGGAGTTCTCTTCATCTTGCCATCTTTCACAAACCACCAACGAGTTTTCTTCTCAACCATTTCATTCATCTTTTCATCTTCATTTTTAGAATTACTATTCTCATGTCTCCACGCATCATTTTTTGGAGCAACATACGCTGGATTATTAATTCTGCATATCATTCTTCTAACTCTTGGTTCAGGACCCTTAGCTAGTCTGCTAATAGTTTCTGTTGTCATGTTCCCCAGACCTAGAACATCATCATCATCCTTTTCAATGTCCATGAACTTATCATCAATCATCATCTGTATGAACCTAGGATACATGATGTACTTTGTACTTCCAGCTCTCACATTTTCTACCAAGTAGTCAAATATCACCTTTGATACGTTATATGGCCTGTTCACCACCAGACAGGTGATTATGTTCATGATATAATCAGATGTTTCATCACAAGCTCCCTTCCTATGTGATAATGCATGTACTACACAGTGGAACATGAACTTGTAGGGTTTACTGAACATTGTTTTACCCATTTTCCCATTTAAGTGCCCTGTAAATCCCATCATGCACCATAAACCTTTGCAAAGACGTTCTGGAATAATGGTGGGATCATTATCAGAATCACCTAATTCTAGCACTTTTCTTAAATCACCAACATTGAACTTAATTTCCAAATCAACGTCCTGTCCATTCTCATCCCTCTTTCTCACTTCAGAATAAATCATCTTTTCTTTCTCTTCATACCTTGCTGAACTCCAAAACTGTTTAACATGTGATTCGTAAACTATAGTCTTGTCGGTTAGGGCCTTAGCAATCTTGCTTTCTCTCAGAAATTTTGCTATAGCTTCGAATATAGTCTTGTCTGTATACTGTGTTTCCAACAGACAATAGATGTTGTGAGATTTATCCCAATCTGACGCTGTTCCCTGCAAAAATATTTATTGTTTAACATTTGCACAGCGTTCAAGTCAAACATGACAAGTGACAATAATTTTGAAATTTCAAAAAAAAATTCTAACTCTGGAGTTCTCACCATGTATAGTACTGAGGATCGGATGGCTGTCCGATCGGATTGCCACCCGATCGGATTGCCATCTTGTGCATTGAGAAATCAACATAAGTCAAATGCATCTGGATCGGATGACCACTCGATCAGATTGCCACCCGATCGAGTTGCCACTCGATCCATGTGATAAGAAAGAGTACCTTTGACTTAGTCAATCATGAGAATGAATGTCATGGATCGGATGACCACCCGATCGGATTGCCACCTGATTGAGTTGTCACTCGTTCCTTGACATATTGAAAACTTTGGAATTTTTGTTGTTTTGTGTTTAGGATCGGATGGCTACCCGATCGGATTGCCACCTGATCGAGTTGCCACTCGATTCATGACAAGGTTGCACGTTTTCCAAAAACAAAGTGATAAGGATCAGATGGCCACCCGATCGGGTTGCCACCCGATCGAGTTGCCACTCGATCATTGACACACATGATATTTTAAAGTAAGTGCTTTGGAACAGATTGCCACCCCATCAGACTGCCACCCGATCAGGTTGCCAAACTTTCCAAGTCATTTTGTGAACAGTAAGAGGCACACAAAATGAGGCAAAGGCTTAGTATATTTTTCAAGCAATAAGTGCTATGGATCAGATAGCCACCCGATCGGATTGCCACCCGATCGGGTTGCCACTCGATCAACTTGACAGTTAATGAATGAAAATGAAAGTGCTTTGGAACGGATTGCCACCCGATCGGGTTGCCACCCAATCGGGTTGCCATTCTTTCCAAAAGCATCTTATTAACAGGTAAAGGCACAAGTTTCAATGCAAACACTTAGAAAAATCTAATCATCTAACATACAGTGGATAGGATGGTCACCCGATCGGATTGCCACTCGTTCCAAGAACAGTGAAAATCATATGAACAGATCTTATGAACATCAAGAAATTTTTCTAAGATATTACCAAATTGAACATAGATTTACATAGAGAATCTAAAGACGATTAAATCCCTGTGTTCATCGATCTCTAGCTCGGCTTAAATAGTGATTAATTTGACAATTAAAGGTCCGAAAGCCGATTCGCCTAAACATCAGATCTACAGATTCTAACAAGTTATGGCACAAATTGAGATGATAAACTTGTAGATCTAACATTCGTGAACAAAACCTTATGCTTAGATTCTATCAAATCATCCTAATAGAGTCTAGATCTAAGATCAAAGGTCCGAACAGTTTCCATCATCAAGAACAGACATCAAATTTAACAGTTAAGGACTAGAAATCTTACCTTTCCCATTACGAAGGTTGTGCTAACCAACAATCCAATGATTTGTGGAAAGAAAAAGTGAGAATCAAGATCAGAAAGTGTGAGAGTGTGTGAGAGAATAGGATGGTCGCCCGATCGAGTGAAAGGTTTGACTGACGCATTGACCTCCTATTTATAGTGTGACCATGAATCAGATGGCCGTCCGATCGGATTGCCACCCAATCGGATTGCTGCCCGATCCAAACACAACTCTTTTGACTTTTTGCATTTTGACCTTTTCTCGTTTTATCATATTTTGTCAAGTTTTAGAAATCCACTTAAGTATCTAGGTCCAAATTAATGACCCTAGGCACTTAATTCGCCGACCAAGTCCAAGTTAATGACCTTGGTTGACCCGATACGAATCAAACTGACATTTTTGTTTAATTTCTTCAAACACATTTTCATGAAAAATGTTCAAGTATCAAATTAATGAACTTGATTTGACTTTTGAATTTCTCAATTTTCAGATTAGCTCCCAACCCAGTTGTCCAGTTCAGAATCTTTCCTTCTCTGCTTTAACATCTCAGACTTCTCAGAATCTGAAGATCTGCTTTCTACCTTGGTTTGTCATAAAAATAAAGCAGAAAAGTAAAATCTTTTTGGGATTTTAAGAAAGTTTAAACTAGAAAACTATGAAATCTTTTTGGGTTTTTGCAACTAAACGGAAATGAAATACAGTAAATGTAAAGCAGTAAATGAAACTATTTACAAACATATTTTTGGTGAGTGTGTTAGGGGATCATATCAGCTACCGACAAGCTACAAGTACCGTTAAGCTTAATTTCATACTAAGAATTAAACAATTCGCTTAGATTGCCGATATACTGATCCATCTTAAATTTTTACACAAATTTCAATTAATTAGGATACGATTTAGTGTTTTAATATCTTAACTTATACACGTGTCCCACCTCAGAATATACTCCCGCATCCAGACTCCTATATTCAGTCTTACAGATGAATGTACACTAATGATATCTGTAAACGGGTAATGCGAGGCCATGAGAGCTCAGGTTAGAACTTCCGTTCAGACAAAGAGATGATGGCTCGACTTTAGGTGTGTCCCCTTTGGGGATCTTTTCTTCAACAACACATGATTAGCATTTTTCAATGTTTCGTCATTTTTTATGCTGAGGGTAGGCTTTAATATTAAAGCAGTGCAGAGTATTATACGAGGACTAGGCTATTGCTTCCGCAAAATCAGAAGTCCCGGTATAATACCCAAGATATCATCATGTACAAAGACCTAGTATGTCATAAATAGAAAGCCCTTCAAACAAGATTTTAGGGGTTACCTATATATCCAAGAGATGTTCCCCACGTAAAAGAAAGTTGTGATTTTAGGTTTATATCCCGAAAATCTACTAAATGTGCAAAAACCTACCGTCATATCATCAGCGAGACTACTTACTGCTTTTAAAACAGTACATATCTTTAGCATACTGTAACTGTCTAGCTGATGTACTATCATTTCCTCTTTTTACACAAACTCTTTTTGGGTTTTTCTATTGTTTTTGGATTTTTGAAAATATCTCATGTTTTTGGATTTTTTTTTATTTTTTTTTAATGTTTTTGTATTTTTCTGAAAATGTTATCTATCTCCCCCTAAATACCAAAACAGCTAAAAATGCGACAAACCAAAGCAGTCTGCTTCCCAACATCATCTGCCTCAGTTTCCTCATCAACGCCAATGATTTTCTCCGCATCCGACAACAATTTCATACCATTTAGTTTTAAAAGATATTGAAAACGAGCTTTATCGAAAGCTTTGGTATGTAAATCAGCTTTTTGTTCGTCGGTGTGGATTTTATCAATTCATATCAACTTCTTTTCATAACAATCTATTATGAAGTGATGACGAATTTCTATGTGTTTCGTTTTAGCATGATGTACCGGATTTTTTGTTATGTTTATTGTTGCCTCATTATCAACAAAGATATGTGAAGTAAGAAATTGCAAACTGTAGTCGCTCATCTGTTGCTGGATCCATAGGATCTGCGAGCAGCAGCTGCTGGCAGATACGTACTTCGCTTCACATGTAGACAAAGCAACAGAGGTTTGCTTCTTACATTGCCACGTGACCAATCGGGGTCCGAAAAATTGGCAACTTGAAGTTGTTGATTTTGCATTAACTTTGCAGCAACCGAAGTCAGAATCAGAGTATCCCTCAAGCGTGAAGTCACCATCCTTTGGATACCACAACCCCAGTGTTGGAGTTCCTTTCAGGTAGCGTAATATCCTCTTGACGATCGACATATGCGAAGATCTGGGACTTGATTGAAATCAGGCCGTGAGGCAGGTTGGATACATAATATCAGGCCTTGATGCCGTCAAATACATCAGCGATCCAATCATGGAGCGGTATAACGTTTCATCGACCTTCTCTCTGGTGAGATCAGGGTTTATCCCATGATTCGTTGCTAAGGGGGTGGACATTGGAGCTGTTTCTGACATCCCGAATTTCTCCAGAATATCATGAACATACTTTGTCTGATGTATGAACGTTCCCTCAGGCAGTTGATCGACCTGGAGCCCTAAGAAGAACTTCATCTCACCCATTGAAGACATTTCAAAATTCTGCTTCATTACTTTCTCAAAATCTTTGCAGAGTTCTTCATTTGTCGACCCGAAAATAATGTCATCCACGTAAATTTGGACTATCAGAAGATGGTCGTCGACTTCTTTTGTGTAAAGAGTGGCGTCTACCTTGCCTAAGATGAAGTTGTTGGCTAGCAGATGTTGAGAGAGCGTCTCGTACCAGGCTCTCGGGGCTTGATGCAAGCCATACAACGCCTTGTCCAAGAGGTAAACCTTATCTTTGTGAATTGGGTCGGTAAAGCCCGGTGGCTATTCGACATATACCTCCTCTTTCACCTTGCCATAGAGAAATGCCGACTTTACATCTAGCTGATACACTTTGAATCCGTTCCATGAAGCAAATGCTAGGGAGATTCTGATAGCTTCAAGTCGAGCAACCGGAGCATACACTTCAGTGAAATCTATCCACTCCTGCAGTCCTGCTGACTGAAACCCTGGACTACGAGTCGAGCTTTGTTGCGAACAATAACTCCTTTGTCGTCTCTTTTGCACTTAAACACCCACTTCGTGTTTATCTTCCTATGACCATCAGGCAAGTCCACCAATTTCCATACACCTAGTTTCTCAAACTGACTCAGCTCCTCATGCATTGCATTGACCCATGAATCTTCTGTCAGTGCTTCCTTATAAGTTCGTGGCTCAATCTGTGAAATGAAACAACTGAGTGTAAATTCAGTTTGTAAAGGAGCAACTTTAGTATAAAAAAAAGGCCATGGTCAATTTGTTTTCTGGTGCGAATGCCTGACTGTAGCTCTCCTATAATCAACTCTTCTGGATGGTATGAAAGAGTCCTCGGCATCACCTCGCCAGGAACATCCACCTCGCCTTCCAAATTCGTAATGTTCTGATCCGCAACTTGTTCATTGACAGGAATTGTCTGATCTGAAGATTGGATTTGCTCCCCCTCAGACTCTGAATCACCACGATCAAATGTTGGTCTTTCATCAGAATCTTGATTATCATCATTGACAGCCGTCTGATTTTCAGGAGCAGGTTCACGTTCCGAAGTTGTCGAAGTTTGCTGAACTTCATCATAATCTCTAGAGTGACTTGGACCAGCTTCAACATCATTGGAAGATTGTCGTTGACGTGTAGAAGACCTTTCTGGAAACCTTCCCTTAGATGCTTCATAATCTCTTAAAATATCCAAATCATAAAAGAACTCTGGCTCTTCTTCTAACTCGAATGAATCTCATAGAGTATCATAGTTGAATCGCCATGAGTCTACGGGTTTCTAAGGTGGTATAGTATAGCCTTGACATTCAACGTGCTGTGCTTCGATGATCCTCTTCATGCTTGGAACAAAGACTCTTCTTAGTGGACTAGCATACCCCACGAAGATACCTTCAATGCTCTTTGAACCAAATTTGCCATCGGGATCTAGAATAGTGCAGGGTGACCCGAACGGTTCCAAATACTCGAGATTAGGCTTGCGATTGTTGATCAACTCGAAACAAGTTTTGTTATGCTTTTTCACAGTAATAACCCTATTGATAGTATAGCAAGCGGCTGCTACGGCTTCTGCCCAGAAGTTTATCGGTAACATGGAATCAGCAAGCATCGTTCTCGCCGTTTCGATCAGCGTTCTATTCTTTCTTTCTGCCACTCCATTCTGTTGCGGAGTATAAGGTGCGCTGAACTCTTGCAGTATACCTCTTCGATCACAAAATTCTTCCATTTTGTTATTCTTGAATTTTGTACCATTGTCGCTTCTTATTCTACGAATTCGAGTTCGGTACAAATTCTCAATCTTTCTAAATAATCTCAACAAACTCTCAAAAGTTTCGTCTTTTGACTTCAAGAACGTCACCCATGAAAACCTTGAATAGTCGTCAGTTACCACCAAACAATAAAGATCTCCCATTATACTTTTGACATTAACAGGACCAAAGAGATCCATGTGAAGTCTCTCCAGCGGTCTCGTGACTGAGTTCATCTTCTTACCAGGATGAGATTTCTTTCGTTGTTTTCCTTTGAAGCAACTAATACACTCCCCCTCAAGATGAAAACTCTTCAAATGAACACCCATTACCAAATCATTATGCACCAAGTGATTCATCTTTCTTAGGTGAATGTGGCCCATTTTTCGGTGCCACAACTGCGACTCCTTTTCAGTGGCTCTTGACATGAAGCAATGAGTTTGACCCGTGGTAGTCGTGGCTACGCTCATATCCAACACGTACAGATCATTAACTCGTGGCGCTCTCATGATGATCCACTCCTCGGGGATGACAAACCCCGACTTCAAGATCAGACATTCTTTATCCGTGAAATGTGTCGAATACATTCTATCACAAATTTGAGATATGCTCAGAAGATTATTCTCTAGCCCGACAATGTAATTGACTTTTTCAAACGTTATAACACCGTTCGATAATGTTCCCTCACCAATGATACGACCTCCCTGATTACCAGCGAATGCAACATAACCTCCATTAAACCCTCTAACGTCGTACAACAGGGTTTTTCTCCCCGTCATGTGCCTGGACGCTCCGCTATCCATAATCCAACGTGAGATAGATCTCGGGAGCTCCTGCACATTTCAAAACATTCAGTTAGATTTTGAAGCAACCCAAGCCTCAATTTACTCAGGTAGCTTGACATCTAGGCGTGTGGTTTTGGTGTACAATGGTGGGAAATTCTTGTCATTCATTTTCAAGCTTTCTTCAGATCCAACCTCAACCTCTTTATATAAGAAAAATTCGTCTTTCTGAGGTTGACCAGATGGTTGGTCTCTCTTCGGAACATACTTCTTCCAAGGTGGGGTCGAAGTTTGTTTCTCCAATTTCTCAAAATAATCCAAAGGTACATACATCTCAACTGATTTGGTTGAAGATGATGATTTTTCAGAATCATTGGTTTTTGAACATTTGACTTCTTTTCTTCAGATTTTGGCTTCCAAGTTTGTTGTGAAGAAGCGACTCTTTTGTAAAATTTGTCAGTTTTCTTTACCAATTTGGTTTTCATTACTAATTCTTTTACAGGTTCAGTTTTAACTTTGACATTTTCCTTTTTCAAGATCTTTTTCTTAACAAACATTGGAGCCTTTCCTTTTTCATTGTCTTTCTTCTTCGGACTCTCGACAACCACAGACTTAGGCTTCGAGTTGGTGCACTTTCGTGCAATGTGTCCAACTTGATTGCATTTGAAGCATGTACGGGTGTCAACTACCCGACTTGTGCCTTCAGTCTGAGGCTGTGAGGCTTTCATTTCAAAGAATTCTTCATTTGATTTTGAAAAAATTTCAGATTCTTGCTCGGAATGTGAACTCGAGCTTTTCACAAACACTTTCTTTTCAAATCTTTTGTTTTGAAAATTCCTCTTTTGGTAATTCTTACCACCCTGATAACCTCCTGACCATCTCTTTTGGTTGTTGTTATTAAAACATGGTGATGTAGCAGGTTTCTTGTAGTAAGACTTATCCTTTTCAAAGTTCATCCTTCTTTTTGAACTTTACCCTCAACTTCAGAAACATCAATTTCGACCAATTTGAACACATTTTTCAACTTGTCGACATTCACATTTTCAAGTGGAAATTCAAGATCCGAATACAACTTATCTGAGCCAGAAATCTTGTACATCACAAGAGTAGGTTCTTCATTTAAGTTTTTTTTGGATTTTGATTTCGGAATGTAGTTATTCAAAACCACTCTTCGTCGTCAATCGAATCACTGTCAGATTTTAAAACGTTTTCAACAACATTTTTCACGACTTCAGACTGAACACTGTCTTCATCAGATGATGAAGTGAATGTGACGTCGATTGTTTCTGGAAGTTTTACATCATTTATTTCATCATCATTAACCAACCCAGACTTTTTCTTTGAAAATTGTTTAGCACGGGCGGTGGAACCTGATGATAACCAACCCCGGTTCCATCTGAGTATACATCTTCGCCAGCTTTGTTCTTCCCAATGGGTTTGGGAACTATGTGTTGAAGGACAAAGCTTGCGGAGTTGTAACTATTCAACTTCAATGTTATTCTTTCATTTTCAATCTTAGCTTCCTGAAACTGAAGCTTAAGATTTGCAATCTCATCTAACTGCTGGTTGATTTGTTTTTCTTTTGCCTGAAGAACTCCAGACAATTGAAGATTTTCTTTGAAAGTTTTACCATTTCTCTCGTTAGAATCTTTAACAGTTCTTTTCAATTTCTCAAAATTTTCAGAAATGTTTCTGTTTTCATGAATCAACCTTTCATTTTCTTTTTTAAACCGTTCTACGTCCGTTTTATCTTTTTCAATTCTTTCAGTTAACTCTTTGATTCTTTCGTTTGAAGCTCTCACCAAGTTATCTCGACTTAAAATTTGGTCTTCAACCATTTTGACTTTTGCAGTTAGTTCTTCAGTCTTTTTGACTGTGAGATATGCATTTGTGCTGCAAACCTTGCAATCTTTCATGCAATTTTTGCAATCACTTTCCTTTTTACCCTTTTCAGTCTTACCTGATTTATTTGTTGAACTACTACCACCGACCTCGTTCTTTGACTTAGATGTAGACTTAGAATCTACCTCTAATTCTTTTGCCATGAGAACTTTATCTGCCATCTTTTTCAGGTTCTCTGCAGTCATTTCTTTGGTAGTGTCAATTATCCCATTATCGACTTTCCTCGACTCTAACTCTTTTTCTTCAGCTTGCCTTGCCCATTCTCTCTGTCTCTCTTATTCATGTTGTGATATTTGTTCAATAAGAGTTTCAACAATGAGTGTTGATGGCTCAACAATTATGTTGCCTTTTGGGTCTAGATAACACTCACGTTCAACATCCCATCTGTTTGCCTTTTTCGCCTCTTTCCATTCTCGGTAGTTTTTATCCTTCATGTTTTGAGCTAACATTTTTCTATTAACGTATTACTGCTCTTCAGTTCGGTTGTCTTTGAATGGTTTGATTTTTACCATGAAAGCATGCCCTACCATATCATCTTTCGGTAAAAACTCACTCCAGTCGAAGCCCTCATCATTCTGAATTACAGCTAATGCCCTTAACTTCTCCTTGGGAGTTTCTTCTATCTGTTTCATTCTTGGCGGCTCCTCACGATTTCTGTGATAAACAGCCTTTTTGTAATAGTCATCATGAAATGGATTTGCTGTTTCATCTGAAGCTGCATTCCTGCATTCTCTCTTAAAGTGCCCTTTCTGTTTGCACTTGAAGCAGGTAACCTTAGACTTGTCAAAGCCTAGCTTCGTTGATGGTCCACCAATTGAATTTCTCCCGGTTATCTCCATGAATCTTTGAGCACGTCGGATAACACTGGCCATGCACCATCTTATGTCAATCAATTCCATTTCCTCGGGATCGATTTGATCATAATCCTCTTTGGTCAGGTTCGTGTTTCTAATCTTCCCAGCAACTAAGCTTTCATAAGATTCCAGGATTGAAGCTAAAAATACCATCTGCTGCTTAGCTATTTCTTCATTAAAATTTTACGCATTGTTGAGATTCACAGCTATGTTACACTGGAAAACATTTTTCAGAATATTCTGCTGCTGCTGACTTCCTGAACTTGATGAAGACGACCCTCCATGATAACCACTGCTCGGAGCAGAACTGCTACTTTGTTTTTCCTGATTCGTCGTGCTTGAACTCTCTACTGAAAATATAGTTTTTGGTGTCGCAGTCTTAGGTATCATGCTACCCCTATAATACAAATCGACGTTTTGTTGGAACGAGGTGTTATTGACTTTATTCATCTTCTTGATCTCAAGTTCATGGCTTTCAAACCTCTCTATTAGCCAATCAACAGTCATATCTGACACCTTCATTGTGTTTTTCAACACCAGTGCATAGCACTGCCAATCCTTTTCATCTGGTAAGGATTCTAGCAGTTTTTCAACTAGTTCTTCTTCTGTGAATGTTAACCCATATCTGATAAGCTCCAACTTTAGATGACAGAAATGTTCAATCATCTTCATCACTGACTCATTTCTCATGCAGACAAACAAATCGAATGCTTTCTTCAATAACCGTTTTTTGTTCTTGACAATATCAGCTCCTCCAACACATTGCTTCTCCAATTTTGCCCACAAATCTTTTGCATTTGTATAACTAATCAATGATATAATATCATTTCTAACCGATTGATGCAATAATGCTATACATTTTTGTTCAGCTATAAATGATTCTTGTTCAGTATCAATTAGATTTTCAAAATCATTCCTTCCAATATTGAAACCACTTTTCATACATTTCCAGCTCTGGAATGCAAATGCTTTCAACCAGTCTTCGAATCGGCTCGCCCACCTGTTGTAATCTTCTATTGCCATAAGCTTGGGCGGTTTGTTGTAAGTACCGTAAGCATTGTCTACGCTGAGCGAATCAGCAATAGCTTTCTTCGGATTTGGAGTTGTATTGGAAGTATTTGTTGTAGCATCCCTAGTATTATATGCAAACACATCACTAAATGGATTGAGGAATTCTTCTCCCATTGTTGAGTACCTGAAAAGTTTTCAAACACTTAGACAAATTTTCAAAAGTTTAAAAATTTTCAACCCGATGCACTTGGATCAGATGATGATCTGATCGAGTGGTGGATCGGGTGGTGATCCGATCGGACAGCACTACCAAGTACAGTCAACAAGTAAGCTCAAGAATCGGATGATGACTCGATCGGGTGGTGATCCGATCGAGTGACACAGTCAAGTATCAAGTGTCAACTAAGCAAGAATCGGATGGTGACTTGATCGGGTGGTGATCCGATCGAGTGGTTGTGCGATCGAGTGACACAAATCCTTTGAGAATGTAAACCTTCAACCTTTCACCGATCGGGTGGTGATCCGATCGTGTGACAAGATGACGTAAGCAACTAAACTTCAAACAACAAATGTACACCAATCGGATGGTGATTCGATGGAGTGACAATGA